>JAJJWX010000447.1:0-2912425 GCA_023529315.1 Papaver bracteatum | reverse complement strand
ACCAATTGATAAGACTAGACTTATATTCTACGAAGAACATGACCCAGATTTATCAATCACCTCATAATAAACTTAATTGACGCAACGAAGAAGATTATTGAGGAATCACAAATAATGAGACGAAGATATTTGTGACTACTTTTATCTTTCCTATCGGAGATAGAAATCTCAAGCCAATTATTACAATTGTACTCGAACGATAGAAAGAGCAAGATCATATCACATAACTACAAGAAAAGTAGTATCGGTCTGGATTCACAATCCCAATGAAATATTTAAGTCGTTAACCCGAATTTAGAGAGAAAACTCAAGGGTTAAAGGAGATCGACTCTAGCTTAGAGAAAACTAGTATTACACAAGAAAGGTGTGCGGGGACTATTTTTTCCAATGGCTAGAGTTCTCCTTATATAGACTTTCAAATCAGGGTTTGCAATCAATGTTAGCTTGCTAACAAAGCATTTAATATTCACCGTTAGATAAAAACCTAATTAGATACAAGCTAATATCTCTCAACCTTTAGATCAAAAACTTAGCTTTCCATGCACACACGTACTTGAAGTTTTGGGTTTATGTAACCGTACCCAAACGTGTACAATGGTTGGTTCAATATTAGTCAACCAAATGGTTAGCCAAATGATAACTTTCATATCAACCATATTCTTCTTCACCATAACTAGTCCAAATGACTCAAATGAACTAGTTAGAGAGTTGTTCAATTGCTATGAGATCCCAAGTATTACAAGAGACACAATTGAATCAAAAAAGATGTGAATCACTCGAATCATTAATCATGAACTATAAATCCATGGTTTTCAAAAGCATTCCTTAGTAATTTAGAATAACGTTTTCAGACATAACCTCTTGAGTTCGCGGACTCAAGCTAACCGGTTGAAGTTATAAACTCCAGCAGAAATTCTCGGGTTCGAGTATTACGCCAGTTCGCATACTGAGTTATTGCTCACATTCCAGTTCCACTTGATCAACAAAGTTCTCAAACTTCGGTTCAAGTGCTAAGTACTTATACATATATGTGTTGCCACAACAATGTTTACATCCCCCAATGGTTATATAGTATAAACTCTTATTTCAATCATTGAAACATTCTCAGAGGGCGTTATATAGTTGTTATTCACAAACTATTTTTTAAATCGTGAGGCGATTTCAAAATAATTGAAACATAACATGACTTTCGTCACTAGGAAAAGATAAACTTGGCTAAGCGAAAAGCTTTACCAACACCCATTTCGAGAAATTTATAAGTAAGATATACTCAGCTCGAAATGTCACATGTGCATATTCTTAGTATATATAGATAAACGACTTTTGTCTCAAGATAGGAGATAAAGTAAATAGACTTTTGAGTGATAGATAAGTTCAAGTCTCCATACACCTTTTAGTCGATGAAGATCCACTGGTTCCTTGAGTAGTCCTTCGTCTTGTATGATGATCGCCATGGATTTCTTGAGCTCAAGTACACTTTCTATCCTAGTCCGAGACTTTAGCTATAGTAGACTAAAAATCAAGACTATATAGTTTTGATCACTAATATTGACAGACATGCTTGAGATAGCAACGTATGCGAGTTTGACAGAGCTGTGCTCTAACACCATGAGTTGCTACGACCCAAATTCGAAGAATTTAATAAACAAATATGTCCCACACATAAAAGTATACAAGGATAGATAAATTCGTCTCCCACGAATAAACCTATGAGTTTTCTTCCGTCTTTTGATAAATCAAGGTGAGCAGGAACCAATTGATAAGACCAGACTTTTATTCCTGAAGAACAGCCCAGATTTATCAATCACCTCATAATAAACTTAATTGACGCAACGAAGAAGATTATTGAGGAATCACAAATAATGAGACGAAGATATTTGTGACTACTTTTATCTTGCCTATCGGAGATAGAAATCTCAAGCCAATTATTACAATTGTACTCGTACGATAGAAAGAGAAAGATTAGATCACATAACTACAAGAAAATTAGTATCGGTCTGGCTTCACAATCCCAATGAAATCTTTAAGTCGTTAACCCTAATTTAGAGAGAAAACTCAAGGGTTAAAGGAGATCGATTCTAGCTTAGAGAAAACTAGTATCACACAAGAAAGGTGTGCGGGGACTATTTTTTCCAATGGCTAGAGTTCTCCTTATATAGACTTTCAAATCAGGGTTTGCAATCAATATTAGCTTGCTAAAAAAGCATTCAATATTCACCGTTAGATAAAAACCTAATTAGATACAAGCTAATATCTCTCAACCGTTAGATCGAAAACTTAGCTTTCCATGCACACACGTACTTGACGTTTTGGGTTTATGTAACCGTACCCAAACGTGTACAATGGTTGGTTCAATATTAGTCAACCAAATGGTTAGCCAAATGATAACTTTCATATCAACCATATTCTTCTTCACCATAACTAGTCCAAATGACTCAAATGAACTAGTTAGAGAGTTATTCAATTGCTATGAGATCCCAAGTATTACAAGAGACACAATTGAATCAAAAAAGATGTGAATCACTCGAATCATTAATCATGAACTATAAATCCATGGTTTTCAAAAGCATTCCTTAGTAATTTAGAATAACGTTTTCAGACATAACCTCTTGAGTTCGCGGACTCAAGCTAACCGGTTGAAGTTATAAACTCCAGCAGAAATTCTCGGGTTCGAGTATTACACCAGTTCGCATACTAAGTTATTGCTCACATTCCAGTTCCACTTGATCAACAAAGTTCTCAAACTTCGGTTCAAGTGCTAAGGACTTATACATATATGTGTTGCCACAACAATGTTTACATCCCCCAATGGTTATATAGTATAAACTCTTATTTCAATCATTGAAACATTCTCAGAGGGCATTATATAGTTGTTATTCACAAACTATTTTTCGTCAGAGCGATTTCCAAAATAATTGAAACATAACATGACTTTCGTCACTAGGAAAAGATAAACTTGGCTAAAGCGAAAGCTTTACCAACACCCATTTCGAGAAATTTATAAGTAAGATATACTCAGCTCGAAATGTCACATGTGCATATTCTTAGTATATATAGATAAACGACTTTTGTCTCAAGATAGGAGATAAAGTAGATAGACTTTTGAGTGATAGATAAGTTCAAGTCTCCATACACCTTTTAGTCGATGAAGATCCATTGGTTCCTTGAGTAGTCCTTCGTCTTGTATGATGATCGCCATGGATTTCTTGAGCTCAACTACACTTTCTATCCTAGTCCGAGACTTTAGCTATAGTAGACTAAAAATCAAGACTATATAGTTTTGATCACTAAGATTGACAGACATTCTTGAGATAGCAACGTATGCGAGTTTGACAGAGCTGTTCTCTAACACCATGAGTTGCTACGACCCAAATTCGAAGACTTTAATAAACAAATATGTCCCACACATAAAAGTATACAAGGATAGATAAATTCGTCTCCCACGAATAAACCTATGAGTTTTCTTCCGTATTTTGATAAATCAAGGTGAGCAGGAACCAATTGATAAGACCAGACTTTTATTCCTGAAGAACAGCCCAGATTTATCAATCACCTCATAATAAACTTAATTGACGCAACGAAGAAGATTATTGAGGAATCACAAATAATGAGACGAAGATATTTGTGACTACTTTTATCTTGCTTATCGGAGATAGAAATCTCAAGCCAATTATTACAATTGTACTCGTACAATAGAAATAGCAATATTAGATCACATAACTACAAGAAAATTAGTATCGGTCTGGCTTCACAATCCCAATGAAATCTTTAAGTCGTTAACCCTAATTTAGAGAGAAAACTCAAGGGTTAAAGGAGATCGATTCTATCTTAGAGAAAACTAGTATCACACAAGAAAGGTGTGCGGGGACTATTTTTTCCAATGGCTAGAGTTCTCCTTATATAGACTTTCAAATCAGGGTTTGCAATCAATATTAGCTTGCTAACAAAGCATTCAATATTCACCGTTAGATAAAAACCTAATTAGATACAAGCTAATATCTCTCAACCGTTAGATCGAAAACTTAGCTTTCCATGCACACACGTACTTGACGTTTTGGGTTTATGTAACCGTACCCAAACGTGTACAATGGTTGGTTCAATATTAGTCAACCAAATGGTTAGCCAAATGATAACTTTCATATCAACCATATTCTTCTTCACCATAACTAGTCCAAATGACTCAAATGAACTAGTTAGAGAGTTATTCAATTGCTATGAGATCCCAAGTATTACAAGAGACACAATTGAATCAAAAAAGATGTGAATCACTCGAATCATTAATCATGAACTATAAATCCATGGTTTTCAAAAGCATTCCTTAGTAATTTAGAATAACGTTTTCAGACATAACCTCTTGAGTTCGCGGACTCAAGCTAACCGGTTGAAGTTATAAACTCCAGCAGAAATTCTCGGGTTCGAGTATTACGCCAGTTCGCATACTGAGTTATTGCTCACGTTCCAGTTCCACTTGATCAACAAAGTTCTCAAACTTCGGTTCAAGTGCTAAGGACTTATACATATATGTGTTGCCACAAAAATGTTTACATCCCCCAATGGTTATATAGTATAAACTCTTATTTCAATCATTGAAACATTCTCAAAGGGCGTTATATAGTTGTTATTCACAAACTATTTTTCGTCAGAGCGATTTCCAAAATAATTGAAACATAACATGACTTTCGTCACTAGGAAAAGATAAACTTAGCTAAAGCGAAAGCTTTACTAACACCCATTTCGAGAAATTTATAAGTAAGATATACTCAGCTCGAAATGTCACATGTGCATATTCTTAGTCTATATAGATAAACAACTTTTGTCTCAAGATAGGAGATAAAGTAGATAGACTTTTGAGTGATAGATAAGTTCAAGTCTTCATACACCTTTTAGTCGATGAAGATCCACTGTGGTGATAGGTGTAGAATACACCTAATTTACTATCTAGTAGTTTATGCTTTCTTTGTTATTTTTCTTGTAAATTATGCATTTTACGTGTGTTTTTGATTTATTAGGTACTCTGGAGTCGCACGGAGGAAAAGAAGAATAAATGATCCAAATTGAGCAAGAAGGGCAGGATTGTCATTTCACAGGAAAACACTATCGGGAGACGAGCCACGGTTAAAGGGAAACTCTCTCAGAGAAGTATTAAATACATCCAGCTCACGGTTAAGGGATAGCCTGTGTTGTGTTTGCTAAAAGCACCAGTTAGGCACTTATGGCACCAATATGCTAAGAAATTGGGTATGTCAATGGAACGGCCCATGGTAATACCCAGATCCGGACCCAATTCTCATAAGTGGAACGGCCCATGTTTGCTTTGCATTTTATTTGTCTTGTGTTCTCATAGCTAAACCTAAATTGAGAAATTTTGTTCTCAATCATTACTCCAAGTCCCTAAAACTGAGAAGGGAAAGAAAGCAGCAGCCGCTGCCATTATCATTGTGAAATCGATAACTGAGAACCAGAAACCTAGATCGATAAGCTGCTATTGTTGGTAATTGAAGCTCTTGTTGCTACTGATTCCAGAATGGGTTGTGTTTAATGGCGCTGGTGAATCGATGAGGTTGAAGAAGTTCGATGGGTTCTGGTTATTGTTAAACAACAGAAGGAAGATGGCGATGCAATGGAGGAGAATGGTAATGGGTTAATGATTGAATCCTAAATGGGTATGCTGGTTGCCTTGTAACCAACAGAAACTGAAGGAAAATTGGTCCAGCGATTCAAGAAGTCATTAGTTAGGGTTTGATGTCTCTTCCGGTTAAGAGATGGAATCGAGGTTAAAATCATGGGTTCTTGGTAGAGATGAATGGTATTTGTGTGTTGGATGAGAGTTCAAGGAATGAAATTGCATTACAGGAATTGATGTTGAAATTGGTACTGAAGTTGTGCTGGTATTGAGAAGAACATGGATAGGTGGTAGTGCTGGTGAAGACTTGAAGGGTTTGGCTATTTGAAGTCAAGAAGGAAACATAAATGGAAGCATCAATGGTTGGTGGTATTAAGAATTTGAGAGAAGTTGATTGGCAGTGATGGCAATTGGTGCTGGTTTGAATGGGCTTGTGTGAGTAAACTGGTGACGTTGAGAATGAGCTGCAATGGAGCAGAACAAGTGCAACGCAGGGAAGAAAAGGCAATGGTGGTTGAGTTCAAGAGCTGAAGAACTAGGGCTTTGAGGTGATGCAGTTGTGAAGCATTGCAGGGAAGTGCAATGGTTGTTGGTGGTTACATTGGATTGCAAGGAAGGAGCTGTGTAGCAGAGAGTGTAACTGAAGTAAACTGGATTTGATGGATGGAATGGTGAATGGTGGTGGTAAGATGAGATTTACAGGGAAGAAGGTCGTGATCAAATGGGTCGGATTTGAAGCAGCAAGAAGATAAATAATTGATTGGAATTGCTGGCCTTGAGATGTAGAAACTGGAGATGGTTTTGTTGGTATTGTTGTTTACAAGGTCAACAAGCTTGAGTGATTTTGGCTGCCGTGGTGGAAATGGAGATAAGGAGATAATAGCTATGTTGTGTTGCCTGGAATGAATTGGCATTGAGCTGTTCAATTAAGATGGAGGTGCAGCTGGAAATGAGTACTGAAGTTGTAGCTGCAGTGGTTATGGAGGCTAAGCCAGTGGTGGTGATTGTGTAAAGTGTGTGAATGGAAATTGCAGGTGGATGGTAAGCACTGTTGAACTGATTCTAAAGCTGCAAAAGAAGAATTAAGAGATGGGTATTGGTGGAGTTGAATCACAAGGTGTACAACCATCATGGATGGGTTTGCAGAGTGAAGCATGGCCATCTTGGCCGTGAACAATAAGGTTCAGTGCAAGTGGCTTAGTCAGAACAAGTCAGCCGAGTTAGCCAGCTGACTCGGTTCTGACTCGTTCTAACTCAGCCCTTGACCTTGACCCTTGAAAAACTTTTGACCGTTAAGTTTGACTACTTTGACTGTTAGTCATGACAGTTGACCAACGGAATATTCCCTTACCGGGAGGAATTTTCAGGTAGCTGGCGGCGACAAATTCCGGCCAACTTCCGGCCAAAAACACAGTTTTCCGGTGAGCAAAAATGCAGACTTTTGTATGGACTTCTCTCATGTGTGAAGACTTAGAAGTGGGAATTGGATGAAAACTTGGAAGTTTTGGAGAATTGGACTAGAAATTGGAATATGGCTCAAATTGGGAAAGTGGTGTTCTTTTGGAATGAGGATTCTTTTCCTACAAAGATATGGAGAGTATTGAAGCCTATAAATAAAGGAGTTCTTTACAACTTTTTACACACATATCTACTTTGGAGAAGGAGTTAAAGTGCACAAGGATTGGAGGAAGGAGCAACCATCATCTTTTCAATAAGTTTTTCTTTCTTCCTTTATTATTATTATTGTGTGAACTCCAAATTATGAGTAGCTAATTTTCTTATTGATTGAGGATGAATTCCTAGTTCTTAATATTTGATTTGAGTTTTGTTTCAATTCTACTTTGAAGTTTTTCATATGATTATCGCTTGTTTTTACTAATATTAATGTTTATGATTGATTGATAGGTTGTTTGGAGTGCACGCTAAATTAATTTGTTAATTTAATCTAAAGCTAGTGAAAGTTAGTGAATACGTAATAGTTTCTTGACTCTTTACACAAGTAGAAAACACGAGACCTTGCGGAGGGATTCTGTGGAGAAATTGTGTGTGAAAACAACGCTAGAAAGTGGACCAAGCGAACCTAGTCTAACTACTAGTACTAAACCTAAGTTCACAAATATTAATGCGTTCGGGGAATTACATCTTGTAAGCGAACCTCAAGGTGGTTCTTTTGAATAGAATCTGATAACTAAGCGGACTTGTTGCTCGGTGAAATAAGGAATTTTGGGGTTAGCTAAGCGAACCTTCTATCCTACGGTTGGTGATAATCTATGACTAATAACAAGTGGAAAAGAACATAACTTTAATCATTGTTTTGCAACGAAGAAGGATTCCTTGATCTATTCTCTCTCATTGATTTCAACTTATACTTTTAATTACTTTGTTTATTTCTTTTGCTTTATCAATTTTACAACCAATACCCCCCTTTTGTGATAATTTTACAACTAATAATCTCTTGCTCCTCGTGGGATCGACCTTGACTACCCTATATTACTCTTTAATTAGGTATTAAAGTATTAATTAATTTGTTGTGGTTACGACTCGCATACATTGACAGGCATGCTTGAGATAGCAACGTATGCGAGTTTGACAGAGCTGTGCTTTAACACCATGAGTTTCTACGACCCAAATTCGAAGACTTTAATAAACAAATATGTCCCACACATAAAAGTATACAAGGATAGATAAATTCGTCTCCCACGAATAAACCTATGAGTTTTGTTCCGTCTTTTGATAAATCAAGGTGAACATGAACCAATTGATAAGATCAGACTTATATTCCTGAAGAACATCCCATATTTATCAATCACCTCATAATAAACTTAATTGACGCAACGAAGAAGATTATTGAGGAATCACAAATAATGAGACGAAGATATTTGTGACTACTTTTATCTTGCCTATCGGAGATAGAAATCTCAAGACAATTATTACAATTGTACTCGTACGTTAGAAAGAGCAAGATCAGATCACATAACTACAAGAAAAGTAGTATCGGTCTGGCTTCACAATCCCAATGAAGCCTTTAAGTCGTTAACCCGAATTTAGAGAGAAAACTCAAGGGTTAAAGGAGATCGACTCTAGCTTAGAGAAAACTAGTATCACACAAGAAAGGTGTGCGCGGACTATTTTTTCCAATGGCTAGAGTTCTCCTTATATAGACTTTCAAATCAGGGTTTGCAATCAATGTTATCTTGCTAACAAAGCATTCAATATTCACCGTTAGATAAAAACCTAATTAGATACAAGCTAATATCTCTCAACCGTTAGATCGAAAACTTAGCTTGCCATGCACACACGTACTTGACGTTTTGGTTTATGTAACCGTACCCAAACGTGTATCATGGTTGGTTCAATATTAGTCAACCAAATGGTTAGCCAAATGATAACTTTCATATCAACCATATTCTTCTTCACCATAACTAGTCCAAATGACTCAAATGAACTAGTTAGAGAGTTGTTCAATTGCTATGAGATCCCAAGTATTACAAGAGACACAATTGAATCAAAAAATATGTGAGTCACTCGAATCATTAATCATGAACTATAAATCCATGGTTTGCAAAAGCATTCCTTAGTAATTTAGAATAACGTTTTCAGACATAACCTCTTGAGTTCGCGGACTGAGTTTTTGCTCACGTTCCAGTTCCACTTGATC
Organism: Papaver bracteatum; assembly: GCA_023529315.1. Taxonomy (NCBI): domain Eukaryota; kingdom Viridiplantae; phylum Streptophyta; class Magnoliopsida; order Ranunculales; family Papaveraceae; genus Papaver; species Papaver bracteatum. The sequence continues at coordinate 2,903,144 of JAJJWX010000447.1, read as the reverse complement.
AACAAAGTTCTCAAACTTCGGTTCAAGTGATAAGGACTTATACATATATGTGTTGCCACATCAATGTTTATATCACCCAATGGTTATATAGTCTAAACTCTTATTTCAATCATTGAAACATTCTCAGAGGGCGTTATATAGTTGTTATTCACAAACTATTTTTCGTCAGAGGGATTTCCAAAATGATTGAAACATAACATGACTTTCATCACTAGGAAAAGATGAACTTGGATAAAGCAAAAGCTTTACCAACACCCATTTCGAGAAATTTATAAGTAAGATATACTCAGCTCGAAATGTCACATGTGCATATTCTTAGTCTATATAGATAAACGACTTTTGTCTCAAGATAAGAGATAAAGTAGATAGACTTTTGAGTGATAGATAAGTTCAAGTCTCCATATACCTTTTAGTATATGAAGATCCACTGGTTCCTTGAGTAGTCCTTCATCTTGTATGTTGATCGCCATGGAGTTCTTGAGCTCAACTACACTTTCTATCCTAGTCCGAGACTTTAGCTATAGTAGACTAAAAATCAAGACTATATAGTTTTGATCACTATAATTGACAGACATGCTTGAGATAGCAACGTTTGCGAGTTTGACAGAATAGTGCTCTAACACCATGAGTTGATACGACCCAAATTCGAAGACTTTAATAAACAAATATGTCCCACACATAAAAGTATACAAGGATAGATAAATTCGTCTCCCACGAATAAACCTATGAGTTTTGTTCCGTCTTTTGATAAATCAAGGTGAACAGGAACCAATTGATAAAACCAGACTTATATTCCTGAAGAACAGCCCAGATTTATCAATCACCTCACAATAAACTTAATCGACACATCGAAGAAGATTATTGAGGAATCACAAACGATGAGACGAAGTGTTTGTGACTACTTTTATATCTTGCATATCGGAGATAAAAATCTCAAGCCAATTATTACAATTGTACTCGGATGATAGAAGATGCAAGATCAGATCGCACAACTATGATAAAAGTAGTATCTGTCTGGCTTCACAATCCCAATGAAGTCTTTAAGTCGTTAACCTAGTTTTAGAAGAAGAAAACCAAAGGTTAAAGGAGAATCGACTCTAGCTTAGCAAACTAGTATCACACAGAATATGTGGGGATTAGGTTTCTTAGTTGCTAGAGTTCTCCCTTATATAGTCTTTAAATCAGGGTTTGCAATCAATGTTAGCTTAGTAACAAAGCATTCAATATTCACCATTAGATGAAAACTTGATTAGATACAAGTTAATATTTATCAACCGTTAGATTGAAAATATATCTTGTTATACACACATGTATTGCACGTTTGCAGGCTTGTGAAAACCGTACCCAAACTTGTAAATTAGTTGGTTCAACACTAGTTAACCAAATGGTTAGCCAAATGATAACTTTCATATCAACCATATTCTTCTTCACCATAACTAGTCCAAATGACTCAAATGAACTAGTTAGAGAATTGTTCAATTGCTATGAGATCCCAAGTATTACAAGAGACACAATTGAATCAAAAAAGATGTGAATCACTCGAGTCATTAATCATGAACTATAAATCCATGGTTTGCAAAAGCATTCCTAAGTAATTTAGAATAACGTCTTCAGACATAACCTCTTGAGTTCGCGGACTCAATCTAACCGGTTGAAGTTATAAACTCCAGAAGAAATTCTTGGGTTCGAGTACTACGCCAGTTCGCGGACTAAGTTGTTGCTCACGTTCCGATTCCACTTGATCAACAAAGTTCTCAAATTTCGGTTCAAGTGCTAAGGACTTATACATATATGTGTTGCCACAACAATGTTTATATCCCCTAATGGTTATATAGTCTAAACTCTTATTTCAATCATTGAAACATTCTCAGAGGGCGTTATATAGTTGTTATTCACAAACTATTTTTCGTCAGAGGGATTTCCAAAATGATTGAAACATAACATGACTTTCGTCACTAGGAAAAGATGAACTTGGCTAAAGCGAAAGATTTACCAACACCCATTTCGAGAAATTTATAAGTAAAATATACTCAGCTCGAAATGTCACATGTGCATATTCTTAGTCTATATAGATAAACGACTTTTGTCTCAAGATAAGAGATAAAGTAGATAGACTTTTGAGTTTTAGATAAGTTCAAGTCTCCATATACCTTTTAGTCGATGAAGATCCACTGGTTCCTTGAGTAGTCCTTCGTCTTGTATGATGATCGCCATGGAGTTCTTGAGCTCAACTACACTTTCTATCCTAGTCCGAGACTTTAGCTTTAGTAGACTAAAAATCAAGACTATGTAGTTTTGGTCACTAAGATTGACATACATGCTTGAGATAGCAGCGTATGCGATTTTGACAGAGCAGTGCTCTAACACCATGAGTTGCTACGACCTAAATTCGAAGACTTTAATAAACAAATATGTCCCACACATAAAAGTATACAAGGATACATAAATTCTTCTCCCACGAATAAACCTATGAGTTTTGTTCCGTCTTTTGATAAATCAAGGTGAACAGGAACCAATTGATAAAACCAGACTTATTTTCCTGAAGAACAGCCCAGATTTATCAATCACCTCACAATAAACTTAATCGACACATCGAAGAAGTTTATTGAGGAATCATAAACGATGAGACGAAGTGTTTGTGACTACTTTTATATCTTGCATATCGGAGATAAAAATCTCAAGCCAATTATTACAATTGTACTCGGACGATAGAAGATGCAAGATCAGATCGCACAACTACGATAAAAGTAGTATCGGTCTGGCTTCACAATCCCAATGAAGTCTTTAAGTCGTTAACCTAGTTTTAGAAGAAGAAAACCAAAGGTTAAAGGAGAATCAACTCTAGCTTAGCAAACTAGTATCACACAGAATGTGTGGGGATTAGGTTTCTTAGTTGCTAGAGTTCTCCCTTATATAGTATTTAAATCAGGGTTTGCAATCAATGTTAGCTTAGTAACAAAGCATTCAATATTCACCATTAGATGAAAACCTGATTAGATACAAGTTAATATTTATCAACCGTTAGATTGAAAATATAGCTTGTTATACACACATGTATTGCACGTTTGCAGGCTTGTGAAAACCGTACCCAAACTTGTACATTAGTTGGTTCAACACTAGTTAACCAAATGGTTATCCAAATGATAACTTTCATATCAACCATATTCTTCTTCACCATAACTAGTCCAAATGACTCAAATGAACTAGTTAGAGAGTTGTTCAATTGCTATGAGATCCCAAGTATTACAAGAGACACAATTGAATCAAAAAAGATGTGAATCACTCGAATCATTTATCATGAACTATAAATCCATGGTTTGCGAAAGCATTCCTTAGTAATTTAGAATAACGTTTTCAGACATAACCTCTTGAGTTCGCGGACTCAAGCTAACTGGTTTAAGTTATAAACTCCAGCAGAAATTCTCGGGTTCGAGTATTACGCCAGTTCGCGGACTAAGATGTTGCTCACGTTCCGGTTCCACTTGATCAACAAAGTTCTCAAATTTCGGTTCAAGTGCTAAGGACTTATACATATATGTGTTTCCACAACAATGTTTATATCCCCCAATGGTTGTATAATCTAAACTCTTATTTCAATCATTGAAACATTCTCAGAGAGCGTTATATAGTTGTTATTCACAAACTATTTTTCGTCAGAGCGATTTCCAAAATGATTGAAACATAACATGACTTTCGTCACTAGGAAAAGATAAACTTGGCTAAAGCGAAATCTTTACCTATACCCATTTCGAGAAATTTATAAGTAAGATATACTCAGCTCGAAATGTCACATGTGCATATTCTTAATCTATATAGATAAACGACTTTGTCTCAAGATAGGAGATAAAGTAGATATACTTTTGAGTGATAGATAAGTTCAAGTCTCCATATACCTTTTAGTCGATGAAGATCCACTGGTTCCTAGAGTAGTCCTTCGTCTTGTATGATGATCTCCATGGAGTTCTTGAGCTTAACTACACTTTCTATCCTAGTCCGAGACTTTAGCTATAGTAGACTAAAAATCAAGACTATATGGTTTTGATCACTAAGATTGACAGACATGCTTGAGATAGCAACGTATGCGAGTTTGACAGAGCAGTGCTCTAACACCATAAGTTGCTACGACCCAAATTCGAAGACTTTAATAAACAAATATGTCCCACACATAAAAGTATACAAGGATAGATAAATTCGTCTCCCACGAATAAACCTATGAGTTTTGTTCCGTATTTTGATAAATCAAGGTGAACAAGAACCAATTGATAAAACCTGACTTATATTCTTGAAGAACATCCCAGATTTATCAATCACCTCACAATAAACTTAATCGACACATCGAAGAAGATTATTGAGGAATCACAAACGATGAGACGAAGTGTTTGTGACTACTTTTATATCTTGCATATCGGAGATAAAAATCTCAAGCCAATTATTACAATTGTATTCGGACGATAGAAGATGTAAGAACAGATCGCACAACTACGATAAAAGTAGTATCGGTCTGGCTTCACAATCCCAATGAAGTCTTTAAGTCGTTTACCTAGTTTTAGAAGAAGAAAACCAAAGGTTAAAGGAGAATCAACTCTAGCTTAGCAAACTAGTATCACACAGAATGTGTGGGGATTAGGTTTCCTAGTTGCTAGAGTTCTCCCTTATATAGTCTTTAAATCAGGGTTTGCAATCAATGTTAGCTTAGTAACAAAGCATTCAATATTCACCTTTTGATGAAAACCTGATTAGATACAAGTTAATATTTATCAACTGTTAGATTGAAAATATAGCTTGTTATACACACATGTACTGCACGTTTGCAGGCTTGTGAAAACCGTACCCAAACTTGTACATTAGTTGGTTCAACACTAGTTAACCAAATGGTTAGCCAAATGATAACTTTCATATCAACCATATTCTTCTTCACCATAACTAGTCCAAATGACTCAAATGAACTAGTTAGAGAGTTGTTCAATTTCTTAGATATTTATATACTACACAAGACACAATTGAAGTAAAAATGATATGATTCACTCGAATTGATTCATGAACTATAAAGCCACGGTTTGCAATAGCATTCCTTAGTTTATTAAGATAAGTTCACAAACATCGTTTTCAGACATAACCTACTCAAGTTCGCGAACTTAAGTTCCCGGATGGAGTTCACAAACTCCAGCAGAAATTCTCGGTCGAGAACTTCTGCCAGTTTGCGGACTGAAGCTCACGCACTTCTCCAGTTTTACTTGATCAATAAAGTTCACAAACTTCGGTTCAAGTGCTAATGACTTATACATATATGTGTTGCCACAACAATGCTTATATCCTTCAATGGTTATATTGTCTAAACTCTCATTTCAATCATTGAAACACTCTCAGTGGGCGTTATATAGTTATTATTCAAAAACTATTTTTCGTCAGAGAAATTTCCAAAATGATTGAAACATAACATGACTTTAGTCACTAGGTAAAGATGAACTTGGATAAAGCGAAAGCTTTTACCAACACATATTTCGAGAAATTGATAAGCGAGATATACTCAGCTCGAAATATCATATGTGGATATTCTTAGTCTATATAGTAATACGACTTTTGTCTCAAGATATGAGATAAAATAATAGACTTTTGAGTGATAGATTAGTTCAAGTCCCCACATACCTTTTAGTCGATGAAGATCCACTGGTTCCTTGAGTAGTCCTTCGTATTGTATGATGATCGCCATGGAGTTCTTAAGCTCAACTACACTTTCTATCCTAGTACGAGACCTAAGATATAGTAGATTAGAAATCAAAGACTTTATAGTTTTGATCACTAATATTGACAAACATGATTGAGATAGCAACGCATGCGAGTTCGACCGAACAATGCTCAAACAAACTTACTTGCAGCAAGTCCAGAGGGTACCAAATTTCTTTCCCAAACTAGGGGAAACGTGATATTCTAAAACCCTAAATTCAAGTTACGGCAATATATAACTATCGCAAATCAATCATGACCATCCAACTTAGCCAGGCTAATTGGACGACTTAGATCACGTTTCATACGATCGAAGAGGTGTCAGTGCGTTCACCGCCAATCTAATATTATTCCTAACCAATTGACTTGCCCATGGGAAGCCAATAGTACGATGATTTGTTCGATTGAACTAGAGTGGACGAGGATGCATTGAAACCCTAGCTTGTGTTTGAGGCAGCAAATTTCTGTCACAAATTGATCATGATCGGCCATCTTCGCCGGCCGAAACAAAGGGCTTAGATCTAATTTTAGGCGATCCAGGAGATGTCGGCACGCACGACAACATCCTGTCTTCAAGCATGGCCGATCGGCCTGCTCCAATTAACGCCCAGTGCTAACGTTTGATTAATCAAAATAGGGTTGGACACACGGTTTCCAAACCCTAATTTGAATCAAACGACGGCAAACATCTACCGCAAACCATCTCGTCCGTCCAACTTCGCTAGCTTGCTCGGAAAGCTTGGATCAAATATTAGGCGATCGATGAGGTACCTCAATAATCACCGGCCACCCCTCCTTCACAAGGAGCGATCGACCAAGCAGTAGCTCATACCAAGAGCTACCAAACGATCACCTAAAGGTAGTCGGGCATGCTACCTTTTAAAGGCGCTTAATTCACGACTTATTCAATCAAGATCTAAAACAACGATGTTTCATATACATCAATTACTTTGAGATGCTTAAATACGATGCTTTACATGCATCAAATACATATGATATTTTATGTAGGCCTCATAAAAAACTTAATTATTTCACCTAATAGCACCATATGTTATTCTCTGCTGCAAGTCCCACGACTTGACCCACTTATTTGAGACATCAAACATGTCACAAACTGGGGGATACTTACTAGGGTATTGGTCTAGCGATTTTCAGCGTGCGGCGTGCAACGCGCCCATTATGAGAACGTGTCAGGAAAGGACAAACAATTAATAACGATGAGAGTAATGGGTGAAGGCGTGACCACGTGATGATCACCACCTCTTACACAACCCCACTACTTAATCTTCTCCACTTCCTACGAGATCAAGGTTGCGCTCAAACGACTTGTATAAATAGGTTTTCAACCTATTTCGATAACAGAACAAGAACCAAGTGTTGTCATCACAGTATCCGGAAAAACACCCAGAACTGATAACTTACATTATGCAAGCCAGTTCAACATTCTGATACAAGTCATAAAAAGCCAAACCATCATAATTCAATATTTTGATCTCAAACACCTTCTTCGCTTCCCTCCCAAAGATCAACCTCATTTCCTTCACTTTGTGACCGAATTCAATCTGGAATGGCCATTTCTTGGTTTAGGCCAGAGTCTTACAGATTGATCTCTTGAATCTAAAATTATTCCCGTGCAATGCATTGTTTAAGGTTTGAATTTGTTTCTCATCAACACACCAAAAATCACCAAAAATATAAGAACCAGTTTTTACCCTCAAACAACTGGCGACCATGGTGGGAGATTGATCTCTCAGTTGCAAAATAAATTTCTCAAGATTCATTCCAATCTTCTCAATTTCAAAAGGGTAGATCTTAGATTCAATTCAATCATTATTCAATTTAGGTTCAACAACCAATTTCAATTCCGGTATTCCATTCGCTAAGAAGCTTCAAAAAATAATTTTTCAAGCAATGCTACTGGAAATGCCTTGGATAGCTGAGCACCAGTAAATATCCCAGATGAAAGGACCAGAAAACCGCGTGGATACACAAGATGAGACTACTACTTAGAAGAACGCAACAACTTCTATCGAGATCCGATTAAGGAACTTCATTTTCTACAATACCACAAGTTTTGTATGGAGCAAGCCAGAAATGCCTCAAAGGGTCCACACCCAGATAGATGAAGTGAGGGTTCACGTAGTCGTTGTTCCAGTATGGAGATAGTCGACAACAAATTCAACACCAGTGGAGTCCTAGGGAGACGCCTGCAGTGGTCACAAAAGAGAAGGTCTATCTCTATTTCACCAATGCTACCAATTTAAGGTCAGGAGTATCCGTTATCGCTTCATCGACAAAACGTGTAGATCCAGAACATGGCGTAATTCCGAGAATTTGTACATCTACAATAACAAGGGAGGCACGACACATCTCCAAATCATCATAAAGGGTTCGCCTATTATGTCAACCAGGACGAGAGCGAGCCCGGGATATCTTCAGATCTACTAGAGCTGACACCTCAAGAGAGCATCCTCAAGAAAATAACGATGCCCACATCATCATGTCGATAAAGAATCCGCAGCTTGGACGAATCACTCAGTCATACTTAAAAGGAATGCTTCAGCGAAGCAACGAATATCCAAATGATTAAGTCAGGAGGTCCAAAATCCAGGCACTGAAGGGTCAAGATCCAAATGTGACTGGAAAAAAAGTGGCGTAATTATACATAAATATGATGGTACTTTTATCGTGCTTTGTCGAAGAACCTGCGCTTTCAAACATTCTCTGAACTCCATGAAGCTGATAAATACTCAGCTACGACAACACCTTCCCTGCTAGAAAGAACCAAGCCTTCTAGGAATGAACAGCCTCATGATATTCGTGGAAGCATACATCTCACCCAAGAAAATACAACCTTCGGCCTTCTATTAGCAGTTTCATTGAAGCAGCAAGAGGAAAACCACCGAGATACAACATCCCGCGTATCTAGAATCGCCCACTCCAACTCCAGTACCACATGCACGAGTGCATGAAACAACGTCCAAGATATTACACATATATCTCGACAGCAACAACATCAATGAGAGACGCTCTCAGAATTTCGTCTCCAGTAGAAGAAGTAGTTGCATTACCGAAGGAGATTTCACCTGGGGATTAAGAGGTACACAGACTCTCCATGTCAAGAGGTTCATCATATTTGCATAACTTACTAGTTAAGTCATTAGCATGAGCGAACTTCCCTGCTCCTCAAAGACACAATCCAAAGATGATAAAGGAAAATGAGCGTTGCTAGAGACTACTCATCACTACCCATCTCAAAGATGCTGAATTTAGAGAGATGCAAACACGCTATCATTATGGTTCCAAGATGTCCAAAGGCGTAGGCATACTCAAGAGAGCAGACGTATTGTTAAACACCAATGAGATGCCCAGCGTGACAACATCTATCAAGTTGAAAGCTCAGTAGATACTCGTAGGAAGGAGACTGTCTCCCTCTTCTCCATTCCAAGATAAAACATCAAGAAAGCCATCGGTTCCATCATCAACTTCTCCCTCTAATAACGAGACGATCTCTACCATTATATGAAGAGTGCCAAGTTCGTGCAAGTATCCACCATGCCTCTCCTTGCCAGTCTCTTTTGATCATAGCTGCTGCCAAGAACCATTGTTGCTCGTTGATTGATACCATCCAGAGCTTCACCATAACAACAACCAATACATGCAAAGGTAATCTAAACTTATGCATATTTTTACCCATAGAGAAGTAATATGATCACTAGTACGGAGGCTGGATGGCGGTACCTTTATTATGGTAGACCCATCGGGCATACAAGATAGAGCCACGTAAACTACACTTGGGAACTAAGGCTAAAAATGAAATTCCTTCGCCATCAGTCAATGACCTCTTCAACACAAGATAGACGGTCAATCAAGAAGCATGTAATTTGCAAGGGAAAATTAAACTGAACCACCCTCACTGGAGTTCTCTCTAGAAGTCGCTTCAACGCTCTCTCCAGGAGCCTCTTCAACGCTCTCTCCAGGAGTCGCTTCAGCGTTCGCTTCAGAAGCCGCTTCAACGCTCTCTTTAGGAGTCGCTGATGAGTGCCAAATAGTGCATGTTTCTACACCTTTTTATTGGCATTTAACTCATCTTTTGCGCTTTAAAATCATATATTATCCCAGATTCTATGTTTTCTTTGTTTTCAAGAATAAATTCATATACTAATTAATTTTGTGTTTTTAGGTACTAAATAAAGCTTAGATGAATTGCGGAGCCAAAAGAGCAGAAAATTGGACCGTTCGATCGATTCTAGGAGTTGCATCCAACGGTGTCTTCACTCGTTGTATCAAAATTAGAAGCGTCCGCCTCACACCACAGTTTGTCTACCCCTTTCATATACTTGACCTAGCCAAACACTCCCCACCATCATCTAAACCCCCACCTCACCCACTCATTCTCGTTTAACTAGAGTAAACATCATCCAGTGGGAGGAAACATCAGCTCGTGGGAAAGAGCACAGCGTGGGGAGAAAAGAGCAGGCGTGGGAGGAGACAGCACGTGGAGGCGTGGGAGAAGAAAGCAACAAAACGTGTGATGACTTAGCTCGAGAAAATGATGCACATGGGCGTGATGTTGTCATGAATAAATGGTCGGGCATTTTCTACCATATAAATATGCTCGAACTCTTCTCCCAGGGGAGGACCGGACTGGTCGAGACCCGGCTAGGGGTTCTCAGACACCATATTTTCTATCAGTTCATTTCCATATCCAATTTATTTTGGTTGAACTTTCGTTTTCATTTTCATGTTCTAAAACTCTCTGCTAGAGTTTAGATGAAGCTCTAGCCTACTGATATGTCATTCATACTTTGTGTGTTGTTCTTGAATGTTTAAAATTGTTTAAGATATAATTTAATCCAAGTTTGTCAACATTTTGCTCTCACAATGTATGCCATGTATCCATTGTAGTTAGAATATCACTATGTTGATTATACTGCAACTCATGCTTAAAAATATTATTGATCCTTAGATTAGTTGTGCTTTAACTAGACAGTTAATGCTTTGGATAAATATTTCAGTTGTGATTAAGTTATCCATTGGAGAAACACCTTAGACACAAGGTAAACTTGAATCTGCTATAAGGACAAGAATAACATCATAAGTTAAGTGCATATTGTAGGTTAGTGGTGGATTTTAAAGCTCTAGTATCCATATACCCAGTGTTATTTGCATCTTTTACTTCTATTTATTTTATGTTACTAGTTTATTACAAAATATCTTGTCGTATCGACACCAAAAAGAAATATTGTGTTACTCTTATTTGAATCAGTTTAGTAATATTTTGGAATCACTTCTACACCCACCAAGTCTCTGTGGGATCGACATGTATTTGCCATGTCTACGATAGACGATGTGCACTTGCAGTATACATAGTAGTAGGTTACTTTTCCGAGCCTACCAAGTTTTTGGCGCCGTTGCCGGGGTCTCGGTTAGCGGTGTAGCTGAGGTTTCTATCTTTACTGTATAATATAATATAAAAAAATATTTTAATATAAAAAAATATATATTTTTTTTTTTATAATTATTTGTTCTTCTTTACGTTTTTGTTATTTTTGTCTTTTCCTTACAGAATTTTGATTTCGGAGCGAAAGAAAATTTTCCAAAGCTTTTGGTGAATATTTAAAAAGACTTGGGAGTAAAAGGCAAAGCTAAAGGAGCAAAAGAAGAAGATTTTTTTTTTTTTACATAAAAAAGAAAAAAGAAAAAAGAGAGAGTTTATTTTATTTATTTTTAGATTGTATTAGGATTTCTCTATTCTTGTAATTTTCTATTTCTTTTGCATTTTATATTTTTGGACTTTGGACTTGGACATTCTTTTATTTTTAAACCCTACGGAAGGGTAATATTAAATATCAAACTGTTTACAGAGAAGGACGGTGATTACAATATCACCTCGGCCCCTCGGGTTCGTGCATGACATAGGAGTCGTGGCCCGAGTCGACAACAACGGTTCATCCCCCGTCTGGTACGGGAGGTAAGTTTGTCGAAACACTCGTGAATCTCCTGTCAGCGAGTTACTATTTTCCTTCGTTTGCATATATGTTGAGGACTTGAAAACGGATGCTTTAATTTCCTAGTAAAGGGCAAGTATTGGCCATACAAGATAAGGGTTCGGATTTCATCACCGTTCTCTTCTTGCCCGCCTTAGGAAAACGATACCTACGTGAACCTAAGCTTTAAAATTTTGAATAGAACGAGACCTATAAGGTAACGAGCTTAGTAGGAAAGTCAATCGAAAAATATTGGTTACTCTTTAAGCATACTCCGAAGTTCATGATGGGTTCTGTGAATTGAATGCGTGACTGCGCCGCCTTGTAATACGGTGAGGCCTTGGGTATCAAAGCTCCATCAGCTTCCCTCGCCTCTATTCAATTCACTTAAACTCAGATTGATTCCATAGGGGTTTGCTCAGATTGTAATGAATTCCCTTTCGAAGGATTAGAAGCTGGTATAGAAAACAATCTAAGTGGAGCCATCATGCTTTTTGTTAGCTAGAAATCAGTAGGTTTACCGTGGTGGAGTAAGCCTTATTTTTGATTGAATAGAACTTCCCTTCCTTTTGCGATTGCATAGAACTTCCCTTCCGTTTAAGATTTTTCTTCTTTTATTTTGTTTTTCTAGTGTATGCCCGAGGTCATTAGAGAACGGGCTTGAAAAAAAAAATGCTTTGCTTGGTTATCTGATAGCCATAGCATGTTTAGTTTTTGGTCTACACCTGGGGATAAAAACAAGTCCATCCGAGACCTAGCTTACGACCATACCTCACATTATGAACCCCCCACATACCATAATGTTGATAATTTTATGGATTATTATGAACCTTGTCAAGGTCCTGATTTTGAATATCCATACCCTAATTATTATTCACACATGTATCATCCACCGCTAGGGGAGGTTGAACAATTTTGTACCCCAATGAACTCTAAAATGCAATCTGTGATGGAAAATATTAAACTCATTGAAGAAAATAATGCCAGATATGCATTGAAAGCATTGCAAAATCATCCATATAGCAATACACCTGAATTTTCCTTCAATAGTGAATCTCATGAACAACCATATATTGAATATTCATATGAAAATGAGATACCTACTGATGATGACTCTCCTTTTGTTGAGCAACTTAATGCAATTCTAGAATTGAATCAAAACCTTGAGAAATATCAAAAGTCAACTGACCAAAGGTTTGCGAGTTTAGAACTCAAATTGAGTCAAATCTGTGATGCACTAAATGAGGAGAGGGAGGAATTTCAGGGTGAAATGAATAAAAAGGAGATACCTATTGTTGATGATTCCCCTTCCCTTGAACAACTCAATACAATTTTAAGGATGGATTTAATTCATTTACAAAATCAGGAAAGGGAGGACTTTCAAAATGAAATGTTTATCACCCATAATGAAGTCAATAATGAGTCTAGTCTTACTCAGGCAACTGAGATTGGATATGAACATGTTCTGGAAACAGATGAATGGACTAGAAACACTATGATTTTAGATGAGATAAACTATTCATGTTATGCTAATGATGATGAAATGATGTTAGAAGAACATGTGGAAAATATTGTCGAACTTTTAAGTTCGGAGACATTAGGCTTCTCTGCCTTGACCTTAATGAATGATAGTTCTTCTGATATTCCATATACTTGTGATGTTGATACTGAGTTTGGGCTTGTACAATTGTTTTATGAATGTGAGCATGTTGTAACACTTGTAGATGATTTATGAGATGTTGATGTAATTAATGATAATGGTACTCTTGACCTCATCCATATGAGCAACTTAGAAGTACATACTCTCCTACCTAAGTCACAGATTGAAACTCTTGCACCCAACCTAGATATGGTTTGTAACAAAATTGTAAAACCAAATTTTCTAAGATTACCTAATCTAGGATTGGAACTGTGTGCCTCTCAAATCCTTTTGGATTACTTTTTTGCTAAGTATAATACCTTTGAAGAGCAACAATTGGAATGCATTGATGTTTCTCTTCCCATCCCGAACGAAGCCCATTTTGAGCTAGACCTTCTGCGTGATGAACCCCTAAAATTGTTAGATTTCGTGCCCAAAAGTATTTCTATTGAAAAATTTAGGTTTGGGGGTATCTCATTTTGTTTTACTTTCTCACTTGCATTTCTATCATATCATAATTATGTGAGATTGTTAAAATTTATGCACTTCGTCTTTTGGGTTGATCCTCAACTCTTTAGATTGCTAGTGTATGGTGAATTTTTGTATATAATCCAGTAGATATTGTTAAATCTTGTTTCATGAACCGGTTAAGTTGTATTTTGTATATATTGTGCTAAACAAATTTTTGTCTTGTGCTCATATTGTTTGCTTTGCTTTCATAGCATTCATTCAATTATGGTTAGCACCAACCTTTTTGCATCTGGTAATCTCTTTCCTTTAAATCTGCTCTGCCTTGTTCTCTTGATATGTGTTCTTATCATCTTTTGAAACATTGAGGACAATGTTAGATTTAGGTTTGGGGGTATGTTTTGCATATAGAATTTTTAGTCTTCTCTCTCATAAAAAAAAAAATCAAAAATCTTTTGCAAATATTTGCATAAAACCTCCAACTTTTAGAGATCTTAGAGTCACTAGTATGCTTCTAGTTATGTTTACATAAAGAGTCTGACCGAAATAGCTGAACTTGGAAGTACCGGAGAACAAAATCTGGTTTCTTAGGTTATTAGAGCGTTAAAATTGGATTTAACCATGCCGGAGGGCAAATTAGGTGCTGCAAAGATATTCGGTAGTAGAATTGTGATCACCCATAGTGGAGACTACCCATTTTTACATCAAGCGAGGCACCGACCTTCAATTTGTGACTTTCTAAAAAATCTTTTAGAGTGTGTGTCACCGTACGTCAATTCCGGGTAGGAATGGTGAGCTACCCAACTTCGCACCACTTTCAGCACTATTTTTGATCTCTTGAGTGCTAATTTTGTCAATCATGAGGGTGACGTATAAAGATGAAAACTCCTTCTTGTAGTTCGATGAGAAATTAGCATCACTCTATCTCTCTCAACAACATCAACAGATCCATAGAAACACATCATCAACGAGAAGAGCAACATAAAAAAAAAATTAGTCCAAGGTTTACATGCAACAATGCAGTACAAAGAGCAGAATATTATACACATTTGAAGAGGTATTTTACAAGAACAAAGAAAAGAAAAGAAAATGAGAATTAGTGAAGTATATGAAATCAAGACAACACAAGTTGTGAAGAATTGAGTGATAAAGTCCTTCATCCATGGCGTTAGTAGTTTCATTGATTTTGTTGTTATTTTCATTTCATGTTTAATTAAAATCAAAAAATCAAAAACCAAAAAAAAAAAACCCAAAAAAACCCAAAAAAAAAAACCAAAAATAATATTGAAGTTTATTTTCTTAGTTTAGTTTTGATACCACCACGGTAAAGAAGAAAAATTCAATAAGAAAATTCCAAGCAACAAGGAAATTGAAGAGAAAAGTTACAATTTGTCAAGTTTTTTTTTTGAAGTTCAGAAGTTCATCATCAACAGTTGAAGACCGAAGACCTAAGATTGAAGACATTTTTATGGATGCTGTGAGAGTGGTGTTGATTGCCGATCGGATGTGAAGGTAAGTGAGTACTCCCATCCTTGCTAATGGTTGATTTCCTTTCTTAGAGATCATCAGAAAAAGATTTTTTTTGTCCACAATTTTGTGGAGTCTCCAAAAATTATTTCGGAAGGTTCTCCTTCCCACCATCAACTTGTGCATGATTTCTCTCTTTATTCCTGTCTGCACAGATTAGAGACTAAAAAAGAGGTCTTTTTGAGTGCAATTATCATAAAACCCTATTGTTGAGGCAGAATTCGAGGCTTGTTATTATTCTCGAACCCGAATTCTTTCATATGGTATGGTAATTTCTCGCTCAACTCTTAAGGATGAGAATGCGTTCTTTGGTAGTTCTAAGTTCGTGTTACTAGCATGCAGAAACTCTATGTCCTCATAGCTCCTTGGATGCTTGGGACTCTTTTACGCTCTGAAGTTGGAGAAGGTTTTGTGGGTACATCTCTGATAGGCCCTCACGAGACTACAACTTGTCCACTAGGGACACCTAGGGGTTTAAAGGCTTAGTGCATACGCTAAATGCATTCGAGAGACCAGCGACAATGGTATAATTAGGATTTCTTAATTTCTGTTTCACTTGAGGACAAGTAAAATTCAGGTTTGGGGGTATTTTATGAGTGCCAAATAGTGCATGTTTCTACACCTTTTTATTGGCATTTAACTCATCTTTTGCGCTTTAAAATCATATATTATCCCAGATTCTATGTTTTCTTTGTTTTCAAGAATAAATTCATATACTAATTAATTTTGTGTTTTTAGGTACTAAATAAAGCTTAGATGAATTGCGGAGCCAAAAGAGCAGAAAATTGGACCGTTCGATCGATTCTAGGAGTTGCATCCAACGGTGTCTTCACTCGTTGTATCAAAATTAGAAGCGTCCGCCTCACACCACAGTTTGTCTACCCCTTTCATACACTTGACCTAGCCAAACACTCCCCACCATCATCTAAACCCCCACCTCACCTCACTCATTCTCGTTTAACTAGAATAAACATCATCCAGTGGGAGGAAACATCAGCTCGTGGGAAAGAGCACGGCGTGGGGAGAAAAGAGCAGGCGTGGGAGGAGACAGCACGTGGAGGCGTGGGAGAAGAAAGCAACAAAACGTGTGATGACTTAGCTCGAGAAAATGATGCACATGGGCGTGATGCTGTCATGAAGAAATGGTCGGGCGTTTTCTACCCTATAAATATGCTCGAGCTCTTCTCCCAGGGGAGGACAGGACTGGTCGAGACCCGGCTAGGGGTTATCAGACACCATATTTTCTATCAGTTCATTTCCATATCCAATTTATTTTGGTTCAACTTTCGTTTTCATTTTCATGTTCTAAAACTCTCTGCTAGAGTTTAGATGAAGCTCTAGCCTATTGATATGTCATTCATACTTTGTGTGTTGTTCTTGAATGTTTAAAATTGTTTAAGATATAATTTAATCCAAGTTTGTCAACATTTTGGTCTCACAATGTATGCCATGTATACATTGTAGTTAGAATATCACTATGTTGATTATGCTGCAACTCATGCTTAAAAATATTATTGATCCTTAGATTAGTTGTGCTTTAACTAGACAGTTAATGCTTTGGAGAAATATTTTAGTTGTGATTAAGTTATCCATTGGAGAAATACCTTAGACACAAGGTAAACTTGAATCTTCTATAAGGATAAGAATAACATCATAAGTTAAGTGCATATTGTAGGTTAGTGGTGGATTTGAAAGCTCTAGTATCCATATAACCAGTGTTGTTTGCATCTTTTACTTCTATTTATTTTATGTTACTAGTTTATTACAAAATATCTTGTCGTATCGACACCAAAAAGAAATATTGTGTTACTCTTATTTTAATCAGTTTAGTAATATTTTGGAATCACTTCTACACCCACCAAGTCTCTGTGGGATCGACCTGTATTTTCCATGTCTATGATAGACGATGTGCACTTGCAGTATACACAGTAGTAGGTTACTTTTCCGAGCCTACCAGTCGCTTCAGCATTCGCTTCAAGCCGCTTCACGTTCGCTCCAAAAGCCGCTTCAACGCTCTTTCCAGAAGTCGCTTCAGCGTTCACTTAAAGCCACTTCACGTTCGCTCCAGATGACGCTTCAACCCTCTCTCTAGGATCCGCTTCAACATTCACTCCAGAATCCGCTTAAACGCCTCAGCAAGCCACACAGACCAACCACGTTAGTCTACCACATCACCTACTCAGAATTCAGCACCGCCTATTTAAGGCGCATGCACGAAGCTGCGTAACAACAACCACATCCCTGATCAAATCCAGAGCCCTCAGCTACATGATTGGTATTAAGGGACTCATTTGATGATCAACGGTAAAGCAGAACTACAGTTCCTGTGAATATTCCTAGATTTTCCAACAAACAAGAAAATTCGCATTGACTGTTGCATGAAGCACAACTGTATACGAAGAATCACGTGAATCATACTTGGGGATTGGAGATCTGCAGAAATCCCCTCACTGTCAACATCTCTCCAATTTATATATGGTAGATAAGAAGAGCGTCGCGAATTTTGATAAAGGATTTCTTTCCCTACAAAAGTACGTCGTAGAGGTATATTCACATATATGGCCACGCCATCGGATCTATTACGGAAGTGTAACTGGGGACTGCTCATCGCATCCCCTTCCATACAACAATCCAAGATTCAGATGATGGTTCAAAAGTTATCTCTTGGAACGAATTCCTTGAAGACTTGATAGCGACACGTCGGTGACGGAACGCCTCTCAGCTCATCTACTTCCCTCAACAGATCCGGAAGATTTTGACCATATAAGCATTCACAACATATTATTATCGTAATCAAAAGGGAAATAATAAGCCTTCCAGGCACCAAATAACTTGCAGTCAAGGACGGTTCAACAACGAGCTACACTCTCCAAGATTATCCCTGATGTGATCATTACGGAACATATATTTCATCCATCCACACCAAGAGTGCAATGGAGTTTGGTAAAATTTTAAATCCACTAGAGAGGTTAGACACTCATTCTTCTAGAGTCAGAACCTTTTTACACATTCTAGAGAAGATCTTTGGTACTGTTGGATGGCTACATGTGCAAGAAAGGAAGCATCACCTACCTCATGATCAAAGATCTTTAACTTCCCAACAAGATCATTTATGGAAATAGTTGTAAGGTTATTTCCTTCAACGATGGCATGCTTCTTAGAATCGTATCTATATGGCAGCGTTCTGAGAATTTTCATCACAATGTCCTTTTCAGGAATAGTCTTACCCAATGCAAAAGATGCATTAACAATTTCAGACACTTTGTGATTAAACTCATCAAATGAATCTTCATTTCCCATACAAAGGTTTTCCCAATCAGAATTTAGGTCTTAATGACTAGCTTATTTTTCACAGGTATTCCCTTCAAATATGGTTTCTAAGATATCCCAAGCATATTTAAACCGAGTACATGTAGTCACATGGTGCTGAAGATCTGGGGTAATGGCATGGATGATGGCATTTAACCCATTATAATTTTTCTTATCAGCAAGAATCTCGGCAGGTTCATATGCACCTATATCCTTCGGATCAGTTACATTGCCTTCCACAACAACCGGAGGATTATATCCATTAACAACATAAAACCATGATTGAAAATCACGCGCTTAAATAAAGGCACGCATAGAAATTTTCCACCATAAGTAATTTGATCCATCGAAGACTGGTGGTACGTTTATAGAGATAACATTTTTTTCCATATTCAGATCGCTACAAACACATACTTATGAGGTCTTAACGTGTTTGGCTGCTCCGATACCAATTAAAAAACTTGGGGTACAACAACTAAACCCAATATTTCGTTTGGAAATATGAATAGACAAACTCCAATATACTTTCAAGAGAATCAACTAGACAGTCATACTCAATCTAGAGAAAAGTATATCAAAGAGTTTTATATCTCTATCTCTTAATTCAATCCGCACTCAGCAAATAGGAATTTGCGATCCCGATTGAATATAAGAGAAATAACTTGAATGGTACCAAAGACCAATGTTCAAGGATCAATCAATTCCAATCAACAACCAAAGGTTGGATTTACCAATTGATCGATTCAACGCACAACCTTTGATATTTCAATTATATAACAAAATATAATGCGGAAAAGAAATAACACAGATACTAGAATTTTGTTAACGAAGAAACCGCAAATGCAGAAAAACACCGGGACCTAGTCCAGCTTTGAACACCACATTGTATTAAGCCGCTACAGACACTAGCCTACTACCAATGAACTTCGGACCGGAGTGCAGTTGAGCCCTAATCAATATCACACTGATCAAGGTACAGTTTCACTCCTTACGTCTCTGAACCCCAGCAGGATTCTACGCACTTGATTCTCTTAGCCGATCTAACCCACAACTAAGAGTTTCTACGGCCCAAGGTCGAAGACTTGATAAAAAAATATGACTCACACAGAAAAGTCTATTGGAATGGATAAATATGTCTCCCGTAAAAATACCTACGAGTTTTGTTCCGTATTTTGATAAATCAAGGTGCAAAGGAACCAATTGATAAACCAGGGTTATATTCCCTAAGAACAGCCTAGTATTATCAATTACTTCAAAATAATCTTAATCGTATGGTAGCGAAACAAGATATTGTGGAATCACAAACAATGAGACGAAGATGTTTGTGACTACTTTTAATCTTACCTATCGGAGATAAATCTCAAGAAAATCTTAGCAAAGATAACACTCAATCACGATAGTAAACGTAAAATCAGAACACGAAACTACATAGAAAATAGTTGGGCCTGGCTTCAAAATCCCAATAAAGTATTTAACTCGTTAACTTACAGGGTTTCGTGAAAAACCTAAGGTTAAATGAGAATCGACTCTAGTCGCAACTAGTATCACACAAGAGGTATGGGGATTAGGTTTCCCAGTTGCTAGAGTTCTCCTTTATATAGTTTTCAAATCAGGGTTTGGAATCTAAGTTACCTTGGTAACAAAGCATTAAATATTCACTGTTAGATAAAAACCTGATTAGATACAAGCTAATATCTTTCAACTGTTAGATCGACCTTAGCTTGTTATACACAAATGAAATGTACCCTCATTTAGGTTTATGTAACGATGCCTAAACGTGTACACCATGTTGGCTCAACATTAGTTAACCGAGGTTAGCTATATGAACACTCTCATATCAACCTTATTCATCTTAACCATAACTAGTTCAAATGACTCAAATGAAACTAGTTAAAGAGTTGTTTAATTGCTATTTTCTCATATAAGTATATAAGAACACAATTGAAGCAAAATCGGTTTGATTCTCTCGAATCAATTCATGAACATTATAGCCACAGTTTGCAAAGAATGCATTCCTTATTATATAAATGTATTTGTTCATGTTACAACTGATGTTAGAATTTTAACCATTCAAGTATGCAAACGGGTACGCATACTTGAAGTAGCCGGACCAAGTTTGGTTTTCGCTAGTATGCGAACGGGTACGCATACCTACAAACCCAACAAAAAATTTCGGTCACAAACCTTTCGCCAGTATGCGTACGGGTACGCGTACTTAGGTTCCCGGATTTCTCAAACCAACAAGTACGCATACGGGTATGCATACTATGGTTCCCGGACATGGATCACACATATGCAAGAGTGCACAACATGTTTATAATCTAATGTTGGTTAAGTGTTCTAAACTATATTTCAATCATTGAAACATTCTTAGAGGATGACAACAGCTGTTTTCACACACTATTAACATCAAAGCAATTTTCAAGTTATTGAAATAATCATAACGAAACATTCCAACTCTACACCAAATGATTGTATCACACAAACCATGTAAGATGTTACTCGGCGATTTTCACATGATCATCTTCTGACTTTCGTCAAGAATATAAGATGAACTTGGTTGAAGCAAAAGCTTACCAACACATATTTCGATAAATATGTAAGTGAGTTAAACTCAGCTCGAAATCTTAAATGTGCATAATCGAAAATTGTTGTAATAAGACTTTTGTCTTAATATAGGATATAGAGTAGAAAAAAACTTTCTAAGTGATAGATGAGTTTTAGTCTCCACATACCTTTTGTTGATGAAGTTCCACAAGTTCTCCTTAGTAGTTCTTCATCTTCAATTGATGAACTTCGTGAAGTCTAATGCTCAACTACACAATCTATCCTAGTTCGAGACATTACTATAAGTAGACTAAAAATCAAGAGTTATAGTTTTGATCACTAACATTGAAAAACAAGCTTGAGATATCAACGCTTGTGAGTTCGACCGAGCGGTGCTCTAACATATGTGGTTGGAAAGCTATCATATTTACTATGTAATGTATATGTATAAAGTTATTTTGGTATTTTGTTTTAATTAATAGAAATAACCCGTGCAGTAACGGCACAATATTAGACAAATTAACTTTTGGTTATAATGATTTTAATAATTACTACGAATTATGATAAGATTTATTTTCACCCATGAAAACTTATAATTATGAAGATCTTCAATATCTATCACCATACCATTTCACATGCATACTAAATCGCGTAAGTTTCAATATACTTTGATTTAAATTTTGTAGTATTACTTTGAAAAACCAATGATAGGTAATATCTTTAATGACTAATGACCATTATTTTTACATAATATATCTATTATTGTTTAATGTTTCTCAGCTAAGAAAAACTAATGGATTGTAGTGGAAGACTGGAAACTCAGACAAAGAAAATGTACGGGATGAGGGTAGCACATGAAAAATCAAATAAAAAACCTCGGCGATGACAAATATACGACCCAGATTATACAATGAACAATGACACATACAAACACTCAAAATCCATAAACTGAGATGAGATGAAATAAATGGTTTTCCCGCAAAAATTTAGACCTGGACACCCGTTGGGAGGTCCAAGTCTAAGGTTGACAAAGGGATGACAAAACTTATCAAGGCTTCCAAAGAATATTATGAGGAATTGAAATGACGATATCGACGGGAGAATATCGATATCCCTTGAGAAGTAAAATAAAGAAAAAACCATGCTTGAAACATGAAAGAAGTGTGTAGCTTGTTCATTTGTTCAAAATCACATGATATATTATATTGTAATTTAGAATAACAAAAATATGAAACTAAATTTTTCGATAGCCTCTAGGATTACATATTTTTCACAATAATGAAAAACATCTAAAGAGATAGATCTCTGGTGCTGGAAAACTGAATGGGTAGGATGGATTTAGTGAAAGAGGTTGAGAAATTGTTTTATGTTATCGGGATCCAAAATATGGCTGGTTAAAATGGTGTGGTGGTCTAACATAGGGTCATCTACATAGTGCATACATTATAATTATCTTATCTTAAATATTGATAATGGCAAGGTTCCTGTGGGATTCAAGAATAGTAACACTAAATGGAAATAAATTGAAAAAGAAAGGATTCAATGGAAAAGAAATAGGGTCAAATAAAACATTTGGCGGTAGTATAGGAGTCAGATCTAAAAACAGATTCTATCCTAAGTGACAGTGTGCCTCAAAATGAAGACAATTAAGTCTAACATTAGGAGAACAATATACGGTCCTTACACTGAGCTATACAATGCAATTATTGTACTCATAAAAATGACATGTAATTTTAATAAATTGTTCTTGGTGCAAACATCACAGGATTTGTCAGCCTAAACTGATATGTAAATGGCGCAAAGGCTTAAATCCAAAACCTCTAGCAGAGGTATACGCTATACAATGTAGTGGAAAAGGACAAAAAGGTAAATACAAACCTTTCTCGCATTTCAATGGTCGTCGTATGTCTATGTTGGAGTAAACTTTGGTGGCATTTGTCCTGGTAAATTTATTCCAACAGTTAGGCAAAAAACATAATATAATTTGAAAACATCCCATGCGTTTGAATCTTTTATGTGTGTTTTAGATCTTGAATGTACTAATCTCAAAGTTCTTAACAATATCTTTGAAATTATTTTTGCTTTTAACATTCAGTTTAGTAGGATATAAATATGCCAAGTACTTCTTCTTCGTGTTGAATTTTTTTTATGGAGAAAAATTATGTCAATACTTTAAATGGCCAAGTCATGGTTAAGACTTTGGTTTTCCCTGAATCAGTGGTAAGAAAGGCTAGCTAACTTTTTCCATGTCTTAGGCATACAACACCGGAAAATGTTGACAATTTAAAGCTAATGTCGACCGAGATACCTTGGTAATTTTTCACAAAAATGGAGAAAACAACAACCAATACATGACATGAGGTGAAGTCACAATTAATAGGATCATTACCAACTGGATTAGCAGCAAAATCCAGAAGAGAAATTCTCAATGTTGAGACTTGAGCCCCTAACTCAAAAAATAAGAGTTTGAAGGCTAGTAAGATGAAAATTTCAACAATGTTAACGTCAAAGTGTATACACCTGTGATTTTCAAACTGACCTCCCACATTTGGAAAGGAGTCGGGGCACCTCATGTCTTATATTGCTTGGTGTTTGCTCCACTTTTCCTAAACATAACATCTATATAGACGATAGATAATACACGACATGCTCATAAATACACGTGTAGATTCTCATAGATAAGATAAGTTAAATTACTTCTCAACTACTCAAGAGATAGATACAGTGTGTGGTAAAAATTTATGGAACGCCCTGTCCAAAGGACCAAAGCTACAAAAATAGCAGAACTGGTGGAGTCTTGGACTTCAAAAGGGAAGAGGTACCTGCCTTTACAGGGGTCACAATGACAAACCTAATAAAACAACATATTAATAAGTTGCAAGAAACACAGTTAAATCAATAAGTATAATTATGGGGATAACCGGAGTGTGGTCGTGTCGACAAAGATAACATCCTTACTTTTTCTGTAAAAAATATATAAACAATATGCTTACCTTTCTCTTACTGCGACGATAGAGGGTATGTTAATGGTGGAAATAATTTGTTTGGCATAGGTGGATGAAAGGGAAAATTTCACATTAATGTCCGTAAAATGGTTCTTGCACTAACCCTGATAATAATTGAAAAATAGGTGCAAAATGCTATCAACACTGGCAATAGCTTAGAGTCATCCTCATAATGGCCATTGCCCACCTGATCCCGAAGCGAAATCTTCAGTTTGAAGCCCATAACATAGACATTAGGAATTAATATTGGTTTGTGGAGTTTCAACATATACAAATGTATTACCGCAATATACAGAATGATAGATTAGAGAAGGATCAATAGCTACTTTGATGAAAAGGAAGTGATGAAGTCAATATAGGAAGTAAAGACAACCCATCAGAATGCATAAAGTTAATCCTTTAAGAGACATTGGCATAATAAGACTTCATATTTGAAGTTCCAACTTTACACAAATCCCCATTACGCAAAGTTGTTTTAGGCCTACTTCTGCTTACATATTTCCTAGCACGGATATTGAAGAGATTCAGGTTATGATTTTCTAAGGAATTTTACCTAGTTCAAACTCTGTAACATGTTTTCTTTTATGTATGTTCAACCCTGGATACTGATATGTGTAGAAAACACCTTATTTTATATTTAGTATTTATGCTTTCTTTGCTATTTTTCGTGTGAATTATGTATCTTATGTGTGAATTTGAGTTATTAGGTGCTTTGGAGTCGTTTGGAGCAAAAGAATGAGAAACTACTCATTTAGAGCGAAAAGGACAAAGTCATCATTTCATGGGCGAACACTATCCGGAGTCGAGTCGAGCTTAAGGGGCAACTCTGTTTTGGAGGGGAAATAAAGATAAACCAGATGAGGTTAAGGGACTGCCAACTTGGTTAGCCCCTATCGGAAGTGACCACTTATTAAAAGCACCCAGTCTTGGGGTGGACTTATCCCTGGGGTATACCAAATCCAACCCACAACCCTACATGAGAGAACTTTCCTCTCATTCTTCACATTTCCGTTTCTCTGAAATTGAGAGAGAAAAGCAGCAGCAACTGCTGTTTACTACCAGAGACCAGATCGAGAAACACAATGAGAGTCGAGGGTGATAATGAATGCTGCCATGAATAGCAGATGAAGAAGAGAAGATTATAGTGATAAAATGGGTTCCACAAACCGAGAAACCTAGATGAGCAAAAGGGGATCTGAGATTTATAGAAATTGAAGATGGAAGAATATGTTTGAAGAACATAAAATTGGAGATGGGTTCAGTTTAAATTCGAAATTGGTTAGGGTTTGAATTGATTATGTGAGAGCGAGAATTTTCTATGTAAATTAAGGGTTTGTTGCTACTGTTGTTCAAAGAACCAGAGATTGGAGTTTGAGATAAATTTAGGTTTGAAATAGAAGAAGATTGTCGATGGGTTTTCACTGAATTTGTTGGTGTTGGGGCGAAATTAAAAGAAGGGTTAAGGTTCATTGTTAAGGAATCGATGAATAGACTGAGATTTGAAGCTTTTGCAGTTAATGGGTTTTGTTGAAGCTCGGTAAAATAGGTTAGAAGATGTTGATGTTTCTGGCAGTCGATTAAGCTTGTGGAAGTAGAGATGGGTGATTGATGTACCATTATGGCTCAGATCGAACTCAGTGAAAGAATGGAAGGTTGTTATAATAGTTCGACAGATTTGAAGCAGATGGAAAATAAGAATGGCTCATGAGTGAACTTCTGATGTAAGAATGGAGTGAATAAGCTTAGATGTATGTTAGGTGTGCAGGAATTGAAGAAATATGAGGCTTGAATTTGCCCGGGAAATGTCGGAGAAACAGAGTAAACTCTGTCGGAATTTCATCTCGCCGAGTTAACTCAGTATCGGCTGACATCGGATCCAACTCAGCTGAGTAAGACCATTCATCTAATTCAAGGAATCTGACTCGTTGCTGACACAACCTTTTCTCTTGACCCCTTTACCATCTTGACTAAGCGATTGACCATCTTGACCGTTAGTTCTGACGAAATATTCCGTTATCAGAGAAGAGAATCTCAGGTCGCCGGCGGTACCGGATTCCGGCCAAAAACCCAGTTTTCCGGCGAGCGTATTTTGGGACAGAATTTTACACGGGTTTTCACACATGGGCTTGGTGGACTACTTGAAGATGGGTTTTGAGAAGACCTAATATTGGAAGGAGTATCCTTTATGGAAATGGAGAAACATATAAAAGAGAAGACTTTAACCTAATCTTAATATATCTCCATTAGGGAGGCTTCTACTTTTGTTCTAGGGTTTAGAAACATGATAGGTTTTCTCTTCCTCCTTGTTATGAACTCCATGAGCATGAGTACTTAATTTTATTATTGGTTATGGAGTAGTTGAATTTCACATAACATGATTCTTTTATTAATAGATTAGTTTTGTCTCATAATTATCGATCATGATTCACTATATATATATCGCCATGTATGATTTGAATATATGTTTAGTTGAGTGGCCAATTTATTGAACTCGTATTCATATCTATAGCTAGTTTAGGGTGTTTCATACGTAAAAGTGATGCATCTTGAATACAAGTAGCATAAATATGGTTATTGCTTGTAGTGATATATCATAATAATCATATGTGAACCTTGATCTTTGTTAAATTGAATTAGTGCGCTTTCCACGTTCAATTGCTTTGATTGGCCTGATTTCATAGAACTTAATGCATCTAGGGAATTAAACTTGATTAGTGCTTTTACACGTTAGGTTGTTCTCTTAAATAGAACTCATACTCGCATCTTTTAATGTGTTTGTTGATGACAAAAGGAGATTAGCGGGATATTCTTGCGATCAAGGTATCCTAGGGCTTTTGATAAAGGTTGATATTAAATTATCAATTCTAATTATTATGACAAGAAAATGTTTGTGAATGAAGATGAATCCTTAACCAATATCTCTTCTATTTGATTTGTTTGCTTATTTCTTTACTTGCTTTTATTTTACTTTTACTTTATTAAAAATCAGAAAACCCCCGGTGTTTTATATAGGAAACCGAAACAATTTGACAACCTAGACCTCTCTGTGGGAACGATCCTCTCTTTCCCTTGCTATATTTTATATTTTGAGTTGTGAGAAAGTAAATTTATTTTTGACGCATACGACAGCGATCAGATACAAAAATAGAAATGGGATTAACGAATAGGAACAATCGTTACTATTTAAACAAAAGATACAACATCAACTACCTTTTATTTTCTTCTGTAAAATCAATAACCGATAGATGTTCAATGTGAAGTCCTTGCAGCAAATGCATATTGGAAAATCTTCTAGATATAGACTTCAAATGCTGAAAAATAGAGACCATCCATAGAGGCACATGGTCATGTGCAAGTCTAGATGTAAAATAAAAGCGTATCCATGTTAAGAAAAGTTTAAAAAAAAAATGTTTACAAACTATGTTTTTCTTTCTTTGTTGACAATCCTTAAAAGTGTGAAGCTACTAATTTGCTTCAATTACACCAAAACGAATATAACTTGAAAATTGAATATAGAGATATTATAATAAGTAGAGTTTAAAGATTAATTTTCGAAAGTTGCCAAGAATTTCTCGATCTCTGTTTCTTTTTTGCAGCTGGATAGAAAAATTCAAAAACTTTACTTAGCATCACATTGAGAAAACCATAAACATAGAGGAAATTAAAATGGATTCAATTAGATATGTACAACTTACCAAACAATAAGGCGTCTTTTGTCTACAAAACTATGGCTACAGACATGTAAAAGATAGCAAATCTGATTTTCAAGGGTTTTGGAATCGACCTTACGATCGAATGCAATACCATGATTTGTGATTTAAAAGTTTTCAATTATGCTTCAACGAATTTGTAAATGCTAAATTTGAGATGTAAAGGAGTAGAGCAGTAAAAACGACTGTAATCTGAGAGTTTAAGGGGGGAACGTCGATAGCTATTGTGAAGAGAATTTATTACCACGGTGAAAGTTTTAAAAGATCCCATTATAATTATCGTGTGAGGTTTTGTTTTCATAGGTTTATCGGTGTGTAACCTATGATCTGGGATACGATCTAATTGATTGCCAAGAAAAAGAAAAACGTCTTTCTCATTGAATAATGAAAATAACTTCAGGGATACAGTTAAGAAGTGCAAGCACGACCTAGACTAGGAGAGAGGTGAGTAAAAGCACTCTTTCCGGTTGAATCATGACCATCATTTTCCTTTAGTTTGTCTCCAAAATGTTATCCAGCCGTAGAATCCTCAAAAAACCCTTCTGTTTTGTATTATAGATGACATGGAACACCTACATAATTCTATTAAAGTATTACGTTATTTTTTTTCTTTTTTTCTTTTTTTATACTCACATGTACTGGTGAAGTATTGTCAAAACCCCATCAAGTGGTCGTATAAAGAAAACTTCATTTCTTGTGTATGTTTTCTCAAGCAATAAAAAGTAGACTCTGAGAGAGAGCAACAAAAATTTGAACGCTGAGGTAAAAACAGTCCCTTATATATACTATTAAAGATTTTCAAAACATAACATTAAAATTATTACGAGAGTAGTGGGAGGGAGGGTCTAGATACCGCAAATCTAAGGGATAATAAAGGGTTCTCAACGGATAAAATACGAAACAAGAATTATGTTGTAAAAAAATCATATAGGAAAAATAATATTTTTTGGGAGACAACCCTATAAAGTTTAATAGAAACTTTCTTAAACTCGTGTCAATTTTTCATTGCGTTTTTTTACTGAACTAAATCCATGGATTCTTTTTTAGATTTTAGCAAAATCATGTAATCACATTTATGGCTAGGAAATGATGAATTTCTAACTACAACTTAATGTTTTTGGATCTTTATGGTTAGGAAAAGTTAAACTCCTAACCATAATTTGATTTCCAAAATCTAATATTTCGTCACAAAACTCCCAGTCGTAAATGGTTATTTCTAGCCATAAATTAACATATAACACCTCTACGACTAGGTTTTGAATATTAAGACCTAGCCATAAAAATATTGTAAGTTTTTTAAAATTATGGCTAGGTTGAGGATACAAATTCCTAACCATAAACACTTATATGGCTAATAATAACCACTTATGGCTATATGGCTAGATTCTTTGTGAGGAAAATTAAATTTCGAATTCGAGTTACGGATACAAATTCATCATTTCCTTTTTAACCATACACAATCATAATGATATAAATAAATATATGATCATGGATGATTACGCACCTCGAAGTTAATGATAGATGAACAACTCCAACGTTTTTTTTTTTTGCTCATGGGAACAGTGTTATTTCTTAAGTCCCAATATAAGGACTTTTTATTTTATTTTCATTACCAGGGCATGATTTATCATTACCAGAGCACTTTAGTACCTAAGTTTTGTTCTCTACTATGTAAAATTTCGCATTCACAATCTCTAATATTTTATAATTTCTCCCACTTAATTAGTATATTTTAGAATCAAATTGTATTGCACCCTGAGAGATCCATGTGCCCATAGTATAATTTAAAAGCACTCATAAACTGAATGAAATGAAATTCAATTAACTCTTTGAAGTTAACTCTCGCCCAATAGTGTACGTAACAATCTTATTATATTACATATAATCATTTATGTTAGGTGATCATTCTTATAATTTATTGGAACGCTGACTCAAATTAACTCATTGTACGGTTTAAGGGATTATATTATATTTCACGAATATCCATAAATTTACTCAATAAAAACCATGTTTATCACCTCAATGACAAATATTAGCCGATAATATATGGATAATATTATAAATCATGGAAAATATAGGTCTCCAAGGGAGTTAAACTTGATTTCTTACCAGAATGATCTAGAAGATTATATAATAAAAACACGAATTTCAATAAATATATTTTAATACAAAATACAAAGTTACCACATGCCTGATGCGTAGCACGTGCACAATTCTAGTCCACGAAAGAATAGTTTTCATTCTTTGTTTCTCTCAAAACTGAAAGTCCATTACTTAAAAGTTTCCTATTATCAATGATAAGAAGTTATTACTTGCATTCATGATTAAAATCAAAACTCATAAATTAGCACATAAAGTTACTGTGTAGTTCATCAAGTTGGTCACTTAAATAAATCAAGATATATGATTAAAATTAAAATTAATAGTATATCACATTCCCAGTCATATAGGAGATTAAAAGTGAATACAAATGGGTTAAAATGAAATTTCATGACCTGATTATTGAAAAATAATTCGAATTCTAGAGCGACATCAAAATGAATTTCCAAACATTGACTCGTTTGTTTCTCATATGTAATTTTACAAGTCATGTATGAATGCATCAAACTATGATATAAATTATGTTAGTGAAAACTGTAATACTTTCCATGAATGACTAAGTGCATGGTTCAGTGAGGAGAACAAAAATAAATATATCTAAGATTGAGAAATTTTTTGTAATTAATTACATGGCATGTGTGGAAAGAAAGATGTGAGGCTACTTTCCAGAAAATAGAAATAAAAAACAATGAAAAGACAGCAAGACAAATAGTAAAATTTGTCAATGTTTTATGTATATCAACAACCCAACTATAATATCACGTTAATACTCTTTTATAACCTTATGCAGGATGAAGATCTACAAATCATACTCAAAGAACTAGATAAAGAAATCACTTTCACAAGCTTAGAGTAAATATAACTTTATCAATACAAAATCCCACAACGACTTCATGGATTGGACTTACTCTTGTTAGTTATATACATATTACAATCCAAGCTAGGAGACCCCTTACAGACTGCAATATTAGAGGGCAACTGGAAGGAAAATGAGCAGAACATGTCTTCCAGTGGGAAACTAAATGGAGTGGTCATAAAATCACATTTCATAACAATTTCACCACCAACTCTGAAGATGCTAATAAGAAGATATGCTAAAGCATGATAACGTAGGTATATGATTAGTAATGACTTTGGAAATCAAACTTCTCCAGTTATAAATTTTAAAGTAAATACTTTTGTATTAATATGTAGATACAATATTAATAAGGCAACGAACATTTCCATTTCTTGTACCGAAAATTCCATAGAAAATATCTGGAAATAATATACCTTACTAGCCACTTTAAAAAAATCTTTATATAACAAAGTGTATACTATTAATTTACTCTATTAGGGTAGAGTAATATTATTAGTTTTTCTTTAATATTAAAATTTATGTAAAATCTGGTTAACGTGTGGAAGCGTTAAACTAGGTTTATACGACCGTTTAATTAGCTAGGTGATAAATTTCACTTATATTATGGTGCATCATTGTAATCTTTGTCTACTTATTATCTTTTTGTTCCGGAAATGATTGTGTCTCGATATATAAACTCTTATATTTAGGAATTTTATACAATTTGTTGCTTTCAGAAGGAAATTTATCTTAATTTTTATTATTTTCTCTTTTTTTCTTGGAGGTCAGGTCTTACGCCCCCTCCTTTATGTTTTTTTTTTCCAGATTAATTAAAAAAATTGTATTAATGATAATGACTCTTTCTCGACAATTGCTATTATCGAGTTTGTGAAATCGTGAATCACGGAACGAATCGTTTTTCATTTTTGAGAATCCAATCATATGTTAAATCGTGAATCGAATATTCATGGATGATTGTTAAATCATTGTATGTATGCCTATAAATATCGTTGAATAATATAAAAAAATTTAATTTTGATATTTGATGTAAAATATATCAAGTTAGAATAGCAACAACTAAGTTGGAACATTGGTAGAGGATGCATATTATTAACCTAAGGGTCTCATGTCCTAAAAGTGAAAGGGAAATGTTCTATATATAGTTTTACTCTTTTACCTGCCATATGGGATACTTCAGTTTAACCTTGTAATGGTAGAGGATTAGATCCCAAATGATGGTTGTGGGTCTTTCCAAGCTTTCTGTTGATTTTTTTTTTAATCGATAAAAAATTTGGTGCTAGCGAGTTGGCCAAAAAAAAATCAAAAAAAAAAATCAGATGTACAATAGTCAAAAATCGCATTCAAAGTGGAAGAATCTTTCGATTTTGCAAAGATACGATTCAACACTATGATTTGGCTCGATTTGGAAATTTTCGAATCGAATTGCACGATTCACTTCACAACTGTGGTTATAATCAATCTATGATATGAGGTTTTAGTCCTCATTTAGGGGATATTTTTTTCCATGACATGATTATTGAAAAATAATTCGGATTCTAAAGCAATATAAAAAAAATGATAGCATTTGAGCCGTAAAACCATGTCCCTGACCAGAAAAATAATCGTTATAATCAATCCATGGTACGAGGTTCTTGTCCTTATTTTTCCTTCCTAAATTGGGGCCTATTGAAATTTTATTTCCACCGCAAACAATGATAAGTGGTTTCTAAATTTATTGGAACTTCCAAAATTACCCTAAAAAAATACTAATATTACTAAATTACCCATCAACTATTAATAATAAACCTAAAACTAAAATCAGTTATCATTTCCATCTCATAAACCGATTCTCCTCTTCTTCTTCTCCCTATTTTTTCATTTTTTTGAAACCAAAACATCGTGGATGTTCGACGATCCAAATACGATTAATCGTTTTTTTTTCTTCTATAAAATGACGAAACATACAAGAATGAAGCATGCTACTAACCGAAAATTTCCTGGTAAGGATAATCCTGGACTTGTTGAAGCGATTTTAAACATAACGAAGAAAACGATTGAGGAAGTTGAACCATCTTTGATCGCACAGGAGGAGGAAATGGGTCGAATCAGGTACTTTTTTATGAACCCAATCCTCTAAACTAGGTTTTAGTAACATGCAATCGCTTAGAAATCGAAATTTTTGTAATCAAAATATTTCCTTGTTCACAGAATCAGATCACGTTAATGTCTATATAAACCGATTGATTTTAGAAACGGTTTATGTTCTTACACTTATAAACCGATTCTTCTTCATGTACATTATAATCGGATAACGTTAATGTATAAAAAGACCGATTATGATAGCCATTTTTCCTGTAACTAATTTTTGTTAGAATCGGAAGACATGTGTGTTCAAAAAAACGGATTGTTTAGCCTTAAAATTCTCATATGCTTAGTCAATAATCGGACTTTATATGTATATCGATAAAACCGATTCTTGGAATCGGTTTACATTAGCACTAAAAAACACAGTTTATTTGTTTTATTATTAGAATCGGATTACATGAGTACTTTAATAAACCGATTATTTATTTTTTATGTTCCTAATCGGTTTTTATATGTATATCGAGTAAACCGATTGTGTACCTTGACTTCAACAAAATGTATTCAATTTCATTGGTGTTTATTGCTTAACTCCGTATTCTACAGGCCAAACAAGGGTAACCAACAAAAGCAATCCGAAAAGAAATATAAGAGGAAACATGACCTTGCTTCTCCTAAGCCTTTGACACCTCGTCGAAAAGACGGTCAAAATTTGAATGCTTCGCACCGAAGGGACGCGGGGAGTAAAGCCAAAAGGATCAGCATCAATGACCCTCCATCTCAAGCGGAGCAACCAACACATGAAGAATATGATTCCGATACACCTATTGAACAAGAAGGTGGTGAAGAAGAAAGTGATGAGGAAGTTAATGAGGAAGAAATTGGTGGCAAGGAAGGTGGTGAAGAAGAAAATAGTGAGAGTGAAAGTGATGAAGAAGCAGGTGAGGATGAAAGTGATGAAGAAGAAGGTGAGGATGAAAGTGATGAAGAGATAAGAGAAGTTCAAGAACAAGTGCAAGAACAATTCCAAGGAGGAGAAGTTCAACAACAAGTCCAAGGAGGAGACGCTGAAAACCAAGATAAGACAGGTGGTAAGAAGAAGAAGAAGAAGAAACGGGGCCACATGCCCGACCCACTGAAGATGTTTTCTCGCGGCCCTGAGGATCCCGTTCACGGGTTACCCGGTGATGGAGGACAGATGTTATGGGGGTACAAAGACAGTTAATCCGTCGTCGTTTGTCATACAATAGTAAGTACCTAAACCTTATGCTATGTAACATAAAAATTATTATTTGTGTAGTATTTTGATTGTTGTCCATCGGGTCTGTTTTGTTTTATAGGATCACAAGGATGCCGTTCGTCTTATGAATCCAGGAACGTCAGGGAGCATGATGAGGAAATGGCCACTGGAAGCAATAGAATCAACCATTGGAGAAGTTCCGGAAGTAATCGATCTAGTCAATTCAATGGGTTTGATCCCCGCGGTTGATAATTTGGACCCTGGTTACGACAAACCTCTTTGTTCCGCCTTTGCCGAGAGATATTAAGGGGAAACAGATACTTTGCATCTTCCGTTTGGAGAAATGACGATAACTCCAAATGATGTGAAGTTCATTACCGGGCTAAGCATATATGGTAATACAGTGAAGCACAAAGAGTACGTGCAAGAGCTTGAGTGGGACAAGATTTATGCGTTCACCAAGGATGTGTTCCAATGGGATGAGAAGAATACCAAGGCACAAATGCTGGTAGGCATGGAAAAGCAGAGGATATTCCATCTCTCGAAGCTGAGGGACAACTTCATGGGAACAAAGAAGCTTCGTGCTGAGGCACAAGAGGTGACGTCGGAACGTATCATTGCCGCGTCCAATGCGTATGTCCTCTACGTCCTATGAGTTGTTATCTTCCCCGACGTTTTCGATTCCCGTGTGAGCGCCAACTTTATCCAGCTGTTGCAACCATTTTACAAGATTCACGAATACTCTAGGGGCACAGCCATGATTGCACACTCGTTGAACGAGTTGAGAAAGGCTTTTAGGGATCAAAGGAACCCAATCGGAGGGAATATGGAACTTCTACAAGCGTGGATATATTTGCACTTCCCAATATTTGCTCAAAGGGATTTTGAGAACGAGGAATGGGACATAAGGTATTATGGAGACATGTACACCTATAAAAATAAGCCAAAGCACCAAAAAAGGGATTATCTGAAGTTGAGACGCTAGTTGGACAACTTGACGACGAAATATGTTGTCTTTGATCCTTACAAAAAGGATTTGGCTAAAGGAAAAAGAAAGAAGGTTGGGTGCGCAAAGCAAAGTGATTATTGGGGGCCTTTGTTTCACCCAAGAGGATATGTAATGTACAACCCGTCGAGAGTCGCAAGACAATGCGGTTACGTACAAATAGTCCCAAAGGAGCACAAGATGTTCAAAATCAATGAGAAAAAAACAAAATCATGATATTGACATTGTTCACAAGCCTTTACCATCATGTGATTATTGGGAAGACAGAGCTTTTCACAGATATCCTCTACAGCAAGGTCCATCACGAACAGATGATGATGCAATTGCGTGTTACATGCCGTGGTACCTTAATGTTTCGCATACTCGAGTGATACGATTAGATGAGAGGCCCAAGATAGAGGACAAAGATACGTCTCTCGAATTCCTGGTGCGTATTGTTACTCAACTACGATTTGTTAATGGTTTTAGCAATATATATTGAATGTTTGTTCTTTGAAATTGAAACAGAGAAGATGAGTTGGGCACTTGATAACCCAAGAAAAGCTAGAAATCAGGGAAGGTAAAAATGTTAACGCCAATAAAAAGCTGATAGATGAATTGAACAGTCTCGAAGATGTAAAAGCTGGTGCAAAGTTTGGGGATATGGAGGAGGAGGAGGATGAGGAGCCAAGGAATAAGAGGAAGAGAGTCCTCCCAAAAAAGATGACTGAAGGTGCATCGAGCAACGCCCAAGCTGGTAAACGAGGTCGCGGTGGGCGTGGCGGTGGACGTGGTCGTGGTAGGGATGTTCATAAATGAATGGTTATATTCATGTGTATGTATTTAACTATGGATAATTATGGAGTCAAAACTTATGTCTTGTCTTAAACTTATTGTCAAATTATGTTTGGTTATATTCATAGTTTATGAATGACTTATTCTTGTTTATTTTGAAAATTGTTTGTGTTTGTGCAAGACGCGATTAATGACTTATTCTTATTCTTGTGTAAAAAATGCATATTCTGGCATTTTTCAGTCAGAATCGGTTTACATGTCCACATATCTAAACCGATTCTGATAGTTCCCCAGAGGTTCAGTTTCAGAATCGGTTTACATATACCAATTTGTAATCCGATTGTCATGAAGAAAAGTTCTGTATCATTTTTTGCCTAGAATCGGTTAATATATCCATATATAAAATCCGACAGTCATGAAGAAAAGTTTTGTATGATTTTTTGCCTAGAATCGGTTAATATGTACCCATATGAAATCTGATCGTCTTGAAGGAAAGTTCTGTATATTTTTTTTCCAACAATCGGATAACATAAGCATTAAAAAAGCCCGATTTGGTGATATCCATATTTTACAAGATTTTGTAAGGAAACAATCGGTCTATGTGATCATATATAAAATCCGATTGTTTAAATTGAATTCAAAAAAAATATCCGTTGAGACTTCATCTATATAAGGACAACCTATTTGAGCCACTCCCACATGACACACTTAACCTAGAAAATGGAATGAGAACCGTTTGAAGATTTGTGTCTCGTTAAATCCTTTGCTAATACGTTTCGTGAACGTCCGAATGAAATCTATTCAATATTTTGGAAGAGAGTTAAAGAGTTCTTTTACGGGCGTACCGAGAATCACAATAACCGCAAATGGAGAGACTTGTCATTTCGATTCCAATACATTAAAGGGGCAATGCTAGAGTACGTAAAAGTTAGAAATATGGTGTACGACTATCATCCACGAGCTCCTCTTAGGGAAAAAATGAGTAATGCGATCATCTTTATACCTATGTCAAAAGTTCACATACTAACATTTAAGAACTCATTGAATTTCAGCTGGAACGTTTTAATGGGCTATGGAGAATTCGTAATGGGCAAACTAAGTTCATTCACCACAAAGAATGTACGACGTTGTACCGACGTGCTTGGAGGTTCATCGACGAGCATTTGATGTGTCAAATTCTAGAATTCCCATACTAAATCCTATATATGTACTGCGCTAATTCCCAAACTATGTAATGAATATTTTGTTTCTGAAATAAGCTATAATTGGATTATATGGATATATATAAACATCGATTGTTGGAATCGGTTTATGTGGGTATTGATTAAACTCTGATTCTGGGTTTGCATCTTCATTCGGAATAAACCCAACCCAGAATCGGTTTACAAATGAACTAACATCAACCGATTATGGATCGAGTCTTTTCGAAAAAAAGTTAATTTTTTACAAGTGTTGATTATGCATTAATCATAGTTAATTTCAGGATTAACTTGATTAAACAGTATTTAATTATCCGAATTACCACTAATTTAAAAAGGGCATATTGGGTATTAACATATATATTGGATAAGGGGTTCCTAAAAATTACTTCCTAGTGACCCTATTTTGTCATGTAGTTATAGGCCCAATTAAGTTGGCTAAGCCCCAATTTAGGATTTCCTCTTTTCCTCTCTTATACATTTTTAAAAAACATTGTCAACAAATAGAAAACAAACTAATTTAGGAAGGTTATTTTTTTCCATTTTGGGGATATTTTTTCCCCATGACCTGATTATAGAAAAATAATTCGAATTCTAAAGCAATGCCAAAAGGAAAATGATAACATTTGAGTGGCAGAACAATGTCCCTGACCTGAAGAAAAAAAAAAAAAAAAAAGGGGGGGGGGGGAATGATAGACATCCTGCGGATTGTCCAGAGTGCATGAGATCGGGGAGTGACCCGACGGTTTTGTAGGGGTGGGTTTAAGGTGGGATCTACCCACTCTTCCTGTCGAGATATAAATCATTTCCGAATAAAGAATGCAATTAGACACCAATTGTATATATAATTTGAGTAGAAATTGGTGGCCTCACATTTAAAGTTAGGCCAAAAGTTTGAATTCTAGAGCTCCTGGCCCCAGACCAATAAGAATAGAGGGTTCCAAATAAATATTAATTTATTTTGAACACTCTCGCTTGGGTAGGTGAAGAGCACTTTCCAAAAATCATAAAGAAAATTATTTTCGCTCGGTTTGTCCGTCTTTTCTTTCCTCCCTGTTTCTCTTTCTTATGAAACCCTAAACAGTCTGAAAATCCATAACCCTAACTTTTCCATCTTCTCTTCCGCTTCCTCCGATTGCCACCGCCACCATCTTCTTTTGATGATTATCTGCTGATTCAGTGATACAAAGAAGAACATATCAGTTACAATTACAAGTCAAATCATTTAGTTTATATGCGTTTAGATTATTTTTTTCTTGGTTCTGTATTCTGTATATCCTGATTGTTGAGGACTCATTATTTGAGGTTGAAGATCAATAAAATCCAAGGTGGAATCTATTTGTGAAATCCTAGGTTTTATGCTGGATAAGCGGTTTGCACTTTTTAATTCGAGTTTTTTACTACCCAAATGATGGTTTTGTTCAATGGTTTATCTCATGAGATCATAATCTTTATTTAGTTATATTTTAGATTTTCTGTAATGTTCAGTTCTAACAAGTTCTTTTTTAGTAAACTTTGATTGTTACTCTGATTGATTATGTATTCTATTAATCTTCTTGCAGCAATCCTCTGAAGAGGACATCCAAATGAAGGGCTAGACCTGTTGATGCAGATGAGAAAGTCAAAGTTTTTGAGGAAAATGGTTGTGCTGTTTAGAATCACTTCAGTGGTCTCCCTGAATAAATTCCTAAAAGTTTCCCAATAATTCATGTATTACCGATTTTCTTGATTGTATCCGATAATGAACTAAAAATAGGTGTAGTTGGTGTAAGTTCAAAAAGATATAACATAAAAACACTGCATTGCATAAGAGTCAGGAATTTAGCTCCATTATTTTGATATTTGGTTTTTACAGATTAGTGTCGATCCATTAGTTTCTCAATAAGAAAATGTACGGGCTTACTTAGTCTGATTTGTTTGTATTTAGGAGCAATGTAGTGGGAGAAAATTCATCCAAAAAATAAAGTTGTCGCGTCAAGAGCGTATCTCAATTTCCCAGGTATACTTGGTTGTATATATTTTTTAAGAACAATATTGTGTGGTTATATGAGAACTTCCACTTAATAATACTTCTTATAGTTAGGCCATATACCAATAAGAATCAAGTATTTACATTGCAAAATAGAATAGGTAGGTAATGAGAACTGAATCACTTTCGAGATACAAAATCTCTACACGAAACCGTAACTTTTTCATCTTCTCCTTCGCCACCACCAACTCATGTTTCACCATCATCTTCTTCTGACGCTTCTGTTCATAAATCTTTGTCAACTCTCTCTCTCTCTCTTTTTCCTTTTTATTCTTGACTTTGAGATTAACACGGTTTTTTAATTGATTGATTCGGATGATTTTTGTGTTGCAGAAACCAATTGTACCCAAGCAAAGATCGCTGAGGATACTAAAAACATTGACGGGATTTTAACAGGATTTGGAGAATCAATCACGAAGTATACTATATGAAGATTAAAAAAGTCAAACTCAATAATCTCAATTTTTGATCTGGAATTCATTGTTATTAAGAATGGATTTGTTATTGACACAAACATCTCAAACAATGTTATGCCATTCAAATTTCAATGTCATAGGAATTACGGTGCAAGGGTTTGGAGAAATGATTACAATTTTTCAGTGCTATTTTCCATCAAATAGCAGGTACGCCACAGAGAGTGTAGGTCGTGTTAAGTTTGATGGGTGTTCGCTGATCATTTTGGGAGAAACTCTTTCTTATTGAATTCTATAGGTTAGCGTTCATAGATAATAATTTTACAGAAAGGTCTCATAATATATTCTATGAGGCTTATATATCTAAAGAACTTAACTGTGTATAAAGCTTATGAACCAGCGGGTGTTTTACTTCGACGAATCAAATCAGGAAAGGACAAGAGGAGGAAGAGGAGGAGTTCTATGGGTTAGGTAATGTGGCGAAAACACTTACATGAATTCCTATTCTAATGTTCATAAGCCTTAATCTTTTTCTCAATATACAAAATTCTAATCTTTCTCATAACACTAACTTTTTATCTAATATAGAGAATCCTAATCTTTGTGTGATTACTGCCTCTTTTCCATTCCCAAGTGTACTACTGCCTCTATACAATCTAATTAATCAAGTCCACTTTTGTGTGTTTGTGTATGTGTGTTGCAGAAATTAATGTTGGTTGTTAACTAATCTTTATGCATCAAATAAATTTAATAAGGTATTCTTCTTCTAACTGTTTAACAATATTGAGTTTTGAATATCATGGTGGAGGACTTGCAGAAGTATTTTGGTCAGATATTAATCATCTTTTATGGTAAGTTCATAAATTTCCTGATTTTAGACTTCCGTTAATTAGTTTTGTGATATCTATTGCCCGTATAAGTGGGATTACTAGCTGCATATTATTTATTGTGAACAAGTGTGGAGATAGCTGAATTTTCAGCTGATTGCTTTGCCCGTATCACTACTAAGTACTAACATTCCCAACCTCATGATAAAACACTTTGTTAATCAAATAGAATATCATGGTGGAGGACTTGCAGAAGTATTTTGGTCAGATATTAATCATCTTTTATGGTAAGTTCATAAATTTCCTGATTTTAGACTTCCGTTAATTAGTTTTGTGATATCTATTGCCCGTATAAGTGGGATTACTAGCTGCATATTATTTATTGTGAACAAGTGTGGAGCTAGATGAATTTTCAGCTGATTGCTTTGCCCGTATCACTACTAAGTACTAACCTTCCCAACCGTGAATATATATTTACCATCTATGATTTGAACGTCCCTTGACAGCAAAAAATATCCCCCTCATTGCTATCATCCGCTGGTAAATTCAAAACCAACTTTGATTTTAACTTTGGTTTCTCAAACTGCAAAGGGCTTCCTGTTACTGCTTCGAGGAGAGACTCGGCATACTAGCAAGTAGACTTCACACTAGAGAGAAACAAATGAATTACTGGAAAGTAAGACTCTTTTAGCAGTTTATGTTTCCTTTCATCTAGAGGGTGGATGGTATCCTTAAGTTGTAGTCTTCCTTTGAATATATCCGTTAATGGCGATATATGCATACACAAAGCATATATTGGGGAATCATGCAAGCAAGGAGGTCAGTGCAACCCAATAGTTAGTGTCCATTTTGAGCCATTAATCATGGTCATCATTTGTACTCAAAGTGATGGTAGTGTTGGTGAAAATAATAACTACGAAACTGATGCAGCTTTTCCAAAGTCACACTGGTGGTCCAAATTGGCTGCTTATGAGCTGACCGAATTTTTTTTTTTTGTTGTTCTTGTTATTGCAGGGATATAACTTATGTCAGGTAAATATATGTTTCGCAATTTATGGATTACTATGATGCATTATGTGTCTGCATATAATCGTATACATGTTAACTGTTCACTACATAGCCACGTGGTTACGAACTTACGATACTTGGTTATGTTTTTGCAAGTTGCATCCCACATCCACAACTTGAAAGTAATAATCTGTTGTTTTCTTGATTATCCATTATTGCGGTCAAATCGAGGGACTTAAAATATGGCACGCTTGATTTTTGGTAACAAATTAAAAAATTTAATACATCTAGACATTACTACTTTTATTATTCTGCCTCAGTGTTGTGGCACCAGGAGTTCACAATGCAACTTTGTTCATTAGGTGAAAATTACAAAGTAAAAACATATCCGGACAAAAATATCTAAGAGTTCTTCGCTCATGTTCTTTTAAGAAGTCACAAACCCAATTGGATTAATTGAACGTTTTTTTTTTTTTTTTTTTCAGCGGTGATGGTGGTCGAGGTGGTTATGGTGAAACTGGGGATATGCTACAAACAACATCAAAGATGGAGGATCTGGGTCCCAAAGACATCAACAACTGTGTAGACTTTGCTCCCAAGCTCATGTACTGAAGCAACTGTGTAAACATTGATATAGAAGGTCACAAAAATAATAATGTAGTAGTCACAAAATGTTAAATTCAGTTAGTTTCAATAGAAACACTTAATTGGAAGAGCTTAATGATAAAGAGGTGGTGCGTTATGCAGCATTCCTTATACCAGTATATTTTATTTTTTTTTAAAGAGAAGATTATATTGAAACAGGGGTAAATGGAAAAAACAATTTAAAGAGAAAGAATAATCAATAAATTACAATCATTACGTAAGTAAAGCTGATTCCCACCGGAAAAGAATTTGATTCACATTAACATGGTGAAATGTGTCTTCCTCTGTACTCCAAAGAACGATTGCTTCCTGATGCCAATATTTGGTACCAAACTGTAAACTATGTGTCAGTTGTCAACTTTAAAAACTGAAGATTGACAAAAGATTGAGCCTTTTGTCTATATGGGGTTCTATCTGACGTGCTAATACTCAATCTCAACAATTTTAGCTAATATAATAATCCAATTAGCTTAGCTAATATAATAATCCAATTAAGTGGGACTAAATTTTCGCCCCAGTC
This sequence comes from Papaver bracteatum, assembly GCA_023529315.1. Taxonomy (NCBI): domain Eukaryota; kingdom Viridiplantae; phylum Streptophyta; class Magnoliopsida; order Ranunculales; family Papaveraceae; genus Papaver; species Papaver bracteatum. Next base: position 2,860,544 of record JAJJWX010000447.1, on the reverse strand, counting down.
GTTTAAGTTGCAGCTATGAGCTGCTAATACTCTGCGAAATTTTGGCTAATACTATATTTTGACACAATATGATAGAGTAGAGACCCATCTCTACATTTTCGGTACAAAATAATAATGTAAAGAAAATTACATTTTGACACAATTTGAGAGTAGAGACCATCTCTACATTTTCAGTACAAAATAATAATGTAGAGAAAATTATTGAACTACATTAACTTATCCCCGTGCAACGCACGGGCAATATACTAGTGTAATAAAAAAAACGAGATGATAGAACCAAATCCAGAAATACAGCTCCTCATCTTTTTAACCATTACCGGTAAACCTCCAGGTTTTCTTTAAGAGGCAAAAACAAACAACAAAAGTCAGTGTTTTTTTTTCTGTAGACCTGAAGTCTTTAGTACCACTAAAAAGAAATTAAAAAAAGGAACCAACTTCCCCTCTTTTTGTTTTTCTTCCTCTCCCTTCCATTATATCTCTGAAAGGAGAAGACTTTGATAATTGCTTCAGTCTATAATTTGGAGGGGTGTTTTCTTTTTTTTGGGGCACTTTTACTTTTTCTGGTCTTTGTTTATTAGGAGTAAAAGAGAGGATGTTCTCTGGTTTGATTCAACCCCTTGAAGCTGCTTCTGTCATTTCTCATCATCATCAGGAGGAGATCCAAAGTGGGGGGATTTCTTCTAATCACAATCATCATCATCTTCATCATCGTTTGGACCCTTGTTTGGTTCTCACTTCAGATCCAAAACCTCGTCTCAGATGGACTGCTGACTTGCATGAACGTTTTGTGGATGCTGTCACTCAACTTGGAGGCCCTGATAGTAAGCAATAGCATTTTTTTTCCTTCTCTATTTTGAATTTGAGTAATTGGGTTTACTTTTATTTTATTGGCATTGGTAATTTTTGCCCCATTATTTGATAGAATCTTGTGTAGAAAGATGGTCTTTTTGTTGGAGATTTTATTGAGTGTACTGTTTTTACATGCATTGTGCTTTGCTGCTTTTGCCTATGCATTGGGTTTGTATTTGCTGTTGCTTGACTCTACCACTTATTCACAAATAAATTAAGGAATGGGGAAAATGGATGATAGAAACGAAGAATAAGATCAATTTCTGTGTAGATTGTTTGTACATAACTTTAATGCGAAATGGGAAAAATAGATGATAGAAACGGAGAATAAGAGTAATTTCTATGTAAATTGTTTGTACATTACTTTAAAGTTTAAAGAGAAGTACTTAGATGGTTTCATTTCGAGGTTAGCAGTGCATGCACATGCAGAATTGCAGCTATGTTAGTTTGGAAAGTCCTCTTTGCCTGATTTTGCCTATTGTGTTTTCATATCGACTTTCTTTCCTGCAGCTGTAGGGGTATAACTAATTTAACATGGAATGTGTACGAGATATCCCTGGGATTTTTATCATAGCGATTTTTTTGTTGATGGAAACAATTTGTCGTCTCTTGGAGTTTTGTCGTTTCTCTCATTAACGTAAATTTATTCCTATCAGGCGTAAGTTAATTGAGAATGAGATTTTTTTTAGAAGATCTTGTTTTGAACTCCTAGACTTAAGGTGCTTCTAAGTTTCTTCCATGGCAGTTTGAGAAGAATTTATCAGTTCGTATTTCGGCCTGTTTATACATCTTTTACTTGTATTGGATGCTGAAGCATCCCAATCGTTGGGGTTGTGTCCGGTCCCTTGATGAGCCTCCATCTTCGTAGTTCCTTTCTTGTGATACTTTTCGTTTTGTTTCTGCCTCTTCTTTACTTATGCTCTAGTTGGAGTACTTCCACATTTGTCTGGTTATCGTTATGCTTTGGACTTTCATTCCCTTGAAGTTTCAAAATAAATCTTGGGTAATCGTGTCGCACTGAAATTTCAGTGTACAGTTCTTTTCCTTTTCAATTGCATCTGAGATACGAGTTTTGATGGTTTAAAAAATCCCAGACCCCTGAGTGTAAAGAACTTAATTGGAGCGGGATAGTTAGAAAGTGAACTGCAATCAAAGCCTCTGTATAGTACTGTCACAGTCTCACAGCTAATAGTGATGTTCATTAGTTTGATTTGTTCTTTATGCCAGTAATCTCAGCATTTTGCATCCTAATTGCAGAAGCTACACCGAAGGCTATTATGCGTACTATGGGCGTAAAAGGACTTACACTTTTTCACTTAAAGAGCCATCTTCAGGTTTTTTTCTCATAACCAAGCTTCTTTTTGTAGTGTTTGATAATTTGGACCTCGGAGTAAAGGGAGTAGTCCTTGATCTTTCTTCTAACTAGTGATACTTGTTTTTGCATTAAAGAAATACAGGCTAGGTAAGCAATCCGGAAAGGAATTTGTTGATGCACCAAAAGACGGTAGGTGATTGTGGTTCATTAAACTTATGCATTTCCACTGTTCTTCCCTTTATTTACTTCCCAAGCTGTATATTATGTTGCACTTAAGAGATTGTGAAGTTGTCATGACTGTCAATTAATCCTGAGTCGAACTTCTGTTTTATATATCCTCTTCGTGGATAGCTTAACCTCCTGTCTAGCAATGATATGTTGCATGTGTTATTATCGGGCAGTGTCAGGAATTCTGACCCAAAAGCAAGTGAAAAAGTGGGCATGCCTCTGGATCATTATATTTTAACAAAATTTAAGATGTATTTTACTTTCTGCGCGTCCTAATCTAGTATCTCTACATAGAAATATCTATCTTATTTGTGATAAAAAAAACTTTCATGGGTCAATCATCAGAATGCCTACTAGAAGTATTTGCACCGTTGGACAAAATCTGTAATGAACTACCGCCGACTGCAGATTTTGGTTTTGTTCCTCCTTTTCTTTTGCTCACCTTCGAGCAAAAATTCCTCTCATGTGGGCAACAAGTACATAGAAGGCTGTGAACGCTTGTAATAAAGTTTGTCTGCTTTCAACAGTGCAAAAATAATAATTTAGGATGCCATGTTATATATTAGAGTAAAAGCTGCAAGCTGACACATAAATTGGAAATATAGTACATGAATGAAATACTTTTTACATCTGAACAATTTTATTTATGATTGTTGTGATTGAAGAATGGTTTGAAAGAAGACTTGAAAGAGTAATTTATTTTTTTTTAAATAGAATCCGTCGTTAAAGTTTAAACTAACTTCATCTGTGATCAAAACGAAGCAACTGCAGCATCATACCTTTTGGGGAGCCCAGTCATGGGTACTTCATCTCCTGGCTTACCCGCTTCCGATATCAACGAGTAAGATGAACAATTGACCTTTTCTTTTTGGGAAGGTTTTATCTAGAATGCTTGTTGACTAATGAGCTGAGATATGCCATATTTAGGGGTTATGAAGTCAAGGAGGCACTAAGAGCGCAGATGGAAGTGCAGAGAAAATTACATTTACAAGTTGAAGTATGTCTCTCTGTCCTCTTTAATTGAAATTTCGACTCTCTGGTTAGATATTCTGAAAGATCTAGAATCCAAAATGCTTTATTATTAAATCTATAATTTATTTGCAACTTAGTTTTATGGAGCTTGATAAAATGGAAAAAGAGAAATGAAACAAGACTGCGGTTTTTGTTCATATAAGCTTGGATGTAACTTTTTTATTTTTTTAAGAAATATGTAGGTAACATTAATCTGATCCTAACCCTCGTGCCCCTGTATTTGGTGTTTTTATGTCGCTATTGAACACCTTGTATCGGCGTCAGACACTCACACCCGTTGTCATTGTTACATAGAGTAATACTAGGAAACTTCGTTAATTATTAAAAGATCGACAATCCATGTTTGCTACATTGCTGAATCTGTGGAGTGAGTTGGTCATGTATCCCTTGTTAGGGTTGTTTCTGCTAAAAGAGGAAATCTCTTTTAGTTCCCACGTTTATAGAGGCAACTAATTTACACTATTGGGTGTACATGTTTATAAATGGGAATCTGACCTGGTAATGTGATGCATGCTTTATGTAAAGGAAGTTTTCACATTTTTTATTTTCGCCTTTTTTTTATAGTAATTAATTCTGGCTAATTTTGTTCAATTCGAGTTGATTTAAGTGTGTTGATTTCCAATTTTACCCTTCTTTAAGAAATAGGAGAATTTGCAGTTTGGGCACTCTTTATGAAGTTTGCTAAACCGAAAAGTAATTTCTGAAGTTTGCTGTGTTTCTTATTTCTGGGTTATATGATACAGGCTGAGAAACACATGCAGATTCGCAAAGATGCAGAACTAAGATATATGACGTCAATGCTCGATAGAGCATTGAAGATGCTTCCTGAATACAGCATGGATGGTAAAGGGGGAGTACCAGAGCCCAAAGACATTGATGAATCGGCAGCGCCTAATCCTTCCATACCCAACTCTGATCAAATAAAACTCTACTCTTTTAACCCGACAAAAGCAGTCAACGTTATTGTCCCTGAAAGTGATAGTCCTCATAGTCTTCAAACAACGAGAGCTGATTGTTCTACTGAAAGCTGCCTGACTTCACATGAAAGTCCAGCGAATTTGTCTTTGGAGACTTCCACTGGTACGGGAGGCGTAAAACGAGTTAGGAACTTGGATTCAGTCACAAATTCTCTGATTTGGTGTGACACGAGAAGGCTAGCACAGGACAATGATATGAGTTGCGTCAACCCACAAGAAACCACTGGATATGAAGGATTTGAAGAAATATAAGCAGAATAAATAAACTAAAACCCATCTACTTCATCATGTCCTTGATATACTTGTTAGGAGGGTTCTTTAATATGTTAGGATTCTGTTGTTTACTTACCATCCATCACATTCACTGCTAGTGAATGCCAGATGATCAGGTTGTAGTTCTCTAGGAAAGGGGCAAGAAAGTATTTTGACGTGTTCTAAGCTGTAAATGCATAGCTATTAGCATCTTAAATAACAGATGATCAAGTGTAGTGTACAAAATGGCAAGAATAGCATCTAGACATGGTTTCAAGTTTCAAAGCAGTATTAGTAGGTTAAATGTTCCACTGTTTCTTCTGAATAGAGTGTTTTCATCCCGAGGTTACTCCGTTACTGATTTCTGGTACAGAGTTTAGTTGAGTTTAAGTTGATTGTGTTGATATCTTCGAATCTAATCCTCCATGGAGGTTAGTTAATAAGGCCGTCCATGCCTTAAGCCTTATGGTATACACCTTTGCAGCCTTTCCTTCTTGTGATCGAAGAAAGCTGGCTAGTAGTGGATTTTGGAATCATGTAACAATTCATTTGGTAAGTGAGTAAAAATACGAAAATACACTTGACTACCACCACATTCTGGTAGATGGGAAAGCAGCATTCCCTTCCAATTTTGAAGTTGGCTCAAAATCCTGGCTAGTTTTGGGCCTAGAGAAATTATTTGAGGCATATCATTTTTCTCCCCCAACCCGGATAAGGGGAAATGGGGTGTCTAAAGTGTATTAAAATATTAAACCACCCTCTACACCGGCTTTAATCAAAATATAAAGAGCAATCCTCATAGAAATCCTAAGATTTCTAGTTTGCCTTGAAGAAAGACAAAGTTTGAATTTTGCTATGCTGACGGACAGAGTCAACTCAGCCGAACTGGTTGGTAGATAATCGGCATGAAATGACATTATAGACCCTTAAAATGTTAACTTAACCAAACCGGTTGTGAGTAAAGCAATTAAGCCATACCCGGAAATTGAACCCATACTCAACTTTCCTGCCCATTTTTTGCATGCCTGCATCTTCGTTCAGCCTCAGTTTTCTTCTTCTTCTCATTTGGGTTGAATCTGCTGTGATGCGATGTAAAGGAAATCAAATTCAGGTGACCTAAATATAATGTTCTATGTGAAGAAAGTAGGATATCTACAGTGAGATACAGATGAATTGAATTGAATTGATTGAATGGTTCATTTACATACGAGTTCTTACACGAGTATATATACTCGACAGGCACGACTCTCGACTCTTTCACCGATGCACTCACATGTTAGCCACACGCTTACATTACTGAGATCTCTGCTCTCTCACACATACACATTCGCTCTATTACTCCCCCTCATTCTCAAGGTGTCTGGAAAAGACACTTGAGAGTGCACATTACAGGACCGATCTCTTAGCTCTCTCGCACATACACATTCACTCTACACAACAGGGCTGAGCTCTATTGTGTACTTTGATTCCATGCCTATTGCAGAGATTTCAAAGTAAACATTAGATTCAGAAGTAGAAAATGAAAAGGCAGTTGATATACTGGAGTAACAAAACTAGCATCAGTACCGAAATAATCACCACAGAACGTGAAGGAGTAGATAATCATACCTGCAATGAATCTCGTATGAAGACAAACTAACAGTTGCGAGGCCAAACGAGTAAGATGAGAGAAATATTTATATAGTAAGACTCCAAATAGCATAAGAGATACCAGCGCAATGAAATCGAGTACAAACTAATAGTTGGAGCAGACAACTGAGAAAGCAAGTAACACCATAACTGTCCAGGACACTGATGGCTACACCTGCTGAATCTGTAGTAGAAGCATACTATATCCATATAGCAGAAGTATACGAAGTAGAGTGAGCATCTAGAGTAGTGGTGACACAATACAATACTCAAAGTAGCAGACAAAAATACTAGTTAAGGATATAAGAGGCACAAGATAATCTGGTTGCAACACAAGACTAGCAAATAAAAATGTTCACACCCTTGGCAACAATGAACCTAATTATTGAAAATCCAGTACCATCACCATTTCAAATTCAATATGTATACTCAGGCTTGACGTACCAACAGAGGAAAGATCTCATACACCACAAACAGCTCAATAACATCATCATTTAGTTTTATTCATACATAGGCTAAACAAACCAACAGTTTAAGGAAACTAGCAAGATTGCTCCTTATCTTGCATTTATTTGTGAACAAACAAACAGGTGAACTGTATCCAATAGAGCTCTGCAATAGGCATGGAATCAAAGTAAACATTAGATTTCAACCTAGGCTAAACATTAGATTTCAACCTAGGCTAAAAGAATTAAGCTTACATCTTCAGGATATGAATATAGATATTTCAATAGGGAATAAAAAGTTTCAATATGCCAAAACAACACTATAAAGAATAATCGCATACGACGAATTAATGCGCTAACTTGTTCAACAGAAGCACAGTCTCTTTTGTCAGTGGTGTTATTTTTATCAATGGACGTTACTCGGAGACTTTGACAAATAGCAGTTGTCACGGAACTGGGCATGATCATATTTTCCCTCCTTTCCTACTCCTACTCCTACGTCAGCAATTTTCACAAATTACGAATAAAACAACACGTAAGTTAATAGAAGATGAAACTATGCATGTATGGTTCAGAACATTGATCAAGTTACAAATGCATTGAATTATTATGAAAGAAACCAACAAGGAGATAGACAGTCATGTGCAGAGAATTAATGGTTCTACATTATCAGAGCCAAACTACGTACAAAGCTAAAATGAGCATAAGAGAAGCTACTACTAGAAAAAAAGGCCTATAGTAGATATATTTTATTGAAGAAGACAACATTGCTATCTAATTGTGGACAATCACTGGCAGTAGTTTTAATGATAATAAGCATGAACCAAGCAGACAATCAGTAGTATTGCATCTGCTGTTGTAATCCCAGCTGAACTACAATAGTACATTATAGAAGATAATTTGCGCAAATTTCAATTCGCCAAAAAAAATTCCAATTATCTCTATTCACCAAAGAAATCCAAATAACTTAATACGCCTATAGACTAGTTTACCCAATTTATTTTATACGATCTTTCTGTTGTTTACCCAATTTATTTTATAGGATTCTTGAAATTTTCACCCAATTAATTTTATGCGACATCAATAGAAGAATACCCAATTTATGTATCAAACATCAAATTCCTAATTCATGTTGTCAAATAGGTGTAAAAATTGTCAATAATCACTCAAAGCAAATAGACTGACATACCTGAAGGAACACTAAAATATCAGGACAGAAAGAGCTGGAGTGTTACATTTTGGCTTGCATAAAGTAAACCCCGACATACCTGATTCTACATAATCCCAAGTTCAAGTTTGGATGACCTTAAATCCACACTTATAGACAAAAAAAATAATATAACAAACCACTTATCAGCTCATAGAATAGATTACTGCTAGACTCAAACAATTTCTTAAATGATCTACAAAATACCTTTAATTCATAAGAAATCTAACCACCCAAAATAAATCAGCAAACCATACACTTTATCTATTGTCTTCATCCATACAAGATCGCAGTAAGGAGGAATTGAACTGGGGTTTCTCCATCAATTGCTAACCATCGCATCGCAGTAAAAAACATTTGAATTGGAGTGCTGCGGAGATCGGTGATTTGCTGATCAATGGGAATAATTTTGATGGGGGAACATGCTTCTGTTAGATATTTATTTTAATCTTCCATATTAGATCCGGATCTTAGATTTATCTATATTCCAAACTGAGCATTAACCACGGTCAGCTTATATTAACTATGGGAAGGACTGAGGGGCAAAAGTAGAAAAGAAAAAGCCAAACTTAAAATATATGGACGGACAACCGATTCCATCCGTCAACTAAGGTTGACTCAAAAGTTGTCCGTCTGTGAAGCAAAACTGAAATCTTAGGATTTTTATGAGGATTGCTCATTTATAAACCACCCTCTAATGTGTATTAAACCACCCTCTAAAATGTATTATTTTTCCCAATTTCTATGATAATCAAAATTTAAAACTTAATCCCAAACAATAATTCAATTTTTATTTTTTAGGGTTTTCAAAGAACATTTAATTGGGGGATATGAAATAGTAATTTTACTGTTCATACCGGCATAGTGTTTCAACACAATTTTTTTACTATGCCGGTATGAACAGTAACCGCATTATTCATATCCCCAGATTAGTTTTCATATCCCCTAATTAATTATTCTTTTCAAACAATATTTTCAGCGATAAACAATTTGAGTTATCGAGTTAAATCTCTTTAATCCGCCTCTTTTAAATCTCAGAAATTTCCTCATCAATTTTTTTTGAAACTTAACCAGAATGATGTGGATCTACTACATATGCCGATTGTTATTGATGTTCATCAAACACGAAGAACATCGCCCAAAATCGGTGGTTAGGGTACACACACATCAACCGATTCCGTGTTGATGTTCTTCGTGTTTGATGAACATCAACAAGAATCGGTATACATTAACGCCTATATCAACTGATTCATTAACCATGTTTCAATTTTCACACAATCCCTGAGATTTTTATCTCTATATTATAGAACATGAAATACAAATTGAACGCAAAAAGAATGAGGTCATTCCAACATCGGACGAAGAAATTATGAGCAAAAGAGTCGAAGAAATTCCTAGATTTACAACCGGTTGATAAGGGCATTTATGTAAACCTACTCAGGCAAATTTTTTTTTACAGAAAGTCGTAAATTTTAGTTTTTCACAATCGGTACATGGGGGAACTATATCCACTAGTGGTAGACGTATTTTTATGTAAAAATTTACATCTTTTTTTTTTTTTTTTTTTTACAATCGGCACTTATGGAGAATTTTATTAACCGTTTGTGATCAATCGGCCATAAAAATGGAGAACATATGCCGATTCTATGTTAATGTTCTTCGTGGATCAATAACATCAAGAACGATCGGTCTATGTTCTAAGTCTTATACACCGATTCTTGGTGTTCTTCGTGAATTAAGCACATCAACTCAGGTTGACAGGATTAAACATCAAATAATCATCCAAATTAACAATAATTAATCATGATGAATTAGCCATTAAGGAAAATAGTTGGACAAGGTTTTTTTTTTTTTTACTTCATAATGACCCGTTTTTGTCTTCTAGTGGTAGGCCTCAAATAATTTCTTTAAGCCCCAAACTAACCAGGTTTTAAATCTATTAATCATAAAGTCAAAGCAATTCTCTTTGGAATTACAATGAAAAGATGAGTGTCCAAAAAGTTGTCAGAAATTAAGATCTTCTAACCCTTAAGTAACCTCATAATCATTTTCCCAAACTTATTTAATAGACTTGTTAAAAAAGATTACGGATATTTCTGGAAGTTGATGATTTGTCCAACAACACTAAATTTATTGGTTGTTAATAATAAGTTATGAGCATCAACCATAGTGCCCTTGATGAAGAGAGGTAAAAAGGATATTGTACCAAATACACCACAAACTTTTTCGTTTAAACATATTAGGCAAAACCTAATACTATTAACAAGTAGATCTTTAGAAAAGATTCTTGTATTTGACCGTATATACGGTTTATCTTTCTTACACAATCAATAATATATATCAATGATTTGTGTACCTGATTACATACAAGAACTCTCGGACGATCTCAAAAATCAATATCCAAGATCAACCTAGTATGTACTCGAACTGTACAAGATCAGAATTCCAACAAGAACAAGTCTTGTATGATTTTAACCAATCCGAGCTCGAAAACTATCTAGGTTGATTATCGAGTCACTTGCCTTTACTTTAATTATAGCAATCACCAAGGTTGTGGAATTGTAAATCGCGAAAAATCATTTTTCAGTTTTATGAATTGAATCGTATGGTAATCTGGAGGAGAGAGAAACCAATTTTTGCTCTACGAATCGGCGACGGAATCGGTGAAGGAACGGTGACTTTTTTCCCTTCAACTTTATTGTTTTCCTGAGTAAGAGCATCATGAATCCAGGTGATTTCAACAAAAATTTTCAATGATTGGTGATGAATATAATCATAATATTAGTCTGAATAAGTTCTAAATTTGAATCTGTTAATCATGTTTTATGAAAATACAAACTGGATCAACAATGAGTAATAATTTTAGTTTTTTCTCTTCTGAATCTAATGCGAAAAGAGTTGAGAGTGTAAGTCCTTATGTTTTTCCTTCTTTATATATTCCCGATGAGGACATTGATGAAAGTATAGATGAATGGAATTCAATTTAATTGGGAGGTTGGATTTTGTTAAGATGAAGTTTACATTTGCTGTAGAATCTCTGAAAAACCAATGGAAAACAACAGGTACTTATCAATTGATTCCTCTGGGTAAAGGTTATTTCATTATTAAATTAACAAATAAAGTTGATATGAAATATATTTGGAATGTATTTTGGAAAGTGGAATCTCAGTTACTTAAATTGGGGCTTTGGGAGCAAAATTTCAACCCTGCTGCTCAGAAATCAACCACTGCTTTTGTTTGGGAGAATTTTCCAGGACTGGGAATTGAATATTGGAAGGAAAAAATCCTTTTGTCATTGGGTGATGATGTTGGAAGAGCTATCAAGGTTGATGAAATCACTCTAAAAAGGGAAGTAGGATATTATGCTAGTATTCTTGTTGAAGTTGATCTAGAAAATACAGTACCCCATCAAGTTTTGGTGAAATCTAAGTATGGTAGCTTTGAGCAAGAGGTCCAAATTCCTAAAATACCAGGTTTCTGCAGTCACTGCAAGGTGGTGGGTCATTTAGTTACTAAATGCAGGGTGATGAATAAGAAGGGTGCATACAATGAAAATATAGAGGTGAATCCCCGTATAGTACAAAGGAATATTTGGAAAGAAAAAAGGAAAAATCAACAACAACATATTGGTTTTGATATCTGTTCACCACCACAAGCTCAATCTTCAAATGTGTTAGAGAATGGAAATGCTAATAATACTTTTTCAAAAGAGACTGAGTTACCAATTCTTGAGGAGTTAAAAAGTGATACTTCTCCTAAAACAAATAGTGATAAAGGTCAGTCCTCTATTTTCTTTGGTGATATTAATTCTCAAAAAGATTTCCCAGAATTATCTGTTAAAAAACTTCATAATATAGCAACTATTAATCCTCATAATCTGGATAGTACACAAAGAGGAATAGAGGGTGAACATTTGGCAACACAAATTAATGGCAGTAGTGAAGATGGGAATTTTTTTACTGTATTTGGATTTCCATGTAAATTTAATGTGTTGGTTGATGTGGTTGAAGAGCAGATAAGTGAAAATAAAGAGCAAGCTAGGAAGAGTGCAACTGAAGTGAGCAAGGAAAGTAAAGGGAAAAATACTGGTAATACTTCAATAGTACCAACAAGAAAACAACCTGTAAGAAATTTAGTGAAATAAAGTAAAGGAATGAGGAGTCCTGGATCTTCACAAACAACTTCAAATCAATGAGAATTATGTTCTGGAATATCAGAGGCTTGAAAATATTGAGAGCCAAAGATAAACTTAGAAATTTAGTTAATCAATTTAATCTTACTCTACTATGGATAGCTGAACCAAAACTTAAAACGTCTGGAAATTATGTTAAGAATTTGATATTGCCTTGTATGAATCAGATGATAATCCATAATGCTTGTAAGGGTAGCAAGGCAAATATATGGTTGTTCTGACATACTTTTATATCTACACCAAATGTTATTTATACTACAACCCAAGCAATTACTGTCAAAATTGGGGGAGTTCTTGTAACTGGAATTCATGCTGCCTATTTAACTGTGGATAGAAGATGTTTATGGGAAGAGTTGGAGAAAGTTCATGATATGAATTTTCCATGGCTTACAATAGGGGATTTTAATGATGTTTTGAGTAGTGATGAAAAGTTTGGTGGTAGGAGACCTTTAAGAATTTATATGCAAGAATTTAGAGACTGGTTAAATATCTGTGATTTAATTCAAGCTCCCAAAACTGGTATAAAAAATTCATGGTGTAATAATAGAGTTGGAAGAAGAGGATTCTATGTGATTTAGATAAAGATTTCTTTAATATAAAATAGCTGGAAATATTTGATGGATGGCAGTATAAGGTGGGTGTTAAAGGACTTCTGATCATGGGCCAATAATGGGGAATACTGTGGGGGTTCCAAGACCAAAAAACATTCCATTCAGGTATCAAACAGTATGTACTTCTCACCCAGATTTTATTAAAGTGATTCAAAGTTCTTGGGAAGAAAGTATAAATGGTAATCCAGCTTTTGTTTTCATGGCTAAAATGAAAAGGTTCAAAAAAATAGTAAAAAAGTGGAACTGGGAGGTATTTGGAGACTTAAGAGTGAAAATGACTCAAGCAGAAGAAGAGGTAGAAAAATCAGCAATGATCTCATATGCAAATCCAGAAAATGTGGAATTACTTAATCATCTAATAACAACAAGAGGGAAGCAAGAAATTGTTTCTCAACAATATAACGAGTTAATGAGAGCTAAGGCTAGGATTAAATGGGTGAAGGAGGGAGGTGCAAACACATCTTTTTTTCATACTTCTATGAAAATCAGAAAAGCTTATAATAACATAGTGGTATTGGTGGATAATAATGGAAATATGGTGATTAATCAAGACCAAATAGCTGACACTTTAGTCAATCATTTTCAAAAAAAGTTTGAATATCAACCTGTGAGCTTTGAAGAAAGAATTTTTGAGGTAATCTCCAAGATAATAACTGAAGAGGATAATGATTTTCTTGATGCAATTCCTTCTTTTGCAGAAATCAAAGAAGTTGTATATGGAATAGATGCAACTAGTTCTCCAGGACCTGATGGTTTCCCTGGAAGTTTTTATAGATTTTCCTGGAATATTGTGGGACAAGATTTAAGTAATGTTATACAATACTGTTGGAGGTGCAGGTTTATTCCCAGAGGTATGAACTCAAATTTCCTATTCCTACTACCTAAAGTCCAAGGTGCAAAGAAAGCAGGACAATTTAGACCTATAGGACTTGCTAATTTTAGCTTCAAGATCATAACAAGAATAATAACATCAAGAATTAGCACATTGATTGGGAAAATAGAATCAAGTCAACAAGGAGATTTTATTAAGGGAAGAAATATCCAGGAAAAAATTGTGTTAGCCTCAGAAATGGTGAATGAGTTGGATGTAAAGAGGAGAGGAGGAAATGTTGGGTTAAAGTTGGACATAACATAGGCATATGACTCATTGAGTTGGGTTTTTCTTTTTGAAACTTTAAGACACTTTGGTTTCTCTGAAGTTGGAATTAACTGGCTTAGAATATTATTTGAATCTGCTAAAATATCAGTACTAGTGAATAGAGGATCTTGTGGTTTTTTCAATTTGGGAATAGGACTAAGACAAGGTGACCCATTGTCACCAGTACTATTTGAGATAGATGAAGAGGTGTTAAGCAGAAGTATTACTAAACTGGCACAGGAAAGGAATATTATACCAATGATTAACAGAAATAGATGTCAACCTTCACATATGTTATTTGCAGATGACATTTTTGTCTTCTGTAATGGACAAAAAAGATCTTTGGAGAACTTAATAAAATTGTTAATGGAATATCATAATGCATCAGAGCAAGTGATAAATAAGTTGAAAAGTAAGTGTTTTGTTGGTGGAGTAACTAAGAACAGAAAAAGAATAATTGCTGAGAGCCTACAGATGGAACTTTCAAATTTTCCTGACAAGTACTTGGGAGTCATTTTGTGTCCTGGAAGAGTAAAAAGCTATCAAGTATGGGGAATGGTATAACTAATGCATAAAATGTTAGTTGGCTGGATAGGTAAAATGCTTTCATTCTCTGATAGATTAACTTTGGTGAAATCAATGCTATGCAATGTACCAATTTACAATATATCTGTGTATAAGTGGCCTAAGAATGTCATAAAAGAATGTGAAAAAATTATAAGAAATTTCTTATGGTCTGGAGACCCTGCAGTTAAGAAGCTTATTACAATGAAGTTTTATGAAATATGTGCACCAGTAACTGAGGGTGGCTTGGGGATTACAAGATTTGAGGTAATAAACAAAGCATTTCTCATGAAACTACTATGGAAGATGAAAACAGAGAATTTAGAATAGACAAATTTCATGAATGCTAAATATAAAAATAAAAATGGTGAATGGGTTACAAGCTACATGAAATCTTCAATTTAGCCAGGTATAAAATGGATTGTGGATGAAGTACATGAAGGGAGCAGATGGTTGGTTGGAGATGGAAAAGAAATATCAGTGTGGAGGGATAAGTGGATAAAGGAAAATGCTATGATTGAAATGTACCCAAATAATAATTTTATTACACGACATAAGGATATGAAGGTTAGTGAATTGATTTTCAATGGAGAATGGAAGGTACCTGCAGAAATGTTTAACTTCTTTACTCCTGAAGAATTACCAGTTATTGGTTATGGGGCAGATAAACTTATATGGACAAATGATATGAATGGAAAATTTTCAGTAAAAAAGGCAGTCCAACAAATAAGAAAAAGATATCCTAGTGTTCCTTGGGAAAATCAGGTATGGAATTCTACAACACCCTAAAATTGCAACAAATCTATGGAAAATTCTAAGAGGGGCATGTGCAACAGAGGAAAATTATAGAAAAAAAAAGATTTCAAACTGTTTCAAAATGTTACTTATGTGGAGAGGGTCAGGATACAATGGTACATATATTATGGTACTGTGTTTTTAGTGGAAGAATTTGGCATTGGCTTGGAGGGATATTCAATTTTCTGAACCCCAGCAACTTCATGGAGGTGTTAAAATGTGTTCAAAAGAAAAGCTCAGCAGTGAAAGAAGTTTGGTTAATTAGTGCTTTTACTGTAATGGTGGAGCTCTGGTTTACTAGGAATAGAGTATGCTATGAAGATGAAAAACCTAACTTGGTTAACTTTAAATTGAGGATAATGCAATTTACAAAAGAAAACAGTGTAAGGATTATGGGTAAAATCAGGGGGTCTATGTATGATATGAGTATCATGACAGCATTTGGTATCAAAGGTGTGAAAGTTAAAACAACTGAGGTGAGGGAATGTTTTTCAGGTTCCCTATAACGAATCAAGTGCTCATATGTTGTGATGAGCATCAAAAGGGAATCCAGGCAATGCTGGTTATGGATTTGTAGGGAGAAGTAATACATGAAATTATCTTGGTGCTATTGCTGGTGGTCTGGGTATAGCAACTAACTATATAACAGAAGTGATGGCTTTAATTTGTGCAGGTGAATGGGATGTAAGAAGGCAATACTTCGATATCTTCTTCAGTTTGGATTCAAAGGCAGTATTGCAGGCATTCAGCTCAGGGGAGATTCCATGGATTGTAATAAATAGATGGAGAAGAATAAGGAAAAAACTGCACAAAATCTCCCTTAGACACTCTTTTAGAGAAATAAATTTTTCAGCAGACAAAGTGGCAAAAAGAGGAGCATTACTCAGAAGAGGAGAAGTAAGACAGTGTGATGAGATACCTGAGTTCTTAGGAGTTATGGAAAGTGATAATCAGCCATACTTTAGGTTCTATTTAAAAAAAAATGCTGGGCTTTTCTTAATAATGGGCTTAAGTGTATTTTGTTTTAATAGTTAGCTTTAGTCTGTTCTGGATCTGTCTGGACATATTTTTGTAAAAATACTTTTTTGTTTATTTTGGTAATAAAATACATATGATTTAGCAAAAAAAAAAAAATCATATTGTATCGTATGTTAAATCGTGAATCGAAGATTCATGGTTGATTCTTGAATAACTATATTTTAAATTAAAATGAAAAAATAAGTATATTCCGAAATAAAGTTGGTGCATACCCAATTTATTTAGTGAATTATGGTGAGAAAGTAAACCCACACTACGAAAAATGAATAAATTTAATATAAATTTGTTTTTTTCACCAAGCAAGCGACGACGCAGTGGTCTTTAACAAGATATGTAGGCGGAAAAATTTGAGTTTGAAACTCAATGGCCTTTGTTTTTCGGATTTAATAGGAGTTTGACAGGTCAAAACTAACTGGCAAAGTCAAGAATCGCATCACGATTTTACGGAGATGCGATTCATCTTCACAATATTAGAATTGACGATTTTCACAACCATGGAAATCACGATTATAATGTGGAAGTAAAAAAGTAAAGAAAGACGCAAAGAGTTTTTTTTTAACTAGTAAAACTGCAATGCGCACAAAATCCCCCCGACCTAGTCCAGTTTGAAAACCACACTGTATTAAGCTGCTACATACACTAGCCTACTATCATATTAAGGACTGGATTGTAGTTGAGACCGAATTAATCCTCCAAGTAATTCTACAGTCGTGCTCATATACGTGTCTAAAGCCAACGTAGTTCTACGCACTTGATTCTCTTAGCTGATGTTCTTTACAACCCTATGAGTTGCTTCAACCTTAGTGATTTTTTTTAATATTTAGGTTTCACAAGACACATGTTTGATTTCCCTTTAGATATGAATCAAGTTTTTGGAAATCTTGTCTTTGTTTCGAGAAACTACCAGGTAAAAAGTACATATCATTTCCTTTTAGATGTAAATCAGGGTTTTGGAAATCTTGTGTTTGTTTCAAACAACTACCAGGTAAAAAGTAAATATCAAAATAAATTTTTAGAATTAGGGTTTGTACTCTTCAAAACTTATAAAGATACTTAGTTTGTTGTACAACAAGAACAACAAACATATATCTAGTGATATCTTGTAAAAATTCAGAAGGAATTTATGAGACACCTTATACGATTTTTTTCTTTTAATCTAGGTTTTGACCAACTAGTGTCAGTATACTATCTTGGATTAAAATCTATCAAATCTAGGGTTTACAACCAGTAATCCTTGAATGGCCTTATATTGGAAGAGAAGGACCTTAGAATAAACAACGATTATTGAAATAACCTAGATACAAGTTCAGTAACTATATAAAAAGATTATTACTAATTTTTGTTTTACAATCTCCAAGTAAAGTCTTTATTGTCTCACTCTTGTTCTTGAAAAACAAAAGTAATGAAAAACAACCTTATGCAACACATACAATTTTTTCAAGGGATGATTTGTTTATTTATAGTGAATGGCCAAGGAAGGGTATATTGAATCCTAAGATGCATTACAAAGGGAGATATTGTGAAAGTTGTCAATGTTTTTCTTTGTGAAGGAATCAGGTTATCAAAAATCAAGAAGGACAAACCAACTAGAGATGTAGAGGTTATTAAACTTTTTGTCTTCTGCCAACTTGTCATAATGATAATGACTTTAGATCTACTGTGGAAGATTTCATGGATCGAAGGAATGCTCTGAAGTTTTGAATTGATCACACCCTAAAGGAGGTAACTTACTTTGCAAATAAGTATAATCATTGAAATAATGTGTTATGTGATCTTAAGGCACAATTAAGTGAGTTAACTGACTTCACTGAAGATGCTGAAGAATTGAATGATCCCATCATCAATGAATTTCCAATAACGAGAATGAATTCTCCGCTCAATCTCTTAGGAGAAATTTGATGCATTTATAGTTAACTCCTTATAAAAATTTATTGATATGTTTTAAAAAGGAAAAACTAGCTTTTGAAGTAGTATATTTATGTTTCTGCATTAACTACTTCAGATACTATATCTATCAATTATTAAAGTGATTGCAATACCTTATCTTCACTAGTGATTTGCTATCATATTTCTAGTGATCTAATGATCTCATAGGTTAAGCGCTTAACCTTTTTTGTTCATAACTGGCTAAAGGAGGAGTAAGTTATTTTGAGAATTGCAATATTGATCTTCCCACAATTACACTTTGTGAATATATTGGAGGGATTCCATAAGATGATCTTAGTTGTCACCTTACCCCTCTGAGTCCGTAACTGGCAGGGAATAAGTTCGAGAACTATAATCTCTATATTTGTACGTAGCTATGAAAGATATAATTCTTACGTGAGTTATATCGCTCAAAGTATGTTCTTTGTTCGTAACCGGCCTAGAGAATAATTTTGTCCGATGTTATCCTCCTCAAAAAGTGATGTTTCTTGACAACTCTAATATTAAAATTCATATTTTTAACTTTTTTGTTTATAACTGGCGAGAAGAGAGAACAATATGTTTGGAAACAATTTTACTTGTAAATTTGTTAATGTACAATAAATCCTTCTCTTATTGTTAAAGAAAGGTCACTCATGTTGTTCTCCTGAGGATGACATCTGAAAAAGAGAGGGTATCAAGTACACCACCAACTTTTCCGTTTAAACCTATAAGACAATACCTAATACAATTGTAAGTAGACCAACTTAATGATCCTTGAACAATATGTATATACTTTATCTTTCTTATACAATCAATAGTTTATATCAAAGATCCGTGAACCTGATTGTGTATAAGAACTCTTGGACGATCTCAAAAATCAATATCCAAGATCAACCCAGTATGTACCCGAAATGTACAAGATCATAATTCCAACAAGAACAAGTCTTGTAATTTATATTTCAAGATACAAATTTACAAGGCAAAGTTTTATGGTTATATACAGTTTTAGTTAAAAAAAAATTGTGTAGGTTGTTTATCGAATCACTTACTTTTAGTTTAATTATATCAACACAAATATACTGCGAAAGTAAAAAGTAAAGCAAGACACAGAGAGATTTTGTTAACGAGGAAAACTGCACCTGTAGAAAAACCATGGGACCTCGTCCATATTTGAAAACTAAACTTGAAAAGACGAGGGTACCCAAATACACCACAAACTTTTATATATCAACCTATAAATCCGATACCAAGTGTGATCATCTATGGACAAAGTCGAGACAATACAACAACTATGGTATATACTTTTTGTTATCGTCTATGGATAGTAATTAGGAAAGTAGGCTAGTGATCATACTTCAAGAAAATAAGGAAGCTTTACGGTGGACTATAACATATATTAAAGATATATCCTACTGTTTGTATGCATCGGGTTTATTTAGAGGATGGCTCCAAACCTTATAGGGAGATGCAACATCGATTGGACCCTAACATGAAAGAGGTAGTTCGAACAGAGGTGCTTAAATTGTTAGATACGGGTATTATTTACCCAATCTCAAATAGTAAGTGGGTCAGCCTCGTTCAGGTTTGTTGATGGTGGATTTTTGATGAAGACTAAAATTGTCAAATCATAATTTTGTACTTCTGACCTAGCTTCAGAAGATTGTATGCAATTCATATTTTAAAATTTAGACATGATAACTCATGTCACGATGATCTCTGACTGAGTGTGTAGCCTGTTTAAAGTATGCATGAATATGTAATTATTAAAGCCTCTTAGCCGAGCTTTTAATATTCTGCATATTTCATCATTTATACCGAGCAACTCCAGTACACATACAATCGAAAATGATTGGACGTCTCCTAGATGGATTGGCCACTAGTATAGAGCAATAATGTCTCCAGGATGTCGCAAATGTTCCCTGACTATACAAAATAAATATTTAAAATGAGTATGATGCTTCCACTATCTCATACCTTGATTCTCGAATAAATATATGCTCCTAGACAAATAGCCTGCTACTATCAATTAATTAATTCTAATGCAGAACTCATCAATAATTCCTAGAAAATATTTTATTTTTATTGCGATATTTTATTACTTAAATTCACGGCTTTTCTCAGCTGAATTCCATGGATTAGTAATAAATATTTACCTTCCAGGCATACGGGCCATCACCGAGTAAGCCCTAATTGGTGCTAGTGTACTTAGTAATAATGCACAAACGAGAACCCAAAACTGTGGACGAATGAGGATACAGAGAGCTCTGCAAAATAAGGAGAGAGAAAAAAAAAGGTGCGGGACCGGGCCCACCGGCCGGCCAGTCATGCCGCGGCCTTGGCCGGTCCCACACCTCTCCGTTTATTTTATTTTATATTATTATTATTCCATAATTTTGACTCCCACATTCGAGCAAACCCACGGTTCTCCATATTTTGTCAAATACTGCTCAATTCTCCAAAAAATATACAAATCAAATGGTCTCGTGACCGTCAGGCCTTTACCAATTAATAATAAAATATTATTATTTTAATATTCTCAAGCATACAAAAATTGAGAGTTTCAATCAACATCAAACTCTTCTGAAAATACAAAATAATGCACAAACGTCCAACGAAACATACAAAAATTCTCAGGAATGGACGGTCGTCGACATGGTGGCCCGTGCACCACCATGGATGGACTTGGAATGGACTTGGACGGTCACTTGGCCACCATGGCCTTCCGGTCCCGCATTCCTTGATCCATATTTTGGATAATCCTCCACTTAGATAATCCTTCGTATCTTGGATAATCATCCATTTTGGTGAATCCTTTTCCACCAGTTGGACAATCCTCCATACCGCCTAGCGGCTCTTCCCACCACCATGGCCGGTCCTCATACCCATTGGTTGGTCGGTCTCTCCACCTGGATAGTCATCCATTTCCTAAATCCATGTCCCTCTAAAATTAGGGTTTCATACTTATGACAATTCTGATGAATATCAATATTTTTCATATTGATCCAGCTATCAATATTTTAATTAATAATTAATGTTCGAGACTGCTCGACTACAACATGACATTGGACGGTCATTTGCTTGGCCGACCATCTAATATTTCATTGGATGACCATCGAGTCCGATACTTACTAGTACTTTAATTCCTAGCTTTTCATTCGAAAACTCATGACACATTGGATCGAGAATGGGTATTCTATAATAAATCAATAATATATCTAAGTTCCTATCAAATATTTGACATATCAGAGTAGGTCATGATCCGTCTATCTCATCAGATCGACGTTCATCAAACCAAAATATCCCAGTATCATCGATGCCTCAGCCGGCATAATGATATATCATAATTCATCAGACTTGACATCTATGCATTATTGTTGTCCTAGCAAACACCTTATGATCAGCCCATGAGTCATAGAGCATATCACAGTTATCAATTATGCTCGACTCATCAAGGCTAAGACTCATGGTCTATCCAAGTCAACAATTGACCAATTAAATACACGTCTACCTTACATGAGACATTAATCATGTTACATGGGGGGATATTTATTAGGGTTTTGGTATGGCGGCCTACAACACGTTAGATGTAATAGTAAATATACGATGAGAAATGTGAGTAAGTCGTGCTAGCAGTTGAAGGAGTTAGCAAAGTGGTGGATGAACAATCAACCAAGTTCCCGCTCAATGTGGAACTGGTTAACCATGATTTCACACTTCCCCATTTTCCCACTCTTATGCATCCGTCACATTATTGGAGATCAATGTATAAACTACTTCTGCAATATCAATAGGTTTATCAACCTATGATTTGACAACTTAACTCAACTTAACTTATCTCAGTTGAACTTCTCTGAATAGAATTTAATCACTTTTATTAGGATTTACCAAGTCCATCAAATTTTTAGAAGTCTACAACATGGAGAATTCAACACATCTACAATCTATCAATCATCATTAATCTCACATAATTTTTAGCTTCCCTCATATAGATAAAACCCCATCCCTCTTTGTAACTGAATTGATTATGTAATGGACATTTTCTTGGTTTAGTCCGAAGTCCTACAAATTGATCTCTCAAGCTTAAATCACTCCCGTGCAGTGCATCTGTTAAAGGTTTCATTGTGGCACATAAATAACTTCTCGCTTATCTGAAGACCGTGACATTGAAATTTTCTTCTGACCATCATCGATAGGAGAAAGGAAAAGCTAATGAAGTTTCCTCGGCCGCTTATCCTAAAAACTCTCTAATCCATGTTTTGGGAGATGATAAAGTCTCCAATACTGCAGACAATCCACCAGTGAAGGATCAACCAAACTTCATCCATCTTAAAGACTTAAAGCTCAAAAATACCTCATGAAACCATCGATCTTGATGAAGATGACTCAGAGGAAGGAAGTTCTTGCCATGAAAGAATGCTAAAAAGGATTGGTTAAAGACAAGAACATAACTCATGGATTGTTGATTCCTTTAGGGATCTAACTCATGCTCAAAATGACTCTAAGATTGAAATTTCTAACCTTTAGTTACAACTAAATCGACTCATCGATATTCGGTTCAAGATGATCGAAAAGCAAAAAATTCATGCTTAGGAACTAGAAAAAGATGATCTATGAATATACGACACTTAGGAAGCATGTTTGTATTATGAATCTGAAGGTCAATCCAGGAGCACAACACATCAACCATTCAACGGGTGAAATATGTTGGTGAATCATTCTTCAATGGAGTTGCTGAAAGGCATGAAGAAATAAATGAAGTATAAGTTTTTTTTTCCTTAAAAAAAAAGGGAGTTCATGATATTCCCTTATATTTCCCTTTTTTTTTGTATGTCCTGGAAACTTCTTTCGAGAAAAAAAATTTCTTGAGAAGGATAACTAGGGTTTGGTATAGCAAAGATTGTGATTACACATAGTTATTTCTAACGTCTTTCATCTTGCATGTTTTTAGATTTATTTATCTAAATTCTAGAGTCGTTGGAAGAAGAACTTGCAGTATGTAATCACTATTGGTTTAATTATTGCAAAAGTCTTATGAAATATTTGTGCCTTTATGTTTTCCTGAAACAACTAATATTTCATATATGCTCAGAAGTTAAATCTATTATATTTTTATAGACGAAAAATAGAACAAACTCTTTGAGATTTTTCTTGCAGTATTGATCTACTTGTTTGTGTTTGCTGCTTGACACACTCCGTAAGATTCTCTTATGTTGAGTAAAATCGAGTAAAATTGTCTCCTTGTTCGTAACTGCCCTTGAGATTAATTTATGTCGATACTTTGGATACAAATCCTTGTGATTTGTTAATGTCCGCCAAAATCCTTCTTTTTCACAAAAGCAAGGTCACTCATGTTGTTCTCTTGGAATAACATTTAATGCTGGAGAATTCTCAAATGAACTTGTGCTTAATTGCCATATCTTTGTGGGGAGTGTGCACATGGCTGTGGAATTTTAAAGGGGATGCTTGTATGTTTTTAATATCCTAGGATGAGCGCTAAGTATTCATTACTATGTGATATCATCTAAATAAGTTGACATGAGGAGTTGAATTTTAACTATGTTATTATGTAGTATCTATATCTTCCTTAAAACTCGAGATATCTTTTGGTTGTATTCATTATGATCCCGCAATTTTCGTACCTTTGTAATTTTATTAAAAAAAAAGGAGAATTATTTAGTAGTTTCATACTACATACATATGGTTTACGGATCATTAGGTAAGGGGGAGTGAATTATTAAGAAATATATTTCACCTACTATACGAAAGATGTAAGTATTGATTAAGGGGGAGAAACATATCACCGTAGTATTACTTCAGAGTTGAGATGCAATAGAACTTTGGAGAGAAGATAATAATATTATGTTTTTGTATAACGAAGAATATTGTTTGCTACGGATATTCAACAACAATGATTTTGAGTTGAACACGTTCAGAAACATTGCAACTTAAAATAACGAAGAGTTCAAGGAGAGTTGAAGAAACCAAGGAAATCAAGGCATGATGGATCGAGTTTTTCGTAGCTTTAATTTTGTTATCCATATGTATTAATAGTTTTGTCACTAAAATTAACCAAGGTGGAGATTGTTAGAGCATTGCTCGGTCAAACTCACAAGTGTTGCTATCTCAAGATTGTTGTCAAATTTAGTTGTCAAAACTATATCTTGATTTAGTTAAGTCTCAGTCTAGGATAAAGGTAGTTGATAAATGAACCAGTCATCATTTGTGTTCTACCATTTGAAGGCGAAGACCAACCGAAGCTTTTGGATAACTTCATCAACAAAAAGTTAGTGAAGACTGAACCACCTATTTCTCAAGTTATATTCACTTTTCTATCCTTGAGACGTTTGTCGCATACCTAATTAGACTATCTTGCATAAACAAGAATTTCGAGTCGAGAACTAATTATTTAGTTTACAAATTTCTAGAAATATAATAACTAAGCTTAATGAACATTTGTTCATACTTGATCAATTTCGGCGGAGAACAATTTATTGTTCGGAACCAAAATCATGATTTAGTTTTATCATTCGAAAATAGCCTGAAACAGTGATATGTGCCATTCATGTAATTCAGGAATTTTTCGAATTGATTTAGAGAAATATAGAACTACTATATTCGGAATACAAGACAGTGTTATCAGTCTTACAAACTGAGATAATTGTTATAAGTCTGAAGTTGTATTACATGTACTCGTACACGTAGCGGAGTAGCTATATATCGACTTGCAAATTTGTGTGATATGCATATTCGTATGCACATCATGGGAAAATCCGTTTGTTTTGTGATCCAGATAGGTATGCATACTTGTATGCAATCATTTTTGGCACTGTGGTAAGGGAACCGGGTTTAAGTATTCAAACCGGTATGCGAACCAATACAATTCTATGTTCTTGAACCAGTTTAGTACCCAAACCAGTACGCAAACTGAAAAGTGAAAAAGCGGGGGTCTAACAACCACACCCAATATTTCGTTAGGCAATCTGTATGGACTAACTCCAATAGAATTCCAAGAGAATCAACTAGACAGTTAGACTTAATCAAGGAAATATATCCAAGAGTTATATCTCTATTTTTCAATGTAATCAACAATTCAAACAAATAGAAATCCGTGAGCCTGATTATTATGAGAAACAACTTGAACGATACCAAAGACCAATCGTTCAAGTGTCAATAAATTCCAATCAACAACCAAAGGTTGGATTTACCAATTGATTGAACTACGCACAACCTATGATATTTCAATTATATAAACAAATATAATGCGGAAAAGAAATAACACAGACACCTGAATTTTTGTTAACGAGGAAACCGCAAATACAGAAAAACCTCGGGACCTAGTCCAGATTTAAACACCACACTGTATTAAGCCACTACAGACACTATCCTACTACAAGTTAACTTCAGAATAGAATGTATTTGAGCCCTACTAAGTCTCATATCAATTAAGGTACAGTCGAGTTCCTTACGCCTCTAAATCCCAATAGGACTCTACCTACTTGATTCCCTTAGCTGATTTCACTCACAACTAAGAGTTCCTACGACCCAAAGCCGGAGACTTTATAAAAAAAATGTATCCCATAAAAAAATCTATTCTGATAGATAAATGTGTCTCCCACAGAAATACCTACGAAGTTTTGTTCCGTCTTTTGATAAATTAAGGTGAACAAGCACCAATTGATAATCCGTCTTATATTCCCGAAGAACAACCTAGAAATATCAATCACCTCATAATAAATTAACTATATGTTAGTAGAACAAGTTATTATGGAATCACAAAGAATGAGACGAAAAGCTTTGTGATTGATTTTTATATCTAACCTATCAATGATAAATCTCGAGAAAATCTTAGAGAAGATAGTACTCAATACGATAGAACAAGTAAGATCTGAACACGCAAATCTTAGAGAAAATAGTTGAGTCTGGATTTAAAATCCCAATGAAGTCTTTAAGTTGTTAACCTATAATGGTTTTAAGAAAAACCTAAGTTAAAGGAGAATCGACTCTAGTCGCAACTAGTATCACACATGAGGTGTGGGGATTAGGTTTTCCCGTTACTAAAGTTCTCCCTTATATAGTATTCAACAAAAAAATCAATATCCACCGTTAGATGAAAACCTGATTTAACATTCAAGATAAGTTTGCTTTAAACCAAAGTAATATCT
Source organism: Papaver bracteatum (assembly GCA_023529315.1). Lineage (NCBI taxonomy): Eukaryota > Viridiplantae > Streptophyta > Magnoliopsida > Ranunculales > Papaveraceae > Papaver > Papaver bracteatum. The sequence continues at coordinate 2,834,201 of JAJJWX010000447.1, read as the reverse complement.
CTCCACCGTTATATGGTCTTAGCTTGTTACACACAAATGAAATATACCTTTATTTAGATATGGGTAACCGTACCTAAATGTGTATATTGAGTTGGCTCAATAACAGTTAAACGAAGTTAGCCATATGAACACTTTTGTATTAACCACATTTATCTAACACTTCTAGATCAAATGATAATCAAATGAATCTAATTATGTTACTCATAGAGTTGTTCAATTGTTTATATTCTCATAGAAGTATACAAGACACAATTGAAACAAAATCGGATTTGATTCGAGAGAATCAATTCACGAACATTTAGCCACGGTTTGCAAAGATTGTATTATTTAATTTATAAATGTATTTGTTCATGAGTATGAAGTCATACTTAACCGATTTTAGAACTTAAACCAACTCAGTTTGCAAACGGGTACGCAAACTTAAGTTCCGGACTTAGGTCATGTCCGACAGTTCGTAAACCAGTATGCATATTGTCGTTCCGGACCTAACTCAGGTGAAACCGTTCGCATACTGGTATGCAAACTTGGTTCCCGAACTTTGACAGTTGATATCGTTCGCATACTGGTATGCAAACTTGGTTCCCGGACCTGAATCATACGACAACAGTTTGCATACTGGTATGCATACAGTGTTATATCCAGACAATGATTATTTGTTCTAAACTCCCATTTCAATCATTGAAATATCCTTAGAAGATGACAATAGCTGTATCACACAAACTATTAACTTATAATTTATTTTCAAGTGATCAAATGATCAATATGAAACATTCCGAGTCTACATCAAATGACTGTCTCACACAATTCATGTAAGATGTTTCAAGGAAATTTTCACATGATCATCTTTTGACTTATTATTTAGTTTCCAACAAATAAATTATGTCCAACTAAACTCGTCAAGAATAATGATGAACGTAGATAAAGCAAAAAATCTTTCCAATACATATTTGGAGAAAGATATAAGCGAGTTAAACTCAGCTCGAAGTATCAAACGTGTATAATGTAAAAGTCTATATAGCTATACGACTTAGTCTTAATAGGAGATATAATATAATAAACTTTTGAGTGATAGATAAGTTTTAGTCTCCATATACCTTTTGTTGATGAAGTTCCTCCAAGCTCTCCTCAGTAGATCTTCGTCTTCAATCGATGAACGCTGTAACTTCTAAATCTCAACTACACATTCTATCATAATCCGAGACATAGCTATAAGTATACTAGTGTTTGTGGGAGAAAACTACTTCTGCAGGTTTAGGTAATTTTGGGTGTGTGTGGATGAGAAGTGAATTTAAACCTTAAACAAATGTGCTGCACGATGAGCACTTTTGATTCGAGAGATAATCTGTATAATTCTGGCCTAAACCGAAGACATGGCCGTTCCAGATTTGTTTCAGTCATGGGTGAAGGATGTGAGGTTGATATTAGGGAGGGAAGAGAAGAAGGTGTTGAGAGTATGAAGATGAAGTCTATTTGACGACTTGTTAACAGAAGGTTGAGCAGGATAGAAAATGTTTTAGGCAGGCTCTGGGTGTTGAATACGATGGTATTAACACTTGGTTTTTTCTGTGTTCTGTTGGAAATAGGGAGGAGAACCTATTTATACAAGTCGATAAGCCTTCATCACGTCTCTCGTGGGAAAGTGGAGGAAGTGGATTGATGGAGGAAGTGGAGTTGTGTGTTAGTATCACACGGTTGCTTGCCCACTTCTCCTATCATCGCTAACCGCCCATGTTTCCCTGACACGATCTTGTGATGGCGTGTTACACGCTGCACGCTGTAAACCTCCAGACCAATACCCCAGTTTGTATCCCCCAGTTGTGACGTGATTAACGTCTCGAGTGAGTCGTGGAACCCACATAAGGTAGCAAACGGTGCTAGGTAAAATAATCAAGTTGTTTGTAGGCGCATATCGTATGCATGCGGTGCATTAAATATGCTTAACATACTTGAAGCCTACACAACCTTGATGAAAAGATTGCAAGTTGAAGTGACTCAACTAGCTATGTTCAGGCGTTGTTCGGAGGTTGAATGAGCGGGACCCACCTTGGCCGGTTATGCCATGGGGAAGTGTGGAGGATGGTGATACCTTGTTTTCCACCTAACTCCCTTCCTAGTCTATTCATTCAAGCATGCGAACTTGGACGAACGAGATTGATGGAGGAATAACCGTTGGATTAGGGTTTGGAAGGCTTGCGAGCTTCCTATTTCACCATAACGGTTTTATGCCTTGGGAGGCGTGCATGGAGTGGCCGATTGGTCCTGCAGGAAGGAAGGACGCCAATCTACACGTCCATGTCAAGTTGAATCTCATTGGACCGATCTGGGTCGCCCGTTCTAGCCTGCGATAAAGGATGGTCGAGATTAGAAGTGGCCTTACATGCCACCTTTGGCCACGCAAATCGAGACGCATGGCAGTCAGGGGAGCTGGACGATTCATTCACCGTGGAGGTGGGCCCACGGTAAGCATGTAGACACCGTCGTCCAGCAATTCCGCCTCCTGGTCGTTCGTACACACCCGCCCAAAGTTGCGTGGTCGCAACTTGTCGGCAAACCCTAATTTTAGGGTTTGCGGGCCCAACCTTCAAGCTAATGTTTCCCAACGTCCGTGACTCCCACAGGCAAGACGATCATACCATAATGGAGGTGGGTTGGTGGCGAGCATGTGCATGCTTGGTTTGCGACCATAGGCGCGATCTAAGCCATCCAAACACGCTTGCGATGACGGATGGCCGAGATTAGAAATGGCCTTGCATCCTACCTTTGGGAACGATTTTCGAGACGACCGGCTACAACCAACCATGGCCGATTGGTTAGTCATGTATCCAGGCCCACGGTGAGCATGCAGGTGCTGCCGGACAGTGGTCTCGCCTGTTGGTCGTTTTCGTGCGTTGGCCGTAAGTAGGGAGGTTGCGCCCTGCGGAAACCCTAATTCCTTCAAGTTGCGGGCTCGCAACTTGGAGTTAGCGTATTTGCACCTTCCACGGATCCCATGGGGAAACCAATCAGTCCAGGAGGAAGGCAGGCCGGCGGTGAGAATGCGCGTGCATGCTACTCGGTCCCGCGCGCGATCTAGGCCGTCCAACCATGCCTGCGAAGTTGGACGGTTGAGATCTTATTTTTTAAGCTTGTCTTTGCAGCAGCTTTTCATGACTAGCATGGGTAGTCTTATTTATGCTCAACGGGGCTAATATAACCCGCCGTGAGATAGCCTACTGTTGTTTGCATGTCGAACACAAGGCTTTGAGTAGGGCATTAATTACAATGCTGTAAACCTAAATAAAATCGGGATGGTTGCTACATGCTCCGCTCTGGGTAGGTTATAATCCTCAGGGATGGTTGCACATGATCCAATGAATTATCATGGCGAGAAATATTCATCACCTGAAGGCTTTATCCTTTGCAGGACGTCAGCTTACAAAAATTGGCTTTTTACAATTTTAGCCTTTAAATAGAAATCCACCATCAACAACTAGAAATCAAGACTTATAGTTTTGAGAACCTAAACTTGAAAAAGAAGCTTGAGATAGCAACGCTTGCGAGTTCGATTGAGCAGTGCTCTAACAAAAAGGTTTTGTGAACTCCGAAACCGGTAAAGTCTTAAGGTTTCCAATTTGGTTCGCAAACTGAAAAATTTATGTCAACTCTGAAACTTAGTTTTTCACCGAAGTTTGCAAACCGCTACGTGAACTGAAAAAGTTTTGTCAACTTTGTAACTCGGTTTTTCTCATAAGTTTGTAAACCGATCTGCGTACCATGACTCGGACGATTCACGAACGACTCATGAATTTGTACTTTGTACATTTACCAACTATGTCGATTATGATTCAATTGCGATTAAATTATTTCTATGAAATAATTTGCATTTGATCAATTCTATATATAAACATTAGACTTATTTTATCACGTGATTGTGACTCAAGATCAATGTCTTTGTGTTCATGAAAATGAGTGTTAAGCTTTTAAGTTCAAACTCTCTAGTTTCGGCTAACCATGTTGGACATAGTCTTTGTACATGGTTCGGTTACGGTTTACCTCACTAGAGTGTATGTCTTGTTTATGTTTGCTTGGTTCCAAAGTTTTCATATAATGGGGAATATTGTTTTCTTGGTTCCAAAGCTATCTTAGCTTAAACCTAAAGCAGCCTATGCTTTGAATCTCTATATAAGGGGAACTCTTGGAAACTGGGATCTTTAAATCCTGACACTACTTTTTGGTGTGTCCTAGTTATATCTAGAGTCGTCCTCTCCATAAACCCTTCTAAGGTTTAACGACTATCAAAGGTTTCATTAGGATTCGTGAAGCCAGATACAGTTATCTTTTATATTGATAACTTGAGTATCCTGATCGTGTTCGATTGTTTATTTATCACTTGAACAAGATAGATGAAAATCACAAAGTTCTCTTCGTCTCAACTTTGTGATTCCGTAAGTTTTATACTTGTGAGGTGAATAATAATCTAAGAGGCACTTCGGGTTGCATAAGTCTGGATTTTGAGGATAGCTAGACTTTTGTCAAATTTATATCGATTTGCATCACCTTGATCATACATTTGATCTGATCATCTGTTTCTATCGTAATCAGAAAATTAATTATATAGGCTTAATCTATGGGAGGCAGATTTGGTTTAAAGTATTCAACTGGGTTGAAGAAACTCTTAGCTGGTGTGACCATATATAAGGAAATCAATTTCTTAGAGTCCTGCTAGGATTCAAGAGGTATAAGGGGCCCGACTGTACCTTAATCAGTGGGATACCTTTTAGGGATCAACTACATTCCAGACCAAAGTTAATTGGTAGTAGGCTAGTGTTTGTAGTGGGTTAATACATTTTGGTGTTCAATCTGGACTAAGTCCCGGGGTCTTTCTGCATCTGCAGTTTCCTCGATAACAAAATTTATAGTGTCTATGTTTTTTTTTTTCGCATTATATTATTTATCTTTATAATTGAAATATCACAGGTTGTGCATTGATCAATCATAGTTGATACGTCCGACCTAGTTTGTTAAATACAACTTAATTGATCCTTGGACATTGGTCTTTGGTACCGTCCAAGAAATCTCTTTGTTATTAGGTATAATTTAGGTATAGATGCTCTCCTGATTCAACCACTCTATTCTGTTATGAATCCACTCTATACTATTATTCAGTTCCCCCATCTACTAGCGATGATGAGTTTTCTTGGGCAGCACAGGTTCTTGATAATGCTAGGAATAATTTAGGTATAGATGCTAGTCTTCATGCTGATCAATCGGCCTTAATTAGGGACTTGATTTCTGAGAAAGAAGGTTGTTAACCACTCTATTCTATTAACTTTTTTTTTTTTTTTAACTTCCATCTTAACGGTGCCTTATTCTCGCAGATTCTGAAGATAGATGCCGTGTAAGGATGAGAGAACTAGAAGATATTAATCACCAACTCGCGAACGATCTTACTGCTCGCAACGATAAATACTCGCGATTGAAAGCTCAATTTGAGATTACTTCTGCAAATTTTAATATATCCCTCCTCATCACTCGCAATGATACCACTAAGCAGGTTTGTGACGACCATGGAATTCCTCATTCTTTGTATCCTTATCTTACAAAGGCAATACCATCAATAATTCCAGATCTTGGTGTCTCTGATTCTGATGAAGATTTTTACGAAAGTGAAGAAGAGAATAATGACGAAGAAACAAATTCTGGCGATGATGAAGAACCCCTCAAAGATAATGAAGCAGAGAAATTCGGTGAAAAAGAAGAATCTGATAAAAATAACAATGTTGATAAATGAAACAACGTATCTGTCTGACTTCTTTCTTTTATGTAATCAATCGCGAGTTTCTTCAATTTGCTGCAACTTTCTTCAATTTAATGTGTAAACTTCTTTGCTCCTTTATCTGTATGAATGAAAGAACATCCTCTTTTTTGCAAATATAACTTGGTCAATATAGTTTGCATCTACTAATTATCTGCGCTTTTAATATCCACATAAATTTCTCATATGGTGATGAATAATAATCACCATCATTCTATTCACTCCCATACTTGCCTCTATTATTCATCTGCAATATGAGAAAGTTAATAAACGAATATTTTGGCGAATTTCATAATTTCTGCGATATTGTCGCAAACCTTGATATTTTTGCGATCTTATGGTCTTATCATGCCTTCCTACTTAAAGGTCTTACTTTGCCATAGTATTCTCTCCACGACAAGATCGAAGGACGTCTTTACATTTTCACATATTGACCCATTGATCTTGTCTTATCTGCATTTCTTTATTGTATTGCGACAATATGACGAGCCTAAGTTTTCTCGCGAAAACAAAGCCTCGTGACATTGCCGTCTTGCGATGAAATCGCAGGACGTATTCACATTTTCATTTAAAAACCCCTTGACCTCATCTTAACTTTTTTCCTGTATAATTTATGCGACAATATGACAGGCCTAAATGATCTTGCGATCTTATAGCCCCATGACATTGCCGTCTTAAGACACTTATCAGCTCCCTAATGGAGGGTGCCGCCCTTATCTTCCCCCTGGTTGCCCCTTTAAGGAGGGAACATCGGCCATACAAGACTAGCTCCTCCCATCCAGATTTACCAACAACCAGTTTTTTTCGCAGCCTCTTGTCCTTTATGCCTATATGGCTTATAGTTACAAGACTGCACCCTAGGTGGGGTTTTCTTCAGGCCAAGTGCATTGTATCCAAGACTTACCAAAGATGGCCAGGGTAGGTTCGTCCGTCCCGGGCATCCTTGGCTAAACCGTGTACCTCGGCGCCTTGATCATACTCTGCACTTCTTGGAAGAGACTCTCAGTCGTCCAACCAGGGTATAACCTTATAAAGCTGGAAATCCAAGATCTCTCTCCCGGATAGGTTTTCTTTAACCCCTACATCTGTATGACTCGGGTTCCGTGAGCGGTATAACCTTATCCCTGAATCATATAAAGAGATACCCCCTTTATGACGTGCTTGTAGGTCTTACATTTGCCTCTTACGAAATTGTATTCGCGAACTAAGGTGCACGCCATACATGTTTGTCCCGTTCTCTTAATCTCTGCGAAATTATATTCGCGTTTCTTAAAATTTCTTGCGAGTTTCAAATCTCAATAATTTCTTCTAACTTTTCAATTTCATTTTCTTCACTCAAACAGAAAAAAACAACTTTACCTTTCCACTTCTAGCGATATACTCGTCATATTTCATCTTTCTATCACTTCATTCGTCTCATCTTCCTTATCATCTGTTCTTTTACTTAGTGTTTTCCCGCAAGTTGTTTGTCATTTCTTCCTTTTATGCTTTTTATACCTGTACCTTTGCTGTGTTTTATTATTTGCTTGATATCTGCGAGGGACTCGTTAGTTACTTCTTCATGCTTTTCTATTGAATCAACCATTAATTTGTCACTTCTCTGTTGTTGCTTAATTCTGTATTTCCAATTGTTGTTCTTCCCTGCTCTTTCTTCACAAGACTTGATATCTATCTCATAACATTTCTTACTTTCTCCCCAATCTCCTTTAATTACTCCAACACCATTTGGATGAGGGAATTTAATGCACTGATGAAAGGTAGATGCAACACCCAATATCATGTGTAACCAAGGTCGACCAATCAAGGCGTTATATGGTGATTCAATATCGACAACACATAATAAAATCTTGGAAGTCATTCCTCTTAACGGAATTCTCATTGTGATCTCCCCTTTAGGCTTGTTGGCAGTTCCATTAAAACCATAGATTCTGTATGTCGATGGTATCAAATCTTCATCTTTCCCACCCATGGTTCTGTAGGTGTGGTAGAACAGTATATCTACGGAACTTCCAGTATCAATTAGGATTCTATCAATGGCCCAAGACTCTTCCATTTCGTTATTGTTTTCTTTACCTTCTTCTTCTTCTTCTTTTGCTTGTTCTGGTTTTATTTCCAATCTTACCACCAATGGGTTATCATGCACCTCACCAGGCTCTGGTATTTCTTGTGCTGTAAAAGAAAGGATTTGCTTCTGCCATTATTCTAATGGCGATATTCTCGCTATATTCATTATTTCTTTTCCATCCATATCTCTGGCAAAGACTCTACTTAAGACATTATCGTGGAAATCTTCGATGGTTCTGAAAGAATGCACAATAGAATTACAAAATAAATTCTTTGCTTTAGTTCCAACCTCTATAACAAAAGTTTCTGCTCCTTTTACAGTAGTCATTTTGCGATCGTCTGGTGGTGGTGGCAATTGTTGCGATTGTTGATTCCCTTTTAGAAAATGATTTAGCTTCCCCTGATCGATCATTCTTAAGATTATTCTTTTTACATTTCTGCAATTATTTATCGAATGCCCATGAAAATGATGATAAGGACAGAATTCTTGATTACGAGTGTTAGGATGTGGTTCCTTCCCCATGTTCCATGGCGAGGGTATATTTTCCATTAAAATGATAGCTTCCCAGATTTTTTCTACACTAGCATTCAAGGGTGGCATCTTAATCTCCTCCCATATGGTTCTCATGTTCCCCTGATTTCTGAAATTATTTTGCTTTTGTCCACCATAAGTTTCTTGAGGTTGGTCAATCCTTTGGATTTGACTATTTCCTCCACGATTGTAATAATTCTTCTCTCTTTCAAATTCTTCTTGATCACGACTTCCCATAGCCACTAATTTTTGTTTGTCATTATTCGCCACTTTCTCTGCTTGAACTTGCGAGGTGCTCGCCACGTTATTAATCATTTTGGGAAGCAAACTTCCATTAGCCGCTACAGAACTGGTGTTTGCAATTGGGTATGACTCCATTTCATTTTGTTTTTCTTCAAAAGCAATGTACTCTTCTTGTAGTTCTCTTAGTTCAGTCATTGTGATGGTGTTTTTGATTCTGAAAATTTGTATGTAGAGCAAATTGGTCGCAAAAATTGCATTAATAAAGGATAAAATAAGATATCTCTCATCTACTCTTCCCGCCATCTCACTACACATTGTCTTCCATCTTATGGTTATATGTTTTAGACTCTCGCCCATTCTCTGTTTTAATCCAAACACATCTTCGATACCTGGTCGTGAAGAGTTGTTGCTTATGTATGCACCCAAAAATGTAGCTTGTAAGTGATCAAAAGAAGTAATAGTATTTTTCGGCAATCCCTCAAACCATTTTAGCGCCTCGCCAGTCAAACTGGATGCAAAGTACTTGCATAAAACAGCATCATGATTCTCCCACTGCAGCATACACCTAACATAAGATTTAACATGTTGAATAGCACAAGTAGTCCCATCGAAAATACTGTTTAGTGCTGGAAAATTGCATTTTGGAGGAATTCCTCTTAGTTGTACTTCCTGTGTGAAGGGAGTTCTAGCTACTTCTTAGATTGCTTCATCAAGTTGCCTTCTTCCACCTTCTCTTCTATTATTTATCATCCCTCTCATTTCTGCTAATTCCCTCAAAATTTGCTCATTTGCAGTTGGGCTTTGTTCTATTGGTCTTTTTAACGCACTTTCTCTTCTCCTGCGATTTTCCTCTTCATTTCTATCCGAAATTCGCAATTGATTTTGTCTCCTAATTTCTTCTCCACCAACTTCTTCATTTCTCTCCAATTCTCTTTGTTGTCTTTCTATCCTTCTATGTATTCTGTCATATTCTTCTCGAATATTGTCATTTTCGTGATTTTGTGTACGCCTTCTTTCTCGATTATCATGATTGTTTTGCCTTATTGCTTCTTGAAACTCCTGTTCCTCCATTTCTTCCCTCAGTCTTTCTCTCTCGCAAGCTAGGCATGCCTGTTCAGCATAATGTCTCTCTATTTCATTCTCAATAATTATTTGATTTCTGACGTGCTCTTGGCCATGTAATACTCTTCTACCTTCTTCGTGATTTTCTTCACCATCTTGATTACCTTCATTTCTTTGATTTTCAATATTTCGTCTTCCATTTAAAGTTTCTCCTTGTGGATCGTTACAATCATTATTTACTCTCTCTTCTCCCTGACGTTGTCCTCTATTTGGATTTTCAGTTTCTTCTTGTACATTTTCTCCATTATTTCTTATGGGAGAATTTCTCCTTGGTATTTCTCTAAATGATCTTGAACTTGATCTAGTAGTACTTCTTGATCTTCTTCTTTGTAACCTTAAATTCTCCATTCTCAACTCATGATTTTGTCTTGTTAAATTTGCACGTTCCACCGCCTCTAACCTTCTTTCTTCTTGTATTATTTGCCCTAATTCCTCTGCTGTTTCATCTTCATCTTGATGAATCGACCCTTCTTCTACCTCCTGATTTCTTCCTACTCCATTTTCTTCTCTTAATTTTCGATTTGTTTCTTCTCTCATTGAATCTGATCTCCATGTATGCACGCTTACTCTATCATAATCCACTCTTCCATTTTGTACCGATGTTGATTGGTTTGGTTGTTGAATTGAATTTTCCCTTTCATTCCTTGTTTTATTCCTCCTAATTCTCATCCTTGAAGATTCTCCTAATACACTTGTTTCTTCACCTCCAAGTCTTTTACTTCTTCTCACTGTTGTTGGTGGTTCTGATGTATTTCTTCTCCTTCTTCCAGCCATTTCTTCAATTTCTCCAAATCTTCAAATTGTAATTAGAGATTTTGGATCTAGAATCCCCTTAGTCGGCGCCAAAATGTAGTAGCATGATTTCCCACACTACACCCCTATTAAGATCCTATAAAAATCTAAGTGAAACTAGTTGAAGATTAAAGAATTAAACGACACTTTTATTATTTAGATCTCAGAAATGTTTACAGAAAATATTCAAACTCAGAATTACAACTTTCTTTTCTGGAGTTTCTCTCTCCTCAAGATTTTCTCAACTCTAAAAAATACATCATCCTCATCTGGACTTACTTGAACCCTTTATATAGGAAATTACATAGTGGGTGACAGCTAAGTTTTCCCCTTCTTTCGGATATATTCTGCGATCTCATCGTGGTATTTGCAATATTAATATTCGCCAACTTTTGTAATCCTCGTGAAACAACACTCTCATAACATGTCTCTTCAATCGTCAACTACTATGATGCTTCCCCATGATGCTCGCCAAATATTGCTGAAGAATCCTCACGACACTCTCGTGAAAGCGTTGTTCTTATCATGAGAATATCGTTGTGGCGATATTCTGGTACTACAGATGCTTCAAATATTAATAAAGAGGTAAAATTTGTTAAAGCTACTAATTTTTCTCAACCAGAAACTTCCACTGATGTCAAAAATGATACTATTTCTTGTAAAGAAGTAAAGCCAGTCAAGCTTAAGAATTTTGTTCAACCAGCAACAATCAAAGAGATCTCTTCTGCTAATGTCAAGAAAGCAACAACGTTGAACAAGGATAAGAAGAAGAACAAAACTCGTTGAGATCCAATGCAAGAGGATCCACAAAAAGGCAACACTAAAACTCATACTTCGTATATTTATACTAAGCATTGTTATTATTTTGGTAATAAAGGACACTTGCAATGGGGATGCAAAGTTCGTAAGACGCAAGATGTACCTTCATTTGTATTAAAAGAATTGACTAAGATTGCTCCCCAAAGGAACTCATATCGGTATTGTCCTAAGTTTAGGCAAAGGAATTATTATAATGATGGTTCAAATTTTGCATATCACTCGACAAGGTCATTTCATAAAAGACCCAATTATAGAAAAAAATATGACTTTATAAATGAAAAAACAAGATCTGATGTTCCAAATTTGAGAAAGGGTGTTTCGCAAAATATTCAAAAGGAAAATGATCCTAATGGTATGAAGGAGAAACCTGCTCCTGTGAAAACCAACTCTAAATAGGTCCCGAAGTCCTCCATGTTAGATCATAGATCGGTTAAACCTACCAAGCGTTAGTATGTCAAGTTTGGTTGTCATATTTTGGTGAATCAAAACTCACTTAAAGAGTCGCTTGATTATATACTAGAGTCAACTTCGTATAGGTTATCTTGAAAGTATTAGGATATGAGACTTACAAGTATCACATGAAGACTTGAAGAAAGTGAAGAAGTATGGAGCTACAACGACAACATCATCCTTCCTCTTAAGGTTAGTAATATTTGACTTGAACTGTTTCATTCCCTAACGTATCTTTCAAGTCGTGCATATTGAAAACATAACTGGAAGCTGTGTATGATACTCTAGTTAGACATAGTATTAAGGAATACAATAGGAGGTTTATTGCTTAACCATTAAACTTTGTATATAAGACATCAGACATGATCATATGAATTCTATTGTGATTATGTATGGGTATGAGTGAAGATTTCATCCTAGGAAACAATGTTTTATATTTGTTTAAAGGAAGTAAGTTCATATACTTGTTTTTGATACGTGCCTAAAAGACATCTTTTGAGTATCACTTTCTTATGCTTTTCTTAGTTATTTCTCTTGTATTTCTGTATATTATGTTTTGTTTGCGTTTTATAGGTATTTTGGAGTCATTGTTGGGGTGTAAATAATACCCGAAAATACTTGGTCTGCCTGTACCCGAAGTAGCCCAAAGCCTGTTATGGCCCGTCGCGGGCCGCCTGGCCTGGATTAATTTATTTGGCGGGCTCGGGATTTACAATTAATTATGATGCCCGGCCTGATACCCGACCTGAAAACCTTCTTTATGCCATCAATCATTTAGTATCCTCTTAGAAAGACTTGAAAGATACCATTTTATAATTGTCAATTTTGTATCTGGAAAAATAAAATATATAGTTGTTTTTACTTATAATTAACCTTTTCAAAACATTAATGTTAATATATTTTCTTATTTATAAAGTTTAATGTAGTCTAATTAATTATTTAGTATGGGCTAAAATAAGAAATTCGTCATTGTAATTTAAATATAAAATAATACTATCACTCATGATATGCAATGTTAGAAAGAAAATAATATTTTATTAAAAATAAATAAATTTAATATCATCTATTTGAAATTTAAAAAAAAATATTAACAAAAAAATATTTTCAAAATAGTGGCCTGTCCGGCCCGATCTGGCCTGCCCGTATAAAAAGTGGGCTATGGGCGGACTTTGGGTAGCAAATTATCTACTTTTATCCGGCCTGCCCGGCCTGAATTGTTTTACGGGCTCGCAAATATTAAGCATGGCCTTCCCAAATTTACAACCCTAAGTCATTGGATCATAAGAAGAAGAAATTGGTGCAAAATGGGTAAATTCGTCATTTCATAGGCAAGTGTTATTGGGAGCCCAGCCGAGGATAAGAGGCACCCATCTGACAGGTTCACTAAAGACAAACCGAAGCTTGTTAAGGGAGCATATCCTCCTTTGTAACAAAATGAGTCAAAGTGAAGTGTTTGAGGTGTAAACGCCTCTGCAACAAGTTCTTCTTGCCGGCTAAAGAGTTGGGTTCGATTGTCCTGGTTATGGTTCGAGAAGCTAAGACCAGATGGAAATACATCTTGGGTATGAAGTATGAACCTGTTAGAGTTATGGGTGGTACTGCAAACCGAGAAAATCATATGAGAAAACAGTGTTGCTGTCATTGAATCCTGAGTAAATGGAGAAGATACGATGGGTATTTGAGAGATTACAGGAGTTCAGGAAGAGTGGGTTTGTCTTCGATTTGAGTTACCAGCCACTAAACAAGGAAAGATTGGTTTCATTGTCATTGTTCTGGGTAAGGATTGCTGCAGAGAGAAATTGAACCTAGTACCGTCTTTTATGGTGATGAATGATGAGATTGAATGAGTACTGAACTGTTTTAGAGTTATGAATGAATGGGTTTGTGTTAAAGTTGTGTTTGCAAGGAATGGAAAATGATACAAAGAGAAGGAGGTTAATAGCTAGCTTTGCTCTGCAGTGCCTGTAACCTGTTCGATATAAATCCTGAGCCACACAGTTCTTTCCAACCCCAACTGAGCCAGCTACTGCTACAAGTTTGATGGGTATAGTCGAAGTGGAGTTAAGTCAGTACAGAGAATGGAGGAAGCTGGAGCTATGAGTCTGTGTGACATTGGGTCCGTTTGGTGCGGCCAAGACAACCAACACAGGGGATCTGTTACAGTTTGTTGCCATGGTTTAATGGTCGTGTTTTGAGAAGTTGGGACTCAATCTGGAAGGCTTGATTTGGTTGAGATTAAGACGTGTGTTTATGCCTGAAATTGAGACGAGAAGGACTGGTGATGGACTGCTTTTGTAAGTCTCTCCAGGGAATGCAGTTTATCGATGAAGCTGTGGCGCAAGATGTTGATGTGACAGAATGGGTTTGTTTTGCCGGTGGCAGCTGCAAGGTAGATGAACTGAATTGCACGATGAAGCAGCGGTGTTTGCAATGGTTGTGACTGAACTGCAAGTTGTGTTTGAATGGAGAGAATGATTGTTGCTTTTGGAATTCGAATTACATGGTTTACAAGGGTGGTGATTATTGTTGCCAAGCATAGACAGAGAAGATGTGAAATTGATGTTAGTGATATTGCAGCTGGAGGAAGAACTGAAGCTGCCGAGTGGTTGAAATTACAGGTGGTTTTGGTGATTGCCATGAGACTGAGATGCTACTGAAATGCCTAGATATCGGGCTCAGCAGGGAACTGTGCTGCTGTTGCTGCAGAAGTTGTTCAATGAGTTGCAGGGAAAGATAGATGTAGGTGCAGTTCAGATGGTGATGCTGCTGTTGGCATTGTGAATTGGCAAGCAGGGAACTTAAGTATGGCTGTGATGGAGAAGGTTAAGTTGTAACTGGTGATGCTGTTGCCAGGGATTAGCAGATATGAAGTGAGATAGAGCTGGCAGTTCAGGTCAGGATGTGTTGAGTTTGTGCATTACATGAGAATGCAGAAACTGTGCGAAAACGCAGCAAGAATGGCGAGCTGGTGGTACTAGTTCCGGTTGCCGGATTTTGGAACCGAAAGTGGGGATCATAAAGTTTCATTGAATCACGAAGGGGGTATGTGTTGGATGTATGATTCGGCCGCGGCATATATGAGTTTGGAGCTACGCTTTTGGGTACGTTTTTGCAAGAACAAGGAATTGGCTTAGATGGTATTTTGTGAATGTTTGAATTGCAGAGAAGTAGAGTTGAGGTGTTGCAAGGATACAATTGCCTGATGACAGATTCTGATTATTCAGGTGGGCAGAGACAATTTCCCGGTGACAAATTCCGGCGACCAGTGACCGGATTCCGGTAATGACGTCAGCAATCCGGTAGCCCTGTTTTGGACCCATAATTTCCAGAAGAGATTTTTAACACATAGGCTTGGTGGACCACTTGGAGATGGAATTTTGAGAAGAATGAGGTGTGACCTAGTTGAGAAAGAGTATCCTTTATGGAAATTGAGAAACATTTAAAAGATAAGACTTTTCTCTATCTAATATTATCTTCTACTTTTGTTCTAGGGTTTAGAAACATGATAGGCTTTCTCTTCCTTCTTGTTATGAACTCCATGAGCATGAGTGCTTAATTTTCTTTTGGTTATGGATTGTAGTTGGATTTCACATAACATAATTCTTTGATTCAATATATTAGTTTTTTCTTATATTTATCGTTCACGATTCTCCGAAAATATAGTTGTATGATTGACGTATTACAACATGATTCATTTTTTGTTTTTTCAAGTTGCAAATTGGTAGAACTTGTAATCACATCTATTGCTAGTTTAGGGTTTATTATACGTAAAAGTGATACTCCTTGAATACAAGTAGCATAATTGTGATATTTGCTTGTAGTGATACATCCTAGTAATCACAAGTGAATCGTGACCTTTGTTAAATTGAATTAGTGCGCTTTCCACATTCGATTGCTTTGATTGGCCTGATTTCATAGAACTTAATGCATCTAGGGAATTAAACTTGATTATTACTTTTACACGTTAGGTTGTTCCCTTAGATAGAATTCATATTCGCATCTTTTAATGTGTTTATTGATGACAAGAGGAAATTAGCGGGATATTCTTGCGATCAAGGTATTGTAGGGACTTTGATAATGAAAGATTAAATATCAATTCTAGTTATTAAGACAAGAACATGTTAGTAAATGAAAGAAAAATCCTTAACCAATATATTTCCTTGTTTGATTTGATTTGTTTATTTCTTTGTTTGCTCGTATTTTACTTTTAGTTTATAAAAATCAGCAAATCCCCCCTCGTTACCTTTAGGAAACCAAAACATATTTCCAACCTTAGTCCTCTCCGTGAGAACGATCATTTCTTGCCCTTGCTATATTATATATTTTGAGTAGTGAGAAAGTGTAATCTATTTTTGACGCCTACGACAACGATTAGTTTTGTGAATCGAAAGGGAAATCGCTAGGCTTATTGATATTGTTATTCATTGCAAAACTATTTTGAATTACCAATATGTGTGTTTAGTATAACCACTCATAAACTTGTTTATGTATCTTGGTAAAACTATTCACAAGGCTTAACTTATGTATTGGTATGACTTTTATTAGTGAAACCGATCTTAAGTAATCACTCAAGATGGTATGATCGATGCCTTGTAAATAGAAACTTTTATCTAGTCATTGGGGAACCGATCCTAGTAAGACGTGCAACAAATTTATAAGAGGGGAATCAATCCTTGTAAGAGGTGCAACACATTTTTAGTAGATGGGGGACCGATCCTATGAACATGTGCAACAAGTTTGTAGTTTTGGGGGAACCGATTCTATGGACATGTGCAACCGAATACAAGTAGTTACCATAAGTTGTGGGAACCGATCCTAGTAACTAGTCAACCGAATTTTGGTAACTAGTGTGACTATTCACAGTACTCACATGGAGGTAGAGCCGAAACTTGTTTTGGTTGAACCGTGAAACTCATGATTGGTGATTTGATAGGATAATCAATCACATAGTTGTTGGAATTCAGATGAACCAATTCTAAACTTGTTTGGAAGTGTGACAAATCGTTTCCAAGATTGTAAGTATGAAAAAGGACTTGCAAAGTAAAGATGTCGACATACTTTGAACATGTGCAGTAACTCTTATCATTAATTGTTCAAAGATATTCCTTAATATCTAAAGGAAAAATCCCAGGATCGAAACAAATTGAGAATCTTTTATTTAAGGTTTCTTAATTTTAATATGCTATTTATTTTCCAGCAAATAAATACATATCTTTAGAAAATAATAATTAGCAATGTGCATTTACGGATTATAGATTTTTCTATTGGATTTCGGTCAATATTTGGACAAAGCATTTCCAGGAATTATGAAAACCGATTTTGTGTTTATTGCATATCTTTGAGAATATTCGGTTTTGGAAATTCCTTGGCGTACAAACTTTCTTGTCTATAAATATTGAAGTTTGCATTTCGAGCAAACTAATCCTCGGAGCCAGCAAAACTACATAGTTGTGTTGTTACTGGTGGAGCCGCCTATTCGTAGAGGAAAGTAACCTAATTAGGCGAAATCTCTTACGACCTCTCAGTTTAAAGACTTCTTTGGGATTGAGAAGCTCTATTAGTACTGTTGGTGGGAAACTAGATAATTGTAGTTTATTATTAGTTTTCGATTGATTTTATTAACTAATGGTTGTTGAACTTTGATTGCACCTAGGTTGTTTATGCTTAAGAATCTCCTCTTCTGATTTAAGATTCACTCAAACTAGATCGAAGTTTCGACGTGGATCTTTAGATTGTTTGTAGCTATAAAGACATCTTGTGATAATCCAACGTTAACAGACTCCGTTCTGTGTGTAATTGATCACAAGAGATTCAAGTTGATTGTGTGCAAGTGCTGATTGAATATTAAAGAGTATTTGAAGACAAGAAGACTTTTTGGGTTCATAATCTTTGGTGTGCACAATACTTGTTTCGGCTGGAAAGGGACCCAACTATAATCAGTTTATCATTGTGATAGATTGGATTGATTAGTTGAGTAGATCGGCATCAATATACTTCTTTGTGATTAATAGTATTGATTGCAAAATATTGACAATTACTTTGGTTGTTGTTATTGGATTGATCTGAGGACCAGACAAAGGAGTTTGTTGGTTAAACGGAAGAGCCTTTGTCAAACTCATATCACGTTGGTTGAAAAGGGTTGTTACTGAACAGATTTGTTGTTCCTTTACTGTTTGGAATACGAACCAAAGGAATTTTTCCAAGCACATGACTTATTACAAGTTAGAGGCGTGGGAATTCTGAGGGAACTAGGTGAACTATAGGTTTAGTTGCTTGGTCTCAACTATACGAAGTTGGTTTGAATTTGTATAGCATCTTAATTATGATAGTATTCAATTCTGGACTAGGTCCCGGGGTTTTTCTGCATTTGCGGTTTCCTCGTTAATAAAATCTTGTTGTGTCTTTTACTTTTCTATTTCCGCAATTATAATTGTTTTATTATAATTAGAAGTAAAATACACAAATGTTAATTCCTATTTTACTTGATAGATAATCCCTAGAGTTTGGTTAAGTCCGAACCTATTATCAAGTAAACATACTTCGTTGTTGTATTGTCTCGATCTTGTATCCATAGACGATCACACGAAGTGTGAACCGATTAGTTGTATTGTATCGACTCAGTCTATAGACAATCACTTTTGGAAAAGGACTTATAGGTGGAAAAGTTTTAGATTGAGGTATATTTGGGTACCCTCATCTTTTTAATTAGTATCAGAGCAAGCAAACACGAAAAGATCTAACAATCTGTGTTTGGTGCGATCCAACCTATAAGTATGAATCTAATGGATGATTTAGTTAACGCAAAAACAAGATTAGATGACTCAAAATTGTTTGAAGAAGTGTCAAACGATGAAATAGTTGATTCTCTATGCTCCAAAGAGATTTAGTCTGTAGAAGAATGCCAATTGTATCTCAGACTCACTGAAGATCCCAAAGACAAAATGAGTCGAAAACTCATTGAGTTTGCTGAAATAGAAAAACAGATCAGTGATCTGTCTGTAGAACTCGAACTTTACAAGTTAAAGGAAGACGAGTCTTTCAAAAGGACCTGTATAATTCTCAGTGATAGTCAACAATTACAAGACAAAGTGGATAACTTTTTCTTGGAACTTGAGTCTATAAAACAAGCTTCTAAAGAGCCAATGTCTGAAAGAAGGAAATATCTACATGAATATTGCATGAATTTTTCTCTTGATAAAGACAGCTTGGATTCATGTCCAGATTCTGTTGATATCAACTATAATATTTGTATAAACAGTGTACCTTATACAGATACAGTTACTAGAGAGAAACAATTGAATAAAAATGATGATCTGTCTAAAAGTCTCATTTGTTACTCAACCGCCTCTAAGCTCATGAGTTTCAAATATGGGCTAAACAACCCATCTGAAAAATGGGTTTTGGATCCGTGAACCGATTTTAGTGAAACCGAATCGGAACTAACACGATGTTCGGTTATAATAACGAAGAGAGAAATAAACTCTCTTATAATCCCTTTTTCGAACAATCATACAGAAAAATAGAGAGTTGGTTCAAAATCAAAACTCAAGAATTATGATTTCTTTTTGTTTTCGAAACAAAAATTTGATTCAATCCTACTCATTCTTCAAGGGGTACTTGCCATTTTCATCAACTTCACGTCCAAGGGTGCAGTTCGAACATCAACAGACATCTTCGATTGTAAGTTTTTTTCTCTATATTTCAAATTTGTGTATTCTAGAAACAGGCGTAATAGGGATTTTACAAGAGGAGAAGGTTCTAATCAAACCCATAGGAGAATCATACCGAATTTGAATTTTACTGATGTAACTATTGATTCCCTTGCAACTCTTTACTTTGATGTCAGTACTGGGATTTATTTTGTTGATCGTAAGTGCTTCAAGAAGTATAGTCCAATGCATAATAAACAAATCATTTGTGAAAAGAAGCATGTGTATGTTGATATGAAGTTTTACAATGAATTGATTCATGACCGTAATGACTAGGGAGATATTCATTCTGGTAAGTACCCTGGTTCTCCAGAGTTAACTAAGGAATTTTATGGTAATATACACAGTGTGGATGAAAAAGATTGTAAGTTCTTCACCATGGTTAGGAGGCGTAGGTTTGAAGTAAATAGAAGTATTATTGCATATCTTCTTGGCTGCCAGTTAGAAAATATCTCTCTACCCAGAAGAAGGGACTTCAACAAACAACATATTGCTGAAATACTTGGTGGTAGTGGTTGGAGTGGTAACAATTTATGTATTGATGATGTTCCAGAGTATCTCAAGTTTTTTGGTAAGCTTGTTGTACCTAATCTTTCTCCTAGTAATATGCACAATGTAGTGTGGAGTCCTGAAGTAACTGAATTAATTTATCATATTATGATTGGAACTTCAAACCATTATTTTTGTGGGTTCATTATCAAACAAATGATTAGAATCTGGAAGAATGGAAAAAGCATGGGATTTCCATTTCTTATTACTCGAATCTACAGCTCCTATGAAATTGTTGCAAATGATTCTCAACGACTTGTGCCAAAGCTTCATAATTACACTATCATTAACAGAATGAGAGTACAAAGTCATACCAAGACTAACACAAGTGCTGGTCCCAGAACCTCTTCATAAGATGTTGATCTTGAGACCTTCTATCGAAGGCTCGGTAGAAAGAATGAGTGTCTAGAGCGCCAAGTCAGCTTTGCATCTCTCCAGCATCCAGAACTGGTTTTACACCTCACCCATATTGCTGAAGAATAAAAGGATACAAAATTTGAAAAATATTTTGGCTTGAGTGACACCAATTCAAGCTCTTAGACTTCTGTCTAAATCTGTTTGGTTCTTGTTGTAACCATAAGACTATGTTATCCTTTGGAACAATTTGTTTTAAGTATTGAAAACTTTAAAGTATGATTTGATCTCTTATGTAATAGTATGATGACTTTAGTATTTTATTTTCAGTACTATTGAAATTATCATTACTATATGTTTATGGGATGTTTGATTTCGGTTTTATTACCTTGATATTCGATCTCATAATGTCTGAACCACTTTTTGATTTAGCGGGATTAAGTTCTAACCGATGTTGGTAGGATTTATCAAAGGATCATGAGGGGTTCTGATGGAAACAATATGTGAAACAGTCACAATATGTTGAATCTTTTGGTTTAGCAAAAAAACATATGTGTTTCGGGGTTTTCAACTTTTGCATTGCATTAGTTAAAACCGGTTTTCAACCTTTTTCTGGTAAAGGTTGGTTGTTGTTATTCTTTTGTTTTACATAAGGATGAAATCATAATGATATTTCGGTATCAATTCTCCCTGGAAGAATATGCAAACATATTGGAGAAGAGGATGCGGAATTTGTGGTGATAATCTTGTTAGTTAATTATTTTCCTGTTTAAGAAAAAACATTATTTTATTTCATATCCTTATTGCTTTTGCTTAACAAAATTTCGGTATAATTGATGTTTATTCCATTATTTGTGCATGGATGTTTGATTGTGATTCAATTATTTTCGGTTAAGAAAAACCATTGTTATCTTTCGTTATTGTTTGGTATCAATTGTTTAGGCGTACAAAAATTTGGTGCAATTGCGGTGCTATAATGTCTATGTTTGTTTCAATTGCTTCCGGTTAAGATAAATGATTATGCAGGTTGATTTATTTGGTTTGTATGGATTGTTTATAGATTAACAAAATTATTTCGGGAACATTTGTTAAGTCCAAGTTTGAAAAGGCGAGGATACCCCAAATATACCTCAAGCTATTACTTTTCCTTCCTATAAGTCCTTTCCCCGAAAGTGATTGTCTATGGACTGAGTCGAGACAATACAACAAATTGGTTCACACTTTGTGTGATCGTCTATGGATATGAGATCGAGACAATACAATAACAAAGTGTGTTTACTTGATACAAAGGTTCAGACTTAACCAAACTCAATAGGATTCGCGTATCAAGTAAATAGGAATTAACGTTTGTGCAATTTACTTTAATTATAATAAAACAATTATAATACGGAAATATAAAGTAAATGACACGGCAAGATTTTGTTAACGAGGAAACCGCAAATGCAGAAAAACCCCGGGACCTAGTCTAGAATTGAATACTCTCAGGATTAAGCCGCTATACAAAATAAGACAACTTCGTATAGTTGAGACCAAGCAACTAAACATATAGTTCACCTAGTTCCGTATGTATTCCCACGCCTCCAACCTGTAAACAAGTCACGTACTTTCACCAATTCCTTTGGTTCGTATTCCAAACAGTAAAGGAACAACAAATCTGTTTGGTATCAACTCTCTTCAACCAAGTGATATGAGTGGCGCAAAGGTTCCCTTGTTTATCTTAACATAAACTCCTTTGCCATGTTTCAAGATCTATCTTATGTTCAATCACCCAAAGGAAATTTTTAAGATTAATCCAATTAATACCTTTAATCACAAGGAATCATATTGATGCCGATCTTCCTCAATTAATCAATCCAATCTACCATAAGGATAAATCGATTATTAATTGGATCCTCTTTTTCCCAAACAAGTATTGTGCACACAAAAGATTGTAAAAACCAAGTCAGAAATATTCATTATCTTCTTTGTCTTCAAATCTTCTTAGATCTTTAATAAACACATGCACACAACTACTTGAATCTCTTATGATCAATCACACACATAACGGATTCTGTTAAAAATGGATTATCACAAGATCGTCTTTAGATCTAACAACAGTCTAAAGATCTCTGTCGAAACCTTGAACTAGTTTGAGTAAATCTTATATCAGAAGAAAAGATTCTCAAGCATAAACAAACTAGGTGCAATCAAATTTCAACCACCGTTAGTCAATCAAATCAAAATGAAAACTAAAGATAAACCGCAATATCTAGTTTCCCACCAACGGGTCACGCTAGAGCTTCTCAATCCCAAAGAAGACTTTAAATTGAGCGGCCATAAGAGATTTCACCTAATTAGATTACACTCCTCCCCGATAGGCATCTTCACCAGTAACAAAGACAAAAGAGTATTTATAGACAATGAAGTTTGGACACCAAGGAATTTCCAAAACCGAAAATATACTCAAGATATTTTCCATATTAACCCAAATTCGGTTTTCATAATTTTTGTGAATGCACTGTCCAAAAATATGATCGAAATCTCCTTGGAAAATCTTTAATTAGCAAATGCACATTACTAATTCTTATTTTCCATATATAATTAAAAACCCTGAATTAAAAAGATTCTTAACTTATTTAAATTCGATCTTGGGATTTACTTCCTTCTTAGCCGTTAAGGAATATCTTTGAACAATATAGAATAAGCATTAATGCACCGTGTTCAAAGTGTGACGAAATCTTACTCTTACAAGTCTTTTCCATGCTTGCTCACTTGAAACCGATTTACCACATTTCCAAACAAGTTTAGAATTGGTTCATCTGACTTTCAAGAACTATGTGATTGATCAAGTTCCACTCAATCACAAATCATGGGATTACGGTTCTACCAAAACAAGTTTTGGTTCTACCTCCATGTGAGTACTATGCATAGTTACACTAGATTACCAAAGATACGGATGACTAGGTACTAGGATCGGTTCCCCACATATATTTGGTATCTAATTTGTATGCACTGCACATGTCCATAGGATCAGTTCCCCTTTCTTCCATAAACCTTGATGCACCTCATACAAGGATCGGTTCCCCTTATGATGCACTGCACCTCTTACTAGTATCGGTTCTCCTCTTCCCAATAACAAGTTCAGACACTCACAACCCGATCATACCCCATGTAGGATCAGAATATCGCAACAACAACACACTTGCGAAATCTTTCATCAACAACATTGCGAAGACGTCGCAATGTGATTTCAGAAATGACATAACAGATGACGACATCATAAACATGAGAAAAGTGTAATGATCTAGCGAAATGTAGGATGTTTGCGAAATTAACATTTGTAAGCTTGCGAAATACCACAAATCATATCCGAAAATAAAGGTCAACTTAGCTATCATCCACTATGTAATACCCTATATAAAGAGATGAATAGGTGAAAGAAGAGAGAGATAATTCTTGGAGTGTTGAGAAAGTTTTGAGGAGAGAGAACACCAAAAACATTGTTGTATTCTTGATTTCATTTTCTTCTGGTAAAATTTCTAGATTCAATTTATAAGAAGTGTCGTTATTGATCTTAAGAAATGTGCTGATTCTTATGAATTCTTGTGAGGGATGTATTATAGGATATCCTGCAACTACATAATGGCGCTAGAAATAGGGACTGGTTGAAGGAATTCTGATTGAATTGTGATTTGAAGGAATTTGGAGTAATTGATGAAGAATTTCATACAATTTTCAACAATTCATTAAGATTGAAAAGATGGCTAGAAGAAGAAATGTTTCGAGACAACCAAAAACTGTTAAAAGGAGTAAGAGGCTTGATGGAGAAGGGAGAAATAAAATTAGGGAATCATCTAGAATGAATGCAAGAAACAATGAAGAAAATCAGGTTCAACAGCCAACTCAGCGTATGCAAATACAAAATACAACTGTGGATTATGATAGAGTGAGTATACACACTTGGTGATCAGATTCAACAGAAGAAGTGGAAGAAGAGCAATAATTAAGAAATGGTTGACAAGAAGAAAGAGACCAGGAAGCAGTTGGAGGAACAATTCATGGAGATGAAAGAATTGAAGCATTAGAGGCATTGAGACAAAGAATACACGAAGAGAGGAGGTTAGAAGCAAAAGAACGTGCAAATTTGACAAGGCAAAACCATGAGCTGAGAATGAAAAACATGAGATTACAGAATAAGAGGTCAAGGAGTATTACAAGATCAAGTTCAAGATCAATTAGAAGGAAAATAAGACGAAATTCGCCTATGACAAATATTGGAGAAGGAAATCGAGAAGAAATACAAAATCCAAATGAAGAACGTCGCGAAAGGAGAGAAATAATTGAAGATCGTTACATCTCACAAGGCGAAATTCTCCAAAATGGACAAAACAACAGGAATCAGGAGAATGGGAAATGTCAGGAACGAAATAATCAAGATGGCGAAGAAAATTAGGAAGAAGGAAGGAGAATATTACATGGGAGAGAAATTCAAAGAAGTCAACAAGTAATTGAAGATGAAATCGAGAGACATTATGCCGAACAAGCACGTCTATCTTGCGAAAGAAAAAGGTTGAGAGCAGAAGTGGAAGAACAAGAGCTCCAAGAGGCAATACGCTATAACAATCATGATAATCGAGAAAGAAGGCGTGAACAAAATCGCAATAATGGAAATATCAATGAGGAATATGGTAGAATACAAAGGAGAGCTGAAAGGAAATTGTAGGACTAGAAATATCGCCATGGCATTATTCTTGCGAGATTAACAACACTCCTGCGGGTGTCACCGCGAGTTCTTCAATAACACTTTGCGAGCATCATAAAATAACTTAAAGGGTGATCCAAAGAATGGCGTAATAGCTGACAATTGAAGAAACACGAGAAGAGCGTGATTGATCTGCGATGGTTACAATGCTCGCGAGCTTTCATATTATAATTGTTGTGATAAGATCGCAGAACAAATCCGAAATAAAAGGAAAACTTAGCTGTCGTCCACTATGTAACTACCCTGTATAAAGAGACCCAGTAGATTCAGAAAAGAGAGAGGTATTTTTGAGTGTTTAGAAAGTCTTGAGGAGAGAGAAAATTCAAGAGAGCGGTTGTATTCTTGATCTTCTTCCTTCTTTTGTAAACATTTCTAAAAATCAAATAATAAAGTGTTATTTTAATCATTAAATATGTGTTAATTACTGTAAGATCTTATCAAGTGTGTAGTGTAGGATTTCCTGCAACTACATTTTGGCGCCCGAAACAAGGATTGAAGGTTGAAAATTATAGGAAAAAGCAAGATAAAAGATCAATATTCGAATTAAGAAGATGATTGAACAAATTGGTGAAGTAGTTGAAGAAAAAATTGAAGCAAAGGAGGATTACAGGAAGTTGGAGTGCAATACGACAACAAAAACAATGATTAACCAATTACATGAAGATATTAGAGGAAAGATTCATAAATGAGATTTTGAAGGAAAAAGAATTATGACAGTGGAGAAAATATCACCTCTGAAAGATTGGGAAAAGCAAGAAATCACATTCACAACATCATAAATACCAAAAGGAAATTTGGATCATACATTTTCATTGGTAATCACGGTACCTACTATGCGAGTGAAGAAGAAGAAATCAACAAGATCTGCAGAAGAATGGGTTGTGAATAGAACTTTGGTGGACACAGGAAGTTCTGTGGATATTATATTCTATTATACATTTAAGAAGATGGGATATAAGGATGAAGATATGTCTTGTTCAAATTATCACATTCATGGTTTTGGAAAATCTATAACAAAACCTAAAGGCGAAATAATGGTATTTGGGAGACCATGGATACACGCAATCAAAGATGTAGCATCAACATTACATCAATGCATTAAATTTCCTATGCCTAGTGGAATTGGAGAAATTAGAGGAGATACTGATCTTGCGAAACTGTGTTATCGAATTGAAGTGAGAAACTATGAAGAGCGTCCAAAATTGCGAAAAGCTCGCAAAAAATTGGCAAAAGAGGCAAATAAGGAAGAAGAATTTAAAGTTTACATGATAAGAGCAAGAGAAGGAAAAGGAATACCCAGCGAAATCTTGCAAGAAGATGATGAACCCGCGAGAATCATGGAAACACCAACGCCAATGGGAGAACATGAGGCCAGCTACACCGCAGCAGAACCAACAAAGGAAGTAAATGTTGTAAGTGAAGAAGAGCCTAAAATACTGAAAATTAGAACTAAGATGGGTGCAGATGAAGAAGAACAAACCATAAATCTCTTACGTAAATATAAGGATAATTTCGCGTGGAGTATGGATGAAATGCCTGGAATAGATCCATCAGTTGCATGTCATAATCTAGAGATTATCAAAGATGTGAGACCATTCAAGCAAAGGATAAGGAAAATCGCGACAACTTATCACTCAAAAATAGAAGAAGAATTACAGAAGATGCTCGATGCGGGAATTATAAGACAAGCAAAATACCCAGAATGGATTGCAAATATGGTAGTGGTTCCAAAGAAGAATAAAGGGATAAGAATTTGCATAGATTTTACTGACTTAAACAAAGCTTGTCCTAAAGATAGCTTTCCATTACCAGATATTCCTCAAATGGTCGAATCAGCAGCAGGAAATGATAGAATATCTTCATTGGATGGGTATAAAGGATATAATCAGATCCCTCTTGCTGAAGAAGATCAAGAGCACACTGCATTTTTTTTGCTCCAAGAGGATTATATTGTTACACAAAAATGCCATTTGGATTACGAAATGCTGGCGCAACGTATCAAAGAATGGTGGAGAAGGTGTTCGCAAGATGGATACACAAAAAATTAGAGGTGTACGTAGATGACATGTTAATGAAGATTAAAGAAGCTAAGAACCATGTACAAGATTTGAAGGAGATTTTTGATCAAATGCGACTCTTTAACATCAAGGTGAATCCTGAGAAATGCATTTTTGGAGTAGCATCAGGGATTTTTTTAGGTTATATCGTATCAAAATAAGGAATTCAAGTTGATCCAGAGAAAGTACAGGCAATTCGCGATATTCCAACGCCAGCAACATTGAAAGATGTACAGAAGTTGAATGATCTCTTAGCATCGCTAGGAAGATTTATCTCGCGATCTTCAGATAAATGCAAGTATTTTTTCAATATACTCAAGAAGGGTACAAAATTCAAGTGGACAGATGAATATGAGAAGGCTTTTCAAGGAATTAAAGACTATCTAATGAACATATCTATTTTACAGAAAGCGGAGCCGGGAGAAGAATTATTGATTTATCTTGCGACAACATCGCATGCCTTAAGCGCAGTGTTATTGCGAATAGATGTAGGGGTAGAAAATCCAATTTGCTACATCATCAAAACGTGTAATTCCGCAGAGAAAAATTATTCAAAAATTCAGAAGCTAATTCTGGCATTGGTTTATGCAACCTTTAAACTTCGCATATATTTTCAAGCACATAAAATAAATGTGTTAACAAAGGTGCCTATTGAATCAGTAATGAAGAACTCAAAAAGATCAGGCAGAGTTGAGAGATGGAATGCACAAGTATGTCACTTTGAAATCAAATATGAAGTCCTATCCTCACCAAAATCATAAGTTGTGGCAGATTTTTTAGCACAATTCCCTCTAGAAGATGTTGAAGTTGTGGAGGAAATGATGGACATAGAAGAAGAACATGGAGATCCAAAATATCTATTAAAGGAACCGAACATGTGGAAAATATTGGTGGATGGATCATCAAATGGGGAAGAAGCTGTGGTGCATGCTCTAAAGTTCGTCGTAAAGATGTGTATGCGTGTCGTAACCACAACAAATTAATTACTGTTTCACTACCTAATTAATAAGTAATATAGGGTAGTCAAGATCGATCCCACGAGGAGCAAGAGATTATTAGTTGTAAAATTGTCACAAAAGGGGGGTATTGGTTGTAAAATTTATAAAGCAAAAGAAATAAACAAAGTAATTAAAAGTGTAAGTTGAAATCAATGAGAGAGAATAGATCAAGGAATCCTTCTTCGCTGCAAAACAATGATTAAAGTTATGTTCTTTTCCACTTGTTATTAGTCATATATTATCACCAACCGTAGGTATAGCAACTAGATCAGTGCTAACCCTAAAATCCCTTATTTCACCGGATATAGAAGTTCTCGCCTACCGGATTCTATTCACCAAACCACCTAGTAGTAGATCACCCAAGATGTAATTTAGTTAAACGCATTAAGATTCATGAATTTATTAGGTTGATATTAGTAGTTAAACTCTTAGATCAAGGTCCACTTGCTAACGTTGTTTTTACACACAATTTCTCCACGGAATCCCTCCGCAAGGTCTTGTGTTTTCTACTTATGTAAATAGTCAAGAAACGATTACTTATCCCCTAACTTTCACTAGCTTTAGATTAATTAACAAATCAATTTAGTTGGCCACCCAAACGACCTATCAATCAAACATAAACATTAATATTAGCAAAAACAATCGATAATCATATGAAAAACTTCACAGTAGAATTGAAACAAAACTCAAACCATATATTAAGAACAAGGAATTCATCCTAAATCAATAAGAAAATTAGCTACTCATAATTTGGAGTTCACACAATAATAATAATAATTTAAGGAAGAAAGAAAACTTATTGAAAAGATGATGGTTGCTCCTTCCTCCAATCCTTGTGCACTTTAAATCCTTCTCCAAAGTAGATGTGTGTAAAAAGTTGTAGAGAACTCCTTTATTTATAGGCTTCAATACTCTCCATGTCTTTGTAGGAAAAGAATCCTCATTCCAAAAGAACACCACTTTCCCAATTTGAGCCATATTCCAAATTCTAGTCCAATTCTCCAAAACTTCCAAGTTTCCATCCAATTCCCAATTCTAAGTCTTCACACACATGAGAGAAGTCCACCCAAAATTCTGCATTTTTGGTCACCGGAAAACTGTGTTTTTGGCCGAAAGTTGGCCGGAATTTGTCACCGCCGGCCACCTGAAAATTCTATCAGTCGACGGAATATTCCGTCAGTCCACCGTTAGGACTAACGGTCAAGCAGGTCAAACTAACAGTCGTCGTCAGTCAGTCAGGTCAAGGAAGAAAGAGTCATCCAGCTTATTCATCTGTCTTAATCAGGCTGAGTTATCTGAGTCGTATGGGTTGGTCTGGATCGGTCACACCGGCATCGAGTCAACTCGCCTGAATCGGATCATCGTCGGCTTCTGATTCAAATCGCCGGAGGGGAAATTTGGGCAGAGTCTCCTCTGTTTTGGGTTGGTTCCCGGCTAATTTCAGGCCTCTCTTCACTCTTAAACACGCCTAACATACATCTACAATTTAAAGCATTCATCTCATCACCAATCTCAGTGAATCAAACCCATCGGCAAATACCCAAACTCAACTATGCCTGAATTCTTCTCGTTCTTCAACCAAAATCAAACCAACAACATCAGCTTAGCACAGACCATAACCCATCTTTTGCCTGATGAACTCAGATCTTGTATTTCGGCAAACCCACCATTAATCACAAACTTCAGCAACAACCGAATCACTCTTCGTCTATTTCACAGGGTCAAGACCCATCTTCACTTTCCATCTCTCCCATCCACTGAGTTCTACGGCAAGTCGGCAAAGCTCTAATTCTTCACTGTGTTCTTCAGTCGATTAACAGAACCCACCTCCTACTTATTCATCTCTTAGTTTCTGTAAATCTCGGATCAGTAGCATGACTGAGAATTCTCACCGACTGTCTTTAACTCTCAATTTCAGGCGAATGAATAAAATGAGAGAAAACATATCTCTCGATTAGTAGGGTTAAGAGTTAGGACTGGATGGGTACACCCCATGGATAAGATCCACCCCAGACTGGGTGCCCTGAGTAACTTCATTTTCTGGATAAGGGCTACCTTAAATGACAGCCCATAACCACAGCTAGACTGTATTTAGTACTCCTCTGAGAGAGTTGCCCTTTAACCGTGGCTCGTCTCCCGATAGTGTTTTCCTGTGAAATGACAATCCTTCCCTTTTTGCTCAATTTGGATCATTTATTCTTCTTTTCCTCCGTGCAACTCCAAAGTACCTAATAACTCAAAAACACACGTAAAATACATAATTTTCAAGAGAAATAACAAAGAAAGCATAAACTCCATAGATAGTAAATACGGTGTATTCTACACCTATCAAATTCCCCCACACTTATACTTTGCTAATCCTCGAGCAAATCAAACTAAAACTTACAACTTCAAAGCTTTCCAGCGTCCCAAGCATCCAAGGAGCTATGAGGACATAGTGTTTCTGCATGCTAGTAATAAGAAGTTAGAAATACTAAAGAACATATTGTCATTCTTAAATGTTGAGTGAGAAATAACCACACCATAATGAGAGAACGCGTTTTTGAGAAACGACCAATAAGCATTTATCCTCGACTTCTGCCTCACCAAAAAGGGTTTTATGATAATTGCACTCAAAAAGACGGCTTTTTTATGGGTCTCACATATGCGCAGGTAGGAATAAAGAGAGAATTCCTGCAACACGTTGAATGGTGGGAAGGATAACTTCCGAAATTTTGAAAAACCCACATCTTTTAACATTTTGAAAAACCATTTTTCTAACGGTCTCTAAGAAAGGAAATCAACCACTTATATCGAGGATGAGATTACTTACTTACCTTCACATCTGATTGCCAATTATGATAACACCACTCTCATGGAATCCAATAGAAACGTCTTCCACTCCTTGTCTTCATCTTCTTAGTCTTCGGCTTCAACTATTGGTGATAAACTCTTTAGCTTCATAGATCCTTAACAATTTGTAACCTTTTTCCTCAAAATCCTTGTCGCTTGAAACTTCCTTATAGATTTTCCTTCCCCACGGCTTATTCAAAACAAAACAATAATAGATATTTCTCTTGTCTCATATATATTTATTTTTTTTCATTTTTTTTTTAATTTTTTTTTCTTAGACAAGAGAAACAAAAAATAAACAAAACAAACATGGCCGTGGAAAAGTACTTTACCGCTTGATTCTTCACAACTTGTATCATCTCGAAATCATAAACTTCAATAATTCTCACCTTTTGCTTTTCTTCGCTCTTGTAAATAAGTCTTAATACTTGGATATAGAATTACCTCATTGTATTGTAAGTCTTCAACATGTAAAAATCTGCTCATTGTATGTTGCTTTACTTGAATATTAAATGTGCTCTTTTCTTGTTCCGTTGTTGCTTGCAAACCTTGAACCTTTTCAACTTTCCTTGTAGATTTTGATGTCGCTCCCTTGTTGTTGATGATTGTGGTGTTTCTATGGACCCGTTGTTGAGAGAATGGTGCTAATTTCAAATTGAACTACAAGAAGGAGGCTTTCATCATAGACGTCACCCTCATGATTGACAAAAATTAGCACTCAAGAGATCAAAATAGTGCTGAAAATTGGTGTGAAATTGGGTAGCTCACCATTCTACCCGGAATGAACGTACGGTGACACACACTCAAAAGAAGCTCTTTAGTAAAGGAAGAATTTTTGGTCGGTGCCTCACATGATATGAAAATGGGTAGTCTCCACTAATGATTGATCAGCAACTCTAATAACGCACTTCTCCCTGCACCAAATTTGCATCACCGGCATGATTAAATCCATTATTTAACACTCTAACAAGCAAGAAATCCGAACGTAGTTCCCTAACACTTCCAAGTTCAATTATGTCGGTCAGAATTATCTATGTAAACATACCTAGAAGTATGCTAGTGACTCTAAAATCTCTAAAAGTTGAAGTTTTTATGCAATTTTTTTTATGCAAAAATATATGCTTAGCCACTCCCCCACACTTAAACCTTACATTGTCCTCAATGTAATTGAATCTTCCAAGCAAATTTAAGGTGGGAAATCTTAATATGATATGGAACAAGAAAAATAAACACACAAAACAAAAAGCAAATAAAAACAAAAGGATAAGAAATACAAAACCAGTGGGTTTCCTCCCACTTAGCGCTTGTTTTAAAGTCGACGGCCCGACATAGCTCTTGCTTCACATTACTCCTCTAGAGGGAGAAAATCTTCAAATGGAAGTTCATCCACATTCACATAGGCGATGTTCTCATAGTATGGCTTCAATCTATGGCCGTTGTCTCTAAGACTAGTAATTTTAACTGCACCATAAGGAAAAACATTAGTAACAACATATGGTCCAATCCAACGGGACCTTAATTTTCTAGGAAATAGTTTAAGGCGAGAATGAAATAAAAGGACTTTTTCCCCACAACAAAACTTTTCCGAGAAATCATCTTGTCATGAAAAAGCTTGGTCTTTTCTTTGTAAATCCGGGCACTCTCGTAAGCATCATTACGTATCTCCTCTAGCTCATTTAGTTGCAACTTTCTTTGTTTCCCCCCTTCATCATACTCCATGTTGCATTTCTTTATCTCCCAATAAGCCTTATGTTCAAGTTCAACCGGAAGATGACAAGCTTTTCCATAAACCAACCTATATGGAGACATACCAATCGGTGTTTTGTACGCCGTTCTATACGCCCAAAGTGCATCATTGAGCTTAAAGCTCCAATCTTTCCTTGTTGTGTTCACCGTTTTCTCAAGGATGGACTTGATTTCACAGTTTGAAATTTTAGCTTGTCCACTAGTTTGTGGATGGTAAGGCGTACCAATCTTATGTGTTATGTTGTACTTCTTGAGGAGAGCGTGGAAAGACTTCTTGAAATGTGATCCTCCATCGCTTATCACCACTCTTGGTGTGCCGTGCCTAGTGAATATGTTTTCTCTTACAAAATCACAAACAACTTGAGAATCATTAGTTTTGGTGGCTCTAGCCTCCACCCATTTAGAAACATAATCTACGGCAAGAAGTATATGAAAATTTCCATTTGAATTGACAAAAGGGCCCATAAAATTAATTCCCCACACATCAAAAATCTCTACGGCGAGAATTGGTGTGAGTGGCATTTGATTTCGAGCACCTAGATTGCCCGTTCTTTGACATCTATCACACGATTTACAAAAAACATATGAATCTTCAAACAATGTGGGCCAATAAAATCCACTTTCAAGAACTTTGAGAGCGGTACGTTTAGAACCAAAATGGCCACCACAAGCAAAAGTATGACAAAAGGAGAGAATAGATTGAAATTTGGAGATAGGTACGCACCTTCGTATGATTTGATCAACGCCATATTTCCATAAGTATGGTTCATCCCACACATATTGCTTCGCTAACTTCTGAAGTTTCATCTTTTGGAAGTTGGACATTGTACTAGGTACCTTCCTTGTCACCAAATAATTCACTATATCCGCATACCAAGGTGTGGATTCTTCCAAGGAGAAAAGTTGTTCGTCCGGAAAACGGTCTTGTAATGGAAGTTCTTCTTGAGACATAACAATTCTACTAAGATGATCCGCAACGGTATTCTCCACACCATTCTTATCTCGAATTTCTATGCCGAACTCTTGTAGTAATAGCATCCACCGGATTAGTCTTGGCTTAGCTTCTTTCTTCTTTATTAAGTATCTAAGTGCCGCATGGTCGGAATACACAATAACCTTTGTACCCACCAAGTATGAGCGGAACTTTTCTAATGCAAACACAATAGCCAATACCTCCTTTTCCTTGGTAGAATAGTTGATTTGTGCATCATTAAGGGTCCTAGATGTATAATAAATAACATGGGACAACTTGTCCACTCTTTGACCAAAAACGTCTCCAACCGCATAATCACTAGCATCACACATTAGTTCAAATGGAAGATTCCAATCCGGTGACTTGATAATTGGCGCACTTGTCAACATTGCCTTTAATTTGTCAAAATCATCCTTGCATTCCTTGTTGAAGTCAAAAGGTACCTCCTTTTGTAGTAACTTGCACATCGGCATGGAGATTTTGGAGAAATCCTTGATAAACCGCCTATAGAAACCTGCATGACCAAGAAATGAACGAACTTCCCTCACCGAAGTGGGATATTGTAAGTTTCTTATTAAATCTATCTTTGACTTGTCCACTTCGAGCGCTTGAGAGGACACAATGTGACCAAGTACTATTCCATAGTTTACCATAAAATGACATTTCTCCCAATTAAGAACAAGGTTAGTGTCTATGCATCGTTTAAGAACTAGTTCAAGGTTATCTAAACAAATATCAATAGAATTTCCATAAACACTAAAGTCGTTCATAAATACCTCAATAATGCACTCCACGTAATCCGAGAATATACTCACCATGCATCTTTGGAAAGTATCCGGTGCATTGCAAAGACCAAACGGCATCCGTCTATACGCAAACGTTCCAAACGGACAAGTAAAAGTGGTCTTCTCTTGGTCCTCCGGTGCAATAACAAGTTGATTGTATCCCGAATAACCATCCAAGAAACAATAATAAGAATTCCCCGCTAACCGCTCCAACATTTGATCAATGAAAGGTAAAGGAAATTGATCCTTTCGGGTTGTGGAATTAATCTTTCTATAATCAATGCACACTCTCCAACCGGTTTGAACTCTTGTAGGAACAAGTTCATCGTCTTGATTTCGAACAACCGTAACACCGGACTTCTTTGGCACCACTTATACCGGACTAACCCATTTGCTATCGGAAATTGGGTAAATCACCCCCGCACTTAGCAATTTGAGTATCTCTTTCTTCACATCCTCCATCATGGGAGGATTAAGCCTACGTTGAGCATCACGTACCGGCTTCACGTTCTCTTCCATTAGAATCCTATGCATGCATATGGATGGACTAATTCCCTTGATATCCGCAATTGTCCACCCAATAGACGTTTTGTGCTCTTTCAAGACTCTAAGCAAACGGTCTTCTTGTACTGGTGTGAGGTTCTTTGAAACAATCACCGGAAGCTCATCTCCATCTCCCAAAAATGCATACTTCAAATGGTCCGAAAGTGGTTTCAACTCTAGTTTAGGTTCCTTCACAATAGATGGTACAAGTAATTCATCATTAACGGGTAAAGAAATATAGGAAACATTACCCTTAGCTTCTTGTAATGCCGTCAAGGCACCACACGTCTCCACCAATTCCGTGGAAATTTCAACATCCAAGTTAGACACGCCGTGGACGTCCAATTCAATGCTCTTTTGCAACACCACATCAAGTTCGTCCTCTCGATTCAATTCCACCATTTGTTGCGCTAATGAACTAACCACATCAACGGAGTAAGCGGAATGCACATCACTTGGGTAGCGCATGGATTCAAATATGTTGAAGTGTATTACTTCCTTATCGAATTCCATAGTGAGTGTACCCTTGTCCACATCAATATTCGTCTTTGCGGTCTTCATAAATGGCCTCCCAAGAAGTAGAGAAGTAGTCGACCGATTCTCATTGTTGTCCATATCCACGACAAAGAAATCCACCGGAAAAATTAACTCATTCACTTGCACTAGAACGTCTTCTACAAGCCCCTTTGGATAGATGTTAGACTTGTTTGCTAGTTGGATAATAACTCTTGTCTCTTTCAACGGTCCAAGATTCAAGGAGTCATATATATCGGCCGACATCATACTAATGGAAGCTCCCAAGTCAAGTAAAGCATGTTCAAACCTTTTATTATCAATAGTAATTGGCACCGTGAATCCACCGGGATCCGTGAACTTTGTAGGCATCTTCTTCAAAAGCATAGCCGACGCACTTTCGCCAACTTTAGTAATTTCGTTATCAAGCAACCTATCCTTCTTTGTGCATAATTCCTTCATGAACTTTGCATACCTTGGCATTGTCCTTATGGCCTCTATGAATGGAATGTTGATTTCGATCTTCTTGAAGATATCCATAAGTTCCTTGTCTTGACATTCTTTCTTGGACTTAGCAAAACAACTAGGAAAAGGAGGTGGAGTAGTGAAAGTAGGAACCGGTTCCTTGGATTGGGCGGTTGGTGTTGATTTCTCCCTTGGTTCGGCTTCCTCCTTCTCTTTGACTACCTCTTCACTAGCTTCTTCATGACGAGTTGGACTCTCCACTTGTCTTCCACTTCTTAAAGTAACCGCACTAACATTCTCTCTTGGATTCACAATGGGTTGCGAAGGAAGCTTTGTGGATGCTTGAGCTTTCATTAAGTTCATATCGGTTGCCAATTGTCCCATTTGAGTTTGTAAATCCTTGATTGCCGAATCGGTCTTTTGTTGGGTTTGCTGTAACATAGAAGTGAGACCTTGCATGCTTTGCATTATCACATTCAACTTGTCATTATTCGAAGAATCTTTCTCCCTGACTTGTTGTGGTTGGAATTGTTGTTGTTGAGGTTGGAAACGTGATTGTTGGAATACACCTTGTTGCGCATATGGATTAGGAGCCGCCGCTTGCTTGTTTGCATAGATAAAGTTGGGATGATCCTTCCAACCGGGATTGTAAGTATTTGAGTATGGATCATACCTTGGCCTTTGATTTGGATATAAAGCGTTTACTTGTTCGGTTTCATCATCCGGAATAATTACCGCGGCCAATCGTTGCACTACCCTCTCTATGTTGTTTAACCGTTGATCGGATTGTGAAGACGAGTCACTAACCTCATGCACCAACTTAACCATTGAATCACCTCTTGCATAGAATTGTTGCGAGTTTGCCGCCATACTTTCAATCAACTCGGTAGCTTCGGCCACCGTCTTGTTCACTAGTGCACCACCACCGGAAGCGTCAAGAAGATATCTATCACTTGTTTGGAGACCTTCATAGAAGTATTGGATTATCATGGTGTCACTAAATTGATGGTGTGGACAACTTGCCACCAATCTCTTGTATCGATCCCAACATTCATATAATGACTCTCCCACATGTTGCTTTATCCCACAAATTTCTTTGCGAATTTGAGTAGCCTTTGATGCGGGAAAATATCTCTCGAGGAAAAGTTTCTTCATCCCATTCCATGTTGTGATACTTCCGTAAGGCAAATAGTATAACCATTCCTTAGCATTGCCCGCCAAAGAGAACGGAAAAGCTTTCAACATTGCTCCATCCGCATTAGTATTCGGTGGAAGCATGGCCGTGACTCTGGTGTTGAAGTCCATAAGATGTTTGTTTGGGTCTTCATTCACCATGCCATGGAACTTTGGTAATTCTCTAATCAACCCCGGCTTGATCTCAAAAGTTGAATTAGTTTGGATACACCATTGTTGTGTATCAAGCTTGTGAGAAGCTAGGTCTTTGAGTGTACGATCACCCATTGCTTCTTCTTCTTCTATGTCCGAATCTGCGAATTCACTTGATGTAGAACGAGGAATCGGAGTGTTAACCGCTCGAATAAAGTCCTTTAGTTGAGTGCCGGATCGAAGACGTATTCCAATTGGACTCGGTCTTCCCCCTTGAAGCATTCACCAAAGATATAGCACCTACAACAAGGTTCACAAAACTAAGTTAGATACGGTATAGAATCAAACAAAGCAAGAATAAAGCAAAAATAAAAATAAAAAGAACTAAAATCGTCCGTTGCTCCCCGGCAACGGCGCCAAAATTTGTATGCGTGTCGTAACCACAACAAATTAATTACTGTTTCACTACCTAATTAATAAGTAATATAGGGTAGTCAAGATCGATCCCACGAGGAGCAAGAGATTATTAGTTGTAAAATTGTCACAAAAGGGGGGTATTGGTTGTAAAATTTATAAAGCAAAAGAAATAAACAAAGTAATTAAAAGTGTAAGTTGAAATCAATGAGAGAGAATAGATCAAGGAATCCTTCTTCGCTGCAAAACAATGATTAAAGTTATGTTCTTTTCCACTTGTTATTAGTCATAGATTA
Organism: Papaver bracteatum; assembly: GCA_023529315.1. Taxonomy (NCBI): domain Eukaryota; kingdom Viridiplantae; phylum Streptophyta; class Magnoliopsida; order Ranunculales; family Papaveraceae; genus Papaver; species Papaver bracteatum. The sequence continues at coordinate 2,796,084 of JAJJWX010000447.1, read as the reverse complement.
TCACCAACCGTAGGTATAGCAACTAGATCAGTGCTAACCCCAAAATCCCTTATTTCACCGATCTGGAAGTTCTCGCCTACCGGATTCTATTCACCAAACCACCTAGTAGTAGATCACCCAAGATGTAATTTAGTTAAACACATTAAGATTCATGAATTTATTAGGTTGATATTAGTAGTTAAACTCTTAGATCAAGGTCCACTTGCTAACGTTGTTTTTACACACAATTGCTCCACGGAATCCCTCCGCAAGGTCTTGTGTTTTTTACTTATGTAAATAGTCAAGAAACGATTACTTATCCCATAACTTTCACTAGCTTTAGATTAATTAACAAATCAATTTATTTGGCCACCCAAACGACCTATCAATCAAACATAAACATTAATATTAGCAAAAACAATCGATAATAATATGAAAAACTTCGAAGTATAATTGAAAAAAAACTCAAACCATATATTAAGAACTAGGAATTCATCCTCAATCAATAAGAAAATTAGCTACTCATAATTTGGAGTTCACACAATAATAATAATAATTTAAGGAAGAAAGAAAACTTATTGAAAAGATGATGGTTGCTCCTTCCTCCAATCCTTGTGCACTTTAAATCCTTCTCCAAAGTAGATGTGTGTAAAAAGTTGTAGAGAAATCCTTTATTTATAGGCTTCAATACTCTCCATGTCTTTGTAGGAAAAGAATCCTCATTCCAAAAGAACACCACTTTCCCAATTTGAGCCATATTCCAAATTCTAGTCCAATTCTCCATAACTTCCAAGTTTCCATCCAATTCTCAATTCTAAGTCTTCACACACATGAGAGAAGTCCACCCAAAATTCTGCATTTTTGGTCACCGGAAAACTGTGTTTTTGGCCGAAAGTTGGCCGAAATTTGTCACTGCCGACCACCTGAAAATTCTATCAGTCGACGGAATATTTCGTCAGTCCACCGTTAGGACTAACGGTCAAGCAGGTCAAACTAACAGTCGCCGTCAGTCAGTCAGGTCAAGGCAGAAAGAGTCAGCCAGCTTATTCAGCTGTCTTAATCCGGATGAGTTATCTGAGTCGTCTGGGTTGGTCTGGATCGGTCACACCGGCATCGAGTCAACTCGCCTGAATCGGATCATCGTCGGCTTCTGATTCAAATCGCCGAAGGGGAAATTTGGGCAGAGTCTCCTCTGTTTTGGGTTGGTTTCCGGCCAATTCCAGGCCTCTCTTCACTCTTAAACACGCCTAACATACATCTACAATTTAAAGCATTCATCTCATCACCAATCTCAGTGAATCAAACCCATCGGCAAATACCCAAACTCAACTATGCCTGAATTCTTCTCGTTCTTCAACCAAAATCAAACCAACAACAGTAGCTTAGCACATACCATAACCCATCTTTTGACTGATGAACTCAGATCTTGTATTTCGGAAAACCCACCATTAATCACAAACTCAGCAACAACCGAATTACTCTTCGTCTATTTCACAGGGTCAAGACCCATCTTCACTTTCCATCTCTCCCATCCACTGAGTTCGACGGCAAGTCGGAAAAGCTCTAATTCTTCACTGTGTTCTTCAGTCGATTAACGAACCCACCTCCTTCTTATTCATCTCTCGGTTTGAAATCTCGGATCGGTAGGATAGCGAAAATAGAAATTGCTGTCTTTAACTCTCAATTTCAAGGCGAATGAATAAAATGAGAGAAAAAATCTCTCTCGATTAGTAGGGTTAAGAGTTAGGGCTGGATGGGTACACCCCAAGGATAAGATCCACCCCAGACTGGGTGCCCTGAGTAACTTCATTTTCTGGATAAGGGCTACCCTAAATGACAGCCCCTAACAACAGCTAGACTGTATTTAGTACTCCTCTGAGAGAGTTGCCCTTTAACCGTGGCTCGTATCCCGATAGTGTTTTCCTGTTAAATGACAATCCTGCCCTTTTTGCTCAATTTGGATCATTTATTCTTCTTTCCCTCCGTACAACTCCAAAGTACCTAATAACTCAAAAACACACGTAAAATACATAATTTTCAAGAGAAATAACAAAGAAAGCATAAACTTCATAGATAGTAAATACGGTGTATTATACACCTATCAAGATGAAGTTGGAGAACGCAAGGATTACCAGTGATTCGCAATTGGTTATTCGCCAGATAAAAGGAGAATACACAACGAATGAACCATCTCTGAAGAAATACAAGAAACTTGTTGAAGAATTGTCTGTGAGAATTCCAAAAATAAAATGGAGACATATATCAAGAAAAGATAATAGACTCGCAGATGCTTTTGCGTTCATATCAAGTATAATGAAAAACCCAGCAGCGAGATGCATAAGAATTCAAACACTTGTATCACCTTCAATTAATAAATAAGAAGAAGAAAAGGCGGATGTAATGATAATAGAATATGACGCAGAAGAATCATCCAGCGACATTATCGCAGATTGGAGAGCAGAACTTCACGCATACTTGGCGACAGGCGAAACACCAAGAAATAGATTGGAGGCACACAAGTTAAAAAGCCGTGCAACAAATTATGAATCAAGGGATGGGGTATTGTATCAAAAATATTTTAATGGGCCATTACTTAGATGTTTGACATGGGAAGAAGGAGAAAAAATATTAAAAATGTTGCATAGTGGTGATGCTGGTAATCATAGCGGAGGAAGATCTTTGGCTTATAGAACAAAAATGCAAGGCTATTATTGGCCATATATGCATGAAGATGCAAAACAATTATCAAAACGTTGTGAAGATTGCCAGCGATGTTGTTAGGCTGGTAAGATCTTACAGTAATTAACACATATTTAATGATTAAAATAACACTTTATTATTTGATTTTTAGAAATGTTTACAAAAGAAGGAAGAAGATCAAGAATACAACCGCTCTCTTGAATTTTGTCTCTCCTCAAGACTTTCTCAACACTCAAAAATACCTCTCTCTTTTCTGAATCTACTGGGTCTCTTTATATAGGGTAGTTACATAGTGGATGACAGCTAAGTTTTCCTTTTATTTCGGATTTTTTCTGCGATCTTATCGCAACAATTATAATATGAAAGCTCGCGAGCATTGTAACCATCGCAGATCAATCACGCTCTTCTTGTGTTTCTTCAATCGTCAGCTATTACGCCATTCTTTGGATCACCCTTTAAGTTATTTTATGACGCTCGAAAAGGGTTATTGAAGAACTCGCGGTGACACCCGCAGGAGTTGTTAATCTCGCAAGAATAATGCCATGGAGATATTCTAGTCCTACATCTTGCCCCTTCTCATGTCTTTTTCGCGAACTGGAGGGGATATGAGAATCTCCAACTCTTCATAATGCTTGCAGCCTCCTATCTTTCCATATTTTCTTCTCGACAAAACTCCGTGAATTTAGCTTAACCGCCTATATGTGTTGTAAATTTCTCTTTTTATCGGCACGTCACTCCTCAACAGGTCATCTCCTTTTGCTTATAAAAGGTAGAATTTGGTTACATAACTAATTTTCTTCTTTTACTTTTCTTCATTTCTTCATCCTCTGCAAATTTTTCTGATCTGCAATTTTTTTTCATTTTCATATCTACCTGCTACTACTTTAATGGAGTCTTCGAGGTATGTGTTTTTTTGATGCTACTAAATTCCGTTTTGCTTACTTGAATCATGTTTATTCATATTTTATTAATCTTTTCTATTTGATTCTTCATAACTCCCCTATTATATCTTATCTTCAGCGGAACTCCCCCTAACACCCAGTCTGCAACCCAAAAACCTAACCTTCTCAAAAAATTAGCTCACAAGAGAAGGAATCATGTGAGTCATAAGGTAGTAAGAAACATTTACCTTTTTCTTAATAACAATATTGTTGCCTCTGTTTCTTATCTAAGTTATTATTCGTAGGATGGCGAAAGTATTGCTAATCCTCGCAAACGATCTCGCCAAGTTAAAACTCTTGAGGCTAACATTACTATTCCCAAGCTGACAACTGCGAGAGTTATTCCCACAACCTTGCAAATGGAACCTCCTTCTTCTTTTTGCGAGACTATCGCCACTAATATCCCCAAAGTTGTTGTCAATGAAACTCCTTCCAGCCCTTTATTACCTTCAACTGTTACCTTTCTAAACACTTCTCCTTCTGACGATACAATCATTGCGAACAATCAAAACCTCCATCTTTCTACTGTCATTATTTCACCATCTGCACATTCTTCTTCTTCTAAGGAAACTTTGATAGGAGTTGATGTTGCTTTTAAAGTCTTGTCTGATGTTTTGGATGAGGCTAAGAGGTATTCTACTAATCCTGTCAAGCAGGACGTCTGTGAGGTTTTATGTAAGTATCATGGTTCTAACCAAATGGCTTCACAAGCAGCTTTAGAAAGTGAAGTTGAATTGCTTAAAAGAAATCTCCAAGCTAAGACTTCAGAATGTGACATTCTCTATCAAAAGCTTCGCAATTCTTCACTTGACTGCGAGAATCTTCGCAGCAAGAATAATGAGTTAAAATGCATAATTTTCCTGCCTCTGTCTCTGGTTTTTCTGTTCTAATAAATTTTCATTTTCATTTTCTCTGTACTTAAACTTTCTTCTTAAATTATTGGTTCGTATATTTAGTTTTAAATCAGAATCGATTCATGGAGAGACTTAAATTTGAGTCTATCGCTGAAGAAGCTCATGTTGAAAAAGATTCTTGGATGGATCAGTATAATAGATTAGATAATCTCTACACATATTTGATAGATAAAATAGATAATCTTACTAATGAGAATAATCTATTATCTCAAAGCCAAAATTTATTAAGTAGCGAGGTTACTCGCCTCTCATATTTGTTAATCAAGGCTAATTTGGCGACGGAGTCTTTATCAGATGAAAATAGAACTTTATCTCAAGAAAAAAAACATAGTTTTTCAAGCTTGATGGTGATTTCCCCGCAACAATTGAGTAATCTTCAAAGAATATGTGATAATCAAGAGAAATCTCTTCGTTCTCTTAAGGATGAGCTCAAGGAAGTAACTGAATCATCTGCCGCTGAGAAGGATAAACTTATCAAGGTTAGGTTAACTCTTAGTTTAAAGGCCAGCAAGCTTCAAGATCAATACTCACAATTAGAAGAATCTTATTCGTTATTAGCAAAGGAAAAATCGTATCTTCTCTCCAAAGAAGAAAATATAAAATCTCTCCTGAAGGGTATAGTTGGGGACAAATTTAACGATGCCATGAATCAATGGGAGAATTGTTGCTTATCTTTAATTTAAAACTTAACTTCTCAAAAAGAAGGTAGTCATTTTGACTATCTTGAGTGTTAATTTTTCTATTTAATTTTCCACTATACTTCTTGCGAGATTTTCATCTAAATATTTTCTTGTCATTTTTGTTTCTCGCAGAATCTGAAAGAAGCCTTCACTCTATCATTTCTGATCTGACTGATAAATTGGCTAAGGTTCGCAAAGAAAATGGATCTCTCCTTTCTCGTTATGCTAAATCTCGCGATCGAGCAGAGAGAAGATATGACTATCTTGAGTATTTTAAGAACTTGGAGATTAGAAATCGCGATAAAGGTTTCCTTCGCAAAGTTCATCTTAGTGATGAAGTCCTTCTGAATGATATTCTAATATCTCAGTCTCTTCCCCCTGTATCTATTCCTCCTCTAGAAGTAGATGATGATGAAGTTCCTCTTCCTATGGATAAGGATCTAGAATATGAAAGTGAGGAAGAAAGTATTTCTCAAGAAGACCAAACAGAAGAAGAAAAAAGTCATCCTAGAGAAGTAACCACTGGTGGTGAAGCAATTGTTGGCGAAGAAGAAGAATCTCGAATCAATCGCAATGAGAAGAATGTTGGTGAGGTTGATAATACTAACAAAGATGATGAATCTGGCGATATCAATACTGAAGCCTGAGTTTTATTTTTGTTTTCTCTCTGTTTTCTCTTTTTTCCTCTTTCTTGTGAGTAATGTAACTTTATGCAACTTTTGAATTCAACTTTTACTTCTGTTATTTCGAATATTCTCAAGGAAGATAATGAGATTTTATTTATCCACTCCCCTACTTGCCCTTAATTATCTTACTTGTAATGGTAAATTATATCATGTATCTTCTTTTTGCGAGCTGTGTTGCTATATTTCCTGCGGAATTAGAAAAAAGTCTGCGGTGTGATGAATACTACTGCGATATTTTCTTCTAATAATCCCGCTCTGCGATGTTGAATAATGTTTCTGAAGGATTTTTGTTTCTCATCATTTCTCCTGCATTGATCAAATCTTTCCTACACTCTTAAGATAAAATATTTAATGTTTAGGATTATTTTGTTGGTCTTATTTTTCCTTCCTAGTTAAAGGTCTTATTTTGCTAATTTTTCTGTCTGCGACAAAATCGCAGGATGTCTTTACATTTGTTTGCAAAAACCCATTGATCTTGCCTTATCTGTATTTTGTCAATTTCTCTGCGATAATATGACAAGTTTAAGTTCATCTTGTGAGAACAGAGCCTCATGACATTGTCGTCTTGCGATGAAATCGCAGGACGTCTTTATACTTTCATATAAAAACCCATTGATCCCATCTTAACTTTCTCTTATGGCTTGTTGCCTCTGTATAATATTTGTCACGCGACAATATGACAGGCCTAAATGCTCTTGCGAGCATAAAGCCCCATGACATTACCATCTTTAGACACTTATCATCTCCCCAATGGAGGGTGCCGCCCTTATCTCCCCCCCTAGTTGCCCCTTCAAGGAGGGCACATCGGCCATACAAGACTAGCTCCTCCCATCCGGATTTACCAACAACCAGTTGTTCTCGCAGATTCTTGTCCTTTATGCCTATATGGCTTATAGTTACAAGACTGTACCCTAATTGGGGTTTTATTCAGGCCGAGCGCATCATAGCCAAGACTTACCAAGAATGTCCAGGGTAGGTTCGTCCGTCCCGGGCATCCTTGGCTCAACCGTGTACCTCGTCGCCTTGGTCATACTCTGCACTCTTTATAAGAGACCCTCGGTCGTCCAACCAGGGTATAACCTTATATAGTTGGAAATCCAAGGTACTTCTCCCGGATAGGTTTTCTTTAACCCCAACATCTTCATGACTCAGGTTCCAGTAGCGGTATAACCTTATCCATGAGTCACGCAAAGAGATACCCCATAATATGACGTACTTTAGGTCTTACATTTGACTCTTGCGAAATTGCATTCGCAAACTAGGGTGTACGCCATAAAGGTTCGTCCCATTCTTTGTTTATTTTGCGTATATCGCAATCTTTCATTCTTTATGTAATCTTGAATAATCTTGCGAACGAACTCGCAGCTTTAAAAATTTGTTTTGCCCATTTTTTATTAAAAATTTGTTATTGATAATATCTTTTTAAAAATAATCTGTTCCATGGCCTACCAAGTCTTTGACCAACATCTCTGCCCTCTGGATCTACCAGCCTATATGCTCATGTTCCAACTATCTCCTTAATGATATATGGTCCATCCCATTTTCTCGCCAACTTTCCACCACGTTCTCGCTGGTACTCCGTTGTTTCTCGCAAAACTAAATCGCCTGGTTGAAACTCAAGTTTCTTAACTCGTTTGTTATATTCGCGAGCCAACCTTCGCTGGTAATTTTCCATATGTTGTAATGCTTTTTCTCTCTTCTCTTCTAATTCATCAAGTTCTCTTAGAATCATACTAGCATTAAGATTCTTCTCCCAAACCTCTCTTTTTGTTGTAGGAATAACAACTTCTGTTGGTAGTACTGCTTCAACACCATATGTTAAACAAAAAGGTGACATTCCAGTTTCCTCTCTCCTGGTTGTGTTGTAAGCCCATACTGCATTATGCACATGTTCACGCCACGCTCTATGGTACCCTTATAATTTCTTTTTTAAGATGTCTGCGATTGTCTTATTAGTTGCTTCAGCCTGACCATTAGCTTGTGGGTATAAATGAGTATATTTTCCACATCTTATGTTAAATGCATTGAGTAGCAATTCTATATTTTGTCCTTCAAATTGTTTTCCATTATCAGAAACCAACTGTGCTGGAATTCCAAATCCGCAGATGATATTTTCAAAGATGAATGTAAATATATCCTTATCGCGAATGTGTTGTACTGCTTTTACCTCTGCCCATTTTATGAAGTAATCTGTCGCGACAATTAAGTATCTCTTCTACCCTGAACCTGGCACAAAGGGTCCCACAATATCTAAGCCCCATTTTCCAAAAGGCCACACACTTTTTGAAGATGATAATGGTGCCCCTGGTGCATGTATCCTCTTTCCATATCACTGGAAATCTTCACAATGTTTTGATAATTGTTTTTCATCTTTATGCATATATGGCCAATAATAGCGTTGCATTTTTGTTCTATAAGCCAAAGATCTTCCTCCGCTATGATTACCAGCATCACCACTATGCAACATTTTTAATATTTTTTCTCCTTCTTCCCGTGTCAAACATCTAAGTAATGGCCCATTAAAAGATTTTCAATACAATACCCCATCCCTTAATTCATAATTTGTTGTGTGCCTCCAATCTATTATACCTAAACACGGTGAAGAAATGAAAACATACTAGAATACCAAGCGAATTTAAGAGGCTAGGAGTCAGCGATTTTGAGATCCCTTGGAGAGAATCATTATCAACCAATAGGGAAGCATCGCAGACTTTAGCAAGAGCCTAGGATACCCCATTAAGAGATTCATCTCCATAATCATTAGCGATACCATGTGTAATATCTCCAAAAATCTTGGATAACTGAGTCATAGAAGACTCGGAAGAGGAATAATCCTTCATGGAAATGACGTCATTATCATCATCATTGTTATCCTTATCAAAATCATCACTTAAATTTTCTGGAATAGGTTGAGGAGTTGAAGAAGAAGAGAGTTGGATTTTTATTTTCTTTGAGGGGGGATCACCAGATTCCTCACTGCGAGGAGCAGTAGATTTTTCTATAAGAGGAGCAGTAGATTTACCCTTGCGACCACCTATGGATTTATCTTTAGTTCTCGCAGGTTTCACAGGCTCTCTCTCTTCGATTTACTGCGAACACAGATAAAGATAAGAAATAGAGGCAACAATATATTGTAAAAAATTATAAAGAAATATTTCTTACTTCATCTGTGAGAGATTTGAGAGCTAAGAAAGTAGAAGGTTTCCCAGACTTATCATAGCTGGCTTTCAACCTTTCAATCTGATAAAAAGGAGATAGTTAGCAAGAATCTAAAGACATGAAGAAATTAATAATGATAATTTGTTATGCAAAGAATTAAGAGAACGTACTTCTTTATTTCCATCAGGCCAGCTGAATACCCACGGTTGGAACTCTGCGAGATTCGCAGGTAGAGCATGGGTACCAGAAATGTATGAACCCTCTAAAAGTAAAGGGAAGATGAACCTTTTGTCATCGCTGGAGTGGCGAGGACCTTGATTAGTACTAGTATGCCAGTCAATATCAAGCATAAGCATTTTGTCTTCCGCAACATCATCTTTCTTTTGCAAGCGGATACCCCAACAAGTGCGATCCCTCCTCATGGGGATTATGTCATAGTTTATGAAGAAATTATCTACAGTATACATTGCGGGAATAATTGGAACATCCTTGAATTCATGGTTCTTCGCAGTGTCTGGGTAGCGAGATTCTTTATTAGTATCACAAGTAGCATACTCCAACAGCAGACGAATGCAATCCCCACCTAGTTGGTATATAGCTCGCGAGAATTTTGGGTGAGAAAGTATCTCATAAAATAAAGGCAGCTCAGAATCATAAAGAGGAATGGGAAGACCAGCTTCAAGCTGACCTAGCGATACTATAACCTTCTCTTGAGAACATTGATGATCAGAAAATAATTTGATAGAAAGTTCGGATTTAGGACTCTGATCTGGAATTGTAGACAAAGTAAAATCTTTATTTTTAAGTTTTTCCCGCATCTCACCAAAAGCAACCAAATTTTTAGCGCCAGGAGCAACCATTTTTGAGTATGGGAATGAAGGAAAAAGTTGAATAATAAGAAAGAAATCACAGCAATAACATATGCGCAATTTACGGAAGAACAGTGAATTTGCAGAGGGATAGAAAGAAGAAAGTAAAAATAGGAAAAGAAAAGAATGAAAGAAGTATTTATAGAAGAAGAAATTTTTTGGGAAGATGAATGCAATTAATGCAAAGAAAAGACGTGAACGGTCAGATCGTAGCGGTTGAAAAGGACGTGTCAAAGATTTACTGGAAGAAAAAGTACGAGAAAGCAGCTGGCGAAGAATACAGAAACGTGTCAAAGCGGAAGAATTCAAAAAGACAAAAAGCTGCGGCATTGTAAAAAATTCAATTCTCATGATCTTTCCTCCTTTGCAGAAAAGACATGAGAAGAGGCAAGATATAGGACCAGAATATCGCCATGACAGTATTCTTGAGATATTAACATCACTCCTGCGATCGTCACCGCGAGCTCTTCAACAACACTTTGCGAGTGTCACAGAATAACTTAAAGAATGATTCAAAGAATGACGTAATAGCTGATGATTGAAGAAACATGATAAAAGCATGATTGATCCGCGATGGTTACAATACTTGCGAGATTTCATATTATAACTGTTGCGATAAGATCGCAAATCAAATACGAAATTAAAGGGGAGCTTAGCTGTCATCCATTATGTAATTACCCTATATATAGAGACCCAGTATGTCCAGAGAGGGGATGATGTATTATGTAATCATTAAATATGTTGTTAGGCTGGTAGACCCAGAGGGCAGAGATATTGGTCAAAGACTTGGTAGGCCATGGAACAGATTATTTTTTAAAAGATATTATCAGTAACAAAATTTTAATAAAAAATGGGCAAAACAAATTTTTACAGCTGCGAGTTTGTTTGCAAGATTATTCAAGATTACATAAAGAATGAAAGATTGCGATATACACAAAAGAAACAAAGAACGGGACGAACCTTTATGGCGTACACCCTAGTTCGCGAATACAATTTCGCAAGAGGCAAATGTAATACCTAAAGTACGTCATATTAGGGGGTATATCTTTGCGTGACTCAGGGATAAGGTTATACCGCTGCTGGAACCTGAGTCATGAAGATGTTGGGGTTAAAGAAAACCTATCATGGAGAGGTACCCTGGATTTCCAACTATATAAGGTTATACCCTGGTTGTACGACCGAGGGTCTCTTCTAAGGAGTGCAGAGTATGACCAAGGTGCCGAGGTACACGGTTGAGCCAAGGATGTCCGGGACGGATGAACCTACCCTGGACATTCTTGTTAAGTCTTGGCTATGATGCGCTCAGCCCAAAGAAAACCCCAATTAGGGTGTAGAGTATACCCTGGTTGGACGACCGAGGGTCTATTCTAAGGAGTGCAGAGTATTACCAAGGTGCCGAGGTACACGGTTGAGCCAAGGATGCCCGGGACGGACGAACCTACCTTGGACATTCTTGGTAAGTCTTGGCTATGATGCGCTCGGCCCGAAGAAAACCCCAATTAGGGTGCAGTCTTGTAACTATAAGCTATATAGGCATAAAGGACAAGAGGCTGTGAAAACAACTGGTTGTTGGTAAATCCGGATGGGAGGAGCTAGTCTTTTATGGCCGATGTTCCCTCCTTGAAGGGGCAACTAGGGGGAATATAAGGGCGGCACCCTCCATTAGGGAGCTGATAAGTGTCTAAAGACGGCAATGTCATGGGGCTTTATGCTCGCAAGAGCATTTAGGCATGTCATATTGTCGCGTGAAAAATATTATACAGAGGCAACAAGCCATAAGAGAAAGTTAAGATGAGATCAATGGGTTTTTATATGAAAGTATAAAGACGTCCTGCGATTTCATTGCAAGACGGCAATGTCATGAGGCTCTGTTCTCACAAGATGAACTTAGACTTGTCATGTTATCGCAGAGAAATTGACAAAATACAGATAAGGCAAGATCAATGCGTTTCTGCAAACAAATGTAAAGACGTCCTGCGATTTTGTCGCAGACAGAAAAGTTGGCAAAATAATACCTTTAACTAGGAAGGAAAAATAAGACCAACAGAATAATCCCAAACATTAAATATTTTCTCTTAAGAGTGCAGGAAAGATTTGTTCATCGCAGGAGAAATGACGAGAAAAAAAAATCCTTCAGAGTTCTTCAGAAACATTATTCAATATCGCAGAGCGGTATTATTAGAAGAAAATATTGCAGTAGTATTCATCACACCGCAGACCTATTTCTAGTTCCACAAGAAATATAGCAACACAACTCGCAAAAAGAAGATACATGAAATAATTGGTCATTATAAGTAAGATAATGAAGGGCAAGTAGGGGAGTGGATAAATAAAATCTCATTATCTTTCTTGAGAATATTCAAAATAACAGAAGTAAAAGTTGAATTCAAAAGTTGCATAAAGTTACATTACTCGCAAGAAAGAGGAAAAAAGAGAAAACAGAGAGAAAACAAAAATAAAACTCAGGCTTCAGTATTGATATCGCCAGATTCATCATCTTTGTTAGTATTATCAACCTCACCAACATTCTTCTCATTGCGATTGATTCGAGATTCTTCTTCTTCGCCAACAGTTGCTTCACCACCAAGGTTACTTCTCTGGAGGACTTTTTTCTTCTTCTGTTTGGTCTTCTTGAGAAATATTTTCTTCCTCACTTGCATATTCTAGATCCTTATCCATAGGAAGAGGAACTTCATCATCATCTACTTCTAGAGGAGGAATAGATACAGGGGGAAGAGACTGAGATATTAGAATATCATTCACAAGGACTTCAGCACTAAGATGAACTTTGCGAAGGAAACCTTTATCGTGATTTCTAATCTCCAAGTTCTTAAAATACTCAAGATAGTCATATCTTCTCTATACTCGATCGCGAGATTTAGCATAACGAGAAAGGAGAGATCCATTTTCTTTGCGAACCTTAGCCAAGTTATCAGTCAGATCAGAAATGGTAGAGTGAAGGCTTCTTTCAGATTCTGCGAGAAACAAAAATGACAAGAAAAATATTCAGATGAAAATCTCGCAAGAAGTATAGTGGAGAAATTAAATAGAAAAATTAACAGCCAAGATAGTCAAAATGACTACCTTCTTTTTGAGAAGTTAAGTTTTGAATTAAAGATAAGCAACAAATCTCCCATTGATTCATGGCATCGCCAAATTTGTCCCCAACTATACCCTTCAGGCGAGATTTTATATTTTATTCTTTGGAGAGGAGATACGAGTTTTCCTTTGTTAATAAAGAATAAGATTCTTCTAATTGGGAGTATTGATATTGAAGCTTGCTGGCCTTTAAACTAAGAGTTAACCTACCCTTGATAAGTTTATCCTTCTCAGCGGCAGATGATTCAGTTACTTCCTTGAGCTCATCCTTAAGAGAACGAAGAGATTGCTCTTGATTATCACATATTCTTTGAAGATTACTCAATTGTTGCGAGGAAATCGCCATCAAGCTTGAAAAACTATGTTTTTCTTGAGACAAAGTTCTATTTTCATCTGATAAAGATTCCGTCGCCAAATTAGCCTTGATTAAAATCTATTCGATCTATCGAATATGTGTAGAGATTATCTAATCTATTATACTGGTTCATCCAAGAATCTTTTTCAACACGAGCTTCTTCAGCGATAGACTCAAATTTAAGTCTCTAAATGAATCGATTTTGATTTAAAACTAAATATACGAACCAAGAATTTAAGAAGGAAGTTTGAGTACAGAGAAAATGAAAATTTGTTATAACAGAAAAACCAGAGACAGAGGCAGGAAAATTATACCTTTTAACTCATTATTCTTGCTGCGAAGATTCTCGCAGTCAAGTGAAGAATTGCGAAGATTTTGATAGAGAATGTCACATTCTGAAGTCTTAGCTTGGAGATTTCTTTTAAGCAATTCAACTTCACTTTCTAAAGCTGCTTGTGAAGCCATTTGGTTAGAACCAAGATACTTACATAAAACCTCACAGACGTCCTGCTTGACAGGATCAGTAGAAGACCTCTTAGCCTCATCCAAAACATCAGACAAGACTTAAAAAACAACATCCACTCCTATCAAAGTTTCCTTAGAAGAAGAACAAGGTGCAGATGGTGAAATAATGACAGTATAAAGCTGGAGGTTTTGATTGTTCGCAATGATTGCATCGTCAGAAGGAGAAGTGTTTGGAAAGGTAACAGTTGAAGGTAATAAAGGGCTGGAAGGAGTTTCATTGACAACAACTTTGGGGATATTAGTGGCGATAGTCTCGCAAAAATAAGAAGGAGGATCCATTTGCAAGGTTGTGGGAATAACTCTCGCAGATGTCAGCTTGGGAATAGTAATGTTAGCCTCAAGAGTTTTAACTTGGCGAGATCGTTTGCGAGGATTAGCAATACTTTCGTCATCCTGTGAATAATAACTTAGATAAGAAACAGAGGCAACAATATTGTTATTAAGAAGAAGTAAATGTTTCTTACTACCTTATGACTCGCAGGATTCCTTCTCTTGTGAGCTATTTTTTTTGAGAAGATTAGGGTTTTGGGTTGCAGACTGGGTGTTAGGGGGAGTTCCGCTGAAGAGAATATATAATAGGGGAATTATGAAGAATCAAATAGAAAAGATTAATAAAATATGAATAACATGATTCAAGTAAGCAAAACAGAATTTAGTAACATCAAAAAAACATATACCTTGAAGACTCCATTAAAGCAGTAGCATGTAGATATGAAGAAGAAGAAAAATTGCAGATCGGAAAAATTTTCAGAGGATGAAGAAACGAAGAAGATAAAAGAGTAAAAGAAGAAAATTAGTTCTGTAACCAAATTATACCTTTTATAAGCAAAAGGAGATGACCTGTTGAGGAATGACGTGCCGGTAAAAAGAGGAATTTACAACACGTATAGGCGGTTAAGCTAAATTCACGGAGTTTTGTCGAGAAGAAAATATGGAAAGATAGGAGGATGTGAGCATTATGAAGAGTTGGAGATTCTCATATCCCCTCCACTTCACGAAGAAGACATGAGAAGAGGCAAGATGTAGGACTAGAATATCGTCCTGGAATTATTCTTGCGAGATTAACAACTCCTGTGGGTGTCACCGCGAGTTCTTCAATAACAATTTGCGAGCGTCATAAAATAACTTAAAGGGTGATCCAAAGAATGGCGTAATAGCTGACGATTGAAGAAACACAAGAAGAGCGTGATTGATCCGCGATGGTTACAATGCTCGTGAGCTTTCATATTATAATTGTTGCAATAAGATCGCAGAACAAATCCGAAATAAAAGGAAAACTTAGCTGTCATCCACTATGTAACTACCCTATATAAATAGACCCAGTAGATTCGGAAAAGAGAGAGGTATTTTTGAGTGTTGAGAAAGTCTTAAGGAGAGAGAAAATTCAAGAGAGATGTTGTATTCTTGATCTTCTTCCTTCTTTTGTAAACATTTCTAAAAATCAAATAATAAAGTGTTGTTTTTATCATTAAATATGTGTTAATTACTGTAAGATCTTATCAAGGGTGTAGTGTAGGATTTCCTGCAACTACAACAACAAAGAGAATTGATAAGGAATGACCAAAATCGCAGAGGAGAAAATGAGAGGTACAATCATGTGCGAATTCATGAAGGGGATGAAAGAGGAGATCGCATGGAAAGACGAGAAGAAAATAATGAAGAAGAAAATCAAAATTTCACAAGACAAGACGGACATGAACATAGAAGAAGAGAAGAAGAATTAAAGAGACCAATGGACCAAAATCCTGGAATAAATTATCAAATCTTAAAAGAATTAGCGGAGATGAGAGGAATGTTAAATAACAGAAAAAAAAAATGAGGCATAAGACAATTGGATGAAGCTATAGAAGAAGATGCAAAAACTCCATTCACACAAGAAGTACAATTAGGAGGAATACCCCCAAAGTGCAACCTACATGCGTTAACTAGCATCTTTGACGGGAAAACTTGTGCAATTCAACACATTAAAGCTTATGTGAGATGTATGCTACAGTGGGAAAATCATGATGTTGTATTGTTCAAATATTTTGCTTCAAGTCTAACGGAAGAGGCCTTAAAGTGGTTTGAAGGTTTACCAAAGAATACCATAACATCTTTCAACCATTTGCAGACTATGTTCTTAGAGGCGTATATAAGTAATAATTCCTCGCGACCTGGTATTGAAGATGTATTTGGGTTAAAACAAAGGGTTGGAGAAAGTTTGAAGCATTGAACCACGAGGTGGAAGACAATGTGTAGTGATATGGCTGGTCGTGTGGATGAGAGACATCTCATTTTATCATTTATTAATACAATGTTCGCAACCAACCTGCTGTATATTCAAATTTTCAGAGTCAAGAACACGATCACAATGACTAAATTGTGAGAGCTTCAAGAAGAATATATTTCTCTTGAGGAAAAACAAAATGAGATGGAATCATACCCAGTTGCGAACACAAGTTCAAAAGCAACGAACGCAGGCATATTACCCAAGTTGATAAACACAGTGGCGAGCACTTCGCAAGGACAACAAGAGAGGATGATGGAGAATAGTCAGCAGAAAATAGTAGCTATGGGAAGTCGTGACCAAGAAGAATTCGAGAGAGAAAGAAACTTTTATAGCCGAGGTGGAAACAACAAAATTCCAAGATTTGATCAGCCGCAAGAAACATATGGAGGACAAAGGCAAAATTATCACAGAGGCCAAGGAAATCATAAGATGATATGGGAAGAGATCAAGATGCCACCTCTGAGTGCTAGTGTAGAAAAAATATGGGAAGCTATAATCTTGATGGAGAATATACCAGCACCCTGGAACATAGGAAAAGAGCCACCTCCAAATCACCGAAGTAAAGAATTTTGTTCTTACCATCATTTTCATGGACATTCAACAAATGACTGCAAAAATATAAAGAGAATCATTCTCAGGATGATAGATCAGGGAAAATTAAATCATTTTCTCATGGGACAACCTCAATCTCAACCGTTACCACCTCCACCAGAAATTCGCAGAGTTAATACAACAAAGGGAGGAGAAACATTTGTAATAGAAGTTGGAGCAAAGGTGAAGAATCTGTTTTGTCACTCTATTGTACATTCAAAACGATTGAAGACTTTCATGATAATGTTCTGAGCAGAGTTTTTGCAAGAGATACACATGGGAGAGAAATAATGAACATTGCGAAGGTCTCTCCATTAAAAGACTGGCAAAAGCAGACTATTTCCTTCACCGCAGAAGAAGTACCTGAAGGTGGAGAAATGCATGAAAACCCATTGGTGGTGAGATTAGAGATTAATCCAAAACCAAGTGATGATAAAGATGATGAAGCTGAGGACTCATGGGCAATCAACAGAGTTTTAATTAATACTGGAAGTTCTATGGATATCATGTTCTATCATGCTTATAAAACTATGGGTGGAAAAGATGAATATTTGATACCCTCAACTTAAAAAATCTATGGTTTCAACGGAACTGCTAATAAACCTAAAGGTGAAGTCACTATGCAAATCTAACTCCTTTAAAAGCCTAAGGTCCTTAGGCTCCAAGTTGCACGGTGACGCTCACCCTCACACAGAATTGCTCCGTTACACTTTTCCTCAAAGAAGAGAAAAAAGAGGGAGAAAAAGGAGGAATTTCGCACACAAATTTCACACGCATAACATAATTCACACACAAAACATAAAACCAAACAAAACACGGTTTTCTGTCTCTCTCACGGAACATTAGAAAGAAGAAAAAAAATAGAGAACAAACCCTAACAAACCTAGGTTTTCTTATTCTTCTCTGCATAACAGATCACCATTAACTATGATACCCTAACACTGGAGGGAAGCATATTTGTCTGTGTTGATTTTAGGGTTCTTTCTTTTAACGGTTTGATGTTGGTGATATTTATTTCCGTTGAAGGGAGGCACATTCTTCGATTATAACAATGTTTATATGAATTCAGTCAGAACCCTAACCAGGTTTTAAGGTTCAATTAATGGCGGTGGTGAAAGTTGCATGTAGTTTTTTTTTTTTAGTTCAATTAAGCTTCAGTAATGGGTTTTTAAGTTTGATTTTTAGGGTTTGAAGCTCAACACCAATTTGATTCAATTAAAAATGGCTGTGTTTTCTGATCGGGCAGAATTTTGTTTGATTTTATTTCTATTATTACAGAGAAGAATACGTGAAGCTTGCTTTAAGCCCAATATGTATGGTTCAATTCAGAAGTATTCAGGTAAATGGTAATCCCTAACCGTATTTTTTTTCAAAAAATCAAATCTATTGCAGCCTTTAAATTGAAATTATTACTGAATTGATTTATAGGTCTACACTAGTCTATAATGAAATTGCATCTTCCAAGATTCCAATCACAATATTAATTCCATTTTCGGTGAAAAGGGTGGGATCTTATATATGTCTTAAAGTTGGAAGGTATGTATATTCTCCTTTACACCTTTGGATTTAAACTTTTCTACCAATATCTAAGTAGTTAACAATTTCTTCTTGAGAACACAGATATTACTTGAAATCATAGGAAGTGCCATTGAAGATGGCAGAATGGGTTCATGTTGAGGGGTATGAAGATGGTAGTTAACAACAACAAATTTGGGGTTGTTTTATGTTCGATGTTGTGCTGTAATTAGGGATTTATGGGTTCTATTCAAATCAGAGGAAGTGACATTGATTCATGCATAAGGGTGGGATCTTATATATGTCTTAAAGTTGGAAGGTATGTATATTCTCCTTTACACCTTAAACTTTTCTACCAATATCCAAGTAGTTAACAATTTCTTCTTGAGAACACGGATATTACTTGAAATCAGAGGAAGTGCCATTGAGGATGGTAGAATGGGTTCATGTTGAGGGGTATGAAGATGGAAGTTAACAACAACAAATTTGGGTCTGTTTTAGGTTCGATGTTGTGCTGTAATTAGAGATTTTTGGGTTCTATTCAAATCATAGGAAGTGCCATTTATTCATGCGTAATGGTTTGCTCTCTGTACATTGTTTTTTTTTTTTTTGGTTATTGATTCTTTGATATTTATTTTCTTTTAAGATTACAGTGAAACGAGCTCATAAACTACAAAGTGGATAATTTTGAATAAGTACGAAAGTTGATGGTTTTTAGCGATGGGAGAAGGATGGAGAACTTGGGTGGGCTAAAATGCTATGATGGGCATAAAGTTCCCGTGTTTTGTCAGCATGGAATTGAGAATACTTTAATGATTGTCATAAAGTTCCTAAACTTTTTTTGCTATTTTTACATGATGAGAAGAGTATAACTTAGTTTGTTGATTTGGTTACTAAAAGTAGATCATTGTATCTTGATGTTAGGTGTGTTCATGTTCATGACAAAATACTAAAGCTATACCAACTTTTCAGGTGTTTGTACCATAGTAGTTAGGACTTATATGGGTTTCAAATGAAGACTTCCATTGTGGCCATATGTGGAAAGTGCTAGAGAAGGAATCTGTAGCATATGGGAAACATCCGATATTTTTTAGGAAGATATTGAACTATAAGTGTTGTTATTACTGATAGTTTTGTGAACCCCTTTATATGAAAGGAACCCCTGAAATTTCCTTGATGTGTATATGTTTAAATTATGTTTTATAAAAAATGAAGGATCTATTTTTTGTATATGCAGATGTATAAAAATCAAGGGTATTGGAGTTAGAGAGGAACAATTTTGAATTTCTTATGAATTAAGTATGTGGAGTAGCTGCGAGCAAAGAGTAAATGTTTATCTCTTTCATGTATGTTACTTTTTTTGGACTCATATTTGTGCGGTCAGTCTTTTTTTTAAATCTTTATCCTTGCATTGGGGTTGCATATGAAATGGGGCTATATAAGAATATTTTAACATAAAATGGGAATTTAGAAACTCTTTAAGTTGTTTTTGCATTTTTGACATTTTGTTCCAGCTCTGCCACTTCAAACGGAACTGCTTTATAATTAATCATTTTGGCATCACTAAGAAAGTCTCTTTTTAGATTGAATCAAATCATAATAGGATAACCCACATTGATAGATTGAATGTTCATGTATTATCCTTTTAGGAACATGTTTAATTCTTCAATTGTAATTTATTGATCATAAAGTTGTTTGGTGGAGTTTGTGCAATATGGAATTGGATTTTTTTTGGTTTGTGATGTAGCTTGACAGAGATTATGGCTAATTGAATGTGTGTACTATATTAATATAGTGATGAACATGGACTATTCTATGCTTTGGATCTTGGTGGAACAAACTTCCGTGTGTTGCGTGTAAAATTGTGTGGTAGAGATGGGCGTGTAGTTAAACAAGAATTTACAGAAGTTTCAATTCTTCCTGAATTGATGACTGCCACTTCAAGTGTATGTGTAGTTGTGGTTTCGTTAATTTTTGATATTCTGTGTTAATTTCGGTAACAATGTTTTAGCTGCTTGTGGCTGATGTTTTTATTTCATGTTAAATATTTCAGGAACTATTTGATTTCATTGCTAAAGAACTTGCAAGATTTATAGCTACAAAAGGAGAAGGTTTTTTCCTCCCTCCTGGTAGTCAGAGGGAATTGGGCTTTACTTTTTCATTTCTTGTGAAGAAATTATCAATCGCGTCTGGAACTCTGATTAGGTGTACAAAGGGCTTCTCCATTGAGGATGCGTTTAGTTCTTCACACCTGCCTCCAGTACTCATCTATGAAATGTGTTGCTTTTCCTCTTTTAGCTTTTGTCAGCATGGAATTGAGATAACAATTGAACAAATTTATTTAATGTCTCTTTATTTAAGCAATTTGACAACAAAATTTTCTTTGAATTTTGGAATGAGATTAGATGAAGTTACTTTCAACTAAAAATACTTCATCTATATACTTTATTGAGGTTGGTTTGTTCATATGCATCTTTGCCAAGGCAGTGGTCAAGGACGAGTAAGCAACAAGAGGTGTGGTGAATTTCATTTTTCCCCTGTTTATTCAAACTGTCATATACAAGATTTTATTTTGACGATGAAATGAAAATTTATCATTGTAGACGGACATGTTACATTTGGAGTGAGACAAAGACATGAGTTTAGGTATTGAACTCGAAATGAAAGCACCGTGAGCCTAGGCCTCCCAAGTCGGAGTCTCATTGATCTCAAAGTTATTTTGTGTGTTTGTTGTGTATCATCTTTTTCTGGATGTTCTTTTCATAGGTTTGTTTGCATATTTGTTATGTTGCACAGTTATACTTTTGCCTTTGAATTCATCGTGTTGTTACATGGGGATTAACGGTAAATTTTGTTTAGGAAGTTGGATTAAAATATAGACGAAGAACATGGATCACATATGACTTATTTCACTCTAATCTACAATTTATGAGTTTCATGCATTTTCATTATTGTTGTTATAAACTTAATTTGTATATGATGAAGCATTTTACACATTGGGTGTGGATTTTAACTTTTTTGATTTACATGTCACTTATTTAGGACTAATGTGGAATCGCAAGCACTTATATATATTCTTTTATGGCGGAAACTTTGGAAGGAAACTCATGAAGAAAGAGAAGATATTTCCAACTCCCATGTCAGGGAGTATCAGTGGGCAGACATCGTTCTTGCCCCTTTTTTGTAAGCTTTATCTGTAACTAGCGAGAATGCTCGAGATTGCAGTCGATAGTTCCCATATCTCATTATCCTAATCTACAGAACAGAAATACAAGAGGAAATAGCAGAGATGACTAAAATCAATATCTTTATGCATGGGATTGATGTGACTGAAGCAATGCTCTTCCCACAATTAACATGGAGAAGGTAGGAGAAAACGGAAATGGTTGGACCCTGGAAAGCCAAGGTTTACGATATGCACAACGTGGTCGTGAGCATCAAATCTAGGAGTGTCCATGGAGTTATGACAAACGAAGAGTTGTCATTTTCGTCTCCTACCGAGAATGATACATCAGAAAGTGAAGACTACAGTGATATGTTAACACCAGATGAGAAAAGGAATGTGCCTTGGGTACAGATTCTTCGAAATTGATTACTGACAATGGTCCAGCTAGGGTCATTACATAGTCAGTTATTTTGAGCAGAGAGATATTCCTATAGAAGGCATAATTGGTTGCATTATTGGTGAGGATAAAAAAGCAGGTTTGCTCCAAGAAAAACAAACAATTAAAAAAAATCAGTTAGAACGGGCACAATAAGATTATCATTCACGCATCTTTATGTTCAGAGCCACATATAACGTGGATGTAATATTTGTAATTTTTATGTGATACTTTGTTTATACATAAATGTGAGCCACACCAAATCAAAAATTTATGACATGTCAATTTTGTTAAAAGAAAAAAAATGGTTTAATGCATCGGGATCAAATCATAATGGGGCGAGGCAAAGCCGAGCTTTACCAATCGGGGCGAGGCAAAGCCAAAGCCGAATCAGAGCGTTACCAAATCATATTGGGGTGGGGCAGGGCGAGGCGAGGCGAATCCGAGCTTTACCAAATAAAAAATATGGTCCAAAGAAAGAGGCAGTGATGCAGTGTATTTGTAGTTTGTAGTTGTAGATTGAATTGGTGAACCAAGTTAGCGAAGCTGCCCGGGCGTAGCACGGGCACAAAATCTAGTTCCATTGAAAGGAATATCTTCTGAAATTATGTTCTGTGTTATCGACGTGGAGTCACCATATAACTCCTTAATTGGCAGACCTTGGCTACATGGGATTCTAGGCGTTGCATCGACATTTCATCAATGCATTAAGTTCCCTCATCCAAGTAGATTTGGCATTATAAAAGGAGATTGGATTGAAGAAAAGAAGTGTTATGAAATTGATGTTGAGTCATGCAATGAACGAACTATAGAGAAATAGAATTGGAAACATAACATCAAAGGAAGGCAGAAAAGTGAGAGATTGATGGTTGATGCAGTAGAGAAGACAAAATAAGAAATGTTACGAAGTAAATGTTTGCTGAAGATAGGAAGTGGCGAAACGTTCGCAGAAAGCAAGAAAGCCGCAGAAAATATCAATGATGCAGAGGTAGAAAGATGCAAAGGTAAGAAACTTAGAATTTGATATCAGAATAAAATTGAGAAAAGAAAGAAAAATGTATGACTGATTTGTTACAAAAAAAAATCAAAAAATATATTTTATGGAATGACAAAGACGAGAATTGAGAAATTATAATAAGAGATGAAATGCAAAAATAGAATAATCAGAACAATCAGAATGGGGCGAACCTATTATGGCGTGCACCCTAGTTCGCGAAATTAAAATTTCGCAAGAGGCAAATATAAGACCTAAAGTGCGTCATAGAAGGGGGTACCCGTCGCATGGCTCAGCAAGAAGGTTATACCGCTACTGGAACTTGAGTCATGGAGATTTGGGGTCAATAAAAACCCATCCAGGAGAGGCACCTTGGATTCTCAACTTAAGCATATGAATTGAGTTGGGCGACTAGGGTAATAAGGACTCTCATAAGGAGTGCAGAATATGACCAAGGCGCCGAGGTACACGGTTGAGTCAAGAGTGCCCGGGGCGTCTGGAGCGTACCTTGCCATTCTTGACAAGTCTTGTCTATGATGCACTCGGCCTGAAGAAAACCCCACTTAGGGTGAAGTCTCGTAACCATAATCCATATAGGCAAAATGGATAAGAGGCTGCGAAAACAACTGGTTGTTGGCAAGAATGGATGGGAGGAGCTAGCCTTGTATGGCAGAAGTACGTCTCCTTGAAGGGGAAACCAGGGGGAAGATAAGGGCGGCACCCTCCATTAGGGAGCTGATAAGTGTCTTAAGACGCAAATGTCATGAGGCTTTATTTTCGCAAGAATATTTAGACTTATCATATTTGTGCGACAATCCTGAAGAGGAAATAATGCAAAAGAAAAAGATAAGACGAGAGCAATGGGTCAACACATTAAAGTGTAAGGACGTCCTTCGATTTCGTCGCAAGATGGCAATGTCATAGGGATTTATTTTCGCAAGAATATATAGGGCTGTCATATTGTCGTAGCAGAAATCATAAAAGAAATGGTTAAGGCAAGATCAAGGGGTTTTTGCATGAAAATGCAAAGACGTCCTGCGATTTTGTCGCAATGACAAGAGGTGGCAAAATAAGACCTTTACTTAGGAAGGCAAAATAAGACCACATCAGAATACAAGAAAAATTACAATTCTAAAATATGTGATTGCGAGATTATGGAGAAATAACTGCGAGATTTGGGAATACATATACTGAAATATTTCACAACAATCTTACTGTACAAAGGTAACTTTCTTAATCTCTCATTTGAACACAAATAATAGAGGCAAGTATGGGAATGCATAAAATAAGAATATGTTATTTGTCTCCATATGATAGATCTACGCACAAAGTGAAAAATAAATTATATATTGATTAATCATATTACGAGAAAGAATTGTTTTTCTAACACATGCAGGAAGAAATAAAACAAATAGAACTTGTATTGAAGATTGAAGAAATTCGCAGTGATAAATTACAAGAATAGAAGATTAAAGGACAAATATACAGATAATACAAAAAATCAAAGAAGGAAGCAAAAATTATTTTTTAGTTGATTCTTCATCATCCTCATCAGACCCTTCTCCTTCCTCACTAGCGTCAGACTCTTATTTTTCCACATCTTCATCAGATTCTTCTTCGCTAGCATCACTATCAGAGATGACCAGAGTAGGTACATTCTTTGGAACTTCTTCTAAGAGGCAAGGATATGTAGAATAAAGATGTTGTTGTCATCGCTGACTTTTTTGATAGTTTGGTTGCGAAAAAGAATATCATCATTCTTAAAATTCGCAACAATGATCTTTAATTGGTCCTTCAGTCTAGAACATTTATCATTGCGAGAAGAAAGATCCTTTGCGAGCTGCTCCATCTCAGCCTCAAGTTCTTCAATTATTTTGCGAAATCTCTCTGCAGCTTCTGCGAAAATATAACAATGAATTAGCAAATTGATGGAAATTTATGAAAAACAAACAATTAAATAAGGAAGAGCAGTTAACAACCTTCTCTGTCAGAAATCATATCTCTAATCAAGGAAGTGTGTTCAGTATGAAGGCTAACATCTTGTTGATGGTGGATTTTCATTTAAGGCTAAAATTGTAAAAGCCAAAAAATTATGCGCTAACATCTTGTAAAAGATAAATCCATTAATAAGTGATGAATACTTCTTCACTTTACTAATTCACCTAGAATGGAGCATGTGGCAACAATCCCAGTTTGTGAATTAAATACAACATTATTAATTAGTGCATAACCAGCCTTGTATTTCCTGTACTCATTATCAGTGCGGCGAGACGACTGAGTGTTGTTCTCAGCAGAGCAACATGAACCTCCAAGCACTAGTAATAAAGCATGTACGAAATACCCGTATAGGCTGCATAAGCAGCCTTGTATTTCATGTACTCATTATCAGTGCGGCATGAGGACTGAGTGTTGTTCTCAGCAGAGCAACACAAACCTCCAAGCATTATAATGAAACATGTACGAAATACCCGTATATGCTGCAACTCCCGGTGTACTATACTAGCCCGATTGAGCATCTGGACTGACCATGTTAGTCTCAGAAACGATCACGACCATCCAACTTCACCAACCTGAATTGGATAGCTCAGATTAGATCCATGACTCCAAGCAGGTATTGGAATATTCACTACCGAACCAACGCGGGCCCTGCATGGTTGGCATCCCCAAAAGATTGGCATAGCTTGCCAAAACGTCCAAGCCAGAGTAGTATGGACGGAAAACCCTAAATTAGGGTTTGTGGCACATTACATGTGTCGCAAAACAGTCTCAACCATCCATCTTCACAGGTATAGATAGAGGGTGTAGATGTAGATTCAAAGGGCCCAGAGCATGTCAACACAATCACCGTGGGCCCGCCTACATACCTGACCGATCGGTCAGGACCAACCATGGTTGGTCATCCCAATTCGTACGCCCAAACAGAGCATGACGCACGGCCGTGAAACCCAAAATTAGGGTTTGAACATCACGAGTGTTCATTTTCTCCGGCACGAATGACGGGTCCGAGATTAGTTTAAGCAGGTCCGGTCATACCAACATGACCACCGTGGACCCATCTATCCCCTCACCTGATCGTCTAAGGCATACCATTCCTGGTTATCCCAAATCGCACGCCCAAACTAGCGTGGTCACACTTCCCAATTGCAAACTAATCTCAACCACTCAACTTCGCCGGACAATTTGAGTGGCTTATATAACGTTTTCATGGGACAGTCAGGTATAGGCGTGAACACCAGCATAACACCTACACGCCAGACCAATCGTCCACACCGACCAAGATTGGAAGTCTTGGAACGCGTGCCCGAAGTTGGCACGATGTGCGTCTTTTGCGGCACCAGTTTTCTATCGCAAATTGATCTCGACCACTCAACTTCGCCAGACGAATTTAGTGGCCTAGATCACACTTTCTTGAGATAATGGGGGTATGGGTGCCTACACCTTCATGCCATCTACACGCATGTATGATCGGCTGGCCAAAATCGTATCCCAATCTTGGATTCGATCAGGCTGAAGAGTGGTGCTTGCGCACCTTCTCCAAAACCCTAATTTCACCAACGGTCACAGATGAGTGTCTCAAAGATCATCTCATTCGTCCAACTTCACCGGCTTGGTTATACAGCCCTGGTCAGGAGTTAATTGGTCAGTGCGGCGTCATGGTGATCACCATCTGTCACCCTACCACACCATGTGGTCGGTCAAGGAAGGACTTGCTTGCTCAACCTCTGAACCATCAAATGAAGTAGTTTGGATATGAGGCTACTTTGAGATGCTCAAATAGCGATGTTTCATATATGCTGGATACACTCGATGCAGTACCTTCATAGAATGCGCACGATACTTCACAAGTATCAACTTCCTAAATAACGTATTTATTTAATCTAGCATTACATGCTACTTTCTGTGGGTCCCACGATCTACACGCTCGATACATCAATCATGTCACAAACTGTGGGATACATACTGGGGTATTGGTCTGGCAGTTTACAGTGTGCAACGCACAACGCGCCATCACAAGAACGTGTCAGGAAGTCATGGACGGTTAGTGATGATGGGAGAAGTGGGCAAGACTGGTCGTGTGACACTAACACATTACTCCACTACTCCATAACTCCGCTTTCTCCACTTCCCACGAGATACGAGGGTTAGGCTAAAAGACTTGTATAAATAGGTTCTCCATCCTATTTTTCAAACAAAACAAGACAACAGAGGCAAGTGTTGATACAATCGTATTCAAACACCGGAACTGATAGCTTACATCCTGCAAGACAGTTCAGCTTTCTGATACAAGTCATACATAGCCAACACCTTCAAATTCTCAACACCTTCTTTGCTTTCCTCCCTAAGATCAACCCCATCTCCTTCACTTTGTGACCGAAACAAGTCTGGAAAGACCATTTCTTGGTTTAGGCCGGATTTGCACATATTGATTTCTCGAATCTACAAGCACTCGCCGCGCAGTGCATTTGTATAAGGTTTAAATTCATTCCTCATCCACACACCCCAAATTACCAAAACCGGCAGGAATAGTTTTCACCCATAAACAATTGGCGACCACAGTGGGAGGTTAATCTCTCGGTTGCAATATCAATTTTCCGGTTCTCAATTTCATCTTTTCAATATCCCGTTCGATTTTCTCAATTTCAAGGTGATAGATCTTAGAACAAATTCAATCAACAATTCATTTCAAGATGGTGGGACTCGGGTCTGGATCAATAATCAATTCTGATGGAGCTAGTGTGGATTACACTCCCGGTGTCGATGTACCTGTCAGTGGATCTACCATGGTCAATACATCTCGTGGAGCCGTCACTTCTACCACCAGCGCCGGCGTAGCAGGGGATGTTCCAGTAAGTGTAACACCTCCCATCACCAGAGCCAGCCGAAAATCCCGGCATCTCCTCAAGTGTGTAACACCTCCGGTAGTCACCAGAGAAATAACTTCCACTCCTTCATCAGGATGAAGAGCCGGAGGGACGAGAGGAGGACCATCTCCCATTACCATTGCAGACTTGATGGAGAAGCAGGAAGTTCTTGCTAAGACTCAAACGGATATGGCCGCATCTCAGAAAGAGGTATTCACTTTTCTTAAAACATTAACTGATCGATTGCCACAAGAGCCGTGACAGCCCCTGGATCTAACAAGGAACGCATTCAATGCACCAGAGAAGGTATTTCAGCGGCGCGGACCTTTATGGACCTGATCAAAGAAGCGACATCAGATATGAGCAGTCCTGTCATGGAGACTCCTACACTGGGGACTGATCCTCACAACGATCCTCCTCAAGTCAATATTTTTACTATGAACCAAAGGCCGGTGGATCGGGAAGCGGTTTCTCTAGTGGAAATTTTATGAGAACTTTCTCACCTCTCGAAGAATCAAGGAACGGAGACGTTTTGCTGCAATCAACCAGAGGAAGGTCACAATCTTGCCCTACATGTCACTGCACGCATCAAGGATTCAGAGTTCAAGACGGCCCTTATCGAGACAGGAGAGTCTTCAAATGTGATTACTCTCAAGAATCTCAGGACATCCAAGGTTCTCCCAGACAAGGTCGTACGGAAGCCTACCACAATGACGGACTTCGAGGGAAACCAAACCAACACATACGGGAGAAGCTACGCAGAAAGAATCAGACAAGTTTGTTGCGTCCCACTCCCCACATGGGCGTCAATTCATGAAGAAGACCGGCTTGCATCATTGAGGGCTAAAACCCACGATGCATCTTTGCTGACGAAGCATTCTTCTCCATCCTGTGAATCCACGACCCACGTTCACACAAAGAGGGAAAGAACTTTTGTGACGAGTCGTGACCAGAAAGGGAAAACAGTATACCGACGCTGCCATTATCAATTAGCAGGGGAGACTGTTACCCAGTCTCTCCACCCAATGGAATGCTACAACATCAACGAACCACAAGAACAAGTGCTAGATGCTCCACAACAGCTACAAGATGGCACCAACTCCACAACTGATGAGATTGAAATCGTTGAGGAATCTCCTATGCCTATCCCCATCATCTCAACCTTATGTACGGATAAACGCACGAAGCTCGTGGAACTTCTCAAAGAGTACCAGGACATATTCGCTTGGAAATATGAAGAAATGGCGGATTTAGATGAAAATTGGTCACCCATCATATACATGTCATACCTGGATCCAAGTCGGTTAAACAGTTACAATTAAGACATGAGGAAAATGGATAAATCAGGTGTTGCATAGACTTCAGAGACTTGAACAGGTGCTGCTCCAAAAACGATCCTCCTCTACCTAACATCGACATGTTAGTAGATGCAACCAGCGGACAAAACATGTTCTCCTCCATGGATGGATGTAGCGGATACAACTAGATAAAGATGTACGAGCATGACGCAAGTAAGATATCTTTTCGAACTCCTCTCGGAAATTTTTATTATACCATACTGCCATTTGGTTTAAAGAATGCTGGTGCAACGTATCAACGCTCTATGACGACAATCTTCCACTGGAGCCGATATCTCAAGGGAGCAGCCTCAAGAAGATAACGATGTCCACGCGTCATATCGAGCAAGATCCGGGCGATTCACTCTATCAGACAATGGTCGAACAAGATACGGGCGAGTCACTTTACTAGACGGTAGTACATGTCTATTATGCTATGTTGGAGAACCTGCGATTTTGGTCATCCTCTGGAGATGTTGAACGCTCATCTACAACAACATATTCCCTGATAGAAAGAACCAGGCATGCCGGTAATGAAGAGCCTCATAATGTTCGTAGGGGCATATATCTCACCAACAGGCGATACAACCTTCAACCTTTTGTAAGCATTTCCCTGAAGCAGCAAGAGGAAAACCACCGAGATACAACATCATGCGCGTCCGACAACTCCAAATCCAGTACCACATGCACGACACCCAAAATGATGAAACAACGTCCACGATATTCCATATCAGGCTCGACAACAACCACTACGAACAAACCATGTAAACCACGCTTGGGGACTGAGGCTCAGCATGAAGTTCCTTCACCGTCAGTCAAGGACTTCTTCAACACGAGAGAGATGGTCAGTCAAGAAGCATGGAATTCGCAAGGGTAAATCGAACTGAAGAGGAAGCCACTTCAACGCTCCCTCTAGCAGAAGATGCTTCAATGGTCTTTTCAAGAGCTGCCTCAACACTCTCTCCGGGACCCACGTTCGCTTCAGAATCCTGCTTCAACACTCTCTTCAGGATCCACCTCAACGTTTGCACCAGAAGCCACTTTAACATCCTCTCGATCCGTTTCAACACTCAGGCTACATCAATAATCTGCGCTCTGGTCAAGTTATCTTTGATGTACCCATTGCTCAACATACGTCTCATCCATCCTTCATGAGGGCCCAGCGGTGCATGAAAAACCCTGAAGTCGATAGGATAAGGGTTATCCCGTGGAACAGATATTTTCATATAGTTGAAAAGGCACGGTGAACAACTCATCATCAATGTTCGGCATATCTTTGAAGCTGTCAAAACCTCCTGACTTGGCACCAGCATTATCCCCAGAAGACATCTCAACAGGAGTTCTATTCTTTATTCTACAATAAAAGACAAGAGTCAGTACTTGTATAAAAATGCTTGAGATGTTTATTCACACACGATAGAACACACATTCACGTTGGAGTACACAAGGCTGGTATTGGGTCCAAACACCGGTATTGATCAAGTCACAAGTCCGGTGTTGATCAAATTTCAATTCCGGTATTGATCAAATTTCAAATCCGGTGTTGATCAAGTCACAAGTCCGGTATTGCTCAAGTTTCAAGTCCGGTGTTGATCAAGTCACAAGTACGGTGTTGATCAAGTCATAAGTCTGGTATTACTCAATTTTTAAGTCCGGTGTTGATCAAGTTTCAAGTCCGATATTGCTCAAATTTCAAGTCCGGTGTTGATCAAGTCACAAGTCCGGTATTGCTCAAATTTCAAGTCCGGTGTTGATCAAGTCACAAGTACGGTATTTCTCAAGTTTCAAGTCCGGTGTTGATCAAGTCACAAGTCTGATGTTGATCAAGTCACAAGTCCGGTATTTCTCAAGTCACAAGTCCGGTATTGCTCAAGTTTTAAGTCCGGTGTTGATCAAGTCACAAGTCCGGTATTTCTCAAGTTTCAAGTCCGATATTGATCAAGTCACAAGTCTGGTATTTCTCAAGTTTCAAGTCTGGTATTGATCAAAGTTACAAGGTTGGTATTTGAATAAAACAGACGCACGCAGCAGGGCCGATTTTTAGTTGAAACATAGGGTCGATGTTCAGTCAGGCACACAGCGGGTCCCACTTGATACCATCCCCATATTGGTCGAAAAAGGCACAATCGGCTTCAAGCAAAGCAGACATGCGGCGGGTCCCACTTGATTAGGCACAAGCAGCCCCATATTGGTCGAAGCAGGCACAGCCGGCCCCAAGCAAAGCAGGCACGTGGCACGCAGTGGACTCACGTTTAACCGAACTAGGCGCATGATGAGTCCCACGTTTAACCGAAGCAGGCACAACAAGCCCATGTTCGATCAAGCAGGCGCAACAGACCCACGAACGAAACAGGCGTAACAGTACATCAAAGCAGGAAAGACCGACATCATGCTAGGGGAACGCTTGCCTGGACGTCTCTTGAACGTGATATGCTCGAAGGAAAGGACGACCCGTCTCTCCTGGTAACATCTAACTTTGTCTCATAAGTTTTATCTTTAACTGTCACCATCATATGCCTACCCCACAATAGTGTAACCATTATGTGCTAGGCAGGGGACTTAATGTTGATGGTGGATTTTCATTTAAGGCTAAAATTGTAAAAGCCAAAAATTATGCGCTAACATCTTGTAAAAGATAAAGCCATTAATAAGTGATGAATACTTCTTCACTTTACTAATTCACCTTGAATGGAGCATGTGGCAACAATCCCAGTCTGTGAATTAAATATAACATTATTAATTAATGCATAACCAGCCTTGTATTTCCAGTACTCATTATCAGTGCAGCATGACGACTGATTGTTGTTCTCAGCAGAGCAACACGAACCTCCAAGCACTATTAATGAAGCATATACGAAATACCCATACATGATGCATAATCAGCCTTGTATTTCATGTACTCATTATCAGTGCAGCATAACGAATGAGTGTTGTTCTCAGCAGAGCAACACGAACCTCCAAGCATTATAATGAAACATGTATGAAATACCCGTACATGCTGCAACTCCGATTGAGCATATTACTCTCGGTGTGCTATACTATCCCGATTGAGCATCTGGACTGACCATGTCAGTCTCAAAAACGATCACGACCATCCAACTTCACCATCATGAATTGGATAGCTCAGATCAGATCCATGACCCCAAGCAGGTATTGGAATATCCACTACCGAACCAACACGGGGCCCGCATGGTCGGCTAATGCGTGTCGTAACCACAACAAATTAATTAATATTTTACTACCTAATTAACAAGTAATATAGTGTAGTCAAGATCGTTCCCACGAGGAGCAAGAGATTTTTAGTTGTAAAATTGTCACAAAAAGGGGGGGGGTTGGTTTTAGATTTTAAAAGCAAAAGAAAGTAAATAAAGCAATCAAAAGTGTAAGTTGAAATCAATAAGAGAGAATAGATCAAGGAATCCTTCTTCATTGCAAAACAATGATTCAAGTTATGTTCTTTTCCACTTTTTATTAGTCACGGATTATCACCAACCGTAGATATAACTGCTATATCAGTGCTAATCCCTAAATCCCTTGTATCACCGGATACAGAAGTTCTCGCCTACCGGATTCTATTTACCAAACTACCTAGTAGTAGATCACTCAAGATGTAATTTAGTTAAACGCATTAATATTTATGAATTTATTAGGTTGATATTAGTAGTTAGACTCTTAGATCAAGGTCCACTTTCTAACGTTGTTTTCACACACATTTGATCCACGGAATCCCTCCGCAAGGTCTCGTGTTTTCTACTTGTGTAAAGAGTCAAGAAACGATTACTTATCCCCTAACTTTCACTAGCTTTAGATTAATTAACAAATCAATTTAGTATGCATCCTAAACGACCTATCAATCAATCATAAATATTCTTATTAGCAAAAATAAACGATAATCATGTGAAAAACTCAAAGTAGGTTTAAAACAAAACTCAAATCATATGTTAAGAACTAGGAATTCATCCTCAATAAATAAGAAAATTAGCTACTCATGCTTTTGAAATTCACACAATAATAATTAAAAGGAGAAGTTTTGAAGTTCACACAAATAATTAAAAGAATAATTTTGAAAAAAACAATGCAAAAACACAAGTGTTGTGTGTGTAAAAGGTGTGCAAAAGATGTGTAGAAAAGTAGAGAAATTCTCTATTTATAGGCTTCAATGCTCTCCTAATCTTCAAAGGAAATAGAATCCCTTTCCTTTAGCAATTCAATTTCTAAATTCAAGTCTTTACCAAATCCTCCATCTTCTCTTTCCAAATCCAAGATCAACTCTTCATCCAAATCCAAACCCAAGTCTTCACACCATGAGAGAAGTCCACACAAAATTCTATAATTTTGGTCGCCTGAAAGCTGGTTACATCGCCGGAAGTTCACTGGAATCCGTCACCTTCGGCCACCTGAGTTCTGTCGCCGTTGACAGAATATTCCGCCAGATTACGTTAAAATTAACAGTCAGAAGGGTCAAACCGTTAGTCAAGGGTCAAAGGGCCGAGTCTCAGTCAGATGTCTTAGTCAGGCTGCGTTGGCTTACTCGGCTGATGGAGCGGTCATCACTGAGTTGACTCGCTGGTGAAGTAAATTGGACAGAGTCTCCTCTGTTTTATGGCATTTCCCAGGCCAATTTTCGGCCATTCTTCTCTTCAATTCCTGCAATCCTAAGACATATATCTAAGCATTCTTCACTGCAGTACCAATAACACCAGAACTTCACAGCATATGAGCTAGCATCTCCATTTAGTCTTCAATTCATCTTTATCAGTTATGTCACATCTCGAGCAGCACCATCTCCTGTAACAGCAGCAGCACATCCACATACCCATTTGCTCTTTATACCAAAATCGCCACCAAATTCATGCTCTCGATCTATAACTCAAGCAACGGCAGCATGAAACCCTTATCCCAAACCCATTTCTTCAATTCAACAACAACAACTCTTCCCTGATTTCTTCAATTCCATCTCTTGACCGACAACAACATCAAACCCTAACCATTTCCTTCTCAACCACCAATATCATCATCTCTTCTCTTCTTGGGATTCAACAGAAAACCCATTAATTCTTCAACACCATCACCAACACAGCTCTCGATCCACTCTACTTCAGAGATTCTACAGAACCACCACAAGATCTAACCATCATAAATACTTTAAAACTCAAATTAACTCCAACCCCATCTTAGGAACAGTATTAAATCTAAATCCTGCTTGATCTTGGTCTCTCAATTTTAGATGAACCCATCTGCCATTTCTCACTGTATTTGTTGCTAGTGAGAACTCCGATTCAATTCCAATCCATACCCATCTTTATTTGGGAATCAAAAGCTCAGGTAAATATCTTCTCATCTTCTCCAGTAATCACTGCCTTCTTATACTCTCTAAGGATCTTTCATCTCAATTTCAATTTTCTTCTCTCGGTTTCAACAGCAGCAGCCACTACTTTTTAGTTTCAGGTGAATGAATGAGAGGTAATGATTGAGTAGATTCTCAATTTAGGGTTGTAGAAGTAAGGGATGGATAATGGTACCCTATTACATAGGCTAGGGGACACCCCAGTGATACCCTATAACATGTGGCCACCCCTTAACATCAGCTGGCTGCTTCTAATACTCCTCTTAGGGAGTTGGCCCTTAACTTTGACTGGGCTCCAAATAGTGTTTGCCTAGGAAATGACAATTTCGTCCTTTTTGCTCAATTGGGTGATTTCTTTTTTTTTCTTCTTTCGTATGACTCCAAAGTACCTAATAACTCAAAAACACGCGTAAAATACATAATTCGCAAGAAAAATAGCTGAGAAAGCATAAACAATAAATAATAAATACTGTGTATTCTACACCTATCAAATTCCCCCACACTTAGACTTCGCTAGTCCTCGAGAAAATCAAACTAAAACTTACAACTTCAAAGCGTTCCAGCGTCCCAAGCATCCAAAGAGCTATGAGGACATAGAGTTTCTGCATGCTAGTAATAAGGAGTTAGAAATACTAAAGAACATATTCTCATTCTTAAATGTTGAGTGAGAAATAACCACACCATAATGAGAGAACGGGTGTTTGAGAAATGATCAATAAGCATTTCGCCTCGACTTCTGCCTCACCAAAAAGGGTTTTATGAAATTGCACTCAAAAATACGGTTTTTTTATGGGTCTCGCATGTGCGCAGGTAGGAATGAAGAGAGAATTCCTGCAACACGTTGAATGGTGGGAAGGACAACTTCCTAAATATTTTAAAAACCCACATCTTTTAACATTTTGAAAAACCATTTTTCTGACGATCTCTAGGAAAGGAAATCAACCACTATTATCGAGGATGAGATTACTTACTTACCTTCACATCCGATTTCTAATTATGATAACATCACTCTCACGACATCCAATAGAAACGTCTTCCGCTCCTCGTATTTATCTTCTCGATCCTCGTCTTCGGTTTCAACTATTGATGATAAACTTTCGAATTTCGTAGATCCTTGAAAATTTTGTAACTCTTTACCTTGAATCCTTGTTGCTTGAAACTTCTTTATAGATTTTTCCTTCCCCACGGCTTATTAAATAATAAAAAAAAAAAAAAAAAATCTTGTCTCATTTTTTTTTTAATGACAAGAAAAATTATACAAAACAAAGTGGACATAAAACAAACCATGGTCGTGGGAAAAGTACTTTACCGCTTGATGTCATGCTGCTTGATGCTCGCGCAGGGGTGCACCTCCCTGCTGTATTTTGCTCGCGCACGGAATGAAAAGTTGATTTTTTCTGCTATCTTAAATTCGCGCAGGGGGCCAATCCTGCTATTCAAGATGCGCGCAGAGTTTGGGATGTGTACATTTTCACGTGCTTGGATAGACGAAAATGTTCGCCACATTTGTTGTTGTCCCGTACGATGGGGATAAGATTGAGACAGGGTAAAAATGCTCAAACTGTGCACCCACCCTATCTGCGAGGTGTCTGAGACGTTGCTGACAGTAGACTCGATCTGTTCCATTTTGTCATTCGGGGCTGTCTGCGGATTCGATCATCCGCAATAGCTTATATTTAACACGAGTAATATCGATAAAGTATGATATACCAAAATAATATGGAATTAAATTTCTGAATTGAAATAACAAGATAAATACCTACTGCTTCGACAACAGCTGCCTCATTAAAACCTTAGTGTGGAAAACCCAGTGGGATAAAACCATCAAAAAGGAAAAAGAGTGGAGCACAGTAGGATTTGAAACTACTTCTAATGATAAAACTTATTTAAGTGGAACAAATTCCACGGCTTCCATGGCTTTGAATCCTCTTTTCCATCGAGGTTATGCAAGTAGTAGGATCCTCGAGATGCTGGCCTATCCACTATGTATGGACCTTCACAGTTTGCTCCGAGCTTCCCACAGTTTGGTTTCATTGTGACCGCCCGGGTTTTCTTCAAGACATATTCCCCTGGCTTGAATGACCGTTCTCTGACTTTGCGATCATACCTCAGCTTGATTGCCTGCTGGTATCGAACTAACTACTGCAAGGATATTTCTCTTTGTTCTTCCAGCAACTCTTTATCTAAAGCTAGGATGTTGTCGTTTTTCCCTGATTTGATAGCACGAGTTTTGGTAGTCTTGAGTTGTACCTCGGTAGGTATGACCGCTTATGTCCCATATGCCAATATAAATGGTGAAAATCCAGTGGATCTTTTTGGGGTTGTTCGATAGGACCATAAGACTACAGTGAATTCTTCGGTCCATTTTCCCTTCGCCTTCTCTAGCCGTTTCTTGAGATTGTCCATAATAACGCGGTTGGTCGCTTCTGCCTGCCCGTTGCTCTGAGCATAGTTAGGAGACGAGAAATTGTGGAGAATATTCAGGCCCTTGAAGAAATCTTTGATTACTCCGGAATCAAACTGTTTCCCATTGTCTGATATTATCGCGTCTGGTATTCCAAATCTGCAGACGATATTCTCCCATATGAATCTTTTCACATCATGTCTGGTAACGTGTACCAGTGCCACTCATTCGACCCATTTGGTGAAATAGTCAGTAGCAGCTAATACGAATCTGACGCCTCCATGAGCATTTGGAAGCGGTCCGACGATGTCTAATCCCCACATAGAGAATGGTTAGGGACTAAAAACTGGATGTAATTCGTTGGCGGGCCTTTTCGTAATTGGAGCGTGTTCTTGGCATGGCACACATTTATGCGCATAATATTTAGCGTCTTTTCTGCATGTACGGCCAGAAATACCCCTGGGTGAGTACCCTGTGTGCGAGACTGCGCCCTCCAGAATGGCTTCCACAAATTCCCTTATGAGCCTCTGCCAGTATTATTCGTCTTTCCTCGGCTGATACGCATCGCAAAAATGGCTCCAAAGCTACATCTTTGCGGTATAAAAGCCCTTCGATCATTGAGTATCTCCATGAATTCTTTTTCACCTTTGAAGCCAGTTTCTCATCTTCAGGGAGTTCGCCGATTGTCAGGTATTGGATGTAAGGTTGACGCCAGTCAGCAATGTTTTCAACATGATCGCCTGAATTGTCTGTCACTGGTCTATCAATATCCATATTGCTGTCGATGTTCTCTGTATCTCCCTGTGCTGATGTAGCTGCCCTCTCTCCCCTACTAGCGTGTTCCAAAGCCATAACAAAATGGCTGTCGGAGATTCTAGGTAATTCTTGGAAATTTACTATAATGAAACTGGCGGTGTCTGTTGGCACTACGGAAGACAGATATGCTAAAGCATCTGCATGCCTGTTCTCCAATCGTGGTCACTGCCCAATAGAGAATCGGTCATACTCATTTTCCACCTCTCTCATATGATCCAAATATAATGCCATTCTCTCTTCCTTTGCTCTGTAGGTCCCCAGAGATTGGTTAACTACTAGCATGGAATCAGTCACCAACTTCACGTTCTTCGCATCTAACTGCTTGACAACTTTTAAACCGATAATCGTAGCTTCATATTTAGCTTTATTGTTTGATGCTTGGAAACCCAGCCTGGTCGCTTTCTCGATCCTCGAACCTTCGGGAGTAAGGATTACGTATCCAACTCCAGCACTACTAACGTTTGAAGACCCGTCAGTAAATACGGTCCATAATGGTTCTGGTGTATCGATCTCCGTTACAGACTCGCCCCCAGTCTGATCAGTGACTGGCTAAGTGGGTTTGAACAACTCTTCTCCTTCTCTAGCAACCATTTCTATATCGTCCACAGGAAAATCTGCTAGCAGTGCAGCCAATGCATGTCCTTTTTCTGCAGTTCTGGTTTCGTACTTGATCTCATGCGCCCCCATAAAATTTGACCATATGGCTAGTCGACTGGAATCATCAGCACGTTCCAGGATTCTCTTCATCGGGTATTCCGAGTATACTACGATCTGCCTTCCTTGGAAATAAGGCTTGAGGCGACGAGATGCATGGAACAGTGCAAGTGCTATCTTCTCAATTTTCTTGTACCGTGTTTCCGCCCCATCAAGGATTTACTGACAAAGTAAACAGTTTTCTCATGTGGATCCGTAACAAACAACACTGCACTCACAATGTTCTCCGTTGCAGCCAGATAAACTCCAATTGGTTGTCCAGTTTTTGGACTCACTAAAACCGGAGGGATTGACAAATACTGCTTGATCTCATCAAAATCCCTTTCACACTCAGTCGTCCAAACAAAATTCACTGCTTTCTTCAAAACATCAAAGGATGGCTTGAATCGATCCGATGAGCGTGAAATGAAACGGTTTAAGGCTGCTAATCGTCATGCTAGCTTCTGGACCTCCTTCTTGGTTCTTGGGGATGGCATTTCTATGATGGCTCTGATTTGTTCCGGAATCGCCTCGATTCCTCTATGTGTCATCAAGTATCCAAGGAACTTTCCCGATGACATCCCGAATGAACACTTTGCTGGATTGAGCTTCATACGATATTTCCTTAAGATATCGAACGTCTTTTGTAGATCAAGAAAATGCGATTCCTTTTGCTGAGATTTCACTACCATATCATCGATGTATACTTCCATCGAATTCCCGATCAGATCCTTGAACATATGGTCTACCAAGTGCTGGTAGGTTTCCCCTGTGTTTTTTAGCCCGAACGGCATTACAGTACAGCAGTAAACTCCCCTGTTAGTCACGATTGAAGTATGCTCTTGATCGTCCTCGAACAAAGGTATTTGGTTATACCCAGAAAAACCGTCCATGAATGACAGTCTCCCAAACCCTGCGGTTTTATCCATCAAATCTCTTATTATTGGCAGCGGGTACGGATCATTCGGACATGCTTTATTCAAATCGGTAAAATCGATACAAACACGAATTTTACCATTCTTCTTTGGAATGGGTACCACATTTTACAGCCAGCGAGGATATTGCACTGGTCGAATAAATCCTGCTTCCAACAACTTTTCGACCTCTTCAGTAACTCCATATTTTTTGCTTTGCGCCATATTTCTGATTTTCTATCGGACAGGATGGAAATTCTCGTCGATATTTAGCATGTGGCAGGCTACATTCGGATCTATCCCTGGCATCTCAGCAAAAATCCATGCAAAAATGTCGGTGTTTGCCCTTAGCAATGTAATCAAACCATCGCGTTCATGTGTAGGTAGATCTGCCCCTACGAACGTTGTTTTGTGCTCCTCATCTCCAATCTGGACCTCGATCAGTTTCTCAACTGTTGGGGGTTCAGCTGCGTCCTCTCCCCTATATGATTCCGGAAGGAGAGGATTCTGTAATTGCTATTTCTGCTCGACTCGCATGATCTGGTTTCCACTGACTTCTGACTTCTTGTACTCATCCATTGCACTCTCATGACACTTATGGGCGGCCATCTGGTAGCCTCTAACTTTAACAACTCCTTCTGGGGTAATAAACTTCAGGCATTGATGATTAGATGATGTGACTGCACCGATCTCATGCAGCCAATCTCATCCTACGATCGCATTGTAGGGTGCTCGGCAATCCAGTAACAAGAAAGTGCCCAAGACGGACTTGTCAACCACTGTTATCGGTATATTTACTTTTCCAATCTCCTTTGTAACTTCTCCGCTGAAACCGATAATTGGGTTTTCATCCTCCTCGATCAAGTCGTGTGGGAGATTTATAGAGGAGTAAGCTCCTGAAAACAGCACACTCACTGAGCATCATGTATCCAATAAAATCCGGTGCACACGAAACATGCCAATCCAAGCAGTTATAACGACGACATCGTTGTGTGGAGCATATACACCTACCATGTATGCTTCAGAGAACTCGATCTTTTTGCACCCAAGATCCCTAGTTTATGCTCCATTACCGCTGACAAAATCAATGTGATTTGTCAGGTACCATTCTTTCAATTGTCTGAGCTCTCTCCTGGTCTCGTCTTTCGATACCCGCCTGGTCATTGAATGGATCCTGACGTGACTGACGTTAATCACACAAGCATTAATCACATGTGTAGTTCCAAACTGACCAGGACCTTTACCAAAGTCCTTTTTCACGAACTCTTGCAGCTTTCCAGCGTCGACCATTCGCTAGACCTCGATCTGTAAAGAGCGGAAATTCTCGGTCTTGTGACTATGATCCTTATGGAACTTGCAGTATTTGCTCCTATTGTGTTTATCACGTGTCTCAGCAGGCAAAGGACGAGGGGGGCTCAAATCGTTGATGATTTTCTCGTACAATTCTGCAAGTTGTATGTTCAACGGTGTCAACTTCATATCCTGGAATTTCTGATATCCAGTTTCCATTCTTTCACTTTGGTTCTTATCTCGGACTTCTCCTCGGTCATTGTGATGGCCGCTCGAACGGTTCTCCGATTTGTCTTTCTTCCCATCACTTGGATGATTGGATGATATGTTAACATCTCTCGTTTATCGATCTTTGGAATCATCTTCCACTCAAGCATATTCTTCAACTCGATCATACAGTCCTTCCAGAGTCTTGGGTGGTATCTTGATTAAGGATCCATACACACCTCTTTGATCGTGCTGGTATGCTTGCTTGTAAGCCTCGATGACGACTTGGTCATTGGAACCATCCACGTCGGCCAATTCTTGCTTGAAGCGCCTAGTAAACTGTCTGATACTTTCATCCTTCCGGATTTCAAGAAGGAACAAGGCATGGTATCCCTTCCGATCACGTCTGTTGTATTTGTAATGAGAGCAGAATTCTCCAACCAGCTCATTGTAAGTACCAATCGACTGTGCTGGGAGTCGATTGAACCATTTTATTGGTCCTCTATCTAATGACTGTGGAAACATTTTCCACATCAATTCATCATTGTGCTGCCACAGAGTCATGGCAGTTTCATAGTGCAAAACATGCTGATTTGGGTCATCTGTTTTCTCATCGAATTCTGGCAGATTTGGAACTTGAAAATTCATCGGCGATCGGAATTCTCTGATACTAAGCTTGAAAGGTGCTCCGGAAGATCGGTGCAACTAGTCCAAGTTTTCTTCTCTGGTTTGCTTTTTCGACATTACTTTCTCGATCATCTTGCAGAGGCGAGCTTCTGTTATTGTGTCCACATCATCATCTGAGGAACTGTCTTCCTTCTCATAATCTTGGTCCTATGGGATATGAGTTTTAGATCTCATTATTTTCCTCTGCGGTCCAGCAGGTTCTTTTCCAGCTCTTCCTTGCTCCGAACGAGCATAATAATCCTGCGAAAATTATCGATCATCATGCCAGTCTCAATCTTCATCCTCATCGTTTCTGAGGCGTTTTGAATTGATGTTGGATCTAGCCGCACTCTGCTGAGTTGCAGCTGGCCGGATCCTTCCTCGGCGTGGTAGTACACACCTTCGTTTAGGTAATTCTCCAGTGGGTAACA
This sequence comes from Papaver bracteatum, assembly GCA_023529315.1. Classification (NCBI taxonomy): domain Eukaryota; kingdom Viridiplantae; phylum Streptophyta; class Magnoliopsida; order Ranunculales; family Papaveraceae; genus Papaver; species Papaver bracteatum. The sequence continues at coordinate 2,754,239 of JAJJWX010000447.1, read as the reverse complement.
AATTTCTCTCTGGTTGATCAAGATCGATCACCTCTCTGTTTGGTTTTGCATCTTGAGGTTCAATTCGACTTCCAAGGAGTTGCCATACAGACCGACTCCTATTTTTGTTCAGATCACCAATCTTAGGTCGAGACTGGTTCTCACGCTCCAATCTCAGGAGAGCGTTCTCCTTCTCCAACTCGTTCAGCCGATTGCGCAACAGTTCCTCCTCTGTACTAGGAGTCGCGGTGCGTCCGTCTCGCAAATCCTTTCCATCTGCATTCCTCCTAGACGGGATGCCGAACACATGCCCTCTGTTTTCTCGAACTAATGGGTTTTACCCACCAACATCCATTTCTTCGACATCCATCACTGGTTGTTTTTCCCTTCTCCGATTTAGATCTGGAGTTCTGTCACGTAAACGATCTCGATCTCGTCCTCGATCCAGGGATCTGTTATGAGCATCATCTCGATTTTGACCCTGCCTGTTTCAAGTGGGTACTGCTGGGGCTGACTGAACTTCAACTTCGTGTCTTTCAGCCTCGCTCATGTGATGTCGAGGATTGTTAACAGAATCAACCCTTCGTGCAGTTTGTTTGATTACTGCCATAACTCGATCTAGTAAAACACGATTTTCTTTTCTCGAAACCGTTAGTCGGCGCCACTGTTTGTAAGGTAAAATTGCTTCTACCCCAAACACAAAAATTTGTATGATGTAGTTGTTGTAAATAGATCATTGCTTCAATCTTCAATTGAATTATGGATGGAGGGGGGGGGGGGTACCTGCAAAAAAAACCTCCGATGCTAAAGTCAGTTTTAGGATTTTTTTACAGGAGTTTTTGTGGAATCAATTGCTTACCTTTTTGGTTGTAAAACTCTCCATTTATATGTGGCCAATTTCAGTTTTATTTCTTTGATTTTATGGCAGATATCAATTGCCATAACTGGCCCCTGCATGCCTCCCTGCAATAACAGTCCCTGCAATAATTCTCCTGCATGCCTGCATGGTTGCAAGCCCTGGCTTCCCCTGCATGGCTCCCAGAATATTCCAGAAACTTCCATTATGGTTAAGGAATTACAATGGGGTGTATATAACCAAAGGTGTAAGGGAAATGGGTGTATGCAGACGGGGCGCAAATATCCTCCGAGTAATAGGACATGGGCGTAAATATCCGGGGGATACGGGATTAACCAACATCGAGCAACACCAGAACATGCCCAACAATTAATCGTCATTTAATCGGCGATTAATATCCACGTAATCGCCTTCCTCTCTATTCGACGATTAATCATCATTTAATCGGTGATTGCCGCTCGCTGCAGCCGCCGACTTTGGCCGCCGGCCAGTAACCGTCAATCACTGCTGCTGCCGTTCTGTTGATCTTCCGGTATATATGACAGCATGCTGATGCCGTTAGTGACGACGTTAAATATTAACCGAAGATGCCGACGTCGTTAAGGGTTAACGGAATATACCGGGTATATGCCGACGCCGTCACTAACGTCGTTAACCATTAACGGATATGCTGACATGGCGAGTTAAGCTGATGTGGACATTGATGCTGACGAGGGGACCATTGCTGACGTGGAAGTTGACGAGGCGACCATTGCTGGCGTGGAATCTTTCCCGGCTGCTGTCGTGGCGAACAGTGATGACGTGGTATTCCATTGCTGACGTGGCGGTCGGTGGTGATGTGGCACATGTGAGAGGGCTTCCTAGTTGCTTGATTTGAACCTATGCACATGGGCTTCTATGCAAGGTGTTTGTTAGGCCTAGTTAGCACTACTTGGGTAAACAAGGGAAGCACCTTAGGCCCAACGAACCCTTTTTTGCTACTAGTAGGAGCTTTGGTGGCCTAGATTAGCCCACTTATTTGGGTAGAATATTAGGGGTACAAACAATATCGCAAATCAGGATCAATATATATTTTAGGTTAGATTATTGTCAACAGAGACAATTAGAGCTAGCACTATGGGAGGGGTTATCCCTTCCATATCCCTCCATTTCCCTCAAAAACCCAAAAATGCAACCACTATGGTCTCCCATATCCCTACACGAGTAGGGATACACACCACCATCCTTACATGGGTGCACAAATCTGTTCAGCCTTGTAGGGAAGGGAAATCACATGGGTACTCAGTACCTGTATTTTTTTGCACTTTACGCGTACTGAGTACGCGTAGCTTTTTGCATGGGTACTAAGTACCCGTATTTGGTTTTTATATTTTACCCTAAAACTTTCCTTTTTCACTCTATTTTTTACTAAAACTCTATTTTTACCTATTAAATCTTATTTTTACCTATTATAAATCGTTTTTTACTCTAATATATATTTTTTTACCGAAACAATATATTTTTATTGAAAAAAAAATGAAAAAAAAATACGGGTACTGAGTACCCGTTTGATACTATTCATACGGGTACTCAATACGCGTGTTGTGTAGGGAAAGGGAAGGGAAGGGATGAGGACAACCATAGTGAGACTGCCTTCCTTCTGTTATCCCTTCCCTATATATGAGGGATAGGGAAGGGATGAGGCCAACCATAGTGCTAGCTCTTACGTACCATATAGAGGAGGTATACACGCTACAAAAAAAGAAGAAGAAGGAAGTATACGAGAACTATCATCGTATTCATTCTTCCTCGAATTTTAACAAGCAGCTTTGCTTCTTTTTAATAATCTATTAATAGTGGTAATTGAACTTTTGTCCCTACTTTTGATGGTCTACACAAATATCCTTATCACATAATAATTTTGTCCCTCCTTATCCATAAGCCCATCAGGGGTCCAATAAGGTTTTTATTTCTTCCAAATTTGCCCTCCTATCAATCTACCTACTTCTTCTTCTTCTCAGCGACGTCTCCAATTTTTTCCACCATTTCTATCGCTCCACCACCACCAGCAACATCTCCGTCGCTCCACCACCACCACTAGCAATTTTTTCCTCCACAACCTCTATTACCTCCGCCACTAAAACAATAGATATATTGCGATTTATATCTTCGTTTCTCTACCATATTCATCGCTGCACCACCACCGCCATCATCTTCACCTCCACCACCATCTTCATCGTTGTAATTATCAGATCCGTCACTACCTAATCCACCACCTACAGCACCACACCCAACTTTTAAACAATCGATTAAGCCTTCTTAAATTGATTGAGAGACAAATCAATTTATTAACCCATAACAATCTCAAATCCATTAACGAATTCCATCCATCGTTTGCACCTTAACTACACTGCAATTATACTTCACCCGAATTTCATTTCTCAACACCATCGAGCCAGTTTCATCATTAAACAAAACCAAATCAATTAAGTCAAGCCTGTCAATACTCATCTTCAAATTCAAACCAACATCCCATCCAGATCTCGTCCAAGCTTAGCACCAGCCAGTCACAGCTTACTTTCTCTATCTTCTCATATATCTAATAATGACTCCCATTTAATCCAATCGATTCTCTGACTTTGGAGAACAACAGTCCATGTCCAACAACCCAAGGGAGGAATCGTCACTGGTTCTTGCTGGACTTCATGCCTGTGGAGATCTTTCAGTAACCATGCTTAGGTAATCCTTAGGGAAACACTTGGATCAATGTATTGCAAGTATTTTTCAACAATCTAACATTTGGGAGTCATTAGTTGACTCAGGACTTTTGTGGAGAGTGAAGAAGTGAAAGCAATAGTGAGCGTTAGTTGTTGCTACAACTTACTCACTGAAGAAGAGCACCCTGAGAATACCAGTCCCCCGTGTGGTTTTCCTTTAAGTGATGGTCTTAATTCAGTTGGACTATCTCTTGGAAGAAATGCCAGGGATCTTGCTTGTCAGGTACCTTGATATCTCAGTTCTCTAATTTAATCGTCTCTGTGTATACTCGTAGACTTGTAGTTTCCAAATCCCTTTCTTACAAGCATATGTCATCGGCTGGCTCTATTTATTATAGTGCAGAGAGATGGAGAAGTTTAACTGAATTTGCTGCTCTTCAAAATTTTGAGTTGCATGCTTTTCAGGCGGCCTTTCAAATGGTAGATAATTTTTCTTTCACATCTCATTTGCTGTTTCATCATGATGAATTTTGATAATCAATTGGTGATATGGAAAGCGAAGCCGATATTCATTTATGTCCTTATTACGGTGTTGTCCCTCTGTAATGTTGGACTGTGAACAAAAGAAATAAAATGAAGTAATAGAAGTTTACTGCATCGTTCCAATATAGGTTCCTATTTAAAATATATCGTCATAACTAATGTGCTAATCTGTTGAATTTATGGAAATCATATCATGTTGATTTTGTCATAACTTTAATAATTTTATACAAAATCAAATTTTTAGAGTGAGACAATCTTCTGATATGTTCATATTTTCCTTTAAGGTCCTTGCTTTTCCATTTTATTGGAAAAATGATTCATTCTTTATGTTCTTAAACTATTAAGTTCTTTGTAAATACTACCCTAAAGTATTACATACAACTCCTGCAATAGGTCGGCAAGGGAAAGTTCTGCGTCGGCAACAATTGATGAAATATTTACAGACCCGTCAGCAGATTAAAGATAGTACTCCGTGTATACCTGTGGACTCACCACTTAAAAACCATGATACAAGAAGTTGCGCCAATTCGAAAACAGGCGACGTTGGAAAATGTTGGGATCAAACCTTCAATGAGTTGCCAAGAGGTATAATTTTTTTTTTCAGTTACTATGTTAGTTGCAGAATTTACACATTGATGTTACATACTCAGTGTCGATAGATTTTTCGCAGATGAGAAGACATTCGGTCCTACCACTGGCGTTGACACATCTATTAGATAGGTTGTTGTTTCTCCAAGAGCGCGGAAATTCAGTGGAAGCAATAATGCTGCCCTTATTTGATCCAGCATTATCACCTCGTAACGTGGCTATAATTTCTCGAAAGATCTGACGAAGGGTTACTTTCACTAATACAGAAAACATGGTACGTGCTGCAGTGCAGTCCATCTTTCGCGCACTCTTTTTTACAGATAGTATATAAGCTTTATTCAAGTGTAGTTTCTAATCCCATTTTTTGGCAGTGAAGCAGGCAGTGATTTTGGATCAACTATGGTTGTTGATCCAACTGCAATGGATAAACATCCACTGTTGATCCAACTGAAATGGATAAACATCTATTGTTGATTCAACTGAGATTGGTTTTGAAGCTGGTCTTGGATCTGTTGGTGTTTATGAAGCTACAGGCAATGAAATATGGTGGTTATCTGGGTTGAAGCAGGCAGTGATATTGGATCAACTATGGTTGTTGATCCATATATTTTGGATCAACTATGGCTGTTGATCCATCTATATGGGATCAACTACTGTTGTTTATCCTTTGACCTCATGCTTTTGTAGTTTAAATCATGTAAATTTGTCTTAATGTTGAACTTGTGGTGCAATGGTAGCATGACTGACTCCATGTCAGATGATGCGTGTTCGACTCACGCCAAGTTCACTCCATTTTACATGGATCAACTATCATTATTGATCCAATTTTACATGGATCAACTTCCATTGTTGATCCACTAAAATTGGATCAACTTCCACTGTTGATCATTTTTTCTTGGATAAACTAGATAAATTTCTACTGTTGATAGTTTTGTTGGTGGATCTGAAACTGCAGCTGATGAAGTGGTAGCATTTTTCCATCAGCTTCAACATGGATAAACATCCATTGTTGATTCAACTGCAATGGATAAATTGCTACTGTTGATCCAACTGCAATGGATAAACATCCACTGTTTGATCCAACTGAAATGGATCAACTATTTTTTGTTTATACAAAAATATTTGAACCAGCGGCGGTGGTGGTGGCGGCGGCGGCGAACTTGTGGTGGCGGCGGCAACAGACTAGTGGTGGTGTAATGGTGGCGGTGAAGGAGTGGTGGTGGAATATTGGTGGTGGTGGCGGTTGGCAGGCGGTGGTTGTTGAACGGTGGTGGTGGTGAAATGGTAGTTGAATGTTGGTGGTGGTGGTGCTAGTAGTGGTGGTGAAGTGGTAGAGGAAGAAATTTGTTGTATTTTGAAATAAAGAAAAATATTATATGAGTGAGGGTATTAAGGTAATCTAATATTAAATGGATAAGGTTATAAAAAAGGAGGGACATATTTATTGTTGCATAAGGATATATTTGTTGGGAGTTAAAAGTAGGGACATATAATTAATATACCCCTATTAATACCTATCTCTGTAATGCGGGTTCTATTCATTTAATTCACAATTGATTTATTTTTCTCAACACTTCATTTTTCCTATTTTTTATTTGTTTGTTCCTCGTTTAGTTTGAGAAAATCATGGAATGGGAAAGAAGAAAGGATGATAAAGAGTATTGTAGTTCACGAGTTTCACTGTGGTATCCAAATCACATTGGAAAGGGAAGATTAATGAAGAAGAAGACATATAAAAATAGTATGACTTATAGTCAAAATTAATTTGACTTTTATAGGTGGTAAATAGGGAAAACCACAATGAAAAAGTAATTCGATTTTAGAAATTGTGGAAGGGATTGGAAATAGGAAAAATGAGGTTAGGAAATAGGGAAAACCATTTACTAATGCACTTTTCTACATTTTTGTGATGTACTTCATTACATATAAAATCGTAATTTAACTTTTTGAATGACCATATTTATATGATATTTACTTTTTGTTACTAGTATAATAATATATGCATTTTTATTTCCGGAAGTTCTTAAGTTTCATGTTCCACAAAAAATTAATATGCGACACAAACTCTGTAACATGATTAGTAGATCAATCAACAAATAATAAGGCTGTGTATAGGAGTTAATTCCATGGAATTAGCCATCTTTCAAAGGAAATAGCGTGTTATCCGTCGTTTGGTAAAAAATCTTTTTCCATGGAATTGCAATAAAAGCGTGTCCTAAAGTATGTTTTAAACTCAATTCCGTGGAATTCCATGGAGAACCTTTCCTTGCCTTCCCCAATAAACTGATTCCATGGAAACACTTTCCATGGAATTGTTTCATTTCTCTGTTATCAAACACAACCTAAGAAAAAGTTGGCCAGAATTTCGAATAGGAACAACAACGCGAGTTTGACTCTCAAATTAATACAAACAAAAACACTTCCCATACGAATTCAATTTTATGCACTCTGTTAACATTTTGTCATAAAACACACAGATCCTATCAAAATTTTACACGAACTTTTGCTGGATCACATGGAAAATCCTCATTGGGTATCAAGTTTAAAAAGGGTATATTATTTATATGTCCCTGCTTTTGACATCCAATAAATATATCCTTATTCAACAATAAATAAGTCCCTACTTTTTTATAATCTTATCCATTTAATATTAGATTACCTTAATACCCTCACTCATATAATATTTTTCTTCAAAATTATGCAACAAATTTCTTCCTCTACCACTTCACCACCACCACCAACATTCAACTACCATTCCACCACTACCGTTCAACAACCACCACCTACCAACCGCCACCACCACTAATATTTCACCACTACTCCTTAAGCACCACCATTACCCAACCAACAGTCCTCCACCACCACTAGTCCGTCGTCGCCGCCGCCACCACCACCGTCGCCGCCGCCGCTGGTTCATATATAATTTTTATTAACAACAGTAATTGATCCAAATAAAAATAGAACCAACAATATTTGATCCACAAAAAAAAGGATCAACAGTAGAAGTTGATCCAATTTAGTGGATCAACTTCCATTGTTGGTCCACTAAAATTGGATCAACAATGAAAGTTGATTTATATAAAATGGAGTGAACTTGGCGTGAGTCGAACACGCATCATCTGACATGGAGTCAGCCATGTTACCATTGCACCACAAGTTCAACATTGGAAGAAATTTACATGATTTAAACTACAAAGCATGATTATACTTATCCAAGGAAATATCGTCAACAATAGGAGTTCAAAGGATCAACAACAGTAGTTGATCCCATAAAAAATTGGATCAACAACAGGAGTTGATCCATATAGATGGATCAACAACCATAGCTGATCCCATAAAAACATATAAACAACAACAAATTGATCATTACCTGTAGCTTCATAAACACCAACAACTTCAAGATCATCCAACAACTTCAAGATCATCTTCAAAACCAATCTCGACAACTACAACAACCAGAACCACCATTCTACTACTATTTCAATAACTAATTTCTCATTCGCATCTCTACACCATTACCACCACCAACAAAATCACACATCTCCACCACCACCACCACCACCACCAAAACAACCAGAACCAAAATCCATCAACAATTTCATCATTCCAACCAAAACCAATAGGAGTTGATCCATATAGATGGATCAACAACCATTGTTGATCTCATAAAAACATATAAACAAACAACAAATTGATCATTACTTGTAGCTTCATAAACACCAACAACTTCAAGATCGGCTTCAAAACCAATCTCGACAATTACAACAACCAGAACCACCATTCTACTGCTATTTCAATGACTAATTTCTCATTCGTACCTCTGCACCATTACCGCCACCAATAAAATAACACATCTCCAGCACCACCACCACCACCAAAACAACCAGAACCAAAATCCAACAACAATTTCATCATTCCAACCAAAACCAACATGAGTTGATCCATATAGATGGATCAACAACCATTGTTGATCCCGTAAATGCATATAAACAACAACAATTGATCATCACATGTAGCTTCATAAACAATAACAACTTCATCTCCTTCATTGTAGTAACCACCAACAGAACTATCAAACCACCATTTATAATCCATAGCAGCAATTGCCACTATCTTCTATGAAGCTTCAACACCAATTCGATTGCAGTAGCTTGCAATAGCTAATTTGAATATCCGGAACAGATTCAAACAACACAAGCACCTTTACCCATCAATAACACAGCCAATGGTAAACTCCAGTTGAAAGCATCCTACTCAAAATCTGCATCATTAATTCCACCGATATCTTCAACATCATAAATTAACTGAAAAATCAAGTAAAAAACTTAAAATTTTCATCATCAATTTCATAATTTTTACCTGAATCTGTTATCGATCTAAAGAAGAATGAAATAAAAAACTAGGGTTCGAGAAGGGAATGCAAATCAAGTACATACCATCATTGTTTCTCGTTGAATAATCACCAGATTTGAGATTTGTAGCTGAATAAGAGGAAATCGATCGATATTTGGTTTCAATGAATCGAACATGCAAAGATATATTTGAATCTTCAACTCGAAATTCAAAAATCGAAACCCTAAAAATCAAATCGACATCTGGTTTCGAAATCAATCCCTAACCTAAGATGATGAAAAACAATTAATAACTAACTGAAATCATTTGAAATCGAAACAAAATTAGTGATCAATCTGTTGATATTAGTGGCGGATGCGGCGGAGATGGTGGTGTTGGTTTGTGGTGGCGACGATAGAGAAGAAGAATGAAGTTTCTGTATAAAAACGAAGAAGAATGAAATAAAGAGAGGAAGGTTAAATAACCAGGCTTGATTGGGTATACCCAGATTGATTGGGGTATACCCAATAAGACAAAATAAGGTCATTATGAAGTAAAACTAAGCCACCCCTTAACCTTGTATTTTATAAATGGCTAATATGCCCTTGTTTAATTAACACTAAAATTCTGATTATGTTAATTAATTGAGTTTAGATTAAAATTTTGAAATTATGAATTCACTAAATTAAACCTTTCATCCCACTTATGATTTTGATTTCGATCAAAAAAAATTAGATTTTGAAAATGCACAAGTCCGGCAAGGTTATAGTTTGAATAAGATGCCGGCTAAGTTTCACCGGCAGGGTCCACTTTGAATAAGCTGCCGACTTTGATCCACCGACATTGTCTCGGTTGAATAACACGCCGAGTATCTTGGAACAGAATTTTACGTTCGGCATGGAAAATTTTCCTACAATGCCGGCGGTCATAACGTCGGCAAGCAAATAGTTTTTATCACTGTCGGCTGACATGTAGCCGGCAGGTTAGGGATTTATAACCTTGCCGACCTGTACTTATACCAAACAGAAAACAGAAACTATGGAAGATGTAATTCACTTTATTCATGCAATTTTGGTTACTACATTGATTGAAACATAAAAAAGAATGCACTTAGCATGTGCATCAAGACTTTAAACCCCTAGGCGACCCTAGTGGACGAGTTATAGTCTCGTGAGGGATTACATAGAGGTATACCCACAAAACCTACACTAAAACTTCTAAAACCATCAATCTTCCTCCGACGAAGACGATACCGCATCCAAGTATTCCGGGTTATCCTCCGGGATTCTTTCTGCCAAGAAGTGATATATTGTATTGAAAGCGAATGCTTCCCCCTTTTCCTACAAGTAGCGCTCTTTCACGACTTCATGCTACAAAAACACAAAAACAAACTTACATTTGTTAGTGGTGTTTCATTAGAAGATAAAACAACATGGGTTACGTAAAAAAAAACCACAAAATTACTTACAAATTGTGCAATGGACAAGGTGAAGGGGCGAGTGTTAAAAATCCGAGGTTGGAGATCTAAAAAAGAAAGTATCGCATTTTCGATTACTAGGTGCCTAGCTTGGACTTGTTGAATACTTCTTGCATTAGGATTCCCAAACTCGCCGTAAAATTTGTTGTGTACCCTAGCCCAAAATGTTTTGGAATCCTCCCTTTCGGAGGATTGACGTCTATGTCGATCTTCTGCGTACCAAGCTTTGGTGATTGCCAAATCTTCATTGGAATCAAACGATGCCATTGTTGTTTGTAGAGAGATATTGAGTGAGTTAGATGGAGTGTATGATGATATGAGCTTTGGAGAGTATATGGAACTATTTGTATGTTGTTTTGTAGAGAGAAATAGTGTATTTATAGGATGGTGGCCAAATTTGGCCGTTATAGTTCCCAAGTACAGGTCAATCAATGAAATTGTACTTGCAAAAAATTTGAATTTTAAATACGCCGGCGAGGTATGTTTTCTCCATAATGCCGACGAAATCGGACCAGCAGGGTCCTAAATTTTAAATACGCCGGTCGTGCAAGATTTTATGCATCATGAGAAGGTTTTTTGCCACCAAACCGCCGGAACTGTATTGGTTCACTATGCTGTCGGCTACAGTTTAGCCGGAAGGGTCTCAAATTTGTTACCGTGCCGGCGATGTATGTTTTAGGCATCAGGAGAAATGTTTTTTTTTTTAACAAAACCGCCGGAACTATATTGGGTCAATACATTGCCGTCCACGAATTAGCCGGAAGGTTATCATTTTTATACCATGCCGACCCTGATAACTACACAATTTCCTTTGTCAGGTCCGAAAGTCTGACAATTCACAACCTTGCCGACCCTGGTACAGCCGGCAGGGTAATTTTAAGGAATCATTTCGGCTTATTAATTAAAACTTTACATAGCTAAACAAACCATTCATTCAACAACTATAAATCCAACACTTTTTGTCCAAATGAAAACACGTCCCATAAACCTTAAAAAAAACATTTGTCCACACCATTAACTTAAACATTTTTCCACACCATTAACTTAAACATTTGTCCACCACAATAAAGAAATGAACTATGAAAGCATTCATTGACCACGACCACGTCCACGACGAGCACGACCCCGTTTTGGAGAATTACCTTCACCACCACGACCACTGTTGCTACCTTCACCACCACGAGTCCTATTTTCATCAGACTTCATCTTGGCTTGTGCTTCTCTCCTAACATTTTGTTCAGCCTTTACTTGAGCCTCAAGTTCCTTGAACATTTCATTGGCATCCTCATTGCCAACATTGTTAACATAGTCAATGTGCTTGCTTTTCTCTTCAATCGACAAAGGCTCTCCTTTTTCTCTCGCGCACAACAACACCTTCCCAAAGGTCTTCAAATGCTCCTTCTATTTTCAATTAAACAACAAACAATGAATATAATGATTCAGTAATGCAATCAATCTTAAAATAGTAAGAGCAACTCTAAATATACTTACAAAGAACTTAAGTATGAGCCACTGAACACGAAGCTTGGCGCCTCATGAGACGGATGGCATTCTTGTGATCCTAAATACCAAAAAAAAAAAAAGAAAAAAAAAATACAAACACTTGACGCAAATTTAATTAAGATAGTTACACACTTGAATAAAGAACAAAGATGGATTAAGATTACTTACGATAGTATTATAGATCGTACATGCCCGTGAGTCTTTGTATCCAAAAAGAACTTTTCCACCATCTCTTGGGGTCCCCCTTGGGTCCTCATCTTTTTTCAGTGTAACTGTTTGCGTGTCGTAACCACAACAAATTAATTAGTACTTGACTACCTAATTAAAGAGTAATATAAGGTAGTCAAGGTCGATCCCACGAGGAGCAAGAGATAATTAGTTGTAAAATTGTCACAAAAGGGGGGTATTGGTTGTAAAATTTATAAAGTAAAAGAAATAAACAAAGTAATTAAAAGTATAAGTTGAAATCAATGAGAGAGAATAGATCAAGGAATCCTTCTTCGCTGCAAAACAATGATTAAAGTTATGTTCTTTTCCACTTTTTATTAGTCATAGATTATCACCAACCGTAGGATAGCAGGTTCGCTTAGCTAACCCCAAAATTCCTTATTTCACCGAATAACAAGTCCGCTTAGTTATCAGATTCTATTCAAAAGAACCACCTTGAGGTTCGCTTAAAAGATGTAATTCCCCGAACGCATTAAGATTTATGAACTTAGGTTTAGTACTAGTAGTTAGACTCGGTTCGCTTGGTCAACTTTCTAGCGTTGTTTTCACACACAATTGCTCCACGGAATCCCTCCGCAAGGTCTTGTGTTTTCTACTTGTGTAAAGAGTTAAGAAACTATTACGTATTCCCTAACTTTCACTAGCTTTAGATTGAATTAACAAATCAATTTAGCGTGCACTCCAAACAACCTATCAATCAATCATGAACATTAATATTAGTAAAAACAATCGATAATCATGAAAAACTTCAAAGTATAATTGAAACAAAAACTCAAACCATATGTTAAGAACTAGGAATTCATCCTCAATCAATAAGAAAGTTAGCTACTCATAATTTGGAGTTCACACAATAATAATAATAATTAAGGAAGAAAGAAAAACTTATTGCAAAGATGATGGTTGCTCCTTCCTCCAATCCTTGTGCACTTTAACTCCTTCTCCAAAGTAGATGTGTGTTAAAAAGTTGTAGAAAACTCCTTTATTTATAGGCTTCAATACTCTCCATGTCTTTGTAGGAAAAGAATCCTCATTCCAAAAGAACACCACTTTCCCAATTTGAGCCATATTCCAAATTCTAGTCCAATTCTCCAAAACTTCCAAGTTTTCATCCAATTCACAATTCTAAGTCTTCACACACATGAGAGAAGTCCATACAAAATTCTGTAATTTTGCTCGCCGGAAAACTGTGTTTTTGACCGGAAGTTGGCCGGAATTTGTCGCCGCCGGCCACCTGAAAATTCCATCCGGTAAAGGAATATTCCGTCAGTCCTACGTTAGGACTAACGGTCAAATAGGTCAACCGTCAGTCAACCGTTAGTCAGAATCAAAGTAGAAAGTCAAATCAGCTTCTTACTCAGCTGTCTAACTGAGTCTTATTCAGCTGAGTCAAGTACTGGATCGAGTTGACTCGCCGGAATAGAAATCCGGCCGAGTTCCATTTAGTTATAGGACTTTCCGGCCAAGTTCAGGCCTCTATCTTCACCTGCGACAAGCCTAAGCATACATCTATTCATTCAATATCTGCAGCACAGTTTTGAGAACCCAATCTTCTGATCAATCTCCAAAACCAATCATCAACTTCTCCTTCCTCCTACCCACATCAACATCTCACCAACGACAAACAACGGCAGCTGATCAAACCCGTTAGTCTCTTCAATTGACAGAACCCATTCAATTCCTTCCAAAAGCAATCAACAACTGACTTCATATTTGATTTCTCCACTGCTGGTCTTGTAACAACAACTTCATCATCTTTAATTCGAACGACAACAACTTCTGCCTATTCTGTCAACTCTACCAGCGACAGATCCCATTCCAACCACCAACACATCTCCAATTCAATCTCCGATTCACCTTAAACAACACCAATAGTTCATCATAAGATCGTATTCCCTTGATTTCCACCTAAAATTATGCATATGTTCTTCAATTGCAGACATGAATTGAAACCCCATTTCCATCTCGATCTGCCTGGCTGCGCCTCTATATCTCTTTCTCAATTTCAGCTTATCAATCTTCTCCGGCAGCAACACCACCATGAGATCAACCATCTCAGAACTTAAGAAATCACCATCAAGTCTCGATCTGTTCTTGATCTGGTTTAGCAGCAGCTGCTGCTTTGTTCTTTTGGACGCAGGGAAAAAAATGATTGAGCGAAATGTCTCTCTCGATATAGGGTTTAAGATAAAGAAGCTGGGTCTTGGATCCGGGTCTGGTTTACGGGTTCGGGGCCCGGGTATTGACCACTCCTGATTTGGGTGCTACAACCAACCTTCCTTTGGATAAGGGCTATCCAGTGATAGTAACATCCACTGCTGAGTGATAAGGGGTACCCTGAATGAGAGCCCCTTAACCATAGCTGGGCTCCAACCAATGTTTGCCCCTGAAATGACAACTTTTCCCTTCTTGACTCAATTTAGGTGATTTCTTTTTATTTTCTCCCGTGCGACTCCGGAGTACCTAATAACTCAAAAACACACGTAAAATATATAATTTACAAGAAAAATAGCAAAGAAAGCATAAACTACTAGATAGTAAATTAGGTGTATTCTACACCTATCAAATTCCCCCACACTTATACTTTGCTAGTCCTCGAGCAAATCAAACCAAAACTTACAACTTCAAAGCGTTCCAGCGTCCCAAGCATCCAAAGATCTATGAGGACATAGAGTTTCTGCATGCTAGTAATAAGAATTTAAAAATACTAAAGAACATATTCTCATTCTTCAATGTTGAGTGAGAAATAACCACACCATAATGAGAGAACACGTGTTTGAGAAACGACCAATAAGCATTTCGCCTCGACTTCTGCCTCACCAAAAGGGTTTTATGATAATTGCACTCAAAAAGACGGCTTTTTTATGGGTCTCACATGTGTGCATATAGGAATGAAAAGAGAATTCCCGCAACACGTTGAATGGTGGGAAGGATAACTTCCAAAATTTTGAAAAACCCACATCTTTTAACATTTTGAAAAACCATTTTTCTAACGATCTCTAAAAAAGGAAATCAACCAATTATATCGAGGATGAGATTACTTACTTACCTTCACATCCGATTGCCAATTATGATAACACCACTCTCACGGAATCCAAAAGAAACGTCTTCCGCTCCTTGTCTTCATCTTCTTGGTCTTCGGCTTAAACTCTTGGTGATAATCTCTTTAGCTTCATAGATCCTTAACAATTTGTAACCTTTTTCCTTAACTCCTTGTCGCTTGAAACTTCATTATAGATTTTCCTTCCCCACGGCTTATTCAAAACAAAACAATAATAGATATTTCTCTTGTCTCATATATATATATATTTTTTTTATTTTCTTTTGTTTTTCATTTTTTTTTAGACAAGAGAAACAAAATACAAAATAAACAAAACAAACATGGTCGTGGAAAAGTACTTTACCGCTTGATTCTTCACAACTTGTATCGTCTTGAAATCATAAACTTCAATAATTCTCACCTTTTACTTTCTTCGCTCTTGTAAATTAGTCTTCATACTTGAATATAGAATTACCTCATTGTATTGTAAGTCTTCAACTTTGATATAAAGTTATGCTCTTTTTCTTGTTCCATTGTTGCTTTCAAACCTTGAACCTTTTCAACTTTCCTTGTAGATTTTGATGTCGCTCCCTTGTTGTTGATGATTATGGTGTTTCTATGGACCCGTTATTGTCGAGATAGAGAATGGTGTTAACTGCAAATAGAACTACAAGAAGGAGGCTTTCATCCATAGACGTCACCCTCATGATTAACAAAAATTAGCACTCAAGAGATCAAAATAGTGCTGAAATTGGTGTGAAATTGGGTAGCTCACCATTCTACCCGGAATTAACGTACGGTGACACACACTCAAAAGAATCTCTTTAGTCATGGAAGAATTTCTAGTCGGTGCCTCTCATGATATGAAAATGGGTATTCTCCACTAATGATTGATCAACAACTCTAATAACGCACTTCTCCATGCACCAAATTTGCATCACCGGCATGATTAAATCCATTATTTAACACTCTAACAAGCAAGAAATCGAACGTAGTTCCCTAACATTTCCAAGTTCAATTATGTCGGTCATAATTCTCTATGTAATCATACCTAGAAGCATGCTAGTGACTCTAAAATCTCTAAAAGTTGAAAGTTTTATGCAAAAAATTCTCTTTTTTTTTATGCAAAAATATATGCTTAGCCACTCCCCCACACTTAAACCTTACATTGTCCTCAATGTAATTGAATCGTCCAAGTAAAATCAAGGTGGGAAATCCTAATATGATATGAAACAAGAAAAATAAACACACAAAACAAAAAGCAAATAAAAACAAAAGGATAAGAAATACAAAACCAGTGGGTTGCCTCCCACTTAGCGCTTGTTTTAAAGTCGACGGCCCGACATAGATCTTGCTTCACATTACTCCTCTAGTGGGAGCACATCTCGAAATCCAATCACGTCCACATGCTCCGTTGGAAAGTTTTCATAATATGGCTTCAACCTATGGCCGTTAACTTTCAAGGGTTGTCCTGTTTTTTTCACTGACAATTTCAACTGCACCATGATCATAAACATTAGTAACAATAAATGGTCCCACCCAACGGGACTTAAGCTTACCCAGAAATAAACGTAAACGAGTATTAAATAAAAGAACTTTTTTCCCCACAACAAAACTTTTCCGAGAAATCATCTTGTCATGAAAAATCTTGGTATTTTCCTTGTAAATCCGGGCACTCTCGTAAGCATCATTACGTATCTCCTCTATCTCATGTAGTTGTAACTTTCTTTGTTTCCCCACTGCATCATACTCCATGTTGAATTTCTTTATCGCCCAATAAGCCTTATGTTCAAGTTCAACCGGAAGATGAAAAGCTTTGCCATAAACCAACCTATATGGAGACCAATCGGTGTATTGTACGCCGTTTTATACGCCCAAAGTGCATCATTGAGCTTAAAGCTCCAATCTTTCCTTGAGGTATTCACCATTTTCTCAAGAATGGACTTGATTTCACGGTTTGAAATTTCAGCTTGTCCACTAGTTTGTGGATGGTAAGGCGTACCAATCTTGTGTGTTATGTTGTACTTCTTGAGGATAGCATGGAAAGACTTCTTGAAATGCGAGCCTCCATCGCTTATCACCACTCTTGGTGTGCCGTGCCTAGTGAATATGTTTTCTCTTCGTATGATTTGATCAACGCCATATTTCCATAAGTATGGTTCATCCCACACATATTGCTTTGCTATCTTCTTAAGCTTCATATTTTGGAAGTTAGACATTGTGATAGGTACCTTCCTTGTCACCAAATAATTCACTATATCCGCATACCAAGGTGTGGATTCTTCTACGAAGAAAAGTTGTTCGTCCGGAAAGCGGTCTTGTAATGGAAATTCTTCTTGAGACATAACAAGTCTACTAAGATGATCCGCAACGGTATTCTCCACACCTTTCTTATCTCGAATTTCTATGTCGAACTCTTGTAGTAATAAGATCCACCGGATTAGTCTTGGCTTAGCTTCTTTCTTCTTTATTAAGTATCTAAGTGCCGCATGATCGGAATACACAATAACCTTTGTACCCACCAAGTATGAGCGAAACTTTTCTAATGCAAACACAATAGCCAATAACTCTTTTTCCATGGTAGAATAGTTGATTTTTGCATCATTAAGGGTCCTAGATGCATAATATATAACATGGGACAACTTGTCCACTCTTTGACCCAAAACGGCTTCAACCGCATAATCACTAGCATCACACATTAATTCAAATGGAAGATTCCAATCCGGTGACTTGATAATCGGCGCACTTGTAAACATTTCCTTCAATTTGTCAAAAGCATCCTTGCATTCCTTGTTGAAGTCAAAAGGTACCTCCTTTTGTAGTAACTTGCACATCGGCATGGAGATTTTGGAGAAATCCTGGATAAACCGCCTATAGAAACCTGCATGGCCAAGAAAAGAACGAACTTCCCTCACCGAAGTTGGATATTGTAAGTTTCTTATTAAATCTATCTTTGACTTGTCCACTTCGAGCCCTCGAGAAGACACAATGTGACCAAGTACTATGCCATGGTTTACCATAAAATGACATTTCTCCCAATTAAGAACAAGGTTAGTGTATATGCATCGTTTAAGAACTAGTTCAAGGTTGTTTAAACAAATATCAAAAGAATTGCCATAAACACTAAAGTCGTCCATAAATACCTCGATAATGCACTCCACGTAATCCGAGAATATGCTTACCATGCATCTTTGGAAAGTAGCCGGTGCATTGCAAAGACCAAACGGCATCCGTCTATACGCAAATGTTCCAAACGGACAAGTAAAAGTGGTCTTGTCTTGGTCCTCCGGTGCAATAACTAGTTGATTGTATCCCGAATAACCATCCAAGAAACAATAATAAGAATGCCCCGCTAACCGCTCCAACATTTGATCAATGAAAGGTAAAGGAAAGTGATCCTTTCGGGTTGCGGAATTAAGCTTTCTATAATCAATGCACACTCTCCAACCGGTTTGAACTCTTGTAGGAACAAGTTCGTCGTCTTGATTTCGAACAACCGTAACACCGGACTTCTTTGGAACCACTTGTACCGGACTTACCCACTTGCTATCGGAAATTGGGTAGATCACCCCCGCACTTAGCAATTTGAGTATCTCTTTCTTCACAACCTCCATCATGGGAGGATTAAGCCTACGTTGAGCATCACGTACCGGCTTCACGTTCTCTTCCATTAGAATCCTATGCATGCATATGGATGGACTAATGCCCTTGATATCCTCAATTGTCCAACCAATAGCCGTTTTGTGCTCTTTCAAGACTCTAAGCAAACGGTCTTCTTGTACCGGTGTGAGGTTCTTTGAAATAATCACCGGAAGCTCATCTCCATCTCCCAAAAACGCATACTTCAAATGGTCCGGAAGTGGCTTCAACTCTAGTTTAGGTGCCTTCACAATAGATGGTACAAGTAATTCATCATTCACGGGTAAAGAAATATAAGAAACATCACCCTTAGATTCTTGTAATGCCGTTAAGGCACCACACGTCTCCACCAATTCCGTGGAAATTTCAACATCCAAGTTAGACACGCCATGGACATCCAATTCAATGCTCTTTTGCAACACCACATAAAGTTCATCTTCTCGATTTAATTCCACCATTTGTTACGCTAATGAGCCAACCACATCAATGGAGTAAGCAGAATGCACATCACTTGGGTAGCGCATGGCTTCAAATATGTTGAAGTGTATTACTTCCTTGTCGAACTCCATAGTGAGTGTACCCTTATCAACATCAATCTTCGTCTTCGCGGTCTTCATAAATGGCCTCCCAAGAAGTAGAGAAGTAGACGAACGATTCTCATTGTTGTCCATATCCACCACAAAGAAATCCACCGGAAAAATTAACTCATTCAATTGCACTAGAACGTCTTCTACAAGTCCCTTTGGATAGATGTTAGACTTGTTTGCTAGTTGGATAATAACTCTTGTCTCTTTCAACGGTACAAGATTCAAGGAGTCATATATATCGGCCAACATCACACTAATGGAAGCTCCCAAGTCAAGTAAATCATGTTCAAACCTTTTCTTACCAATAATAATTGGCACCGTGAAACCACCGGGATCCGTGCACTTTGTAGGCATCTTCTTCAAAAGCATAGCCGACGCACTCTCGCCAACTTTAGTAATTTCATTATCAAGAAACATATCCTTCTCTGTGCATAACTCCTTCATGAACTTAGCATACCTTGGCATTGTCCTTATGGCCTCTATGAATGGAATGTTGATTTCGATCTTCTTGAAAATATCCATGAGTGCCTTGTCTTGAGATTCCTTCGTAGACTTAGAAAAACGACTAGGAAAAGGAAGTGTAGTAGTGAAAGTAGGAACCGGTTCCTTGGATTGGGCGGTTGGTGTTGAATTCTCCTTTGGTACGGCTTCCTCCTTCTCTTTGACTACCTCTTCACTAGCTTCTTCATGACGAGTTGGACTCTCCACTTGTCTTCCACTTCTTAAAGTAATTTCATTATCAAGCAACATATCCTTCTCTGTGCATAACTCCTTCATGAACTTAGCATACCTTGGCATTGTCCTTATGGCCTCTATGAATGGAATGGATTAGGAGCCGCCGCTTGCTTGTTTGCATAGCTAAAGTTGGGATGATCCTTCCAACCGGGATTGTAAGTATTCGAGTATGGATCGTACCTTGGCCTTGGATTTGGATATAAAGCATTTACTTGTTCGGTTTCATCATCCGGAATAATTATCGCGGCCAACCGTTGCACTACCCTCTCTATGTTGTTTAACCATTGATCGGATTGTGAAGAAGAGTCACTAACCTCATGCACCAACTTAACCACTGAATCACCTCTTGCATATAATTGTTGCGAGTTTGCCGCCATACTTTCAATCAACTCGGTAGCTTCGGCCACCGTCTTGTTCACTAGTGCACCACCACCGGCGGCGTCAAGAAGATATCTATCACTTGTTTGGAGACCTTCATATAAGTATTGGATTATCATGGCGTCACTAAATTGATGGTGTGGACAACTTTCCACCAATCTCTTGTATCGGTCCCAACATTCATATAATGACTCTCCCACATGTTGCTTGATCCCACAAATTTCTTTGCGAATTTGAGTAGCCTTTGATGCGGGAAAATATCTCTCGAGGAAAAGTTTCTTCATCCCATTCCATGTTGTGATACTTCCGGAAGGCAAATAATATAGCCATTCCTTAGCATTGCCCGCCAAAGAGAACAGAAAAGCTTTCAACATTGCTCCATCCGCATTAGTATTCGGTGGAAGCATGGCCGTGACTATGGTATTGAAGTCCATAAGATGTTTGTTTGGGTCTTCATTCACCATGCCATGGAACTTTGGTAATTCTCTAATCAACCCCGGCTTGATCTTGAAAGTTGAGTTAGTTTGGATACACCATTGTTGTGTATCGAGCTTGTGAGAAGCTAGGTCCTTGAGTGTACGATCACCCATTGCCTCTTCTTCAATATCCGAATCTGTGAATTCACTTGATATAGAATGAGGAAGCGGAGTGTTAACCGCTCGAATAAAGTCCTTTAGTTGAGTGCCGGATCGAAGACGTATTGGACTCGGTCTTCCCTTTTTAAGCATTCACCAAAGATATAACACCTACAACAAGGTTCACAAAACTAAGTTAGACACGGTATAGAATCTAACAAAGCAAGAATAAAGCAAAAAGAAAAATAAAAACAACTAAAATCGCCCGTTGCTCCCCGGCAACGGCGCCAAAATTTGTTTGCGTGTCGTAACCACAACAAATTAATTAATACTTTACTACCTAATTAAAGAGTAATATAGGGTAGTCAAGGTCGATCCCACGAGGAGCAAGAGATAATTAGTTGTAAAATTGTCACAAAAGGGGGGTATTGGTTGTAAAATTTATAAAGTAAAAGAAATAAACAAAGTAATTAAAAGTATAAGTTGAAATCAATGAGAGAGAATAGATCAAGGAATCCTTCTTCGCTGCAAAACAATGATTAAAGTTATGTTCTTTTCCACTTTTTATTAGTCATAGATTATTACCAACCGTAGGATAGCAGGTTCGCTTTGCTAACCCCAAAATTCCTTATTTCACCGAATAACAAGTCCGCTTAGTTATCAGATTCTATTCAAAAGAACCACCTTGAGGTTCGCTTACAAGATGTAATTCCCCGAACACATTAAGATTTATGAACTTAGGTTTAGTACTAGTAGTTAGACTCGGTTCGCTTGGTCCACTTTCTAGCGTTATTTTTACACACAATTGCTTCATGGAATCCCTCCGCAAGGTCTTGTGTTTTCTACTTGTGTAGAGAGTTAAGAAACTATTACGTATTCCCTAACTTTCACTAGCTTTAGATTGAATTAACAAATCAATTTAGCGTGCACTCCAAACAACCTATCAATCAATCATGAACATTAATATTAGTAAAAACAAGCGATAATCATGAAAAACTTCAAAGTAGAATTGAAAAAAAAACTCAAACCATATGTTAAGAACTAGGAATTCATCCTCAATCAATAAGAAAATTAGCTACTCATAATTTGGAGTTCACACAATAATAATAATAATAATAATTAAGGAAGAAAGAAAAACTTATTGCAAAGATGATGGTTGCTCCTTCCTCCAATCCTTGTGCACTTTAACTCCTTCTCCAAAGTAGATGTGTGTTAAAAAGTTATAGAGAACTCCTTTATTTATAGGCTTCAATACTCTCCATGTCTTTGTAGGAAAAGAATCCTCATTCCAAAAGAACACCACTTTCCCAATTTGAGCCATATTCCAAATTCTAGTCCAATTCTCCAAAACTTCCAAGTTTTCATCCAATTCCCAATTCTAAGTCTTCACACACATGAGAGAAGTCCATACAAAATTCTGTAATTTTGCTCGCCGGAAAAGCTGTGTTTTTGACCGGAAGTTGGCCGGAATTTGTCGCCGCCGGCCACCTGAAAATTCCATCCGGTAAAGGAATATTCCGTCAGTCCTACGTTAGGACTAACGGTCAAATAGGTCAACCGTCAGTCAACTGTTAGTCAGAATCAAAGTAGAAAGTCAAATCAGCTTCTTAGTCAGCTGTCTAACTGAGTCTTATTCAGCTGAGTCAAGTACTGGATCGAGTTGACTCGCCGGAATAGAAATCCGGCCGAGTTCCATTTAGTTATAGGACTTTCCGGCCAAGTTCAGGCCTCTATCTTCACCTGCGACAAGCCTAAGCATACATCTATTCATTCAACATCTGCAGCACAGTTTTGAGAACCCAATCTTCTGATCAATCTCCAAAACCAATCATCAACTTCTCCTTCCTCTTACCCACAACAACATCTCACCAACGGAAAACAACGGCAGCTGCTCAAACCCGTTAGTCTCTTCAATTGACAGAACCCATTCAATTCCTTCCAAAATCAATCAACAACTGAATTCATATTTGATTTCTCCACTGCTGGTTTTGTAACAACAGCTTCATCATCTTTAATTCGAACGACAACAGCTTCTGCCTATTCTGTCAACTCTACCAGCGACAGATCCCATTCCAACCACCAACACATCTCCAATTCACCTTAAAAAATACCAATAGTTCATCAGAAGATCGTATTCCCTTGATTTCCACCTAAAATTATGCATATGTTCTTCAATTGCAGACATGAATTGAAACCTCATTTCCATCTCGATCTGCCTGGCTGCGCCTCTATATCTCTTTCTCAATTTCAGCTTATCAATCTTCTCCGGCAGCAACACCACCATGAGCTCAACCGTCTCAGAACTTAAGAAATCACCATCAAGTCTCGATCTGTTCTTGATCTGGTTTAGCAGCAGCTGCTGCTTTGTTCTTTTGGACGCAGGGAAAAAAATGATTGGGAGAAATGTCTCTCTCGATATAGGGTTTAAGATAAAGAAGCTGGGTCTTGGATCCGGGTCTGGTTTACGCGTTCGGGGTCCGGGTATTGACCACTCCTGATTTGGGTGCTACATCCAACCTTCCTTTGGATAAGGGTTATCCAGTGATAGTAACATCCACTGCTGAGTGATAAGGGGTACCCTGAATGAGAGCCCCTTAACCATAGCTGGGCTCCAATCAATGTTTGCCTCTGAAATGACAACTTTTCCCTTCTTGACTCAATTTAGGTGATTTCTTTTTCTTTTCTCCCGTGCGACTCCGGAGTACCTAATAACTCAAAAACACACGTAAAATGCATAATTTACAAGAAAAATAGCAAATAAAGCATAAACTACTAGATAGTAAATTAGGTGTATTCTACACCTATCAGTAACCATGAAGTGTTTGGAAGGCATGTGAGAATTAGATGGTTAAGTGATCACCCTCTTCCTCGCTCCGGTTGTAGTTGAACCCGAAGCTTCGGTGGGTTCAACAATTTGTTCTCCATCTCCTTCTTCTTTTTCTTCTTTTTCTTGTTCCTCTTCCTCTTCAACAATTTCATCTTCGACGGTTTTCTTACCTTTATCTCTATTACCATCATCATCATCATTACCTCTTACAACATGTGGCATGTCTTGATCAACATCATCATCATCATTGTTGCCTCCTCCAGCAGCCGTAATTCTTTCATCAACATCATCATCATCACTTCTTCTACCAGATGGAATTGATTGGTCTTCATATGGAGTGTCGTCTGAATCACTGGGTTCAGATGCTGGTTCTGGATTATTCCTTATAATGATCTTTGTCGTTCCCGGCTCAACATATGCCCCTCGATGTTTTGAAGACAAGAGTTTATCACCAACACAAGGAGGGTTTGAAGGAGGACTACTAAGAGCTGCTTTCGGAACATCTTTCTTCTTTGCCGTTTGCAATCTGAACAACAATAATTCAGAAAAAAAAAAACATCAAAGGCCGATAGTGTATACATATACAACATATCCGGCGGACAAATGGCCGGAATGGTCTAACAAAATATGAGTGCCGGCTAAGAAAAAGCCGGCAATGTATTATAAACATAGTCTTCCGGCGCAGAAAATTGAGGCTTTTTCACTAAAATAGTCGGAAGGGTCCATTTTCCATACATCGCCGACTTCCAAAATGCCGGAATGGTTTTATGTAAGTACCCTTCTAGACGCAAAAATTCTAGGCATCAGGAAACATTCTACACAAGTAGCCGGAAGGGTAAAAAATAATAAGACGCCGACGACATTAAAGAAAAACTGACACCGGAAGGGTATACATATGGATAACCTGCCGGCGCTGCTAGTAGCAGTTACAGAAACTACCCAGCCGGCAGGTTCTTCAAACTTATACCTTTCCGGCTACTCCCTAACTATGAAATCCCAGAAATCTCTATAAAAAATACATTGCCGGCGACGCAACTGCCAATTCAAAAATTCGAATTTTCTGACCTAATTTGACATGCAAACATGAAATCGAAGTACTAGAGTGAGTTTAAACAAGCCCTTACTTTCTTAATCGCACCATTTCGCGTGTTTCAGCGGGTTCAATCTCTTCTTCTTCAACCGTTTTTTGCTTCACTTTCTTTTGAACCAAACTTGCAATTCCAGGGTTGTATTGATTGGGTTTTCGATTAGCGTCTTTCATACGATTTCCCTTACGCCGTGGTGGATCCATTGATGAAGATTAATCGGAGTTTTCGAATCGACGATGTTAACGAATTAATCGACGCGTTTTGGTGGTGGTGGGGGTGATGGAGCCGGTAGGGTTGTGGAGGGAGGAGAAGAAGATGAAATGAAAAAAATAAATAAAACTGATTTAGAGTAATAGGTTTTTAAAGGGTAAGGGTATTTTTATAACTTACCCATTAGGACTTCCCCTAAAACCCACAAAAAATGTCCATTTAAAATTGGGTATACCCCAATAAAGCTAGGTTAAATAAGGTAGTATCATAATTGTTTTTTTGGAAAAAATTTATAATAATACCATCAGGATTTATAAAGATTTTTAAGGATATTTGTATAGACCATCAAAAGTAGGGACAATAATTCAATTACCACGTTTAAAAATACCAAGAGTATCAAATATTTAAGTCAAGAGTCTATCATTTGTCAATTAAGATTTTACCTTGTATTTTATTTACTTTTTTTATTGCCCGGGGTTATTTTGGTAATAATAGTACTTAAAAGAAAAAACTCTCTGATAGAGATTAAGTAACAAGCTTGGTAAAGGGGCGTCATGAATCGGTAGAGGGGCGTCAAACTAATAAGACAAAAAAGGTCATTAGAAGTAAAATCAAGTGCCCCTTATCAATGAAAATATGTAAATGACTAATTAGCCCTTATTGTTAATAATCAAGATTAGTAATGATAATCAAGATTAGTGTTAATTATCAAGATTAGTTTTGATAATCAAGATTAGTGTATTATAACTCTAAAATCAGATTTTTAGAGTTATAAAAAAAAAAAAAATTTGAGGAGAAGAAAACTTATGTGATATTTGTGAAACCCTAGATTTTGATTCACTCAACCAAAATGAGTGATTCCAGTTGCAAATTTGAGGTGGGTGAATCTCTATATGATAGAGAAAACAAGTACTAGTTCCATTAGCTTTTTGTTGCTTAAAATTCTCTAAAGTATGTAAAAAAATCAAAATTTTAAAAATTTCAGAAGAACATACGGTTGGTAATTAGATGGTTACCAACCGTATATGTGAGATACGGTTGGTAACCAGCTACCAAACCAACCGTATATGTGAGATACCGTTGGTAACCAGCTACCAAACCAACCGTAACTGGTTCAATTTGGGGAAAACCCAGAAATAATACCAGTTACGGTTGGTAATTAGCTGGTTACCAACCGTATATGTGAGATACTGATTGGTAACCCAACTATTAAACCAACCGTAATCGGTTCAATTTGGGAAAACCTTAAATAATACCGATTTCGGTTGGTAAAATTTATTCTATTACAAACCGTAGGTTAATTACGATTGGTAACTTTAATATCATCCTCAACCGTATGTAGATACGTTGGTAACTAACTCGAAAATATGAGCCGATCGAAAAAACTAACATGCAGGACAAAATACTGGTTCGTAATCATTTAAATTACCAACCGTATCCACCAAAATTCTCGAACCAAGAACATACGGTTAGTATTTGATATTTATTTAATTGTTACTAATCGTAAAGCATAGATACTGGTTCAGTAACATAACCAATTCTAACCGTATAAAAAAAATACGAGATTCTAAAATTTGATTTTTAACCTAAAACTCCAATTTTTGATGGAGAATACACTTCAATTGAACACAACAAAAATACTAAATGGGTTTTCGAATATAGACTTCAATCAACAATTATTAATGTTGCGAATCACCGATTAATCACGATGAAATTTTCGATCGATTTTAATGGAGCTTACGGTTAGAATGGAAATGGAGGAGAAGAGAAGATGAAGAAGAAGATGAAAAAAAAACTGATTTGATTTTTTTGAATCATTAGGCTTAAAAAAATTGATTTGATTTTGGTTGATTTAAGGTGAAAAGGGTAATCTAGTCAATTTACACCCCTATAGGACACCCCCTAACCAATATGAGGGTCATTGCTATCACACTTGACGCCCCTCTACCGATTCATGACGCCCCTTTACCAAGCTTGTTAAGTAAATGACATGCGTTAGTGTAGAAAGTAGGATTAGTATTGAGTCGGGAGACAAAACAGGGGTGAGAAATGAAGTCAAAAACTTGAATGAATGTCGAACTGTTTCACCCTCCTTCAAAAAGCAGAACAGCTGTCTCAAAAGGATTCCTTGGCGATAAAATCTAATCTAGACAGCTCCTATAGGACCCACTTAGAACTGTACTTATCAATTTTACGTCAGTATGCTACTGATAACCGAATTTACTTATCACTGTAATAAGCACACTAACTTATAATGGTCTTGTCACCTGTTTCTATAAATCCCCCATTCTTTTCCTACCTTCACTTCGTCGTATACTCTCGAAAAGAGGGAGAGAGAAGAGATCGAAAGAGTTTTAAGATCATCTGGTTTTTCGTCTTCGTCTCTCTACTTCTGAAGGTGAGAAATTGCTGTTTTCTGGTCTAATCGATCTTTTAAGGTATGTGTTCCTCACATTCTGCGTCCTGTTTTTTGCTTTTTAAATTTGCATCTTGACCTCGCTTTTGTCGAAAATTTTCCTTTAATTATTATTATCATTGATGTTCTCTTTATGTGTCCAATTTCTATTTCTATTTATTTTATTTTGTTTTTGTTTTTTTTTAAATTTTTTGTTTCCAGAATTTTGAAAACCCTAATTTCACTGGTGTTTTTTTTCTTCAATTTTTGCTGATTATTTTTTGTTATGCAGATCTAATTTGAATTTTGGTTCGTTTTTCAGGGTTTTGGAGACATAAGGTAAGGTTGTGGGTGCTGCTATGTCTTCTTTAAGTAGAGAGCTTGTTTTCCTCATCTTACAGTTTCTAGATGAGGAGAAGTTTAAAGAGACTGTACACAAGTAGGTTTTTGATCTCTGTGTGTGTGTGTGGGTTTATTTATGCATGTGATTGTTTGTTTAGAACATTTTTGTAATTTTGTTGCTCCTTCAGGCTTGAACAGGAGTCAGGGTTTTTCTTTAATATCAAGTATTTTGAAGACGAAGTTCATAATGGAAACTGGGATGAGGTTGAAAGATACCTTTCCGGATTCACTAAAGTGGATGATAATCGATATTCTATGAAGATATTCTTTGAGATAAGAAAACAGAAATATCTAGAAGCACTTGATAAGTATGAGTTCACTTACTCTCAATTTTTGTCCATTGTCTTCGTTTTACAGTTGAGTTTTACTTTTCTAGATCTTTATTTTTGTTACTATCTTGTGCATTATCTTTTAGGCATGATCGTGCAAAGGCGGTAGAGATTCTTGTTAAGGATTTGAAAGTTTTTGCATCATTTAATGAAGAGTTGTTCAAGGAGATAACGCAACTGCTCACTCTAGAGAATTTCAGGTAATTGTTTTCCTTTCATGGCTATGAACTGTTAATTCACTTTTGGATTGGTGGTATGTAGCTAAATTCAGCTTTTTACAATATATGGTTGCAGGGAAAATGAACAACTTTCTAAGTATGGGGATACCAAATCTGCTAGAACTATTATGCTGGTTGAGCTCAAGAAACTGATTGAAGCCAACCCTCTTTTTCGTGACAAGCTGCAGTTTCCCAATCTTAAGAATTCTAGATTAAGGACTCTCATTAACCAAAGGTAAAAATATTAGTATATGAGTTTCTTCCTGCTTATCATCTGTTCATGTTTTTTGTACCCTTAATATGGATTGAAACACGACCCTCAGTAAATATGAATCTAAGTTTTATTGACTGCTGCTAGCTTGGGTTGGTGGTTATTGAGGACAATATTTATCAACCGAAAGTCCTAATGCCTCCTTGCTTTAATGTTACCTTCTGCAGCTTGAATTGGCAGCATCAGCTTTGTAAAAACCCAAGACCTAATCCAGACATAAAGACTCTTTTTGTTGATCACTCTTGTGGACAGCCGAATGGTGGTCTTGCCCCTTCACCAGCAAACAACCCTCTGCTTGGATCCATACCCAAAGCCGGGGGCTTCCCTCCACTGGGCGCACATGGGGTAAGTAATTCAACTACTGGTATGGTAGTGGGACCACTTTCCTTTGTAAATTTCTTCACTTAATTTTCTTTGAATTTCGTGTTCAGCCTTTTCAGCCTGCATCAGCACCAATTCCCACTCCTCTTGCTGGTTGGATGTCCAATCCATCTACTGTTGCTCATGCAGTAGCTTCTGATGGATCAATTGGACTTGGCGGTCCAACAAACGCTGGTACTGATTTTTATTTCTTTGGCTAATTCCTTCTGCTGTGTTATGAACATACCTTATGCACGATATGGTTATTAACCCTTGCGTTCTGTTCATTGTGTTGTGGTAGCTGCAATGTTGAAGCACCCTAGGACTCCACCAACTAATAACCATTCTATAGATTACCCGTCAGGTGATTCTGATCATGTGTCAAAACGAACCAGGCCCCTGGTGATTTCTGATGAGGTATTCAGTTTTTGGCAGTTCCATGTCTTTAATTGAGATTATTCACATCCATCACTGTTACTTGTTTTAATCCATGAATTGTAATTCATTAATCTGTTAGGTATAGTATGTTTCCACTTCCAGCTGATGATGTTGATATAAATTTTGTAGGGTAACTTGCCTGTCAATATATTACCAGTAACTTATCCGAGCCAAAGTCATACACAAGCTTTCAGCACACAGGATGATTTGCCCAAGACTGTTACGAGGACATTTGTTCAGGGCTCATCTCCCACAAGCATGGATTTTCATCCCATTCAACAAACTCTACTTTTGGGTCAGCTTGTTTGAGTTCTATATGCTTTTTTTCTCCCTTCATAGTTTGTTTTTTCACTGCGATCCACCTTAGTTAGTAGAATGCCATATCCTTTCTTTTCATTATGTTAACCTACTTTCTTTTTTGTTATTTCCATGCTTCAGTTGGTACCAGTGTTGGAGACATTGCATTGTGGGAAGCTGGTTCACGTGAGAGGTTGTTTCTGAAGAACTTTAAGATTTGGGATCTCGGAGCTTGTTCGATGCCACTACAGGTATAATTGTTTTCTCTTAGTAACAAATGCTAATCTTTGATCATGTATATGTTAAAATGGCACCCAGACCAATATCTTTACATGAAACTCAGGCATCTCTAGCAAAGGATTCTGGTGTCGGGGTGAAGCGTATAATTTGGAGCCCTGATGGTTCTTTATTTGGTAAGCTACTATAAATATGAAACTGTTACTTTGAATGATCCCTGTCATCATTTTAATGTGCAATTGCATCATCAACAGGAGTTGCATATTCAAGACACATTGTGCAAATTTATTCTTATCACGGTGCTGATGATGTGCGACAGCACTTGGAGGTATGTATACTGTCAGAGCTGGGTTGCACGGACGCGGACGCGGCGACGCGGACACGACAGGACACTGACGCGGACACGAGGCCAATATTGCAGCGTCCCAGTGCAAATTTTAGAGTCAGCGTCGGCGTCAGCGTCAGCGTCCGAGCGCGTCGGACGCGGACACGGGGCCAATATTGCAGCGTCCGTGCAACCCAGTGTCAGAGTAACATATTAATTGTAGTGACTTGTATAAGGTTGAATTTTCTTTTAACGTGTTGACGTCCATTTTTGTTATTAGATTGATGCTCATGTAGGAGGTGTAAATGATCTTGCGTTTTCTCACCCCAACAAGCAACTTTGTGTCGTAACCTGCGGTGATGATAAGACCATTAAGGTTGGTTTTTCTTGTAAGGATGCTATTCAGCACTAGCATCTAAGTATCACAACTTAATTCCTGGTTCTGAATTTTTCTTAGGTGTGGGATGCTGCCACTGGCACCAAACAATATACTTTTGAAGGTCATGAGGCTCCTGTTTATTCTGTCTGCCCTCATTACAAGGAGAACATTCAGGTTAGAATCTGTTTGAGTAATCATACTTTCTTTTGTGCCTCTTGTATTTTTTTCTTTTTATAGAAATCCTTGCTAGTTCTTATTATCTCTTCCTAATGGTGTTATGCACAGTTCATCTTCTCAACAGCAGTGGACGGAAAGATAAAAGCATGGCTTTACGATAATTTGGGATCTAGAGTGGATTATGATGCCCCCGGTCTCTGTTGCACAACAATGGCATATAGTGCTGATGGTTCAAGGTTAATCTGGGAGACTTGTTTTTATGCCAATGTGCTTTTTTAATATGACAAATGAAATAACCTGAAAATTGTGGTAAATCCTCCCATGTACTATTAGGCTGTTTTCATGCGGGACCAGTAAAGATGGAGATTCTCACGTTGTTGAATGGAATGAGAGTGAAGGCGCAGTGAAGAGGACTTACCAAGGATTCCGGAAACGTTCATCAGGTGTTGTGCAGTTCGATACCACTAAGAACCGATATTTGGCTGCCGGGGATGAGTTTTTGATCAAGATTTGGGATATGGATAACACTAACCTGTTAACAACTATTGATGCTGATGGAGGCCTACCAGTGAGTTCTTATTCTATTCTATTTAATATATGACCATTAACCATGTTTCTTGAATGCGGATAGTTGTGTCCTAATGTTTCTATTTTAAAATTTCAAGGCAAGCCCACGAATCCGCTTCAATAAAGAGGGAACCTTATTAGCTGTATCTGCAAATGATAATACAATCAAACTATTGGCAACTAATGATGGACTTCGTTTACTGCGAACATTTGAAAATCGTTCTTTTGATGCGTCACGAGTTGCATCCGAGACGTTAACTAAGGTTAGTATACTGAAATTTTCATGAAGGTTGTCGTTCTATAAGGAGATGATCCCTAATATTTCCTGTCATGCAGCCTGCAATAAATCCAATTTCAGCTGCTGTAGCTGCAACACTAACAGATAGAGCTGCTCCAGCGGTGTCTGTCACTGGAATGGTTTGTCTTAATATTCTTCTTTATATGAATTAGCTGTTGTGCCTTCAGATCTGAAATAGGAAAAAAAGAAAAGAAAAATACTAAGCTCTTACCATTTTAAGTATTCCGAAGTGAGCATATATCTTTTGTTTTACTAGAATGGGGAATCTAGAAACATGGTGGACGTAAAGCCTAGATTAACAGAAGAAAACAATGATAAATCAAAGATTTGGAAGCTTGCAGAGATTAGTGAAGTGACACAATGCCGATCACTGCGCCTCGCGGATAATGTGAGAGCGAATAAGGTAATAATTTACTGAAATTTCTCACATTGTACTCTTATTTTCCTTCTTGGGATGAACACAATTTGGACTTGGGAGACATAACAAAAGTAGTGCAAGCATTACTCAGAAATCATTTATAAAGATGTGGATAAGATGTCATCTTTGGAAGACTTAACACATGGCACTAAGTATCACAGAAAGTAGACTTCGTGTTGGCCGTCCGCATGTTTTAATATTGCTCGTCTTGTATTCAGCAGTATGTAGTATAAGTACTTCATTTTTCAGGAATTGCTATTTTAACTTTGTTGGACATGCCATATGCTTTACGAGTTGGGTCCTTGTGTTAAACCATTAGATTCTAGAATTGTTTGATAAAAAGGATGTTCTGATGAGCCCTGTTGTGGTTATTGCAGATATCAAGGTTGATTTATACCAACTCAGGTAATGCAGTTTTGGCATTAGCATCAAATGCAACCCATCATCTATGGAAATGGCAGCGAAATGATCGAAATTCTAGTGGCAAGGTAAATCAGTTATGTTTACCAGCTTGGATCCATTCTCATTAGGTATTGATTGTTCATTTCATATGATACATATCACTGTTTTTAGGCAACTGCAAGTGTTCCCCCTCAATTATGGCAACCAACAAGCGGCATAGTGATGACGAATGACACAGCTGATACTAATCCAGAAGAATCTGTCCCATGTTTTGCTTTGTCCAAGAATGATTCTTATGTAATGTCAGCATCTGGAGGAAAGATATCTCTGTTCAACATGATGACATTTAAGGTCTGTTTATGTGCAACAGCCTACATTAGTATTTAGTCTGAATGACACTTTAACAGGACATTTGACCTTTTCTGTTTCTTACACTGTTTGAAAAATACAGACAATGACGACATTCATGCCTCCACCACCTGCAGCAACATTCCTTGCTTTTCATCCTCAAGATAACAATATAATTGCTATCGGCATGGATGACTCCACAATTCAGATTTATAATGTCCGCGTGGATGAGGTATGACTATAGTTGTTATTGTAATTGGTAAAGAAACAGTCATTTTCATGGCTGGTTACAAAAGCATTTATATGTGGTCCCTCTGGTGATTGTTATCTTTGTTTCTTGCAGGTTAAAAGCAAACTTAAAGGCCACTCCAAACGAGTTACTGGACTCGCCTTCTCTCATGCACTGAATGTTCTAGTTTCATCTGGAGCAGATGCTCAGGTTAGTATCTAAATCATTGCGCTTTTTTTCAGTTTGGAAATGTTGATAGGCATCATTCAGCTCTCAGGTCTGTCCAAAGTTTCGAACATTGTGGTTGAACTTGCCCAAGTCATCATCATCCTATAAGTCGTGACTCAGTAGTTTGCCAGTGACTCGTCTATAACTGGATAACTCTACGAGTTGTTATCAGTTTATCCAGAGTCCTAGCAGACTGGGTCTCGTTTAGCTTGAACAGGCAAAAAATTGACAAAGATACTAGACCTCTGAGGAATTCAAGATCAAAAGTATAGCTTAAAACACTTGTTATAAAGGCATAATAGGTCATTAAACATAACGCTGTGAAAGAATTAGTAACAGAAAAGCTGTAAAGGAATTAGTAACACCATTTTCAAGAATGGCCGAGTATCTGTTTTCACTATTATTTTGTCTGTTTTTCGTCACCTTTAAAAAACAGAGAAGTTGTAAATGGCCATTTTTTAAACATATCTTCTTATACTAATATAAAGAAAAGAGGTAATTGTTTGGTGAAGCCTTTTCACATGGCAATAATACCCCAATTCAAGCATGTGCATCGCACATGTGGCCTTACTAGTATTCAATAAAGAAAAGCGGTGAAGTTATATTTTTCAGAAGCAAAAAAAAAAAAAATGATAAGAGAGAAAAACAAAGAGATTAAGCTGTAAATTTAGGGTTCTTTCTTTGTGGAGGCACCTCACTCAGGATGTGTTAAGCAAGAACCTGGGAAATTGCTCACAAAGTGAGGTGACTTAATATGTACGATGGCAATGCATCATCAACAAGATTCCAGGATATTATAAGTTGTCGACGAAATCTGGGGTGGATGTTCTGATTATGTTTATTTTTTTTTACTTTTTAGCTTTGTGTGTGGAGCTCAGATGGATGGGAAAAACAGAAAAGCAGATTCTTGCAGGTTCCATCAGGGAGGACAGCAACAGCCATGTCTGATACACGTGTACAGTTTCATCAGGATCAGATACATTTCCTGGCTGTACATGAAACTCAACTTGCCATTTATGAAACAACTAAACTTGAATGTGTAAAACAGGTATTATATTACTTCTGCCTCTAAAAACGCTTGCCTTCAAGGCGGGGTAAGATGCTTGTTGTTCTCGGATACTGCTCAACTGTTTCTGTTTGCGTGTTTGTTTATGTAGTGGGTTCCTCGGGATTCTTCTGCTCCAATCTCCCATGCGACATTCTCATGTGACAGCCAGCTAGTGTATGCCTGCTTCGTGGATGCAACAGTATGCATATATAGTGCCGCCAACCTTCGGCTACGATGTCGAATTAATCCTGCCGCATATCTTCCAGCCAATGTCAGGTATTTCTCATTTGCAAACAATAAACTCCTCATGGAGGACTTAGTTGTTGTTGTTGTTTAATTGTTGTATAAAACTTTGCTAGCACTCCATAGATATTGAGATTATCAGCAAAGAAAGATATGAGATCCAATTTCGGATGACAATTCATGTTTATAATTTTGAAAACAAATAACTTCCGACTCTTTTTGTTTGTGGTGGCAGCAGCTCTTCTGTGTATCCACTTGTGGTTGCGGCACATCCCTTAGAGCCAAATCAATTTGCATTAGGACTGACAGATGGCGGGGTCCATGTTTTTGAGCCCCTTGAAGCTGAAGGTAAATGGGGTGTACCACCTCCAGTGGAGAATGGGTCTGGTAGTGGCATGTCTCCAGCTTCAACAATGGGAGGAGCTTCAGTCTCAGATCAACCTCAGAGGTGATCACATAAGACAACTTCATTAAGATGACTTGGTGCAGTACATACATAGTGTTAGAAGGAGCTGGCTTGGTTGATTCATCTCTCGTTGGCCTTAACTGCTTCTGACTTGGGAATTTAATTATTCTCCTCTCTTGTCTGTTCGCTTCGCAGCTTAGAGAGGTTGCAAAAATATATGTAATTTTATGCAAAATGAGAAGGTAGATAGAGAAATAGAAAATGAGAGCCTGAAACTCTCATCTAGGGGTTAGGATTTCTGGTAAGGGTTGTAAGTGTAGAATCTAAACTTTAGTTCTCGTCTTCTTTTAACATCATTGAATATTAATATTCGTTACAATTAGAATAGCTTCATTTTCGAAGTCAATATTAGTTGTTGACGGATGGCACAATGTTTTTAAGGTCCGTTTCAATGATGTACCATTTGACTGCTCTGAACTCAGAATACCCTCTAGCTTTTTGGCACTGCTACCCCACTAGGTACCTACAAAATTCCGCAGTATTAGTCTTATACCAGTGGAGCCATATTGAATCATAAGAAGCATCACCCTTTAAAGTAAGAAAAGGATAGATGGTTGTTGTTTCCAGTAGGGTATTGTTTCTAGCTCTAATTACGTTTATATCTGAACAAAAATCAAACTTACGTATTAGAACAAAAGTTTGAAGAAACTTCTTGCTTACATTTCTTAATCTTTCCTACTTATCGGTTAGTAAACAATGGACCACGCCTAATATCAAATACAAGAACTAATCAAATTACCATACAAAATATGAAGTATTATCAAACCGCATTGCAGCAATTTAAGCGTTGCATCAATATTCAACCAAGGAATCTTCACTGAGTCTTATTGTGCCACGGCCCACGGCCAATAGAACACCAGGGAGAGATTAACATCTGTACACAGGCTGGAGTCTTAAAACTTAGGTATCAAAATCCAAGGCGAATGCTGCAGGTATCAAAGAATTATACAAATGTATCGGACAAACAATTCATCAACACCTTGGCTTAAGATAAAACGTAAACTTGATTTAATCAGAGTGTTTCTAAGACGTGGTGCCAAACACTATTTAAACAGCATAAGATGACATAATTGTTTGATGCGCAGGCTAAGTTTGCAAATATTTAGATGTCTTTAAAATCTACTTACATTTTTATTTCTCTTCTGAACTTTAATATCTAAGAATTTGCCCTTGTGCGGCCATATATATATTGCAACTTGGCACACGTCTAGCTCTCAAGAGCTCTAAACAGTTGCCACAACAAACATTTCAGGTCATTCTCCTCCTGCAAAATGAATTTGACTGGGCAAACCAACACCTACCACTACTAATTCTAGAGACGCCACCAATCCCCCAACAGGTGAACAACCAGCAAAGAACTTTAACATCATCAGTTGGATGTATAACATCTCAAGAACAATGTCTAAAGTTGAACGCTGATGAAGCGGCAGAATGATACCCGGGACAAGCAACTGAAGGTATATGCAGACTTGAATTAGGACGAGTCACAAAAGCCATTGCAACACGCCAACACTCCTAAGGATCACAACAGCGCTGGTGGCTGACACATGGGCATTTCTATGGGCTTTAAGAACAGTTGTGCAACACCAATGGAACCAATTGAACTTTGAGACGGACTCCCTCTCCCTGGTGGAAAAAAAATAAAATAAAAACCTCTCCCTGCTAAGCTTCATTGACAAATTGGCAGTCATTGGACTAGCTTCATCAAATTGGCAGTCGAAGCATGGTGCCAGCCACACGTATAGATGAGGATCAACACTTCTCCAGCATGTCCACAAGAAGGCAAACCAGGCTGCTGACATGCTGGCCAACTATGCTTTAACTACTGTATTTGAGAATCTAATTGTACTAGCTTCTTTCGTAGGATTGTAACAGAGGACATGAGGCAGTGACTACTGCTCGACATGTGAACTCTTAACTTTTAGCACGATCCTCATTCAAAAATAAAAGTAGGAAATACCAATAGGTCATAGGAATAATATATTAGAGAAAGTCAAGTCCAATTGACCTAGTCAATTGTCTGTTTGGTCCTTTTTGGAAACAAAACTAGTGACAAAACCCCTAGGTGAACAAATTAGTGATAAGAAAAAACCGGTCATATTATTTTTAACAAATAAAAACCGTTTCAAAAGAAAGTGACACAAAAACCCCAGGTCAAATATTTATTAGCAAATTTAGTTTTTATTATTTATAAAAAAACCCAAATATACCCTTTTACATTCTTCTTCTTCTCTCGTTTCTTTTTTTCTTCGTTATTCCGTCTCCTCCTCCCCACAGTATCTCACTACCAACACCACTTTGTTCACCATTATCAGTTCTTCTCTCTCGATTTTATCTCTCTCTCTCTGCCTGTTTCTTCTTCAGCAGATTTATGTGAGTTTTTTGCTTCTCTTCTCAATTCAATTAATCTTTATTTTCGATTGAAATCTGGGTTTTTCTCATTTCGATCTGTAGATCTGAGTTTCGATTTAGGATTTTTGGTTTTTAGGGTTCCAGAATCTGGAGATATCCTTTGATTCATTCGATCTAATAATCAGATTTAGCTTTTCATATTATTGATTGGGTTTTAATTTTTCTGTTTCTCGTCTGGTGTTTGTAGTCTTCAATCGGATAAGATTTAGATCCTAGGGATAGTTCAATACTTGATTTAGATTGATTTTCTTATGTTGAGCAATCTCTAAAAATGGTGGCCGTTAAGAAAATGGTACGCAAATCACTACTCATCCCCCTTTAGGTTTTCTTGTTTTCATCATGTTACAGTATTTGATTGATTGATTTGGATACCTAATCAATTCTGTTTTTGGTTGATTTTTGCAGAAGAAGACTCATGAGAGTATTAACAACAGACTTGCTCTTGTGATGAAGAGTGGGAAATACACTCTTGGTTACAAAACTGTTCTTAGAACTCTCAGAAGCTCCAAATGTAAAGATTATTGTTCTCTCTTTTGATATGATTTTAGGCGATTTTTTGATTTTTTTTTTGGAGGATTTAGGGTTAGTACTGATTTGATGGTGAAATTTTGTTGCAGCAAAGCTTATAATCATCTCAAACAATTGTCCACCTTTGAGGAAATCTGAAATTGAGTACTATGCTATGCTTGCTAAAGTTGGAGTTCACCATTTCAATGGAAGTAAGTAGTCTTACTGTAGTTTTCTTGTTTTTGATGGTTTGGTGTAAATTTAGCTACTTTTGTTTAACTTTTTATCTGGGGTTTGTCTATTGCTTGTTATGTGTTTGTGATTCACAAAGTGACTGTAGGAAAAATTCTTGTTTAGGTAGACGAGCCTGACATGTTTCTGTGCTTTTTATTTTAATAAAAAATATGGATTGTATTAGGTAGTTAAATTTACTTCGGTTCTGCCTCCATAGAGGATAGCAGGAATGTGCAGAATGGTTATAGTAGTATTTGAACTGTAGTCCTCCTCTCTTGCAGTGAGATGGCTAATCAGACTAGCAATCCACTTTCAGATGTTGTTTAAATCCTCGGTCCCAGTAAGAATACTTGATTTTATTTGGTAATGAAGTATGGTAGATAATTGTCCCCTTGGTGAAGTAGTACAGTTACAAACAGTTACACTTTGGTTTATGAGAAAAATGTCACGAATCTGCAAAATAGAGACTGTTGCTATACTCTTCGTAGCAGAGATACATGTCACCTTGGCTGGCTGTAAAATTTAAACAGTTAAGCTTTGTTTTTCCAAGAAATCAGTAATTTTGAGGCTTATTTTCGTTCTGCAACAATCAATCTTTTGTCCTTTGGTGAAAAATGATGAAACCTAATTAGGTTTCATCTAGTTTTGGTAAAACCCTTTTTGGTTTCATCATTTTTGTCTATATGGTTTCATCATTTTGTTCTTATTTTGCCTATTTTTTTTTGGGTTTGGTTTCATCATTGAAGCTGTGTCGGTGAAATGACAATATGTGGAAAAATGATGAAACCTAATTAGGTTTCATCTAGTTTTGGTGAAACCAATTTTGGTTTCATCTATTTTTTTGGTGAAACCAATTTTGGTTCCATCATTTTTCAGTTTGGTTACATCATTTTTCACGAGAAATTTTGGTTCCATCATTTTTTTCAGTTTGGTTTCATCATTTTTTCTCATTTTCAGTTTGGTTGCATCATTTTTTCTCATTTTGTTGAACATTGATCAATCAAATTAATTGTTTGTGGTGGCGGTGGCTGGTTGTTGGTGGTGGTCGGTGATAATGATGGTGTTTCTCGGTGATGGTGGTGGTCGTCTGTGGTTGTGGTCGTTGGCTGCGGTGGTGGTGGGTGACGGCGGCGGTTGGCAGTGATGGTGGTGGCGGTTGGTGACGGCGACGGTTGGAAGTGGTGGTGGTGGTCAGCGGTGGTGGCGGAGGTGGTGGTCGGCTGCGGCCGTAGTGTCGGAATCGGCGGCAGAGGTGGTGCAGTGGCGGTGGTGGTGGTGGTGCGGTGGCGGCGGTGGTGCAGTGGTGGCAGTGGTGCATGGCGGTGGCGGTGGTGATGGTGCAGTGGCGGTGGTGGTGCATTTGCGGTGGTGGTGTGGCGGTGGTCGTATGGCGGTGCAGTGGCGGTGTTATGGCGGTCGATGTGATGGCGGTGGTGGTGCGATGGCGATGGTCTTCTTGTCTTTGTTGTTCTTGGTGGTGGTGTGAATATAATAAAAATTAAAGGTGGGGTTGATTTTTATATTTGTTGGGGTGATTTAAATTAAAAGGGTAATATAGACAGTTTATGTTAAATGGAGTTTTTGTGAACAATTTGTTTTGTTGGGGTTTTTGTACATGGATAGTGACACCTTTGGGGTTATAACCCGCGCGCTGTTTTGGAAAAATATATTATAATTTGGTCCTAGAAATTATGGTTTGGTCTTAGGGTGGACAATACTCATGCGGGATGACGTCACAGATGACATAATTGTCAAATGGTAGTGACAGAAATACCCTTTTAATGGGGACCATATACATACTTATTATTAGGAGAGAAGAGAATAATTTTCAGATTTATTTTCTCTCACCTTTTTTTCTTTTCTAGATCTACTTTTTTTTTTCTTCTTCTTTTTTGTTCCTGCTACTGCATAAGATTAAGGATGAAGATGTATTTTTATAGATGGATTTGATTTGATTATAGAAACCGATTTAGTTATTTATTTTAAAGATTTTGATTTTTCAGTACGAAGATCTTGATTTGATTATAAAAATCGAAGATGAACTCATGTTGTAGATGACGAAGATGATGATGATGAAGATGATGACGAAGATGATGATGAAGACGTGATAATGAAGACGGTGATGAAAAAAATCTTCTTTTCCCATTTTTTCTAAGTTTTGACGATGAAGAGGATGATGATCTTTTGTGTTCTTCTTCTCTGCTACTGTTGCTGTTGTTGAAGAATTTATTTCTGCTGCTGTTGAAGACGATGAAGATGATGATGTTGCAGTTCATTCCATGAATGAACTCTGTTTTTTTAGGTTTTTATATGGAGTTCATTTCTGGAATGAACTCTGTTTTTTTAGGGTTTTACATGGAGTTCATTTCTGGAATGAACTCTGTTTTTTTATTTTTTTATATGGAGTTCATTTCTGGAATGAATTCTGGTTTTTTTAGGTTTTTATATTGAGGTCATTTCCTGAATGAACTCTGGTTTATATAGGTGATTTCTGGAATTTTTTTTTAGAAATTAACAGCCTGGTTTAATTGGGGGGCATTCAAATTAAATGGGGGCCAGGCACTACAAGACAAAACAGGTCTCCCAATAGAAATTTGGGTCACCCCTTATAATTTTTTTTATAAATGCCTAAAATGGCCTTGAGTGATTAGTTAGTGTGTTAATTTAGTTTAGTTTAAAATCAGGTTTTGGGATTAAATTTTGGGGAAATTTTAGTTTTGGGTATTTTTGTTTTGAGAAGAAGAAGAGGAGTTTTTGGAGGAAAAACTAGGGTTGTTTAGAAATGAGTGATTCAAGTGGAGGGAATGAGGTTGGTGAAGGTTCAAACAACAACCATGATTGTGTTGATGGTAAGATTATGTCAACTAATGACATGGATTGGATGTTTGATGAAGAGATGTTAATGGAGGAAGCCATGAATAATGGTGGAAATGAAGATCCTATTACTCCAAATGAAGGAATCAACACTCAAAATGAGGAACCCGAAGCTCAATACAATCAGGTAAACTTCCTATACT
Source organism: Papaver bracteatum (assembly GCA_023529315.1). Taxonomy (NCBI): domain Eukaryota; kingdom Viridiplantae; phylum Streptophyta; class Magnoliopsida; order Ranunculales; family Papaveraceae; genus Papaver; species Papaver bracteatum. The sequence goes on along the minus strand of JAJJWX010000447.1, from coordinate 2,712,716 downwards.
CTTCAAATTTCATGAATGGTACTCCAAGTGGTCGATTCATGGACACCATGCAACATTTCAGAGTGAGGGTCGTTAGTGTCAGGTTTTTTATTCGCTAACGATCCTAAAGAGTCGTCAGTCTGTTTACACCAAATCTGACGACTCAAACCTGCAAGTTTTCCAGGTTATGAAAAATCGTCAGCTTGGTGTGCTAAAAACTGACGACTCTATTTGGTACTTCAACAAGAGTCGTTTGTTTGCTTTGTTTACACTGCAACGACGCTTAAACACAATGTCTCTGGCCATTTTTTTTTTTGGGGTTTATGGTCGTCACACCTTTATTCATCTAAACTGACGACCCTAACCAACCATTAACATTTATCACTAGAGTCGTTGCCACCGATAGTGTTACATATTAACGATTCTTAGTGTTTTTTTTTTTTAAGATTTTAGATTTCATAAGATAATTTCATTGAATCGTAAAAGGCATACATCTTTCATAGGGTTATATTGAAGGAAATGAAATACAATAGATAATAACGGTGCACTTAAACACTTAACCATAGATGCTGTAATTATAGGTAGTGCCGTGCAAGATGAGGTAGAAATCGTCGAACTCAAACTTGTTCCCACGAAGCACCTCGTATCGCTTATACGCCTTCCCCAACTGTAAACACAAAACAATAACTTAGTTAGTATTGTTCAAAGCTTTTGATAAGTTTTACCTCTTGTTTAAATACTTACTCTTATATCACCCAACATATTGGGCATGACTACCCTTACGGCATTAATTTCTCTTTTGAAAGCATCACATTCCAATTTTATCTCCTCGAATCGTTCCTTGACTAGTCTCAAAGACCTTGAGTTGCAATTTCCGTCTAACGCCATAAAAACGATGAATACACGGTTCCACCAAGCATCGGATGTTTGATCAATGTCTTTTCCTAGATCTTCAAAGTGGTTTGTGACCGTCAACCAAGCTCTCGTAATGGCACAATTCTCTTCGGAAGTGTAGGGAGTCATGGTGTTTCACTTTTTTTCCTCTTGGAAGATGAATGAATGAGATTGTATGTGAAGGTTAAGAATGAAAGAGTTTTGTGAGTATGAGGTGTGTCTTGGGTATCTATTTATAGAGTTGAACGACCCAACTGCCTCTTTTTTGAATTTTTTTCCGTTGGTGGACTCAACCACATTTGGTGGATTCAAAATTCGCATTTACTTCTATAAGGGTCGTCAGTGTCCATATTAAAAAAGCGACGACGCTTTCTGATATTGAGGGTCGTCGGGTATGAATTTTAAGGTATGACGACTCCATCAGGAACTATCTGATTTATTGAGCATGAAGAGTTGTTCATGTTTATTTCTCCTAAACAGACGACTCCTAGTGCTGAGTTTGGAAAAACAAAGAGTCGTCGGGTTCTAATAGTTCTAACTTGACGACCCTTGATTTGATAATTAAAAGTTGAACTGTTTTTATTGAATTGGAAAGAAACTTCCATGTAATTCGAAATAAAACAGAAGGAAAAGACATAAAATCTGGTTCACTACATTTCCGTTGAACACTTAACAATACTTTTTGAATTGCCAGAAATTTTCTGTCAAGAGACGATAGCAATCTTCGTGCAAAAACTCGTGGCCGTACTTCTCTTCATATTGTCTGCAACCCAAAGTGTACTGGAGAAAAAATTTAATTATTAGTTAGCGTTTTAAATGAAAATAACCCTATGAGAGGCCTTATTGATTGAAAAACTTACTCGGGTCATATCATCTTCTTTGGGAAGAGCCTTGTATCTCGCTTCGAATTCGTCTTTCAGCGCTTCGCAATCTTTGTAGAGTAAATCGTATCTTTCCCTAATGTCTTGGAGCGACCTTCCATAATGATTTCCTTTAAGTGCTTTGAAAATCATAAACACACGTTCCCACCAATCATTGGATGTTTGATCCATGTTAAGGTACGGATCTCCGGTTTCGTCATGGTTTGAGAAGACCCAGTACTCTCTTTCAAAGTCGTGCTTTGTGACCGTGATGTGTGCTCTTAAAATAGCAACATCCTCTTGATTGTTGAATGGAGTTTGAGCCATTTTTGGTGTTTGAAAGTGATGGGTGATTAAATTTGATAGGGATAGTCTCTTTTTTATAGTACAAAACGTACAAACGACTATTTTTTGAAAAAGAAAACGGTTCCCTATTTTCCAAATTTGCAATAACTGCACCTAGGATTCAACCGTTGTTTCAAATTTCAAATTTTGCAATAACTGCAGTTAGGGTTGTTGGTTTGATTATTTATGAAGTGCGGACCCTAAGAGTCGGTAGTATGTTGTTTTGCATAACTGCACTAGGGTCGTTAGGTTTAATATTTATAAAGCGATTTAGAGTCGTTCGTAGAAAAGTATAGTTGACGACCGTAAGAGTCGGTTGTCTGTAAATTTTATATGTGACGACTCTTATGATGTCTAATATAAAAACCCAACAGTCAGTTGGCATATGTTATAAAATTTGACGACCCTTTTTTTCCATTTTTTGGTAGTTGGTTGTACATAGCTCTCAACCTGAACCCGTCTCTGCTATCGGTCCGGATACCTCCGAACACTACATCAATGATTTGGTAAGTTTTAATGGTTTCAATGGATATATATGTTTTGGAAAGTTTTTTACCTAATGTTCTCATGAACGTGTTATTTGTTCAAAATTAGACTTGGGAAAATAAGGAAGAGGCAAGGCAATGGGCTATTTCCAAGGCAAAATAGAAGATGTGCGTGGTTGTTAAAAGCAAGCACGTTAGTTTCAAAGAAATGGAGATGGTATGCGAGAGAGCCGGTGATAAGGAAGAAAGTCATAAAGGAAAGAATTACAAGTATGTGAAGAAGACGACGAGGGTCTACAAAACTTCGTCGAAGAAGAATAAATGCCCGTTCAGGATTGTGTTCAAGATGAATACTGAAACTAAACAATGGTATTTGTATAGTATTCCCGACGGTCATCACAATCACCCTCCACCAAAAAGTCTTACTGGACACCCTGCATATGCCCGATTGCAACCACATCAAATGAAAATGGTATGGCAAATGAAGGGAATTAGGCCCCTTAAGATCCTTACTGCAATTAAAAAGGCCGATAAGTCAAACTTTTCAACTATTTATGCTGCCAAAGCAACCCTCAAGAAAACTGAATGGGATGGCAGATTGATCATGCAACAATCAGAATGGCTGGCAGAAAAACTTAACTATGCCATGCAAACAAGGGTGGGTCCGGGCGATAAAGTGACTCATATTTTTCTTGCCCATCCTAGGATGGTGGCATTGGCACAATGTTTCTACCAAGTATTGTTCATAGATTGCACTTATAAGACCAACATGTATAACATGACGATGTTGAACGTGGCTAGTCATACTTCGGATAAACAATCTTTCACCGTGGCGTGGGTCTTTATGGAACACGAAAATAGAGGACTATGTTTGGGCGTTGGAACAAGTGAGGTTGATCTACCGTGGCGAACAAACACCGCATATTATATTTACAGATAGATATTTTGCAGTTATGAGTGTCGTTTGTCAGGTTTTTCCACTAGCTCAATATTTTCTTTGTACGTGGCACATCCAACAAAATATTTTTCAAAATTGCAATAAACAAATCCAAAAATTCAAACCGGCGAAGGGTAATCAACATTCAGAGGAGGAAGATGAGTGTCTGAGTAAAATTTCAAGAGAAGAGAGGGCGGCAGAGAGAGAGAAAGATAAGGAAAAATACGACGAAGAGGGGGATGTATGAGAGGATTTCTGCAAAGAGTGGGACTACTTGGTTCATTCAAAAACCTAAGTTAAGTACTATGCTAGATTGCATAAGTTTATTGATGATTGGAGTACAGATTATAAGAAGGTGGTCGAATATTTCCTAGATACGTGGTTGAATACTTGGAAGGAGAAGTTTTTTTATGCATGAACCAATAAGTACAAGCACTTAAAAAATGAGTCAACGAGTATTGCTGAGCAGTCTCACGGGCGTTTGAAAAAAATTCTTGAGATCAACAATGGTGGGGTGGTTACGGCACAAGAAGCTATTCACGAGCACGTCGAGAATGATCTTATCAAGATTGATTCTCAGATAGAGCATGGTAAAGACCGTTTTTTGAAGCAATACCTACCATACAAATATTTTCTAAGGGGGGTTGCACACCAAGTGTCATGGTGGGCAATAAATCATATGATGGATGAACTATTCATATTCCGAGAGAAATCTTTCCAAGGAAAAGTGTTTACTTGTAATTGTACAACCGATACTTGGCTTGGTCTCCCTTGTAGACATTAGCTTGGAGGGTATAAAGAGGTGTTTCCTCTCGGAGACATTGATCCTTTTTGGAATCAACTTTCCTTTGACCCAACTCCCTCGGGAGATTCTGATGAACAATTTGGAGATTTGGAGATTGGAAAGTACATCAATGATAAATATCGAAGACTGAATTATACGGGAAGATAAATACTGGTTTCTAATTTATGGCTGTCTACCCGAAAGTGCTTGGGAGTAGAAGATGAGCCAATTAAACAAAAAACAAAACTGGAAGACCAACAACTAAAAAGTCGTTTAGACAAACTGTGAATGATGCGAAGAGCTGCACCAGTAACCCTTCACGTCATGATTATGTACAAGCGGAATTTACGGAGTACGAGAAGTCTTTCCTTCCCAAGAAAAGGAGTCGTGGTCAACACTCAACACAAAATGGTAGCGAAGTTATACATACGGGAGACATGAATGTTGGAGAGCATGTGGTCGGCACTCAATATAGCCAGTCGAGTGTAATGGTAACGATAACATGTAAAATAGGGAATCCGCAGACACCAAGGGATTCATAAGGAAGACCACGTCATGTTTCTTACACTTTGTACGAAGAGTATACCGCACAACTTCCATACGTCATCTTAGATCACCTTATATCCACCGAAGATGTTGATGCGGATGGAAATTGTGGTTATCATGTTGCAACCGAATAATTGGGGCATTTTGAGGTGGTCGACGAACTAAAGATAACCCAAATCTAATATGAAAAAACAAAAATTGCAGCTACACTTGTCAAGGACAAGCAAATCTATTTAACCATGATCATGTAAGGAGATTCAAAAGAGAGAGAACTGAAGTTCAAGGAGTTGTTATCTAATGTGAAATGGCGGAAGGCGTCGAAGAAGGCCGGTTATAAGTTTTGGATACAAATTCCCTTTGGTGGCCAATAACCATTACATAGGTTTGAAGATTTTCGAAGAATGCCCTCTGCCGCGGGTGGTCTATGGTGATTGGGGAGAGTACACCAAGGAGTGGACAAACCAGTATGACTATGGAATGAACATTTGGAATGATATGGACCCAACCCCGATTTACCTAGACATGGGCGGTGAATCGTGATTGAAGACGTTTATTTTGGCCTTTGCATTGCATTTTTAAGCATACTTTTTGTAAGTGGTTATATCTTGAACCCGGATAGTTGTATTTAAAGAATGCTTAATGAATACAATGTGTTTAGTCTTGCGACATTAAGGTTTTATATGTTTTTTTTCTCTTTGTAAATGTAGAGTCGTTAATATATAAGGATTCCGTGGAGAATGACTCTAAGAGTCATTACCAAAAATATTCATGGACCCTAACGATTCTAAAGGCTAAATTTGCATTGTATCCTGGATGAATTTTCAACTAAATGTCGTTAGCGTATATATACATATTGGTTAACGACTATGTTTCCTAAATTTCACCGGTATGTTGGATGTTTTTCAACTGAGAGTCGTTAGCGTACATCTACATAAATATTAACGACTCTCAAGGCTAAATTTAAATGGTCTCCTGGATGTTATTGAAACTGGGGTCATTAACGTGTATATACATAATCATTGATGACACTATTCTCTATGCAGCTTAGAATCCCAACAACTCTTTTTTGTGTACACTTTTCCCCAAAAAAAGTGCCACTGTAATTGGGTTTTATATATAGAGGAAGCCATTGTTTTCCCCCTAGATCAATTGAAAACAACATTGCAAAATCTTTTCTAAATGACAACTCCCTTTTCAAGTAGAAATTCTACCGAAGACATACTCCAAAGATGCAAACGTCCAACCAACTCGATTTTGGAAATGGAAGAAGAGATATGCAAAAGAAGCATGCGACCACCCCAAAAATCATACACCAAATCACCATATCCTACGAAGGAAGAAGAATAAATGCGCGAGGCCAAAAAGCGGGGTCTAAAAAATTTTCATCTAAGGGAAAGGATGAAACAAGTGGAGGAAGAGACTCAATGGCTCAAAAATTACTACATATTGAAGGATCTTGACAGAGCACATGAAGATGAGACTACGTGTTGGTCAAATCCTTTTGTGAAGATAGGAGAAAACTACAAAAAACCACGCCATAACTATGATAGTGCGCACATTTATTCAAGGGTTACTCATGTTATGAAATTGTGCTCCGAATACAACAAGTTTCTCGCTATGAACAACAGGGATAGGCGTGCGACCCAAGAAGCATATAAGAGATGGAGAGGAGAGCCGTTTTATCACATCGAAGCCGCAATGGTTGTGGAATCTCGCAGTAGTAAAAGTGGTTAACATGTAATATCTTCTTTAAATTTACTTAGACTACCAATGTTATTATTTCCAAGAGTTCAATACGTAGGAGTTTTATTTATTTTAAAGAGTCGTCATCTTACAATACTCACAAAATTGATGACTCTAAGAAGTTTGAATAGTCGTCCTTCTGCTAATTTGACATACTAACGACTGTTATTGAGAATTTCAAAAAAAAAATACCATTGGAGGATTCTTCTATATAATACAACCCTCACATGTTGATAAAATTGCCAGAAAATTTAACTCTCTTCCGAAATACTCAATATTTCTATTGCAATGGTGGAATGGGAAAGGCATGAGGATTTGTGTCTCGTAAAATCATTTGCTAATATGTTCCGTGAACATCCAAATGAAATATATTCAATGTTTTGGAAGAGAGTTAAAGAGTTCTTATATGAGCGTACCAGGAATCCTAATAACCGCAAATGGAGAGACTTAGCATTTCGATTCAACTACATGAAAGGTTCAATGCGAGAGTACGTAATAGTTATAAATATGGTGTATGACTATCATCCACAAGCTCCCCTAAGGGAAAAGGTGAGTAATCCAATAATGTTTATACCTTATTCATTGTTAAAAGTTACTAATGTAAGAATTTCTATATTATTTTAGCTGGAACGTTTCAATGGGTTATGGACAATTCGTAATGGGGAACCTAGGTTCATTCACTAATAATACACCACATTGTATCGACGAGCAAGAAGGTTTATTGATGTAGGACCAGAATATCGCCACAACTATATTCTTGCGATATTAACTACACTTCCCAGCGAGCATCACCGCAAGATATTCAACTACACTTCACGAGTGTCACAAAAGCCTTCAAAAGGATGACATAATAATTGACGATTGAAGAAAACTTGAGAAAAGTATGTTTGTTCTGCGATGGATACAAAACTTGCGAGATTTAACATTATAACTATCGCGGTACAATCGCAGAATCAACCCGAAATAAGAGGGAAACTTAGCTGTCATCCACTATGTAACTACCCTATAAATATAGACCCAATGTGTCCAGAAAAAGATGATGTATTTTTGAGAGTTAAGAAAGCCTTGAGGAGAGAGAAATTACAAGAGAATAGTTGTAATCTTGAATTCTTTCATTTCTGTAAACATTTCTGAAATCAAAATAATAAAGTGTCGTTTTTCATCTTCAATTATGAGTTGATTATAACAAAATATTAATAGGGGTGTAGTGTGGGAAATCCTGCAACTACATTTTGGCGCCCGAAACAGGGAGAATCAAGCTAAAAAATCTCTAATTACAATTTGAAGATTTGAAGAAATTGTTAGAGTTGAAGAAATGGCTAGAAGAAGGAGAAATACGTCAGAACCACCAACAACTGTAAGGAGGAGTAAAAGACTTGCAGGAGAAGAAACAAATGAATTAGGAGAATCTTCAAGGATAAGAACAAGAAGAAATAGAACAAGGATTGAAGGAGAAGATCAAATTCCACAACCTAATCAACAAACACCGATACAAAATAGAAATATGGATTATGATAGAGTAAGTGTGCATACTTGGAGATCAGATTCGATGGAAGGTGTAGAAGATCAACAATTAAGAGACGGAAGAAGAGAAGAAAGAAATCAAGGAATGGTTGAAGGATTAATTCATGGAGAAGGCGAAAATGAATCAGCAGATGATCCAAGACAAAGAACACAAGAGGAAAGAATGTTAGAGGTGGAAGAACGTGCAAATTTAACAAGACAAAATCACGAGTTAAGAATTGAGAATTTGAGGTTGCAAAATAGAAGATCAAGAAGTACTGCTAGATCGATATCAAGATCATTAAGGAAAAATTCTCCAATAAGAAATGCTAGAGGAAATATCCAAGAGGAAATGCAAAATCCAAATGAAGAACAACGTCATGGAGAAGAAGAGGTAATAGAAGATCGCCATGATCCGCGTGGCGAAAATTTGGCTAATAGATTTAACAACAGAAATCAAGAGGGAAGAGACAACCAAAATGATGAAGATAATCTAGAAGAGGGTAGGAGGATATTACATGGGCGAGAGATCCAAAGAAATCGAAGAATTATTGAAGAAGAAATTGAGAGACATTATGCTGAACAAGTACAACTAGCTCGCGAGAGAGAAAGATTAAGGGAAGAGGTAGAAGAATAAGAATTCCAAGAGGCAGTACGACAGAATAATCATGAAAATCGAGAAAGAAGACGTACACAAAATCGTTATAATAATAATATCCAGGAAGAGTATGATAGAATACAAAGGAGAATAGAAAGACAACGAAGAGAAATAAAGAAATTCGCAGAGAAGTACAGCTGTGATTGCAAGAAGAAGGTGAAGCAGAAGATCGCAGAAGAAGGAATATGGGAGTAGATGAAGACACACAAAATCTCGCAAGACAAGAGGTACATGAACGCAGGAGAAGGGAAGCTGCATTAAAAATACCGATGGAACCAAATTCAACGGCGAATAAGCAAATTTTAAGAGAATTAGCAGAGATGAGGGGAATAATAAATAACAGAAGAGAAGGAGGTATAAGGCAACTTGATGAAGCTATTGAAGAAGCTGCGAGAACTCCATTCACTCAAGAAGTACAGTTAAGAGGAATACCTCCAAAATGCAATTTACCAGCATTAACCAGCATTTTTGATGGAACTACATGTGTTGTACAACATGTTAAGGCTTATGTTAGGTGTATGCTGCAATGGGAGAATCATGATGCTGTATTGTGCAAATATTTTGCATCTAGCTTAACTGGTGAGGCACTAAAATGGTTTGAGGGATTTCCAAAATACACTATCACTTCTTTTGATCATTTACAAGCTACATTTCTGGGAGCATATATAAGCAACAATTCATCGCGGCCAGGTATTGAAGATGTGTTTGGATTAAAACAGAGGGTTGGCGAGAGTCTGAAACATTTAACCATAAGATGGAAGACAATGTGCAGTGAGATGGCAGGAAGAGTAGATGAGAGATATCTTATCTTGTATTATATCAATGCAATGTTCGCGACCAATCTGTTGTACATACAAATTTTCAGAGTCAAGAATACAATCACTATACAAGAAGAGTACATTGCTTTAGAGGAGAAACAAAATGAGATGAAATCATATCCAATCGCGAATACCAGTTCAGTAGCAACAAATGGGAGTTTACTTCCTAAAATTATTAAAAATGTGGCGAGCAGCTCGCAAGCACAACAAGAGAAAGTGGATACTGATAACCAGCAGAAGTTGGTATCTATGGGAAGTCGAGATCAAGAAGAATATAAAAGGGAGAAGAATTATTACAATCGTGGTGGGAATAGTAAGATTCAAAGGCTTGATCAACCGCAAGAAACTTATGGTGGACAGAGGCAAAACAATTTCAGAAGTCAAGGAAATCATAAGATCATATGGGAAGAAATTAAGATGCCTCCTCTCAATGCTAGTATAGAGAAAATCTGGGAAGCTATAATTTTGATGGAAAATATACCGTCACCATGGAATATGGGAAAAGAACCACATCCTAATAATCGTAGTCAAGAATTTTGTCCTTACCATCCCTTTCATGGTCACACAGTAAATGATTGCAGGAATGTCAAGAGAATAATTTTAAGGATGATTGACCAAGGAAAGCTAAATCACTTTTTAGTAGGACATCCACAATCTCAGCGATTGCCTCCAGCACCAGAAATTCGCAGGGTAAATACTATAAAAGGAGCAGAATCATTCGTAATAGAAGTTGGGGCTAAAGCAAAGAATTTGTTTTGTAATTGCATTGTACATTCACACAGAACAATAGAGGATTTCCATGATAATGTTCTAAGTAGAGTCTTCGCGAGAGACACATATGGAAGAGAAATAATGAATATCGCAAGAGCCTCACCATTAGAAGAATGGCAGAAGCAAATTATATCTTTCACTGCACAAGAAGTACAAAAACCTGGCGAGCAGCATGATAATCCATTGGTGGTAAGATTAGAGATAAATCCAAAGAAAATAGAAGAAGAAGAAGATGAAGAAAAGGATGATGAAAATGAAGATTCTTGGGATATCAATAGAGTTCTAATAGACACAGGCAGCTCAGTTGATATATTATTTTATCATACCTATAAGACCATGGGTGGAAGAGACGAAGATCTAATTCCATCAACATATAAAATCTATGGTTTTAACGGTACTGCCGATAAACCCAAAGGGGAAATTGAAATGCGGATTCCATTGAAAGGGATAACTTCCAAGATCTTGTTTTGTGTTGTCGACATTGAATCACCGTACAATGCCCTGATTGGTCGACCTTGGCTACATGGGATATTAGGTGTAGCATCTACTTTCCACCAGTGTGTTAAATTTCCTAATCCTAATGGTGTTGGAGTTATTAAGGGAGATTGGGGAGAAAGCAAGAAATGTTATGAGATTGATATAAAATCTTGCGAGGAAAGAGCTGAGAAGAAGAGCAATTGGAAGTACAACATCAAGCAACGACAGAGATGTGAAAGATTGATGATTGATTCAATATATCAACGAGAGGAAGATAATGGCAAGAAGCTCGCAGATAAAGAAAAAACAGCAAAACGTTACAGAAAAGCAGAACCAGAAGATAGTAAGTAGAAAGGTAAAATGATGAAATTTAAAGAAGCTTACGCAGAATTTGTTTAAAGAAAATGCAATTGAAAAAGTACTCTGTTTGAAATAATTGCAAAATTTTACAAGAAAATCAAAGAAATGAAATTTTATCAGAGTTACAATGCTCGTGAGAAACGCGAATAACATTTCGCAGAGATTAATAGAATGGGATGAACCTTTATGGCGTGCACCTTAGTTCGCGAATACAATTTCGCAAGAGGCAAATATAAGACCTAATAGTGCGTCATATAAGGGGGTATCTCTTGACATGACTCAGTGATAAGGTTATACCGCTGCTGGAACCTGAGTTATCCAGGAGAGGGATCTTGGATTTCCAATTATAAAAGGTTATACCCTGATTGGACGACTAAGAACCTCTTCTAAGGAATTCAGAGTATGACCAAGGCGCCGAGGTACACGGTTGAGTCAAGGGTGCCCGGGGCGTACGAAACTACCCTGGCCATCCTTGGCAAGTCTTGGCTATGATGCATTCGACCCGAAGAAAACCCCACTTAGGGTGCAGTCTTGTAACTATAAGCCATATAGGCATAAAAGACAAGAGGTTGCGAAAACAGCTGGTTGTTGGGAAATCAACTCTCCCGAACAGCCCAGATCTGATGGATGGGAGGAGCTAGTCTTGTATGGCCGATGTTCCCTCCTTGAAGGGGCAACCAGGGGGAAGATAAGGGCGGCACCCTCCATTAGGGAGATGATAAGTGTCTAAAGACGGCAATGTCATGGGGCTTTATGATCGCAAGAACATTTAGGCCTGTCATATTGTCGTGTGACGAAAGTTATACAAAGGCAACAAGCCAAAAGAGAAAAGTTAAGATGAGATCAATGGGTTTTTACATTTAACAAGTGTAAAGACGTCCTGCGATTTCATCGCAAGACGGAAATGTCATAAGGTTTAATTCTTGCAAGAGAGTTTATACTTATCATATTGTCGCAAAGAGGTTGAAAAAATTGATAAGACAAGATCAATGGGTCAATACATGCAAATGTAAAGACGTCCTGCGATTTTGTCGCAGAAAGAAAAAATGTGGCAAAATAAGACCTTTAATCAGGAAGGCATAATAAGACCATAAGATTATTGCGATAATGCTCGCAGAATTTATGAGATTTGTGATTCTACGCAAAAATCATAAAGTTATGCAATTATTGCTAGCGATAACATCGCCGATATTGAGGCAAATTTAATTTGATTCACAATTAATATCTAATCTCTACTCAATTTTTTCATATTGCAGATGAATAATAGAGGCAAGTATGGGAATGCATAGAATGATGAAATTATTATTCATCCATCATATGATAAAATTGCTTAGATGATACATTTATACAAATAATTAAAGGATAATAATTCCGATTGATTGATTATGTTGCAGAAAAAGAATTGTTTTCTAATTCATACAGATAAAAGCAAAAGAAGTTTACACATCAAATTGGAGAAGCTCGCAGCGATGTTACTAGAAGTAAAAAATAAATGCACAAAATTTACAACAAAGAAAAATAAGAAGAAACAAGACTAAGTAGACCCATCACCACCCTCATCAGAGCTCTTTTCTTTTTAAGATTCTTCTTCATTACCAGATTTCTCTTCCTTGCCAGATAATTCTTCATCTTCGCTAGACTCCTCAGCTTCGCTATCAGAGATAATTAAATTTGGGGAATCAGCTGGAATTTCCTTTGCAAGGTTAGGGTATATAGAATGAGGAATACCATGATCATCGCAGACTAGCTTAACAGAGTCATTACGAACACGAAGAAGGGCATTACTAAAATTTGAAGATGAGATTTTCAATTTATCCTTCAATCCAGAATACTTTTCATTACGAGAAGATAGATTTCCAGCGAGTTGGTTTTTCTCTTCTTCTAACTCATCAAATATCTTACGATAGTTCTTTTCGGATGCTGCGAGCAAATGATAACAAAGTTAATACAAATAAGGATGATTCAATTAGGAAATAATTCAGGGAAATCATAAGAGTTATAACCTTCTCTTTCAGAAATCATGTCTTTAATTAAAGCCGCTTGATCAGCATGAAGACTAACATCTACACCTAAATTAGTTCTGGCATTATCAAGAATCTTCGCAGACCCAAGCAAACTCATCATCGCTATTAATAAGGAGACGAGATCGAACTTGAGTTTCCCTCGCAAGAAGATATTCATTCTCGCAGATAAGCTTATCTCTTTCCATTTGAACATTAAGAAGAGTTTTATGGAAGTTTGCTAGGGTCTTGGAGCCATTTTTAACGGCAAGATCTTTCTCGTCAATAAGATCACTATTCCTTTTTCTTAATCTATCTACTTCTTTCTTTAAATCAAGATAAAAGCGCTTATACTTGTTGGTCAAACCTAAATTGAATCTGTGTTCAATTTTTAAGAGATTAAATTTGGATTTAAATTCATATATGGAGAGGGATTCAATCTTATCATCTGAGAAATTACTTAAAGAATTATTAAGGCAAGCAAGAAGGGTATTATCATCGACAGGGTCAGGAAAATATTGGAAGAGTGTATCCTCATCAGTAAGACCATAAATATCTGCAAAAATGGTTGCTTGAATAAGCTGCGATAGGGTGAGAAGAATTAAAAGAGAAAATAAATAAATCATACCATAGAGTTGTTGATTGGCTTTATCAAGATCATAGATTTTTTGCTTGTCAACTGAAGCCTCAATCTCCAGCTGCTTATTTTTCCTACGAAGCTCAATAACTTCAGCTTCTAGTTTTTCTTTATCTTGGCAAAGATTAGCAGCTTTCTTTTCATAAGTAATACGCCTATTGTCTAAATCAGAAGCAACAGCAAAAGCGGCTCTTCCAACCTGCGATAGAACAATATAAATCAATGTCTAACAAAAATATCAATAGAAACACAACAAGGATGAACAAGTAAAAACATACCAGGCTGCCAAGTGAATTTAAGAGACTTGGAGTCAGCGATCTTGAAACCCCGCGAAGGGAATCACTGTCAGCTAATATGGGAGCATCGCATACATTGGCGAGGGATTGGGATATATCATTAATAGCTTCATCTCCATACTCATTTGGGATACCAAACATATTCTTGCCAAAAAAATTGGATAAGTGAGCCATCGAAGAATCAGAAGAAGAAGAATTCTTTATAGAAGGGAAGCTGTTATCATTGAAATTCTCGTCATTATTATCCTTATCAAAATCAACACTTGGATTTTCTGGAGTGAGTTGAGGAGTTGAAGAAGAAGAAGGTCGGGTTTTCCTTTTCTTCAAAGGAGGATCGCCAAATTCTTCACCACGAGGGGCAGAAGGCTTCCCTTTGGGAGGAACATGAGATTTATCCTGATCGCCAGATTCTTCACCGTGGGGGGCAGAAGACTTTCCTTTGGGAGGAACAATAGATTTATCCTTTGAAGGTTTCTCCTTAGTTCTCACGGGTTTTATTGGCTCTAGTTCTTCAATTTCCTGCGAGCACATATGAAGATAAGAAATAGGGGCAACAATATATTGTTAAAATTTATAAAGAGATATTTCTTACTTCATCCGTGAAAGATTTAAGAGCTAAGAAAGTGCTGGGCTTCCTAAAAGTTTGGTATCTGAGCTTCATTCTCTCAATCTAAGAAAGATCAAAATAATTAGCGAGAATATAAAAACATGAAGAAGATAGTGAATAATAATAATGCAAAAAGTTGAGAGGATATACTTCTTTAGATCTTTCAGGCCAGTTGAAGACCCATGGCTTATACTCTGAGAGATTCGCAGGTAATGGGAGAGAACCAGATATGTAAGGACCTTCAAGACATAACGAAAAGATAAACCACTTATCATCGCTGGAGTGGCGAGGGCCTTGATTGGTAGGTGTATGCCAATCAATGTCTAGCATAATATCCTCATCGTCAGCGGTCTTTTCTTTATTCAAGCGGACACCCCAACAAGTACTATCCCTCTTCATAGGAACTATCTTGTAATTTTTGAAGAAATTCTCCACAGCATAATCTGCAGAGACAATGGGAACATCTTTAAATTGAGGATTTTTCGGAGCTTCAGGATAGCGAGATCCTTTATCAGCACCGCGAGAAGCATATTCAAGCAGCAATCTGATACAATCTCCACCTAGTTGATATATCGCTCGCGAGAACCTCTCATCAGATATTATTTGATAGAATAATGGGAGTTCTGGGTCATAGAGAGGAAGGGGAAGACCAGCTTCAAGTTGACCTAGCGATACTATGATTTTCTGGTGAGAGAATTGATGATCAGAAAATAGTTTGAGAGAAAGTTCAGATTTAGGGCTTTGACCTGGAATTGTAGACAAGGTAAAACCTTTGCTTTTGAGCTTTTCTCGTATCTCATTAAAAGCAGTCAAATTCTTAGCACCAGCAACAACCATTTTTGAGTATGAGAATGAAAGAAAAGGTTGAAAAATAAGAAAGAAATCACAGCGATGACAGACGCGCAATTCACGGAAGAAAAGTAAACTTGCAGAGAAGTTACGCAGAGAAAGAAGAAGAAAGTAAAAAGAGAAAAATAAAAGAATGAAAGGAGTATTTATAGAACAAGAGATTTCTCGAGAAGATAAACGCAATAAATGCAAAGGAAAGAAATGAACGGTCAGATCGCAGCGGTTAGAAAGGACGTGTCAAAGATTTATTGGAAGAGAGAATGCATGAAAATAGTTGGCGAAGGATATAGAAACGTGTCAGAATAGAGATCGACGTGAAAAGATAAGTAGTTGTGGCATTTAGTTATCATGATCTTCTCTTCTTCGCAGAAAAGACATGAGAAGAGGCAAGATGTAGGACCAGAATATCGCCACAACGATATTCTTGCGATATTAACAACACTTCCCAGTGAGCATCACCACAAGATCTTCAACTACACTTCATGAGTTTCACAAAAGCCTTCAAAAGAATGATGTAATAACTGACGATTGAAGAAAACTTGAGAAAAGTATGTTTTTTCTGCGATGGATACAAAACTTGCGAGATTTAACATTATAACTATCGCGGTACAATCGCAGAATCAACCCGAAATAAGAGGTAAACTTAGCTGTCATCCACTATGTAACTACCCTATAAATATAGACCCAATGTGTCTAAAAAAGGATGATGTATTTTTGAGAGTTAAGAAAGCCTTGAGGAGAGAGAAATTACAAGAGAATAGTTGTAATCTTGAATTCTTTCATTTCTGTAAACATTTCTGAAATCAAAATAATAAAGTGTCATTTTTCATCTTCAATTATGAGTTGATTATAACAAAATCTTAACAAGGATATAGTGTGGGAAATCCTGCAACTACAATTGACGAACATTTGATGCGCCGGATTCTTGATTACCCTTACTAGTTTTTCTATAATGCTACACTCTATGTAATTTTTTTTTTATTGAAATCAATTCCTTTTTTTTTTGGTCAGATGTTGTGCATATAAAGAGTGGTTTGTTATATTCCAAATAATACTAACGACCCTTTAACTATTATTTCATGGACTGTACTGGTTGTTTTGATCTAGATAAGGGTCGTTAGGTTTATCCGTAAACACCCTGACGACCATATCCATCTATTGCTTGACTCCCCTGGATTATTGCATCCATAAAGTCGTTAGGTGTATTCCAAATAACAATAACTACCCTATCCATATTTTTCTTGACTCACCTAGATCATTGTATCCATAGGGTCGTTCGGTGTATCCATAAATATCCTAACGACCCTTTCCATGTATTTCTTAGGCTCTCCTGGATGTTTTGTGAATGAAGGGTCGTTGTGTTGATACAGTTATAGTAAACAACTCTAATACTGGGAATTGAAATCCAATGCTTCAACTAAAGGGTCGTTCGTCTGCTAAAATGGATATTGCCGACCCTTCTGCTAATCAAGAAAAAAAAAAATATTTTTCTAATCGTTCACATGCTAAAACAATAAACTACCGACACTTCTAAGCATCGTGCCAAAATATTATGAAAAGTTATAAAACATAAGTTCAAGTTTAAAGTATCCAAACCTAACACACAAAGTTGTTTAAACAAATAATCCAAATATAAGTTATATCTAAGAAAAGTTATAAAACATAACTTCAAGTTTAAAGTTGACAAACTTCTTTGCAACGAAGACCACCTCCTCTTTACGACCTCACTGATCTAGAGACCGTCTTCTTTCTCTTTGGAGGACCCTGAGTTACACCGCCAACATCTTGTTAATTTTGGGGTTGGATACTTTGTCCCTGCTGAGAACGTTCTTCTTCATCTGTGCACGTGTTTTCCGGCTCCTCTTGCCTTCCTTGGAGAGCTCATCTAACATCTTCTTTGCTTTTGGATTTTCAATGTGCTCCATGTATTGAGCGTAACGACGTCGCTTCTCAGGATCGAAGACTTCCCCTTTATCATCCGAGCAACATAGCGCCTTGACAAAAAGCTTCAATCGTTCCCTCTATATGCATTCAAATACGAATTGAACGTTAACTAGCTTATATTTGAATTTAGGTGAATAACATAATATAAAAAATAAATACTCACCACTAGTTTAAGAATTTTAGAATCATCTCTAGGGTCATCTTGAGAAGAAGAGGAGGATGCTCTGTTGGTCCTCCTAGTTTGATCAATACGAATAACCCGACCATGTGAGAAACTTTCATACCATTTAAGGTAATATAGTGTTGCCTCGTGCCCTTCGTTGACATGCGCCCAAGTTGTGACATCTACTAACCTAGAGTGTCTAGCATTCCAATGGGTGTAACTGGGTTCAGGGTCGTAAAACACCTTTATGTTCGACTCGTCAGCCAGACACTTATCCAACTTATGCTTGAACGGAGGTACGTACTCTTCATCGGGTGAATCTTGAATAAACCCAAGTTGACGCATGACTCTCATTGGATTGTACATCGAGAAACCGTAAGGGTGAAACAAAGGTCCATCATACAGCATGACAGGTTCCATTACGCCAGCTATATTCTCCGCGTACGGATTAAATTTTACCTCTTCCACCTTGATGTTGTCCAACTTTTTCCCGCATTGCTACCAACGCCTATTTTTTCTCCTTATCCTGAGAACCGGTGAACAAATATCGTGCACCTATTGGATCACCTTGATTCCAATCTTTTTTTGGTTTTATATCTTCATTACCTTTGATCAGTGACTGGAAATGATCATAAAACCACACCTATATTTAAAACAATGAAATAAACATCAAAAGATTTAAGGAAAATAATTTAGACAAACAAAACAACTTTCATCAATCCAAATACCTGGAGTAGACCCAAATTTCCATTGATCTGTGAAGTTTGTTCCCGAGATGCTTTGGAAAGCTGACTATTCAAATGTGCAACTATGGCAGTACCCCAAGAGTACTTGTTCACATCTTCCAAAGGATCCAAAAGCTGAAGAAGGTTGGCGCTAGCCCTATTACCTTTGCTGTCGGGAAATATAACATACGCAAGTACATAAAACAAATACGCGCCTGTAGCGTAACGGCATTCCAAATCAGTGAGACCATCCTTTTCTTTTTCCAATGTCCTAGCAAACATCTCCCTAATATTTACAAGTTTGAACTCTTTCTTATTATAGTTGGTTCCCTTATCAAATTGCCCATCAATGGTGGCTTGATCCCATCCAAACAAGTTCTTGGTCCACCCATAGATATCAACCCAAGTAGGCCTTCTCTTGAAATTCTCACTGGTGGATTTTCCTTCGACATGCAGCCCTAATATCTGTTCCGCATCATCAGGAGTAACTGCCATCTCGCCAAAAGGGAATTGGAATGTGTCGACTTCAGGGTAATACCTTTCACATAGAGTAGATATTGAAACCTTATCATAATCAATCACTGAGTTTTGAACGACAGTATACAAACCAGAGTTTTCAACATGAGCTCTAACTCTTGCACATTCCTTGTCTAAAGGCCACAACTTTATTTTCCCGAAAGAAGATTGGTGCCTGAAAGTACGGACGACATTCTTATGATCCTACAAAAGAAAAACAAGTCATAATTAGAATGTATTTACAAAGTTATATCAACTAATCGAATAACAAGCAAATATGGTATACTTACGATTGTATCATAGATGGTACGAGCCCACGATCCCCGATATCCAAATAGAACTTTACATCCATCCCTAGGTTCTCCTCTCACTTTACCATTGATAAGATGAGTCATATGTAAATCTATTGGAGGAACGTGTCTCGCGCTAGGTGCAATGTCTGATCCATCCTTCTTTACCCTCTTTTTAGTCTTTGGCTGTTAAATCTCTTCACCTCCCTGTTTACCAGCATCATCACCTTCATCCTCCTTATCACCATCTTTACATTCATCATCCTTATCCTCCTTATCACCATCATCATCATCATCCTTCTCTTCATCCTCTTTCTCCTCCTCTTCACTACCATCACCATCCCCATCACCATCACCATCCCCATTACCCCTATCACCATTCCCATTACCATTACCATCATCTTCTTGTATCTCTTCTTCTTCTTCTTCTTCTTATACTTCTTATTCCGTATCACTTCCTTCAGCAGAAATAACAGGAAAGGATGAACGTGACGAATCCGATGACTCCTCACCTTTGTCTCTTGGTTGGGTAATAGAAAAGGATACCTCACTCGATTTTCTGCCACGTAATGGACCGGCATTTAAGTACCTATCATGCCGGGGAGGTTTGGAAGGAGGGGTTATCATCATTTTAACCTTGTCTTTGGCCTTCTTGGCACTATAGCCCATACACATAAAAGAACATAACAAACATAGGAGTTAGATTCATGTCTTCAGTTTAAGGGTCGTTAATTTAAGAATATAACAACCAAACGACCCTTTAAGACACAACAACGACTCTATATAGTGGGTGACGACTCTTTCGTTTTTTGGATAGGGACTCTGTCATTTATCCAGTAGGGTAGTTGGTTTATTAGGTAGAGTCGGTCGGTGGATACCAAAAGGGTCGTTGGTATACAATCACCATCGTTAGACAAGGGTCTTCGTCTTCATACTAATACCCAAATGACTCAAATCTAAGTCATCAAAACTGCAGTTTCAGAAAAATAGTCGTCATCTTCAACCTAACAACCTAACAATTTTTCATAAGTTTTACATGCAACTACAGGGTCGTTAGGGTTTTAACATTACGAAACTGCCGACCCTAACACTGTAACTTCCAGTTTTCGGTTATCAGACTCGATTTCACAATCAAAACACACCAAAATATGGAATGCAAGTTGGGTTTTAGTTCACATACCTTCTAATTGGGGGCATGTGTTTCTTGGGTTTCGATTTTTCAGGTTTGGAGACTGAGGGTTTCTGCTTAACCTTGCCTTTCAATGCTTCGATGAAATTGTGGAGTTGAATTGCTTTCCGAGCGGTCTTCTTTGTGCGATCCATGATTGTATAAGAATTTAATCGTCGATTAAAGTTTTATCATCGACGATTAAACGATGAATCGGATGAAGAAATCGTCTTCTTGAAGCGTCGTTAATGGTGGTAGTGGAGAAGCTGAAGAGGAGGAGAGAAAGAAGATGAAATGAAAACTGATTTTTAGAATTTAGGTTTTGATTTAGGGTGTATAAATTAGGGGCCTTGATTAGGGTAGTTAATTAGCCTTTTACTGATTTTTAAGAGTAAGGGTAAAATAGTATTTTCATAGGAAGATTAATACACCCCTAAAAATAATTGGGTGCAAACAAAATGTCATGGCCCCCAATAATTGTTTCTTCTTTTTTCTTTCTGCTACTGCATAAGATTAAGGATGAAGATGTATTTTTAAAGATGGATTTGATTTGATTATAGAAACCGATTTAGTTATTTATTTTAAATATTTTGATTTTTCAGTACCGAGATCTTGATTTGATTATAAAAATCGAAGATGAACTCGTGTTGTAGATGACAAAGACGATAATGATGATGATGATGATGATGATGATGATGACGAAGATGATGATGAAGACGATGATGAAAAAAATCTTCTTCTTCCATTTTTTCTAAGTTTTGACGATGAAGAGGATGATGATCTTTTGTGTTCTTCTTCTCTGCTACTATTGCTGTTGTTGAAGAATTTATTTCTGCTGCTGTTGAAGACGACGAAGATGATGATGTTGCAGTTCATTCCATGAATGAACTCTGTTTTTTTAGGTTTTTATATGGAGTTCATTTCTGGAATGAACTCTGTTTATTTAGGGTTTTACATGGAGTTCATTTCTGGAATGAACTCTGTTTTTTAGGTTTTTATATGGAGTTCATTTTCTGGAATAAACTCTGGTTTTTTTAGGTTTATATATGGAGTTCATTTCTGGAATGAACTCTGTTTTTTTAGGTTTTTATATGGAGTTCATTTCTTGAATGAATTCTGGTTTTTTTAGGTTTTTATGTTGAGTTCATTTCTTGAATGAATTCTGGTTTATATAGGTGATTTCTGGAAAAAAAATAGAAATTAACAGGAGTTCATTTTTAAGAATGAACCGCTACAAAAAAAAAAGTAGAAATTAACACAGAAGGGTACTTTTGTCCATTTAATATTTTTAAATAATTATGGACCAAACAGTAAAGGCCTTTTCCCAAAGGACCAAACTAACTTGGGACCACCTAAAAAAGCCTAACACTTTAGGGGCGACCCCAACGCAATTAGGGGCGACACAAAAGACAAAATAGGTTAAAAAATACTTATATGCCCCTTTATAATCGGGAGGTTAATCCATAATCGGTAGTTTGGGGCAACTCTATATTCGGTAGTTATATGAACTATTTTGACTACCGATTATGGTAAGATTTCGACAAAGATTATACTGTATAATCGGAAGTCATGATAACTTCATTGACTACCGATTATAGTCTCAATCAAATTAGAAAAATAGATGATTTTCGCAAAATCTCATTTTTGGGCAACTCTATATTCGGTAGTTATATGTGTTGGATATTTTCAAGATTGTTTGCCGCTGTTTGGGGGGGGTCTGGGGGGGCGTAGCCCCTCCCGGATGTGTTCGACCTATTCTCTTTGCCGAAGTCATGATAACTCTGATTTTGGGGCTACTCTATATTCGGTAGTTATACGAAGTATATTGACTACCGATTATGGTAGGATATTTGCAAAGAGAGCCACTGTATAATCAGAAGTCATGATAACTCTTCATTTCTTACCGATTATAGGTTCAACCAAAATTCAAAAAAAAAAAAAAGAGGATTTTTGCAAACTCTGATTTTGGGGCTACTCTATATTCGTTAGTTATACGAAGTATATTGACTACCGATTATGGTAGGATATTTGCAAAGAGAGCCACTGTATAATCGGAAGTCATGATAACTCTTCCGTTCTTACTGATTATAGGCTCAACCAAAATTCAAAAAAAAAGAGGATTTTTGCAAACTCTGATTTTGGGGCTACTCCATATTCGGTAGTTATACGAAGTATATTGACTACCGATTATGGTAGGATATTTGCAAAGAGAGCCATTGTATAATCAGAAGTCATGATAATTCTTCCTTTCTTACCGATTATAGGTTCAACCAAAATTCAAAAAAAAAAAAAAAAGGATTTTTGCAAACTCTGATTTTGGGGCTACTCTATATTCGGAAGTTAAATAACCTAAATTCCCTACTGATTATGGTAGCATTTTTGCCAAAGGTCTATTGTATAATCGGGAGTCAAGATAACTTTATTTACTACCGATTATAGGATAATCAAAATTCAAAAGATATATGATTTTATTTTGGAGATACTATATAATCGGAAGTTATACAAACTAAATTTACTCCCGATTGTTGATTACCTACCGATTGTATAGTTATCTACCGAGTGTAAAGGATAGTTTGGCCATTAAAAAAAAACGCTCCTGAAATAACCTACCGATTGTGAAATAACCTATCGATTATAACCTATTTTGTCGTTTTATGTCGCCCCTAATTGTATTGGGGTCGCCCCTAAATGTGCCGGGCAAAAAAGGACCAAACGATATTTTTCCCAAAATAAAACCCTGAAAAAAAATGTGGCAATTAAAGTTCCAATTAAAAGAGAGTAAAAGGTGTAATCTCACCGACTCTACTGTTTAAAAGTAAGATACAACAGTCACTGACAATCACTTGTCCCAGGCACAAAAGGAATTGTCACAGGCGATTAGAATGAGCTCCTTAACACTCGAATTTTATCCAAGTAATGAAACAAATAACAAGGAATGTTAGGACAGAGGTGCACAGACTAAAGATTGGTCTACATATGAAATTAATCAACCTGTAATGAAGTAGAAAGCTAATTGGCTAAAAGATGAGCACCTGGGTTAATTATAAGTAGTTTTAATTATTTTTTTTACACAGACATGCTCGGACATAAATGTGAACATTACAAACACAATCCTATTCAGCTTTGCATAAATGTTCAGATAACAGCTAGAATTCAGATCATTCTTTCAGGTATCCACCTTTGTTGCTGCAGCAGATGCGTAACTGACACTGCTATCCCTTGTTGATTTGCAGTGACTAGACTGTTCGTACCGTAGAAAATTAATTTTTATTTTTGTCGAGCAGTTCTTCAACATCTGGTGGTTCAAAAATAAAAACTTCATTTTATCAGTCACGGTAGCCGAGAATAACAACAGACATTGTGATACATGAAGATTACTTACCAAAAAAAAGATGCATGAAAAATTAAACATATAAATTAAATGGCGATACCCTTTTCTTATGTTCCCCAATTTTAATTACTACTAAACTTTCGAATGATGCAACGGTATATCAGGGAAGATGAACGCCACCTAATTTCTCTTCTAGTTTAAGTTGTTTTTTTTTGCTATAAATTTGAATCTAATGCTTGTTTATAATGGGTCCACGCTCCAATCCAATTTATAAACTTCCGCTGCTCTACAAATGAACCACAGGAAAAAGGGATACCATTCTAATGTTATAATTTTGTGTTGGTCACTTACTTTTGCCAATTATCATTAACATTTGTCAGCAGACCAGTCAAACGTTAAGCATACACAGGTTATCCCAGTTACTGTTGAACTTAATTGAGTGACAGAACAGAGACCTAACTAGCTGAGAAAATTCAGTTCCAGATGCCTCAATAATGCAATAGAAAATGTACTGTTGACAACTATATTGTTAGCCATGTGGACCAAAATGGGATGTAATTAGCATAAACAAAAAGAGAGGGTGAGATAGAGAGTTACATGGAGAAAAACACTGATGGGGTGGCGACCACATATGGTATTTTCATACTCGGAGAGGTACTTTTTGAAGGCTTCTGCATCCCCTGATTCTATGAGATCCATTCCCATCTTGTCTAAGGCTTCAATGGACTCGTGGATGGCTCCATGTTTTCGGTCATAGTGCATAAAATTAAACCTGGAAGACAGAGAGAAAGATAAAACTCAAACAATTAAGACGAGGAACTAATAGTCTGAGTAATTGCTGCAACAGCCAGTTTAAACGAAGAACCCAATCCTCCTTACTTTTGGATCTACTGCATTATTCATGAACATGTAAAAGAAAATTAATAATGAAAATAGACAACAATTGAATGCTAATAGAGGTGCAATAATATGGGGTACTTCCCTCATCAAGGACCCCAAATGAAATGAAGAATATATAGAATTCAGAACTATGTGTATAGATAATAAAAGTAAGTTGTTTGAAGAACTTGATTAGAGCAGAGGCACAAAATAAATTTATTCAAGGTATGGCATCTAGAAAGGTAAAGTAGAACTACGATTTTGTTGAAGTAAACTAATGCTGGTACTAATGAGTATGGCATATGTGGCAACCAAGTAACCAGGAGAACAATGTAAGTTGATAGAGATATGGAGTAACCCTGTGCTACTGATAAGTTAGACGATTGGTATAACCTTAAAACATTAGTAAGATTGCTTTGTTTAATCATTGCAGATGAAAACTTTCAATATTGATTCATGCAGTTTAAATTTGAAGAATATCACTATATTTCATAAAAACTTTGTGAACTTACCGAGATCCCCAGTGGCAGAAATCCGATGATACGGAAAAGAAATTATTCGGGTCATCCACATATTTAGCCAGCAGTTTCCCGTACATGGCTTCGTTTTGAGAGTTAAGAGCGCCAACAAGAATGGGTACAATTTTTACACGGCAACTGGGTCAACAATATAATGTTAGTACAAAAGAGAAGAGCAGTTAAGAAGAGAAGCTGAAAACAGATTAACATATTACCCCTGAAATACTTTGACAAGATATGGCAAGTGCATTTCCATGCTGTGTTCTGCTTCGTCAACTTGAAGATCCATTAGTTCAAATTTTCCAGTTGCCTGTAGCTCCTCAATGACTGGTCATCCAAGAAAAAAAGAATATGTCAAAGAATATTTCTTGACCATCACCACCATTTGTTTCGGTGAACCTTCATGATTTATATTTTCATTGGCACTGATCCATAAGTTCAAAATGCAGTTCCTACTCTTGACAATCTCATATCGAGAGGTATGAGTTAATCAGCAAATGTGGGGCTTGACATCAAGAGGAAGAGACAACCTCACATATGTTTATCAAATTGCTTGGAAAAACTTTGCATAATTCTTGAAGATTACAAGCTAAGATCCGCGACTACAGGAAACTTAGAAGATAAATTTTGCGCTTGGTAAGCAGGTAGGCATGTGACTAGAGGTGTACAAATCACGAGATAAATCCCATACACAATATGTTGGATAATCTGGAATTAAAGGAACGGACAGATCCTTAACGGAAAGGACATAGGCACACCAAATATCATAGACAGAGTAACATATTTTATTTTTGTAGAGTGTAAATGAGGATATCAGATGTAGTGCTGCACTTAATGTTATGTAAAGAAGGGAAAGTGTTTGAATTGAAATACCAGTAAATGCTGATAGTTTTTTGTTTTCAATAAAAGATTTGCTCTTTTTGCCCTAAAAAAAAGGAGTTCTCATTTTCTAATGCAACAAGAGAAAAAATTGGCCGACACTGAAGCTAAATTTTTTCTTGTTGTATGAACAGGAAACAATAAATGGCATACTAAAGTTAAGCAAGGGATCTGCTGTTAGACCCCCTCATATTGCTTCAACAGTGAGGAAAGACATAACTAAGAAAGCACATTTGGTCAAAGAAGAGAGAAGAAAGATAGTCGTTAAGGATCATACACTATTTCTACTGACATAAAAGCACTATATGAATCTTTCAAATGAAAACCATCCCAGTGAACTTTTCAAAGTGAATTACTACCTAAAATTAGTATACTACATCAGATTTAGTAGAATTGCAAGGTCACAAGCTCACAAAAACGAAACTTGTCCTTCGATCATATGCATTCAGAAAGGATTTATGCAACAAGTTTTTGAGACAATGATTATATACCTTCCAAATCAATAGGTAAGTCTCCCAGAGGTGTTTTGTAAGCTGTGGCTGTTGAGAGGGCACATTTTGGAGTGTAATAATGGTGAGATGGGCCAAGAAGAAACACCCGAGTACTGAAACGGATCAGTGACGTAATATTAGCAATTTATCTATAGATGCTACATTACTTGGTCTTTCACAAGTACTGTCTTAACTAGGTTGGAGCGAAAACAGTTAGATGTAAGATTAGACAGCTCAAAAAATTCCACAAATATCACCTGACTATTCCAAAACAATAGAACTAACACAAATGTTATCCTAAGATGACAAAAGGTTGTTCAAGAGAAGTACAACGCACACATCATCTGCAAAGATGTTCACTTTTTCATTTGCGACGTACAAATATCATGAACCTTCTATTAACAGGTGAATTATGGTGTTTTTTTTTTTCCTTCCATTGCTCGTACCTTGGTATCTCTTCTCTTTCCACCTAACCCCTATTTTAGTCTATTATTCATGCTATATACAGCCTACTGAACATGGTTTCCAGCATTCCTGTATTACAGCTTGGGTGACTGGTTCTCAAAGAATCTTTCTTCTAATCTCAACCTCCAGACACTCCTCAATAATGTGAGACACCATTCATCACACAAACTGGCAACTCGCATATGTAAACTATATCCTGACTCAACCTCCCACAAAATACGATAAATAACAATGTGACAATAACATAAACCAATTTGGTATGTAATTCTTTACTTTCCCTCCACTCTCCTGTTGGAGTGTCTGCACTCTTGTTTGATATTGACATGGCATCATAAACATTAATCATCTTCTGGTTTATGAAGCTACATGTTCAGATATGACAGATAGCAGCAAATTATGATGCTTACCGAAGTATAAATTGCTACATAGACCAACTCAAACTTTTTTGGCATTCTTACCTTTGCTCCTACGGTTTGACACAAGTAAGCAGTACCAGCGAAATGTATATTCACATAATCAAATAACTACAGGATGTTTGAACTAGGCTATCCTGTAATTCGAGGAGTTCTCATTTCTCCTTAAGTCCTAATTCAGTAAATAACTAGATGTAGAACCTTCATCTGTTTACCAACACGAAATACGTCAATAAAACTGATAAATAGAGACATCACCAAGAAATATTCCTATCTGGAAACTAGGTCATAGTAAAGAGTAACACCAGATACATGATTAAGATGTAGAAACATAATGATCAATCTTATCATACATCAAACCTCATTTTTAAGAACTTCGCAAATGATGCTTAAGTAAAGAAGTTACCGCCACATAATAGGAATAGTATGACAACAAATTGGCTCACATATTAGTAGGGTCTATATTAGCAAATGAATATGCTGCACAGCGACCTGAGTATGAATAACCAGCATGCCTGTACCACAAAACACACCAATAAAAAGAATTAGCTTAGCTCAGCTGTTCAGAGGCTCCAATCAAAAGTGAAAGTCATATTTGTGTAACTTACGGAGCAATGACCCCTCTTACATCAGGGGATTTAGCAAGGCCAGTTGCTTGGAGCCACCCATCAAGCTCTGCCCCTAATTTCGTAGCTGAAAAATTAAAAAAGGACAACATTAAGAATTGAGAGCAACAGGAAGGAGTTTTACAAAGCAATGATTGATCAGTAAGAAAAAAATTTCAAGAAAATCCCAAAAAATATAGAGTAAGACTGAAGAAGGCTGATGATGATAATTAAGAATAACTCACGGTTATCAGAGTACCATGATCCTGCATGTGATGCTTTTCTCAATCTCTCCATTTTCTTGGATTTTTTTTTTTAATCAGGAATTTGAGGAAAAAAAGGATGAGATGGAACCCTAACTTCAGTATGATATTATACACTGCGTATAAAGAATACTTTATACTTCCCACTTCGATCTTTCCGGAAAGAGATAAGTTATAGTTATGATGACACGCATCGAATTTCTAACAGCATTTCTGAGTTTTATATAGATTCCACTTTCTCCACCAAACTTTGATTCCTCTTGCTAGAATAGAATTCAATAGATTGAGTAAACCCCGACGTCCCAAACCTTGGTAGGGTTGACAAATAGTGAACCAATATTGCCCCCCTGACCTTAGGCAGGTCATAGCGTTAGTAGGTGCCTCTCCTAAATCTGTAGTTAGCATTGGTTTCTAACTTTCTAAAACTTCCTGACTGTTTATGTATCCTGGCGTCATTAGGGACGACCCTCAGAGAAATAGGGACGACCAATAAAATAAAATAGGATCACCCAAACGTAAAACGAAGTCATTCCTTATATGTGATTTTTCGAAATGTTAATATGCCCTTCAATAATCGGTAGCTAACACAAGAATCAGTAGTTAACAAAAATAATCGGTAGACTACTAGCACAATCGGTAGTTACTGTATATATATATGTAGTGTTTGGATTTATTTTTTGAGCTATTTAGTTTTAAAGTTTAGAGTGGGAGAAGAAGAAGAAAGCAGCAGTGGGAGAAAACCATTTTTTCTTAAATCCACAACAAACATGGATGGGTGTGAAGAAGAAGGTGAGAAATATCATGAAGAATATCATGTTCAAGGTTCAATACTGATTAAAGAGACGATTAAATGCATTCAACGCCATTAACGTCTCAGAATCGGTAGATAATAGAGTATTTTATCTATCGATTATACCTTTCTGTTCAAAAAGATAAGCACAATCGGTAGACTCATGATGTTTATTATCTACCGATTGTTTAATCGGTAGTCTCGTGATGTTCATTATCTACCGATTGTGCTAGTAGCCCCAAATTCAAAATTTTCAAAAACCAATGGAATTTTGAGTTTCTGTATTTTCACAATCGGTAGACTCGTGATGTTTATTATCTAACGATTGTATAATCGGTAGTCTCGTGATGTTCATTATCTACAGATTGTGCTAGTTGCCCCAAATTCAAAATTTTCAAAAACCAATGGAATTTTGTGTTTATGTATTTTCACAATCGGTAGACTCGTGATGTTTATTATCTACCGATTGTATAATCGGTAGTCTTGTGATTATCTACCGATTGTGCTAGTTTCTCCAAATTCAAAATTTTCAAAAACCAATGAAATTTTATACTTTAACAATCGGTAGATAATACCACTATACTAACGACCGATTGTGTAAGGGCACTTTGGTAATCTCCAAACATTAAGACATCCCATAACCGTGTCTATGGGTTGGGAATAAAAAAGTCTCCCCTAATTCTTTCAGGGTCGCCCCTAATGACGCCAGGTTTCCTATTTATCAGAAAAGGATTTAAATTTATTGAAGATATGGATTACAGTCTCACCTAAGGTGTGAATGGATGCACAAGAATGCGGATAGAGCACTATCAGTATTGATATGTGCATATTTCACATATATTTGGTGTTAATTCCATACTAGTATTTGATGGTTTTCTTGCAGATTATTGTGTGTTACGCGTGTTTTCTCTTATTTGTGTGTTAGAAGGTGAATAATCCAAAAAGAAGTGAATTCGAGCTTAGTTGTGCAGTGAAAGAAGCTAGCTAAGAGTGAGGAAGAGCCAAAGACCAATTGTAACTCGTTCAAATACAAGATTTCTACTTTTCATGGGGTAGAGGACGAGAAGGCGAAGCCAACGGCGAAAGAACGGAGTCATTCGGAGTTCGTATGAATAAATTAGGGGCAGCACATTAGAGCGTGGTGAAGGAAGTGAAAGCAAGGAGCAGTTGGTCTTGGAGGCGTCAAAACATGGGCAGCTCGTGGGAACTACACAAAATCATGGGGGAAGAAACAAGCTGCGTTGGGAGAAGAAGCACGTGGAGCTAGCAACAAAACAATTGTGGGAACTACACAAAGTCGTGGGCGGAATGACACCATTATGGGCGAAACGTGGGAGCAGCTGCACATCATGTGGTCTAGCTTGGGAGGCGAATAGCCATTAGTTAATGAAAAGAGACAGCAGCACGTTGGGGCACTGACAGCTTGGGAGGAATTCGAAGAGACACAGCACATGGAGGAGCTGAACCAACATGGGAGAGAAGACAAACGTGAGTGGAAGAAGCAAAAACTGGCAGCACATGGGGCGAGCTCGAGAAGATAAAAAGAAAGTTAAAGAAAGAAAACTTAATATATCCCATGAGCATGAGAACGTGAGTGCCAGGAAGAGAGGTATGGGCGTGATGATGTCTACACGTGAAGAAGTTAAACAAATGAAGAAATGGCCGGGTGTTTTATACCCTATAAAATTGCTCGAGCTCTTCTCCCAAAAGGAATCCGATATCCCACACCTCTCCATCCCACACACCTCTTCTATTCTTCTTTCATTTTTAGTTTTAGTTTTATTTCTTCTTCCTTAGTTATTTGTTAGTATTTTTAATTATGAGTAGCTAAATTTCTATCTAGGATTAGGGAGGAAATCCTACTATGTGTGCTATAATGTTTTGATTATTTTCTATAATAATTCTCTTGGTCCTTATTCTTGATTCGTAACGGTAATAATTTTCTTCATGTGTCCTATGATGCTTGATAATTGATTTATATATTCTATGTTAGAGAATAGCATTTTATAGTGAAGAAGATTGTTAATTCTTTGAGAAAAATAATTGCTTGAAAAGATTTATTTTCCGAGACGTATTATTTGTCCTAAATCGTCTTGAGTAATTTTGGGAGAATGTTATAGGGAATAGTTATAATCATTTAGTATGTGTAGTAGTGATGGAATCTTGACATCCTAGACTCTTTTAATTGAACACAAAAATCATTTTTAGCATTTCCATTATTTTATAAGTTTTATAAAAATCACCATCTTTTTGTCTAAAACCAAATCTTTTAAAAAAGTCCGAGAATCAAACCCCTTATACTTACCACTTGTAAAACTGCATCAAGTATCCGAATCTGAAAATTTCATACATTATCTAAATTCGATTCGAGATCTTAATGGATATAATACTTTTCACTTCGAATTCGTATCCGAACTTTTATCCGGATATAGGATAATTATCCGACCCGAAATCATATGAAAAGAAACCAATAAATTTTCGTATTTTTGTAAAAGAAAAAATTACATAATAAAATAATTTTAGGATGAAGATATTTGTAAATGATTTTTCAATATTTAAATATGATACTGTATATACTTTTCTTGGTTTAAAATAAAACAAAGTATAATAGATAACCACAAAAATATAGAAGGCCCAATTTTCCGAGAAATAAGAAAAAACAACATAAAAATAATAATAAAAAAGATCTCCCAGTTTGTTATAAATGTGAAAAGGTAGGGCATTATCAAATAAATGTCGAACCAAACAAAAGATAAATGAATTAAACATATATGAGGGGCTTAAACGCCAATTAAGCCAAGTTCTTTTAATGGAATCTGATGATTCAGATGAAACTTAAGAGGAATCTTCAGATCATGATTCTGATGAGTCTTCGGATACTATTTCTGGACTAGAAGATAATGAATGCCATGATAATTTCTCATGCGAAAATTGTTTGCATAATCAGATGACAGGTTTTGGAATCAATGTTCTTACTAATGAGGAGAATTTTATTTTAGAGTTAATAGATAAAATAAGTGATCCTAATACAAAAAGGGAAGCGTTGGAAAAATATATTGAGGTAGCTAAGTGTAACTCTAAGGAAATTAAAAAAAAAGAAAAGAATTTACAACCCTATAGTTTTAAAGAAATTATAGCTAGAGTGGAGAATAGAAATTCAAAAAAGGAACCTTCAGTCAATGAACTTTAGGCTGAAGTTAACCAGGTTAAAAATGAGTTACGAGGTCTTAAACAAAGAGTCCAGTTATTGGAACTTCATAAATCAATAGAGGGAGAATATGATTCACAGGAAGAAAATTCTTTTGATGATATTCTACAAAGCTATCAGGCAACAGTTTCAAAACAAAAGAATATAGATAAACCAGAATCTTCTAATACAAACCAAGAAAAAGATAATTTGCAATTTATCAATATAATTGATAAAGTAATAGTGCAGAAATGGTATACTCTAGTTACTGACAAAGAATATACTTTTGATACCATGGCAATTATAGATTCGGGTGCAGATTTAAATTGTTTGAATGAAGGGTTAGTTCCAACAAAATATTTTAGCAAGACTACCCAAGTCCTTAATACTGCAGATGGGAATAAACTTATGATTAATTATAAGTTGTCTAATGCTGCAATTTGTAACAATGGTATTTGTTTAGAAACCCCTTTTATTATGGTCAAAAATCTATCCCAAGCGTGCATCTTAGGAACTCCATTTCTAAACATGTTGTATCCTTTACAAATTAGTAACACAGGAGTTTAAGTCTTTATTCAAGGTAATAAGATTATATTTGAATTTGTTTCTGAACCAAAACAAAAATTTATCAATAATATTCAAGATAAAATTAAACACAAAGAGAAATTTCTATTCTTTTTAAATGAAGAAATTCAGTATAAGAGGATTGAGGAAAAGTTAAAATGTCCCAAACTTCAAAAACAAATAGAATATATTAATAATACTTTGATAAAAGAAGTTTGTGTTGATATTCCTAATGCTTTTTGGGAAAGGAAACAACATATAGTTGAGCTACCCTATGAACCATATTTTTCATAAAAAATGATCCCAACTAAAGCTAGACCAATACAAATGAATAATAGATTACTTGAAATATGTAAGTCCGAAATCCAGGATCTGTTAGATAAAGGTTTGATTAGAAAGAGCTATTCTCCTTGGAGCTGTCCAGCTTTTTATGTTGAAAAGGCTGCAGAATTGGAAAGAAGAGTCCCGAGATTAGTAATAAACTATAAACCATTAAATAATGCTCTAAGATGGATTAGGTATCATATCCCCAATAAAAAATACCTTTTGGATAGGTTACATAAGGCTGTTATATTCTCAAAATTTGACTTAAAATCTGGGTATTGGCAGATACAAATTGCTGATAAAGATAAATATAAGACTGCTTTTACAGTCCCATTTGGACATTATGAATGGAACGTAATGCCTTTTGGGCTAAAGAATGCTCCATCAGAATTTCAGCATATCATGAATAATATATTCAATCCATATTCAACCTTTACAATTGTTTACATCGATGATGTATTAATTTATTCTGAATCTATTGAGTAACATTTTAAACATATACAAATTTTCCTTAAGATAGTTAAGCAGGCAGGTTTGGTGGTTTCTACTAAGAAAATGAAAATATTTCAAACCCAGGTTAGATTTCTAGGACACAACATAGATAAAGGTACTATTATACCCATAGACCGAGCTATAGCTTTTGATGATAAGTTCCCAGATGAAATCAGGGATAAGAAACAATTACAAAGATTTTTAGGGAGCCTAAATTATATAGCATATTTTTACAAAGATCTAGCAAAAGATAGTAAGTTATTATATGCTAGATTAAGAAAAAACCCTGGAAATTGGACTAGTGAACATACTAGTGTTGTTAGGAAAATAAAAATTAAGGCTAAAGAATTACTGTGTCTAAATATAGCTAATCCTATGGCTTATACAATAGTAGAAACAGATGCCTCTGATATTGGTTATGGAGGAATTCTTAAACAGATAGTTAATGGAAAAGAACAATTAGTTAGATATACTTCTGGGGTGTGGAAATCTGCACAACAAAATTATTCGACAATTAAAAAGGAGATTTTATCTATAGTTCATTGTATTACTAAATTTGAAGGTGATTTATTAAATCAGGAGTTTCTTATTCGGGTGGATTGCCAAGCAACAAAAGAAGTTTTAGTTAAGGATGTTAAAAACTTAGCATCTCGTCAAATCTTTGCTAGATGGCAAGCTATTCTTTCAGCTTTTGATTTTAAAATTGAGTATATCAAAGGAGAGACTAACTCTTTACCTGATTTTTTAACCCGTGAATTTTTGCAGGGAAAAATGGAATCCAGACTTATTAAAGGAAAGGGTCCTTTCAAAAAGGATAATCCTTCTAACAAAAGGATTGATCCGTTTCTTTTAAAAGATAGTCTTAATAAAGGTTTTCGTCCCTCTTCTGTGGAGCAAAAATCTCCATATTTAAATTCTTCAGCATTACCTCTTCTTGCTATTGAGACTGAGCATGCTCCGAGGAATCCTGCAGAAATTGCATCTATGTATCTAAAAGATCATATTTTTCCAAATTATGGTAAAACCAGAGACTTCTATGAGGCAATTCTCATTGAAACAGGTTCTGTTCTTATTAAACATAATGCTTTGGATAATAATCTTATTCCTGGCTTCTCTAAATTGGAGATTTTAAAAGTTCTTTCTTATAGAGACTGGGGAATTAATCCTCATGAATCTAAAAACTTTGTTAACCACCCCTTGGTGAATCCTAGGTCATTCAACTACTTAGATTATATTGAGGCCTGGACGAATACTTTTTGTGTTCAAAATCCAAATTTTTCACATTCTTGGTACATTGGTTTCAAATTGAGGGTAATTTAAGACCTTCCTAATTGGTTCCGTCATTGGCTGACTCTTTGGGGTCCTACCAAAGAAATTCTTCCTGGATTTATTTCAGAAGCTTTAGAAAAATTTATCAAGGCTAATAGTCATTCTTATGATAGTAGACGATTATTTTCTTGGTTCTTTATTTTGTATGATATCCCATGGATTTTGCGCTGGAACTATTCAATTTCTAGAGATGAGGATCTTGATTGGGAATATATCCCTTTTCTGGAAAGGCAACTGTTTATTAAATGGTGGGATAGGTATAATGCTGCCCATCTACATCCTTGAAATTTCATGATTAAATTTGTGGCTCCCCTTTTATTGGTATCAGTTTCACCTTCAGTTTCTACTATGGAATTCTCGACTCACATTCTAGCTTTAAAGCAGCAGCATGGTAATCTGTCTAAAGAAGATTTTAGAAGACAATTTTTACAAATTCTAGACAGTGAGGAGTTGGATTCTCAACCCTCTTCTTCTAATTCTATGGAAGAAAATGAAGTCAAAATAGAAGAAGGCGTTGAAGCCTTAAATGAAGATGACTGTTTTGGTTTAAATGACTGAAGATAGCTAATTAAGGTGGTGTTTAATTATGCGGTTGGAGAAAGTTATTATGGACTATTCATCAGGGACACGTATGGTTTTTCTAGTTGGAATATTTTTCAATCTTATCTCGATGGCTTTATTTTTCGCCCTTATTGGACACGTTTCTTCTTTTCAAAAAAGCAGCCTTACCTTTTCGTACTGGGGTGGATTATTGCATCCACGATTCCTTCTTTTATTGGTGGTTGGTTTTTCGACAGAAGTTGAATCTTATATCTTTACTTTTCTTGCTCTATATATTCTTCTGAGTAGCAAAGAAAAAGGGCAAGTTTTTCTAAGTTATAAGTTCGAAGTTTTAAGTTTTTCAGAGCCATAAGATTGAGTGCTTGGTTGTGTGAGTGTGAGTATAAATAAGAGTGTAAAATACTTGTCAGTGTAAAAATCGTGGATGCAATAATCAAGTTTGCTCTGGAACTTTATCCATAAATAAACAACTACTTTGTGAGTATCTCTGATCTTCTCCTTTCGGTATATAATATCAAGTTTGCTCTGGAACTTTATCCATAAATAAACAACTACTTTGTGAGTATCTCTGATCTTCATCTTTGCAAGTTATGGATTAATTTACTATTTTACTGTTCATCACTATAAGTTGCTTATCCTTTCGTGATATAATCTCTTATCCAAATTTAAATTTTATTATCAAAATATATATATATATATATGTTAAAAATCCCGGATACGAATATCTCGAATGCGGATACTTTCATATCTGAATTCGTATTCGATTAGTTACATTTTCAAAAAAAAATATTTGGATATTTGAATCCGAAAATTTATTTTCGAATAATATTTGACATTTTGAATGCGAAGTCGAACGAATTCCGGAGTTTTTGGACATCCATTAACCCAAATCCAAATACATTACAACCTATGCATTTAATTGCTATCGAGAACACCTTCCAATTGGTCAACATGATAGTGAGAGATTTATATCTAAACCACCCATAATTTTTCCCCAGAAATATATCAAGGCCTTGACTTTCTGAATTATCGAGTCTTTGTTTATTTTTTTTCCCATTCTTTTTGGCAGTTGATCTTATGCTCAGACCAAATTACCGATATGATTGCAAATGGAAATTTGACGGAGTTGGATGATATTTATGACCATTTGCTCTCATGCCTAGTTTCTGAAGAGTTTTTGTAACTTTGATTTGTCTGTAAAACTGTTAGGCTGATCACTTGGCACTTGATCTTCATACTTTTCACCATCCTGGACAAAGGCCTTGATGAAATTAATCTAGTCCTCAAAAAAATACTGATAATCATCTGACATTTCTTCATTTTTCGAACCATACCCAATCCCCACAAATATATAACAATTAACCACACGTTCAAATTGAATTCTCCCCCATTTTATGTTATTCCGAAGAGAATAACAAAAGCGACCTTTCTCTAAAAGAGAAGGATTTTTATATTGGATTTTAGCAATCCCGCAAGGAGATATGATCTAAGAATCAATCATTAAAAGTTTTTCATAAGATCGTGTTACTAAAAAATTTAGAACTATCTCATGGTAATCAAACAATACACAATGTGTAATCATGAAGATCAAGTATTGCGATCATCTTAGACAAGATACAAACTTGTGTGAAAAAGATTCGATTTACTTTTAGAAGGATGAATTAACCTTTTTGCAAGGATTTACACTAATAATTGGAAACCAAAAGCGTAAGAAAAGATTTCCTTTGACAAAGAAGAAGATGCGTATATTTATAAGTTATTCACGATGTGTATAATATGTTCACATATGGACCAAGAAGGTCGTGAAAAAGAAAGCAATATTTGTGTTCAATAACACTCAATACTTAAACCATGATCCACAATCTCAACAGACTTTGTGAAAGTTTTATCTTAGAAGTGATTATGAGAGTTGTATCAATGTCGAACACGGTTGTAAAACCATTCTGTGCTTCTGCTTAAATCTGAACTGGGTAGGTATGCGTACCAAAGACATTATAATATGTATGATTTTCATGTCTTGAGTTCTACCCAGAAATCGTAACCTAAGTTTAATATCAACATTATGATATATATCCTTAGTGAACATAAGAACTCAAAGACAAGAGTGTTTTTGGTATTAATATATCATGACATCAATAATTTATGTAACATAAAGCCTTCCCAAGTTTATAGAATACCTTTTCAGAAGAGTCCAATCACGAATCGTACGGCTTTACCAAATATTCAACATCTTACTCAACATAATATGTGTGCCCTAGTTCTTGTGACATCCTCGTCATGTTTTATACTAGGGTCTTTCTTGGTGAGGATGCACTTTCAATACAATCAAGTTATGTTAAGGTGAACATCATTTAGTTAACCATATATAGTTGAAACAAAGTCACTTAAGGTCTCTAGGAATTTTGCAACTTCCATGAAACTTTCAATGACTTTTTCGTACCTCATTAAGATGTTGACACTTGTCGTGCTTGTTTCTGGGAGAACCTTCTTATTGACACTTGTTGCTTTACTGAATTGTTTGAAACCCATTCCTGAGTGGATTTAAAAGCAACATGTTTATATTTCTCCCCAATGTTGTTAGGGAACTTCCTTGGAGGAATACATGAAAAATTGGTATTATGAAAATCAGTTTTTCTCCAATTGGGAGCATCAGATCTTGTTATCTTATGAGCAGAAGCAGATTTAGTTTTGTATCTCTTATGAAATCTGCGTCCCCTTTGAAAGTGACTTGGTTTTCCATGATAAAAGAAATTTTTGGTAGAATGAGAAAAGTGATGCTTATGGTTACCTGGATGTGTATGTGCTTGCTTTGGATATTGATGGAATTTTCTCTTTCCGTCATTAACAGGTGGTGGGGATACAGTAGAACCTTCATATATTAGTACTCTTGGGCATGTACAAGTTTATTAATACAAATCGGGGCTGTAATTTTGATAGGTGTTTAAAAACACCTCTCTAAGTATCGATTGGTTATGCTTTCTTAGCTAGTTCTCTTGTGAAACTGTATTATTTGTTTTATTTTATGGGATTTTTGGAGCTTATTCCCGAAAAGAACAAAAAATCGTCCAATTTACCAAAAGAGAAGTGGAATTATCATTGCATGGACCACTACCATCAGTCGCGTGGGCATATTTTCAAAACAAAACTGCTAATGAACTTAAAGGGTTGGAGGTACCGAGTCCGTTGTCTACAACGTGACCTTAATATGGGGCTATATGGTTCACATACATTTGCTGGAAGAAAGTATAATGGAGTTCACATAAAGGGTAGCGCACATGTGTGCTGGTGGAAGAAATGTACATGTAATGGAATTTATTAAATGGGTCTTCGTTGGTCATTGCCACTGGTACCGTTAATGGATTTGAAGATGAGTACGATAAAGAATGGAAGTGTGTTGAATATGGTGATGGTTAACGAGATGGAGAATCCATGGCAGTGGATGATGATCTTGGACTTTGTAGCTGTTGTAAACTCGAGATCGAACATGGAAGATAGAATGAATGGGACATTGATGTGATGAACAATGGTATTTACCGAGCTGTACAAGGACAGGGAATCAAGGATGTTGCTGCCATTATTGGCAGTTGGTGTTGACAACGGTGACGCGAAGAGATCTGGAATGGAAGTATTTTGGTGACATATGTTGGTTCCGAAGAGTAATATTGGCAGTGATTCCAGTGAGGGAGAGTTGAACTGAGGATATATTGGCTTGCTGCTACATCCGGCGAAGAGATAGAGAAAAATAGAGAACGGTGTCTTGTCGCTGTTGGAGTTGGGAAAGGGAACTGTTGAGAACTCGAGCTGTGGTGACGATGAACTCTCTGCCAATGGAAGTGATGAATAGCAATAATCGGTGATGGAAATTATATGATACGGTGGTGTTGTGAGATCGAGTCTGCCATGGAAGCCAGGAGTATGATATGGTGATTGATGAAATGGACACTGAAGATTAATGGGTTTGTGGTGTTGATGGATTTATATCTCATGGAGATCATAGCAATAGATCAGTGTTGATCGGGATTAATGGCAGAGAGCTGGTGGTCAGTGGTGATTTTGGCCGTGGTGAAGTCGAGAAGGATATTGAATCAGTTGCCGTCATTGTTGTGATGAAAGTAATGGATGATGCTCGTGGTTGTTGTTGAAGGTTGAGATTAAACTCGAGTCATGACGGGATATAGAATGACTGTCGGTGATGGAAGGGGCGTCGTTTGTGATCATTGTTTTAATGGAAATGAATAGAAGAATCATGAAGGAGCTAGATGTTTAACATGGGAGAAACAGATGTTGTTGTCATAGTTGTGATGCTCGGTGATGGTAAACTAATGATGTTGTTTGACCGTTTGTTAATGGTGGAGAGCAATTGCAGCTGGAGGTGAATAACTATAGATGACAGTGAGAACGAGATAGAGATGGCATGGAAGGGACGATTGATGTTGGCTGATAATGATGCTTTCTCGATGGAATTTGGGTTGCTGTTGAGCTCAAGGAGATGTATCAAGGACTGAACTGTGGTTTGCTGCCAGAGATTAATGACGATGATGGAGTTCGAGATGGTGATGTCCGTGGTATGATGAATGATTGCAGGGATCGATGGAAGGTAATGAGCATAGAATGGAGCTGAACTAGGAGTTTTGCTCGAGTTCAGTTTATTTAAGGGAGACGTGAATGGTTGGCTGGCGAGATGGAGTTAAGTTGTGGTTTCTTCCATGGTTAGTTGGCTGATAGTGCCGAGAGAAAGAGTATGTTGTCAGTTCTATAGGATTGACAAGCTAAGTACAGTTTACATGACAAGATTATAAAGAATTGGGCTGAACTATTCAATATTAGACGCAAGCCCACTT
This sequence comes from Papaver bracteatum, assembly GCA_023529315.1. NCBI lineage: Eukaryota > Viridiplantae > Streptophyta > Magnoliopsida > Ranunculales > Papaveraceae > Papaver > Papaver bracteatum. The sequence continues at coordinate 2,672,429 of JAJJWX010000447.1, read as the reverse complement.
GGATGTTCATGCGACCTTTTTCCAGCCAATACTTGGCCGTGACTTTGGAAATTTGGCCAGAGTTTGGCAATACACTTCGTCCGAAGCTTGATGCACGGGACACAATTTTTAAGGAGGTGCACTCTCCTATTTTAGCTAGGTTTCCTAGTTTTCTTCAAGAAGAAGTTACAAAACTCTATATATAGAGAAGCCTAGATACAATTTGGGATATCTTCTTTTCACTGTTTTCTCCCCCTTAGGGGGGAAAACTATCTCTTTTCTATGTTCTTTTTATCGTCAAGGATGAATTCAAAGTTCTAATTGTGAAGCTCAATTATTTACAAGTTTATTTCAAGTTTTAAAGTTAATCTTTGTGGATTGTTTTTACTATGTCGAAGGTTTATGATTTTTTATTAGATTGGTTTGGGTGGCCAACTAGATTAGTCTATTAATAATTCTAATGCTAGTAGAGAGTTGAGTCGATCCATAATTGCCGCTTACCTCCTACATAAGTAGAACTCGCAAGACCTGCGGAGGGATTCTGTGGAGCAATTGCGAGTAAAGACAACACCAGTAAGTGGACCGAGCGTACCGAGTTTAACTGCTGGGATTAAACCTAAATTTATAAATCTTAATGTGTTCGGGGAATTACATCTTGTAAGCGAACCTCAAGGTGGTTCTTTTGAATAGAATCCGGTAATCGAGCTCTTCCGTATCCGGTGATACAAGGAGTTTTGGGGATAGCTAAGCGTACCTGCTTTCCTACGGTTGGTGACAATTTCTAACAAGAGATAAATGGGTACAATGTTGAGTTAACGGTTAGTAACGGCGAAGGATTTCTTCATCATCTTTATCTTATTATACTTTTTATCCTTCTTTTATATTCTCGCTGATATAGATAACATATCAATTGCATTACTCCTCGTGGGAACGATCCTTACTACTACTTTATTACTTGTTAATTAGTGGGAAACATCTTATTATTTTGTTGAGTAAACGACGCTCATCAATTTTGTATCAATATGTAGATGTTATTAATATATAAAATATTAATATATAGAGGTTATTGTACTTCAATTTTGTTGTTGTTGGAGCCTTTGATTGAGAAGAATCCTTAGCCTTGGAAAATTTCACCTCTTTGTAAGTATTAAGAGCGTTTATTCCTTCATATCTCAATCCTCGTGTATCATGATGATTTATACATGCGCCTAATATTGGTTTCCCCACCCCATATAACATGCCACAAAACCTATTTTCAATATCATTGCATGATTTTAAACACTTCTGATATGCATTAGTTGTTACCGGAGAAAATTCAATTCTAGGGTTGATAAGATGCCACCAAGAGTACAAATTGGTTTTGGTCGAGGTCGATGAGGTGATCTAGAATATTTTGACGCACTAAGTGAACAAATAATGGAAGGTATCGATGCTCCTGAAGAGGATGAAGCTATTAATGAAGTTTTTCTTGGAGATCAAAAGTGAAAAGAAGTTTCCTTACTCTGTGTCAAGAAGATAGCTAGTGACACATTTTCTTTTTCTATGGTCGAGAGTAAGCTAGTTCTTGATCATTGTGATACACAAATAGTCTCATATATCTATCCTAACAAGGGAGAATTTGTTTGGTTGAGAAGAATCCATAGCCTTGGCAAATTTCACCTCTTTGCAAGTATTAGGAGAGTTTATTCCTTCATATCTCAATCATCACGTATCATGATGATTTTTACATGCGCCTAATATTGGTTTCCCCACCCCATATAACATGCCACAAAACCTATTTTCAATATCATTGCATGATTTTAAACGCTTCCGATCTGCATTAGTTGTTACCAGAGCAAATTCGATTATAGGGTTGATAAGATGCCACCAAGAGTACAATTTGGTCTTGGTCGAGGTCGATGAGGTGCTCCAGAATATTTTGACGGACTAAGAGAACAAATAATGACATGTATCGTAGGTATGTTGGTTCGATATAACATTCTGCATAAAGGAGAACGAGTGAATAAGGTGTTGTTCGCTGAAAAATACAGTGACAATATGATAGATAGTGACATATTTTCTTTTTGTATGGTCGATAGTAAGCTAGTTCTTGATCACTGTGATACATAAACAGTGTCATATATCTATCATAATAAGGGAGAATTTTTTGAATCAACTTGTAAAGATCTATTTTAGGTTTCCACCTGATGCAGTTTTACGAGTGATAAGTATGGGATTCGATTCTTGGACTTTTTAAAGATTCGGTTTTTAGATTAAAAGATGGTGATTTTTATAAAACTCTAAATTAATGAAAATGTAAAATTGATCCTTGTATTCAATTAAAGAGTCTAGGATGTCAAGATTCCATCACTACTACACGTACTAAATGATTGTAACTAATCCCTATAACACTCTCCCAAAATTGCACAAGACGGTTTAGGACCAATAATACGCCTCGGAAAATATATCTTCTTAGACAATTATTTTTCTCAAAGTATTAATAATCCTCTTCACTATAGAATGCTAGTCTATAATAAAGAATATATAAACCAATTAATAAAGCATTATAAGACACATGAGGAGAATCTTTATCATGACAAATCAAGAAACAAGGACCAAGAAGAATAGTTATAGAAAATAGTCACAAATATTAGCATACATAGTAGGACTTCCTCTCTAATCCTAGACTAGTACAACCGTTGCCACGGTGGGAGGGCCGACCGAAGAAGAATCTGAAGATGGGGTTTTTCCGCGACTTTTTTCACCTACCGTTTCAGCAAAAATGATCTTTTCTCCCCGTTTCGGAAAAGTGATACTTTGACCTCGTTTCAGAAAAAGTGACACTTTCGCCTCGTCTCAGAAAAAGTGATGATTTTGCCCCGTTTCAGAAAAAGTGATACTTTCGCCCCGTTCCAGAAAAAGTAATACTTTTTCTGGAATGAGGCGAAAGTATCACTTTTCCCTAAACGGGGCGAAAGTATCACTTTTCCCTAAACGGGGTGAAAGTATCACTTTTCACCGAAACGGGGCGAAAGTATCACTTTTTCCTGAAACGGGGAGAAAGGATCACTTTTCCTGAAACAGAATGTGAAAGTTTTTTCTGAAACGAAAAATTAGTCGATCCATAAACCAAAATATGGTTGCATGATGTATTATGCATCCTTTGTGGTGGTTTGTATAATGGCTATGCATTTAATTTTTGAGAATTGTGCATAAAATGAAAGTATCACTTTTCTTGAAACGGAGGGGTACATCGTTTTATTAGTTGCCAAAGAAAATTAGTTGATGCATAAACCAAAATATGGTTACATAAAGTATTACGTATCATTTATGGTGGTTTGCATAATGAATATACATTTAATTTTCTAAAATTGTGCTATCTCCGATTTTTTCGTAAAACCTCAAAATTTGATATTGTTGTTTGTGCTCGTTGGATAGGTTTTTTTATTAGCTTTCCAACGAGATAAAAATTGTAAAATTCCAAGGCACGAATTTTTAGATATGTTATATTAAAGTTTGATTTCCAATTATACCCCTAAAAATAGGATACATAAGGAGTTATAGTAATTGTAAAAGGGAGGGATAATTGTGTCAAGTGAAAAAGACCAACCATGGACACCAAATCCAATCTTTTTTTGTCAAATTGATGACTTAGGATTTACAAATAAGTGGCCATATAAAGATCCTCCCTCGCTTCGCTCGGTCGGCCCAATAAAAATTTAGCTACTCATAATCAAAAGAAAATACACACAAAAAATGAACAATTAATTGGGGGATATGGATTTTAATTGGGGGATATCACTAGAGGACAAAATAGGGATCCGAATATCCTAGCTGGGTTACCCCTTATGTAATTAATTTATTATTTCCTAATCTAACCCTCCCTAATTAGGATTAGTTACTAATTAAGATTAGTAAAATCTTAATGATTTGGGGGATTTATTTAGTGTTTTTGAGTTTATTTGAATTTTTTGTGGGTAGAAGGAGGGGAAAAAATTTAGAGTAGAATTTTTTTTTTTAAAATGGAAGATGAATTTGAAGAGAGACTTGCAGCTGCTGAATCCTTGGCTCAACTACAACAACAATCATATCTTCAATCTTCAGTTAATGATAACACCTCCCAATTGGAGTTATATGATGAACCAACACCCTTGGATCACGATTTTCGTGACCATGAGGAGTTATGTGAAGAACCAACTCAAGAAAGTAAACATGTTCAACATACAAGCATCCCCAACACACATGTAATGCTTCAAAGAGGTCGAAAATTTGTTTTTTTTTTCGAAACCGCCATTTCTCGTCCGAAAAGCGTAAAACCGGCATCCGCGTTATATGAATACTATGCCGGAACCTCTATAACCGGCATTGTATTCATACAAATTTGAATGCCGGTTTAAAATATCCCCAAGTTCAAGAACATACCGGCGTACCATTCAAACCAAGATTGTATGCCGGTTTGAATTTTTACTTTTTACCAACCACCGAATATTGTATGGAATACTCAAACCGGCACCAACCGTACATGACACACCATGCCGGTTTGTGATACCGGCATAGATCTTTGCATGTCGATGGTGCCGGTTTAATAGTAAAAACATATAGAAACAAATTATATTTTGAACTTAAAAACCGGCATTCCTTTTTTTTGATCTATGTATGCCGGTACGATATCCCGGCATAGTAACTGAATTTGTAAAAATGCCGGTTTTAATACTGGCATAGAATGACAATTACCTTGTATGCCGTTTTTGAAAACCGGCACTTTAATTTACTTATCGACACTGCCGGTTTTAACTAATCCAATTTTATTTTCATTTAGATAATTTTGTACAACGATCAACCAAACTCCAAACCGCTCCATCTGGATACGTCGGAACACTATAAAATACCTCGGGTATGTTACCAAACAAGTCTTCCACCTAGTTTTTACAATTTAATATTGGGATTTGCTTGTAATCTCTCATTATTATGTAGGGAATAAAAGATGAAAAGGAAGTAATTGCTTGGGCAAAAGAGACAGCTCTTAAGAACATGTGTGTCTTAGTGAGGAATAGTCAACATTCAGATGTTCGTTTTGAGATGGTTTGTGAGAGAAGCGGAAAATACAAGGAGAATAGCCATAAGAGAAAGGGTTATGTATATGAAAAGAAGACTAAGAGGGTATACAAAACAGTTACGAGAAAGGATGAGTGCCCCTTTAATCTTGTATTCTATCTAAGAGGAGAAAGTAAAGAAGAAAAAGAATGGGAATGTAAGGTGTGGTTTGGCCGTCACAACCACCCCGATCCGAAAGATTTTGAAGGTCACTCCCTAGTTGCGAAGCTAAAACCTGATCAATTCGAGGATGTCAAGATGATGAAAAAAGCATGTATCAAACCAAGAGTGATTCTCCGAACCTTCAAGGCAAAGGATAAGATGAACGTTTCTTCACTAAGTACAATTTATAGCGCACAAGCAACTATTAAAAGGTTGGAATGGGAAGGGAGGAATGTTATGCAAGAATTTGAGAAGATAGTTTGGGATCACAACTACACGCGTATCATTAAAAGAGGTACGGACGAAAATCCGCTTCAAATATTCATTTCGCATCCTTTGCTTTCACAATTGGCTCATACGTGTTGTGATGTTCTTATGATGGACTGCACGTACAAGACAAACAAATACAACATGCCGTTGTTCAACATCGTGGGGCAGACATCGGACAAGGTAACATTCACATTGGCTTGGTGTTTAATGGAAAACGAGAGGGATTACAATTATCATTGGGCATTGCGACAATTGAAATTATTGTTCCCGGAAAATTGTGGTCCGAAGGTCATCATAACCGATCAATTTGACGCACTAATGAATGCCATATCCGACGTATTTCCGGATGCACAAAATTTCCTATGTACATTTCATATAGGTGAAAATGTGAAAAAACATTGTCATGCTTTGTTTGAACCCTCTAAGGATGATATTAAAAAAAGAATGGTTGGTCAACTTGATGAAGATGTTCGTAATGAGAAACTATCACCCGAAGAAGAAGAAAATGAAAGAGGAAAGATTAAAGAGCGAGTCGACAAAGAACACGATGAAAACCATAAAATGTGGTTGGAATTTCTAAAGGATTGGGAGAAAGTTTATTGGTCTCTTACCGAGGACATGTATGAAAAGAGATTGAAAATGTTTATTTCCATCTATAACGAAGTGTATCCAAGTGCCGTTTCATATTGTCGGGATAAATTGTTGGATAAGTTCAAGGAAAAATTTGTGCGTGCGTGGACAAATCGTTATAGACATTACGGGAATGAAGCAACTAGTATAGCGGAGTCCTCACATGGGAGATTTAAAGATCTCATCCAGTCCGGCCTGGGAAACGTGGTTACGGTCGCCGAGGCAATGGAACAAAACTTTAAGGCCAATATTGATAGGATCAAGAAGGGTTTTGAGAAAAGCTCCATGGATAGGATGACTCCATTTCTTAAACATACTAAGTTGCTCCAAGGAATAGAGTTTAACGTCTCTCGGTGGGCAATAAAACATATGATGAGACAAATGCAATATGAAAAAAATTATGGAAAACCGGGTGATGTGTGTATTTGTCCCGACATATCTTTTTTGGGGCTTCCGTGTCGACATATGCTTGTGAAGTATGAATAAGTGATACCTATTGGTGTTATTGATCCTTTTTGGAAGCAATTATCTTTCGACCTTCCCCCTACCGAAGTTCCCGGACAATCACCATGGGATACAAAGGAGGCCCAAGAATTTTTTGGAGCTTACTCACGTGGCAACTCGGCTACCCGACAAGTATTGTTGAGTCAACTAAGACTAATTACACGGCCATGGATAGCACAGAGTGAAGAGCCAACAAAGGGAGATCCGCCGGGTAGACCACAAACTAAAATTCCAAGGAAAAAACAAAGAAAAGAATTCAAAGAAATGACTCGCCGTGAAGAGGAACTCGCGGCACAAAAAAAACGAGATATATGTGCAAGTGAGATTTCAGAAGCAAGATTCTTCCTCCCGGTCCAAATAAAAGGGATAGGCCGAGGAAGGAACCGATATCAAGTCAACAACAATCGAGGAGTTCTGAGGCTACACCAATAGTCGATGTATCCGAGGTTCAAAGGAAGAGGGGAAGGCCGCCGAAGGTTCCCACATTAAGCTACGAAGGACAACAAGGTCAACATTCCGAACCTACACCAATAGTCGATGTATCCAAGGTTCAAAGGAACATAGATTAAAAAAAATATACATGTGAACAAAACACCTAATCCAATGTGAACAATATACATGTGAACAAAAGTTAAATAAATACATGTGAACATAGATTAAAAAAAATTGTACCTGGAGTATAGTGAAATTCCCGACAAATTGGTTTGTTTTAGCCAATGAATCCCTTCTCATCTCCGCCATCAAATGTTCCATGACCGCGGTGCCCCAAGAATAGCCACACACACCTTCCAACGGGTCAAGGTACTGGAGAAAGTTTGCACTTACCCGGTTGCCATTACTGTCAGGGAATTCCCTAGTGCCCAAGAGGTATAACAGGTACGCGGCGGCGGTATAGATAATCTGTGCAGGGTCCCATCCAGCCTCCAAGCTTCTAGCCTTTGTATTTTCAAACATCTTCTTAAGCATCGTCAGCTTGAATGTCTTCGTCTTACTTCCGTTCGATGCTACATAAAAGCTATCCGAAGAAGTTTTGAAGTCCCAACCAAACAACTTTTCAGTCAAATCGTGCAACTTCAGCCAATCTAGGTCCCGAGACTCAACTCCTTATGAAATTGATTTTCCGATAACATTCAAGCCTAGAATGGCATAAGCATCTTCAGGAATCAAGGTCATCTCCCCGAACGAGAAGTGCATTGTATCGGTTTCACCATGATACCTTTCGACAAAGCAATTGACGGTGACAGTATCTGGATTCAAGTAATTTTCAACCAAAGAATACAAACCCGAGTTCCTTACTAATGTTTGGACATCTTCATGTTCCAACGACAATTTCCACTCAGCCGCGGCTTGGTTTCGAGCAAACACGCACAGCCTTAGTATGATCCTACAAATAAGACATAATACGATTAAGAGATAATGTAAAAAATAAAACAATGCACATGCACAAAATAAAAAATACTTACATAAGTTTGAAAGATTGTACGAGCCCAAGAGTTCTTGTATCCAAAGAGTACTTTCGGTTCCGGAGCTTGACCCCAAATTTTACCATCATCGCGGTCGGGTATCATGTCATCAATGTGAGGAAGGTGACAACCTTTAACTTTGTGTTTGCCCTTGCCATTGCCTTGTGTTGGTTGTTGACTAGTCTCACCAACTTCGATTTGGATTGCTAATTGACTTGGGGGAACCTCATCATCTTTATCCTCACTGTCCCCTTCATCATTCTCATCGTTCACAAATGTACCTTCACGGATTCTAAGTGCATTACGTTCACCACCACTCTCCCAATCTAACCCTCTTGTTTGAAACCCCAAACGCTTCTTGCGACCCGCATCTATCCCCCCTGAGGGAGGTGGACCGGGAGTATCAAGACCGTCCTTTCTCCTTTTTTTAGTGAGAATAGGACCTTTATTTTTCCTCGATACTTTGGCTTTTGACCTATAACATAAACAAACGAAACAAACATAAGAAAAGTCATCACAGTTTGTAAACCGGCATTGAAATTCTTAAAACAACTAATGCCGGTAACATGTGCCGGCATATATGTTCAAATATCGAGCATGCCGGTTTTTGAGTTTTTCTTACTGAATGTTTCAAGTGTAAAACCGGCATACACGAATTGAACTACCTGATGCCGGTATTTCAAAACCGGCAATGACGAAACCTAGATATAATGCCGGTAAAAAAATAAAATATTCCTGTGTGTTTTAAGTTGACTACCATAATAGCCTTCAACCCAATTCGAATGCCGGTCCTAAAATCTAATTTTCAGGAACTCAAGCCGGTTTGGTGTTCAACTACTATCGTATGCCGGTATTGATATTTCAGGTTCAGGAAGTTAAACCGGCATGGTGTTCAAACTAAGATTGAATGCCGGTTTTCTCTGCAACTCCACAGTTTCACCAATTTTGGCGATTCTAACCTAAACCCATGGCTAAAAATCGATTAAAACAATCCTAAATGAGATGAAAAAACACTTACCTTCTCAGAGAAGCCATGATTGGTTGATCATCCGAGTTGGATGCTTCTTCCTCTTCTAGTTCTTGATCAATGTTCTCGATTCGTTGCTCATGTGTTTGTTGAGCAATCGATTTAGTGTTCCGTTTTGCTTTTGATTTCTTTCGTGGAGGCATGGTTATGGTAGGTTAGTCAACGGAGAAATTTTTGATTCAACGATTAATCGGGGGACGATGAAGAAATTTTTGATTCAACGAAGAATGAACGATGAAGAATTTTTTTTTTCTTCTAAACCTAACCCTATGCCGGTACAAATTGAATTGGGGGATATATGAATTTGGTATTTAGATTTTATTGTTTTAGGGAAAGGGCATTACAGTAATTTCATAATGTTTTTTAATTAATGAAGGGATATTCTGGTATTTTCGCACCCAAAAGACACCCTTATCAGCCACAAATGGTTGGGGGAAGTAATTCATATCCCCAAATTAAAATCCATATCCCCCAATTAATAGTTCTAAAAAATCATGGAATTAATTTTTATTCAAGTCAAAGGACTTACAGAGCTTACAGATTTATTCACAACTTCTTGTTTCTTCTCTTTTTATTACACCAAACAATTAAATGGAGAGCCAAAATTAATTGAAAATGAGATACAAATTTTCCAGGCTAATAACAAAAATCCAATATGCCCCATCGAGAGCACCCACTCTCCCTTTTATATGCCGACCACATTTAGTTGCCTTAGATAGAAATCTCGAATTAAGGTACGTATATTGGGTTGTCGTCATTGCCTTGATTAATTTCATATCTTCCAAATCTCCTCCACCCGACATTTTGATTTCCACTTTGGTAATGATGTCGACATCTTCATAAATGCCAACCAACAATGGAAAGTAGAAGGCTGTCCATCCTTTTTTACTTCCACTCCCCCACGTGCTAAGTTGCCTTGATCACTTCTAAGCTTCCATAAGTGGAGCAAAATGTTATATTCCTTTAGTTCTCCTCCATATTCTCTTATTATTTTTTGAAAGATTTCATTTGTATATGCCAGCTCCTTCTTTGAAATAATTACACATCATTAGGGAAACTTCTATGGTGTGGAGCTAAAACCATCCATAACTCAATGACTCTCCATATATTTGTGGACACTCATGAATTTGTGGAGTCAGAAGTTACTGTGGTAAAATTAAATTGATTCTCCATCCGACTACTCAATGTCCGGATACCCATCCGACCACCCAATGTCTGGATACCCATCCGACCACTCAATGGTCGGATGACATTTCCTTTTTAATTTACGGCGCGCGGGTTATAACCCCAAAGGTGTCACTATCCATGTACAAAAACCCCAACAAAACAAATTGTTCACAAAAACCCTATTTAACATAAACTGTCTATATTACCCTTTTAATTTAAATCACCCCAACAAAAATAAAAATCAACCTCACCTTTAATTTTTATTATATTCACACCACCAACAACAACACAGCAGCACCATCACCACTGCACCGCCGCCGCCACCACCACTGCGACGCCGCCGCCACTGCACCTCCAAACCACCACCACCACCGCCACACAACCACCCGCCGCCGCCACTGCACCACCGCCACTTGTCCACCGCCACCACTACACCCCCACCGCCACTGCAGCACAGCCGCCGATTCCTCCACCACGGCCGCCGCCGCCGAGCTCCGCCACCGCATCCGACCGCCGCCGACCACCACCACCACTGCCAACTGCCTCCGTCACCAACCACCACCACCATTGCCAACCGCCGCCGTCACCAACCACCATAACCACTGCCAACCGCCGCCATCACCAACCACCACCGCCACCACCACCGCAGCCAACGACCACAACCACAGACAACCACCACCGTCACCGAGAAACACCATCATTATCACCGACCACCACCACCAACCAGCCGCCGCCAGCACAAACAATTAATCTGATTGATCAATGTTCAACAAAATGAGAAAAAAATGATGCAACCAAATTGAAAATGAGAAAAAATGATGAAACCAAACTGAAAAAATGATGGAACCAAAATTTCTCGTGCAAATAATTTCTCGTGAAAAATGATGTAACCAAACTGAAAAATGATGGAACCAAAATTGGTTTCACCAAAAAATAGATGAAACCAAAATTGGTTTCACCAAAACTAGATGAAACCTAATTAGGTTTCATCATTGTTCGACATATTGTCATTTCACCGACACAACTTCAATGATGAAACCAAACCAAAAAAAACTAGGCAAAATAAGAACAAAATGATGAAACCAAATAGAAAAAAATGATGAAACCAAAATTGGTTTCACTAAAACTAGATGAAACCTAATTAGGTTTCATCATTTTTCTACGTATTGTAGCTGCTCAAACTAAGCAGGTCACGTGGAAGCATGAAAAAAAACATAGCCAGATGTTGGTCATTAACTTCCTTTAGAAGTAGGAATTTAATAAGTATCTCAAAGGAAATCATTCCACATGAAAAATAAAGGCTGGATGTTCAAAAACAAGAGCATTCCATGCTGTTCTCACTATGTTAGGCCCTTTAATATCTCGCACAGATCATTGATTACCATGAGGAGTAACCAACCAAAATTCGGAATGGTACAGAGATACAATGAATGCCCGATAATAACTTATAAAAAGGTCAAAGATTGCTCTATAAACTACAAAGATATATGGTTCGATGCTGAAGCTTAAGATGTGAAGTGATATTCAACAACACATATTATATGAAATACATAGAAGAAGACGGGGGCCCATGAAAAATATAAGGAACCAGTAGTAAATAACTGGATAGAATGAACAAAATATAGAAACTCTTAATGATCGTTAAGTAGGATGTAAAGATGCATGATTGGATATGATTTTTTAAAAGGAGAACAAAGCGGATATGTAAATAGTTAAGCATCCCCCACTAGCAAGATGGTGAAAGCGAAACCAACATTTTATGATTACAAATCAACAGTAAAAACTCAATCATACCTTCTCATTTTCTCCTTGATCAAGCAGAGTGGTCATAACCACAACCGTGGGATGCCAAACAAATTCTTTATCAGGAACCAATTAATGGAGACCATGCCATTTCTCCTCATGTAAGAGTTCTACAAACTCTCAGTGAAACTTCCCAGAGTACTTCAGCAACATATCCTAACACACTACACTCCTGTGAGCTTGCTGTGTTGTACTAGAATCCTCCTCTTTGTTCAATTTCACCTGTTTCATTGCATAATATCAAACCAACACCTGTATTAGTTGACTCAGCATTCAACATGATACAACACGCTATCATACTCTTAGGATTTCAATGAATCTGCACGCATAGTGGTACAGTAGATAACAAGCTAAATCTAAAATTTCAAAGATAAAATTTATGCACAATGAAATACAATACCTAACTCCAGTAATATCATCCGCCTTCAGTGAATCTTAACAACATGTGGTCTTCTAAACATCCTAACACAACATAGAGAAAGTAACCTATTAACACAACGTGCAATTTGGAATCTAGCACTACATCATCATCGATAGCATACAAGGATCATTCAGATCTTTTACTATTTCAAAGAGACAGAACGGCATTGCCTTGAACTGTTAACATGTTCCTTATTCTATGTTACAGGAACTGAGAATATTCTTTTAAGCATTGAAACAAAACCAAATTAAGAAAGAAAGAAAAACACCAGTAGGGAAAGGGTATCATATTCAGCACTGGTGACATTATACAGTATCTTATACATCCATTATAGCATCCAAATATTTCCATACGAAACAAATACTTACTGTTAAATCTAAAATTACAGATGTCTTTTCCTACCGTCATGCTACTATTTCAATCAGTCTCCTACACATGCCTTTGCATTTCTTATAACTCAACAGAATGCCCCTAAGCTAAATCCTTTTCTTCGTTCTTGCGTCTCCTTCTCCCCACTACGATCACCACCAGCAGCAACTTTATTCTCCTCCGACCATACTACACCTTCGTATCTCGCTACTACCACCACCCTCCTCCGCCTCCTTCAATTTCTTCACCACCAACACCATTACCACCACCGACTGTAACTGCAACTGAATCAGATCCAACAAATATTTTCAATTTCATACCCTAAATTTACTTTAATCTTGCCTTCTGCCATTGTCACCGCCACCACCACACCAACTGCAACATCCAGTGTTAATATCTCCATCGCCGCCAGACCAAGAACAAACAGATCTAGAAATGAGATCAATTATATTTCTCGATTTGTATTTTCGTGATAAAAATCGAAATTCAATCTCCGTAGTTCTAAATTGGTGATGGACATCAAAGGGGATTCAGGTGATTTCCTTCTTTTCTGGTTTAAATTTATGTTGGTAATGGTGGTATTCTAACTAGTTGTTGTTATTGTTGTTGGTGGGGGTGAGAGTGGGATGATGGAATTGGTGAGGGAGAAGTTAATTCTGAACCATCTCAAATCGTCAAAGTTAGTGATGAAATTGCAAAACCTGAAGGAGTTTTCGATGTTGTCATGGTGAGTAATGACTTCTGTTGATGACCATTTTTCTTTTGGTTTTGTTTTTGTTTTAGATTTTGGTTTTGGAGTTTTAAGCATGTTGTATGAAGTGGGTTTGTGTTGTTTCTTTGATTTTAGATTGGAGGTCGTCAGTATATTTTTTTTCTTGGTCGATTTCTGAGTTATATTTGAGATTCATTCATTTTTCTATATCTTGGATTTGTTTGATGTGTTACATTATATGAAAAAGTAGTTTCTAATAGTTGGATTTGTTTGATTTGTTTCAATTCTAGGTCACCAGTCTTAACGTTTGTAGGAAATTAGTTTGTAATTATTGTTTCGGCGCGCGGGTTATAACCCCAAAGGTGTCACTATCCATGTACAAAAACCCCAACAAAACAAATTGTTCACAAAAACCCCATTTAACATAAACTGTCTATATTACCCTTTTAATTTAAATCACCCCAACAAAAATAAAAATCAACCTCACCTTTAATTTTTATTATATTCACACCACCAACAACAACACAGCAGCACCATCACCACTGCACCACCACCGCCACCACCATTGCGCCGCCGCCGCCACTGCACCTCCAAACCACCACCACCGCCGCCACACAACCACCCGCCGCCGCCACTGCACCACCGCCACTTGTCCACCGCCACCACTACACCCCCACCGCCACTGCAGCACAGCCGCCGATTCCTCCACCACGGCCGCCGCCGCCGAGCTCCTCCACCGCAGCCAACCACCGTCGCCGACCGCCGCCGCCATGACATCCGTCACCGCCGCCGACCACCACCACCACTGCCAACTGCCGCCGTCACCAACCACCACCACCATTGCCAACCGCCGCCATCACCTACCACCACCGCCACCACCACCGCAGCCAACGACCACAACCACAGACAACCACCACCTTCACCGATAAACACCATCATTATCACCGACCACCACCACCAACCAGCCGCCGCCAGCACAAACAATTAATCTGATTGATCAATGTTCAACAAAATGAGAAAAAATGATGCAACCAACTGAAAATGAGAAAAAATGATGAAACCAAACTGAAAAAATGATGGAACCAAAATTTCTCGTGCAAATAATTTCTCGTGAAAAATGATGTAACCAAACTGAAAAATGATGGAACCAAAATTGGTTTCACCAAAAAATAGATGAAACCAAAATTGGTTTCACAAAAACTAGATGAAACCTAATTAGGTTTCATCATTTTTCGACATATTGTCATTTCACCGACACAACTTCAATGATGAAACCAAACCAAAAAAAACTAGGAAAAATAAGAACAAAATGATGAAACCAAATAGAAAAAAATGATGAAACCAAAATTGGTTTCACTAAAACTAGATGAAACCTAATTAGGTTTCATCATTTTTCTACGTATTGTAGCTTCTCAAACTAAGCAGGTCACGTTGAAGCATGAAAAAAAACATAGCCAGATGTTGGTCATTAACTTCCTTTAGAAGCAGGAATTTAATAAGTATCTCAAAGGAAATCATTCCACATGAAAAATAAAGGCTGGATGTTCAAAAACAAGAGCATTCCATGATGTTCTCACTATGTTAGGCCCTTTAATATCTCGCACAGATCATTGATTACCATGAGGAGTAACCAACCAAAATTCGGAATGGTACAGAGATACAATGAATGCCCGATAATAACTTATAAAAAGGTCAAAGATTGCTCTATAAACTACAAAGATATATGGTTCGATGCTGAAGCTTAAGATGTGAAGTGATATTCAACAACACATATTATATGAAATACATAGAAGAAGACGGGGGCCCATGAAAAATATAAGGAACCAGTAGTAAATAACTGGATAGAATGAACAAAATATAGAAACTTTTAATGATCGTTAAGTAGGATGTAAAGATGCATGATTGGATATGATTTTTTAAAAGGAGAACAAAGCGGATATGTAAATAGTTAAGCATCCCCCCACTAGCAAGATGGTGAAAGCGAAACCAACATTTTATGATTACAAATCAACAGTAAAAATTCAATCATACCTTCTCATTTTCGCCTTGATCAAGCAGAGTGGTCATAACCACAACCGTGGGATGCCAAACAAATTCTTTATCAGGAACCAATTAATGGAGACCATGCCATTTCTCCTCATGTAAGAGTTCTACAAACTCTCAGTGAAACTTCCCAGAGTACTTCAGCAACATATCCTAACACACTACACTCCTGTGAGCTTGCTGTGTTGTACTAGAATCCTCCTCTTTGTTCAATTTCACCTGTTTCATTGCATAATATCAAACCAACACCTGTATTAGTTGACTCAGCACTCAACATGATACAACACGCTATCATACTCTTAGGATTTCAATGAATCTGCACGCATAGTGGTAAAGTAGATAACAAGCTAAATCTAAAATTTCAAAGATAAAATTTATGCACAATGAAATACAATACCTAACTCCAGTAATATCATCCGCCTTGAGTGACTCTTAACAACATGTGGTCTTCTAAACATCCTAACACAGCATAGAGAAAGTAACCTATTAACACAGCGTGCAATTTGGAATCTAGCACTACATCATCATCGATAGCATACAAGGATCATTCAGATCTTTTACTATTTCAAAGAGACAGAACGGCATTGCCTTGAACTGTTAACATGTTCCTTATTCTATGTTACAGGAACTGAGAAGATTCTTTTAAGCATTGAAACAAAACCAAATTAAGAAAGAAAGAAAAACACCAGTATGGAAAGGGTATCAGATTCAGCACTGGTGACATTATACAATATCTTATACATCCATTATAGCAGCCAAATCTTTCCATACGAAACAAATACTTACTGTTAAATCTAAAATTACAGATGTCTTTTCCTACCGTCATGCTACTATTTCAATCAGTCTCCTACACATGCCTTTGCATTTCTTATAACTCAACAGAATGCCCCTAAGCTAAATCCTATTAAGAACTTCAATTACGTTGACAAGGCTTTCGATAACTAATCAACTATTTAAAAAACAATAATTACAAACTAATTTCCTACAAACGTTAAGACTGGTGACCTAGAATTGAAACAAATCAAACAAATCCAACTATTAGAAACTACTTTTTCATATAATGTAACACATCAAACAAATCCAAGATAGAAAAATGAATGAATCTCAAATATAACTCAGAAATCGACCAGGAAAAACAATATACTGACGACCTCCAATCTAAAATCAAAGAAACAACACAAACCCACTTCATACAACATGCTTAAAACTCCAAAACCAAAATCCAAAACAAAAACAAAACCAAAAGAAAAATGGTCATCAACAGAAGTCATTACTCACCATGACAACATCGAAAACTCCTTTCGGTTTTGCAATTTCATCACTAACTTTGACGATTTGAGATGGTTCAGAATCAACTTCTCCCTCACCAATTCCATCATCCCACTCTCACCCCCACCAAAAATAATAACAACAACTAGTTAGAATACCACCATTACCAACATAAATTTAAACCAAAAAAGAAGGAAATCACCTGAATCCCCTTTGATGTCCATCACCAATTTAGAACTACGGAGATTGAATTTCGATTTTTATCACGAAAATACAAATCGAGAAATATAATTGATCTCATTTCTAGATCTGTTTGTTCTTGGTCTGGCGGCGATGGAGATATTAACATTGGATGTTGCAGTTGGTGTGGTGGTGGCGGTGACAATGGCAGAAGGCAAGATTAAAGTAAATTTAGGGTATGAAATTAAAAAAATTTGTTGGATCTGATTCAGTTACAGTCGATGGTGTTAATGGTGTTGGTGGTGAAGAAATTGAAGGAGGCGGAGGATGGTGGTGGTAGTAGCGAGATACGAAGGTGTAGTATGGTCGGAGGAGAATAAAGTTGCTGCTGGTGGTGATCGTAGTGGGGAGAAGGAGACGCAAGAACGAAGAAAAAAAGAAATGATAGAAGAAGAAGAAGAAGAATGTAAAAGGGTATGTTTGGGTTTTTTTAAAATAACAAAAACTAAATTTACTCATTATTATTTGATTTGGGGTTTTTGTCCCAGTTTTATTTGAAACGGTTTTTATTTGTTAGAAATAATATGACCGGTTTTTTCTTATCACTAGTTTGTTCACCTAGGGGTTTTGTCACTAGTTTTGTTTAATTTAAAAAAAAAACTCACGAAAAAGCTTATTTCCTTCCATTTTTCATCGAGAAAAAAATGGTTCTTCCTGTATGAGTTTCTCCTTCTCTGGTTTATCTTTAGTTTCGTTGATTTACTGCTCTGATTCATCTTGGTTTATTGCTTCTTGGAGAAAACAAGTCCAAAATCTTCTCTAATTCTTCATAAAAGATCTCCAATGTCATCAGGTATGTTAGGATTTCTCAAAAACTGAAATATCAATTTAGAAACCGATTGATTGATTGGTGTTGTTTACCTCAGAAATCAATTGGTTTTTAGTGTTCTAAAACTAGTATTTAATGATTTTATAGTTTTTGATGACTAGGGTTTACAACCATACTCTATGATTGATAGGTCATCTATGATTTTTTTAGCAGATTTGAATGTTATTGTTGATAAATGAACATGCATGTTAACTGTTTGATGAAATTCCTCATAGGAATTTAGTTTGTTCCACATGCATGATGACTTTCAAATTCTTCTTTGTAGAATGACCCATATGGTTGTTTTCATACTAGATCTTGATTGATTGTGTAAATGGTTTGAGTGTAAATGCTTTGAATGTGTTGCATATGAGCTTCTTGAGTCTCTGTTGGTATAAGCAACTGTTAAGTTCAGGCAGTACTCAGCACTTATGGGTGGGGCTAATATGATACGAGTGAAAACTATGTCTTATCAGAAGATATTTGCTGAATGTGTAAATGGTTTGAATAAATGCTTTCAATGTGTTGCATATGAGCTTCTTGAGTCTCTGTTTTGGGTATAAGTGTTCAGTTCAATTTTAAGCACGTTTCTCTGCCATTTAGACCGATTTTTCTAGGCATCTATTTGTAGCATCCTGTTGTCAGATCATCCAGGTCTTATTATAAGCTTAACACCAATCAATTTAGTTATTTACTTCTATATTTGTGTTTTTAAGTTTTTAATTGCTTTCAAGTTTGGATCTCACAAGAATGGTGAAAGTTGTGTGTGCATTTGTGGTGTTACCATAGTTATTTTCGGATTTTTTTTTTATTCGCTCACCAAATAACCAAAGTTGTGCAAGAGTATTTGTCTATGAAAAGCTTTCATTTTCTAGTTTGAAGAAGGTGATAGACATTATAAGCTCAATATAGGTGTTCGGAGAAAAACAAACATTGGCTCAATAGGTGTTCGGAATATTATTAGAACTCAATGAGACCGAAAGAGAATGACATATTTTTCTAAGCTTCAAAACTGACTCAAACATTAGCTCAATAGGTGTTCGGAAAATAATTAGAACTCAATGAGACCACTGACATATTTTTCTAAGATTCAAAGCTGACTCGAAGAAAATGACTCGGTATTATCAAAAGCCATAAATAATTTAACTATTACGCTGGTGAGTGGTGAGATAGATCTACTCATATCTAATGTGCAGCCTTTTACTTGTCATAATCTACTCGGAATTATGCTCACTTGTCAGTAGATACTCACTTGTCACTTTTATACCATTTCTATTAAAATGTTACTAGTCTTGGTCCCACATTTCTAACAGGGATATAGAATATCTAGTCGAGAAAGACCAATAACTCTTTCAACTAGTTATCATTTTTCTTGGCATAATTAATAAAATACTCGGTAGTCCAATAATTCTTCAGTAGTGTCTTTGTATATATCTCTCATGTGGAATAAACAAGAGGTTTATATGTTTTATCCTGATTTCGTGACACTCTCAGCTATATGGTCTCTTCACTTGGGCTTCTGGTGCACGGTTCTATCTGTTTGGCATCACTTAGAACTTGTATATATTGATTTTATTTATGCATCTTTTGTTTGATTTTTCACCTGGAAGTTGTTATGCAGTGTTCAAGTTCATTGATGGTCATGCTCAGTTTCTGAGAAGAAGCTAGTAGCCAACTGAATCTCATGTCGACACATCTGCGTTTCTCTGTTTGACTATTTTTGTCCGTAGGTCAGTCGAAGGAATGGCATATCTTGATAAAGATATATTTTGAGCCACTGAAATTCTTGATATAGCATGCATGATGACTTTCAATTTTTCAATGTGATTTTGTTGCTGGCTTGTATGTGTTGTTTGATGACTTTCACCAATCGTTAAAGTTATACTAAACCCTATAGTTGCTTTTAGTTTTTTTACTGTTTCTTTACATATAGTTTTTGTTTGAAAATGCTTTAGAATCAAATCATTAAAGATCTCACCCAATTGTGATGTTTCTGAATAGAGAGTATGAATAGTTTCCATCATCGTGTTTCGGAAATGGGCTCACCATTATCACATATATGTAAGAAAAATAATACTAGGAAAGAGATAAGATTTAGAGGTGGATGGTCTGAAATGAAAGATTTGTATGACATTGTGTCCCAACATGAACAATGTTAAGGAATCATTGATAAATGTGATTGGCAAAGATTATTTAAAATAGATGCCCCGTTTTGCGATAAGAAACTTGCGGATGCAATTGTTGAGCGGTGGTGGGAGTCCACCAATACATTTCATTTTCCAAAGTTTGAAATAGGTCTCACACCACATGATTTTACTTCACTGGCCGGTATTTCGGTGGGAAGAGGGAGTAATCCTTTGTTTATACTATGGGAAGACGATGAAAAAGAAGATTGTTTAATGATGGCAAGAGCTTATTTAGGTAATGTGATTATAAATGCAACACACTCTGACAATTATAACGAAGATTACTTTAAGGGTGGTGGAATCCCTTGTTCGCACTTTTACCGATGGCTTCTACAATTCAAAAATGTTACAATTGAAGTTATGGATCCCCATTGGCAAGAGATTACCCGAGAGCGTTTCATATGTGGTTTATTGGGCAAGTTATATTTCCTAATAGTTCATCAATTGTCAAAGTTGGATGGTTGGCATCCCTCGAAGACCTTGAGGAGGTCGGTAAATATGATTGGGGTAGTGCAACTTTAGCTCAATCATTATGCGAGACTAGTAGCGGAAAAATCTCGTCATTCAATGGAATGTGGATGATCCTACCGGTATATGTTAATATGTTTATTATATTAATTATGTCTATCATGTTTACTTGCATTCCCCTACTATGTTTATTATGTTTCCTAGCCAGCTGCTTGTATTTACTTGAAACTTTTTTATTCTTTTTGCAGTATTGGTTCTATTTTTACTTCCACTCATTGGTTCCAATATTTGAAGTAAGGAATCCTAATTCATTTGGTTATGAGCCAATAGATCTTGACAGATTTCCCCAAATTGCGGTATTTAACAAAGACCAACTAGCGGGAAATCAAGCAGGCACGAGAAGACACTTAAGACTAGAAGCTCAGAGACAAATAGACATGAGAACAATTGAGTCCACAACATGGCAGCCTTGGGAACGAATTAAGCTTGCAGGGAAGAAGGTTTTACGCCGTGAAAAATAGTTATCTAAGTGTAGATATCTTCTTTACAATACCGAATATTGGGAAGTAGTTTTTTATTTAGAAGAAAGGTGTTGCGTCAAGTTACTAGAGAACCCGCCATTCCAGATATTCCACTTGCGCAACTATCCCAAATTACATATACATCTTATACGGAGTTCTTGAGCAACTTCGATATGAAAGTAGATGCTGGTGCTCATAAGCTTGGGTGGATGATGATGGACTTTATAAAATGTATTGGAAGCAAGTTTATGTTGGTCCCTACTGTAGATGGTGGATTTTCGACAAAGGATAAAATCGTATAATTATACGAACCACTGATCTAACAATTAGACATGAATATTGAGACACTGATCTCTCATTGAATTCTTTGATTGAGAATGCTTTCTCTCAGAGTGCATATAGATATGTAGTCTCACAGCTGGACAACGGCGTATCTCATGAATAACTGAACACTTCAGTAATTATTTCTATCGCGGGATGGACAACTCCCAGACAGCTTGCTATGTTAGTATAGAGCAATGACGTCTTCATGATACAAACAACGAGTTTACCCTAACTATGTAAAAGATATGAAGCTCCAGCAAGCTTATATTAAAATAATTAATGCTCCTAGACAGACCGCTCTGCTAGTATAAAGTCATAAATTAATTATTCCTAAATTCTTGGATCCATCAGCAAAATTTCTGAAAATATTCAAATATTTTCGCAAATATTTCATTACACAAACCATGGTTCTTCCCAGCATAAATCCATGGATTAGTAATAAATATTCGACGCACGGGCATCAAAGCTACCTCTGAGCAAGCCCTGTCTCAAACCTAAATTCTTGGATTCATCCGCAGAATTTCTGAAAATATTCAAATATTTTCGCAGATATTTCATTACGCAAACCCTGGTTATTCCCAGCAGAAATCCATGGGTTAGTAATATATATTCGACGCTCGGGTATCAGAGCTACCTCTGAGCAAGCCCTGTCTCAAACCTAAATTCTTGGATTCATCCGCAGAATTTCTGAAAATATTCAAATATTTTCGCAGATATTTCATTACGCAAACCCTGGTTCTTCTCAGCATAAATCCATGGGTTAGTAATACATATTCGACACACGGGCATCAAATCTACCTTCTGAGTAAGCCCTTTTTCAAATGGTGCAAGTGTATACAACAATGATACATTAACAACCACCGCACGAACGAGTATTTCAAAATACGATGGAACGATGAACCTATGCAAAATAGGATGAAAAATAACAAATAAATAAAAATTGACCAAGGCGCTGGGAGCATGGGCCCACTGACCGGCCGACCTTGTCGTGGCTAATCCCACGCCAGTTTCATATTTTTATCATATTTTTGTTGTTTTCTCTGAGTTTATGAAAAACCTTTCATTTGAACGAATATCCTTTGTTTTGAGGAAACTCCTCAATTTCATGGTGCTTCCTTCGCACGGAGGAAATAATATAAAATTAGGGAAAATGTGATGGGGCGTGACCATTGGCCAATCGGCCATGCCTTGGTTCCATCCGGCCCCACACCTCATGGTTCCTCATTATTTTATTATTATTTCCCTAATTTCATGAAAACTCCTTAATCTCATGATATTTCCTCGGTCCCATGAAAAATAATAAAAATTAGGGAAAACCTGTGTGCACATGCCATAACCGGTCGGTCAAACCCTAGATGGCTCGCAAGTCCCACTTTTTTGTTAGCATATTTTCCATGTTTTCATAATCCCATGAAATTCCTTGATTTCAGGATATTTCCTTCAAATTATGAAAATTCCTTCAAATCATGAAATAATGCATAAAATAGGGAAAATGCACGGGACCGAGCCCTGGCCGGACAACCATGCTCCAAGATGGTCCCACACGTCCCTTATTTTGTTTATTATTATTATTTATGTTTCCTTCATCTCATGGAAACTCCTTGATTTCAACAAAACTCCTTTGTTTTATCATATTTCCCTAAAATCATGAAAAATATTACAAAAGTTATGGAAAACGTGTGGGATGGCTCCCTTGGCCGGCCAGCCTTGCCCACGGCCATAATCAGTCCCACACTCCATAATATTTTCACTTTTTCATGATTTTCCTTCATCCGATGAAGTTTTGACGGTTTTATCAGAAAGCCATAATTTTGCCATATTTTCTTAAATGGTTGCTCAAACGTACACCGGAAAATATCCAAATTCTCAGGACTGAAACACGGACATCTCAACGATAAAAGCATGTTACATTGACCGACCAGGGTTGGATTTTTGGCTCGCAATGAGCCAGTCCCACGTGTTTTTCACAATCTGACCTAATTTGCGCAATTGCACGTATTGGGTCCTAAACTCTCCGAATAATTTCAGAATTTGACGGAACGATCATCATCTGATCCCATGACTACCCAGGGTAGGTTTCATAACTCCTTGGTCGGTCCCCATATTTTAATAATTAATTAGGTTTTATCACCTAATGCTAAACCGAGCAGTAATTCAATAAATGATTAAACCAGCATTTAATCATTCTTTCATCACTCACCAACTCTTCAAAGAGGTCTTGGTTTTTTCTCACGTGAGCATATAAGAATTTCATGGTTTATCCACGGTCCCATGAAGCCAGTTCTCCTTCATTCCATGGTTAATTTTCAAATAAACCATCAATCGGTCATCAATTGATCAAATTAGGGTTTCTGAATCCAAGGATCATGATTCCAGATTCAAACGCTAATAATTTTGCAACGATCTCATGATCAGTATTCTTATTAATTATGCTCGGTTCAACTACTAGCGCTTTAATTAATATTTTATTTTGGTCACGCTGCCAATAATTCATCAAAAGAGCAACACTTGCTCAGATGAGCAATATTTACTCAAATCAAGGAATATTGGTTCAACTATCAATATTCAACAAATTATCTAGCAACACTCGCTCACCTCAATGTGAGGATTCCACCATTGTCTCAGCAGACACGTTCAATTCATGAGTTGCAGAACATTTCACAAAATCATGTTTAACTCAGCAAATACGTGGACTCATCGTCCCACGAAGTCGTGAAATCAACAACTGACTAAATTAACCACGAGACGTCAATCGTGTCACTTGGGGGATATTAACTAGGGTTTTGGTCTGGCGGTCTACGGATCGTGTGTTCATCCATGACGAGAAAGTGAGCAAGTTATGCAATCAGTTGGAAGAATCAACAAGATAGTGGGTGGAAATTAACCAAGTCTCCGCACGAAGAGTAATTGGTTTAACACGATTTTCCACTTCCCCACTCTCTGATTCCATCAAATTGTCACACTTCATGGGATCATGGTGTTTTCAACTCTGGCATTATATAATGTCTCTGAATCATGATTAAAACAGCAACATTCGAAGAGTTTTCAAATATTCGAACAACAATCGTCTGAACGAGCAATTTCTCACCAAAGTTCATACAGGCGCTCTTTTGTCTACACGAACTCACAGAAATTACTCTCAATCAGGCAAGATTCAATCATTTAGAGAATTTCACGCTGAATTCATAACACACCTACAATCTCAGATCATCATTGATCTCACACATTTCTCAGCTTCCCTCCTACAGATCAACCCAACCTCTCTTGTGACCGAATTTACTTTGGAATGGCCATTGTCTTGGTTTAGGCCGGAGTACTACAGATTGGTCTCTCGAACTTAAAGCACCCCATTCATAGCGGTGCATCTGTGTGAGGTTGAACATTTCGCTCGGTTCAAGGAATCTCCTCTGCACGGTCGTCCTCAATTTCGCAAAAACCAGCAAATCGTTTTTCCCCATCTACAGATTGGCGACCACAGTGGGAGATCATTATCTCGGTTGCAATCTCTCATTCTCACAAAATGGTTGGTCTTAGGTCAGGATCGGTCACAAATCCTAACGCAAATATTTCTAGCACTAGAAACAATGAAGACATCCCGGAAACTATTCCA
Organism: Papaver bracteatum; assembly: GCA_023529315.1. NCBI lineage: Eukaryota > Viridiplantae > Streptophyta > Magnoliopsida > Ranunculales > Papaveraceae > Papaver > Papaver bracteatum. The sequence goes on along the minus strand of JAJJWX010000447.1, from coordinate 2,647,380 downwards.
TCCACTAACACTGATGGTGGCGACATCACTCCTCCTCACGCCAACGCGGAAGGTCATCCTTTTTTCGTCCGATATCCCGAAGAAGTCAGAGGATATCCGCCACCTTCCCTCGCTGACTTCATCAAAGTGCAAGAAACTCTTGCAAAGAATCAGACGAACATGGCTGCAGCGCAACAAAATCTATTTGATCACTTGGAGACTCTTACTGACAAGCTGTCAGAGAAAACTCCAGACAAAGGGAAAGAGAAAGAAAAATCCTCAGATGCTGCTGACCCTGAGGTAATTCCTATTCACACCGTGAACGATGATGAAACCAACAAAGCTACATGAAATTCATCAGCAAAAGAGTTATCAAGCTTCGTCACTTGAGAAGACTTGGAGCACCTTCTGGAGAATCATGGAAAAGACAAGACATCACATGTCCATCGTCACCAACCTCCTTATCCTGCTGCTACACAAAGGACTCCACTTCCTAAAGGTTATACCTCTCCAAATTTTACCCTGTATGATGGAACTAGAAATGCTAGAGAACATGTCTCTTGCTTCCTTGAAGCTTTAGGAGAACATGAACATAACCATGTCGTCCGTCTCAAGGAATTCTCAAAGTCCTTGAAAGGAATAGCATACACCTGGTATAACAACATCGCGCCAAGGACCATCAATAAATGGGGAGAAATGATTAACGCCTTTTACAGAAAATACTTCTTCGTGTCAGAGAAAATCACCCTCTCTGATCTCGGAAGGATGTTTCAAAGAATTGGTGAAAACCCCAATGACTTTGTAAAAAGATTCAGGGTCCAAGCCTTGGATTGTCATGATCCAAACGTCATAGAGCAACAATTGGTGGAATTGTGCATCAACGGTATGCTCCCAGTCTACAGAGCATTACTGGAGAATCTTCGATTCCAAACTTTCTCAGATCTCCACGAAGCTGCGAAGAGATCAGCAACCACTGCACCCGCTCTATTAGAAAGAACGAAATCTATAAAGTCTGAAGAAACACGAGACACTCGAGGAAGCAGATGTTTAATCAACAAGCAGTACAACCTTCAGCCTTCCGCAAATGCTATCGCATAAGGGAGCAAACGGAAAGCTAAAACACAGCACAAGCATACTTCTTCGACCCCTTCAAAGGCACAACGGAAGGATGACGTACATGCTCCTCCCAGCATGCAGAAGATCCGGAGGCACCTGATTTTCCCTACTCCATTGAAGAAGTCATCGAATTGCTGGAGGCATGGATTCAAGACGGTGTAATCAAGTTTCCATATGTCAGGAAAGTACCAGCCGAAGAGGCGATGGAAAATCCTCGGTACTGTCGATTCCATAGGTTTATTGGTCACCCCACCAACGCTTGCAAGACTTTGAAACGCATATTCAAAGAGAAGGTCGAGTCAAGAGAACTTAATCTTGGAACCAAAGAGGTGCACAGAGAACCCCTCCCAGTCAGAACTTTCTCCTTTTCTGAAGCACCAGTCAAGGAAGCAGTTCAGTCATTAATAGATCATATCTGCGAATTACTTTATCTATCAAAGGCGCAAAGGGGAGATATGTTTATGACTTTGAATCATATAGTTTATGGCAAACTCTTGCATATGCTACCCGAACCTTCAGCCACTGACAAAGAAATATATGACTGGGGACTGCTCACCATAATGCACATCAAAGGAAATGAATTCAAAAGGACGTTTGTTGACATTGGTACTGCTGTTAACATCATTCCTTTGAAGACTCTTAGAGCTTCCGGCATTACTCGACATGAGGCTACTCACGCTCCCATAGTAATCAGAGATCATGAAGGGATTCCCAGAGATGCATATGGCTTCATCAATCTTAAGGTTCCATGAGGATCGGTCTGCACTGAGACCAAATTTGACATAATCCGGGAAGACCCCGGATACGACATGATTCTTGGGCGCGCATGGATCCATAATGGGAAATTTACGCCAACACCTTCAGTTGCACTTTCCTTCGCTGAATAAACCTCTGACTCGGAAGAGGAAACGGGAGATACCTCACCATTTGAATATCTAGAGGAGGTCAAAGCTTTGACAGAAGTTACACAGAAGCCTGAGGAACATACGAATGCTTTTATTAAGAGATTCCATGCTCAGGCAAGTCTTATTCCTTCTCATATGCCCATGTCGTCAAATTTCAAATATGCTCATCCGGTTCGAAGGCTTCACTCCACAAATGATTTAGCAATTTCAAAATACTACGAGTGGATCATCACACCGCAAATCCTCATCCAATTCATCATAGAAGACGTGGCTAAACATGATAGACAATACGAGGGATGCTCCCTCCTGCGCGAGTGTCCACATGTGCCACAACCGTGGAGTCTCATCACACGAAGAATTCCAAATCAACAGAAGATATACAAGGCATAGACTGCAAATCCAAACAAGTTCAAGGAAGGAGATTTGGTTCTCAAGGCAACTAAACGGGATCTTCATTCTAGAAGGATCTCTAATTGGGAAGGACCATTTATGATCGCTAAGTCCATCACTGGAGGATACTACAAATTGATCAACACGGATGGACGAACCCTACCGGTAATTCATGGGAATTGGCTTAAGGAGTTTGTTTGAAACTATGTGGCACTTGAGCATGCATGACGTCTGGATTTGACATTTTAGGATTTTCTTTCATTGTATTTCAATTCCTCCAAAACGTTTGCAACACTTGCAATCAATATTTGAAATCAGCAATTTATCAAAAATTTAGTTCATATTTCTTCAAAGAAAATATCTATCAAATCCAAAAGAAAATCCTTAACCATCTACCAATCCAAAACCATGATATCAAAACCCAAATAAAACCTCACATCTCTCAGAAATTCATAAGTTCAAGAGATCATGCAAAAATGAATGAAAGAAAATCAGCAAAGAAATATTTTTGCGCCCCTGCATCCTTCAAAGCCTGTAAAGTCGCCTTCTCCTTGTTCAGCTCTTCAGTCAACCTGGCGATATTGTCCTCCTTCTCCGTCACAACATCATTGGGAAAGGGTATGTTATTTTCACATGAGTCCTTAATAGCATTCATTTTCTTACGAATCCACTTCACATTGAAGCCAAGTCTCTCAGAATTTTCCAAGTTGAACTCCCAATCAAAGAGTACATCTGGAGTTACGACATTTCTGGCTCTAGTGCATATGTCACTTACAATGCGCAAGAGTACACTTACCTGCATTTTTAAAGCATAGGCACGCCCGGGATTCCTGTCGACAACTAAATGGCCAAATTTCTCCCATATTTTCTTGTACAAACCTGCATATCCAATAGAAACGCTGAATCCACCAACTAACTCATGATACGGGAGTGAGGCATCGAATAGAGGATCAAAAGAAACTCCTGCGTTTGGGTATTCATGCACGATTATACGGTTTTCAACTACTGGAGCAATTTCTACAATCGGAACAGCAGTTTCTTCGGTACTCTCTGCTGGTGTCCTGGGATCTTCTATCACCGAAGCAACACCAATCTGGGTCTCCACGGTTTCATCAACGATGCTTTCATGATTTTAAAGTGCAGAGATAGTTGCCTCCTTATCAAAAACTTCAGGGTTGCTCGCTTTGTCATTTTGGGTTCCTTCATTCTCAACTTCGGTATTTTCCACCTAATACGGAGATTACATGAGATTAGGATCATCCAAGCATGAAACCAAAAGAAATCATGAACTACAGCATGCAAGTGGTTTAACATTATCAAAGCACTTCATTATACATGCTCAGTGTCAGCAAATAATATGGAAGTCACAAGAAGCACGTTTTACAACAAGCCCGTCTGTGCAGATTTTACACTTCCCTGTACGAAATTGCGAACTGGGAGCAATTGGTGAAGAATCAAAGGTTGAGTTATATACCATTCTCTTCGTATTGGTGTCACCTACAACATGTCAAAATTTATAAAAATCGGACGAAAGAGCAAAAAGATATGGTCGAAACTCGGAACTACACGACATCTGAAAAAGTTCTGAAAGTCTCCTGGAAGTTCACTATTTTTCCTTTTTAAGGCCCTGAACGTGCTCAAAACTTAAAAAGATTCTTTGATAAAGCTTGGAAATTTCCTGGGCTTGAACATGCATATGTGGATCATCAAAATCTAACATCAGGCGAGAATTCTACGGCGATTTTCCTAAAATGCTGAGTTCTGAATTTTCTGGTGACGTATTTTCGGCGAAACTTGTCATATATTCACATACATTCTCATTCATTCACTCATGAGTCATCAAGTTTATACTTCTATGGGTTAAATACAAGAGAAATACTCACTTGGGTAGTCTCCAAAGTATTCAAAGAACCAGAATTGCTCACACCGGCGTCGACAACAACATTATTTTCATTTGGTTCTTGACTATGGGAGCTCTTTTTATCGCCATCCTTCGAGCAAGCGTCGACAGTATTCTCCACATCCATGGAGTCATCCTCCTAGACATATCTCCAGCAATCATCGTTTCATTCATAAGGCGCCATAATTAATGTGGGAGGAAATACTTACAGCTTCTTCTTCATCACTCAAGTCAGAAATTGTTCGCCCAGAAGCGGAAAACTGAAGACCGTCAATACTCGATGGAGTAAAATTCTATAACGGAATAACAAAGGTAGTTTTAAGATCCTAATTACGCGGACGAGAAGAAGTCATGATGAAAGAGGTATCGACAACTCACCAGACAAGTCACTGGGGACTTTATAGTGTTGGGTAACAGCTTATAACCTTTATGCCTGCCTTCTCTTCCATGAACAACCGCCTCAGTCTCTGAGAAATCTATACGGATTTGAGGTCTTACGATACGACCATCCTGTGGAAAAATTCAGTAGCATAATCAGAATAAAACAATTATAATTCTATGAAGATTATATAAAAAGCGTACCTGAGAGCATCCTGGAGACAATTTTCGCTTATCACCGGAGAGATACTTCAATCTTGGTCGACTAGCAATCATCTCATCAGATGGACGATTCCTTAATGGAGGTTGACCGACTATCACAAAGTCATGTAATCGCTCAAATTGATTGTCCCAGAAGTCTATATAACCCGGAGTCACATAGGCGAATTTATTAGAGCAAGTGGACCAGTATTTACTTCCTTCCACATGGGTATGGTCTAAACGAGTCATGAGCTGCTCAACTGATGGTTTCCTCCTCCGAACAGTTAGAACACACTGGTTCATGCCCATTTGTCGAGCCGCTCTATCAATATTTTACTCTTCCACTGAAAATTCTCCGTACGAGACTGACAGCAGATGACCAGGGGTGAAACTCAGCATGAAAGACCTCTCACCATCATTCAGATATGCACCGGACGACAAACTAGTTATCTCTCCAATATTAAAAGTCATCGGTTGGTAAATATAAGAAGGCACTGACACCCAAGGACGAAAATTGAATTCAGATTAATCATCCAACACGTCGATAAGGTGCGCCTTAGACCGAGGTTGCTTTGTGGACCAACGCATGATCCTAGCATTGTCTTTCTCAGGGAAAATATGGCGAGCATCAGTATTTGGTCCTTGCAAAATGCTATGTGGAATAGGTGCATAATTCTCGAAGTGCTCCCACATCAGAGCTTGAAGAAACATCGTGTTAGCATAACATTCAATCTTCATGAAGATATTCGACACACTGGAGTCTACAACCAAAGAATCTAAGTTGTAATACAAGGAGCCTAAGAACAAGCTACCTATTGGTAGTTGCTCTCCTTGAGCCATCTTAATAGCAAAGGGGATCACAAAAGTCTTCAACAAGTTTCCGCTGTCTTCAAAAACATATCTGGACAGCCATAAACATGAGAAAGCAGCAATGGGTAACATACCGTCGATAGGTTTATCAGAAACCTCGTCTTTGGGCCACCAGCGTGTTAACCAGAGAGCATAACATCCTTTACTTCCAGCCTTATTTGCTACCTCCATTATAGTTGTCAAGATGTGAGAAACGAAAGTCTCCTCACCTAAAAGATCCCCAGGGAGATTGCCCGTGATTGGGAGATGCATTAGAGATGCCACGTCTTCCAAGGTAATGGTAAACTCTCCTCATCTGCATATTAAGGTGTGAATAGGAATACACAAACGAGCAAGCAGAGCCACAATACTTCTTGCATCATGATAGATGAATAACTCCCCAGAAGCTTGAATAGCCCTTGTCACCTACGCCTGATCGAGCATAGCCCTCACATGAGGAAAACCCAACATATGCCTCGCCCATCCAGCAAACTTCTCCAAAGGTCGACGAGAAAGCTTAAATTCTATAATTGATGCAAAGAAGACCCTGCGTTCAAGACAAAACCGGATGACTGTCTTGGGAGTCACAAATTTCTTCTGAGTGACAGTCCTGGGATTTATCAGAAGACGATACGCTGGAGATTTCAAATGTTTTTCAGCTCCTGGAGTATCTTCCTCAAAAAATTCATTGTCAATATTTGGGACGTTCTTAATCCCAGGAGTTTCATCTTCGTCTTCACCAATAGAAGTCTCATCATTTCTCATCCCTGGAGATGTCATCATCAACACACATTTTATCTCTTGAAGTGTCGTTAACTTGAGAGCTGGTCATATTGACGAAGTAGCTACAAAAATGCACATTAAATTCTACTTCAGTACATCATCCAGAATCGAGGAAATACTAGCGTCTAATGGTAACTCTTAACTCTTACCTTTTTACGCTTCCACTAACGGTAGTGATAGTAATGCTAGAGTTAATACTTCAAAATCATTCGTTTCTTCGAAACCTACTAAAAACGAACAACTCAGATTTTTTCATAAAATCATGAATATTTCTACTGTGTGAACATCCACCATAGAATTACGAAAAACTAAAACATTATTCCATCATAAATATTTGTTTCCTTCTAAGCAATATCGCACAAAACTCAATTTTTTATTTTAGAGAAGATAATATATATTTGCTTGTATATATAAACAAAACGTTTATTTACTCACGTAAATAAATAAAGATTTTTAACATGAGCCAGGGGCATAAAAAATAAATTGTGGACACTTCACGGTTTCAAAAAAAAATCCCATGAATTGACCATGGTTTTTACAAAAACTCTTTTCCTTCGTGCCGTCATACGTATTTGAAACGAAGGTTTATTTCAATTTTGTGAAAGCTCACACATTACAAGATAAATTTTTGATTTACATGAAAGATCATACACAAAATTTTATCACTGGACACAAGTTCATATATATGTAACGAAAGAAACTCTTTCCTCTGTATCATCATTTTTCCCCTAAAACAAAGATTTTACTTCAGTTTTTTGAAAATTCACTTTTTCATGATAAAACTTTGCTCACATGAAAGCTCATAAACATAGTTTTATCACTGAACCTACATATTCATATATGAAGGAAAACCTCGCCTAAATCATGGATTACTAGTTTTCAAAAACTAACGATCAAACGAACAAACGTTTTCAAAACGAAGGTCTTCGACGAAACCCACACTCATATATACACGGGTATATAATTTTATCATGATCAATATGTGAACAACCCATAAAACTCATGAACATCAGCAAACATAAAAAAAAAAAGGGTTCGATGCATACCTGTCGGCGCCAGCCGGAAATTGGTCGATTATGGCGACGGCGGACGATGGCGCTCCGGCAAACTTTTCTTCTCCTCTTGATGATGGCGTGAAGGTGATGAGGTGATATAGCTCTGGTCGTGTGGGAAAATTAAAAAAAAAGGAGCAATAAACTTTATTTCCAAAACCTAATTTTCTAAGGATTTCCTTATTGGGCCCGACCCGCGAATCCTAAACGACCGAGGTCCTATCATCCAAATCAGCGGCTCAAAACCAACTTATGCTCGTCAAACGACAATATATCATGCAACTGAAACCATCTTTCAAGTCATGGTATGCTCGTACAATCGAAATCTGGTAACACCTTAACTTACAACTGAGTTCAATTACTTGTATTGTTATGACCAGAAATTCACCATTCAAAGCTGACTGAGGGACACGGCTTTTCTCACTAAGCATGGGACTTAATGTAGATGGTGTATTTTCGACAAAGGCTAAAATCGTAAACCCATAATTATACGAACCTCTGATCTAGCAATCAGACATAAATATTGAGACACTGATCTCTCATTGAATTCTTTGATTGAGAATGCTTTCTCTCAGAGTGCATATAGATATGTAGTCTCATAGCTAGACAATGGCGTATCTCATGAATAACTGATAACTTCAGTAATTATTTCTATCGCGGGATGGGTAACTCCCATACAGCTTGCTCTGCTAGTATAGAGCAATGACGTCTTCAGGATACAAACAACGAGTTTACCCTGACTATGTAAAAGATATGAAGCTCCAGCAAGCTTATATCAAAATAATTAATGCTCCTAGACAGATCTTCTGCTAGTATAAAGTCATAAATTAATTATTCCTAAATTCTTGGATTCATCTGAAGAATTTCTGAAAATATTCAAATATTTTCGCAGATATTTCATTACGCAAACCATGGTTCTTCCCAACAAAAATCCATGGATTAGTAATAAATATTCGACGCACGGGCATCAGAGCTACCTCTGAGCAAGCCATGTCTCAAACTTAAATTCTAGGATTCATCCGCAGAATTTCTGAAAATATTCAAATATTTTCGTAGATATTTCATTACGCAAACCATGCTTCTTCCCAGCAGAAATCCATGGGTTAGTAATAAATATTCGATATACGGGTATCGGAGCTACCTCTGAGCAAGCCCTGTCTCAAACCTAAATTCTTGGATTCATCCGCAGAATTTCTGAAAATATTCAAATATTTTCGCAGATATTTCATTACGCAAACCCTGGTTCTTCCCAGCAGAAATCCATGGGTTAGTAATAAATATTCAACGCACGGGTATCAGAGCTACCTCTGAGCAAGCCCTGTCTCAAACCAAAATTCTTGGATTCATCCGCAGAATTTCTGAAAATATTCAAATATTTTCGCGGATATTTCATTACGCAAACCCTGGTTCTTCCCAGCAGAAATCCATGGGTTAATAATAAATATTCGACACACGGGCATCAGAGCTACCTTCTGAGTAAGCCTTTTTTCAAATGGTGTAAGTGTATTCAACAATGATACATTAACAACCACCACACGAATGAGTATTTCAAAATACGATGGAACGATGAACCTATGCAAAATAGGATGAAAAATAACAAATAAATAAAAATTGACCAAGGCGCTGGGAGCATGGGCCCACTGACCGGCCGACCTTGTCGTGGTCAATCCCACGCCAGTTTCATATTTTTATCATATTTTTGTTGTTTTCCCTGAGTGTATGAAAAACCTTTCATTTGAACGAATATCCTTTGTTTTGCGGAAACTCCTCAATTTGATGGTGCTTCCTTCGCACGGAGGAAATAATATAAAATTAGGGAAAACGTGATGGGGCGTGACCATTGGCCAACCAGCCATGCCTTGGTTCCAGCCGGCCCCACACCTCATGGTTCCTCATTATTTTATTATTATTTCCCTAATTTCATGAAAACTTCTTAATCTCATGATATTTCCTCGGTCCCATGAAAAATAATAAAAATTAGGAAAAACCCGTGTGCACGGGCCATGATCGGTCGGTGAAACCCTAGATGGCTCGCACGTCTCGCTTTTTTGTTAGCATATTTTTCATGTTTTCATAATCCCATGAAATTCCTTGATTTCATGATATTTCCTTCAAATTATGAAAATTCCTTCAAATCATGAAATAATGCATAAAATAGGGAAAACGCACGGGACCGGGCCCTGACCGGCCAACCATGCTCCAAGCCGGTCCCAAAAGTCCACACATCCCTTATTTTGTTTATTATTATTTTTTATGTTTCCTTCATATCATGGAAACTCCTCGATTTCAACAAAACTCTTTAATTTTAGCAAAACTCCTTCGTTTTATCATATTTCCCTAAAATCATGAAAAATATTACAAAAATTATGGAAAACCTGTGGGACGGCTCCCTTGGCCGGCCAGCCTTGCCCACAGACATGATCGGTCCCACACTTCATAATATTTTCACTTTTTCATTATTTTCCTTCATCCGATGAAGTTTTGACGGTTTTATCAGAAAGCCCTAATTTTGCCATATTTTCTCAAATGGTTGCTCAAACGTACACCGAAAAATATCCAAATTCTCAGGACTGAAACACGGACATCTCAAAGACAAAAGCATGTTACCTTGACCGACCAGGGTTGGCTTTTTGGCTCGCAATGAGCCAGTCCCACGTGTTTTTCACAATCTGACCTAATTTGCGCAATCGCACGTATTGGGTCCTAAACTCTCCGAATAATTTAAGAATTTGATGGAACGATCATCATATGATCTCGTGACTACCCATGGTCAGTTTCATAACTCCTTTGTCGGTCCCCATATTTAATAATTAATTAGGTTTTATCACCTAATGCTAAACCCATCAGTAATTCAATAAATGATTAAACCAGCATTTAATCATTGTTTCATCACTCACCAACTCTTCAAAGAGGTCTTGGTTTTTGCTCACGTGAGCATATGAGAATTTCATAGTTGATCCACAGTCCCATGAAGCCCGTTATCCTTCATTCCATGGTTAATTTTCAAATAAACCATCAATCGGTCATCAATTGATCAAATTAGGGTTTCTGAATCCAAGGATCATGAATCCAGATTCAAACGCTAATAATTTTGCAATGATCTCATGATCAATATTCTTATTAATTATGCTCGGTTCAACTACCAGCACTTTAATTAATATTTTATTTTGGTCATGCTGTCAATAATTCAAACGAGCAACACTTGCTCAGATGAGCAATATTTACTCAAATCAAGGAATATTGGTTCAACTATCAATATTCAACAAATTATCTAGCAATACTCTCTCACCTCAATGTGAGGATTCCACCATTGTCTCAGCAGACACGTTCGATTCATGAGTTGCAGAACATTTCACAAAATCATGTTTAACTCAGCAAATACGTGGACTCATCGTCCCACGAAGTCATGAAATCAACAACTGACTAAATTAACCACGAGACATCAATCATGTCACTTGGGGGGATATTAAATAGGGTTTTGGTCTAGTGGTCTATGGCACGTTTGTTCATTCATGACGAGAATGTGAGAAAGTCGTGCAATCAGTTGGAAGAATCAACAAGATAGTGGGTGGAAAATTAACCAAGTCTCTGCATGATGAGTAATTGGTTTAACATGATTTTCCACTTCCCCACTCTATGATTCCAGCAAACTGTCACACTTCATGGGATCATGGTGTTTTCAACTCCGGCATTATATAATGTCTCTGAATCCTGATTGAAACAACAACATTCGAAGAGTTTTCAAACATTCGAACAACAATCGTCTGAACGAGCAATTTCTCACCAAAGTTCATACATGCGCTCTTTTGTCTACACGAACTCACAAAAATTACTCTCAATCAGGCAAGATTCAATCATTAAGAGCATTTCACGCTGAATTCATAACACACATACAATCTCAGATCATCATTGATCTCACACATTTCTCAGCTTCCCTCATACAGATCAACCCATCCTCTCTTGTGACCGAATTTACTCTGGAACGGGCATTATCTTGGTTTAGGCCGGAGTACTACAGATTGGTCTCTCGAACTTAAAGCACCCCCTCCATAGCGGTGTATCTGTGTGAGGTTGAACATTTCTCTAGGTTCAAGGAATATCCTCCGCACGGTCGTCCTCAATTCCGCAAAAACCAGCTAATCGTTTTTCCCCATTGTTTATGGGTAAAAATCGTTTCTGCCGATTTTGGTAAATTCAGTAGGTGAGTGAGAAACTGGTTCAAACCCTAAACAAATGTGCTGCACGTGTGCACTTTCTAGATTCGAGAGATCAATCTATACAAGTCCGGACTAAACCAAGAAATGACCGTTCCAGACTTGCTTCGGTCACAAAGTGGAGGAGAAGGGTTGATTTGGGGAGGAAATCAAAGAAAGGTGTTGAGGTCAGAATAATTCTGGGTGAGTAGTGTCTCGACTTGTATCAGAAAGTGAAAGCTTCGGAAGCTTGCAAGAGATGAAAGCTTTTTGGAGAGCTTGCAAAGTTGCCTTTTCTGAGAGTATTGTGTTTTTCTCCTGACCGAGACTTGTTATCTGGTGGAAATAGGTAAGACCTATTTATACAAGTTGATATTAAAACATACCCTTGACTTATGAAGGAATATAGTAAAGGGTGAAATAACGGTAGGAGGTGGTAACCTTATGGTGTTTATGGGTGAAAACGTTACCATTATTTCCTAATTTATTTGACCGCTTTATTCCTTTTCACGCTTTCTTAATGTGAGCGTAGTGTACGCTGCATGTTGTGACCGCCAAACCAAGACCCTGAAAAGCATCTCCCAGTTTGTGTTGATGTATCGAGTGTTGGTTGCACCTTGAGTGCAAGTGGAGAGTGTGGCATGTGCGGAATGCCTTTGTTGCGGGTTGCACCTTGAGTGCGAATGGAAATGCCAGAGCTACTAGTGGCGCATGTGGCATGTGCCAATGGCATGTACGGAATGCCTTGGTGGTAGGTTGCACGTTGAGTGAAAGTGGCAATGCCAGATATGTCAGTGGCGTGTGTGGCATGTGTGGAATGACTTGGTGGTAGGTTGCACATTGAGTGCAATTTAGGCTACCAACGAGGGTTTTGGCATGTGCTAATGGCGTGCGTGGCCATTAGGATCACAGCCTGGTAAGAAAAGCTACCAGCGTGCATGTTTGGCATGTGCCAATGGCATGCTCGGCCATTAGGGCCACGGCCTGGTAAGAAAAGCTACCAACGTGCGTGTTTTGCATGTGCCAATGGAATGCTCGGCCATTAGGGCCACAGCCTGGTAAGAAAAGCTACCAGCATGCGTGTTTTGAATGTGCCAATGGCATTCTCGGCCATTAGGGCCACGGCCTGGTAAGAAAAGCTACCATCGTGCGTGTTTAGCATGTGCCAATGGCATGCTCGGCCATTAGGGCCACGGCCTGGTAAGAAAACCTACCAGCGTGCGTGTTGGCATGTGCCAATGGCATGCGTGGCCAATTTGGCCAAGGTTGCACGGTTTGCAAGCTTAGGCGTGGGCGCTATTTTGGCATGGGGCGTCTAAGGCCAAGGTAGGGGTGCTTGGCTTGGCATGGTATGACTAGCGTAGCTAGGGCCGAGGCAGAGTGCGTTTGGAATGGCGCGCCTAGCTTGGGCTAGGTGTGGCTGGCATGATTTGACTAGCGTAGCTAGGTACGAGGCAGAGTGTGTTTGGCATGACGCGGCTAGCTTGGGCTAGGTGTGGCTGGCATGATTTTCCATTGGCACAGAGGTGTGACTAGCATGGTTGGCATGCTTTGGCGCATTTGGTGTGACTAGCATAGCTAGGGCCAAGGCAGAGTGTGTTTGGCATGGCGCGGCTAGCTTGGGCTAGGTGTGGCTGGCATGATTTTCCATTGGCACGGAGGTTCATCTAGCATGGTTGGCATGCTTTGGCGCGTTTGGTGTGACTAGCATAGCTAGGGCCAAGGCAGGGTGTGTTTGGCATGGCGCGGCTAGCTTGGGCTAGGTGTGGCTGGCATGATTTTCCATTGGCACGGAGGTGCGGCTAGCATGGTTGGCATGCTTTGGTGCGTTTGGTGTGACTAGCATAGCTAGGGCCAAGGCAGAGTGCGTTTGGCATGGCGCGGATAGCTTGTGCTAGGTGTGGCTGGCATGATTTTCTATTGGCACGGAGGTGCGGCTAGCATGGTTGGCATGCTTTGGCGTGTTTGGTGTGACTAGCATAGCTAGGGCCAAGGCAGAGTGTGTTTGGCATGGCGCGGCTAGCTTGGGATAGGTGTGGCTGGCATGATTTGCCATTAACACGGAGGTGCGGCTAGCATGGTTGGAATGCTTTGGCACGTTTGGTGTGACTAGCATAGCTAGGGCCAAGGCAGATTGCGTTTGGCATAGTGTGGCTAGCTTGGGCTAGGTGTGGCTAGCATGATTTGCCATTGGCACGGAGATGAATTAGGGGTTTGCTCGTTGTAACCCTAATTTGAAAGAAAAAAATACCCCCTATTAATTTCTGACTACATGTATTAAATTTTCTAATAAATGTGTCACCGGTGACATTAGGTTATTTGGGGTTTTACGATTTTACCCTTTGTCTAAAAACCACCATCAACACCCATCTACACCTACTTAAATCCATTGGATAGGCCAGGTCCGGGAAACCGAGATGAGATAGGGTCGTCATCGTCCCAAAATCCAGCACATCGTCTTCCTTATCCCATTAGTTTGATTCCAGCTCATCATGTTTACACTACACAAGAGGACAATCACATTCCGCTAGTTGATTGGAGCATGACCGTTCCAAATTCTGATTGTGATCCAATGTCTATCCCAGTTAGTCCTCGTGTTCCTAGCACCTCATGGAGCGTATAAATGCATCAATTGGTAAATTATCTAAGCTTTTTCTTTTAGTTTTCATTTGATTATAATATATGGTTGATGATGTCATGATGTAGTTCTTAAAAAATCCTCCATGTCATTGGGTAGGGTAATGGTTTGGTTGGTTTTTTGAACAGTTTGCTTGTCTCCTTTGGAGAATGGAGGTGCAGATAATGAACACCCTTTTTTATAATTTCTTGAATTGCGATATTTGTTTGGATTGAATTCCAGTAGCTCAACCAGATCATCATCATTTTTGCATTCCAGTAGGCTGATGAGTAATTACGCTTAACCTACTGTAAACCAACTGGGATTGAACTCTCAAGTTTAACCTACTGTCCATTTTGTTTTTTATGCAACATATGGAGTTAGTGCTATGAAGAACTTTGTTGTTGGTTATCCTGCTTGTTCACTCTCTTCTACATATTTGTTTTAGGTCATATCTCCTAGATAAAATTATCGAGTAGCGGGGAAGTTACCTCACTGCTAGTTTTCTTCTTCTTTGTTTATGAAATGTAATCTGAATGCAGTAAATCCAATTTCAGCATAGTCTTGTTCCTATTGTCAATGAAGTGTCCTCAAGATTGATGCAGAAATTAATCATGTCATGCATTAACCTGTCGAAGGGCTAGTCATTTGTTTGTGAGGGTATACAATGGCTCATATGATTAACTGATCAGGTATTTTTATTTTTTGTGCAGAGTGAGTGGCCAAAAATTTTAGCACAACTGTTTGATTTGGATTTCAAAAAAAATAATGAGTTTACATCCGCCAACGCACCCTACAAATGGATAATACTGAATTGCGAAGTAAGAATATTGCGTTGCAAAATGATAATATCGCATTGCGAAGGGAAGTTGATTCGCTACGATGATGTCTTGGTGTTCATACTCAAACACAATGTTACCATCCCTCCGATGCAGAACCTACTACTCAATATTGTGGTCCAGAAACTCAGAATACATAACTTTCTTCTCAATATTTCATGGCATATGGATAATATACATCTTTGCTTAGCTCAAACTCAGCAGATTTACTTTCATCACTTGGTTATGAGAATAGTTGATTCACATTATAGTTTTCTTAAAAGTTAGATTATTGGAGTCCGAAGTTTAGAGATTATGTTTTGTGATGAATTTAATTTTTCTGAACTAGTTTGGATCTTCCTTCCAAGCTGAACTCTATGGATTTAGTTAGTGTGTTGGTACTGTATTGTGCTTGTTGCTCGCTTTAAGTTCCTCGAGTCATGTAATATCTATCTTTGTTAATGAGAACTCGATATTTCCTGACTAGATTATGTGAAATCTGTAAATGGATGCATGTCCCTGAAGATTTTTTCCTCCTCTGATCTTTATTGTGGTTTAGATTGTGGTTTATTGTCTGTTATAGTTTACAAATAAGGACGACTATGGTAAGGTACAGTAATGTGCTTGATTTTTTTTATAGGTATCTACTGAAATGAGTGATCGAGATTCTCAAGACGATGTTGGGACTTTGGTGGCCTATGACCCTATGGATGACATTGACCGTATTCTCCGTAGAAGGGAGGAAAGAGATGTTGATGATGAGGTTGAGGTTGAAAGGCTGTTATTAATTAACCATTTGTTAGAAACAGGTATGGTTACTCCATTCGTGATAACATTTCCTGGATACATATTATACAATTACTTGCAAAATGGACATAACCCTAGAAGTGCTGGAACATAGAAAACTTTGACTAGGAAACCATATTGCAAACTGATAATATGTTTTCTTGGATATAACTTTAAAAAATTGGGACACCAGTTTAGTTTAGTGTTTTTATTTATGTGTATTAATCAAGCAGGTACGATTATTGCTCAACCATAATTGCATGAGATCTTCCGCAGATAATACACCAATAGATTCAGGGTTATTCATGATGCACGGATGATGCGTGACTATTTCACGACAGATTGTGTGTATTCAGTCCAAAATTTCCGTGACCGTCTCTGTATGAGGCTAGAATTGTTTGTCAGAATCTTGGGTGATATATGTGTTCATGATCCTCTATGGCCTCAAAGACTGGACTGCAGAGGTGTACCAAGGCATTCTCCTCACATGAAAATGCTTGTCTGCGTCGAGTTACTTGCTAATAGTATTGCAGCTGATGCGAATGATGATTATGTGAGAATGGGAAAGACCACTCAGTACTTCTACTTGAAGAGGTTTTGTAGGAACATTGTGAAACTTTTTGGTCCGAGGTACTTAAGAAAACCCACACCGAATGATGTTAAACGTTTGTTGAAGGAGAATGATGAAAGAGGTTTTCCTAGTATGCTTGGAAGTGTTGATTGTATGCACTGGCCGTGGAAGAATTGCCCGACATCATGGGCTGGACAATACAAAAGATATAATCGATGTCCCTCCATTGTATTAGAGGCAGTTGCATCTTATGATGGATGGTTTTGGCATGCATTTTTAGGTATGCCTGGTTCGTGTAATGATCTCAATATACTCGATGCATCACCACTGTTCAACAATATCTTATCAGAGGCTGCTTCACAAGTTGATGCTCGTATAAATGGTCATAGATATGATATGGGTTACTATTTAGCCAACGGAATCTACCCAAGATTGTCAACTATTGTTTAGTCTTACAAACAACCGCATAATCAACAATAGACATTATTCAACGGTCACCAAATGGGAAAATGTAAGGATGTTGAGCGCGCATTTGGGATTCTGCAAGAAAAATTCCATATTGTGGTAGGACCATTAAGGTATTGGGATGAGGATGACCTTAAGTACATAATTAAGACTTGCATTATTCTACACAACATGATAATTGAGGATGAACGTCGTCATGGTGCTTGGAAAACACCAGGAGCGGGAGAAATGCGAATTTATCGCAATCATGAACCAAGACCTGCCAACTACCATGAATTGATTAACATACCAATGTATGAGGAGCTTTGCGAAGACTTATGTGTACATATTTGGGCGAGGCACGGAGCAAAGGCGGCAAACTGAATTCTGGAAACTGGAATTTTTGTTGCTCTTGCGTCTCTGTTTTTATTGTGGTTAACACTTGTAGTAGAAATTCTCACTCTGTATGCATTCAGTCTGTGATCATGTTTTCTTATGCTCCGTTCAAGTAGTTGAATTCATTTCTGAAGTATATATACATCCAGAATCTAGTTGGATGTTGTTGGTTTTTAATCTTGTAATTCAATTACATATTTTGTGGCATTTGTTAATTTATTACTCAGAAACAAAAAGAAAATGCAAAATAAAAAAGATGAAACATACTACCATTGTATTCAAAAACAAAGTGCAACATAAAAAAGAGAAAATAATACTCAATAAACAAAAAGAAAGTGCAACGTAAAACAGAGAAAATCCTACTCAAAAACAAATCCACATCAAACTTTTGATCCTAGTTTTTCTTTAGTATCTCTTTTTGTTGCTTTTCAACCCATGCCTTTTGAATGGAACTCAACTTGGACATGTCCATTGTCATCAAATCTTGCTCACGTCTTGCTTCTTCGGCTTTGAGACGAAGATCAAGCATTGCATTCTCTTCTAGAGTAGCTACTGATTTTGTTGCATCCATATCTTTGAGATATGAGATAATTTTGTCGGAGATTTGGAAGAATATTGAATCGGTTTAGGACGACAAATTCTCTCCGGTGTATTTAGCTTTCTTAAGCGCTTTAATGTGTTTGATGCCCTTTGTGTTTTTCTTTGGGTGATCTTTTTCAATTTCAACATTAGGTGTTGGTTTATAGGGAGGATAGATAAATACCCTTACTCCATCATCGACTTCCACTTCACCTTCTTCATCTAGTTCTTGTTCTTCTTGTTCTTCTTGTTCTTCTTCCCTTTCTTCATTTTCTCTATCAATTTCAACGGTCGGAATAGTTGCATCGGGAACGTCTTCTTCATCCTCATCGGTATATTTTGTATAGTCATAACCCTATACATATTTGAAGAGTTTGTAAGCTTCTTCATGTGGAAATGGTTTACGATAGATTCTTGTGTACTCGATCCGTGCTTGGTGAGTCTACAATTGAAATTTGTGGGGTTAGAATTCAATAACACAAGATAAAAAATCTTCAATTCCTACACAATATGAGCAATTGGTACTTAAAATTGACTTGAAATTACATTAAAAAACTTAATTGAGCAACAAGAGTCTTACCAAGTCTTCTGGTGACCAACTGGTACCTTTCATTTGAAAAACCTTGCCAATGAGAGAAACAAAATTGCGGGTTTCTTTCTTTATAACCAATATTCAATTCTCCAAGCTATTTTGATTACGTTTATATGGATTTTTCGTTTTTTCATTGAGGTATGGTATGATCTTCCCCCATAGTTTCCCTTTTTTTGTTGAACTCCTGGTAGGCTCGGAAAGATACCTACTTCTATGTATAAACTGCAAGTGCACAGTGTCGACAAGCAACACAGGGCAAGCACAGGTCGAACCACAGAGACTTGGAGAGTGTAGAAGTTGATTCTAAATCCTGATTTAGAGAGTAACCAAAAGGGGTTTGTTTTTGTCGATACTGACGATATGATTTTCAAGTGATTTGAAATAATAAAAGTAAAAGATGCAAATAACAAGATATGTAAACAATGATAATATGGATACTAGGGTATTCAAATCCACCAATAACCTATGATATGCATTCAACTTGTAATATTATTCTTGTCCTTATAGTAGATTCAAGTCTACCGTATAACTAAGGTGTTTCTCCAATGGATCATTTAATCACAACTAAAGTATTTCTCCAAAGCATTAATTGTCTAATTAAGCACAACTAATCTAAAGATCAATATTTGGTTAAGCATGAGTTGTAGCATAATCAACATAGAGATATTCTAACTACAATGGATACATGGCATACATTGTGAGAGCAAGATGTTGACAAACTTGGATTAAATTATATCTTTAAACAATTCTAAACTTTCAAGAATAAGATACAAGATATGAATACATACCAATGAGATTAGGGCTTCATCTAAACCCTAGTAAATGAAACTAGAACATGAAGAACATTACAACAAAACTTAAATTTGATTAACTAACATGAACAAGCTATTCTTGGATGAGTTTTCAACACAACAACCCTCTCTATTTATACACAAAAATTCTCTCTCACTTGGATTCGAATTTTGGCAATTATTTACTCAACAAAACATGTTTTCTCACTTGATGGATGTTTTGGAATACAATGGGTTGAGGTGGATGTTTTGGAATCCAATGGTGGTGAGGTGGATGTTTTGGAATCCAATGGGGTGAGGTGGATGTTTTGGAATCCAATGGGGTGAGGTGGATGTTTTGGAATCCAATGGTGGTGAGGTGGAAATGGATTTGGGTCTTGGGTTTTGGATCATGGGTTTTGGATTATGGGTAGTTTAATCCCATGTATTGTAAACAGGTTGCCACTAATGCGTGAACGGGTTGCAACACTTCCAACTTTCTTCTCTTTTGTCTTCTCAATTCTTCCAAGCTTTATTTAGTACTTAAAAACACAAAATTAATTAATACAAATATTTATTCTTGAAGATGGTAAAAATGCGAATTTGGGATAATATATGACTTTGAAGCGCGAAAGATGAGTTAAGTGCCAATGAAAAGGTGTATGAATATGCAATATTTGGCACTCATCAAATACCCCCAAACCTGAATTTTACTTGTCCTCAAGTGAAACAAAATCCAAAATCCTAACTATACCACTTGTCGGTCTCTCGAATGCATTTAGCGTATGCATCAAGCCTTTAAACCCCTAGGTGTCCCTAGTGGACGAGTTGTAGTCTCGTGAGGGCCTACCAAAGATGTACCCACAAAACCTTCTCCAAATTCGAGAGCATCCATAGAAATGCCTTCGTCTTCGGTCTTCAACTCGTAGATGATGAACTTCGAATTTCGTAGAACCTTGATAATTTGTGACCATTTTTTTTTTTTTTTTTTTTTGTTGACCCGCTGACACACACGGTGATCATCGGATACCAAACATAAGATCCGAGACAAAATATTTTTTAGGGACCCGCTACACACCGGTCATCATTTTTTTTTAAGACCCCGCTACACAGTGGTCATAGAAAACAACAACACAAAAATGCAAAAGACTACAAAGGATCCTACAAAAGACCCGCTCCACAACCTGGTCATCATTTTTTTTTTTTTTTTTAGAGACCTGCTACACAGCTGGTCATAGAAAACAACAACACAAAAATGCAAAAGACTACAAAGGATCCTACAAAAGCCCCGCTACACAGCTGGTCATAGAAGATAAAAAAAAACAAAAAAATGCAAGACCCGCTACACAACTGGTCATAGAAAAGACTCACAATGCCATATGCAAATACTCCCCCAAACCTAAATCTAACATTGCCCTCAATGTTTCAAAATATGATAGAAACAACAACAAACCATGAGAACAAAAGCAGATTCAAAGGAAAGAGATTACAAATGCCAAACCAAAGACAAAGGAGTATGTCTAAAGCAACCAGCAGGGAAGATATCGTGGTATGTACAAGGGGTGAACTTTTCAGTCCACATAGATCGGATCAGCAAGATGAGTTGTTTCAATCTCGAGGTGGAATTGGTTCAAGGAACGGCTTCGTCTACGCCCATTGACCTTGAAGACATTCTTGGTTGTTACATCTTCTAGTTCTACTACACCCCATGGGGGAAAATTGTTCGCACCACGAACGGGCATGTCCATTTAGAACGTAATTTTCCTGGAAAAAGGTGCGATCGTGAGTTATACAATAGAACTTTCTGTCCGGAGTGAATGACTTGCGCAAAATGCATTTGTCATGGAACACCTTCATTCTTTGTTTGTACATTTTTGCATTATCATATGCATCATTTCTTAACTCTTCCAACTCATTGAGTTGAAGCTTCCTTTAGGTGCCGACTTTATCTAGATCAAAGTTCAGTTTCTTTACAACCCAATATGCACGATGTTCTAACTCTACAGGGAGATGACAAGCTTTACCGTACACAAGTCTGTAAGGGGACATACCAATGGGGTCTTGTATGCGATTCTATAGGCCCATAAAGCATCATTCAATCTTAAAGACCAATCTTTTCTAGACGGGTTAACCGTCTTTTCTAGAATGTGCTTAATCTCCCTATTTGAAACCTCTGCATGGCCACTGGTATGTGGATGATATGGGGTTGCAACTTTATGAGTTATGCCATACTTACGGACTAAGGACTCAAAAGGCCTATTGCAGAAATGTGAACCACCGTCACTGATTATAGCTCTAGGGGTGCCAAATCGAGAAAATATGTTTTCCTTTAAGAACGAAAGTACCACCTTGTGGTCATTAGTTTTGGTTGCAATTGCTTCTACCCACTTAGAAACATAGTCAACAGCAACAAGAATGTACAACTTTCCTTGAGCTAGGAAATGGACCCATGAAATCAATGCCCCATACATCAAATAGCTCAACAATCAAAATGGGTTGTAAGGGCATCATGTTTCGTTTTGATATACTTCCCAATTTCCGGCACCGGTCACAAGAAATACATAATTCATGGCTATCCTTAAACAATGTTGGCGATAAAAACCACTCTGCAAGATCTTTGCAGCAGTTTTCTTGCACTAAAGTGGCCTCCACATGCTTGATCATGACAAAAAGAGATGACATCCCTTTGTTCGAGTTGGGGACACATTTCCTAATGATTTGGTCGAGGGCGGTATTTGAACAGATATGGGTCATCCCATAGGAAATGTTTCACTTCGGCCAAGAACTTAGACCGGTCTTGTTTAGACCAATGAAGTGCATCCTACCTGTAGCAAGGTAGTTCACGATGTCGGCAAACCATGGCATTTCAGAAACTAGCATCGGTTGTTCATCTGGGAAAGATTCTCTAATAATCTCTGATTCATCGATGAGACTCGACATTCAATCTAGATAAGTGATCAAGCAACAACATTCTCTCGACCCTTTTTTATCTCGAATTTCGAGGTGGAACTCTTGTAACAAGAGTATCCATCGAATTAGACGAGCCTTGGCATCTTTTTTAGATAAAAGATATCTCAATGCGGCATGGTCGAATATATGATGATTTTAGATCCTATCAAATAAGATCTAAACTTATCTAATGCAAACACAACATCTAGCATCTCTTTTTCGGTTGTTGAATAATTCATTTGTGCCTCATTCGAGTGTCTTACTAGCATAGTAGATCACATAGGGTTGTTTGTCAACTCGCTGACCTAAGACAGCTCAACAAAAAATCGAGATCGTCACACATGATTTCAAATGGCAATTTCCAATCGGGAGGTCGGACTATAGGGCCGAAGTTAAAAGAGTTTTGAGCTCCTCCCAAGCATGCACACAAGCATCATCAAACACAAATGCAACATCTTTACTTGAGTAGATTACACAATGGCCTTGAGATCTTCTTTTGAAATCTTTGATGAATCTACGGTAGAAACCAAAGCATGGCCTAAAAATGATCTAACCTCCCTCACGGAGCGAGGTTGAGGCAAGTGTTGAATGATATCAACCTTGGCTTTATCTACTTCTATGCCTTTTTCTGAGATGATATGCCCTAGAACAATGCCGAGTCAACCATGAAATGACATTTTTCCCAATTCAAGATCAAATTCTTTTCTTTACACCCGATAAGCACACGAGTAAGATGATTCAAACATTCATCAAAAGAAGAGCCAAAGAGAAAAATCATCCATGAAGATTTCAAGAAACTCATCTATCATGTCTGAAAATATGCTCATCATACATCTTTGAAAAGTAGCAGTGCATTACACAACCCAAAGGCATACGACGATAAGCAAATGTTCCATACGGACAAGTAAATGTGGTCTTATCTTTGATCTTCGGGTGCTATGTGAATTTGGTTGTAGCTTTGAATAGCCATCTAAGAAACAATAGTACCTATGTCCCAACAACTTTTCTAGCATTTGATCAATGAAGGGAGCGGAAAATGGTCTTTCTTAGTTCTTTGTTCAATTTCCTATAGTCAATACAAACTCTCCACCCTGTAGTTACACGGGTGGGGACAAGCTCATTCTTCTCATTTTGAACTACTGAGAATGCCGGACTTCTTGGGTACCACTTGAATGGGATGACCCACTTGCTTGCTCGAACCGGGGTATATGATACCCGCATCAAGAAGCTTTATGATCTCACTCTTAACAACCTCTTTCATGTTAGGATTGAGACGCCTTTGCATCTCCCTAGATGGTTTGGCATTGTCCTCAAGGTTTATATGGTGCATGCAATCAGTGGGGCTTATGCCTTTAAGGTCCTAGATGGTCCATCCTAATGCTTCTTTATGCTCCTTAAGCACTTCTAAAAGTTTTCTTTCCTGTTTTGTATCTAAGGCAGATGAAATGATTACATGCAAAGTATTATAAGGTCCCAAAAAACATATTTAAGAGTATCGTGCAATGGTTTCGATTCGAGCTTTGGCGCTCAACAAGAGATGGAACAGACTTGGATTCCAAGAGTGGAAGTGGTTCCACTCTAGCTTTCCACTTAGACGTGTCCATGAGTGGTGTGGATTCAAGCAAAGTATTCACTTCACTTATGTATTCATCATCAAACATATCCAGGTTGAAATTATTCAAACAAGCATCCAAAGGGTCAACAGGACATGCTACTAGGTAGCGACTCTAATCAAACTTTCAATCATGTTGATTTCATGCACATCATTATCATCATCAAGATCTAAATGTTGTTGGCTAGAATTGAAAACATTCAACTCCACAGTCATATTACCAAATGACAACTTCAAAGACTCCATTACGGCAGTTAATGATTGCATTGGACGTCGCTAAGAAAGGACGTCCCAAAATGACAGAAATGTGACTATCGGGGGTTTTGCAGTTGAGTATCTAAAACGATGAAGTCCACGGAAAGTAAAATTTATCAACCTTAATCAAAACATCTTCTACCACACCACGTGGCACTTTTACGGATCTGTCACGCCAATTGCGAGTTATAGGTGTTGCCTTCAACTCTCCAAGACCTAACTGCACATATCTTTGAATATGGCAAGAATTCACACTTGCCCCTAAGTCTAGCAACGCCTTCTTAACCGTATGGTCACCTATTTTGCATGTGATAGTTGGACTACCTGGGTCTTTAAACTTAGGTGGTGTGTTGCTTTGAATGATTGCACTCACTTGCTCAGTGAGAAAGCACGCTTATGCACATGAAGCTTTCGCTTTGTGTGCATAGATCCTTAAGGAATTTAGCATAGCAGGACTTGCTTGATTGCATCAAGAAATGGGATGTTGATGTTAACTCGTTTGAACATTTCTAAAATCTCATTGTCTTGTGTACTCTCTTTTTGTTGCACCAATCTTTGTGGGAATGGAGCAACAGGTACATGAGATGGTGTAGAGACATTAGAATTATGGGAATTCTTATGTTGCTCAGATTTGTTTTCAACAATAGGTGTTTTCTGTGGTATTTTATGCCTTTGGTGAGTCCGATGTAGACTCACACTCGATCGTGGTACACCTACATTGTTTTCAACAACTTTACCACTACGAAGAGTGGTGACAGCATTTACTTGATTATTGGAGGCCTCATTTCGAGTTGAATTTTCTGCACGATATACATTTTTTGGATTTTGTTGGGGTTGACTAGGAAGTTTGCCTTTGTCTCTTTCATTCAATGCTTCACAAATTTGACCCATTTTAAGTTCTAGACTTGAAAAACGTTGGTCTGTGGTCTTTTGAAGTTGTACCAAATTTTGGGTCAACAAACCGAAACTTTCTTCGAAGCTAGGCTTTTTCTCTGCAGAGGTCTGAGAATGTGGTTGCACTTGGGGTTTCTAGGATAAGGGTATCCTTGGTTATTATTTGATGTTCCCCCTTGCACATGCCCCTAGACCATGAAAAGTTAGGGTGATTTCTCCACCCGGGGTTGTAGGTCTGAGAATATGGGTTGTTCTCTTGCCTTTGGTACAATACATTGGCTTCCTCGGTTTTAGACTCTTGAAATGCATGGAGGTCTGGACAAGTGTCCACTAGATGGTCTGAACTATGGCATGCGGCACAAGTGGCCATTTCAATTTGACTACGGAGAGTAGGGATATTAGTTTTTCCATTCTTTTCTAGCTCTAGCTTTTCTATTCTCCTGGCCAAGGATGCCATCTTTGCACTTCCTTCGAAGTCATAGTCAATTCTATGAACATTGGATGAAAGGGTAATCCTATTTGGTTCACGGGGGGATTCCCACTGCTGAGTCTTTTCAGCGACTTCGATTAAGAAATCCCAAGACTCATCAGCAGTTTTTTCAATAAATTGACCATTACACATGGTCTCAACGTAGTTCGGTTTTGACATCTAAACCTTCATACAAAATTTGCACAAGTCTCCATTTTTCAAAACCATGGTGAGGACATTGGAGCAATAATTCATTGAATCTCTCCAAATATTTTGCCAAAGTTTCCTCCTCTAATTGCACAAAACTATTCAGACTTTGACGAATTGTCGTAGTCTTATGGTTTGGGAAGAACTTTTTGAAGAACTCTTTCGTAAGAGCATCCCATGTATGAAATGACTGTGGCTGTTGAGCACACAGCCAAGTCTTGGCTTTGTCTATCAAAGAAAAAGGAAAAAGTTTCATTTTGAGGTGCTCATCCGTCATTTGGTTGATCCGAAGAGTCCCACAAATTTCCTCGAACTCTCTCACATGGTGGTAGGGATTTTCACTTCAACCCCTTTAAATTTAGGCAACATATTGAGGATACTTGCCTTTAGCTCAAATTGTCCATCAATAGCTGGTAAGACAATGCACGAGACTACTGGGTTGTCCTCGTTGGGTACATGTAGTCCTTTAGACTACGGATTGGGTTCTTGGTTCTCCCATTGTTTCGGATGGGTTTGGATTGTCCCTTCGAACTATGTATTTCAATTAACTCTTCTTGACTGATTCTAACTAGTCGGCGTGTATGGTCTCTAAAAGACACAATCATAGCCTAGCTAGCACATCAAGCATGTTAACCATTCACCTAGAAGGCAAGTTCTATGCAATCACAAACAAGGATGACTCCACCACAAGAAACCTACCGATTTCTAGCAAACAAAAAGCATGATGGCTCCACTTAGATTGTTTTCTAGACCAGCTTCTAATCCTTGAAAGGAATTCGTTACAATCGAGCAAACCCTCTGGAATCAATCCGAGTTTAAGTAAATTGAATAGAGGCGAGGAAGCTGCTAGAGCTTTGATACCCAAGGCCTCACCGTATTACAAGGCGGCGCAATCACGCACTCAATTTACGAAACCGTCATGAACTTCAAGTATGCTTAAAGAGTAACCAATATTTTTCAAATGACTTTCCTACTAAGCTCGTTACCTTATAGGTCTTGTTCTATTCAAAATTTTAAAGCTTAGGTTCGCGTATGTATCGTTTTCCTAAGGCGGGCAAGAAGAGAACGGTGATGAAATCCGAACCCTTATCTTGTATGGCCAGTCCTTGCCCTTTACTAGGAAAATAAAGCAGCCGTATTCAATTCCTCAACATATATGCAAACGAAGGAATACAGTAACTCGCTAACAAGGGATTCGCGAGTGTTTCGACAAACTTACCTCCCGTTCCAAACGGGGGATGAACCGTTGTTGTCGACTCGGGCCACGACTCCTATGTCATGAACGAACCCGAGGGGCCGAGGTGATATTGTAATCACCGTCCTTCTCTGCAAACAGTTGATATTTAATAATACCCTTCCGTAGGGTTTAAAAATAAAAAAATAAAAATAGAATGTCCAAGTCCAAAGTAAAGTGCAAAAGAAAAAGAAAATTACAAGAGTAAAGGAATCCTAATACAAACTAAAAATAAATAAAATAAACTCTTTTTTTTTTTTTTTTTATTAAAATAAAAACTTCTTCCGCTTTCTTTCGCTTCCTTTCGCTTCCTTTCCTTCGCCTTTACAACAGCTACTCAGGCACCTGTTGAGCTCAAAAGAGGTAGTTAGGGTTTCGAAGTTTTAAAGCAAAAGCAAAATAAAATAAAATAAATCAAAACAGTGAAATTGATTTGTGAATAGTTGCGTTGCTACGATAAATGTGAACTATCGTTGCTACGATACAAGATAAAAGATGAAGAATGAAGAACAGAAGAACGTTACGAAGAACACGAAAAACGACGAGAATAATAACTGCCGTTGTTTAACATGACACGATGAGTAACTCTGTTGTTGAAGTGCGACAGTTTTATGCGATTGCGATCAAGGCGCGTTTTTTTTTTTTTCCTGAATACGCTACGATGTAACAGTGACTTTTGTACAACGTTTTATCTACAGATAAAATGTTACGATTCCAGGAGACAATTTATGAACAAAGACGGAGACATAAACTTGAACTACACTTCTACCAAATCCCAAGAATCCAGCGGCGCCAAAAACTTGGTAGGCTCGGAAAGATACCTACTTCTATGTATAAACTGCAAGTGCACGTACAGTGTCGACAAAGCAACACAGGGCAAGCACAGGTCGAACCACGAGAGACTTGGAGAGTGTAGAAGTTGATTCTAAATCCTGATTTAGAGAGTAACCAAAAGGGGTTTGTTTTGTCGATCTGACGATATGATTTTCAAGTGACTGAAATAATAAAAGTAAAAGATGCAAATAACAAGATATGTAAACAATGATAATATGGATACTAGGGTATTCAAATCCACCAATAACCTATGATATGCATTCAACTTGTAATATTATTCTTGTCCTTATAGTAGATTCAAGTCTACCGTATAACTAAGGTGTTTCTCCAATGGATCATTTAATCACAACTAAAGTATTTCTCCAAAGCATTAATTGTCTAATTAAGCACAACTAATCTAAAGATCAATATTTGGTTAAGCATGAGTTGTAGCATAATCAACATAGAGATATTCTAACTACAATGGATACATGGCATACATTGTGAGAGCAAGATGTTGACAAACTTGGATTAAATTATATCTTTAAACAATTCTAAACTTTCAAGAATAAGATACAAGATATGAATACATACCAATGAGATTAGGGCTTCATCTAAACCCTAGTAAATGAAACTAGAACATGAAGAACATTACAACAAAACTTAAATTTGATTAACTAACATGAACAAGCTATTCTTGGATGAGTTTTCAACACAACAACCCTCTCTATTTATACACAAAAAATTCTCTCTCACTTGGATTCGAATTTTGGCAATTATTTACTCAACAAAACATGTTTTCTCACTTGATGGATGTTTTGGAATACAATGGGTTGAGGTGGATGTTTTGGAATCCAATGGTGGTGAGGTGGATGTTTTGGAATCCAATGGGGTGAGGTGGATGTTTTGGAATCCAATGGGGTGAGGTGGATGTTTTGGAATCCAATGGTGGTGAGGTGGAAATGGATTTGGGTCTTGGGTTTTGGATCATGGGTTTTGGATTATGGGTAGTTTAATCCCATGTATTGTAAACAGGTTGCCACTAATGCGCGAACGGGTTGCAACACTTCCAACTTTCTTCTCTTTTGTCTTCTCAATTCTTCCAAGCTTTATTTAGTACTTAAAAACACAAAATTAATTAATACAAATATTTATTCTTGAAGATGGTAAAAATGCAGAATTTGGGATAATATATGACTTTGAAGCGCGAAAGATGAGTTAAGTGACAATGAAAAGGTGTATGAATATGCAATATTTGGCACTCATCAACTCCAACTGCACCATCACCTCCAAAATTGATATATGCTGTAACAAGTGATAAATCTTCTTCTAAAATATAATTTGGAGCTCTCATTCGAAATAGATTTGTAGAAAAATGGCTAGAATGGATTGGGAGAGAAATGTGTAGAATAACAATGCAAAGACACCGGTTTTTATAGCAAAAAATCCAACCGTTCAACGGTCATTTTTTTTTTGTTTGAAACTTTTTGAATACTCATCCGGTCATCAAGTGACCGGACTGATAAAAAAAAAAAAAAAAAAACTTATCCGAACACTTAGTGTCTGGATGACATATCCGGTCATTCAGTGACCGAATGGACTACTCCACAGCATGCTCCATATATCTGTGGAGTACCATCTGGAGTTCAAAAAAGATATGGACATAAATTCTTGCCGTAGTAGCGTTTTTAATCCATAAAAAGTGGATTATCACAAAGATAAGGATTTATTTTTACTCCACAGGAGTTTCCCTTAGTAAATGGTAAGTTCAGCCGATCATGTCGTCATTCTCCCCAATATATGCGATCTTGCTTGCCATTTTCCAAACATCATTTAGTGCCCTTTACTGCCTTGTTTGCCTCATCAATCTTCCCATAGTCGTTATTATATTTTGACCATTAAAATCTTTTCATATCCCTTCTTTATACACTTTATTACTCGACAAGGTTGGTTGGTCCCATATGTAACAGTATCAATACTAGGACTTTGCTCGTGCCAGTTGAGTTCTTTGGAATTTATGGTAGAGCGCCACCATGAACCTCCTTGTTTTGAGATAGCCGAGAGAGTCATCTGCGTACGTAGGCTTTCAAATTCCCTTTATTTTTCGGACACATTTCCGTATTTCAGACCATTGAGCTATATTTATTAAAAACTTCAAAACTCAACAAAACCATCAAATTTTTACAAAATAAAGAATTAGATAAATGCAAATTAAGATGTAAAAATGTCGTGTTTACACACTGATCACCACCATACCTCATGCTTCTTTACGGTGCATAGATTATTTTTTTACGACATCAATTTATGTGTACGAAAATCGTCATCAATGAGTTACACATGCGAAACATGGTACCAGTAAGATTCGAAGACGAATCTTCACTAACCGGTAGAATGACAGAGGGAGATTTATGAAAATTAAATATATTACTTTTCCTATTATTATTCCTACTGTTTATATATATTTAAAACAAGATTTTATTCCTACTGTTTATATATATTTAAAACAAGATTTTATTCAAACTTCAAACCCATTTTCAAATCAACAGATTAGATCAAGCTTCAAGTAGTAATGGGATTTCATCTCCAACAGGATTTCGGTGGATTCATCCGTTCAAACTTGGTTTACAGGTTTTATTTTTATTTATTTTTTTTCTTTTGATTCGTTTATTCATTACTTATTTTTTTTTTTGATTTTTTTTTTCTAAGTAGCGTTTGGTCTTCAAGTTCTAATGTGTTTGCAGTGATGGAATATTTCTTTATTTTTAAGATCCGTCTGGTTGGCATGCTCGTTTTTCCAAACCTTCATTGCTGCTACAGTAACATATGCTACAGTATTATCCGATTTCCGCAGAGATACTACAGTAAAAATCGACAGGAACTCCATGTAGCCGGTTGTCTTCTTCACCTCCCCTATCCGTCTCTCCTTCACCTCCCACGGAAGATGTTACATGTATTGATAATATCTGCCATTGCCCCTTCAAGGGAGTTCATGGGTGTTTGGATGGTACGAAAGGCAGGGGATATGCTAAGGGGTCTATCATCAAGCATCTCCACGACAAACACTTTTCTTCTGAGAACAGCAAGGAACAATGCAGAGACTTAATGGCCAATTCACAGCACATTCGTCACGCTTGGGAGAAGCTTCTCAACTGCTTACGCATGTGGGTGTGTTGCAGATGTCTTCATCTTCACGCTTGGAGGATGTCTTGCAAAGGGAAGGAGGGATTGATTCATGGTGATGTAGTTGCTGGACCCTTCAATGGTGAAGGTGTTGATTTCCTCTTTCATGGGTTAGTTTTCTCTACCGAGAGCAGCAACGCTGTTGTGGAGGGGGTTTCAGATGTCGCTGTAGGTGCTTCTGACGGGATTGACGATGGTGCTGAGTTTCCTTGCTCCCTTTCTACCGAGCTTCTTAATTCTGTACTCTTACGCCAGTTCCAGACCGTAACTTGTATCCCCCACAAGTGTCGTCTATCATTTTCGAGAGCCTTAAAATGTTGCCTTGACAAGGTGATAGCCAATCCAGCTAGCACGTCTGCCTGGATTCAGCTCATTTTGCTCCCTATTTGCACACTAACGCTTTACAGACCCAAGAACGCGGCTGAGGCGAGGTCTTGTAAGCGTAAACGTCTTCAAGTGGCAGCTATAAATAATGCCTTATTTGTTTGGAGGGAGCCTGATGGGTGCCGCACTTTGGTGGACAAGTTATTACAGACTCCAGTCCGGCCTAGACAGAGTGATGTGAAGAAGCTGGAGTCTGCCAATTTAACGGCCTGTCGTCGAAAGATAAGTTTTGGTCATTTTGGAGCTGCCATCCGTGTAATTTCTTCAGGAGGTGTGGCGCCTTGCAATAAACAGACCTACTTGGAATTACAAGATAAACATCCGGTATCGCCTCCTCCAGCTGTTCCTTGCGAAGAGACTACTGCGGACTCAATCGTTGTTGATTGCAGAGCAATATTGGGGGCTATTAAGAGTTTTCCCAAGGGTACATCTTGCGGTCGAGACGGTTTGAGGGCTCAGCACTTAGTCGATGCGATGAGTGGACCTGCTGCTGCTATCGCTGACATCTTACTTGCTTCGATTACGGGGGTTGTCAACCTTTGGTTGGCTGGGAAATGCCCTGCGGAGTTGGGAGAGTTTGTTGCTAGCGAGCCTTTAACTCCGTTACTCAATCCTGGAGGTGGTCTTCGTCCTATTGCAGTTGGCACGGTTTGGCGTAGATTGGTTTCCAAGGTGTCTGCCTTTGTTGTTGGGAAGGATTTGGATTCTTACTTAGGGGATTACCAATTTGGAGTTGGTGTTTCTGCTGGAGGTGAAAGTATTTTACACACTGTGAATAGTCTCCTCGAGCTGAAAGGACACTCAGACAAGATGTCAATACTGCTTATTGACTTCTCTAATGCGTTCAACATGGTGAGCAGGTCTCAACTCATCAAGGAGGTTCGTCTTCATTGTCCAGGTATTTCTCGATGGGTAGAATTCTGTTATATGCAGCCTGCGAAATTGTATTACGACCAATATATTTTTTCGTCTGCTCTTGGAGTACAGCAAGGTGATCCTCTCGGTCCCTTATTGTTTGCCTTGACTCTTCACCTTCTTGTGAAGAATGTTGCTTCTAGCTGTAAACTCGATTTACATGCTTGGTACCTTGATGATGGTATAATCATTGGTGATACGCTTGAAGTGTCCAAAGCTCTGCGTATTATTGAAAATGAAGGCCCAGGTAGAGGTTTTCATCTCAATGTTAAGAAAACGGAAGTATTTTGGCCTTCCGTCGATCCCAGAAGTGTGGATGATGGTGTTTTCCCTCCTGAGATTGGTAGACCGTCTAATGGTGTTAAACTTTTGGGAGGTCCTGTGAGTTTGGACTTGAACTTTATTAGTGATATGATGCTGAGTCGAGTGGACAAGACTCTTCAACTTATGACTTCCATCAAAAAGCTCAAGGACCCCCAAAGTGAGATGCTATTACTTCGTAATTGTACGGGTGTTTCTAGATTATATTTTGCATTACGTACTACCAATCCTGCTGCCCTTCAGCAAGCTACTGAGATCTTTGAAGAGCATTTGTTCAAGTATTTGAGGCTCCTTATCACCGGTGATGGCCCTGTATTTGGGCCTTTACAGCAGAGATTATCTACTTTGCCTATCAAGGATGGTGGCTTCGGCATATACACCATGGCAGAAACCCGATCCTACTGTTATATCGCATCTCAATGTCAGACGGCTTATGTGCAAAAGGCGATCCTTGGTGACCTTTTCCATACCAACAAAGGTAATGTTTATCGGTTGGCTCTGCAGAATTTTATTCAGGTATGTGGATTGCCTTCTTCTTATTGCGTTGATGATACTGCCCCCTCCTCCATGCATTCCTTGGCAGTTACTTACTTTGATGCAATTAAGAAGAAGATCCCAGACCAGTTTTCTATGTCTGCTAGAGATTCCATTTTATGGCAGTCTAACCAAGTTAAGCATGCTCAAGATTATTTATTGGCGATTCCTATCAGCGGGCTTAACCAATGCCTTGGGCCGAGGCAGTTTAGAGCTGTCCTTTGCTACCGATTGGGTATCCCTTTGTTTGTTGAGAATGGGTCATGCTCTAGCTGTAACAAGCATATGGATATTTATGGAGATCATGCACTCCACTGTGCTAAAGATGTTGGGTATAAGTTCAGACATGACTTTGTGCGTGATATAGTTGCTGACATTTGCTACAAAGCTAATGTACCTGCGCACAAGGAAGTTTCTCTTGGGCTTCAGACGGATGACGACAAAGATCTAAGACCAGCTGATATCCTCGTTCTTAACTGGGAAAATGGTAAGGATGTTTGCATGGATGTTACAGGGGTTTCTCCATTCGCAGGTGATGGCATTCGCTCTTTTGCTCCTGGCAAAGCCATTTCTAATGTTGTTGCTCGAAAACACACTAAGTATTTGGATAAGTGTGTTTCACTTGGTTATGGTCTGGGTGTTTTAGCTTTCTCTACCTTAGGAGAACTAGGTGAGGATACTTTATGTTTTTTAAGCGTCTGAAGAACTGCTTAGTTAATAATGACACTAGTAGTGGTGTTGGTAGCTTTATTTTCCATAGATTAGGTATCGCTATTCAAAAAGGTGTTGGGTCCCAGCTTGTCGCTAGGTTGCCAACCAAAAGTATGTAATTTTCTCTCATAAATAAAATATATATGTATACAAAAAAAAAAAAAAAATTATCATTTGTAATTTATTAATAATAACTATAGTGGAAAAATAGTTATTTGTAATATTGAAAAAGCAGGGGTCTAACAACACCACCCAATATTTCGTTCAGTAATCTGTATGGACAACTCCGGGTTGTTTTCTAGAGAATCAACAAGACTCAATCAATAGAAAATATCTCAAGGAGTTATTATCTCAATCTCTCAATTTGATTTTCTCAAGCAAATATGATTCGCGAGTCTAATCAAAGAGAGATAACCTGGATGGTACCAAAGACCAATATCCAAGTACCAATCAATTTAAACCAACAACCAAAATGGTCGGATATTCTAATTGATTGAACAACGCACAACCTGTATTATTTTAATTATATAAAAATATAATGCGGAAAATAAATAACACAGACGCCAGAAAATTCTACAGGTAATAGATAAATTCGTCTCCCACGAATAAACCTACAAGTTTTGTTCCGTCTTTTGATAAATCAAGGTGAACATGAACCAATCGATAAAATCAGACTTATATTCCCGAAGAACAGCTCAGTTTCATTAATCACTTTACAAAAACTTAATCGATGCAGTGAAGAAGATTATTGAGGAATCACAAACAATGAGACGAAGATGTTTGTGACTACTTTTATCTTGCCTATCGGAGATAGAATCTCAAGCTAATTATTACAATTGTACTCGCACGATAAAAAGAGTAAGATCAGATCACACAACTACGATAAAAGTAGTATCGGTCTAGCTTCACAATCCCAATGAAGTCTTTAAGTCGTTAACCCGAGTTTAGAGAGAAAACTCAAGGGTTAATGGAGATCGACTCTAGCTTAGAGAAAACTAGTATCACATAAGAAAGGTGTGTGGGGATTAGTTTTTCCAATAGCTAGAATTCTCCTTATATAGTCTTCAAATCAGGGTTTGCAATCAATGTTAACTTAGTAACAAAGCATTCAATGTTCACTGTTAGATGAAAACCTGATTAGATACAAGCTAATATTCCTCAACCGTTAGATCGAAAACTTAGCTTGCCATACACACATGTACTTGACGATTTTGGGTTTGTGTAACCGTACCCAAACGTGTACAATGGTTGGTTCACAACTAGTTAACCAAGAGGTTAGCCAAATGATAACTTCCATATCAACCATGTTCTTCTTCACCATAACTAGTCCAAATGACTCAAATGAACTAGTTTGAGAGTTGTTCAATTGCTATGAGATCTCAAGTACTACAAGAGACACAATTGAATCAAAAACTATGTGATTCACTCGAATCATTAATCATAAAAAAATAAAGCCACGGTTTGCAAAAGCATCCCTTAGTAATATAGAATAAGTTCAAGAACAACGTTTTCAGACATAACCTCTTGAGTTCGCGGACTCAAGCTAACCGGTTGAAGTCATAAACTCCAGCAGAAATTCTCGGGTTCGAGAGCTTCTGTCAGTTCACGGACTGAGTTCGCGGACTGCACATGAGATACAACTCCAGCAGAAATTCTTGGGTTCGAGAACTACGCCAGTTTGCGGACTGGGTTCGCGGACTGAGTTGTTGTTCACGTTTTTATTCCACTTGATCAACAAAGTTCGCAAACTTCGGTTCAAGTGCTAAGGACTTATACATATATGTGTTGCCACAATAATGTTTATATCCCCCAATGGTTATATAGTCTAAACTTTTATTTCAATCATTGAAACATGCTCAGAGGGCATTATATAGTTGTTATTCACAAACTATTTTTCGTCAGAATATTTTCCAAGAAGATTGAAACTTAACATGACTTTCGTCACTAGGCAAAGATGAACTTGGCTAAAGCGAAAGCTTTACCAACACCCATTTCGAGAAATAGATAAGCGAGGTATACTCAGCTCGAAATGTCACATGTGCATATTCTTAGTCTATATAGTAAAACGAATTTTGTCTTAAAGATAGGAGATAGACTAGATAGACTTTTGAGTGATAGATAAGTTCAAGTCTCCACATACCTTTTAGTAGATGAAGATCCACAGGTTCCTTGAGTAGTCCTTCGTCTTGTATGATGATTGCCATGGAGTCTTGAGCTCAACTACACTTTCTATCCTAGTCCGAGACCTTAACTATAGTAGACTAGAAATCAAGACTTCATAGTTTTGATCACTAACATTGACAAACATGCTTGAGATAGCAATGCATGCGAGTTTGACCGAGCAATTCTCTAACAAATATATAAATAATAACTTTAGTGGAAAAATAATTATTTTTGGATTTATTAATAGGGTAATTTTAGGATAGTCTTGAACTCATGCAAGTTACCCGTATGACTTGCACGAATCAATTAAGGAAACCCTAAAACTTCCTTCCCTAAGAAACCTTTAAGTAGCCGACCTATCGAGTTACGTAAGTCACGTACGCATACTATAGGTTATTTTGTGGGTTATGAAGAATGTCTCTTCTTCATCTCTCCATGGTGATTTTGCAAAGGTATTTCTTGAGAAAGGTTTTGGTTTTGAATCAAAAGGAAGGAAGAAAAGAACTCTTGTAGAAGAAGGTGCACGTAATGCCTCATGCTACTATGCCTACTCACACTAAGATATTGAGAATGAGGATATGGTTTCTGCAGAAGTGGTTCATGACTTTCTTAAATACTTTGAGGAAGCAAAACTGTAACTTGTTGATACAATGAAGGATCTTGATGTGGTTAGAAGTGAGTTAAAAAAGGTTACTACTGATCTTGGTCTCATGAAGTCACATGTTAAAGAACTTCTCAATGAGGATATCTTCTCCGAGGATGCAGTTGATAATATGAATCACAAGATTAAAAGTCTCAAAACCAGTGAAGCTTCTGAACGTGAACTTTAGCTCGTGATCAGTTTCTAATAGATTTGTTATTTTGTCTAGGAAGTCTTCTTATGAGAATTTTTTCTCGTGTTTTAGGAAGAATATCTAGAGTTTGGAATAGCCATTATTGTGATTAGACATAGATTTGTCCAATATTTTCATCTTGTTTTTTAGATTTATTTATTTAAATTCTAAAATTGTTTGGAAGATGATTTTTGCAGTATTAATCTTTATGGTTTTATATATTTCAATATGTTATGGGATATGTGTGTTTGCGTCTGTCAACTATTATTATCCATACGATGTCAAAAGTTATCTCTTTTATATGTCGATGTGCATGTATTGATACAAGATCGATGAACTTTTGACAAAACCTATTATGTCGTTATACAAATAATTGATGGAAGGTCGGATGAATTTTTGTTTACAAGAATTATGTCTATTATATGTTATTGTGCAAACAGTGATGGAAAATAGGTAATGAATCCTTGTCTATGCCGCAGTATTGATCTTCCCTGATCCATATTCTATGTGTATACTGTGCAGCTCCATAAGTCTTCATGTGTGAGCACTCCCAACTAGAGTAATCATAGATTCGTTTGTGGTTATTTTGGTTGTGTATTCCATTCAAAAACATTTCGGGTTGCCTAGTATTCCACCAATTTGTAACCCAGGATTCCAGATTTTTATTAAATGGATTAAATTAATCATTGGTTTTCTTGTGGTTAGTTTAATTGAGAATTTTGGATACAAAATCATTTTTGTGGTTTTTGATGTCCAAAGAAATCCTTCTTTTCTTGTAAAAGTAAGGTCGCTCTTGTTGTTCTCTCGGGAATGACATCAAATGGGGGAGAGTTCTTTTGAACTTGCGCTTAATTTCCATATCTTTGTGGGGAGTGTGGCTGTGGAATTTTTTAGGGGTTATCTTGTACCTTTATAAACTCCTTGATGAATGCATTTAGCTTCGGCTTTATGATTGCATCTAAAAAAAGTTGATATGTCCTTTACTTTGGTCTTGAAGCGTCTCCCTAAAAATGTCATTAGGGTCCCACTAGTTTTCATACCTTTGCCAATTTTATTGAAAAAAAGGGGTAGAATTAATATGTAGTTCACACTACAAATACATATGGTTTTCGAATCATTATGTAAGGGGGAGTGGTTTTCGTGTTAAGACGAAAGCATTGACTAAAGGGGAGTGATACATATCAGCATAGTATTGTTGTCAAGGTTGTGATATAAGAACTCTGATACTGTGTAATAATACTATGACATTGTATAACAATGATCGAGAACTTTTATTTTATCATTGTTATGGCTACGGATCTTCAACAACTATGATGCTGAACTGAACATCTAAGGAATCATGGGAGTACTTGGAAAAGACGAAGTTTTCAAGTAATGTTAAAGCACCAAGGAGATCAAGCATGTGGACGAGAAGCTACAAAATTTTATCTATATTGTAATCCATATGTATTGATAATTTTGTCACTAAAATTAACAAAAGGGGAGATTGTTAGAGCATTGCTCGGTCGAACTCGCATGCAATTCTATCTCAAGTATATTTTTCAATATTAGTAATCAAAATTTTACGTCTTGATTTCTAGTTTACTTATGACTAAGTCTCGGTCTAGGATAGTTAATTATAGTTGAGCTCCAGACTCAATGACGATTATCTTATGAAGACGAAGAAATACTCAAGGAACCAGTGGAACCTCATCCGACCAAAAGGTATGTGGAGACTTGAACTTATCTAACACTCAAAAGTCTATCTATATCCTACTCTTGAGACAACAGTCGTATAGGTATTATAGTTTTCATACATACACATTTGCTATTTCGAGCCGAGTTTACTCGCATGTCTATCTCTCGAAATATGTGTTGGTAAGCTTTCGCTTTAACCACTTTTCATCTTTACCCGCGACGAAAGTCATGATGATGTTTCAATCTTGAAAATAGATTTGACGTCGATAGTCGATTCTTATGTCTAACGACTATTATAACATTATAGAAGAATGTTTCAATGATTGAAATGTAGAGTTGATATTACGTAACCATCTATGGATATAAGCATATATAGTGTGTTCGCACATTAGTGTATAAATCCATGTACCGGAAACCAAGTGCGTGCATATGTGTGTATGCGGTATTGGTGAAGGAGATAGGTTAGGTACGCGTACTGGCGGAAGTTTTCGAACCGAGAATTTCTGCTGAGTTTGTAGTTTGCAAACTAGTAAACCAGTCACCTTAGGTATGCATACCCGTACGTGTACCCTCGGAAGTTTTCGAACCGAAAATTTCTATTGAGTTTGTAAACTCAAATCCGGTAGCTAAGGTACGCATACCCGTACACGTACCCAAGCTGGTTATATTTCTCAAATCGGTAGCTCATGAACTTAAACAAATAATCAATAAGGAATGCAATCTTTGCAAACCGTGGCTATATTGTTCATGAATTGATTCGAGTGAATCAAACCGATTTTGTTTCAATTGTGTCTATGTATAAAGATCTAAGCAATTGAACAACTCTTCAACTAGTTCTTTTGAGTCATTTGAACTAGTTGTGAAGAAGATGAATATGGTTTATATGAAAGTGCTCATATGGCTAACCATTGGTTAACTATTTGTGAACCAACCAAATATACACGTTTAGGTATGGTTATTCAAACCTAAATGAAATACATTTCATTTGTGTGTGACAAGCTAAGTTTCAATCTAACGGTTGAAAGATATTAGCTTGGATAAATCAGTTTTTTCATCAAACGTTGAATACTAAATGCTTTGTTATTGATCACTGTCGTAAGCGTCAAAAATAATTCTACTTTCTTACTCAACAAAATATAAATGAAGTATAAAGTAAAGAAGAGTTCGTATCCACAGAGAGGCGATTGTTGTTATCAAATTCTAGTTTCTTAGTAACCAAAAGGGGGGGGTTTCTGATTTTTGTAAAATAAAAGTAAAATAAAAGCAAAGTAAATAGTTGGAAGTAATCAATGAGAGAAAGATATTGGTCAAGGAATTCATCTTCAATCTTAAACATGTGCTTGCATATATAATTAGAATTACAATTTAATCTTTTTTATTATCAAAAGCCTAGAATATCAAGAGAGCAAGATAATCTAATAATTTCCTAAGTTTACCAACACATACATTAGAGCTGCGTATGTGAATTCTACCTAAAGAATAACCTAACGCCTTGCGCTAATTAAGTTCAATTCCTAGGAGCATTAAGTTTGAGAAATAGGCTAATCAATGCAATTGTCATACATTGCGCATAACAATTCGGACAATGGTCAAACTCTACATATGATTATAAGAGTGTATCACTACAAACTATAATCATATCATGCTACTTGTATTTGGGCTATTGCTTGATGAAAAACCCTAAAATAGCTATGGACAAGATGCAAGTTCAATTAATTGGCCACTTAACTAAACAAACACCAAAATCCTATCACAATACATCAATCATGTGATATTAAAAACAGTAGAGATATGAACGAAAACAAAGAGAGAAAACTAATACATAACTCAAGCACAAGTTTTAGAAATAGGACTACATCCTTAACCAATAATATAAGATTTAGCTACTCATAGCTATGGAGTTCATCATAATCAATAATAATGAATTAAGGAAGATGAAACAAAAGCAAACCCTAGTAGCGTAAGTTTTCAGCGGCTCTCTCCTCTGCTCCAAGAATAAAACGTCCTCAAAATTGTAGAAGTTTTCCTTTTTGTAACTTTTCTTCCTTCCAAAACTAGGTCTAGTCTTCAAAGTCCATCACCAAAAAGTCCACCAAGCCCATTAAACCCATGTGTGAAAATAACCTAGTAAAAATCTCTGCCAAAAGTAGTCGACGGAAAAATGGTGCTATGACCGGAAATTGGCCGGAATTCAACCGGAAAAATATCTCAGGTGACCGGCAAAGCCCACCCCGGTCACCGGTCAAAGTCAACCGTCAAATTGACGGTTGACTAACGGTCAATAATGGCGCACTAAGTCAATGGCTGAGTGACCTGAGTCAGAGCCTAACTCAGTAGCTGATTGGACCTGGCCAAACTGTTGCAATCTTACACAGGCCAAATGCTGTGTTGCACCAAGATGGCGCTGCACAACTCCAAACTCTCTTGGCAGTACATCAACACACCAACCACCTCACTGCAACATCTTGCAATGCTCTTCCCTGTTCCTTAAAACTGAATAAGGCATCAACAACTTCATTATTTTAAGAACCAAAAGCAACTCTTTCCTGCAACAATCCCTGGCACCTTCTCAACTGAAATATAGCACCATTTTGTAACTTCAAAACATCACATAACTTCCCTCTCTAGCTAAGCTGTAACTGCAACGCCATCACTCGCGCAACTGTCTACTACATATAGCCACAAACCACCTTGCTTCTGCCATCAGTTCCATTTCAATACCATCACCATCTCAGTACCCATATCTTCCCTGAGCTTCACAACCCAGAAAATCATTATACAAACCATCCCAGCTACAGCTACATATCTTAGCTCAAAACATCATCCACCAGCTATTATATTCAAAAACATGACCACTGGAACCAACAGCAACATCTGAGCTCAACCTTCACTGCCATCTCAGCTCGATAGCAGCTGCAACTGACTATGCCCTTCTTGGCCTTCTCTTATGTCACCACCAGCTGCAATTTCTGAGCATTACAAATTCTTTCTCTGCCGGTTCATACATTCATTAAAATCCTAACATTCATCTATATTGTTCAGCTAACATCCTGCAATAACATCTGCTGCAGCTACTCAGTCTCTTCTTCTCTCAAACCAACATAAAACCATGGCAGTAAAGTCACTCTTTACTCCTTGTCTTTCCTCACTGAAATTCTGGGCAAAACAACCCATTTTTGTCCATCCCCTGAGCATAATCACCACCTGAACTGCCTATTGCAACATCATTTGAGACTGGAGCATCACCATTTTCCTCCATTGCATTGCAGCATACCTACAATTCCACACAAATAGAAGTTGTACTTTAATTTAACCTGGAATTCAGCTTCAAGTCATACACACAAACTCTTCCACCACTACAACTTCAGTGAAATACCACCAGTTGCATTTGCACTTTCATTCACCTCATGATCTTGACTGCAATATGTGCAAAATCCCCAATGATTCAGACCTGCCATTACTCAATTTCATCATAGATTCAAATAATGCTTCATATAATTCCACCAGATTCATCTCCTCTGAAACCCTCACAAGTCACAACCAATTTGCACCTATGCCAGAATTCCAGCTGCACTTCATAGCAGCATCATACCATGTAGTTCACAACAAACAACCTATGCATACACCTACTTGACTTGTAACTTGAACTTCTGTCATTTTAGCTCTATTACCTGCAACACAAGTACCCAGAAGCTCTGACCAACACATCAAAACTGCAGCCATCATTTGCTTCATGTTTTATTCATCTCAGTTCAAGAACAACTTCTTGAAAGAAAACCCATTTACCTCACTTCCACATCCATTGGTACATGCTGCTCAGTTCCTCAAGTCAATAACATCATCAATCTTCATAATCTTCTTTATTGAATATGAACCAAACCCATTATGTCTAGCTCAGACCAATAATATCACCTCATACTAGCCATCCCTCGTGCACCATCATCTCCCCCTTGTTCTTTCAACAACAACAGCTATAAAACTCATCAATTACCACAGACCCATCTTCCGAGTTCCTTTGAAATTCATCTAAATCGCCACAGCCGCAAGCCACAGCAAGAACAAATTGAACCCATCTCCTCAGAAACGAACCCTAGATTTCAATTTCTTCTAGCCGTTCACTGCCTTTTGATACCCATCGATCTCTTCCACCAATACCTCCATCTCCTACATCATTTATCCACAGCAAAAGCTTGATTATCACACCCACTCAGTTCATCTGTGAATCTCTACATATCCATCCTTGAATCAGCCTCAGATGCCTCACAGTAGCAGACCTTCTTCATAATCACAAAACCCCTCTTTTCCTCCACTTTTGTTAAACATCCATTTCTTTTATCTCTTCTCTGAATTTGAGAAGACCATGATTGAGAAATAATGTCCACTGAATTCTAGGGTTGTGTAAGAATGGGAGTAGATACATCCACTCAGTAAGAACCACCCCAGATTAAGTGCTAAAATCACATATGTTCTGGATAAGGGATGCATCCCCTTAACCTAGACCGGGATCTGGATAGTGTTCACCCATGAAATGACTCTTTCGACTTTCGTGCTCCAAATGAACGCCTTCCTCGTTTCTCGAGTTCCTCCACCGCCAGCAACCATCTCTTACTTCTCAAACCCACTAAAACAGTCGTGCTTTTCAGACAAAAATTGCATCACTAAAGTTGACATACTTTTCAGACAGGAATCAAGAAATAGAAGCGAATAATAAGAAATAGTTCGTCCCCAATAGCACTTGAATATGATATGAGACTTTCGCGTTGTTTATTCTCCTCTTGTTCCAAATGACTCCAAAGTACCTAAATACTCAAAAACAAACATAAGATACATGTTTTACAAGAAAACTCGCACAGAAAGCATAAACTATAGATAAATATCAAGGTGTTTCAGACACCTATTAGTTACCAAGGTAACTTAGATTGCAAACCCTGATTTGAAAACTATATAAAGGAGACATATAGCAACTGGAAAAACTAATAACCCCCACCTCCTGTGTGATACTAGTTGGTTTTGCTAGAGTCGATTTTCCTTTTAACCGTAGGTTTCTTCTCGAGACCCTGTCGGTTAACGACTTAAAGACTTCATTGGGATTGTGAAGCTAGACAAAACTATTTCTCTTGTAGTTGAGCGATCTGATCTTTCCATTTTCTATCGTACGAGTTCAATTGAATAATTGGCTTGAGATTATATCTCCGATAGGGTAAGATAAAAAGAAATCACAAGCATCTTCGTCTCATCGTTTGTGATTCCGTAATATCTAGTTTCGCTACCATACGATTTAGATTATTGTGAGGTGATAAATAATTCTAGGCCGTTCTTTGGGAATATAAGTCCGAGTTATTGATTAGTTCATGTTCACCTTGATTTTATCAAAATACAGAACAAAACTCGTAGGTTTATCTGTGGGAGACTGATTTATCTATTATCATAAACTTTTCTGTGTGATATAGATTTGTTTATTAAAGTCTTCGAATTTGGGTCGTAGAAACTCTTTGTTGTGGGTGAGATCAGCTAAGGGAATCAAGTGCATAGTATCCTGATGGGATCAGAGACATAAGGAGAGA
Organism: Papaver bracteatum; assembly: GCA_023529315.1. Classification (NCBI taxonomy): domain Eukaryota; kingdom Viridiplantae; phylum Streptophyta; class Magnoliopsida; order Ranunculales; family Papaveraceae; genus Papaver; species Papaver bracteatum. Next base: position 2,603,346 of record JAJJWX010000447.1, on the reverse strand, counting down.
AACTGTACCTTGAATCAGTGTGATATTGATTAGGGTTCAACTACAGTCCAGACCGAAGTTAGTTTGCAGTAGGCTAGTGTCTGTAGCGGCTTAATACAATGTGGTGTTCAATATGGTCTAGGTCCCAGGGTTTTTCTTAATTTGAGGTTTCCTTGTTAACAAAATTTCTGGTGTCTGTGTTATTTCTATTCCACATTATATTTTGTTATATAATTGAAATATCACAGGTTGTGCGTTGTATCGAACAATTGTGAAATCCAACCTTTGGTTGTTGATTGGAAATTGACTGATCCTTGGATATTGGTATTTGGTACCATCCAAGTTTATATCTCTTGTATTTGATAAAGACTCGCAGATTTCTATTTGCTTGAGTATAGATCAAATCGAGAGATAGAGATATTAACTCTTTGATATACTTTTTATTTAAGATTGAGTCTGACTGTCTAGTTGATTTTCTTAAAAGTATATTCGATTTAGTCCATACAGATTGTTAATCGAAATATTGGGTGAGGTTGTTAGACCTATGGTTGTCAATGGATGCTAACGTAACGGATAAAGGCTCTGCCGCTGCCGTTGCCATTAAAAGTTAGTGGATATCATTTATCCGTTAATTTACGGCAGAAATAAGAAATTCAAAAATATTACCGTTACGTTGGACTTACCGGATAACAGATATTTTTCCGTTACCATCCGGTATGTCACAGCTTGTGGCAGTCGATGGATGAGATGGAAAAGGAAGTTGGGTTTTATGAATTGAGGAATCTTGAGTGCTATTCATCTTCAAAAGAGCTAGAGAAAATAACTTGGCTCTTATATGTCCGTACGATTAAGATGATGCTGTTGTCATTGGTTTGTGATGATAAATGGAATTATTGATGGAATTTGAATGTTAGGTTGTCATTGAACTTGAATTACCAGGAAGTGGAGAACTGGAGAAGATGATTTCTCGATGCACACCAGCACCATCAGTTTTGCTCATATGGTGTTTGAATAATTGCATGAACTAAGAAGATACAAGAGTTCTGGATGTACAGGCAGCGAGAAATACACAACGAGAAATTCTTGATGCACATCAACACCATCAGTTTCCGGATAATGGAACTAATCTAACGGAAATACACGGTTCCACTACCGTTAAGTTAAGAAGGGATTATCCGTTAGCTTATCGGTATCGGATATCCGTTTATCACTAAGTCGGATGGTAGCAGTAACGGCTAACAGATTATCAGTATCGGATTTCGGATAATCGGTATCCATTGACATCCCTAGTTAGACCCCCGCTTTTTGAGAAAGGAAGTCTAACTCAGGCCCCAAAAACTAACTCAGGTTCTTGGATTTATCTTTCAAGGGGAAGGTCAAGTCCAAAAACTAACTCCGATCAATCATTATTTAATGGGGAGTGAATCAAAATCTATAGGTTTCACCTATTATGCAAAATAAGAAAGTATTGACTAAGAGGGAGAAACATATCATCGTAGTATTTATCAGAGCCCATTAGTAGATCCTATATGGGAGCTTAGTAAAAGCTAGAATCTAAAATACGTCTAGATTAAAAATCATACTGAGTTATATTTTAATTATAGAATACTGAAAAAGGGGCACTAAAATGTTGGTATCAGAGCCATATAGGTTTATGCTATGTTTTATGTTGTTTGCGCTTATACAAGAGATGAGATTATTCTTTAAGGTGGGGAGTTTTCAAGACTAGAAGGCAGTTCGATTTTCGAGGATGAAAATGAATAAGGTGGGGAGAATGTAAGGACCCTCAAGCTCATCAATGCTGTTAGACCAGTCAAGAGACGTTTTAGCGGATAATAACTCGATTGGTTTAACATGAACATTAATTAGTGTAGATTAATCTAACAACGATCTAGATACGAAAATAGTATCGTTGAATAGATTTTGAAAAGTTAGGCGAAATAGACTACTCGAACGTGTCATTCGGATACCTGAAGAAGAAGGAATCATTCGAATAGTGAGAAGGGAAAAATTATCTTTTTGCCATTAGACAATCTGGGAGTTCCCTTATCAATTCAACGGGTGTTCCATAAACTTCCTGGTTGACCTTATCTCTAGACCGGATCGAGAAGATAAACTCGATATCTCTTGTTTTTTTCTTCATTCTTATTTCTTACTCTTTTCCTTTTTCTCTTCTCTTCTCTTCTGCTTCTGGTTCTGAGATATAATTCATAGGTCGTGTTATTAATTAGAAACTTGGGGAATGATGGTGTTGAAGTTGGTTTAAGTTTAGATGAAAAATAAATGATGGATTGAAGAGAATTAGAAGTTAGGGTTCTGTGATAAGAAGAAGGTTATGTTGTAGGAATTGAAGTTGTAATAGCTTAGGTCTTGTGATGTTTTATCATCCAGTCAGATGTTTGATTGATTTAACCTTAGCTGACTCAGTTAATCTGACTGAGTTAAACCTAAGTTGACTCACCGATTCCCTATTTGACTCAGTGGACATTGACCGAGTTAACCTTTGACTGTGGACTGGACTTTGACTGACGTTTAGCATTAGTTGACTCAGCTGACCATTGGAGACCGTTAGTTAACCAATTGGATCGGGCCTTTGGTTAGTGGGCATGTTTAGTGAACTTGGGCTTAGAACCATTAAATAGATTTGTATGATTCTTGTGTGAGCCTTTGTGGCTAGTTTCTTAGACTTCTTGTGTGATTAACAGTTAGTCTATTTTAACAACGATCGAATCAAAGGATGAACCCGTGGATTGTGGATCTCGAGGTAGGCATGGCTTGTCATCAAAAGAGGTGGGAATAATTTTAACTCTTTTGAAACCATTGTTGTTTCTTTTACAAAAGTTTATGTTTAACAAACTCGTGCATTGTATGTTTGTGCATTTCATTAATTGTTTAGTTTGTATTATGATTGTTTTGTTGATTCTTTGAATCTTTCCATGAATTGGAAAGGACTTGTAATGTTTTGTTTATGCATATGAATTGTTATGGGAAATGAGAATTTCCACCTATGGTATATATGATACGCTCCTTCGCATTTATACCTATTTACTTTCAGCTTTTATGCTTATTAGGTGTGGAACAACCCGACATCAATATAGCTATGTAGGTGTGGAAAAACCCGGCATCACTAATAGTACATTGTTTGAAGAATGAGTTTTTCCATATACATGTTTATTTATTTCAAGTGACTTGGTCACTTGTTGATGTTTGGGAAAACATTAACTGTTTTCCAAATATTGCTCATGATTTCTTTATAGTTAAATGTTATTCTTACTGGGCACCCCTTTTAGGGATGATGTGCTCACCCTTTCCCGCTTTCAGTTTCAGAGACAGATCAGAGTTGTGCAGCGAAAACTTCGAGAGGTTGACTCCGTTAATTAGTTATCTTCTGCTATGTTTGTTATGTTGTTTATATTTGAAAAACAAATGACTATTGTATATATATCATCTAAGAGGAGTTGTTGTATTTATATATTTCAGAGCGGGGCTAGTTTTGGGTTAAATTTTGTAGCATATTTCTTAATTGAATGCTTAAGTATATGATTTAGATTCTTAGTGCCTCTGTATTTAGTTAATCACTTGGATTAGTCATCTGCTAGCTTGGGGGGGGGGTGGGGGTGAGTATTACTCCAAAGTTGTGATACAAGTGAACTTTGGATAAGATATAATACTATGTTTCCGTATAACGACAATTGAAAAATCTCTTTTCAAAGTTTTTATCGCTACAGATCTTCAACAACAACGATGTTGAGTTGAACACGTTCAGAATCATTGCAACTTGAAGTAACGAAGAATTCAAGGATTTGAAGAACCAAGGAAATCAAGCATGGTGGATTCTTGAGTTTTGAAGCTTTATTTTTTTAATCCATATTTATTGATAATTTTGTCACTAAAATTGACAAAGGGGAAGATTGTTAGAACATTGCTCGGTCGAACTCACAAGTGTTTCTATCTCAAGCTTGTTGTCAAATTTAGTTGTCAAAACTATATCTTGATTTCAAGTCTACATTTAGTCAAGTCTCGGATTAGGATCAAAGTGTGTAGTCGAGATTCGTATATCACTGCGTTCTAACTTTTGAAGGCGAAGAACAACATGAGATTTGGAAAACTTCAACATCAAAAGGTAAGTGGAGACTGAGCCACCTATATCTAAAGTTTTCATCATTTCTATCTTTGAGACATTGTCGCATGACTAGATTAGACAGTACACGCATAATGGAAATTTTGAGTTAAGTTTATCTTGAATATCGTCTCGAAATATGACATTAACCTTAAGAACATTTGTTCATAATTGATGAATTTGGTTTAGAACAATTTATTGTTTACAACCTAATTATGATTCAAGATTATCATTCGAAAATAGCCTAGAACGGTGATATATGTCATTGATGTTATTTGGGAATATTTCGAATTGATTTAGAGAGAAATATAGAACTACTGTTAATCTGGATACATGACAGTATGCATACCGATTCACATACTGGGAGAACTGTTATAAGTCCATATCCGCAGTAAATGTACCCAGTACACGTACCGGAATAGCTATAGTTCGACAACAATTTTATGGTACACATACCCGGTATCCATACCATAAAAAGTATGTTGTTCGTGAACCAGGAATGGTACACATACCTAGTATACATACCTTAAAGGAACTGTTGGTTTTGAAACCGGAGTGGTATCCATTCCCGGTACGCAAACAAGAAAAGTTTTGTGAGTTCCTGAATTCATTTTTGTCTTAAGGGTACACATACCCGGTACATTTACCATGACAAAAATAGTCACGAACAAGGTAGAGTACACGTACCAGGTACACTTACCCTGTCGAATATTTTCATATTATCAATATTATTTCTGTGAGATAATCGAAATTTGAATAACTCTTTAAAAACACTATCTAGACATTTCTGATCATATGTGTGATTCAAGAAAAATCTTAAAGGGGTTGTTTGAAAACCATTATTTTAATGGATTATCAGCCCATAATCTATTATGCAGATTATAATGGATTTTATATGCGTTTGGTAACCATTATAATAATTGCTTATTTTAATCATAATTGAAAAAATCCATTATTTCCATAAACAGGAAAAAGTTGTTTTGAAAATTTATTATAATCAATTATTTTTTCTAGCAAACTCAAATTGAATTTTTTCTTCTTATTTTCTCTAAACTATCAAGAGAGAGGCAAAAAGTAACATAAGACTAAAAAAAATCCTAGATCATTGTTCTTTCTTCTCCTTTTCGAGATCATCATACTAAGATAATCAATTATTTGAAAAAAATGTTTGGAAAAATTTATTTTTAAAATGATTATACCAAAATCATTTATCTATTTATGATTATTTATAAGCATAAATAGATAATCATAAATTTTACCAAACAAGGCAAAAGTATCATATGAAAATGGTTAAGCTTATTGTTCGATTGGCTAGTTTCGGCTAACCTTCATGAACATGTCATTGTACACGGTTCAGTTATGGTCCATCCTAACCAAAGTGTATATTCTACTATGTTAGTCTCAAAGTCAGGTTTCTCATCTAGCGATGATTATTGATTGCTTGGTTCCAAAACTATCTTAACTTAAACCTAAAGAAATCGTGACCTTGAAGTCTATAAAAAGAGAACCTCAAACAACTGGGATCTTTGAATCCCTGACATTATTCTTGTATGTCCTAGTTATAAACTAGAGTCATCCTCTCATGCAAACCCTTCTATGGTTTAGAAAAAGAAAAAAAAAAAGACTTCACTTGGGGATTCGTGAAGCCAGGTCCATCTATCGTTATCTTGATGGTTTGTGTATCCTAAATGTCTTGTTTTGATTATTGAGCCACTCACTCAAACAATATAGATGAAAATCACAAAGTTTCGACTTGTGAGGTGAATAGTAATCTAGACTTCTCTTTGGGAGTCATAAGACCGGATTTTGAGTTTTGCTAAACTTTGTCTATTGTAATCGATTTCCTGCCTCACCTTGATCTTCAATCAAAACGAAAATATATTTTGCAGTTCATATTGGGTTCAAACTCTTTCGAACCAACTTGGAACTTGATCAATCGACCACCAGCTGGTCCCACAACCACCAAGGGCCAGTTTCACACCCCTCGGTTGGTCCCTCATCTCTCCATAATTAGGTTTTATCACCTAATGCTCAGACGAGCATTATTTAATAATGATTAAACGATCATTTGATCATCTTTTCACCAACTGGTCTACAAAGGACTTTGGTGCATGCTCATTCGAACACTTGTGCGCTACATGGTCTTCCATCATCCCATGTAGCTGGTCCCTCTCTCGCTCATTGGTTGATTTTCAATAAATTGTCAATTGATCAACAATCGACGAAAATTAGGGTTTCAAATTAAATGCTTTGCAAAGCATAATTCTGAACACACTCAAATCCTAATAATTTTATGTTGATCTAGAAATCAACATTCTAATTAATTAATACTCCCTCCGTCCCTCTATTAGTTGACCTATTTGTTTTAGATTTTCTCTCATTAAGAGTTGATTTATATCATTTGATACTCATGTTTATATTCATTACGTAGGTGTTTTAAAATGCATTTCAATGATATAAAATTTACAAATATCCATGGTATAGTTTGAGAGATAAATTATTTCTCGGTTATACTACTAGGTCAACAAATAGTGGGACGGAGGTAGTATTATTTGGTCCCGCTACCAATAATTCATGAATTGAGCAATATTGCTCAAACGAACAATATTTGCTTAAACTCGTAATTTTTATTTTGCTCATTCAACCAGGTTCGAAACTCATTGATTCAACTATCAACATTCGATAATTCCATTGATCCAGCAATCGATACTCTAATTTAATATTTGGTCTTGCTACCAACATTTTTGCTCGATTGAGCAACATGGTTCGAACATACGACCATCCAATATTTGTGATGTCTACTCTGTCATTCGATCATTCCTGATATATTAGATCAGAAATGTGCATTCAGCATAATTCAACGATATCTCTGACTTCCTGTTGAACATATCAAAATAAGTCCTCGATCGAGCAACCTCATCGGATGATCATTCAAATTCCAAAAATATCATTATTACCTCGACTGGTAAAATGATACATCACAATTCATCAAGACTCAATGTCTGAACATGTCACAGCAGACACCTTATGCTCAATCCATGAGTCCCAGAGCATATCACATTCGTTCATTATGCTCGACTCATCAAGACTAAGACTCATTGTCTGGTCATGTTAACAACTGACTAATCAAATACATGTCTTCCTTGCAGACTCCACATTCGTAAGACATCAATCACGTCACATGGGGGATAATCACTAGGGTTTTGGTCTGGCGGACTACGACACGTGTGTTCACCCATGATGAGAAATGCGAGTAAGTCGTGCAAGTGGATGAGGAAGTTAGCAAAGCAGTGGATGGACAATCAACCAAGTCTATGCATGGCATGGAACTGGTTTTACCATGATTCCCCACTTTCCCATTCTTTTACACGAGCAACCATCACACTTACTGGGATCAATGTGTTTACTATTCTGGCAATATAAATAAGTCTCTGAATCCACGATTGAAAAACAGAAGAGTTCTCATCCGAGCAATCACTCTCAAGAATTCAATCAATCAACCATAACTTATTCGAACTCAATAGTTCACAGAATACTTGCAGAAACCCTCAACACATCCACAATCTTTTATCATCCTTGATATTACATACTTCTCAGCTTTCCTCCTACAGATCGTCCCTCATCCATCTTTTTGACTTGGAACGGCCATTTTCTTGGTTTAGGCTGGAGTTCTACAGATTGATCTCTCAAACTCAAAGCACTATCGTGCAATGCATCTGTTAGAAGCAGGTTTAAGCAGTTTGCTCGGTCGAAGAATCTCCGTCCGCACGGTCGTCTCTTCACTTCCCTAAAATAACAGTAAATCGTTTTTCTACATCTACACTCTCGAATCTAAGTACTTTTATAATCCATTTTTCAGCCGAAAACACCGTCGTACTCTTCTTCATACGATGATCATCAATAGTAGTTAAAACCTATCCAAATTTAAAAATACTAAAACACGAATTGTTCTCGGACGGTACAGGTTTTTGGAGGACACTTTTAAACAGTTGTTAAACTGGGCCTAAAATCATTATAACACTTGGAACATGGGTTCCTTCATGGACTCAACTTCAACTCATTCTCTTGATGTCGTTGTCTCTAAAGTTTCCGTTTGTTAGTAAAAAGAAAGAAAGTTGTTTTTAGGCATACATAAAACTTTCGGGGCATACCAAGTAAAGACAAAAAAAGGAGTGTAAATAGCAAAATCAGAAGCCCCTTAACCAAATATTTTTGGTAATGGCAAATCTGCCCTTTTAGGATTAGTGTAAATAATAATGATTAGTTAAAATAATTATGATTAGTGATTAGTTTTAAGATTATTTAGTTATAAATTTGTGTAGATAAAAAAATTTGAGTAAGAAAAAAAAAACCTTGAATTATAGGCATTTATGTTTAATCTCACTTTTGTAGGTTAAAATCACCAAAAGTTTGTGTTTTTTCACTAAGGTTCGGCGAGTCTAGATGAACAGTTCGGCTAGCTTAAAGTGTTGATTAAGAGCCGAACCTACCTTGTAGACCAGAGTTCGGCTTGGTTCGAATTGTCCTAACAAGCCGAACCCTACACTGAACTGTCTGGAAGAAAAAAATGTTTAGGGTTCGGCTTATATTTACAAATTTGTAAGCGCCGAACCTGTTGGAAACACATTGTTCGGCTATTTGAATAAGTAGAATATAAGCCGAACCTGATCATGTACATTCCTGGGTTAATAATTTTGTATTGGTTCGGCACATATTGTGAATATCGTAATAGCCGAACCTCGTAAATGTGCTAGGTTCGGCACATATTATGATTATCGAATACGCCGAACCCCTATGCATCTCTTTCTGTGACTAGGTATGCCGAACTGTTCATATACACTTATAGGAAGCTTTTGTGAAGAACAGTTCGGCTAAAAACGCAACTCAATTTTGAGCCGAACCCAACACCGTAACAGTCATTTAATCGATGAAAACAGCAAATATGAGATTGGGTTTGTAAAACTTACTTTTTTATCCTTATTTCCGGAGTTGGAGATGCAGTTGGTTCAATTTCTGGTTCAATTGGTGGTTGATTTTTAGTTTCTACACCTTCATCTTCAATTGGTTCTTCTTCTTTAATTGATGGATTAGAAGACGATTTGATTTGCCTAGTCCCTGCTTTTCTTTGTACGAGTCATTATGTAGTTTAGTTTAATCGACAATCAAATTTTTACGAATCGACGATTAATCATTGTGATGAAAAAAAAAATTCACGGGAGGGGAAGAGTTTGGCTAGAGGAGGAAGAAGAAGAGATGTTAAGGGAAACTGATTTTGATTTTTTAGAAAACTGATTTTAGATTTTTGTATTAAGGGTATATAGGTAATTGAACAACCTAAAAGGTCACCCAAGATGGGACTATCATTTTGTATGCCCTAAAAGATTTCTGTATGCCTAAAAACAACCTTCAAAAGAAACCCAGAGTTTGTATTTATGTATGTATAAGCTCATCTATTATTGAGGAAGGATCCCTTCACACTCTTATTATCACATTATCTATGTTGATGGTGGATTTTCATTTAAGGCTAAGATTGTAAAAGCCAAAACATTATGCGTTAACATCTTGTAAAAGATAATGCCATTAATAAGTGATGGATACTCCTTCACTTTACTAATTCACCTAGAATGGAGCATGTGGCAACAATCCCATTCTGTGAATAAAATACACGAAATTCATCCAGGTTGGAGCATGTAGCAACAATCCCATATACCCTGTGAATTTATAGCATTATTAATTAATGCACAGCCAGCCTTGTATTTCCTGTACTCATTATCAGTGCGGTATGACGACTGAGTGTTGCTCTCAGCAGAGCAACATGAATCTCCAAGCATTATAATGAAAGCATGTACGAAATACCCGTACAGGTTGCAACACTCGGTGTGTTATACTAGCCCGATTGAGCCACTCTCGGTGTGTTATACTAGCCCGATTGAGCATCCGGACTGACCGTATCAGTCTGGATATGATCACGACCATCCAACTCCACCAGCATGATTGGATGTCCCAGATCGATTCCATAACCCCCAAGCAGGTATGGAATATCCGTTGCCGAACCAATGCGGACCCCTCATGGTCGGCCTCCCCAAAAGATTGGCCTAGCTTGCCAAAACGTCCAAACCATAGCAGTATGGACGGAAAACCCTAAATTAGGGTTTGCGGCACATTACATGTGTCGCAAAACAGGCTCAACCATCCATCTCCGCTGGTATATATGGAGGGTGCAGATGTAGATTCAAATGGCACGGAGCATGTCAACACAATCACCGTGGGCCCACCTACATACTTGACCGATCGGTCAGGACCAACTATAGTTGGTCGTCCTAGTTCGTGCGCTCCAAACTAGGTACAACACACGGCCGGCAATACCCTGATTAGGGTTTATGTCGCGATCATAAGCGTCCATTTTCTCCTGATCGGACGAAGGGTCCAGGAATAGGCTAAACAGGTCTGGTAAGTAACAACACGATCACTGCGGGCCCACCTATCTCTACACCCAATCGGCCAAGACTGAACTCTCTTTTTCTCCTCGGTTCGCGTACCTCCGACATGCATGGTCACTCCTTCCAAATTGCAAACTAATCTCAACCGCTCGATTTCGCCGGACGAATTGAGTGGCTTAGATCATGTTTTCATGGGACGGTAAGGCATAAGTGTGAACATCAGCCTATCACCTACACGCTGGAGCAATCGTCCAAGACCGACCAAGCCTGGTCATCTGGGAACGCGCGCCCGAAGTTGGTACGGTGTGCGGCTTTTGCGGCACCAGTTTACTGTCGCAAATTGATCTCGACCACTTAACTTCGCCGGATAAATTAAGTGGCCCAGATCACACTTCCATGGGACAGTGAGGTATGAACATGTGTACCGGCATGCCGTCAACATACATGACCGACCGGCCATACCAAAACCATGTCCCAATCTTGGATTCGACCAAGCTGGAAAGTGGTGTTTGCGCACTTTTTCCTAAAACCCTAATTTCATCAACGGTCGCAGATGAGTGTCTCAAAGGTCATCTCTTCCGTCCAACTTCACCAGCTTGGTTATACAATCCTGGTCAGGAGTTAATTGGTCAGTGCGGAGTCATGGTGATCATCATCCACCACTCTACCACACCATGTGGTCGGTCAAGGAAGGACTTGCTTGCGCAACCTCTAGATCATCACATGAAGTAGTCTGGATATGAGATTACTTTGAGATGTTCAAACAACGATGTTTCATACATGCTGAATATACTCGGTGCAGTACCTGCATAGTATACACACGATACTTCACAAGTATCAACTTCCTGAATAACACAGTTATTCAATCTAGCATTACATGCTGTTTTTTGTGGGTCCCACGATCCACACACTCAAGACATCAATCATGTCACAAACTGGGGGATACATACTGGGGTATTGGTCTGGCGGTTTACAGCGTGCAGCGCACAACGCGCCATCACAAGAACGTGTCAGGAAGTCATGGACGGTTAGTGATGATGGGAAAAGTGGGCAAGCCTGGTCGTGTGACACCAACACACTACTCCATCACTCCACTTTCTCCACTTCCCATGAGATACGAGGGTTAGGCTAAAAGACTTGTATAAATAGGTTATCCGTCCTATTTTTTAAAAACAACAGAACAAGACGAGATAACATAGGCAAGTGTTGATACAATTGTATTCAAACACCGGAACTGATAGCTTACATTCTGCAAGCCAATTCAGCTTTCTGATACAAGTCATACATAGCCAACACCTTCACAATCTCAACACCTTCTTCGCTTCCCTCCCTAAGATCAACCCCATCTCCTTCACTTTGTGACCAAAACAAGTCTGGAACGGCCATTTCTTGGTTTAGGCCGGACTTGCACATATTGATCTCTCGAATCTACAAGCACTCACCGCGCAGTGCATTTGTTTAAGGTTTAGATTCATTCCTCCTCCACACACCCCAAATTACCAAAATCGGCAGGAATAATTTTCACCCATAAACACTCACATGTTGGAAGTTATTTTTGTGAATAAAAACCAAACCGTAACGGATTTGGAGCTAATAATTTGGGGATATGTTTCTCTTACCAAGTTCTACATGTCTACCAAAAATGAGCTCATTCCGATATATAAAACTTCACAATCTACCGGTCTTAATTTCGACGGCCATAAATCCGCAAATTTTCAACGGCTCATTTTCAAAGTAGTAGATGATGGTGTTATACGTCTCGAAATACGTTTATTTTCGGTAAAAAAGTAGAGTTATGTAATCCGTTAGGGTTTAGCTTTAATTCGCAAAAATGACGTCCAACGTGTGAGATAGTGTGATAATAAAAGTGTGAGGGATCCTCCTCTCTATTATTGCTATGGAAATACTGGTTCTTGGTTAGAATAGGGTTGGATTTTGAGTTCCAAATATAATTTGGATTTAGTGTCGGATATGATTTCTAAATTTGAGGTCGAGACTCTGTAACAAAAAAAAACTGCCAAAATAGAATTTGAGAGCCATTCAGTGTTTTAAACATTAGAAACATAGATTATACCATTAGGTTTAGAACTAAATGTATGTACATATATAATCGTATATATATAACACACAGGTACTGTACAATTGGGTTACCAGACAGGCAATAGGACTGCTCTCCTACAGGCATTAAAAGAAAAATACCCCGAAGAAAACATCTATATACTTACTTTTAAGACCATTAGCCGTAGTTGGTAGAGAGAAAAGAAGGCCGTGTATAAGCTGGAGCAAGCAAGAGAGCGAACCACAATTCCAGCTGTACAATGTGCTCAAATTTACAATCCTCAGAAATGCACCTGTTTAAGAGAACAATTTTATGCGCAATTCAGTACTGAACCCAAGACTCCAAGCTCAGTAACAGTCTGGCCCATTCCACTTTCTCGTCTGTGTAGAACTTTCACAAACTCATTCGCACTTAAATTCCCATCAGCATTTGTATCAAATACATGGAATATGATGTCAACTACCTTGTCAGAGAGAGTGACACCGCATACCTGGAAATTTTAGAAGAGAATAGAACACTATGTTAAGAAGACCATCATATATAAGCCATTTACTGTCCCATACGAGAAGCCATTTACTGTCCATCATAAATGGACAGTAAATGGCTTATGAACATATACAAGTCATAGTAGTGTACAGTAGTATTTACATTGGAAGCAGCTCGCTGAAAATCCTTCTTTGTGAATAAGCCATTTACTGTCCCATACGAGAAGATTGCCAAAGACAATGGAGCTAATTTCTTACGTATCTCTGCAAAAGCCATGAATTCTTCCAGTGTAATGCGGATCTCACTGAGATGTGGTTCATTGTCTAGTTTATCGACCCGGGCAAGGAACTGATTTATATTGCTCATATCAGCTGCAGCTACCATGGACAATGCAAAATCCTTAGCTGATATAGTTCCTCGGCGCTTGTAATCATAGTGATTGAACTCCAGGAGCAATATCTAAAATCTCATAAAACATTTAACATCTGATTAGCAAACCATACACTCGTAACTGATAATTAACCTAAAGAATAAGAAATATGAAAGCAGGTGCCTCCATTAGTACTGACCAATGACTATATATAAGCATCTCAAAGTCAGATCCTAATATTACACAATTGAAATATAGATTACTCCCCAGTTTCTTAACAGCACTTTCTCCCTTTACTTTTTGCCATATTTTCCTCTAATTCTACCTGCTTTTTATTTGCATAACCAAATCTTCATCTCAATCAAATTCACAATGTGAAAGGTGACATTTCCCTACAGAAAAAACTTCTTCACAATTTTACAAACTATCTTTTTTTTTTTTACAAACCAACATATCCATAATTCCTAGATATGTAACAGTAACATGGATATGCATGCATGTAACCACCCACTGACCTAAAGGGAAACGTAGACTAGGGTGGCATATAAATTTTCTGAATTATCAAGTAAATGAAACATTTGTGCTTTAACGAGGTAGTTTTAGACTGTAATTGAGTTGACAAAATTGGGAGAAAGAGAGGGTTGGCATAGAATGCATTAGTTGATTGAAATTGCAAAGCTGCGCTTCGGACTCACCTGACAAAATTGGGTAAAGAATAAAGAGGAAGACTCAGTGCTCCCAAATTATCATCTGTTACACATACAATAAGAATCACAAAGCCTAAGTTTTGCACGGGAAAATGCTGTCTGCCTTAACATGGAGGTGACTTTTTAAGAACTGAATCACTTTGATTCCTCTTCTCCCATTCTTTTGTCTTTTATCCTTCATTTTTATATTTTCTTATGGTTTACCCGAACATAGTTGCAGTAACGACGTTCCTGGTGAAAGTACATTGTCACTGGCATGCACTCACAACTTTACATGAACAAGAATCTAAAGCAGCAAAGCCTTTAGACTCCCTGTCCTACAGGCACGTGTTTGATTATCGAGTACCCGCATTCCTGATATAAGAATAACTAAGAATAGAGCAAGAGAACCTAGAACAACTATGTACTTAAAAATGCCATAACAGAGTGCAGTGTAAAATTCAAGTATTCAACTAGTTAGGGCGTCAGACCTGATGAACATTTCCATTACGTAGTGTTAAGAGATCGCAAAATTATTGGCGCTAGCAAATAGTTAACAAGGCCATGAGACGGAAACTATACGTACCTCATTGTGCAAATTTCTCAAGAATTCAACGAATTTTTCATGTTGTAAGCATGATGTTCCATCCTTGCCAAAAAAATATTCCAGCAGACCTCCATTTTCAACAGGATAGCTAACTTTTAGACCAGTGCGCCTTCCATCCCTATGATGAGCTCCTTGCCTATTGAGCGCTCGCATCCAAGTCATCACTCTCTTAAACTCGTCCCTGTCTATCTCTCTGGCAATAAACAATATCAATTAATCAACACAACTACGCATAACTCAGCCAGACAAGGATGAAAAGACATTATAAACTGTCAAGAGTAATTGTACAACAATCATGTCATTTATCTTTATATTTCCCAAATTTTCACAAGCATCATAAAAAGTAACATCTTAGTATATGACATTATATTTTGTGCTAAGTTGACTTTTTAAGGAAATCCATGTATATCAAAGTAGCCAAACGGAAGCTATGTTAGAGATAGGTCTGTTAGTACAAGCAGAAAAGATCTGAAGAATTACCGGATTCCAGAAAGGATATCGTAAGAAAGTGTTGCCTTTTGTAGGGGGGGAAGGAAAAAAAAAAAAAAAAACACAAGTTCAAGAGGTTCACATCTAGGAATTGGTTCAACATCGTGTAAGTTCTTAACTAGCTGATGATCTCTTGAGATTACTACATATGAAAGCACGAAGGAAATCACAATCTTAACTCTCGAGCCTAACCCAGCAATTGATGAAATGAATGGCTTTACTGAGATCTTTATCAATCATCTCGAAGGAAGAGAGTACAAAATGGAAGAAAACCATTAAAAAATGGAAGACTACTTTCAGAATCCAGGTAGGAAATAGACAGACAAGACAAAAATGTTTCATTCTGTAAGTAACGCTATAAACATTGGCCGCAACAACCTTACTTTACTTTTCAACAACACAAAAAAGTGGTGATGTAGCATATAAAACTTAATTCATAAGTGCCGGGTAGTAAGTACGTCAGTTCCACTAGTAGTAAATCGAAATTGTGCGAAGACCAAGATACGTACCCATTGTAGTCAAGGTCAAACATTTTGAAAGCTATGGAAAAGCTTGATTCAGGAATGCTAAGTAGTGTGACGAAGAAAATGTACCTAAAGAAATAGAAACCAAATCTTAGACCTGCATGAACCAGCTCAATCCCTTGTAGAACATATAAGAAACCCAATTACGGTTCAAGAAAATTTTCTTGCAGCATATTGCTGAAAGATTGATAACTCACTCTGCAAAAGATATAAGTCCATCATTGTCTGTGTCAAAAAGCATGAAAAATTTTGATGGAGCACATCTCAACTCTCCTTCAGGGGCACGCTCCCCTCTCAGATACCCTTCTCTAACATTATTAGATTCAGATGGAGGAAACACCGGAACGATTGCCCGCATTAAGTCTGCTGGTCTCATAAGAACCTCACCTTCAGGGGTAACGAAGGATGCAAAGTACTCAAAAACCTGAATGGACACAAGTTGTAAGATGTAATTACCAAACACCACTGTGTAATAGTGTAACAATTTTACATAAACAGGCACCACCTACACATAATTTAAACACCAATTTATTGCCTCTGAGCCATGAGAAGTTGAGAACCTCTCGACTCAATCCACGTTGAACCTCGAGTTTTCCGTTGAACCCAATTCAATGGTTCTCTGTTATTTTATACCATATAAGATCCATATCCATATAAAGATGCAAAGAATGCAAATAGAAAGCCCAACAACCCACTTGTAAGTCAAATAAAAGTGAAATGAAAGTGATGAGCAAAATCTACAGCTACAGCTTCCACCCCAACTAAATAAAGACCAAGGATCTACACCTAAGGAAAAAAAAGGAGGAGGGAATATGAAGCCCAATACCTTTTCTGGAGGACTCCTCATCCTAATGCGTTTTTCATAGTTAAAAAAGACCCTTCTCCTGTAAGCATCTGTAATGAGAAACGAGATAATTATAATGTTATAGTAGCACAAATAGACTGCCCATGTTTGACTCCCGTTATGGTTAAATATGAGTAACATTTTAAAGAAATTACTGTGGATAAAATACTCAGACTCGGAAGAAAAGCAGCTGGTTACTAAAACCTTGTACTGATGTACTCAACTAAAGGTCCATATGCACAACACATAAAAAAGAACATAGTGAGTCAGTGACCAATCGGTCTTCAGATATCCAACAGACTACCAAATTAATGCTTAACAAGCCGATAATGAGATATAAGCAGAGAAGAAACCAGACTTAGTAAGCAGATAAGGTAAGAAAAACATGGAACTGGCACTAAGCCACCAAATACTAGGTTCAATAAGCATTAGCAAATTGAGGTCAACAACTACTCTTACCTATTTAAAGATTGAATGCCTCACTACTAGTTATTATGCTAAAGCTCTCAGTGGATTCAATCCATCAAGCAGTAATTTGACCAGTAATTTAGGAAGGGGGAACTAGTACTGATCGGATAGCTCATAGATCATGCTCCAAATTCTGAGAGAATTAAAACAATCCAAAAAATATTTGGTTTCACTAGCTCCAAGGCAACACGAAACCCAGCGGAAGAAAGAAATTGGTATTTCTGTAATCAATGCTGACAGCTCACAAGTTACAAGACATCAAATAGAAATCAGCATTCTATGGTGCGAGGTCACAACGAGAGTGCGCCATATGAGGATGATACTTACAAAAATATTTTAGTAATATGGAAAAGCAGTCAGTTCTGTCTACCACTCATATAATTAGAAATTACACATTTGTCTCCCTACATTAAGACTTGAGCTTTAACCATTTATGATTTCATCATTGCCAACAGTCTCTCTTGTATGCACCAGTCTCCCAATACTGCACCTCTTATAGTGCAAGTGCAAGTAAGAATCATTGAGGAAACTGATTCCCGAGGCGTTTTGTGAAAATAAGTTTTTCTTTATGTATTGTACTACAAATGTGAGATCAGGCCTATCAGATAGAATGGGTGTGTTATCTACACTGTTTAAAAAGGCATTCAAAAGCTATGCAATCACGCTAAAGCAAGATCATGCCCTTAAGGCTTGAAGCCTTACTAGCCTCATTTCTAGATTATGCCCTTAACGCTGAAGCAAGATCATCAGTTTATCACCGTCTTCAATTTTATCTTAAGCCAGGAGCTTCAAGGCACCGTGCTACATTCCTACTCACTAAGTCGCGCCCCCATAACCCCTGGCTACTATTGTTCATGCCAAGTGGGTAATGTTTCTAACCTTAATCTATTTATGGTCGGCAACAAGTTCAGCATGCATCTAGAAGCTATGTGAAAATAAAATGAGTTTCCTTAGGATTAGGAGTTAAGCTGTAATGTTCAGAACATGCAAAACAAAAAAATGCGGTTTCTCAGGTAGAAAACTTCCTTCCTATGAGCTTATCCTTTTTTAAGGAATTTAAAAGGCAATTATAATGTTCAGATCTGAGCTCTAAAGAACACAAATACAATAACATTACAATTAAATTTAAAACCAGCCATGAATTTGTAAAATTCGCTTGTTAAATTATTAATAATCCGACAGAAAACCAAACCAAAAAAACAAATCGAAGAGCAAACTTACCACCAAATAAGAATTTACGTTTCTTTTTCTCAGAGGTATCAGCTGAATCATCTTCTTGTTGTAAAACCGAAGGATTTGTTTGAGTAGTCCAATCAGCAAAAGCAATAGCACCAGATTTTGCAGAAGAGAAATAAGAAGAATTAGAAAACCAATAACCTAAACCAGAACCAGCAGCAATTACAGATACTGATTTAAGAAACAAATTCAGAGATGATGGAGATGACGACGATGATGATGATGATGATGATGATGATGATGATGATGATGATGATGATAATGATGATGAAGATGATTCTCCTGCTTGATTACGGAACAACCGAATGGTGTGATAACGATATCTGTTTAATCCTGAGATCAAAGGAGAAGATCTTTTCAACGATGAACCGAGAGACATAGTATCGCTGCAGCACCAGAGAGGAATGAGACTGGATGGATTGGATTTACAGGAAGAATGGAATGAAAATGGTGAAGGAGAAGAAGAGGGATTGAAATTTGAGGAGGAGATTCAAAAGTATAGAGGGAGCGGAATTCCTGTGTGCGCCGGAGAATTTGGGGGATTTGACCAACAAAAATGGTGGGCTTTGCTTTTATTGGGAATGCGCCGGAGAATTTGGGGGATTTGACCAACAAAAATGGTGGGCTTTGCTTTTATTGGGAATTACCGTGAAAGCTAGAATGGTGTTTTTGGGCGTATAAGAAACATTTTGCGCATACAAATTTATTTTTCCACCCAGGTGGTTTTATAAGGGGTAGTGTAATTACTTATATATCCTCAAACAATTTAAATTACTAATATGTCCTTATCCTTAATGGTTAGGTTTATAGATCGTGCTTTACGATAATCATAATATGTGCATGAAGCGATAAACATTTTTAGATGCTCCAAAGAAAAATTAATGGTTACGTTTTATATACCCATTTAACTCTGATTTTGTGGGGCCTTTAACCATCACTTTAACGGAAGTATGATTGATTTGTTAATGGTTTTGTAACGATAATCATAATATGTCCCATTTCCCTTTATTTTCCACCGAACCTAGTGCATTTATAATCCTTAATGGTTAGTTCAATCATAATATGTTGAGTTTTTAGATGTCAAAAAATTAATGGTTAGTTAGAACTGTTCTTCAAAAAAGCTTCTTGTAAGTGTAAATGAAAGCTTCTTGTAAGTGTAAATTGAAATTTCATGCAATTTCAAGCCGAACCTAGTCACGAAAAGAGATGCATAGGGGTTCAGGCGTATTCGATAATCATAATATGTGCTTAGAACCAATACAAAATTATTAACCCAGGAATGTACATGATCGGAGTTGAAACATATTCTACTTATTCAAATAGCCCAACAATGTGTTTCCAACGGGTTCGGCGCATACGAATTTCTAAATATAAGCCAACCCTAAACATTTTTCTTCCGTGACAGTTCAGTGTAGGGTTCGGCTTATTAGGACAATACAAAACAAGCCGAACTCTGGTCTACAAGGTAGGTTCGGCTCTTAATCAACACTTCCAGCTAGCCGAACTGTTCATCCAAACTCGCCGAACCTTAGTGAGAAAACACAAACTTTACGCCCTCTCGTTGGGGCTACGCCCCTCGGGGGACTATGCCCCCCGAACCCCCCCCGGATAGTGGCAAACAATTTTGGTTGAAAGTAATCTTAAAACTAATCACTAATCAGATTTATTTTAACTAATCATTACTATTAACACTAATCCTAAAAGGGCAGATTTGCCATTACCAAAAATATTTGGTTAAGGGGCTTCTAATATTGCTATTTACACTCCTATTTTGTCTTACTTGGTATGCCCAATAAATTTCTTGTATGCCTAAAAACAGCTTTCGAAAGCTAACACTTGGCTTTTGGCCCTCTTAAATTACCTTACCAAAGAGGCCTTACCAAACACCACCAACACTAGACATTCAATTATTCAAAGACCTTTTATACTTTTATAATCAAAAGTAGAAATTAAAGCCAAGGTGGTGGAACCCACCACTCCCAAGGTAAAAATGATAAATTGAAAAGGCAAAAGTATTATTTTTCGAGAAATGAGTGAATATTATTCTAACTTGTTTTACACTGTTTTCCATTACAACCCGTAGGTTATAGGGCACTACGAAAATGGTGGTGATTAAATCTCATACTTCTCTTCTATAAGATGGTAATGGAATACAAAAAGAAGTCACCTGTCTCCTCGAAGGAGAACCTCAAAGAGGAAAACCCTCTAGAAAAGTTAGCATACGATGCACACATTGATCTTCCAAGTACCTCAAACGAGGCTACTGAAGATAGATTCCCAAGAAGGAGAAAGGAGGTCCAAGACAATGCGAGTAGCCACTCATAAGGGTCAGATGATATCGACCCCCGGCATAAACGTGTCGAAAAGCAGAAGGAGAACGAAGTCAGGATTCCTGACCAGTCCAAATGGACATCTGGAAGAAACTCTAGACGGAAAGAGACATCGAGGAGAGAGTTCAACCGAATTAGGTAAATATCGCCCGATGAAAAATCTGATGAGGATTCTGGACTATCACGATATCGTCACCAGAAAGTTTCTAATCCATCCAAGCGGGATTCTCGCAGGAAAAAGAAGGTCCAAACGAGGGACATCGATGACACATTACAAGTGAGGTTAAACCAACTCGAAGCGATCTACAAAGAAGAAACCGGAAATAAAGGAGGCTAGAAGTTGGCATAGGTCATGCAAGAAGCAGGAAAATCACCCCTAGCGGCGAGTCTATTAGCTAAGCCATTTCCAATGAAATGCTCTCTCCTAAACTTCACAACTAACTTTACTGGAATTGGCGACGCGATTGAACATCTACGATCTTATCGAATGACGTTAACACAATGGAGTTAGTACGATGTCGTGATGTGTAAATTTTTTCCAGCAAGCCTGAAAGAAGAAGTGTTGATGTGGTTCAATAACTTACCAAAGGATTCGGTACAACTAATCCTTCGCTCATTTATTTGAGTTATTATTGGAGGCATACATGCATAACAGTCGAGTTAAACCAGGGATCTGCATGATGTTTCAATTAAGTAGATGACCAACCGAGTCCCTAAGGTCATTGACAACACGATGGAGAAATCTCTATGCCGATATCGGAAGGGTCCCCGAAGCCTATGCGATCTTAGGATTCAAAAAAAGCCTATGAAAGACTGATCCCATATTCGTAAGGATGTACGAAATAATGCCACACTGCGTAGGGAAATTGAGATAATTCCATGATGACTATATAGCACTCGAAGAATTCCAAGATGGAACCTACGACAAGTTAGCCATAGGGAACAGTAGAGGGGCGAACATCGTAGAACCCCAGACCTCGCAGGTACAGACCCGAGGACCTGAAAGAATTCACAGTGAGTCATCACGATTCAATAAACAAAGAAGTGGCAGTTAGAAAGGGCGAGACAACAACCAACAAAAGAAAGGAAAGTTTGTGGATCCAGTCTATACAAAACTGAACACCCCCATCTCTGAAATCTTCAAAAATATTGATGAAAAATATATGTTAGAGTATTTCTCGGTCGAACTCACAAGTGTTGTTATATCAAGCTCGTTGTCAAATTTAGTTTTTAAACTTTATCTTGATTTCTAGTCTACAATTAGTTAAGTATCGGACTAGGATAGAAATGTAGTTGAGAAATAGTGAATCACGGCAAGCATATTGCGTTATACCGTTTGAAGGCGAAGATCAACCGAAGTTTTGGGAGAACTTCATCAACAAAAGGTAAGTGAAAACTATACCACCTATATCTCAAGTTATATTCACTTTCTATCATTTGAGACGATATCGCGCGCATAACTAATATACTATTATGCATAGACAAGAATTTCGAGTCAAGTTTATCTTGATAATTAATTCTCAAAATATAGCGACTAAGCTTAATGAACATTTATTCATACTTGATGAATTTTGGTTAAGGACAATTTATTGTTTGGAATTAAAATCATGATTCAAGTTTATCATTCGGAAATAGCCTCGAACAGTGATATGTGTCATTGATGTTATTCAGGAATGTTTTGAATCGATTTAAAGAAATATAGAAACTACTGTTGATTTGGATACACGATAGCGGTATCAGTGTTATCGGGTGTTAAATGTCTGAACCCGTATTACATTCATGTACTTGTACACGTAGCGGAGTAGCTATATACATATTAACTTACAGATTAGTGGTACACATATTCTTATGTATATCATATGAAAAAATCTGTTTGACTCGTGAACCGTATCGGTATGCATACTTGTATGCAAACCATTTTTGAACTGTGGCTACGGAACCAGGTTTGTTTACAAACTGGTACGTAAACTAAAACAATTTTGTGTTCCTGAACTCGGCAGCATTTCCAAAATGGTACGCAAACCGATTTAGTTCTGTAAACTCCGGAACCGGCGACAGTCTTAATGTTTCCAAACCGGTACGCAAACTTTAAAAGTTCTGTGAACTCCGGAACTCGGTGTTTTTTAAATGTTTACAAACCGATACGCGTACTATGACTGAACCGTCTCACGAACTGCTATGTATTTGTACCTTGTACATCTACTAATCATGTCGATTAAATTTTGAAGTGTGTCTAAATAATTTTTATGAGGTAATTAACATTTGATTAATTCTCTAAAACTACTAGACTAATTTGATCACATGTTTGTGACTCAGAATTAATACCTTATGTGTTCATAAAAATGAAGATTAAGCTTTCAGGTTCAAACCGGCTAGTTTCGGCTAACCATGTTGAACGTAGTCTTTGTACATGGTTCGGTTAAGGTTTTGCCTAACTAGAGTGTATATCTTGTTTATGTGAATCAGATTCAAAGATTCATCCAACGGTGGATATTGTTTTCTTGGTTTCAAAGATATCTTAGCTTAAACCTAAAGCAACCTATGATTTGAATGTTTATAAAAGGGGAACTTCAAGCAACTAGGATCTTTGAATCCCGACACTACTTTTTGGTGTTTCCTAGTTGTATATAGAGTCCTATTCTTGCGAACCCTTTTAGAGTTTAGCGACTACATAGTCTTCATAGGGATTCATAAAGCCAGGTCCAGTTATCTTTCCTTGGTAACTCGTGTATCATGATCTTGTTCGATTGTTGATTTATCACTTGAAAAAAATTGATAGAAATCACAAAGTTCTTTTCGTCCCAAACTTTGTGATTTCACAAGTTTTATACTTGTGAGGTGAATAATAATCTCGGTTGCACTTCGAGTTGCATAATTTCGCATTTTGAGGTTAGCTAGACTTTGTCTATTGCTATCGATTTCCACACCTTTGATCATACTGTTTAATTGTAAAGGAAATCAATTATATATGCTTAGTATGTGGGAGGAACATTTGGTTTAAAGTCTTCAATTGAGTTGAAGCAACTCTTAGTTGGTGTGACGTCAACTAAGGGAATCAATTGCGCGGAGTCCTGCTGGGATTCAAGAGGCGTATTGTACCTTAATTCGCGGGATACCTTTTAGGGATCAACTACATTTCAGTCCGGAGTTAATTGGAAGTTTTCTAGTGTCTATAGCCACTTAATACAGTTTGGTGTTCAATATTGACTAGGTCCCGTGGTTTTTCTGCATTTGCGGTTTCCTCGTTAACAAAACTTCTGGTGTATGTGTTATTTATTTTTCTGCATTATATTGTTTATCTTTGAAAATGCGGGGGTCTAACAACCTCACCCAATATTTCGATTAGCAATATGTATGGACAACTTCGGGTTGTTTTCTAGAGAATCAACAAGACTCAATCAATAGAAAATACTCAATGAGTTATTATCTCAATATCTCGATTTGATTTACTCAAGCAAATAAGATTCGCGAGTCTAATCAAAGAGAGATAACTTAGATGGTACCAAATACCAATATCCAAGTGTCAATCGATTTAAATCAACAACCAATAAGGTCGGATATTCTAATCGATTGAACAACGCATAACCTGTATTATTTCAATTATATAAAAATATAATGTGGAAAAGAAATAACACATATACTAGAATTTTGTTAACGAGGAAACCGCAAATGTAGAAAAACCCCGGGACCTAGTCCAGATTAAACATACATTGTATTAAGCCGCTACGGACACTAGACAACTTCAAATTAACTTCGGTCTGGATTGTATTTGAACCCAAACCAATCTCACACTGATCCAAGGTACAGTTATGCTCCTACGCCTCTGATCCCAGCAGGATACTGTGCACTTGATTCCCTTAGCTGATCTCACCCACAACCAAGAGTTGCTACGATCCAAAGTCGAAGACTTTAGCGACCAAATCTGTCTCACACGGAAAAGTCTACAGGTAATAGATAAATTCGTCTCCCATGAATAAACCTACAAGTTTTGTTCCGTCTTTTGATAAATCAAGGTGAACATGAACCAATCGATAAAACTAGACTTATATTCCCGAAGAACAGCTCAGTTTCATCAATCACCTCACAATAAACTTAATCGACGCAACGAAGAATATTATTGAGGAATCACAAACAATGAGACGAAGATGTTTGTGACTACTTTTATCTTGCCTATCGAAGATAGAAATCTCAAGACAATTATTACAATTGTACTTGTACGATAGAAAGAACAAGATCAGATCACACAACTACAAGAAAAGTAGTATCGGTCTGGCTTCACAATCCCAATGAAGTCTTTAAGTCGTTAACCCGAATTTAGAGAGAAAACTCAATGGTTAAAGGAGATCAACTCTAGCTTAGAGAAAACTAGTATCACACAAGAAATATGTGTGGGGATTAGTTTTTCCAATAGCTAGAGTTCCCCTTATATAGTCTTTCAAATCAGGGTTTGCAATCAATGTTAGGTTGCTAACAAAGCATTCAATATTCACCGTTATATGAAAACCTGATTAGATACAAGCTAATATCTCTCAACCGTTAGATCGAAAACTTAGCTTGCCATACACACATGTACTTGACGTTTTGGGATTGGTGTAACCGTACCCAAACGTGTACAATGGTTGGTTCAATATTAGTCAACCAAATGGTTAACCAAATGATAACTTTTATATCAACCATATTCTTCTTCACCATAACTAGTCCAAATGACTCAAATGAACTAGTTAGAGAGTTGTTCAATTGCTATGATATCTCAAGTACTACAAGAGACACAATTGAATCAAAAACGATGTGATTCACTCGAATCATTAATCATGAACCATAAATCCACGGTTTGCAAAAGCATCCCTTAGTAATTTAAGAATAAATTCACGAACAACGTTTTCAGACATAACCTCTTGAGTTCACGGACTCAAGCTAACCGGTTGAAGTTAATAAACTCCATCAGAATTTCTCGGGATGAGAACTTCCGTCAGTTCACGGACTGGGTTCTCGGACTGCAACTGAGCTTCAACTTCAGCAGATATTCTCGGGTTCGAGAACTTACGCCAGTTCGCGGACTGAGTTGCGGCTCACGTTCCGGTTCCACTTGATCAACAAAGTTTGCAAACTTCGATTCAAGTGCTAAGGACTTATACATATATGTGTTGCCACAACAATGTTTATATCCTCCAATGGTTATATAGTCTAAACTCCCATTTCAATCATTGAAATATTCTCAGAGGACGTCATATAGTTGTTTTCACGAACTAGTTTTCGTCAGAGCGATTTTCAAAGTGATTGATATATAACATGACTTTCGTCACTAGGCAAAGATGAACTTGGCTAAAGCGAAAGCTTTACCAACACCCATTTCGAGAAATAGATAAGCGAGATATACTCAGCTCGAAATGTCACATGTGCATATTCTTAGTCTATATAGTAAAACGACTTTTGTCTCAAGATAGGAGATAGAGTAGATATACTTTTGAGTGATAGATAAGTTCAAGTCTCCACATACATTTTAGTCGATGAAGATCTACTGGTTCCTTGAGTAGTTATTCGTCTTGTATGATGATCGCCATGGAGTTCTTGAGCTCAACTACACTTTCTATCCTATTCTGAGACCTTATCTATAATAGTCTAGAAATCAAGACTATATAGTTTTGATCAATAAGATTAACAAATATGCTTGAGATAGCAACACATGCGAGTTTAACCGAGCAATTCTTTAACAATCTTTATAATTGAAATATTACAGTTTGTGTGTTGATCAATCATAGTAGAGACATCCGACCTAGTTTTTTTATACGACTTGATTGATTCCTGGATATTGGTCTTTGGTACCGTCCAAGTTATCTCTTTGTGATATGGTTTACAAATTTGATTCTGTAAATGTTCTATCGTAAGAGAGAGAGAGAGATAACTCTAGATAATATTCCTTGATTGAGTTTAACTCTCAGAGTTTTATTGAGTTTGTCAATACAGATTTCCTAAGGAAAAAGTGGTGGTGTATTTTGGTACCCCGCGTTTTCAATTGGTATCAGAGAAGGCAAACACGCTAAGACCTAATAAGTCTATGTTTGAAGCAGTCTGACTATATGGACACAACTTGCAATCTTGAGAAATGTATCGCCAGTATTTGATGGCTCAAAATACTTATGGTAGAAAATTGTTATGCGTTCCTTTTTACAAGCCCGTGACTTCGAGACATGGAAACTTGTAGTTATTGGATACGATGCGCCAAAAGTTATTAGAGACGGAAACACTATTGTGAATCCATTAGGAAAATATAGTTAATCTAAGATAAGTATTGCAAAGAATAATTCAGACGAGTTAAATGATATTACCCATGCCATATGCCCAGATCTTTAGCACCATGTGACCTCGTGCACTAAGTTTAAAGATGCTTAGTATATCTTAGAAATTGTATTTAAAAGAGATAACTCAGAGAAAGAAGCTAGGCTTCAAAACCTAAATTATGACTGAAAATGTTTCCGTATGTATGATGAAGTTTCGTTCGATGAATTTAATCAAAAGGTATCTGGAATTGTGAATGCATCTTATGCGTTAGAGAAGACAATTCCCCAAAAGGACATTCTGATGAAAATTTTATGATATTTACCAGCGAGATACGAGTCTAAGAAACATGCCATCATGGAAGGGAATAACCTTGATACACTTTCCAGAAACACTCTTATTGGAAAGTTGAATATCTTTGATCATGAACTGCAATCCAAAGCTGGAAAGGATATTGCATTCAAGGCAGTGAAAAACACTAAAACTTTTAAAAGTGAAAGTGTTGACAACTCTGGAGATGATTTTTTTTATCCTGATTTTTCATATGAAGATATTGATAACTCAATATCATTGATCACAATATAGTTTAGAGAATTTCTTAGGAAGAGAAGTAAATGATTCTCCAGAGAAAAACCTCCAACGTCTGGTAAGCCACATAATCGTATTTCTGTCAATAACTGAGATTCTGATGATACTGACGATGAGGATATGCCATAGTGCTTCAAGTGTAAAGGGTTCGGTCACTTTGCTAATGAGTGTCAAAATCATAAAAAAATACATTGGAAACAAGAGTCTTGCTGCAACACTTGATGAAACATCTGATCATTATGACTCGAAAGAGGAAGATGGTTCAAGTGTAGCACTCTTAGGAGAAATTGTCAATTTTGATGGATATAGCAATACTCTTGATGATCTTGATCATTTAAATAATGAATCTTTATCAAAATCATTAGAGAATGTAATAGATTTTTCGTATACTAAAGAAAATTCTGTTAATGTTTCAGGTACCCTGTGTTTAGCTGTTAAAGTTGTTCCCGGATCAATCTCCAAACCGACATACCCCTATTGTACCAATGAAGGTCACAGACTCACACAATGCTTCAAGTACAAAATTAAACTAAAGTATGTCAAGAAATTGCAATGGAGGGCTAGTCGTTTGGAAAATATGCTTAAACTTGTACAAAAGTCCAATCCTGAGGTACACAAAGTTAACTCTTGTTTGTCTAAAAGATTGATTGATTCTAAGGATAAGGAAAAATCTCAAATAAAGAGAAAAGTCTAGGCTAAATGTTCAGTATTGAAGGATATTATGAATTCCATGTAGGAATCTAGTGGTGAGCAATCTAGTGCTCACCTCAACACAATCTAATTGTATTGAAGAGTGCATCATATCTCATGTGCCCTTAAAGAGATAAGAACTGTGCACATCTGGGATTTAGACCAAAATTGAATATTATTACTTGAATCTCAATCTGTTATTTGTGAATTTTTATTCATGTCTCAAGTAATGGTATTGTAATTTCGATCCATAAAATCTAAAGAAGGATAAAAATAACTTTTTTATTCTATTTTAGGTTTTATGTATTCTAGTATGTGAACTTTTATGGTACCGAAATCCTACATGGTAAATATCTTATACTTCAAGACTTATATCTCTTTCATAAGAAACTTTGCATGTTGAGTCATAAATTTGTGTTTCACAAATCCATTACAAATCATGGAGGCTCCAAGCATAAAATATTCTCGTGGAACCTATGCTACAATGGTTGTTGATACTTATCCAACTAAAAAGGAAGAAGATATATCATTTACTTTTGTCTTATCTTTGAAGAAGAAAAGGAAGAATCAGAAGAAACCTAGAGCAGATCATTCCAATCAGAAATGTTTTGAAAATATTCTTGATGAACTTAATAAAACCAAGAAGGAGGTGCAGGGACTAAATAATATTCTACAAAAATCTTTCAAACTTCAAGAAACTCTTGTTATTCAACAACAACCTACCAGGTTTGCAGGAACTAACACCTTCATCCATGAATCGTAAGTTCCTATGCCTGTTGTTGATAAAGAGTTTGGAGATGACAAAGAATTCTTCAAAGATTTTAAATACTAGGAAACTTCTTATAAGAATTTATTCTTATTTTTGAGAAGGATAACTAGGGTTTGGTATGGCAAAAATTGTGACTACACAAGCTATTTCCAACGTTTTTTATCTTGCATGTTTTTAGATTTATTTATTTAAATTCTAGAGTTGTTGGAAGATGAACTTGCAGTATGTAATCATTATTGGTTTAATTATTGCAAAAGTCTTATGAAATATATGTATCTTTACGTTTTCGTGAATCGAGTTGATATTTCATACATGCTCAAAAGTTAAATCTATTATGTTTTTTTTATAAACGGAGAATAGAACAAACTCTTTGAGAATTTTCTAGCAGTATCGATCTACTTGTGATCACACTTTTGTGTTTTTATTGCTTGACACTCTCCGTAATATTTTCTTATGTTGAGCCATATCGATCAAAATTATCTTTTGTCTGTAACTGGCGTAGAGATTATTTTAAAGTCGATTTTCGGATACAAATCCATGTGATTTTATAATGCCCTACAAAATCCTCTTTTTATAAGGTAAGGTCACTCATGTTTTTCTCTTGCGAATGACATCAAATGGGGGAGAGTTCTTAAATGAACTTGTGCTTAATTGCTTTATCTTTGTGGGGTGTATGGCTATGAAATTTGAAAGGGGATGCTTGTATTTTTTTAATCTCATAGATGAGCGCTAAGTATTTATTACTATGTGATATTATTTTAAAAATTTGATACGAAGAATTGCATTTTAACTATGTTATAATAATGTGGAATCTCAAAACTTCCTTAAAACTTGACGTATCTTTTGGTTGGATTCATTACGATCCCGCGAATTTCGTAACTTTGTTAATTTTATTGAAAAAAAGGGGGAGAATTAGTAGTTTCATACTACATACATATGGTTTACGGATCATTATGTAATGGGGGAGAATCATTATACCTATCATGCAAAAGATGTAAGTATTGATTAAGGGGGAGAAACATATCACCATAGTATTACTTCAGAGTTGGGATACAATTGAACTTTGGAGAGAGGAATAATATTATATTTCCGTAAAACGACGATTGAGAATATTTATTTTTTAAAGTTTTTATTGCTATGGAATCTGTTCTTCAACAATAACGATGTTGAATTGAACACGTTCAGAATTATTGAAGCTTGAAATTACTAAGAGTTCAAGGGGTTGAAGATGCCAAGGAAATCAAGACATTGTGGATTATATAAGTTGTCGAAGATTTATTTTTTATTCATATGGATTAATAGTTTTTCATTAAAATTGACAAATGGGGAGATTGTTAAAGCATTGCTCGATCGAACTCGCAAGTATTGCTATCTCAAGCTTATTGTCAAATTTAGTTGTCAAAAATATATCTTTTGTAGTCTACAATTAGTTTAGTCTCGGACTAGGATATAAATTTAGTTGAGAAATAGGATCACGACAGTTATCATTGCATTCTACCGTTTGAAGGCGAAGATCAACCGAAGCTTTTGGAGAACTTCATCAACAAAAGGTAAGTGAAGAATGAACCACCTATATCTCAAGTTATATTCACTTTCTATCATTTGAGATGATGTCGCATAACTAATTAGACTATTATGCATAGACAAGAATTTCGATTCAAGTTTATCTTGATAATTAATTATCGAAATGACTAAGCTTAATGAACGTTTGTTCATACTTGATGAATTTCGGTTAAGGACAATTTATTGTTCTGAATCAAAATCATGATTCAAGTTTATCATTCGGAAATAGCCTGGAATAGTGATACATGTCATTGATGTTATTCAGGAATGTTTCGAATCAATTTAGAGAAATATAGAACTATTATTGATTCGGATACAAGACAGTGGTATCAGTGTTACTGGGAAAAATATTATATGTATGAACCCGTAATATATGTACTTGTACACATAGCAGAGTAGTTATATACATATCCAATTACAGATTAGTGGTACACATATTCTTATGTATATCATATGAGAATTTGTTTGACTCGTGAACCGAATCGGTATGCATACTTGTATGCAAACCATTTTTGAATTGTGGTTACGGAACCGGTTTTTTTCCCCAAACCGTACGCAAACTAATATAGTTATGTATCCCTGAACTCGACAGCATAGATGAACCAGTACGCAAACCAATTTAGTTATGTGAACTCCCGAACCAGCAACAGTCTTAATGTTTCCAAACCGGTACGCGTTCTAAGACTGAACCGACTCACGAACTGCTATATATTTATACCTTGTACATCTACTAATCATGTTGATTAAATTTTCAAGTGTACATCTACTAATTATGTTGATCAAATAAGTCTAGTGTTTTTTATTAGTTCTCCAAAAACACTAGACTTATTTGATCACATGTTTGTGACTCATAATTAGGGATGCACATGGGCAGGTATAAGCTAAAACCAACCTCGCACCCACAGACCGCGAGTTTTTTTTTCTCGTAACCAACCCCGCACCCACAAACAACGGGCGGGTTTTGTTACCCACCCACTGCGGGTAGGGCGAGTTTGGGTTTAAACCAGCTTAAACCCGCAATAATCATTCACACACACACATGTTTTACTTAAGTTCTTAATAACTTAAAAAAAACATGTTTAATCACATGTTTTACTTAACTTCATACCTAGGAAGTTCACAGATGAAGATTAAGTGTTGAATCTGTTGATTTTTCGAATGTTGTCGATTTCTAGTGAAGATTTATGGTGATTGTCGTTCGTAGGTGAAGAAGAAGAACTGAGGAGGAAGAAGAGGAGAGGCCGAACAGAGAGAAGAGTGAATGAGGGTTATCAGTTAGCATATCTACTAGTATTAGGAATTCATAATGGACGGGTATGATTAGTTTTATCTAATGGTATATATTTTGAGGGTTTTTTGGGCGGGTATTAGCTAAAACCAACCTCGCACCCACTGACATCGGTTTTTTTTCCCTTAACTAACCCACACCCACAACGGGCGGGTTTGGACAAAAAACCCACTGGTTTAGTGGGTACGGGCGGGTTTGGGTATCATGGACGGGTCTTGTGCAGCCCTACTCATAATTAATGTCTTATGTGTTCACAAAAATGAAGATTAAGCTTTTAGGTTCAAACCGGCTAGTTTCGGCTAACCATTTTGAACATAGCCTTTGTACACGGTTCAGTTATGGATTTACCTAACCAGAGTGTATATTTTGTTTATGTGAATCAGATTCAAAGATTCATCTAACGGTAGATATTGTTTGCTTGGTTCCACATCTATCTTAGCTTAAAACTAATGCAACTTATGCTTTGAATGTTTATAAAAGTGGAACTGCAAGTAATTGAGATCTTTGAATCCCGACACTACTTTTTGGTGTGTCCTAGTTGTATCTAGAGTCGTCCTCTTCCTAACCCTTTTAGGGTTTAGCGACTACAAAGTCTTCATAAGGATTCGTGAAGCCAAGTCTAATTATCTTTCCTTGATAATTCGTGTATCCTAATCTTGTTCGATTGTTGATTTATCACTTGAACAAGATTGATATAAATCACAAAGTTCTCTTCGTCTAAAACTTTGTGATTCCACGAGTTTTATACTTGTGAGGTGAATAATAATCTAGGATGCACTTCGGGTTGCATAAGTCCGGATTTTGAGGTTAACTAGAATTTGTCTATTGCTATCGATTTCCACACCTTTGATCATACTATTTGATTGTAAAGGAAATCAATTATATATGTTTAGTATATGGGAGGAAAATTTGGTTTAAAGTCTTCAATTGAGTTGAAGCAACTCTTAGTTGGTGTGACGTCAGCTAAGGGAATCAATTGCGCGGAGTCCTGCTGGGATTCAAGAGGCGTAAGGAGCGCGACTGTACCTTAATTCGCGGGATACCTTTTAGGGATTAACTACATTTCAGTTCGAAGTTAATTAGTAGTAGGCTAGTGTCTATAGCCACTTAATATAGTTTGATATTCAATATAGACTAGGTCCCGGGGTTTTTCTGCATTTGCGGTTTCCTCATTAACAAAACTTCTGGTGTCTGTGTTATTTATTTTTCCGCATTATATTGTTTATCTTTATAATTGAAATATTATAGGTTATGTGTTGATCAATCATAGTAGAGACATTCGAACTAGTTTGTTGATACGACTTGATTGATTCTTGGATATTGGTCTTTGGTACCCTCCAAGTTATCTCTTTGTGATAAGGTTCACAAATTTGATTCTGTAAACGTTCTAATCGCAAGAGAGAGAGAGAGATAACTCTAGATAATATTTCTTGATTGAGTTGAACTTTCGGAGTTTTATTGAGTTTGTCGATACAGATTTCCTAAGGAAAAAGTGGTGGTGTATTTTGGTACCCAGCATTTTTAATATAAAATTATCTTTCCATGGAATAGGGATAAGCAGCCCGAAAACGCAAAAAACAGAGTGAACTATTGCGAAATTCATCAATTTTACAGCCACCTGATAGACTCGTGTAGAGATATGATGAGGGAAGTGTAAGAAATGATCGATGATGGTAAGCTTCAGGAATTCCTCCCCCCTCAAGTGACGGGAACTCCAGTACATCGTGTGGAAATCCATAGGAGGCACAATACTTGGGTTGTAATATAATTTCTCATTCGGCTACCACGATGGCAGCATTGGACGGAAACATCACTTGTCGAATCCATAAACTCAATTTCGAAGGGAAAAAGGTGTTAAACATGGTAAAAGAGCCACCGATGAAGGACTGGATGAAATATCCGATGAGCTTCTCAGCCTCTGAGGCACCCAATATTGGGTGATGTGTTGTGATAGTGGTAATTTTTTTTTTCAATTCTCAGATTTTGATTTCAGACTTAATAATATAAAACACTAAAAATAAACAAAATATATACACAATATTGTCACAATATCAAGAGAAACTAGGACTCAAGATTCCACCATTCATCACATTCAATTGGTTCATATAATGATTAATAACATTTCTATCTCCTTTATTGACTCTATTTCTTTGCCTAAAGTAGATTTATAAAACATTAATTGTAAATCCTAAGCATGGCGCATCAAAAGTTCTAGGTCTAAGCATACACCATCGAATAAAATCACAAATAATAAATACAAATTATAAAACAATTAACAACAATGCAAAAAGTCATGAAAAATCAATTATAGTTACCAATCAATTGTGATACATGGCTTCCTCCAATGTCTCAGTGTTCGGTTTAGCTCTTCATGGTGAAAATACGCTCAAAATATTAATACATGGCTCAAAAGGTGTTTTTATTGAATAAATAATATAACACAGAGATTTGCAAAGCTGTATTGGCGTCACAGAAATCGCTGTTACTAAAACTGTTGTAAAACAGAAGATAATAGTTGCTAATGGACTGTTACAGGATTTTGAAATTTAAAACGCTAAGAAATACGACTATCCTGCACATCTTTATGTTATTCATCTTTGTCTTCTTCCTGCTACTGCTGCAAATCCTCATGTAGCTTGATTTTTAGCTCTACAGTGTACCCCAAATCTTGATACCTTTTCTCTAGTGCTCTAATAATCCTTCTATACACCACATGTGACGATATTTCGAGAAAGATTTCCTTTCTTTCCTCCCAAGTCTCGGTTTTTCCTTCTAAATTTTCTTCTCAACGCGTGAACTGCAGCTGTAAAACTATTCATAAGATACTATAGATGATATCTTTCCCTTATCTCTATATAACTGCCAATTATTCAACAAAACTTTCCTGTTAAAAACCCGATAATTCTTCCACTTCACTATGTTATTTTAACCGAGATTTTAATCCCTTTTTAAGCTTCCAAAACACGTTATTCAATACTTGTATATGGTAAGAAGATTATCATGTACCAAATCCCTTGAAAATCTCCCACATAACTGCCAGATATCATACAATCTCCCGATATACTCTCCATTCCCTGTTTAATCGAAATATATGTTAGAGACCTTCATTTTCTTCGAACCCAAATCACTTACCAAACATGTTTTGGCTCTACAGATCGATACCAACCCAAATCCATCCAAAACTCCGACTATACCGTCTCAAATATTAATCCAGCAAACTCGCAGGTTGGAAAATTAGTTTTCATGTTTCATCATCAAACTCGATATCCAGCCCAAATCAGTCAATCAAATCACCAAAACCAGGCATGTTAACCCATTCAAGTCCATGTCAACCAAATCTGACAACTGAATCTATCTCAAACTGTCCAAAAAATCAAAACACAAAGTACGCAGTTGACTGGTTGATGTTCCCGCCAATTTCTATTTTTAAACAAAGATGATGAGTGCCCCTTATCCGGACTAGGGGTGTGAATAGCAAGTGGTTACTCCTAATCAACTGGGTGCCCCTTATCCAATTGATGAGTGTAAATAACATTTTTTTGGGCATTTCCAAGATACTTCTGGGGTGCTTGTAGTACATCTCTGGGGTTCTCTTTAGTAATTTTCTCCAGAGGTTCAAATGCCACTTTTCGAGCAACTTTTTCCACAAAAGCTTATTTCTCCAAAAAGACATAAAATAACAAAATAAGTACAAAATCGAGCACTATCAATATATACAATTGAGATTATATTAGACACAAAAATATTTTTATCAGTGGGGAAACCACAATGATCCTCTGTTAGTCACAGTGACCATCGCACTTCTCGAGCCTGAAGGAGACGAGGAGAAACCAAAGACGTTACTCTGGGCATTGCCTAAAATGCTAATCGATAGAGGAAGCTCGGTAGAAATATTATTTTATGATACGTTCCAAAATATGGGCTTAAAAGATGAATGCCTCATTCCATCAACATACAACATATTCGGGTTCAATGGTGCGTCGACCAGGCCCCAAGGAGAAATAACCCTGGAGATTCGGGTGGGCAGAATCCTGACCCTAACTACCTTTTGTGTAATAGATATAGTTTCACCTTACATTGCAATTTCTGGATGATCATGGGTTCATGGAATCAAAGAAGTCGCATCCACATACCACAAAAGACTAAGGTTCCCGACACCCGATAGGATCGCCGAGATCGTATGAGATTCTGGCGAAACGAGGTAGTGTTATGAAATGGATGTATGTAATGGTGATAACAAAGTTAATTCCCCTAAAGCAAGGAAGAAGAGAGCCAAAAATCCAAAAACCAGGAGGAAATCGATGTTATATCGTAGAAACAAACGAGGATAGAAGGTCAAACTCCATGTGAGTTGCTACCTCGATTAAATCCACAGAGCCATTATAGCAATTAAAGAGCCTCCCCGAAGTTGAGGAGCCAAATCCGGACTTCTCGGCCTCATAACCCACGAAGGACGTAAATATCGGAACGATTGAAAACCCTGAGATGGTTAAAATTGGGACCCTCCTCGACCCAGAGGAAGAGGAAAAACTAGTACAAGTACCGAGGGAGTATTCTGACGTCTTGACATGGAGAATGAAGGATATTCCAGGGATAGACCTCGAGGTTTGTTGGTATCATTAAAAAATTAACTCGAAGCACAAGCCCATGAGGCAAAGGATTATGAAAGTTGCGCCCGAATACCAGGAGGCAGTTCAAAACGAATTAAAAACTATGGAGGCATCGGGAGTTATCCGAGAAGTACAATATATGATATGGATATCTAATATGGTGATCGTACCTAAGTTAAATGAAGGAGTGCGAATATGCATTGACTTTAGTGATCTCAACAAGGTATGCCCAAAGGACAGCTTTCCGCTTCCTAACATTGACCAACTGGTAGAAGCAACATCTGGATACGGGATGTTATCGTTGATGGACAAATATTCATGTTATAACCAGATCCCACTAGCATAGGAGGACCAAGAGTACACTGCCTTCTTTACTCCACGAGGACTCTACTGCTACACGAAGATGTCATTTGGACAGAAAATGCAGGCGCAACATATGAGAGACTTATGGAGAAAATGTTCGATAACTGGATACATAAAAACCTTGAGGTATATGTAGATGATATGCTTGTCAAGAGCAACTACCTTAGGATCATGCGAAGGACCTCAAAGAAATTTTTGAACAAATGAGAAAGTATAACATGAAAATTAATTCGGCCAAATGTGCCTTCGGGGTCACATCTGTAAAGTTCTTGGGATACCAAGTTACGAAGAGGGGCATCGAGGTAGATCCCGCCAAGGTACAAGCCATTCTTGACATGTCGTCACCATCCATGGTAAAGGATGTACCGACGTTGAACGGGAGATTGTCAGCCTTAAGCAGATTTATTGCTAGATCATCTGACAAATGTGGATATTTCTTCAACACCCTGAAGAAGGGCGAGAATTTTTCATGGATCCCAAAATGTGAAGAGGCTTTCCAAAAAATAAAGGAGCATCTAGTTACCTTACACATCCTACAAAAATACAATCCAATTGAGGATCTCTATATATATTTGTAAGCTATGAATGTATAAATAAGCGTTGTGTTCACCAGAACTGATGAGGGGAAAGAACAACCCATATATTTCATCAGTAAAACTCTGACACCGATAGAGAAGAATTATACGAAGATTGAGAAACTTGTATTGTTCTTGGTATATGCAACATAAAAGTTACAAACCTATTTCCATGCACATACTATCACAGTCATTACCAAGGCTCCCATAGAGTTTGTGCTTGATAACGCCAACAGATCAGGACAAATCTCTAAGTGGGGAGCACAAATCAAACACTTTGGGGTCAAGTATCAGCCTCAAACGGAGGTAAAGTCCCAAGTCATGGAAGATTTCTAGGCCAATTTCCCTCTCGACGAGAGCGATGAAATCGAGGATATCCCAGAATGGAGGACGAGATGGATGACCCACCCGATCTGCTTCGCTATGAAAATCCGAGACGCTGGGAAGTATTTGTTGATAGATCTTGTAACTTCGAAGGATCAGGCGTCAGAATGGTCTTTACGACACCGACAGGCCGCATAATCGTGTATAACTTGAGGCTAGAATTTCCGTAAATGAATAATATCATTGAATACGAGGAAGTCATACATGATATACTGTTGATTATTGAATTAGGACCCGACGAAGTTTGACTCACTAGCGACTCGCAACTTGTCATGCGACAAATTAATAGAAGGTACCAGGCCTCAGACGCATGTTTACAGCAATACATGCAGTTAGCTAAGCATTACATCCGACAGATACCAAACATCACTTTTCGGCACCTATGCAGAAGCAATAATAGGCATGCAGACGCCTTAGCCTTTATATCTTTAGTGATGGCATACCCTAACGCAACATCTCTGAATGTCGATAGAGTACTACTCCTTTCGATCCCACTCGATGGAGATCTAGCGATCCTAACCACGAGCCCGAGCTAAGAAGCTCCACCCGAAGACGACTAGAGAACTCCCATCGTCTGATATCTAGCAAATGGTGACTTGTCAAGCGACCATAAATACGCGCACAGATAATATCTCGTTCAGGGAATTATTAGCTAAGAGAGGGGATACTATACCGACAATATTACTTGGGAACCCTACTCAGATGCTTATCTAAGAATGAATGACATCAAATCTTAATCGAGATCCATTACGGTGACGTGGGAAACCACAATAGAGGACGATCTTGGTCTCAAAAGAATAAGTTTCAAGGATATTTCTGTCCCTACATGCACGAGGATGCAAAAGACATTGCACGATGATGCGAAGAATATCAAATATATGGAAAGAGAAGGCATGCACCTTCCACGGATCTTAAATCTATCTTAATCCCATGACCCTTTACAAAATAGGGGGGGTCGACATTGTAGGGCCACTACAAAAAGGGACAGAGCAGATAAAATATCTAACCGTGGCCACAGACTACTTCACGAAGTGGGTAGAAGCATTTTCCCTCAGACACATTCAAGAAAAAGATGTCTTTAAATTTCTCTTCGAGCACATCATATATCGCTTTGTAATCCCTGCAACCATCGTGTCTGACAATGGAACACAACTCCGAGGAAAAAACATAGACCTGCTCTTCAACTGCTTCAAGATTAGGAAAAATAAATCCACACCAATATATCCTGAAAGCAGCGACCAGGCCGAAGCTACTAACAAAACCATTGCAGACATGCTGAAAAAGAAGTTGGATGGTCATGGATCCAGTTGATGTGAACAACTTCATAATGTCATATGGGCATACAGAACCACTCGAAGAGAGGCAACATGAATTTCACCCTTTGTACTCACCTATGGAACAGAGGATATCATACCTACTGAGGTGATGATCCCCACAACCAAAACAGAGGCATGAGAGAAGAACTAACCTCGGATATGATACTAGCCAAATTAGACGATCTCGAAGAAAACCGAGAAATAGCCCTACAAAAAATGGAAAATTACCATCGGAGGCTAGCATGAGAATTCAACAAGCGTGTCCACAAGAGACATTTTAATCTAGGCGAGGTAGTCTTACGAAAAATCCGTCCCTATCAACGAGAATCAAGAAAATTCGCACTCACATGGGAATGACCTTTCACGATCATCGGAAAGGCTGGCGAGGGAGCATAGAGATTTCTAAAACCCAATGGGAAATAATTAGATATTCCATGGAACGTCATATATCTCAAAAAAATACCACCCCTAGCACGATCTTAGGGAAGTGATGAAAGCGAACTTTGAATCCCAACTTGTAAAAGGTTATGAAACCTTCTTTTGAGATTAGTAAAATTTCACCTTTTGAATGTTTGTCTTAATGGTTATTTATCATCATTATTGTTGTTTTTCTTTACTTAATTATTTTTGCTTTTATTATTTTCTGTTTATTTCCCATTCTTTTATTTTTTGCATTGCATATAGAATTAGGATGTTACAAGGTTACTCTACAAAAGCCCATCAAGCTACCACACTAATCCGAGATAACTATTCTCTCGATAGACCAAGACAGACAAACATACCTAAGGACAATGCCATCTGCGCTCACGAAGTGAGATGAAGCAGGGGATACCCTAAGCTACCTAAGACATAAAACATACCTATGATAATTCCATTATGATCTCGAATCGAATGATATCATGTACATCAGGAGGTATCCGAAATAATCGACTCACCTTTGGCTAAGGTGTGAATCCATTGGCAGAGATATCGCCCTACAAAGGATGGCTACAAAAAATGTGACTCAAACAACTGATCACGTGGCTAAGGGTCAGGAATACCCCAAGGGGGAACCAAAAAAATTAAAAAGTATACAAAGACACCTACTAGGCGAGAAAGATGGTTCGATCCATTCTAGATAAGATGTTGTAAGAGATTATCTTTAAAAATGAGGAACTGATCACTCCCCGACCTTGTTTTCCATAACTAATCTAGCATACGGAACAAATACAATCCTCAGAGCTAACATAAGATTTAATGAAAAGAACATATTTCATTCCAAAAGTGAAAACACCACAAAAGCTACAAAAATTTGTGCAAAGAAATGTGCTTAAACATTGCCTCAAATAGATGATGACTTTATCAAACACAATTTTCTGACGAATCTCGCCTCAGAAAGAGCATGGAGACTTACAACCAAACCATTAAAAATTGTTTCGGAAACAACACAAGGACTTACAAAAACGACACCTTTAAACACCGCCTTGGAATGAGCACGAGGACTTACTACAACCACCACCACATAAAACATTTCCTCTAAGTACACACGAGGAATCATCAAAATAAAATAACAACAAAAAAACACAAACACTGAAGGAGAAAATACTAAGAAAAGCCACTACCACCTAGAACCTAAGAAAGGCGCAATAGACATTTAAACTTTCTCAAAAACAACTTTATCTTTTCCGAACCCTCGGATGGACCACCAGCAGTAGATGCAGGGGCAATTTCTTCAACAAGGGAGCGAGCAAGGTTCACGATAATCAGAGAAGCAACAACAAACTTTTGATGTTCAAGGCTAAGGGTAGACTTACATGAATTGCTGATCTTCTTAGCATAGTTAACATAATGATCATTAATCTTCTTAGCCTAATCATCGTGCTCAACCTCAAACTCTTCTTCATGACGAGGCTCAATACCGCTAAGCTCACCATCCAAATTCTCATTCTCCTCTCTAAGCTCAGCCACTTGCTTCTATAGATCCATCACACGATTGCGAGCCTCTTCGAGGAAGCAAAAAGCAAAGATGAGTTAATAAAATAGAAAATTCTAAGGAACAGACTAAGGAGCAAAAAATAGCTATAAAAACAACCTTCGTGGTTAGCTAAAACAAAATTTAGGGTCTTCTCGAGTTGGGCCCTCTGGTGATCCAAAGCACTAACTTGTGCCTCGAAGGAAGTAATCGGACCATCACCAGCTAGACATGAGAGCATATGTATATCCCGAGCCTTTTCTAGCTTGAAAAATTGTCGCTTGATCTTCTGAAGCTCGTCTCTATCCTCCTATCCTTTTGGAACACCGACATTTGATCGGACTGCAACTCGAGGAACTTATTTTTCTGAGACTGAAGCAATTTAATCTCCTCGGCACGAGATACAACCAACTGCTTAATCTCATCAACCTTCGCATGAAGCTCTATTGTACGATCATGATGTACATCCATATTTTTCTTGCTAAGAGCAAGTTCCTGCTCTAAGGAGTCAATCTTATACTGGTGAGAACTCAAATCGATCTTCACCGCATGAAGTTCTCGATTATGCTTATGGGCCATA
Source organism: Papaver bracteatum (assembly GCA_023529315.1). NCBI lineage: Eukaryota > Viridiplantae > Streptophyta > Magnoliopsida > Ranunculales > Papaveraceae > Papaver > Papaver bracteatum. Next base: position 2,561,755 of record JAJJWX010000447.1, on the reverse strand, counting down.
ATATATATCCTCTCCCCGAGCTGACGAATCGTGAATTGTAATAGAAGGACCACTTCAGACCCAAGAAGCCTAACCTACTAGTAATGAAAAACTAAAAGTAAGAATAAATACCTTCATGTGCTTGCTTGTCTCGGCGAAGACTTTCAATCTTCAACTTGGCAGCATCCAACTCGAACTGTATACGTCAAGCATCGCCCTCCACAGTTTTGGATCACTTCCTCGGCACCCGAGACTCATCCAACATGACAGTCTTCAAATTGTTACTCTGATACAGTAGACGAAAACAATAATTAGACTGGGGAAACTTAAAACACCTAATACACAAACAAAGAGTTGCAAAAACTCATAATGGTTACGAGCCGACACTGAGTAGGCTTCTCAGCATTCAAGACATGGGCTTGCTCTTCCTCGCTCATGCTCACGAACTCGTCGGAACAGAGGATAACAAAAACATGAGAAGCTTCACCAAACACAGTGAAGGAAGAAGAACAAGGAACCATGGAAAAACTTGCAAAACTACTAGCAAAAGCACTAGGTACACCAGTACCAACACCACCAACAACAACATGACCACCACCTGAAGCACCCACATCGGATGAAGTCCCCTTTTCAGCGACATGACTCGCCTGGGGAACATTCACCTCCGATCTCGGAGCCACCTTCTCACCTCGAGGGGGAAAAGACTCGTGCGGAAGCACATCATCCACATCCTCAAAAGGGGATTCATCCACATCATCAATTGTAACCATAACATCATCATCATTAGAAAGACCAGTAATATTAAAATCCATAACATGAACAATAACACCAGCATGAGCACTAGAAGGACCCGATCTGTCGACAGCCTTTCCTCGCTGCTAAAAGGCGATATCAAATGTTAAGCTATAAAACAGGGGCAAGGTATATATACCTTAAGAGTAAGACAATATTTTCTACCTAAGCATCCTCAGAAGCTCGAATAGTCTGCACCTGACGCTTACGAGCCGGCGCGAAAATCAACTTAAGATTCCAAGGCCTATAAGCAGGAAGATGACCGTGCACATCGAGAAGCATAGAAAGGACGCCACCAACTTCGTCCCAACCATAAACCCAGGGACCCTCGATTCGGAGAGGACACAGAAACCACTTCAGATCGTTGGTCTTACGAAGAGTGAGATTACTAGATTAGGAGGATCTAAATCAGAAAGAAGCAAAGGACCCCTCAAAGCATGACGAGTCCTCGAAATGCCCAAACCAAAACCCTCGAAATTCTCTCAGAGCTGTTGACACCAATAGCTCCCCACGAAGTTCTCGGGAGTATACATATCGCCCTGAGCAGGAATAAACTCACTCTTCTCATGACTTGAAACTGTACCCTTGCTACGGCGGGCGCATTCTCGGAGAATACGCCAAAAATTGCCACTAGGCTGAAATACATCCCTCTGAGCATTGAGATGAGAAAGAACCTCGCACTGAAAGGAGTTCAGCAGGCAGTATAAGGGCATACGAATCCCCGCCTCTAGCTGTGTCTCAATGACTATGATCTCGTTTGGACCACAAGGCTGCACGGCGATTTTACGGGTCAAAATCCCGGCCTGTTTATCAGGATGAGCATAAGAAACTTTGAACCTCTACAAGCGATACTTTACTTTCAGGTTCTCTAGGTACAAGGTATCATCCATCTCAGAAGATCTACTGACGCTCTGAGGCTTAGAGGCAGATCTCTAATCCCCGGAACTGAAAAAGTTCACCGGAGAAAAATCAAACGTCAGAAATAAAAAAATGATGGAACAAAAATGAGGAATAAATGGAAAGATAAAACTGAAGACCAATAGAAGTAAATCCTTAAAATAGTGACAAAATCAACAACGACGGCGATAAATGAAAACTCATGAGTCAACCTTAAAAAGGGAAGATACTTACCGTTTTGGTGGAATTCTCCCAGACATAGTCTGATATTTATGAAGGTGAAGTTAAAGAAGAACATGAAAAGATAGAAGGGGAAAGAGAACAAAAGTTCTGAAAACTTTACGGAAGAAGTGACGAATTGAATATGATGCACTTGCCTAGGAATATTATATAGAGGGTAAAATCCTTGCAATATTAACCGACGGCTCAAGTCCAGGAGGTCATAATACATTAAAGACTTTGACGTAGCGGAAATTTCGGGACATGGCGAAGGTGGAAAGACAGGCGAACGTTTTCTTCCCATCATACCACTTGTAAGATGAAAATAAAATGAGCGAACTGTGAGGGTAAAATACCCGATCGCCACGTGTAAGCATCACATGAGGTGTTCATATGATAAGAAGGTGAGAAAGATACACCGAATAAGGGCCCAAAATGTGATTAAACCAGAACCAAGATATCTACCGCTTCGCCTCATGGAGGATGCGTGTAAGGTATAGTCAAATCACACTGACGGTCAAGTCTAAAAGGAGAACAATGCATTTAATGAGAATCAGAAGTGACGCGATACATCTGTGGACGAAGGTACATCGTGTCAGAGACTCGGATGAAGGGCGAACAATAATGGTACCCGAAGAAGGAGCAATGCGACACATTTCGTAGGGGAGTAATGAAGAGCCAGTCCGAGCGATGACAAGATGTACCATATCATCATAAGCCCAAAAGCACCATATCATATCGATAGATGTCTACTTTTCCTATAAATACCCGTCCATGTAAAAGGAGATGGACATGTAATTTTTTATGGTATTACTTCAGAAAGAGTTAGAAAGAGAATTAAAGAAAGAGAGAACTACAAGTTTGAGAGATATTTGTAATTCTAAAAGGGGTAATACCTTCGATTATAAGAGAAAGTTTCTTCATCATGAATGTAGGTACACCAGGCCGAACCATGATACATAGTTATGTTCTTTACATCTTGTATTTGCTTTGAATATTGAATCTTTATGTTTGTTAGGCGTTAGATCTTCATGGTTGTGATATGAAAGAAAAGTGCAACTACAGTGGCATCATTGGTAACTTAATGTCCATTCTGTACGTCTTGGGTGCCTTGATTTTTGACTGCCTTCAAGAAATTTATTAACTTAATTTGTGATTATCTTAAAAATATTACTTCCTCCGTTCCACTTTAGATGACGTTTTGGGAGTTTTCACGCAGATTAAGAAATAGAGAGAGATATAAAAAAATTCTATTTATGTCCTTGAGAAAAGTCTTCAAACATTAATTGCTATTAGTGTATTTAAAAATAAACTTATGGTTCCAAGACAAAATCTTAGGGAATTATGGGTAGTTTTGTGGTGAAAATATAAAAACTATCAAGTAATGTGGAACAAAAAAATAACCCTAAACACTCATCTAAAGTGGAACGGAGGGAGTAGGAGTTTGGCTTGAGTAATGTGTACTAGTACTAATATTTTGGAGGAAAATTCTAAGTAAGGCGACATAATTTGTTTTAAGTTTTACCGGATAATCTATGGGGAGGGTTCATTTGCTCATGCCGATGATTTAATGGGATTCACAGAGTTTAATGGGATTTTCGGAGTTACAATTGAGGTTATGCCTTGGAATGTGTGAGAGCTACCGCGGATGTAACAAAAATCAACTCTTTTCTCTTCGATTTTAAAAAGTAGGAAATACCATTAGGTCCTAGGAATAATATATTAGAGAGAGTCTAGTCCATTTGACCCAGTCAATTGTCTGTTTGGTCCTATTTGATAATATAAATTATCATTTGGTCCTAAAAATTATCATTTGGTCCTACGCTGATGTCATGGATGATGTAAATGTCACCATGTAGTGGCAGAAATACTTTTTTGGATAAGGACCATATATATAGTCAAAAGGTAAGAGAGAGAAATCATTCTCAGATTTACTTTCTCTCTCATCTTTTTTTCTTTCCGGATCTAGTTTTCATGTCCAGCTGCTTCAACAATATTAGCACCAGAAGAAGGTGTTGACGATAATCGAATTGATGAGTTGCCGACAGAGTTACCAGGAAACACTAGCAATACATCGTCACCGTCATTAGAGGAGATCGTCGAGGTACAATATCAAGATGGACAAGAACAACCAACGACCATCAGGGAACTTAAATCTGGTAAGCTAGCTAATGAACAACAAAGGCTAAAATATCCCCAAGCAAAAGTATAAAATTAGCATAGCTTAATTATTTAGTGACGGAAGCAGATCTGTTTCTTTTCTTTTCTCAAATAATTTCTTTCTGAAAACTTTTGTGTCGCTTAATTTTGTTCCTACATGTTAAATCAAGAAGATGACGGTCATATTTGGAATGGATACGAGGAATTATGGGAAGCAGCAACTAATGGTGATTGGGAAACAGCTATGATGACGGTTATGATGACGACGACGAAGATGAATACAAATGTGTTCTTGAATGAACGATGTTGCTGTTGTTGCTATTTTTGGAGGCGATGAAGACAACAAACAACAAACTGCTGCTGTTGTTCGTTGAAGATGGTGAAGAAGATGAAGAAAATAAAGTTTTGTTGCTTTTTGTATGGAGTTCATTCCTGGGAATGAAGTCTGTTTTTTTAGTTTTTTGTATGGAGTTCATTCCTGGGAATGAAGTCTGTTTTTTTTAGCACGGAAGAAACTGCTGCAAAAAAAATTTAACATGAAAGGGTATTTTTGTCTATTTAAATATTTTTAAATAATTATGGACCAAACAGTAAAGGCGTTTAACCAAAAGACTAAACAGGCATGGGCCCACCTAAAAAAGGACCAAACGATATTTTTCCCAAAACTTTTAAGAATCTACTACTCCAACTCTTTTCTCTTTGATTTTAAGAATCTACCACTTCGTTTCAAAAAAATAGGCTTATTTCGTGTACAAATTACACATGAAACAAGCCTATCTTTTTAAGACGGAGGGAGTATCTTTTTTGCTTTGAATTTTAGGACAGTACGATCTGAAGGCATTAAACCCAATTATCAGGAAAAATATAAATGGCCTAATATATCGTTTAGATTTGTCCTTGGTGTGATATTCTTAGTTGCTATTCACAGTGTGATATTTCCCGACAATGCAAAACAGAAAACCTCTCATCTTCTTGCTCTGATCTAGAGTACCACACTACAGCGTTGTATTCCGCTAAATTCATCGGAACTAGAATCAAATTTGATGAAAACCATCCATTTTTAACAATTTTTTTATCATAATTACATTACAAATAAGTCCTATTCCCACATCAAGCAATTGAAAAATACTAAGGCGCCAAAAAACATATTCACACACACAACGAATTGAGAACAATCACATTTGCTACCTTACCTACTAGGGTGGTTTAGGCCCCCCCACATTTGCTGTTGACGTATATTAGCAGTAGAAGGGTGATGTTGGCAGTTGATAAGTCCCACTGCATATTGACTCACCATTAACAAGTGTGCAGACCATAACCTTTTGGAGAAGACTACTGTTAATTGGAAATAAGAACACTTAAATACTGTTGTTGGGAGAAGGCATTCTCTCCGCTCAGGCAAGGGAACACACTTTATCTGGAAAAAAGAGGCAGATAAGAACACTTAAATACTGTTGTTTCACTGGCTGTAGAGGTGCCATTTGACAATCATTTTACAGAAAGGCGGAGCTTGCTAGGTTCGTTTTTTTATAAATTCCGCTATTCAGAGTTCACCACCCCCAGCCGCAGCCCCCCAGAAACACTACCCTTAGTTCGACATTAATAAACAACTACCACCTCATATTCGTTATCTTAATAGATTCAAAGTAAGGCCCAAAAGTGGGTAAGAAGTAATAAACTTGGAAGAACTAAGAATTTACTGACAGTAAAGTAACAAATATAGAAAATACTATGTGTAAAAGCCGCTATGTACATAGACTCACCTTGTTTATAACTGCTACAGCAAAAACGATTATCATCGATATATGTAGCTTGAATGCCCATCATCCAAGATCCCACTGATATATCATCATGGGCATAGGTTTGCAAAGATGCACTGCAAATACGAAAAACATATGGAAATGAATGAAAACCATGGTCTGAATAGTTTATATTATTTGGCAGAAGTCTCACTCTCATTTTTATGCCTAAAATACACTAATCTGTCGATCTACTAATAACAATCCACTGAATGGCTGATCTAAGGCATTATTTCTACATATGTTGGGAATAATGACAACAAATAATTGATTGTAAGCATGTTATATATACCCATTATTTCTGAAAGTTTACTATTTTACGACTAGAATGCGTTAAAAACAGCTGTAGACACAACACAATATATACCCATTTCCTTCATAACTAACCTGTTTATGTTGATATACTGAGCAAGGTTTTTTGTGAGTATAATTAAAGGTCCAGCAGCATGCCTGAAGTACCTGCAGAAGGAAGGTTGTACTAAAAATATTAAGAAAATCTAGAAATAGGCAAAAGAACCTATTTGCTGATGATTATACAGTTTCAGTAAGATATCTAACTACTAGAAATGCGAGAAGGTTTGGCAATTCTTCACTGCAATTGAGCATATAGATTACTGGAACCAAATTTTTATCTGACTTATCAGTTGATGCCATAACCTGTTTGTTCTACTAGTCATTCAGTCCCAAGAGAAGGAACGAAAATCATCCCTACATATGACATAAAATCCCACTAGCAAGAGGAGGGCGTGAGAAGATTTTGGATAAATCACGTGAATATAACGATGAACAAGATGGCACAGAACTGAAATTAATGACTAGGATCATGATCTGGAGATTAAAAGTGGTTTCAAATAGGCAGTTCCAGAAGATGCATCTGACCCCTCAAATTAGTAGACTGCATCTTCCGGTCTTCATCAGTGTCACCTTCTGGATGGCTCGTACACCTGTAAAGAGTACTAAGCAAGAAAATAACAAGGTATTTAACAGATATGTTTTAGACAGACAAACCTTTTATTCTGTCTAAGTGACCCTAAACAACCCTAAAACAATTAAGTTTTGGACTATATTGTCATTATCATATGAGTACTGTTAGAAGTTTACTATTATATGAGATTAGGTTTAGGTTTAGCAGAGCTTTCTATTCTAGCGGTTTCCTAGTTTCAGAGTGTGTTCGTGAAGGTACTTTGCTACATAAATAGTTCGATGTACGAGTTGATCTGAGGATCACATATCATACCAGTCTTATTAATAATATATTAATGTTTATGTTTCAACTAACATTAATACTAAATTGCTAACTGAAGATTCACTCATCGTTGATATCAATATCTCATAACTTATCCTTGTTTGTTCCAACAAAGTTATTGTACTTTGTGATATAAACCTCCCTTAATTACTCGTTTTCTGGTCACAACTAAGTGAAATGCTTTAGAATGGAAATAACACTAAACTTACTTGAAAGTGATCTATATCTACATACTAAACAATAAATAGAAGAAGAAAAAAAGTAAGTTGGGTCCATGCATTAACAAAATACGGATGAACATGTACTATAACCACATAATCAGTAATACGGGTACACTTACGATTTTTCATCCCCAAATTTCCACCACTCAGGTTCATACCATGATTTCCCCCTGAAATCATTTTATTAATCAACGTGTAAGAAGGCAACTTCACATTAAAAATGCCAATAATGAATGAACAAGTCGAATGCAAGAGAGCTGCTATTGGTAATTCATGGGACGCAAAGTGAAAAGGCAATTTTTAACAGGTGGCATGCAGGGTTTATGAAACATAATTTATCACGACTTATCTTGTTAAAACGAGTAGAGAGTGCAAAACTTGACCAAATGTTAACAGCAGTATTGATTCTTTTTGAAGTATGGTTCCTGTCAAACCCAGTACCTAGATCTGTCAAGGGTAATACCAATCAAAGTAAGACTTTTCTTCCTACCACAAATATAATCCTACACCGACTCTAGCTTTCTGCTAATGAATAAAATCCTAAATCTAAGAATACATGGAGACAGACCTGGGTATTGGGTTTTTTAATGGAAGCCATACCCAGTTCAAGTGTTCAAGGAAATAGTTATAAACTTAAAGCAAGAAGTAAGATAACCAAAAAGTTGAACAAAACAGAGAAAAACTTACACTTCATTTATCACGTCCCCAGATTTCATGCACCCAATATAAGCACCACTCTGACCACGTCGGCTTTCAAGAACTCCAATCAACCCATCTATTGAAACAAAAATAGGGAATAAAAGATCCAGACACAACACAAATTTAAGTACCTAGATGAAAATTTACTAAGCATCTTCTCTTTATAGCAGAAACATTGAAGTTTACCAAGGTCAAGGTTGATCTCGTCATCAACTTTCACATAGAATTCTGCATCCCAAACTTCAACAGCTGCACTGAAGAAGAATTTTGCTTTCTTGGGAAACTCTTCTTGAGCTTCCTCATGACCATCCTTGTTATCACCACATGGAAAACAATCTCAAATTCTAGAAGCATTTACAGATAAGAAAGTATATGGTATTTTTGCACCCAAGGCAAGGAAATTAAAACAATTTGATAAAAGATGAATCACATCATTATCATTAAAATTTGAAAGACATCCGAGACGTACCAAGATATTAATAGATAAAAGAGACTCTAATCTGAATAGGTTCGGTTGGATAATGGCAGCATGGTCATACTCGGGGTTGACACCCAAGTCACTCGTGACTCGGGTGCTGTCCCAGGGGATTTAAGGATCACTGGAGTCACAACTCAGTGAGCAAAACCAAGCTTCGACCGAGTTCTGGAATAGGGTCAAAAAGGGACCAATATGTCAGGTATGTTTCTTGTTCCTTCTATTCTTTCTACTTCAAATCACAGTCCTGATTTATCTTTCCTCTTCTTCACCAAATTTCACTACAGATTCGATTCTCTTTTTTTTCTTTCATCTTTCCATCTAATTTCTTATTCAGAGAGAAATTTGGAATTACTAAGGATTTACAAGACAATTTCTACATCCTAAATTAGTTTAATTTAGATTTCTTCAGTTCTTTCTCCTCCCTTTGGTCAGATCTTATCAATATTGATCACTTCATTTTTTTTCCATCCTCATTCCCTTTAACTTCTTGTTTATCTCATGTAAGAGGTAAGACAGAACTGCCGAAAGTTGCCAATTAACATGCGAGTACATGGCCACGATTGTGACTTGAGGGTCAGCCAATGTGATCTGTGGCTGATCCTGAGGTTAACTACATGAACTATAGGAATTAAATTCTGGTGACATATAGACCAGACCTATGTAGTCAATCTCGGCCATCTCGGCCGAGATTTCGGCGGAATTTCGGATTTCGGTTTTGGGACATACGAAAACCGAAATCTCGCCTAAACGAAAAGTCGTCAGTTTTTTCGGCCGGAATCAATATATTTCGGTCAAAATCGGTGTGTCTCGGCCGGAATTGTTCTTTTATATTATTTTTTTCCCAATTTCAGATCCAACGTGTAATTTTCACCATAAATATGATATTAGTGTAAAATTTTAATCCGAAATTACACCAAAATTCCCCCGATACAAAGTTGTACCAGTGTCTCGGCCGGGGCCGAGACACTCCGAAATTAACTACCTTGGACCAGACTTCCTCAATGTCGGTCCCTCAGCTAATTAAAAGCTCAAAGTATTGCACAAGCAAGACCAGTGAGAGCATGTTCCTTTAAAGTATATTCTATAAATGCATATTAAGATCAGAGACATGTATGCCTATCTGCTGCTTATTTCGAGATGCCAGGAACCCTGTCTATACCTTCAGTCATGTATAAAATGATCAATGGTTTAGATAGTTTCGACAAAAGAAGGCCTAAAAAGGAACACATGAAAATTAACCAAGAACAACCATATGTTTGTAAAGAAAGTCAGAATCAACAACTCACAAGGATCAAGAAGTCTTTCATCATGCGATTTTCCTCATCAATATTCCGATCAAGGCTATCACCTCGATTAGCGCTGCGACCGATAACAAAGCGGATGACAACTCCTTTTTCCTCGAGTTTCTTTAACGCATCACCTGCAAATTGTGATAAGGATTGCTTTTAAATCCAACACATTGACTATTCAAGCCATCTAGACGATTAAACAAGAGTAAGTTTGGTGTTCGTGCCAATGTATATAACTAAACAGATTTTGTTTTATTCAACAGTCATAAAAGAATAGCCTAAACAAGGAAAAACCTTGACTCAAGTACGAAAGATGACTTTATGTATAAACTCTCGCTCCCTCCCTCCCTAGCTTTACTCAAGTACGAAAGATGACTTATTGTACATGGACCATAAAAAGGCAGTTGGGAAATTCATAGAAAATCAGAAACCAACAAAATACAGGTTGGGATGAAATAGATTCCCATTGATAGTTTTAGGCGGCTGAATGGGACTAACTACAGAGCAGCAGCATGCCCTGAAGACCACCTCTGGTTAATGAATGACTGAACGTAAACATTTTCTCTAAACTGCTTTACTTTCATCATGTTTCCTTTAAGCTTTATTCTTCTCTATTTGTTCCTGGCTCTAAATTTTTCTTCTTAATTGATGTCTGTACAGGTGCTGCATCACATGCTTTAGAAGATATGGCTGAAGCTTCTCAAGATTGGGTTTCACATAATACTTCTCTGATTTTTTGGTTCTCTCCATTTTTGGAAGCTAAATAAGGTGCCTTTGGTTTCATTTGAGTGTCTTGGTCCTTGACACTAATCCTCTTTATGTGAAAATCCTATTTTACCTTATTCCTCATTCTTTATAGTTCTTGGTAAATTGGCTCAAGGGAGACGAGCCCCAAAGATGTCTAACGTAGAGGATGATAACATAGGGTTCAGCTCAGAAGGGGAAAAAAAATGAGACGAGATTCCTAAATCTTGGGTAAGATCAAGGGAAAAAGTCTTGATTTTGTCTAAGCCAATGCTGCTTAGATCAAGGGGAGATAGGTGTGAATTGTAATATGTAGTACTAAGGTATAAAAATTCATTTTGGTGTTCAAATGGTGTAAAGAGAAAAAGAACTTTCAAACTGTATGTCTGTGTCTGAATATATCATGACATAACTAACTGCAGCCTTACTTGCATGAATTACAAGCTAAAATTAGTCACGGTAATGGTATAATGAATACGTACATACACACATAACATACTAGAAACTAGGTGTCTCATGTCTGAGCATGTTCCCACAAGTTACACAGATAAGACAAGTTACAATCACTTAACTCTCTCTCTCTCTCTCTCTCTCCCTTCCCTTATATTAAACTTTTATCTACATCAATGAACAAAAATGTGCCGTGTCTGAACATTGGCTACTTCCTACAATGTGGTCTCACTGTATCAAACAAGAAAAAAGGTGTCATTTTCTGAAATGCCAATCACATTAGAAGTGGATGTTCTAGATTAATGTACCATATAAATTATTCTACAAACACAACACAAGATACAACAACTAGAAGTTTGACGTGTTAGTATGCTGGTTATTTCCCTGACGTACATTATCACCTATATTGCACACATAAGTGTTTTGGTAGAATGCTGGTTATCTCTTTTATAATGTGGTCTCAATAGTATAGAAACAAGAAAAAGGTGCCACTGTGTCATGCCAGTCAGACCAGATGTTCTACTTAGGACCAGACAGTCAATAGGCACAATGTGTTTTGTACGGCAAAATTATCATTCAACTTGTCCATAACTCAGAGAACCTCAAGTAAACATGAAGAGGAGTTCCCAGGCATCTACCACATGTACATATATTCAACATACCAACACCATGATAAGAGAACAATTGACCATGTTACTGATGTCTGCACAGTAAGCAGTCAAACATCAAATGTTATTTCGAACTAAAAACAGTTCTTGGAAAACCCACTTCAATTATCAAAGATTCAAACTTATTTTTCACTAAAAACTGCCTTCAGTAGCCATCCACCAATATTTAAATAGTATATGTTTGTCACTGACTATGAAAGTAAATTCCAATGAAATGTTCTTTTGAGAAATGAGATCCAAGTTATTGCATCTCTTTTTAATAAAGTGGCATAGCTCAATTTCCCATACCAAATCAATCTAGCGAGTGAAACAGCATGAAAAGTATCTCATAGCTTCAGTTCTATAGATTTGTGCAGAAATACAATTTCATAGTTCTAAAGATGGTCAAGTAACTAAATTCAAGACTTAGAACTCACCTTTTGGCATCCAAGACCCTCTGAAAACATTCCTCCTCAAGCGACTTCCAAAACCAGTATAAACTCCAATAACAGCAAGAAGCTTTTTCTGCCCAGAAACATTTTGCTGCGACTGGCGCTTGAGATATCCTTGACTCCTTGCCAACGTTAAATCCATCTCAACTTCCACAATCCTCTTAGCTAAATCTCTGAGTAATCAATCAGTTTATCAAATAAGAAGAATTAAAATTCGTCTAGTACAAATCCAAATCAACAACCAGATAAACAAAAGCCAGAAATATAAAAATGTAGACCTTCTCTCGGCATAACTTACTTGCATCCAAGAATCATCAATTTATCTTCAACTGCTAGTACTTTTGGTGGCTATAAGAAACAATTAATTAACAAAATCATAAATTAAATCGTGATTATCAAATAAAAGTGGAAATTTTAATGAAATTGAGCATCAAACAACCATACCTTGCCGGAATTCTTTTGCAGAAGACTGTTAAGTACCATTCTGTTCTCAGCATCTTGCCATAATCTGATAAAATTAACGCAACAATTCTATCAGGACAGATTCAAGAAACTAGGGCATTATATAAAGGAACTAGGGCTTGCATTATAAAATACCTGCCAGCAACGTAGAGCCAAGCAAAGCAAGAAAAGAAGGCCATGACGACTGACGTTTTGCTGGTTTTCAAAGATTTCGATTTCCCTCGCCGCTCGTTCTTCATATTGATAGTAGAAGCAGAAGGAAGAAATGAAGAGCTATTCTCCATCCCTCACCAAATTAAACACACAAATCTAAATTCGCTGATCTAGAGATACAAATTACAGCTTGTAGTATAAATGTTAAAACTGAAATGAAGTTGAGAGAATTCCAGATCCAAAGAGAAAAAACGTAATTGAGCAGAAAAGAAAAACGTTTACAGGAAAAACGAGCAGAAAAGACGTAAGCAGATCAGTCCAGTCACCAGTGATTCATATCATAAGCATCTCCGGTGGTTGGATGCGTGCCCCAAAAGCACCGTCTATTGTTTAGCAACCGGAAATTTAAAAAGTCCATTGCACTATGTTCCAATTTTTTCTCTTTCTTCGTTCTAGTGCGATAACGTCAAGCGATAAGTCAACTAAGTCAACCAAAAAATTTTCTTCAAACTTGATTTCATCTGCTTCAATTCTGTTTAATCTTATCTTGTTGTTGTTCTTATAGTCCTGATCTTTTATTAGATAATATTTATTGGCTTTGATTTTGTCCAATTTCCCCTCTTTTTTTTACCTGGCATATTTAGGGGCCAACCAAAAAGATTTAGGGGCCAACAATAAAACAAAATAGGGTCACCCAAATGTAAAACGAAGCCACCTCTTATCTCGCGTAATTCGTAATGGCCAAACTAACCTCTAATAATCGGTTGATAAATAAGGATCTTTATCTACCGAATCATTCGGTAGAAAAAAAAAATAACTATCGGGCCGATTGTGGACGCTTTAGTGTTAGGAAGAAATGTGTATCATTTTTTTTTTTTAGGAGACTGTTTCATTTTTTTCATTTGTTGTCTGTTATAGTTCTAGAGAAGAAGAAGAATGGTAATAGTGAAAAACCAATTTTTTTAGAAATAGGCAACAAAAATGGATGTATTTGAAGAAGTTGTTGAGAATGGTCGTGAAGAACTTAATGTTGAAGGATCACGACTGTTTAGAGAAGACGATTTGGGGTATATGTTGAATGATCCAAACTTTTGTGGAGAGGAAACCCTAGACGACGCTTTCATGGAGGAAACCGGAGAATCAACCGAGATCGAAGCTAACGATGCATCTAACACACATGTATTGTGTTAAGAAACTCATAACCCACTTTGTATGCGTTTGTATGAGTTTTGAAACGATAAAACTCGATTAATGCATGTATTTAACGCCATGAACTACCCAGAATCGGTAGCTAATGTATTCACATGTCTACCGAATACAACCTCCTGAGTACCAAATATTTACAATCGTTAGTTTAAATAATGTATATTACTACCGAATAGTTAAAAAAACCCCAAATTGATTTTTCTAAATAGCTACATTCGGTAATTATTAAAGTGCATTTACTACCGAATGTCCCCAAAATCGAAATCCTCAAAATTATGAAACTCATTAATTCTTATCTTTTATATTCGGTAGTATTAAAAGTTTATATAACTACCGAATGTATCTTTGGCCCCAAATTCAAATTCTCACAATCTTGTAAAAATAGTTATTCTTCTGTGAAAATCGGCGTATTATTTATAACTTTACCGTCCGATTGTCTATACTCGGAAGTAATACCAGATATATGTCTTCCGATTATGATTATTTTTGTACTCAGGAGACTGTCTAAATCTTTCTATTAACATCGGTAGTTTTGTTGACACAAGATGCGTCCGATTATATGACAATCGGTTGTAAAACGTACATAATGTCTTCCGATTGTGAATGTAAAACATGTTGCTTCATTTTTGCAGGCCGTTGTAGCGGTTTTTGATGATTTCTATTTGAGGCCCGATACTTCGTTACAATACGCATTATTATTATTATTATTCAAATACGTATGTTAAATGCTTATACTTATGATATTAGTTTTGTTATATTCGTGTTTAGTCATTTGCAAGTAAGAAGGAGGCACAAGGCAAAAGATAACGTGTGCGTTGTAGTTCAAAACAATCATGTGGGTGAAACTCGATTTGAAATGATTTGTGAGCGAGGTGGGGATAGAAAGAGTCACGAGGGAAAGAATAGTAAGTACATAAGGAAGACGCAGAGGAAATACCGAAGCAATACAAAGAAAATCGGATGTCCTTTCAAGATTGTCTTCTATAAGCCCGAAGGTAAGGAAGGTTTAGAGTGGAAAATGTATAAAGTTGATAATGGTTCTCATAACCACGATGATCCGGATACTTTACTTGGACATGTAATGGTTGCCAAGCTAAAACCAAGAGAAATGGAGACGGTGAAGTCTATGAGGATCCAAAAAGCGAGTGCGATCTTAAGTAGAATTAAGGCGGAGGACCCCAACAACTTGTCTTCTTTGTCTACAATTAAGTCAGCCCTAGCTACGATCAAATAAACAGAATGGGATGGTAGAACGGTCATGCAACAATCGGAGTGGTTATCGGATTTACACGACTACACGTTGAGAAGGGAAGAAAATGATGGTAAAGTGGTTCTTATTTTCTTGGCACATCCAGAAATGATCCAATTGGCCCAATGCTTTTATCAAATTTTGTTGATAGATTCCACTTATAAGACAAACAAATATAACATGCCATTGTTGAATATTGCTTGCCACACTTCAGACAAAAACACATTTACGGTTGCATGGGGTTTAATAGATCATGAGAACAATGTGAGTTTCATTTGGATGTTGGAGACGTTGAGGGCCACTTATAATGGTGATGATTTTCCCAGGGTTATTGTAACAGATAACGATCAAGCCCTAATGCATGCAATAGCGGTAGTGTTTCCGGAAGCCCGAAACTTGCAATGTACCTGGCACATTCAACAAAACCTCAAATCCAATTGCCATCATCATTTCCAATCTAAAAAACCAAGGAAGGGTACGAAGAGATCGAAGGAAGAGGATGAGCGCATTAGTAAATTAACCATGGAAGAACGAGAAGAAGAGAAACGGTTATTTGATGTAAAATGGTCGGAGGATGGAATGATTTGGAGAATGTTTTTGAAAGCATGGGACAAGATTGTTTGGTCAATGACCGAGGAAATTTATGAAGCTAACTTGAAGAAATTTGAGGATGAATATGGCACGAACTATCCAAAACCGGTTGAGTATTGTAAAACACAGTGGTTACCGATTAAGGAGAGGTTTGTCTTTGCATGGACATATGAACTTCATAACTTCAAGAACGAAGCGACAAGCGTTGCGGAGGGGTCTCATGGCCGATTAAAGACTATACTACTTGGCAGTCAAAGTGGAGTTGTGTAGATTCAAGAAGCAATCCATGAATACACCAAACGTGATCTCGTAAAGATTAGAACCAGTATGCAATTTAGTGTACACCAATTCCCAACAGAACATGCTAAGGAAAGATTGCTTCTAAGGGGAATAGTTCATAAAGTTTCAAGATAGGCAATAAATCACATGATGAAACAATTCCATTTTTATAAAGCTTACGATGACGAGAATAATGTTTGTGTTTGCAAGGATATGATGGGTATTGGACTCCCGTGTCATCATAAGTTTGGTAGGTATGTTGAAGTGATTGACATCAATGATATTTATTCATTTTGGAAGCAATTAAATTTTACTCCAAGCACCCCGGTAGTTGATGGTCCGTATTTCTTTGAGTCTGAATTGTGTGCACGAATAACACAGCGTTATGCTACATCAAATGGCACCAAAAAGCAAATATTTATGCACAATTTGGAGGAAGCCCTTCACCCTTGTTTATGGGAAGTTGATGAACCTATTAAACAAAAGGGGGCCGGTAGACCCAACACCGAAGTGTCGATGACCATCCAAAGAAAAGAGTTGAAGGAGTATTTGTCTAATAAAAGAATATTGTGTAGGGCCGAGCATTTGGAAGCCGAATATGAAGATGAGCCGGATCCTAAGAAAAGAGGTCGTCCAAGAAAGGATCAAAGTGGACCCACCACACGAAAAGTGAAACCAAAGGTCTCTACCGAGCCTTCTCAATCAAGTTAATCCGAGGTGGTGGAAGAAGTTGTGTTAGTGGAGATCCAAGCTAGCTGTACTGTTGTTGATCTACTGAGCGACTCGCAACAAACACAAATAACAGAAATGGTGACTATAAAAGAGAAGTATGGTAGTCTTCGTTGCCCTAGGAATCTTTATGGAAAACCAAATCGAAGCACGTATACAATTATCAAAGAGTATTTGGAACAACTCCCTCCACTCATTGCTCCATTTGTTTTATCCACGGACGAGGTTGATGGGGATGGCAATTGTGGATTTCACGTCGCTACGGAACAAATGGGTTACTTCAAAGAGGCCGTAATCGAAGATGTCACCCAATGCCAATATTTAAGAAATAAGATGGTAGTAGAACTAATGAAGGATAAGGATTTTTATATGGAAATGATAAGGCAAGGAGATAGATACGATAAAGAGTGTGAGTTCAAAGATTTAGTTGCGCGTATAAAGTGCCGAAAGGGATTGAAGATAGTCAGATACAAGTATTGGATGACAATGCCTAAATGTGGATATATCCTAGCGGCAATTTTGAATTGCGTGGTACATTTTTTTGTTCCTCCGAAGTATGGACCTAGTATGACGTTTTCACCCACAAGAACGGTTTGCGATGAGTCGGTTAAAGATAGAAGAATTGTTATGGCGTTTGTGAATGAAATGCATTTTATAGGATTGAGGGTAAAGAAAGATTGTCCGTTACCACCATTGAGTAAGTGGCACGATTACTTTCCAATGAACCATTGC
This sequence comes from Papaver bracteatum, assembly GCA_023529315.1. NCBI lineage: Eukaryota > Viridiplantae > Streptophyta > Magnoliopsida > Ranunculales > Papaveraceae > Papaver > Papaver bracteatum. The sequence continues at coordinate 2,544,282 of JAJJWX010000447.1, read as the reverse complement.
AAGGATTGGGTGAAACAATATGAGTCCAACATGGTTGATTGGGATCGTGTTGTGAATAACAACTTTCCCGCTAGGTTACTCGAACTGATTGAAGATCATGATGACGATTAGTCTTTCCATTATGTGTAGAAGAAGTATTTTGAACCGTATTTTTTTACAAGTTTTTTTTTAAATTTCATTGGAGATATGTGATATAATCGGTAGATATTATTACACACAGTTTGACCGAATGTTAGATTCGGTTGGTTTTGTATTTCACCAAATTACCGATTTTAATCATTTTCAATTCAGAACTTGAAGAAATTGGAACACTCCAGTATTCGTTTGATTATAAAATATGAAAACTTACGATTGTAACTCTGACTTTGGAACTTTCACAATATTACATAATCGGTAGATTAAATAACATAATAACTACCGATTATTACAGAATCGGTAGATTAAACAACTTACTAGCTACCGAATATAACATATTTCAGACAATAATTTAGGGAAATTGGGCCAAACTCTATACCGTGGCCACGGCCTTCAAGAATTCGTAACTTCCATCATATGTGAATTCTTCACCTTTTTCCTCTAAGTAGTGCATTTTTGCGAGTGTCTCCTACATAAACCAAAACAAACTATAATAGAATGCATAGTTTGTATAAACTATAAATACGATTTGCTCAGTTCGTATTGTTTCGTATGAAAATACTTACAAATTGTTGGATCGAAAAGGTTAAGTGGCTAATGTTAAAGATTCACTTTTGTATCGTTATGTAATCGTTCATCCCTTTTTAAATAATTCGGAACCGATCATGAACTTTTTGGAGGGATCTTTTCTTTGGATTTCCATATTCTCGGACAAATTGGATGTACACTCTCCCCCAAAATATTTTGGGGGTTAACCTCCCGGCAATGACATCTTCACGTATGGTTTCTTGGTACCATTTTTTCACAATGGCCAAATCTTCAGCTACGTCAAAGTTCGACATGATTGTAATATGAAATATTGTGGTACAACAAAATACTTGACAATGGAATATGGATGTGTGTGGTTTGGTTCCTAAATGAGAAGAGGTTACCCACCTTATATAGGTTAAAGTTCGAACGGCTCTTTTGTTGATAATATGGCCGTTAGGTTAGGCACGAAAAGAAAGAAGAGGTATAACGTTCCAACAATAATTCACGATAATCAGACGTAAATGTGTCACGTTTTACCGCCGAATATCATATTCGGTCGTTATTGTTAATTTCATACCACCGATTATATGCTTTTTGAATTCTGAAACTTGTTTTTCTTATTTTACTGAATATTCGGTAGGAAACTTCAATTTATTGTTACCGATTGTGTGTGCATTTCGAGGCACGACTCTTTTAATTAAAAATAAGTATCCGTTGTAGTCAATCGGTACATTACGAAACATAATAGTTTCCGATTCAAACACATTCGGTAGGTGAAATAACTTCCTAACTACTGATTACACAAAATATTTTGAATATCATAATATGATGTAATGATTACACTTCGACAATTCCATTACAATGACTTGTGCTTAGCTTCGTGGACGTGTTTCACGTGCCCTAAACGGATTAAATCTGGCCATCGCCATAAGGATTCTGAAATGAGCTTCGAAACGGAAGTTTGATCTTCTCCATCGCCGCCATTCCTCGAGAGATCGTTCTATCACCTCATCATTAGTTTCACCCCTCAATCGATATTGATTCACAAGATAAGTTAAATGGATGAATTGTTGAACGTGTGCGTTTATTGAACCAACTCGGTAGAAAAAAATTCGTGAATTCTAAGCAAATAACTCATACTCATTACACCTCCTTGCCTGCGTTCTTCACCCCGTCTCGGATAAAATTGGACATAGGGCCTACATAAAGATAAATATTCTTCCATCGTGAACTCGGTAGGATTAATGAATGGTTGGGCCATTATGTTGAAGATGATTTATTTGATGTTGGAGAGAGTGAAAATGTATTTTTGGTGCATATAGGGTGAGAGATACCCTCCTTATATAGGTTATTTAACCCAACGGATATTTTTTTTGTTTGAACTACTAAAATTCGGAGGATAATTCATCGTCTCTATCTACCGAATATAAGATGGCCTAAAATTCCGAATCCAGGAAAAATGAAGATTTTCTTGGTTTTGAACTTCGAATAATCGGGCGAACAAAAAAAATACAAAACCTCCGAATTATCTGGATAACCCTCTCTGCTGCCTGTGGAACCACCCAGAGCCATGGCGGGGCTGGTTTTGAACTACTAAAATTCGGAGGATAAGTCATCTTCTTTATCTATCGAATATAATATGGCTTAAAATTCCGAATCCAGGAAAAATGAAGATTTTCTTGGTTTTGAACTTCAAATAATCGGGCGAACAAAAAAATACAAAACCTCCGAATTGTCTGGATAACCCTCTCTGCTGCCTGTGGAACCACCCAGAGCCATGGCGGGGCTGGTTTTGAACTACTAAAATTCGGAGGATAAGTTATCGTCTTTATCTACCGAATATAAGATGGCCTAAAATTCCGAATCCAGGAAAAATGAAGATTTTCTTGGTTTTGAACTTCAAATAATCGGGCGAACAAAAAAATACAAAACCTCCGAATTTTCTGGCTAACCCTCTCTGCTACCTGTGGAACCACCCAGAGCCATGGCGGGGCTGGTTTTGAACTACTAAAATTCGGAGGATAAGTCATCGTCTTTATCTACCGAATATAAGATGGCATAAAATTCCGAATCCATGAAAAATGAAGATTTTCTTGGTTTTGAACTTCAAATAATCGGGCGAACAAAAAAATACTAAACCTCCGAATGGCTCATCATTCCAAAGATACAAAAAAAAAATATTTTCTACAATGGCTCATCATTCCAAAGCTACAAAAAAAACTAACCATTCATAATCCATCAAACAAACCATCCACATACCATAACGTGTTTTAAGAAGTTCAAATCCGATCCTAACCTTAAAAACACTACCAAATTAAGAAGCATTCCATAAATACTATAAAAAGGAATATTGTCATTCATTTTTTCTTTGATTTTACTTTACGACCGAGACTACCTCCAAGTACACCACGACCACGAGTTTGAGGTCCTTCAGTTTCAACACCTTCCGTTCGACCGCTCGTAGAAGCTCGAGTTCTTTTACCCGACTTTGATACTGCTATCTTATCCGTCTGCCTCTTCGTGGATTTCTCCCCAAATTCTGCTGCATATTCTTCATTGTCTATATTGTCAATTAGGTCTCTAGCCTTTTGTATCTTCTCAACTGGCACGGGATCTCCCTTCTTAATGCAAGCAGTTAACATTTTGGAAACACAACTGAACCTATTCACCTATTTTTAAACATAATGACATACCATCAAACGGTTATTACATAAGATTTTTATCAATAATATCAAGAAAGTTAGAAGTATACGCACCAGTCTATCGTAACCACTTGGTTTGTCTTTGATGATACAATTATAACTAGACCTCGCCGAAGTAGACTTGGATTTAACTTCACTGATAACCAAAGGATGTGATACGCTCCTATACCAAATCATATAGCCTGGAGAATTTTCATCACCTCGGGGGGCTGGTCTTCCAGTGTTGATAATGAACTCAGTCCTCTTATCCCAGTTATCAAGAACAGTAGGTGGGCCTTTGTGAACGATCGTCATTTTGTCACCACTAGAAGAGCACAACCCCGTCTCCAATTTGTAGTAATCCCTCATTTACTCCATTGGTTGATGTTGTATATACCCATGTTGTCGCATCACCCTAGAGGGGTTGTACATCACATAACCTGTGGGGTTCCACAACGGTCCAAAATAAAGGGACAAGTCCGACCGAACATTTATATGCCCACTAACACGATCTTCCTTGTATGGATCAAATCATACGTCTGAGGCCTTCAATTGGTCCATAACCTCCCTCATGCGGATCAACTGCTGCTCTTTTGTCCTAGAACGGTTATCTTCGAAGATATACTTTTTTCCTCTAGCAGTACCTTTGCGCCACTCCGGGTCTTCTCCGGCCAACTTCAGGATATGGAAGTGGTCATAGATCCAGGCCTATATGGATAACAAATAGAGTTCAGTAGACCATATTTTATTTTCTACATATTCGGTGGTATTTGACAAACTATAATACCCGATTCTATAAATTCGGAAGCAAACCTAAGTTACTGGTTCCCGAATACTCAACCTTCATAGGCAACATATGTGAATCTACTACCGAATATACATCATTTTTAGAACAGTAGGCATTGGTTTTTTTCCTATATATTCGGTACTAATTTGGAAACATCAAGTTCCGATTATATATCTTTGAGAGTAAAACTAATTGGCCTATGTCCGAATACAATACATTCGGACGTAAAATGGGATCATGTACTAACGAATATCCATCATTTGGAGTTCAGTAAACTATAGTATTTTGGCCTATATATTCGGTACTAATAAGGAAAGAGTAAATTCCGATTAAACAAAAGCGGAAGTAAAACTATGTAATTTGTTTCCGAATACACCACATTCGGGGGTTAAGAAAATATGTATCCTACCGAATATGCATCATTTGGATTTCAGAATAGGCATCGTATGTATTGTCTACCGAATAACTATAGATTGACTAATAGAGTTCAAAAATAACCTGCAATAGAGCGACATTCCCGGCAACTTGGCTAGTTCCTCGCCTCGACGCCTTTCTCAACTCTTCCATCAAGAATTCTAGGCATGTCGTTCCCCAAGAGTAGTCACTGACTTCATGTAGGGGATCCAAAAGTTGTAGAAGTTTGGCATCGATCCGTTTGCTAGAAGTATTGGGTAAAATGACACATCCCAATACAAAAAAGAGATACGCTGTGGCCGCGTGATTCACTTGCTCATCAGTTAACGTTCCCTTTTGTTCTTTATCCAAGGTGCCTCGGAACATATCCATCAAAACGGTAATGTTGAACTGTCTTGTTCGGTAACTTGCATGCCTCCTAAACTCTTCTGTGGTCGTCTCTTCATCCCAACCTAAGCACTATTTAGTAAGAACATAAAGTTATGCCCAACTTAACTTCTTTGTGTAGTTGAACTTCACAGCTGTTCCTTGGTCAGGAAGGTTAAGAATCTGCACAACATCATCCGGGGTAATCGTCATCTCCCCAAATGGCATATGGAAGGTATCGGTCTCACGATACATTCTCTCCACGAACGCCGATATAGCAACACGATCATGTTCCAAAAATGAATTCTCCGCAGCATTAGCTAACCCCGAGTTGGTTACAATTCTCTTGAACCTTTCACATTCACCGGATAAAGTCCAGTCAAGAATTTTTGTTGGTGCAGCGGTAGGTTTGAGTAGACGAACCGCATCTTGATGATACTATTAAACACACGAAAATTGTTTAAAGTACATACAAAAACCCTTAATACAACTATTAAGATAAAACACATACACAGTACATTAATAAAAAAATACGATTATTATTACCTCAGTTTCGTATATTTCTTTGACCAAGAGTCTTTGTATCCAAAAATCAATTTTCCTCCATCCTCCGGTTTCCCAAGGATTTCTCCAGGTGGAATATTCTTCACCTTCAAGTGCTGAGGGACAAGATGTGATGCTTTCTTAGCAATATCCTTCTTTCCACTGACTGCTCCTTTGTTAGCTTTTTTGGGTTTTTGGGTACCACTTGGTTGTCCTTCTTCTTGAACTCTACGCACTGGATCAATTGGTTCAATTTCAGGGTGGGATGTAAGTTGTGGAGCACTTGGTTCTACACCTTATTGACTGCCTTGTTCAATTCCCTGTGGACCAGTTGGTTATACACCTTCTTGAGTGGGTTGTTGAGCACTTGATTGCACACCTTGTTGACTTCCTTGTGGTTCTACACTTGATTGATCACTTGAATTAGCATTGGCACTCCTTTCTCTCCTAGCACTAGCTGACACTTTCTTACTCCCTGCTCGACGAGGCCCTAAGTCGCCTGTTTTTGGGGCTTGCTTAGCTCGACTTGGTCTAAAAAACAACAAAAGAATCAATGTTTACAAACCACACAATCGGAAGCCATAGTATACAAACAAAACCCGAATGTAAACATTCGGAAGCAACAATATAGTTTTTCAACCGGAAGAGAATTAAAATAATTTCAAACCGAATATGCATCAATTGGAGTTCAGAAACTGTAATTTTTTCATAATGTACAATCGGAGGTATAAAACATTATATTCTCTTCCGAATATATCTTGGCCCCAAAATGGGATTTTTCATAAATCAATTTTTTTTAATTATATTTCATCATATTGAGATATTCGGTAGTAAGTGTACTACCGATTATTGTATGTCTACTTAAACAGATTCGGAAGACCACAAATTCATTAACTACTGATTCTTTCCATTTTCGTACACAGGAACATATGGCGAAATACATTCGGAAGAAAAACAAAACATATAACTTCCGAATTCTATCGATGTTCTTCAGAAATGAAGAACATGACTACATTCGGAAGTAAATTAAGAGGTGTGACCACCGAATCTGGGTAAATTGCAGAAAACCTTAGATTTTTGTTTTCTCAATTCGGCGAATTAAAGCGAAATAAACCCTAAAATTGATAGAGTCTTACCTAATTGGGGCCATTTGAAGTTGCCGGAGTGTTAGACTATCAGAAACGCCACCGCCAACTAAATCCGCAGATTCGTCTTTGTCGCGTTCTTCGTCATTTTCACCAACAATCTCTTTGTTTCTTGCTAAAATCCCAATATTTGGAACAAAATCCCGATGAACGTTTTTGGTTTTAGGTCTATGGGATACATTACCCGTCTCCATTGTTTTATAAAAAAAAATTCCTCCACAATCGGGAGAGCATAGGAAGATAGGAAGAAGAAGAGTTGAAATGGAGAGAGGGAGAATATTTTTCCTAAAAATACTGCTACAATCGGGAGAGAATAGGAACACGCCTACATTTGGGTTTTTAAATTTTTTTACTACAAGGACATTTACGGAACTTCAATATAAAAAAGGTTACCCCGTAACCAATGCCTTTGGATGAGTATAACATGTTGGCCCCTAAATCTTTTTGGGTGGCCCCTAAATATGCCAGGTTTTTTTACCCTAATTTTCAAATTTTTCTTCATTTTCTTTCTTTACCGCTTTTTTTTTTTTGCTTTAATGATTTTTTTTGTCTCTCTTTAATGGCAGTACATCTTCATTAATCCTCCTTTGTCCACACATCAGCGTTTCAGCTATGTCCAATTACATCATTCGAATTTTACTCAGTTGGCTTCTCAACAATTGGCGTTTTACAGGTTGGCTTCTGTTCTTTGCAGTGGTGCATCGATTTCTCCTGCTACTCATCAAGATAACTATTAGTTGGATATACCATATTGGACATATCTTATCACTTGGGTATCGGTATCTGGTTGCTTCTCAAGATAAGTTTTCTTTTCGTACCATCTATTTTTGCAACACTTTTCAAACCTATATTCATATTCAGCAAGCCTATATTTATAACTCTATGACACCTCTTACTAAATTTGTTTATAAATTTTCCGATTGCCAGACTTTCTTTCATACCCTTTTCTCATTTGCAATTTGCTTCACTCTCTTACTAATGGCTAAACCTCGTCTAAGTCATATTACTAAGCAAATGGAAGAAACCTCTTTAACTGAGAGCCAATTCGTCGAAGTGTTATATCTCACTATGATTCTGCAATCTTTACTGGAATCAGGGATTGGAGATTAAGTTTGGTTGGAAAACTTTATGCACCAGGAATAATGATTTGGCAGGATGTTGAAAGAGCTGCAAGAACTATCTGGCCTCATCTTCGCAGAAATAACCAATGGTATGTAACTGTTAGATCCGTAGACCCCAATATCTTCAGTATCAAATTTGACAATTCTGATGATAAAGAATCTATATTATTTGGAGGTGCTTAGAATTTAGATGGTTATCTGATTGTGTTTAAGATTATAATCTAACTATAGATTATCATAATCTAGATTTTACCATCTCTCTTTACTGGGTTGAGTTTAAGAATATGCTGCCAGAATTTTCTTATCCTGAGATACTTAGGATATTGGGATACATTGTTGGTAAAACCAGACTTGTCGAACCGGATGGTATTGATCCTCCTACTCCTAACAAGTAATGATAGATGCTAGAACTCCTCTAATATCTGGCATCTATGTTGTAAGTGCAACTGGAATTACTAGGTGGTGGGATATTTTTATGAGAAGCAACCTTACCATTTATGTCAAGAATGCAAAGTAGATGATCATTTAGATGCTGACTGTGACATGATGAAAGCTCGAAGGTTACAAATGAAAGAGATTGTTAGGAATTTCGGGTTTGCATAATCCATTATTCCTAATACTAGAAATCCTCAAGATGAAGCTCAGTTGTTCCTTCAGCATGGTTCGACTCGTCGTTCAAGACTCAGACAACCTGCTCAGATGCAACAAAGATCTCTAGATGGTATGCATATCTCATACTTCACTGCCACTAATAATGAAGCTTCTTCCTCTTCTTCGTCAGTTCTTCAAGGTGAATCCTATACCTGTTTACCAACTGTTATGGATGTTACTTGTGGAAATAAAAAGAGAATTCGCAAATGTCCAACTTTAGTTGTTGTCTCTGATTCTCCATCTGCTAGTATGGTTCAAGCTCCTATCGAAAACCAGGACTCTAATACTGAACCTAATGTTTGGGACATAGATGTTGCAGCTTACCATTCTCGGAACAACACTGATACTTGACTCAGGTTACTTCTTTTTCACTCACTCTCACTTTTCATTCTTTGGTTTTATCTTTTGATTTTCCTCTTGTTTTTTTTTTTTTTTTCAATATGAAGTTTTTCTATTGGAATTGTCAGGGTTTTAATAATCCTCATACTAGAGACTACTTTAGGTTTTGCATGACGCAATATGACCCTGATATTTTCTTTCTTTCGGAAACCAAATCTCAAACTAATAAGATGAGACTGTATCTCACTCATACTCATTACCCCAATTATTGGTTTGCACCTTCTTTAGGATTATCTGGTGGAATTGCTATTGCTTGGAAAAATGACATTGATATGGAACTTATGCATACTACCTCTGACACTATACATGCTATTATTCATACTCATGATAACCATCCTGATATCTTACTTACGTGTATGTATGGTGCTCACAATGTTGCTGGAAAAAATTCTCAATGGCAATATCTCATGGAAATGCATAATGAAGTAGATCTTCCTTGGGTTATTTTGGGTGATTTAAATTTTACAATGCATGACTCTGAAACTCATAGAATTAATCCATCTCATCCTCATCATGCTAGTCATGTTAGAAATTTTTTTTATCAGATGGGTCTCTTTGCTTTAGGTTATACGAGTTCTGATACTACTTGGTATAATCATCGGTCTAGTGATGATCATGTTTCAGTTAGGCTTGATAGAGCATTAGTTAACAACATATGGGTTACTCACTATACCCAAGCTCGTTTAGAACACCTAGTCCTCATTACATCTGATCATAGTCTAATATTATTGCATACTTTACCACATCAAAGGAAACATTCTTCATTCAAGCTTTACAAATATTGGTTTCGACTTGGCTCATGTAATGCGGTATCACCCAAAGTTGGCAGCATCAATTTTTAGGCTCTCCTTCTTATCAATTCTCCTGCAAGCTTAAGTATACCAGAACTCAGCTAAAACTTTGGAAAAAAATCTCATTTGGTAATATTGAATCGCAATTACATAATATTCAGACTCGTCTGCAACATTGTTATAATAACTACATGGCTACTACTCATCTTGAAGTTCAACAATTAAATCCTTCTCTTCAAAATTGGCTTTCTATTCAGAAAGATTACTTCATGAAATAGGCAGGTCATAGTTTTTTAGACGCTGACAAGAATACTTCTTATTTTCATTCGAAAGCAAACTTTAATAAAAGGAGGTCTCATTTACATGATATACAAGGCCCTTTAGGAATCTGGTTTTGACTCTAGACCTGATATTGAGAATATATTATTAACTCATTTTAAGTTTATTTCTACTACTTATTCACATCCACCTGTTAGTAATGATATTCTTCAATACTTTTCTCCTTGTATTTATGAGACAGAGAATAACAGCTTGCTAGTTCTACTTGATGCTCAAGAAATTAAAGAGGTAATTTTTCAGATTCGTCCTTGGGCTTCTCCTGGCAATGGTGGTTTTTAAGAGGGTTTCTATCAATAATGCTGGAATACTATAGGCCCTGAGATATCCATGGTGCAACATTTTTTTTATTCATAAACATATGCAATAAGCCATCAATCATACTTATCAAGTTTTAATACATAAAATTCCTCACCCTCAAACACCATCGGATTACAGGCCTAATAGTATTTGTAATATTAGCTATAAGATCATTTCAAAGATAATAGCTAACATGCTAAAACCCATTTTGTCAAAAATAAATTCTCTTACCCAAACTGCTTACATCTCTGGTCGACATATACAAGACAATGTTATCGTTGCACATGAACTGACCCATAGCATGAAAACTAAGAGAAATAGAAATGCTTTGGTTGGTATGTGTTGATGGTGGATTTTAGATAACGGGTAAAATCGTAAAATCCCATGACCTAGTGTTACCAGCAACACATTAACTAAGAGCATTTAATTCAGGTGTCAATAATTAATGGGGGTATTTTTTCAAAATATCAGATTAAGGTTTTCGACACGGAACCCTAATTCGAAAACCAAGCCGCATACTGCGCACCATGGCAACGACGCCAAAACCAAGCCGCATACTATGCACCATAGCAACGATGCTAAAACCAAGCCGCATACTGCGCATCATGGCAACGACGCCAAAACCAAGACGCATACTGCGCACCATGGCAACGACGCCAAAACCAAGCCGCATATTGCGCACCATGGCAACGACGCCAAAACCAAGCCGCATACTGCGCACCATGGCAACGACGCTAAAACCAAACCACATACTGCACCCATAGGCAACCATGCCAAACTAAGCCGCTATACCATTTGGCACATGCCAAAAATAGCGCCCTAGGCTTTCAAACCGTGAAACTAGGTCAACTTGGCTGTGCGTGCCATTGGCATATGCCAACACGCACCACTAGCCAAATTCTAAGCCACTATACCCTTTGGCACATGCCAAAAATAGCGCCCTAGGCTTGCAAACCGTGCAACTAGGTCAACTTGGCCGTGCGTGCCATTGGCACATGCCAACACGCACCACTAGCCAATTTCTAAGCCGCTATACCATTTGGCACATGCCAAAAATAGCGCCCTAGGTTGCAAACAGTGCAACTAGGTCAACTTGGCCGTGCGTGCCATCGGCACATGCCAACACGCACCACTAGCCAATTTCTAAGCTGCTATACCATTTGGCACATGCCAAAAATAGCGCCCTAGGCTTTCAAACCGTGCAACTAGGTCAACTTAGCTGTGCGTTCCATTGGCACATGCCAACACGCACCACTAGAGAATTTCTAAGCCGCTATACCGTTTGGCACATGCCAAAAATAGCGCCCTAGGCTTGCAAACCGTGCAACTAGGTCAAATTGGCCGTGCATGCCATTGGCACATGCCAACATGCACCACTAGCCAATTTCTAAGCCGCTATACCATTTGGCACATGCCAAAAATAGCGCCCTAGGCTTGCAAACCGTGCAACTAGGTCAACTTGGCTGTGCGTGCCATTGGCACAAGCCAACACACATCACTAGCCAGTTTTTTATTTTCAAGCCGCTATGCCCAGCTAGCGCCCACGACTTGTCCCAATAGCCATGCGTGCCATTGGCACATGCCAACACGCATCACTAGCAAATTTCTATTTTCAAGCCTCTATACCATTGTAGCGCCCGCGACTTGTCCAAAGTAGCCGTGCGTGCCATTGGTACATGCCAACACGCAACCACTAGCCAATTCTCATTCCAAATCCGCTATACCATTGTAGAGCCCGCGACTTGGCCAAAGTGGCCATGCATGCCATTGGCACATGCCAACACGCAACCACTAGCCACTTTTATCCCCAACCTGCTAGCCAATTTCCAAGGCATTCCGCACATGCCACACATGATCCACTAGTGACTTTGGCATTGCCATTCGCACTCAAAGTGCAACTCGCGGCCAAGGCATTCGGCACATGCCAAATGCTCCACCAATCGACTTTGGCATTGCCATCCGCACTCAAAGTACAACTTGCGATCGAGACATCCCGCACATGCCATTGGCACATGCCGCAACGCTTCATTAGCAACTTTGGCATTGCCACTTGCGCCCAACTCTCGAGACATCAACACAAACTGGGGGATGCTTTCTTGGGGTTTTGGTTTGGCGGTCACAGCGTGCAGCGTACACTATGCTCGCAATAAAGCAAGGTGTGAAAGGAATGAATACGGTCAATTAAATAAGGAAATTTATGGTAAAAACGTTTTCACCATAAAGCCAACGGTTTCCACCTCCTCTGTTTTAATTGGCACATTTACTCAATTCCTTAATGAGGCCAAGGTATGTTCAATCTCACTTGTATAAATAGGTTTCACCCATTCTGCCAAAACACACAAGTCTTGGTCAGGAAAAATACAACACTATCAGATAGCAACTTTGCAAGCTCTATCAAAAGCTTCCATCGCTAGCAAGCTTCTACACTTCTGATACAAGTCGAGAAACTACCTAGCCAGAACTCTGTGGTCTCATCACCCTTCTTCGCTATCCTCCCTAAATCAACCCTTCTTCTCCACTTTGTGACCGAAGCAAATCTGGAACGACAATCTTCTTGGTTTAGGCCAGAGCTGTACAGATTGATATCTCGTATCAAAAGTGCTCACGTGAAGCATATTTTTTTAAGGGTTTAAACTAGTCTATCCATCATCGAATTTACCAAATTCGGCAGAGGCGATTTTCTCCCATAAACAATTGGCGACCACAACGGGAGTTTCAATCTCTCGATTATAATATCTGCTTTCAGAAATCGGTCTCGCGCCTCGATACAAGCATCAAGATGGCAGAAGCAGACACACGGTTTAGGGGATATACAACTCAACCCAGTTACCAGTCGTAAAAACTATACAGGAAAACTAGGGACTCGCTGAAGATGCTACCATCAATTTGGGGACTTGTTAGCAATCCTACCTGCAAAGCCACTGCTACTAGCGATGGGGGACTTGCTGCCAATCCTACCAGCAAAGACGCTGAAGATGCTACCAGCGATTGAACACTTGCTGGCATTCCTACCAGCAAAACCACTGAAGATGCTATCAGCGATTGAAGACTTGCTGGCAATCCTACCAGCAAAGCCGCCTTTTACATGAAAAAGGGGATTGCTCACGGAAAAACCTATAAAGTAAGTGGGTCTAGACCAAGCAATATATACGATCTATTTTTGGGTTCTCAATAAAACAATCATACCATTGCATCTTGTGCTGTTGCTAGCCCACACTTTCATAAAATCAATATTCCCTTCACAGAGCATAATCAGAGTTATATTATCAAAACCATTCATCCCAGAAGTCATCTAATATCCTCAACAGCTACCAGCTATCTATCAAAATCGGTTGAACTTTAAACCAGACATCCAGTATGTCTTTCAAAAACATATATTCATCTTTTCATATCTTCCTTATCCTAAAACGGTTCATCCCAGATAATAAAAAGGAGACTTTTCTATTAACCCAGAAATCTAGAAAATCAAAACCATAAGCCAGGTGTTTCATTTGCCTTTCAAAAAAAAATATACAAAAGAATTTCAGAAGACAGAAGTACAAAGGAAGCCATTCAAGAGTGGTTTACTTTTCCCAAAACTTTGTTCAACATACTTGTGTTAACATTAACATATTTCTTGCATACTGCTTGAGCCAGGATCAAACTATGCTTTTGACTTTGATTATTTACTTTACTTCGGTAGAACCTGGTGAACCGGGCGTACAAAAGAATCTTTCTTCTCTGTACGATGAAAGAGAGACAAGGATAACTCAGAGGGTAGTACATGTGATAATCCACATCATCCTCTGGGTGGTAATTCTCGTACCCAATTCCCAGCTGACTTCTACCTCTCGGACTAATGGACACAATCTAATCCCTGCCAGCTAGAGATGGGGATGGGCCTCTCTGTTGGTAAGCGCAACGACCCAGAGCTGGTAAAAAAGAATGCTGCTTGTTACAGATCATCTTTCGAAGGGAGAGCATCAATTAAAGTAAACGGGGAAAGGGGGATCCATAGGCAAATTCTATATCATATAGAGAGCTCCTCTGGTTTTGAGGGACCAAACTCCTTGTCCTCATCTGATTTAACAGCGAAAGAGAAGATTGTTTGTAATGCACCAGATCGGATCTTTTGCTAAAGTAGACGCTGCTGCGGTTTTCTTTCAACTCTTTGTTGCATCATCATGTGTACCGACTCTACATCATGACAGTTACCAATTACTATTCATGAGGTAGCTGACGCTACTACAGTAACACTCGAAGGTCTACCACGCTATCGCTAACACCAGCATTCCGTGATCCACCATGCATGCATTCCAAGTATCGATTCCACCGTCCCATGGAAAGAAGCCTCCCGCGCTATCATCACAGCTTGATAGCCAAAGTTCCAGTGCCAACAGTTCACGTCCAAGACATCACCAGACGCACATGTCAGGCACTCATCCAGCATGCACATGACCGGCCACAATACCCCACCCTGGTCAACACCAACATATGGTGTCTCTCCTGTGCTAGTTTTTCTGCTCAATGGCTAGCACCGGCAGCTCGTGTCTTCCAGCGCTGATAGATTACTTCTTTCCAGCGCTAATGGCCTACATCCTTTCCAGCACTGGCATCCTGCATCCTTCTACCGTCTCACTTGAAGGCCCCGCAGGGGATCAACAATCATAATTTCATCACATGCAAAGATAAACGACTTCTCCGAAATTGAGGCAAATCATCAAACCCCCCTGGTTTCATAAAGACTCTCTTCCTGTCAAGAGATGCATAATTTCTGGGGACTTCGTCCACAAAACTGTGTGGTCCGTGATGGAACATTTGTATGGAATACTATATTTCTTCAAGTCAGAACGTCAAGACATATCTGCAAGTCCTCAACCGCACTGCATCAGGGAAGCATCTGTTTCCAACCAAAGAAGACGCTCCCAAACCAGAGCACGATTGATAAAAGGAACCTGAGATTCCTAACCACTGTCCGCATTTCCAGTCTCTCCATCATCACCGGTGATATTGGAAGAAGAATACACCCCTTTGTGAATACAAAACCGTATGTTATCTTCTGGTCGAACCGAGCGTGCTTTCTTTTTATCTTCACCACCAGTTAACAAAATTGGCACAAAACCTGGATGATTCCTCCGAGCAGGAGCAAAGGCTTTGGTAAACAAATCATCATCCGTATTTGGTTTGGAATTCTCAACGTCTTTCGATGAAGCTTTTTCAGGTAACATCTTGTCAGACTGCTTCATAACAAATCGACAACTAGATATCTGCATGCAACAAAACAGATGAAGTTAAATCCCTGAAGCATGGAAGAACAATATTTTCTACGGTTTCGAAATACGTATACAATATTCTTCTCCGGGTTCATGGGATATAGTATTTTATATGGATTCAAATCGTATATGCGGTATTCTCGGGTTCTAAATGGATGAGCAAGATTTCTTCTTCAAGATTCACATGAAGCATATATGCAGTATTTCCTACAGCAATATTATCTACGGATTCAAGCATATATACGATATTCTTCTTCGAGATTCATATACAATATTCTTCTTCGGGATTCATATGCAATATATTTTCTGGGTTCAAGAGCATATACAATATCCTACTTCGGGTTCAAAATTATATGGGCAGTATATTTTATGGGTTCAAGAGCATATACGTATCCTTCCTCAGGTTCAAAATTATATTCGCAGTATATTTTCTGGGTTCAAGAGCATATACAGTATCCTACTTCGGGTTCAAAATTATATGGGAATTATATTTTCTGGGTTCAAGAGCATATACGGTATCCTTCCTCGGGTTCAAAATTATATGCGCTGTATATTTTCTGGGTTCAAGAGCATATACAGTATCCTACTCCGGGTTCAAAATTATGTGCGCAGTATTCTCTACGGATTCAAAATCATATGTGCAGTATTTTGTTCGGGTACATATACACAATATTTTCTACAAGAAGCACGCCAACCTACTTTGTTACCGCGACAACATACTCTCTTCGGATTACATCCCCTACCGAGAATTGTTGTCGCTCATTCAGAACTTCACCACAGCAACAACTGCTACAAAATGAAAGAATGTAAACCATACTGGAGGACTGATCATATACACGGGATCCCTTCACCGTCAAATCTCACAAGATACGGTCAACTTCAGACGAAGCCGTTTCTACTATCCTCAATTCGGGTTCCACCATCTGAGGCTCAATTAGGATTTCCACCACTTCCACTGAATTGGCAATCAATACTTCATAACCTGGAGGTGCAAGTGATTCATCGTCAAAAACTCCATGGTTGATCATACTAATGGACCCATGATTCCCAACTTCGTTGTAAGCACCTAATACGAAGATTACATGGGATAGGGATGGATCAAGCGTGGAAAATCAGTACAATCATAAAACTAAGAAAGTAAGTGAGCTAACATCATTTAAGTTCCTTATTATGCTTCTACGATATGTGAAAGAAGTACCAAAGTCATGAAACGCGTTTCCCGAACAAGCTCATCTAAGGGAAATCTACACTTCCCTATGTTCAATTACGAACTGGGAGAAATTGGCGTGGAATCTAGCATTGGGTTATGTACCATTCTCTTCGTATGGAAGTCACCTATATTTTTTCAAAATTTCACAGCAATCGGATGAACGAGCAAGGGGAGGTGACTAAAATATCAGACAATACGCAACCTGGAAAAGTTCTGAAAACCTCATTGAAGTTTACTATTTCGCGCTTATCACCACCTAAACAAGCTCAAAATCCGAAAAGCTTCTTTAACAAAGCTTGGAAGTTATCTGGGCTTAAAGATACATATGCGGACCGTCAAAATCCGAGTTCGTATGAGGATTCTACAGCAATTCCAATGACGGGCGCCAATTAGGGTTTCAGAGTATTCCCAACCAGCTAGCACCCTCCCCTTTGCACCGGTCCCACCATGCCAGCCTCTCAACCTTGCACCAGTACCTCCCAAGCTAGCACACTCACTTTGCGCCGGTCCCACCGCGCCAGCTTCTCAAACTTTGCGCCAAATCCTATCAGCTAGCACGCTCAGATTCTCAACTTGCGCCAACTACCCAATACTTCCAAGCTTCCTGTTTCCGCCAATTTGTGCCAACTTCCCGTTTCGTGCAAAACTGCCAGGGACAAGGATTCCGAATCCAGTTCACATCTCAGAAAAAAGGTCAGATAAATCTCCCAACTTTTCTTTAAGATTTTGTCTTGGCACCATCTCATGCTTACCTCACAACAAAGCTCCTGTTCCGAGCTAAGCAGGGGACTTAATGTTGATGGTGGATTTTAGACAAGGGGTAAAATCATAAAACCCCATGACCCAGTGTTACCAGCAACGCATTAACTAAGAGCATTTAATTCAGGTGTCAATAATTAATGGGGGTATTTTTTCAAAATACCAGATTAGGGTTTTCGACGCAGAATCTTAATTCCAAAACCAAGCCGCATACTGCGCACCATGGCAGCGACGCCAAAACAAGCCGCATACTGCGCAACATGGCAACGACACCAAAACCAAGCCGCATACTGCGCACCATGGCAACGACGGCAAAACCAAACCACATAATGTACCCACAGGCAACCATGCCAAACTAAGCCGCTATACCATTTGGCACATGCCAAAAATAGCGCACTAGGCTTGCAAACCGTGCAACTAGGTCAACTTGGCCGTGCGTGCCATTGGAACATGCCAACATGCACCACTAGCAAAATCCTAAGTTGCTATATCCTTTGGCACATGCCAAAAATAGCGCCCTAGGCTTGCAAACCGTGCAACTAGGTCAACTTGGCCGTGTGTGCCATTGGCACATGCGAACACGCACCACTAGCCAATTTCTAAGCCGCTATACCGTTTGGCACATGCCAAAAATAACGCCCTAGGCTTGCAAACCGTGCAACTAGGTCAAATTGGCCGTGCGTGCCATTGGCACATGCCAACACGCACCACTAGCCAATTTCTAAGCCGCTATACCATTTGGCACATGACAAAAATAGCGCCCTAGGCTTGCAAACCGTGCAACTAGGTCAACTTGGTCGTGCCTGCCATTGGCACATGCCAACACGCACCACTAGCCAATTTCTAAGCCGCTATACCGTTTGGCACATGCCAAAAATAGCGCCCTAGGCTTGCAAACCGTGCAACTAGGTCAACTTGGTCGTGCGTGCCATTGGCACATGCCAACATGCACCACTAGCCAATTTCTAAGCCGTTATACCATTTGGCACATGCCAAAAATAGCGCCCTAAGCTTGCAAACCGTGCAACTAGGTCAACTTGGCCGTGCGTGCCATTGGCACATGCCAACACGCACCACTAGCCAATTTCTAAGCCGCTATACCATTTGGCACATGTCAAAAATAGCGCCCTAGGCTTGCAAACCGTGCAACTAGGTCAAATTGGCCGTGTTTGCCAATGGCACATACCAACACGCACCACTAGCCAATTTCTAAGCCGTTATACCGTTTGGCACATGCCAAAAAAAGCGCCCTAGGCTTGCAAACCGTGCAACTAGGTCAACTTGTCCGTGCGTTCCATTGGCACATGCCAACACGCACCACTAGCCAATTTCTAAGGCGCTATACCATTTGGTACATGCCAAAAATAGCGCCCTAGGCTTGCAAACCGTGCAACTAGGTCAACTTGGCCGTGCGTGCCATTGGCACATGCCAACACGCATCACTAGCCAGTTTTTATTTTCAAGCCGCTATGCCTAGCTAGCGCCCACGACTTGGCCCAATAGCCGTGCATTCCATTGGCACATGCCAACACGCATCTCTAGCCAATTTCTATTTTTAAGCCGCTATACCATTGTAGCGCCCACGACTTGGCCGAAGTGGCCGTGCGTGCCATTGGCACATGCCAACACGCAACCACTAGCCAATTCCCATTCCAAATCCGCTATACCATTGTAGCTCCCGCAACTTGGCCAAATTGGACGTGCATGCCATTGGCACATGCCAACACGCAACCACTGGCCACTTTTATCCCCAACCTGCCAGCCAATTTCCAAGCCATTCCGCACATGCCACACATGCTCCACTAGCGACTTTGGCATTGCCATTCGCACTCAAAGTTCAACTCGCGGCCAAGGCATTCCGCACATGCCAAATGCTCCACCAATCGACTTTGGCATTGCCATCCGCACTCAAAGTACAACTTGTGGTCGAGACATCCCGCACATGCCGCAATGCTTAATTAACAACTTTGGCATTGCCACTTGCGCCCAACTCTCGAGACATCAACACAAACTGGGGGATGCTTTCTTGGGGTTTTGGTTTTGCGGTCACAACGTGCAGCGTACACAACGCTCGCAATAAAGCAAGGCGT
Organism: Papaver bracteatum; assembly: GCA_023529315.1. Lineage (NCBI taxonomy): Eukaryota > Viridiplantae > Streptophyta > Magnoliopsida > Ranunculales > Papaveraceae > Papaver > Papaver bracteatum. Next base: position 2,524,771 of record JAJJWX010000447.1, on the reverse strand, counting down.
GCAAGGAATGAATACGGTCAATTAAATAAGGAAATTTATGGTGAAAACGTTTTTACCATAAAGCCAACGGTTTCCACCGCCTCTGTTTTAATTGGCACATTTAATCAATTCCTTAATGAGACCAGGGTACGTTCAATCTCACTTGTATAAATAGGTTTCACCTATTTTTCCAAAACACACAAGTCTTGGTCAGGCAAAATATAACACTATCAGATAGCAACTTTGCAAGCTCTCTCAAAAGCTTCCATCGCTAGGAAGCTTCCGCAAGCTTCTACACTTCTGATACAAGTCGAGATATTACCTAGCTAGAACTCTCTGGTCTCATCACCCTTCTTCGCTATCCTCCCCAAATCAACCCTTCTCCTCCACTTTGTGACTGAAGAGAATCTGGAACGGTCATCTTCTTGGTTTAGTCCAGAGTTGCACATATTGATATCTCGAATCAAAAGTGCTCACGTGCAGCACATTTGTTTAAGGGTTTAAACTAGTCTCTCCATCATCGAATTTACTAAATTCGGCAAAGACGATTTTCTTCCATAAACAGTATGAAATTAGAATGTCGAAAGCTTTCGATAGAGTAGAATGGTCTTTTCTTGTTTCTATTATTCACAAACTTGGTTTCCATTCTGATTGGATTGACTTGATTGAACAGTGTATTCCCACAACAAATATTTCTTTACTTATTAATGGAATACCTAGTTCTTCATTTGCTCCAACTCGTGGAATTCTTCAAGGGGACCCCTTGTCCCCTTACTTATTTTTGGTCATCATGGAAGCTTTCTATCATTCACTGCAACATGAAGTTGATTCTGGTTTTCTCAAAGGTATTAAGGTAGAAAAACATAGTCCTTTTAACAATCATCTGTTTTTTGAAGATGATTGTATTTTGTTTTTTCAAGCTACTTCAACTCATATGATTCACTTGCAGAATTTACTTCACTCTTTTAGTCAAGCATCAGGTCAAGTTATTAACATGCAGAAATCTACAATCTTTTTTGGAAAACATACTTCTCCTGCTCAGCAATCCAATATTTCAGGTATTCTAGACATGAAGAGAATGGGACTTGGAGAAAAATACTTGGGCATCCCTCTTTTGCTGTAAGATCAAGAAAACAAAATTCTCAAGGTATTTTACATAACATGGGCCACAGATTACAGGGTTGGGAAAGAAAAATTATCAATCAAGCTGGTCGAACAACTAAAATCAATGTTGTTCTAAGAACAATGAGAATGTATCAAGTGCAGGTGTTCAAACTCCCGGACTCAACATTTCAACAAATGGATAAAATTTATAGGCAGTACTGGTGGCATAACTACACCAACCACATATCTCCCCGTTTAATTTCTTGGAACACTATGCAATTACCTAAGAGGCTTGGAGGTTTAGGTCTTAAACAATTAGACAACTACAACTTGGCTATTCTGGCTAAACTTGCATGGCAGTTACTGCACAATCAAGATGCACTGTGGGCAAAAGTTTTAAATGGTAATCACTTCCCTTACCATGATTTACGATTTCATCCTCCTCCTAAAAGTACTAATTCTAGTTGGATTTGGCAGAGTATTTGTTTTGGTCTTGAAATTGTTCTTAAATATGCAAAGAGGCAAGTGAGGAATGGAACTCAAGTAAATATCTGGAAATCTAATTAGATACCCTCTATGATAGCACCATTACAAGACTGAGATGATCTTCATCTAAGTAACTATCAGTGGGTGTCTCAATTAATTGATTCTGATTCTGCTCAATGGAATGTTTCTCTACTACGACAACTGTTTACTCCCAATCAGGTGAATTCGATCCTTACTATAACTCTGCAACTTGATCATCCAGATAAACTTATTTGGATTTATACAACTACTGGCTTTTTCACCACCTCTTCCACTTATAAGATTTTTTGTGAACACCATCTTCCTCCAAATGCTACTTTAAACTTATCTCCTCAATTCTGGTTAAGATTTTGTAAGTTCCTTATAAATTTCAGATCTTCATGTGGAAGACTCTTCATAATGCAATTCCGGTGAAAGTATGAATTTTTAACCATGATAATTCTGACAATCAACTCTGTATGCTTTGTAATACTCAACAGCCTGAAGATGTGGATCATCTATTTTTTCACTGTCCGTTTTCTCAAGCCATTTGGAGATATTTTCTTCCTCAATATTATATTTCAATAGTACAACATTCAACTGTTCTTGCCTGGATTCAAACGTGGCAGTCTAAGGATTCTACATTAATATTTTCAACACTGCTGATCACATTCATGTTGCACTCTACATCATTCATCATATTTGGAAACTTAGATGTAAGGTCATTTTCAGTAGTACTAATCCTAATCCTAACCCTGTCATTCATCATGTTAACTCATACATTGCATCTCATCACATTGGTAACCCATCTGTTAACACAATGAGCATTAATAGGTCTATTCACATGCTTAATCTTCCTTGGAAACCTCCTCCACCAGGATATTTAAAAATAAACATTGATGCTTCCTTTAATAAAGTTTCTCTCCTTGCTAGTATTGAAATTATAACAAGAAATCATGCAGGACTCTATGTGATGGGAAAAGGATGTTTGAAAAGAGCTCAGAATGTGAATTAGGCAGAATCTTGGGCTATGTTTGAAGTTATGCAGTTGGCCACTTCTTATGGTTGGTCTAGAGCTATCTTTGAAACTGATAATCATAATATCAGTTCTTATCTACAGAAACACTCTCCTCTTCCTCCCTGGCAGAGTATGCCTTTGCTTAGGCAATGTGTAAACAAATGTAATATTAACTCTAGTTGGTCTTGTGTTTTTGTCTATAGAAGTTGTAATAAAACAGCTGATGCATTTGCAAAAGATGATCGCAGGTTTTACTTATGTGGGGAATGGTGGACTTATCCACCTCACTTGTTAATTCCTCACTTTACTTGCTGTGTGATATATGGTCCCTTTGTTCAAAAAAAAAAAAAGATGAAATTTAAAAGTGCTTCTAGTTGAAGTCATTTTACTTTTAAAAGGTTATTTCTTATGTGGCATCCAAGCACCCTTCTAGTTCCAAAACAATAAACTTTTTAGTCTTTAATCTTACACATAATCTTTTTGATAATTTTGATATTGGATGCCTAAATTTCCAACGTCTTGAACAAGTTGGTCAAAATATGTTCACCTTTTTTCAAGAAAAAAAAAACTAGATTTGTGATAGACAAGTTCTGAAATTCCCGAAAGAAATGTAGAATGTCAAGTATAAGAGCAAGTCTTATGATGGAAGGCCAGAAGCCAAGCTGTTTCAAGCTAGGAAAAAATGTGGAATATCAAGTGTAAGAACAAGTCTCATGGTGGAAGATCTTCAAGTCCCAAATTGAATGTCACATATGCATTTGGAATAAATCATGAAAGAGCAAGTCTAAGATCAAGTCTTATGGTGGAAGAATTCCATCTTCCATGACAATTCATCATTTGAAATTGATCATGAAAGCTGAAGTCTTATAATGGGAGAATGCAAAACGCAAAAATAAATAAGCGTGTTCATTTTATTTATTTATTTTACACTGAGCGTTGATGTGGTCAATATTAGTTATGTCTATTCATTTTTTTTAAAATTTTATATATTAGCTTGTTTATTTAGTCAAATGATCAACAAAAAATCTGCCACATGTATTCTTTTTTTTTTAATTTTTATACCACTTTTACTCTACTAAGGATGGTACTTCACCGCTTTTTTTGGGCTCGATTTGGAATAGCACCAAACGCTATCCGGAACAATGTTTTTTTTTTCCTTTTTGTACGCGATTTCGAATTGCATTCAACGCTAATCAGAATACCATTTCCATTTGGATTCTACGAAACATACTATGGAACATGGCTTGAAAAATGTGGAATAACCCCAACTTGGAAACCATTAGACTTGACATTCCATATTTCTTCCATACTTGGAATAGCTTGGATCCCACCATAAGACTTGCTCTGATGGACAACTCTTTAAAGCGTGAAATCTCTTCTTAAAGCGCGAACTCTGGTTACTTACGAAAACTTGAAGACGTATCGAGGACATCATCATTCAGTTCGAGGTTAGTAACTACAGACTTGACTTGTTTCATTGTTATCTTTTGTTCTTTCGAGTCAATATTCATTGAAAACATAACAAACAAAGTAAAGTTGAGTTACAATGATTTTTGTATTAGTGACTTGGTCATTATACTATGATCAAAGTATCATTAAGGAATGATATACTAGTTATTTATAAACGTTAAGTATATGGAGTTACGGAGTATAGTTTATCTATGGACTTCGTATTCTTGATAATCCACCAACTAGTACTCCCTGCATCTCACTATTAATTGACCAATTTATTTTTAGATTTTGTCCTATTAATAGTTGATTTTATATCAATTGATACTCATGTTTATATTCGTTACATAGGTGTTTTAAAATGCTTTTCAAGATATAAAATTTATGAATATCCGTGGTATAGCTTGAGATATAAATCATTTCTAAATTGTACTACTAGGTCAATTAATAGTGGGACGAAGGGAGTAATTCATTATTATTAGTTTGTTGGACTTTCAGATGAATCAACAACTTACATTTATGTTTGAAAGCAATCTCAATTACATAGTTTAATAAAATAGACTTGTGAAACTTGTTTCATAGTTGGAAAGATGATTCATGATCTAATCCAGGACTGATCCTAATAAAGACTGATCAAACTCTACACTTTCAATATGTTTGTCATCACGGGGATTCTGCAGACATCGACGTATACATGGGTCTAACTGGTAATGTTCATAAATTCAACATAATGATTTGAACATGTGCTAAACTAAGTATATTACTTTGATACTCAAGGCAAGATCCTAAAACGATTTTTCAATATTTATTTAGGTATAAAAAATATATGCTTACGATATCCCAGAGGTTTTCATATCTCTAGCTAGTTATTATATTAGTGAAGTAAGTGATTGGGGTGAGATAACAGCTCAGCAGAATGCATTCTTATTCTCAAAATATGTGGACAAATTATCAATAAATCAAAGAGAATATATAACAAGAGAATACAACACAACTTCGAGGAATCAATGATATATATTCAACAAATAAGCACACAACACTAATGTAATGTTTCTAACAAACGTCCAATTAGATTTCAACATATGATTTCAAAATATTGATAATGATTCCAATAAATCATCCAATTCAGATCAACTAATGATTTCATGGTATGAATGTCATTGGTTCGTGTACCACCTATCATTTATTTTGGCCCAAACAACTACATTGATGAATCCGGGGATAATTACCCTTAATTTCAAGTATCACAACCTAAGCTAAAGCAAATGAAACAACAAAATAACAAGGTTAGGCAAGATGAGTAAAACCCGATTCGAAATGATAAATAAAAATAATATGTGTTACACTACTTATAATATTCAGGAGGAAGAAAATGTTAAATAGAGTTTGACTAACTGTAACAATTTCATTACCTTTAATCATATTTTCTCTACAACAACAAGAGGAACAAGGATCTGTGGTTTGAAGTTTGAAATTCATCCTCTCAATTCAAGGGTTTACTTTATTTGCTTTCTTGTATAATTTTGATGGATTATGAAAAATCCATGATAAAATAAACCTTTTTCTGATTAGTTAGAGATGTGGTCTGAAGTATGGATACATGTTTATTAACTGAAGTGAAAAGGCGAGGGTACCCCAAATATACCTCAAGCTATAACTTTTCCTTCTTATAAGTCCTTTCCCCGAAAGTGATTGTCTATAGACTGAGTCGAGACAATACAACAAATCGGTTCACACTTTGTGTGATCATATATGGATATGAGATCGAGACAATAGAACAACAAAGTGTGTTTACTTGATACAAAGGTTCGGACTTAACCAAACTCAATAGGATTCACGTATCAAGTAAATAAGAATTAACGTTTGTGCAATTTACTTTAATTATAATAAAACAATTATAATGCGGAAATATAAAGTAAATGACACAACAAGATTTTGTTAACGAGGAAACCACAAATGCAGAAAAACCCCGGGACCTAGTCCAGAATTGAATACTCTCAGTTTAAGCCACTATGCAAAATAAGACAACTTCGTATAGTTGAGACCAAGCAACTAAACCTATAGTTCACATAGTTCCGTCTGTATTCCCACGCTTCCAACCTGTAAACAAGTCACGTACTTGGACCAATTCCTTTGCTTCGTATTTCAAACAGTAAAGGAACAACAAATTTGTTTGGTATCACCTCTCTTCAACCAAGTGATATGAGTTGCGCAAAGGTTCCTTTGTTTATCTTAACATAAACTCATTTGCCAGGTTCCAAGATATATCTTACGTTTAATCACCCAAAGGTAATCACTAAGATTAAGCCAACAACACTCTTCAACCAAGTGATATGTGTTGATGACGATCTTCCTCAATTAATCAATCCAATCTACCACAAGGATAAACCGATTATTAATTGGATCCTCTTTTTCCCAAACAAGTATTGTGCACACCAAAGATTATAAAAACACCAAGTAAGAAATCTTCAATGTCTTCTTTGTCTTAAAATCTTCTTAGATCTTCAATAAACACCTGCACACAATTACTTGAATCTCTTGTGATCAATCACACACAGAACGGAGTCTGTTAACAATGGATTATCACAAGATCGTCTTTAGATCTAACAACAGTCTAAAGATCTCTGTCGAAACCTTTAAATAGTTTGAGTGAATCTTATATCAGAAGAGAAGATTCTCAAGCATAAACAAACTAGGTGCAATCAAAGTTCAACCACCATTAGTCAATCAAATCAATACTAAAACTAAATATATATAAACCGCAATATCTAGTTTTCCACCAACGGGTCGCGCTAGAGCTTCTCAATACCAAAGAAGACTTTAAATTGAGCGGTCGTAAGAGATTTTACCTAATTAGATTACTCTCCTCTCCGATAGGAGGCTTCACCAGTAACAAAGACAAAAGAGTAAGTCTAGGTTACGCTGGATTAGTTTGCTAGAAATGCAAACTCAAAGTATTTATAGACAAGGAAATTTGGACACCAAGGAATTTCCAAAACCGAAAATATTCTCAAGATATTTTTATTACTCCACCAAATTCGGTTTTCATAATTCCTGTGAATGCACTGTCCAAAAATAATGATCGAAATCTGCTTGGAAAATCTTTAATTAGAAAATGCACATTACTAATTCTTATTTTCCATATATAATTAAAAACCCTTAATTAAAAATATTTTTAACTTATTTAATTCGATCTTGTGATTTACTTCCTTTTTAGCCTTTAAGGAATATCTTTGAACAAAATAGAATAAGCATTAATGCACCGTGTTCAAAGAGTGACGACATCTTACTATTGCAAGTCTTTACCATGCTTGCTCACTTGAAACCAATTTACCATACTTCCAAACAAGTTTAGAATTGGTTCATCTGACTTTCAAGAACTATGTGATTGATCAAGTTCCACTCAATCACAACTCATGGTTTTACGGTTCTACCAAAAGAAGTTTCGGTTCTACCTCTATGTGAGTATTGTGCATAGTTACACTAGCTTACCAAAGATACGGCTAACTAGGTACTAGGATCGGTTCCCCATATATATTTGGTATCTAACTTGTATGCACTGCACATGTCCACAGGATCGGTTCCCCTTTCTTCCATAAACCTTGTTGCACCTCATACAAGGATTGATTCCCCTTGTGATGTACTACACCTCTTACTAGGATCAGTTCCCCTCTTCCCAATAATAAGTTCAGACATACACAACCCGATCATACCCCAGGTGATTACTTAAGATCGGTTTCACTAATAAAAGTCATACCAATACATAAGTCAGGCCTCATGTGAATAGTTTTACCAAGAACACAAACAAGTCGTGAGCGATTATATTAATCACACATATTGGTCGTTCATAAGATATGCGATGAAGAACATCCCCAATAATGCCTGGCGATTTCCTTTTCGGTTCACAACACATATCATGAACTTACTTCCTTAGAACACATGTAAACATTGTTCCCTAGGATGAAATCCTCACCTCATACCCATACATAATCACAATAGCATTCATACGATATGTCGATGTCTTATATACAAAGTTTAATGGTTAAGCAAGAAACTTCATATTGTATTCCTTAATACTATGTCTATCTAGAGTGTTCATGCGTCGTAGTTTTATGTTTTCATTATGCACGACTTGAAAGATAGTGAGGGAATGAAACAGTTCAAGTCAAATATCACTAACCTCAAGTGGAAGGATTATGTTGTCGTTGTAGCTCCGTTCTCCTTCACTTCTTCAAGTTTTCGCAATACTTGTAATGTCTCATCCTAATACTTTCAAGATAACCTATACAAAGTTGACTCTAGTACAATCAAATCAAACGACTCTTAAATGAGTTTTGCTTCACTAAAATATTACAACCAAACTTAACATACCAACGCTTGGTGGGTTCAACCGAGCAATGCTCTAACAATCTCCCCCTTTGTCAATTTTAGTGACAAAACTCTTACAATCATATGGATAAACAAATTACAATAATTCATTACACATATGCTTGATTCCCGAATCCACGGCACATAACCTGCATTCATTCAATCCTCAAAAATGCAGTAGCTGCACTATAATAACAAAGCTTATGTTCCCCCTAAAGGTGAGCTAGGTAGATATTCATTCCGTACATCTTTGTTATCCCATTCATATGATATATTACTCCCCCTTAGTCTACAATTTTCCTCATTCATTAGATAAACGTTCAAGCACCATCATCCTCTTCCCTAGTGACACCAATCAACCATAAATTGATACCAGCATCACTTGTTTACTCCATATATTTCTCCCCCATTTTGTCACAAAAATGACAAAGCAAAGAACAAATAATGGACAACACGAAAAGGATCTTATAAATTTTAAAAATAGACTTGCACCTATTGAGTCAAGCACGAGGGTTTTACACACCATTTTTTATAACCAATATCAAAACCGAAACTACAAGTAATTACGTTTTGATATGTTATCATGGAAATAATTGCCCGAAGAAATTTTCCCAACTAGTTTAGGAAACCAAAAATCAACTAAGGAACTTAGTTCCTTTGCTAAACCGATTGTATAAATACAACTTCTTCATTCGATAAGACTAAAACAAAGATAAACTCCATTTTTCTCATCAGGTTCTAATTATCCATATAACTTAGACCTTTAGATTTCAAACAAGCCAAATACTAGGTTAGTTAACTAGCATTTCCTTGTTTAGGCTTTCGGCTAGACTTGAATAACTGAAACCTCCACTTTGATAAGTCTAGCTAAGATCAGAATTAACTTAGCTTGGCTTATCCGGAATTGAATTGGACTAAACAACTCGTCCCGCCAATATATTCATTCGTTAAGCCATAAATAATTCATACAAACCAATAAATCAACTTGCATAATTATTCGCCTCAACCGGATACAATAGAAACAACATATATATAAACCACAGTTTCACTATTGCACCGAAATTTTGTAAGCTTAAAAAATTCATACTACACAATAAAGCAAAGTAACAATTGCTGATAGGGTGTAGAATACAACCTATTTATTATCTATTTTTTATGCTTTCTTTGCTATTTTTCTTGTGAATTATGTATTTTACGTGTGTTTTTAAGTTATTAGGTACTCTGGAGTCGCACGGAGGAAAAGAAGAAGAAATCACCAAAATTGAGCAAAAAGGGAAAATTTGTCATTTCAGGGAAGAACACTATCTGGAGCCTGGAGGAATACTAAACAAAGTCCAGTAATGGTTAAGGGGTTACCATCTAGGGTATCCCTTATCAGTTATCAGTGGGTGTAATTATCATTGGGTAGCCCTTATCCAGAAAATTTATGTGTTGTTAGCACCCAAACTGGGGTGGTCCTATCTCTGGGGTGTACCATTTCACCCCAATCATTCTCAGCCCTAAATCGAGAAGATGTCTTCTCGATTATTTCTACGCTGAAACTAAGAAAAAAAATCAGCGGTTGCTGGTTGTTGTCCGAGATCAAGAGGAAAATTGAGAGATGCTGGGATTCAAAAATGGAGAGATTGATGGGTCGAAGATGCTGTTGATCCGAGAGCAATCGAGAGATGAGAGAATGAATCAACTGAGTTGTATTTGATTGAATTCGAAATGGGTTTAATGGGTCTTATTCTTTGTATGAAACCGAGATGAAGCAGTTCAGAGATTAACAATGAAGAATTAGGGTTCGTGGTTGCAGTAATGGATGAACGAGATCGATGGATATCTGATTTGAGAATTTCAGAAGCTAGGGTTTGAAGCAGTAAAGATGAATCTGAGATGATGGAAAATTGGGTTCAATTTGTGAGAAATACAGATGTTGTGATGTTCTTAGAGATGGAATTGGTATGGGTTTGCTAGAAAAGGTGGATTGGATTCGAATTAGGAAATAGGGTTTCGATCTAAAATTATGCTATTGCATAAAAGGTTGAATCTGTCCGAAGAACAAGAAATCAGAGATGGGACTGTCACTGCTGTTGATTTGGAAAGAAATTGTTCAAGGTGATGCAGTGATGGAGCAGAGAAGAAATGGAGATTGAAGATGGATCTGCTGCTGTGCAAGAAATGGATGAGCTGAGAATTTAGTTGTTCATGTATTTGGTCTCATGAGCTGAGCTGATGATTGTTGAAGCAGAATATGGGTAATGATGCAGTTGGTGATCTGAAAGAGTTGAGACTGCAGTTCAAGTTGCAGGTGACTTGCACAGGGAATGGCTAGACATTGGTGGTTATGGTGGTGGAATTTAGAGAAGTGATGCTGCAGGGAAGCAACAAGAGATTGATATGAATGAACTAGATGTATGTTAGGCTTGTTACAGGTGAAGATAATGGCCTGAAACAATGGCCAGAAAGTCCTGTAATTGAACAGAGCTTGGCCGGATTTTGGTTCCGACGAGTTAACTCGTTACCGGCGATTCAACCCGATCCAGCACAGTGACTCAACAACTCAGACCACTCAGCCTTGAATAAGACAGCTAACTCGGCTGACTCCCCTCCTTTGACTTTTTTTTTACTGACGGTTGACATGTTTGACCGTTAGTCCTAACGGTGGACTGACGGAACATTTCGTCGTCGGAGAGAATTTTCAGGTGGCCGGCGGTGACGAATTCCGGCCTATTTCCGGCCAAAAAACCAGTTTTCCGGTGACCAAAATTACAGAATTTTGTGTGGACTTCTCTCATATGTGTGAAGACTTAGAATTGGTAATTGTATGAAAACTTGGAAGTTTTGGAGAATTGGACTTGAAATTGGAATATGGCTCAAATTGGGAAAGTGGTGTTCTTATGGAATGTGGAATCTTTTCCTACAAAGATATGGAGAGTATTGAAGCCTATAAATAAAGGAGCTCTCTACAACTTTATACACACATCTACTTTGGAGAAGGAGTAAAAGTGCACAAGGATTGGAGGAAGGAGCAACCATCATCTTTTCAATAAGTTTTTCTTTCTTCCTTAATTATTATTATTATTGTGTGAACTCCAAACTATGAGTAGCTAATTTTCTTATTGATTGAGGATGAATTCCTAGTTCTTAATATATGATTTGAGTTTTGTTTCAATTCTATCTTGAAGTTTTTCATATGATTATCGATTGTTTTTGCTAATATTAATGTTTATGCTTGATTGATAGGTCGTTTGGGTGGCCAACTAAATTGATTTGTTAATTGATCTAAAGCTAGTGAAAGTTAGGGGATAAGTAATCGTTTCTTGACTATTTACATAAGTAGAAAACACAAGACCTTTCAGAGGGATTCCGTGAAGCAATGGTGTGTGAAAACAACGTTAGCAAGTGGACCTTGATCTAAGAGTCTAACTACTAATATCAACCTAATAAATTCATAAATCTTAATGCGTTTAACTAAATTACATCTTGAGTGATCTACTACTAGGTGGTTTGGTAAATAGAATCCGGTAGTCGAGAACTTCCGTGTCCGGTGATACAAGGGATTTAGGGGTTAACACTGATCTAGATGCTATACCTAGGGTTAGTGATAATCTATGACTAATAAAAAGTGGAAAAGAACATAACTTTAATCATTGTTTTGTAGCGAAGAAGGATTCCTTGATCTATTTTCTCTTATTGATTTCAACTTACACTTTTGATTGCTTTATTTACTTTCTTTTACTTTATAAATTCTAGAACCAATACCCTCCCCCCCCCCCTTTTGTGACAATTTTACAACTAATAATCTCTTGCTCCTCGTGGGATCGATCTTGACTGCCCTATATTACTTGTTAATTAGGTAGTAAAATATTAATTAATTTGTTGTGGTTACGACACACATCAAATTTTGGCGCCGTTGCCGGGGAGCAACGGACGATTTTAGTTGTTTTTATTTTTCTTTTTGGCTTTATTCTTGCTTTGTTAGATTCTATACCGTATCTAACTTAGTTTTGTGAATCTTGTTTTAGGTACTATATATTTGGTGAATGCTTAAAAAGGGAAGGCCGAGTCCAATACGTCTTCGATCCGGCACTCAACTAAAGGATTTCATTCGAGCGGTTAATACTCCGCTTCCTCGTTTTACATCAAGTGAGTTCGCAGATTCTGACATAGAAGAAGCAATGGGTGATCATACACTCAATGACCTAGCTTCTCACAAGCTCGATACAAAACAATGGTGTATCCAAACTAACTCAACTTTCGAGATCAATCCGGGGTTGATTAGAGAATTACCAAAGTTTCATGGCATGGTGAATGAAGACCCAAACAAACATCTTATGGACTTCAATACCATAGTCATGGCCATGCTTCCACATGATATTAATGCGGATGGAGCAAAGTTAAAAGCTTTTTCGTTCTCTTTGGCGGGCAATGCTAAGGAATGGTTGTACTATTTGACTTCCGTAAGTATCACAACATGGAATGGGATGAAGAAAATTTTCCTCGAGAGATATTTTCCCGCATCAAAAGCTACTCAAATTCGCAAGGAGATTTGTGGGATGAAACAACATGTGGAAGAGTCATTATATGAATGTTGGGATCGGTACAAGAGATTGGTGGCAAGTTGTCCGCACCATCAATTTAGTGATGCCATGATAATCCAATACTTCTATGAAGGTCTCCAAACAAGTGATAGATATCATCTTGATGCCGCGGGTGGTGGTGCACTAGTGAACAAGACGGTGGCCGAAGCTACCGAGTTGATTGAAAGTATGGCGGCAAACTCACAACAATTCTATGCAAGAGGTGACTCAATAGTTAAGTTGGTGCATGAAGTTAGTGACTCATCTTCACAATCCGATCAACAGTTAAACAACATAGAGAGGGTAGTGCAACGATTGGCCGCGGTAATTATTCCGGATGATGAAACCGAACAAGTAAATGCTTTATATCCAAATAAAAGGCCAAGGTACGATCCATACTCAAATACTTACAATCCCGGTTGTAAGGATCATCCCAACTTTAGCTATGCAAACAAACAAACGGCGGCTCCTAATCCATATGCGCAACAAGGTGGATTCCAACAATCACGTTTCCAACCTCAACAACAATAATTCCAACCACAACAAGTCAAGGAGCAAGATTCTTCGAATGATGATAAGTTGAATGTGATAATGCAAAGCATGCAAGGTCTCACTTTTATGTTACAAAAAAACCAACAAAAGATCAATCCGGCAATCAAAGATTTGGAACAAAGGACCGGTTCAGAAATCAAGGATTTACAAACTCAAATGGGACAATTGGCGACCGATATGAACTTAATGAAAGCTCAAACATCCACAAAGCTTCCTTCACAACCATTTGTGAACCCAAGAGAGAATGTTAATACGGTTACTTTACGAAGTGGAAGACAAGTAGAGAGTCTAAGTCATCATGAAGAAGCTAGTAAAGGGATAGTCAAAGACAAGGAGGAAGCCGAACCAAGGAAGAATTCAACACCAACCACCCAATCCAAGGAACCGGTTCCTAATTTTACTACTCTACCTCCTTTTCCTAGTCGTTTTGCTAAGTCCAAGAAGGAAGCTCAAGACAAGGCACTCATGGATATCTTCAAGAATATAGAAATCAACATCCCATTCATCGAGGCCATTAGGACAATGCCAAGGTATGCAAAGTTCAGAAGGAGTTATGCACAAAGAAGGATAGGTTGCTTGATAATGAAATTACTAAAGTTGGCGAGAGTGCGTCGGCTATGCTTTTGAAGAAGATGCCTACAAAGTGTACGGATCCCGGTGGTTTCATGGTGCCAATTACTATTGGTAAGAAAAGGTTTGAACATGCTTTACTTGACTTGGGAGCTTCCATTAGTGTGATGTCGGCCGATATATATGACTCCTTGAATCTTGGACCGTTGAAAAAGACAAGAGTTATTATCCAATTAGCAAACAAGTCTAACATTTATCCAAAGGGACTTGTAGAAGACGTTCTAGTGCAAGTGAATGAGTTAATTTTTCCGGTGGATTTCTTCGTGGTGGATATGGACAACAATAAGAATCGTTCGTCTACTTCTCTACTTCTTGGGAGGCCATTTATGAAGACCGTAAAGACGAAAATTGATGTGGACAAGGGTACACTCACTATGGAGTTCGACAAGGAAGTAATACACTTCAACATATTCGAAGCCATGCGCTACCCAAGTGATGTGCATTCCGCTTACTCCATTGATGTGGTTGGTTCATTAGCGCAACAAATGGTGGAATAAAATCAAGAGGACGAACTTGATGTGGTGTTGCAAAAGAGCATTGAATTGGACATCCATGGCTTGCCTAACTTGGATGTTGAAATTTCCACGGAATTAGTGGAGACGTGTGGTGCTTTAACGGCATTACAAGAAGCTAAGGGTAATGTTTCATATATTTCTTTACCCGTGAATGATGAATTACTTGTACCATATATTGTGAAGTCTCCTAAACTAGAATTGAAGCCACTTCCGGACCATTTGAAGTATGCGTTCTTGGGAGATGGAGATGAGCTTCCGGTGATTATTTCAAAGAACCTCACACCGGTACAAGAAGACCGTTTGCTTAGAGTCTTGAAAGAGCACAAAACGGCTATTGGGTGGACAATTGCGGACATCAAAGGCATTAGTCCATCCATGTGCATGCATAGGATTATAATAGAAGAGAATGTGAAGCCGGTACGTGATTCTCAACGTAGGCTTAATCCTCCCATGATGGAGGTTGTGAAGAAAGAGATACTCAAATTGCTAAGTGCGGGGGTAATCTACCCAATCTCCGATAGCAAGTGGGTTAGTCCGGTACAAGTGGTTCCAAAGAAGTCTGGTGTTACGGTTTTTCGAAATCAAGATGATGAACTTGTTCCTACAAGAGTTCAAACCGGTTGGAGAGTGTGCATTGATTATAGGAAGATTAATTCCGCAACCTGGAAGGATCACTTTCCTTTACCTTTCATTGATCAAATGTTTGAGCGGTTAGCGGGGCATTTGTATTATTGTTTCTTGTATGGTTATTCAGGATACAACCAAATTGTGATTGCACCGAAGGACCAAGAGAAGACTACTTTCACTTGTCCGTTTGGAACGTTTGTGTATAGACGGATACCATTTGGTCTTTGCAATGCACCGGCTACTTTCCAAAGATGCATGGTAAGTATATTCTCGGACTACGTGGAGTGCATCATCGAGGTATTTATGGACGATTTTAGTGTTTATGGCAATTCTTTTGAAACGATGCATAGACACAAACCTTGTCCTTAATTGGGAGAAATGTCATTTTATGGTAAACCATGGCATAGTACTTGGTCACATTGTGTCCTCTCGAGGGCTCGAAGTGGAAAAGTCAAAGATAGATTTAAGTGGTAATTGAATTTTTGTCCCTACTTTTAATGGTCTATAAAATTATCCTTATCACATAATAAATATATCCTTGATGGAAAAATTGAAATTTTATCTAAAAGATTTATTTTCATGTGTTTCCATTTTTAACCTTTTAAGTATTACATACTCTTCTTCTTCTTATTCTTCTTCACTTCGAATGAAAAAACGAGCACCACCGTCTTCTTCTTCTTCACTTCGGACATATCTTGGTTGCCGCCACCACTAACATCTCCGACGCCACCACAACCAACACCACCAGTACCATCAGCATAACTACCACCACTATCTCCTTAATCACGATCAACATCTCCATCTTATTCTCTTCATACAGAACCTGTAAGTTTTCCGGCGACTGTCAATTTGGAAATCAAAGTAAGACCTCCAGATCCGGGAATAAAACACATGAATACGGTTGATTCATGTCTTTATAGCGTTGTAACTATCTCTTTGGCCACATGACTCGGGAGAGTTTTAATGGATCAATTTCCTTATCAAAAAAAATATCACTTATTTTTTTTTTCCAAATCAACAGTCGAAGCTTATGGAGAAGCTATTACTTCACCTCTACAGACCAGGTTAAACTATACAGTGCACAA
The DNA here is from genome assembly GCA_023529315.1 of Papaver bracteatum. Lineage (NCBI taxonomy): Eukaryota > Viridiplantae > Streptophyta > Magnoliopsida > Ranunculales > Papaveraceae > Papaver > Papaver bracteatum. The sequence goes on along the minus strand of JAJJWX010000447.1, from coordinate 2,508,375 downwards.
ATTCTAAGATTCATTCATAACCTGATAGTTGCAAGCTTATGGAGAAGCTATTGGAATCTCTGCCTAAGATTACATCTGCTTGGCTTGATGAATTACAAAATTCTACGAAGAGGAGGATATAGATCTCCTATTTTTTTAGACATGGCGAAGTCTTCAATTGCTCCTACCAATTTTGGGGATGGGGATATAGATCTTATTAATAATCTCAACCAAGAGGAGGAGGAAGACGACGGTGGAAATCAAGACATGGATTCTAGCTCTGATGCTGATGGTATACCATGTATTTGATTGGATTCAGAGACTAAAAAAATAATTAAGTCACCATGGAGGTAGTGCTTAATCAGAATCATGGATTTAAGTTAATTCATGAAACAATCACTGGGGGCTGTTTTGGAATTTTGGAGGGTTTATTGGGAGTTAAGATTAAAAAGAATCAACTACTGTGTCTTTGAGAAATCAATCTCCTTATAAATTTATTAAGTTTATGGAATTGTTTGGTTTTGGGGTGGACCAATCTCACAGTCAGGAAGAGCATTCAGATCTACGGGATGGATATGCTTGAATTTTGTGAAGATTTCATAACCCATGCTACACCAGATGGTGGTGGTGCTGGTGGTGGTGCTGGGGATGTGTGATTTTGTTGGTGGCAGTGTTGGTATGAGTTGTTGTTACAGAGATTGAAACCTTTTGCTGAATGAAACATGGTGGTTATCTGGGTTGAAGCAAGCAATGATATTGGATCAACTATGGTTGTTAATCCATATATTTTGGATCAACTATGGTTGTTGATCCAACTGCAATGGATAAACATCCACTGTTGATCCAACTGAAATAGATAAACATCCATTGTTGATCCAACTGAAATTGGTGATGAAAGAGGCGAAATTGAATTCATTTTAAAACATCCATTTTAATTGGTGATGAAATAGGTGGAATTGAATTCTCTTGAATTTATTGATTCATCTTTTGAAGTAGCTAGCATGATTCTTCTTTGTTTTTGACTTTTGAATTTGATTTTGGAGTACATTTTTTATTCATCCCAATATATTTGGATTTTTAATATTTTCACAAGCCTGTTTTTTGTTATTCTCGACATTTGAATTTATGTTTTGTGAATCTAGTATGCTCAATTATTTATCTTCTCTGAATTTTGTGGTGAATGGTACTATAAGGATGATTGATTAGATAATGTGCATTATAGAAGTAGAAATGGAGTTGTTGGTGTTGATTTCCTTGAATCTGGAATTGTTGTTGATTAAATAGTGTGCATTATATGTTTTTATGGGATCAACTTCTACTGTTTATCCAACTGCAATGGATAAACTTCTATTGTTGATCCAATTGCAATGGATAAACATCCATTGTTGATCCAACTGAAATGGATTAACTACTGTTGTTGATACAAAATTATTTGAATCGATGGTGGCGGCGGCAACAGTGGCGATGGATTCTGCTATGGATTATTAATGGTGGTTTGATGGTTTTGTTGGTGGATCTGAAACTGCAGCTGATGAAATGGTAGCATTTTTCAATCAGAATGGATAAACATCCATTGTTGATCCAACTGCAATGGATAACCTTTTACTGTTGATCCAACTGCAATGGATAAACATCCACTGTTGATCCAACTGAAATGGATCAACTATTTTTTTCTGGGTACTATGAAAATAATTTCCCCCAGTCTGAACAAGCGGCGGCGGCGGTCGCGACGGCGGCGGAGGTGGTGGCGGCGGCGACGGATGTGGTGGCGGCGGCGACGAACTTGTGGTGGTGGCAACAGACTAGTAGTGGTGGAGGACTAGTGGTGGTGTAATGGTGGCGGTGGAGGAGTGGTGGTGGAATATTAGTGGTGGTGTTGATTGGTAGGTGGTGGTTGTTGAACGGTGGTGGTGGAATGATAGTTGAATGCTGGTGGTGGTGGTGCTAATGGTGGTGGTGAAGTGGTAGTGGAAGAAATTTGTTCCATTTTAAAATAAAGAAAAAATATTATATGGGTGAGGTTATTAAGGTAATCTAATATTAAATGGATAAGGTTGTTAAAAAAAGGAGGGACATAATTATTGTTGCATAAGGATATATTTATAGGAAGTTAAAAGTAGGGATATATAATTAATATACCCTAGATTTAATAAGAAACTTACAATATCCCACTTCGGTGAGGGAGGTTCGTTAATTTCTTGGCCATACAGGTTTCTATAGGCGGTTTATCAAATATTTCTCCAAAATCTCCATGCCGATGTGCAAGTTATTGCAAAAGGAGGTACCTTTTGACTTCAACAAGGATTGCAAGGATGCTTTTGACAAATTGAAAGCAATGTTGACAAGTGCGTCGATTATCAAGTCACCGGATTGGAATCTTCCATTTGAACTAATGTGTGATGCTAGTGATTATGCGGTTGGAGCCGTTTTGGGTCAAAGAGTGGACAAGTTGTCCCATGTTATCTATTATGCATCTAGCACCCTCAATGATGCACAAATCAACTATTCTACCACGGAAAAGGAGTTATTGGATATAGTGTTTGCATTGGAAAAATTTCGATCATACTTGGTGGATACAAAGGTTATTGTGTATTCCGATCATGCCGCACTTAAATACTTACTAAAGAAGAGAGAAGCTAAGCCAAGACTAATCCGGTGGATCCTATTACTACAAGAGTTCGACATAGAAATTCGAGATAAGAAAGGTGTGGAGAATACCGTTGAGGATCATCTTAGTAGACTTGTTATGTCTCACGAAGAACTTCCATTACAAGACCGCTTTCCGGAAGAACAACTTTTCTCCTTAGAAGAATCAACACCTTGGTACGCGGATATAGTGAATTACTTGGTGACAAGAAAGGTACCTAGTACAATGTCCAAATTTCAAAAGATGAAACTTAAGAAGATAGTGAAGCAATATGTGTGGGATGAACCATACTTATGGAAATATGGCATTGATCAAATAATACGAAGGTGCGTACCTAACTTCGAATTTCAATCCATTCTCTCCTTTTGTCATACTTTTGCTTGTGGTGGCCATTTTGGTTCTAAACGTACCGGTCTCAAAGTTCTTGAGAGTGAATTTTATTGGCCCACCTTGTTTGAAGATTCATATGTTTTTTGTAAATCGTGTGATAGATGTCAAAGAACGGGCAATCTAGGTGCTCGAAATCAAATGCCACTCACACCAATTCTCGCCGTAGTGATTTTTGATGTGTGGGGAATCGATTTTATGGGCCCTTTTGTCAATTCGAATGGAAATTTTTATATACTTCTTGCCGTAGATTATGTTTCAAAATGGGTGGAAGCTAGAGCCACCAAAACTAATGATTCTCAAGTTGTTTGTGATTTTGTAAGAGAAAACATATTCACTAGGCACGTCATACCAAGAGTGGTGATAAGCGATGGAGGCTCGCATTTCAAGAAGTCTTTTCACGCTCTCCTCAAGAAGTACAACATAACACACAAGATTGGTACGCCTTACCATCCACAAACTAGTGGACAAGCGGAAATCTCAAACCGTGAGATCAAGTCCATTCTTGAGAAAACGGTGAATACGACAAGGAAAGATTGGAGCTTTAAGATTAATGATGCACTTTGGGCATATAGAACGGTGTACAAGACACCGATTGGTATGTCTCCATATCGGTTGGTTTATGGCAAAGCTTGTCATCTTCCGGTTGAACTTGAACATAAGGCTTATTGTGCGATAAAGAAATGCAACATGGAGTATGATGAAGCGGGGAAACAAAGAAAGTTACAACTAAATGAGCTAGAGGAGATAAGTAATGATGCTTACGAGAGTGCCCGGATTTACAAGGAAAAGACCAAGCTTTTTCATGACAAGATGATTTCTCGGAAAAGTTTTGTTGTGGGGAATAAAGTCCTTTTATTTCATTCTCGCCTTAAACTATTTCCTGGAAAATTAAGGTCCCGTTGGATTGGACCATATGTTGTTACTAATGTTTTTCCTTATGGTGCAGTTGAAATTACTAGTCTTAGAGACAACTCGGTTTCCAAAGTCAACGGCCATAGATTGAAGCCATACTATGAGAACAATGCCTATGTGAATGTGGATGAACTTCTATTTGAAGATTTGCTCCCTCTAGAGGAGTAATACGAAGCAAGAGCTATGTCGGGCCGTTGACTTTAAAACAAGCGCTAAGTGGGAGGCAACCCACCGGTTTAGTATCTCTTATCTTTTTGTTTTTATTTTATTTGTGTTGCATTTGTTTATTTTTCTTGTTCCATATCATATTAAGATTTCCCACCTTGACTTTACTTGGACGATTCAATTACATTGAGGACAATGTAAGGTTTAAGTGTGGGGGAGTGGCTAAGCATATATTATTATTTTTTGCATTAATTTTTTTTTTTTTTGCATAAAACTTCCAACTTTTAGAGATTTTAGAGTCACTAGCATGCTTCTAGGTATGTTTACATAGAGAATTCTGACCGACATAATTGAACTTGGAAGTGTTAGGGAAATACGTTCGGATTTCTTACTTGTTAGAGTGTTAAATAATGGATTTAATCATGTCGGTGATGCAAATTAGGAGCAGAGAAGAATGCATTATTAGAGTTACTGATCAATCATTAGTGGAGACTACCCGTTTTTATATCATGTGAGGCACCGACCATAATTTTTCCATTTGACTAAAAAGCTTCTTTTGAGTGTGTGTCACCGTACGTTAATTCCGGGTAGAATGGTGAGCTACCCAACTTCACACCAATTTTCAGCACTATTTTTGATCTCTTGAGTGCTAATTTTTGTCAATCATGAGGGTGACGTCTATGATGAAAGCCTCCTTCTTGTAGTTCGATTTGCATTTAGCACTATTCTCTCAACAATGGGTCCATAGAAACACCATAATCATCAACAACAAGGGAGCGACATCAAAATCTACAAGGGAAGTTGAAGACGTTTGAGGTTTACAAGCAACGAAACAAGAAAAGAGATAAATTTCAAATCCAAGTAAAGCAACATACAATGAGCAGATTTTTACATACATGTTGAAGACTTACAATACAAAGAGATAATTCTATATCCAAGTATGAAGACTTATTTACAAGAGCGAAGAAAAGTAAAAGGTGAGAACTATTGAAGTTTATGATTTCAAGACGATACAAGTTGTGAAGAATCAAGCGGTAAAGTAATTTTCCACGGCCATGGTTGTTTTATTTTTCACTTTGATTTGTATTTTGTTTCTCTTGTTTCAATTCAAAAAAAAATAAAAATAAAAATGAGACAAGAGAAATATCTATTATTGTTTTGTTTTGAATAAGCCGTGGGGAAGGAAAATCTATAAGGAAGTTTCAAGCGACAAGGATTTTAAGGAAAAAGGTTACAAATTGTCAAGGATTTATGAAGTTCAAGTGTTTATCATCAATAGTTGAAGCCGAAGACCAAGAAGATAAAGACAAGGAGAGGAAGAAGTTTCTTTTGGATTCCGTGAGAGTGGTGTTATCATAATTGGCAATCGTATGTGAAGTTAAGTAAGTAATCTCATCCTCGATATAAGTGGTTGATTTCCTTTCTTAGAGATCGTTAGAAAAATGGTTTTTCAAAATGTTAAAAGATGTGGATTTTTCAAAATTTCGGAAGTTATCCTTCCTACCATTCAACGTGTTGCAGGAATTCTCTCTTCATTCCTACCTGCACACATGTGAGACCCATAAAAAAGCCGTCTTTTTAAGGGAAATTATCATAAAACCCTTTTAAGAGAGGCAGAAGTCGAGGCGAAATGCTTATTGATCGTTTCTCAAACACGCGTTCTCTCATTATGGTGTGGTTATTTCTCACTCAACATTTAAGAATGAGAATATGTTCTTTAGTATTTCCAACTTCTTATTACTAGCATGCAGAAACTCTATGTCCTCATAGTTCTTTGGATGCTTGGTACGCTGGAACGCTTTGAAGTTGTAAGTTTTAGTTTGATTTGCTCGAGGACTAGCAAAGTCTAAGTGTGGGAGAATTTGATAGGGTGCAGAATACAACCTATTTATTATCTATTGTTTATGCTTTCTTTGCTATTTTTCTTGTGAATTATGTATTTTACGTGTGTTTTTAAGTTATTAGGTACTCTGGAGTCGCACAAAGGAAAAGAAGAAGAAATCACCAAAATTGAGCAAAAAGGGAAAATTTGTCATTTCAGGGAAGAACACTCTCTGGAGCCTGGAGGAATACTAAACAAATTCCAGTAATGGTTAAGGGGTTACCATCTAGGGTATCCCTTATCAGTTATCAGTGGGTGTAATTATCATTGGGTAGCCCTTATCCAGAAAATTTATGTGTTGTTAGCACCCAAACTGGGGTGGTCCTATCTCTGGGGTGTACCATTCACCCCAATCATTCTCAGCCCTAAATCGAGAAGATGTCTTCTCGATTATTTCTACGCTGAAACTAAGAAAAAAAATCAGCGGTTGCTGGTTGTTGTCCGAGATCAAGAGGAAAATTGAGAGATGCTGGGATTCAAAAATGGAGAGATTGATGGGTCGAAGATGTTGTTGATCCGAGAGAAATCGAGAGATGAGAGAATGAATCAACTGAGTTGTATTTGATTGAATTCGAAATGGGTTTAATGGGTACTGTTGCTGTATGAAACCGAGATGAAGCAGTTCAGAGATTAACAATGAAGAATTAGGGTTCGTGGTTGCAGTAATGGATGAACGAGATCAATGGATATCTGATTTGAGAATTTCATAAGCTAGGGTTTGAAGCAGTAAAGATGAATCTGAGATGATGGAAAATTGGGTTCAATTTGTGAGAAATACAGATGTTGTGATGTTCTTAGAGATGGAATTGGTATGGGTTTGCTAGAAAAGGTGGATTGGATTCGAATTAGGAAATAGGGTTTCGATCTAAAATTGTGCTGTTGCAGAAAAGGTTAAATCTGTCCGAAGAACAAGAAATCAGAGATGGGACTGTCACTGCTGTTGATTTGGAAAGAAATTGTTCAAGGTGATGCAGTGATGGAGCAGAGAAGAAATGGAGATTGAAGATGGATCTGCTGCTGTGCAAGAAATGGATGAGCTGAGAATTGAGTTGTTCATGTATTTGGTCTCATGAGCTGAGCTGATGATTGTTGAAGCAGAATATGGGTAATGATGCAGTTGGTGATCTGAAAGAGTTGAGACTGCAGTTCAAGTTGCAGGTGACTTGCACAGGGAATGGCTAGACATTGGTGGTTATGGTGGTGGAATTTAGAGAAGTGCTGCTGCAGGGAAGCAACAAGAGATTGATATGAATGAACTAGATGTATGTTAGGCTTGTTACAGGTGAAGATAATGGCCTGAAACAATGGCCAGAAAGTCCTGTAATTGAACAGAGCTTAGCCGGATTTTGGTTCCGACGAGTTAACTCGTTACCGGCGATTCAACCCGATCCAGCACAGTGACTCAACAACTCAGACCACTCAGCCTTGAATAAGACAGCTAACTCGGCTGACTCCCCTCCTTTGACTTTTTTTTTACTGACGGTTGACATGTTTGACCGTTAGTCCTAACGGTGGACTGACGGAACATTTCGTCGTCGGAGAGAATTTTCAGGTGGCCGGCGGTGACGAATTCTGGCCTATTTCCGGCCAAAAAACCAGTTTTCCGGTGACCAAAATTACAGAATTTTGTGTGGACTTCTCTCATATGTGTGAAGACTTAGAATTGGTAATTGTATGAAAACTTGGAAGTTTTGGAGAATTGGACTTGAAATTGGAATATGGCTCAAATTGGGAAAGTGGTGTTCTTATGGAATGTGGAATCTTTTCCTACAAAGATATGGAGAGTATTGAAGCCTATAAATAAAGGAGCTCTCTACAACTTTATACACACATCTACTTTGGAGAAGGAGTAAAAGTGCACAAGGATTGGAGGAAGGAGCAACCATCATCTTTTCAATAAGTTTTTCTTTCTTTCTTCCTTAATTATTATTATTATTGTGTGAACTCCAAACTATGAGTAGCTAATTTTCTTATTGATTGAGGATGAATTCCTAGTTCTTAATATATGATTTGAGTTTTGTTTCAATTCTATCTTGAAGTTTTTCATATGATTATCGATTGTTTTTGGTAATATTAATGTTTATGCTTGATTGATAGGTCGTTTGGGTGGCCAACTAAATTGATTTGTTAATTGATCTAAAGCTAGTGAAAGTTAGGGGATAAGTAATCGTTTCTTGACTATTTACATAAGTAGAAAACACAAGACCTTTCAGAGGGATTCCGTGAAGCAATGGTGTGTGAAAACAACGTTAGCAAGTGGACCTTGATCTAAGAGTCTAACTACTAATATCAACCTAATAAATTCATAAATCTTAATGCGTTTAACTAAATTACATCTTGAGTGATCTACTACTAGGTGGTTTGGTAAATAGAATCCAGTAGTCGAGAACTTCCGTGTCCAGTGATACAAGGGATTTAGGGGTTAGCACTGATCTAGCTGCTATACCTACGGTTGGTGATAATCTATGACTAATAAAATGTGGAAAAGAACATAACTTTAATCATTGTTTTGAAGCGAAGAAGGATTCCTTGATCTATTTTCTCTTATTGATTTCAACTTACACTTTTGATTGCTTTATTTACTTTCTTTTACTTTATAAATTCTAGAACCAATACCATCCCCCCCCCCCTTTTGTGACAATTTTACAACTAATAATCTCTTGCTCCTCGTGGGATCGATCTTGACTGCCTTATATTACTTGTTAATTAGGTAGTAAAATATTAATTAATTTGTTGTGGTTACGACACGCATCAATTGGTTTACTTAACTGGAAGCAATTGAATTAACATAGACATTAAAGTACTGTAATTGCACCAAATTTTGTAAGCCTAAACTATTGATATCACACAAACAAATCAAGATAACAAAAGTTTTACTTAACCGGAAACAATTGAATAACACATACATCCATACATTCATAATGGAATAAACATATCAATTGTACCAACAATTTCTTTTAAGCAAAAGAAATATATATATATATATATATATATATCAAATAAAAATAGGCTTTTCTTAAAATAGTAAAACAATTAACTAACAAAATTGTTACCTCAATTTCGCATCCAACTTCTCCAAATATGATTCCATCGCTTTCTTCTTTCGGGAGAATTGATATTGAAATACCATTATGTTGTCATTCTCATGCCAAAAACAAAAGAATTAAAACAACCAACCTTTACCAGAGAAAGGTTGAAAATTGGTTTTAACAATTGCAAGCAAAAGTTGAAAACCGTCGAAACACATATGCTTTTATGCTAAACCAAAACCGATTCAACATATTGTGACTTTTTCACATATTGTTTCTACATGAATCCCTCATGATCCTTTGATAAAGCCTACCAACTTGGGCTAGAACTTAATCCTGCTAAATCAAAAAGTCACCCAAACCATAAGGGTTCACAACATATTATGAGATCGAATATCAAGGCATAAAACTGAAATCAAACATCCCATAAACATACATAACATATAAAATAAATCATTAAAGTACCGGCTATGTAAATCAAAACTATCACAAGAAAAATTATAAATCAAATAACTTTATTCATAATAGTTTTATTCAATAGACTCACACAATCAATGAAAGCAATCAAAAATTGATGTCTATTGTTCTAATACAACTCAATCCTTCATATCAAAGCCACATGAAGGTAGGTTTCTATTTTCGTTCTTCAACTTGTGTATTTCTTTAAGTAGAAAACCTTGTTGCTTAACCAGAACCTCTTGCAGGTGAGAAATTTTCGAGAAGGACTCTGCAAGAGCATGTAGTTCTATCTTCGATTGAACACAAAAGAGTGTCAATGCACTGATATTTCTTCAGCGTATTCTCTCTTTCCTTCTTGCTAAGCCAATCTCCCTTTTTGATTTTACCCCTAATCTCAAGAGAACCCCTGACTTATTTTTAAGATGATCATTACGATCTATCATCTTTTCATGCAAAGATGTTTGATCCAGACTCATGGTTCGGACAAGGAAAGATCTCAAAACGAAAAGGATCTCTTTATATTTCTCATATTTCCGAAAATATAATATATTTACATATACTAATATATCAAATACTTTCAATTACTAGATTTTATTTCCATAATCTACACATAAAGTGCCTTGATTTCTTCTTCCTCACTCGAATATGGCACACATGGTGAGGAAAGAATTCTAATACCGATTAAGTGGTATTAGTATGATATTTTCTCTCAATATGGAACTTTGAACAACCCGAGTGTTCTTGATCTAGAATCATATGAGAAACACTCCTTTTGTTACCTCGAACTAGCGAAGTATCTTGACTTTGGTTGTCAATGCAACTCTTAGCAGTTTTGTTCTTAAGACAGTTTATGCATCTTATCTTATCTTTCCCTTCACCATTAGATGATTTAATAACATCGGAATACATGTCCATTCTTAAAATGGGTAAATCACTATTGGAGGAGGAAGAAATAAGATTGACAACTAATGCAATATTAGTTGTTTCCTCTTCTTCAGAATCGTATGAATCCGAGGTCTCATCATGAGTTACAGCCAATGCCCTACTTCCAGTGTATTTCTTACGATTTGGACAGTCTTTAGAAATATGACCAAACCCTTTACACTTGAAGCATTGCGGCTGATATTCATCATCTTCTTCATGTTCCTTATTGACATGAACTCGATCATGTGGTCGATAATATTGGTGAGTATCCTTTATGAATCTCTTATTTCTTGACCTTAAGAGATCTCGAAACTGTCTAGTAATTGAAGATAATGATTCTTCGACTTCATTATCAGAGTTTCCTACAATATGTTCATCTAAATCATCCAACTGTCTATTCCTTTCCATTGGGACTTTAGGAATTTTTTTAGCTTTAAAAGAAATCCCTTTATTTTGAATAGACTGTGATTCATGATCAAATATCTTTAACTTTCCAACGAGTGTTCTTCGTGAGAGATTTGAGAGATCATTTGCTTCTATGATTGCATGCTTCTTAGAATCGTATCTTGGCAACAATCTGAGAATTTTGCACGCTATATCTTTTTTAAAAATAGTCTTTCCTAGCGAGAAATAAGCATTAATTATCTCAGAGAGTTTTAGATGAAACTCTTCAAAAGTATCGTTGTCATCCATTCGAAGGTTTTCCCAATTAGATGTAAGAGTCTGAAGTCTAGCTTCTTTTTTTGATGTGTTTCCTTCGAACATGATTTGAAGATTGTCCCAAGCTTCTTTCGAAGTTTGACATGTTGATACATGATGTTGTAGATCACGGCTCACAACTCACAGCAAGTATTATAGCATTCAAACTATCTGAATTTTGCTTAGCTAGTGCCTTTTCTTCGTTCAAAAAATCTACTAGGAGTTTAAGATCAGTATCCGAATTTTCTATCTTTAGAAGAATATAACCATCGATGACTAATAGCCAAGTATTAAAGTCTCGTGATTGAAGAAAAGATCGCATAGCAGATTTCCACCATAGATAGTTTGTTCCGTCAAATCTTGGCGGTACGTTAGGATGGATCGCACCAAACACAGATTGTTAGATCTTTTCGTGTTTGCCTACTCTGATACCAATTGAAAAGGCGAGGGTACCCAAAATATACCTCAAGCTATGACTTTTCCTTCCTATTAGTCCTTTCCCCGAAAGTGATTGTCTATAGATTGAGTCGAGATAATACAACAAATCGGTTCACACTTTGTGTAATCGTCTATGGATACGAGATCAAGACAATGCAACACCAAAGTGTGTTTACTTGATACAAAAGTTCGGACTTAACCAAACTCAATAGGATTCACGTATCAAGTAAATAAGAATTAACGTTTGTGCAATTTACTTTAATTATAATAAAACAATTATAATGCGGAAATATAAAGTAAATGACACAGCAAGATTTTGTGAACGAGGAAACCGCAAATGCAGAAAAACCCCGGTACCTAGTCCAGAATTGAATACTCTCAGTATTAAGCCGCTATGCAAAATAAGACAACTTCGTATAGTTGGGACCAAGCAACTAAACCTATAGTTCACCTAGTTCCGTCTATATTCCCACGCTTCCAACCTGTAAACAAGTCACGTACTTGGACCAATTCCTTTGGTTCGTATTTCAAACAGTAAAGGAACAACAAATCTGTTTGGTATCACCTCTCTTCAACCAAGTGATATGAGTTGCGCAAAGGTTCCTTTGTTTATCTTAACAAAAACTCCTTTGCCAGGTTCCAAGATCTATCTTACGTTTAATCACCCAAAGGTAATCACTAAGATTAAGCCAACAACACTCTTTAACCAAGTGATATGTGTTGATGACGATCTTCCTCAATTAATCAATCCAATCTACCACAAGGATAAACCGATTATTAATTGGATCCTCTTTTTCCGAAACAAGTATTATGCACGCCAAAGATTATAAAAACACCAAGTAAGAAATCTTCAATATCTTCTTTGTCTTCAAATCTTCTTAGATCTTCAATAAACACATGCACACAATCACTTGAATCTCTTGTGATCAATCACAAACAGATCGGAGTCTGTTAACAATGGATTATCACATGATCGTCTTTAGATCTAATAAACCTTGAACTAGTTCGAGTGAATCTTATATCAGAAGAGAAGGTTCTCAAGCATAAACAAACTAGTTTCAATCAAGATTCAACCACCGTTAGTCAATCAAATCAATACGAAAACTAAAGATAAACCGCAATATCTATTTTCCCACCAACGTGTCGCGCTAGAGATTCTTTATCCCAGAGAAGACTTTAAATTGAGCGGCCGTAAGATAATTCACCTAATTAGATTACTCTCCTCTCCGATAGGCGGCTTCACCAGTAACAAAGATAAAAGAGTAAGTCTAGGTTACGCATGATTAGTTTGCTAGAAATGCAAACTCAAAATATTTATAGACAAGGAAGTTTGGATACCAAGGAATTTCCAAAACCCAAAATATTCTCAAGATATTTTCATTACTCCACCAAATTCGGTTTTTATAATTCATGTGAATGCACTATCCAAAAATAATGATTGAAATCTCCTTGAAAAATCTTTAATTAGTAAATGCACATTACTAATTCTTATTTTCCATATATAACTAAAAACCCTTAATTAAAAAGATTCTTAACTTATTTAATTCGATCTTGGGATTTACTTCCTTCTTGGCCTTTAAGGAATATCTTTGAACAAAATAGAATAAGCATTAATGCATCATGTTCAAAGAGTGACGACATCTTACTCTTGCAAGTCTTTACCATGCTTTCTCACTTGAAACCGATTTACCACACTTCCAAACAAGTTTAGAATTACTTCATTTGACTTTCAAGAACTATGTGATTGATCAAGTTCCACTCAATCACAACTCATGGGTTTACGGTTCTACCAAAACAAGTTTCGATTCTACCTCCATATGAGTACTGTGCATAGTTACACTAGCTTACCAAAGATACGGCTGACTAGGTACTAGGATCGGTTCCCCATATATATTTGGTATCTAACTTGTATGCACTTCACATGTCCATAGGATCGGTTCCCACTTCCCAAAAACTTGTTGCACATGTTCATAGGATCGGTTCCCCTTTCTTCCATAAACCTTAATGCACCTCATACAAGGATTGGTTCCCCTTGTGATGTACTTCACCTCTTACTAGGATCGGTTCCCCTCTTCCCAGTAATAAGTTCAGACATACACAACCCGATCATACCCCAGGTGATTACGTAAGATCGTTTTCACTAATAAAAGCCATGCCAATACATAAGTCAAGCCTCATGTGAATAGTTCTACCATGAACACAAACAAGTCGTGAGCGGTTATATTAATCACACATATTGGTCGTTCATAAGATATGCAATGAAGCAATAACGCCTGACGATTTCCTTTTCGGTTCATAACACATATCATGAACTTACTTCCTTAGAACACATGTAAAACTTTTTCCCTAGGATGAAATCCTCACCTCATACCCATACATAATTACAATAGCATTCATACGATTATGGCGTTGTCTTATGTACAAAGTTTAATGGTTAAGCAAGAAACTTCATATTGTATTCCTTAATACTATGTATATCTAGAGTGTTCATGCTTCGCAGTTTTATGTTTTCAATATGCACGACTTGAAAGATACGTTTGGGAATGAAATAGTTCAAGTCAAATATCACTAACCTCAAGTAGAAGGATTATGTTGTCATTGTAGATCCGTTCTTCTTCACTTCTTCAAGTCTTCACAATACTTGTAATATCTCATCCTAATACTTTCAAGCTAACATATACGAAGTTGACTCTAGTACATTTAAATCAAGTGACTCTTAAATGAATTTTGTTTCACTAAAATATGACAACCAAACTTGACATACCAACGCTTGGTGGGTTCAACCGAGCAATGCTCTAACATGAAGTAGACGTTCTTGAATGTCCATGATCTCTTTACTATAGTTTATGTGCTACCATTAATAACGTCATGTATGATTGAATTCCTTTTTATTTAAGTCGTGAATTAGATGCGCATGTATTCATATCTATAGATAAACTAGGGTTTGACATCCAAAATTATCAAAAACTTCTTGTTAACAACGAGATGTTTCCATGCACTTACGTGTAGAAGCGTAATCTAGGTTAAATCCTAGTGTCGCTTACGCCAATTTGCTTAGACTATTTATTTCATTGGATTAAACTTGAGTGGCTCTTGCGCAAAGTTGTTTAGTAAAAATGATTTTTTTTTTCCGAAAGAGAAAGGTTGTATTAAAAAGAAAAGAGGCAAAGCCTGAGATACAAAGGTTACAAGAAAGAGTCGTAGAGACTCAGTTACATATGTAATACAGTTTCCCAGTTGTGCAGAACTGAGTTAATGTATGTAAATCTAAAAACCTCTGTATTACACTTCCATAGAATCAAAGTTTGTTTCACTAAAGTAATAATCTCTTCCACAATATTCTTTTTGGCACCAAACACTCTCTGGTTTCTCTCATCCCATAAATTCCAGATGATGGCGTAATGCATCACGTCCCATAAAGATTGACATCTTCCCTGAAGAACATTATGTTCCCAAGCTGTAAAGAGTTGAAGAACAGTGGAAGGTAATGGCCAGGATATATGAAATTCCTTAATGAAATAATCCCACACTTCGAAGGATAATGGACAATGCATAAGTAAATGACCTGCAGTCTCTGTTTCACCACTACAAAGAACACAGACATCAGAATCCAGCTGCATACCACGATGTCTAAGCATAGTTCTCGTAGGTAAGGAACCATTAAAAGTATCCCATAGTATGAAACTGACTTTATTAAGGATATTCTTAGACCATAAATATGTTTCAAACCTGCAATATTATACAGTCTCATCAAACTCTTCATAACATTTTTTCGAACTGAAATTGTCCATAAAATTGACTTCATCCTTTGCGTCAACAAGAGTACGCACTGTCCTTAAGTCCCTCTTAAGAAAATCCCACTTAATTTGCTCATTTTGATTTAAACAGGTCTTAAACCTTCCTTCTCATCAGCCATCCACAATCATCTCTGCAATGGATGCTTGCTTATTTTTACAAGCTTTTAAAAATGATGGGAAAAAGATCTTTCAGACACCCTTTATCCACCAATCTGTCATACCAGAATCTAATGCTTTCGCCATTTTGAATATTGAAAGTCACAAATATTTTTACTTCAGGAACCATATTTATCACATTTCTTCACAAACTTCTTCCTTGGACATCAGAGTTATCTGCAAGATGCAGGCAGTGCAATGTCTTCATTCACTCGACTTTTTTGTTGTGCAATTTTCCTCCACGGTGCATTTTTTTGAGGTAGTGTATCTTCAAAACCACTTTGCAAGTAATGACTTGTTAGTAAGTATAAGACTTTTAACTCATAAACCACCACTCTTTTTGGATGAACTAACCTTAGTCCAGCCCACCCAAACCATATTCCCTCTACCTTCAACAACACCCCAAATAAAATTTCTCATCAGCTTGCTTATTTTCTTCTCTATACACACACGCAGATAAAGCAGAGACAAGAAGTACACTGGCAAACTAGAAAGACAAGCCTTTATGAGAGACAATCTTCCTGCTTTGTTGAGAAACTTCTTCTTCCAAGAAACAAGTCCCACTTCCATTCTTTTTATGAAAAAATCCCATAGAGAAGTGCTTATAGCACTAGCACTAGCACCAATGGGCAGTCCTAAGTACTTTATATGCAAAGCTTTAGTTTTACACCCCAATTCCTTAGCAAGTAGAGAGATGACATGATCAACCCTCACACTCTCCATAGTATTTTTTATCTAATTTTAACTTCATGCATGTTAAGTGCTCAAAAATAGTGAGAATAATAAAAAGTCTGGTTACCTCATATTCCTTGGCATCAATGAATATAAAGGTATCATCAGCAAATTAAAGGTGTGAGATAAATGCACCAGTATCAGCAACTTGAAAACCATGTAGTTGACCTCTTTGAACCGCATCATTCATGAGCTTGGAAAGAACCTCAACTACTAAAAGAAAGAGATATTGTGAAATAGAGTCATCTTGTCTAATCCCCTTGGAAGGCTTGAATTTTTCAGTAGAAACTCCATTAACAAGGACTGAAAGATGTGAAGAAGAAACACACCATTGAATCCAAGAAATCCATCTAAAACCAAATCCATGTCTGCTAAGAATATTGAAAAGAGCACTCCAGTTGACATTATCAAAAGCCTTCTCCATGTCTATTTTACACATAATACCTGTAAACTTAGCTTTAATCCTACTATCAACACATTCATTTGCAATAAGAACCTCATCAAGAATTTGCTTATCCTTAATAAAAGCACCTTGATAATCAGATATTAAGCTTTGCATTACCACTTTTAACCTCTCTGCAAGCACTTTAGATAGAATCTTGTAAACACTGCTAATCAAACTCAAAGGTCTAAAGTCCTTTGGATTACAAGAATCTTCTTTTTTGGGATTTAAGGTGATGAAAGAACAATTTAACCTCCAATCCAATGATCCATACCTGAAGGAATAAATGCCCACTCAAAGTTTTCATCATACCAAAGTTGTCTAATAAACCAGTTTGAAAGCTTCATAATCTTGGTTTCCTAAATAAGAAAAACTGCACATCTTTGAGAAGCAATAATATTCTTAATAGAAGTGATTTTATCAATATCATTCAAACCTCTAACATTCCAATTGAGGATTTTAAAATCCATTGACCATGTCCAACTCCCTTTCACTGTCACTTTCTTCGTTGTTAAGAGTACTTTCTATTGTACCTACTGTTTCACCCTTTTTTACACCATTGTCATGAGTTTTGAATCTTACATGGTATTTCATTACCAATTGAGTCATATTCTCTTTTAGTGATTCAATATTATCACCACTTATGTGAATGTATCTACAAGCTAAGTTCACAAAGGAATCTACAGTTTTATCTATTACCTTTTCATCACCATCATGTTTTGTTGAATGCAGGTTCTCAGTCACCATATTCTCAATCCTAGTTATTAAAGAGCCATCGTCCAAGTCTGTGACTTCCAATATTCTTCTTCACCAGAGTTTGTTTTTTTGTTTAGGTTGTCAGAAACTTCTTTTACACGCAAAAAAATAAGCCTTGAGCGTGCATCTGATTATGGACTACTCTTATTAGATTCTGAGTTTAAGTGGTTGCTTCTTGTGGGCTTAGTAACATAAATCCAACTTTCATCTTCGTCATCTTGAATTACATGTCCCGATCCGTTTCAAATTAATGATGAAATCCTGTCAGCTGGGATAACCCTAGGACCAGAGTCATCTTGTCCCCCCGTTGTCTTATAGAAGTATACCGCGGAGATGACCCATAATTCAAATTCTCGGTTAATTCCAGGGATTGCATAAAATCCTTTATTTTCAAATCAAAATATTGACTTTCCTAATATAATATAATTTTGTTTCCGTTTCTTCAGATTTTAGAGAGTAACTGGTGTATTTCCCGTGCGTTGCACGGGGATAAATTAATGTAGCTTGATCATCTTCTCTGTATTTTTATTTATGGTGAAAATGTAGAGATGGGTCTCTCTTATTATGTCAAAATGTAGTATCTACTTGCATAGATTTCGCAGAGTATTAGCACCTCGGATAGTTGTACTGGGGCAAAAATTCAGTTCAAGTTAATTGGATTATTATATTAGCTGAAAATGTAGAGACTGCATAGTATTAGCACATCAGATAGAACCTAGATAGACAAAAAGCCCAAACTTCAGTAATTATTTTGAAGTTGACAACTGACATAGTTTACAATACGGTACTATTAAGTATTGGCATCTGGAATGCTACATAATTCACCACCTCTTTCACATTAACTGCTCAAATAATGAAACAACTACTAAGAAACAGTTAATTGATATTCATTTTTTTGACTACATAGATATTTTCCTTGCCTTATATATCACTGTTTACACGGTTGGTTCTTAGTACATGAGCCTGGCAGCAAAGTGTATACAGAACCTTTCGGTACACATTGCAAACGGTTTCCATTGTTTTTGATGTCTTTACGACCCAGAGCCTCCATCTTTGCTGACGTCCCCACTGTCACCATAACCTCCACTACCATGGCCGCTGAAACAACCAAAAAAAAAAGTTAGTCATTCCAATTCGGTTAGTGACATCTCAATACAACATGAGCAAAGAATTCATAGATATTTTTGTCCCGTTGTGTTTTACTATGTAATTTCCCCTAATATAACTAATGAAGAAAGATGCATTGGGTGGGGAAATCATAAAAATACTAATATCTAGGTGAATTAGAATTCTTAATTTGTTATCAAAAATCAAGGATGCCATATTTTTAGCCCATAATGCAGATACATAATGCACCATAGTACTCCATAAATGATTGAGAAACATACATTTGCCTGACATAAGGTCTATCCCTGCAATAACCAAAAAAAAGAAGAAGGCTCTCTCAGCTTATCAACAGCCAAATTCGGATCATCAGTGTGACTGTGGAAAAACTGCATCGATTCCAAAGTTATTATTTACATCACTATGAGTACGATATGATGGTCATGATTAATGGGTCACGGATATCGGATTTTGGGTTTTATTAACCTCCTTGCTTGCATGCTTCCCTAACCTAAAAATAAATGCAAAGGTAGACAGCAACTTAAAGATATATGTAACTGAAATCCCGGGCATAGTAATTTTTCGTGTAAGCGGTACTAACTATACTTTCTCAGACTCTCAGAGATACCATCCATAGAGTTTACTTGCTGGTAATTCATCCCCTTCTCTCTAGTGTGAAGTCTACTTTCTAGTATGTCGGGTCTCTCCTCGAGGCAGTAACAGAAATCCCTGTGCAGTTTGAGTTATAGAAGGGTGAAACAAAAGTTAATGGTAAAATCAAAAATGTTTTTGAATTTACCAATGGATGAAAGAAATTAGGGGGTATTTTGTGATGTCAATAGACGTTCAGCATGATAGATGGTAAATATATATTCACGTTTTGGAAGGTTAGTACTTTGTAGTGAGATGGGCAAAGCCATCAGTTGATACCGCACTTGTCCACAATATATAATATACATCTGGTAATTAATCCCACTTATACGTGCAATTTAATTAAGGGAAGGAAATTTATGAACTTACCATAAAAGATGTTTAATAGCTGACCATAATAAATTCTTTAGTCCTCCACCATGATACTCTGTTTGATTAACAAAGTGTTAACTTTATCACGATCTAAGCTCAATATTGTTAAACAATTACAAGAACAATACCTAGTTAAATTGATTTGATGCATATAGAAGAGGACACTTACATTATCCATGGATCAAGAAACTTATTAGTAACTCGTTGTAGCCATAGTGAGAATTGAGGGCATTTGATGCCATTTAATCCGCATCAATACATTCTTGTAGTTCTGGCATCATTTCCACTAATAGTCCAACATTAGCAGCACGAAAACATCCTTGAGCCAAGATATCTTGCGTGCCTAAATAAGTTGCACAATAGAAAAATAGATGAATACAACAAAACCAGTATACAAAAAGTATAAATTTCATTAATCTTCTCAATCAGAATCTATTGGACATGAATTATCCTATTTGTCATGATACTGAATTCCAGTAACTTGTAAATGAATTATACTTGTCAGAACTCAATAGAATTAGTTATCAGCTGTAAATAAACATTAGTTTCTACAACAATGGTACCTACAAATCTATATATTAGTATCGCTATTCGTGAATACCAACATGGAACCTAAGATCTCAATATTAAACGAATCTATCTAATCCCATTTCGGGGATGGGATAATTCAGAAATTAATAACAAATCATCTAACCCACATAGAAATGATACAACTTCAACTCAATATTAAATATAACTTCAATTTTTCAAATATATTAGGTAATATTTTGATTCTGATAACAAAATCTAAAGAAACAAAATTAGGATAAAAGAAAAGTGTACCTGTTTCTACAGAGGATTTTCACATAATGTAGATTAGGGAAGACATGTCTGTGAATCCCTCGAAATCACCTCAGCAGATATTTTTCCAATTTATCTGCCTCTAATTCTGCTACGCGAACTGAGATGGTGACGTCTTCCGCAATCAATCCAGCCTCCACTATAAAACACCATATTATCACAAACAAACTTATAGTGACAGAACTGGATGTTGAAATTCTGACTTACCCATACTTCTTTCTCACGAAGTATTTGTCATTGCTATCTTTCTCAATTAATTAAACAGTGAGGGAAAGAATTGTGAGCGGAGAGGAATGACAAAGTATTTAGGGTTTAACATAGCACATGGAATAATAAAAAAGATGATTAGGATGTTATATGAGACATAAGTTATCTCCCACCCAAGCGTGAGTGCTGAAAAGCATTCAAAGTAATTTGAAACTCTCGATTTCCTATCCTGAAGAGGTAGAACTACCTTAATCGTTGTACTAAGAAAATAGACATTAGGGTCATAAAACTATCAATGTCAAGGGTGGAACTTATATCAATCTAATGCTCTTTCTGGACAAACAAAAAGAGAAGGTAAGTATTAACAAACAAAGCAACAACTCAAAAGTTGATAACATGTAAATGATAGCGTATCTAGTTCTCAAGGGTGTTGCCTGTTGGAGTACCTGGCTAACAATGCATTATATTTAACTCTAATAAAAGAGTTTATCTCACACAGATAATATAGCTGGAATTATTAAAGAAGCTCACCTGATTCGAACTGGTAGAGCTTCAGCTCCAAAATCTACCATTTAATCAATAGAAAAGGAGCAAATCCAATTTATAAGAACAAATCTAAAGGTCACGAAGATTATTTTGAAAATAGAACAAAACAGATAAAAATAATTCAAATGATTTAGGAAAACTGGAACCTCTATGATGCAGATGCACTTTCAATTCTCCGTCACTTGCGGGATTAAAAAGAGCACAAAATAATAATATAGCAAAGAGAACATAGAGCGAGAAGAGGAGTGAAACTCAGAAGTTAGGCTTATATTCTGCCTCATATAGATCGTGAAATAGGGTTTTCGTAATAGCTTTGGGTGGTCACAAGAGAGAAGAGAAGAATACCAAAGAGGATGAGAATATAATCCGTGAAAAGATAATCAGGGTTTTGTTATCAGGTTCAGTTAGTCACCACCCACCCTTTTGAGTGAAAAGATAATAATTCAAATGATTTAGGAAAACTGGAACCTCTATGATGCAGATGCACTTTCGATTCTCCATCACTTGCGGGATTAAAAAGAGCAAAAAATAATAATATAGCAAAGAGAACATAGAGCGAGAAGAGGAGTGAAACTCAGAAGTTAGGCTTATATTCTGCCTCAAATAGATCGTGGACGATTATCAACACAAACCTAACTACAAAAAAATTAATTTTATCAACATATATATAAATTAGATGAATTCAAGTAGATTAAACATTTGTTGATTTTCCTACCTTTTTTTTGAAGCTCAATGTGAAATACATCATCATATGTAGATAAAGAGATCAACGGGAGATCGAAACAAAGAATAATTTCTAGAAGGTTCAATTGAAACAGAGAAAAAAAATTAACAAAAAAAGGCGGTAGATCATGAAAAAAATATTAGGGTTTTGAAACAGGGTTTTCGTAATAGCTTTGGGTGGTCACCGGAGATAAGAGAAGAATACCAAAAAGGAGGAGAATATAACCCGTGAAAAGATAATCAGGGTTTTGTTATCAGGTTCAGGTAGTCACCACCCACCCTTTTGAGTGGAACAAAAACTGTCTGAATAGAATATAACCCTCAATTCATATTGGTAGGGGGCCAGGAGTTCTAGAATTCAAGCTTTTGGACTAACTTTCAATGTGAGGCCACCAATTTCTACTCAAATTATATATACAATTGCATTCCCATTCCATAGTAATTCCACCCTTTCACCATCTATCTTACTCAATAATGCAGTTGGAATATTATCAAAATCTCCATTAACCACAATTCTGAATAAGTGTATTTTGCTTGTCAGATTGATGGACAATGTTTCAACTGATATTAAGTTCAGACCCCTAACTCATTATCGATCATGGAAAAAGTGTTTGAATTCCACTACTTTAAAGGAGACCCCTAATATTTATCCATTTAATATTTTGTTTGAAATTCTCAACAAAAAAGATTTTTTGATGGACAATATTCCTTTTCTATGACTGCTTCTCAGACACCTCGATGCTTTGACCCTTTTTTTCTTTCCCTTGCTGCTTTTCCTTTGGCTTAAGGACTGTACTTGGAATTGATTCACCAAACCATCTATATATTTTTATGACTAATCCATTATCTTCTCAAATAATTGGTTTCCATAATCTTTCACATTCCTTCTCTTTTAATTCAAACTTCGCCATAAGTTTGTTTACTTCCTCAAAAGAGAGATATCTTTTAGAATTAAATTTTCGCTTGATATGTACTTCCAACTTCCTCCATGGAGTAATATGAGAGATTTTGATAAGACCCCATCTTCATTTGTGACTCGACCGATTCACTAATGGTGGATAATGTTCTTCCGAATGCACTGACCCAGTTATCCCAGATGCAGTTTTCTTGAAATCAAAATTTTCCAGAACTTCAGTTAGCAATGTCCAACAAGATATATTATCACCACTTGGAAAGAAAATGTTGTATCTTTTGCCTGCACCTCCTCTTCTAAACCTTGAGTATCTGATATATGCTCCTTCTTCATTATTATGAATTTGTGCCAAGTGAACGTCTTTTCCAAGTCTTTCCAAACATTTATCCTTATCCTCACCCATAACATCATCTTTCAAAGTCTTTATCATCTAAGTAATCATTCTCGAATCAATGGAAATCCAAGGGATGTATCCTCATGCACTTCTTTCAGTAATCTTTAGCACCTTGATAGATCCAAAGGAATCCATCTCTAGAGAAAAAGATTTTTTATCTAGTTGATTTTTTTTTCGCTAAACAGATTTCATCTTAAGCCTGAGATCATCGTTTCCTCACTATTAAAGACTTTTCCAACATTTTCTTCATCCGATCTCGTCTCTGTTTAGATCTTCCAGTAATAATGGACTCCAAAATAAATAAAAACTAAAACAACAAAAATGACGAAAAAAATAAAAATTCTGCTACCCAATAATATCGACCCCAAGGGGAAGGATCATAGATCCATCCTTGGACGACAAAAAAGTTTATAAATATCACACTTCTACAAAGAAGGCTGAGTTCATTGAGAGAAATCGCCATTTTTTTGAGCTCCGTGAAAGTCGGATAACCTGTGAAGCCATTTAGTAAAAATGATTGAAAGTGTAGCTGTTGTGTTTTAAATTATTCAAAGAGTTTTACCGTGGTAAGCCTATAATAACATACTCTAGGGTTATTCATATTTTGAGAGAATAAATGTTGAGTATGATTCAGTTGATAACTTACTGGATGATGGAAGATGAAACCTCTAACCAGTGTTCTCATCATATTGTTTACAACTTCAATTATTTCTTGATATAGTTGAACTTAGCTTAAATCACAAATCAAATCACCATGTGTTTATAAGTAATCAAAAATAGCGAATAACTCGTATCTCCCATATGATTGAACTTGTTCTTGATACTACACTCTAATCCATATTTGTAAAGTAAAGTAAATTAATTTTATTGGTTGACAACCGACAATAATCTCCATTTCAATGGAGACTCCAAAGTAGTTTCTAATAGATTTAATGCTAATCACGGAGAAAAGTTTGGTATAAAAGTATTTGCATTATGCAGAGTATCCTTCCTGTACAAACAACAGTGGAGATGGGGCCAGAAACCAAACAATCCTAGCTCTCCGGTGGGCAGGAAAACACGGACACACCAGTATTGGTACCGTTTCCGCGTCAGACACGCGTCGGACGCACGACACGCGTTGGACACCGACACGACGCACTTGTACAAATCTATACCTCATTTTTCTAATTGCGTAATCAAATTGGTTATGAAAATTAGTATAATAGTTAATATTTGTACATATGGGCTAACCTAATGGCATAAAAGTGAGTTTTTTCATGTATATGCATGATTAATGTATTTGATATACCATAATACTATGATATTAGTGTATAAAAATTATTTAATTAATATATATATATAAACGTGTCCGTGTCCTAATGATTTTGAATTTTGCCGGTCCCTGTGTCCGTGTCGTGTCCGTGTCACGTGTCCGTGTCAGTGCTTCCCAGCCGGTGGGCGAAGGAATTTTGGAGCTGAAAACAATCAAATTTTATAGCACGTCAAGGAAGGTTACAAAACAAGGATTGATTGGGGGCCAGAGGTATTAATTGGGGGCCTGAATAGTTGGTCTCCCAATAGCATTTTGGTGTTACCCCTTATCCTAATTTTTTTAAATACCTAAACTACCCCAAAAATAATTAGTGTTAATTGAGTTGATTAGGTTAGATTAGTTGTTGATTTTTTAAGTTAGATTAAATCAGTTTTTGGGTAAAAATTAAGATTATATATAAATTTATTTATTTTTTTGATAGAGAGGAAGAAAGTGAGTTTTGGGGGAAAATTTAGGAACCAATCCTCCATATGAAGAATCTGGAGCTCAAAACAATCAGGTAAACTTCCTATACTCTTCAAATTGTATAAATGATGCTCCAAGTGGTCGATTCATGTATACTATGTAACTACTCAGAGTGAGGGTCGTTAAGTCGAGAGGGTAATAAACGAACGACTCTAAGGAGTCGTCAATTACTTGACACAACCTTTGACGACTTAAACCTGCAACTTTTGCAGGTTATGAAAAATCGTCAACCAAGTGTGATATAATTAACGACTCCAGCTAGTTAGGTAACATAGAGTCGTTAACTTAATATATTTACAACCCAACGACTCTAAAACTTTTTACTCTCTGAAGATGTTACTCTTAGGGTCGTTAATTTGGCATTCCTATGTACTAACGACCCTAGCGAGCCATTTCATAGATTAATGAGAGTCGTTATTCCCACATATATAAATAGTACCGACTCTATTTCCATCTCCCAAACAAGATATCAAAATCCATTATTTTGATAAGGCTTGGTCGGTGTCATTGGAATGCAAGCTTACCGTTTTCTTGCTTTCCTAATCTACTTCATTTTGTGCTTAACATCTTGGTTGGTGGTCTCAGGATGTGAAAGAGTACAATAATTGCCTCTAGTTGAACACGCATGGTCTCCAACAAACCAACTAATCCAGTCGTACGTTGAGGGGGTGCAACATGGTCACTCTTGCTACGAACAAGCTTCTTAAGCAATTTGGATTTCTAGTCCTTCTTTTTATGCACCCTTAAGAGTCGTTAGGGTCATTTAAAATTTTAAATTCAATTTGTAAGGGTCGTCATTACAATTTGTAAGGGTCGGCATTAGTGCCACTATATCAATTCAATTTATAAGGGTCGTCATTAGTTTTCTTAGGGTCGTCATTAGCTTTCTTAGAATCGTCATTAGCTTTCTTAGGGTCGTTCATGGAAATCAAAAATCGTTAACAAAACTTGAAAAATCGTTAACCAAGGATGAAAAATCGTTAGACATTCAAACTTCGTGGTTAACGACTACCATTCTGAGAAATATATTTCTTCGATTCAAACCCTATATTTCTTCGTGCGTGCCATGTTTGTAAAAGAAGTTAATCGTCGATTAGAGTTTCCGTATCGACAATGAATCAGATGAAAAAAAAAAAATCTCCACGATTGTTAATGGAGGATGATGAACGGGCAGAGGGGGAGTGGAGGAGAAGAATGATTTTGGGGAAGAAATGAAATGGGGGAGGTGGGTTTAAGGTTAATAGGATTTTAGGATTAAATTTAGGGGAAGGGTAAAATAGTACTTTCAACTACATTTTGGAAGCCCCCTAAAATTCTGGGTGTGGGTATAAAAAAATCATGGCCCCCAATTAGTTCTCCCGGCCCCCAATTAATCCTTGTTACAAAAAAGTAGTCCAAGGAATGTTCTTTCTGAACTTCCGTAAAAACATAAGTCAAACTAACCACAAAGACATCAGTGAAGTCTCTCTTAGGTAATTTATTTGTTATCCAAAAACATAAAACAATTCGAAAACTAAGAACATGTTGGGTACAATTTTTAAAAACAGTTTTCAAAAATAGTTTTCTACAGTTTTAAAAACATACCCTTTTTTCTCGTTTTCATTTTCTAAAAATTGTTTGGTAGGATAAAAACTGTTTTTGAAAACCAAGGAACATCAACTAAATCAGATCAAATGTAAATACTCGTCTAAGAGAATGAAACTCTCTATAAGGGTTCTTGTTGTGGTATATATTTAAAAACATAGTTTTGTAATATTATGCCAAAGTTAGAGAGATAGTGTGGTGGTATTATTTTGGGGTCCCACAATATAGGCATGGGTTCAAGTCCCACCCCATACAATTTCACTAGGGTATATACTATTTATACTATATACTTATATTACATTAGTCCGGGAGCGGGGCCTTGGGAGGTATGCTGATCCAGAAACTTATTTTTTGCTGTTTTTAACTCTTGATTTCCAAAACGGTTTTCAACTTCATATTCCCTAATTAATTCTATTAACTTTTGGTAATTATAATTAATGTTGCCGTTTTATGACTGTTATGGAGGATTTTCAGTGGGCAGTTATTGCAAAATTGATTTTCATTAAAAACGTATTGATTTCATTTGAGTTATAAAAGAAAAGTTTCTGGAGAAGATGAAGACATTGTTTTTCATCTATTTTTGAGTTCTGAGCAAGTGTTAGAGAGAGTATTTGTTAGTTCGATTTCTCAAGGGGAAGAGAAATCAAACGGGAGAGTTATCAGCTATTTTATCCCATAGGGTTTTCGACGATAATTGACTGCTAGTACAATCGAGAGGTTGAGTCGCGAAACACCTTAAAGATAGCGACTTAGTCCGCAACTCAGCTGTTTGAGATTCATTATTGTGTAATCCTTTTTTTTTTTTTGTGCTTTGCATCCAACAATTCTAAGGTGATCGTTTCTACTATGGAGAATGAAAGAAAGCGCGTCGATGATACCAACAAGCCATTCAAGTTTGAAGGGCTGCATTTCAGAAGATGAAAGAAAAAGATGTACTTTTATCTCTAACTCATGAAGCTACACATGATTGTGTCGACTGTTCATCCTGGAACCCTAGAACCTGCTGCTGATAAGATTAGAGATGATAAGACAAGTATCCATGCTGTTGCTGCTGATCCACCTCCTACCTGCGGTGCTAAATAAGTTTCTCAAACTCCTGAGGAGAAACATAAATTCATTGACAAATGGGTCGATGATGACTATGATTGCAAAAACTATATTCCCAATGCTTTGTTTGACAATTTATATGAATATTACTCCACGTTTGTGTAGATGGGGAAAAACGATTTGCTGGTTTTTAAGGAATTGAGGATACCACCGTGCGGAGGAGACTCCTTGAACAGAGCGAAATGTTCAACCTCACACAGATGCACCACTGCAAAGGGGGTGCTTTGAATTCGAGATATCAATCTGTAGTACTCCGGCCTAAACCAAGACAATGGCCGTTCCAGAGTAAATTCGGCCACAAGAGAGGATGGGTTGATCTTTAGGAGGGAAGCTAAGAAATGTGTGGAATCAATGGTAATCAAAGATTGTAGGTGTGTTGTGAATTCTGAATATTATAAATTATGAATGATTGAAATTGCTCAGTTGAGAGTAATTGCTCAATTGATGAGTTGATGATCCCGCGATGTCAATGAGACGTGAGATTCTAGTCGTTGTTGACGTTGTTGTTCTTGTTATTTCAATCATGATTCAGAGACTTATTTATATTACTGGAATTATAGACACCATGATCCCGTGAAGTGTGACAGTTGATGGAATCCAAGAGTGGAGAGATGGAAATAGTGTTTGAAACAAGTTGCTCATCGTGCGGAGACTTGGTTGATTTTCCACCCACTGCTTTGTTAACTCCTTCAAATGTTTGCACGACTTGCTCACGTTCCATCGTGTGTTTGAACACACGTGCCATAGACTGCCAGACCAAAACCCTAGTTGATATCCCTCCAAGTGACACGATTGACGTCTCGTGGTTAGTTTAGTCAGTTGCTGACTTCGTGATATCATGGGACGATGAGTCCATGTAATTATTGAGTTGAACATGATTTTGTAAAAATGTTCTGAAACTCATGGATTGAACGTGGGCATGATCCTCACGTTGATAGTTGAGGCGATCATGTATTGCTCATTAGATGATTTGCTGAATATTGATAGTTGAACCAATATTATCTGATTTGAGCAAGTGTTGCTCATCTAATGAATTATTGGCAGCATGACCAAAATACAATATTAATTAAAATACTGGTATTTGAACCGAGTATAATTAATAAGAGTATTGATCATGAGATTGTCATAAATTTATTAGTGTTTGAATATGGAATTATGATCCTTGGACTCAGAAACCCTAATTTGATCAATTGATGACCACTTCATAGTTTGTTAGGAATTGAACCATGGAACGAAGGAATGATTGGTTTCATGAGACCGTGGCTCAATTATGTAACACCCATATGCTCACGTGAGCAAACACCAAGACCTCTTGAAGGGTTGGTGACTTGTTGATGAAAGAATGATTAAATGCTGGCTTAATCATTTATTCGAATTACTGCTGGGTTCAGCATTAGGTGATAAGACCTAATTAATCATGAAAAAGTGGAGGACCGACCAAGGGGTCATGAAACCATCCCTGGGTGGTCACGGGATCAAGTGTTGATCGTTCTATGAAGTTCCAAGTCGTTTGGAAGAGTTTTGGACCTAATACGTGCAATTGCGCAAATTAGGTCAAATTGTGAACATATGTAAGACAGGCTCATTGAGATCCAAATAGCTAACCTTGGTCAGTCAAGGTAACATTCTCATGTCCCCAAAGGTTTCGTATCTCAGTTCTGAGAATTTTGATATTTTCGGATGTGCGTTTGAGCCATCATTTTAGAAAATATGAAGAAACCAGTTTTTTTTTTTATAAAACCGTCAAAACTTCATGAGATGAAGGAAAATAATGAAAAAGTGAAGGAATCATGAAGTGTGGGACCTACCATGGCCAAGGCATTGCCAGCCGGCCAAGGGAGCCAATCCACACGGTTTTCCAAAATTTTATGATATTTTCATGATTTTAGGGAAATATGATAAAATCAAGGAGTTTCCATAAGATGAAGGAAACATAAAAAATAATAAAAATAATAATAAAATAAGGGACGTGTGGGCGTGTGGGACCGGACTGGAGCATGGTTGGCCGGCCAGGGCCCGGTCCCGTGTGTTTTTCCTAATTTTAAGTATTATTTCACAATTTAAAGGAAATATCATGAAATCAAGGAATTTCATGGGATTTTGAAAACATGAAAAATATAATAATCATAAAAAGGGACGTGTGAAGCCATCTAGGGTTTGACCGACCGGCTATGGTTCGTGCACACAGGTTTTTCCTAATTTTATATTATTTTTCATGGGACCATGGAAATATCACGAGATTAAGGAGTTTTCATGAAATTAGGGAAATAATAATAAAATAATGAGGTGTGGGGCCGGCTGGGACCAAGGCATGGCCGGTTGGCTAATGGTCATGCCCCAAAATATTCTTCCCTAATTTTATATTATTTCTTTGGTGTGAAAGAAACACCATGAAGCTGAGGAGTTTCCTCAAAACGAAGGATATTTGTTCAAATGAAAGAATTTTCATGAACTCAAGGAAAATAATAAAAAATATGATAAAAATATGAAACTGGTGTGGGATTGACCACGACACGGTCGGCATGTCAATGGGCCCATGATCCTAGCGCCTTGGTCAATTTTTAATTATTTATTATTTTCTTTCCTATTTTTGCATAGGTTCATCGTCTCGTCGTATTTTGAAATACTCGTCCGTGCGATGATTGTTAGTGCATCGTCGTTGAGTACACTTTCACCATTTAAATCGGGGCTTACTCAGAGGTAGCTTAGATGACCGTGTGTTGAATATTTATCACTAACCCATGGATTTCTGCTGGGAAGAACCATGGTTTGCAGTAATGAAATATCTGCAAAAAAATTTGAATATTTTCAGAAATTCTGTGAATGAATCCAAGAATTTGGGAATAATTAACTTATGGCTCTATACTAGCAGAGCAAGCTGTCTAGGAGCATTAAATATTCTGATATGAGCTTGCTGGAGCTTCATATCCTTTATATAGTCAGGGTAAACTCGTTGTTTGTATCCTGAAGACGTTATCGCTTTATACTAGCAGAGCAAGCTGTCTAGGAGCCGTCCATCTCGTGATACTATATAGAAATAATTACTGAAGTGTTCAGTATTCATGAGATATGCTGTTGTCTTACCGTGAGACCACATATCTACATGTACTCTGAGATAAAGTATTCTCAATCAGAAGATTCGATGAGAGACCCGTGTCTCAATACAGATATTCCGTTGTCCAGCCGAGAGACTACATATCTGCATGTACTCTGAGAGAAAGTATTCTAAGTTAGAGGATTCAATGAGAGACCCGTGTCTCAATATAGATATGTCGTTGTCCAGCCGAGAGACTACATATTTGCATGTACTCTGAGAGAAAGTATTCTCAGTCAGAGGATTCGATGAGAGACCCGTGTCCCAATACTCGCATCTAATTTCTGGATCAGAAGTTCATATAATTATGGGTTTGCGATTTTATCCTTCGTCGAAAATCCACCCTCTACAGTTTGATACTGCTAAAGATGCGTGGGATGATTTACAGAAAAAATATGACAATGAAGAATCCGGATCGAAGAAATATGCTATAAGCCGCTACATTAAATATCAAATAGTGGATGATAGATCAGTTGTTGCACAATCTCATGAACTTCAGAAAATTTCCCATGAAATTCTGACGGAAGGTATGAAAATTGATGAACAATTTCATGTTGCGGTAATGATTGACAAGTTACCACCTAATTGGAAATAATTTCGTAATTCTTTGCGTCACAAGTCTAGAGAATTTTCTCTTGAAATTTGATTGTTAAGCTCAAGGTTGAGGAAGAAGCTCGAAAATAAGATAAGAAGGAGAAGCCTAACCCGAATTAAAAGAAAGGAGGAAGGCCTAATTAAAACAAGAACCAACACCCATCAAGAAATGGACAAAATTTCAATTCTGAGTTTCGTTGTTATACTTGTAATAAACCAAACCACATGGCTAGGAATTGTAGGTTTAACAAGGAAAAGAATAACACACAAGCTAATGATGTGGATGGCGTTATAATAGCCATGGTCTCATATCCTGAGTTCTACATGGTTGTTGGTTCTGATGGGTGGTGGATAGACAGTGGTGCTTCACTTCATGGTTGTTTTGATAGATCCTTATTTAAGACTTATGTTGAAACCAAGGATAAGAAAGTGTTGTTGGGAGACTCTCACAACACTATGGTGAAAGGATCTGGTACGGTAGAATTGAAGTTTACTTCTGGGAAGACACTCATACTAAAAGATGACCTTCACACTCCATAAATGAGAAAGAACCTTGTTTCCGGCTATCTTCTCAACAAGGTTGGGTTGTATCAAACTATTAGGTCTGATGTTTACACTATAACTAAGAATAAGATATTTGTAGGAAAGGGTTATGCTACTGATGGAATGTTTAAGCTTAATGTTGATGCTATGAATAAAATTGATTCTTCTGCTTATATGGTTTGCAATTTTAATGTTTGGCATGATAGACTTTGTCATGTGGGTAAAAAACTAGTGAATAACATGACGTTTTACTGAAATTTGTGTAAGAATTTGAAAATGAATTTTTTGAAAATGAATTTTTTGAAAATGAATTTTTTGAAAATGAATTTGAAAAATGTGAATATTGTAGTCAAGCGAAAATAACCAAGACTTCACATAAATCTGTTGTAAGAGAATCCAAACCTCTAGACTTAATACATTCTGATTTGTGTGAATATGAATGTATCCTAACTAGAAATGGCAAGAGATATATCATGACGTTTATTGATGATTGTTCTTAAATTATACGTGTGTTTATTTGTTGAGCCATAAGAATGAATCTATTGAAAAGTTTAAAATCTTTATTGCTAAAATTAAAAATCAATTTGGTAGAAAAATTAAGAGATTTCGTAGTGATAGAGGCACTGAATATGATTCTAGTCATTTTACTGAAATTTATCAATATAATGGCATTATACATGAAAAAACTGCTCCATATAACCCTCAAATGAACGGGAAAGCTAAAAGAAAGAATAATACTCTTACTGAATTGACTGTTGCTTGTTTGCTTAGTTCTGGCGCTGCCTCTCATTGGTGGGGTGAATGTTTGTTAATTGTTTGCCATGTTTTGAACCGTATTCCTAATAATAAAATCATGATATCTCCTTATGAACTTTAGAGAAATAGAAAACCTAATGTCTCTTACTTTAGAGTTTGGGGTTGTTTAGATTTTGTTAGGAAACTTGGTCCTAAAAGAAATAAGTTAGAAAATTGAGCTTATGAATGTGTTTTTATTGGTTATGCTCAAAACAGTAAAGCTTATAGGTTCTTTGATATTAATAATAAGGTTATTATTGAATCTATTGATGTTAATTTCTTTGAAGAGATATTTCCTTTTAAATATAGAAATAGTGGGGGTTCAATATATACCTAGTACTTTACCTAGTTCTGAACCTAGATTAGAAGAACCTATAAGTGAAGAAACTAGGATCACTGAAGTTGAACCTAGACACATTAAAAGAGCTAGGACTGAGACAAAAGATAAAGATACCAATTTCGAATTCTCCGCTATAGAGGAAGACTCTTCTAATTTACAAGAGGCGTTTAGTTCTGTAGAGTCTAGTTTCTGGCAAAAAGATGCAGATAATGAATGGGATTCTCATATGTCTAATGTAACTTGGAGTATAATAGATTTACCTCCTAGTAGTAAGCCTATAGGTTTTAAACGGGTTTTGAAAAGGAAACACAAACCTAATGGAACAGTAGATAAATATTAGGCTAGACTGGTTACCAAAGGTTTTAGGCAACGAGAGAACGTAGACTTTTTTGATACTTATACCCCTGTTACTAGATTAACATTTATACATGTTATGATTGTTGTTGATGTTACTCATAATCTTGTTATTCATTAAATAGATGTTAAAACTTCTTTTTTGAATGGTGAACTAGAAGAGGAAATTTACATGGAACAACCTTGCAGGTTTTGTAATTCCTGGACAAGAAAATAAAGTATGTAAGCTAGAAAAATATCTTTATGGTTTGAAACAAGCTCCTAAACAATTGCATGATTTTGATAACTTAATGATTTTAAATAATTTCAAAATAAATGAAAGTGACAAATGCATCTATTATAAGTCTGAGAATGATGTGTGTGTGATTGTTTGCTTTTATGTAGATGATTTTCTGATATTTGGTTCCAATTTATCTGTTGTCAATGAAACTAAAAGCATGCTTAGTTCTAATTTTGACATGAAAGATTTGGGTGAAGCTAGTGTAATCATGGGAATCAAAATAACTAGAACCAGTAGTGGTATTTCTTTAGATCAATCTCACTACATTAAAAAAATTCTGAAAAAGTATGATTATTTTGATTATAAACCTGTTGATCCAAGTGTGAAATTGTTTGTACTCCTGTTGATCCTAGTGTGAAATTATGAAAAAGTATGATTATTTTGTACTCCTTTTAATCCTAGTGTGAAGTTGTTTAAGAATACTGGAGACAATATTAGACAATATGAATATGCTAGTATAAATGGCAGTCTGCGTTATGAAACTGATTGTATTAAACCAGACATTGCATACGCAGTGGGAGTTCTATGCAGGTTTACCAGTAATCCTAGTTTGGAACACTGGGCTGCTATTGAGAGGGTTATGCGGCATCTTAAAAGAACCACAAACCTAGGATTACACTATTAGAGGTATCCCACAGTCCTTGAAGGATTTAGCGATGCTAATTGGAACACTCTATCAGATGATTCCAAGGCCACCAGTGGATATGTTTTTACTATTGTTGTGTGTGTGTGTGTGTGGGGGGGGGGTGTATCTTGGAGATCAAAGAAAAGACAATTATATCCCAATCTACGATGGAGGCTGAATTGATGGCACTAGCAGCAGTTATCAGACATTCCAATATGGGAAAAATCCAATACCAACCACTTTGATCCACTGCGATAGTACCGCGACTATCGGAGTAGTAGATAATTGTTATAATAATAATAAGAATCGACATATACGTTGAAAGTACGACACAGTTAAAGAATTTCTCACAACTGGTGTTGTTAGAGTAGATCATGTAAGGTCTGCAGGAAATATAGCTGATAGTTTGACGAAAGGATTAGCTAGAGAAAAGGTATGGAATATCTCTAAAATTATGGGACTTATGCCCGTGAGAAGTTGAGTCATTTGTAATGGATACCCAACCTAGAAATAGGTTCAAAGGGACTAGACGAAGTTATAAATGATATGATAGATTCATGCACTCCCATAGCATGATATCCTGAAGTGGGAAACATGTTGAGTGTTTAAACTCTTAATGATGTCTATAGCTCTTAAGTTAAAGTGGGATACACATGAGCATTCTTGATAGGCTCATCTATACGAATGTGAAGGTGTGGCTGCCTTCTATGAGAACTTGAGCATTTCTCTAGATCGTTTCCTTAAGAAAGGGATAAACACATGACCTTAATGTGCAGACTTAAGGACATTACTTTAGATATGTGTGTGTGTTAAATAATCTAATATTAGTTAGAATTCAAGATGCGAGTCACTCTAGTCACCTAGTACTTAGAAAGTTTAACACTATGTAGATGTTCAAGTTTAAAGGCACCTTTGCTTATGCACAACTATATAGCACTTGCTCAATGTTTCGAAATATAAGTGGGGGATTGTTGGGGTATATATTTAAAAACATAGTTTTGTAATATTTTGCCAAAGATAGAGAGATAGTGTGATGGTATTATTTTGGGCTCCCACACTATTGGCATGGGTTCAAGTCCTACCCCATACAATTTCATTAGTCCGGGAGCGGGGCCTTGTGAGGTCTGATGATCCAGAAACTTATTTTTTGCTGTTTTTAACTCTTGATTTCCAAAACAGTTTTCAACTTAATATTCCCTAATTAATTTTTTTAACTTTTGGTAATTATAATGTTGCCATTTTATGACTGTTATGGAGGATTTTCAGTGGGCGGTTATTGCGAAATTGATTTTCATTAAAAACGTATTGATTTTCTTTGAGTTATAAAAGAAAAGTTTATGGAGAAGATGAACACATTGTTTTTCATCTATTTTTGAGTTCTGAGCAAGTGTTAGAGGGAGTATTTGTTAGTTCGATTTCTCAAGGTGCAGAGAAATCGAACATGAGAGTTATCAGCTGTTTTATCCCATAGGATTTTTGGCAAGAATTGACTACTAGCACAATTAAGAGGCAGAGTCAAGAAACGTCTTAAATATAGCGACTTAGTCCGCGACTCAGCTGTTTGAGATTCATTATTGTGTAATCCTTTTATTTGTGCTTTGCATCTAACAGTTCTTCTTATCTTTTTCTTATATATGGAGCTAATAATTTTGAGGACCTTTTAGTTTTGCACATTATTTATGTAAACACAGAAATAATGATGGTATCTTAGTGTTCACAAACAGAGTTTACTGCAAGATCAAATAAGAGTTTAATATTAAAAAGGGGATAAACAATGGATAACTAATACTTCAGATACTCTGAGCTTTCAGGCTCGTCATCGTTTCTCGTCGATGGAGAGTCAGCGTCGGTGATGACGCTGACCATACCTCCGATTCTTTAAACTTTAAATGCACAATGTAAATAAAACAGCGATTTACGTGGTTCAGCACTAAGGCCTACGTCTACGGTGAGGTTGGTTCTTTACTATATATGTGTTATAATGTTACAAAGCATAGTCGAATGACTCTGGGTAGAGGGAACGAAACTATGTGGATAGAAAATAAGACTCACCTCCTCTCACAATTTACTTCTCTCTCTCTCTCTCTCTCAAATTGGTCGACCCATTTTCTCTATCAAGGTTGGGGTATTTATAGGTGGATTACATGGGTCCCACTCTTCTGATTCTCTTATCCTTGTCTTCTTGATTTATGCGCTGCTCCGAAGATGCCTTATCTTTATCCCGAAGCTTTTCAACGGTCATCTCATGTTCTGAAGCCTTGCCTTTCTTTCGTTCCATGGAATGTTTGATACGTGTATAGTACTTGGCGTGTTTAATGCTGGTGGTTGTACACAAGGCTCATGCGTGAGACAGCTGTCTTCTGCAGCTGTCAACTCCTCGTCAGATGTTTCTCATCCCTGCCGTCCAATTTGAATTTGCCTAGGGATGGAGTAAAGCGTGTTTTCGATCTGCTTAGGTGATTCTCAAGCTATCGGTCATTGGGTAGCCATTGGTTGGGGTGTCGTTGAATATGGAAGATGAGGGGCACGTGTTGGCGGATGATGAGGTCTCTCTTGTGATGAGGGACACATGTACTAGTAGATATTTATGCACCTATAATTTGCCCCTTTTCTTTCTACTTTTTGGCGGGTCTTAGCCAAAATTTTGAAGAAAACTGTTCATCATCTTCCCGCAATAACTCCTCATTTTTCTTATGACACGTTTCCCACTTCTTTGCAATAACTTCTTCTTAGGATTTCGGGACGCCTTTCTCTTTCTCATATGATAGTAAATACAGGGGGGGGGGAATGAATGTGAGAATTTTATTCTCTCATTCTTCTTGTTCTTCTTCCTGCTGATGCTGTCACTTTCTTCTGGTTTTTTCAGGAAACTTAAATTCCTTCTTGTCTTTTTGTTCTTTACTTCATATGATTTCTTATTTACCTAGTACGACGCTTTTACTGCTGCCATAATCTCCTTCGGTGGTTCGCCGTCCGTCCGTCCGTCCTTCCTTCTTCTTTTTTTGTACTTATTCATTAATCTTTGGTGAGTACTGATCTGTTAGCCAATAAATTTATGCTCTCTTCTCCTGTAAGTTCTTACCCACAAATTTTTACTTTTGCTTTGATGTTTATGAGTTTATCAATGGAGAACAGGTTCGATAAACTCTTAGACATGGTTTCCCTTGTTTTGTTTTTGATTTTATTTTCCTATATGGCCCCCTGTAGGTAATCATGATTGATGATCATCGAAGGGGTAGCCCTTTTCGAGCGACTTCCTCGAGTTCTTACAGGTCTCCGTCTCGATGAAGCCCCGACATATCCCCACCGAAGGATCCAACACAACCTCTGCATCACTCCCTTCGATCTAAGACTACATCATCTTCTCAATAGGGTGGTGATCATGCTAGGGGATCTCGTTATCCTGTCGGTCGATCATCAGGTAAACCTTACCATCATCGTTCTGATCCGTTGGCAGTTCATCCCCTTCGAACAATATCTCCAAACACCTCACTTTCCCAACAGACTGGGATGCCACCTTCTGTCCCGCTGTCTAAGAGAGATGCAGACATTTCTAGGAAGCCAGCGGTTAAGAGGAAATCTGACGATCTGAGCCCTCCGAAGAATTCATCGGGTTCACGCTTGTCATCTGACGCTGCTCCTTCGGGTCGTATCGCAACCAAACCGAAGAAGAATAAGAAGGTGACTTTTAGGAACATTGATTTGGAGGAGTTTAAAGTTAGGCATGACCTTGAATACTTCGACGTCCGCTTCTACGACCAAGGTGATGAGCTCACATACGAAATGATTTCCAACTATAAATATGACTCCCAAAACCTGCTAACAACCGTTGGCGCCTTGCAATCATCCACTGTGGAGGTTATTGATTCTGGGGTCCCTGAAGTGACCAGCCCCGATGTTGAAGAGGAATTAGACGAATACGAAGATGAATTCGACGAAGAGGAGCGAATTGAGATGACCCCTTCTGCAAATGAGGATACCGACGAAGAAGTTCTCGTGGGAGGAGGAAAAGACGGTATAAGTGTTATTCCTGGAACCGCTCCTCTACCCCCTTCGGTTAAGCATGTCGATATTGGGCCTCCTAGTTCTTTGCCGCTGAATATCCCTGAGCCTAATCCCGAGTTTTCTTTTGGAGAAATTCATTCATCTGGTGGTGTAGCGGACATCGGTGTCCCAGAGTTTCAATTGCTATCTCCGAACGATGATTGAGAGGTGGCCGTTGAAGAAGACGTTGAGGAGGAGAGTTCTGATGGTGAATACGCAGAGCTACGTGCTTCGAGGGAGGCCAAGGGGAAAAATGTCTCTTCGGGAGGAAAGAAAGATGATAATCCCGATGTGGTGGAGAAGCAACATGGTCCATTCGTATTTGGTGATGCTGTTGGTAACGGAAGTGCTAGTGTTAGTGGTAATGCTGCTGGTGCTAGTTTCCGCTAACTCAACATGCTTCATTGGTTTCTACTAACTTTCGATTTTATTGGTTCGTCCCATCTTGCAAAAAACGAGTATTGCAATCATAAGATGTATCGATACTTTAAAGCAAAATCCCTTTAGTTAGAGGCTAAACTATGTCAGAGGGATGATGAGCTTATTAGTGCCCAAGATTCCATCGTAGCGAAGGATAAGGAGATTGAGAAGTTATAGAACGCCTTGAAAGAGAAGGAGCGGGTTGGTGCTTCCGAAGAGAAGCTTCGCCTGGAGGTGGCTAGTCTTCGCTCAGATTTTGAAATGGAACGTGCTAAAGCTTCATCTTCGATAGTTTTTTTTTTCTTCTTTCTTTCGGGTCGTTCTTTCTGAGTTAGCCAGCCCTGTCTTCAGCGGGCAATGTTAGAGAGTTGACATGGCTTCGTAGTGAGAGAACTCACCAATCTTATCGAATTAGTGAGCTAGTATCCCGGGTGATTGAGGCGGAGGAAAAATAGAATTCTCATGCCGATGAATATAATCAGATATCTGCTCAGTACAGGCAGAGGCGTGAGCAGATGGTCGACATACAAAATAGCATGAGTGCTGAGCGTCGTCAATTTAATGGTGCCTTACTTTGGACTAGGGACAATCTTGGCGAGGCAAGTACTTTGGTTTATTTTTTGGAAGCTAAGGTTGTTGACTTGGAAAGGGAGCTTCGTCTGGCTCAGTCTTCTCATGAATATGTACATCGTCTCGTTCGTGAGAGGGATGATGCCAGGGCTGAAGCCTATGCTTTTAGTAAAGCCTTGTCTTCTTCTAGGGACGAAGTTGCTCATTTCGCTGAGTCAGAGAGGGACTTATAAGTGAATTTATATAGACTCACCAAAGGGATTGAAGAAATAACTACCGAGGTCAATCGTCTTCACCATTATGTAACTATGAAGCAGGTAGAGTTGGATGAATGTCAATTTTCCCTCACCACTATTCAACTGGATTATAAGAAAATATCCGATGAATATGATTTTCTTGACGATGCTCTAGACGCTGTAGTAAATGAGTTAGAGATATATTTGGCTAGTGTCGAAGGTATATGTTCACTTGTTAACGAATGATCTTCCTATGCCTTGTTTTTTAATCCTATTTGCTTAGTTTTTATCTCCTCTCAGAGCTTGAAAATCAGCTTCGCCGAGCAAACGAAGAACTTGAAAGGGCTAAAGCTGCCGTAGAGGCCCAGCAGAAGCAAACCAAACATTTCGAAGAGTTAGCTGAGTCTCAGGAAGTGGCAGCGAAGAAGGTGACCCAAGAGGTGGAGAAGCTATCATTATCACTAAGTCATTATGAACTCAAAGTAGCATATATCAGGCATGAGGCACATTGCCAACTTGCCGAGGAGGTGAACAAGACGCTTACTTCGATCGAGCAGTCTCTCCTTAAGGATCATGGTCTTTCCAAGAGATATAAGCGTCGTCCTATACCCGATCCCTTCAAGGATCCTTCAGGTCCTTCCTCTGGTGAAAGTGTTCCCTCGTCCCGTGTGGAGTTTCCTTAATATATTCACTTGAGTTGAATCTTGCTGTGATTTGATTCTTGTTGATTACTTTGCCTGTGGCACTTCTTTTTTTGTACATTGGTGTCGTATTCAGACTCATAGACTTGTAATCAACTTTTTTGCTTAATGGATCATCATTTTTTTTTGTTATGTACAGTTCTTTTCATTGTCGCCTGCATTATGAGATTGTTTTAGATGGGTGTGCGTAAAAACAAAAGAGTAATAAAACATGATTATAATTATGCCGAAGGTATATCTGATGATACCTTCTCTATATTCTTCGCACCTGTCTTCCCGTTGGCTAATCCTTGGGCCAGAAGGTTACCAAGCGGTGGGGGTCAGTGCAGCGTTCCCGGATATGTGATGCCTTAGAGAAATATGTACAAGCATCCAGTCCGCTGAACCGCTGTCTTTATTATTTGGTTGGGTATCCCTTTCTACTAGAATCCTTCGCCAGGGTCTTACGTTAGTAGACACTGTCCAGGGAGTCCCGATGGATCATATTCAGGTACTTTACCCAATATCACAAAAAGTTGTATTTGATTGATACGCTGAGGTATGCTACTCCTCGTCCAGAGATAGAAACATGATTAGTGGCTACAGTGTCTTCTTTTTATGGTATTCTCCACACAAGCACAGAACTGTGTTGTTTTAAGGGTAGTACGGCTTGAGGTACTTAGCGTTCCAGGGGTGCCTTAGAACTTCCCATTTGAGATTATGCAGATAGTACGAACCATTTCCTGCAATATCGTGTATGACGAATGGTCCTCCCCAATTGGGTGCTAGATTGCCCCATTTTCTTTCTCTATGATACTGCGGTATTGTTCGGAGCACATACTGCCCTTCTAAAAAGTTTCTCAGCTTAACCTTCTTATTATATTCTCTTGCTAATTTACGCTGGTAGTTCTCCATCTTTTGTAGCACCGCTTCCCTTATTTCTTCTAGGTCATCAAGCCTTTCTAATATCATGTCGGTGGTGAGATTTTTCTCCCAGGCTTCAGTTTTAGTGGTTGACATGATAATATTAGTGGGGATGACTGCTTCGGTTCCATATGTGAGAAGAAATAGAGATACTCTGGTGGCTCATGGTGCGGTATGACCATAGTGCATTATGCAATTGTTCACACCACCGTCCTTTATGCTAATCCAAAGACTTCTTGAGAACTAGAGCCAACATTTTTTTTGTAGCTTCGGCTTGATCATTTCTTTGCGGGTAAATAGGAGTAGATTTGTTCTTTCTGATTTTGAGCGTATCAAATAGCATGTATTTGTTCTTTCCCTGCAGTTGCTTGCCATTGTCAGAAACGATCTTTACAGGAATGCCAAATCTGCAGATGATATTTTGGAAGATGAATGTGAAGACATCAGAGTCTCTGATTCTCTAAAGATCTTTGGCCACTACTCATTTACTGAAATAGTCTGTTGCTACTATTAAGAATCGTCTTTTCGCCGATCCTTCGACTAAGGGTCCTACAATATCCACCCCCCACTTAGCGAACGACCAAGGGATGTCCACAGAATTTAATTTTGTTGATGGGGCATGGATTTTTCTGGAGAACCTTTGACATTCTTCGCATCTTCGTGACATATTGGCTGCGTCTCCCATCATCTGCGGCCAGTAGTACCCTTGCATTTTAGCTTTTTCAGCCAGCGATCTCATTCCGATGTGATTGCCGGCGTCTCCATAGTGAATATCTTTTAGGATATAATGACCTTCTTGTCTGGATAAGCATCGTAAAAGGGGTCCCAAGAAGGATTTTTTGTACAAAATTCCGCCAAGAAGCTCGTATCTTCCTGTCTTTGCCTGTATTTTTCTTGCTTGTTTTATGTCTATTGGCACCGTTCCTTCTTCAAGGAATAAATGGATCTCGGTTCTCCAGTATTTTTATTTGCTAAAATCTTTGTTTTCCTTTTCCCTTGCTAAGATGTCATCTTGGACGATGTCTTATTCGATGTCCTCTCCCACATCCTCATTAGCTATGTCCTCTGCCTCGTTTTCTTGATTTGTAGCGAGGGAATGCTGCGGGGTGATTGATGGATCATATACTCTGGTTATATTGATGGCTTTTACACTCTCATCCCTTAACATGGATGATATGTACGCCAAAGCATCTGCATGTCTCAGATCCTTTCTGCATAGGTGTCGGAATTTGGTATTTGATACGCTAAGGTCTGAAACAAAGTCATGTAAGCTGAGAGAGTCTTATCGTAAACATTTTATTCTATCTCGATTTGGCGAATAACCAGTTGTGAATCGCTTGTTAGGCGTACATCTGTTATCCCCATTTCTAAGATTAAACGAAGGGCGTGGACAACGGCCTCATATTCCATGATGTTGTTGGTGTGTTCCTTGAACTCCAACCTTAGGGCGTGCATGATCCTATCTCCGGTCGGGAGGTGATTACGATGCCTATGACTTCTTTATCTTTTGATCCGTCGACGAAGATCTCCCACCGTCTTTGGTTTGATGGTTCGAGGACATCCATCGGGTCCTTACCGTCCTCTTCGGCTTCTGCGGGGTCCTTTACCTCTTCGTCGTCTTCTAGAGGCAGATTTTCCAGGAAATTCGCTAAGACCTGTGACTTATGTGCGGTTTGAATCTCATGAATAATATTGAATTAATCAAAATGAGTGTTCTATTTTGATATCCTTCCTACTTTCCCTGTGTTTTTGAGGACTTCTTCTAATGGTGCTTTGCATGGGACGCGAACATAATGCGTGAGGAAATAGGTTTTCAATTTTTTTCCGTTTCCCAGACCATTTCCAAAATGAGTTGTTCGATCTTTGTGTAGTTCCTTTCCGCTGAGTTGAGGGTTTTGCTGACGTAGTATATTGTCTGCTCCACCTTCGTGTTCGTTTTGACTAGCACCGCACTGACCACATCTTACGTAGCTGCTATGTACAAGGCTAGTACTTCATCCGGATCGGGTTTTTGAAGGATCGGAATCATGGCTAGATATTCTTTGATCTTTTGGAATGCCTCTTCGCACTTATCAGTCCATTCGAACGCGCTCCCCTTTTTGAGGATGTTGAAGAAATGTTTGCATTTGTCTGAAGACCTAGCAATGAATCTTCCCAATGCTACTAGGGATCCTTTTGGCCTTTGAACTTCCTTCAGATTCTTTGGGGATGGCATCTCTACGATGGATTGGATTTTGGATGGATCGACCTCGATGCCTCTCTTCGTTACTAGGTATCCAAGGAATTTTCCTAAAGTTACGCCAAAAGTGCACTTTTCTGGGTTTACCTTCATGTTATGCTCTCTCATTGCTTCGAAGATATTTATCAAGTCTTGATGTTGGTATTTTCGTAACTTTATTTTGACGAGCATATCATCGACATAAACTTCAAGCGTAATCCCAATCCATGGTTTGAAAATGGTGTCTACCAGTCTCTGGTACGTTTCCCCTGCATTTCTTAGTCCGAAGGGAATCCTTGTATAACAGTAGAGGCTGTGCCGAATATAAAAGGTTGTATGTTGCTAATCTTCCTCTGTCAGGGCTACTGGGTTGTAGCCAGAGTACCCATCCAAGAATGATAATTCTTTGTATCCTTTTACCGCCTCTACTAATTGGTCAATGCTTGGGAGCGGATAACTGTCCTTAGGGCACGCTTTATTGAGATTGGTGAAGTCGATGCATATCCTTACTCCTCCGGTCTTTTTTGGAACGATGACCATGTTCGAAATCCATGTTGGATATTTTACTTCTTTGATAAATCCTGCCTCTAACAGCTTGCTGAGCTCTTTCTCGATTGCCTGGTGGTATTCTTGTGCTACCTTATATACTTTTTGCCTGACAGGGGTCGTGCATGGTTTTATCCGAAGCTCGTGTCGAATTACAATCGGATCAATTCCTGGCATATCTCCCAACTTCCATGCGAAGATGTCCGCGTACTCCTTTAGCAGATTCGTTAGAGCTATCCTCCTTTCTTCGTCCATTAGAGTTCCTATCTTGATCATCTTCGGGTTACTTTCGGTACCTATCTTAACCTCCTCCGTTGGTTCTACAGGTGTAAATGTGTGCCTTGATTCCCTTAGTAGAGGAATATCCTTTAATTGCTGTTTGGCGGGCTCTTCTACCTCCTTAGTCGATGAGGTCTCCGCTTCGTTGTTTATGACTGTTTTTTCTTTGGCAAGGCTTTTTCCTGAGATTTCTTCGAGGTACAAGTCAATTATTTTATTCTTGGAG
This sequence comes from Papaver bracteatum, assembly GCA_023529315.1. Classification (NCBI taxonomy): domain Eukaryota; kingdom Viridiplantae; phylum Streptophyta; class Magnoliopsida; order Ranunculales; family Papaveraceae; genus Papaver; species Papaver bracteatum. Next base: position 2,463,979 of record JAJJWX010000447.1, on the reverse strand, counting down.
ATCTCTCTGTTCAGGCTTCTTCGGGATTTCCTATGGGCATCTTGCTCGTTGTTGTGCTGGTTTTGTAAAGCCTGGTATTCTCGGGTGGTGACCTGGTCCCCTTTTATTTCCATTACCCCTTTGGGCGTAGGGAATCTTAGGTATTGATGATATGTAGCTGCTACTCCTTTGACCTTGTACACCCATCTTCGGCCAATAATTATGTTGTATGGCGATGGAGCGTCCACTACGCTGAATCGCGCGTCTACTTTCATGGGTCCCACGTCCACTTGTAGGACAATATCACCTAAGGGCTTCGTGGGTGCTCCGTTGAATCCGTAGATGGTGTAATAAAAAGACATAAGTTGTTCTTCCCTAAGCTCCATCCGTTTAAAGGTGTCATAGAATAGGACGTTGACGGAACTTCCCCCATCAATGAGGATTTTCTTGATGTTGCACCCTGCTACTGGCAGCGTGAGAACTAAAGGGTCATTGTGGTCTTCCATGTCTTCCTCGATATCTGCGGTGTCGAAGGTGATAGATGCATCCATCCATAACTCGTGCTCATCCACTTCTATGCCGTCGATCTTGTATAGCTCACAATAATCCTCGAATTGTTTCCTTAACCTTTTCCATATCTGAGCTGTCAACGATGGTCCCGTAGCTTCGGAACATGAGATAGCTTTGAGTGTTCGGTTTCTTTCGGGAAGTTAGACATGCTTGCTTTTGTTAGCTCTTTCTTCTTCACCATCCTTTTGTACGTAATGTTTGAGGTCTCCAGCGTCGACTAGATTTTGAATCATTATTTTAAGATTCTTGCACTTCTCTGTTTGATGACCGTTGAAGCGATGATATATGCAATAATCTCTAGACTGTTCCGTACGTGGTGGTTGTTTCCCCTTGGACCATGGCCATTCCAGGTTCTCCCGGTCCTTGATCTCTCTTAAGATCCAAGCATAGCTGGTATTCAACTTTGTGTACACCTGATCTTCGAATTTTGGATTGTCCTTAGGGAGATCATCCCGTATCCTTCTCTTATCATCATAAACCAGTTCGGTTGTTCGGGTATCCCTAGATCCGCTGGCCTGTTCTATCGTATTGGTACGATGTGACTTGTGTACATGGGCTCTGGGATTTTCTCGCTGGATTTCCTCTAGCCTGGCATGCTTTTCGATAATCACTCGGATATCTCCTTCGGTGGTGGGTACACTCCCGTGAATCTAAACAAATAAAGGGCTCATCCTGTCCATGCCCCACTTGTAGCAGTTGATAGAGATGGCTGGATCAACATTTCCTATGGCCTGGAAAATTTTATGCCATCTATCGGTATACTCTCGGATGGTCTCTTTGTAGGCAACCACCAGTGAGAAGAGTTTTTCCATCCCCGTATTGACGGTTTTGTTGTACATGTAAGTTCTCAATAACTTCTCGGAGAGCTGGTTGAAAGAGTCAATGGTGTTGGGTGGTAAGTTGTCGAACCAGGATAACGCTGATCCTTTTAGGCTAGAGGGGAAGTACCTGCAAAGAACAACATCGTTTTGATCCCAGCGGGCCAAGGTTCGATTGTAATACCGAAGGTGAGCTGCGGGGTCGCCAGATCCATCGTAGCACTCAAATGATGGGACATGACACTTTTGAGGAATGAGCGCTCCGGATAGCTGAGGTGTTAATGGAGTAGTGGAGGCTTATCTCATAACTTCTTCCAGTCTTCCTCACCTTGCCTTGTCTTTAGAAGTTGAATCTCTGCCATCATTTCTGCCCGTAGATCCTCCATGGAAAGTTGATGCCTATCCTCTACTGTTGATTGTCCGGATTTCTGGTCTTCATCATCAAAATATTCTGAGTCATCGGGGATTGAGTCCATGTTCGACATTCGGTCTCCCCTTGCCATTCTTCGCAACAAAGGCTCGGGGTTATGATTTCTTGCCAATACCATTCTTCGATCACGATTCGGAGGAGGGGCCTTGGAGTTGGCTTCATTTCGACGATCTTCTACTCCCGCGCTCCACGCTATCCTATCCCTCAATTGTTGGTTTTCTTGTGCAAGTAAAGCCACAACATCAACATATATCTTACGGTTCCTTTTTACTTCTTTAAGTTCCAACGCGAGCTGAGCGGAAGGATTTGACCCTTGTTTTGTAGTTCTTACGCGCAAATGTCCTTCGACAACTATAGTGTGATCTTCGTCAACGATCTGTATGAGGGGTGCCCATGGGTCTATCTGTTGGTTCTGTAACCCTAGCGCTTGAACAGTCGTGTGATCCTCTGTTAAGGGATGCTGAACGGCCGTCAGTGGTTGGTTGCGTTCATCCGTGGGTGGCATTCCTAAGTTCGGATGTTGTACCGTAGATTCTTCCATGCCTTCTCTTTGTTCGTTGACCCGTGCTCCTGCCGTTATCTTGAGAGCCTCGGCTTTTGCTGCGGCCTCTTTAAATGCTGCCGCTGCTATTGAGCTGGCGTCTGGGAGTGCCGTGCTTTCTGACCCATCTGGATTTTGAGCCGGTGTCTTCGTTTTCTCTCATTTCTGCTTGTTGCGCGTCATGACGGGGGTTGTCCTGGGGTCTTCCTTCGATGATGCTTTGGTCTTTCCGGTGTCCTTAACATTGTCCATCTTCAATTCAATCTGCGGGAGTAAAACATTACCAAAGAAGTAATACCCATGAGTGTTTTGTTAGTGCATTTATCATGAATAAATTCCATAGTGGATTCTTCAGAAAATTTTCCGAAGGAAGAAAAAATGAAGATTCGGAAACTGAGACACAGATCTTTTTGGTAACACATTTTTCTCAAAGATTTTCAAGGGAAAAAAGGAAAAACGAAGATCCTAACATTACTCAGACATAGATCTTCTTGCAAATACTTTTTTTTTTAAAACATTTTGAAAGGAAAGAAGGAACAACGAAAACCCCAACGACACTCAGGCATAGATCTTCTTGCAAATACGTTTTTTTTTTTAACATTTTGAAAGGAAAAAAGGAACAACGAAAACCCCAACGACACTCAGGCATAAATCTAATTTTTGATATTATGGATATATCAGGAACGTGTAAATTCACAGGAAAAGATAAATCTTTTACCGGGACTAGGGTCCCTGTTTCTAGCGCTAGATTGTGAACACATAAATAACAATGGTATCTTAGTGTTCACAAACAGAGTTTACTGCAAGATCAAATAAGAGTTTAATCTTAAACAATGGATAACTAATACTTGAGACACTTTGAGCTTTCGGGCTCGTCATCGTTTCTCGTCGATGGAGAGTCAGCGTCGGTGATGACGCTGACTATACCTCCGATTCTTTAAAATTTAAATGCATAATGTAAATAAAACAACGATTTACGTGGTTCAGCACTAAGGCCTACGTCCACGGTGGGGTTGGTTCTTTACTATATATGTGTTATAATGTTACAAAGCATAGTCGAATGACTCTGGGTAGAGGGAACAAAGCTATGTAGATAGAAAATAAGACTCACCTCCTCTCACAATTTACTTCTCTCTCTCTCAAATTGGTCGACCCCTTTTCTCTATCAAGGTTGGGGTATTTATAGGTGGATTACATGGGTCCCACTCTTCTGATTCTCTTATCCTTATCTTCTTGATTTATGCGCTGCTCCGAAGATGCCTTCGCTTTTCAACGGTCATCTCATGTTCCGAAGCTTTGCCTTTCTTTCGTTCCATGGAATGTTTGACACGTGTATAATACTTGGCGTATTTAATGCTGGTGGTTGTGCACAAGGCGCATGCGTGAGACAACTGTCTTCTGCAGCTGTCAACTCCTCGTCAGACGTTTCTCATCACTGCCGTCCAATTTGAATTTGCCTAGGGATGGAGTAAAGCGTGTTTTTGATCTGCTTGGGTGCTTCTCAGGCTATTGGTCATTGGGTAGCCCTTGGTTGGGGTGTCGTTGAATCTGGAAGATGAGGGGCACGTGTTGGCGGATGATGAGGTCTCTCTTGTGATGAGGGACACGTGTACTAGTAGATATTTATGCACTTACAATTTAACCCGAACTCGGGACTGAAAAATTGGAAAATTTGTAGAAGTGTGGATTCAAAACTAACTAATTGTCAATTATACACAACCGAATCACCCATGAATTTTCACCCCCGGTTATACAATACTTTAAAAAATCAATTCAAGACCATTCTTACGAACTCTCATGGTTTTCTTATCTCTCAAAACAATTCAAGACCATTCTTAGTCTTACAGCCCCTCTTGGTTTTCTTATCTCTCTGACAAGCAAATGCAAGCCAGCAATCTTAAGATTTCGTTAGGCATATAACGGCACAGCGGCACATGGAATACTAATAATTGATCGGACAAAAGAACAAAAAGAGGGTTCACGTGTCAAACCCATTTAAGATGGTCCCTGAAAACATTGAAGGGTGCCAAGGGACCGTTTGGCCCCAGAGTTAATGGGTATGTCTTTTTCTTAAACCTTTTATGTGCTTCTGTTGCCTTTAGGTATAAAACTATACATAGGACAAACCCAAAATGTGTGAATATCCCTTCCCTTAGCAATGTAATTAAGTTCCGTGGTTCTGGTCAAGACCAGATATGAGAAACAGAGTATTATCCATTCGATTCCCTCTCGGGAGAAATCGAAGTGAAAACTTCGATGGGTCTAGACTTGTTCCGAAAGATATTATCATCATCTCTATAGAATTTTGTGTTTTTTACTTTCTCTCGAAAAGGCAACCTAAGAAATTTAAACCACTGACTCAAGTGTGGCTGACTGTCTGCCTCATCTCCAGCTATACTATTTCTCCTCTGTTGAGTTCTTTTTGTCTTTTTTTCTTTGTAACTAGCATTTGAAAAATGATGTGCTATGTGCGACTCAGGCTATAAATCATAAATGCACCTTTTAATTACCAAATATAGCTTAAAAACTTATACTCCGTATTCAAAGAGGACTTAAAAGATCCGAAGAACACCCACCATCGCACTCATATAAATTTAAGGTTATAAATCCCAACCATTAGATATAGGTGCTCTAGCTCGTTCAAACACTTCAAATTTAAATACACATGTAACTGTTATAAACTAAATATTTATTTACTATGATGCCATTCGTGTCTAAGATTAGAGTTTACATATCTTGGGAACCAAGTCTTCTATCTATATAAAAAGAGGCTTAACTCATTGTAATTCTACACATATTAATAAGAATCTCTCTCCTCTTCTTCCCCTATTTTGTGTCTCTGTTATTTGTCTTTTATTTCACAAGACGTAATCTTCTACTCATCTTTCTCTTCTTGTGAATGGACGCTCTCTTTACACTTTTAGTGGTCGAAATTCTTTCAAATTTTTTCTAAACTTAAAGAAGAAGAAAAGAAGACCATCTCGTCTCTGATGTTTGAGATTATTTTTCTCTCACAGCCGTAATAACATGGCAGCGTGACATAAATTGATTTCTATCAATCGTTTTATTTAATTTGCTTTATGAGTTATTTCTAACAATTTTATATTGGATTGTATATAATAATGACGTCTATTTTCATCTGTTGCGTGCATGTTCTTGTAAGATTAACTCCATTGGCCACCAACGAGTATGGTTTAGGTTGCTCATATGCGAGGAATCAGTCAAACCCCAAGAAGATTGAACGAGCAAAAGCCAGCAAGTGGAGGCTCAAGGACGTGTTCGTCTTATACATACAATTTTTAATGTTATTTTTTGTTATTTTTTCCTTTATATTATGTGATTGATTATTTTATTATTATTTTCATTCACTATAAAATATATGTGAGTGGGTGATTAACTATTTCGAATAAGTTGATCTTCCTTTCTTTTCTATATTTTTCATTGAGAAAGAAGAAAATAAATCCATCGAAAGATGGCTTACAATTTCTATTCTTTTAATGAAATTGTAATCACCAAAATTGGTGTTATCGCATACCTTTAAAGTAATTAATCACGTGCATGGTTCAAAAACCTACGGCCAATTAAGTTTGGTATCTTCTTCCATTGGAGGAAGATCATGTGATTTTTTATAAATTGTTTCTATTCTTTTACAAGAAACTATCCGTTACCATATAATGGATTTTCCATACGCGGTGACTAAACGATTTTCTTTTTCCCTATCGTTAAACGAATTTGGCACATCGTTTAACCGTTTGGTATAGATTTGGTATCTCAATTATGTGAGTAAAATTGGCATTCCCAAATTAATTTTTCTCTTAGCCAATTTGATATGTTTCGTCGATTCTAAAATAACGACGCAAAACATAGGGTTATAAGAAACCATTATCGACGAATATGGTTTTATCTCATAATAAACCACTAATTTTTATTCCTTCAAAGGAAATTGTTCATCAACCATTAAGTGGATATTTCCCTTCAAATGATGTGATTTCCTTATTTTTCTTAAATTCAAATCTATAACCAACTAGATTTGGTTTTCCCTACTGATTTTAGACGGATAAAGTATCGTTATTATGGTCCAATTGCAAATACCAGCGAATAAAAAAAAAATTGTAATATCCTTGGGATATTGGGAAAATTTAATTTTTCTTCCTACTAATAATCTCCGAAAATTTAGACTGTTCCACTTGTAGATGGAACACGAAAGGACACGAAAGATCAAAGGGTGCGCACCCGGATTGTTAGCCAATATCAATAGTCCTTGAGCGACTTAATTGATCTTTCTATAAATTTCTTTTGCTAACATAAGTGTCCATAATTTTATTCTCATTTTATTTTTTGGGGAGTACGCATATTTTATATGCTTTTACACCAATTAATTTTGGTTCCAAACGTAACACATGGTTGATGTTAAATATGTATGTCTATTAAGACTACATTTTTTTTATGTCGAATATATATTTTATAATAAGTATATGTCTCGAATTAATTGGATAATACTTTATGAAACTTATTTTCGCATATGAGATGAAAGTATTTCCTCCACAACCAGGGGGAGACCATACACTACCGGAGGTTGGTGTTCATTAACTTAAAAGTTATATTAATTTCTCTCCCATCACTCAAATCGATTAAGGCTGTCATTATATAATTGGCGTGAAATTTTTCTCATTTTTCTTTTATATAAGCTTTGCCTCTTAAGAAGAAATCCAGTCACATCTAGCAAATAAGTAGCGTTCTATAAAAGGCTACATGTAGTGCTCCAATTGTGTGTACCAAAATCACATTCTCAAATATAATAATATCTTCTCACATGAAAACGAGGAGATTATAATGCCCGCGGGTACTGGTACCAGTAAATTTTGAAATTTGCAAAGTATGCATACATTTGGGAATTGTGTGAGCTCGTAGTAAGCTATTTTTTTTGGTCGAATATTACAGTAGCTACTAAAATAATAAAGATTGTGGTTGATAACCCCTCTGCAGAGGAATATCGACAATGTGATTGGTTGGAATATATTCCAAATTAGATTGGATTAATTTCTTGATTAACGTGATTTTGGATCAAAGACTAAACAATTTAAATTGCCAATCCTATTAATTAAAGGTTGGTGTATTCGTATTGCGTATTAAGAGAAATAAGTCGTTTTAAGAGCGATTGAGGGTTATAAGTTCAAACCCGAGGATTGGTTCAATAATATATCATTCTTCCTATATGATGCATTTTACGTGGTAGTCTTGAAGGACTCGTATTGCAATCACACAAGTGATTTTCTTGGAGAACATATTCAAATTTGTATTCTTTGGAGGATTCAAATTATATTTAGGCAGCCACTTGACTCGATTATGTCAGGTTTAACAATCATATATGTGTTTTTAGAAGTTTGGTACCAAACTGAAAATCCGAATTAATTAGTTGATGATATCAGCTTTATATATAGGTCTCTTGAGGAGTCCATAAAAACACAAAAATCCACGCTTTAGCTGCATATATTCTATTTTCCCCCCCTAAATCTGCAGTTAGAATTATGCTAGCTTAAACTCCTATTCAAGATGGACTAGAGTTATTTTTTTGATGCTTATCTTCTGTAAAACTCATATAGTTGGGTTAGCATCAATATTTACGTCAAAAGTTGTACACTTTTTCCTTCGTTTAAGTTTTCTCCCATGTGGTTTTCTTGACAAGGTTTTAATGAGGCAACTTATTGTTGACATTTGATTTTCATTTAAAATGTTGATATCGTGCTCTTTTTTCTTCGTCCAAATTTTTCCCTATTGGGTTTTATTGGCAAGATTTTAGTGAGGCAATTTAATTCAACATGATGGTCATCCAAGGGGGAGTCGTATCAATTTTTGTTGTTTAGGGGATGCCCACATTTGATTAAACCAAGTCAACTTAATCATCTCCTAAGAATTTGGATTTCCTTCTCATAAATACGATTTTTGTTCACGTATGATAAGGTATCTTGGCACTTTATTGAAGAAACTACATCAACTATTTCTGCAAATCATCTCCGAGAATCTAGCAACCCAAGACACAAGTCTTCAATGTTTTTAAAGAAGTACAGAGACTCGAGAAAACTACTACTAGAAGACTAACACAAAAGAAGACTTCATCAAGTAGCAATTTTGTTGACGATAGAAGAAGAATCTTCTGCATTCAAGAAATCTGTTCATCAAATTGGGAAGTCACGACTCAGAGATTTGCAAGCCAAGATTTAATTGAAGTACTCATCAGGGGGATCGGCGCCATCATCAAAGGTGCATTTATTGGAATTATCGAGTTGTACTCTTTTACCTTCATCAAGGTTTTGTCCCACTGGGTTTTCCTTGTCAGGGTTTTAATGAGACAACATATGCGTGTCCAACACTGTCAGAGTATTTACATGCTCATGCAATTTCATGTTTTTCTCTTTTGAGTTTTCCTGGTATTTTTGTAATGACTTAGCCACAGTGGTCATCAGGGGGAGTGTTATAAACCAAATATTTATTTACTAAGATGCCCTTCGTGTCTAAGATTAGGGTTTACATATCTTGGGAACCAAGTCTTCTATATATATAAAAAGAGGATTAACCTATTGTTTGAGATAGATACCAAGACTTGATCCCAGGACCTCGTGGATACTTGTTAGCAAGTAAAACCACGAAGGTGATGGGGAATTAGGAGATCACCATTTGATAACTAGAAGAACAATGGTCACCCAACACCCATGGAAATCCCTTCCGAACTTCCATTTTGTCTCTGCCTCATTGCCTAGTTTGATAGCATCCGAGGTTGAACAGAATTTCATCCACACCACAATGCAACAAAAAACAACATATCATAGCAAATAAAGTTATTATTATTCATTAATGACCGAAAATACGAGTCTGTATTTGTGTGCACTCGTTAAATATTTCAATTTACATCATTGATTAAAATTAGGGAGTTATGTAATGATGGTTGAGATTCTAAACATGGTTTAATAATCGACCAATCAGACGAATATATTAAATATACACTCTTTAGAGGAGTGTGAACAAATTTGGACCGAGTTGATCAAGACTTAGTGGAATTGTAACTTTTTTTTTCTTTTTTAATTTTAAGATTTAATTCGAAATGAGATGAGACTTTAGTTATTATTCTTTTTGAGAAATTATACGAGGCCTGAGCAGACAATAAAGTCTTTTTGTTCTTTTTTTTTTATATACTAAAATATCAGCAGGACTGGATCCTCACTTGAAAGAAACGTCATTAATTAGAGTCTAAAGTCCAAATACCAACTCCCTATAAGGAAACAGTGGATTCCTAGTTTAGGTTAAATTCTTAGTTTGAGTTAATTACCATATTAATATGGGATACCTAAATTGACTATGGTTTCCTAGTTGGAGATGGTATCCTTAACCAAGGAGGCTAATACTTGGGAACCAAGTTTGTGACTCCTATATAAGGAGGTCTAGGCTAAGTGTTTTAGTCGTGTAATCCTCAATGTAAATCTCGTAGAGATGTGAGGAATTCATCCCACCTATTGAGGTGGTTATGTGAGAGACCTAATGGTGGAAGGAGTACACCATTATGGTGCTTATGGGATACCCATCGATGTTGGAAGATATGTCGTTGTGGAGTATTCATATGGAGATGTTGGTAAAATATCTTGTTGAGGAGAAGATTATCTTGGTGGTGCTGGATTAGATTATTGGTGTTGAGCTAAAGGCGTCCATGGTAATCTATATCAGGGTGTGCATAGAAGATCATCTTGTTTTGGTAGATAATGTGGTAAACGTTATCTCGTATGGGTGAAGACATTACTTTGGATCTTATATGGTGCTTGTGAGAGTTCTTTTGTTCGTTCACGTTGTGGTGAGTTGATGGATTGATTTAGTCAATCAGTTGTGTAATTCTCAGTGGTAATTCTATAATGAATAAAGAGGTCGTAGCCGTTTGGTGGATGTAGACAATATTACATACATTGTGTATATTGTTGAACCACGTTAAATCCGTGAGTATTTTACTTCTTGTTTCTTTGTTTATGTCTTGCATATATGTGGTTCTCTTTTCCTTCTTCTTATCCTATATCGTAGTGAGGTTCGTGGAGCAATCCAAGAGATCAAGTGTTTCTTGTTAGCTATTTTGTTTCCGCAGTATTAGAATTGTAGATGGCTCTGAACCCCAACAATTGGTATCAGAGATTTAGGTTAGATACCAATTGCCTCAACAATTGGTATCAGAGCTTTAGGCTGGATATAAGATTTGAAGAGAGAAGTTTTGGGTTTTCCAGATTGGCGGAAAATTTTGAAGACGAAGGATTGGGTTTCATAAAGTATGATGATTTGATGTTAAAGCTTCCGAAGATGCAGAGTTTTATTAATTATTATGTATGATTTGATTTCATCAGTTTTTGGAACAAAGAAAAGTAAAGTGTACATATGAAGGAATGAGATTATATCTGGTGATCTTCATTCGATATGGTCAAGATGTATGGTCTTGATGTTTGTGGTGCTCTAAAATGGAGATTTGACATTGATACTTATTGGAGAGTAAACCCTATGCATGGCTTCAAGTAAGTTTATTTATTCTTTATACTTCGTACCATATTCTTGTGAACTGTTTGAAAGACCCACATAGATTGGTTTTCATTTAATCAGTGTTTGCTTGGCAAGACACAAGAAGGCAATAATATTGTAGTTTGGATGCAAATATTAGTTTGTATGTTTGTGGAAGTAAAGATGGAATATTAGCATGTCAAAGTATCATTATTTTTCCAAACCATGGGAAAAAATAATTTGGTTATATCAATCGTCATCAGTTGGATCATGTTGTTATTTTGTCTTTAACCTGAAGTTGAAGAATGTGAAAATGGATTCATACTCGTTCTTCCTTAGTTGTTTGTTGCAATAAGGATTTGGAGAAATCTCATAGTAGGTTTCGATTTTGGAAGTGTTGACCATTGGACAGGGTTTCATATGTTCCAGAAGTGAAGAGTTTGTTATTCAGTCTTAGTATTTGAAGCATGTGGCTACAAATAGTTGCAAGACTTGATCGTTAGATGAGATGTGATATTAGGTGTGGTGGAGCTATGGATTCTTATTATTGTATAAGAAGCAATTTTTTGATACAGTTAGTAGGGTTTGTTTATCTGTGTTGAGTATGGCATTATGTCGGGTAGAACAATATTTTTTGGAGTTTTTCTCGTACTGTTTCCGATGGAGAAGCTATTTAGTTTGTGATCTTTTGATTCTTGTCGATGACGTTCAATCGAAGAGTTGTTTGGTTGTACACCATTTGAAGTCGATCGGAGCTAGTTGAAGTGCATGACCGTTGGGAGAAACAGGTTGGTCTATTTGTGTTGCGGATACGTTCATATTTTGGTAAAGACCCGTTATGAGGAATTAAAAAGGTATCGCTTGGACACTTCAAGAGTTTTTAATAATAAAGATACAATACTACAGAATATATGTGGTAGTGTGGCTATGGAGGCTAGCGCATACTATTTAGGAGAAAACACGGTGCATGAATTTGAGTAGGGCTACAATTTTGGCGTGTTTTTCCATCAACCTTTATTATCCATTGGCTATTTAATTTCCTGATGATCAGCATGATACTTTCTGTTGGAGAGAGCTACATTATAGCAATGGTAATATTTTGGGATTTGCTCATCTGCTACAGTTATTAAAGTTGAGTTCAATAGTGACAGAGCCTGTAGAGATGAAGGTAAAGATTTCTTTTGAGAAATTTGTTTCAGCAACGATATAGTTTCTGTCAAGTTATTTGCTCTACATAGCATGAGAAGATAAACACAACAATGTCTTGAATTTCTTGGAGCTTTAGGAAGTTGCCAAAGGTTTCAGATTATGGCTGGGTGTAATTGGGTCTTTGTTTGAAGGACGGATTATCAGATTTCGCAATGTTAGTGTACGTTTGGAGCAAGATTAGGAAATGGATATGCACAAGAGAGAATGTGTGACATTATGTAGTGTTACAAGGGTAACAATGAATTCTTCGACGATGGTCACAGTACTATCCGAGTCCGATTGTATTGTGGTTTGACTGTCATGAAGTCGAAACTACATGCTTGCTTAAGAAATTGATAAAAGACTATCTTGACAATTATGCCTGTAAAAGGGACATTGTTTTCAAAGCCCGTTGAGGTTGCTGAAGTGGCGTAGTAAAAAGATTGGTGTGTCAGTTGTTGAAGTCTATGTGAAGCTGGACACGTGTTTGGTATGTATGCAATGGTTGAAGATATGATGAGCTTTTTGAAGGAGTAAAACTCAATTGAGGAAATATGGTTGTAGAATCATGATCCAATCGGAGATAGGCTCGTAAAGCAAGATTCATAAGAAATGAACTCGACATTGGCATACAGTGGCAATAATATGTGGATTGGTTGTATTTGGTGCGCAGTTAGAGTCATGCTCAATATGCCTTGGTACATACAACATGGTTAGTTTCTTGTAAGCTGAACATAAAGGTTAGTGTATTATAAACTAACATAAGGTATCTCGTTAACTCGCTTTCGTGGACACGCTCATGAAAATGAGCAAGTGTGTGATTAGTTATTTGAAGAAGCAATTAACTTGGTTGGAGTTTAGAAACGAAGATGAAGACTATGGTTCTGCTAAGGTAATGCTTAGGCGGATGCATGGAGGCTACTGTGGTAGTTTCATTTTCTTATCGAGTAGTTATGGATGTCAACCCTAACAAATGTGGTGCACAACTTGGAGTTAGTGGCTCATAATAGTGAACATTAACTTAGGTGGATCAAGGAAGGCAAAGGCGGAACTGTTTTTCGCAGTATAAAACAAGTTCGAAGGTGGCAAAGGCTCAAGGGCGCATAATGACTGTAACTAAGTTCTATTGGTAGCATATGGACAATGATCGTGTATGATCTGATTGAGTTAGCATGAAATACACCTATAATAATTCCAATCAATGTGGAGTTATGAACATAAAGGAGTAAGGTGTATTTTCTCAAGATATTGGATAACGGATGATCACATGATGTTGATTTGTTGAGATGGTCAGTTTTTTCACCGTTGTGGAGATTTGTACAATCACCAGTAGGTTGGATTGTTAAGTCTGAGATGGTGATGATCAAGTTTGGTTTTCTCTCTTCTGGTGGAGGTTCTACGGAATAATTTGGGTGAACTATATTTCAGTTTGATTTCTATTGAGGATATATAGGCAACCAGTGATGGTGAAATCGATGTTCAGAAGATGGAGGGATAAGATTTACATCATTGATTTAAATATTTCAATTTACATCATTGATTTAAATTAGGGAGTTATGTAACGAGGGTTGAGATTCTAAACATGGTTTAATAATCGACCAATCAGACGAATATGTTAAATATACACTCTTTAGAGGAGTGTGAACAAATTTGGACCGAGTTGATCGAGACTTTGTGGAATTGTAACTTTTTTTTTCTTTTTTAATTTCAATATTTAATTCGTAATGAGATGAGACTTGTAGATGCATTTTACTACAAACTACATCCAAAGTTTAGAAACGCACTACTCTTCTCAAATGAAAGTAAACACTCAACCATGAACACAAGATATACGTGGTTCGGTATGATTACCTACGTCCACGGGGGTGAAATGATGAATCTTATTACTTCAAGGTGTTACAAAGGTGTTGATCTTAGTTGGATTTCTTTACAAGGTGAACTTACTTCTCACTCACTTCTTCCTAATGTTTTCTCGAGTTTCTCTCTTCTTTTATCCCAAAATTACAACCAAACTTTCATGAATACAAGTCCCTTTATTTATAGGAGAAGTTCCATACACCCAAGATATGGTGTTGGTCATGTTACATCAATTCAGCAGTTCTACTGTCGGACCGACTTATGTCGCCTCACATGGCCGAGGTATCTTGGATCTTCGCCTGTCTTTCGTCCGAGCCAACATCTTCCAATGCTCTCTTGACACGATGTCGCGTGTTTCTGAATGTCGCCCGTCTTCAATCGTTGCTTTTATGGTTAGCCGATGTGTCCCCTACTTTCTTATCCATATGACCATAGCACCTCATTTGTCCCGCCGCGTCTCGTCATGTCAGCTTTGTCAGAAGTCTGAATCAAGTCTTGTCCGACAGCTGTAGAGCGATCACGCCCGATCCACGTGGCTCCTGAAATCTCGCGCCACTAATCTTCATTCCATGCTTCGCGTCTTTTCGTGTTTAGGTGCACCAGGCCTAGGATGTTGCCACCTGGATCTGTGTATAATTTACACCTACATTTATGCCCCTTCTTCCGCTCGTGTGGGAGACACGCGTGGAAGAATATCGCCCTAACTGCCCACGTCTTTGTTCATGCCGTGAATCCCGCCATGCAGCGTCCCACTAACTCCACTTTATGACTGGTAACCGTCGGCGTCGGTTACAATTCTTCTTCTTTAAATAGCCCGCTCCTTTCTTCCTTCTTCTTCTTTACCCTTTCTTTCTATGTTCATCTACTGTGGTTTTCTCCCAAGTTTCTTCATGTTTTACGCTTCTCCAAAAACCCTAGCTTTCTTGGTTTTCTTTCGTCGTTTTCTCCTCACCGACCGATACAGTAGCTGCTATCTCCTCATCTTTGTTTGCTGGGAACCGAGTTCTGCACTATCTTCGTTAATGGCTTATTCTCCTTCCATGGCTGAAAATAAGTCTGTTGATGATGTTTTTTCCGAGTTTGATGTTCCCCCCCTTGCTTCTCTGTTTTTGCTTGAAATCCCTTCTAGGTATGATGATCGCGCGATAAAATCTATTTTTGCTGATAGCTCTCCTTCTATTTCGTGCAGGTCCGAGAAAAGGGTGAAGGATCTCTCTGACGAAGAGTTCATTGAGCAGTTGAAGGAGAAGTACGATCTTCAAAATTACGAAGTGACCCTTCTCTCGGGCCGAAACAGTAGTTTGAAGAAAACCGATATGAAGAAGCACGAGCAATCGGCTGATTGTGTGGTCATCACCTTGGGTCAGCTGGAGCTGGGACTTCGTCTTCCCTTATACAACCCTGATAGCCCATTTTATTACGAGATTTTGTCCCAGATTCTGCCTTCTCGTGCTTTAGCTCAATGGACTGGCAATACTTTCCGAATCATGAACGAGTGGAGGGATCGCCGCGATGGTCGTGGTTCTACTGCCGAGTGGTCGACCTACAAGCCCGAGGATGCTCCTGAGTATACCTTTGTCAATTTCCTTGTCAACTATCGAGATGGTACTTCCACCTTAGGAGAACTTGCCGGTTTTGCTGCTAGTCCTCATCGGGTCAAAACTATGCCCGAGGGTGTTGAAAGGATGATGCTGGATGCCGATCCCGTCGGGCATGGTTCCAACAAGCGAGCCCTCCATTCTAATGACCCGATTTATCCCCGAGTTCCGCTTCTAGTCCGAGGTCCGATCCTTCATGGTGATTTCCCGTCACCTACTTTTCCCGTCGAGCCCTATTCTTTCTGGGTGGTTAATGATGACAAGGCTGATAAGGTATGCGCTTTTCTTGATTTTTATCTTGCTAGCTTCGGGCATCAGTTAGTCATTTGTTGTTGTTTAAAAATCTCAGGTCGGCTCCACCAAAACTATCGGGTCTAGGAAAAGAGGTGCTGGCACAAGGGTTGAGGAAGACCAGGGGAAGGTAACAAACATAATGATTTTCTTATAAGTACATGTACTTACCCCTGTTTTTTGCCTTCACATGTTCTGACGAGACACTTGTGCAGAAACACCCAAGGCACGATGATGATGACGCGGGCGATGTTTACCCTACTCCGCTGAGGCGTAATCCTGGTAGAGGTAAGCAAATTGCTAAGCCACCACCGAAAACGAGCCCCATCATTGATCTTTCCGATGAGGATGAGCTGTTTGGATAGAATGTGTCGGGCGACAAAGGCGATGAAAAAGGTATGGGAGACCAACAGGAGCCCTCGGAGACGCCCGTCGTAGAGAAGATCGTTACCGATGTACCGGTAGAGCTTCCTTGTGTGCCCCGGATTACTGAGGGATCGTCTTCTAGTGCTGAAACTTCCTTTACTGTCTCTGGCCCGATCATGAACTCCTTGGGTGCGCTTACTTCCTCCAACTTCGTGAAGTATACAGATGAGGAAATGTTGAATGTTGTGCCCCGTTATGGCGACATCACCCTGACACTTGACACTGTGGTGAGCAAGTCGCTTCTGTATGGTTATGCTCCGCTTCCGATTTATTTCTCGTAGTGTTGCTTATGAGTCAAACTATTTGTGTTAGATTATGAATCGCGTACGCTTGGATGCTGCCAATCGCCTTCGAGATAAGAAGTTGATAGAATCTCTCCAACTTCAACTTCAGAATGAGAGGGGTCGCGCGAATGAGCTGGAGATCAAGCTTGCCGACGCTCAAGGTATATGATCCTTCTTAACTTGTGTTGATTGAGTTTATCGTGCCAGTATCCTGAGTCGGGTATCCTTCTTCTTAGCCGATGTATCTAGTATAGGTATATACGCTACTTCGGAGTTTAGGATTATGAAGAGAAAATGGGATATTGAGAAGGATCTTGTGGAAAATCTTCGTCAACGAATGGCAAACAAAGACGACAAAATAGACCGTCAAACTGAGGAGATTGCACGACTTGAGGACGAGTTAGAACGACATCGCCAGTTTGATTATGATCCTGCCGAGATGGACAACTTACGGGCTCACTTGGGGTCTTCTCAGCGCCTTGCTTCTGAAAATGCTGCTTTAGCCACAAGTTTGGAGCAAAGGGTAGACGCTCTGCAGCTGCAGAATCGAGACCTTCACGAGGATCGCCGACGAATATTGAGAGATAAAGATGTGGTGGAGCGAGCTAATAGCGATTTACAGGGCCGAGTGAGTGAATTTGATAAGGTTATGAGCGATTTAGAGTGGAGTAGATCGCAGCTTGCAGTGCTCCAAGCATCGCGTAATCGGTTAATGGACGGTTGGGCCGAGCATAAGAAGTATTGTCCTAGTAACGAGTTCAACGAGCAACATTATAACGAATTAACCATGAAGTTATCCAGGGCCGAGGAAGAGCTTTCTAAGTCGGTAGAGTCGCTTCAGTCGGTGTTACCCGCCCTGTCAGGTCCCTTAGATGATGTGTTGAGGCCGCTCTTTTAGATTTAGATTGCGCTTTATTCTTGCAAAAATGCACCCAATGAATAACATTCTATTTTTGTGATCTTGTATCCGAGCAACAACGCTCTCGGGAGATGGATCTGGAGGTTCGCCGATTGAAACAGGCCGAGGTCGATTTGAGCTCCAAGTTAGCTGATGCTGAGGAAAATGCTTCCCAAATTACCCAACAACTCGAGGATGAACGTGTCGCCCATGTGGAAGAGTTAGATCAGAAGGTTCAGGCCGGCATTATGGACTGGGTGGAGAAGAAGCGTCTCGAGGTCGCGCAGAGGAAGGCCGGCGCGGCTCCTCCCAAGGCTTGAACTTTCTTTTTGTGGTGCTGCGTCACTATGTTGCCCCTTCCATCGGGTTTTAAATCTCTCTAAACACTTCTACCCTTTTTAATTTCCGCTACCTTGCTTGTTCGTTTTAATGGGGGTGCTGCGTCACCGATGGTGTTTGTTTTATTTTCATTAGACGCTCCGTTTCGCTTGGTCACATGACGCTTTTCGTATTTTCTTAATAGTCGCATGACGCAATCGAGTTCTACTTTGTTTCATATGTTATTCCTGCAATCATTGTTCAAGTAAGTCAGTATTCTAACCATTTCTGTCGAACACACCCAACAAGGAGGGTCATCGGGCCCTATTCCATGTCCTGATTGGGGTATCTCATCACTATCTCTTTGGATTCAGTGGAAGGGTACCAGTCATCATAGTTCTAGGCCCGACAATCCCGAGTGGTTATCGACCAACCGATCTCGGGCAAGTGGACACGCCCACTTGCGATGGTGGTGACCTTTCAGATGTAAGTAGGCCACCTAGATGAGTAGACCTCGTGTCTAAACAACCTTTGGAACTGGTTTCCAACCACCAGAACCCTTAGGCTACCTCGGCATTTGCACACTGCCACTGCCCCGAGTTCGAATAGCCAAGCGACTGTAAGGCACCTCGGCACTTCCACACTGGCATTGGCCCGAGTACGAATGCCCATTCGAGTGTAAGTCACCTCGGCACTTCCACACTGGCTTTGCCCCGAGTACGAATGACCATTCGAGTGTAAGTCACCTCGGCACTTCCACACTGGCATTTCCCCGAGTACGAATGACCATTAGTCGCTCATGCCCTATCCCATACCCCTCACGGTTTCACAGAGATAGAGGACACGTTTGCTTACCGTTTTTCCGCGTCGCTTGTCAAGGATGGTAGAGTTTCAGGAATCAGATGTTCCATGGTTTGAGCTCTCTTGTTCCGTCGAGTCGCAGTAGTCGATATGATCCCTCGTCCGCCTTATATTCGATTATATATGGCCCACCCCACTTTGGTGCTAGTTTTCCGCCTTTTTTGTCGCGCTCCCATTCCGCCAGAAATTTCAATACTTGCTGCCCGGGATGAAATTCTCTTGGTCGAACGCGCTTGTTGTATTCCCGTTGTAACCTCCTCTGATAATTTTCCATTTTTTGTAACGCAATTTCTCTTATTTCTTCCAAGTCGTCGAGTTTAGCCAAGATCAGGTCGGATGACACATTTCGCCTCCAAGCTTCGGTTCTTGTGGTAGGAATCATCCCTTCTGTTGGTAGGATATGCTCGGTTCCGTAGGTAAGAATGAATGGAGAAAATCTCGTAGCTTCTCTTCGTGTGGTTCTGTATGCCCATAGGACGTTGTATAGCTCCTCGCACCAGTTGCCATATTCCCCATCTAGTTTCTTTTTCATGTTATCGGCGATGGTTTTGTTTGTGATCTCGGCCTGCCCATTACACTGGGGGTAAATCGGGGTTTCTTTACTCTTGCGGATGTTGTAAGTGTTGAATAGAAGATCAATGTTCTCGCCTTGCAGTTGCTTTCCATTATCGGAGACGATAGCCACAGGGACCCCGAAGTGACAAATTATGTGTTCCCAAATGAACTTAAAGACATCTTTGTCCCGAATATGCCTTAGTGGTGCCGCCTCTACCCACTTGGTAAAATAATCAGTGGCCACGATCAAATACTTCCTTTTCCCCGTTCCTACATGTAATGGCCCGACAATGTCCACTCCCCATTTATCGAAGGTCCACGGACTTATGATTGAGTTTAACGGTACGCCGGGAGCATGGATTTTCTTCCCAAAACGTTGACACTCTTCGCAATCTTTCGCCATTTGCTTTGCGTCCTCGTTCATATACATACAAAAGTAGCCCATTGTTTTTGCCTTAACCGACAAACTTCTTCCCGAGCTGTGATTTCCAGCCGCCCTATAGTGTAGCTCGTGTAGGATTATATGGCCCTCTTCCCTGCTCAGGCATCGTAGGAGTGGTCCTAGGTAAGATTTTCGATATAAGATCCCTTCCCTTAACTCGTAGGCGCCCGATTTGCTTTTGATCTTGTTCATCTCGGGCCGAATCTTAGGCAGCTCACCCGTCTCTAAGTATTGATGTATTGGATTTCTCCAGTCGCCTTCTTTGTATCTCTCGGCTGTGCTGACGGACACCTCAATCCGTACCTCTTGTGTTTCAGGGATAGACGGGTTAATAAACCTCATAACACGTATTCCTTCGATGCTCGGGTCTACAAGTTGTGAGGCGATATATGACAGGGTGTCCAAGTGTTTGTTATCCTTTCGGCAGACGTGGCGGAATTTAATATCTCTGGGATTTGCTCGATGTAAGATTGGGCGAGCTCCCAATATTTTTGCAGCACCGGATCGTGTGTAGCGTATTGGCCCGTAATTTGCCGGATAACCAGCTATGAGTCACTAGTCAGTCGAACCTCATGCAGCCCCATTTCCACAATTATCCGTAAGGCATGGATCACCGCCTAATATTCGGTGACGTTGTTCGTCTCCTTGAATTCTAACCTGAACGAATGCACGATCTTCCTCCCCTTTGGCGTGGTGAACACCAACCCGAGGCCCGACCCGTCTTTGTTTGATGCCCCGTCGACAAATACTTCCCATCGTGTTGTGCTACTGGCGGCTAGTAGGTCTGCTGGCTCCTCTTGTTCTTCGACCATTCCCGATATATCTTCTACCTCGTCCTCATCACTGAGGGGGAATTCTGCCAAGAAATCGGCCACTACTTTCCCTTTGATCGCGGTTCTTGCCTCGTATATTACGTCATATTGTTTGATTATGGCTCCCCACTTGGATATTCTCCCCGACCGCCCAGCACTATCCAAGACCGCTTCGATAGACGATTTGGTGAGCACCCGTATTCGATGAGCTTGAAAATATGTTCGTAGATTGGAGGCAGCAAAGTCTAGCGCGAGCACCATCTGCTCCATTCTGGTGTAGTTCTTCTCGGCCGGACTTAAAGTTTTGCTGGCGAAGTATACCGGCTTTTCCACGCCCATCTCTGTTTTGACCAATACCGCACTAATGGCATAGGGTGTCGCGCCTAAGTATAGAGTGAGATTTTCCACGGCTCGGGCCTTTGAAGAACCGGGAGGCTAGCTAAATGTAGCTTGATTTTTTGAAAAGCTTCTTCGCTTGTGTCCGTCCATTGGAATTTTTCTCCTTTCTTCAAGATGTCGTAAAAGGCCTTACATTTGTCTGATGACCGTGATACGAATCGCCCCAATGCGGCTATGCAACCATTTAGTTTCTGCACGTCTTTTACCGTTGCGGGGGATGGCATTTCAAGGACGGCTCGTACCTTCTCGGGATCTTCTTCTATTCCTCTGGGAGTGATGATGTAGCCTAGGAATTCCCCCGTGACCCAGAAGTCGCACTTGGCCGGATTAATTTTCATCTTGTGTCTCCTCATTGTCTGAAAAATCTCTCGAAGGTCTCGGACGTGGTTTTTTGATTTCCGACTTTTGACTAACATGTCGTCCACGTAAACTTCTATGGTATCGTGAATCTTGTCTTCGAACATGTCGCCTACCAATCTCTGGTACGTAGCCCCAAAGATTCCAAAGTCCGAATGGCATCTTGGTGCAGCAATACAATCCTCTCGGTGTGAAGAAGGAAGTGTGTTCCTGGTCCTCGGGCGCCAATGGTATTTGGTTGTAGCCCATGTATCCGTCCATTAAGGTCATTGCTTCGTATCTCACTATTGATTCTACTAGTTGATCTATGCTGGGAAGGGGGAAACTGTCTTTCGGGCAGGCCTTGTTCAGGTCGCTGAAATCAATACATATTCTGACTCCCCCTTTCTTTTTTGGTACCACGACCATGTTTGATATCCACTGTGGGTAGTGGGACTTCCTTATTATTCCGGATTCTTGTAACTTCTTTAGCTCGACCTCGACCGCCGCTTGTAACTATGGCGCGACGCGCCTCATTTTCTGTCTAACCGATTTGAACCTCGGATCGATTTTTAAGTGGTGACAGCAGGCCTTCGGGTCAATACCCTCCAAATCATACACTTCCCAAGCGAATGCATCCAGGTTTTCTTTTAATAGCATCGTAAGTTTACTTGTTTGTTCGTCCGATAGTAATGCCCCGATCCTCACTATTTTGGGTTCTTCTATCGTTCCCAAGTTTACTTATTTAGTCGGCTCGACTGTCGAGAAGTTTGATTTAGTCTCCCTGACTGGGGACACTTCCTTTAATTGCTATAAAGGGTCTTGCTCTCGAGTTTCATGTGCCAGGACCGCTTGTGAAATTGCCTCCTCCAATTCTTTTGCCGCCTTCACTTCCTTTGCTTTGTTCTTTTCTTGCCTTTGCCGAGCTCGCCGTTCTTCATTTATTTCTATATCAACTTTCATGCATTGTCGTGCCTCCTGGGAGTCGCCCACAACTTCCGTTATTCCCTTGCAAGTCGGGAACCTTAACATTTGATGGTAGGCCGATGCTACTCCCTTAATCCCAACAACCCATGGGCGCCCGATAATGGCCTCATAAGGTGAAGCGACGTCGACCACACAGAAAGTGGTTAGTGTGTCGAGGTAGCCACCACCATCTGAAACTCTTAAAGTTACTTCGCCCTTTGGGATGGTTACTGTGTCGTTAAATCCATAGATACGATATGTTGATGGGATGAGCATGTTGTCTGAGAGTTTCATTCTTCTGAACGTGTCGTAGAACAGCACCTCTACTGAACTTCCGCTATCCACAAGAATCCTTCTTACTCCCCACTTTTCAATCAACAACGTGATGACCAGTGGATTGATGTGTGCCTGTCCGTTTGCTGGGACATCCTTAGCCAAGAACGATATGGGCAGCGTCATCCAAGGTTCCATGGGAAGGGACTTGGCTACGCTGAATATCTCTTTACCGTCACGATCCCTTTTATGGATCCTAGTGGTGATAACTGGGCCGAGGGTGTAGTTTTGCATAGCCGAATGTGAAATGGTGCTCACGAATTGACTCGCCCTATCGATGCGGACTTGATGAACTGGTGCATCGGGTGTTGCTTCCGTCCGAGGGGGGTGTCGTACATACTGCCTCAAATATCCATCGCGGATGAGGTGTTGAACAATATCTTCCACTTCTCGACAGTTATTGGTGGAATGGCCCCTATACTAATGGTAGTGACAGTATTCGGTATGATCTCGGGTCTCTTTGAACTGTACTCCCCTCGAGGCTGGGTAGTTGATGTCATTTCTATTCTCAACTTCCTTGAAAACCTCTTCCAACGAAGCGTTTATAGGGGTATACGACCTGGTTTCCTGCTTTGGCTTCTTCCCTTTGGCCATCCATTCCCTCTTCTCACTGCTCATTGGGGGCGGGTCCGATCTCTTTTATGATCGCCTGATATGGTCGTCCATGACCGTTTTAGTCTCGGTACCAACCTCAGCGCTGGCTTCTTGTACTCCTCTATCTCTTGATTCGGCCTGAATTTCTTCCAGGGCGATATAGTGCTCTTGCATTCTTCTCATCTCCTTTAAGGTTTTAGGTTTTTCAGAAAACATGGCAATCCAGATGGGGTCCGACCTCCCCAACGCGTTTTCGAACCCAAAGATGGCTTGATCCACCGGTACCTTCCCAATTTCAGTACACAATTTCCTCCATCTATCGGTAAGAGTTCTCAGGGGATCTCTGAATCGTCGGGCGAGAGTAAACAACTTGTTCATTCTTGGCCGAGGTCGGCTGTTATGCATGTAGGTCTCAAGGAAGGCCTCGACTAGCGCATCGTACCCGTTAATCGAACTAGGTGTGAGTGAATAAAACCAATCTCGCGCCTCTCCCTCCAAACTAGCTGGAAATAATTTGCACATAACTACCGGGTTGTTTCTCCATTGGATCAGTGAAATTGTATACATCTTAAGATGTTCGATCGCATCGCCCGTTCCGTTAAATCTAGAGGGGAATGAAGGTAGAGTACACTTGGGTGGGAACGGAATTTGCTCCAGTTCTTGAGAGAAAGGCGTTTTCTCGGCTTCACTCATAATCTCGGCCAACTTATTCTCTTCGCTTCCTCCCGAGAGTTCCTTGATTTTTGCTTCCAACTCCTTAAGTTTGTCTTTAGTTGTTTGATCTTGTCGCTCGTCCATTCCTCGTCTTTCTTCATAGGTGGACGAGTCCTCGGGCGGTCCATATCTCTGCGTGGGGGGTACCGGAGGTAATGGTAGTTGACCCGACGGATCGAGATAATTAAGGTTACTTGGCCCCATCATGGTTGGTGAGTGACCGGATCGGCCGCGGTATCCTGATGTCCCTCGACTGGACGACCCTCTCGATCTGGTATGTTGGTTCCTCAAATGGTAGTTCTCATACTCCAAGGCTAGATTCCTCTGCCGGAGTTCCCTTAGTGCCGCCTCTGACTCTCCAAAATGGCCAACAACTTCGGGTCCGTACTTTCGTGACTGGAGTGTCCATTGGGTTGGTGTGGCCGAGGTTTTAATGGTGCTTATGTGGGTGGTGGTGGAGGTATCGGGTTGGCAACACGATCGACCGCGTGAACGGTTGTCGGGCCGATGTTACTTGTTCTTTGCTCTCCCGGTGAATCTGCCTAAGACGTTCTTGCTCCCTTCCCAAAGCTTCCTGGTGTTCAACTTGCTTCCTCGTCCATTGCCTCTGAGCTCGCGCTGCAAGTGCTTCCTCATCGTCATCGGTGTCTGAAGCTGTGAGTCCATCGATTTGGTCAACTCTCCTCTGGGTCAATATAATCTGGTCCAGAGGTAAGGTGTTATCGTCTCGCCCCAAATCTATTTCTTCGTCTACAACAGGCATCCCTCGCGCAGCTGCATGAGACTCCTCGGGCGGTGGTTGTCGACTGTCCTCTTGCCTCGGCCCCGTTATCCCTGCCTGCATGCTGCTGCTAGTGACTGTGTGATTCCTCAACATCCTTATCGTCCCTGAAGCGCTAGCCATTAGTCACGTCGCGTGATAAGACGAGTATCGCCCGTACCTACGTCAGCAAATACAAAAAAAAAAAGAACCCCTTACTTCGACCTGATTTTTCTAACAAAAAGTTCAGGCAAAAAAGGCGAAACGTTCGACTCTACGACTCATCATCACGTGTAGGGTCAATTTTGGTTATCAGGTGGGTTCCGTTTATCTATCCTATTTTGTTATTATGCTGAATTTGTGGCTGAACTCACTTCCCCGTCACTATCACTCCGTACGACGTCGCTCTCTGTACTCGACTTATGCATTTAAGTTAGTTTGTCCTTTATTATACATGCTCCAAATCATTGATCTTATGCACGTGACGCTTAAAAAGTACGGCAAGTAACCCCTAGAAATCGAATTAAACTTGTACCAACTCCACTTTCTCGAGATTTAATTATGACCTTTCCGACAACTTACGCTACACCGCCGGCTAAAAATTATATATGGTCGACAGTTCATTACATGATGAAACATCTAAAACGCTAACTTTTGGTAACTCCGAGCATCCGACTTCTTACCACAGCTAGAAACAACTCGCTTAACGCTAATAAACACACAGCTATCAAGAACAAACAGTCGTCCTTTCAACAGATTCTTCACGTAGCTTCTAACCCGAACTCGTTAGTCGCCGGTGAGCTCGTGAAGTTTCTCTCTCGCCGATCAAACTGTTGAAGACGCTAAGAAGACGCTATTCTTCGCTTCCGACTTTAAATGTTCATAAATGACTCAAAACAACCATTACTTCGGCCAACAGAGTTCATCGTAGCATCTACTCCAACACATTAACGTGTATTGAGGAGCTGTTGATCGTCTCTGAAGACTTTAATGGCAAGGTATCCCGAGATCTTAGTCGAGTCCCCTTAGCCGGCGCCAGAATGTAGATGCATTTTACTACAAACTACATCCAAAGGTTAGAAATGCACTACTCTTCTCAAATGAAAGTAAACACTCAACAATGAACACAAGATATACGTGGTTCGGTATGATTACCTACGTCCACGGGGGTGAAATGATGAATCTTATTACTTCAAGGTGTTACAAAGGTGTTGATCTTAGTTGGATTTCTTTACAAGGTGAACTTACTTCTCACTCACTTCTTCCTAATGTTTTCTCGAGTTTCTCTCTTCTTTTCTCCCAAAATTACAACCTAACTTTCATGAATACAAGTCCCTTTATTTATAGGAGAAGTTCCATACACCCAAGATATGGTGTTGGTCATGTTACATCAATTCAGTAGTTCTACTGTCGGACAGACTTATGTCGCCTCACATGGCCGAGGTATCTTGGCTCTTCGCCTGTCTTTCGTCCGAGCCGACATCTCCCAATGCTCTCTTGACACTATGTCGCGTGTTTCTGAATGTCGCCTGTCTTCAATCGTTGCTTTTATGGTTAGCCGATGTGTCCCCTACTTTCTTATCCATCTGACCATAGCACCTCGTTTGTCCCGCCGCGTTTCGTCATGTCAGCTTTGTCAGAAGTCTGAATCAAGTCTTGTCCAACAGCTGTAGAGCGATCACGCCTGATCCACGTGGCTCCTGAAATCTCGCGCCACTAATCTTCATTCCATGCTTCGCGTCTTTTCGTGTTTAGGTGCACCAGGCCTAGGATGTTTCCACCTGGATCTGTGTATAATTTACACCTACACGACTTTAGTTATTATTCTCTTCGAGAAATTGTACGTGGCCTGAGCAGACAATATAGTCTTTTTGTTCTCTTTTTTTTTCTATACTAAAATATCAGCAGGACTGGATCCTCACTTGAAAGAAACGTCATTAATTAGAGTCTAAAGTCCAAATACCAACTCCATGTAAGGAAAAAGTGGATTCCTAGTTTAGGTTAAATTCTTAGTTTGAGTTAATTACCATATTAATATGGGATACCTAAATTGACCATGGTTTCCTAGTTGGAGATGGTTTCCTTAACCAAGGAGGCTAATACTTGGGAACCAAGTTTGTGACTCCTATATAAGGAGGTCTAGGATAAGTGTTTTAGTCATGGAATCCTCAATGTAAATCTCGTAGAGATGTGAGGGATTCATCCCACCTATTGAGGTGGTTATGTGAGAGACCTAATGGTGGAAGGAGTACACCATTATGGTGCTTATGGGATACTTATCGATGTTGGAAGATATGTCGTTATGGAGTATTCATATGGAAATGTTGGTAAAATATCTTGTTGAGGAGAAGATCATCTTGGTGGTGCTGGATTAGATTATTGGTGTTGAGCTAAAGGCGTCCATGGTAATCTATATCAGGGTGTGCATAGAAGATCATCTTGTTTTGGTAGATAATGTGGTAAACGTTATCTCGTATGGGTGAAGACATTACTTTGGATCTTATAGGGTGCTTGTGAGAGTTCTTGTGTTCGGTCACGTTGTGGTGAGTCGATGGATTGATTTAGTCAATCAGTTGTGTAATTCTCAGTGGTAATTCTATAATGAATAAAGAGGTCGTAGCCGTTTGGTGGATGTAGACAATATTACATACATTGTGTATATTGTTGAACCACGTTAAATCCGTGAGTATTTTACTTCTTGTTTCTTTGTTTATGGCTTGCATCTATGTGGTTCTCTTTCCCTTCTTCTTATCCTAGATCGTAGTGAGGTTCATGGAGCAATCCAAGAGATCAAGTGTTTCTTGTTAGCGATTTTGTTTCTACAGTATTAGCATGTAGATGGCTCTGAACCCCAACACTCCCAACTCTCAGAAACAACACATAAAAGGAGGCGTACGTAAAGCATATTTGCAAAAAAAAAAAAATTTCATTCCCTTCATAAATCAATAACAAATACAAGTACAATAAAAAAAATCAAGCAAACAAATACCATACAATCGGGTGAATAATTAACAATGAAACCCAAACATAATAATTAACATACATCAATTGAAGTAGAAGAATCAAGTTTTACGTAGTAAAACTAAGAAACAAAATAATCATAGGTAAGCTAGCGTCAACATCCTTTCATGTCCAACTTAAACCAAATATCCAAATCTGCGTCCCATATTCTTGATGACTCCAAGATCTGCAGGCACGAAAAAACAAGATTAAATGAGTGCATAGCCCAAGTTAATGTATCTACTTAGATCAGATGAACTTGAAACTCAATCCCAAATGGAGTTAAATTTGAGGTAAATAAGTAATGAACTTACTTAGATCAGATGTAGCTACTTAATTAAAAGCTGCAGTCGTAACCAGGTGGAGGGTTTTTCCCGCAAGTAAGAAGAACTTGAAGAGCAATTGGGACGTAAACTTTGAGGTTAAGAAGCTTGATCTTAAGAGTAGTGCACAAGCAGGCAGCAGCTTCAATCTCAGCAAGACCACTAAGAATTGGGCAGCATTTATTCACAGCTGGGTCTCCTAGACCGATGTGCACGAGCCCTCCAAGAAGATCAACACATGCTCCAAGCTTAAGAATATCAATTGGGCAAGACTCTTTTCCCTTTGTCTTTGGTGGTGAGCCGCCAACTACTGGAGGAAGTGTCACTGGTGGCAGTCCCACTGGGGGGAGGGGTAATTTTCCGACTGGAGGGAGGGGGAGCTTTCCGACTGGGGGGAGGGGGAGCTTTCCGACAGGGGGTAGTGTCACCGGTGGAAGTCCCACTGGGGGGAGGGGAAGCTTTCCAACTGGAGGGAGTGGGAGTTTTCCGACTGGGGGGAGTGGGAGCTTTCCGACTGGGGGGAGGGGAAGTTTTCCAACTGGGGGGAGTGGGAGTTTTCCAACTGGGGGGAGGGGGAGTTTTCCGACAGGGGGTAGTGTCACCGGTGGAAGTCCTACTGGGGGGAGGGGGAGTTTTCCAACTGGAGGGAGTGTTCCAACAGGAGGGAGTTTCACTGGTGGAAGTCCCACTGGGGGGAGTTTTCCGACCGGAGGAAGTGTAACAGGTGAAGGAGTGGGAGTTTTGGGTGTCTTAGCTTTGGGTGTTTTAGGTTTGGTAGGTTTACCACAGGTACCACAGCCGAGAATGGGAGTGACTGAGGATAGGAATAGCATACAAATGAAGAGGATAGCTGAGATCTTGGAGGACTCCATGGCTATGGTTTTGAATATATTCAGTTGTAATGAAACTAACAGGTTTATATACGAAAGGTTATGAGACATATCACATGTTGATGGTATAGGCTCATCAGCCAGACGCCAAACATTGCTAGTTGGCAAACAAAATCTATGAAACCCAATCCCTTTCACTGCGTTGTATAAATTTGTATTCATCACTAGGAGGCGAAGCCAGTAAGTGTACTTACCACCTTTACTATGGAGCCAAAATCACAGCAAACTTGTAGATAAGCACAGTAAATATTTTTTTTTTGATTGGTAAAGAATGTTATGTTAATGTTAGTTTGTTATTGTTTGAGCGGAGACTCGAACCGATGACTTCTTGTTTGAGAGTCAGGCTCCTGGCCAACTGGGCTAACACCAGATAAATTTCAAAAAGAAAAAGAAAAGAAAGCTAGTTGAACTTGGTAAATTTCATTGTTTTTTTGTTGGCCTGTCTAGAACGTTAGGCGCATACGGTACTTGGTCCCTCTCTAATTTGTTCATTTCCACCATATTAAATTAAAATATCAACTGAACCCGCAGTGGTACACTACACAATCAAACACTGGTCTGGAATCGCACTATCAAAATAAAAACAACTGTGGAATCGATTATAAATAAACTTAGCTACTTGTTCATTCCCAGCGTTCAACAAATTAAGGATTTGTTGATTCTGATCATACTATGGACTCAACAAACATGAAAAACAGATATATAAATTTGTTAGTTTATTTGTTGAGTGAGATGGAAGAACAGACGCACAGTTGATGTAGAATCGGGCAAGGGAAGCAAAAACGCCAGCATTTGAGGAAGAAACGGTGGCTTGTGATGTTTGACCGCCCCTCACATCTTCTCTCTCCAAATCTCGGCTATTATATTAGAGTATATTTTTTATTATTTGTTTTATTAATATGGTGGGACTTAACTCTTATCAGTTTATATTAATAAAATCACTAGTGAGACCCTAAAATATCAGATTTGTTCATTTTGTCTTGGTTTCCCATAGTGCAAAAACGTGTTTATTTATCCACGTGGCTCAATAAAAGAAAAAATCCGTTGATTGCCATAGGAATTGCCCTAAGATCTAGAGGTCATAGAACTTGCGTTAGAAATGAACAACCTATAATAGAAACTCTATAAATTAATGTTATTGGGACCATCAAAATTTATTAATTAAGCGAGATATTAATTAATAAATTATTACTTATTAATTAGTATATTAATTAATATCTTATTAACTTATAGATAAATTTAAATTCGACCAACAGATAATATAGGTTTAGATCATTCGAATGAATAGTTAGACGGTGATATCACTTAAAATTTGATCGAAAAGTTGGGTAACGCAATTCAGTGAATGTCAAGATATCCTGAATATCTGGAAGAAAATGAAGTTACGCAATTGTTAATTGATGAAGAAATAATTGAGAGCGTTATGGGAACTGATAAAGATGGGAAAGAAGATGATGAAAGTTCTACAATAGATTCCCTTTCACGAAATAAGGTTGTTAAAGCGGCAATCACATTAAATAATTTTTCGTTTGTCTATGAGAAACAACAATAAAAATTCTGACGATGATAAGAAAAATTAGCGTTAAAATTCAATGTGATGTTGACTTTAACAAATAGCATAAGACAATTGATTCATTTTTTAAGAAATCTTCATACAACATTAGTGTATTGAATGTATATATATATATGTAATCAAAAATTTATTAATTTATAATTTTAGTGAATTATTAATTAGGCACGTTGTCCCCGACTCAGAACCGGCTAAAAATATTATTTAATAAAGTTTAATAAATAATCGAGTATTAATTAATGGAGTTTCTACTATATTAATACCTTATACACGACCCTATAAGGCTATAACAACCATGGTAACCACCTGTGTTAACTCCATTAATTTTGACGATACACATCGGTTCAGATTTCCTTTCTATTAAATTTCAAATTGGTTTAATGCTCATGATTATTTTAAGAATGTTATTATTGTTGTCCAATTCTTCCCTCAACGTTATGCAGGTTACCATATAATATATCCCTGATTTGAAGTACATGCAATAGAACTTCAATGAAGTAATCTTAAAAAGTGGGGGTACAACAACCTCACCCAATAATTCGCTTAGCAATTTGTATGGACTAACTCTAAGATACTTTTAAAAGAATCAACTAGACAGTCAGACTCAATCTTAATAAAACTATATCAAAGAGTTATGTCTCAATTTCTCGATTCAATCCTTACTCAAGAAAATAGAAATCTGCGAGTCTAATTGAATACAAGAGAAATTAACTTGAACGTACCAAAGACCAATGTACAAGTATCAATCAATTTCAATCAACAACCAAATGTCGGATTTCCAAATTGATTGATTCAGCGCACAACCTGTGATATTTCAATTATATAACAAAATATAATGCTGAAAAGAAATAACATAGGCACCAGAAGTTTTGTTAACGAGGAAACCGCAAATTCAGAAAAACCCCAGGACCTAGTCCAGATTGAACACACACTGTATTAAGCCGCTACAGACACTAGCCTACTTGATCGCAGTCGTATGCGTCAAAAATAATTCACTTTCTTCCTCAACAAAATATAAACGAAGTACAAGGTAAGGAAGAGTTCGTTTCCACAGAGAGACAATTGTTGTTATAAAAATTCTAGTTTCTTAGTAACCAATAGGGGGATTTTTGTTTTATCAAAATAAACAAAGCAATAAAGTAATGAAAATATATGAAAATAATCAATAGAGAAAGATATTGGTCAAGGAATTCATCTTCAATCTTAAACATTTGCTTGCATACATGATTAGAATTACGATTTAATCTCTTTCATTATCAAAATCCTAGAGTATCAAGAGAGCAAGATAATCCAATGATTTCCTAAGTTCATCAACACACACATTAGAGCTGCGTGTGTGAATTCTACCTAAAGAATAACCTAACTCCTTGTGCTAATTAAGTTCAATTCCTAGGAGCATTAAGTTTAGGAAATAGGCTAATCAATGCAATTGTCATACATTGCGCATGACAATTCGGACAAGGGTCAAACTCTACATATGATTACAAGAGTGTATCACTACAAACTATAATCATATCATGCTACTTGTATTTGGGTTATCGCTTGATGAAAAACCCTAAAATAGCTATGGACAAGATGCGAGTTCAATTAATTGGCCACTCAACTAAACAAACATCTAAATCCTATCACAATATATCAATCATGTGATATTAAAAACAGTAGAGATATGAACGATAATCAAGAGAGAAAACTAATACATTACTCAAGCACAAGTTTTAGATATAGGACTACATCCTTAACCAATAATATTAAATTTGGCTACTCATATCTATGGAGTTCATCAACATAATAATAATAATAATAATAATAATAATAATAATAATAATAAATTAAAGAAGATGAAAGCAAAGCAAACCCTAGTAGCGTAAACAAAAACGGCTCTCTCCTCTGCTCCAAGAATAATATGTGATATCCTCAAGTTGTAGAAAACTTTCTCTTTTGTAGATTTTCTCTGACTTCTAAAATTAGGTCTATACTTAAAAGTCCATTAGATGAAAATCCACCAAGCCCATAAGTAAGAAAAACCCATGTAGAAAATATGCCCCAAAAAGTGTCGCCGGAAAACTGGGTTTATCGCCAGAAATTGGCCGGAATCCGGTAACGGAAAATATTTCAGGTGACCGGCAAAGTCCACCCGATCACCGGTCAAATGGGTCAACTCGGGTCAAGCAAACCGAGTCAATGGAGTCTTGTTTGACTGAGTGGACTAGTTGCCAGGCCAAAGTGATTTTGCACAGGCCTAAGCAATCTTGCATATAACCTCTGTGTTGCACCATTGTGGTGCATCACAACTCCACTCCATCCAACAGTACCATCAGTTGTACTTCTTCTTGTAATTCCACTTCCAACAACAATATTTCAAGACTTGTAGTTCAACCTCATTCTAGCCACCAACATTGCTGCAACATCATGGTCCCTATAACTTGTAGCTCATCACTACCTTCACCACTAGCTCAAATTCTCCATCCTTGCAATCCCTGAACACACACCTGCAGTTCTCTTTTAACAGCAACCATAATTGCCAAACCATGCAATACCATCTCATTCATCCATTTCCTGTAAAACTTCCAACTCAGGCCAACCATAAAAATTCATACCAAACCCCGTCATCTGAAGCACCTACCCACCATACTCTATCCCATGAATCATAGAATCGGCAGCCTAACTTATGTAGCTTCAGTTTTCCAACAGCTGCAATGAACATTTCAGCTCCATACTGCAATAACAACACTAACAAAACCATTGCACATAATATCAGTTCTTACAACTCAAACGCAACCCATTTGCTCAGCTCAAATCCTAACATCTCAATTCATAGACCAAATCTAAATCCACCAGAACCCAACTCTATAATCACTTGTAAATCTTGAATTTCAGTTATATTTCTTGATTCTTGGTAGAACTTATGTTTAATCAAAACCCCAGATCATTTCGAACTCTTCTTCTCTTCATCACTGGATATATATTCTCAACTTATCACTGGTAACATCAAACCCAAATTAGGCTGGAACACATCTCCTCGGGCCAAGACATAACCTACACCCATCTGTGATATTAGATGCACCTAAACATACATCTATCCTGTAATACTGAGTTTTTCGAATCAGAAATCATTCCACCAACAACTTGAAATGCATCTCCATTACCACCTCAGTATCACCAGACTTCAACCTTGTACCACAAACTTGTGGCACAACTCCATTATAGTCACCAGCAAGAATACCATCTACACTTTTGTCATCTCAGTACCAACTTCTCAGACTACCATCTGACTTGCAATCATAACCTGTGGCTTCAACACTTATTCCATTCTCAACAACACCAGCCATCTGTAACTCAGTTCTCAATCCTTAATCTCAGCCTTGGAACTCATCCAAACCTCATTCTTCTCACCTGAATTTCAACTTCTTTGGTTCGAACTCTAACCCATCTGAAATCTCCCTCGAATACATTTTATCTCAATCGATTCGCAGCAGCATACCCATCAACTCCATCGATCTCAGAAACATATCCTTCTCATAATCTCCACAAACCCCAATCTCTGAAATCCGTCAAAATCATCACCAGATTCTTCAATCGATTTTACTGAAATGCAAACCCTAACTTCTTCTCGATCTCTGTCATAAACTGAGCGACAACAACTCTCATTCTCCAACCTAAATTCAAACAACATCATCTTCAAAGCATCTCGATTCCTCCCTTTCTCTGAATTTCCAGATCTAGTCTCTCACCAGTAACAGCAGCAGCTGCTTCTTTTCTTCTCTGAGTTAGGGAACAATGATTGAGAAAATGTTTTCTCTAATTTTTAGGGCTTGGTAGGAAGTGAAATGGATACAACCACCCAAATGAAGTAGATAAGGGCCAACCAAGGATGTCTTTTCGATGCTTTTCTAGACTAAGATGCAATGATTGGCTTGGATTCACTCCCAGTAGCAATTCCATATGAGATGATGCTTTTTCTATTCTTGCTCAAAATGGATGATTTCTTTTCTTTTTACTCCAAAGTACCTAAAACTCAAAACTAAACATAAGAGATGCAATTTACAAGGATAATAGCAAAGAAAGCATAAATACTAGATATAAAATTAGGTGTTTTAGACACCTATCACTACTACAAACTAAATTTGGTCTGGGAAGTAGTTGAACCCCAATCAATCTCACACTGATCCAAGGTACAATTGCGCTCCTTACGTTTTTGTTCCTAGCAGGATACTGCGCACTTGATTCCCATAGATGATCTCACCCACAACTAAGAGTTGTTACGACCCAAAGTCGAAGACTTTAATAAACAAATCTGTATCACATAGAAAAGTCTACAAGAATATATAAATCTGTCTCCCACAGAAATACCTACGAGTTTTGTTATGTTTTTTGATAAATCAAGGTGAACATGAATCAATTGATAACCCTGACTTATATTCCCCAAGAACATCCTAGAATCATCAGTCACCTCACAATAATCTTAATAGACTAGCGAAACAAGATATTGCGGAATCACAAACGATGAGACGAAGATGTTTGTGACTACTTTTCTATCTTGCCTATCGGAGAAATTAATCTCAAGCCAATCATACGATTGTACTCAATACGATAGAAACAGCAATATATGATCACGCAACTACAGAGAAAATAGTTGGGTCTGGCTTCACAATCCCAATGAAGTCTTCAAGTCGTTAACCAACAAGGTCTCGAGAAGAAACCTAAGGTTAAAGGAGAATCGACTCTAGCTTATATAACTAGTATCACACAGGAGGTATGGGAATTAACTTTCCCAGTTGTTAGAGTTCTCCTTTATATAATCTTCAAATCAGGTTTTGCAATCTAAGTTACTTTGGTAACAAAGCATTCAATATTCATCGTTAGATGAAAACATGATTAGATTAAGGCTAATACTCCCTCCGTCTTAGTTTACTTTCCAAAATTGGTTTTTGCACACAAATTAAGAAATGTAGAGAGAGTGGACTTTTTCCCCAAAATTATCCCAAGTTAGTATTTAAGATACATAGTTTTTACATATCTAGTTTTTGGTCTTTATTTGAAAAACTCAAAACAAAAAAAAGATAAAGGATATATAGAGAGAGGAGAATTTAAAATTGTGTATAGGAAATAGAATTACACAATTCTCAATAATATGACCTGATTCCAACACAGGGTAAATTAGGATAAAAAGTGGAAAAATATGAAACTTGGCAAGTAATTTAGGACAAAAAAAATCCCCAATTTTGGCAAGTAAACCAGGACGGAGGGAGTATCTTTCAACCGTTAGATCGAACTTAGCTTATTATACACAAATGAAATATACGTAATTTAGGTTTATAATCCTACCTAAACGTGTACACCTAGTTGGTTCAACAGTAGTTAACCAAATGGTTAGCCATATGAGCAATTTCATATCAACCTTATTCATCTTCATCATAACTAGTTCAAATGACTCAAATGAACTAGCTTAAGAGTTGTTCAATTGCTTAGAACTCATAGAAGTATACAAGATACAATCGAAGCAAAAAATTTTTTGATTCACTCGAATCAATTCATGAATTTTATAGCCACGGTTTTCAACTTATGCATTCCATAGTTATATAAGTTTAAGTTCACGAATAAACCGTTTTTAGAAAATAACCCACACAAGTATGCATACCGGTACGCATACTTAAGTACCCGGAATAAGTTTGTTTTCAGTTCACAAACTCCAACAGTAATTCACGGGATGTGAACCTCCGGCAATACGGGTACATGTACGTGGACTTTAGTTCCGGATATCCTGAGAAGCAAAGTACGCATACTTTGGTTCGAGGATTATGGACTTACACAAGTATGAGTTCACATACAATGTTTATATCCATTCAAGGTTATATATTCTAAACTCTCATTTCAATTATTGAAACATTCTTAGAGGATGTTAAATAGAGGTTACTCACAAACTATTCTTTATCAAAGCGATTTTCAAGATATTAAAATAATCAATATGACTTTCGTCACTTGTAAAGATGAACTTGGCCAAAGCGAAAGCTTACCAACACATATTTCGAGAAATAGATAAGCGAGATAAACTCGGCTCGAAATAACAAATGTGTATAATCGAATTCTATATAATAATATGACTTTTGTCTCAAAATAGGAGATAGAGTAGATAGAATTTTGAGTGATAGATAAGTTCAAGTCAACACATACCTTTTAGTCGATGAAGTTCCACCAGTTCCTTGAGTAGTTCTTCGTCTTTGTATGATGAATGCCGTGGAGTCTTAGAGCTCGACTATACTTTCTATCCTAGTCCGAGACTTAGCTATAAGTAGACTAGAAATCAAGACTTATAGTTTTGATCACTAACATTGACAAACATGCTTGAGATAGCAAAGCATGCGAGTTAGACCGAGCAGTGCTCTAACAATCTCCCCCTTTGTCAATTTTAGTGACAAAACTATCAATACATATGAAATACAAAATAAATAAACTTTGCATCTTCTCTTCCACATGCATGATCTCCTTGGTTCTTCAACATTACTTGAAATCTTTATCACTTCCAAGTACTCCAATGATTCCAAAGGTTGTAAGTTTAGCATCATCGTTGTTGAAAATTTATAGCCATAACAATGAGAAAACAAGAGCTCTCAATTATTGTTACACAATGTCATAGTATTATTACAAAGCATCAAAGTTTAATTGTATCACAACTTTGACAACAATACTATGGTGATATGTATCACTCCCCCTTAGTCAATACTCCATCTCACATGGAACCCCCCCCCCCCCCCCCTACATAATGATCTTCTCCCCCTTTTTGTCAATAAAATTGGCAAAGGTACGAAAACTAGTGGAATCCTACTGAAATTTCCATAGAGACACTTCATGACCAAAAGAAAGAACATATCAACTTTTTAGATGCAATCATATAGTCGAAACTAAATGCATTCATCAAGGAGTTTATAAGATACAAGATAACCCCTATAATATTCCATAGCCACACTCCCATAAAGATTTGGAAATTAAGCACAAGTTCAATTAAGAACTCCCCCCCATTAAAATATCATTCCCGAACGAAAAACAAGAGCGACCTTACTTTCACAAGAAAAGAAGGATTTCTTTGGACAACACAAATCACATAAGAATATGAATTTGTATCCAAAATTCTCAATTTAATTAACCACAAGAGAACCCATGATTAATTCAATCGGAATACTCAACTAAATTAATCACAAGAGAACCTATGATTAATTTAATCGAAAATGATCAACATAAGAGAACTTACGGAGCCGCACAGTATATACATAAAAATATGGATCATGGAAGATCAATACTGCGGAATAAACAAGGATTCATTATATTTTCCATCACTATTTGCACAATGACATACAATAGACATAATCCTTGTAAACAAAAGTTCATCCTTTTTTCCATCAATATTTGCATGATGACATAAAAGGCTTAACTTTCGTTTGTCAAAAGTTCATTCAATATTTTATCAATACTTGCATATCGACATATGAAAGACTTAACTTTTTACCACGTATGAGACAATCATAGTTCACGGACACAAACACACATATCCCATAACTCATTGCAATATATAAAATCATAAAGATTAATACTGCAAAAATCATCTTCCAAACAAACTTTAGAATTTAAGCAAATAAATCTAAAAACATTGAAGATGAAAAACATTGGACATAGCTATGTGTAATCACAATAATGGCTATTCCAAACTCTAGTTATTCTTCTTAAAAACACAAGAATAAAATTCTCATAAAAACATTTCCTAGACATTGAGACCTCTGAAAAATTCTTTACCGTCCCCAAACTCCTTGTCGTCAACAGCCATGGGTACATATGGTTCGTGAAGAAAGGAGTTAATTCCAAAAAATCTTCTAGGCTGAAGATGTCGAACCAGGGCCTTCTGAATTTCAAGAGTTCTCAAAACACAAGCATTTATTTGTTGAATCTCCTTCCTTGTCTCCTTTAACTCTTCAAGAACATCGGAAAACTTCTAAGAATTTGAAGGAACGTCTCTTGGCTTCCTCACATTCCTTTTTTTTTTCTTTTCAAAGTTGGAGGTATTGGAGATTTTTCTTTTTCATTCATTCATGATGGCGTAACAATCATATTAACATATTTTCCACCAGAAGACATGATGCTTGGAGTATCCTTAAGCATACGGGTTTCTGAGAGGAAGTCACAAAACAAGCTCAATAAGAAGTCTTTCGTTGAAAAGAGTTTCAGAGAAGGAAAAGATATGTAGGGTTATGAAACCTATAAACAAACAGGTTCGTGGACACAACTCTCAACCCTATAAAATGCATAATTGTCTATTTTAACCCTCACTTATTGATTAAACAGGGAAGTCCTTTCCAATATGAATTACATATGAAAAGTGGCATGAATTCCAAACTTTACAATGCTCTTAGAGCAAAAGACAAAAAGAAAAAACAAAACAACTAAACACTTTTTTCTTTTTCTTAATGCCCGAGGTGTGCAAAATCTTGTCTCTTTTAATCAGGCACATGAGACAAGATACACAAACCAACAAAATTTAAGTTGTGCTGGGATGAACAATAATATGTTCATCATATCCCTTTCTATCAGAATTCATAGGACCCTGTCTATCAAAATGTTTAGATTAAAAGAGCGGTCATAAGAAATTTCGCCTAATTAGGGTACTTTCCTCTCCGAATAGACGGCTTCACCAGTAACAACACAACAAGGTAGTTTTGTTGGCTCTTAGGATAGTTTGCTCAAAATGGAAACTTGGGTATTTATAGAACAAAGAAGTTTGGAAACCAAGGAATTTCCAAAACCGAAATATTCTTAAGATATGCAATATTTCCAAAATCGGTTTTCATAGTTCCTGGAAATGCTCTTTCCAAATTTATCCGAAATCCTACTAGAAAATCTCCAATTAGTAAATGCACATTACCAATTTTTATTTTCCATAGATATGCATTTTAATTGCTGGTAATTAAAAGCATATAAAATTAACAACCTTAATTAAAATATTCTCAACTTATTTCGATCCGGGATTTCCTTGAGTTATTAAAAAAAATCTTTGAACAATAAAATACAAGAGTTACTGAACATGTTCAAAGTATGTCGACATCTTATTTCTTTGTAAATCCTTTTTCATATTTACAAACTTGGAACTGATTATACCACACTTCCAAACAAGTTTAGAACTGATTCATCTGATTTCCAAGAACTATGTGATTGATCAAATATCAAACACTAATCATGGGTTTACAATTATACCAAACACAAGGATCGGTTCTACCTTAATATGGTTAATGGGACCGATTACATCAGTTACCAGGATCGGTTACATCAATTACCAGGACCTGTTACCATATTCTCACGGTATTACTTGTGATCGGTCACAGCAGTTACCAGGATCGGTTACACCAATTACAAGGATCGATTACACACTCTTTTGTGATCGGTCACACCAATTACTAGGATCAGTTAAACCAATTATTAGGATCGGTCACACCAATTACAAATATCGATCATACCATATTAGATGATTACTTAGGATCGGTTACACTAATAAAAATCATGCCAATACATAAGTCGGGCATTGTGACTAGTTTTACCAAGGTACATAACAAGTTATAATCGAGTCTACTAACTCACACATATTGGTAATCCAAAGATATGCAATGAATAACAATACCAATAAGCCTAGCGATTTCCCTTTCGATTCATAAAACAAGTTCATGAATGTACTTCCTTTAAACGAATGTAAACATTGTTTCCTAGGACGAAATATTTACCCATACCCATACACATAATCACAATAGAATTCATACGATTATGCTGATGTCTTATATACGAAGTTCAAAAGATAAGCGTTATACTTCGTATTCTAACTCCTTAACACTATGTCTACTAGAGTATAATCATTCACAGCTTCGCAGTTATGTTTTCAATATATCACGACTTGAAAGATACGTTAGGAATGAAATAGTTCAAGTCACAATATTACTTACCTCAAGAGGAAGGATGATGTCGTCGATATAGCTTGTTACTTCTTTATAATCTTCAAGTCTTCGAGTAATACTTGCATATCTCATAATTCTAATCTTTCTAGCCTAACCTATACGAAGTTGTCTCTAGTACATAATCAAGCGACTCTTTAATTGAGTTTTGATTCACTAAAATATGACAACCAAACTTGACATACCAATGCTTGGTGGGTTCAACCGAGCTATGCTCTAACATGGTTTACCTAAGTTAGTTCCCGATTAGTTGTTCGCGAACAGGGTTTGTGAATGGCTTGAATAGGCCAAGGTCCGAAGCTGCTGTTCGTTTACCTAGTTTGCGAACTTAGTGGTTAAGTTCTAAAATCGGTTATGTATGATTTTCATACTCATTAACTAAAACATATATGATTTAAGGAATGCAAATTAACTTTGCAAACCATGGATTAATGTTCATGCATTGATTCTTGTAATTTGTACGATTACAAATCAATCCGATTTTGTTTCAATTTGTTCATATATATTTATATGAGATAGTAAACAATTAAACAACTCGATTTGAAGCACAATTAGATTCATTTGATAATCTTTCATGATTGATTGATCATCATATCTACTCTAGAAGTGTTAGAGATGAATATGGTTAAGATAAATGTGTTCATATGGCTAACTTCGGCTAATTGTTATTGAGCCAACTCAATACCATATCTAAATATAAGTATATTTCATTTGTATGTAACAAGATAAGACCATCTAACGGTGGAGATTGATTGCTTAATTTCTAAG
Source organism: Papaver bracteatum (assembly GCA_023529315.1). Lineage (NCBI taxonomy): Eukaryota > Viridiplantae > Streptophyta > Magnoliopsida > Ranunculales > Papaveraceae > Papaver > Papaver bracteatum. The sequence continues at coordinate 2,422,952 of JAJJWX010000447.1, read as the reverse complement.
CAGAATTAACTTGAATCTTAAATTAAGATTTCATCCAACGGTGAATATTGAATACTTTGTTAATAAGGTATCTTAGCTTTGATTGTAAGCAAACCTGATTTGAAAGACTATATAAGGGAGAACTCTAGCAATTAGAAAACCTAATCCCGAAATTTTTCTGTATCCTAGTTGCAAACTAGAGTCGATTCTCCTTTAACCTAGGATTTTCAAAACCATATTAGGTTAACGACTTGAAGACTTAACTTCGTCTCAGACTCTTGTGATTCCGCAATAACATTGTCTGTTAATCATTTGGGTGATTGTGAGGTGATTGATATTTCTAGGCTGATCTTCGGGAGTATAAGATCGGATTATCAATTAGTTCATGTTCACCTTGATTTATCAAAAGACGGAACAAAAACCTAATAAAGAATAGACATATCTGTGGGAGACAGATTTGTTTATAATTCTTCGACTTTGGGTCGTAGAAACTCTTAGTTGTGGGTGAGATCTTCTAAGGGAATCAAGTGCGCAGAATCCGGCGTGATTCTAGAGGCGTAAAGAACGCGACTGTACCTTAATCGGTGCGAGACTTGGTTAGGTCTCAACTACATTCCAGTCTGAAGTTAACTTGTAGTAGGCTAGTGTCTGTAGCGGTTTAATACAGTGTGGTGTTCAAAGTTGGACTAGGTCCCGGGATTTTTCTAAATTTGCGGTTTCCTTGTTAACAAGTTTTTTGGTGTCTGTGTTATTTCTTTTCCACATTATATCTGTTTATATAATTGAAATATCACATGTTGTGCGTAGTTCAATAAGTTGATAAATCCAACCTTGATTGTTGGATAGAACTTGATTAACACTTGGGCATTGGTCTTTGGTACTGTCCAATTTATTTCTCATATCAATCACGCTCACAGATTTCTCTCTGTTCGACTTACTGATTATGTTGAGAAATAGAGATAAATCTCTTTGATATATTTCTTGATCGAGTCTCACTTTTAAGTTGGTGCTCTCGGAATTATATTGGAGTTTAGTCCATACAGATTGCCAAACGAATTATTGGGTGTGGTTGTTATACCCCTCTTTTTCAGTACCAAAACTCAAATAAAACAAACTAGAAAATACTCTATCATATATGGATTTTGGTACCCTCCCAGTAATCTGACACCCCCAATAGCAATGTTGGACTAGACCTCCACGTAAATAACTTTTGCATACTCCTATAACACCACGATGCCATCCACAACATCGATTCGACGGATGATCCAATATGAACCCGAGAATTTTAGGCTCTTGTACCGGTAAAGACTCATAGTCAATTGCAGGTTATCAACTGAACTTGCAGGTTTAATTATGTGCACAACTCAACTTGGTATTTATGTAACTTTCAGTTGGAATCTGTGTAATGCCTATTTATTGATTACTCGTTTTCTCAACATATTTGGCATCATATGGATGTGAACTTAAGTGGAAAAATCTTAAGCGTAGATTTTAAACAATGGTTGTCTAGTTTTTTTCAATAAACAATTGTTATTGAATTGCAAGAACTGATCTTGTTTTGATAGGCTACACACTTTGGCACATTTGGAAAGCCAAATATTTGGCAGTTTTCGAAAATGAATTATCCCAAGTATCTCAAGTGGTTCAAATGGCTAAAGTCAGTATTGTTGAATGGAGTGCAGATACTAATACTCATTCTGGAGATATTAGTAGTCGGACCCATCAACAAGAGGGATGGGGTAGACTTGTTTCTTCATTTTTAAAATTGGATTTTGATGTTGCTTTTGATAATGTTACTCATAAAGAAGGTCTTGATCTTATTATTCGTAATGGTACAAGTGAAAGCAAATGAATGCGATATTTTCCAATAGAAGCAGTTGATTATAAGCACGAAGAGATCAAAGCACTCCTTGAGGCAGTTCAATGAGCAAAAAGGAAGGACGTGAGCAACTTACATCTATCTGGAAAAAGATGCAAAAAAACGTGGTGGCTGCTGTCAATAGGGAAATTTCTGCAATCAATAGGACTAATCGTAATATTATTGAAGACTGTTCCAATTTACTTTCATAATTTCATTCATGGAAGTGTACTTTTACACCAAGGGATAACAACAATGTAGCTCATGAGTTAGTTAAACATGCTAGTAATTTGAATAGTAAGGAAGAGTGGAAAGAGCGTAGTCCATCCTGGATCGCAGATTCTATCCAGAGGGATAAATATGTTTCCAACTTTATTTAATTTAAATAAAAAAATTCTCCATTGGTATTATTATTATTTATTTATTTTGCAGATTGTCGTCAGTGACAATATAGAAATTTTAAAGGTGAAGCTACCGATTTGTGCAATATATGTAGCCTAAAAGCCTATCTAGCATGTATATGTCGCAAAAGCCCAATTTGAGATTGCTTTTTTTCCCTAAAAAACACTTTTTAACCAACTCGTAACAAACTTTTAAGAAAAAAGCGTTTGGTAAACTTTTTTCAAAGAACTTTTCTCCAAAAGTACTTCTGTTTTATGTCAACTTTTAAAAGCTACACAGGAGTATCTTTTAAAAGAACTCGTAATTGGGGATATAAATTACTTCCCCCAACCCATAGTGTCTGTTAAGGGGTGATTTTTGGTTACAAAAATACTAAAATACCCTTTGGCTAATTAAAAAACATTATGAAAATACTATTGTACCCTTTCCCCTAAAACTTAAAATCCAAAAACCAAAACAGATCCCCCATTTTCTTAATCAATTCCGGCACTCATATAGGTTTAGGATTTTGAAAAGAAAAAAATCTTCATCTTTTTCATCGTTCTTCATCGACAATTAATCGTCGATTCAAAAATTTCTTCATCGATTACCCAATCTATCTATAATTATGCCTCCACGGAAGAAACCCCTGCAATCAAAATCAAAATCGATTGTTCAACAAAAACAACAAGAAAGGATAAATCGGATTGCTCAAGAAGAAGAAGAAGAGGAGAACTCGGACAATCAACCTCTCGTAAACATGGCTTCTGTCAGAAGGTAAGTGATTTTGAACTAGTTTATAAGTGTTTGAGTCGATTTAAGGCATTGGATTTAGGTTAGAATCGCGAACCCTAACTCAAACAGTTGAGTTTCAGTGAGTTCCGTCATTGAAATTTGTATGAATACAATATCGGTACTCAATAACGACATTAAATTTAGGTTAAAGGCATTGATTTTAGTATGAATACTATGCCGGTATGGAGTTAATGAAACACATGAACTGAATTTCTTGTCCCGGCATTGATTTTTGGTTGAATACAATGCCGGTAGTCTGTCACAAAATTGATATAAACTTATTCGATGATGTCGGAAGTGCATTTTGAGTATACAGGAAATATTAGGAATTTGATATCAGTACCAACATAGAATTTAGGTTGAATACGATGCCGGTACTGCGTTACGGCATGGATTTTAATTCTTACCCATGTGCCAGAAGTGGTCATTTGGTATCCAGGAACATCATTGGAATTACCTAAGACTACCGGCATTGCCTACAATTATTTGATAATGTCGGCATCCTGTCCCGACACAGTTTTTTTATTAAATTACTATGTTGTTTATTGGTCCCAGCATTGTAGATATTCCTTGAATCCATACCAGTACCGATGATTCTATGTTGTTTTACAGTGTATCAATGTCGGCATCAAATATGAAAGTGAGTTGTCTTATATTTATTTCGTGTTTCTTTTAGTATAGGGATAAAGCAAAGGATGTTAACAAAACAAAATCTAAGGATGTTATCTTTAAGAAAAGAAAAAAGAACGATCTTGGTACTCCTCAATCTCTGCCTCCTCGAGGGAAAGAACTTGGTAGCAACAAGCGTTTGGGGGCATCTACAAGAGGGGAAAATGGGAGAGTGGTGGCCATGGTCGACTCGTAATCCGTGAACCTACTAGAATAGTTGAGAACAATGAGCAAGATAAAGAGGAAAGTGAGGAGGAATATAATGAGGTTGATCCAAGTCAATTAGCAACCCAAATCCAAGTTTTAGAGGAAGATGTTAGGCCAAGTTAAAAACCAACACAAGGCAAAGGCAAAGGCAAAGGCAAAGGCAAAGTGTAAGGTTCGCACCTTCCTCATAATGATGATATGATATCTGACCTTGATCGTGGTAGAATTAGGGGTGAAGCTGACGATCCGAGAATGCTATTTGGCTACAAGGACACGTGGGCTCATACTATTTATCAAATCTATGTAAGAATTTTTTGTCTTGTGCATATGTTTTGTTTCGTATTTATGTAAAATCTCTTAATTATATTGTCTCCTAATTGTAGGATCATTATAAGTCTGTACGTGTTTGCTGAAACCAAGACGCGTCTCATTGGGATTTGTCTAAGGAATGTGAGGAGGTCCAAACATTAGTAAGGGATTCTGGTTTATATGATTTGGTTGAAAATTATATGAAGTGTGATTCTGTGATAGTCAATTACTTCGTCGAAGGTATCATGGTGAAACTGATATGATGCACTTCTCATTTGGGGAGATGACCTTGATCCCTAATGATGCTCAGAACATTCTAGGCTTAAATGTTATTGGCAAATCAATTATAGAAGGAGATAATTTTTCGGACCTAGAATGGTCGAAGTTGCACGCTTTGACTAACAAGCGGTTTGGTTGGGACTACAAAACTTCTTTGGAAAGCTTCTATGTATCTAAGAATAGTAGGACAAAGACAATCAAGCTGACGCTGCTTAAGAATACCTTTGAAAACACAAAGGAAAGAAGTTTGAAGGATGGATGGAACCCTGCACAAATTCGTTATACAGTCGTTGCGTACCAGTTATTTATCTTGGGTACTAAGGTATTCCCTGACGCTAGTGGCAATAGGGTTAGTGCAAACCACCTTCAATACTTGGATCCGTAGGAAGAGGTATTTACCTATTCTCGGGGCACCGTGGTAATGGCGTATTTGATGACGGAGATGAAAAGGGCCTCTAAGGATAATGGTAACAGTATTGTTGATGGTGGTTTTTAGCTTAGGGTTAAAATCGTAAAACCCTAGTCAAACAGTGACGTCACAGAACTAGAATAATAATGTCTCCACTAAGTGCATTTATTGAAACCTTTAATATGTCTGCGAGAAAATTATCAGGGTACCTTTTTTTAATACTAATTAGGGTTTCGATATGCCAAACCCTAATTCCCACACCACATGTTCCAATGGAAAACTATGCCAGCCACACCTCCGCGCCAAGGCCTGCCAACCATGCCAGCCGCACCACCATGCCAGCCGCGTCTCCGCGCCAAGGCATGCCGACCATGCCAGCCGCACCACCGTGCCAATGGAAAACCATGCCAGCCATGTCTCTCGCTAAGGCTTTCCAACCTTGCCAGCCGCACCACAGTGCCAATGCCAAACCATGCCAGCCACGTCTCCGTGCCAAGGCATGCCAACCGTGCCACCGTGCCAGTCGCGCCACCGTGCTAATGGAAAACTATGCCAGCCGCGCCACCGTGCCAATAGAAAACTATGCCATCCATATCTCCGCGCCAAGGCATGCCGACCATGCCAGACGCACCACTGTGCCAATGGTAAACCACGTCTTCGCGCCTAAAACATGAAAGAGCATGCAAAACATGCCACCATACTGCTGGATGCCAAACGAAGGGTTGCGAAAATTTATGACTACCCTCCCCCCTGAGATGCAGATCTCAGCCGTACAAGTTCACCACCAAACAAGTGGCAATTTCTGACCCAATGCCAAAACTACACAGTTTGTACCATACCCTAATTTTGGCCGCGCCTAAAACATGCACGAGCATGCCGACCATGCCACCATACCGCTGGCTACCAAACGAAGGGTTGTGACAATCGACGACTACCCTTCCCCCTGATATGCATATCTCATACGTACAAGTTCTCCACCAGACGCGTGGCAACTTCTGTACTAATGCCAAAACTACACGGTTTGTACCAAACCCTAATTTGGCCACGCCAAAGCCATGCCGGCCATGCCGGCCATGCCGCTGGCTACCAACACACCTATTGAATTCTTCCTGAGTTTTACTTTCTGTTTGTTTTCACCTCCCGAACGAGCTCAAAACCAAAATATTCCCTCTTAGAGAGATATGAAATTCTTTTACCTACAGAATGGAGAGTCGGACCATCAAAATCCGAGTCTGTAAGAGAATTCTATATCGATTCTAGTAAAGGGATCTAATTAGGGTTTCAACATACCAAACCCTAATTTAGAAAAATCCGCAAGAGCTTCCCTTCCAAGCCGCACACTGCCAGTGGCTCCACTCCACGTTAAAGCTATGCTGGCCATGCTTTCATGCCGCTGGCTACTAAATGAAGGGTTGCAATAATCAACGGCTGCCATTCCATCTGAGATACAGATCTCAACCATTCAAGTTTTCCACCTAACACATGGCAACTTCCGGCCCACGTCCAAGCATCACAGTTTGTACTAAAACCCTAATTTTGGCCACGCCTAAACTATGCCAAGCCATGCCGGCCCTAAACCATGTTGCTGGCTTCCAAACGAAGGGTTGCAACAATCAACGGCTACCCTTCCATCTGAGATGCAGATCTCAGTCGTCCAAGGTTACCGGCTAACGCATGTCCACCTTTGGCCCAACACCAAAATCCTAGCTTAGCCACGCCTAATCACGTTAAAGCCATGATTTCATGTCGCTGGCTACCAAACGAAGGGTTGCAACAATCAACTGCCACCCTTCCATCTAAGATGCATATCTTAGCCGTCCAAGGTCACCATCTAACGCATGGCCAACTTTGGCCCACCGCCAAAATCCTAGCTTGGCCACGCCTAACCATGTTAAATCCATGCCGGCCATGCTTTCATTCCGTTGTCTACCAAGCGAAAAGTTGCAATAATTAACGGCTACCCTTCCTCAAAAGATGCAAAATCTCGACCGTCGAGGGTCACCACTGAGCCGGCAAGTCTCCCAATATCAACTTTCCAAATAGCAGCAACATGCTACATGTTTTCCACGAAAACACTAAAGACATCAAAACATGTCACAAACTGGGGGATGCTCATTAGGGTATTGGTTTGGAGGTTTACAACATGCGGCGTAAATAAGGATGAGGCGGTTAATAAATACATGGAGTAATGGTGAAACACTTTTCTTCATTATGGAACATCAATTCCAGGCGTTACCGGTTACCACCTCCTCCAATTTACTCATATGTTTCTATTTCTTACGAGACCAGAGTATGTTTCACTCCGACTTGTATAAATAGGTCTCACCTATTTCCACCAGAGGACAAGTTTTGGTCAGGAGCATACAACACTCAGAAATTACTTATTAGATTTCCCATCTGTTAGCTTTCACTTTCTGATACAAGTCAAACAACTACTCTTCCAGAATCAACTATTCTCTCTTCGCTTCCTTCCCCAAAACCAACCCTTATCCTTCATTTTGTGACCGAAGCAAGTCTGGAACAACCATTTCTTGGTTTAGGCCTTATTTGTACAGATTGATCTCTAGAATCTAAAGTAATCCCTTGCAGTACATTGTTTAGGGTTTAGACTCGTTTCTCACTCACAACACACGTAATTACCGAAACCAGCAGAAAATGTTTTCACCCTCAAACAATTGGCGACCACAGTGGGAGATTCATCTCTCGGTTACAATATCAATTTCTAATTCCCAATCTCATACTTCAACCCAGACATCAAGGTGATGGAAGCAAATGATCCGCTCAGGTATCGACAACTCAATTACCTGGCAACTCAGTTATCAGTCATAACACGACAAGGGGTGACTGGGGACTTCCAAGATGGTAGACGCAAATGATCCGCCCAGGGATTGACGACTCGATTATCAGATAACTCAAGGATGACTAGAAACTTTCCACGATCACGACGGCGCTTCCCGTAAAACTCATACTTGCACCCGGAATATCCATTTTTCGTTAGGAGATCCTAAAAACCGAGTAAGTCTTGCAATACAAAATACATGGTATACTACTTGAAATCTTCACAGAGATGATAAAAAACAATAGCCATATTATTCCCATGTTTTATTTCATGCTTTCTACTACCGTACAACATTTACAATTCCATGGCTTTCCTGGGATACTTATGCTACTTATAGTCATAACCAAAACAACATTATTCTAAAATAATTCATTCCAAAATAATAATACAAAACCCTCATAGAAAATAGTTATCTATCAATTCAAATCAAACCATAAACCAGGCGCTTTGTTTGCCTTTCAAAAAAAATAAAAATAGTCACCTAGTCGTATGTGCCTACTTTGCATGATAATGATTACACGTCACTATTCATGAGGTAGCTGACGTTACTACGGTGATATTCGAAGAGGAATTGTTTATGATGAAGTATTTCTACAAGTTTATGAAAGTCATACCCATGGCTAGAGTTTACACCAGTTCAGAAGAAAAATATTTCTACAGATTTATGGAAGGCATACCTATGGCTAGGGTTTGCACCAACACAAGAAAACAAGAGAACAAATTGAAAGAGAAACGCTGGAGTACATAGCTGGAATATGCTTTCCCACTTTATTGCTGCCACGCTACCGCTAACACCAGGACGTGACAACAAAGATACGAAATAAAAAGGGGAGCCAACCCCTTTCATAAGCGTAACACTTTTTGGAATTTGAATAAGGAAAGGATTTGATGTTTGAGCTACGTATGGAAAGAGGCAACTGGGCTCGCAAGAACAAGTCCGCGCCACGCCAAACTAGCATCGTGCCAATCCAGTGCCATGCCAAGCCAACAGTCCGTGCCATGCCCATCCAATAATCCGCGCCATACCAAATCCGAGCCAGCGTCCATGCCAAGCCAGCGCCCATTCCAAGCCGATCCAGCGCTAACAACTTGCATCTTTCCAGCGTGATAGGTGTAGAATACACCATAATTTACTATCTAGTAGTTATGCTTTCTTTGCTATTTTTCATGTAAATTATGTATTTTACGTGTGCTTTTGAGTTATTAGGTACTCTGGAGTCGCACGGATGAAAATAAGGAGAAATCACCCAATTTGAGTAAAAGGGCAAAAAGGTCATTTGAATGGCAAGTGTTATTTGGATCCAGTCGAGGATAATGGGCAACCAGCTGACTATCCACTAAAGACAGATTACAAATCATTAAGGGGCACCTCCCCCTTCATAACTAAAAGCTAGGTCGATGTTCTTCTCTCTAATTCAGTTCATGTCCCATCTTATGCACGCTCAACCAGAGCTACCGTGAAGGTTTCATGCCGGCAAAGCCATTGCCTCAGTGTCTCGCGACGCTGGGTTTGTATGGCCAATCGAGATGGCAAATAGAAGCTGAGAACTACACGGAACTTTGTGATGCTTCGACATGGTTTATGACCGAGAATACAAGTCTGTTTTATGAGCTGATGCCATTGATTTGCAGTGAACTAACGAAGGAGTCTAAGACGAGATTCGAGTCCGTTATTGGTTTAGGATGAATGGGTTTTACTGAATTGGAAATCTCAATCGAGAATTCAGTGAAGAAAGAATCAGGAGAGGAAGTTGATGAAGCTGTCATTTATGCCATTGCAAATCGGTGATGGTCGGAAGAGAAATTAAGGCTATTGAGAGTCTATGAATGATTGTAATGCATGGGTTTTTCTCAAGTGAAAGGAAGGAGTTAAGGAGAGCAGATACAACAGCAGAATCGTCGCCTCTGAGTTACCAGTTTCACGCACAAAAGGTGTTTGATTAAATGCTCGAAAGAATGTTGGTGTGGCTCTGGTGCAAGGGAGAAATATTGGTTGATGTTGTTGCTGGTGGTGAGTAAGAGACTGATCATGATCTGCAAGGAATGATAGTACGTTGCAGGTTAAAGAATTAAGCAAAGAAAGAGGCAAAGATGAGCTAGCTTATGCTGCTGCTACTGGATTTGAGAATGAAGCAGGTGGATTACAGGTTGAACTGTAGATAGCTCGACTGGTTAGATGATTTGGGTTCAGGTGGAGCTTCAAATGGGGTCTGTTGATGTGCATCTGAGAAATTGAGGGTTGGTGCTGGTGGTTTGAAGTGAGATGTTATTGCAATGGATATGCAAGACAGTGGATACAAGGAATAGCTGAAATGGGTGAGAGTGCTGCCATGGAACTCAAGTTGTTACTGTGGTTGGTGGTATGGAGATGTAACAGAAATTGAGAAGGTGGGTCTTGAACTGAAGTGATGAAGCTCTATAGTGTTATAAAATGGTGGAGGTTTGCAATCAGGTGTTGATATCAGTTTGCATTTGTAGATGCAATAGCTACAGGTGCAGTTTGAGATGGAACTGATGGAAATAGTGTGCACTGAGTAATGTTGCAGTGGTGATTGCAGGTGCAGTTTGAGATAGAACTGATGGAAAGAGTGTGCACTGAGTAATGTTGCAGTGGTGATTGCAGGTGGATTTATAGTTGGATGGTTATGTCGTACTGGTGTGAACAACTTGAAGATCTTAGGTTGAGAAATTGAAGGTTATAGAGTTTGGGGCTGAGAATGAGTTATTTAGTAGCTGAGTTCATATGGGTTTTGTTGGTTTGAATGGTGGAGATATGGGTTTGTTTGAATCTGGTTTTTATGGGTCTCTCGCATGCCATCCAGTCACAGGAAATGTTGCTGCTACTATGGAACTGATGGATTGTTTTACAGGGAATGCGAGTGACAGAAATTGTCACAGAGATGATCAGTGGATGCTGGCAGTGGTAACCAGTTGAGGACTAACTGGTGGATTAATGGTTTGAGGCAGATATGCATTTGGAGTTGGGCTTGAGATGCCGCAGGAAGTGGTGCTGAATTATGGCAACGCAATTGCAGAGACTGGTTTGGTTTAATAAGTTATGTGTTGCAACGAAGATTATGGAGCTACCGAGTGCACAAGGAATGGACCTGGTGGTGCAAATACTATTTGTGACTGAACTGCAGGAGCTCGTGGTTATGGAGTCCTTGTTGCAGTCGAGGTTGAGCAAGACATGGATGTTGAGTGCTAAGAAGCAATGAATGAGATTGCAAGAGCTAAAGACGTCATGGTGCTACTGAGAGCTTGTGTTCGATTATGAGCTTCGATTGCAGGTTCGATGTGAAACAAAAGCAAGGAGTTAACTGGAGATGTAGCTGGTATGAGAACTATGGGTATGCATAATGGTCAGTGGTTGATGCTGTGGAAAATGCAGAAATAGTGCGAAAACGGAGCAGAATTGGTGCACCGGTGAGCCTAGTTCCGGTTGCCGGATTTCGGAACCGAAAGCGGGGATCACAATGTTTCAGTGAATCATGAAGGGGGTATGAGTTGGATATAAGAGTTGGTCGCGGCACATATGAGCTACATGGCACGCTTTTGGGTGCGTTTTCACAAGATAAGAAGTTGGGTTAGTTGGTTTTTGTGAATGTTTAAAATGCTGAGAAGGAAAGATGAGTTGCTGGAAGTATACAGTTGGTCTGGTGACAGTTTCCGATGGATCCGTGACTTGAGAAAGTTTTCCGGCGACGGTGACCGGATTCCAGCGATGACGTCAGCAATTCCGGTGACAAGTTTTGGACCCAAAATTCCAGAGACATATTTATTACACATGGACTTGGAGGACTAATAGATGGACGTGGACTTGAAGATTTTGAAGGCTAGACCTAATTTTGGAACAAGAAGAGCCATAAAAGAGAAGTTTTTTCTCTAAATCTTTTATCATATATCATATATCTTATCTTCTACTTTTGTTTCGAGGGTTTGTGAACATGATAGGGTTTCTCTTTCTTCTTGTTATGAACTCCATGAACATGAGCTAGAGTTTTATTATTGGTTATGGAATAGTTGGATTTCACAAAGCATGATTCTTTGATATGATAAATTAGTTTTGTCTCCATATTATCGTTTACGATTCTCTGAAAATATAATTACATGATTTGATTGATTGTTTTGTCAAGTTGCAAATTGGTAGAACTTCTAATCACATCTATTGCTAGTTTAGGGTTTATTATACGTAAAAGTGATATTCCTTGAATACAAGTAGCATAAATATGATTATAGTTTGTAGTGATATATTCTTATGATCATATGTGAATCGTAACCTTTGTTAAATTGAATTAGTGCGCTTTCCATGTTCAATTGCTTTGATTGGCCTGATTTCATAGAACTTAATGCATCTAGGGAATTAAACTTGATTAGTGCTTTTACATGTTAGGTTGTTCTCTTAGATAGAACTCATACTCGCATCTTTTAATGTGTTTGTTGATGACAAAAGGAGATTAGCGGGATATTCTTGCGATCAAGATATCCTAGGGATTTTGATAAAAGTTGAGATTAAAATATCAATTCTAGTTATTGTGTAGGAAACATATTTGTGAATGAAGATGAATCCTTAACCAATATTCTCACTACCTTGATTTGCATGTTACTTTTTATTGTTTTGCTTTTATTTTATTTTAGTATATAAAAATCAGAAAAATACCCGGTGTTTTATATAAGGAACCGAAAATATATTGACAACCAAGACCTCTCTATGGGATCGATCCTTTCTTTCCCTTGCTATATTTATATTTTTAGTAGTAAGAAAGTGTAAATTATATTTTTGTCGGCTGACAACCGATCACATTTTGGCGCCGTTGCCGGGGAGGCAACGGTTGTCACTTGTTTTTGGTTTTTTTTTTTGTTTTTTGTTTTGTTTTTAGTTTTTCTTATTTTCTGATTTTGACATAGTTTTGAGAATCGTATTTCAGGTACCTATTATGGACGGAGCATATTGGAACAATGGATACGGTTATCAACCTCAACAACAATATGACAACTATCACCGTTATGGGGAACACAATCAAAACCAATCCTTTGGTTATGATCAATACTCCACATACCCTTTGAGTTATTCTCATACATACCAACCTTCTTATGGTGGTTATGTAAGTGAGCAACCACAAAGAGGGGATGATAGTTGTGCTTCTATTAATATTTCCTCTAGTTTGGTAGATGAAATGCAACGATTTATGGCTAGCATGGAGTCAGTTTGTAGACAACCAAGCGTGGAACCAATTTCATCGACCGAAAGTGCTCATAGTATGTTTGGCCCAATTTCTGATCGTAGTTATGATCATTCACCCATTCAAAGGGAAGATAATTGGCCTAGCAATACTGAGGTAAGTGATTCTACTTTTTCCTTGTCGAATGAGTTTTACCAACAAATGGAAACCTATTTCAAAATTTGAATGGATCACTCTAAGAGCTTCAAAAATATATTTCCAATTTAAGACAAGGCATTGAAGAAGTCAAAGAGGACATGCAAAATTCTGCGAAAGACCAATCTTTGGGAAGTGGTCTCCAATCTTATGATAACTATGATAGTGATGATGACTATGAAAATACATCGCTTGAACCAATTTATGGTGACATACCCGAGGAGTATACAATGGAGTCTTTTTGCGATGATGACACTAGTGTAGCTGACTCAAGCATTGATCTTTATAACGATCAAGAACCTATTCAAAAGGTAGAGCTTGAGGATGAAACATTTTTGAGTGTTCTAAAAAAGTTCCTTACAGCGAAATTTGGATCCGTAGTGGAGTATGTGCCTTATAATGAAGAGGAGTATGTTGAGAATGAAACCGATATAACTAATATTATGGAAGACCCAATTGAGCTTGCAAATGATTGTAATGATGATGTTGATGCCGAGATTTTGGTTAAGGCAGAAACGGACGAAGAATGGTTGCAAGGTTTGATAGAGGACCATGATATACAAGAGGTGAATAATTCACTTGAGTTTTTCAAGGATGAAGAGGATTCCGTGCTACAAGAGATTATGCGAGGTTTGTCTAACCCTTTGCATATTGATTCTTCTCCTTTACCTCTTATTGGTTTGAATGTATGTGCTTCGAAAACATTGTTGAATGACTTTGTTTCTCGATTTCCTCCATTAGAGATACTTGATTCTCATACTATGCAGGTTTGTGAACAAGAAACCGTGGAAGTACCCGACTCCTATATTCTTTATGCACTTCCATGTGTGGACAAGAATAAGTGTGGGGGAAGCTTTTATCGGTTAATAGCTTCGTTTCTGTTTTATATTACTAATATTTGTGCGAAGCTAGTGTTTGCAAAACAGGTGCTATGGGTGGATCCCCAACTTTTCCGATTATTGATGTATGGGGAATTCAACTTGCATGTCGGGCTGATGACTTTAAACTAAGCGCTAATGGGAGGCAACCCACTGGTTTTGTGTATCTATCTCTATATTTTTATTTTATTTTTAAGTCTTTTATCTTTATTTTATTATTTTGTATATTTGCATATCAAAACTCCAACTTTTAGAGATTTTTGAACAATCTAGAATAAACACTAGCCTTTCTAAGTAGATGGAATTTTTTCTTAGCGGTGAGGTGTATATATTGGCTGAGTTGAGATTAGATGCCAACTAAATAGCTTGTTTAGTGTTTATCCTCTATTGTTCCGAAATAGCTATGAGTTGGAGTAATGAGTTTTTATCATGCATTTTATTTTCATATTGTGTATATATATCATGTTATGGATTTCCCACCTTGACTTTCTTTGGACGATTCAATTTTACATTGAGGATAATGTAAAGTTTAAGTGTGGGGGAGCATTTATATGTTTGTATAGTTTGTTTTATGCCTTTAGTAAAAAAAAAAACCAAGATTTTTTTTTTTTGCTTTTTGAACTCCGAAACCTAGAAATATGGGCCTTTAGGATGACACCATTAGTGGATGGAACCATTTTGATTGTAGGAGTTGAGGAACCAATTAACTATAAAGGGGACGAACATAGCTCAGAAATCACAATTAACATCATAGTTGTTACCATATCTCGGAATATCACCATATCACGTTCTATTTTTATTTTTCCATATTTTTTCTATTATTCTCTAAGTGCTTTGGTGGGTCACTAAACATCGACTTGTTATTACTGCTGGGGTGAAATAGAGTGATTGATTTTCTAAAAAAAAAAACAATTAGACCAAACGAAATAAAAATAACACTTGGATAGCAGTATGTGTGAAACGTAGTCCCTGTATCCGTCGCCTAAACAAGCGTGGAATGCAGGATCCAAGGCAACTATCATGTACTTGCTGACAAGAAGCATGCGCTTGGATCCAAAATATTTAATCATGTTGTCAAAGAAAAAAAAAGTATTATATTAGTTGAATAAAGTCACTCCTGGATCCCTTGTATATGCCAGTGAGTTGATGTAGAATTAAAACCATTAGCTCAATCCAATAGGAATAGGTTCATCTTGGTAGTGACCTTCAGACAGATATGGGAAACATCGATCACTTGTGAACATTCGCCAACATCTACATCTATATCCATCTTCTTATCTTTTCATTGTGATTGTGGTTTGTTAGTTTCCGATTATTGTGGCTTGTTCGACTATCTAATTAGAGCTTTATTTACTAATATATGAATTGAATTTGTGCAAGGTACCTCCTCCTGTAGTCATTTTGGATTCGTTCATTGATTTGTCACAAATAGACGGAGTTGAAAACATAGGTTTTGTAGGGTTGACCTCTTGTAAACCTTCACGAGACCATAACTCGTCCACTAGGGACACCTAGGGGTTTAAAGGCTTGCTATTTATGCTAAAATTAACCGTTTTCTCAACGACATGGAGTTGTATGTATTTGTTTTGTTTGATTTTCTCGAGGACTAGCAAAGTCTAAGTGTGGGGGAATTTGATAGGTGTAGAATACACCGTAATTTACTATCTAGTAGTTATGCTTTCTTTGCTATTTTTCATGTAAATTATGTATTTTACGTGTGTTTTTGAGTTATTAGGTACTCTGGAGTCGCATGGATGAAAAGAAGGAGAAATCACCCAATTTGAGTAAAAGGGAAAAAAGGTCATTTCAAAGGCAAGTGTTATTTGGAGCCAGCCGATGATAAGCGGCAACCAGCTGACAATCCACTAAAGACAGATTATAAATCGTTAAGGGGCGCCTCCCCCTACATAACTAAAAGCTAGGTCGATGTTCTTCTCTCTAATTAAGTTCATGTCCCATCTTATGCACGCTCAACCAGGGCTACTATGAAGGGTTCACGTCGGCAAAGCCATTTCCTCAGTGTCTCACGATGCTTGGTTTGTATGGCAAATCGAGATGGAAAATAGAAGCTGAGAACTACACGAAACTTTGTGATGCTTCGACATGGTTTATGACCGGAGAAGACATGTCTGTTTTATGAGTTGATGCCATTGATTTGCAGTGAACTAACGAAGGAGGCTAAGACGAGATTCGAGTTCATTATTGGGTTAGGATGAATGGGTTTTACTGAATTGGAAATCTCAATCGATAATTCAGTGAAGAAAGAATCAGGAGAGGAAGTTGATGAAGCTGTCATTTATGCCATTGCAAATCGGTGATGGTCGGAAGAGGAATTAAGGCTATTGAGAGTCTATGAATGATTGTAATACATGGGTTTGTCTCAAGTGCAGGGAAGGAGTTAAGGAAAGCTCATACAACAGCAGAATCGTCGCCTCTGAGTTACCAGTTTCACGCACAAAAGGTGTTTGATTAAATGCTCGAAAGAATGTTGGTGTGGCTCTGGTGCAAGGGAGAAATATTGGTTTATGTTGTTGCTGGTGGTGAGTAAGAGACTGATCATGATCTTCAAGGAATGATAGTGCGTTGCAGGTGAAAGAATTAAGCAAGAAAAGAGGCCAAGATGAGCTAGCTTATGCTGCTGCTGGATTTGAGAATGAAGCAGGTGGATTGCAGGTTGAACTAGAGGTAGCTCGACTGGTTAGCTGATTTGGGTTCAGGTGGAGCTTCAAATGGGGTCTGTTGATATGCATCTGAGAAATTGAGGGTTGGTGCTGGTGGTTTGAAGTGAGCTGTTAGTGCAATGGATATGCAAGACAGTGGAGACAAGGAATAGCTGAAATGGGTGAGAGTGCTGCCATGGAACTCAAGTTGTTACTGTGATTGGTGGTATGGAGATGTAACAGAAATTGAGAAGGTGGGTCTTGAACTGAAGTGATGAAGCTCTATAGTGTTATAAAATGGTGGAGGTTTGCAATCAGGTGTTGATATCAGTTTGCATTTGTAGATGCAATAGCTACAGGTGCAGTTTGAGATGGAACTTATGGAAAGAGTGTGCATTGAGTAATGTTGCAGTGGTGATTACAGGTGCAGTTTGAGATGGAACTGATGGAAAGAGTGTGCACTGAGTAATGTTGCAGTGGTGATTGCAGGTGGAGTTATAGTTGGATGGTGATGTCGTACTGGTGTGAACAGCTTGAAGATCTTAGGTTGAGAAATTGAAGGTTATAGAGTTTGGGGCTGAGAATGAGTTGTTTAGTAGCTGAGTTCATATGGGTTTTGTTGGTTTGAATGGAGGAGATATGGGTTCGTTTGAAGCTGGTTTTTATGGGTCTCTCGCATGCCATCCAGTCACAGGAAATGTTGCTGCTACTATGGAACTGATGGATTGTTTTACAGGGAATGCGAGTGACAGAAATTGTCACGGAGATGATCAATGGCTGCTGGCAGTGGTAACCAGTTGATGACTAACTGGTGGATTAATGGTTTGAGGCAGATATGCATTTGGAGTTGGTCTTGTGATGCCGCAGGAAGTGGTGCTGAATTATGGCAACGCAATTGCAGAGACTGGTTTGGTTTAAGAAGTTATGTGTTGCAACGGAGATTATGGAGCTGCCGAGTGCACAAGGAATGGACCTGGTGGTGCAAAGAATATATGTGACTAAACTGCAAGAGCTCATGGTTATGGAGTCCTTGTTGCAGTCGAGGTTGAGCAAGACAGGGATGTTGTGGGCTAAGCGGCAATGAATGAGATTGTAGGAGCTAGAGACGTCAGGTGCTGGTGCTACTGAGAGCTTGTGTTGGATTATGAGCTGCGATTGCAGGTTCGATGTGAAACAAGAGCAAGGAGTTAACTGGATCTGTAGCTGGTATGAGAACTGTGGGTATGCATAATGGTCAGTGGTTGTTGCTGTGGAAAATGCAGAAATAGTGCGAAAACGGAGCATAATTGGTGCACCGGTGAGCCTAGTTCTGGTTGCCGTATTTCGGAACCGAAAGCGGGGATCACAATGTTTCAGTGAATCATGAAGGGGGTATGATTTGGATATAAGAGTTTGCCGCGGCACATATGAGCTACATGGCACGCTTTTGGGTGCGTTTTCGCAAGATAAGAAGTTGGGTTAGTTGGTTTTTGTGAATGTTTGAAATGCATAGAAGGAAAGATGAGTTGCTGGAAGTATACAGTTGGTCTGGTGACAGTTTCCGATGGATCAGTGACCTGAGAAAGTTTTTCGGCGACGGTGATCGGATTCCAGCGATGGCGTCAGCAATTCCGGGGACCATTTTTGGACCCAAAATTCCAGAGACATATTTCTCACACATGGGCTTGGTGGACTAGTAGATGGACGTAGACTTAAAGATTTTGAAGGCTAGACCTAATTTTGGAACAAGAAGATCTATAAAAGAGAAGTCTTTTCTCAAAATCTTTTATCATATATCATATATCTTATCTTCTACTTTTGTTTCGAGGGTTTGTGAACATGATAGGGTTTCTCTTTCTTCTTGTTATGAACTCCATGAACATGAGCTAGAGTTTTATTATTGGTTATGGAATATTTGGATTTCACAAAGCATGATTCTTTGATATGATAAATTAGTTTTGTCTCCATATTATCGTTTACGATTCTCTGAAAATATAGTTACATGATTTGATTGATTGGTTTGTCAAGTTGCAAATTGGTAGAACTTCTAATCACATCTATTGCTAGTTTAGGGTTTATTATACGCAAAAGTGATATTCCTTGAATACAAGTAGCATAAATATGATTATAGTTTGTAGTGATATATTCTTATGATCATATGTGAATCGTAACCTTTGTTAAATTGAATTAGTGCGCTTTCCACGTTCAATTGCTTTGATTGGCCTGATTTCATATAACTTAATGCATCTAGGGAATTAAACTTGATTAGTGCTTTTACACGTTAGGTTGTTCTCTTAGATAGAACTCATACTCGCATCTTTTAATGTGTTTGTTGATGACAAAAGGAGATTAGCGGGATATTCTTGCGATCAAGATATCCTAGGGCTTTTGATAAAAGTTGAGATTAAAATATCAATTCTAGTTATTGTGTAGGAAACATATTTGTGAATGAAGATGAATCCTTAACCAACATTCTCACTACCTTGATTTGCATGTTACTTTTTATTGTTTTTCTTTTCTTTTCTTTTAGTATATAAAAATCAGAAAAATACCCGGTGTTTTATATAAGGAACCGAAAATATATTGACAACCAAGACCTCTCTGTGGGATCGATCCTTTTTTTCCCTTGCTATATTTATATTTTGAGTAGTAAGAAAGTGTAAATTATATTTGTGTCGGCTGACAACCGATCACAGCACCAGCAACTTGCATCCTTTCCAGCGCTAATAGCTTGCATCTTTCTAGCGCCAACATCTTGCATCCTTTCCAGCGCTAACATCTTGCATCCTTCCAGCGCTAACAAGTTGCATCTTTACAACAGCTTGCATCCTTCCAATGCTAACAGCTTGGATCTTTCATCCTTCCAGTGTTGCTCTTGAATTCCCAATAGAAGGAAATAAGCAATCTAATTTCATCACATATAATGATCAGGAACGACTTCTCCAAAATCGAAGCAAAGAAAATCAGCAACCCCCCTGAGTTCACAAAGACTCTTTTCCTGTTAAGAGATGCATGATTTTTGGGGACTTCGCCCGCAAAATCGTGCTGTCTATGATAAAATATTTATATGAGATTATATATTTACCCAAGGTACAACGTCAAGACATATTTGCATCCCTCAACCGCACTGCATCAGGAAAGCAATTGTTTCCATCCAGGAAGCCGTTCCCAAACCCCAACCTCTCTTGGAAAGAACGATTGATAGATGGAACTGGGGACTCTTAACCACTGTTCGCTTGAAGGGTGTCTAGTTTGACAACACATTGATTGATTGACGCAGCCTCTCCACTTCAAATTCCTCCAGCGGTGGCTCCACTTCAACGTTCGCTTCAGCAGCCGCTCCGCTTTAACGTTCGCATCATCAGCCGCTCCGCTTCAGCGTTCTCTCCATAAGCTGCTCCAGGATCGGAAGACGAAGCTTTAGCATTTTTTTCTCTATAAGTTTCAACGTCCTCTCCAAGAACCGAAGCCGCTTCAACGCCTCCTTCCCGCCAAAGCTCATGTTCATCGAAAGTTTGCTCGCTTACGCATCCAGCCAACTGATGGTATTTATCAATGATGTTATAGTTAAAAGGTTCTTTGAGACTTGTGAAGGAAGATTTTTTAGACTCTAATTTTTTATAAATAAAAATAACAAACTCAATTAAAAAGTGTTGTGAAAATTAAAGAGAGATTGGGGCTAGGATTCCACCAAATATTCAAATTCATGTAATTCCCTTATTTATTCTAAACCATTATAGCTCATTCAATAAGAATTTTAACTCTGTTTCTTTGCCTAAGGTAGATTCTTAAAATATTAATTGTAAATCTTAAGCATGGAATATCAAAAGAATTAATCCTAAGCATAAACCATCAAATGAAATGATAATTAATTAAGAAAAATCTTTTTCTAAGTTTAGTTTAATGCAAATAGTCAAATAAAGAATTAAATAGATTTACCACATGATGAATTTTGGTTTACTCCATTGCCCCAGAGGATGGGTTTAGCTCCTCATGTTGGAAACACACTCAAAAGAATTTTTCATTGCTCGAATAGGTGAAAAACAAGAGAAAAGTGCTAATACAGAGATTTGCAACACTTTTACGGTGTTGCAATAAACGGTTACAGAGATCGATATAAAGGAAGTGTCGCTATAACCGTAGCTTATAAGACTGCCGAGGAACTGTCGCAAATGCTGTAGCATGAACGACGGTCTCAGGGGGTCTTATGTTCTTCGTGTTCTTCCCATGTAGCAGCAGAAAACTTTTCTCTCTGCAACTTGATTCTCGCTTCTGTCTTCTCCCCCCAAACTCTCCGTCCCTCTATTCGACGTCCGAAACTCCTTTTATACTCCACAGGCCTAATAATATCTCGTAATTAATCCTCCAAATCTCCAGTAAATGCGAATATTTTCTTTTTATTTCTCTCGGATATTCACGGGATAATAATTTACCTTCTTGTTGTTTCACGCGTCTACAGATTCCAAACCTTCTTTGTTTAACTCCTTCATGTCTCTGCAGCAACCAAACGCGTGTAATACTCGTGTAAACTTGCTATGAATCCGTGATTAACTCTTCCCGGTCCTGTGTATCTCTGATTTCTTCCACATGGCAAACCATCCAAATTGGATTGATTTCAACACCTATACCATCCCTTTCTAGCCCATAGAAACATACCCAATCAATTCCAGCCCTTTAGTCTCACCGTAACAAGCTCAAATCGCCAACCCTAATTCTGCCAGTTGAGAGTTGTTTTTCCTGCCAAAACTAGAAATTTGAAATGTTGAAGATGACCTCCCCCATAACAAAGATGGGGGTGCGAATAGAAGCTGACTCCTGGGGGTGCCCTTATCCAAATCGAGGGTGTCTTTATCATTTTTTCTCCGGGGTCCAAAAAAACACTTTTTGAGCAACTTTTTCCGCACAATTGTATTTCTCCAAAAATACCTACACAAACATAAAAACACCATAATAAGTACAAAAATCGAGAATAATAATAGAGACACTGAGGATAATTCAGACACAAAAATGTGTCTATCAAATACCCCCAAACTTATTATTTGCTAGTCCCGAGCAAATCTAATAAAAATAAAACCGAGTTAATCTCGGGAGGGTTTACCAGAGGTGTACCCACAAAACCATGACTTCTAATTGGTCACAAGTATCCAAAGAGCTATGAGGACATACAAATTCTCAACCTATCTCCAAGTGACTAGAATGCCAGAGAAATTAAAGGTGCCAGCTCTAAAGCTGACTGAAGAAAAGGGGAGACACATCCGCAACACTGCTAGATAAAGAGATATCCGCTACACAGCTAGATAACCATTGTAAGATGCGTCCGCTGATTTATAGCTGGATAATATTGGGAGAGAGAAAAAAATGAGAGGGACATCTACTACACAGCTGGACTAATTACGTGTGATGAGTTAAACCAGTGCTAGAAAGATCTTGTGCCAGATTGAAAGCGGACTAACAAAGCAACCAAATGTATCTTTCTTCGACTCTCTCATAGTGCTCAGGAGAAACAACGTCTTCTTCGGCTTCAACTGTTGATGATAAACTCTTGAACCTCGTAGAACCTTGACAATTAACTCTTCTCTTCGATTCCTCACTTGAAACTTCCTTACAGATTTTTATTTTTCTATGGCCTTATTGAACAAAATTTAAAATTTAAATTTTTATTTTTTTTTGTAGAGTAATAACAAGACAAAAATTTACATGTCCATCACAAAAGGAATTTAACACTTGGATTTTCACAACTTTTAATGTCTTAGTATCATGAACTTCAACAACTTATATCGTTTGATTTTTCTTGCTCTTATAACTTCTTGTAACCCTTGATTTTGAATTCTGATTTTCTATTGTTGCTTCTAAACCTTAAACTTCTTCAAATTTCTTCATAGATTTTGATGTTGATGATGATAAGTTTCTACTGAGAGAGAATCGTAATCCAGTAACTAAGACTACATTGTGAGGTTGCTTTGTCTTTCGGGCATTTCCTGACCTACTTGCCTTTCCATCATGGATGGTTAGGTCCATCACGATTACCCTCTAAAAGGAACAAGTTCTCTCCTGAATTTCAAGGATCTCAATGTCTTTTTCTCTAATGTCTCAATAGGTTGTTATCCCTAGCATTCCAATTTCTATCTTTTTGGTGAGAAAAAGTATGTAAACTTAGCTAACCGGAAACCATGTGACGCTAGAAATTTAAAAAATGCAACTAAAAAGTTTCTCCCATACCCCCAAACTTAAATCTAACATTGTCCTCAATTTTCTAAAGATGAGATTAAAAACATGAACAAGGAGAAATCGTTACCACTAGAAGGAAATGAGGAAAAATATTACCGTGTTGCATGAGCAAGGGGTACCTCCCAAGGAGTGCTAAGTTTAAAGTCTTCAGACATACATCAAATACCTCAAAAAGGACCTTCCAAAGTCATACACCAATAGCCAAATAGTTGTGGATCCATAAGACCAAATAGAGTTAACACCAATATGAGACAACTGCACTGGTTCAGAAAAATAAATAGAAGGAGCACATCCTCATCTAAGGTTTCTGTCAAGACAACTGGGTTTATCTGGGAAAAATAACGAAGCTTCATATGTGTGCCTTGATAAAGAGATTCATCCAAAATACTGTCCTCTAAAACTTGGGTCACTTCCTGGACATTATCAGGAGGATCGGGTTGCGGAGTCCGAATAGACTCAAGTAATATCTCAAACGCACAAGGATCAAGTCCCAAGTTAGGGACACGTGACAATCACAAGAACCATCACTACCCCCAAACTTAGGGTTTTCACTACTCACAGACAAACCTCTAACGATTGCTTGAATTTCTGGATCTTCAGAGTCTCTAAAGTATTCAAGAGCTTCTTCTAGTTCTCTACCCCCAAACTTAAGGTCATCATTATTCTCAGAAAGACATAACACTATTGCTTGGATTTCTGGGTCCGTAGAGTCTTTAAAATACTCAAGGGCTTATTCTACAGATTGATCACACGTCTGGTCTAAGAGAATGGTTTCCTCAAATTCATCTAAAGAGTCTCCTAGTAAAGTGTCATGCCAATCATCTTGAACTAAATCCTGAACTAAAGTGCTAATCATATTCACTTCTTCTAAATCATCATTCTCATAAGGTTTCCTAGTAATATTAAATACATTTAGTTCGGTGGTCATATTACCAAAGGATATATTCATAAGCCCGGTCCTACAATTGATGATAGCGTTAGTTGTGGCTAAGAATGGGCGACCTAAAATCACCGGGATTTGAGCACTTGGATCCTGAATAGGTTGGGTGTCTAGAACAACAAAATCCACTGGATAAATAAACTTATCAACCTCAATCAGAACATCCTCTGTGATACCACGAGGGACTTTGACAGACCTATCAGCTAATTGTAATGTCATTTTAGTCGGTTTCAACTTACTAAGACCTAGCTGGGTGTAAACATGATATGGAAGTAAGTTAACACTATCTCCTAAGTCAAGTAATGCCTTTTCGACCATGTTCTTACCAATTGCACAAGATATGGTAGGGCATCCAGGTTCCTTATACTTAGGGGGTGTTTGGTTCAGAAGAATGGAACTTACTTGACCAACTAAAAAGGCTTTCTTTTGGACATTAAGCTTACACTTTCGTGTACAAAGATCTTTAAGGAACTTGGCATAAGCAGGCATCTGTCTAATTGCTTCTAACAATGGAATGTTAATGTTCACCTGCTTAAATATCTTCATTATCTCATTGAAAGTCGACTCCTTTTTTGTTGGGGCTAACAACTTTGGATACGGGGCTCTAGGCACAAAGATAGTCCTATCAGGAATTTCTTGGGACTCCTTATAAATTGTTTCAGTTTCCTCAGCTATGGGCTCCTCCTCTTGGGAAGTAGAAGGTGGAACTACAGTATGTCCACTAGGCATGGCTACCTTATTGTCTACCGTTTTGCCACTCCTAAGGTCTGTAATAGAATTCACATGATTGTATGATTTCTCTCCTTTAGGGTTGGGATCAGTATGACTAGGGAACCTTCCATCTTCTCTTTCACTTATATACTTAGCTATTTGGCCGACTTGAAGTTCTAATTTAGCAAGAGACTGGGAATTATTCTTAAAATTATGCTTGGTTTCCTCTTGAAAATTAACCTGGCTCTTTATTAACATTTCCTGGCTTTGTGATAGCATATCCTGGCTCTTTTTTAATATACTAAGAGATTCCTCTAAGCTAGTCATTTTATTCTCAGAAGGGTTCTGGAACTGGGCTTGACCTGAAGAGTTCTTAGCATAATCAAAACCTGGCTGAGAATTACTAGACTGATCTTGATTCTGGTCCTTAAACCAAGAAAAATTAGGATGGTTTCTCCAACCAGAATTGTAGGTCTCTGAGTATGCATCAAACTTCTGACGGTTCTCAAACCTATTATTGTTATAGACATCTTGGGCTTGCTCTTCACTAACATGACCTTCCCAAAATGAGTTATTGGGTTCTACTCCACAACTAGAAACTTGAGAGGCTCTAATTCTATCATTAGGTTCAACAAAGGACCTATTTTTAGACTGACCCATTTCCAAAGCTTCTAACCTTCTAGACAAAGCAGCAAACTTAGCATCTGACCCAAAGCTTGTATCTACCACATTGGTGCTACTTCTATTGACTAAGAGTATTTTAGGGGGTTCAATACAAGATTCCCACTATTGGGATTTTTCATCTACATCTTCTAAGAACGAAAGTGCATCATCAGCACTTTTACTCATGAATAAACCAGCGCACATAGACTCGCCCATGGATTTGGTCGAATAGTCCAAACATTCATACAAAATTTCAACTAGTTTCATTTTTTCGAACCCATAGTGAGGACATTGCGACAAAAGATCATTAAATCTCTCTAAAAACCTGTAAAGGGATTCTCCTTCTTGTTGCATACTGGCACTAATTTTCTTCCTAAAAGATGCGGTTCTATGCTTAAGGAACCACTTTAAGTAGAAAGCAGCAGTAAGTTGGTCCCATATTTCTATAGACCCAGATGGTAGATTATTCAGCCAAGACTTGGCTTTATCTCTTAAGGAAAAGTTTCAAGACTTCATCAGTAAGTTCCTTAATCTTAATTGTTCCACAAATTTCTTCAAAGTCCCTAATGTGAAAGTAAGGGTTTTCATCATCTTTTCCTAAGAATATAGGGATCATCTGAAGAATACCAGGATTCAACTCATAAGTAGCCGTAGAGGCTGGCAATTTAATGCACGATGCTCGGTTGGTCCTAGTTGGGTACATGTAGTCTTTCAAAGTAGCCATTGCTGGCACAACTGAAGTACTATCCTCACGAAGAGACAGATTCTCAAAACTAAAGTTTATGAAAATGGGACTCTCAAAAGAAGAGTCTTCGAGCTCCCCGCCTTCACAAGAAGAACTACTAGGTTTTTCACTAATCAAACGACCTAGAGTGTCTCTTTTCCAAGCCCTTCTCTAATGACCCCAGGCATACACTAGAAAAACAAAATTAAAAAGAAAAATCCTAAAAGGAAGGGAAGTTCTATGCAAACACAAACAAGGCTGACTCAACCACAACAAACCTACTGATTTCTAGCAAACAAAAAGCATGATGGCTCTACTTAGATTGTTTTCTAGACCAGCTTCTAATCCTTAGAAAGGGAATTCGTTACAATCTGAGCAAACCCCTCTGAAATCAATCCTCCTTTAAGTAAGTTGAATAGATGCGAGGGAAGCTGCTGTAGCTTTGATACCCAAGGCCTCACCGCATTACAAGGCGGCGCAGTCATGCATTCAACTCACAGAAACCATCATGAACTTCGAAGAATGCTCAAAAGAGTAACCAATATTTTTCGAACGAGTTTCCTATTAAGCTTGTTACCCTATCGGTCTCGTTCTATTCCAAATTTTAAGGCTTAGGTTCGCGTTAAGTTTCGTTTTCCTAAACATGCTTTGGTCAATCTCTTTACATCCTCCATTTCATGAAGTTTTAGCTTCGCAACTAGGGAGTGACCAACAAAATCTTCCGGATCCGGGTGGTTGTGACATCCGAACCACACCGTACAATCCCATTCCTTGACATTGTATTTTAAATGGAATACAAGCTTAAATGGGAAATTATCCTTCCTCGTACGAGTCTTGCATACCTTATTGGTCTTCTTTGGATTAACATAATCCTTTCTCTTATGGCTATTCTTCTCCTTGTATACCCCACTTCTCTCGCAAGCTATCTCAAAACGAGTCTTTGAACCTTGGGTATTCCTCACCAACACACACATGTGCTTAAGAGCCATCTCTTTAGCCTAAGAAATTGCTTCCATTGGATATTTTATTCCCTAAATAAGGACAACAATGGGAGATTATAAGGTTCATTACAACCAATCCATTAGTAAAGTTCAAGATACTAGGTGAAAAGTATACTTTGGTAACATACCTGAGGCATTTTATAGTATTTCGACGTATCCCGACCAAGCGGTCTTGCATTTATTGGATCAATATATGTCACAACCTATGGATCGAATGAAAAGAAAATAAATTAGATAAAAAAATAAATAAAATAAAAAACTATGTCGGACCACAGTTTCGGCATGCTCGACCAAGGTTCCGGCATGGTCGAACTGAAGACCAAATTTGAAACTCTTTCCGGCATACAAATTTCATATGAAATCAATGCCGGAAATATAGGTGTCGGCATGTCCGTTATCTATGGTTCCAAGCCGGTACATAGTTCCGGCGTAGCCCATAAATAAAATACCATGCCAATATTTAGTTTTGGAAAACTAATTGGTCATGTATGATTTTTGTAGGTACCGGCATGGTAACGTTAGAATTAAACCAGGCCGGTAAAGCTGCCGGCATTCATGTTATGTGTGGTTCCATGCCAGTACATAGTTCCGGCGTAGTAGATAATTAATATACCATGACGGTATTTAACTTTGGAAGACACTTCTTCCTATATGTTTTTCATATAGTACCGACATGGTAACCTTAGAATTAAACCATGCCGGTAGCATATTCCGTAGAATATTCAGTGGTAGATAAAAAGTAACTTTTGTACCGGCATAGTTATTTGGTCGAATACAATTCCAGATTGAATTTCAAAATGGGGGATATCGGGTTGTCGGCATGGTCGTAGTATGAATACTATGCCGGTATGGATGATGCTGGCATTGTATTCATAACACCTCCATGCCGGCACTGAGCTTTTTCAAATGCAAAATGGTGGATACAAAGAAAAAAAATCAAATTTTCAACCTCTTAGCAGCTTTACTTGTGTATTGGGGATGCTTGTATGTTGTGCAAGTTTACCTTCTTGTGTAGGTTCTTCAAAAAACTCTCCATCCTCGTAAAATCATCATTCAAGGGTGTTGGTTCCACAAAAACTTGCAATTGTGAGTTGTTGTCATTAGCAGAAGATCGAGGATATGATCCTTGTTGTAGTTGAGCTAAAGATTCAGCAGCAGCAATTCTCTATTCACAATCATCCTCCATTTTCCATCAAAAAAGTTCCCTCTCAAATATTTTTTTCCCTCCTTGTACTCTCACTTCACTTACCAAAATACAAATAAAAACACACACTAATCTTTTATCAAATAATCTTATGATTTTTACTAATTATAATTGACCACTAAACCTGATTAGTGAGAGGTAGATTATGAATTATATAAAATACTTACATAAGGGGTGACCCTGAATTGATATTTGATCCAGGTTTTGTCATTTTCCTCTATCTCCCAATTAGTTTGAGTATCCCACAATCGTGCATTCTTTTAAAAACAGTAAAAACAGAAATTGTGGACCCACTCAATTTTAACCTTGTTATTATATTAAAAAGACAAAATTTACCCTTAAATGTTTATATAATTCTACCCTTTATTATTAAGACAAAATCTACCGATGTGGAGGAGATCAGGAAGCTGCTTATTATCCTTAACACTTTTGAAATGCTTACAGGGTTGAAGCTAAATTTTGAGAAAAGCTCTTTGGTTAGTATGGGTGTTGATGACATAATTCAGGAGCTGGCAATGGAATTAGGATGTAAAGTGGAACAATTTCCTATAAAATACTTGGGGCTGCCACTAGGAACAACATCAAGAAATGTTTCAATTTGGGAGGAGGTGGTTCAGAGAATGCAGGAGAAATTGGCAACTTGGAAGAAGAAATATTTAAACAAGGCAGGGAGGCTAGTTTTGATAAGGAGTTGTCTTGCAAGTTTGCCCATTTATTATTTATCTCTTATTCATATGCCAGCAACTATAGAACTGAAACTTACTCAATTAATGAGGAAGTTTCTTTGGGATGAAAAAGATGACAAGAGGAAAATGTGTTTGGTTGGATGGCCAAGGATATGTAAGTCAAGGAAGTTGGGAGGTTTGGGGGTAAAAAGTTTAAGATTAGCTAGTAAAGCTTTGAAGGCAAAATGGTTGTGGAGATATGCTAAGGAGAAGAATGCTCTTTGGAGAAGGATTGTACAACAAAAGTTCAAGAATAATAGTGAAAGCTTTATGCCATGTGATGATGCAAAACCTCAAGGGAGGGGGTTATGGAAGAATATCCTAAAATCGACTGATTTTCTGAATAAAGCTTTATCATTTAAACTGGGTAATGGTAAGTCCATTAGATTTCGGAGGGATAAATGGACTTCAAATGGGCCATTAAATGACAAATTTCCAGATATTTATAAGGCTGTTAGCAATAAGAATGCAACTATTAAGGAAATGGTGATTGATGGAAGATTAAATTGTTTCTCAAGAAGAAGATTGAATGCGCAACAACAGCTACAGTGGGATACTCTTTGTAATGAGTTGGGGCCTGTTCCGGAATTCCCAGAACAAGAAGATGAATTGTCTATGGAAGGGGATTTCTCTGTTCAGGAGTGTTACAATAGGAAGTTAGAGGATAGATCTGTGTGTTGCTTTGAGAAATTTCTTTGGAACAAGAATATACCTTCTAAAGTGAGCTTCATGTTGTGGACTAATTTTCACAATTCTCTTCCAACATTCACAATGCTGTGTCATAGAGGGGTGAATGTGCTGAGAAAATTATGTATGTATTGTCAACAAGTGGATGAAACAGCAGATCATATTTTCCTGCATTGTCCTTATGCTGTACTGGTCTGGAATTTCTTTGTGAAGGCTTTTAAGGTGTCTTGGACTTTCCCGGATACGGTTTCGAATCATTTTCAGTCCTGGGAGATGAACAACTTACGAGGAAAATGTAGGAAGCTTTGGTGGTTAGTGAACTATGCTATTTTGTGGCATCTATGGAAGGAAAAGTGCTCAAGAGTATTTGGTGGTAGACAAAAATTGGTAGATGAAACAGTTCTGCTGATCATAAAGACTATCATTTTGTGGTGTTTTGAGAATGAGATTTTTAGAGGATACACAGTGAATCAAATTCTGTTACATTGGGATACGGTTATTCACATGTAATGTATGTGATTAACTCTGTTCTATCCTTGTAAATTTCTTTTTTTCCTTTAATATAAACTTTCTTCTTCAAAAAAAAATAAAAAAGAATATTTTATTATTAATAAATATAATTTAAAAAGAATTTTCAAAACATGTCTATTTTCGTTATTAGCCACATCATAAGCACTTCAACATGATAATTTACCAAACAGAATTTACAGTTTGTTGGTTTCACAACACTTTACATATTATAGTTTACCAAATGTCTTACTACTTTATTTTTAAAGCACATCACAGCATAACAGAAAAGCACTTTTGTAAAACTCATGGCAATACCAAACTAGCTATGTTGCTATTCCACGGGAAGAAATGTTGAGCAAAAAAAAAAGTGGGAATTAAGTGTTTGACTCTCCCCTAACCCTTTCTTACTCAAATGGCCTTTGACTTAAAACTCAATTTTAAAAAAACTAACCCATTTTATTGAAATGAACTTCAAAAAAGGAGAGTCATTTGGATAAAGATGTTGGATGATATTATCGAATGATAAACTATATCCTTTAAGGAAATAATCGTCATGCCAACTTAAACATAACATGTCTCACGAATTATACGTAAGAATTCGACAAATTTTATATATTTGGAAAGCTTTTTGAAAGATCTACACAACAAGCGTAAATACAACTATCAAATTTTTTATTTCAAATAATTTTTTTTATTCTTTAAATAATTTTTTAAATGTTCTTCATATTTTATAGTGTGCAGACAATATAACCCATAATTTCTAGGGTCATAAGAATAAATTTCTCAAAAAAAAAAATTTACAAGTGCATAACCAACATGCGAATGTACAATTTCAGCACTGGAGTGAAAACACCAAAACAAGACAAACATTAGAAAATAAGCCCATTAGGTGGAGTTAGTTCCATCTGCCATTCTGTGACTGTCTTTCTATAGAAGTTACCGTAGCTAGACTATATGGCTTAATATAGTTATTTCTTTCCAAGTCACTAAGTTTGTTGGAGTGAAATATGGTGTTCTTTATATATTCTTTATAAAAATAAAATAAAATGGTGTTCTTTATATATGACCGTACTTGCTAGAAACTTACAAAAAGAAAATTTACTAGCTAGAAATCACAAACACTTTGTAAGTTCAGCTATAATCTTTTTTCATCATGCGAATTATCAAGAGATTCCCAATATTATGGTTAGTGATTATCATCCTCCATTGTCTTCATGATGTTTCCGGTTACGATCACCAGCTCTATCTCGATTACTATAAAGAATCATGCCCGTTAGCAGAGGAGATAGTTAGACGCCAAGTTGAGATTGCTGTACTCAAAGATCCTCGATCTGCCGCTTCTCTTCTTCGCCTACACTTTCATGACTGCTTTGTTATGGTATCGTTCTTGCAAACTCCAACTTTTTTTAATTTTGCCCGAATACCATGCTAGTTTAAGTTTTTAAAGTTGCTTTCGATATGAAGTAGTGATATGGTGGTTTGGGTGTTTTGGTAGGGATGTGATGCATCAGTTCTTCTAGACAGCACTAGTTTGATGACAAGTGAGAAGCAAGCAGGTCCGAACCTAAACTCTTTAAGAGGGTTCAAAGTGATTGATAAAATCAAGCAAGTCCTAGAAGAGGCTTGTCCTAATACGGTATCATGCGCCGATGTTCTTGCCATAGTCGCCCGTGATGCTGTTGTATCGGTATAAATTACTTCCTTCTTTATTCATTTTATAAGTCTGTTGAGTAACGTCCGGACCTGACCATAGGCTAAATTTGAATTGAATTCTTACAATATCACAGAGAGGGGGGCCAAGTTGGCCTGTTGAATTGGGAAGGAGGGATTCACTGAAAGCGAGCTTCAACGGTGCTAATCGCTTCATTCCAACTCCTAATTCCTCTTTGGACGCTCTCATTTCAAATTTTGCTGCTCAAGGCCTGGATACAGGGGATTTGGTTGCTCTGTCAGGTAGCCATACTATAGGAGCCTCAAGGTGTGTAAGCTTTAAACCGAGGATTTATGGGGATAATTTGGAGGCAGAAAATGATCACTACAAAAGGGTCACAGTTTTCCATCGAATACTACGGTCTATATGTCCACAGTCAGGGAGAGACAACGCAATAGTATCTCTTGATTTGAAGACACCGGGATTTTTCGATAATCAATACTATCGGAACGTTCTTGAAAGTAAAGGATTGTTAAATAGTGACAATGTACTAATTTCTCAAGACGTGAAAGGTGAAATTTCGGCAAGAGTGTGGGCTTATGCATCTGACGAACAGTTTTTCTTCCGGTCCTTTGTGAACTCAATAATAAAGATGGGAAATATCAATGTGCTCACCGGCGAAGAAGGTGAAATTCGTCGGAATTGCAGGGTTGTCAACGATTTGTGAATAAACCTGCTGCATTCCAGATTTGAGCAAAAAAAAAAAATGTACCTGCAAGACACATTATATTATGTTATTGTTGTGGTAAAATTGCACTGACTTGAAATAGAATACCGATGATACTCTGCACAAGTATTTTTTTGGGGTTAAAGTACTTTTTATTTTCGTCTAAATGATTCCAAAGACATTAAAACTGCAAAAGATACCACATAAGAAGTAATTTTTTGACTTAACTAAGTGGAAAAGTAAAAAACTAATTCAGTACTAGACTTCAGATTCACCTATATAAGCAAAAGAGTAATTTTTCTGTGAAGCAGAAATATTTTGCTTCCGAGTCCTGACTTCTGAAAATAGGCTCAAAAGGGAATAAGGATTGTCAGTCACTCAGCACCAACTCTAGTCCAAAGTCCAAACTGAGTCACCGACCTCTTGAACAGGGGTATTTTAGGAATTCCAGAATGAGATTCTAAAAGAGTTTCAATCTGAAGTCCGATAGTTAGAAAGCCTGTGCTGAAATTATGAGTTTGTTGCGGCAGTAAAATGATTGAACAGAGAGTCCTGTGTGTTAGTTGATGATTGATGGCGGCTTTGAGAAGTAATGCGAATCTGCGAACGACGGCCAGCTTAGACCGTGAAGCTAACCCTGCTGCTGCTGGGTCTGAGTCTCCTGTACAATTTTCTAATCCTTTGCCTCCTCGCCTTTCAATCTCTAAACCTTCTTGGGTCGTCAAAACTGAGGTTAGTCCAAAAATTCAGATTCTAGAGTAGATTTGTAGATTCTATCAAAATTGGTAATGTTTTAGCTTTTTAGGATAAGGGGTTCCGATTTGTTGTGCAGTCAAATGTTTGGAGAGAAAAGTTTAAAAAGCCAAATCCTCCTTGTGTCATCTGTGATGGAACTGGTAGAGTGGATTGCTTTCAATGTCAAGGAAAAGGTAATAAACCATTTTTCTCTGCACTTTGAATGCAAATTGAGTTTCTTCTACTCCTGGTTAAGACCTTTATTATGGATCAACTTATTTCACCTAAATTTTCTTTTGCTTTTTTGGCTTTGATAATTTGGTTATTAGGTAGGACTAATTGTGCAAACTTAGCTATGCTTCCAAAAGGAGAATGGCCAAAATGGTAAAACTTTTCTATTGCAGAGTTAAATTATAGTTGGTTGTGGTTTGTCAAGATTTTGTTATCTTTGACATAACCACTGTCTCTCCTTCCTGTCAGGTGCAAGACTTGTGGTGGAAGTGGGCTTGCACATTGCTCTCGTTGCCTTGGATCAGGGGAATTCAGAGATGTGATGGGCTTTCGTTTCATGAAGAGAGAGGAAACTAGTGATTCTCGCGGAACATATCGAAGGACAAATGGCTCCAATTTGCTTAGGAATGAATAGACTTCGCCCTCGACTCCGCACAGGTGTTTATACATTTACTGATTATACATACATACAGTACTTTAGGATGCTATTTTAATTGAGAGGGCACTGTTGTATCAGTAATAAGTTTGGTTCTGAAGTCAATAAACTGAGTTGTGTTACCAGGACCCAAATATGAACCGGGATGTGGTCAAAAACCTGCATGAGCAACAAGCGGTGAATCCGGTACAAGCTATCATAGAGGAGCAACCACTGCTGAAGTTGTCATGGCATTATTTTCTGGGCAACGATTACAATTATTACCTCTACGGAAGTGGTACAACAGGAAGGTGTAGTTGCATACAACAACATATACTACTATCTTGAAAACATTTCATATATACTGACATAAATTTTTGTTTATGAATTAGATCCTCCATTCGGATCAATCCTTAATTTCGTGTTTCTTTCAATAGCGGATCGTTATCCACTGACATATATCTTCTAACCAACTTTGGGAACTTTCACGACAACTATCCCCTCTGGTCCAGCCTGAGCCTTTGGTGTTATCCACAGAAAAACGCGACCGCAACGAAAATCCATGATTCTAAATTGACCCTGCTCAATAAATACTGCCGTAACTAAAGGGTTTTCCATCTCTATTATCTCTTTGGCAGTCTGTGGTTTTGCTCCTACTAGCTCTGGCCATTCTTGCTTTCCTGCAGTCATGAACCATTCAAGATATTCTTGTTTATAAGTTGTATAAATCGAAACAAAAAATTTAAATAGTTCCCTACCTGGACATAGTGGTTGTTGCCTCATGGATCCTGTATGTATATTTTCTGACACTGATCAAGATGAACGAAAGGAAAACAAAGTAGCTGAGTCGATTTAAAGCATTAGTCCTAATGAATTCATAATGGAGAAAAGAATAATTAGGTAAATGAGGTTCAAAATCAGAGGAAAAAACTAATACTTCATTATGACACTTGCCAGTAAGCTTCTACCTATTTTTGTTTGATTCCTTAGTCTCATGGGTTGGGTACTTATCTGTAGCTCTTTACGATCATCAATGTGTTCACTGTTCACCTAAATCAACCATGACAATGCACAAATGGGCTTAGCAGTTGGTTGGATGACAACATTGTTAAGTTATGCAGTTGGTTGAGTGACAACACTGTTAATTTATGCAGTTGGTTGAGTGACAACAATGTTAAGTTATGCAGTTGTTTGGTGTTTGTTGTTTCCTTAAAATCAGTTCAGTTTTGTGCCGTGAAAATAAAGTGCAGCGTTTGCAGAATCTGGACTTTAAAGAAGATTAACGGATGGGGAAACTCATGAAGCAGCAACACTGACCACCCACAGACTTAAGTTGTACTGTGAAGTCATGCTATAGAGATCTGACAAGAAATCCACAGGTGAGCTTTCCTAAACAGTTAAACCTTTCCTTTACAAAAAAAAAAAAAGAAAAAAAAAACTGGAATCGAATTTCGCTGCCACCAGGCATCTAATGTCGAATAGCCCTCACTCATCCCAAGGGACAGTAGAGTTTTTGTGCATCCTACTAGAAACGCTGGGAGATCCATTCTCGTCGTGGCTTCTTTCTACGTAGTCCTCTCAGAATCCACGAGGCATCGAATGTTTCACTGTCCTCGTTTGTCATCTGAAGGGCAACTGGGATGGTACAGTTTTTGTTTATCTCTACGAGCAAAGTACCCTGAAAATTGAACATGGTCTCAAATGCCATCAAGGTCTCCGTCATTTTATCACGGACGTTCTTGTCTGGAGAAGAGAGAGCAGCATTGGCAGCTGCCACAGAACAACCTATTTGACTTTCCACCACAATGTGGTGGATGCAAACCTCAGACATTCTGCTCCCATCATCAGCATAAACGATTAGCTCATACGTTGTCCTAAACTGATACTGAAATCGTCTTATGCCAGTCATGATACACTTGATGTAACTCTGGATGAATGATTCTTCATCTTTGATCTCAGCCCAGTCTGACAACAAACTAGCCAACTATGTCAAACGAATCTCTGTGTGAATTGCCCATAGCAATTTTCCCATGATTAGGAACATCATAGTAGGCCGGATTACGTCCTATCTTTTCAGCCAAACTGATTTCATTAAACCCAGCAGCAAGTCTACATATTGTATTACATCCAACATGGGATGCCTTATTGGGAGTTTCAACACTGGATGCCCTATTAAGAAAAGAAAATCAGACACTAGTGCGGTTTTAACACCTAACATTCTTTTACAACTAGGACGCTCTTCTACAAATTTCTTGCGTTGAGCTTCCAAATCTTCAACCTTTCCACCAAGTATAAATAAGACTCCAGACACCAGAGTTAGAAACCCACACCGGACAGTCACATTACGGATCATAACCTTGAAACCAGCAGGAGCTAAAACATGAAGATCTTTGATAGGTCTGAACTCTGAACGACAAACATACACGTTGAACACCATCTGTCATTTTTTTTTTTTTTTTTTGACGCGAAAAGGGCAAAT
Source organism: Papaver bracteatum (assembly GCA_023529315.1). Classification (NCBI taxonomy): domain Eukaryota; kingdom Viridiplantae; phylum Streptophyta; class Magnoliopsida; order Ranunculales; family Papaveraceae; genus Papaver; species Papaver bracteatum. The sequence goes on along the minus strand of JAJJWX010000447.1, from coordinate 2,386,701 downwards.
TCAATTAAAAAAAAAACGAAGATGTCACGAAGAGTGACACCAAAGATACAAAAAAGAGAAAAGGGAAAAGAAAAAGCTCACTGAGGAGCAACAAAACAACCTCCAAACAAGAAGGTCAAAACCCAAGCTCTAGCAAGAACTGTCAAAAAACCAGCAACAAGAAACACAAGCAAACACTCTTACAAATCCACATTTTCATCTTGAAAAGAGCATTTGACTGCATCAATTCGCTCATCATAGTCCGAATCTGAGTCGAAATCTCCCATACCATCATTATCTTCGATGGAATGTATATCCATCTCCGACTTAGCATGACTCTCCAATAAACTTCTAACCATAGGTCTCATCATAGGATGGTCAGAGATGCCTAATAACTTGTTAAAAGCGATTTTGGAATCAAATTTCGGCCTCCGTAATAGTAGAAACTGAATTGGAATCTATTTTGGCATCCTTTCCTACAAGATTTTTCTTCTTCTTTTTTCGGGTCGTAACTCGACTCAAGTCCATTTGCAATGGGAGAACCACCTCCTGATTCTCTTCCTGAATCGAAACAGTAGACGAAATTGGAGTTGAAAAATCATTAGTCACTAAACTAGACTGAGTACCCTTAGGATCATGTTCCTCTTCTATTATTGCTTCTTCAACTGTTGCATCTGGAGAGATTGACCTTCCCTCATAGGGGTTCAACTCACAAATGGCAACTGTCTTGATTTTTAGCTTCTTTCCAGAATTTTTCTTGTTTTTCTTTTTTCTTCTAACGTAGGTCCATTCTGTCGGAGTATCTAGCAACTCAGCTCCGGAACCACTCCCACTCACACAAACTTCTACAGAGACTTGTAACGGTTGTTCACAAGCCACCTCTCCGTCTTATTGGCTATTGCTCAAATTTGAATCAATTGAGTTAGGCACCAAAGGAATTTGTTCTGTTCTGAATTGAGTCACCTCTTCCTTCTCCCTAGTGCTCTCAATCACAGATGTATTGCTTTGTGATGTACTCTCTCCCTTAGAACTATCTTCAATATCTTTAGAAGAGACATCAATATCTTGATCTTCTCTGCGTCTCCCTTAGAACACCATCTGTCATAGACAACTTAAAGACACCTCTCAAAATCCCTACAGGTACAACCCGCATAATATCTTGCGGAAAGAAGTTTACATCAACTACTTCATCAACCTGGAGAAAATATGGACCGGGAAGTGTAACTTGATTCAAAGTATCAATATCTTTAGGAAACACACCAGCACCAGAGAAATTCATATCAGAAAGCAAAACATGCTGGATGATGATTTTCCCTTTCGCATGGACGTCGAAGTTAGCAAAACCAGGAACTGAATTGTTCAACTCAGAGATACGTGAATTCAACCATTTTGTTCTCATTTTCATTCCATGATCCTCAAGAAATTTACCAATCTTGGATGAATCTGGAAAAGATCGACATATAGTTTGCACCCGGTGAGGAGAGAGTTCTCCAGGAACATTAAGACCATCATAAGAGAATTAAGGAACAATAACTTCTGAAATACTAGCAGTCATTTGATTATTACGATTTGTTGGAATTTTATGTTCAAATTATTATTTGAGTGAAAATTAGTTTTCAAGATTTGAACTCCAAGAGATGCGTTTGTGTTAAGCCTTTTCACTATAAGACACCTAGTCATGAATAAGTGTTATGGAGAGTCACCTATTGGTGAAAAGACACCTTGAAGAGTCACTATTAATTCTATAAATACTCATCTCTTGTTTTAGGTTTTAGTTTTGTATGGGTTTTACAAGTTTTTGAGAAGAAGAAAAACAAGTTTCCAAATCATGAGTCATAGTCATTTAAGAGCACAGTAATTGTCGACATTCGCTGGCTTAATAGTATTGTAGTGCTACTTAACGTATGCGGGGATGAATTGTCTTTAAAGAAAGAGGATTACTGGTGCGGCTACGATGTGGTCGGGCCACATCATTCAAGTATGTGGCCCATCTTTAAAAAGTAATACCTAGATTTTTTTTCTCCAAAACAGTTTCATTATCTAACTTTTTGTCTTAACTTCCTACTTTTTCTCATAAAGGTAAATCAATTATGGGGATTTAGAGGGGGTTGGTTTTTAATTTGAGTACGTGTCAAAATATTAAGAGGGGCCACATACAAAATATATGTGGCCCGACCACATCATAATCCGAGCGGAGGACTACCTCGCCTCGATCAACCAATACGATAAGTCTTTCTAACTCTCTTCTTATTATTATTGTATTTAAGGTTAGGGTTTGCGCTTGAAGAAATTAGCTCAACTGAAAAGTTCTTCGACAGAGGACGAGTGTATTCTAAGATGTCCCGTCTAGCAGTGGCGTAACTTATATATGCAACAGCTTGGTGTTGGTTCCCCTATTTAATGTGATGTGATTATTTTTAGAAGTCAGTAGCTTATATATATATATATATATATAGTACTCTTTTCTAGAATTTGTAAGACATATCAATCTATTAAGAGTTTTCCTAATATTGGTGGTTGTAACCTGGTCGCAGTAATAAGAAAAGACACTCCTTGCAAGAAAAAAGACTAAGAAACAAAACAAAGTTACAACTTGGCAGGGCAGGTTCTTAATTTTTCCCAAACAAATGATCTGTTGCTTCCGCATGTTCCTTGAAGATAATGCACAAAAAAATAACCATTTTCCTCCAGCAGTCAGAGAGCATTGAAAAGAAATATCAGCTGACTCTGACTCCATAATCCTGCAGCATCCATACCTCGAAACCAACCTTACCAACACCAACTACAAAGCATGCATAGACAGACACAAATTTTCAGGTTTGAGCATATAACAAAACCACTCGAGTGGTAGCACAAATCAAACCATTACAAGTACTCAAAATTCAAATCCCTTCATCACTAATGAGTGGATGTTGTTGATAATAGTAGTGAATCATAATCTATATAGAGTACAAAAGATTACCTATTTGCTAAAAGGAGTATTTTCACTTTCAAAATCATGCTTAAGTTTCAACTGAACAAAATCCAAACGATACAATAACTTATACCAGGTATAGGCACATACATCTGGAGATTGATTTTAGCGGTACACGGATGAGAATATTGATCATCAAATCTTCTGTCAGGCATCCCATTGCTCTCTGCGGCTCTGCCTTTTCTCAAGACAATTTTGGAGATCAAGTTAGGGTTTTTCTTCTTCTGGGATGTGGAAAAATAGCAAAAATAACTTTATATTTATAGGGGTTGATTACAAGGTACGTACAAACATAAAAGGCAACTGAGTTGGCCTATTCTAAACGAAAAACTTGAAGAACAAAAAACAAACAAAGAATTTGCAATGAAGAATGTTAGAATTCCAAAGTTCCAATTCAAGGAACTTTAGATTAGACCCTTGATCAAAGTACTACTCCGGTGCTGCGAGTCTGAAACAAGTTCACACTGACCTCTGGCCCATGTCAATCAAATCTAGACATTTTTTTGATTACAACTCCTTGCCCAAGGGTCCCCAAGAGCAACTCCCATAAGGTAGGAGTCACTTCTTCCCTATCTGGTGCATCACTATGTGGAGGAGCCACTCCCCAAATGCCTTAATTTCTTCATGGTCCTTTCATATAAGCCAACCAATTTTTCATTGAATAAATCTCCTACCCACCACACAAAAGAAAACAAAGAAAAACAAAACAAAGAGAATTTTGTAATTGTACTTTGATTGATTAGAGTCAAAGGAGTAGAGGAAAAAAACAGAGTTTGGGATTGCCAATCTGATTTACCAACTAAAATATAAAAATACTAAAAGAAACACCTAAGGCTACGTACCAAAATCAATCAAAGAAAAAAAAAAAAAAAACTAAGAAAAAACAAGTCAACGTTTGCTAATATTTACATAGTTGACCAAGTCAATCTTCCTCCGATCTTTCAGGGAATTCTTCTTTGAGATTGCCCATTTTAGCTTTGTCTTTCTTCTCTAGATTGCACATAAGATCTGGGAAAGAGAGTAAAAATATGAAGAGACTTACTAGTAGATCCATCAAAGGTCCTTCTTCTCCTAGGAGATAACTTGAATAAGATTAGTTCCAGATTTCATCATCAATTTGAACTCATCAAAACTAACCATACCATCACCATCCATATCAACTTTTCTTATCATTTCTTTACATTCTTCAACCTTCATCCCTTGTTTAAGCCCTAATGATTTCAAAACTATACCTAATTCCTCAACACTAATCAACCCATCTTTATCTCCATCAAAAACATCAAACGCTTCTTTCATTACTTCTTCTTCATCATCATCCACATAATCATCATCATCCTCCTCATCTTCTTCTTCTTCACCTAGTTTTTTTTCTTTCTTCTTCTTCTTACCCATAATTGAATCATACAATTCACAAAACTCATCAATGTCAATTAACCCATCACCATTCACATCAAGTTTTGCAACCATACTATCAACTTCAATCTCATCACTAAACAAACCAATATTCTTCAGTGATTCACCAAGTTCTTGTTTTGTTATAAACCCATCTCCATTCTTATCAAAAGTTGCAAAAACTCTCTCAAGTTCCATTTTTCCATGACCATGATTCTTATCACTAGTAACAACAGTACCACTGTCACTACTAGAAGTAGTACTACTGTTCCTGGGCACCTCCTTGTGATTTTTTTCTTGTGAAAATAGTGTTTTTAGGAAATAAGATTGGATCAGTACAAACAGTTTGTTTGGAGGGATATAGAAAAGGGTATTGATGAAACCAATTATGAAAAGAATTGCTAGTAATACTACAGCCAAAACCATTTTTCTTTTTTACTGGTGATTATGAGGAAGGATCCAGGAAGAAGAGGAGGAGGAGAGGTGGTAGAAAAAAATGGAGATGAGATTTGGAGATGATAATACATTTGGATGGGAGTTGGAAGAAAAAAAATCTTAACTGAAAAGAATAACGCGTTTTTCCCTTTCTTTGTGAGTTGTGACAGTTGATCCCCACAAAGCGCGTGGATAATTATATTAATAACTGTTAAATGAAAACTTTCTTGAGTATATTTATTATTTAGCATTTATTTATTAGGGCTAATGAGATTGACAGTACAACACAGTACGATAACGATAATGTGCTTCACTGTTGGCCTTTTTGTGTACAATAAGCGAGGTGGTTAGATTAATTAGTTGGATTAGTGTTTCCTACTGGTGGCAGTTGCCAAGTCTTAATTAGCAAAGTGTTGTTTGAATAATAGGCAATTTGAGCGTGTATCCGTTGGATTTAACACATACCCTACGCTTGAGAGGAAAATTTTTTGGTAGAATTTTAATAGCAGCATCACAACGACCGTAGGGAAAAAAAAAATGAACCGCGTCAAATTAATTTACTTAATTTTTTTTTTAAAGCAAATCAATATATATCATAGCCGAGAACAAATACACCAGTCGACTAGAAAGTCATAATGGTGAAGTGTCTGACACTGGTATCAAGCTCCACAGCAGTACAAAAATTATAAACCGAGTTGAAAGATATTTTCTTTACAACTTTTACACATAAGATACTACTATAGTAAATTAACAACGTATAAAGATATTCATCAATATACCAATCTTCGTTAACTACAGATATTCTTCTCTCATCTTCATCTGAAATCTTTATTAAATTCATAGAAAATGTAAGTATTTCCACCCAACATTTATGGTGATGAAGTTTCTTCACTTCCAAAAGATATATCAATACATTCTTAATAATCCAAGGATTACGCTCTTTCCCAAGAATGATCCCAAGCCTTCTACTAGTTATAGTAGAGCTACCACGACGACTCAAAGGGATCAGGCCAATCTTCAAGATAGAAGACCGAACAAAGGTGAGGTAGTTAACCCCAGTAAATGACCAGCATATTGAATCACTCATCGGTAATTCATATACAAGCCGGACATTTCTACGAACGAAATCAGATTTAAGGAAAAGATAAGAATCCATATTCTCTTCATTGAGAAAATTGATTGGGATAGGATAAATCATGCAATTATCTTAATTGAAATATAAACCTATATACTTACTATTCAATATATTGTTAATGGAGCAAGTAGTACCAATTGTGTAGCCTTTCGGAGTTGATGTTAAAGAACCAATCATTCTGACTATCAGTTGGTCGTGCTCTTTCCGAGCTCTTGTAACGGTCCCATACTCCTTTTAGACATACTATAAAGAATCCAGTGGAAATTCCCATAAAAAGAAGTATCTACTTTATAAATTGCAACTTCAAAGGGCCCACTGACTTCCGAATATGCCAGCAAAGAATTAATACATGCATCCATTGTGCTTATAGAAATTAGATGTTGTTTCAGTTCGTAGCACTGTTGGGAATTTAGATGAAGTTCCTCTAGGTAGCATTGTTGAGAAATCAGGTCATCAGAGCAGGGGATATTGTCAAAAATCACAGGAGGAATGAAAACATCATAAATAATATTGAGACTGCCAAACAGCTACATAGTACATCCTACTCTTCATGAAGAATCGAAGAAGCATCGTTCATGGTTAGTTTGATCAAATATGTGACACAAAAGATCAATTTCTATAATCCCCTCAGATATTTGATAGAACCAATCCATCAAAACCAAATAAGAAGAGAAACTTGTATAGTTTTAGGAAAACAATAAGAAGATTAACCTTACTAACCCAATCAGAGGGAAAAGCAGAAAATAATTCTTCTTGGTGAAAGACTGAAGCGAGATTATAAGACTAATTTTTTGCAGTTAGAAAGTATTTAAAACCAAAATTTTGAGAAAAGCAATCCTAGAAAGCTCCAAGGATAAATGAATTGAACTTGTATAGAAATAAAATGAAAAAATAACTTTGATCCAACAAACGAGTTAATTAATTTCAACCTATCTTCGGCACAAGATGGAGATTAAACCGATTGATCTTGTTTAATAAATACAACCACAAACCTTATCGGAACAAACCTCCAAAAAAGTCCCCCTTGAAGAGTAACCTCTGATGATGATGATAAAGATATCTTACATAAATACTACCAACCAGTGAACAATAATGAGAATCTAACCAATCTCCGAGAATAATCTAACCTCTGATGATTTGTTTAACAAGAATGATGTTGCTGATGATGATTTCCGATCCAATCGATTCAACGAAAACCCAAAAGGAATTCAATCAAACTAAGTGATCACCACAAACCCAATCTCTCACGAAGAAAATCAAATCACAAACTAAGTGGTCACCACAAACCCAATCTCTCACGAAGAAAAGAAAATCAAAACGATCTTTATAAATCGTCACAAAGAAAAAACAAACCAGACAACCCCAAGAAGCACAAAGTTCTTCTTGGAAAAAAAAAACACTATTTGAGAGCACTCTCTCTCATCAAGTGCTGAAGTTGTTGATAAAAATAACAGGTGTTGAAGAGTAAATAGCAAGAAAGTCGTTTTGAAACGTAATATAGGGGTTTTATATTCCAATAGAGAGACTTCACTAATAAGACTTTTGATACCAATTTGCCTGTCACATATAAGCCTATTTGATTTTCCCTTTAGATCATAGATCAAATCTTGGAAATCGTCTGCAATATACAAAGCTAGTAAACCTCACGAATGTGGAACACTTACTCTCAGTTAACTGTGAAGCTTGGATTATTAACACTTCTCAAGAACAATTTAGATCACTCAAATAAGCTAGAGTCTAAATTTATAACTTGAGGAATCACTAAGTTTGAGACGAAGAGAACTTCATGATTTTCATCTATCTCGTTCCTCATCTGAGAAATGTATATTCTCGAAGATCAATAAGAACAAGATCAGGATACACGAACTATCAAGGTAAGATAGTAATACCTGGATTTACGAATCCCTAAGTGAAGTCTTTGAGTCGTACACCTAATTATATTTCTCAGTGAAAACCTAGGTCAATAGAGGACCACTCTATCAATCAAAACAAGTGTCGTGGATAAAAGTTCCAAGTTATTTGAGACTCTCTATTTATAGACTTTCAAGTCTCTAGGTAGCTTTGAGTTCAAGCTAAGATAACTTGATATTTAACCAAACACTATCTTAGTTTAGATGAAATTCCTATAAGGAATTCATGTAAGCATGTGAGATGTTCGTTTTGAAATTGCACCAAAAAATATACACTATGGTATGTAGTTCTGAAACTGTGTATAATGATAGTTTATGGAAAATATGCCTTAAGAACTTTATCAAGCTTAACCGTGTTCAATAACACTTAAGACCTTAAACTGTGATTCATCACCACAAGTGATTTAGTGAATAAAGTTGTTTTAGAGGTGCTTATGAGAGTTGTAGCAATGCCAAACATACTAGTTTTTGAGCATCTGTTTTGGTTAATACTGGGTAGGTATGCGTAGGGGTATGCATACCTATGAGCCAGTCCGTGAACTCAAGTGGACAAGGTATGCGTACTGTCCGTGTACCCCTAAGATGTTCGCGAACTCAGATCCATGGGGTACGCGTACTAGGTATGCGTAACTCCCTCAACTCATGAACTTCGAAACCTTAGGGTATACGTACTGGGTCATTGCCTGGGAAATTTCCAAATGATTAACTTGAATCACAAATAGTTCATGAACACCAAAGTGTTCTTAACTAAGATTTTCAAGTATAATACAACCTTGACTCAAAAAATTTCATTGCAATATTAATTCTATTAAAATCGTACGACATATTCTCATATAGATATAATGGTAAATGCCATGAGTTAATAAGATGGATCAGTATTCACATACCTCTTTGTCTATGAATTTTTTTCAAATGTCTTTATTTGTCTTTCAATCCTCAATGTTCGAGGGTTATTCAGTGATGCATGATACTCAACTATAAAATTTTATCCTAGTCTCTTTAGTAGACTAGAAATCAACATATATTTTTATGCGACTAACATTGACTACAAGCTTGAGATAGAAAAACTTGCGAGTTCGACCGAGCAGTGCTCTAACACTCCTTCAGGATTGCGTAACGATCTTCGTAAGAAAATTAATTTTATTCTTTTACATCTTATTCATTCCTCTCGAGATCGAAATATAACTATAATGTTAGTTCCACCCTTAATTCTTTATTGATCGACAACCCTGTTAGAGCATTGCTCGGTCGAACTCGCAAGTTTTACTATCTCAATCTTGTTGTCAATGTTGGTTGAACAAAACTATATATCTTGTCGTACTAGGTATAGAAGTTGGTAGTTAAGTATCAGACATCACTGAGTAACCCTAGAAGACTAAAGATCGGCGTAGACATTAATTTAGAGAACTTCATCAACTCAAGAGATGTGAAAAGACTAAACCATTCTATTTACTCACATGCATCACCATTCTATATTTATGAGACTATGTCATTTAACTTATATTAGATTTAATATTACAAAGAAGAAATTTTGAGTCAAATCTGTCATATCTCAAAATATGATTTAAGCAATGGATGTTCATTTATCCTTAGCAATCTTAGTTCGAAACAATTTACTATTCAAGAACTATCTTTGTGTCATATGGATCATCTGAAAATTTCCCAAGCAATGATATTTTTATCTATAGTAATTGGGAATGTTTTAAACATGAAAAGAGAGTGATTCAGAACTATTATAATTCGGATTCATTGTAGGTTGATGATGGACCCGAATATTTTGATCACCAAGAGTACGCAGGCGAGGTTGCATTAGCTTCTGGAAAAAAAATTCGGATACTTATTATGACGAAGAAGTTTTCCATGTAGATCCAGTTATTAATAATCTTCTTAAGGAATGTCATCAGAAACTCTCAGAAGCTGAAAGCACCATATTCAGTGAGAAAATTAAATTTCGTAGTCGGAATAAAGACTTGCAAGACCAACTTGATTCTATTGGTGCAAGAGATTATCTCAACGAAATACGAAATCTTAAAGAAAAACTTACCAATGGTCGTGAGCGGGAAATTATTCTTCAAGCAAATCTATATAACTTGGAGAACATTGAGATGAACTTGTTAATTGATTCGGAACGAGAAAATCTCAAAGTTCAATGTGAATCATCCAAGAATGATCTAGTTATTGCGCTTGAGAAGGTCAAAAGTTTGGAAGAAGAAAAATCAATCTTAAAAGAGAGTTTGTCTAGAAATAGCAACTCAAATAAATTAACCTTGATATTGGGAGCATGTAGAATTCATCGTGATACACAAGGATTGGGCTATGAAGGAATATACGCTCCTGGTATTTGCAAAGAGGTAAAATCTGTCAAAGCTAAAGATTCTTCTAAACCAAAACCCTCCACGGTTGACAAAAGTGAAGTATCTCTACCAACTGTCGATAATGAAAAGAGGAAATTATGTCAAGCTCCAAAGCAAGCACATACACATTCAGGTAACACTAAATATAACTTTTTCCATTATACTAAATGTTGCTTCTATTGTGGAAAACCAGGTCACTTGCAAAGGAATTGCAGATTTCTTAAACGACATAAATTCAGATCTGATTCTATTAAGAATACAAGATCTGATGTTCCAAACTGGAGAAAAACTGAGTCTCATAATATCATTTCTTCTAGTATTCCCTCGAAGAAATTTCATAATTATTTTGGGGAGAAAAAGAAATACGTTTCTCCAAAAGCTACTCATAAATGGGTGCCAACGAAGATCAATAAAGCAACGAGTACTATTAAGAAGGATCTCCCAGACAAGAGATCGACAAGGGATAGCATCTTAAAAAGGTATGGAACATTTATTGAAAGCTTCAAGGAAGTTGTTAAATTCCTAGATTCTATGCATGATTTTGTTTCGAATACCTATTGTGAAAAAGATTTTGTTCACCTCAACACAACCTGATTGTGTTAAAAGTGCATCATCATTAAGAAGCCGTTGTAAATACAGTGAGGATTGCAAAATAATTGGGCCGCACATATTATGGTGTGTAATTCTTGAATATGTGGAACAATTTATTATTTCGAGCTAAGTTTAACTCGCTTACATATTTCTCGAGATATGTGTTGGTAAGATTTCTCTTTAACCACCTTTCATCTTTACTCGTGATGAAAGTCATGATGACGTTTCAATCTTGAAAATAGCTTTGATGACGGTAGTAGATTCTTTATGTCGAACGACTATTAACATTATAGAGGAATGTTTCAACAATTGAAATATAGAGTTGAGATTATGTAACCACCTATGGATATAAGCATATATAGTGTGTTCGCACATTAGTGTATAAGTCCATGTACCGGAAACCAAGTGCGTGCATATGTGTGCATGCGGTATTGGTGAAGGAGACAGGTTGGGTACGCGTACTGGCGGAAGTTCACGTCCGTGAATTTCTTCTGAGTTTGGAGTTTATGAACTTACAAACAAGTCACCTTAGGTACGCGTACCCGTACGTGTACCCACGGAAGTTTTCCATCCGAAATTTTTTGTTGGGTTTTCAAACCTAATTCCGGTAAAGCTTGAGTACACGTACCTAAGCTGGTTATATCTCAAATCGGTTATCTCATGAACTTAAACAATAAATCAATAAAGAATGCAATCTTTGCAAACCGTGGCTATATTGTTCATGAATTGATTCAAGTGAATCAAACTGATTTTTCTTCAATTGTGTCTTGTGTAGTTACATAAGATTTCCTTGCAATTGAACAACTCTTGAACTAGTTCTTATGAGTCATTTGAACTAGTTATGATTAAGATGAATATGGATAAATACCACATATATAAGTCTTAATTACCTAACTTGATTTGTGATTGAAATTCTTAAGTATAACCGGTTGGAAGCAATAATCAAAGCCATTGGATATTGGTTTTTATTGTCAAAGAAACTTTTTCATAAACTTTTGGTAACCATTCTTGGTGTAAATCCTCGTTGAAAAGTTTATTCTTCCTTTTAAGCATATCAACTCTTGTTCATACAAGTTTGTATCTTAGAAAAGATGATCACAATACTTGATCTTCATGATTACATATTGTGTAGTGTTACCATGAGATAGTTCTAAATTTTTAGTAACCCGATCTCATGAGAAACTTTCAATGATTAGTTCTTTAATCATATCTCCTTGTTCTAAAATCCAATGTATAAATCCTTCTCTCTGGAGTAAGGTCACTCTTGTTTTTCTTTAGGGAATGACAGTTTATGGGGGAGAGTTCTTAAATAACTTGTGATTAATTGCTATAGCTTTGAGGGGAGAAGCAGTTATGAAACATATAGGGGTTAACTTGTATCTTAATAAACTCCTTGATGAAGTCACTAAGTTTGGACTCTGTGATATCATCTAAACAAAGTTGACATGTTTCCTTCTTTTTGTCATGAAATGTCTCCGTGAAAATTTCATAAGGATCCCACTAGTTTTCGTACCTTTGCCAATTTATATTGACAAAAAGGGGGAGAATTAATGTGTAGTTCACACTACAAATACATATGGTTTACAGATCATTATGCAAGGGGGAATGGGTTTCATGTTGAGATGGAGTATTGACTAAGGGGGAGTGATACATATCACTGTCGTATTATTGTCAAAGTTGTGATACAATGAAACTTTGATGTTGTGTAATAATACTATGATGGATCTTCAACAAGTACAGGATGAACACATGTAGAGTTGAAGAACCAAGGAAATCAAGCATGTAGGCTTTTAACAAGTACATACAATCCATATGTAAAATGGTTTTGTCACTAAAATTGACAAAGGGGGAGATTGTTAGAGCACTGCTCGGTTGAACCCACTAGCGTTGTTATGTCAAGTTACTTGTCAATTTTAGTTGTCAAAATGCATTCTTGATTTAGCATACTAAAGATAGTTTCAGACTAGATTAGGTATAATAAGTTGAATCGAAGCTATCCTTAAAGGATGAAGATTGAAGACTACAAGAAGATATCAACAAGTGCTTCATTAACAAAGGTATTTAATTGATTTCATTTAGATTCTTGTTCAATTCTACCTTTCTAATCTATCGAGATAAATGCTCACTCTATGGAACAATTCCTATGATGGTAAATGTACATTTATGTATATATACTTTAGGTTATTTGATTCATGACTTTGGTGAAAATAACCTTTATCCCTATAGAGGATCTCATGTTATAGTGAATGAGCTTACGAATTCAACGAGCCAAGAATCACTCAATTCTGAGTTATAACGATGAAGTTATGAGTGATTTATTAAAGTAACAATTATAAGTGTTGTTGTAATTGTTACAGTTCGTTAGTAGGAAACAATCCATGGAATGTTTGTAACGGTTTACGGATTTGGGCCCAATTACGTGACTAGAAGTCTTTTTTAGTGAAGTTGGTGATGTTTTCTTATCTAGGCAAGTTAGCTATTACTCCAAACATCTTTGATTACCATATTAAAGTGTTTGTGATTCCTTCCTAATTTAATTTGTGATTATTCACATAAATACAATTTGCTAAATTAATTATTTATTTAATTATTTTGGCAAGAGTTGTAACTTAGGAAAGACTCCCAAAATTAGGAGAGTCTTGAAAAAGGAAAATAGCCTTGCTTAGTTTTCAAGCTACTTTTCTTTATAAATAAAAGGTTCATGAATGCTACACGTTTTTTTATCCCCTTTGGAAAATTGGTGTAAGCTCATAAGGTTGTTTTCCATGTCTTCTGTTCTTCATGAACAAAAGTGATACAAAAGTCTTTGTATTGGTGATCACAAAGCCGAGTTGGATTTAATCTTCGTTATTGATTATACACCTTGTAATCTAGGTTTTTCACCTCTTGTCTATTCTAAGGTTTTCTCTTCTGATATAAAACCATTCAAGAGTTGTTGATCATAAACCCTAGGTTTTGATAGATTTCAGTTTCAGATCGTATACCAACATATGTTAGTCAAAATCGGAGACTAGAAAGAAAACTTCGATTAAGGAATCTCGTAAAAATCCTTTTGAAGTTTTAAACAAGATATCTCTAGATTTATTTTAGTTGTTCTTGTTGTAGAGTTATTAGGTTTCTCTTCCTATTTTTGAAGAGTATAATAATCCCTAATCTACAAGTTTATTTTTATATTACTTTTACCTAGTTGTTTTTATCAAAAATAAACACAAGATTTCCAAAACCTTGATTTACATCTAAAGGGAAATCAAACCGATGTTTTGTGCAAACAAACTATAAAATCGTATCAATCGTGTTGTTGTATCTTCTAAAGAGAGCCTTGGGTTCTGCTAGAAGATTTACGAGAAGAATTCCTAAAGAGAATTGGTGTTCTGCTAGGAGTTATATAATACAGCTGAAGCAGGTATTACATCTAGTCCGAATAGGTAGTAGGAAATTGGTATAACAACTTTTAATCAGTATGTGTTTATTATGGACTAGGTCCCGGGGGTTTTCTGCATTTGCGGTTTCCTCGCTAACCAAATTTCTGGTGTATGTGTTATTTCTTTTCCGCGTTATATTTTATTTATATAATTGAAATAATACTGGTTGTATGTTAATCAATCATAGTTGTTAAATCCGACCTTGTTTGTTGGATAAGAGTTGATTGGCCTTGAACACTTGATTTTGTTATTTTCACATTGTTAGACCAGTCCAGATTAACCATGTTTCAAGTGGAAACCGTGTTGAAATATTCCTTTAGTGATTGTTGCTTAAAGAGGTTTATACACGGTGGATATTGAATAGGTTGTGATTAACACAAAAGATTTTTGTTCAAGAACTTCACACTAAAATCAGGTTTACGGACTTGCTTCTGTTTAACCATTGATTGTGTTGAGTAAGAGATAAAGTCTTTAGTATTATTCTTTGATTGAATTTTCACTCTCGAAATATTATTAAGGTTTAGTCCATACAGATTGCCAAACGAAATATTGGATGTGGTTGTTAGACCCCTGCTTTTTCAATACTCTTATTTATGAACCAATGAGAAAGGACGAAATGTGCACCCCGGTTTTGTGGGGGTGCACAAATTTGAAAAAGAGTGAGATACAGATTGCCAATGGCTTAGAATTAAAAGATAATTAATTCTAAGGAACAAAAATCTCTAACTGTTCAAGATTGTCTTTTAGGATTAAGGTCCTAAATCTGCTCTTTGGATAAGCCCCATAAATAAAAGGACTAATTAATACATACACGTAGGATTTTTTGCACCTTCCGTTGAGATGCTCCAAGAGAATTCTCATTGTAATAGGGACGAAATGAGTATTTTAGATGCCCTCAATTTTCTTTTGGGCAACAAAAAAAATAAAATAATCTGACTTTTTTTTTTTTTAAGTATTGTTAATGTCTTTTTTTTTAATAATAAAATAAATAACTTAAAAATATAAATTACAAACTTTTGGTTGGAAACCTAGCAATAAGCTGGGCTCCAACACCCTTCTGAATAGCAATATCTAGTCTATGAAAAATAAAGCTACCAAAACCACTACTAGCGTCATTATTAACTAAACTATTCTTCAGACGCTTGAAAAAACATAAAGTATCCTCACTACTTTCCCCCAAGGTATAGAAAGCTAAAACACCTAGACCGTACCCAAATGATGTACACTTGTCCAAGTATTTAGTGCGCTTCCGATAAACAGCATTGGAAATAGCCTTCCCTGGGACAAAAGTGTGAATTCCCTCACCTGTGAAGGGAGAGACCCCTGTAACATCCATGAAAACATCTTGACCATTATCCCATTTAAGAACGAGGATATCAGCAGGTCGAAGGTCCTTGTCATCATCTGACCGAATCCCAAGGGATACTTCCTTACGCGCAGGCACACTAGATTTGTATCAAATATCAACGACCCTATCACGTACAAAGTCATGTCAAAATTTAGTCCCAACATCCTTAGAACAATGAAGCGCGTGATCTCCAAAAATATCCATTGGACTGTTACAACTTGAGCATAAACCATTTTCAACAAACAAGGGGATACCCAGGCGGTAACAAAGGACAAACCTGAACTTTCTCAGCCCGGGGCATTGATTAAGCCCACTGATAGGTACGGCTAATAAATAATCATGTGCATGCTTAACTTGGTTACACTGCCACAAAATGGAATCTCTTGCAGACATTGTCCGGTACCACCACAGTACCAGATATGCATATCCTTCGCCTCTTTTAGTACCCGATCCCGAAACTTTGTTCAACACACTTTATCAAATGGATGCGCAGTGTGATCGACTAGTGACGGCTTGGATCCACGATCAATATTTCGTCTTTTTTTGAGTCAGTTTTAGTAAAAAAGAAATTTCTCGAATAGAAAAGTCCAGGCGTGTCTGCTACGCCGGCAGAAATGCCAAACCTTATGATGACTCCAGAGATCATAGGGCAAGTGGAAAGGAAGCTTGAGCTCGAAGCCCGAGTGATACAAAGAGTTAGGACACTCTATCTCTCGCAGAATGAGCCGCCAAAAGTCATGGATTTTGTTCAACGTCGAAAGGGTCCTGATGTAGTGGGTTCATTAGGATTGTTACAACCTATAGCAGATGGTTCGAAATTGATTCTAAAGGAACATATTTCACCAATTAGTGCTAATTTATCCATTTTTAGAATGGCTCCAGTGGATACATTCATGTTAAGTCTGGTATCTCGGGTCGTTGTACCCCTCCCTCTGGTATCTCGGGTCGTTGTACCCCTCCCCCCCCCCCCCACCACCCTTTTGTGTGGTCCGTTCTAGTGACATCCTTTCTCCTTTTATTATCTCTCCTGGTACTGGCAGGTGCAATTACGATGTTATTAACCGATAGCAGTAAAGGAATCTGACAGATGAAAAGACAGCAACCCAACTGCTTACAGGTGGATAAAAGGACTATACAGGGACGGGGACAAGGCCTGCCCCATCTGGAGATCCAATTTCAAAGGTTTGGGTCATGCGTCTCTGGAATCCTCGACCAAGCTAGGTTCATTCTACTTGTAATGGTATGACCAGTGCTACTAACTAAAAGAATTCTGTTTTCTCATCTCCCTCTTTCTGAGTGTCATTCCTCTTCCCTGGTCGAGTGACTGCCTACCTCTCTTGAGTTGTTTTGTCCCAGCTGAAAGTCAGATATGACTAAAGATAAAAGAAGATAAATGGTTCCAACAGGAGACCCTTGGCAACTGATTCTCTACTTCTAGAGCTTCTATTTATGCATGCATTCTCGAGCTTCGATTTATTCAGTTAAAGAGGATTCCAGAAAAGAGAGAATCAGAAGACGTGTTTCCAGAACGAAGTCCGGGGAGAATTCGCAAAACTCCGTTTCCATGGAGAATTGAATGGAGTTATCTTTTATTTTGACCGGAGAATCTAAGAGAGACATAACTGTCGAGATTCGGACCGAAAAATGAGACATTCCTTGCCCTCAGAGTCATTACTTAATATAAAAGAGGGGAAATGCAATCTCGTAATTAAAATAGCCCCTTTTGTTAAATTCCTTCAATTTTTGAGTCTAATAACCTATGGGAATTCATTTTTTTTACCTGCTCACTATTATTGATTGGATTCTCTTATATTGGATTCATGGAGTACCTTATCTTGCATGAGTTGGCGGTCTTGATGTCTCCATCTGGGGATATTGCCCAAGCTATTTACTCCATAGAATGCCCTAACTCACCAGATTTTGGAGGCCTCTTTCTGACATTTTCCTTTTGCGTCCTTTTTTTCGAGACCCAGCCCTTACCGTAAGCCTCGCCCTATTTCCAGCGAGTCCATTCTCCCCTCACATGTAGGACATATGAACCCCCTACGGGTCCTTCATATTGACTCTTGAAGATGGGATAAACCTTTAAATGACTTAATCGGAGCAGAGTAAACCGTTGTAATTGGAGAGGCTGACGAGATCCAGTCCTCGTCAATTGGACGGCGGAACAGCAGCCCAGAATGAGATCACCTCTTCCTGAAGTCTTTATCTTTCATTCTTGATTATCGGATTCTGCCTACTCATTATTCTTATCGTGATTATACCCGGTTCGAAGGACTAGGAAGCCTTCCTATATCTCGCTATAGGTAACGGGTACAAATTCATTCATCGTATATAGTTTCACATTGACTACCTCTTAACCAATGACAATACCATACCATGTATTTCTCTTTCTTCCTTTTATCGGGTTTAAGGTGGTATATACCCGGCTCATGATATTTACAATTGGCCTCCCCACCTCACTGATTGGAAGATTCCCTAAGGCTTCCATAGATGAGATCCAACTGGAGGAAAGAGTCAGTCATAGCTAGCATTGAACCTTGACACCTTGGATCGAGGACCGGTGTCGTCGTATAATAAAAGGTCAAGGTGGAATCCATTACGTGGGCATCGCCAAAGAAGTAGGTACTGATAACGACGCGCAAGCCCCTATCTCTCACCCATCGTATTGATCTTAGCTTTAAGTATCCAAGCTAAAACGAAAAAGCGAACTCTTGGAATTCTTAGGCTTAACCCTCTTTTACACAGACGTATCTCACAGTTGGTTTAATGGAATCTGTCTCTCAAGGAGATGGGTAAAGTGTTAAAGAAGACTCAAAGTGGAGCATGGTCTTCTGTTAGATTAGGTGGGATATGTCCATATGCTTCGAGTAGTTTCAGTACCGGGAGAGAACCGTAATGGAGAAGGAAAAAGATGTGGCCGACCTAGCGATCGAGTGATAAGGTCTCACCCCCTATGGGTCCCTCTCCTTGGAAGTCGAGTCTCTAAAGAACCTTTCCCTCTGGTCGAGTCACGTCAGTTCATCTCCTTTAAGTCGAGTCCCTCCGGGCCTCAGAAAGAGGGGTCTTCTATTCGGGTTTGATAGTGGAAATACCATAAAGCGCGAACCAACATCCATGATACGAACACCAAAATCAGAATAAGAAAGAAAAAGATACGGAACTTCGTCCCCCTCCTTCATATTCTAGTCTTGATCCTAAGACAATGGCATCTCCTACTCTCCGTCCTTGGGATTTCTCCTTAATCATGTTATACCACCAAAATTCATCAATCGAGTTTCATCATTGGAAACAGATAAGAGAAGGCAGGGATCGTGAGTAGGGAAAGGAGACACGACCCTGGCAGGATGTTTTTTTTCTTTTATTAGTCCCCCTTAACGCGCAAAAGAAGTCAATCCTGTATGGGGAATGCCTTGTAAGATCATCTCAACCCGGGCAAGCGATGGTTCTGAAAAAGGTTGTTCTGGTTCTCGTCCAAATAACAATTATGTTTAACGAGGGAACCGGTGCGAAGCCGATGGGCGCCCACTTCATATTTTTCACTAGATATGTGCCGCAGCCTATTGGTTACAAAGAAACAAATTAATTGCTTTCGCCACAAGGAGATCGGCTGATGGCAGCTGCTTCAACAGCACGACCAGGATCAGAACAGGAAGAGCGAAGCATGAGTGTAGAGAATTGGTCTGGGATTTGCTTATTAATTGCATCAAAATAAGTGACTGCCATGGAATGCATGGAAGGGGGGGAGTATCATCGACACAGTAAGAAGAAGGTAGTCCACATACCTGAATAAAATTCTGAAGAGCCAACTAAAAAGAAGAACCTTTGTCTGTTGAAGATAAGTTACCAAGGATCACCTTTTGCACAGAAGTTGTCTGACTCGAAGAAGCAAGATAACAGTAAGTGCGGGTGTCTGCCATGGTATAAATGCCCAAGCCACCATCCTTGATGGGAAAGGTAGCTAATCGATGCTATAAAGGACCAAAACCGGGACCATCACCAGTGACAAGGAGTCTCAAGTACTTGAGAAAATGATCATCGAAAAGCTCAGTGGATTGCTGAAGGGCTGCAGGATTGGTATTACACAACACAAAGTATAATCTGGAAACACCGGTGCAATTGCGAAGTAATAGCATCTCACTCCGAGGGTCTTTGATTTTTTTTATAGTAGACATAAGTTGAACAGTCTTGTTTACTCTATTCAACATCATATCACTAATAAAGCTCAAATTCAGACTCACCGGACCACCCCAGGAGTTTAACACCATTAGCCGGTCTACCAATATCAGGAGGGAAAACACCATCAACAATAATCCCGGGATCAATAAAAGGCCAAAACACTTATGTTTTCTTTATATTGAGATGTAAACCCCTACCCGGTCCTTCAGTTTCTATTATGCGCAAGGCCTTGGAAACCTCAAGGGTATCACCAATAATCGTACCATCATCAAGGTACCAAGCATGCAAGTCGAGTTTGCAAGAGGAAGCAATAGTCTTCACGAGAGGGTGAAGAGTCAAGGCAAACAACAAGGGCCGAGAGGATCTCCTTGCTGGACTCCGAGGGCAGAAGGCAAAATATATTGGTCATAGTAGAGTTTATCCGGGTGCATATAACAAAATTCTACCCAGTGAGAAATACCTGGACAATGAAGACGGACCTCTTTGATAAGCTGAGATCTACTCACCATGTTGAATGCATTAGAAAATTCAATGAGCAACATTGACATCGAGTCTGATTGACCTTTTAACTCCAATAATCCATTTACAACATGTAAAATACTTTCTCCTCCAGCAGGTACACCAACCCCAAATTGGTAGTCACCTAAGTAAGAAGTCATATCCTTACCGACAGAGAAAGCAGACACTTTGGAGACCAATCTGCGCCAAACCGTGACAACTGAAATGGGTCTAAGGCCGCCCCTGAGCTTGAGTAACGGTGTCAAGGGTGCGCTAGCTGCAAACTCGCCTAAACTCGCAGGGCATTTTCCAGCGAACCAAAGATTGACAACCACAGTAATAGAAATAAGCAAATCATCTGCCACAACTGCAGCAACACCACTCATTGCATCAACCAAATTTTGTGCCCTCAAACCGTCTCGCCCGCACGACGTGCCCTTAGGGAAGCTCTTAATGGCTCCCAGAACTGCCCGGACATCCACTACAATTGGGTCAACTGAAACATCATCGCAAGGGACATCAGTGGGAGGTGCTGCTGGATGTTTATCAAGCAACTCAGCATAAGTTTTTTAAAATAAATAAATATATACTCCATCCGTCCCTATTACATAGGCGGAATATAGAGTTTTTCTAGTCCCACTAAATAGGCGGATTTCCAATTCCAATAAGACTTTTGACATAAATACCCTTATTTATGATGTATGGGAAATTGTAGTGAAAATAAGACAAAGGGTAAAAACAGAAAAAAAAACCAAAAAATTTATGAAAACCAAAAAATTTCTTAATTGAAGAGATTTCATCTTCTACGCCTATATATTAGGGACGGAGGGAATAATTGAAAACTATAAGTGGAGCCAGCCGGTGAATAAGCTAGCATGACACATGCCCCTATAGTTCCAGGGAACTCCATAACGGAGTCCGATTTTGTGCACACTCCTTGGTGTGTGCATGTAACATTTCAATCTTCACCGTTGATTACATTTAGGGAATTATGTAATGAGGGTCATGATTCTAAACATTGAGGGTAATGGGCCCAACAACTAACTAAACAACCAATCAAAAGGATGTGTCAAATATACACTCTTTAGAGGAGTGTGCACAAACTTAAACTCCTCCGTACAGATTGGAATCTTCGTCACGTAGGATGATAAATATGCCAACAAAGGAAAAATAATAATTAGACGTAACGTTTAATACCAGGTAAGTTAATGCAGTTGACATTATAATTGTAAATTAATAATATTCATTTCGATGGAAGTTTAATATTAAATTATATTCTAACATTTGATTCATTGGTTAACGATGGAAGTTTAATATTAAATTATATTCTATCATTTGATTCATTGGTTAACATTTCTTCTAAAGTGTGCACCCCGCTTAGCATCAGAATCAGATGCCTCGCTTTCTTTTTTCTCGTGTAGAAAGATGCCTCACATTTGTTCGATAGTAAAACCAGATGACGGACGTCACGGTGGGATGTCCGATCGAAAAAATCGACGTTAAAGTATTATTTTTCTTGACACGGCGCGAAAGTATCATGTTTTTTGATACGAGGTGAAAGTATCATTTTCCGTGACACAGGGTGAAAGTATCGTTTTTCCTGAAATGGAAAATTGCCCGATGCATAAATAAAAATATGACTGCATAATGTGTTATGCGTCCTTTGTGGTGGTTTGCATAGCATTTAATTTTCAAAAATTGTGTCTAAAGTGAAAGTATCACTTTACTTGAAACTAAGGGAGTACATCGTTTTATTAGTTGCAACGGAAAATAAGTTGATGCATAACCAAAATATGGCTACGTAAAGTATTATGTACCCTTTGTGGTGGTTTTCATAATGGATATGCATTTATTTTCGAAATTTGTGCCTAAAATAATAAATATTTCCGAATTTTTCGTAAAAACTTTAAATTTGGTATTGTTGTTTGTGCTCATTGCGTAGATTTTTTCAAAACCGTTCCAACGAGATAAATTTTTTAAAATTTCAAGGCACGGATTTTTATATATGTTATATTAAAGTTTGGTTGTCAATTATACCCCTAAAAAAATTAGGATACACAAAGAGTTATAGTAATTGGACTAAAAGTGAGCGACAATTTGGAAATTTCCAAGATATGACACCAAATTCAATCTTTTTTTCAAATTGGAAAAAAAAATCATATCCCACATTGACACAAAGTCACTATATATAGAGTATTCTCTCACTTCCCTCGGTCGGCCTAATTAAAGAATAATCGACAAGATGACAAAATTTCTTTAATTTAACTTTTTCCTGGTGCCATTTTAAAATCTTTTTTCATTCAGAAGCAAAGGATATATAAAAGGAAGATAAGTTTGAAGACTTCGGACTAGTTACCATGCAATGACAAACAGCTTCATGTCTTTGCCTCACACATGCTTGTCAGTGAGCTAGAGGGAATGAGCTGCCGAGAGCTAAAACTGCGAGGCTGCTAATAGGGTGCCATTTTGCTTGGAGGTGTACCACTCCAAAGAGTAAGGATATTTTGTCTTATATAAAATTTGATACATTCCCAAATAATTTAGTACCCCTATTAGCAATCCTGCTAGAACTGCACCAACTGTGACTATTAAGCCGGTTAAAAAACAATAAAAACAGACAACGTCCAGGAAGAAGGTCATGATGACTCGTCATAAATCGCATATCCTCTCGGATATGGGTTTTCATCGCAAGTGAGATGAAAAACACTACTCTTGTGGTGTATCAGATTTGAGCCCTAAAGTAGAGTTTGGCTTACCCAAGTTACAGTATGCGTACACGGGAACATGTCGATGCTTTCAACATGCATGAAATGAAAGGACTACTTAGGAGTAAGACGTACCTCCTTTGAGATGCACATAGTAACCAAACTTCGTGAATGCACGAGGACCATAGATCGACAAAGACCATGAGCTTGAAAGTCTCCAAGACTTTCAGTTTTCACTCACATACTAAAATATTTTTCTCTTGTCCTTGATCCATTGCGAGTCAATTCGGGTAAAAATACTTTTTTTATTCCATGAAAATTAAACCACAAAATTAAACGAAGAAATGCTTCTGCAAAGGATATGTTCAGTAACACATTTCCAGGGGGAGTGTTAGAAGCAGTTATGTACTGCTGACAGAGCAATCCGTATGCTCATATATTAACTAATGGCAGTGTTTCATTTGGTGTGTATGATAGCTAATTACAGCTGTAATTCACCGCCTGTATTTTTTTCTTTCCGTTCCATTTTTACTTCTCTTACCTGTAAGTCTTATCAGTATATAAGACTCAGTCTTGTACTAGTTTCAGTAACTTTGACAATTGAATACAATCACATTTCTTACAGAGTGGGATGAGGAACAAAGCTTACCTAGCTTTCTAACCTACCAGTTATACAAGATCTAAAAAAATTTACACCTTCACCATCAAAACTTATTTTTCTAGTAATATCTTTCCAGATGATAGCTATTCCTCTTCTTTTTCACTGTCTTCATCTTTCTCAGGCTTCAGGGTTGTTTTAAGCGCACAACGGACAACGCCATTTACCTGCTTCCTCAGTCTTGCATTGTCAATGAAGATGTCTGTTAACATCTTCCTAATTTCATAATCCATTATTCCTAGATTTTCGCCATTATTAACGCCTTGACCGTTGCTTGCGTAAACAACAGAAGTTTCATCATCACCATCAACTTGTGCAAGGAGTTGTGCCTAGTCAATTTTCAAGGAAACAGTTGCAGTTAGGATAAGAAAAAGATGTTTATGAAAGACTCATGACGCAAACGGCTAAGAAAAAAATCCCTCGAAGATTAATTGGGTTTTCTTATAAATATCAGTGTTGGTCACACATGGCAATCAAGCATAAAAGCACAAGACACTATCGCCATGAGAAAGATGCCAATGTACTACTGCATGCTCATCTTCTAGACCTTTTTCAGAATTCTTCTATTGAGCAACAGTTGGTGAATAATCTGAACACAACTCTCTCCCTTTGGGAACAAAGGAAACAAAAGTACCCAAAGAAGCACATCCCCAATGTCTGGTATACCAATAAGCGAGTTGGGGAATATTACTGGAAAAAGTCTAACAAAGAGACCGTTTTACCTAACTTCAGTAAATTGTGTTACTTTAATCAGTTCATAAACAGTTCGGAGGATAAATTGGCTGCGTTCATTATGTAAATGTCAGCTCACGTTTGAAGCTTATATCCTAGTCTTAAATCTTGATTACTTCTGGTCACAACCAGACGTCCTAGGAATGAAAGTAAGCATCCTAGGAATGAAAATTAAGCTGACTCTAAATTTCTCTGCAGCTTGGAAGACTTTGACTACTTAATAAAACAGTATTCCTCGTTACCTCGAATGAAAAAGCATCAACAAGAAAGAGAGAGAGATGAAAAATTATTACCTCTGCAAGTAGTAAGCCAATTCTGTTATCAGAGGTTGCCAAGAGATCTAAAGCATCTGATAATGAAGTATCCACTGTGATTCTATCTTTTTCTTCTTCAAAGAGATTAACACTACACTCTTGAAGACGATCTCGAAGAACTCCGCATTCATGTAATAGCTTTTGTTTACCGTTTATTGCATGTTCTGTTCTTCGCTTTTCCTTTTGAAGAACTTTCTGAAATTTTTGAAAGAAAACACACAATAAACATCAAACCTACTAGGTAGATTACTCGAACACGTAGTTTAGAAGCCCTCATAAAAAGATTAAAAAATATATATATTGGGGATGTGCTTGTCTCGGACAAAGCAACTAGGAATGTCCATTCTCTCAAATGTGCATAGTTTATATTTCAAAAATTTAGGAAGCCAGTTCAACACTCCGGTAACTAAGATCTCAGCATGATCCAATAATCTACCACATGCATTTTTCTCAATAGGCAGCTGAAATTGATGGTTTTTGGTTGATTACTTGAATCAGCTCACCTAAATGTAAGGATGTCAGTGGTCACATCCTTAAACTACTTTTTCATATCAAATCTTTACTCAGCCACGCTTGTTCCAGTTATTAACCAGGAAATCAAAGTAAAAAATGCAACTACTAAAAAACTCCCATATACCTCGAGCTCAGATTTTTCCGTAAGTGACTGACCAAGTTCCTGCTTCAACTCAATTTGAGAATTTCTGAGGGATTTAACCTCTCTAATGAGAACTTTTGTATCTGCCTTTGATTTCAAAAGTAGCTCTTCATGATTCTTCTGCAAGTTCACAAGCTTTTGTTTAGTGGAGTCCAGTTCCTGGACCAGAGATTCATTCTCCAAGACAGCAGATGTTTTTGTTGACTCCGAGCGAACTTTTTCATCCTGAAAATACAGCTAAAAGAATGAAACTCATACATGAAGTGAACATAGCAATCAATCTATGAGTAGAATTGGTGCTACTAAAGAACCTGCTCAGACTTCAATTTCATCTCCATCTCCAAAGACTTTCTACGAAGTTCCTCCATATCCCATTGCATTTGGGTAAACCTTTCCCTTTCAACTAAGATGGCTTGCTGAAGATTTTCTTTGCTTTTCTGCTTGGAAGTTTCTAATTCCACCTCCAAATCCTTAATCTGGGCAACAAAATGATAATAAATATATCAAATTCCTTGCACAATGAATAAAATGATGCAACAATATGCTTAACAAGAAAGATGAGTCATCCAATTTAATAAGTTCCATACGGTAATCCATCAAGCACAGCAGCCGCATATTCAAATGATGTTTTTGTTCGAGCATACTACCATAACATAAGGCTTACATCATATTGCAATGTATTTTACTAAACTGTAAATGAATAAGATAGGTCAGACACGACTAACTGAGCAATATAATGCTGACTTCTCCATTCAAAGAAGAAATGGGAAATCAATTTGGGGCTTTGAAAACATCAGCATCTTAATCATCAACTTTATCTATTGCATCACATATAGGAAATAACAATCCACAAAGAGAAGGGCTATGTAAGAATTGCTTCCACTAACTAATTCTGAACCTTCTACTATTATATCACTTTCAAGGAGACTTTTACCCTTCGTGTTAAGAAGATTCACACTGAAAACATGGTAAAATTGAGGAAAATGCCAGAGGGTAGGAGTCATGGCAGCTTTTTTCAGCATGTCTTTCTGTTGCCTAATTACAAGTAGCATTTTCGTTATGAGGTGCCCATCTTCCTCATGAGTAATGACTGGCATCATCTTTTTTCCATTACGTTTGTACAAATATGCTGTAAAAGGAGACAACCTTCTTCGTTTTTTCATAATATGGGGAGCAAGTGGACTTGTCACCGAACAATTGTCATACTTAACAGTTCTTTCATGGGGATGTAAAACTAACCTAAATTGTCCCCATATGGACGGATCTATGGTGCTTACATTTACATACTGCTGCTTCATAACTGTGAAAATTACTTGCTAGATAATTTTAGGGAAATGGACATCATGAAACACCAGATCAGGTTCAACCATGAAAGGACACATGTAACTGACATGGAAACAAACGGGAATCAGGATGGTGATTAGTGACTGTTTCCTTCAGTAGAATACAAAGGAAAGGAAATGGCAACAAAGGGTGGGATAAAGACAATATTCTCAATCTGAGAGCTCCCTTAAACTAAACCACAAACCTCTCACTGGACCACCCGTAGACAACAACAAAAAATAATGGAAGAAAAGTTGAAAATTATTTTCACCGTTGTCACAATGCTGTTACCTATCCCATCTGGTATATTTGCAAGCGACAAAAAAGGGGGGAGATGTTTCACCAAATTATCTATTCCACCAACAGCAAGAGTGTAAAGAACATACTAGTTTATGTCTAGACTTACACAGTGAACTCCTCAGCAAAATCTCCTAGGCAAAAACGTGCAGTATTTAGTGCCTGGGTTATACTTACACAAGATAAACTATGTAGTGATCAACACTATGTATGCGCATAAGTACGGCTCTACAACATGTACAGACACATATCTGGGAATGTTTGAAATACATAAGAATAGAACCTACTAACCAAAAAGACAATATGCATATTGAATACACAGAATGTGGGAATGATGTCGAGAAGCTGATATATGCTCAATAAAACATAAGGACATAAACTTGTTGAAGTGCTTATCTATGACATAAAAAAATAATGAGTTGATAAACAAGCCTGTGCATACTTTTAGTCTCTTGCAATATTTTTGTACTGCTCAGGTAGATGATCCAACTAATTCTTGGTGTAAGTTTATACTTGCCACCATAAACAAGGATTCAAAAATATCCCATCAAATCCGTATTCTAAGCCTTACGTGAGATATCACCACGAAAGAATGTCAAAAACTATACATTAACAACTTATATGTAGTTTGTGGAAGTTCAAAGATGCATCCGTCAAAAGGAAAGATTTCCAGATTGTACAAATAACAGAAAGGGCATACCTTGGTTGTAAGGTAGTTCTTCACCGCAATTTCTTGATTCAGTCTTGCTATAAGATCCTCCATGTCCGTTCTTGCAGTACCTAATCGCCGTTGCATGGTGAGAAGAACTCTATTCATTTTCTGGCGCTGATCTAATGGAAGAACAATTTGTGTATTTGGAGACTCCATTTCTGTTGTTGAAGCTTCGGCACTTCCACCGAATTCAAGGAACCCATCACCAAGTGAACTAGCTATCCCGATATTGGATATTTCACTACCTCTAATGGAACTTATGTCACTTCCAACACTCTCCGTAGAATGTTTCCTAGCATGACTGGCCAACCTACCGTACTCTGGTTCAGAAAGACAGTCCATCCTATCCCCAGAAAATGATCCAAGCTTGGAAACATCACTTGCATCTTTTACAAGACCACTTTCTTTGCTTGCATTGAGTTTATGCCTAGGAAACCCTTCTAGCTTCTCTAGAATATTTCTCCCCGTAAAAAAACCATTATCATCACTAGACATGCTAAATGTAAGTGTTTCTATCGGGGAGGCCAAATCTTGATCCAGGTCAAGATCCTCTGTACCGATTTCAGAGCTGTATTCCCGTACTTGCCTCGGTGTTCCAAGCTCGGATGCCTCATATGCACTATCACTTCCATAACCAGGAGCAGGTGACGAAGTACCAGCAGACGATTGCTGGCTTATATCTTGAAATGCTGATACGAACAGTAAGTAAGTAACATGGAAGTATGGAACAGAATCACAAAACTAGTCTGACCTATAAAATGGATAACACACAGAGATGCAATAAGGAGACACCTACAAGACCTAGCAGCAGCTTCTAGCTCGAGGAATGAAGCCACGGGAACACTCCTAGATAAATCAATATCAGAGAGTAGCCTTTGCATCCACTCTTCCAAAGAAGACCTTCTCTGCAACAAAACTAACCATTTAAGCACATTAACAATCAATACATTTTAGAAACTGGCCCTAAGTTTGACAACAAGTGTCACAATTCAGTTTACAAATACCAGATGGATTTTAGATGACTAATACAATGTGACGTAACTACTTGTGTGGTTGTGCCTTTTATTTTTTCCTTTCTAGTTATAAAGAATATTTTTGCTGAAAACTAGGTATAAAAAGATACCCTCTGTAGAGTTTTTAATCAATTAGGCTTTCTTCCATAATACTTTCTTAAATATATACCGAGTTTCAACTGCAATGTAAACAATTCCTAATTCCTGAGTGACCTTATCCAATAAATTCTGTAAAAAGAAGGAGCACATCATACGGAAGCTAGAAAAATATGATGTAATTACCTACCTCTTCAGGCAGTGATCTGCTGGAATTTATTCTCAGTATGTGTTTCGATGGTGCTGGGGGAAGGTTTTTTTTAGGAAACGCCTTTTTGAGCTATTAAAACCAAAGATAGTCGCAATTAGACTGATGATCATGAGTTACACCAAAACAGTACAAAAAGAATATTGCTTGTGTAGATCTAAAAAAAATGAATAATCATAAATTACATCAGAGAAAAGCTTCATGAAATCACTGAATCTTCGAAGCACTCCTCTTGCTGTGCTAACCCCATCTGGTGATTGAATACCAACTTGGACCCTGTAAAACTGCCCAATATGGATGTTAAGGTAAGAACGCTTGAACTAGGCGACACATTAAACAAAAATTGTCCAAAATCAATTTCCGACAAATGAAAGGAAAAGGTAGCAGTGCAATGGTCAATTTGAGACATGTCTGACATTAAGAAAATACTTCATACAAAAGGATGCAATGTGCTTGAAGACTACTTAGCCTCGATTACTTCCACTTTAGTTACGCACCACATCGAGCAATTTGTTGTGAAACTTAAAGCATGCTCAACTACTAATGAAACACTAAGTTGTTTTCTCAACCTCACACTATAGTTGCAATCTTGGTACTTCATCTCCAGCATAAGCAAATTGGATCAAATTCTTCAAACATTTGTGCTTGTTGGGGAAAAGTAGGTGCAATCTTTGAATCATTGCTTCTCTTTCTTCTTTATTCTCAGGTAAATCATGTATGTTAATGTTTTCTAAAAGAAAGCCACTTTCAGAAATGGCCTCCTAGCAAAGCTACCAGAAGAAAGGCATATTTTAAATAGAGCATGGACCATCTCAGTTTTGAAGTTTTGGGCAAACTTGGTCATGATGAGTATTTTCTTGGGATCTAATCCCTGCTGTGCTTCAATAGCAGGATGTTGAAGTTTCAACTCTACTCCAACAGCTAAACCTACATTGAGGCTTAGCCAAAAACGAAATATAGTTGGCCTAATTCGTTTTCATAAACTGCGCAAGTAAGTGAGACATGAGAGCTTCTACTTTGGCTAATATGTCAATGACTCTGCATGTCCCGTAGATAGGCAAATGAGTTCGGAACTCTTTGCGCACGTTAAAAGTAAGACATGGGGCTTTCTACTTTTCTGGGACATTGATGTCCCAGCATGTCCTACTAGATAAAATGAGTTCGATCAGTGTGATTTTTTTCCTTATTTAGTAACCAGTTTGAATGCACTCCCTGGAAGTTGAACCAATTTCTTTTCAATTAATAGACCATCAGCTGTCATAGATTGACTGATATTATCATACCTATTCTTCCAACCTTATGCTCAGGACCCAGTCCTACAAGTTAGAACTTCTCCTATTTTCCCTATTGTGGCAGTGCTCCCAAAAAAGGGCCTTGCTGGTGCAAAGTGAACAGAGAGTATATAGCCCACTTTAGGCCATTGATAAGGTAAGATATGTGAAAAACCTAAGAAGTATGGCAACAAGAATTTGTCTGAAGTATAGCTCTGACTACGTGATACCACTGTGATCGAATAGATTTAGTATATCAATATATCATGCTTCTTGTTTGGTCTAGAGATTACAGAAAAAGACAAATAAGCATTTTTGTAAGCCATTTATGTCTTCTAGAATACAATATACAGATACGTGTTTAATTAAACAAAAAACAACAAGAATAATGATTTTGGAAGTCCATAAATAATTTCAAATAAAAAATGATTTTCTTTTTA
This sequence comes from Papaver bracteatum, assembly GCA_023529315.1. Classification (NCBI taxonomy): domain Eukaryota; kingdom Viridiplantae; phylum Streptophyta; class Magnoliopsida; order Ranunculales; family Papaveraceae; genus Papaver; species Papaver bracteatum. Next base: position 2,356,060 of record JAJJWX010000447.1, on the reverse strand, counting down.
AGGCTTATGAACTAATATTAATTTGGAAAGACAAACAAAAATACATACCACTATTCCCTCTGCATCTCTCGACTTGGGTAGGGTAATCCAAGAAGGAATCGTAACACAGTAACTCCATCCTGATTGAGAATCATGTGGCCAGACCGTGGCTCTTCCATCCTTTATTTAGGATCAAAGATAAAAACAAAATCAAAAGGGATGCTAATAAGAAAGTTAAGCATATGAGCAGCAAACTACATACGCATTAAAGAACACTTGAGAGAGCGTGAAAAGTATATTAAAGTCCAACTACAATTAAGGAAAATTTAAAGTTGAACTGTTTAGAAACTATAAAGGAAACAGACCACGAAAATCAATGAAAACTTGTGAGGTCATGAGATACAATTAGCATATATGAAAATTGAAATACTCATCTGGTTTATATTTGACTGAAAGTAAAATAAAGCTGAGACCAAACTCGAGAACAGACTACATACAACAATTGAATGAAGCTGTGAACGACAACAATGAAAAATCGATCTGTTAAGTTATGCATATAATCAACATATGTGGAACTTTTTTGCTTTTAGATGCTCAAGGTATATATATATATATACATTATGAATATCAGACCAGGTTGGTAGTATTGATAATGTTCAGTTTGAAGTTCCTAAAATGACATAAATGGAGCTGCAATTGTAAAAATAGTTACTCCATTGAGGATACTTCCAGACATCTTTCCTGTTTATTTTGTTGATACTCTTTACTAAATTGCAGCCTAACATTTTGAAGCGACGCTAATATAAGGTAAACATCAAAATACTTTCAGATGAAAATTTTAACCAACAAGTCACAAAGCCTACCTGTTTAATTCATCTATTAATATGCAATAATCAGGGTCAAATTAGCAAGAAACAGGACTTAATGAGGGTTGCGAGGTTGACTTGATTTCAAGAGTACACCATTTTGGTATCTAAGAGGGTTGGTTATACAGTACAGATGCAATCATAAGGAACTGACCAGCCCAATCAACCAGTAAGGTGAGAACTTTGGCTAAGTTAGGTATCTAATTTTAGTGATCCAGATCCCCACGAGTAGAGAGTCTTGCACTTACGAGCTTGTTCATTAAGTATTTACTGGATCTGCTACTGCTACTCACTAGTAATCCATCTATTGTGCCGTAGTCCAAGTCATAAACCCATTGTGGATCTTCGACAACTACATGAATTCCATTTAATTTTATTTTTCTCGTAATTCAAAACTCGCACAGTAGGCTTATATAACACATGCGGCAATGTAATTCCTAAATCCAGAAAGTATACCAAATTAATTAGAATCCAAAATTCAAACGACCAAGCAAAATCATCTACATAATCTCAATTTCACAAGGTTTCAACACTCACAAATTTAATCAAAATCGTCAATCTCAAGCAAATTTAATCGGTTCAAAACATAATTGACGAAATTTTTACCCATTTTTTAGGTGGAGGACTCCAATCCATCCCCAGTGGTAGAGGTGAAGTTCCGTCATGGCGATGCTTGGGAGGACTAATCTTCTGTTTTTGCATCATCATTGTTTATCTTTGAGGACGAAATCGACCGATTGATTTAATCGATCGATCCCTCAAAAGGAGAAAATAGGGTTTTGTTCGATCCGATCAAACAAAAGAGACAACTCATACAATGCGAACTGTGTGAACTGTCAAATGGCAGATGGAATATTTAGACGTGTGTATTCACTCTCTTGGTTTCTTCTCAATTTTCTCTTTGTTAAAAGTGTATATATATATCGAGGGAATTCAGAGGAAATTCAGCTACCAGTCCTATTTGACATGGATCTCACGCCAAAAACAACGAAAAGAAAAGAAAGAAAGACAAGAGTTCCACTTGCTATAAAGACTCGTGGATCTGGTGATACCGGTTTAACCCAGTGTGAGCCATTTACCTAGCCAAGATAAAGTTTTCGTTTTGTTTCGTTTGCAGGCAAGATAAACCTAGTTTAATTGGGGGCTCCATTAGAGGACAAAAAAAAGTCATCCCGCCCTAATTTAGGTTACCCCTTATTAAAAAAAAATGGCTAAAATGTCCCTAAATAATTAGTGATAATCTTACTTAATTAGAGTTTAACTCTTCTTTTTTTCAAATTTTTTGTTTATCCATGTGTATAAAAAATCGCTGAGATCATGGATAATTTTTTTTTTTTTTTGCCCAGATCCATATGGAAAATCGTCATGGTATTGAAGTGGTCCATTGACGACTCTAAACAGTCGTTAATGTTTAGACTGTTTCAGTGACGATTCTAAACAGTAGTTATTTTTTGTAAAAGAGTCGTTATCCGACTGCTGTAAACAGTCGTTAATGTTTCTGACAGTTTCAGTGACGACTCTAAACATTCGTTATTTCTTATAAAAGAGTCGTTATCTTCTTCGAAGAGTCATTAATGGCGTAAATATATGACAGTTTGGAGTCGTCATATAAAGATCAATACCCTGACGACCCTTTGGGAAGGTCGTTATTGTTTTTATTATGTATATGAACGACCATTAAAGTCGTTATTGTCTTTGAAGGATCGTTAATTAGGGTCATTATTTGAAGAAGAAGAAAAGTCAATGGTAAAACAGTATTTTCATAATCAGATGAATACGCCCCTGAAAATATTGGGGTGCAAATAAAATGCCATGACCCCCAATTAAACTAGAAAGATAAAGTTATACATTCCTCCCTCTAAATTAAAACTCCAAGCCAAGTTCGATTTTACATGGCTGCTAAAAGTTACCAGGGATGCATATTGGTACCCTCCATAGTAATCTGGCACCCTTATTAGTAATGATGAGATTTTATGCATATTCTTTAACTGATTTGTATATGAAAATTATGTAACTAGGGATGAAATTTTTAACACACTGGATAATTAGATAATTAGATTAATTGTTAACTAATAATTAGATTAATTGTAACTGCTTAAGAAATAAATATAGAATGTCAAATTAACAATTCATTTTTCCAGGAGAGTGTGCACAAAATTGAATAAAGTTGCCACGTCGCTTTATAGCTCATATGTCATTTCACTATCATTTTTTTTTCTTTTCGAATTTTATCGTTGATTCCGGTTATATAGATAATATTCTTAAACAAATTAAATCGTTGTTTTCTAGTGACAAATAAAACTTTCTTATTTGAGATATTTTATAAAAGGATATAAGTTTATGGTCAAATTAGGGTCTGAGTGGAAAAATCTGTCGTTAATGCATTTGATCGTTAATGAGATATTGGATTGTCAGCTATTGATCTAGGTGATATCCTCTCCACCTTTTCGAATCACATGACACATGTCGAGTTTTGGATTTAAATAATATATTCTCTAGAGGAATATTAGTCGCTTATTTTTGGAAAGGTGAAAAAGTTATTGTTGCTAATTATGTGCACAGTTTTTCGCATGGGTGTATTTTTCACCTCTCTCAGAGATCGAAGTTATTTATAAGTGGGTGTTGTACACCTTTTTTTAGGAAGTTGGGAAGTTTTCTCTTTCTTTAATGAGTTACTTGTTCATGACCCGTGTTTATCGGTCGTTATTACAGCTGTCTTTTAAGTTTTAGAGTGTGGTAGTGGAGGTAGTGTACCTGCTAAAGCGGTCATGTCTTTCCACTTTCTTTTTTCTCTTTTTATATAAAGATCTTTTTGGATCTGTAAAATTTTCTTCACAATGCTACTTTCCCCTTCTCCTTTTCTTTTCAGAGGCTTTTTGGGGTTTTTAAAACCTTGAAGATTTTTAAACCCCTCCGTTTGCTTTTCAACTTCCATTTGAAGTTTTTATTTTCATATTTTTCACAAAATAATTATAAACTACTTTAGGTCCATCAGTTTGGCTTTTCCAATATTTTTGTTATAGATCATGATTCTCAATACTAACACTACTCACCAATTTTTGGTGCGGAATAGTTTTATTTATGTTGATTTATCGTTACATTCTCTTGATAATATTTTTAAGTTTTTAGGTGTAGATGAAAAAATATAGAATTTATCAAGTACTGGTAGTTGTACAGGTCATACGAGCTGGAGCGTTGAGATAGAACCTAGGTCGAGGTCGGGCGAACGAGTCTTTAGTACGTGCAAGACTTGAAGGTTGTCATATTCCCATAATCATGTTCTGAAGACAAAGACTAAACCATGTGCACGATCTGAGTTTTGGAGCCCACAACAAAGAGTTAATTGGTTGAACCTGAATTGCAGGATTGACAATTTCACCTTCTTTACAAGTATTAAGAGCATATTTATTATCAATGGAGGCCTATGGTTGAGAAGAATTCATAGCATTGACAAATTTTACTTCGTTACTAATATATGAAGCATCTATTCTTTTATTGAAAAGACGATGGTACCCAAATACACCATGTTTTTCGTTTTAACCTATAAGTCATATACCTTGTGGGATCGTCTATAGACATAGTCGATACAATATGACAACAAGATATTTACTTGACAATAGTTACGGTAATAAACCAATTGATTATGGGATCTATGTCAACTAATTCGGAATAACAGAAAAGTGTTATTTACTTTATTATAATAATACAATTATAATGTGGAATAAAAGTAAATGACAAAGCAAGATTTTGTTAATAAGAAAAACTGCAATCTTGTAGAAAAACCCCGGGACCTAGTCTAGTTTTGAATACTCTCTGAATTAAGCCGTTATACAAAGAATAAAAGCCAACTTTGAATAGTTGAGACCTAGTAAACTATCCCTAGTTACTTAGTTCCCTTAGTATCCCTGCGTCTTCGACCTTCTGATCACGCATGTGAATCTCAAGACAGAATCCACTATCTTGATTTGCATTACCCAGTAAAGTCTTATGTACTCAACTCCTTTCCATCGTATTCCAAACAGTAAAGGAACAAATCTGTTTGATAACCGCTTCAATAATTTTTAGTATAAAGATATGTTGAGTCGATGAAAAAGTCTCTTATGTTTAATCTAATAAACTCATTTGTCGGGTAAGATCAATCTGAATTAATAACTTAGATTCAGATTCACAAATATCAGATTTGGATATTGAAGAGTACCACCAAATGATAGTTGTCGATCTATTCGACTTTATGATCAAATCTATCAAAGATAAATCTAATCTAAGTCGGATCCCAGCCGATCAAGATTTGTGCGCAAAATTTACAAGATATGAAAACTAATTAGATAAATTTTATTCGTCTTCAAATCTTCAGTAATCTTTAAAGTACTCACACGCAAAAACTTGAATCCTCTTGTGATCAATCATATACAACGGAGTCTGTTAATATAGTGGATTATCACAAGATGTATTTAGATATAACAACAGTTCTAAAGATCTCCTTGATACTTTGATCTAGTTTGAGTGACCCTTATGTTAGGAGAGAAAGCTCTCAAGAATAATCAAACTAGGTGCAATCAAAGTTTCAACCAACATTAGTCAATCAAATAAATAATCGAATACTAAAATAACAATGCAATTATCTAGTTTCCTACCAACGGTAATCGTAGAGCTTCTTGATCCCACAGAAGTCATTAAACGAGCGGTCGTTAGAGATTTCGCCTAATTAGGATACTTTCCTCTCCGGGTAGACGGCTCCACCATAAACAACGTGGATGAAGTTTTCCTGGCTCCAAATATAGTTGCAAGAAATACAAACTCAACTATTTATAGACCAAGGTTGTTTGGACAACAAGGAAATTCCAAAACCGAAAATATTCTCAAGATATGCAATAAGTACTAATTTTGATTTTCATGTTTCCAATAAATGTAAAAAAAAAAATCCGAAATTACTTATAGAAAAACTTCCAATATTAGCTTTTCACATTACTAATATTCCTTTTTCCATTACTATGTTTCAATTACTGGTAAATCAAAATATATAGAATCGAAAATCTTAACTAAAGGATTCTCAATATTTATATTTGGGATCACCTTGACTACCAAGGAATATCTTTGAAAAATTAAGAATAAGAATTGTGCACATGTTCAAATTATGTCGACATCCATAACTTTCCTATCTTGGCAAACCCTAATTCCAAATTCACATAATACCATGAAGTAGTATGTGAACTTGAGATTCGGTTTTGCCTCTGGGACCGGTTCTACCATGTCACCTATCATATGTTAAGTCTTGGTTCTACCAAGTCTCCAACATAGGTAGGGATCGATTTCACCTTGTCTCCTAATATTAGTTAAGAAATGGTCATACCAAGTTCCCGAAATAGGTCGGGATCGGTTCCACCATGCTTCCCAACATAAGTTAAAAATTGGTCATACCGACTTCCCAAAATGGGTAGGAATCGGTTCAACCATAATTCCCAACATAAGTTAAGAATTTGTCATTCCAACTTCCCAATATAGGTAAGGACTGGTTTTACCTAGACTCCCAACATAAGATTAAGAATTTGTTATACCATCTTCCCAAGGTAGATAAGGATCGTAACTACCTTGACTCTCAACATAAGTTTAAGAATCAGTTATACCACACATCCTACCATAGGTATGATTCGGTCATAAAAGATATTCATGAGAAACCAGACCAACATACCTATATGTTGATTTTCTTTCAATTACGAAACAAGTTTGTGCATGTACTTCCTTTAAAAAAATGTTATAAAATTAACATTGTTTCCTAGGATGAAATCACACATATATCACATATACACAATCAAGTAACAAGTTACATAGATTATGTTGATGTCCTACTTACGAAGTTCAAAATATAAGCGTTTTACTTCGTAATTCAATATTCTTTCTTAACACTTTGATCATAATAATATGACCAAGTCTAATACTAGAGTTTGATAAATGTATAACTTCACATGTTATGTTTTTAATCAAAAAATACTTGAAAAATACGTTAGGAATGGAAACAAGTTCAAGTCAATATTACTAACCTCAAGTGGAAGGATAATGTCTTCGTTGTAGTCGATACTTCTCCATATTCTTCAGGTATTCAGAGTAATACTTGTAAGTCTCAACATTCCTAGACTCTCTAGTCTAACCTAAACGAAGTAGAGTCTAATAATTAATCAAGCGACACTAGATGAGTTTTGATACTAAAATCTGACAACCAACCTTGACATACCAACGCTTGGTGGGTTCAACCGATCTATGGTCTAACACTTATAGCCCATTCCTTGTGTATCACGATTATTTCTACTTGCTTCTAGCATTAAGGTTAAATTGTTTAAGCTATCATTGATATTTTTCAAGTTTAAATTTTCTTCTTCCAACGTCTTGATTTTATCAAGAGCACTTGTTAGATCAGCCTCAATGTGTTTTTTCGATAGAGATAAGCACAATTTTTCTCTTCAAAACTCAATTATTGAGAATTAATCCTTACTTCATATTTAGCAAGTTTTTCTTCCAACCTTTTGATATACTCGATATCACCAACGTGATCATTTTCTAATAGTTCCGTTTGAGAAAGACTAGCAATTGCTTTGTCCTCAAGACTCTGTAATTGATGAGAAATGTTCTCAACCTCTCGAGATCTTGGAAAAGCCTTTCACATTCGGTAATCTTTGACTATAAATCATTTTAGAGGGGTGCACATTCAGTAGTCTTTTTAAGAGAGTATTAAAAGTCGTACAATAAGGAAGACATGATATCTTAATTATAGTGCAAAAACTTAAAAAAAAATGTTCCAGATAATTGATTATTTTAATGATGAAGGTACCTTCCTGACACCATTGTTGTTGCCGGTGAAAGATGATAACGGGGATCTACCTACTGCGAATGCTAATAAATGAGCTCTTTCGGTTTAGGAATTTCGATCATTTGGTATGTAAATAGCATAATGCATTATATTCCCCATTGTTCCATTAATATCAAGTATAGTGAAATTAATTAAAGTTCTTTTTGTATGTCCTTAAGCATTCTATACAAAATCCACTACAAAAATACTGAGTTTTAGTCACGCTGAAAAGGCGTGGCTATTAGTTTGAAATCCGTGGCAAAAGATATTTTGCCACGGTCAGCCTGCCGTAACAAATAGTCCCGTGGCTAATACTATTTGCCACGATGCTAGCCACAGTTTCGTTACAGTGGGTATTGATCCAAATCCATTAGCCACATGTTTTGCCGTGGGTAATTAATGGTAAAAATATGACATCATCCTCCTTTACTAGCCACGCTATTTCTTGTATATCGCGAAAACTTTTGTATCTAAAAATTATTGGAGAGACTGAATTTGAAACAAGTATCATCCGTCCAATAACATTTTATTCATAAAAAAGAATAATTTACATTATCCTCTTATTCATTATTATAATACTCGTCTCTTAATTTTTTAAATTATTTTACAAAAAGATAAGGAAAGAATGTAAGTAATGATAATATTCAACACAAACCAACCAGTTCTTCCTCCGCCTTGAGCTAGGAATAGTTTTTCTGGAGCTAAATAATATATTGACAAGGATTATAGTATCTTTGACTGGAAACAGTAATCCCCTCCCCAGAATGAGAACCAACATTGCTTGATTAGGACTGTTGAGGTGACTTGTCTAAATCTGATGCTGCAAGTGATGGAATATCACGGAGTTCTGTTGTGTCTGCAAATTTCCAGGCAAGGTACTTGTGAAAGTCTCTGCAGTTTAGTGGTTCAGGTACATCGTCATGTTTACCAGGAAGATGACTTAAAGGTCTAGCACATAAATCGAATGTCTTGCACAATTTGCTGACTTATCTTCTTTTTATTTTCTCCTTGAACAGCGAAAATAATAACTGAAAATACAATAGGGCATTGATTATGATAAGCAATAAAGCCTATAAGGCACTGCCAAGGACAACTAACAGTTTAGAGAAAATTTGATAACATGCGCCATTGAATATTATCTAGTGGCTGATATCTGGCCATCGGACAAATTCACCATTTCTGAATATTTGAATAAATGTTGGCCAATGTATACATGTAAAAAAATCTTAAGATCGGTCAACAATGTAACTCCTTTCATGTAGATCCTTACAGGGTTTTCCTTGATATCCCTATTGGACAGATTCATAAACTTAAACAATGAACAACATAGACAAAGTCTCATATAAATATCGAAGGACAAGTAAAGTTAATGGTTCATCAAGGGTGAAAAATGATGACAATCAAGTACCTGTTCAGTAATCATTCAAAGAAATATCATAATTCGCAACCTTGTTAGTGGGTCTGATATCCTCATGTGTGTCAGGGTCGCTTTCTGCAGCTGCGGAGTTCACATACCTTCACACAAAAAAGCAAAAAAACTAATATTACACCTACACATTTAGACAAACACAAATGCATGACTACAATGACATCAACATTGAAATCTAAAATAACAGTAATCAGGAAAGGAGAGAGGAAAACATAGACACAAACCAACACGAATGCATTCAAACATAGTAGTAACATTAGGAGATTCAGCTTTGTTCCACAAACAGATAGAAGTTTGTAATTTCAGTTTGCTATTGTGTTCATCATAATGAGTATCTGCATTTAAACCCATCAGTCATCGCAGTCAGAAAACACATACTGGTTAGTACTAAGAATTATAACTTCTTAGATTCAGAATGGAAGATCATTTACAACCAGGATTCAACAACCCAAATTAAATTGTCATATGAATGAAAGCTACATGACTTTAAGTTAGATTTCACAAAACCCATCATCACTTAAAGAAACGTCCCAAATACTTGAACTCCATTCATATGTATAAAAAGGAGAACTATACATGGTTTAATTCTACTTCGATACCCAAATAATATGATGAGAATAAAATGAAAACAACATATCAAAGCAAAAAATTAAACCCAATCAGATAAAACAACATCAAATGTTTATGTACCAAGATAAATTCGAAGCCTACCTATAATAAATACTAAGCTTGCCTTACCTGATCAATTACTAAACCACGAATACAAAAAAAATCCCTCATCACTTACAATCGATTTTCCTATGTCACATATGTAATAATGAAGAGGAGTTTCCCATCTTTTCCTATTTATCCATTCTCGTATTCATCTTCTTGGTCCAGTTGAGAAAAAAAAAAATGATAAGAAGCCATATAGATCTTGTTGATACTACAGAGGTATCCTATATTTAGAAAATCAATCCAAATGAACTGATTATAAGATCAGAAAATCAATTCAAATGAACAAATATATTTGATGTAAAAGCAACAACCTTAACTGGAATTTCAAACAAAAACCAATCTTTGGATCTAGATGAAACTCAAAACGCATGACATTCATAGACAGGACATCAAAGGAACAAGTAATTGAATTTCTTACCAACTTGGGAGATACAACTTGAGACCAAAATCGGTGAAGTCTTGCAGAGATGGAAGAAATTGATGGATTCCCTTATTCATAATCTGACCCATATCAAAAAACAGTTCAAATTAAAGAAGATAAAACTCTTACCCAAAGTAAAACAAAAATGAAAACCGATATACAATTAGGTTGAGTACACAAGATGAACAAATACTACACTACTTGAAACCCTAGTTTCAGAAAATCAAGGAAATAAGAAATAATTCTAAACAAACCCCAACTTACTTGAAAGAGTTTTCTTCTCTACGCAAACAGTTTTGGAGTATTGATTTTTTTTTTCTTTTAGAGCATAATCGATGAATGAGGAGTTGATGTGGGAACTGGGGAGTTATCTCTTTAGATGGAATCGTGGGTGCTCTCCACTTAACGCTTTATAGCTACGACATTATTTTCTCTGTCCCGAAGCAAAAGGCCCACAACACCCACGGCCCACCCTGCCGTCACTAGAGGTCATTTGCCAGACTAATAACTTATAAACCTGGACCCGTGGAAGCTTCACATCAGGCCGTGGAAAATGAGTGACCTATTTGCCACGATTACCAGTTTAGCGTGGAAATATGTGATCAATAGCCATGGATGAGAAGATCCGTGGCAATAGATATGTGGCTAATAATCTGTATTCTTGTAGTGATCCAATCTGTCCCTTATCATTTTACCCATTGAAAACTATTTTTATTTTTATTTTCGTCATAAAATCTTTGTATAAGACCAATACTTTATTTATCTTCTACAAAAAAATCAAATCAAATAATGAGATTAGTGTTCTTATAGTGCATAAGGATGAAGGAAATCTAGATATATAGCTTAATTAATCTTTGTAGAATAAGTCCACTTGGTGTTGGCGTCTTTCCATTTTGGAGTCTCTCTATATAAGTTGGTGTAAGATAAAAGATTTAAGTTCTAAAATATACCGAAACAACAAAACAAAAACTTCGAATTCTAATAAAATAAATAGATTTTCCACGCAAATAAATAAATAAATAGATTTTGTATTTCGTGCATTAGTCAGGTTCTTCTTGACACTTCATGTACTCAAAGAAAGGAGATGATACATAGTAGGAAATGACATTCCATATAAATAGAGATGCTCTTTTAAATAAGAAACTCAATCCCTGACACTTTGTGTCCTAGTTGATTGCTAGATTCATCATCTATTGACCTAGGTTTCCTCTAATAAATATAATTAGGTCTATGACTGAAAGACTTCACTTTAGGGATTCGTGAAGCCAGGTACGACTATCTTTATCTTAATAGTTCATGTATCCTAATCTTGATTTTATGTTATCGAGGTTCTCGTAATCTCTTTCAGGAAAGATAGATAGAAATTACAAAGTTTTGTTCGTCTTAGACTTTGTGATTCTTCAAGATGGATATCTGAAACTAGTCTTAATTGATAAGTTGAAGATTGTTCTTGAGAGGTGGTAAAGAATCCATACTTCTCATCTAAGTGAGTGTAAATGTTCCGGATTAGAGAGGTTTGCTAGATTTATCTATTGCAAACAGACTTTCAAGCCTTGATTTTTGATCTAAAAGGAATTCAAATACAATTACCTGTTAGAGGCAGATTGGTATCAAAAATCTTCACTTGGGTTGAAGCAACTCTTAGGATGTAAAAGGTGTCAACTAACGGAATCAATTGTGTAAAGCCTTGCGAGGTTCAAGAGATGTAAGGGGCGCAACTGTAACTGAATCGCTTGGAGGGTGGATTCGGTCTCAACTACACTCCAGTCTGAAGCCTGATAGCAGGCTACTGTCTATAGCGTCTTAATACAGTGTGGTGTTCAAATATGGACAAGGTCCTTGGGGTTTTCTGCTATTGCGATTTCCTCGTTAACAAAACTTATGGCGTCTTGTGTTTTTCCTTTTCGCATTATATTTTTTATCTTTATAATTGGATTTACACATGTTTGTACGTATTCAATCTTAATAGATACGTCTATATAATTGTGATACGAAACTTGTTTCTTGTAGAATTCACATCTTGAAGGATAGATAACAAGTTTATTACTTGGCAGAATTACGATTTGATTATTTGGATACGAATAGAATCACTAGATTGATCTTGCATATTTTTTTTGAGATCATCAAACTACTCTTCTTAACAATCAGGTTCACGAACTCTGTTGTCTATAAGTATTGATTGAGAAGTGATAGAGATATAAACTCTACATACATATTGTCAAGGATCATTAAGTTGGTATGCTTACAATTGTATTAGGTTTTGTCCATATAGGTTGCCTAACGGTTGGTGGTGTACTTGGTACCCTCTTTTTTTCGCAACTTAATAAAGTGGACTCTATCTCAGGATTCACCGCACATGCCAAATAGGTTATAGGAGGAGGGATACTGAGGAAACTAGGTAACTAGGGGTAGATTACTGGGTCTCAACTATATGAAGTTGGTAGTGTTGCTTGTATAACAGATTAATTAATTCAGAGAGTATTCAAAACTGGGATAGGTTCCTGGATTTTTCTGCATTTGTGGTTTCCTCGTTAATAAGATGTTGTTGTGTGCTTTTACTTTACTTTCCGTATTATAATTATTATTTTAGTTATAATAAATTAATTGCACTTGTACGTTAATAAAAACACTTGAGTTGATCCCTATAGTTAGGTTCGATTTTGATACCAAGTGTACACCTTGTGGTTGTTATCTTCTTGACAACATCTGTCTATATTAGATCACTCAAGTGTGCCATATAGGTTGATACTGAAAAGATTATGGTGTACTTGGTACCCTCATCATTTCATTGATATATCCAACTGTGATCACCAATCCAATAATCCACTTTATCTTTGGCTTTCACATCATATTTTTCAACTCATACTTACAACTATACAACTTATACTCATACAATAAGCTAGTACAATTTTTTTATTTTTTTTTATCTTGTTTTAGTTTTATAACATGCAATCAGTAGAATCACTAGAACAAAGAAATGTAAATCTTTTAAGGAGTACATAAAACATTTATTTATCACATTTTTCTTGAACTATCAGTTTTTTTGAGGTTCAAGTAATGTACATTTATCCATCAGCTTATTTCAAAACTTTTATTTATCAAGAGCGTTATGTTGAAAACTACGGTCAAGGGCAAAAATAGCACGGACATGCTTATTGAATTCTAGTACAGCATCCTTTAGATGTGAGATGGATCCAACACATGAGGTAATTCATGAGATTTATGCCCGCCATTCCAAGATTCATTCGTCTTTAGTAATATAATCTATGTAGAAAAGGAGTCGACCTGATAGATATTTAAAACTTACAAATCAATACCACACAACTAATAAACTTCGAAACAATCACTAATTCGTACAAAATTTACTCGTATATTTTTCCAGACTTGGTTTTTAAGAAAATACGTCAGCGGTATTTCAAAAGAGCTAGAAGTGAGGCACCCGATATTGACGGAGTGCACAAGATGTCATCTCCTGAAGATGCTCGATGAAGTTGGCATAACTATTAGAGCAACGCTCGGTTGAACCCCCAAGTTTTGATATCTCAAGTTTGTTTTCAATGCTAGATGATCAAAACTATATCATGATTTCTAGTATACTAACTCGAGTTTCGGACTAGGTTAGAATTTGGCATTTGAGTATTAGATATCACCCTTGAAAACTAAATATCGAAGAAGATATTTGTAGAACTTCTGTATCATGTATGTGAAGACTGAACCATCCTATTTTACTCACTATCTTACCATTCTATCTTTTTCAGAAGATGTCGTATGACTTTAATAGATTTACAAAGAAGAAATTTTTAAGTCAAGCTTGTCTTGTTAAAAATATCGAAATATGATTCTAATCAAAGATGTTCAATGATCCTTAACAATATTAGTTCTAAATAATTTATTGTGTGAATTAATATTTGGATTAATTGAAAATTTCCCACGCAAATGATTTCATCGTGCGAAATTCTTTCAAACATAATAAGAGAGACATCTTAAACTTTATAATATTTCTACTCAGGGTAGGTTGGCGAACCAGTTCGCAAACTGTAAGTTCATTTGGGAACTTTTTACGAACCGTTGTGAACTGAAATTTGAAAGTCGGTATTAATAGCTAGTAGTTGGCGACCCCGATTTACGAACTGTGGTCAACTGAGTTCGGTAGTCTTATAGGATTGGTGAACCAAATTCATGAATCATCGCACCCTGACTCGTGACAAGCCTAATAGTTCGCAAACTGTTATACCAACTATCCCAGTTTAAGATTTTACTATATGCTCAAATACTTATTTTTAAATATGTTTAGCATTACTAGATCTCTCTCAAACACTTCTAAGACTTCATTCATCACTCAAAAGCTTATGTGTATGCATCATGATTAAATTCTTGGGTGTTTCTTTGGAATATTTTCCAAACCGAACAATCATTAAACACGGTTCCAGAACCAGTTCCTAGTGTATATTCTTTTATTGTATTTTCAAGACCTAAAAGTGTTTGCTTGATTCTCAAGTTATCTTATATTTAATTCTAAGAAACATTTGTTCATTAAAAAATCTATAAGTAGAGATGATCTTTCAACTGAGAAAATCAATCCCTAACACTTTGTGTCCTAGTTGATTCTAGAGTCGTCCTCTATAGACCTAGGTTTCCTATAAGAAACATAATTAAGTCTATGACTAAAAGGCTTTGCTTTGGGGATTCGTGAAGCCAGGTTCGACTATCTTTACCTTAATAGTTCGTGTATCATGATCTTGCTTTTCTATTTTCGAGGTTTTCGTAATCTCTTTCAGGAAAGATAGATAGTAATCATAAAGTTCTATTCGTCTCAGACTTTGTGATTCCTCAAGATAGATACCTAAAAACTGATCTTAATTGATCTTAAGAGGTGGTTAAGAATCTAGGATGATCTTTGGGAGTTGTAAGTTCCGTATTTGTGAGGTTTGGTAGATTTTTCTATTGTAAATAGATTACCTTACCTTGATCTTTGATCTAAATGGAAATCAAATAGGCTTATCTGTTAGAGGAAGATTGGTATCAAAAGTATTCACTTAGGTTGAAGAAACTCTTAGGATGTAAAGGACGGAATCAAGTGCGTAGAGCCTTGCAAGGTTCAAGAGACGTAAGGAGCGCAACTATAACTGAATAGCTTGGAGGGTGGATTCGGTCTCAACCACATTCCAGTCAGAAGTCTTATAGTAGACTAGTGTCTGTAGCGGCTTAATACAATGTGGTGTTCATATTTGGACAAGGTCACGGGGTTTTTCTGCTATTGCGGTTTCCTCGTTAACAAAACTTCTGGTATCTTGTGTTTTTCCTTTTCTGCATTATATTGGTTATCTTTATAATTGGATTTATACAGGTGTTTGAGGGTGAAAACGGTTTCTGCTGATTTCGGTAATTTCGGGTGTGTGGGTGTGAAATTAATTTACACCCTAAACAATGTACTGCAAGGGAGTACTTTAGATTCGAGAGATCAATCTATACAAATCCGGCCTAAACCAAGAAATGGTCGTTCCAGACTTGCTTCGGTCACAAAGTGAATGTGAAGGGTTGGTTTTGGGAGGGAAGCAAAGAAAGTATTGAGACCAGAATAGTTGATTCTGGAAGAGTAGTTGTTTTACGACTTGTATCAGAAAGTGGGGAGCTAATAGATGGAGATCTAGCAAATGTTTTCTGGGTATTATATGTTCCTGACCTGAACTTATTTTTCGGTGAAAATAGGTAATGCCTATTTATACAACTCGAAGTGAAACGTACTCTAGTCTCATTAAGAAATAAAAAACGGGTAAGTAAATGGGAGGAGGTGGTAACCGGTAACGCCTGGAATTGATGTTCCATAAAAGAAAGTGTTTCACCATTACTCCCTGTATTTACTAACCGCATCATCCTTATGAAACTTTCTTATAACGGGCGTAGTGTCGCCGCACGCTGTAAACCGCCAAACTAATACCCAATGAGCATCCCCCAGTTTGTGATGCGTTGATGTCTCGAGTGTTTTCGTGGAAAACATGTAACATGTTATTTTTGTCCGGTGAGTTGAGCTTGGGAGACTTACCGGCTCGGTGGTTACCTTCGACGGTCGAGATTTTGCATCTTAAGAGGAAAGATAGCCATTGATTATTGCAACCCTTCGTTTGGTATCCAGTGGCATGAAAGCATGATCAATATGGATTTAATATGGCTTATTTTAGGCACGGCCAAAAGTTAGGGTTTTGGCTTTGTTTAGGCACGACTAAACTAGGTCCAAAGGTTTCCATGCGTTGGCTGGTAACCTTGGACGGCTAAGATTTGCACCTTAGATGAAAAAGTGGTCGTTGATTATTGCAAGCCTTCATTTTGGTAGAAGCATAGGGAAGGCCGGTATGGCGTGGCGTAGCAAGGTGGTTGGCATGCCATTGGCACATACGGCATGGCATGCCTTGGCGCGGTTTGGAGTGGCCAAAACTAGGGTTTTGGGCCAAAGGTTACTATACATTATTTGGCGACCTTGGATGGATAGGATTTGCATCTAGGATTGAAGGGTGGCCGTTGATCATCGCACGTCTTTGTTTTGGTAGCCGCATAGGGAAGGCCAGTATGGTATGGTATGGTATGGCATGGCAATGTGGTTGGCATACCATTGGCACATGTGGCATGGCATGCCTTGGCGCGGTTTGGCGTGGCCAAACCTAGGGTTTTGGACCAAAGGTTACCATATGTTGTTTAAAGACCTTGGACGGCTAGGATTTGCATCTAGGATTGAAGGGTGGTCGTTGATCGTCGCACGCCTTCGTTTTGGTAGCCGTATAGGGAAGGCCGGCATGGTATGGTTTGGCAAGGTGGTTGGCATACCATTGGCACATGTGGCATGGCATGTCTTGGCGCGGTTTGGCGTGGCCAAACCAAGGGTTTTGGGCCAAAGGTTACCATGCGTTTTTGGTGACCTTGAACGGATAGGATTTGCATATAGGATTAAAGGGTGATCATTGATCGTCACGCGCCTTTTTTTTGGTAGCCGCATAGGTAATGCCAGCATAGTATGGCGTGGCAAGGTGGTTGGCATACCATTGGCACATGTGGCATGGCATTCCTTGGCGCGGTTCGGCGTGGTCAAACCTAGGGTTTTGGACCAAAGGTTACCATGCATTGTTTGGCGACTTTGGACGACTAGGATTTGCATGTAGGATTGAAGGGTGGCCGTTGAGCGTCACACGACTTTGTTTTGGTAGCCGCATAAGGAAGGCCGGCATGGTATGGCGTGGCAAGGTGGTTGGCATACCATTGGCACATGTGGCATGGCATGCCTTGGCCATGCGTTGTTTGGCGACCTTGGACGGCTAGGATTTGAATCTAGGATTGAAGGGTGGTCGTTGATCGTCGCATGCCTTCATTTTGGTATCCACATAGGGAAAGCCGGCATGGTGGGTCCAATGCAAATGACGCAGATGGCTTGGCATAGTAGGGCCAAGGGTTTGGCACAGACGGCTTGGCATGGTGGGGCCAAGGCAAGGTGCGGTTGGCTTGGCATGGTGGGGCCAAGGGTTTGACATAACATTGGCGCATGGCGCGGCTAGCATGGTTTGGGCCAAGGCAAGGTGTGGTTGGCTTGGCATGGTGGGGCCAAGGGTTTGGCATGCCATTGGCGCATGGTGGGGCTAGCATGGTTGGCATGCCTTGGCGCTGTATACGTGGCTGGCATGCCTTGGCGCGGACATGTGGATGGCATGGTTTGACATTGGCACAGTGGTGCGGCTGGCATGGTTGGCATGCTTTGGCGCAGAGATGTGTCTGGCATGGTTGGCATGCCTTGACGCGGAGATGTGGCTGACATTGTTTTCCATTGGAAAAGTGGTGCGGCTGGCATGCCTTGGCGCGGTAGCATGAGAATTAGGGTTAGGCATAGATGATGTCGGTCAATGTTAAGGGTTCTGCCGTGGAACATGACCCATGTAAAAAAAAGATACCCCTGTAATTCTTGCGTAGGCATGATGATTGATTCAATAAATGTGATAATGGTCATAGTGATGCCATGTCAGTTGCATAGTCTTACGATTTTAACCATAAGCTAAAAACCACCATCAACAACTGGTTTGTATGTATTCAATCTAAGTAAATACGTATGCTTAATTATAATCGATTACGAGACTAATTCTTGTAGAATTTGTATCTTGAAAGATTGATAACAAGTTTAATTACTTGGCAGAATTCCGATTGGATTATTTGGATACAACTAGATTGATGTTGGATATTGATTTTTGAGATCGTCCAAGTACTCTGCCTAACAACCAGGTTCACGAACCCTATGTCTATATATATACTAATTGGGTAGAGGTTATATATATAAACTCTATATACATATTGTCAAGGATCATTCAGTTGGTCTACTTGCAATTGTATTAAGATTTGTCCATACAAGTTGCCAAACGAAAAAGTCGGGTGTGTACTTGGTACCCATGCGTTTTTACTAACTGAGTCACCTTCGGTAAGTACTATGATATATTCAAGTTTGATATAATATCAATTTGGGGTCCATCTACTATACAATAATCACGAATTCTTGAAACATTTGTAGAAGATGCACCATCGACTTTAACCTGGATCACACCATAAACGGCTATGGTAAAATCTTTTGTACAAAAAGAAGAATTCAAGCAATATTTTGATATCATAAAACTAACAGCATGTCAACTCTTTATGTGAAATTAGGTTCAGGAGATGTGAGCAGCTAACTCACATGTTTTCAAATTTTAAATTTATATAACACAATCTAGAGTACTCTGGTCGTACACCAAGTTTTGAAAAAAAATACAATGATGTTGTGATATATTCTTTAAAAAAAATGAATCGTTTTTTCCATGATTTACATTACATGCTAGTAATGCAGACTGTTATAGGTATATTGGGGGCTAGAAGTCGACTATAACAGGGCTCGTGCTCAGGGAAAAAAAAAACTTTCCCTCGATGTATGCAAAGAGTGGGCCAACGGAGATGGTGTATTATCTACATTTCAATGATGTGATCCTTAAGATAGCGGGTTAAGATAAAAGAACTAACAGTAGCATGGATAACATCAAAAAGAGGGGTCTAAGATAACATTACCAGCGACACCAACATATTTATGAAAAACATCAGCAACATTATTTGGCCTCTATGACCTATAAGAAATTATTGATCTGCAGATACCCAAAGCCAACTATATTTTCAAATGGACGGTACAGACTAATCACAATTTATTTTCTCTAGTTGGCTACATATATTTGAATACTTATTTATTCTTAATCTTCCAGGCCAAAAAAAATAAATAAAGGGACCAATAATTTTAAAAAAAGTTCTTCATTGGTTATATATATGTGTATGCAAATTTTACTCGACCCACCTTATTTTTCAAAAACTAAACTACTAACATGAGAAAGTGAAAAGGCGAGGGTACCCAAATATACCTCAAGATATTACTTTTCCTTCCTATAAGTCCTTTCCACGAAAGTGATTGTCTATGGACAGAGTCGAGACAATACAACAAATTGGTTCACACTTTGTGTGATCGTCTACGGATACGAGATCGAAACAATACAACAACAAAGTGTGTTTACTTGATACAAAGGTTCGAACTTAACCAAACACAATAGGATTCACGTATCAAGTAAATAGGAATTAACGTTTGTGCAATTTACTTTAATTATAATAAAATAATTATAATGCGGAAATATAAAGTAAATGACTGTTTAAAGGTGAAAATAGTTTCTGCTAATTTTGGTAATTTTGAGTGTGAAGGTGAGAAACTGTTTAAACCCTAAACAATGTACTTCAAGGGAGTACTTTAGATTCGAGAGATCAATCTGTACAAGTCCGTCCTAAACCAAAAAATGGTCGTTCCAGACTTGCTTCGGTCACAAAGAGGAGGAGAATGGGTTGGTTTTGGGGAGGGAAACAAGGAGAGTGTTGAGACCAGAATAGTTGATTCTGGAAGAGCAGTTTGGTTTCTACGACTTGTTATCAGAAAGGTAAGAGATCTCACGAGGAGAGCTAGCAAGTAAGTATTTCAGAGTGTTGTCTTGTCTGAATGAACTTGTTGTTCCAAAGGGAAATAGGTAAGACCTATTTATACAAGTCGAGGTAGAAACGTACCCTGGTCTCATTAAGGAGTGGGGAAGTAAATGGGAGGAGGTGGTAACCGTATGCATGGACTTGATGTTCCATAAAGTGGTTAACACATGGAACTGGTTTTCATAAAAATGTTAACGTTATGGAATTGATGTTCCATAAGGTTGTTAACTCAAGGCTTTATTTCCCATGAACGTTTCCCACAAAACTCCCGTATTTACTAGGCGCCTCACCCTTATGACACTTCCTTATGAAGGGCATAGTGTACGTCGCACGTTGTAGACCACCAAACCAATACCCAAAGAGAATCCCCCAGTTTGTGTTGATGTCTCAAATATTTTTGGAAAACATGTAACATGTTGTTGTGGCTTGGAAAGTCAATCTCGGGGAACTTGCTAGCCTGGTGACCTTCGATGGTCGAGATGTTACATCTTGAGAGGAGGGGCAACCGTTGATCGTTGCACGCCTTTATTTTGGTAGCCGCGTAGTGAGGTCCAACAGGGTGGCATGGCTAGGGTGTGTTTAGACTTGGCATGAGGGGATAAGGGTTCGCCATGGGCGTATGGCATGGATAGGGCCAGGGTGAGGGCGCTTAGCTTGGCATGACGTGACTAGCATGGCTAGGGCCAAGGAAAAGTGTGTTTGGCATGGCGCGGCTAGCTTGGCTAGGTTTGGTTTGGCTTCGCATGTAGGGCCAAGGGTTTTCCATGGTCGTACGGCATGGTTAGGGGCAAGGAAAGGGTGCTTGGCTAGTCGTGACGTGACTAGCACGGCTAGGACCAAGGCAAAGTATGTATGGCATGGCGCGACTAGCTTGGCTAGATTGGCTAGGTTTGGTTTGGCTTGGCATGTGGGGCCAAGGGGTATCCATGGGAGCATGGTGTGACTAGCTTGGTCTAGGTGAGGTTTTGTCTTGGCATGTGGGGCCAAGGGGTATCCATGGGCGCATGGCGTGACTAGCTTTAGCTAGGTGCATGACCAGACTAGGGTTTTGGGCCAAAGGTCGTGAGGGACCTTAGACGGCCAGGATTTTCTCCTGGGATTGAAGGGAAATCGTTGATTGTTGCATGCCTTTACTTTGGTAGCCGCATGGGGAAGGCCAGCATGGTGGCGCGGCATGAGGGGCCATGACGAGACGTGTTTGGAATGGCGCGGCTAGCTTGGCTAGGTGCGTGACCAATCTAGGGTTTTGGGCCAAAGGCCGTGAGGAGACTTTAGGCAGCCAGGATTTGCTACTGGGATTGAAGGACAACCGTTAATTATTGCACGCCTTCACTTTGGTAGCTGCATGGGGAAGGCCAGCATGGTGGCGCGACATGAAGGGCCATGGTGAGACGTGTTTGGCATGGCGTGGCTAGCTTGGCTAGGTGCATGACCAAGCTAGGGTTTTGGGCCAAAGGACGTGAGGAGACCTTAGGCGGCTAGGATTTTCTCCTGGGATTGAAGGGAAACCATTGATTGTTGCATGCCTTCACTTTGGTAGCCGCATGGGGAAGGCCAGCATAGTGGCGCGACATGAGGGGCCATGGCGAAACATGTTTGGCATGGCGCGGCTAGCTTGGCTAGGTGCGTGACCAAGATAGTGTTTTGTGCCAAAGGCCGTGAGGAGACCTTAGGCGGCCAGGATTTACTCCTGGGATTGAAGGGCAACCGTCGATTGTTGCACGCCTTCACTTTCGTAGCCGCATGGTGGCGCGACGTGAGGGGCCATGACGAGACGTGTTTGGAATGACATGGCTAGCTTGGCTAGGTGCGTGACCAAGCTAGGGTTTTGGGCCAAAGTCTGTGAGGAGACCTTAGGCGGCCGGGATTTTCTACTGGGATTGATGGGCAACCATTGATTGTTGCACGCCTTCACTTTGGTAGCCACATGGGGAAGGCCAGCATGGTGGCGCAGCATGAGGGGCAATGGTGAGATGCGTTTGGCATGGCGCGGCTAGGGCCAAGGCAAGGGCATTTGGCTTGGCTTGGTGTGACTAGCATAGCTAGGTCCAAGGCAGAGTGCGTTTGGCATGACACGACTAGCTTGGCCTAGGTGTGGTTGGCATGATTTTCCATTGGCACGGAGGTGCGGCTAGCATGGTTGGCATGCTTTGGCGCGGTTAGTGTGGCTGGCATGATTTTCCATTGGCACAGAGGTGCGGCTAGCATGGTTGGCATGCTTTGGCGCGGTTGGAGTGGCTGGCATGATTTTTCATAGGCACAGAGGTGCCGGCTAGTATGGTTGGCATGCTTTGGCTCGGTTGGTGTGGCTGGCATGATTTTCCATTGACACAGAGGTACGGTTAGCACGGTTGGCATGCTTTGGCGCAGTTGGTGTGTCTGGCATGATTTTCCATTGGCACAGAGGTGCGTCTAGCATGGTTGGCATGCCTTGGCGTGGTCGATGTGGCTGGCATGATTTTCCATTGGCACAGAGGTGCGTCGAGCATGGTTGGCATGCCTTGGCGCGGTTAGTGTGGCTGGCATGATTTTCCATTGGCACAGTGGGAATTAGGGTTTGGCTCGTCTTAACCCTAATTTTAAAAATATACTCGGGTAATTTATTTTAGAGATACATTAAAGATTTCATTAAATGTGCCTAGTAAATGCTTGTTGCTTTAAATGTTGTGACATTACTGTCTGCTAGGGTTTAGTGTTTTACGATTTTAACCCTAAGCTATAAACCACCATCAACATTAAGTCCCCTGCTTAGCTCGGAACAGGTTCCTTGTTGCGAGGTAAGCATATGATGGTGACAGACAAGGACGGAAACGAGGTGTAAATCATTGCAAAGATGGTCAGGAGAATCCGACTAACCTTTTGAGTGGTAAAGAAAGTTTTGGATTCCCATGTTGGCGGCCCTGCGTAAGTTGTACTGGGAACACAGACCGTGGAGTTGTGAGGAGAGAGTTACCATCTTGGTCTGTTCGTACACCTCCAAGGCAAGGGGGCGCGGTTGTGGAACGCAAAGCAAGTGGACGGCTTGGCTCGAAGGGCCACGAGGTGGCGTGGTCCTGGTTGCGGCAGTGACATGGTGAAACGTGTAGGGGCGACTAGGCGTGGTGGGGCCGCGGTGATGGAGCGAGGGATTGGATAGGTCCGCTGCAATGGCACACATGGGCGGCTAGGCACAGTGGGGACGTGATATGGCGTGAGTGGTCTTGGACATGGAAATTGGTCTTTGCGGGACCGGTTTCCTCTTTTCCCTTCTTGGCTCAAAATAGGAAATCCTTTCTTTGTTCAAACTCCCATGTACCATGTATATATAAAAGGAGGGTCGGCTTCTCTGTTTTTTTCACGTCTATTCATTCTTCGTGGTAGTAGTAAAGCAGAGCGGACGAGCGAATCCCAGGTACGCCTTCCAACATTTATCTTTAACTCGTTTTTTTTTGCTGGTGTAAACCCTAGTTGTAGGCGTACCTTTTCATTACCTTATAGAGACGTTAGCGTGGATTTTAGGTATTGTTTGCCTTAGCTTGTCATAACACTTAAGCATGGACACCATAGTAATGTTGACCGCCCCTACTCACTGTGCAAGGTAGGCGTGTGATAGTAATGGCCAAGTCTTCTCACGAAAGCCTAGTTTTTAGGGTTTTGTCCTTGTTTTGGTATGGCCGTGTGCATGGTTCCCATAGTGGTGCGCCTTCTTAGTCGGACGAGAATTCCATGCTGCAGGGTACAGCCTTGAAACAGACTGGCTTGCATCTTGGAAAAATAACTTTCGTGCATTTTCCGTAATAATTTCTCCTCGTAATGTTTTCGTTGTAGTTGTTTGGAAAGCGTAAGTACTGTGAGAGAATCTTTGTTATGATGCCGCTTGAGAAAAATTCTGCCATACCGAAGGATGTTGGTAACACCAAGCCAAACGTGGCTGATGAATTCTTTACGATAATCTCTGCCAGGAGAAGTCCTCTTAAGCATGTGCCGCTACTTCTGACCGGCCTGGAGAGTGAGGGAGGGGATCAGTCGGCTCCTCCCGGAAATGTGATACGGTTTTGTCTCCATAGGAAAGAGTATTCCGCTTCTTTTATTGATTTCAAAGCCCCAGTGAGTCCATTGCGTTCCTTCGAGAAATGGATGTGGTTCATGATGAGCCAAGAGCATTTAAGAACCGATTTGACCAAGGCGCAGATCCTTGATGTTGTTGCAGCTTCCGCAGTGCTTCATATTAGGAGAGATATTCCAGGCTTGGTCGCTTTTGTTTCCAGATGGTGTCCGGACACCCACATGGCCGTATGTAGATGGGATGAAATGACTATTTCCTTGGAGAGCGTGTATGTGCTGCTGAATCTTCCCGTAGTTGGAAAGCTTGATGTTAAGTTGTCTGCAGATGAAGAAGAGATACATGACACCCTGGTTGCGAAATCAAAAGGATTCGTTCGGAAAGAAAATGAGACGAAGTGCTTCTATGACTGATGGGTGTCTCAATGGTTTCCTGACGCGTTAGAGTCGAACCAGAAGAACAGTACACTTCATGTTGCGGCGTTCTTGGCTCTTTGGCTATCCAGAGATATTTTTGATGACGTCTCAGGCAAGAAAGAGATAATACATGGACATATTAAGTTTTCCATTAAATTGGCAAAAGGTGTCGTTCTCCCCATTGGCGGTCTGTTTCTTGGTTCTCTGTATCCACACTTGGATCAACTGGTTTCGTACATGCGTGTCTCGAACGGCTACATGAAAGTTTATTCATATGCTCATGTTGCATTTCTCCAAGCGTGGCTATGGTAGCACTTCGAGAAGTATTCCCCGAAACCATTGGCTATACTTCCTGAGTCTTGGGGTGGCTCGAGGATACTGCGCTGGTTGAACAGGCACCCCAAGACTGGTTCGAACCTGGTTGGACCTCTTGAAAGCTCGCACGCAGTTAATTTCCGTCTGTGGGCTCCGGTGTATGGGTCTATAACTCAGGTCACTACCTTTTCTCCTGTTCCAAACATGTCTTTGACTTCTGATAAAGAGGACCTGAAAGCAACCTCTTACAACATCAATAGAGTGGCTCGGCACATGGGTTTCGATCAGGGGGTCCCACTTGTTCGTCAGCCGGTCGTTCCGGAAGTCCTATTATCGACTGTTATTGATCCTAGTGCTCTCACGTCAGGTAAAAGTCTCCCTTTCCTGCTCGCGGAACGGAATCCATCAACAACCTCCAAGTATAACACATTCTGGCAGAGTGAATTTCTCATCATCGAGGGATTTGTGAAAGCCGTAGTGGAGAATACTCGTGGTAGGCCTTCTGCCGAGATTTTAGCAAAACATCCATTGTTGAGAAATACTCCTTTAACCAAAAGGAAACCCGTCAGTCTGGTCGTGGACAATCCCCAAGTGAAGGAGCGAAGGTCTAAGAATCGTGTTGGTGGTCTTCAGTCGGACTCCACGATTCTACCGACTTTTAGTTCGTCTAACATGCGAGTATGTACGGCTCTCCTCTTGACTTTAGCTTGGAACGTTTATATTTTTGTTCCTTTTCTGATAATACGTTCTTGTATTCCGTACAGGGTCTCAGTAGTACGAACGCCTTTGCCAAACTTGCGAGCGGTCAAAAGGCATCATTTTTCGAGACAAAGAGTAGCATTGTCGAGCCTATCCATAGTGATGAAGGATCCGAGGAGGATGAAAGTTCTGAGTCTGGTGATGGTGAGAGTAGTTCTTTCGACAATAGTGTTGAGTCTTCCTCTAGTCAGTCTGAAAGTGAATCAGTGAGTCTTCTCCACGTTTTCTTCTTTCCCTTTTTTTTTTTTTGCAGTAAAACTAAATCTTGATTTTTAGGAGGAAACCGTTCCTAAGGATGATCTTGAAGTGGAAGACCACCAGAGCGAAGACGTAACCGTACTTCCTACTGCAAAAACTGCACCAGCTAGCGATTTGGACATGGAGATTCATCGTCCCGAGGGCGCCGCCGTGACTCAGGTGGAGGAGGGAACTTCGGGGGGTGAAATCATAGTTAGGGATCTCCTGCAAGTTGCTGATTCAGTTGCAGGTGCCACCTTTAATCCTCCGTATCTGGCCCCTTTCCCATGTCATGTGTTGATTGGTGGATTTAGCATGCCGTCCAAACATGCGACATTGTACACCAAGATTTGGGAAATCTACGGTCACATTACTACGGCTAAGAAGATCACTAGTTGACATGCGTTGGTCAAGCGTGTGGAGGAATCCTTGTCTTCGATTGATGAGATGTGCAACATGACTGGTCATACTGTTTCTGAGGATGTAATCTTGAGCTGGAAGTTCCATCGTGACATGTGCATGGGTTTCGAATTAAACATTCCTTGGTTCGTTGAAGGTCTCTCTGATGTTGAAAAGTTGCTGGTCAAAACAGTCGAAGGTCCTTCCGCAGACACGGTGGATAAGCAGGAAGCGGAATTCAGAAAGTTGTGCCGGCAACTGAAATTGAAAATGACGGCTCTCCAGAGCAAAAAGGAGGCCTTCGCCAAGAGGAGCAAGCCGTTGTTGGAAAACTTTCCTTGAATATATATCTGTCTTTTTGGACCTCTTACCTTTAGTTTTTTTTTTCTAAAAGGAAAATGAGACGCCTGGTTTTTGGTTTTTGATTTTCTGGATTTCTCAGGTTAATAGATAAATGATACCTTGACGGTTTTGGATTATATATTTTTTTTGAATGAAATGCTTAAAATTGATTTGTTTAGGATTATTTTTTATTGTGATTGAAAGTGAAACAGACATCCCAAGAAAGACCTTGAAACCGTGCGTTGGTAGATGACATGGGGTAAACTACGTATCTTGTTTTGAAAACTTGAAATAGAAAACCACGTATCTCACTAGGTAAGACTTACTCGGTTTTTAGGTCTCCAGATGAAAAGTGGACCTTCCGGGTGCAAGACCGAGTTTTATGGGAAACACTGAAAAGTCCCCCATCGTTATTGATCCGTCTGATAACCGAGCCATTGATCCTTGAGCGGATTATCTGCTCTTATTCCATGGGAAGTCCCCAATCATCCCTTGTCATGTCATGACTGATAATCGAGTTGTCAGGTAACTGAGTCGGAGTTGATCGTCTTCCTCTACCATCTTGACGTCTGGATCGAAGAATGAGATCACTGGTTGAAAACTGACATTATAACTGAAAGATCGAACCTCCCACTGTGGCCATCAATTGTTTATAGGTGAAAATAGTTTCTGCTGATTTTGGTGATTGCGGGTGTGAAGGTGAGAAACTGTTTAAAACCTAAACAATATACTGCAAGGGAGTACTTTAGATTCGATAGATCAATCTGTACAAGTCTGGCCTAAACCAAAAAATAGTCGTTCCAGACTTGCTTCAGTCACAAAGAGGAGGAGAATGGGTTGGT
Source organism: Papaver bracteatum (assembly GCA_023529315.1). Lineage (NCBI taxonomy): Eukaryota > Viridiplantae > Streptophyta > Magnoliopsida > Ranunculales > Papaveraceae > Papaver > Papaver bracteatum. The sequence goes on along the minus strand of JAJJWX010000447.1, from coordinate 2,328,444 downwards.
TTTGGGGAGGGAAGCAAGGAGAGTGGTGAGACCAGAATAGTTGATTCTGGAAGAGCAGTTGGGTTTCTACGACTAGTTATCAGAAAGGTAAGAGAGCTCACAAGGAGAGATAGCAAGTAAGTATTTCCGAGTGTTGTCTTGTCCGAATGAACTTGTTGTTCCAAAGGGAAATAGGTAAGACCTATTTATACAATTCGAGGTAGAAACGTACCCTGGTCTCATTAAGGAGTGGGGAAGTAAATGGGAGGAGGTGGTAACCGTATGCATGGAATTAATGTTCCATAAAGTGGTTAACGCATGAAACTGTTAATGTTATGGAATTGATGTTCCATAAGGTTGTTAACTCACAGCTTTATGTCCCATGAACGTTTCCCACATAACTCTCATATTTACTAGGCGCCTCACCCTTATGACACTTCCTTATGAAGGGCGTAGTGTACGCCGCACGCTGTAGACCACCAAACCAATACCCAAAGAGGATCCCCCAGTTTGTGTTGATATCTCGAATGTTTTTGGAAAACATGTAACACGTTCTTGTGTCTAGGCAAGTTGAGCTCGAGGAACTTGCTAGCCTGGTGACCTTCGACGGTCGAGATGTTGCATCTTGAGAGGAGGGGAAACCGTTGATCGTTGCACGCCTTCTTTTTGGTAGCCGCGTAGTGAGGTCCAACAGGGTGGCACGGCTAGGGTGTGTTTAGACTTGGCATGAGGGTCCAAGGGTTCGCCATGGGCATAGGGCATGGCTAAGTCCAAGGTGAGGGCGCTTGGATTGGCATGACGTGACTAGCATGGCTAGGGCCAAGGCAAAGTGCGTTTGGCATGGCGCGGCTAGCTTGGCTAGGTTTGGCTTGGCTTGGCATGTGGGGCTAAGGGTTTTCCATGGTTGTACAGCATGGTTAGGGCCAAGGAAAGGGTGATTGGCTAGTCGTGACGTGACTAGCACGGCTAGGGCCAAGGAAAAGTGTGTTTGGCATGGCGCGGCTAGCTTGTCTAGGTTTGGTTTGGCTTGGCATGTGGAGCCAAGGGGTATCCATGGGCGCATGGCATGACTAGCTTGGTCTAGGTCTAGTTTTGGCTTAGCATGTGGGGCCAAGGGGTATCCATGGGCGCATGGCTTGACTAGCTTTGGCTAGGTTCGTGACCAGGCTAGGGTTTTGGGCCAAAGGTCGTGAGGGGACCTTAGACGGCCAGGATTTGCTCCTAGGATTGAAGGGAAATCACTGATTGTTTCCTTCCTTCACTTTGGTAAAAGCATGGGGAAGGCCAGCATGGTGGCGCGACATGAGGGGCCATGGCGAGACATGTTTGGAATGGTGCGGCTAGCTTGGCTAGGTGCGTGACCAAGCTAGGGTTTTGGGCCAAAGGTCGTGAGGAGACCTTAGGCGGCCAGGATTTTCTCCTGGGATTGAAGGGCAACCGTTGATTATTACATGCCTTCACTTTAGTAGCCGCATGGTGAAGGCCAGCATGGTGGCGCGGCATGAGGGGACATGGCGCGGTTAGCTTGGCTAGGTGTGTGACCAAGTTAGGGTTTTGGGCCAAAAGCCGTGAGGAGACCTTAGGTGGGCAGGATTTGCTCCTGGGATTGAAGGGAAACCGTCGATTGTTGAACGCCTTCACTTTGGTATCCGCATGGGGAAGGCAAGCATGGTGGTGCGGCATGAGGGTCCATGGCGAGACATGTTTGGCATGGCGCGGCTAGCTTGGCTAGGTGCGTGACCAAGCTAGGGTTTTGGTCCAAAGGCCGTGAGGAGACCTTAGGTGGCCAAGATTTGCTCCTAGGATTGAAAGGCAACCATTGATTGTTGCACGCCTTCACTTTGGTAGCCGCATGGGGAAGGCCAGCATGGTGGCGCAGCATGAGGGGCCATGGCAAGATTTGTTTGGCATGGCGCGACTAGGTTCACGGCAAGGGCGTTTGGCTTGGATTGGTGTGACTAGCATAGCTAGGGCCAAGTCAGAGTGCGTTTGGCATGGCGCGGCTAGCTTGGGCTAAGTGTGGCTGCCATGATTTTCCATTGGCACGGAGGTGCGTCTAGCATGGTTGGCAGGCTTTGGCGCGGTTGGTGTGGCTGGCATGATTTGCCATTGGCACAGAGGTGCTGCTAGCATGGTTGGCATGCTTTGGCGCGGTTGGTGTGGCTGGAATGATTTTCCATTAGCACAGAGGTGTGGCTAGTATGGTTGGCATGCTTTGGCGCGGTTGGTGTGGCTGGCATGATTTTCCATTGGCACACAGGTGCGGCTAGCATGGTTGGCTTGCCTTGGCGCGGTCGGTGTGGCTGGCATGATTTTCCATTGGCACAGAGGTGCGGCTAGCATGCCTTGGCGCGGTTAGTGTGGCTGGCATGATTTTCCATTGGCACACGTGGGAATTGGGGTTTGGCTCGTCGTAACCCTAATTTGAAAAATATACCCGAGTAATTTATTTTAGAGACACATTAAATATTTCAGTAAATGTGCCTAGTAATTGCTTGTTGCTTTAAATATTGTGACATTACTGTCTGCTAGGGTTTAGTGTCTTACGATTTTAACCCTAAGCTAAAAACCACCATCAACAATGACACAACAATATTTTGTTAACGAGGAAACCGCAAATGCATAAAAACCCCGGGACCTAGTCCGGAATTGAATACTCTCAGGATTAAGCCGCTATACAAAATAATACCAACTTCTTATAATTGAGACCGAGCAACTAAACCTATAGTTCACCTAGTTCCGTCTGTATTCCCACGCCTCCAACTTGTAAACAAGTCCTGTACTTGGACCAATTCCTTTGGTTCGTATTCCAAACAGTAAAGGAACAACAAATCTATTTGGTATCAACTCTCTTCAACCAAGTGATATGAGTTGCGCAAAGGTTTCCTTGTTTATCTTAACATAAACTCCTTTTCCAGGTTCCAAGATCTATCTTATGTTCAATCACCCAAAGGCAATTGTTAAGATTAAGACAACAACACTCTTAATCCAAAGAATTTTGTTGATGCCGATCTTCCTCAATTAATCAATCCAATCTACCACAAGGATAAACCGATTATTAATTGGATCCTCTTTTTCCCAAACAATTACTGTGCACACCAAAGATTATAAACACCAAGTCAGAAACCTTCTATCTCTTCTTCGTATTTAAATCATCTTAGATCTTCAATAAACACCAGCACACAACTACTTGAATCTCTTGTGATCAATCACACACAGAACAGAGTCTGTTAACAATGGATTATCACAAGATCATCTTTAGATCTAACAACAGTCTAAAGATCCCCGTTAAAACTTTAAACTAGTTTGAGTGAATCTTATATCAGAAGAGAAGATTCTCAAGCATAAACAAACTAGGTGCAATCAAGGTTCAACTACCGTTAGTCAATCAAATCAATATGAAAACTAAATATAATCCTCAATATCTAGTTTCCCACCAACTGGTCGCGCTAGAGCTTCTCAATCCCATAGAAGACTTTAAATTGAGCAGCCGTAAGAGATTTCACCTAATTATATTACTCTCCTCTTCGATAGGCGGCTTCACCAGTAACAAAGAAAAAATAGGAAGTCTATTGTTACACAGGATTAGTTTGCTAGAAATGCAAACTCAAAGTATTTATAGACAAGGAAGTTTGGACACCAAGGAATTTCCAAAACAGAAAATATTCTCAAGATATTTTTCATTACTACACCAAATTTGGTTTTCATAATTCCTGTGAATGCACTATCCAAAAATACTGATCGAAATCTCCTTGGAAAATCTTTAATTAGCAAATGCACATTACTAATTCTTATTTTCCATATATAATTAAAAACCCTTAATTAAAAAGATTCTTAACTTATTTAAATTCGATCTTGGGATTCACTTCCTTCTTAGCCTTTAAGGAATATCTTTGAACAATATAGAATAAGCATTAATGCACTGTGTTCAAAGTGTGTCGATATCTTACTCTTGCAAGTCCTTTTTCATACTTACTCACTTCAAACCGATTTACCACACTTCCAAACAAGTTTAGAATTAGTTTATATGACTTTCAAGAACTATGTGATTGATCAAGTAACACTCAACCACAAACCATGGGTTTAACGGTTCTAACAAAACAAGTTTCGGTTCTACCTCCATGTGAGTACTATGCATAGTTACACTAGCTTACCATAATTCGGCTGACTAGGTACTAATATCGGTTCCCCACATATATTTGGTATCTAACTTGTATGCACTGCATATGCCCATAGGATTGGTTCCCCTTTCCAAAAACGTGTTGCACATGTTCATAGGATCGGTTCCCCTTTCTTCCATAAACCTTGTTGCACCTCATACAAGGATCAGTTCCCCTTGTGATGCACTGCACCTCTTACTAGGATCGGTTCCCCTTCTCCAAATAATTAGTCATACACTCACAAACCCGATCAATACACCAGGTGATTACTTAAGATCGGTTTCACTAATAAAAGTCATACCAATACATAAGTCAGGCCTCATATGAATAATTTTACCAAGAACACAAACAAGTCATGAGCGGTTATACTAATCACACATATTGGTCATTCATAAGATATGCAATAAAGAACATCCCCAATAATGCCTGAAGATTTCCTTTTCGGTTCACAACACATATTATGAACTTACTTCCTTAGAACACATGTAAACATTGTTTCCTAGGATGAAATCCTCACCTCATACCTATACATAATCACAATAGCATTCATACGATTATGTCGATGTCTTATATACAAAGTTTAATGGTTAATCAAGAAACTTCAAATTGTATTCATTAATACTATGTCTATCTAGAGTGTTCATACTTCACAATTTTATGTTTTCAATATGCACGACTTGAAAGATACGTTAGGGAAGGAAACAGTTCAAGTCAAATATCACAACCCTCAAGTGGAAGGATGATGTTATGGTTGTAGCTCCGTTCTTCTTCACTTCTTCAAGTCTTAATGTAATACTTGTAATGTCTCATCCTAATACTTTCATGCTAACCTATATGAAGTTAACTTTAGTACATTTAAATCAAGCGACTCTTAAATGAGTTTTGGTTCACTAAAATATGACAACCAAACCTGACATACCAACACTTGGTGGGTTCAACCGATCAATGCTCTAATAATCTCCCCCTTTTTCAATTTTAGTGACAAAACTCTTACAATCATATGGATAAAAGAATTACAAGAATTCATTACACATACGCTTGATTCCCGAATCCAACAGCACAAAACCTGCATTCATTCAATCCTTAAAATGCAGCAGCTGCACTATAATAACAAAGTTCATACTCCCCCTAAAGGTGAGATAGGTAGATTTTCAATCCGCACGTCTTTGTTATCCCAAAAATATGATATGTTACTCCCCCTTAGACTATGTTTTTCCTCATTCATTAGATAAACGTTCAAGTACCATTGTCCTCTTCCCTAGTGACACCAATCAACCATAAAATTGATACCAACATCACCTGTTTACTCCATATATTTATCCCCCTTTTTTTCATAAAAATGACAAAAAAACGAAAAAATAAAGGACAACACGAAAATGATCTTTCAAATCTCAAAATAGACTTGAAACCTGTTGAGTCAAGCACGAGGGTTCCACATACCATTTTTGATAACCAATATCAAAATTGAAACTACAAGTAATTACGTTTTGATATATTATCATGGAAATAATTGCCCGAAGCAATTTTTTCAACTAGTTTAGCAAACCAAAAATCAACTAAGCAAGTTAGTTCCTTTGCTAAACCGATTGTATAAATACAACCGCTTCATTCGATAAGACCAAAACAAAGATAAACTCCATTTTTCTCATCAGGTTCTAATTATCCATATAACTTAGACCTTTAGATTTTAAACAAGCCAAATACTAGGTTAGTTAACTAGCATTTCCTTGTTTAGGCATTCGGCTAGACTTGAATAACCGAAACCTCTACTTTGATAAGTCTAACTAAGATCAGAATTAACTTAGTTTATCTTATCCGGAATCGAATTGGACTAAACAACTCATCCCGTCAACATATTCATTCGTTAAGCCATAAATAATTCATACAAACCAATAAATCAACTTGCATAATTATTCACCTCAACAGGAAAGCAATTGAAACAACATATATATCAAAGTTTCACTATTGCACCGAAATTTTGTAAGCCTAAACAATTGATACTACACAATAAAGCAAAATAACAATTGTTTTACTTAACTGGAAGCAATTGAATTAACATAGACATTAAAGCACCGCAATTGCGCCAAATTTTGTAAGCCTAAACTATTGATATCACACAACAAAGTAAGATAACAAAAGTTTTACTTAACCGGAAACAATTGAATCACACAAACATCCACACATATATAATGGAATAAACACATCAATTGTACCGACAATTTCTTTTAAGCAAAAGCAATATATATATCAAATAAAAATAGGATTTTCTTAAAACAGGAAAACAATTAACTAACAAGATTGTTACCTCAATTTCACATCCAACTTATCCAAATATGATCGCATCGTTTTCTTCTTCCGGGAGAATTGACATCGAAATACCATTATGTTATCATCCTTATGCAAAAACAAAAGAATAACAAAAACTAACCTTTACCAGAGAAAGGTTGAAAATCAGTTTTAACAATTGCAAGCAAAAGTTAAAAACCGTCGAAACACATATTCGTTTATGCTAAACCAAAACCGATTCAACATATTGTGACTTTTTCACATATTATTTCTACAGGAACCCCTCATGATCCTTTGATAAAGCCTACCAACATGGGCTAGAACTTAATACTGTTAAATCAAAAAGTCACCCAAACCATAAGGGTTCACAACATATTATGAGATCGAATATCAATGTAATAAAACCGAAATCAAACATCCCATAAACATACATAGAAAAAGAAAATAAAGCATTAAAGTACCGTCTATGTAAATCAAAAACTATCACAAGAAAAATTATAAATCAAATAACTTTATTCATAATAGTTTTTAGGGTTATTTTGTTTTTGGTACTCAAGTTTTGACCAACTTTGCTGTTTGGTCTAACATTTGTCCAGCTTGGGGTTTGGTACCTGAAATAAACGTTGACCTGCGTTGACTATGTCAAATGATGACATGTACTTATTTTCTGTTAACTAAATTTCTAATTTATCTAATTACAAAAGTATATTTATCTTTACTAATAATGACCAACTAAGTCCTTAAACACAGGTAACACGTGGACGTTCTTCACCCATTTAAAAAATCAAGGGATGAGATTAAAGAAACATGTTCTATCATGTTCTTCCCAAAATTGAAATTGAAGAACACTAAAAATTGTCGTCTTGATTTCACCTCAATTACGATCTCTCCAACACCACCGCAAAAAAATCAATTGTTATTGTTGTTAATCCATCAATTAAATGTGCTCATTCTCACAAACACAGCTCCATTTAGATTTAACCTTGGATCATACACAGTAACCCCAATTTGCATTTCAATGTTTGATGTACCCATAATGGATGTCACTCCATGAACAGATGTTTAATCCCATTCTATGATTCACGTTTAAGATCTATCCCATCCCACCAAGGAAATCGAGACAACAACCACCGGTACAAACACCTAATTTCAGACCGACAAACAAACTCCAGCTTCCTTCTATAAAACACCCTTGTAATAGCTCTCCAAACTGATGCAGTTTCGAACCTTGCCATTAAAATCGAACCCATCTGTTTAACTCACCATGCATCTTCGTGGTTTAAATCAGTACCACCTCCTACCATCGACCAATTTCAGTTTACATCAAGTAATCCCACCTGTTTTAAATCCTCAGATCCAAACCAATACCCCAACTGTAGATGTTGTACGATTCATTATTATTAATACTCTCTTGGATTAGTAAAATCTGAACATGAAATAGGATAAGAGATTTCACTCACTTTTTGTTCTTCCTCTTTATCTCCTGATTCTAATTCCAATCTTGAATATCTTTTTTTTTTTGATGCTACGAATCCTTTTTGTTTTATGGAAACAAATAAAGAGCATGATAACGGCCATCTAAACGGTGTTAGATAATCATAATTTATTTAAAATTATTAGTAATTAACAAACGGAAGTTATGTTTGACATAGTCAACGCAGGTCAATGTTTATTTCAGGTACCAAACCCCAAGATGGACAAATGTTAGACCAAACAGCAAAGTTGGTCAAAACTTGAGTACCAAAAACAAAATAACCCTAGTTTTTATTCAATAGACTTATACAATCAATGAAAGAAATTATAAATTGATGTCTATTTTTCTCATCTTATTTTTCAAAGATCATCTTCAATTTCCTCAAATTTTTCAAGATCTTCATCAACAGCATCTCGACTGATATCTCTGATTCTACACACAGTACCTTGATTATGTTCACATGCTAGAGTATTAACCTTTTGATTAATATTACGATAAAACTCCATGTTACCGATTCCAAGTTTGATCAGTTTTTTTTTGTTACGGATAACAGTTCTTAGAAGTACTGCCTGTCTATGATGAGTTTCTATGGTACTGAGGAGAACCTAACGAAGATTGATAATATCAATCTTGGCATCCAAATTGTTTTGGACAAGAAGATTAGTAACATCTTCCTTTTCATTTTCTGTATCTTCAGAACCAGATTTCTTGAAGGTATTATCAAGATGAATTGTTTCCTTAGAAGTCATTCCACTCAAGGCTTTTAGAAGGCTTGATTGAGATCTGGTTTGAGAATATATCCTTTAGTATACTTTTTCAGACACGCTGGGTACATATACTTGAAATACCTTTAACACATACCAAACATACATATCAACCTTAAATAAATAATTCTAGTCAGATTTGAAAAGATTTTTGCATCTAATGTGTTATACGCAACTTCCTCAAAGAGATTATCTTCGAAATTAGTATCATGGGATATTTCATACCACAATCCTTCTTACACGAGTTTTTGCAACACAACCTTTCTACTCATAAGATTATCAAACGTTCTTAAGGTAGATTGTGTAATATCTCTATGTTGAATAAGAGATGTTATTAGGATGCTAATTGCCCAAAATAAGCATGTGCTTCCTTACATCCGAAGATTGTGCAAAGTAAGGATGCACATTCTAATGCGTTTTAAGAATTAGGATGAGGATTTACCTCATCAAGTCCCCTTATTGAAGGTACTTTCTCCCGATCTTGGGTGTTGAACCCTTCCTCTTGATTAGGATTATTTCGAGATGCAATCTCTTCAAGTATATCCTGAGCCCAGGATGGAATGTTCTCTGAACTAAAACCTGTGTGATCAAGATTAGCCATTTGACTAATTGTTAATGTCTTTTGTTCTAGACATTCTATATGTTCCCTTAAGGTATTCATTCCTTGATGGAAATAATTTTCTAAACACTTGTGTAGGACCAGAATATATCTACAACGCTATTCCTGCGATATTAACAACGCTTCTGCGAGCGTCACTACCAATTCTTTAACAACGTTTCACGAGTGTCACAGAATACCCAAAAGAAACTGACGATGGAAGAAATAAGAGAAGAATATGTTGATCCTGCGATGATCATCGTTCTTGCGATAGAGAATATTATAGCGATCGCGATGATATCGCAGAATAGATCCGAAATAGGAGGAAAACTTAGCTGTCATCCATTATGTAAATCCCTATATAAAGGGCTCGATAGATCCAGAAAAGGATGATGTATTTTTGAGAGTTGAAAGAGTCTTGAGGAGAGAAAAACTTCAAGAGAATATTTGTAATCTTGATTTCTCCCAATTCTGTAAGCATTTCTGAGATTTGAATAGTAAAGTGTCGTTTAAATCTTTGAAGTTTAATTGATTTCCAATAGATTTCTATAGAATTTTTTTAACAAGGGTGTAGTGTGGGAATTCCTGCAACTACATTTTGGCGCCCGAAACAGGGAATGAATTAACGAAAATCGAAGAAAAAACGAAGAAGAAGATAAGAATTGTTCAAGATTAAGGAAAGTAAATCGGTGAGATAATTGAAGGAAGAATGATCAGAATCAAAAAGGATTGTAGAAAATTGGAATGTGATATGGTAACAAGAGAAATGGTTGATAGATTTCATAAAAAAATTAAAGGGAAGATACATAAACGGGATTTTGAAGGAAGGAAGATTATGGCAGTGGATAAGATATCATTATTGAAAGATTGGGAAAAACAAGAAATCACGTTTACAGCAGCAGAAATACCAGAAGAAGATTTAAGTCATACATCTCCATTGGTGGTCACAGTAATCACCATACCAATGAGAAAGGAGAAATCAATAAAATTTGTAGAAGAATGGGCTATGAATAGAACTTTGGTAGACACATGAAGTTCTGTAGACATGATATTTTATCATACCTTCAAGAAAATGGGATATAAGGATGAAGAAATGTCTCATTCAACATATCATGTTCATGGCTTTGGAAAGTCTTTAATAAAACCTAAAGGCGAGATAGTGGTACGAATTCCACTAGGAGAAATTGAAACAAAAGTATCATTATGCATGGTAGATGTAGAATCGATGTACAATATGATACTGGGAAGACCGTGGATACATGTAATCAAGGCTGTAGCATCAACATTGCACCAGTGCATTAAATTTCCTATGCCCAGTGGAATTGGAGAAATTAGAGGAGATACGGATTCTGCAAAATTATGTTACCAAATTGAAGTGAAAAATTGTGAAAACCGTCCAAAGTTACGAAAAGCTCGTAGAAAACTGGCGAGAGAATCAAAGAAGGAAGAAGAGTTTAAAGTTTACATGATGAGAGAAAAGGAGGGAAAAGGAGTGCCCAGTGACATTTCGCGAGAGGGAGAAGAATTCACGAGAATTATGAAAACACCAACACCAATGGGAGAACCTGAAGCCAGTTACACTTATGCGGAACCAACAAAAGAAGTAAATATTGGGAGTAAAGAAGAGCCTAAAATACTAAAAATTGGGACTAGAATGGAGGCAGATGAGGAAGAAAGAACTATAAATCTCTTACGAGAATATAAAGATATCTTCGCGTGGAATATGGATGAAATGCCGGGAATAGATCCATCAATAGCATGTCATAAATTAGAAATCAACAAAAATGTAAGACCATTCAAGCAAAGAATAAGAAAAATCGCAACAACATACCATTCTCAAATAGAGGAAGAACTACAGAAAATGCTCGATGCAGGAATTATAAGGCAAGCAAAATATCCAGAATGAATTGCAAATATGGTGGTGGTCCCGAAGAAGAACAAAGGGATAATAATTTGTATAGATTTTACTGATTTAAACAAGGCTTGTCCAAAAGATAGTTTTCCATTGCCAGATATCCCACAAATGATTGAATCAGCAGCGGAAAATGCAAGAATATCATCGCTGGACGGATATAAAGGATATAACCAAATTCCTCTCGCTGAAGAAGATCAAGAAAATACAACATTTTTTGCTCCAAGAGGGTTGTATTGTTACACAAAGATGCCATTTGATTTGCGAAATGCTGGAGCAACATATCAAAGAATGGTGGAGAAGGTGTTTGCAAAGTGGATTCACAAAACATTAGAAGTGTATGTAGATGATATGCTAATCAAAAGTAAAGAAGCTTAAAATCATGTGCAAGATTTGAAAGAAATTTTCGATCAAATGCGGCAATTCAATATTAAAGTGAATCCTGATAAGTGTACTTTTGGAGTAACTTCGGGAAAAATTTTGGGGTACATTGTATCAAAAGAAGGAATACAATTTGATCCACAAAAGGTGCAAGAAATTCGCGATATGGCAACACCAGCAACAATAAAAGATGTACAAAAATTGAATGGACTCTTAGCCTCGCTAGGGAGATTCATTTCGCGATCTTCAGATAAATGCAAATATTTTTTCGACATATTAAAGAAGGGAACAAAATTCAAATGGACGGATGAATGTGAATGGGCTTTTCAAGGAATCAAAGAACATTTAGTGAACATATCTATTTTACAAAAGGATGAGCCAGGAGAAGAATTATTGATCTATCTCGCAACAACCACATACGCGCTAAGTGCAGTATTGCTGCGAGTAGACGCAGGAGTAGAAAAACCAATCTACTATATCAGCAAAACATTCAATTCTGCAGAAAGAAATTATTCCATGATTGAGAAGTTAATTCTAGCATTGGTGCATGCAACTTTCAAGCTTCGCATTTATTTTCAAGCACATAAAATCAAAGTATTAACAAAGGTGCCCATTGAGTCAGTGATGAAAAATTCAAAAAGATCAGGCAGGGTTGAGCGATGGAACGCGTAAGTAGGACACTTTGATATCCAATATGAAATCCTATCTTTGCCAAAATCCCAAGTCATCACCGAATTCTTAGCTGAATTTCCTTTAGAAGATGATGAAGTTGTGGAAGAGATGATGGATGTAGAAGAGGAATGCGGAGATCCAAAAGAGCTATTAACAGAAACCGACAGATGGGAAATATTAGTGGATGGATCATCCAACGGAGAAGGAAATGGAATTGGAGTTATTTTCATATCGCGAGAAGGAGAAAAAACAGCTTTTTCATTTAGATTAGAATTTGCATCCACTAATGAAATAGAGTATGAAGCTGTGATCCATGCTTTAAAATTCGCGATAGAAATGAATTTGGAAAATGCCGGAATCACCAGCGATTCACAATTGGTTATTCGTCAGATAAAAGGAGAGTACACAACAAATGAACCATCCCTGAGAAAATTCAAAAGACTCGTTGAAGAATTATCTGTGAAAATTCCAAAAATAAAATGGAGACACATATCAAGGAAAGATAATAGGCCCGCAGATGCTTTCTCTTTCATATCTAGTATGATGAAAAATCCATTGGCGAGATGCATAAAAATTCAAACACTTTCATTTCCATCGATAAATAAAGAAGAATAAGCGACAAATGTAATGATGGTATAAGCTGGCAAGGGAGAACCTACGAGCAATATCACAGATTGGCGAGAAGATCTTCATGCATACTTGGCGAGAGGAGAAATTCCAAGAAATCGATTAGAAGCACACAAGTTGAAAAGTAGGGCAACCAATTATGAGCTAAGAAATGGAGTGTTATATCGCAGATCTTTTAATGGACCATCGCTAAGATGTTTGACGAGAGAAGAAGGACAAAAAGTATTAAAGATGTTACATAGTGGTGACGCTGGTAATCACAGTGGAGGAAGATCTTTAGCATATAGAAAAAAAATGCAGGGTTATTACTGGCCGTATATGCATGAGGATGCAAAGCAACTCGCAAGGCGTTGCGATTATTGCCAGCGATACGGAAAAAAGATACATGCACCAGGAGAACCATTATCATCTTCAACAAGTGTATGGACATTTGGGAAATGGGGGTTAGATATTGTGGGACCATTTGTGCATGGTTCTGGACAGAGGAGATATCTGATTGTCGCAATAGATTATTTCACAAAATGGGGAGAAGTAAAGGCAGTACAACATATTCGCGATAAAGATATTTTTACATTCATCTTTGAAAATATAATCTGCAGATTTGGGATTCCAGTACAATTAGTATTTGATAATGGAAAGCAATTTGAGGGACAGAATATAGAATTGTTACTCAATGCATTTAAGATAAATTGTGGAAAGTCTACTCCTTTATACCCACAAGCAAATGGTCAGGCTGAGGAAAATAATAAAACAATCGCAGATATCTTGAAAAAGAAGTTAGAAGGATACCACAAAGCTTGGTGTGAACAGGTGCATAATGCAATATGGGCCTACAATACAACTAGACGAGAAGCTACTGGAATGTCACCTTTTTGTTTGACATATGGAGTTGAAGCTTTGTTACCAACAGAAGTCGCTATTCCTACAACAAAAAGAGAGGCTTGGGAAAGAAATCTAAGTGCTGGAATGATTTTAAATAAATTGGATGAATTAGAAGAAAAAAGAGAAAAAACTTTGCAACATATGGAAAATTACCATCGAAGATTAGCTCGTGAGTACAACAAACGTGTTAAGAAATGTGAATTTCAACCTGGCGATTTAGTGCTGCGAGAAACACCAAGTTATCAGCGAGAGAGTGGTGGAAAGTTTGCGAGAAAATGGGATGGACCATATATCATCAAAGAGATAATTGGAACTGGGGCATACAAACTAATGGATCCTGAAGGAAGAGATGTTGGTCAAAGACTCGATAGACCATGGAATAGATTATTTCTGAAAAGGTATTATCAATGACATCTTCTACAAGATAAGAGATACTGGTATGTTATATGATGAAATAGGTAATAAATTCTTCTATCTCTATTTACGACTGAAAAATTCTTCTGATAACAAAGCACAACAAAAACAGCGAGCATTATCGCAAGAAAAGCGAATAAAATTTCGCAGAGATTAAAGAATTGGACGAACCTTTATGGCGTTCACACTAGTTCGCGAATAAAATTTCGTAAGAGGAAAATGTAAGACCTAAAAGCGCGTCATAGGAGGGGGTATCTCTTGACATGATTCAGGGGTAAGGTTATACCGCTGCTGGATCCTGAGTCATGCAGATGTTGGGGTTAAAGAAAACCTATCCGGGAGAGGGATCTTGGATTTCCAACTATATATGGTTATACCCTGGTTGGACGACCGAGAATCTCTTCCAAGAAGTGCAAAGTATGACCAAGGCGCCGAGGTACACGGTTGAGCCAAGGGTGCCAAGGGCGTACGAAACTCCCTTTCCATTCTTGGTAAGTCTTGGCTATGATGCACTTGGCCTGAAGAAAACCCCACTTAGGGTGCAGTCTTGTAACTATAAGCCATATAGTCATAAAGGACAAGAGGCTGCGAAAACAGCTGGTTGTTGGTAAATCTGAATGGGAGGATCTAGTCTTGTATGTCCGATGTGCCCTCCTTGAAGGGGCAACTAGGGGGAAGATAAGGGCGGCACCCTCCATTAGGGAGTTGATAAGTGTCTTAAGACGACAATGTCATGGGGCTTTATGATCGCAAGAACATTTAGGCCTGTCATATTGTTGCGTGACGTAAATTATACAGAGGCAACAAGCCAAAAGTTAAGATGAGATCAATGGGTTTTTACATGAAAGTGTAAAGACGTCCTGCGATTTCATCGCAAGACGACAATGTCATAAAGCTAAATTCTTGACATTTTATATTTATCATATTGTCGCAAAGATTTTGAAAGAACATGGATAAGACAAGATCAAAGGGTCTTTACATGCAAATGTTAAGAAATCCTGCGATTTTGTCGCAGACAGAAAAAGTTTGGCAAAATAAGACCTTTACCTAGGAAGGCAAAATAAGACCAAAAGAATAATCTTACCAATTAATTATTCCATTTTAAGATTGCAGGAAGTATTCATTCATCGCAGAACCATATATAAGAAGGCAAATTCATCACATCGCAGATTACTTCAGAATTTTTCAGAACATCGCAGCAATATTCATTGTATCACAGATATATTCATACTTTCGCGAAAAATGCAACAACACAATTCCTTAAAGAAGATACAGAAAATGATTCACCATTTCAAGAAAGATAATGAAGGGCAAGTAAGGGAATAGAGAAGTAAGATTTCATTATCTTCCTTGAAAATATTCAAAGTAAGATAAATTGAAAGTTAAATTCTAAAAAGTCTCAAAAATTACATCGCTCGCAAGAAAGAAGAAGAAAAAGAAAGCAAAGATAAAATTCAAGTTTCAGCGATGGCTTCACCAGATTTATTCTTCTTGCTCATCAGATTTATTATTTCTGCCAGAATTATCAGCTTCTTCAGCATCCTTTTCATCATGAGTCTCTCCTTCTTTTAACTCTTCATCAACATTTACTTCGCCACTCGCAGCTGCTTCTTTGGGAGGACTTCTTTTTTCTTCTTCTTCACCATCTTCTTGAGTGGTATTTTCTTCATCATTAATAAACTCTAAATCTTCATCCATGGGAAGAGGAATTTCATCATCATCAACCTTTAGAGGAGGAACAGATACAGGAGGGAGACAATTGGAGAGCAGAATCTCGTTCACAAGAACTTCAGCACTGAGGTGGACCTTGCTAAGGAAACTTCTATCACGATTCCTAATCTCTATGTTTTTAAAGTACTCGAGATAATCAAGTCTTCTTTCTGCTTTGTCGCGGGAATCAAGATAATTAGAAACAAGAGACTTATTTTCTTTGCGAACTTTATCCAATTTAGTGGTCAGATCAGCGATGGTAGAATGAAGATTTCTTTCGGATTCTGCGAGCAACAAAATAATAAAAGATCAGTTAGACAAAAATTTCACAATGAATATAACACAAAATTTTATAAAAAGATCAACAAGAGAGGCAGTCAATCGACTACCTTCTTTTTGCGAGGTTAAGTTTTGGATTAATGCAAATAAACAGTTCTCCCATTGATTCATGGCATCATCGAATTTATCGCCAACCATACCCTTCAGGCGAGATTTCATGCTTTCTTCTTTGTTGCGAAGATATGAGTTTTCCTTTGCTAATAAAGAATGAGATTCCTTTAATTGAGAGTATTGGTCTTGAAGTTCGTTGGCTCTTAAACTAAGAGTTAATCTACCCTTGATAAGTTTATCCTTATCGGCATCAGATGATTCAGTTAATCCCTTGAGCTCATTCTTAAGAGAGCGAAGAGATTTCTCTTGATTATTACATATGCTTTGAAGATTACT
The DNA here is from genome assembly GCA_023529315.1 of Papaver bracteatum. Classification (NCBI taxonomy): domain Eukaryota; kingdom Viridiplantae; phylum Streptophyta; class Magnoliopsida; order Ranunculales; family Papaveraceae; genus Papaver; species Papaver bracteatum. Next base: position 2,311,859 of record JAJJWX010000447.1, on the reverse strand, counting down.
TAATTGCTGCGAGGAAATCTCCATCAAGCTTGAAAATCTATGTTTTTCTTGGGACAAAGTCTTATTCTCATCTGATAAAGATTCCATCGCCAAATTAGCCTTAAAAACAAGTATGAGAGGCGATCAACCTCGCCACTTAATAAATTCTGCCTTTACAATAATTGATTATTCTCATTAGTAAGATTATTTATGTGATCAATTGAATAAGTGTAAAGATTGTCTAGTCTAGTATGTTGATCCATCCAAGAATCTATTTCAACGCGAGCTTCTTCAGCGATAGATTCAAATTCGAGTCTTTCTATGAAACGAGTCCGATTTGAAACTAATATATGAATCAAGAATTTCAGAAGGAAGCCTGAGTACAGAAAATATAAAAGTAAAACAGAAAAACAAAAGAGCAGAGGTAAGAAAAATGTACCTTTCAGCTCGTTATTTTTTCTACGAAGATTCTCACAGTCTAGAGAAGAGTTGCGGAGCATATGATTCAAAGTATCACACTCAACAGTTTTAACTTGAAGGATTTTCCTCAGAGCTTCAATCTCATTTTCCAAAGATGCTCGCGAAGCATTACCATCAGAGCCAAAATACTTGAGTAGAGTCTCGCAAGCTTCATGTTGGAGAGGGTCAGTAGAAGACTTTCTAGCATTGTCTAAAATGTTAGACAAGATTTTGAAAGCAACATCAACACTTGCAAAAGTTTCGTTTGATGAAGGAAGGGGTGTAGAAGGTAAAGTAGTAATGAGAGCAAGTTGACGATCATTTGTGATGGTTGAGTTGTCAGAAGGAGTATGTGGAAAAACAACAGTTGAAGGCCATAAAGGACTATAAGGAGTCTCAGTCACAGAAATTTTAGAAGCTTGATCTGTCAAAGGATCAGAAGAAGTAGAAGTATGGGTAGCGATATTCTCGCAAACAAAAGTAGAAAGATTTGGTTGCGATGGTGTGGGAGTAGTCCTCACGGATGTTAGCGTGGGAATCATGAGATTCTCCCTAAGAGTCTTAAAGTGGCGAGATATTTTGGGAGGCTTAACAGGGTTCTCGTCATTCTGCGAACAATAACTCAGATAAGAAACAGAGGCAACAATATTGTTATTAGGAAATATAATATGTTTCTTACTACCTTATCATTCGCAGAACTCCTCTTCTTCTTCTCTGCTAGTCTTTTGCGAGTATTAGGGTTTTGAGCCGTGGATTGTGCGTTAGAGATAGTTCCGCTGAAGAGAAGACATAACATGGAAGTTATGAAGAATCAAATAAGAAAAATTGGAGAATGAAAGTAAAAATTGGCTTAAATAAATGCCATAAGTCAAGAAACATACCTTGATGATTCCATTAGAATAGTAGCAGAAGGATATGAAGAAGAAGAAAAGTTGCAGACGGAAGACGAAGTAGAAAAATAAAGAAGATGAAGAAACGGAAGAAGAAAATTAGTTTTGAAACTTAATTCTACCTTTTATAGGCAAAAGGGGGTGGGCCTATTGAGCAGAGACGTGTCAATAAATGAAGGAATTAGCAACACGTGTAAGAAAGGCTAGATTAAGGGAGTCTTGTCGAGAAGAAAATATAAAAGAGAAAGAAGTTGCAAGGGTAATAAAGAATATTGGTTCTCATGATATTCTCTTCCTCGCAGAAAAGACATGAGAAGAGGTGAGATGTAGGACCATAATATTGCTACAACGTTATTCATGTGATATTAACAACGCTTATGCGAGCGTCGCTACCAATTCTTTAACAACGTTTCACGAGTGTCAAAGAATACCCAAAAGAAACTGACGATGGAAGAAATAAGAGAAGAATATGTTGATCCTGCGATGATCATCGTTCTTGCGATAGAGAATATTGTAGCAATCGCGATGAGATCGCAGAATAGATCCGAAATAGGAGGAAAACTTAGCTGTCATCCATTATGTAAATCCCTATATAAAGGGCTCGATATATCCAGAAAAGGATGATGTATTTTTGAGAGTTAAAAGAGTCTTTAGGAGAGAGAAACTTCAAGAGAATATTTGTAATCTTGATTTCTCCCAATTCTGTAAGCATTTCTGAGATTTGAATAGTAAAGTGTCGTTTAAATCTTTGAAGTTTAATTGATTTCCAATAGATTTATATAGAATCTTAACAAGGGTGTAGTGTGGGAATTCCTGCAACTACAACTTGTCTAGATATACATTTTGGCATGTTCTAGTAAGAAGATCTTCAGTAAGGACCTTATTCCTTATTAGTGAGTTCTCCAGCGAATGAGTAAGAGATTCACACTTTGTAGCCTACAGATGAACTTTATTACACAAGTTCATTATTTCTTCCTTGTAATTAATCAGATTGTTTTGGAGACTGACTGTATATCGTTTTTCTTCACAAATCCTTATATTCAATTGAACTATAAGTTCTATGACATTGTCTAGACTATCAATGGTTTTTCCCTTTTCTGAAAGGTTTTCGATTTGATTGAAAAATCTCCTCATCATCTTCCCAGATTCGGAACTTGGACATATTAGAGAATCAAATCTCTTTCCAGATGATTTTTAGTCACAAATTGGACTCGAATCCAAATCAGGTTTTTTGAGTTTTGAACCCAACCTTTTCTGATCAGCAACCTGATATGCCATTGAGTCTTTAGTCATAGACTTTTTCTTTTCCTTTCGAAAAGGCTTTTGAGACCGGTTTTTATTGGCTTTCTCTGAGATGTTATTCGCATTATCTTGTCATACGTTAACTGAGTTCTTCATAAGTTTATCTTTGCTTTTCTTACTTTGTCTCATATCTTATAGGATGGATCGCTCCAAACACGGATTGTTATATCCTTTCGTGTTTGCCTGCTCTGATACCAATTGAAAAGGCGAGGGTACCCAAATATACCTCGAGCTATTACTTTTCCTTCCTATAAGTCCTTTCCCCGAAAGTGATTGTCTATGGACAGAGTCGAGACAATATAACAAATCGGTTCACATTTTGTGTGATAGTCTATGGATAGGAGATCGAGACAATATAACAACAAAGTGTGTTTACTTGATACAAAGGTTCGGACTTAACCAAACACAATATGATTCACGTATCAAGTAAATAGGAATTAACGTTTGTGCAATTTACTTTAATTATAATAAAACAATTATAATGCGGAAATATAAAGTAAATGACACAGCAAGATTTTGTTAACGAGGAAACCGCAAATGCAGAAAAACCCCGGGACCTAGTCCAGAATTGAATACTCTCAGGATTAAGCCGCTATACAAAATAATACCAACTTTATATAGTTGAGACCAAGCAACTAAACCTATAGTTCACATAGTTCCATCTGTATTCCCACGCCTCCAACCTGTAAACAAGTCACGTACTTGGACCAATTCCTTTGGTTCATATTCTAAATAGTAAAGGAACAACAAATCTGTTTGGTATCAACTCTCTTCAACCAAGTGATATGAGTTGCGCAAAGGTTCCCTTGTTTATCTTAACATAAACTCCTTTGCCAGGTTCCAAGATCTATCTTATGTTCAATCACCCAAAAGCAATCGTTAAGATTAAACGAACAACACTCTTAATACAAAGAATTGTGTTGATGCCGATCTTCCTCAATTAATCAATCCAATCTACCACAAGGATAAACCGATTATTAATTGGATCCTCTTTTTCCCAAACAAGTCTTGTGTACACCAAAGATTATAAACACCAAGTCAGAAATCTTCAATATCTTCTTCGTCTTCAAATCTTCTTAGATATTCAATAAACACCTGCATGCAACTACTTGAATCTCTTGTGATCAATCACACATAGAACGGAGTCTGTTAACAATGGATTATCACAAGATCGTATTTAGATCTAATAACAGTCTAGATCCCTGTCGAAACCTTGAACTAGTTTGAGTGAATCTTATATCAGAAGAGAATATTCTCAAGCGTAAACAAACTAGGTGCAATCAAAGTTCAACCACCGTTAGTCAATCAAATCAATACGAAAACTAAATATAAATCGCAATATCTAGTTTCCCACCAACGGGTCGCGCTATAGCTTCTCAATCTCAAAGAAAACTTTAAATTGAGCGGACGTAAGAGATTTCACCTAATTAGATTACTTTCCTCTCCAATTGGCGGCTTCACCAGTGACAAAGAAAAAATAGGAAGTCTATTGTTACGCAGGATTAGTTTGCTAGAAATGCAAACTCAAAGTATTTATAGACAAGGAAGTTTGGACACCAAGGAATTTGCAAAACCGAAAATATTCTCAAGATATTTTTCATTACTACACCAAATATTTTTTCCATAATTCCTGTGAATGCACTGTCCAAAAATACTAATCGAAATCTCCTTGGAAAATCTTTAATTAGCAAATGCACATTACTAATTCTTATTTTCCATACATAATTAAAAACCCTTAATTAAAAATATTCTTAACTTATTTAAATTCGATCTTGGGATTTACTTCCTTCTTAGCCTTGAAGGAATATCTTTGAACAATATAGAATAATCATTAATGCACCGTGTTCAAAGTGTGTCGACATCTTACTCTTGCAAGTCATTTTTCATACTTACTCACTTGAAACCTATTTACCACACTTCCAAACAAGTTTAGAATTAGTTCATTTGACTTTCAAGAACTATGTGATTTATCAAGTAACACTCAATCACAAATCATAGGTTTAACGGTTCTACCAAAACAAGTTTCAGTTCTACCTCCATGTGAGTATTGTGCATAGTTACACAAGCTTACCATTATTAGGCTGACTAGGTACTAGGATTGGTTCCCCACATACATTTGGTATCTAACTTATATGCACTGCACATGTCCATAGGATCGGTTCCCCCTTTCCAAAAACGTATTGCACATGTTCATAGGATCGGTTCCCCTTTCTTCCATAAGCCCTGTTGCACCTCATACAAGGATCGGTTCCCCTTGTGATGCACTGCACCTCTTACTAGGATCGGTTCCCCTATTCCTAATAATTAGTCAGACACTCACAAACCCAATCATACCCCAGGTGATTACTTAAAATCGGTTTCACTAATAAAAGTCATACCAATACATAAGTCAGGCCTCATGTGAATAGTTTTACCAAGAACACAAACAAGTCATGAGCGGTTATACTAATCATACATATTGGTCGTTCATAAGATATGCAATAAAGAACATCCCCAATAACGCCTGGCGATTTCTTTTTCGGTTCACAACACATATCATGAACTTACTTCCTTAGAACACATTGTTCCCTAGGATGAAATCCTCACCTCATACCCATACATAATCAGAATAGCATTCATACAATTATGTCTATGTCTTATATACAAAGTCTAATGGTTAAGAAAGAAACTTCATATTGTATTCCTTAATACTATGTCTATCTAGAGTGTTCATGCTTCGCAGTTTTATGTTTTCAATATACACGACTTAAAAAATACGTTAGGGAATAAAACAGTTCAAGTCAAATATCACTAATCTCAAGTGGAAGGATGATGTTGTGGTTGTAGCTCCGTTCTTCTTCAATTCTTCAAGCCTTCCCAATACTTGTAATGTCTAATCCTAATACTTTCAAGCTAACCTATACGAAGTTGACTCTAGTACATTTAAATCAAGCGACTCTTAAATGAGTTTTGGTTCACTAAAATATGACAACCAAACTTGACATACCAACGCTTGGTGGGTTCAACCTACCAATGCTCTAACAGAAAGTACTACTATTAATATTTTTCTTTATTAGGTTTTTGGTAAATTGGACAAGAATTAGAAATACATTATACTAATGCTTCCTTCTGTGAAGATCATGAGGTAAAGAACTTTTAATTAGTTTTTTTATTTTCAATTTTATTACGAATTTGTTTAAAATTTTCAATAATCATTAATTTAACATTTGTGTATGCCAAATTATTTTATGTTGTTTGTACTTAGTGAATCACAATTACCATTGAGTGAGCTATGAAGAAGGTTATTTCTTTGTCTATGCATCATTTCTATAATTCAAGTAATTTGGTCTAATTTTTCTTCTCATCTTTGTTCAAGCAGAAGTATGAGTGGGTTTGTGAATTTTTATTAAAAATTTTCTTCTTATAAAATCTGTTCCATTCTCTTACATATAAAACTTTAGATCATATTATATGGCCGAAGAGGCATGTATTTTTGACTAAAAGGTTAATTTTACTAGAAGATACTAATATTTATACATCATTCTTAAAGGTATTTTTCGATGTGCAATAATAATAAAAAAATGTTGTGTAATTTTTCTTGCACCCCCTATCTTAAATTTCTGGCTCCGCCCCTGCCTGAAATTTGATTGTAGTTTTAGGATTATATAGAGGGTTTGATTAGTGGGTTTTGTTAGAGCAATTACCAATTTTTGTGCAATCCTCCTCACATACAGCATGTCGATTGTTTATTTTATTTTAAAGATGAAAGTGTTGTATAAATGTTGGCCTAGTTTTTTTGTTGTTAGAGGTGTTCTTAATTTTTATGTAGTTCAAAACAGACTCGACTCCTGAATTCGAGAAAAGTAAATCTTCTTCTACTTCATGCCGATGGAGGATGATGATAATAGGAGTTGAATAGGAGAATCACCACCGATTACATGCCAAGTGTACAATAAAATTCTTTGTAAACTTAAACAATCTGGTTTACATGAAGTGAATCATCCTGATTTTGATGATAAGCTTTGAAATTACTTTGATCGTCTTCCTATCAGGTTTTCGTTTTACTTATATTTCTTAATTCAATAATTTAAAAGTCTTAAATAGTTAAAATTATGTTATTAGGGGTTATTTTTAGTTCATTCAATTGGATACTCTCTAATTTACTTTTTTTTTGCTACCGGTGTGTTTTGAATTTGAATGTGGAAAGGGCTGAAGGTTTTATCATACACAAGAGATTGCTACAACATGCGCATGATCCCGCTGCCAACAGACCTACATTAAAAATTCAATTCGCACAACGGTATATTTTTTTGCCTTCCATTTTTCGTTTTCTTTAGCTGTTACACAATGCTGCTTGTGACCCTTACACATATGGAGTGGTAGTCTATTTTTATATATGGCATGTATTGATAAGTCATGTTCACAAACCCGGTTTAATGAGATAACCACTTAATCGAGAGAACCAAGCTCTTGGCGCCTGTGTTAATTCTGTATAGTGACTTATGCATCTTGCACACATGATTAGGATAGTTGAGGTCAGTAAAACCTCCGGGTTGCTTCATATAAACTTCTTCGTCCAGTACTCCATGAAGAAAGGAAGTCCATATGTATAATTGTCGTAGTTTCCAGTTATTCATGACTGCAATGATATTTATAACAACAAGAACTAGGTTGTAATTCCAAGTAAGAAACTCAACAAGCAAAAACCTTGATAAACAAAGAATTATAAAATACAATTACAAGAAATATATTGTATTTTACATTTTGGAAAACATATATTCTACCAAATACAAAAATGATACATGCATCACATATACTTTATATTTTCAAACATAAAAAAATATCTCAATAATTACATATCATAAACAATAAATTTTAAGAATCTTATATAATGTTACATGTTTTTTATGTTACTTATACAAGATATTTATTGTGAGTAATACGAAAAGCCTAAGACAATACTGGATTCAAAGAATCGAAGTGTTCAAAGTTTGTCACCAATCCCTTGTTTGTTGTGAAGTTCTCTATAAACTCTCGTCTCTCTCGTTGTGACCCTGTGAGTGAATTTATTTTTTTGAAGGAACAAAACAAAAGGCCCCTAATTTTATTTCAGAGTTTTATTATGTGTGGTTCAATCTCTCTTTCACTCATCTTTGTATATGGTCTCTGACTTTGTGATCTTTGTATTATTTAACATTATTTTGTATACATCGTGGAAGAATTTGCATAAGGGTTTTGTGATTGGTGAAAAATAAGAACTAATTGGATTTTGAGTCACTTGGTTCGATTTGGGACGAAGCAAAATAAAAATATCTAACGCTACGTTTGGCACCATCGGAGTTGGAATTCTAGGTAGTTCTAACCGCCTAACATTCCAACTCCCTAGAATTCCAACTACTTCTAGTACAATGTTGGGTGTTTGGCATGGAAGTTATATGGATGGAATATATGGACGGAAATCACATTATGTGTGTTTGGACCGATAACTAAACACAGTCATTTCAATCAAAATCTAAACCATTATCGTAAAGAATTGTTAAGCTTCAACAAAAGTTAGTGCCCATTTCATCTTTCTTTATGTATTATATTAGTAGGAGTTCATGACACGAAGATGAAACATAAACAAAATGGAACCCATCCAATAAGATCAAGTTAAGCTTTGGATCGGAGCTAATATCATCACAATTAAAAACCAATTGAACATAAAACACAAATTCATCAATACAGATAGATCTCGCATCGCATTAAAAATCATGTTAATCACACAAATTTCTTTACGAGTTTATATAGAAACCCCAAATTTAGGTCTTTACCGATCCTCAGAAGAAAAAAAATCTGAGGTTTTGTAGATCAATAAAACAAGGAAAAATACCACTATACAAGAGAAAGAACGACAAAGATTTTTGTTAGAGAATTGCTCGGTCGAACTCGCATGCGTTGCTATCTCAAGCATGTTTGTAAATATTAGTGATCAAAACTATACGTCTTGATTTCTAGTTTACTTACGACTAAGTCTCGGTTCTAGGATAGTTAAGTATAGTTGAGCTCCAGAATCCATGGCGATTATCTTACGAAGACGAAGAATTACTCAATGAACCGATGGAACTTCATCCGACCAAAAAGGTATGTGGAGACTTTAACTTATCTAGCACTCAAAAGTCTATCTATATCCTACTCTTGAGACAACAGTCATATAAGTATGATAGTTTTCATACATACACATTTTCTATTTCGAGACGAGTTTACTCGCCTATCTTTTTCTCGAAATATGTGTTGGTAAGATTTCGCTTTAACCACTTTCATCTTTATCCGTGATGAAAGTCATGATGACGTTTCAATCTCAAAAATGGCTTTGATGAAGATAGTCGATTCTTTATGTCTAGCGACTATTAACATTATAAAAGAATGTTTCAATGATTGAAATGTAGAGTTGAGATTACGTAACCACCTATGGATATAAGCATATATATAGTGTGTTCGCACATTAGTGTATAACTCCATGTAGCGGAAACCAAGTGTGTGCATATGTGTGCATGCAGTATTGGTGAAGGAGACAGGTTGGGTACACGTACCCGTACGCGTACTGGCGGAGGTTCACGTCCGTGAATTTCTGCTGAGTTTGGAGTTTACGAACTTACAAACCAGTCACCTTAGGTACGTGTACCCACGGAAGTTTTCATCCGAGAATTTCTGCTGGGTTTTCAAACCCAATTCTGGTAGTGATAGACACATTTTTGTGTCTGAGTTGTCCTCAGTGTTTCTATTGTTGGTACTCGATTTTGTACTTATTATGGTGTTTCTGTGTGTTTTTAGGTGTTATTGGATAATTACACTTGTGTGTAAAAAGTTGCTCAAAAAGTGTTTTTTGGACACCCTGAGAAAAATTACTAAAAGCACCCTAACTGTGGATAAGGGCACCCCAGGCATCCAGTTGTTAAAGGCACCCGTACTTTGGATCAGGACACTTCATCTTCAACAATTCAAATTTCAGTTTAGGCGGGAAATTTGAGCTTCACGGACCAGAATTAGGGTTTGAAATTTGGAGTTATTAGAGGGTGATTAAAGCGCTGAAACTTCTTGGGTATTCTTTCCTAAGCCAAACAGGGATGGTAAGGTCGTTGGAATTGATTAAATTTGGCTGGTTAGTCGACTTGAAGAAAACAGTGGAGTACGTGAGCAAAAGAATATTTCCACGGGATTGTACGTGTTTTTATGTGCATGGCGTGAGAAAGAAGTGTGATTGACTACTTTTGAGGCGTGTACATGACGTTTTGAACATGCTGGAAGAATATTAGCGCGTGTAGAGTTAAATCAGGGAAGAAAATATCCCCATAATATTTTCTCTCACTGCCGAACAAAGAGAGATTACTGTGAGTTATTACGGGGGATTTTATTCGCCTGTTGAGTATAAATATCATCCTTGTGTAGCAGAGAAGGGGATGGAGAGTTTGGGGTACGCTGGAGAGAATTATAAAGCTTGGAAAATTCGAGTTGCAAAATCACCATTTCTGCTGCTGCATATCTGAAGAACGTGAAGAACAGACCATCCAAGACAATCGTTCATCAACAGTGATAACGACAGCCAAACGAGGGTCGTATAGCTACAAGGGCAGTGATGCTATATTTGTATCGTTCTCTTGTAACACTGCTTTGTAACAGCGAGTTGTAACACCCTTTCACCGTTGCAAACCCGGTTCTTTTATTAATTTCTCCAATAAAACACCTTTTTGAGCAATGAAAAATTCCTTTGAGTGTGTTTTCACCATGCAGAGCTAGAACCCATCACTGGGAAGACGGAGGAAGCTGTTTTTCACCCATGTGGTAATTCTATTTAATTCCTTTATGACTATTTGCACTATTATAATCGATTTATGATTTGTCTTGATTATTTGTGATTTCGTTAGATGTCGCATGCTTAGTCTTAGGTACTTTAGATGCGTCATGCTTGTGATTTACATATAATTCTTTATAAAATCTACCTTGGCAAAGATTTAGAGTCGATGTTTGTTATTTTATGAGTTTTGATTGTCCGGAATTAATAGTTGAACCGCATGAATGTGAGAATTGGTGGAATACCGAGTCCTAGTCACCTATTCATCTTGTGACAATTTTTTTATATATTTATCTTTTATTTTAGTTTATTAAATCCTAAAATTGATTTCAACAAGTCCGAGTGAACGAAACCCTTACTACTACTTTCTACAACATTATTGATTCACATCAGGTAGTTAAGTTACGCATACCCTTACGCGTACCCAAGCTGGTTATATTTCTCAAATCGGTTGTTCATAAACTTAAAAAATAAAATAATAAGGAATGAGATCTTTTCAAACTGTGGCTATATTGTTCATGAATTAATTCAAGTGAATCAAACCAATTTTGCTTCAATTGTGTCTTGTGTAGTACATAAGATTTCCTTGCAATTGAACAACTCTTGAACTAGTTCTTATGAGTCATTTGAACTAGTTATGAGAAGATGAATACGATTGATATGAAAGTACACATATGGCTAACCATTGGTAAACCGTTTGTGAACTAACTAAGTGTACACGTTTAGGTACAGTTACTCAAACTTAAATGAAATACATTTCATTTGTGTGTGTGACAAGCTAAGCTTCGATCTAACGGTTGAAAGATATTAGCTTGGATAAATCAGGTTTTTCATCTAACGGTGAATATTGAATGCTTTGTTACCAAGGTAACTTGGATTGCAAACCCTGATTTGAAAACTATATAAGGGATACGTCTAACAACTGGAAAAACTAGTCCCCACACCTCATGTGTGATACTAGTTGGTTTTGCTAGAGTCAATTCTCCTTTAATCGTAGGTTTCTTCTCGAGACCATGTCGATTAACGACTTGAAGACTTCACTGGGATTGTGAAGCCAGACGAAACTACTTCTCTTATAGTTAAGCGATCTGATCTTGCCATTTTCTATCGTACGAGTTCCATTAAATAATTGGCTTGAGATTATATCTCTGATAGGGAAAGATAAAAATAAATCACAAATATCTTCGTCTCAATGTTTGTGATTCCGAAATATCTAGTTTCTCTACCATACGATTTAGATTATTGTGAGGTGATCAATAATTCTAAGATGTTCTTCGGGAATATAAGTCCGGGTTATTGACTGGTTCCTGTTCACCTTGATTTTATCAAAATACAAAACAAAACTCATAGGTTTATCTGTGAGAGAACGATTTATCTATTATCGTAGACTTTTCTGTGATACAGATTTGTTTATTCAAGTCTCCGACTTTTCTGTTGCTCTTCTATGTGAAAATATTGATTTTGATAATTGCAGCAATACATACATCAATCTTGATAATATTTTAGAAGAGAACCCAATCAAGATGGAAGATTCAATTGACCCTTGTTTTGGAAACTCTATTTTAAATGTTTCAGGACCTACAGTGTGCCTAGAAACTTGCGCCTAACGAATGCCTGATCCATTTCTTGAATTGACATGCTCCTATTGTTCTCTCAAGGGTCACGAACTTTCAAAGCGTTTCAAGTACAAACACAAGATGAGATATGTCAACAAGCTTCAATGAAGAGCAGATCGTCTAGCTACCAAGCTTAAACTAGCGGAAAAAATAGCTGAGGTATGTAAGATCTTATCTTCTTCAAAGAAAGTAGTTTCCAAAGATAGATTTAGACCAGTAGAAAAGAAAACATGGTCTAAACATAAGGAAAGGCAAGGTTCCATGAAATCCAACCAAAAGGATCATGGTGGACAGATTATTGTTCACCACAACATAATTTGATTATATTATTTTGTACATCTTGTCTCATGTGCCTGTTTAAAAGAGACAAGATCTTGCACACCCCAGGATTTAAAATAAACATTTCTTTTTTGTTTTCTAGCTTTGTTGTTTGGCTGTGAAATTCCTCCATGTCACTATTGATTTAGGAAAGGACCTGATTTCCAAAAAGAATAGGGTTATTATCGACAATTATACTCTTTATAGGGTTGTGAGTTGGAGGTGTACAAACCTGTTTAAAGGTTTCGAAACCCTACATTCCTTTTTCCTTCTCTAATATTCTTTATATCTTTAGACTACTTGTTGAAGTTTATTTGTGAATTCCTCTCACAAAACTGTATATCATGGAAACTCCAAGCACTATGTCTTCTAATGGAAAATATATAAATATGATTGTCAAGCCATCAATTATTAAGGAAAAAGAGAAATCTCTAGTGGCTCCAACTTTGAAAAGAAAAAGAAGGAATATGAGGAAGCCAAGAGTTGTTCCTTCAAATTCTCAGAAGTTTTCTGATGTTCTTGAAGAGTTAAAGCAGGCAAGAAAATATATTCAACAAATAAAGGCTTGTGTTTTAAGATCATTGGAAATTCAGAAGACCCTGGTTCGACATCATCAACCTAGAAGGTTTATTGGTATTGACTATTTCCTCCATGAACCATAAGTTCCAATGGCTATTGACGACAAGGAGTTCGGGGAAGATAAGGAATTTTTCAAATATCTTAATGTCTAGAAAGTTTTCTTATGAGAATTCTGTTCTTGTGTTTTAGGAAGAATAACTAGAGTTTGGAATAGCCATTATTGTGATTACACATAGCTATGTCCAACGTTTTCATCTTTGTTTTTTAGATTTATTTATTTTAAACTCTAAAATTGTTTGAAAGATGATTTTTGCATTATTAATCTTTATGGTTTTATATATTGCAATATGTTATGGGATATGTGTGTTTGCGTTCGTGAACTATTATTGTCCCATACTATGTCAAAAGTTATCTCTTTTATATGTTGATATGCAAGTATTGATACAAGATCGATGAACTTTTGACAAACAAAAGTTAAGTCTATTATGTCAATTCATTAATGAAATATAGGTTAAAATCTTTTGTTTACAAGGATTATGTCTATTGTATGTCATTGTGCAAATAGTGATGAAAAATAGAATGAATCATTGTCTATGCCGCAGTATTGATCTTTCCCTGATCCATATTTTATGTGCGTACTTCAATGATCCATAAGTCTTCTTGTGTTGAGCATAAAACGATTGAGTTAATCATTCTTTTATGGTTAACATATTCGTAGCTTCGTAAGTTCTCTTATGTAGAGCATGTGTAATTAAATTGATCACTTTTGTGTTTAATTTGATTGTCATTCCGATTAAATTAATCATGAGTTTTCTTGTGGTTAGTTTAATTGAGAATTTTGGATATAGAAAATCATTTTTTGTGGTTTTTGGTGTCCAATAAAATCCTTCTTTTCTTAAAAGTAAGGTCGCTCTTGTTGTTCTCTCGGGAATGACATCAAATGGGGGAGAGTTCTTTTGAACTTGCGCTTAATTTACATATCTTTGTGGGGAATGCGTCTGTGGAATTTTTAGGGGTTATCTTGTATATTTATAAACTCCTTGATGAATGCATTTAGCTTCGGATTTATGATTGCATCTAAACAAGTTGATATGTCCTTTTCTTTGGTCTTGAAGCGTCTCCGTGAAAATTTCATTAGGATCCCGTTTTCGTACCTTTGCCAATTTTATTGACAAAAAGGGGGATAATTAATATGTAGTTCACACTACAAATACATATGATTTACGTGCTTTACGGGTCATTATGTAAGGGGGAGTGATTTTCGTGTTGAGACGAAAGTATTGACTAAGTGGGAGTGATACATATCACCATAGTATTGTTGTCGAAGTTGTGATATAAGAACTTTGATGTTGTGTAATGATACTATGACATTGTATAACAATGATCAAGAGCTTTTGTTTTCTCATTGTTATGGCTATGGGACTTCAACAACTATGGTGATGAATTGAACATCTATGGAATCATGGGAGTACTTGGAAAAGACGAAGTTTTCGAGTAATGTTGAAGCACCAAGGAGATCAAGCATATGGACGAGAAGCTATAATTTTTTTTATTTATTTTGTAATCCATATGTATTGATAGTTTTGTCACTAAAATTGACAAAGGGGGGGGGGGATTTTTAGAGCATTGCTCGGTCGAACTCGCATGCATTGCTATCTCAAGCATGTTTGTCGATATTAGTGATCAAAACTATACGTCTTCATTTCTAGTTTACTTACGACAAAGTCTCGGTCTAGGATAGTTAAGTATAGTTGAGCTCCAGACTCCATGGCGATTATCTTATGAAGACGAAGAACTACTCAAGGAACATGTGGAACTTCATCTGACCAAAAAGGTATGTGGAGACTTGAACTTATCTAGCACTCAAAATTCTATCTATTTCCTACTCTTGAGACAACAATTATATAAGCATGATAGTTTTCATACATACACATTTGCAATTTCGAGCTTAGTTTACTCGCCTATCTTTTTCTCGAAATATGTGTTGGTAAGCTTTTGCTTTAACCACTTTCATTTTTATCCATGATGAAATTCATGATGACGTTTCAATCCCAAAAATGGCTTTGATGAAGATAGTCGATTCTTTATGTCTAACGACAATTAACATTATAGAAGAATGTTTCAATGATTGAAATATAGAGTTGAGATTACGTAACCACCTATGGATATAAGCATATAGTGTGTTCGTACATTAGTGTATAAATCCGTGTATCGGAAACCAAGTGCTTGCATATGTGTGCATGCGGTATTGGTGAAGGAGACAGGTTGGGTATGCGTACCCGTACGCGTACTTGTGGAAGTTCGCGTCCGTGAATTTCTGCTGAGTTTGGAGTTTACGAACTTACAAACCAGTCACCTTAGGTACGCGTACCCATGGAAGTTTTCATCCGATAATTTCTCCTGGGTTTTCAAACCCAATTCTGGTAGCTATGTTACGCATACCCGTATGCGTACCCAAGCTGGTTATATTTCTAAAATCGGTTGTTCATGAACTTAACAATAAAACAATAAGGAATGCAATATTTGCAAACCGTGGATATATTATTCATGAATTGATTCCAGTGAATCAAACCAATTTTGCTTCAATCGTGTCTTGTGTAGTACATAAGATTTCCTTGCAATTGAACAAATCTTGAACTAGTTCTTATGAGTCATTTGAACTAGTTATGAGAAGATGAATATGGTTGATATGAAAGTACTCATATGGATAACCATTGGTCAACCATTTGTGAACAAACTAAGTGTACACGTTTAGGTATGGTTACTCAAACCTAAATGAAATACATTTCATTTGTGTGTGTGACAATCTAAGCTTCGATCTAACGGTTGAAAGATATTAGCTTGGATAAATCAGGTTTTTTATCTAACGGTGAATATTGAATGCTTTGTTACCAAGGTAACTTGGATTGCAAACCCTGATTTGAAAACTATATAAGGGAGACGACTAGCAACTGGAAAAACTAATCCCCACACCTCCTGTGTGATACTAGTTAGTTTTGCTAGAGTCGATTCTCCTTTAATCGTAGGTTTCTTCTCGAGACCCTATCGATTAACGACTTGAAGACTTCATTGGTATTGTGAAGCCATACAAAACTACTTCTCTTGTAGTTGAGCGATCTGATCTTACCATTTTTTATTGTACGAGTTCAATTGAATAATTGGCTGGAGATTATTTCTCTGATAGGGCAAGATAAAAAGAAATCGCAAACATCTTCGTCTCATCGTTTGTGATTCCGCAATATATAGTTTCGCTACCGTACGATTTAGATTATTGTGAGCTGCTCAATAATTCTAGGTTGTTCTTCGGGAATATAAGTTCGGGTTATTGATTGGTTCTTGTTCACCTTGATTTTATTAAAATACGGAAAAAAAACTCGTAGGTTTATCTGTGGGAGACAGATTTATCTATTATCGTAGACTTTTTTGTGTGATACAGATTTGTTTATTCGAGTCTCCGAATTTGGGTCGTAGCAACTCTTAGTTGTGGGTGAGATCATCTAAGGGAATCAAGTGCATAGTATCCTGCTGGGATTAGAGACGTAAGGAGCGCAACTGTACCTTGAATCAGTGTGATATTGATTAAGGTTAAACTACAGTCCAGACCGAAGTTAGTTTGTAGTAGGCTAGTGTCTGTGGTGTCTTAATACATTGTGGTGTTCAATCTGGACTAGGTCCCGGGGTTTTTATGCATTTTCAGTTTCCTCATTAACAAAATTTTGGTGTCTGTGTTATTTCTATTCCACATTATATTTTGTTATATAATTGAAATATCATAAGTTGTGTGTTGTATCGATCAATTGTGAAATCCAACCTTTGGTTGTTGATTGGAAATTGATTGATCCTTGGATATTGGTCTTTGGTACCATCCAAGTTTATCTCTCTTGTATTTAATCGAGACTCGCAGTTTGCTTGAGTAATATTTAAATCAAGAGATAAAGATATAAAAACTCTTTGATATACTTTTCTATTTATTGAATCTAACTGTCTAGATGATTCTCATAAAAGTATATTGGAGTTTGTCCATACAGATTACTAATCGAAATATTGGGCGAGGTTGTTAGACCCCCGCTTTTCTAGTTTGCTCATAGATGAAGGTGAAAAGATGAACAAAATTATGAGATTTACGTTTACCCGCATTTGGTTTTGGAGCTTTGGTGGAGTCTTTCACAAAGAAGAGAAAGAAATATAAAAGGAAGAGAGAAGGACCGAGATTCTCTTTTTATATGGGTGGAAAATAGAGAGTGGAATTTGAATTCCTAGGGGCCGTGTCAACTTATTTTCCACCCAACAAAGGAAAATAAACTGAGGCGAATTTGGAATCATCCTTAAAATAACTATGCCAACCATCCATAAAGTAAACTACCTCCCCCAACTGAACTCCGCCCTAAAATTAACGGTGCCAAACGCACTATAAGTTCATGTTAGCCCGTGGTATATTTCAGATCAATGAAAAAGTGGGCGGGAGAAAAAAAAAACAAAGAGATAATTTAGTTATTTCACTGGAAATGGAAACGAGCGAAAAATAAATACCGTTATATTAGTTAGAAGATGGTAAGATTTGTTACCGAGTAAATGAAGATGAGACACTTTATTTATAATCACTAGGATGGACGCGCGGGATGCGCTTGCCATCCCGTCTCAAAACCCTGCTAAACATATCATGTAGTCACATGTGATGCACGAATGAGTTAACAACTAATATGTTCAAGGCAAGATCCAACATCATGTATTCCTTACTTTGACATGGAAGCCGATGACAATAGAAAAGAGAAAAAAACACTTGAAAAATATAATTATTGAGTTATAACCCCGTTGTGTGTGTCTATATATATATATATATATACAACTCTACAAAAAAATTGGAGTTTTATGGAAAATGTACAACATAGACCATGCAATTTATTTTCTTTTATTGTGAATTGAGAATGTAAGGTTGATAACTAAAGTTCATGGTAATATGAAGCTGATTACTTTTAGAGAAAAGATAAATTACATCCCACCTTTATTGTGTGTTATTACAAAGCTATATAGCTCGACTATAGGGTTTAAAAACAGACTTTTCTTGATAGACAATTCTAGATACTTCCATATAAAATAGTTTACTTGAATCGAAGACCCGGTGTTTTTATAACACGGCGTGTTACTTAATATACCCCCTCAAGTTAAAAGCGTCTGAGATTGGATGGTTAAGTTGCTTCTCAACTCCGCACGACGAGTGGACCAAAACTCTTGCTAAAAATATCAGCCAATTGGTCTTTGGTGTTGATAAAAAGAATATCCAGGTGACGATAAATGATACGTTCTTGGACAAAATGATAATCAAATTCGATATGCTTGGTAGGAGCATGAAAAACTGGATTAACCGTAAAATAAGTGTCCCCCAAATTGTCGCACCAAAATTTTGGAGAAGAAACAAAAAGTCTCAACTCAGAAAGAAGAGATTGAACCCAAATCAACTCTTTCGTAGCAGTAACAAGGGCATGATACTTGGATTCGTTTTGTACTAGATCGAGAGATTGTAGGTCGTTTACGAGCACTCCTAGATATTAAGTTAAAACCCATGAATACACAATAACCACTAGTAGATTGGCGATTATCGAGGTAACCCTCCCAATCAGTATCAGTAAAGGTGTTAATTTAAAATTGAACTCTGTAAAAGCACTTAACTTAAGATTTTAATCAGCTCTCATAAGTAAAACATGATCAAATGTTTCTTTAAGATAACAAGTAATACATTTCGCAGCATCCCAATGATTATCTCTTGGATTATGCATAAACTGACAAACACGATTAACAACGAAAGATATATTCGATCGAGTAAATGTCAAACACTAAAAGGTCCCAACAATACCACGATATAGAGTAGGACCCAAAAAAAATGGACCAACGAATCGTGAAAGTGATACATTGGAATCGAGAGGAGCGGAAACTGGTTTGGCATCGTCCATCTTTTTGCAACACAGAAGCTCCATATTATATATTTTTTTCTAGAGAGAAATAGTCCAGCATCAAAAAGTTGAGCTTCACCCAAAAAATAAGAAAGCTCACCAAGATCATAAACAGAAAAAGCCTTGTTAAAATCTTAAATCAATCGATTAATAATAAGAGAGGATGAATAACCAATAACAATTATATCGTCAACATAAACTAACATATATGTAATGATGTCCCGATTGTATCGTGTAAATAGCGAAGTGCATCTTGGAAAACCAAGATGAAGAATGTGAGAACTAATTCCATTATACCACGCACGTGGATATTGTTTGAGCCGATAGAGAGATCGATGAAGACGACATACATAATCAGGAAAGCAAGCATATACATACCCTTTTATTTGGTACATATATACCTCTTCTTGAAGATATCAATTGAGAAAAGTATCTTGAATATCTAGATACTGAATGAACCCAATTTTTAGTTAGAGTTAAAGATTAAATAGTACATATTGTACGTGGTTTAATTACTGGGATAAAATTTTCCTTATAGTCGATGCATTCTTGCTGGATAAATCCTTTGGCTATAAGACGAGATTTATATCTTTCAACAGTGCCGTCAGATTTCCGATTTTATGCGATACACCCACTTATTACCAATAATATTATGACCTATAGGAAAAGGAACTAATGTCCAAGTAATTATTTAAATGCACTTATCTATTCTCTATACAACCACTTTCAACGACATTTTACTTAATATCTTTTGATGTCTACTGATATTTAAATGCGCTTATATATTTTTAATCCACCAGTAATTATTTTTCTTTCCTACTCCATATAACTATATTCTCAAACTTGATATCTTCCAATTTCGATCACTCAACTTCGCTTTGCGCTATCCAAAATATCATGACTTGTCTATGGATGAAGTTATATTTATTTTGTGTCAACTTCATGTTAATATTCTTGGTTCTTTCATTCTCTATACCCTCAAATTATAGCTCGCGATGCCACGTTGTTCTTACAAAGCCACTCTCTATCAATTGTAGCGTGAAGGGACAATTACATGTTTAAAACAATGGGTTCTAATTTATTTTTATTCTTCAATTATAAAAATACAATTTGGCTTCGCCTATTCAACCTAAAGCACAAAACACAAAGACCTTGTTTCCTCCTCAATATCATTGTACATTGTTCTTCTGATATGTAACCAAGATTTCCACTGGGGATGGCCAAGTTTCTAAATATCCCAATACATATAAAAAATTGACTTTACATAATCATGGTTTAGTAACTGGAATAACTATTTTTACTAAAAAAATAACAGTAATGGAAAATTTGTCGGCATGCCAACCTCGCAAACTCACCTTAATAATATCTCGCAATTGCAGCTGCTAAAGTATCAGACCATTTTATGTAAGCACAGATAAATGGCCACCATCAACGACAAATTTTCGTACCTCTCCAAGAACTTGTATGAATAAAAGCAAGTAGTTTGTTTACAGTTTATATGAGGTCTATTTGATGTACACGATGGATTTATTTGGTGACTTGGGATCTCTTTATACAACACTAGTAAGGACACATGTGCGATGCACATGCTTGAATTTTTACTCATCCAACAATACTAAATTTGAAAGCCATGAATTTTTTTTCCTAAAACAAAAATTTACTATTCTTATTTGTAATCGTTACGTAGATAATTGAAAGATCTTTTCAAATATATAAATTTTTAAAAAATCCGATATATATTTTGAAAAATATTAAGTTTTTAAAAAATTTGATTTATTTTTAAAACAATTGTATTTATGTAAATATGTAAAAATTAGGGATAACTAAGTAATTTAGGGGGTCTCCTACCAAAAAGAGCTCTTTTCTTTATATATATACAACCATGGTATTTTTAGTAAGAGATATCCAGAAATCAAGAATTTTTTTTTTTTATAAAGTCATGGTGTCTCGGTAAGAGAAACTATAAAACTATTATCAAATCTCCTTCATCCATCCCCCGCATATTATTGAAGCAAATTCCATTATTTCCACTGGATTCTTGCTGAAAAATCAAATTTTAAACAAACCAAATAAACAATTTGTTGGATCTTGTAACCAATTTAGTTCTAAAATTTAAGAACCCTTTTTATGGCTATATGAGAATTGAAATTGTGTCCCCTTAAAAAAGATAAAATCATATACATATATCTTGAATTCTTCAACGAATTCAAACAATAAGTACTTGGTTTTGGAGAAATAATCAAGCTTTTTCATAGCTATTTATCGAATTTGTGATTCAAGATATGTGCAGATAAAGAAACTAATAAACAAATCACTTTGTGATTCAAGATATCTGCAGATAAAGAAACTAATAAACACTTATGTGTCAAGCAGATGAGTTGTAGAAGAGAAATAGAAAAGGAAACTTGAAATATCATTCACTTCATCAGCTGCTAATCTTACACCACAGATAACTTTTTATCATTATCCCTATCAAGCTCATGGGTGCAGAAACCACAACTTGGACCATAGCAGAGTAAAGCAATGGGCATAAAATATTTTGGTGAAGATACTGGCAATCTTATCAAGAGTTTGTTGACATTGAAGACATCTAAAGCTTTTGATTTAACAAACTTTCTAATGAATGATAGTCTAATTGAATATGTTTCATCATGCATTACAGGATTGGATGCCAAAGAAATAGAACTAACGTTGTCACATTTAATTTTAGGAATACCTAGAAAAGTAAGATGAAGATCTTTCAAATGACAATAAACCCACACAATTTTAGCTTGGTAAATTCTTTCGTCTTGCATCCAAGTGAAGGTCTTATGGTATAAATTGTTGCGGTGTAATTTGTTCCTTCAAGTGACATGAGTTTAAGTGGTTCTCTCATCTTGCAACTGCGATTTCATGTACTTAATGCCTTGAAGAGTCTACACTGGAAGCCAAAAGGATATGTCACAGATTATTTTGAAGAGAATTATAGATGTAATTATGTTTCCTTCACTCATTGTTCGAGCTAAACCCCTTGGTGTTCGAGACAAGATGGTGCGACAACCTTATTACTCAAAAAGAAATTTGTAGGATCAGAATATCGCAACAAGAACATTCTTGCGAAGTTTTCACTAAAGACACTGGCGAGCGTAGCAGAAAAGATCATAAAAATGACACAACAAGTAACGATGGTAGAAACATGAAGAAAACGTAAAAGATCCTGCGAATATTAGAGTGTTTGCGAGATTAACATTATTGCACTCGCGAAGATATAGCAAGTTAAATCCGAAATTAAGGGATAGCTTAGCTGTCTATGAGCTGTCATCCATTATGTAATACCCTATATATAGGGGATGAGTAATCTTGAGAGAGGGAGATAATATTTTAAATGCTAAGAAGGTTTTTAGGAGAGAAAAAATTCTAAACAAAGTGATTGTATTTTAATTTCCTTTTTTCTTTGTAATTTTCTAAGTGTCAATTAATGAAAATCGTTGTTCCTGATTAAGTTTTCATAGATCGATTGTGCAAATTCTTGTGAGAGGTGTAGTGTGGGATTTCCTGCTACTACATTTTGGCGCCCGAAATAGGGAGAATCAAATTAAGTGATCTATAGTTGTAATTTGGAAATTTGAAGAAATTGTTAGGGTTGAGGAAATGGCTAGAAGAAGAATAAATAAGTCAGAACCACCAACAACCGTAAGGAGGAGTAAAAAACTTGCAGGTGGAGAAATAAGTGAAATGGGAGAATCTTCAAGAGTAAGAACAAGAAGATATAGAACAAGGAATGATGGAGAAAATCAGGTTAGACAGCCGAATCAGCAAACACCTATACAAGATAGAGTTGTGGATTATGATAGAGTAAGCGTGCATACCTGGCGATCAAATGCAATGGAAGAACCAGAAGATCGGCAATTAATACATAAAAGACGAGAAGGAAGAAATCAAGAGGTAAATGGAGGATTAATACATGGTGATGACGAAAATGAAACAGTAGAGGTTTTAATACAAAGAATACAAGAAGAAAGGAGATTAGAGGCGGAATAACATGCAAATTTGGCAAGACAAAACCATGAATTGAGAATGGAAAACATGAGGTTACAAAATAGAAGATCAAGAAGTACAACGAGATCAAGTTCGGGAACAATCAGAAGTGAGATAAGAAGAAGATCACCTATAGCAAATATTGAAGAAGAAAATCATGATCCAAATGGGGAACGTCGCGAAAGGAGAGAAATAAGGGAAGATCGTTATATACCACAGAGTGAAATTCAACAAAATAAACAAAACAATAGAAGGCAGGAGAATGAACAACGTCAGGCACGAAATAACCAAGACGGCGAAGAAAATCAAGAGGAAGGGGGGAGGATATTGCATGGAAGAGAAACTCTAAGAAATCAGCAGATAATTGAAAGAGAAATCGAGAGACATTGTGCTGAACAAGCATGCTTAGCTTGCGAAATGGAAAAATTGAGAGCAAAAGTGAAAGAGCAAGAATTCCAAGAGGCAATTCGCCAGAATAATCATGACAATCGAGAAAGAAGACACGTACAAAAATGCAATAATGGTAATATTAACGAAGAATACCATAGGGTGCAAAGAAGAGCAGAAGAAAATCGCAGAAGAGAAAATGAGAGATATAATGGTGTGCGTATTCGTGAAAGAAATGTAAGAGAAGATAGCGGAGAAAGACAAGAAGAAAATAATGGAGACAAAAATCAAAATCTCGCAACACAAGATAGGCAAGAACGCAGGAGAAGGGAAGTTGCGCTGAAAAGACCAATGGAGCAAAACTCAGTCGGGAATGAACAAATCTAAAGAGATCTAGCAGAAATGAGGGGAATGTTAAATAACAGAAGAGAATGAGGCAGAAGGCAACTTGATGAAGTCATTGAAGAAGCTTTGAGAACTCTATTCACTCAAGAAGTATAATCAGGAGGAATACCCCCAAAATGCAATTTACCAGCATTAACCAGTATCTTCAATGGGACTACCTGTGATGTTCAACATGTCAAGGCTTATGTTAGGTGTATGCTACAGTGGGAAAACCATGATGTTGTATGATGCAAATAATTTGCATCTAGCTTAACTGGCGAGGCGTTAAAATGGTTCGAAGGTTTACCTAAAAATACTATAACTTCTTTCGACCATCTGCAAGCTACATTTTTGGGTGCTTATATAAGCAACAATTCTTCGCGGCGCGAGTATTGAAGATGTATTTGGGTTAAAACAGAGGATTGGCGAAAGTTTGAAACACTTAACCATAAGATGGAAGACAATGTGCAGCGAGATGGCTGGAAGAGTAGATGAGAGATAACTCATTTTGTTCTTCATTAATGTTATGTTCGCAACCAACCTGTTATATATACAAATTTTTAAAATAAAAAATACGATCACTATGATAGAGCTGCGAGAATTGCAGGAAGAATATATTGCATTGGAGGAAAAACAAAATGATATGGAGTCGTATCCTATTGCGAACACTAGTTCAGTTGCAGCGAGTGCCAGCTTGCTCCCCAAGATGATAAATACAGTAGAGAGCACCTCGCAGGTGAAACAATAAAAGAGTATGGATGATGGTCGACCTAAGTTATTAGCTATGGGAAGCAGAGATCAAGAAGATAGAGAAAGAGAGAGAAATTTTTTCAATCGAGGTGGAAATAATAAGATTCAGAGACTTGATCAACCACATGAGACTTATGGTGGACAGAGACAAAGTTATCAAAGAGGGCAGGGAAATCAGAAGATGATATGGGAAGAAATCAAAATGCCACCTTTGAATGCAAGTGTAGAAAAAATTTGGGAAGCCATAATCTTAATGGAAAATATACAAGCACCCTGGAATATGGGAAAAGAACCACACCCAAATAACCGAAGTCAAGAATTTTGCTCTTATCATCATTTTCATGGTCACTCAACAAATGAATGCAGGAATATAAAGAAGATCATTTTGAGGATGATTGATCAAGGAAAGTTAAATTATTTTTTAATAGGACATCCACAATATCAGCAGTTACCACCAGCACCAGATATTCGCAGAGTGAATACTGTAAAGGGAGCAAACACATTTGTGATAGAGGTTGGAGCCTAGGCGAAGAATTTGTTTTGTAATTCCATCATACATTCATACAAGACTACTGAGGATTTCTACAACAACGTCCTAAGCAGAGTCTTCGCGAGAGACGCGGATGGAAGAGAGATAATGAATATTGCGAGAGTGTCGCCATTAGAGGAGTAGCAAAAAAAAACTATTTCTTTCACTGCACAAGAAGTACCAGAGCCTGGTGAGATGCATGACAACCTACTGGTGGTAAGATTAGAAATAAATCCAAAACAAATAGAAGAAGAAGATGAAGAATATGATGACGGTGAAACTGAAGATTCTTGGGCCATTAACAGAGTTCTAATAGATACTGGAAGCTCAGTTGATATCTTATTTTATCATACTTACAAAACCATGGGCGGACGAGACGAGGACCTGATACCGTCAACCTATAAGATCTATGGTTTCAATGGTACCACCAATAAACCAAAGGGAGAGATCACAATGAGAATCCCATTAAAAGGAATAACATCTAAAGTCTTATTCTGTGTAGTGGATGTGGAGTCACCCTACAACGTCTTAATTGGCATACCTTGGTTGCATGGGATTCTAGGTATGGCATCCACCTACCATCAGTGCATTAAGTTTCCACATCCAAATGGTGTTGGAGTCATAAAAGGAGATTGGAGTGAAAGTAGAAAGTGTTATGAGATTGATATAAAATCTTGCGAAGAGAAAGCTACGAAACATAGCAATTGGAAGCACAAAATCAAGCAAAGACAAAGATGTGACAGATTAATGGTGGATGCCATAGAGCTGCGAGAAGAAGAAAATCTGAGAAAGAATGAACACAGTATCTAGTGAATGACTCGCAAGGGCAACATAGCAAAGCGTAACAAAATCCCAAGGGCAGAATAAAGTAAAGGTAAAAGATTTCATATTATGATGTTGAAATGATATTGAAATGATATTGAAAGATATGTATGAACAATGTGGTTCACAGATTGTTGCTTAATGAAAAATATGAGATTGTGAAATTACACCAGCATTGAAGCAAGAATATGCGAAAATATCGCAAAAAACGCGAAGAGAAATTCGCAGAATGGGATGAACCTTTATGGCGTACACCATAGTTCGCAAATAAAATTTCGCAAGAGGCAAATGTAAGACCTAAAGTACGTCATTTAAGGGGGTATCTGATTGCATGGCTCAAAGATAAGGTTATACCGCTACTGGAACTTGAGTCATGGAGATGTGGGGCTCAAGAAAGCCTATCTGGGAGAGATACCTTGGATTTCCAACTATATATAAGGTTTTACCCTGGTTGGACGACCAAGGATCTCTTCTAAGGAGTACAGAATATGATCAAGGCGACGCGGTACACGGTTGAGCCAAGAGTGTATGGGGCGGATGAACCTACCCTGGCCATTCTTGGCAAGTCTTGACTATGATGCACTCGGCCTGAAGAAAACCCCACTTAGGGTGCAGTCTCGTAACTATAAACCATATATGAAAAAAGGATAAGAGGCTGTGAAAAACAATTGGTTGTTGGTAAATCCGGATGGGAGGAGCTAGTCTTGTATGGACGATGTACGCCTCCTTGAAGGGGAAACCAGGGGGAGATAAGGGCGGAACCCTCCATTAGGGAGCTGATAAGTGTCTTAAGACACAAATATCATGAGGCTTTATTTTCGCAAGAAAATTTAGGCTTGTCGTATTTGTGCAACAAATATCAAAAGAGGCAAAAAGCCAAGAGAAAAAAGATAAGATGAGATCAATGGGTCATTGCATGAAAATGTAAAGACGTCCTGCGATTTCATCACAAGACGACAATGTCATGGGGCTTTATTTTCGCAAGAAAATTTAGGCCTATCATATTGTCGCAGCAAAAGAATACAAAAACATAAGGCAAGATCAATGGGTTTTTGCATGAAAATGCAAAAATGTCCTGCGATTTTGTCGCAAAAGAAAGAGTGGTTAAATAAGACCTTTACTTAGGAAGGAAAAATAAGACCACATAAGAACATAAGAATTACGAGATTGTGCAATATTCACTTTACAAATTGCTTAATCTCTCATTTGGATACAAAAAACAGAGGCAAATATGGGAATATATGATTAATTTTTATCATGAGAAAGTATTTTTTGACTCCGCATGATAGATTTACGCAGATTTATACATAGATTGAAAAAGTTAATTATATATTGATTGATTATATCGCAAGAAAGAATTGTTCTACTAACACATGCAGGAAGGAAGAGAAATTCGCAGCAAAAAAGATAGGAAGATTAAAGAACGAATATACAAGTTTTACAAGTTTCATATTCAGCAAAGCAAAACTACTTCTTGGTTGATTCATTTTCCTCTTCATCAGATTTTTCTGATCCTTCATCTTCATCAGCTTCACTATTAGAAATCACTAAAGAAGGAACATTCTTCGGAACTTTTTCTTCAATACAGGGGTAATTAGAAAGAGGAATGTTGTGATTATTGCATATTGACCTGATAGTATTATTGCGATAAGTAAAAGCATCATTCTTGAAGTTGGTGATAGTTATCTTCAGTTGATTCTTCAATCTTGAGCACTTATCATTGCGAGAAGAAAGGGTGTTCGCGAGAATTCCTTTTTCATTTTCTAATTCTTCAATTCTTTGACGGAGTCTCTTTTCAGAAGCTGCGAAAGTATAACAATGAATTAGTAACTTGATGAATATGTATGAAAAACAAAGAGTTAGTAGGAAAGAATAGTTGACAACCTTCTCTCTCGGAAAGAAAATCTTTAATCAAGGTTGTTTGGTCAGCATGGAGACTAACATTTACACCTAGATTACTTCTAGCATCGTCTAATACTTTCGCAACCCATGCGAATTCATCATCATTATCTATAAGAAAACGAGAGAGAACTTGGTTTTCCCTCTCAACAAGTTTTGAATTCTCGCAGATAAGCCGATTTCTTTCAATCTGAGTTTCGAGAAGAGTCTTGTGGAATTCCGCTAAAGATTGAACACCTTGTTTAGTAATACGATCCTTTTCATCAATAAGCTTACTGTATTGGGATCTAGATTTACCAATATCCTCTTTGGCATCAACATAAAAACGCTTATACTTATTGGCTAACCCTAAACTGGATCTGTGTTCAATCTATAAAAGGCGAAGTTTTGATTTAAGTTCATCTATGGAGAGGGGAGTAATTTGGTCATTAGAAAAACTATTCAAAGATTTATTCAGACGCTCAAGAAGGGTATCATCATCTATAGAATTGGGAAAAGAACGAAGGGTCGCATCTTCATCAGATAAACCATAAATGTCTGTAAGAGTGGTTGATCAAATAAGATAAAGTAAAAGGATAAGAGGACAAAAGAAAGAGGGAAAAATTTCATACCGTAAAGTTGATCGTTCGCATCTTGAAGGTTAGCAACCTTATCTTGCGAAGAGGATAGTTCAACTCCCAATCGCTTGTTCAACTCCCAATCGCGAAGGTTGGCTGAATCAGATTGTAACTGCTCGCGAAGGTTGGCAGATTTAGATTTTATCTTTTCGTTCTCCTTGCGAAGATCAACATTTTTCTTTAAGAGAGTTGATCGTCTCTTATCCAAATCTGAAAAAACTGCGAAAGCAGCTCTACCAACCTAAAAGAAGAATTACAATAAGTACAAGAGAAGAATTACAAGGATGTATATACATTTGAAATTTTTGAAATTAAGAAGAATCAAAGAAACAAGAACATACCAGAGTACCAAGGGAGTTTAGAAGGCTGGGAGATAATGATTTAGAAACTCCGCAAAGTGATTCATTATTAGTCAGTAGGGAAGCATCGCAGATATTTGCGAGAGCTTGGCAAGGGTTAGTAAGAGCCTCATTATCATCTCCAATGCCATGCAAAGAATCTGAGAATATGCTGGATAGCAGAGCCATAGAAGACTCAGGTTGAGAAGTTTCATTCGCAGAAGAAATGTCATCATTACCATCATCATTGCTATCATCAGCATTATCCTTAGTAGAACTTTCGCTAGATTGAGAATTTGAAGGGGAGGGAGAACAAGTTTTTGTTTTCTTTGAAGGAGGAGCAGCATATTTCTCCTTGCGAGTAACATCTTTACTGGATTTCTCCTTGCGAGAAGAACCTTTGCCTTTACCTTTATTAGTGGTCTTCGCAATTTCAATAGGTTCTATCTCAGTGATAACCCATACCAAAAATAAAGATAAGAAACAGAGAGAATTGAGGCAACAATATATCATTAAAATTTTTGAAAGAGAATTTCTTACCTCATCTGTGATAGAACGAAGAGCTGATAAAGTACTGGGTTTCCCAGTATTGCTATAATTCTCCTTTAATCTCTCAATCTGATAATTTTGTAAACATATGAAGATATAAAAATAATCAGCAAAAAGAGATAAAGAATACAGAAGATAATAATTAAAGAGGAGTTCAGAAATATACCTCCAAATCTCTATCAAGCCAATAGAATTCCCAAGGATTATACTCTGCGAGGTTCGCAGGTAAATCAAGAGTACCAGAAATATATGGACCTTCTAGGATTAAGGGAAAAATATGCCATCTATCATCATTAGAGTGACGTGGGCATGAATTATTACCAGGGTTCCAGTCAATGTCTTGCATTAAGATCTTGTCAGCAGCAATATTACTTTTCTTGTTTAAACGAACTCCCCAACAAGTGCTATCTCTCTTCATGGAAATTACATCATAATTCACAAAAAAAAATTCCACAGTATACTTCGCAGGAGCAATCGCAACGTCTTTGAACTTAGGATTTTTGGCGTCATCAGAATAAAGAGATTTTTTACCTGCACTGCGAGTGGAAAACTCATTCATTAGACGAATGCAATCACCGCTTATTTGATATAAAGCTCGCGAGAATTTCTTATGAGAAAGTATCTCATAAAACAGGGGAAGGTCTGGATCGTAGAGAGGAATGGGAAGGCCCGCGAGAAGTTGACCCAGCGATATTATGATCTTACTCTGATGGGATTGATGATTAGAAAATAACTTTGCAGTGAGCTCAGATTTAGGGCCTTGACCCGGGATAGTGGATAAAGTAAAACCTTTACTTTAAAGTTTCTTCTGAATTCTTTCAAAAGCAATTTCGTTTCTGCGACCAGCAGGAGCCATATTTAAAGAATGAGGATGAAAGTTGGAAGAAAGAAAAGAATGAAGAGTTACAGTAACAAAAGCGCAAATTACGGAGGAATAGTAAAATTGCAGAGAGATTGAGAAGAGGATCAAAAGAGGAAAAAAGGAGAATGAAAGGGATATTTATAGAGAGGGAAAGTTCTCAAAAAGATAAATGCAATTAATGCGAGGAGATACGTGAATGGTTGAAAAATTGCGGTTGAAAAAGACGTGTTAAGAATTGGATGGAAGAAAAGATACGTGTGATATATTCTGCGAAAATTATAAAAATATATGTCAGAAGTATTATTTGTAGTTTCGCAAATATGTCAGAATTTCGTAGAAATATTATTAAAGTTTTTTGAGAAACATTATTTCGCAGAAATAGCTACAACATCGCAGAATATGCAAGAGATTCGCAGAGTATGGTTATTTTGCAAAGTTAAAGACATCCTTAAAGGATTATATTACCCTGAGGCATAGGCAAGATAAGGGTGAAGAAATCACTAACTCACTTTCTCAAAGATTCTACTCTTATAAGATAAAGAATAGAGGCTAGTATGGATTATTAAGAAAGTATCATATATTGTTTATCTTCTTGGCAAGAATGATTTCCAAAGTGGACAAGTTAAAGTGATAATTTCGAAAGAGCAGAAGCAATATTCTAGAACTTCGCAAAAAATAGAGGCAAGTACGTACTTTTCAAGTCCAATATTCTTTCACTCGTTCCTTCAACAACTACAGCAAGGAAAATTGTTCCTTAAAATCTCTTTTCAGGCAATATTCAAGGAAAAAGAGGCAAGATGCAGGATCAGAATATCGCAACAAGAACATTCTTGCGAAGTTTTCACTAAAGACACTGGCGAGCATCGCAGAAAAGATCAAAAGAACGACGCAACAAGTAACGATGGTAGAAACATGAAGAAAACGTATAAGATCCTACGAAGATTAGAGTGTTTGCGAGATTAACATTATTGCACTCGCGAAGATATCGCAAGTTAAATCCGAAATTAAGGGATAGCTTAGCTGTCTATGAGCTGCCATCCATTATGTAATACCCTATATATAGGGGATGAGTAATCTTGAGAAAGGGAGATAATTTTTGAAATGCTAAGAAAGTTTTTAGGAGAGAGAAAATTCTAAACAGAGTGATTGTATTTTAATTTCATTTTTTCTTTATAATTTTCTAAGTGTCAATTAATGAAAATCGTTGTTCCTGATTAAGTTTTCATAGATCGATTGTGCAAATTCTTGTGAGGGGTGCAGTGTGGGATTTCCTGCTACTACAAAATTAAACCCTTCATCATGAGTTGTTCCTCTTTAGCATTAAAATAGGTTCGCATAAAACCTCTCATATACAAAAATCCAAACACTACATTAAAAAACTAAAAATATATAATACAAGAAAAATTGATAAATTTACTAAAAGAAGAAAAGTGAAAAAACGGGGGTCTAAAAACCTCACCCAATATTTCAATTAGCAATCTGTATGGACAACTCCGAGTTGTTTTCTAGAGAATCAACTAGACTCAATCAATAGAAAATATCTCAAGGAGTTATTATCTCAATCTCTCAATTTGATTTACTCAAGCAAATATGATTCGTGAGTCTTAACCAAAGAGAGATAACTTGGATGGTACCAAAGACCAATATCCAAGTGTCAATCAATTTAAATCAACAACCAATAAGGTCGGATATTCTAATTGATTGAACAACACACAACCTATATTATTTCAATTATATAAAAATATAATGCGGAAAAAAAATAACACAGATACCAGAATTTTGTTAACGGGGAAACCGAAAATGCAGAAAAACCCCGGAACCTAGTCCAGATTAAACATACATTGTATTAAGCCGCTACATACACTATCCTAATATAAATTAACTTCGTTCTGGACTGTAGTTGAACCCCAATCAATCTCACACTGATCCAAGGTACAGTTATGCTCCTACGCCTATGATCCCAGCAGGATACTGCGCACTTGATTCCCTTAGCTAATCTTACCCACAACCAAGAGTTGCTACGACCCAAAGTCGAAGACTTTAATAAAAATATCAGTCTCGCATAAAAAAGTCTACAAGATAGATAAATCCGTCTCCCACGAATAAACCTATGAGTTTTGTTCCGTCTTTTGATAAATCAAGGTGAATAGGAACCAATCAATAAAACCAGACTTATATTCCCGAAGAACAGCTCAGTTTTATCAATCACCTCACAATAGTCTTAATCGACGCAACGAAAAAGATATTGTGGAATCACAAACGATGAAATGAATATGTTTGTGATTACTTTTATATCTTGCCTATCAGAGATAGAAATCTCAAGTAAATTATTACAATTGTACTCATACGATAGAAACAGCTAGATCAAATCACACAACCACAAGAAAAGTAGTATCGGTTTGGCTTCAAAATCCCAATGAAGTATTTAAGTCGTTAACATGGTTTTAGAAGAAGAAAACCTAAGGTTAAAGGAGAATCGACTCTAGCTTAGCAAACTAGTATCACAAATAATGTGTGGGGATTAGGTTTCCCAGTTTCTAGAGTTCTCCCTTATATAGTCTTTCAAATCAGGGTTTGCAATCAATTTTAGCTTAGTAACAAAGCATTCAATATTCATCGTTAGATGAAACCTGATTAGATACAAGCTAATATTTCTCAACCGTTAGATCGAAAACTTAGGTTATCATACACACATGTACTTGAAGATTTTGGGTTTGTGTAATCGTACCCAAACGTGTACAATAGTTGGTTCAATACTAGTTAACCAAATGGTTAGCCAAATGATAACTTTTATATCAACCATATTCTTCTTCACCATAACTAGTCCAAATGACTCAAATTAACTAGTTAGAGAGTTGTTCAATTGCTATGAGATCTCATGTACTACACAAGACACAATTGGAGATAAAATGATGTGATTCACTCGAATCGATTCATGAACTATAAAGCCACGGTTTGCAAAATCATTCCTTAGTTAATTAAGATAAGTTCACGAACATCGTTTTTAGACATAACCACTCAAGTTCGCGGACTGGGTTCGTGGACTCAAGTTAACCGGTTGGAGTTCACAAGCTCCAGCAGAAATTCTCAGGTTCGAGAACTTCCGTCAGTTCACGGACTAAGTTCGCGGACTGAAACCGAGCTACAACTCCAGCAGAAATTCTCGGGTTCGAGAACTACGCACGTTCGCTGACTGAGTTCGTGGACTGAGTTGACTGCTCAAGTTCTGGTTTCACTTGATTAGCAAACTTCGGTTCAAGTGCTAAGGACTTATACATATATGTGTTACCACAACAATGTTTATATCCCCCAATGGTTATATTGTCTAAACTCTCATTTTAATCGTTGAAACATTCTCAGAGGACGTTATATAGTTGTAATTCACATACTATTTTTCGTCAGAGCGATTTCCAAAGTGATTAAAACATAACATGACTTTCATCACTAGGTAAAGATGAAATTGGCTAAAGCGAAAGCTTTACCAACACATATTTAGAGAACTAGATAAGCGAGATATACTCATCTCGAAATATCACATGTGTATATTCTTAGTCTATATAGTAATGAGCTCAACTACACTTTCTATCCTAGTTCGAGACCTTAGCTACAGTAGACTAGAGATTAAGACTTTATAGTTTTGATCACTAACATTGACAAACATGCTTGAGATAGCAATGCATGCGAGTTCGACCGAGCAATGCTCTAACAATCTCCCCATGTCGTTTCAAAACTATTAATACATATGGAATACAAAAATATATAAATAAACTTTGTAGCTCCTATTCCACATGTCTAATATTCAACAATACTCGAAATCTTCGTCACTTCCAAGTAGTCCAATGATCCCAAAGGTTCTAAGTTTAGCATCATCGTTGTTGAAAAGCCGTAGCTATAACAATGATAAAAGCATCGGTTTTCAATCATTGTTATCAGTGTCATAGTATTATTACACATCGTCAAAGTCCAATTGCATCACAACTTCAACAACAATACTATGGTGATACTTCACTTCCCCTTAGTCAATACTCTATCTCACATGGAAACCACTCCCCCTTACATAATCATCCGTAAACCATATGTATTTGTAGTGTGAACTACATATTAATTCTCCTCCTTTTTGTCATTAAAATTGGGAAAGGTATAAGAACGGGATCCTAATGAAATTTCCGTAAGAGACATTTCATGACCAAAGGTAAATGTATATCATCTTATTTAGATGCAATCATAAAGCCGAAGCTAAATGCATTCATCAAGGAGTTTGTAAAGACGCAATATAACCCCTCTAATATTCCACAGCCGCACTCCCCACAAAGATTTGGCAATTAAGCACAAGTTCAAAAGAACTCCCCCCCTTAAAATGTCATTCCCAAAGGAACAACAAGGGCGACCTTAATTTCAAAAGAAAAGAAGGATTTCTTTTAGACTCAACAAATTTCATACAAGTTTGAATTTGGAATCCAACAAGAAATCTTCAATCATGTTAACCAAAGCGAACCAAGATTAATTTGACTAAATATGCACAACACAAGTAAACTTATTGAGACTTAATAAATCAATTAGATTAATCACAAGAAAACTCACAAATAATCTAATTGCTATACTCAACCAAACTAATTACAAGAGTAATCAATTTAATTGGCCATACTCGACATAAGAAAAACCTATGGAGCAATGACTAAGTTAATCATGAATAACCAACCCAGCCAAGGAAATGCTCAAAATAAGAAAACTTATAGAGTGCTAACTAAATAATCACACAAGATGATTGATTTAGTCCAAAATACTCGACGTAAAGTACCTTACGGAACACAACTAAGCTAATCACAAAAATAATCAACTTTGTTGTCTAGTGCTCAACATAAGTCACAATACGGAGTCTCACAGTAATACACAAAATATGGATCAGGAAGATCAATTACTGCGGAATACACAAGGATTCAATTTATGTTTCCATCACCATTTGCACAATGACACACAATAGACATAATCCTTGAATCACAAAAGATTTTAACCTATCTTACATCAATAATTGACAATATAGGCTTAACTCTTGTGTATGTCAAAAGTATATTCATCCATTTATCAATATTTGCGCATCAATTCACGAATGACTTTACTTTTGACAAAATATAGGACAATCAGGTTCGCGGACGTAAACACACATATCCCATCAAAATATTGCAATATATAAAATCAAAAGATTAATACTGCAACCATCATCTTCCAAACAAGTTTAGAATTTTAAACCAATAAATCTAAAAATAAGAAGATGAAAAACATTGGATATAGTTATGTGTAATCACAATAATGGCTATTCCAAAATGCTAGTTATTCTTCTAAACAAAAGAGAAAAAATAGAAGATTTACTAGACATGCTGAACCAAACAGACTAAATTAAAAACACTTCCATGTTTCCACGAACTAGAGTCAAATCGACAGTTCGGGACCTTCTTGAGTCTTAAGGTCTTGGAGCTTGTGAATGGCAGCATCCGAAACACCCTTGAAGAGGATATCCTTATTGGGAAGTTCTTTAACACGGGTTTTCATGAGAACAAGGTCAGACTTAACCTTTTTTTAACTCAGTTCTTACCACATCAAGACACTTCATTATATTAACAAGTTGCTGCTTAGCCTTCTCAAATTCCTTCAGGAAGTCAAGAACTACATCCGATTAAATCTCTTCAATCTCCTCTATATCAGAAAGTGAATCAGAGGATTGAAGAAGGGAACCTTCATTTTTAACAAGAGTTTCCTTCTCTTTATCGAGTTTTCAATATACCGCCTTATCAGTAACATCTTTAGGCAAATCCAATGAGAATGAAGAAGAAGAATCCATTGATAAAAAGAAACCTAGAGTAATAATAATAACTCAATAGGATAGGTATATAAAGGAGAAACTCGAGAGATTTAGGGTTTACGGGATAGGTTTTAAAAGATAACCCTAAACCGTACGTGTACCCGTAAGATGGATTTTCACAAAACTCTGCATGGAAAGAGAAAACACTTTTACTTTTCCAAGGAAGTTTAGATAAAGAACATCAAAAAGAAAAATACTCACGAACCAGTGATTGACCAATTATCCTTCTAAAAACGATAAGAGATTATCTAGATAATTAGAGTCACTTAGTTATGGAGTATACCTATTCAAGTCTCTCACAAATAGGATTTTTGTATGTGAGATATTCAACCTTGTGATTACTTTACATAAGTATGAGCCTTTAGCTCATAAAATGAATATTGTTCCTTTTTATCCTTCTGTCTTTGATATGTGCTCTTTCTAGAGAGATGAGACATTGCTTGATTAGCATACTTATCAGAAGGACTAAATCTAGGACCTCTTGCAATTGGATTAAGAGGATCAGAGTGGATGGGAGTCCATTTTATAGATTTATATTTACCAGAATCATCCTTATAAGTACAGGGAATGCTTTTGTTAGCAACATAAGAATTTATGCCAGAATGCACTTGAGCCATGTGATGATTTCTAGAGTAGAGATCATTCTTATAAGGTTTCTAATTTCTTGTGGGCGGACGATTCACTACATTTGTCGACTGACTATTTGTTCCATTGACGATGAAGAGAATCAAATTATGAAGCTTGGAAATTTGTTTCTTTCTTGCAAAACAATGGATAGCATAGTGATTCTCTTTCCCACAAAAAGTACAGGTTCATGGAGGAGAAGCAATAACTGGCACCTGTTTAAACTTAATATCCATATGAGAAGACTGCAAGTTATATAAACTTTTCTTGACACAATCTTCTACTGGAGGACACTTCTTCGTATGCAGCAATTCATGAGAATTGGTTATAGAATAATTTCTCCTTAAGACAGAGTTTTCCTTTTCCAAGGATTTACACTGTTCACGGGCTAGAGTAAAAGATGCTCATAGTTTCTCTTTTTTAGCACGAAGTCTGTTGAGATCTGATGAATGAGTCTCGAGCAAACTTTTTTCTCTAATTGAGTCCACTTTAATAATATCCTCAAGAGTATTAATCCTTTCATGTTGAAAAGTAGTTTCTTGAAGAAGTTCTCAATATTCTTAGAGAAGGATTTTATGATGTTATAGAGATCACGTTCTCGATCAAGAGACTTTTCAAATTCATCAATGAGCTGATCATGATCATTAAAATCAATATCTTCAGTGGTATGTTTTGAAATTATGGTGAGCTCCTTTTCAACTTCTGTCAGAGTGTCACATGCCTCATGAGAGGAAGTAATGTCATTATCATATTGAACATTCTTTCTACCTCGGGATTCAGAAGAATCAACTAAGGAATAATCCTTTGAGGTGTTTCCAAGACACTTGACATGATCAAAAGCTTTTGGAGACATTTTGGTATGCTCAACAGAGATTTCGTCCACAGACTCAGATTTCCACAAACACAGACTTGTAAGGTCTTAAGCGTGTTTGGCTGCTCTGATACCAATTGAAAAAGCGGGGGTCTAACAACTTCACCCAATATTTCGATTAACAATATGTATGGACAACTCCGAGTTGTTTTCTATAGAATCAACTAGACTCAATCAATAGAAAATATATCAAGGAGTTATTATCTCAATCTCTCAATTTGATTTACTCAAGCAAATATGATTCGCGAGTCTTAATCAAAGAGAGATAACTTGGATGGTACCAAAGACCAATTTCCAAGTGTCAATCAATTTAAATCAACAACCAATAAGGTCGGATATTCTAATTGATTGAACAACGCACAACTTGTATTATTTCAATTATATAAAAATATAATGCGGAAAAGAAATAACACAGACACCAGAATTTTGTTAACGAGGAAACTACAAATGCAGAAAAACCTCGGGACCTAGTCCAGATTAAACATACACTGTATTAAGCCGCTACAGACAATAGCCTACTCCAAATTAACTTTGGTCTGGACTATAGTTGAACCCTAATCAGTCTCACACTGATCCAAGGTACAGTTATGCTCCTACGCCTCTGATCCTATTAGGATACTGCGCAGTTGATTCCCTAAGCTGATCTTACCAACAACCAAGAGTTGCTATGACCCAAAGTCGAAGACTTTAATAAACAAATCTGTCTCACACAAAAAAGTCTACAAGATAGATAAATCTATCTCCCACGAATAAACCTATGAGTTTTGTTCCGTCTTTTGATAAATCAAGGTGAACAGGAACCAATCAATAAAACCAGACTTATACTCCCGAAGAATAGCTCAGTTTTATCAATCACCTCACAATAGTCTTAATCGACGCCGCGAACAAATATATTGTGGAATCACAAACGATGAGACGAAGATGTTTGTGATTACTTTTATATCTTGCCTATCGGAGATAGAAATCTCAAGTCAATTATTACAATTGTACTCGTATGATAGAAACAGCAAGATCAGATCACACAACTACAAGAAAAGTAGTATCGGCCTAGCTTCACAATCCCAATGAAGTCTTTAAGTCGTTAACCTGGTTATAGAAGAAGAAAACCAAAGGTTAAAGGAGAATCGACTCTATCTTAGCAAACTAGTATCACACAGACTGTGTGGGGATTAGGTTTCCCACTTGCTAGATTCTCCATTATATAGATCGAAAACTTAGCTTGTCATACACACATGTACTTGACGATTTTGGGTTTGTGTAACCATACCCAAATGTGTACAATAGTTGGTTCAATACTAGTCAACCAAATGGTTAGACAAATGATAACTTTCATATCAACCATATTCTTCTTCACCATAACTTGTCCAAATGACTCAAATGAACTAGTTAGAGAGTTGTTCAATTGCTGTGAGATCTCATGTACTACACAAGACACAATTGAAGCAAAAACGATGTGATTCATGAACTATAAATCCATGGTTTGCAAAATCATTCCTAAGTTAATTAAGATAAGTTCACGAACATCGTTTTTAGACATAACCACTCAAGTTCGCGGACTGGGTTCGCAGACTCAAGTCAACCGGTTGGAGTTCACAAACTCCAGCAGAAATTCTCGGGTTCGAGAACTTCCGTCAGTTCGCGGACTGAAACCGAACTACAACTCCAGCAAAAATTCTCGGGTTCGAGAACTATGCACGTTCGCGGACTGAGTTCGTGGACTGAGTTGAATGCTCAAGTTCCGGTTTCACTTGATCAACAAAGTTCGCAAACTTCGGTTCAAGTTCTAAGGACTTATACATATACGTGTTACCACAACAATATTTATATTCCCCAATGGTTATATTGTCTAAACTCTCATTTCAATAATTGAAACATTCTCAGAGGACGTTATATAATTGTTATTCACAAACTATTTTTCGTCAGAGCGATTTACAAAGTGATTGAAACATAACATGACTTTCGTCACTAGGTAAAGATGAACTTGGTTAAAGCAAAGGCTTTACCAACACATATTTCGAGAAATAGATAAGCGAGATATACTCAGCTCGAAATATCGCATGTGTATATTCTTAATCTAAATAGTAACACGACTTTTGTCTCAAGATAGGAGATAGAGTAGATAGACTTTCAAGTGATAGATAAGTTCAAATATCCACATTCCTTTTAGTCAATGAAGATCCACTTGTTCCTTGAGTAGTCCTTCGTCTTGTATGATGATTTCCATGGAGTTCTTGAGCTCAACTTTACTTTCTATCCTAGTCCGAGCCCTTAGCTATAGTAGACTAAAAATCAATACTTTATAGTTTTGATCACTAACATTGACAAACATGCTTGAGATAGCAACACATGCGAGTTCGACCAAGCAATGCTCTAACTAAAAAGGAATAAAAAAATAAGGTCCACAATACTATCTTTTCGAGCACTTTGTTTCTATTTGTATACACAAAGAAAAGAAGATAAGATGTTGAATAATTGGTGTAACGAAGAAAAACTGAAAATCTATCTTCCTTGCACAAGTCCATAAAATACCTGGTTGTTTTCTGCAAGAGTTTCTTCCCACTCTACAGATGGAAAAAGGATTTGTGATAATATTATTACAAATTGTTTCATGTCTATCCGTAAAATTGGATCCTCGTCAATGCACTTCTTTGGCAACATCACAACCAACCCAATATGCAACACAACAAAGAGGAGATCAAATGAATTTTATATGAATTTATTTGCTATTTATGGGAAACTTTGACTCAAATAGATCAAAGGTGAGTTACTAACAACTTAAGTTCTTTTTTCTTATAATTTTCCCTATTGTTGTTTACTTTCTTGTATAAAAAAGCAGGGTCTAACAACCACACCCAATATTTCGTTTCGGCAATCTGGATAGACAAACTCCAATATAATTCCAAGAGAATCAACTAGACAATCATACCCAATCAATGGAAATATATCCAAGAGTTGGATCTCGGTTTCTTAATGTAATCAGCAAATCAAGAAGATAGAATCCGTGAGCCTGACTAATATGAGAAATAACTTTAACGGTACCAAAAAACAATGTTCAAGTGTCAATCAATTTATATCAACAACCAAAGGTTAGATTATCTAATTGATTGAACCTACGCACAACTTATGATATTTCAATTATATAAACAAATAAAATGCGGGAAAGAAATAACACAGACACCAAAATTTTTGTTAACGAGGAAACTGCAAATGCAGAAAACCCCCGGGACCTAGTCCATATTTGAACACCACACTGTATTAAGCTGCTACATACACTAGGCTACTACAAGTTAACTTCAGACTGGAATGTAGTTGAGCCATAACCAATCTCACACTGATCAAGTTACAGTCGCATTCCTTACGCCTATGAATCCCA
The DNA here is from genome assembly GCA_023529315.1 of Papaver bracteatum. Classification (NCBI taxonomy): domain Eukaryota; kingdom Viridiplantae; phylum Streptophyta; class Magnoliopsida; order Ranunculales; family Papaveraceae; genus Papaver; species Papaver bracteatum. Next base: position 2,271,079 of record JAJJWX010000447.1, on the reverse strand, counting down.
ACAGGATTCTACGCACATGATTCCCTTAGCTGATCTCACCCACAACTAAGAGTTGCTACGACCCAAAGTCGAAGACTTCATAAACAAATCTATCTCACACAAAAAAGTCTATTGAATAGATAAATTTGTCTCCCATAGAAATTCCTACGAGTTTTTGTTCCGTATTTTGATAAATCAAGGTGAACAACAATTAATACACCATACTTATATTCCCAAAGAACAGCCTAGTAATATAAATCACCTCACAATAATCTTAATCGTATGGTGGCGAAACAAGATATTGTGGAAATACAAACGATGAGACGAAGATGTTTGGGACTAATTTTTATCTTGCCTATCGGAGATTAAATCTCGAGAAAATATTAAATAATATAGTAGTCAATACGATAGAATAAAGCAAGATCAGAACATGTAACTACATGGAAAATAGTTGGGCATGGCTTCACAATCCCAATGAAGTCTTTAAGTCGTTAACCTTTAATGGTTTTAGGAAAAACCTAGGTTAAAGGAGAATCGACTCTAGTCGCAATTAGTATCACACATGAGGTGTGGGGATTATGTTTCCAAGTTGCTATATTTCTCCCTTATATAGTCTCCAAATCAGGGTTTGCAATCAATACTACCTTGGTAATAAAGGATTCAATATTCAGCGTTAGATGGAAACCTGATTAGACTCAAGCTAATATCTTCCAACCGTTAGATCGAACTTAGCTAGTTACATACAAGTGAAAAGTGATTTCATTTAGATATGAGTAACAATACCTAAACGTGTACACCTTGTTGGCTCAATAATAGTCGAAGTTAGCCATATGAACACTTTCATATCAACCTTGTTCATCTTAACACAACTAGTTCAAATGACTCAAATGAAACTAGTTTCTAGAGTTGTTCATGTTTATATTCACGTAGAAGTATACAAGATACAATTGAAGCAAAATCAATTTTGATTCACTCGAATCAATTCATGAAAATTATAGCCACTGTTTGCAAAGTATTAGTTCATGAACAAACCGATTTTAAAACATAACCCACTCAAGTATGCAAAATGGTACGCATAACTAAGTATCCGGATTTGGTCTGGGTTCGCAAGTATGTAAATGGGTACGCATACTGTCGTACACCACCAAACTCAGTTGAATTTCCGGACTTGAACTTTATGCTGGTATGCATACGTGTATGCATACTAAGTTCTTGGACTTCAACTAACAAACCAGTACGCATACTATGCTTCCCGTACTTGGAATAACTTGCAATAATTAGCATAAAAGTACACATAATATGCTATATCCAATCATGATTAATTGTTCTAAACTCCCATTTCAATCTTGAAACATTCTTAGAAGACGACAATTCGGAGTCTACATCAAATGATTATCTCACACAAATCATTGTTCTCGAACCCAAGAATTTGTTCTAAACTCCCATTTCAATCCGCGAATATTTACTTGTATTTAATCAGGTTTTCATCCAACGGTGAATATTGAATGCTTTTTTACTAAGCTAACATTGATTGCAAACCCTGATTTGAAAGACTATATAAGGGAGAACTCTTGCAACTGGGAAACCTAATCCCCACACATTCTATGTGATACTAGTCTGCTAAGCTAGAGTCTATTCTCCTTTAACCTTTGTTTTTCTTCTTCTAAAACCAGATTAACGACTTAAATACTTCATTGGGATTGTGAAGCCAGACAGATACTACTTTTCTTGTAGTTGTGTGATCTGATCTTGCTGTTTCTATCGTACGAGTACAATTGTAATAATTGGCTTGAGATTTCTATCTCTGATAGGCAAGATATAAAAGTAATCACAAACATCTTCGTCTCATCGTTTGTGATTCCACAATATCTTTTTTCGCTGCGTCGATTAAGAATATTGTGAGGTGATTGATAAAACTGAGTTGTTCTTCGGGAATATAATTCTGGTTTTATTGATTGGTTCCTGTTCACCTTGATTTATCAAAAGACGGAACAAAACTCATAGGTTTATTCGTGGGAGACGGATTTATCTATCCTATAGACTTTTCTGTGTGAGACATATTTGTTTATTAAAGTCTTAGACTTTGGGTCGTAGCAACTCTTGGTTGTGGGTGAGATCAGCTAAGGGAATCAAGTGCACAATATCCTGCTGGGATCAGAGGCATATGAGCATAACTGTACCTTGGATCAGTGTGAGATTAATTGGGGTTCAACTACAGTCCAGACCAAAGTTAATTTGGAGTAGGCTAGTGTTTGTAGCGGCTTAATACAATATATGTTTAATCTGGCTAGGTCCTAGGGTTTTTCTGCATTTGAGGTTTCCTCGTTAACAAAATTCTGGTATCTGTGTTATTTCTTTTCCGCATTATATTTTTATTTAATTGAAATAATACAGGTTGTGCGTTATTCAATCAATTAGAATATCCAACCTTATTGGTTGTTGATTTAAATTGATTGACACTTGGAAATTGGTCTTTGGTACCATCCAAGTTATATCTCTTTGATTAAGACTCGCGAATAGGATTTGCTTGAGTAAATCAAATTGAGAGATTGAGATAATAACTCCTTGAGATATTTTTTATTGATTGAGTCTAGTTGATTCTCTAGAAAACCAATTGGAGTTGTCCATACAGATTGCTAATCGAAATATTGGGTGTGGTTGTTAGACCCCCGGTTTTTCAATTGGTATCAGAGCAGGCAAACACACTTTAGACCTTACAAGTATGTGTTTGTAGCGATCTAACTCTATGGATAGAGATGCTATCTCAACAAACGTACCACCAGTCTTCGATGGTTCAAACTACCCATGGTGGAAAATTGCTATGAGCACGTATCTTCAAGCTCATGATTTTCAAATATGGGTATATGTTATTAATGGCTATGATCCCCCGGTAAATACAGAAGACAATTTATATATACCAAAGGATGTTGATAGTTATAGTCCAAAAGAAATTCTTGATGCAAAGCATAATTCTGAAGGTTTACATGCTATCAGAAAGGTCATTACCCCAGACCTTCAGCACTATGTGTCTTCTTGCACTAAGTCTAAAGATGCCTGAGATATCTTAGAAACTACTTTTGAAGTCAACAAACATGTTTCTAAGAAATGTACCATTGATGGAGGAAATAACCTCACCACTCTTTCTGAAAATTCCTATTTCGGAAAGATAAGATTCTCTGATCAAGACCCTGTTCAAACTGTTGCATTCAATGGTATGTCAACTACAAGAAAAACCTCTATTTTGTCTTGGGGTGATGAATATTGTATGGATGACGTCTGGTTTAAAAAACTATTGATGACAGAAAAGATCAAAGAATTCATAAAAAGGAGCATTAGACGTGATAAACGTCCCTTATCTGCCCTCACTACCAATGATTCTGAGAAAGAAAAACCTTTAAGTGTCAACGAATTGAATGCGTTCAATAGATGCGATGAACTCTCAGCTTTTACATCAGAAACATCTACATACTCAAGTTCTGATTCAGAATATGAGACAGACACATAAGTTTTCAATTTTTTCAATTTCTTGAATAAAGAGGTCCTTCAAGAGAATCTTCAATTTAAGGCTTCGTTAAAGAACCTAGAATCATTAATCCAGGTGAAAAATCTTGAGATAGATTGTCTTAATGATAAACTCACCAGAACCATTATGCTAAAGGAAAAAGAGATTAATACTCTTAAGGATGATCTACAAAGATTGTCTGGTAGCTCTGACAAAATTTCAGCAATGTTATTTGGTCAGAAGTCCTTTGGAAACACTAGTGGTTTAGGATACAAAAGCAAGTGTGCAGACGTTGCCAGTCCTGTTGCTTCTATTGATCAGGGAAAAACAAACATTGGGAGCTGTGTTAAGCAGAATATACCTCAAAAAAACAAAGAATCCTTGGTCCGTTTGTTTTGTAGAAACACAAGGCATGTTCAAAGTATGTGTTGGAGATTCAAGAGGAACAATTAAAGAATTGCTAAACTACAAAAGAACATGCAAAAGATGAATCTGGATAATCTGCAGGGATCTTCTAAAAACAATGCTCCTAGAATCAGAAGAGGTAAGAAACCTGCTTACACAACAAGCCTTGGAAAATTACTATGTGATAAACAAGGAGAGCGTTTGGATCATAACGTCCCTATCTAACATCAAGGGCGTTCGCATCCTCATCTTTAACTTGAGAAAGTGAGGCTTTGCGTTGTTATTTTTGTGGCTCAAGTTTTGTGTCTATTTTGTTTAAGAAAATATTCTGCTAACAATATAGATAATGAATCATTAATCTACAGAATACTTATTCTTCTAGGGTTTCTTGTTCATAAGTCTATTTAAATATTCGGTAAACTTCCTCTTTCCTTGAAAAGATACAACCTTATGGATCCTGTAACCAGAAGTATCACAAGTAGGGATGCAGTTGAAGCAGCTAACGTGTATATGTGTAAAGGGATTTCTTCCTCAAGGGTGAAGAAAGTGAAGACTATAATTAATGGAAAAGGTTCTTCCTCTCACTGCCTCTTTTCTATTTGTCCTTTTGATGCTAATTTTAGGGACATAGTAAAAGAGTTCATCAACAAGAGAAATGGTTTAAAATATCAAATCATTTCCTCTTTGAAAAGAATAACTCACTATGTACAAATGTTGTCTCTATCCAAGAACACTCTGCGTGATTTGGGAAGACAACTCAGTGAGTTAACTGATATTTTTGAAGATTTAGAGGAATTGAACGATCCCATAATCAATGAGTTTTTCAATAATGAGAAGGAATTCTTAGTAGATTCTCTGAGAAAGATCTACGACAACTAGTAAGTCTTATGATAAAAATTCTATTTCTTTTCTCTTTTGTTTGGAAGATTAACTAGTGTTTTGGAATTGCCATTATTGTGATTACACATAGATATATCCAATGTTTTTCATCTTCTTGTTTTTAGATTTATTGGTTTAAATTCTAAACTTGTTTGGAAGATGATGGTTGCAGTATTAATCTTTTGATTTTATATATTGCAATATTTTGATGAGATATGTATGTTTACGTCCGTGAACTTGATTGTCCCATATTTTGTCAAAAGTAAAGTCGTTCGTAAATTGATATGAAAATATTGATAAAAGGATGAATAGACTTTTGACAAACACAAAAGTTAAGCCTATATTGTCAATTATTGATGTAAGATAGGTTAAAATATTGTGTGATTCAAGGATTTTGTCTATTGTGTGTCATTATGCATATAATGATGGAAACATAGAATAAATCCTTGCGTATTCCGCAGTAATTGATCTTGCCTGATCCATATTTTGTGCATTGTTGTGAGACTCCGTATTGTGACTTATGTTGAGCATTAGGCAACCAAAGTTGATTATTTTTGTGATTAGCTTAGTTGTGTTCCGTAAGGTACTATACGTCGAGTATATTGAACTAAATTAATCATCTTGTGTGGTTATTTAGTTAGCACTCCATAAGTTTTCTTATGTTTGTGCATTTCTTTGACTGGGTTGGTTATTCATGATTAACTTGGTCATTGCTCCATAGAATTTTCTTATGTCGAGTGTGGCCAATTGATTACTTTTGTAATTAGTTTGGTTGAGTATGCAATTAGATTATTTACGAGGTTTCTTGTGATTAATCTAATTGATTTATTAAGTCTCCATAAGTTTACTTGTGTTGAGCATATTTAGTGAAATTAATCTTGGTTCGCTTGGTCTAATATGATTGAATATTTCTTGTTGGATTCCAAATTCATACTTGTATGTAATTTGTTGAGTCTAAAGAAATCCTTCTTTTCTCTTGAAATCAAGGTCGCTCTTGTTGTTCCTTTGGGAATGACATATTACGGGGGAGAGTTCTTTTGAACTTGTTCTTAATTGCCAAATCTTTATGGGGAGTGCGGCTATGGAATATTAGAGGGGTTATCTTGCGTCTTTATAAACTCCTTGATGAATGCATTTAGCTTTGGCTTTATGATTGCATTTAAATAAGATTATATACATTTACCTTTGGTCATGAAATGTCTCTTACGGAAATTTCATTAGGATCCCGTTCTTGTACCTTTTCTAATTTTATTGACAAAAAGGGGGAGAATTAATATGTAGTTCACACTACAAATACATATGGTTTTCAGATCATTATGTAAGGGGGAGTGGTTTCCATGTGAGATGGAGTATTGACTAAGGGGGAGTGAAGTATCACCATAGTATTGTTGTTGAAGTTGTGATGCAATTGGACTTTGACGTTGTGTAATAAAACAATAACATTGTATAACAATGATTGAGAACCGATGCTTTTCTCATTGTTATAGCTACGGCTTTTCAACAACGATGATGCTAAACTTATAACCTTTGATATCATTGGACTACTTGGAAGTGACGAAGATTTCGAGTATTGTTGAAGATTAGACATGTGGAATAGGAGCTACAAAGTTTATTTATATATTTTTTGTATTTCATATGTATTAATAGTTTTTCCACTAAAATTGACAAAGGGGGAGATTGTTAGAAAATTTCTTGGTCGAACTCGCATGCGTTGATATCTCAAGCATGTTTGTCAATGTTAGTGATCAAAACTATAAAGTCTTGATTTCTAGTCTACTATTTTTAAGGTCTTGGACTAGGATAAAAAGTGTAGCTGAGCTCAAGAACTCCATGGAAATCATCATACAAGACGAAGGACTACTCAAGGAACCAGTGGATCTTCATCGACTAAAAGGTATGTGGAGACTTGAACTTATCTATCACTCAAAAGTCCATCTACTCTATGTTGTGTTACCACAACAAGATTTTTTTATTCTGGGAATAAAAGTAAGAAATCTGATTTTGAATAAATCAGCCAGCAAAAGAGAGGAGCTAAATTAGAACTAAAGAAACAATTTATTTCTGCTTTCCTTTCTTACATCCAGTTCAACAGGTCTTAAAGACCTAACCCCAATCAGGGGAGGGAGACAACAACCAACAGATACTAGATAAGTGTCTAAATATTACAGAATTAGAGAGAAAGATAAAAACACCCCTTGCTTTACTAACAACACCCTCAAGGAATAAAACTAAGAATAGTTAGTCATATGACAATGCCCCTCCCATGAGAAAATACTTGTCCCCAAGGATTGAAGGAAGGAAAATGAGCAGCAATGTTGGCAGAGTCCTCCCAAGTGGCTTCCTCAACTGTGGAGTTGGACCAATGAATAAGTAGTTATGGGACTGAGGTATCTCCTCTAACCAGTTGTCTGGAATCCAACACTTCAATAGGGGTAACAATTATCTGGACTTCATGGTCCACCAAGGGAAGGGTTGGTAAAGGAGTGTGAATATAACCAATTCTCTTTTTAAGATGTGACACATGGAAACTAGGTGTATTCTAGCTTCAGCTGGAAACTGCAATTTGTAAGCAACATGCCCAATCTTTTGAATGACAGGGAAGGGTCCATAGTACTTAGCTGAGAGTTTGAAGTTCTTTCGGAGAGACACTGAGGTTTGTCTGTAGGGCTGGAGCTTTAAGTACACCATATCACCAATAGCAAACTCCCTGTCAGTCCTCTTGGAGTCAGCAAAGTGCTTAATTCTTTCATGAGCTTTAGCAAGAGTGTATTTAAGGACAAGTAAAATGCCTTCCCTTTGTTTAAGAAATTTTTCAACAGAATCCACAGAGGTACCAACAGAAGATGGAAAAGCCAAATGTGGAGCTTCATACCCATAGAGAGCTTTAAAAGGAGGCATCTTCAAACTGGTATGGTAGCTAGTATTATACCACCACTCAGCTAGGTCTAACCAACTCATCCATTTAGTAGGATGATGGCTGGTCATGCACCTGAGATAATTTTCAAGACAAGAGTTTACCCTTTCTGTACGACCATCAGTATGGGGGTGGTAGGCAGTGCTGAGCTTGAGGTGAGTACCCAAATTAGTGAATAAGTCTTGCCAGAAGTTGTTGGTGAACACTCTGTCCCTGTCTGACACAATAGAGGCTGGAAGGCCATGGAGTCTAACAATGTGATGCATGAATGTCTTAGCCACTGAAGAAGCTATGTAGGGGTGCTGAAGAGGAATAAAATGAGCATACTTGGTGAATCTGTCCACCACCACCAAAATAACATCCTTCTTGTCACTTTTGGGTAAACCCTCGATGAAATCCATGCTGATGTGCTGCCAAGAATGATCAAGGAGTGGTAATGGCTGTAACAATCCAGCAGGTAAAGTGTGTTCACCTTTATGCCTTTGACAGACATCACATGTGGAGACTAGGGAAAATACCTCATGTTTCATACCAGGCCAAAAAAAATATGGTTTTTTGCTCTCATGTAGGTAGCTTGTATACCTGAGTGCCCCCAACAGCAGATCCATGAATTGCCAAAAGAATGTTCTGTATGACAGTATTGCAGGTGCCAATGAAAATTCTTGTTTTGTATCTGATAACTCCTTGCTGATAAGTATATGGTGGGCTGGAGTTAGGAGAGAGAAGGAGTTGAGATAACAATTGTTGAGCCTTGGAATCTTGAGCACAGCTGGAAATCACCTCCTGCATCCAAAGTGGTTGAGAGAGTGTAATACTGGAAATGTTAGAGGCAGTGTGAGGCCTTCTGGACAGAGCATCATCAACCTTGTTTTCTACCCCTTTCTTATATTGAATAGAGTAGTCATAGCCCAGCAGTTTCATAAGCCATTTCTGCTGAATACCAGTATGAATTTTCTGTTCCAAGAAGTACTTGATGCTTTCTTGATCAGTCTTTATAATGAAGTGATGACCCTGCAGATAATGCCTCCATTTAGTCACAGCTGAACCCACAGCTAACAGTTCCTTTTCATAAGTATAGAGTGCCATGGCCTTAGTCCCTAAGGGTTTGCTATAAAAAAGCAATTGGTCTTCCTCCTTGCATTAATACTGCTCCAATCCCTAAAGCACATGCATCAATTTCTAGGAGAAAAGGCTTAGAAAAATCAGGGAGGGCTAAGACTGGGGTAGTGGTCATTGTTGTCTTTAAAATGTTGAAAGCTTGAGAATCTTGCTCAGTCCAATGAAAAGAGTTTTTCTTCAGTAACTCAATAAGTGGTTTACTTAATGTGCCATAATGTCTCACAAATTTTCTGTAATAACCTATCAATCCTAAAAAACCTCTGAGTTCTTTGATAGAGGTAGGTATAGGCCAAATGGTCATTGCAGAAATCTTAGAAGGATCTTCCACCACACCCTGAGAAGTGATGATGTGCCCCAAGTACTCTAGTTCCGGCTGAGCAAAGAAACACTTAGACAAGTTGGCATGTAATTGGTGTTGTCTGAGCAAGGAGAGATTAATGTGCAAATGTTTAGCATGAGATTCCAGGTCAGGACTATAGACTAGTATGTCATCAAATAATACTAGTATAAACTTGCACAATTAAGTCTGGAAGATCTCATTCATAAGGGCTTGGAAGGTGGCTGGTGCATTCATGAGGCCAAAAGACATGACATTGAATTCATAATGTCCATGGTGTGTTCTGAAAGCGGTTTTGTAAACATCGGCTAAATTCACTCTAATTTGATGATAAGCGGATCGAAAATCAATCTTAGTGAATACACAAGAACCAAACAATTCATCTAACAGCTCATCAATCACATGGATGGGAAAATTATCTTTTATGGTGATGTTGTTGAGCTTTCGATAGTCCACGCAGAACCTCCAGCTGTTGTATTTTTTCTTCACAAGAAGAATGGGAGAAGCAAAAGGGCTATGGCTCGGCTGAATTACCACAGACTTGAGCATATCTTGTACTAGTATCTCAATGACGCATTTCTGAATGTAAGGACATTTGTAAGGCCTTTGGTTGACTGGTGTAGAATTTGGAACCAGGGGAATGGAGTGATCAAGAGATCTGTGAGGTGGGAGGGAATTTGGTTCTGAGAAAACATCATGAAATTCATCAAGTAGGTCATCAGAAATTGTTGAAGGGATCGAAGGTGTAGTGATAGAAGTATCAACTGAGTACAATTGGCCAATAATACCATAAGAATGCTTCTGAAAAAAGTTATGTACCCAGTAGCTGATATTTGTTGGAGTGAAGGAGCTGGATGTTGTCCCACTAGTGTAATCTTCTCTCCTTTGTGTATGAAATATATGCTTAATGTAGAGAGATTAAAAATAATATCCCCCAGCTTCCTGAGCCAATCAGCTCCAAGAACTACATCACACCCCCTAAGGGTAAAAGCCTTAGGTCTCCACTGAAAGAATGGTCTTGCATTGACCATTGTAAAGAAGCACAAAGTACAGATCTCACAGTTGTCTCCCCATTTTCTACAGTCACCAGCATGTTTGCAGTAGGTTGGATAGAACACCCCAATGATTTTTCCAAGGCACAGTCAATAAAACTATGAGTACTCCCAGTATCAATAAGTATAGAAACATCATTCCTTTTTATAAGCCTTGGAATCCATATGGTGTTCCCAATAGAAGTGCCAGTGAGAGCATGGAGAGAAATTTCCATGTCACTGTCTACAGCTGGTGTCTCCTCAGTCATTGAGATGTCCTCCTCAGGTTCACAATGTTCCGCTTCAGCTTCGGTAGCCACCATCAAATATAGTTGCTGTTTTTTACAAAAATGCGCTGGTTTGTAAGCCTCCTCACAATTTTAACATAAGCCCTGACTCTTCCGTTTTTGAATTGTTCAGGAGTTAATCTCTTGATAGGGAAGGTAGGTAGGGTGGGTGTGGATGGGGTTGGAAGTAAAGGAGGGAGGAGGTGGTTTTTGGTGGAATAGGATGAGATGATGGTTTCCTTGTGGTGTTGAAAGTATTGGATTTTTTTTTTGTAGGGGTTCTGTGTGTTTTCAGTTGATTATTGAGGGTTTGCTCTTGCATTCTAGCAAGGGAAAAGGCTTGCATCAAGTTGGTAGGATTAAACATACTAACTGAATGTTTAATATCTTCTCTCAATCCTCCAATAAAGCTCATTACATAATAGTGTTCATTAAGCATGGGGTATTGCCTATAGAGCAGAGCCTTAAGATTTTCAAACTGTTCAAAATACTCATCAATTGTGGAAGTCTGAGACAACTTATTGAACATCCCTAATATATTTTCATTTGCAGTATTTTCAAATCTAAAACAAGCAAGTTCAGAGAGTTCATACCAAGACGTAATAGATCTAGTAGTTTGTAAGTTGGATAACCACTTATCTGCCTTGCCCTCCAGATGCATAGCCACCATGGTGATTTTCTGACTTTCATCTCGAATGCCGTTGATAAAAAAATTAACGGTCACACTTTTGAATCCAACCTTTTGGGTTCTCACCATTGAACCTGGGAAAATCTAAGTTAGGCATTCGCGGGTTAGAACGTGAATCATAGTTATCGGATTGAAAATTGAACATCCTTCCTTCTGAATTCGCATAATTAGAGTGAGAACCTTCCACCCTTGAGTTACGTTGTTCTTCACTCCTCTTCCCTGAAAATGTCTCCATATACTTATAGAAATCATCCCCTGACAACACTGATTTTAATTCCTTTTGGAGTTCAACGTTTTGCGCAGCAACATCATCGATTCTAACATTCAGATCACACATCTGATCTTGAACTGAACCAACGAATTTATGCAATTCTTCATTTACTTCTTTAATTGTAGGATTTTTTTCACCCCCCATGATAGGAAAGAACAACTCGTGATACCGATTGTTGTGTTACCACAACAAGATTTTCTTATTCTGGGAATAAAAGTAAGAAATCTGATTTTGAATAAATCAGCCAGCAAAAGAGAGGAGCTAAATTAGAACTAAAGAAACAATTTATTTCTGCTTGCCTTTCTTACATCCAGTTCAACAGGTCTTAAAGACCTAACCCCAATCAGGGGAGGGAGACAACAACCAACAGATACTAGATAAGTGTCTAAATATTACAGAATTAGAGAGAAAGATAAAAACACCCCTTGCTTTACTAAAAGCACCCTCAAGGAATAAAACTAAGACTAGTTAGTCATATGACACTCTATCTCCTATCTTGAGACAAAAGTCGTATTACTATATAGACTAAGAATATACACATGTGATATTTCGAGCTGAGTATATCTCGCTTATATATTTCTCAAAACATTTGTTGGTAAAGCTTTCACTTTAGCTAAGTTCAACTTTACCTAGTGACGAAAGTCATGTTATGTTTCAATCACTTTGGAAATCGCTCTGACAAAAAATAGTTTGTGAATAACAACTATATAACCCCATCTGTGAATGTTTCAATGATTGAAATGAGAGTTTAAACAATATAAGCACTAGGGGATATAAGCATTGTTGTGGTAACACATATATGTATAAATACTTAGAACTTGAACCGAAGTTTATGAACTTTGTTGATCAAGTGAAACCGGAACTTAAGCAATCAACTCAGTCCACGAACTCAGTCCGCGAACGTACGTAGTTCTCGAACCCGAGAATTTATGTTGGAGCTGTAGATCGGTTTCAGTCTGCGAACTGACGGAAGTTCTCGAACCCGAGAATTTCTACTGGAGTTTGTGAACTCCAACCGGTTAACTTGAGCCTGTGAACCCAGTCCGCGAACTTGAGTGGTTATGTCTAAAAACGATGTTCGTGAACTTATTTAAATTATCTAAGGAATGCTATTGCAAACCGTGGCTTTATAGTTCATGAATCGATTCGAGTGAATCACATCATTTTTGCTTCAATTGTGTCTTGTGTAGTACATAAGATCTCATAGAAATTGAACAACTCTCTAACTAGTTCATTTGAGTCATTTGGACTAGTTATGGTGAAGAAGAATATGGTTGATATGAAATTTATCATTTGGCTAGCCATTTGGTTGACTAATATTGAACCAACTATTGTACACGTTTGGGTACGGTTACACAAACCCAAAATCATCAAGTACATGTGTGTATGACAAGCTAAGTTTTCGATCTAATGGTTGAGAGATATTAGCTTGTATCTAATCAGGTTTTTATCTAACAGTGAACATTGAATGCTTTGTTACTAAGCTAACATTGATTGCGAACCCTGATTTGAAAGACTATATAAGGGAGAACTCTAGCAACTGGGAAACCTAATCCCCATACATTTTATGTGATACTAGTTTGCTAAGCTAGAGTCGATTCTCCTTTAACCTTTGGTTTTCTTCTTCTAAAACCAGATTAACGACTTAAAGACTTCATTAGGATTGTGAAGGCAGAACGATACTACTTTTCTTGTAGTTGTGTGATCTGATCTTGCTGTTTCTATCGTACAAGTACAATTGTAATAATTGGCTTAAGATTTCTATCTCTGATAAGCAAGATATAAAAGTAATCACAAACATCTTCGTCTCATCGTTTGTGATTCCACAATATCTTTTTTCGCTGCGTCGATTAAGACTATTGTGAGGTGATTGATAAAACTGAGCTGTTCTTCGGGAATATAATTCTGGTTTTATTGATTGGTTCCTGTTCACCATGATTTATCAAAATACGGAACAAAACTCATAGGTTTATTCGTGGGAGACGGATTTATCTATTCTATAGACTTTTCTGTGTGAGACAGATTTGTTTATTAAAGTCTTCGACTTTGGGTCGTAGCAACTCTTGGTTGTGGGTGAGATCAGCTAAGGGAATCAAGTGCGCAATATCCTACTAGGATCAGAGGCGTAGGAGCATAACTGTACCTTGGATCAGTGTGAGATTGATTGGGGTTCTACTATAGTCCCGACCGAAGTTAATTTGGAGTAGGCTAGTGTCTGTAGCGGCTTAATATAGTGTATGTTTTACCTGGACTAGGTCCCGGGGTTTTTCTGCATTTTCGGTTTCCTCGTTAACAAAATTCTGGTGTCTGTGTTATTTATTTTCCGTATTATATTTTTATATAATTGAAATAATACAGGTTGTGCGTTGTTCAATCCATTAGAATATCCGACCTTATTGGTTGTTGATTTAAATTTATTGACACTTGGAAATTGGTCTTTGGTACCATCCAAGTTATCTCTCTTTGATTAAGACTCACGAATCATATTTGCTTGAGTAAATCAAATTGAGAGATTGAGATAATAACTCCTTGAGATATTTTTTATTGATTGAGTCTAGTTGAGATTCTCTAGAAAACAACTATGAGTTGTCCATACAGATTGATAATCGAAATATTGGGTGTGGTTGTTAGACCCCCGCTTTTTCACCATTGTTCTCAATTATTGTTATACAGTGTCATGGTATTATTATACAACATCAAAGTTCAATTGTATCACAACTTTGTCAATAATACTATGGTGATATGTATCACTCGCCCTTAGTCAATACTTCATCTCACATGAAAACCACTCCCCCTTACATAATGATCCGTAAACTATATGTATTTGTAGTGTGAACTACACAATAATTCTCCCCCTTTTTGTCAATGTAAATTGGCAATGGTACGAAAACTAGCGGGATCATAATGAAATTCTCATAGAGACACTTCATGACTAAAAGAGAACATATCAACTTTGTTTCGATGATTTCACATAGTCGAATATTCATCAAGGAGTTTATAAAGATACAAGAAAACTCCTACAATATTCCACAACCGCACTCCCCATAAAGATTTGGAAATCAAGCAGAAGTTCAATTAAGAACTCCCTCCCTCCATAAAATGTCATTCCCGAAAGAACAACAAGAGCGACCTTACTTTTACGAGAAAAGAAGGATTTCTTTGGACATTAACAAATTACATGAAACATGAATTTGTATCCAGAAAACTCAATCAAATTAACCACAAGAGAACCCAGGATTAATTTAATCGGAAATTCTCAACTTAAGAGAACTTGCGGAGCCATATAGTACTTTCACATAGAAGTGGATCAGGGAATGATCCATACTGCGTATTATACAAAGATTCATTCTATTTTCATCAATATTTGCATAATGATACCATAGACTTAATCTTTGACATCAAAAGTTCATTCTATCTTCCATCAATATTTGCATAATGACATAATAGACTTAACTTTTGACATATATGGGACAATCATAGTTCACGGTCGCAAACACTCATATCCCATAACAATTTTTACAATATATAAAACAAATAAAGACTAATATTGCAAAATCATCTTCCAAATAAACTTTAGAATTTAAATAAATAAATCCAAAAAAAAACATTGCAAGATGAAAATCGTTGGAAATAGCAATGTGAAATCACAATATAGGCTATTCCAAACCCTAGGTATCCTTCTTAAAACACAAGAATGAATTCTCATAAGAAGTTTCCTAGACAAAAAGAAACAAAGATTTTAATCATCATCTTCATCATCGGAAACCATACAAGAGGCTTGAATAATATCCATATCTTCCTTGTTTTTTGGAAACTTAGTAGCAATCACACGTAATTATTCTTGCACACATTTTGCCTTGAAGTTGATCTTACACATACCCTTGTGAATTTGATGAAGAAGACTCAAGGTGGTAGGAGAACCGTCAACGGAATCACATTTTGTCTTTTGCAAGCATTCTCCTTCATACGTTTGAAAGTACAAGGATGAACAAGTTTGGGAGATCCAATAGAGCTGTCAATACCAATATTATGTGGAGCATGTGTCACGATCATAGTGGCCGCATAATTAACCGGACTGTATAGCCTTCGCTAGACAAAGGAACCTAAAAAGCAAAGGATACCTCCGCAGATCTACTTTTTCTCGCCCCAAGAAAGAAAACCTCGATGTTAGAGATGAGAAGAGTACAAGTCTAATCCACAAGACGCAGCTAGCAAGGGGACAGAGGTAGATGACGCATATAATCAGCATTAAATGCACAAAACTCTTATCTACACGCATGAATCAAGGCACGTGGAGAGAGGAAGCGTGGCAGAACTTGATTGGTAGACACTGGCGGTGAACGAAGGTACAACCTACACTAAGGTTGGGTAGTTCCCGAAGGAACGTGGGTTAGCTTAGACGGCATAATTCTACTAGAGAAGATACGCGGTGGACGAAGGTACCACTGACACCAAAGGTATATCAGCAGATGATGGATCCAGAGGCAGCAAAGATATACCAGGAACATAAGTGGCTATAAATACCAAGCCTCACTAACAAACTAAGGGCATTCAATTCAATACCTAGAAGGAGAAGATCTAGTCTTAATCTTATACCTCTTTAATGTTTAGAACTTAAGTAATTACTTGAGCTTGAGTTCTCTCTATTACTTTGGGAAGCATTTAAGATCTTTGTAACCACTACAACCTAATACAAAACAATCACTCATTATCCCGTGAACGTAGAAAAATGTAGAACCACGTAATCTCTTGTGTCTCATGGTAACTTAGAAGCCTTTACATTATCTTTGTGTCCTTTGTTATTATTGCGACCTTATATATCTTCTATTACTTAGCATTATCAGTTCAACAGAGGTATCGATACTACTTAGCATCATATCCTTTGAGCTGTTTACATTACATAGACTATGGGTAAATAAGTAGTCACAGTTTGGCGCCCACCGTGTTCTTTCTCACGACCGTGAGTTTAGACGCAGTTTTTCCTTTAATTTTTTGCATCTCCGAAAATGGAGGGATCTATGTTTAGAACAACGAATCTCACTCTCTAGTGATTTGTTCATTCGTTATTTGTGTATGTTTTTTGAGTTCATAGCCTCTAAAAACACACCTTGTTACAGATCTACAAAGTTTTTCAGAAAAGTGTACTCACAAAATGCCAAAATCTTTGTTTTATACTAAAACAACCCTTTTTCTAACAAGGCATATTCTAGATATGAGAGCCTTCGACTGACAATGGAATCTCAATAAGATTTTAAGGAACAATGATCTTCCAAAGCATTTAATAACCTCGTCTTTTCCGAGATTTGACACCCCCTTTTTCGGTTTTCAATGTTTTAAGGTTGTTTTCTCCAAGGGTGTCATAAGCATTTAATTCCTGTCTATCAAAGACATTATTTCAATCCTTTTTCTGAAAAAGCTACTTAGTCGTCTTCTGTGTCAGAGCATTAATTGCTACTTTTTACGAAGATACCTAAGTAGCGGATTTATTTGCCTTTCTGTGACCGCAGGATATCAAAAGCCGAAGGCATGAAGAAACCAAATGATGTACCAACAAGCTCACGACCAGCGCTCACAAAAGGAAGATCCCAAAATCCATCTCAAGCAAACCAAAAAAATAAAGCAAAGGACGGACAAAGTGAGATAGCAAGAAGAACATCTGCTACCAAGACACCTATTCCTACTGAGGGGATGGGGGCAGACATCGGGAGCTCAACCAATCTACGACATGCCATTACCGGAGCATCCCATTACTACGAATCCACCTATGGACAACGTACCTATGGGACGAGGGTCGAGAAATCTAACACCAATCCAGATAGATCCAGACGCACCGATCATAGATGAAGTAGCGGAAAACTCTGAAGATCCAGCCGACAGCACTCCGCAAGGAGGTGGACCACATAACGAAGATCAAATGGCAGCACAAGTAGCGGCCTTGATGCTCCGAAACAAGGAAAACGAAGATGCACTACAAGAGATGGCTCAGTAGAACCAAAATCTCAAAGGTATGTTGGATGCACAGATTGAAGGCTCCCAAGCTCGCCCTCCGCAAAAGAGGCATGGCAATGGACTATCTCAGGAATACGAAGGTTGAATATCAACACAACAAAGACTAATCAACCTAAAGGAGACGTAAAAGCGTACCATGACGAAGACGAGGTGGATTCAACATACAAACCCTCCCAAAGCTAATAAGACAAAGCTCTTTCCAAAGACGCTCACAATGTGAACATTGATGAAGCAAATGGAGAAAATGCGGAGGGAGATACGAGGCCTAAAAACTGGTCACGCAGGTGCAAGAATGGAAGAGACGCTACAAGAGGCAACTGCATCTCTGCTATCTTTTCGCATTTTAGGGGAACCCATCCCTCCGAAATGCCCGGTACATACGTTCCAAGCATACAATGGTACCTCAAATCCCGCATCCCACCTATGGTATTATACTCGTGTCCTTGCCCATTGAGAAATAGATGAGGTAGTACATTGTAGGTACTTTTCGTCCAGCTTAGTAGGATCAGCGCTAACATGGTATGACAATCTACCAGCAAACTCAATTGACTCCTTCAAGAAATTGTCTACGTTTTTTTTTGAAATATACATGTACAACAAAGCAACAAAGGCGGGGTTAGATAGGCTATTTGCTTTAGCTATCGGACCCCGGGAAATACTCATGCAGTACACAAACAGATGGCAAAAGACATGCCAAGCAATTGGGAAAGTCAATCCAGAAATTAGCATTAACTGCTATAAGTACAGACTTGATAGAATCTCAGCCATCTTCGTGGAACTCCACAACAGAGCCCTCGATTCTGAAAGAGAGATCATGGTCGTTTAAGATCGTAACATCAGACTCGAGGAGATCCAGAAGGACAACCCCAAGGCACAAGCAAAGGTAACAACAGCTCCGCAACGAACCAACTCTCTGGAACCAATTCCGGAGATACCTAAGCGACAAAATGAAGCTGGGGGCAGAGCGAGCTATCAAGACAAGCGTTCCAAGTACAGAGATGGAAAAAAGGCAAAAGGAGAGAAGAATTTGTTGACAAGGTCTACATGAAGCTGAATACAAATTTCTCTCACATCCTAAGCAATAAGGGAGCAAAACCAGGCTTTCCATACCCTGGTACTAGGGGAAAGCAGCCAGATAAAACGAAGGAGTCTAAGGAGTACTGTACGTACCACCAATTCTATGGACATATTACAGACAATTGCTACCACTTACGAAGTGTCATCCAAAGATTCATCGACGAAGGTAAGTTCATGGAGTACGTGCATCTAAAACCAGCGGAGACCGAGGAGGCCCCAAAGAAAAGGGTAGAGCTACCTAAGGACGGCAAATACATCAACATGATTACCTTCCCCAGCGAAAGTCAAGAAGAAATACTAGAATAAATACTCGAGTTGGCTTGAAACAGAAAGAAGATCGAATCCCACGAGGTGTTCAAGCTAAGCGGACCACCTACCAGCACTTGGGAAGAATGGATGGCCACCCCCATTAACATTTTCAACAAGGAACGTCAACCAGGAGGTTGAGATGCACAATGATCCACTAGTGATCACTCTTCCAATACACAGATGGAATATTACGAAGGTCCTCGTTGACGGGGGCAGTTCATTAAATGTGCTATTTTACGAACCCTACCTACACATGGGTTTTACAGCGGAGCAAATGGATTCTTCAACTTGCACAATATACGGCTTTAATGGAGCGATCTCTAGACCAAAAGGAAAAATTGTCTTGCAGGTACACGCGGGACCCCTAGTAACCAACACATGCTTCTGCGTGGTGGAAGCACCTTCGCCCTACAACATCATCATGGGCAGGCTATGGGTCCATAGATTGCGAGGAACAAATTAGACACATCATCAATACCTACGCTTTCCTACGCCTATGGCTGAAATGGAAATCAAAGGCAACCCGCAAGACACAAGGCTGTGCAACCTAGTAGAAATCAGACTCAACGAAGAAAGAACTGCGGCTCAGCAGCAGGAAATAAAGAAACACAAAGCAAGCAGCAAAAAAGTGTAGGACAGAGCCTCTTTGGTACCCGAAGGCACCTCCGCACCAGATGTATCTATCTCCGCCACCACAAGTTCAGATGCCTCCACTAAATAATAATTACAGAAAAGCACTCCTCGACGGCCTCAACATAAAATCTGTTCACCAGTGGAACCAACAAAGAAT
Source organism: Papaver bracteatum (assembly GCA_023529315.1). Classification (NCBI taxonomy): domain Eukaryota; kingdom Viridiplantae; phylum Streptophyta; class Magnoliopsida; order Ranunculales; family Papaveraceae; genus Papaver; species Papaver bracteatum. Next base: position 2,251,482 of record JAJJWX010000447.1, on the reverse strand, counting down.
ATCAACATCGGGACAAAGGCGGAGCCGAAGATGATCAACATTGGAACCTTACTTGAAGAGGAAGAGGAGGTGCATCTACAAAGGTTACTAACAGACTACGCAGATGTCTTTTCATGGTCAATGGAGGACATGCCAGAAATTGACCTGAATTTGGTCTCACACCACCTTCGGCTAAAACCGGAGATACCACCGTTCAAACATCGCGTATGAAAAGTAGCGGACATCTACCACGAAGGGGTAAAAAATGAGTTGCAAAAGCTACTTACAGTAGGATTCATACAAGAAGTCAAATATCCCACATGGATATCCAACATGGTCATTGTTCCAAAAAATAATGGAGGCGTATGCATTTGCATCCACTTTAGCAACCTCAACAAGGCGTGCCCGAAAGATAGCTACCCATTGGCAAACATTGACCAACTAGTCAACGCAACCGAAGGTCATCAAAGACTATCCTTCATGGATGGATACTCAGGCTACAACCAAATAGCTCTTGCATAAGAAGACCAGGAGCATACTGCGTTCTTTACCCCACGAGGCCTGTATTTCTATACAAGGATGCCTTTTGGACTAAAGAACGCGGGGGCAACATACCAACGATTAGTAGACAAAATCTTCAAACCATGGATAGTCAAAATACTAGAGGTCTACGTGGACGACATGCTTATCAAAAGCAAACAAGCAAAAGACCATCTCTCACACCTAAGGGAGATATTCGAAGTCATGAGGAGCTTTCACATGAAGGTGAACCCGGAGAAATGCATATTCAGAGTTACCTCAGGAAAATTCCTGAGATATCTAGTAGCTCAGCGAGGAATCGAAGTGGACCCTGAAAGAGTCAGAGTTATAATGGAGATGCCGTCACCACAAACTCTAAAAGGAGTACCAAAGCTAAATGGAATTTTAGCTTCCATGGGAAGATTCATAGCAAGGCCATCAGATAAATGCAAATCATTTTTCGATATACTAAGGAAAGGAAATAGGTTCACGTGGAATACAGAATACAAACAAGCCTTTCAGAAGATCAAAGAATACTTGGCGTCCGTACCCATCCTACAGAACCCGGAGCCATGTGAGATACTTACCCTATACCTAGCAGAAACAAGCTACGCTGTAAGCGCAGTGTTGGTACGAGACCAAGGGCAGGGAGAAAAGCCCATGTACTACATCAGCAAGACACTTAGTTCAGCAGAGCGTAATTACACCAAGGTGGAACAACTCATATATGCCTTAGTAGTGGCAACACAGAAACTAAGGATATATTTTGACGCACACACCATCCGAGTTTTTACGAAGGCTCAGATAAGTCAAATTCTCGACAACACGGAGAAAATTGGAATAGTGGCAAAATGAAATTCCATGATCAAGAAATTTCACATAATCTTCGAAACTAGGAAAGCGGAGAAGTCACAAATCTTAGCAGACGTACCTTTGAACGATGAAGCGGAGATAGACGACATCCCAGGATTGGAGGAAGAAAAGCCGGACCCAGAGACCTATTGGAACCGCAAAATTCACAAAGGTGGGAGATCTTCGTAGATGGATCCTCCAACGGGGAAGGCGCATGCATAGGGATTGTGATAACAACCCCTACCGGAGACAGACTTATCCATGCATTCAGGTTAGAATTCAAACAATACACTAACAACATCACGGAGTATGATGCGGTCATACACGGCCTACGCCTGGCACAGGAGCTGGGCCTATCAGATTTTCGTTTGACTAGTGACTCTCAATTGGTCATTAGACAAATAGAGCTCAAATACCAAACTTTGGATCCAATAATGTCTTCATACCTAAAGCTAGCACAGGAGCATGCATCAAAGATCAACAAGGTCACATTCAGACATGTCTGTCAAAAAGACAACAAACACGCAGATGCCTTATCGTTCATATCATCAATGCTAAGAGACAGAAACACCACCTCCGTCAAAATTAGGAGAATCTACGAACCTTCGATAGAAGGACTAACCTCAGCAGAAGAAACCTTGGTCGTCCAGACCAGGGGCATGAAAGAATCATAGAAAGCAAAAGAGGATGAAGAAACGGAAGAGCCGGATAACGAAGCCTACAAGTCTGATGAAGATAAATCTATGTCAGACGGAAGCAAAAAAAGTGAACTAGAAGATGATTGGAGAACTCCAATCCACCAGTACCTTGACAAAGGTACCTTGCCCAAAGATGTCAAAGAAGCTCGAAAAATCAAGTCAAAGGCAGCAATGTACAGCCTGCGGGATGGAATACTGTATAGAAGGTCATTTCTTGGACCTTTGATGCGGTGCCTCTCACAAAACGAAGACAAAATAATTCTACATGATATACACAATGGAGAAGCCGATAATCACAGCGGAAGAAGGTCTCTTGCAATCAAAGCTAAAATGCAAGGATACTATTGGCTAAGCATGGACGAAGACGCAAAGAACGTAGCAAGGCGTTGCGAAAGATGTCAACGCTTTGCCAGAAAGATTAAAGCGCCATCAACGGAGATTAACTCGGTCATCAGCCCATGGACATTCTCCAAGTGGGGAGTTGACATTGTTGGACCCTTGATTGAGGGGACATCAAAAATAAGATACCTCATAGTAGCCACGGACTATTTCACCAAATGGGTGGAAGCAAGGGCTTTGGCAAGAATTAGGGACACATATGTCTTTAAATTCTTGCTTGAACAAATCATATGCAGGTTCGGGATACCGACGGCCATAGTCTCTGACAATGGAAAGCAGCTGGAAGGAAAGAACATAGACATGTTGTTTAACGCTTTCAACATCTAGAAAAACAAGTCTACTCCAATATACTCTAAGAGCAATGGAAAAGCGGAGGCCACTAACAAGACGATAGCAACAAACTTGAAAAAGAAGCTGGGAGCATACCAGAAAATATGGTGCGAGCAGCTGCACAATGTCCTATGGGCCTACCGTACCATAAGAAGGTCAGCTACGGGAGAAACTTCGTTCTTACTGACCTACGGAGCCGAAGCATTCATCCCAATGGAGATAATGCTGCCAACAAAAAAAAACGGAGGCATGGGAAAAGAACCTAACAACAAATCTTATGCTAGAAAAGTTGGATGACCTCGAAGAAAGGCGTGAAGTGGCTTTTCAAAGAATGGTGAACTACCAACAAAGACTAGCTCGTGAATACAACAAACGGGTAATTCCTAGAAACTTTGTGGTTGAAGAATACGTACTACGTCAAATACCACCATATCAAAAGAACAAAGTGTGGGGAAAATTAGCTCCAGCATGGGACGGACCCTACATCATACACGACATTGCTAGAAAGGGTTCATATTATCTAAGGAACCTCAAAGGAGAAATATTGCAACATACTTGGAATGCAATGTACCTAAAAAAGCACTACCCGTAAGTGAATGGTTATCACTCAGGAGAAGAAGGGAAGGGGCGACAGCCCACCATGTTCTATCCCTGATCGAAGGTAGTAAAAATTTAACTTATCAATGGAAGAAACTTTTTGCTAAGAAAAGTACGTATTGATTAATATACAACTTGGGTTAGAAATTACACCCACGCTCTATCAGAATTGACGATGAGGCAAGGCATGGCATGGCATAACTACGCATATGTTAATCTCGGATCCTAAGGGCAAAGGTATCCCTCTAAAAGGCAGAAAGTAAGCAATATATCCAATAAAGAGAGATACCTTGTCGAAAGTAAAGCAGCCATCACTGAACACGTAGGGTTACATGAAAAAAAAATTCCCACGTAGGGACCTTCGCCGCCACGGTACCTTCTGGCCAAAGGATATCCTGGTAGGACGTTGAATGTTCCGCCAAACGTTAAACAAAACCTTAGCACCTTGTTACATCAAGAATGTGCGAATAAATAGAAACGATATGTCTACATAATTTCATACAACAATGAAGGTACCATAATAAGTGTTAAACAAAACACGACTAAATATGTCTTAAAAAGTTGCAGATGACGAAGGTTCAGAATGTAACAAAGGATGTTTCAGAGACATCAAAGACCCCTCAGCTGGAGGAAAGTACAACACAGAAGTTCAACGTAAAACGAAGCAGAAATAGCATGATCAAGAAAGGGTAAGGAAGACGGGGAAAGATAACTCCCTCAGCCTGAAGCTCAGCCTAAGCAGAAGCATTGTTGATGTAATCGATGGCGGAACGCTTGTATTGCGCCTCCATCCGAGAATCTTGAACCTCCGAGTCCGAAGACGACTTCCGACGAAGCTCCACCACCTGAGCACTAAGTTGATCATTAGCTTGCTGAAATGACTCGGCTTTGAGTTTAGCAGCAGCATCAAACTAGAGAGATATTTCCAACGCAGATATCTGACCCTCAAGGCGGTTAATCCTGGCACTTGCACCTACCAACTGCTTCTGGAGACCTGCGGATGCAAAGGGAATCAACAACAAGAAATGCGGATAAAAACACGAGGGATGCTACGGAAAAATAAAGGTCCTAAGCTACCTCAGGCATGGCTAAGGGATTCTTTTAGACTATGCTAAGCTTCAGAAAAATCCACTTCATTCGCCTCAAGATCTTCCCCAAGGGTATCCTTTTCTGACCGAATATCATCAACATCTATCCGGAGCGAAGCATTCTCAGAGGACAAAGCCTGGTACACACTTTTTAACTCCTCAAATCTTTTTTCTAAGGATACATAAGACATGGAAGAAGACTCGGAGCCCGGATCAACAAGTTTGTGCTTAAGAAAACGAACCTCAGAAGCCAAGATATTGCGCTCCGCAGTCACATTAGCTAAGGAAGCACAAGCATCTTTAATATCGACATGATATTTTTTCCGAATAATATGTTGGGCTGAGAGACGTTTCTCGACTAAATCAATATCCTCCTTTTGCTTTAAAATGAGACTCTCCTTCCAACTAAGGGCTTTTTCATGCTCTTTACGAAGCAAATCCATCTGCTTCACTAAGTCCGCATTATGAGCAGACTCAAGGGAGAGTTGAGCCTCATTATGGACAGTTACATTCATCAACCTATCAGACTTCTTTTGGTAATACCAAACATCAAAAGTTAACTTGGCCACTCGATCTTGGAGATGTCTAAGTTCACTAGGGCCACCAGCTGGCAGACGAAGGTTGTCTCAGGATTACGCAGTCAACAACAGTAAAGAAAAAGCTAAGGAGAAAAAGGAACAAACCTATGGATTTGGAGGACTCAGCGGCTAAAGCAACATCGGCAGCTCGGCGACCGTCCTCAGCAACCTTGGCAACATTATTATCCCTCCCAAGAGCCAACAAGCAAGCTTCCAGAGACCTACGCGTCTTCCTCAAATCATCTTCCAGCGAAGATATCTTAGCAACATAAGCTGTGTCACTTGACGAAGGATGCTTCGCAAAAACAAGTGCATACTCTTGGTGAGCACGTTCCAATAAGGCACTCAAATGAGTACACTTAGACCTATAAACCTTGAATAAGGTATAGCTAACATCGATCTTCTTACAAAGGAGCATAAGGGCGGACGAAGGATCAAATTAAGAAGAAAAAACACTCAGGTAAGAACCACTTATTGGGAATACTGCAAGACAAGGAAGGAAAGTGGCGTAGGTATCCATGAAAGCTTCCATATCTTGGATGCTACCCCTGTGGATCTCACCAAAGATTTGACTATAGCGTAGATAATCAGGGTCAAAGAACAAGTCCTTAGCTGTGCGGTACTGCACAGTCAGCACATCCAACTGCGAAGCTACTTCAATGGAACTATCAAGATGATGGTGATCAACTCCAACAGAGAAGGGACCTTTGGAATCCCGGAGGATGGCTCCGAGAATATCATCACCAGAGATACCTAAGCTCAAGCTCTCCAATAAATTACCATGGCTTGATTAAGCACCAACATGAGGCATGGATGCCGAACCCTCACTACAACGAAGTGACGGCATGGTGGACGATCTAGGAACAGAAGAAGGGCCTTGAGAACCGCTCAGACCCATCTCACCAGCAGAAGGAAGATTACCAAGCATGGTCCAATCTGGTGACGAATGGGGGGGGGGTCCAAAAGCTTTGCTAGCAGGGGCAATAGAAACAAATTGAGTACTCCCTAGTGAAGCAGGAGAAACGTCGAAAGAGAAGCTAGCTAGTGAAATCACAACCTTATTTTTCGGCTGCGAATCTGAACCACCAGCCTTAGCCGTAGGGTTAACAACCTTGGAATATGAACCACTTAATTGAAGAGAGGTGGCAGGAGACAAAAGAAGACTCTTCGAAGCCTCAACAGCAGCTCCGAAAGCGGCAGAAATAGCATGCAAGGCTACGTTAGGCGCAGAAAGCGAAGGATTCTTCAAAGACAATATAACAGCAGGGGCATGAACACTAACATGCATGACGAAATGGGCACCGACACCAACAAGAAGGTTCTCACCCTCAACTGAAGAAGATCGGGCAGGACTAGGGCTACCCTTGGAAAAATCCTCCTCGATATCATCCAAATAAGGGATAAGGCCAGTATCCTCAACATCTTCCATGTCCTCATCACGCGGTGCCCCACCAGCAGATTTAGCCTCCTCCTCCAAGGCGTCAAGATCGATGACAGTCTTCAACTTACCCTTCCTCTGGGAATACTATAAATAAACACATACGACAGCTAAGAATTAGGTGCAAGACACTAAGGAACTTACAAACACGAAGGTATGATAATAATCCTTACCTCCACAGGTGTTTCAATCAAAGATTTCCTCTTTTTAGTCCTTGCGGCCACAGAGTTACCAGCAGATCCCGAAGCAGCCCCAGCAGAATAAGTAGGATCAGACTGCGAAACGAAGTCATCGGAAAAGCACATGAAGATGCCAAAGCAGACAAATATGTCCAAGCATACAAAGCTTCCGCAATAAGCAAAGATATCCAAGGAAACGAAGATATCAGCCCATATGAAGATATTGCATGCAAATGTACCTCATGAGAAGCAGCAGGATTAAAGACCCAAGGCTGATATCCGTCATACTTCTCCGACAAAGAGCGAGCTAAACGAGGAATAAAAGGGTCAGGGGTGGTGAAACCATAGGCCCAAGGACCAACGATATGAATAGGAGTACGAGCCCAGCGATCATCATGATCAAGACGGATGCGGTCATTCTTCGGCAAAGGCAGCCTAGCAGAATAAGGAATGATAGTCAAGCCAGTCTTATCAATCTCCTCCAACAAGCAAAGGCTATTACCCTCCCTAATCTGCCTAGCAGTAACATGGATACGGCAAGGACCAACACTCCAAGGAAGAAGATTAGTCTTCTGAATTGCATCAGCATACGTAGCATTGAAATTGGCGGGGGTGTATTCATCACGCTTAGACCTTTCATCAGCAAAGGGGTTATAAACTCCATAGTTGACTTACCCTTTCTACGATACCAGTTCTCACGAAGGGCATGCCAGAAATTTCCAGTATATTGCATGACTCCTCTAACTTGAGTCTTGTTTGCTGGATCATCCCTCGAAGAAAAAACATCATAGTAAAAGAGGTCATTTCTACTAAACAAAGGGAAGAGCATACCTATGGCCAACTGAATAACGCTAATGAGAAGGTCATTCTCATCGTAAGGAAAACCTTGGATGAGAGACTCAGTAAGAACGTCAGGACCATCAACAAAGGAAACCTCGAACTTGTGAAGGCGAAAAGACTTAGTGATCTCAGCAATAAACAAATTAGCATAGCTATCCTTATCACGAAGTTGGAGGCTCGACAACTCATAATGAGGAGGAGGAGTAAGATCTTCAGCAGCAACTTCGTCAACCTCAGGGCCCGCAGAGTCCTCAACAACCGCAGACATCTCAGCTCCAGCAGGAACCTCAGAATCCTCAAGAGGAGGAGAAGGCATAGCATCTGGATGATCCATTCGTGGAGGGGGATCAGTCGACGAAGATGTCTTCGGACCCTTACGCGCAGGCTTATTTGGGAGTCTCATAATATCTAACACCAGCAGGAAGAATTTCTCCATCAACAATAGCAAAAGAAAATTACAGTTTGTCCAAAAACAGGACAGAAGCAAAAACTGAATTACTTTGGGCATGGGTTTCACTAAACCAACCAAGGAAAACAGTTTGATTATGCTATGATGGAAAAACAAGCATCACACATTACGGGAAGCAAGATTTCGAGCATATGGGGACCATGGAGAAATCATTATCGAAGATCAGAGCAAAATAAAATCCAAGTTTCAATACAGTGCAAGCAAGTAAACAAAAACGAAAGTTCACTCATGGTCCAAATCACTCAGCAAGAAAACAAATCTCCTAGTCGAAGCAGGGGACACAAAGCCGAATATGGAATGAAGCGAAGCAAGAAAACAAGTAGTACTTATTTGAATGATCAATCGTGAAGCCAAATCACTCGAAGAATCAAGGGAAGCAGTTAGAGGCGGGAGAAGATTCTAAAATAAAGAGATGGAGAGCGATAGTTTGAAAGAAAAGAATATGAGTTAAGGAAAATTCCTTCTCTTTATTCTCCTCTTATAAGCGGCTGAAGAATCCAAAATTTAGGAGGGACCGAAATTCAAGGGGAAGTTATTGCATGAAAGGACATATAGGGACCACCAAATAGGTACGTGCAAAAATGGCGGCATCATGGAAGTTTTCTTCCACTTCAACCGAATGGTTGAATATGAAAGAAAATGGGCAAACTGTGAATACCAATATTCTGTGGAGCACGTGTCACGATCGTAGTGGCCGCATAATTAACCGTATTGTATAGCCTTCGCTAGACAAAGGAACCTAAGAAGCAAAGGATACCTCCACATATATACTTTATCTTTCCCCAAGAGAGAAGACCTCGACGGTAAAGATGAGAAGAGTATAAGTATAATCCACAAGACGCAGCTGGCAAGGGGACAGAGGTAGATGACGCATATAATCAGCATTAAATGCAAAAAACTCTTATCTACACACATGAATCAAGGCACTATAGAGAGAAAGCATGGAAGAACCTGATTGGAAGACACTGGCAGTGAACGAGGTATAACCTATACTGAGGTTGGGTAGTTCCCGAAGGAACGTGGGTTAGCTGAGATGGCATAATTCTACTGGAGAAGATACGCGGTGGACGAATGTACCACTGACACCAAATGTATATCACCATACGATAGACCCAGAGGCAACAAAGATATACCAGGAACAGAAGGGGCTATAAATACCAAGCCTCACCAACAAACAAAGGGCATTCAATTCAATACCTAGAAGGAGAAGATCTAGTCTTAAGCTTATACCTCTTTAATGTTTAGAACTTAAGTAATTACTTTAGCTTGAGTTCTCTCTATTGCTTTGGGAAACATTTAAGATCTTTGTAACCACTACAATCCAATACAAAATAATCACTCATTATCCCATGGACGTAGACAAATGTCGAACCACGTAATCTCTTGTGTCTCATGATAACTTAGAATCCTTTACATTATCTTTGTGTTCTTTGTTATTATTGCGACCTTATGGTCGTGTTTGGCAACCTTGATATCCTAACCTAGGTTGGTTTATCCATTAAATAACCATATCTTGTGTTTGTGTGGGTGTTTATTCCATGTTAAGATAAGAATAGTATATCCTACCCAAATTTTAGGAGACTAAAAAGGTGAGGTTTTGGAATTCCATTTAAAACATGGAATACCTTAATCATTTCCTGGGTTAGACAGTTATTTTCATAACTACTTTTTTTTATTTAAGTTTTTCTTATGCTCAAAACCAGACATTTATATGGTTTGGTTTTTTATTTCTTTTTTAATTAATTAATTTAGCTTGTATACAGGTCTGTTAACAAACAACATACTACATTAATCCAATGTGGAAAACAAATGCCATTTAAAATAATCATTTCCATGATAGTCTTGGATAAACCAAGGAATACCCTAACCTGGAAAATATTTTTTACATCCAAGCTGCCAAACAGACCCTATATATCTTCTATTACTTAGCATTATCAGTTCAACATAGGTATCGATACTACTTAGCATCACATCCTTTGAGCTGTTTACATTACGTAGACTATGGGTAGATAAGTAGTCACAAGAGTTGCCAATAGGAGCACTAGAGTATGCTCGAAAAATTTGCTCAATTAAGCAAGGAAAGCCTAACTTCTTGTTGGATGACATTATTGAGAGCATTTGAAGAATGATGAATCCACAAATATCAAGACTTCGAGAACCCAATTCAAGGAAATAGACTAACTCTGCAAACTCACGACTCCACCGAGGGTTCTCAATTATGGAGGGATAAAGATTATATATACCATGTTTTTCGAAAGACATCAAAGCAAGACTAAGATAATTAGTAGGAAATTTCCCTTCAATCATGTAGGTGCAGGAAATCCCACACTACACCCCTAATAAGAATTCATACAATCAAATCATTTTTAGATGAACAATCACAATTTTTATTGATTAATCTCACAAATTTTACAAGAAAGGAAAGAAATGAAACTAAGAAATTAACAATTGCTCTAGACTTTCTCTCTCCTAGTGACTTACTCAATACTCGAAAAAGATCTCTCCCTCCCTTAAGCATGTTTGGCTCTTAATATAGGAAATTACATAGTGGATGACATCTAGTTTATCCTTTATTTTAGGATCTGGCTTGCGGTACTTTCGCAAGTTTACAAATGTACATTTTCGCAAACGTCATAAATCTCGCTAAACCTTCACAATTTTCTCGTGTTTACACTGTCATTTTCTGCTATGCCAACTCTTAAATCACCCTGCGACACTCGCAAAGCGTTGTTGGTGAAGATTTCGCAAGTGTAGATTTGTTGCGATATTCTGATCCTACATCTTACCTCTTCTCTTGTCTTCTTTGCGAATGAGAGAATGTCATGAGAAATTATACTTCCAATTGATGTAGCTGCCTATCTTTCAAATATTCCTCTATATTGGCCAGATTCCTTAAATTTAGCGTAACCGTCTGCCATTATTCCTTTATTTACCGGTTAACTGGTCATCTTCTTTCGTCTGTTTAAAGAGGGATCTGATGAAGAAATAATTTTCTTCTTTTACTTTTTCTTTTACTTCGTCTTCATCTTTCATATTCTCTGTAACTCTTCATCGTCTGCAACTTTCTTTATCTTCCCTATCTTCCTGCTATTACTCCTTTTTGCTCCCATGGAATCAACAAGGTTAGTTTTCTTCTTTTGATTTTGCTGAAACTGATCTTATTTTACTGAAATCATCTTGTTTATTTTATCTTTTGTGTAATTCCCATACTGTTTCTGTTTCAGCAAAGACTTTGTTAATGTTGAATCTACAATTCAAAACCCTAATTCTCCCAAAAAATCGCAGCCAAAAGTTATTGCGAGGAAAAGAAAGTCTGCGAATAATAAGGTAGTAAGAAACATTATTTTTTTAATAACAATATTGTTGCCTCTGTTTCTTATCTAGATTGTTATTCGCAGGGTGACAAAGATGCCAACAAACCCTCCAAAAAAGGTCGCCTTCTTAAGATTGTTGAAACTTCTGTCCCATTTTCTTCACTTATCCATTTAAAATCTCCTGCGATACCTTCGCAATCTGAACCTTCACTTCTTATTCGCGAAAGTGTTGCCTCATACGTTTCCCCTTCAACTGGTCTTCTTACAAACGAAACTCATCTTATTAACCCTTCTACGAATGAAGCCCCTTCTTCTCCTGTCGTTAATACTTTTCAAATCGTCTCTTCCTTAATCCCAACTAATAATCTTCCCGAACTTCACCTTCAAATGACACAGTTATTACGAAGAATGATTCAATTCCTCAATCTTCTAATATCACCACTTCTTCATTTGAACTCTCTTCCTTTTCCAAAGATGCTTTAGATGGGATAGATATTGTGTTCCAAACTTTATCTTATACTTTGGATGGTGTCAAGAAATCTTCCACTAATCCTATCACATTGGATGCTTGCGAAATTTTAAATAAGTATGTTGGCTCTGAGAGAATAGCTTCGCAAACAGCGTTGGAGAAAGAAGCGGAGATCTTGAACAAAAATCTTCATGACCTTGGAATGTGATTCTCTTTGCCTGGAAAATCAAAAATTCCAAAACATCTCGCTGCATTGTGAACTTCTTCGCAAGAAGAATAGTGAACTGAAAGGTATGATTTTCAGATCTTCGTTTTTGATTTATCTTATAAGTAATTCTGTCTTTTTCTCATGCAATTCCCTTAAAGTCTTTTATTCGTACGCTAAGTTTTAAACCAGAAACGAATAATGGAGAGATATCAATTTGAATCTGCCGCTGAAGAAGCTCGTGTTGATAGAGATATTTGGATGGATCAATATAATCGATTAGCCTTCATACATATTTTTTGATCAAATAGATAATTTTACCAAAGAAAATACTCAATTAGTTCAGAAGCAAAACTCATTAAATAGTGAAATATCTCGCCTCTCTTATTCTTTGACTAAAGCTAATTTAGAGGTGGAAACTCTATCAGATGAAAACAAAACTTTATCTCAGGAAAAGAGAACTCTCTTAAATAAGGTGGCGACCTCTTCGCAGCAACTAAACTCTTTTCAAAAGGTGTGTGATAACCAAGAACAATCTCTTCGCTCACTGAAAAATGAGTTTAAGGAAGTAACCGAATCATCTATTGCTGAGAAAAATACACTCATCCAAGGTAGGATAGATTTATGTGTAAAGGCAAGTCAACCAGGGGCGGAGCCAAGATTTGAAAAGAGGGGGTGCAAAATTTACTTGGGCTTGAAAAGAGGGGGTGCAATATTCAGTTTTTTCTTAGTTTTGGCTTACAAAACCAAGAGCCAGTGGGGATTTTGGGCGAGCAAGGGTGTGCAATTGCACACCCTTGATATACATTGGCTCCTCCCTTGAAGTCAACTCAAAGAACAATATTTCAAATTAGAAGAATCTTACTCTTCACTTGCGAAGCAGAACACTTTTCTCATCTCTAAAGAAAAGAAATTAAAATCTCGCCTGAAGGGTTTGGTTGGAGATAAATTTGATGATGCAATGAATTATTGGGAGAGTACTTGCTTGACACTTATTCAAAACATAATTTCGCAAAAAGAAGGTAGTCACTTTGACTGCCTCAGCCATTCTTTCTTTGCTAAACCTGTTTAAAACATGCTGCTTTCTAATTCTTTATTTTAATAAATTTGTTATATTCTTTCACTTCGCAGAATATGAAAGAAATCTTCGTTCTTCCTTGTCTGACTTGGATTTGAAGTATTCTAACATTCACAAGGAAAATGCACTTCTCGCTGCTCACCTCGCTCTTTCTCGGGATCGAGCGGAAAGAAGACTTGATTATCTTGCCTATTTCAAGGATATCCAAGATAGGAATCACCAAAAATCATTCCTTCTCCAAGTCCACCTTAAAGCTGAAGTTCTTGTGAATGAAATTTTATTGTCCAATTCTTTTCCTCCTGTATCAATTGCACCTTTAGAAGTAGATGATGATGAAGTTCCTCGTGCTGCTGATTTTGATTTTGATTATGAAAGTGACATGAAAATTATTTCTCAAGAAGAAGATGAAGTTGAAGAACATCCTACTAAAGAAGCATCTTCTGGTGATGACCAAGACGAAAAAGAAAAAGAAATCCCTCTTAAAGAAACTATCACTGGCGAACATCAAGGTGGAGATGAAGCTAGAATTAATTAAGTCCTTGAAGAAAATGTTGTTGAGAGTGAGAAAAATAATGAAGAACATCCTTCAACTCCTTCTGGCGAAGTCAACATTGAGGATTGAGTTTCTTATTTAATTCTGTCTTCTCGAGTTATTTCATGCTCTTTAATTTTTTGCGAATAATGCACCTTAATCAACTTTGAAATTTACTCTTTAAATACTTTGCGGCGAGAAAGATAATGCCTCTTGTTTATTAATTCTCATACTTGCCTCTCATTATCTTTCTTGCGATGAATGATCTGCATAAACAATAGTTAGTATTTATAATTTTTTTGTTCTATTATGTGGTATTATTTTTCTTTCCTAGTTAAAGGTCTTATTTTTCCATCTTTTGTCATTGCGACAAAATCGCAGGACGTTTATGCAATTTCATGTAGAAACTCATTGATCTCGCCTTAACTTTTTGTTCTTTTGTCATTTTTGCTGTGAGAATATGATAGGCCTAAATTTTCTTGCGAAATTAAAATCCCATAACATTGTCGTCTTGCGACGAAATCGAAGGACGTCTTTACACTTGCGTGTAATGACCCATTGATCTCGCCTTATCTTCTCTTTTGTATTATTGCCTCTTCAGGATTGTCGCACAAATATGACAAGCCTTGATACTCCCGTGAGTAAAAAGCCTCATGACATTTGCGTCTTAAGACACTTATCATCTCCCTAATGGAGGGTGCCACCCTTATCTTCCCCCTGGTTTCCCCTTCAAGGATACGTACTTCTTCCATACAAGACTAGCTCCTCCCATCCAGTCTTGACAACAACCAGTTGTTTTCGCAACCTCTTATCCATTTTGCCTATATGGCTTATGGTTATGAGACTGCACCCTAATTGGGGTTTTCTTCGGGCTGAGTGCATCATAGTCAAGACTTGCCAAGAATGGCCAGGGTAGTTTCATACGCCCCAGGCACTCTTGGCTCAACCGTGTACCTCGGTGCCTTGATCATACTTTCTTATTACTTTAGTCTCCCAATTTAAGTCATATGCTCAAATTGAGAATCCAAGGTGCCTCTCCTGGATGGGCTTTCATTGACCCCAAATATCCATGACTCAGGTTCCAGCAGCGGTATAACCTTATCCCTGAGCCATGCAACAGATACCCCCTTCTATGACGTACTTTAGGTCTTACATTTTCCTCTTGCGAAATTTTATCCGCGAACTAGGGTATACGTCATAAAGGTTCGTCCCATTCTAATATGTCATTAATTTTTTATTTTCTCTTGCGAAATTTTTGCATATTCTCATTTTGTTTTGATCTTGAATAATCTCGCAGCAACTTTTTCATAAATTTTATTGTTCATAATCTCGCAGCAGCATCATACATTACTTCCTTATCTAAGATTTCTCAAAGTCCTTCATGGGTAATATCGCTTTAAATATAATATATTCCATGGTCTATCAAGTCTTTGACCAACATCTCTACCCTCTGGATCCATCAATTTGTATGCCCCTGTTCCAATTATCTCTTTTATAATGTAAGGGCCATCCCATTTATTCGCTAGTTTCCCACCACCTTCTCGCTGGTAAATTGGCGTCTCGCGAAGAACTAAATCACCTGGTTGAAATTTATGTATCTTGACATATTGTATTCTCGGGCTAATCTTCGCTGATAATTCTCCATATGTTGTAAAGCTCTTTCTCTCTTCTCTTCTAGCTCATCGAGTTTCTTTAGGATCATGCCAGCACTAAGATTCTTCTCCCAAGCCTCTCTCTTTGTTGTGGGAATAACAACTTCTGTTGGTAACACTTCCTCAACTCCATATGTCAGACAAAAAGGTGACATTCCTGTAGCTTCTCGCCTAGTTGTGTTGTAAGCCTAGACTGCATTATGTATCTATTCACACCATGCTCTATGATGTCCTTCTAACTTTTTCTTCAATATATATGCGATTGTTTTATTTGTTGCTTCAGATTTCCCATTGGCCTGTGGATATAGAGGGGTGGATTTTCCACACTTTATCTTGAATGCATTGAGTAACATTTCTATATTGAGTAACATTTCTATATTCTGCCCTTCGAACTTTTTCCCATTGTCAGATACTAACTGTGTTGGAATTCCAAATTTGCAAATGATATTTTTAAATATGAATATAAAGATGTCTTTGTCGCGAATATGTTGTACTGCCTTTACTTCTGCCCATTTCGGGAAATAGTCTGTTGCGACAATTAGGTATCTTTTTTGTCCAGATCCTGGTACAAATGGTCCCACAATATCTAAGCCCCACTTTCCAAAAGGCCATACACTTGTTGAAGATGATAATAGTGCCCCAGGTGCATGTATTTTCTTTCCATTCAGCTGACAATCTTCGCAACGCCTTGATATTTGCTTCGCATCTTCATGCATATATGGCCAATAATAACCTTGCATTTTTGTTTTGTGTGCCAAAGATATTCCTCCACTGTGACTGCCAGCGTCTCCACTATGTAACATTTTTAACACGTTTTCTCCTTCTTCTCTTGTCAAACATCTAAGTGATGGCCCATTAAATGATTTTCGATACAATACCCCATCTCCCAGTTCATAATTTGTTGCACGACTCTTTAATTTGTGTGCCTCCAATCTGTTTCTTGGTGTTTCCCCTCTTGCTAAATATGCATGAAGTTCTGTTCTCCAATCTGTGATATTGTATTTTGGTTCTTATTCATCACCTTCTATTATCATTACATCTACCTCTTCTTCCTCTTCTTTATTGATTGATGGTGATATAAGTGTCTTGATTTTTTATGTATCTCGCAGTTGGATCTGTCATCATACTTGAAATGAAAGCATAAGCGTCTGCGAGTCTATTATCCTTTCTCGATATATGCCTCCATTTTTTTTTTGGATTTTCGTTGACAATTCTTCAACAAGTTTCTTATATTTTTTCAAAGATGGTTCATTTGTTGTGTATTCTCCCTTTATTTGGCGAATAACCAGCTGCGAATCGCTGGTAATTCTAGCATTTTCTAATTTCGTTTCTATTGCGAAATTTAGGGCATGTATCACAGCTTCATATTCTGTTTCATTATTAGTGGATGCAAACTCCAATCTAAATGAAAATCCATCTTCATTCCCTTCGGCGAAATTAAGACATTTCCAATTCCATTACCTTCCCCATTCGAGGATCCATCCACCAATATTTCCCATCTATTTGGTTCTGTTAACAAGTCTTTTGGATCTCCACACTCTTCTTCTATATCCATCATTTCCTATACAGCTTCATCATCTTCTAAAGGAAATTCTACCAAAACGTCTGCGACAACTTGTGACTTTGGCGAAGATAACACTTCATATTTAATTTAAAAATGTCCTACTTGCGCATTCCACCTCTCAACTCTGCATGACCTCTTTGAGTTCTTTATTACAGATTCAATTGGTACCTTTGTCAATACTTTAACTTTATGTGCCTGAAAATATATGCGAAGTTTAAATGTGGCGTATACCAATGCTAGAATTAGCTTTTCAATCTTTGAGTAATTTCTTTCTGCGGCATTGAATGTTTTGTTGATGTAATAAATTGGTTTTTCAACATCTGTGTCCATTCGCAATAGCACAACACTTAACGCATGCGAAGTTGTCGCAAGGTAAATCAATAATTCTTCTATTGGTTCTGCATTTTGTAAAATAGATTTATTCATCAGATGTTCTTTTATTCCTTGGAAAGCTTTCTCACATTCATCGGTCCATCTGAATTTTGTACCCTTTTTGAGTATGTTGAAGAAATGTTTACATTTATCCGATGATCGCGAAATGAATCTTCCTAGCAAAGCTAAGAGTCCATTTAACTTCTGTACATCCTTCACCGTCGCTGGTGTTGGCATGTCACGAACTGCCTGCACTTTCTCTGGATTAACTTGTATTCCTTCCTTGGATACAATGTAACCTAATTTTTTTTCCTTATGGAACTCCGAAAACGCATTTTTCAGGATTTACCTTGATATTAAATTGCCACATCTGTTCAAAAATTTCCTTCAAATCTTGTACATGATCTTTAGCTTCTTTACTTTTTACTAACATGTCATCTACATAAACTTCTAACGTTTTGTGTATCCACTTTGTGAATACTTTCTTTACCATTCTTTGATATGTTGCTCCAGCATTTCGCAGACCAAATGGAATTTTTGTATAACAGTATAATCCTCTTGGAGCGAAAAAAGCAGTATGTTCTTGATCTTCTTCAACAAGAGGAATTTGATTATAACCTTTATACCCATCTAGAGAAGATATTCTATCATTTACCGCTGCTGACTCAACCATTTGTGGAATATCTGGTAATGAAAAACTATCTTTCGGACAAGCTTTGCTTAGATCAGTAGAATCTATAAAAATTCTTATCCCTTTATTCTTCTTTGGGACCACAACCATGTTTGCTATCCACTCCGGATATTTGGCTTGTCTTATAATTCCTGCATCAAGCATCTTCTGCAGCTCTTCTTCTATTTGGGAGTGATATGTCGTTGCGATTTTTATTATTCTTTGTTTAAATGGTCTTGCACTTTTGTCAATTTCCAACTTATGACATGCCACAGATGGATCTATTCCAGGCATCTCATCCATGTTAAATGCGAAAATATCTCTATACTCTCGCAAAAGATTAATAGTTCTTTCTTCTTCATTTGCCTCCATCTTGGTACCAATTCTTAGTATTTTGGGTTCTTCTTTAGTTCCGATATTCACTTCCTTTGTTGGTTCTGTTGCGGTGTAACTGGTCTTAGGTTCTTCCATGGGTGTTGGTTCTTTTATCACTTTCGCAAGTTCGTTTCCTTCTTCCAAAATTTCGCTGGGTATTCCCTTCCTTTCTTTTGCTCTAATCATGTAAATCTTAAACTCTTCTTATTTCCTTGCCTCTTTCTCCATCTTTCTGCGAATTTTACGTTTCTTTGGATGCTCTTCATGATGTTTCACTTCAATTAGATAAATCAATTTCGCACTATCAATATCCCCTCTTATTTCACCAATTCCACTTGGTATTGGAAATTTGATGCATTGATGTAGTGTTGATGCTACGACTTTAATTGCGTGTATCCATGGTATTCCTAACAACATGTTATATGGCGATTCCATGTCCACCACACATATCTTCACTTGTGTTTCGATTTCTCCCAGCGGAATTCTCACTACTATTTCCCCTTTTGGTTTAGTCGTAGATTTGCCGTAACCATGAATATGATATGTTGAATGAGACATTTCTTCATATTTGTATCCCATTCCTTTGTATGCATGATAGAACATTATGTCCACTGAACTTCCTGTGTCCACTAAAGTTCTATTCACCACCCATTCTTCCATTGATTTTGCTGATTTCTCCTTTTCTTTTCATGCAACCGTTACCGTGATTGCCAAAGGAGATGTGTGGCTCAAATTTTCTTTTGGTATTTCTGCTGTTATGAATGTAATTCTCTGCTTTTCCCACTCCTTCAACGGAGATATCTTCTCTACCGTCATGATTTTCTTTCCTTCAAAATATCGTTTATGTATCCTTCCTCTAATGTTCTCATGAAATTCATTAATCATTGTTTTTATGATTACGCTACATTCCAACCTTCTTTCAATTTCATTGATCTTGATTGTCTCTTCTTCAACTATTTTGTTGTTTTCTTTCATCATTTTCTTGATTTGAGCAATCTTTACGACGATCTTTACAATTTTTCAACTTTCAGTCCCTGTTTCTAGCGCCATTATGTTGTTGCATGAAATCCCACACTACACCCCTCATAAGAATTCATATAATCAAATCATTTTTAGATGAACAATCACAATTTTTATTGATTAATCTCACAAATTTTACAAGAAAGGAAAGAAGTGAAACTAAGAAATTAACAATTGCTCTGGACTTTCTCTCTCCTAATGACTTACTCAATACTCAATAAATATCTCTCCCTCCCTTAAGCATGCTCGGCTCTTTATATAAGAAATTACATAGTGGATGACAATTAGTTTATCCTTTATTTTAGGATCTGGCTTGCGGTACTTTCGCAAGTTTACAAATGTACATTTTCGCAAACGTCATAAATCTCGCTAAACCTTCACAATTTTCTCGTGTTTACACTGTCATTTTCTACTACGCCAACTCTTAAATCACCCTGCGACACTCGAAAAGCGTTGTTGGTGAAGATTTCGCAAGTGTAGCTTTGTTGAGATATTCTGATCCTACAAATCCAATCAACACTCTTGCCACAAATACCATTAGAAATGGTTTCATAAGATGGTTTTTCTTCTCTTGGTCTAGGAAGGCGAAAATTACCCAAAAGAATTTTGGTAATCCTTGATATCAATTATCTATTAACACAAGAATCCTTTCTCTATTTATCATGGTCTTGAATTCCATGTCATCAAGATCAACATCATGGATGTTAGCATAGAAGATTATTGTGAGAGTGTCAAAGCCTTCACCAAGAACATTAAAGATATTTCCAAGATTAAATTTTTCAAAGCAAACCAAATCTTCTTTATGACCACTAACCATATCCAATTTCTTTTCTAGAATGAACCCACTAGAAGAAATCCTCTCAAAGATCTTGCTACTAGAATCACTGATAAAACTAATTCTATAGAATCTTTATTTTTAGGTATAATCATTCTAGAAGAAGATGAATCCAAGATTTTTTTGAAACCTTCTTTAAAACCTTGAAATTCCCCAAGAGATCTAAAAATGAAAGAACAAGAAGAAGGAAAAGCTTACTTGATATGCTTCTTGAAGATTAGTAAAGCCCTTTGCTTCCCTTGGATCTCCAAAGATGTTTTAATGGAGATGACACATGAACCCTAGAAAAGTTCATGTGCGCGGACAAGAGAAGGAAGAAGAAGGGTACGCGTACCACTATTATTAAGTACCCATTGATGGGCTTGGACCCGTCCATGAACCACAACCCACAGAAGGAAAATAGTGTTAGAGCATTGCTCGGTCGAACTCACATGCGTTTCGATATCAAGCATGTTTGTCAATGTTAGTGATCAAAACTATAAAGTCTTGATTTCTAGTGTACTATAGCTAAGGTCTCGGACTGGGATAGAAAGTGTAGTTGAGCTCAAGAACTCCATGGCAATCATCATACAAGACAAAGGACTACTCAAGGAACCAGTGGATCTTCATCTCCTAAAAGGTATGTGGAGACTTGAACTTATCTATCACTCAAAAGTCTATCTACACTATCTCCTATCTTGAGACAAAAGTCGTATTACTATATAGACTAAGAATATGCACATGTAACATTTCGAGCTGAGTATATCTCGCTTATCTATTTCTCGAAGTGTATTGGTAAAGCTTTCGCTTTAACCAAGTTCATATTTACCTAGTGACGAAAGTCATGTTATGTTTCAATCATCTTGGAAATCGCTCTGACGAAAAATAGTTTGTGAATAACAACTATATAACGCCCTCTGAGAATGTTTCAATGATTGAAATGAGAGTTTAGACTATATAACCATTGGGGATACCTTCTTGCTCGTCGATACAATGTGGTATATTCTTTGTGGTGAATGAACCTAGTTTCCCCATTACGAATTGTCCATAATCCATTGAAACGTTCCAGCTAAAATAATATAGGAATTCTTACATTAGTAACTTTTAACAATGAATAAGGTATAAACATTATTGGATTACTCACCTTTTCTCTTAGGGGAGCTTGTGGATGATAGTCATACACCATATTTCTAACTATTACGTACTCTCGCATTGAACCTTTCATGTAGTTGAATCGAAATGCTAAGTCTCTCCATTTGCGGTTATTAGGATTTCCGGTACGCTCATAGAAGAAATATTTAACTCTCTTCCAAAACATTGAATATATTTCATTTGGACGTTAACATAACGTATTAGCAAATGATTTTACGAGACACAAATCCTCATGGATTTCCCATTCCACCATTGCAATAGAAAGATTGAGTATTTCGGAAGAGAGTTAAAGTTTCTGGAAATTTTATCAACATGTGAGGGTTGTATTATATAGAAGAATCCTCCAACGGTCTATTGTTTTTGAAATTCGCAACAACAGTCGTTAGTCTGTCAAATTAGCAGAAGGACGACTCTTCAAACTATTTAGAGTCATCAATTTTGTGAGTATTATAAGATGACGACTCTTTAGAATAAATAAAACTCTTACGAATTGAATTCTTGGAAATAATAACATTGGTAGTCTAAGTAAATTTCAAGAAGATATTACATGTTAACCACTTTTACTACTGCGAGATTCCACAACCATTGCGGCTTCGATGTGATAAAACGACTCTCCTCTCCATTTCTTATACGCTTCTTGGGCCGCACGCCTATCCCTGTTGTTCATAGCGAGAAACTTGTTGTATTCAGAGCACAATTTCATAACATGAGTAACCCTTGAAAAAATGTGCGCACTATCATAGTTATGGCGTAGTTTTTTGTAGTTTTCTCCCATCTTCACAAAAGGATTTGACCAACACGTAGTCTCATCTTCATGTGCTCTGTCAAGATCCTTCAATATGTAGTAATTTTTGAGCCATTGAGTCTCTTCCTCCACTTGTTTCATCCTTTCCCTTAGATGAAATTATTCTAGACCCCGCTTTTTGGCCTCGCGAATTTCTTCTTCTTCCTTCGTAGGATATGGTGATTTGGTGTATGATTTTTTGGGGTGGTCGCATGCTTCTTTTGCGTATCTGTTCTTCCATTGCCAAAATCGAGTTGGTTGGACGTTTTCATCTTCAGAGTATGTCTTCGGTAGAATTTCTACTTGACAAGGGAGTTGTCATTTAGAAAAGATTTTGCAATGTTGTTTTCAATTGAGCTAGGGGAAAAGCAATGGTTTCCTCTATATATAAAACCCAATTCCAACGGATTTTATTTTGGGGAAAAGTGTACACAAAAAAGATTCGTTGGGATTCTAAGCTGCATAGAGAATAAAGTCGTCAATGATTATGTATATACACTTTAACGACCCCCAGTTTCAATAACATCCAGAAGACCATGCAAATTTAGCCTTTAGAATCGTTATGGTACATGAATATCTTTGTTAACGACTCTTAGAGTCGTTCTCCACGGAATCCTTATATGTTAACGACTCTACATTTACAAAAAGACAAAAACATATAAAACCTTTATGCCGCAAGACTAAACACATTTTATTCATTAAGCATTCTTCAAAATACAACTATTCGGGTTCATGATACAACCACTTACAAAAAGTATGCTTAAAAATGCAATGCAAAGGCCAAAATAAATGTCTTCACTCACGATTCACCACCCATGTATAGGTAAATCGGGGTTGGGTCCATAACATTCCAAATGTTCATTCCATACTCATACTGGTTTGTCCACTCCTTGGTGTACTCTCCCCAATCACCATAGACCACCCGCGGCAGAGGGAATTCTTCAGAAATCTTCAAACCTATGTAATGGTTATCGTTCACATGTTCCATTACAATTCTTCTATTCTTTATCACCTCCTCACACTTAGTTCTTGAGGGTACGTACATACAAGAGCCTTCGGGGAAGCCTTTACTGAATACTATTATAACACAAGTGAATGTGTCCGCTAAAAGTTGACCACCAAAGGGCATTTGCATCCAAAACTTATAACCGACCTTCTTCGACCCCTTCCGCCATTTCACGTTAGATAACAAATCTTTGAACTTCCGTTATCTCTCCTTTGAATCTCCTTCCATGATCATCGTTAAATAGAGTTGCTTGTCCTTGATAAGTGTAGCTGCCATTTTTGTTCTTGCATATTAGATTTGGGTTAGCTTTAGTTCGTCGGCCACCTCGAAATGCCCCAATTGTTCGGTTGCAACATGATAACCACAATTTCCATCTGCATCAAAGTCGTCGGTGGATATAACGTGATCTAAGATGACGTATGGAAGTTGTGCGGTATACTCTTCGTACAAAGTGTAAGAAACACGACGTGGTCTTCCTTGCGAATCTCTTGGTGTCTGCAGATTCCCTATTTTACCTATTATCGTCACCATTACACTCGACTGGCTCTGTTAAGTGCCGACCACATGCTTTCCAACATTCATGTCTCCCATATGTATAACTTCACTACCATTTTGTGTTGAGTGTCGACCACGACTCATTTTCTTGGGAAGGAAAGACTTCTCGTACTCCGTATATTCCGCTTGTACATAATCATGACGTGAAGGGTTACTGGTGCAGCTCTTCGCATCATTCACAGTTTGTATAAACGACTTTTTAGTTGTTGGTCTTCCAGTTGTTTTTTGTTTAATTGGCTCTTCTTATTCTCCCAAGTACTTTCGGGTAGCCGACCATAAATTAGAAACCAGTATTTGTCTTCCCGCACAATTCAGTCTTCGATATTTCTCATTGATATACTTCCCAATCTCCAAATCTCCAAATTGTTCATCAGAAGCTCATGAGGGAGTTGGGTCAAACAAAAGTTTCTTCCAAAAAGGATCAATGTATCCGAGAGGAATAACCTTCAAGCTTATGTCTACAAGGGAAACCAAGCCAAGTATCGGTTGTACAATTACATGTAAACACTTTTCCTTGGGAAGCTTTCTCTCGGAATCTGAATAGTTCAGCCGTTATATGCTTTATTGCCCACCATGAAACTTGGTGTGCAACCCCCCTTAGCAAATCTTTATCTGGTAGGTATTGCTTCAAAAAACGGTCTTTACTATGCTTCATATGAGAATCAATCTTGATAAGATCATTCTCGGCGTGCTCGTGAATAGCTTCTTGTACAGTAACCACCCCACCATTGTTGAGCTCAAGAATTTTTTTCAAACGCCCGTGAGACTGCTCAGCAATACTCGTTGACTCATTTTTGAAGTGCTTGTACTTATTGGTCCATGCATAAACAAACTTCTCCTTCCAAGGATTCAACCACGTATCTAGGCAATAGTCAACCACCTTATTATAATCCGTACTCCAATCATCAATAAACTTCTGCAATCTAGCATAGTACTTCACCTCGGTTTTTGAATGAACCAAGTAGTCCCACTCTTTGTAGAAATCCTCCCATACATCCCCCTCTTCGTCGTATTTTTCCTTATCTTTCTTTCTCTCTACCGCCCTCTCTTCTCTTGAAAGTTTACTCAGACTCTCGTCTTCCTCCTCAGAAAGTTGATTACCCTTCGCCGGTTTGAATTTTTGGATCTGTTTCTTGCAATTTTGAAAAATATTTTGTTGGATGTGCCACGTACAAAGAAAATGTTGAGCTAGTGGAAAAACCTGACGAACGACACTCATAACTGCAAAATCTCTATCCGTAAATATAACCTGCGGTGTTTGTTCGCCACGGTAGATCAACCTCACTTGTTCCAACGCCCAAACATAGTCCTCTATTTCTTCGTGTTCCATAAAGACCCACGCCACGTTCAACATCGACATGTTATACTTGTTGGTCTTATAAGTGCAATCTATGAACAATACTTGGTAGAAACATTGTGCCAATGCCACCATCCTAGGATGGGCAAGAAAAATATGAGTCACTTTGTCGCCCGGACCCACCCTTGTTTGCATGGCATAGTTAAGTTTTTCTGCCAACCACTCTGATTGTTGCATGATCAATCTGCCACCCCATTCAGTTTTCTTGAGGGTTGCTTTGACAGCGTAAATAGTGGAAATAGTTGACAAGTTAGACTTATCGGACTTTTTAATTGCAGTAAGGATCTTAAGGGGCCTAATTCCCTTCATCTGCCGTACCATTTCCATTTGATGTGGTTGCAATCGGGCATATGCAGGGTGTCCCGTAGGACTTTTTGGTGGAGGGTGATTGTGATGACTGTCGGGAATACTATACAAATACCATTGTTTAGTTTCAGTATTCATCTTGAACATAATCCTGAATGGGCATTTATTCTTCTTCGACGAAGTTTTGTAGACCCTTGTCGTCTTCTTCACATACTTGTAATTCTTTCCTTTATGACTTTCTTCCTTATCACCGGTTCTCTCGCATACCATATCCATTTCTTTCCAAATAACGTGCTTGCTTTTAACAACCACGCACATCTTCTCTTTTGCCTTGGAAATAACCCATTGCCTTGCCTCTTCCTTATTTTCCCAAGTCTAATTTTGAGCAAATAACACGTTCATGAGAACACAAGGTAAAAAAATTTCCAAAACATATATATCCATTGAAACCATTAAAATTTACCAAATCATTGATGTAGTGTTTGGAGGTATCCGGACCGATAGCAGAGATGGGTTCAGGTTGAGAGCTCTGAATAACCAACAACAAAAAAATAGAAAAAAAGGGTCGTCATATTTTATAACATATGCCAACCGACTGTTGGGTTTTTATATTAGACATCATAAGAGTCGTCACATATAAAATTTACAGACAACCGACTCTTACGGTCGTCAAGTAGACTTTTCTAAGAACGACTCTAAGGGTCGTCGCTTTATAAATATTAAACCTAACGACCCTAGTACAGTTGTGCAAAACTACAGACCACCGACTCTTAGGGTCGGCACTTCATAAATAATCAAACCAACGACCCTAACTGCAGTTATTGCAAAATTTGAAATTTGAAACAACGGTTGAATCCTGGGTGCAGTTATTGCAAATTTGGAAAATAGGGAACCGTTTTCTTTTTACAAAAATAGCCGTTTGTACGTTTTGTACTATAAAAAGAGACCTATCCCTATCAAATTTATTCACCCATCACTTTCAAACACCAAAAATGGATCAAACTCCATTCAACAATCAAGAGGATGTTGCTATTTTCAGAGCACACATCACGGTCACAAAGCACGACTTTGAAAGAGAGCACCGTGTCTTCTCAAACCACGACGAAACCAGAGATCCGCACTTTAACATGGATCAAACATCCAATGATTGGTGGGATCGTGTGTTTATGATTTTCAAAGCACTTAACGAAAATCGTTATGGAAGGTTGCTCCAAGATATTAGGGAAAGATACGATTTGCTCTACAAAGATTGCGAAGCGCTGAAAGAGGAATTCGAAGCGAGACACAAGGCTCTTCCCAAAGAAGATGATATGACCCGAGTAAGTTTGTCAATCAATAAGGCCTCTCATAGGGTTATTTCCATTTAAAACGCTAACTAATAAATTTTTTTTTTTCTCCAGTACACTTTGAGTTGCAGCCAATACGAAGAGAAGTACGGCCACGAGTTTTTGCACGAAGATTGCTATCGTCTCTTGACAGAAAATTTCTGGCAATTCAAAAAGTATTGTTAAGTGTTCAACGGAAATGTAGTAAACCATATTTTATGTCTTTTCCTTCTGTTTTATTTCGAATTACATTACATGTACGTTTCTTTCCAATTCAATAAAAACAGTTCAGCTTTTAATTATCAAATCAAGGGTCGTCAAGTTACAACTATTAAAACCCAACGACTCTTTGTTTTTCAAATCTCAGCACTAGAAGTCGTCTGTTTAGGAGAAATAAACACGAACGACTCTACATGCTCAATAAATCAGATAGTTCCTGATGGAGTCGTCATACCTTAAAATTCATACCCGACGACCCTCAATATCAGAAAGCGTTGTCGCTTTGTTAATATGGAAACTGACGACCCGCAGTAAATGCGAATTTTGAATCCACCAAATGTGGTTGAGTCCACCAACGGAAAAAAAATTCAAAAAAGAGGCAGTTGGGTCGTTCAACTCTATAAATAGATACCCAAGACACACCTCATACTCACACAACTCTTTCATTCTTAACCTTCACATACAATCTCATTCATTCATCTTCCAAGAGGAAAAAAAGAGAAACACCATGACTCCCTACACTTTCGAAGAGAATTGTGCCATTACGAGAGCTTGGTTGACGGTCACAAACCACTTTGAAAATCTAGGAAAAGACATTGATCGAACATCCGATGCTTGGTGGAACCGTGTATTCATCGTTTTTGTGGCGTTAGACGGAAATTGCAACTCAAGGTCTTTGAGACTAGTCAAGGAATGATTCGAGGAGATAAAATTGGTATGTGATGCTTTCAAAAGAGAAATTAATGCCGTAAGGATAGCCATGCCCAATATGTTGGGTGCTATAAGAGTAAGTATTTGAACAAGAGGTAAAACTTATCAAAAGCTTTAAACAATACTAACTTAATTATTGTTTTGTTTTTACAGTTGGGGAAGGCGTATAAGCGATACGAGGTGCTTCGTGGGAACAAGTTTGAGTTCGACGATTGCTACCTCATCTTGCACGGCACTACCTATAATTACAGCATCTATGGTTGAGTGTTTAAGTGCACCGTTATTATCTATTGTATTTCATTTCCTTCAATGTAACCCTATGAAAGATGTATGCCTTTTACGATTCAATGAAATGATCTTATGAAATCTAAAATCTTAAAAGAAAACACTAAGAATCGTTAATATGTAACACTATCGGTGGCAACGACTCTAGTGATAAATGTTAATGGTTGGTTAGGGTCGTCAGTTTAGATGAATAAAGGTGTGACCACCATAAACCCAAAAAAATAAATAAAACTGGCCAGAGACATTGTGTTTAAGCGTCGTTGCAATGTAAACAAAGCAAACAAACAACTCTTGTTGAAGTACCAAAGAGATTCGTCATTTTTTAGCACAACAGGCTGACGATTTTTCGTAACCTGGAAAACTTGCAGGTTTGAGTCGTCATATTTGGTGTAAACAAACTGACGACTCTTTAGGAACGTTAGCGAATAAAAAACCCGACACTAACGACCCTCACTCTGAGTTGTTGCATGGTGTCCATGAATCGACCACTTGGAGTACCATTCATGCAATTTGAAGAGTATAGGAAGTTTACCTGATTGTTTTGAGCTTCGAGTTCCTCATTTTGAGTGTTGGTTCCTTCATTTGGAGCAATAGGATCTTCATTTCCACCATTATTCATGGCATCCTCCATTAACATCTCTTCATCAAACATCCAATCCATATCATTAGTTGACACAATCTTACCATCAACACAATCATGGTTGTTGTTTGAACCTTCACCAACCTCATTCCCTCCGCTTGAATCACTCATTTCTAAACAACCATAGTTTTTCCTCCAAAAACTCCTCTTCTTCTTCTCAAAACAAAAATACCCAAAACAAAAATTTCCCCAAAATTTAATCCCAAAACCTGATTTTAAACTAAACTAAATTAACACACTAATCTACTTCATTAACTCTTAATACTAATCACTCAAGGCTATTTTAGGCATTTATAAATTTTTTTTATAAAGGGTGACCCAAATTGCTATTGGGAGACGTGTTTTGTCTTTTAGTGCTTAGCCCCCAATTAAACCAGGCTTTTTAGACATCCCTTATCCCTCTAGGTAGGCACGGCCTCAAATCAGCCAGGTAAATATATCCATTCATCCGTATTATTATTGTGTTTATAACGCCGAAAGGGTTTCGTTTGAAGCCTGCTTCAGACATAAGTTTTAGAGACTAAATTAAAAACTTGTTCTTTTGGAGAAGAAGAAGATTCAAAAGTTACAATCCGAATTTAATTTAAGAGAAACAAAGAATATAATCAAAGGATTTATCGATTGATTGATTGAAAGAAAATTGAAAAAAATTGCAGAGAAATCAGAAGTGGGAGCAGACCCCTAACCCAACATGTCTGCTATTGTGTGCGGAAAGAGAAGATCCTTCTTTGAAGAAATATCATCAACCTCTCCTCCTTCATCTTCCAAGAGGCTCCGCTGTTCTTCTACTTCTCCAATTCGATTTTCTCCAACTAATATTAATCCATTTTCTCATTCCTCTTCTTCATCATCTGCCTTCGTTTTACCTTCTGATATTAATAATTTAAATAACAATAATTCTGTTGCTGCTTCTGCTGCACTTGATCATCTCATATCGATCTTCCCTGGTATGGACAAAGAGGTATAATTTCTTTATCTTGATTGGTTTCTGTACTAAGGGGTTTCAATTCTTATTGATTATTATGTTGAATTGTTTGATTTGTTGTTGAGGATTGTGAACTAGGGTTTTATATTACTTTTGTTTGAAGATTTAATGTGAAATGATTTGATTTTTCTGTAGATTCATTTTTCATTTATCTGATTATTTAGGTTGTTTTGGGTGAATAATCTTGAAGAAGTTTTGTGAATGGGAAATATTCCTTCTTTGATGATTTGATTGACCTAATTTACGGATTACTCATGATTTGATTATGGGAAATATTCCTTCTGCTTTATATTCTCGCTTTTGATTATCATTTGATGATGCCTAATTGTTTAATGAATATGGCTTATTATCTTGGGTGTCTGTTGTTTGTTTGTTAGTGGTTTTACGTTTTAGATGTCTCTTTAATTGGATCAACAGAAAGGGGTTTAACACTTCGAACTTGCCGCTTGTAGATTTGTCTGATCCATTTCTTTATGTTGTTTTGGGTGAATAATCCTGAAGAAGTTTTGTGAATGGGAAATATTCTTTCGCTGATGATTTGATTATACTAGCTATATACTAAGGGATTTTGGTTACAATGGAGTATAGTGAGTCTTCTTTCATTATATTTGTCTTTCAATTGGTTGAGGTGATTTCATACAGAGCATTTATGCTGAAAAAAACACACACACACACCGTAGAGCACTTCCTTCGACGTTTAAAACTAGCACATCTCAACAGGTTATATGAAGTTTAGCCTTGTCTAGTTTTCTTGGTTTGCTATGCTTCATTGTGTTTATAACCTTACTGCTTCACATTCTCGGGTTTGGTTATCATTTGATGGTGCCTAGTTGTTTTACGATTAAGTATGGCTTATTATCTTGGGTATATTTCAGATGCCTCTTTAATTGCTTATCCCCATATGATTGCTACTCAGTACTATAGATTCTTAAAATTCAAGTTTTGGTTTTATCATTGTTTCACTGTTAACTTGGGTCAACAGAAAGGAGTTTAACACTATTATTATTATACCTGTAAACTAAATCTATTTGGATGATGCCAATTTCCAGCTTCTTGAGAGAGCGCTCCAAGAATGCGGTGATGATTTGGATTCTGCTATCAAGAGTTTAAATGAACTTCGCTTAGGATCTGTTAAAATCAACTCAGGGTCTACTGCTGAAAGGGCTGATTTACCATCACAAGGTATGTACTGCTCTATGTTGTTTTGGTTTGAAATTTTTTTAATCCTCTCAACCTAAAAACTTTTAATTAAGTTAAAACTATTTTTAGTTATGTTTAACTTAGTTTGGGTAAATGTCCAGATCGACTCTTTTGCGTTGTCTAATGTTGCATTACTTTTTCATTGTTTGTGGTTTAAAATGATTAATATATAAAGAGAATAAATACCTTTAAATCTTCTATCATGAGTCTTTCTAGTACCATCATATTCCCTTCTATTTGATGTTATCATAATTTCTCTTTATTGATAATATGTCTCAACTGCATCCATCAAATTAAGCTTGCAGAAATTCCCAACTTCTCTGAGATTGAAGTATCATAGATGGAAATGATTTATGTTTTTCTTTTGTGGCTTATAATTGATACATTCTGAATGAAGAACATGATCCCCGTTGTGGTAGCGGGAGAGTTATGTGGAGTCTTAGAAATCTATCTCGCATGTTCTATTCCATGTACTTATTAGGAATATAAACATATAAGTAAGTTCTTAAACCATTTCATTCAGTTTGCATCAAGGTTAATTGTATGAAAGCAAGAGTTCATGTACGTTTTCAACATCTGTCGACGTATTGTCTTCCCACATTGTAGGTTACCCTCAGAAATGTGCAGTGTTAGGGTTTCAAGGTCTTCAAATGCTTTCTCTTTTGTAATCGCCATGTGTTGTTGGTATTTCTAGAAGTCACTCCCGGTGATGATGCATCTTCTCAACATTCATTGCCTCAAGATGGCCTTCCGAAAAACGGTTCAGAATGGGTCGAGTTGTTTGTGCGAGAGATGACGAGCGCATCTAGCGTGGATGATGCAAAAGCTCGTGCCTCCAGGTTGCTGGAGGTTTTGGAGAAGTCTATCCGCTCCCATGCTAGTATGGAGGCAACAGGAAATTCTCAAAAGGTGTTCTTCAACTTATTGTTATTTAGTATTTGGATAGTGTAATTCCTATCAATTGGTTTTATTATTTCCTATGTTGTGCAAGGGGTCGCCTAGGCGTCAAAGTGGCATTATTTTCCACTGGGCGCCACACAGTGGTAAAGAAGATGCCACTTTAAAAGGGGGCGCCCCGCTGACGCTTTTATGGGCGCCCAGGCCAAGGCGCCAGTTTTCTGGGCGCCTAAGAGGCCTTTTTTCCAAAAATATAACCCAATTTTTTTGTCAAACCCTTGAGAAATCTTCTCTCATAGTTATAACTTTACTAAAATAAATGTATAAATATCTAAATAGCTATTATACAAGAAAAAATATTGGTCAATCACCATTAATTAGTCAATTTCCATTAATTTTGGTAAATATAATACTAATCTGGTATTCCTATATTATGTTTATCCTAATCAATCTCCATTGATTTTGGTATTTCTGTTAATTTTGGTATTTTAATTATGATAAGTATTATGCTACTATGGTAAATGTATAGCATTCCTATTTGTGTGACTATTGCGGCTTGGGATTTTACCCCCGACGCCGTGCTGCGCCTTATGCCTTGAACAACATTGATTATTTCCCATGTACTACACTTGTGAAGTTTTCTTTTGTAACAAGTGGTGCGTTTTTTAGGAGTACGCGATGCTGAAGCAACAATTGGAAACTCTGATCCGAGAAAACACTATCCTCAAGCGAGCTGTAAGTATCCAACATGAGCGTCAAAAAGAGTATGATGGCACGACCCAAGAGCTGCAGCAGTTGAAGCAGCTTGTGGCTCAGTATCAGGAGCAATTAAGAACGCTTGAGGTTCTCTCTCTCTCTCTCTCTCACACACACACACACACTCACACACACGCACACACACACAGATACATAAATTAATGTATTTCATCATCATGTAGAGCTCAAATGCACAAAAAATTCTTAGTATTATTGTAAGAGCACCTTTGGATGAAACTTGAAATAGAAGGCTAGGATCTAGAGTGAACTTTATGAGTTAGTTCTAACTTTTTTCTAAGTAACATGTGGATAAACAAAATCAACACTTGTTTAGGCTGAGCTTAGTAGAGAGTTTCCTGGAGATCAAGCTGATTAAACTTTAGGATTTAGCTAGGCTCTATATCGAGTCTCTTGGAGATGCTGAAATTCTGACCTGTAAGGTCTTTATGTAATTCTGAGCTACAGAGCCGTGGGACACCAAATGAGCACGTGAATTTTCCCATAAAGTCCAACAGAGCAGGTGTACAGATAAGCGCTACCATGGTAGAATATGGGTTGTAATGGGTGCTTGATCTTATGCATAAGAGGGAGTAGCTTGTTGCACGCACACACCTTACTTCTATTTTGACATTTTGTTTAATGTGTTGCCCCACCCACAAAATGGATAGTTTTGATTTTTTTAACATTTTGATGAACCATAATAAAAAGAAAGATAAGAACTTCTAGATACCTGGTAGATTATATATAAGACAGCATTCAAAATACAAGGTGGGATGGCTGGGAAAGTGTCAGCATTAAAATACATGCGAACCAAGCTTTTTTGAATGTGCTGACTGAAACTAAAGTTACATATTAAAATTAGCATGCTTCAAAAAAAAAAAAACAAAATTGGTGATTACCAACCTCCTGGATGGACATATTCTGAACTGTATCTGCTTACTTGGATAGATTCTTGTGGATGGAAAATCTCATAGTTTCATGTATTTTTCAGGTAAACAACTATGCACTTACGATACATCTGAGACAGGCTACACAAAACAACTCCATCTCTGGGCATTTCCATCCTGATGTCTTCTAAGGATCGGAAGTACAAACATGAGGTACAGAATATATGTGTAGGGAGAGTTTACCTCTTCTGTCATCTCATATGATGTAACAGTTTATATATGTTGTTTAAATGGAATAATTAAGACTCTAAATTAGCATCGTTTTTTGAACTTGTTAAACAGCGAAGTATAAAAATTTAATTTAAGATTTGAAGTTTAGCTTTGATGATATATTGCCAGATGGTGATGGTATTTATTATGAGACGACGAGTCTATCTAATTTTGCATGTATTGCTGTTTCAATTTCACCTGGTTATGTAGTTCCCCCGATTATCACAGTAGAGATAAAGAAGCAGAACCATAAGCAACTATGAGCTGTCATTTAAAACACCAAACTTGAACATCATCTTATGCAGGTGGAATGCCTGGACTTCCCACTCCTGGCACTGCCCACCACGGGGTGTACCCTATTTGGCTAGTTAAAATCTCGTGAATTTCATTTGCGTGGTTTATATTTATTTGTGTTTTGACAGAACAAAACACTCATTGATTACTGCAGATAATGTACATCGTAGACTAACTGTTCACTTAGAAAACCAGGTGGATGGAGCCACCACCGTGTTTGTTCTAGGATTTAGATTTTTCACTTGTTTTGTAAGTGCATCTGCTGCTTTATTGTTACACACTCTAGGTATACATACACAAGAATGACCAGGATACAGATATACCTGTAATAAACTCAAAGCTAGTTTAGTTATCAGCTTTAAAGTTCTTCTTTTGCCATCCTTGTTGGTGAGCTAAGTGCATATTTTGTAGCAACACCCAGGCTTAAACTGCATGAAGTATTCTATTGGCTGTCACAAATCTGCATCTTTCTGAATTAGAATTCCCAGACCTGCTAAATTCTGACATATTAGTAGTGGCATCCGCATTAAAGGTGGAATCCAATGAGAGGATACCATGTACTATGTGATGTTAGTTGGCTGCAATCTATGCCCAACTTTGGAGACTGGTAGTGATGTAGATGAGTAATGACTTTGGGAAAGCATGCAAGGTAAAAAACTGATACCTGTGGGTGAGTTTCATCTCCCATAACTTTAGTCAGAACTCTTATGGATACTGTTGAGCTGCTAGTCTTGTTAACTTTCTGCAAATAGATTGTGTAGTGAACTTTCCAATAGCAGTGAGATGTCAGATGAGTTGCTCTGGTTGATGTTGATTGAGTCGATATTGTGAGTATGTTGATTGACCTGTTGTCATGTAAGCAATTTGCTTAGCAGTGAGCCAGGGAGACTTTCTACTGGTATCGGTAGGAATTACTGGTTTAGTAGTAGTGTTAAATGCAGTAAGACTAGACACAAAACCTTCTCTGCCATCAACCCATGCCACTCCCAACTTCTTCAGTGTGATTTCTTTTCTTTTCTTTTTCTAACAGTTTGCATACATGTGAAAGCAAGAAGTAATGACAACTGCATCGTGAAATATTGACGTCTGCATCAGAATATAAAGGTTACAAGCAAAATATCCATGAAGAACCTTCACAAACGTGGCCTTCAATTTATTTACCACAAGATTGAAAAAGAACAATAAAACGAAGGAAAAAAAAACAACAAATCCAGGAGAATCACTACACAAAACAAGAATTGAATAAGCAAATCGTGTTCTCCCCTTTATATGGACACACTGTTAGGTATTCCCCTTCCCGTGAGTCCAAGAGTGTCTGTCGGCAAAGGATAGGGGCATAATAAAGTATATGGCATTTTCACAGGCCCAACTCTATTCTTCAATTGCTCATCATTGTTCATTTCCATAATTGTGTTCTCAATTTTCACCAGCTTCTCGCCAAATCTTTTAAATTCTTCAACTATTGTTGTATCTTTTGTCCAATGATCAGGGCAGTCTCTCTGTCCAAGAAATATCTCATCGGCAGAATGTCTTGACAAAATTTCGATAAGAGAGATGCCAAGAAGTGTTTGTAACTGACTAGTGATGGTTTTCAAGAACATTGTATCAGGATTCTTCTCTAGTTCATCGTACTCAGGTTCCCCTCGCTTCGGCATGAACCGTCTGCTCATGGTTGGACGATTCGGAAGGTAACCTGCGTATGGGTATTGTCCGAAGTTCACTGCTGCGTGGAGTGCTGAAGCTATCCATATGATTGTGGTGCATGATTGAGTTAACTCTGACAAGGTTTGCATATTCGGCCACCATGGTTCGTCTTTCAAGTCGCCATGGCCTTTGGTTCTAAGATCCTCCCACCATGATTGCAGTTCTGTATCACCTAGGATCAAGTCATCGCTTGGGTAGTAGAATGAGCAGTATTCATGCACCCATTTTTCAATTGCTGACCATATCTCAAGTCCATCCACTGCAAACGGATAGTCTTCTATCAATAAACGTAATCCATGTGGTTTGCTCGAGTCTTCAACTGCAATGCCTCTGAAAAAAAGCAAAAGATTACTAAGGTATCGAAAGAAAACAAAGGTATATATCTCAAAGATCTATGAGTCCAACAAGGAACTGAGCATCATCAAGCATGGCCTATAAATTACATGCTTATAAATTACCTTGTAAGGAGATTTTGTGGGAGTGACTGTTCTGTGAAATTCCATCCTTTATAAATCGTGGCTGACATCTCCATGGCAAATTTTGATGGAAAAACAGTTCTCTCAACAAAACCATCTGCATTAATGAGAATATGTCGAGCCAAAGCGTTGATATTCATAGTATCTCGATAATGTGGTTGCAGAAGCTTATAGATTGGGTGGAGAGCACTTAAGTGCCTATTAGTAGCAATTATGAATGGCTCGATCACAGCATGCGTAAACAACCTGCGAAAACAATCCATAAAACTAGAAATTAATATCCTATATGAATCAAGGAGTAGGGATAACAACTACAAAAATGATTTGCAGTCAAAATAGTACCAGTGGCTGATGAGTTGATGGACACCAGAGTCATTCACAGCCGCGTAAGCTTTGGCCAGCTGCCAGATTGAACCCTCAACACCTTCTTGAACGGGTGTGTAGACCTCATTGACAGCACCATGGATTTCGCCATCAGGATGCACTAGACTGAGCTCTATAGCCAAAGGCTTTAAGGTCCCATCCTCTTGCAGTAAGAGGAGCGTTCTGGTAGCATATGTTTTCGTCCCCGTGGTGTTTATCCGATTTAAGTATGGGATCAGTTCGTCATGATGATCTAATATGAACAACTTGTTCTTCTCCAATGCCTATACAAATTAAACATTGCATTATCAAAAAGAAAAAAAAGTATCAAGATCAATTTCTTCGGTATAAATGATCTCTTGGTTAGCTAGAAATCTAGAGAATGACTGACATAGGAAACTTGGTTAGTGCTAATACCATTTTCACCGTCATCCCATTTAAGTTCTTCTCGACGTGATCTTCGGTTATGGAACTGGTGTGGTCTCCATACAATACAGTATCAAGTTTACTAGTTGGTGGAAACTCCTGTAGATCATTGTTCAAATAAAAACCACCGTTATTGTCTGCAAGTAAGGGAAATGATTATATAAGCAGTTCAGATTTGAATATACCTCGAGACGGCGTATGGAAACAGGGTTAACTCCTGCAAGCATTTCTCGTCCGAATTCTTCATCCGTCCTCCAAGCAAATTCATCCGCTGTAAGATACCATTAAGTCAGCTTAAAAAATTAGTGTAGCTGCAAATGGGTAAGCAAAATGAACAATGAAATGCACAAATATAAATACCTTGGATCACTTGAGGCTTTGGGAATTTGAGGGGCTTTTCCCCATCAGAACGAAAGACTTCTTTAATCAACTCCAAGTTGATTCCACAACTTGAATTCAACAAATTGGAATTTTTAGGCCGCCCTTGGTATCCTTCATAAAGATGCAGCACATCGTCGAAGGTATCGAATTCATTAGGTGTTTTGTCAAAGACTGCTTTTATTTCTGGGCGAATGACCTGACCCACTGCCTTGACCGCATATGCCAGAAAATCTGAGAACTTCAACTGACTAAACTTTTCATCTCTCGGGACATAAATATTTAGGTTCAGTAGGCACATTCGAGTTTCGTAGTTAGGATCTGTAATTAAATCAATAAAATGGTAATTAGTTGGGATTCACATTAACATTTACTGAAACCTACAAATTAGAAACAAAGGATAAAACGTCAGACCATTTTTTGTTGGTTTTCGTCCTGTCTTTCCTCTCCGAGGGTAAGGCAACTCGGCTGAATTTCCAAGAATCGGACGGTTAGTTCCCAAATCATTGTACACTGCATAGTCGTAAACTCGATCCCATGCCTGAAGTTCACCAGATTGATGCTTCTCTCCTCTAAGAATTTCGAGCTCATCTTCCCTGTATTTAAGTAAAGGTGCTGGTGTTTTACTGGTCAGATAGCTCTGCATTAATCATAAGTCATACGTTAATTACACAACTATGTTAAAAAGTAAGAAAACGTAAATAACATTAAAATTTCGGGTTTATGAAATTACCTGGTTAGAAAAGAAAATCCGAGGTTGTTTGTAATGTTTAGAAGGGTAAATCCAAGAATTACAAACAAAGTGAATAGGACCACACCCTGGCACATCTTCCAGGACTAAGGTTTTGAGAAAGAATTCACTATGATGAAGATTCTTGATGAAAAAAGCGCTAGGAGTCCCAATGGATTCATCCCATTCAAATGTGACATGAAAATCTGATAATCCAGCAGTCAATGATGTTATCTTCTTCACCCAATCCTCCAAATAAGCTTCTTTGCCAACCTTTCCTCGCATTTCATTCTCTGCATTCAATGATACAATAATAGTGGTCAGCAAATTTGACTGAAGTCATAAATTCTACAGTTAAAGAAAATTTTAATATTGCCTGTTGCCAAGTATTCGTGAAACTTGCTCAGGCTATATTAAATCCACTTGCTATAAGATTTTTGGATATCTTAGACTTGGTGACTTTTGAAAAATCATACTGAGATAATTTCATTTCATTTCTAGCTTGATGTGTACATTCTAACAAAAACTTAAAGAACGAGTTTTTAAAAAGACCTATACAACTACTGTTAACATGACAATCATTTTATTTATTATTTTGATGTAAAGTTTAACACCAATAGTTAATATTCTTGTTCTTCCTATTTGGTCCGAAGCCGGTTTTTTTTCTTTCTTTTTTTACTCGCCGCAAAACGATCCCCAAAGGGAATCTAATGGTGTTTAGGCTGTTGTTCTAACATTGGGGATCTCAATCTTTGTCTTATAAGATATTTGCCGGGATTTTCAGTCGGCATATATAGCATTTATGTATTTTTAGGGCAAGAATAAACAAGTGTAGTAATTTGGGATGGAGGGAGTAATGGGCCGGTGATGATCTGATTAATCTTAAAGCTATCATCTATCCGGATACAAGAATAAACAACTGTAGTAATTTGGGATGGAGGGGGTAGCTGAAGCGCACCCATATTCGACACTGCAATTAATATGTGATGAGCTGAAACAGTTGTAGTTACTAGTTAGACATGGCTGCCCATATGATATGTCTAGCTTGACAAAGTAAATATTATGACTAAAGTTATTATGCTTGGCATGCTGGACGCACCAAATTTATGCTTCACAAAAGAAAGACGCACTAGAATTATTTTCTTAATTCCAAACTTTTTCTCTTTTTCATTTTTTTTAAATATTGTTTAGAGAAGATAGAAAGGTATCAAATCCAATCCAGACATCACCCAAAACAAAACTCCATTATATATGGTGGTGGATCAAAATAAACTACTTTCCAATTGGTATTGACTTGTTGAGTTCTTACGTGTCATATGGCCTAAAGCTGTTTATACAACCTCGCATGTTGCATGCAATTTGAACCTTAAATTGTAAGGTATGATGATCATCCCATGACAGTTGAGGTAAAAGTGGTTCATATATTTTTTTAACAACAAGAACGAATTTGACCTTCGATCTTTTTTTAATTACGAGTTAATAATATGCATGATTATTACCTGGGTCAGCATTATCAGAACTGATAAGCTGTAAACAAACACCTTTACCACATATCTCATGAACACGATCAAGTATAGAAGCACCATAATCAGTCACATCCAGAATAGTTTTCTTCATCAAAACAACTGTTCCTTTAACTTTGACTGTTTGCCTGTTTGGATCGTTATCTCTTTCATCTTCTTTTAATCCCAAACACTTGCCGAAAACCTCAGTGAGACACATATCTGATGATGATCAAAATATGATATCTCAGATGGAATTTCCGGAAGAAAAATATTTCCAAGGGAAGAAGAAAGAACAATAGTGAAAAAACAATGAGAACCAAGTGGACCGCAAAACCTAAAGAATAATAAGTTTGTGCTTTGCAGCAAGTTTAGGTAGAGAGAAAGGAATAGAGAGAGACGTCATTTTATAGTAGACTTGACCAAAAAAAGGTAAAGGCATTTTTGTCCCTACGTATAATAGAAAATTTAAGCCAACATCAGTTTCTTGATTATTTCCTCTATGATTGCGTTAAAAAAAAAACGGGTATAAAATATTATTTTATCAGTGATTAAAAAAATTGGCGAGTTTCACAAGTTGGAATTCTTATATGCATCTAACTAGATGTTATTGGTAAAACCGAAATTCAACATTTTATCATGAATGTCTGTCTGACTCACCACTCAGCTAAAACATGGAAAGGAAAACGAAGGGAGAGATTTAGTGGTGAGCAAATAGACTTGCTTTTTATCTGGCTAGTCAATTTTGGAGTTGCCATGTGAGATCGGCAGTTGCCCGTTGGCGCTCCTTAAAATAGATGATTGGTTTCACTTTGGAAAAGAAGGAAAAGCGAAGGGCGTGTGATAATTGTGCTATATAATGCAAGTCAGATTGCATGTTAATTGAAAGTTATAATCGAAGGTACCCATCAGTAGCATTCATCTTCTTCTCTAGGAAAGGTCGTTCCCACCTTTTCTATTCTATCTTTGTGGTCACTGGTCAGAGTTATCTATATGAGTACTTTTTCACAAGCATTTGTCTATCGCCCTATCAGAAGGTTCCAAAACGTTCTGTAGTGCGTTTGAGGCTAGTGTTTCAAGCATATGATGGAAAATGGTGTTTGGGTTGGGAAATGACATAACAGAATTCAAATCATTGTACTACGGGCTTCAAATTGTTGAACTTTGAGTTCGGAGATGACATAATACTAGGGGTGAGCATGGGCCGGTATATACCGGTTTTTACTTCATCCGCATCCAATCCAATTAACTACGAATTTCAAATTTGACATTCACATCCAATCCAATATCCAACGGATTTGCATCCAATGGATACACGGATGAACGGATTGGGTGCGGATAATCCAATGGATTTGTGTTAATTAAAATTTATAATGAAAAATAAAACTAATATAGATGACTTCTTATATAACCTACACATTTTATATATGTATATAAATATGGAAGTGTCATGGACAATACTCCAAGCAAATACCTTAAAAATTCTAAAACTATCTATATATTTTCGAGAAACTATATAAATGACGTTAATCTAACGGATATGGATGTCCAACGGATTTTCAAGGTTGCATCCAGGTCCAATCCGTAATCCGTTGGATTTCAAAAATCTCATCCGCGTCCAACTCATTAGCGAACGGTCCGGACATCCATCCGCAAAAATACGGTTGGTCCCGATTAATTACGTGGGTTACAGATAAAATGCTCACCCCTAGTACTCCTACTTGTGGCTCAATTTCTACCAAAACAGTTGAGATTAACTTGTAAAAGTGAAAAACTTTTTCTGGGATTAACATTTCTGCTTTTGGTATCCTAACAGTGTTAGGATACATTTAGAGAAGTCACTTTTTAATTTTTAACAACAAAAAAGTGAGAAGTTAGTTTAACAACACATTTTAGAATTAATAGGAAGTATAAAGTATAGAGGTTAGCTTTTACGTAGAAAAATTTCATATAATGGACTTCCACTTCAAAAAAAAAAAACGAGAATACTACCTTCTGCTATCCAAACAAGTTTTAGAAACGATATTAAATTTTTGGTTATCTTTCGAACTATATGTCAAATATAAAATACTAGTATATCATTATTAATTATACGTTAGGCTACAAAGTTGATTACCAACTTTGCAATATGAATAGTGTTCCCCTTAATGTTTGGTTTCTGTCATGTACCAACATAGCAAAATAATCTTTAATTTATTACAGACTA
Organism: Papaver bracteatum; assembly: GCA_023529315.1. Classification (NCBI taxonomy): domain Eukaryota; kingdom Viridiplantae; phylum Streptophyta; class Magnoliopsida; order Ranunculales; family Papaveraceae; genus Papaver; species Papaver bracteatum. The sequence goes on along the minus strand of JAJJWX010000447.1, from coordinate 2,210,037 downwards.
GATGTTCGAAGCGAACTTTCAACCAACTCTACCTGACTGCATTAATCAAACAAAATACCAATTTATCATCAACCTAACAGTTCTAACTCCAAATGAGCAGTGTAGTGTAGTCAGTGTAGACTAGAACCCCTAAAATGTTCATGTGTTTCACATGTATGATAGTCACATCTTTTCATACGCGGCCATATAGTCTGGGTCTCAGCCATCAACATCTTATTCCCCTGGAAACTTATTTTTTCTATTTGAATTGTCCAAATTTTCTCATTGATTTGTCAAATTGATTTATCTCAGCCATCAAACTCATATGGCAGCTGCTCAGACGGCCTAGACAACAATTCATTTTATTTTATTTTGATTGATTCGTTACGAATTCAATTAATTGTACTGCATTTTCTTTTTCTAGATTATAAAGTACTATCAGTATCAACTTTTATTTTATTATTCAATCTGATAAGATCTTCAACGAGAATTCAGGATAATTTGATGCCTTGAACACGGATGGAAATCGACGTTTGACATCGTCCATCACTCTCCATCTGATAATCTCCCCACAGCCACTAGTGAGATATCCTAGCAAACATGTCACACACCTACCTACCGTCCGTCACCTATGATTATGTCAACAAAACTCACTGGTTTGATTAGTTTTGTTTTCCTCTTGCCCTGTTTGACCCTGTTAATCGAAAACACTGGCCAAATTGGGACTAAAAAACAATGAAGTAAACACAAGGTTGGGACGGGAACTCATCTCGAAAAATTCAGTTTCAACGCATTTTTGTGGCGAAATGGTACGATCGGTGCCGTTTCTGTTGCCATCAACATACTCCGTCATTGATGCTAATGATCCTTCTTAATCAATAAGACTAGTATTATAAGACTAGCATTAACTCCTCGATCAATGCTAATGATCGGAGTATACTCCTAGATTACATTAGACTTGACTGTGAAACGTCAAATTTGGTGTTCGTACATTTATGTGGGCCCATGAAAAGAGAAGGTTTACCCAATCAGCATCGACGAATTGAGTAGAGTTTTCTCATCATCTGACAAAAACTGATAGTAACGGAGCTTCTTCTACATATTTTAATCAAAGGTTAGGGGAGACTAAACTATTCTTCGTGTTAGACATGCCTATACAAAACAAATCATGCGACTCGCGCCCAGCTACATAGATACGACTTCCGAACACTTTTTACATGGCTGCTGATCGGGGCATTAATTTGCCATGTATCCACTGAAACGAAAACATCCCCTGCTATTCGATTGGTATCCCCAGCCCCAGGAATAAGTTGGTACCGCAATTAGCAATGTTAGTTCTTTTATGGGCGGAGTCATCTCAAGAGAGAGTCGAGAAATGTTTAGATCTTAATATCCTTGGAAATCCTTGCATTCAAAGTGAATAATAGAATATAATACTCCTTTCGTCCTAGTTTAGATGCTAAAATAGGATTTTGCACAAAGATTAAGAAACACAAAGAGAATAGTTTTTTTTCCACAATTACCTAAGTTAGTATTTAATGTTCCCAGTTTTTAGATGACTAGGTTTTTGTTGTTTGGTTGGAAAAATTCAAATTATAGGAAGTATATTGAGAAAGGTATTTAAGAGTGTCTTGAAAATTGGAATACACAATTCTCCATGTTATGGCATGGTTTCAAATTAGGGGCAAAACAGGATAAAAAGGTGAAAAAATATGAAATATAACAAGTATTCTAAGACAAAAAAAATCCTCAATTTTAACATCTAAACTAGGACGGAGGGAGTAAGAGAATAGGCAACAGCCAGTTTGCATTCATCATTTATTTATTTATTTTTTGTTGAAGGTATCAATCATTTTTGCAGTAGGCATCTATAGAAGACGGCTAAAAATCTTATCTATGATTCATTTTAATTGATCTAAGATTTCAAGAGAATTTATAGTACTGTATTAAAATCTTTTAGGACTACTTCATTCTTGGTTTTAGCATTTTCTAATAACAATAATCTCGCACGATCATAATCCTTCCTGTCTTCTTGACCTTAAAGCTTGTATATGCCTCTTCCATTAACATTTTAAAACTAAACAAGAAATCAGTACATAAGAAATGAAAAACCAGAGCTAGGTCACTTTCACTGTTTACATGACAAAATTACTCCCAATACTAGTATAACCGTTGTCACGGTGGAAGGGCCGACCGAAAAAGAATCTGAAGATGGAGTTTAAATTTGATATTGTTGTTTGTGCTCGTTGCGTAGATTTTTTACAACCTTTCCAACGAGATAAAATTTGTAAAATTCTAAGGCACGTATTTTTATATATGTTATATTAAAGTTGGCTTTCCAATTATACCCCTGAAAAGTAGGATACACAAAGAGTTATAGTAATTGTACTAAAAGAGAGGGATAATCATGTCTAGTGAAAATGTGACGGGAATCTGCAAGGAATATTCTTTCTCAATCTTTTTTATGAAATTGAACATTTACGTTACTCTTCATTTAACAAAAAAGTGGTCATAAAAGGAACTCCCTCCCTACGGGCCCTCCGGTCGGTCGGCCCAATAAGAGAAAATTTACAATGATAGAGCGTGTCACAGTAGGTTTAACGAAAGAAGAACGGGAAAATGTGGACTGCCTGAGAAGGAATGCTGTAAACAAGAGACGAACTTTCAATTTTCGCATTCAAGCAATGGTTAGTACGTTCGTACCTTATGAACCATAATGTAATCCAGGCTTCACGGGATACACAATGACGTCCCTTTTTTAACCTACAGTTTTTCTACACCAAATTGGGAGATATTACTTAATGCGAAAATTAGAGCACCCACAAGGGCCACAACCATGGGTTATGTTAAACTCTCAAAGTGGTGCCATAGGTTTCCTAATGCTCAAGTAATACATTTACCTAAAGATCTCCCAATTTGGTAAATGTTTTATTGACAGAAGAATTTGGACCCCAACTAAAGATGGAGTATTTACAACAAAGTCTGCATATTCAACCTTAAGTGTAAGGGGGATGACTCTGATTCTGCTCTATGGAGTGCAGTTTGGAAACTTAAAGTCCCTACAAGAATCCAACTTTCTGTATGGATGGCTCTAAAAGGGGCATTACCAGTGAATGCAATTCTACACAGAAGAATTCATACATCGGGCTACATTTGTCCAAAATGTAAATTGAAGACGGAAACAATAATGCATGCTCTAGTCACCTGTAAAAGTTTAACAAAGGTGTGGCAACTTATAAACATCCAAAGCAATCAATTTCAGGATCTTACCTTTACACAATAGACTAAATTCTGGTTGCAGATGCATCCTTACCAAGATCAATCCTTTAGAGCGGAGCAATTTCCGTTGATGGCTTGTGTCATATGGTCTATTTGGACAAACAAAAATGACATAGTATATAATGATAAACAGGAAGAACCGATGGCTATAATATCAAGAGCAAAGGCCATGATGTTGAACACTTCTAAAAGATCCATCATCAGTCGAATCTTAGCAATACCACAAAATCAATCAATACCCTCTCTTTGGATGTGCCTACCTATAAATTGGTTGAAGATTAACACGGATGTTGCTTGGAATCTTAATTCAGAGATTAGGGGAATGGGTTTCTTGATAAGAGATTCTTCTCATCAATTTATCTATGCAGAGTCGAAGAACTTGATTTTCTTTTCAGCGGAAGAATCAGAAGTGTGTGGGATAAGAGATGCGTTAAGAGTTGCGAAGAAGATGAAGAATGATCAAATTATAATCGAAGCGGATGCCTCAGAAGTGATAGAAAAGATAAATAGAAAGTGTTTTTTGGGAGATTTAAGAACGCATAACATGCTTCAGGATATCAAATCCCTAATTTGTAACTTTCAATCGATACCGTTTAATTATGTGAATCAGACTTGTAATGGGGCTGCTCATGAGTTAGCCCAATGGGGTAAGAACAATGTAACCCAAATGGCTTGGTCTATACAACCGGTTTGTCTCTTTCCTGCCCTGTGTGGCGACTTCAAGGGGGGACAAAATGAAGTCCTATAAGTTTTGTTTTGTTTCATCTTTGCTTATAAAAAAAAAGTAATACATTTACCATATTTTGATTCAGACCATATAGTTATTTTAATCGACTTAGAGACAAAACAAAAGTTCATGTCTAGACCATTTATACTTGAGGCCGTGTGGGCTGAGGGTACTAGATTTTTGGATATAGTTAAGCATGCCTAGATTCTTGCCGTTGGACTAAAGAAAGTGATGCCTGATCTCAAATCTGACTTTCGGGGACCATTTATACATAGAGAAGCAAATTTTTGATGATGTGATCATTGCAAATGAGTATGTGAATAGCAGGTTGAAGGCCAAGAAATCTGGAATTTTGTGTAAGACTTATATGGAGAAAGCCTTTGACAATGTCAATTGGAAATCTCTGTTTATAATTTTGAAAAAACATGATTTTGGTAATGAGTGGATATCTTAGATTGGTTGATGTGTTACTTCTTATTATTTTTCTATATTGGTGAATAATAGCTCTACTGAGAAGTTCAAACCAAGTAATAGGTTGAACAAGGAGACTCCTTATCTCCATATATTTTCTTGTTGGTTATTGACATTCTATTTAAGTTGATTAATGATGCAGTGTCAAGTGGTCAGTTAACTGGTTTCCAAGTTTTAGAACATGGAACAATAATTTCCCTCAATCTTTATTGATATAAGTGTGTAGGAAGTCAGACGACTGCTCATGATTTTGGTTGTTTTTGAGACACTTACATGATTGAAGCTGAACTTGGAGAAGGGCACTATGATTAGTGTGGGTGCCGATATTGTTATTGAAGAGTTGGCCAGAGAGTTAGGGTGTAAGACTGAGACATTACCAATTACTTATCTTGGTATGACGATTGGCTCATTGGAGAAGTACTTTAGTTTGGGAGCAAGTGTTGGCTAGAATGGAGCGAAAGTTAGCAACTCGGAAGAAAAGAAGATTGAATTAAACGGGTAGACTTGTGATAATCAAGAGTTTTCTTGTCTGTTTACCTATTTATTTCTCGTCTTTAGTTAATCTTACAGTGAGTGTGGAAAAACAATGATAAAGGTGATGAGGAATTTCTTATGGGGTGTCGTAGAAGGTAAAAGAAAACTAGTTTGGGTTGGTTGGACCAACATAATACGCCTAAGGAGAATGATGGTTTGAGAGTAAGGAGTTTGAGGTAAACAAATCATGCACTACTTGCAAAATGGATATGGAGATATTTTAAGAATAAAGTGTCTATGGAGGAAAATAATAAAACAAAAGTTCAAGCAAAACAATGAGTTGCTCATGCCTGATGTCGACAATCAATCACAATGCCGTAATCTGTAGAAGACTGTAGTGAACATGGTTCCAACTATTCAGAAGTTCACTCAATACACGGTGAGGAATTCCAAAGGAACAAGGTTCTGGAAAGATAAATGGCTGGAAAAAAGATGTTTGCAGGATCTTTTTCATGTGATGTACAAAGTTGTTAAGAAGAAAGATACTAAGATGGCTGAGACAATTGGGAATAATGAGTGGCATTGTATTTTCAAGAATAAATTCAAAGCAAATGAACAACTAGAATAGGACTTGCTCAGGAGAGATTTCCCTAACATCCCTACACTCATAGAAAAAGAGGACGAAAAGAAATCATGGAGAGTTTCAGTAATCAATAGTTTTATGAGATTTTAGTCGGTGGGTTAAATGATTGTAGCTTCGTGAGACATGTCTGGAAGAGTGATTTTACTCACAAAGTAATCTTTATTCTCTGCACTACTTTTCATAATTCACTCCCTACAAGAGATATGTTAAGACATAGAAGTATAACCATTAACAATGAGCAATGTGTTCTGTGCAACTCAGAAAGAGAAACTTCAGATCATATGTCATACACTGTCAATATTCATTTGAAGTCTGAGATTATTTTATCAAAGCTTTTAAAATCTCGTGGCCTATGCTAAGAAGTTTAATAGGTATGTTTGATGCCTGAGATAAAAATATGTTTCCAGTTAGAAGCAAAGAGGTGTGAAGGATTATTCACTATGTTATCTGTTGGATTCTTTGGAAGGAGAGGAATTTGAGGGTGTTTGGTGCAAGACAAAAAGTTGTTTTTGAATCGATTGATCTTGTAAAACAACTCATAGTGTTGTGGTCTTGTGAATATGGAACATTCAAATTTGTAAACCTTAGTCTCATCTAGAGTAAGTAGGATACATTATTGAGTATGTAATTCCTTTACATCTTGCATGGTATTTTTCTTTAATACAACCTTTTCTTTTCTTTTCTTTTCTTTGATTTTTTTTTTTTTTGAAATTTATGGATACCTTTAAATCTAGAGCTAGGAAGTGGAATAAAGAAGTTTTTGGGTATTTGGCTAAAAAACATTGAAAATGCTTTGTATGAGCTTAATAAGGCTCAGAGTGAGTTTGATAGAGTCCCTTCTGAATTTAGTCAAATTCATAACAACTTATGAGGATATTCAAGTTAGAGCATTTATAATGAATAATCAATCTATTAAATGGTTGTTATGCCATCGTGTAATATTTTTACCCACTTGAAAGTCCATTGTACCAAAACTTCAAAACAATACTACGACGATATGTTTTACCTTTTAGGTTGAGCAATTTTTTGACTATTTCTTAAAATAGACACCTTTACCATTGTCATAGTTATTACACCAGAATCTCATTTATATGGAATCATGCTTGTCAATAAAAGTTACATGAGTATGTAAAATAGACATACGATGAATAGCTAAAACACCTAGCATATTCCAATTAAGGACAATTCTACCAGGTTATTTTAGGAACTTAGACTTCCATCCACCATGTCTATTTTGAAAGTTGTCAGTCAAACTATAGAACGACTGAGCATTACTTCTCTGAATGAGAAGTAGGACTCCTATTTATCATTTAAAGCCAATCTTTTGATATTCAAAATCTAAGATATCTCAATTTTAACACTTTGATCAATTTTTGGGTAAAGGACATACCAGAATCCGCATAATATTTAGACTGGCCGGAGTGCAAGCTAAACTGACCAATGATGGTTGATAGGTTACTCACAACATAAGTAATGGCCTTAGTGAACACAAGACAATCATCTGCAAAGGAAATGTGAGAAATAAAGAAACTATTTTTTTCCAACTTGCATTCCATGAATTCGGTTGGCCTAGAAAAACCATCCATACAAATAATGAACAAGTATGAGGATAACAAATCCCCTTTCCTTAAGCCCCCTTGAGGATAATATACATTACCAGGGGAACCATTAAGGAGAATGAAAGTAGATAATATGCATTACCCCTTTCATAGTACACCAGTCATTTCTAAAGCCTAATTTCTTCATAATATTCAACAAGAAGTTCTATGATATCGTGTTAAAAGCTTTACTCATGTCTTAATCGCCATATAAATCTTTATCTTTGTCTTATTTTTTCTCATAGAATCAACCAATTCATGTGCAATTACTATGTTGTCTGTGATAAGCCTGCCTGAAACGAAAGCAATTTGGTTAGGAAAGATTATTCTATTGTTTATGGGTGAAAACTATTCCTGCCGATTTTGGTAATTTGGGGTGTGTGGATGAGGAATGAATCTAAACCTTAAACAAATGCACTGCGCGGTGAGTGCTTATAGATTCGAGAGATCAATCTGTGCAAGTCCGGCCTAAACCAACAAATGGCCGTTTCAGACTTATTTCGGTCACAAAGTGAAGGAGATGGGGTTGATCTTAGGGAGGGAAGCAAAGAAGGTGTTGATATTATGAAGGTGTTGGATATATATGACTTGTATCAGAAAGATGAACTGGCTTGCAGGATGTAAGCTATCAGTTCCGGTGTTTGAATACGATTGTATCAACACTTGCCTATGTTATCTCGTCTTGTTCTGTTGTTGTGAAAAATAGGGCGGAGAACCTATTTATACAAGTCTTTTAGCCTAACCTTCGTATCTCGTGGGAAGTGGAGAAAGTGGAGTGATGGAGTAGTGTGTTGGTGTCACACGACCAGGCTTGCCCACTTCTCCCATCATCACTAAACGTACATGTCTTCCTGACACGTTCTTGTGATGGCGCGTTGTGCGTTGCACGCTGTAAACCGCCAGACCAATACCCCAGTATGCATCCCCCAGTTTGTGACATGATTGATGTCTTGACGTGTGGATAATGGGACCCACATAAAGTAGCATGTAATGCTACGTTATTTAGGAAATTGATACTTGTAAAGTATCCTGTGTATACTATGCAGGTACTGCATCGAGTATATTCAGCATGTATGAAGCATCGCTGTTTGAGAGTCTCAAAATAACCTCATGTCTAGCCTACTTCATGTGATGGTTTGGAGGTTGCGCAAACAAGTCCTCCCTTGGCCGACCACATAGTGTAATAGAGTGACGGATGGTGATCACCATGACTCCGTACTGACCAGGCTTATATAACCAAGCCGGTGAAATTGGACGGACGAGATGACTTTTGAGACACTCATCTGCGACCGTTGATGAAATTAGGGTTTTAGGAAAAAGTGCGCAAACACCACTTTCCAGTTTGGTCGAATCCAAGCTTGGGACATGGTTTTGGTATGGCCGGTCGATCATGTATGCTGATGGCATGCCGGTACACATGTTCATACCTTACTGTCCCACAGAAGTGTGATCTAGGCCACTCAATTTATCCGGCGAAGTTGAGTGGTCGAGATCAATTTGCGACAGTAAACTGGTGCCGCAAAAGCCGCACACCGTACCAACTTCGGGCGCGCATTCTAAGACGACCAGGCTTGGTCGGTCATGGATGATTGCTCCAGCCTGTAGGTGGTAGGCTGGTGTTTACGCCTATGCCTTACCGTCCCATGAAAACATGATCTAAGCCACTCAATTCGTCCGGAGAAATCGATCGGTTGAGATTAGTTTGCAATTTGGAAGGAGCGACCATGTATGTTGGAGGTGCGCGAACTGAGGAGAAAAAGAGAGTTCGGTCTTGGCTGATTGGGTGTAGATATAGGTGGGCCTGCATTAATCGTGTTGATACTTACCGGACCTGCTTAGCCTATTCCTGGACTCTTTCGTCCGATCAGGAGAAAATGGACGCTTATGATCGCGACATAAAACCTAATCATGGTATTGCCGGCCATGTGTTGTACCTAGTTTGGAGTGCACGAACTAGGACGATCAACTATAGTTGGTCCTGACCGATCGGTTAGGTATGTAGGTGGGCCCACGGTGATTATGTTGACATGCTCCGTGCCCTTTGAATCTATATCTGCACCCTCCATCTATACCTGCGAAGATGGATGGTTGAGACTGTTTTGCGACACATGTAATGTGCCGCAAACCCTAATTTAGGGTTTTCCATCCATACTGCTATGGTTTGGACGTTTTGGCAAGCTAGGACAATCTTTTTGGGAGGCCGACCATGCGGGGTCCGTATTGGTTCGGCAACGGATATTACATACCTGCTTGGGGGTTATGGAATCGATTTGGTCCATCCAATCATGCTGGTGGAGTTGGATGGTCGTGATCATATCCGGACTGATACGGTCAGTCCGGATGCTCAATCGGGCTAGTATAACACACCGAGAGTGGCTCAATCGGGCTAGTATAACACATCGAGAGTTATAGCCTGTACGGGTATTTCGTACATGCTTTCATTATAATGCTTGGAGATTCGTGTTGCTCTGCTGAGAGCAACACTCAGTCGTCATGCCACACTGATAATGAATACAGGAAATACAAGGATGGTTGCGCATTAATTAATAATGTTGTAAATTCACAGGGTATATGGGATTGTTGCTACATGCTCCAACCTGGATGAATTTCGTGTATTTTAATCACATAATGGGATTGTTGCCACATGATCCATTCTAGGTGAGTTGATAAAGTGAAGGAGTATCCATCATTTATTAATGGCTTTATATTTTACAAGATGTTAGCGCATAATTTTTCTGGGTTTTACAATTTTAACCTTAAATGAAAATCCACCATCAACATTAAGTCCCCTGCCTAGCACATAATGGTTACACTATTGTGGGGTATGCATGAGATGGTGACCTACATATGTGAGAAAGACAGGATAAAGGAAGTTTACCCGGAAGAGTATTGACCGACCGCAAGTTGTCCATGCTGTTGCGCTTGTATAGAATCCTTTGGTAGGACCGGTTTCCTTCTTTGGGTATTTGAATCAAAAGAGGAATCCAATCAAAAGAGGAATCCTTGTTCTATTAGGATTCTTCCAAATTTTGTCTATATAAGGGACCGACCTCTTCTTCTTTTCCTCACTTTTTTTTTGTTTGGTTTAGCAGCTCCCGCCCGTGACCACTGATGCTCGTCGCTGACCGTCGCTTCCAATCGCCGCCGGAGCTCGCCGTTGCCGTCCGTCGGTCCAAGGTAAGTTTCTGTTTTTTTTTTATTTAGGAAAAACCCTAATTTCTTAGGTGAAAACCTTTTGATAGATACATCATTCTTAGCTTTCCCATCAAGATTGATATTAAAACTGCCCATTTTTCCTAAAATTGTTTAGTACCGCGAGCCCATGAATATGCCGTTTTTCATTCTTCTTTCGTTATTGCATGCAAAACCTAGCTTCTTAGGTTGTAGCTTGGAAAGGAATTCGACTTGAATTTCGTAAACACGATTCCCATGAATATAAGAAAACCGTGTTATAATACGTGCGCATGAATGTGGCCCCACAATATGCGTTTGATTCGAACATGGGTCCCACCCATATATGCCTGACTGAAAGTCGACTTTATACTAGTCTTGTGCCCTGAACCAATACCAGACTTGAAACTCGAGCAATACCCGACTTAAAACCAATACCAGACTTGAAACTTGAGCAATACCGGACTTAAAACCATTACCGGACTTCAAACCAATACCGGACTTGAAGCTTGAGCAATACCAGACTTAAAACCAATACCGGACTTGAAGCTTGAGCAATACCGGCATTTGGATCCAATCCCAGCTTTGTGCACTCCAACGTGAATTGTATCTTGTCGTGTGTGATTTCAAATCTCATGCGTCTTTTATACAAGTACTGACTCCTGCCCTTTGTTGTGAAATGAAGGAAATAATTCTTATTGAGATGTCTTCTGGAGACAATGCTGGTGTCAGGTCAGGAAGTGTTGACGGATTCAAAGATATGCCGAGTACTACTGATGAATTGTTCACTTCACCTTTTCCGAACACCAAGAAACATCCTTCTCACAAGATAGTCCTGCTCTCCGGTTCAGAAAATATGGAGGCTGATCCGTCTTCTTCTTCAGCATTTGTGATGAGGTTCTGTCTTCGAAGAAATGAATATCCACCCTCTCCCATCGACTTCAGGATTTTTCATACTCCATTGGGCTCTTATGAAGGGTGGATGATGCGCATGTTGAATAATAAGGATGTTAAAGCTAATTTGACCAAAGCGCAAATCCTCAATGCGGTTATGGCATCTGCTAATCTTGAAATTAAGAAAGACGCCGCAAATTTGGTTACTTTCATTTCTCATTGGCGCCCTTCTACTCATACATCCATATCTAGATGGGGAGAGATGATTATTACTCTGGAAAGCGTAGCTACATTGATGAACCTGCCTGTTACTGGAAGTTTTTATTACGAGCTTTCTGACACAAAAAAACGTGATCATGATGCTATACTCCGAAAGGTGACAGAATTCGACGATCTGGACAAGGAGGAGAAAAAAGATACGAGATGCTTTTACACCTAGTGGGTGTCAGAATCAAGGTAGTCAATATCGGTTGTATAGGACGATATTAAAGGGTTTTATAGGATATAGGAAAAAAATCTATACGATATTGAAAATATCGGCGATACGAAGGAGAAACGATGAAAACGCGGGTATCGTCCTGTACGGACCGATATATCGGTTTCACTTGTACACCGATAATATAGGTTTCACTTGTACAATGATATATCACTAATGTATTTTGTATTTTGATTATGATTTCTTGAGTTTTAGTTCAAGAAAGTAACCCACTAATTTTGGTAACTTCATATATGATTATGGTGGATGTAATTACTGTAAATGTGATGTTGATGGGTTAACATAATTCAATGTTTGGTTTTGTTGTTGATAATATAAGCCTCTAATTAACTACCTTTTATTTTGTAAGGTTGAAGTATGTTTACTACAATTCTTATTTTCTATTATGGTTATATCCATATATTTTTTTGTTTGGTAAATAATAAATATTAAAAAAATCCTAATGATGTATCGCCTATAAAAATAGATATTATCATTTGTATAGGTGTATATGACCCGACCGATACGATACCGATACACGATATTAACTACCTTGGTCAGAATGGTCTCTTGCAGACCCAGAACCGGATCAGGAGTTGGAAAACGAGCTCAGCGTGATTGCATTTCTGTCTTTATGGCTATCCAGAGACATATTTGTCGATGGTTCTGGAAAGAAGACCATAAAAGGTAACCTTGTCAAGATTTCCATAAAGCTAGCTAAAGGCGAAGTCCTTCCTCTCGGTGCCCAATTCCTTGGATCTCTGTATTCTCATCTGGATGCCTTAGCAATGGACATGCATGTTTCCAACGGGTACAAGAAGGTGGAGTCGTACGTCCACTTTGCTTTTCTCTAGGCATTCTTGTGGGAACATTTTAAAAGTTAAGCTCCTGTTCCTGCAACTTCGCTCAACAGTTTGTATAGTGGTTTGAGAATACTCCGATGGCAGAGGAGGCGTCCCAGAGCCGGTGTGAAACTCGTGGACATCTTTGACAATGTGTCTTCCATAGATTTACGTCCATGGGGACCAATCCACTCTTCAATTGTTCAGCCTAAGACTTTTGCCATTGCTTCTGACGGTCCTGATGTTGTATGGCGTACTGACGTTAAGACCATGAAATTTGGAGAACTTATTTACCTGCACAGCTGCATTCCACGATATATTCCATATCTATTCAACGAAGTATTTACTATGACTCCTTATAATATCGACAGAGCTGCTCGTCAAATGGGATTTGATCAGGGCGTTCCATTTATCCGTTCGTCGGAGGCTTCAAAAGAACTTTTTCCAGGTATATTTAATGCCGACGTGTTCTTGACACTGCAAAGCCTTCTCTTCTGGACCATCGGGAGAAAACCTGTGGTAACTGATAAGTATAAGGAATTTTAGAGGAAACAACTGTTGGCTTTCCATGAGTTCTCGGAGGACATTGTGGCGGATTCTCGTGGTGAGCCATCCTCTGACGTTTTGAAGAAACACTTCCGTTTGAAACCATTCCCAGGAAAACAGACCAGAGCTGATGATTGTAGTCCCCAAGCAGGAGGGAGGTCCAAAAGGAAGGAAAGAAATTCGGTGATCCTCAATTCCTCCAATATGCCGGTATTTAAATCTCTTTCTGTCGACTCCTTTATTTCTCCGGAGTGATCTCTTCTAAGAGTGATTCTTGCTTTAATTTAGGGAATTCCGAAAGAGAATGTTTTCACAAGGTTGGCGCGCATTCAGAACGAAAAATCCGGTGACGTTGGCCCTCGTGTTAAGAAGACTGGCGATACTGATCCTCATGATGAGAAGTCTGGTGAAACCGAAACCGCTCCTTTATTGGACAATGACAGAGATGATGCAAGCTCGGATGGACAAGGCGCCTCTGTAAGTGATATTGTTGATGATGTGGTGATGGAAATCAGGTGTTTATCCCCTTCTACTGGGCGTTCAAGAGCAACGCGAGCCTTTTCATTCCTACTGAAGTGTCTTTTGTCATCAAATCAACAGTGGTAAAAGGAGGTCGGCTTATTTAGGCTCTTCCAATATCTTTCCCTGATGGTGGAGTAGCGTTTCTAGTGAAGGTTGGAGCTGCCACGCTTGAAGAACCATTGGGGTAGCGGAAGCGGCTTTGGTTCTAGTGATCGTAAGTGTATCATCAGGGATTGCACGGTTTTGATCACGAAGTGCTGGAGCCATGGCGCTGTTTTGAAGGGTGAGGATGGTGCTTCTTTGGACGGTTGTGGAGCGGGAAAGATGGAGCTGGAAGGGAGGAAGATGTTAGCGCAGGGTGTAGTATTGCGGCTAGAGTGCGCGTGCGGCATGTGCGTCTGGTAAGCGCGCCTAGTAAGCGCGTCTGGGAAGCGCGTCTGGCAAGCGCGTCTGGTAAGCACGTCTGGGTAGTGCATCTGGGAAGCACGTCTGGGAAGCGCATCTGGGAAGTGCGTCTGGGAAGCTCGTCTGGTAAGCGCGTCTGCCATTGGATTTGGTATGACGCAGACTGTTGGCTTGGCACAACGCTGTCTTGGCACGACGCGTACTTGTTCTTGTGGGACCATTTTCCTCTCGTATCTTTGTTATCACGTCCTGGTGTTAGCGGTAGCGCGGTAGTGATAAAGTGGGCAAGCATATTCCAGCTATGTACTCCAGCGTTTGTCTTTCAATTCGTATTTTTGTTTTCTTGTGTTGGTGCAAACCATATCCATAAGTATGCCTTCCATAAATCTGTAGAAATATTTTTTTCTGAACTGGTGTAAACCCTAGCCATGAATATGCCTTTCATAAACTTGTGGAAGTACTTCATCATAAAAAATTCTTCGAATGTCACCGTAGTAACGTCTGCTAATAGTGACAGGTAATCATTATTGTGCAAATTAGGCAGGTACGGGTAGGTGACTATTTTTTTTTAAAGGCAAACAAAGCGCCTGGTTTATGGTTTTTGATTTCCTGGATATCTTGGGTTGATAGATAAATGTTACCTTGACGGTTCTGGGTTATTCTTTTTTTGAATGAAATGTTTAGAATTGAATTGTATTTGGCTATTAATGAAAGTGACACAGACACCCCAGGAAAACCATGGAACCGTGTGTTGGTAGATGACATGGGATGAAACATGGATATATGTTTTATCAGAACTTAAAAAATCAAACCACGTATTTTTGTCTAGATAAGACTTACTCGGTTGCTCAGGTCTTCTGATGAAAAGTAGACTTCCGGGTATATGACCAAGCTTTACGAGAAACACGTCCGTGGGAAGTCCCCAGTCTTCCGAGTCATTGCTGAGTTGTATAGTAACTGAGCAGTTGATCCTTGGGCGGATCGTTTTACTTCTATCCTCTGGGAAGTCCCCAGTCATCACATGTCATGTCATGACTGATCATCTGAGAAGTCCCTAGTCATCCCTCATCGTGTCATGACTGATAATCGAGTCGTCGAGTAACTGAGTCAGAGTGGGTCGCCTTCCTCTGCCATCTTGACGTCTGGGTCGAACAATGAGATCGCTGGTTGAAAATTGACATTGTAACTGAAAGATCGAACCTCCCGCTGTGGTCGCCAATTGTTTGTAGGTGAAAATAGTTTCTGCTGATTTCGGTAATTGCGGGTGTGAAGGTGAGAAACAATTTAAACCCTAAACAATGTACTGCAAGGGAGTACATTTAGATTCGAGAGATCAATCTGTACAAGTCCGGCCTAAACCAAGAAATGGCCGTTCCAGACTTTCTTCGATCACAAAGTGGAGGAGAAGGGTTGGTTTAGGGAGGGAAGCGAAGAGAGTGTTGAGGCCAGAATAATTCTGGAAGAGTAGTACTTGACTTGTATCAGAAGGTGAGATATTTGAGAAAGCTAGCAAGAGTTTCCTTTCTGAGTGTGGTGTTTTCTCCTGACCAAGAACTTGTATCTCTGGTGGAAATAGGTGAGTATTTATACAAGTCCAAAAAGAAACGTACTCTGGCCTCCTCTTAAGAAAAGAAAACGGATGAGTTAAATGGGAAGAGGTGGTAACGTCTGGTATTGATGGAATTTGATGGAATTGATGTTCCATAATAAAAGAGTGTTTCACCGTTGCTTCCTACATTTACTAACCTCCTTATTCTTATTACACTATCTTGAAACGGGCATTTGTGTATGCCGCACGTTGTAGACCACCAAACCAAAACCCTAATGAGCATCCCCCAGTTTGTGTTGATGTCTCGAATGTTTTTGGAAAACATGTAGCATGTTGTTGTGGCTTGGCAAGTTAAGCTCGGGAAACTTGCTAGCATGGTGACCTTCGACGGTCGAGATTTTGCATCTTGAGAGGAGGGGAAATCGTTGATCGTTGCACTCCTTTGTTTTGGTATCCGCATAGTGAGGGCCAACGTGGTGGCGCGGCTAGGTTTGCATGCCGTTGGCATGGCCAAACTTAGGTTTTCGGGCCAAAGGTTACCATGTGTCGTCTGGTAACCTTGGATGGCTAGGATTTGCTCCTGGGGTTGAAGGGAAATCGTTGATTGTTGTACGCCTTCATTTGGTGGCCGCGTAGGGAATGCCAACAGGGTGGCGCGACTAGGTTTGGCTTGGCATGTGGGGCTAAGGGTTCGCCTTGGGCGTGGCTAGATTTGGCTAGGTGCGATTTTGGCTTGGCATGTGGGGCCAAGGGTTTGCCATGGGTGTATGGCATGGTTAGGGCCAAGGTAAGGGCGTTTTGCTTGGCATGGTGTGACTAGCGTAGCTAGGGCCAAGGCAGAGTGCGTTTGGCATGACGTGGCTAGCTTGGGCTAGGTTTGGTTTTGGCTTGGAATGTGGGGACAAGGGTTTGCCATAGGCGCATGGCGTGGATAGGGCCAAGGCAAGGGCGTTTGGCTTGGCATGGCGTGAGTAGCGTAGCTAGGTCCAAGGCAGAGTGCATTTGGCATGGCGCGATTAGCTTGGTCTAGGTGCGGTTTTGGCTTGGCATATGGGGCCAAGGGTTTTCCATGGGCGTATGGCGTGGTTAGGGCCAAGGCAAGGGTGTTTGGCTTGGCATGGTGTGACTAGCATGGCTAGGGCCAAGGAAAAGTGCGTTTGGCATGGTGCGGCTAGCTTGGTCTAGGTTTGGTTTGGTTTGGCTTGGCATGTGGGGCCAAGGGTTTTCCATAGGCGCATGGCATGACTAGCATGGGCTATGCGTGTGACTAAGCTAGGGTTTTGGGGTCAAATGTTGTTTGGTAACCTCAGATGGCCAGGATTTTCTCCTGGGATTGAAGGGAAGCCGTTGATTATTGCACGCCTTTGCTTTGATAGCCGCGTAGTGAAGGCTAGTATGGTGGCGTGGCATGGGGACATGGCGAGGTGCGTTTGGCATGGCGCGTTAGGTGTGGATGGCATGATTTTCCATTGGCACGGAGGTGCGGCTAGAATGGTTGGCATGCTTTGGCGCGGTCGGTGTTGATGACATGATTTGCCATTGGCACAGAGGTGCGTCTAGCATGGTTGGCATGCTTTGGAGCGGTCGGTGTGGCCGACATGATTTTCCATTGGCACAGAGGTGCGGCTAGCATGGTTGGCATGCTTTGGCGCGGTCGGTGTGGCTGACATGATTTTCCATTGGCACAGAGGTGCGGCTAGCATGGTTGGCATGCTTTGGCGCGGTTGGTGTGGCTAGCATGATTTGCCATTGGCACAGAGGTGCGGCTAGCATGGTTGGCATGCTTTGGCGCGGTTTGTGTGGCTGGCATGATTTGCCATTGGCACAGAGGTTCGGCTAGCATGGTTGGCATGCTTTGGCGCGGTTGGTATGGATGGCATGATTTTCCATTGGCACACGTGGGAATTAGGGTTTGGCTTGTCGTAACCCTAATTTGAAAAAGATACCCCGATAATTATTTAGAGACACATTAAAGGTTTCAGTAAATATGCCTAGTAAATGCTTGTTACTTTAAATATTGTGACATCACTGTCTTCTAGGGTTTAGCGTTTTACGGTTTTAACCCTAAGCTAAAAACCACCGTCAACAGCAGCGAAAAAGATATTGTGGAATCACAAACGATGAGACGAAGATGTTTGTGATTACTTTTATATCTTGCCTATCGGATATTGAAATCTCAAGCCAATTATTACAATTGTACTCGTATGATAGAAACAGCAAGATCAGATCACATAACAATAAGAAAAGTAGTACCGGTCTGGCTTCACAATGCCAATGAAGTCTTTAAGTCTTTAACCTGGTTTTAGAAGAAGAAAACCAAATATTAAAGGAGAATCGACTCTAGTTTAGCAAAATAGTATCACACAGAATGTGTGGGGATTAGGTTTCCCAGTTGCTAGAGTTCTCCCTTATATAGTCTTTCAAATCAGGGTTTGCAATCAATGTTAGCTTGGTAACAAAGCATTCAATATTCACAGTTAGATGAAAACCTGATTAGATACAAGCTAACATATCTCAACCGTTAGATCGAAAACTTAGCTTGCCATACACACATGTACTTGACGATTTTGGGTTTGTGTAATCGTACCCAAACGTGTACAATAGTTGGTTCAATATTAGTCAACCAAATGGTTAGCCAAATGATAACTTCCATATCAACCATATTCTTCTTCACCATAACTAGTCCAAATGACTCAAATGAACTAGTTAGAGAGTTGTTCAATTGTTATGAGATCTGATGTATTACACAAGACACAACTGAAGCAAAAACGATATGATTCACTCGAATCGATTCATGAACTATGAAGCCACGGTTTGCAATAGCATTCCTTAGATAATTTAGATAAGTTCACGAATACTGTTTTTAGACATAACCACTCAAGTTCCCGTACTGGGTTCGCGGACTCAAGTTAACTGGTTGGAGTTCACAAACTCCAGCAGAAATTCTCGGGTTCGAGAACTTCCGTCAGTTCTTGGATTGAGTTCGCGAACTGAAACCGATCTACAACTCCAGCAGAAATTCTCGGGTTCGAGAACTACGCACGTTCGCGGACTGAGTTCGTGGACTGCGTTGACTGCTCAAGTTCTGGTTTCACTTGATCAACAAAGTTCGCAAACTTCGGTTCAAATGCTAAGGACTTATACATATATGTGTTACCATAATACTGTTTATATCCCCCCAGTGGTTATATTGTCTAAACTCTCATTTCAACCAATGAAACATTCTCAGAGGACGTCATATAGTTGTTATTCACAAACTAATTTTCGTCAGAGCAATTTCCAAAGTTATTGAAACATAACATGACTTTCATCACTAGGTAAATATGAACTTGGCTAAAGTGAAAGCTTTACCAACACATATTTCGAGAAATAGATAAGCGAGATATACTCAGCTCGAAATATCACATGTGTATACTCTTAGGCTATATAGTAATACGAATTTTGTCTCAAGATAGGAGATATAGTAGATAGACTTTCGAGTGATAGATAAGTTCAAGTTTACACATACCTTTTAGTCGATGAAGATCCACTGGTTCCTTGAGTAGTCCTTCGTCTTGTATGATGATTGCCATGGAGTTCTTCACTAGTGGAAAAAAACCGTTTTAAGATAGTTATAAAGTGTCGTATTAGAGAGATATACGTCACTTTGTAGTTGCCGCAGAAAGTGCCGTAGATTCAGTTTCTTTTTTTTGGAATGACACTTTCAAATTGACTTTAATTTTACGATACTTTCAGCTTGTCGCTAGGTTCGACAGGTGTATAACGTCGTTGATTTAATTTTTAATATAAAAAAATATATTAAAAATTCAAGTTGAATTCTAAAGCTGATTCAGCTGAAATTCCATATTAGATCTAGCTGACTGCAGTATTTCTGACTTGAACCAAACAAATCTGAATTGATCTCAAATTGCTCTAAAATAAAACTTGGACTTATAAATTCAAATGGCCATTTAAATAAAACAAATCATTGTATTGATAACACAATTCATAATTGAATTCAGTTTACACAAAGGTTTAAAATCATAAAAGATATTAAATAATCTAGTCTTGAATTCATAGAAGTCATATTCATAAGTTCTAAGGTTCATAAAGACAATAATAGACCAGCAAAATGAGATCCTGCCAAATGATGAGCTGGGACAACAAAATGTGTCAATATCACTGAAGTATAAAACAACTATGAAAAATTCACTAAAAAGTGATTATACCATGATGAAATTTGAATAATAGCACAACAAGTAAATTCATGACAGCCTTATCATTCTAGGAGTCTAAGCTATCCAGTACATATTACTGAGATGTATAGATTTATGCAAACTGGAGGCAACATTGGTGACTCAAACTTAAGATGCAAAAAATAAAATTATCACTAACAATACAAGATACATTAAGGATTAGATGGGAAAGTAATGTCAGGTGAATCTTGACACTATAAACATATGCTCTAACTAAATTTTCCACGGTTAATGATATTCTTGATAACACGAATACATGATAAGAAAAAATCTAAGAACTTCATGAATAAGAAAGTAACACCATCTTCATCAGGTAAAAGTGATGAAGATGGTATACCTGTAGATCTATGAGGAATCCAACTGCACCAAGTAGATCTTGCTTAGCCACATCTTCATCAGCACAAAGTACATAACCTCATTCGTCTTTACTTTCGAGTTGAAGAACGCAAAGAGACTGCGATGGATTGCACCAATATCTAGATGTTGACGGAATGACTGTTGGTGATCATCAGGTGGCTTCTTGAAAGGTTATGTCCTATAACAAACCAATAATGTTCATGCAATATCTATTGAACTAGAAGTGAACAATAGAAATTTAATAGAGGATTTACACATTCAATGGGAATTCACAAGATGGTTAAAAAAATTAACCTAAGCACTTGAACAGAATATAATTGAAAGTCAGGATAAGTTCATACCTAACAACCTGCACATACATAGAACTCGAGCTCACTTGCCAATAAAGCGACTTGTTTCCCTCTATTGTCTTCAAACTTGAACTACCTGAAAAGCTAACAACAAAGAAAAATGAGTCACCTCCATAAGAAAATAACAATGTTAATTAAATAAAATCACAAATCAAATTAGGAAATCACTTTATCAAGTCAAGGTAAAAGAGTGATTTGTGGTCAAGTGGAGATTCTGAGAAAAAAATATATTAAAAGACATGAAAACGCACAGTGTTAAGGGTGTTTTGAAATGATTTATAAAATAATTTAAACAAATAGGTATACCTGAAAGAACCAAAAAAGATTTACAACCACCATTATTTGAAATAATATGAAAGTGTCTAAACCCTAACCATGCAAATTTGTGACTTATGAATGCTGAACCAGGGATTTACAACAAAGAAAAAAAAACAAGTAAACAACTGGTTCCATAAAGATATATTACCTTCATGGACTGCGACTCCTTGAAAGCTTCCTTGAACCCTATGGAATTAACATTTGCGAAAAAATTGTATTAGATATCAAATTAGATCAGTACCCAAGAGTCCCAAAAGAAAGATGGATAAATTTAAAATAAAACGGTAAAAGTAAATTATGATGAGGACTAGGAGAACCAGAGGATGACGAGGACCTCCCACGTCTTTGTGCTAGGTTTTGGCCCCTGTTGTAGGCACATAATTAGAGAGTCCATGAGAGTGGATAAGGTGTATTTGTAAGCACTTGCTATACTACATCTACAATCTATGGAGATATTGAGTAAAGGGAATACAGTAGGATGATAGCGCTAAACAACCAACTTCCTGTCCCGTAATTCCATCTTATCCAGGAAAAACTAAGGTTACAGAAAAAAACAGGAAGATCATAGAATGTGTCCGTCTTCATATAAAGAATCAAACTACATGCACGTTTTGAAATTAAAAGCAGGTCTCCAGCACAAAGAATGGTACTTCTTAGAGACATTAAAAGATGGGCTCCATCGTATGTTCAGTCTACATGCACAGAAACCTTAAATACATATATCATGACAATATGACGTGGATGATCAAAATGTTAAGAATTGTTCACTTTTTCATTTTGATGATCATATTTCTCAAAATGAAATTATATGTTATATTTATTTTCATAATTATGTAATTTATATGTTATATCATTTTACAAGTTGTGGACTAAAGTATTATTTGCCATATTTGAAGTGCCTATAGCCTAACCAGTGACCATTATATCAGCAAATAATTTAATCCAAAGTTGAGTTCATGCTTAGAGGCTCCTTTTTGATCTAGCATAAATTTATTTTTCCATTTCAAGCTCACACCCAACACCTACTCAGTAATGCAATTACATATACAGGTAAATCAATTACCTCAGCAAACTCTCACTAGGTCAGAGAAGTACCCCCCTTGAAACTAGAAAAGTAATGACATTAACAAAGTCAGGACTACACTAATTAATACTGAGAGCAACGCTGCACATATTGCTTAAAACAGATCAAACTAAAAGTTCAGGTCGAAAACTACTTGCTTGAGCGATGAAAGATCAGACGAACTCACATAAAAAGTTTTCGCTAACTTGGTCAGAATGAACCAAGTCTCTTTCTATACATTTGTTGAAAGATCATCTGAAGTGCTTATATCGACCAACATCTGATTCTCACTTCGTCGCCTATATTCAAAACAAAAAAATTATAAATACTACGACTAATAGATTGGATTCTATGAGTTCAAGTAAACGAACCACAAAAGTGGCGGAATTTATACCTCAAACATTTACCCTTTGTGATAGAGCTCGCCAGACTAGTAAGCTTAGGCTTGGTCACATATTTAAAGAAGGCATCATCCAGAACCTGTGTATGGTTACAGAAATTAGATGGTTCTAACATTATAATTAGACGGAAAAAATGGTATGTAATCACATAAGCTGGACTTCCATGTATTACACAAAGTAAGCCACATAATCTGCATTGCAAAATCAAACATAACCCAAAAAAGCAACTGTCAATCAAACTTGTCCAAGCACCTTAGTTTGATATATAACAAAAAAGGAATAACTCATCAGTTTAACATTCTTGTAGTCTTCAGACATCATTATACGAACATATACCTAACACCATTCAAACATTGTAGAAAAACAGAGCATGAGGCAATTTATCTATTTAAGACTTCATGAAAATCATAAAATCCAAACAATGTATTCAAGAAATATACTGATTCCAGAGAAAATAGAAATTTAACTTGAGACCAAGATGAAAATCAATTAGCTTTCACATATCAAATGCACTAAAATCAGCAAAATAAAGCCAATATTTAAGACTTTCGATTACCTTCTTGCCTTGTAACCCAAATGTCTAGCCTTATCAGGACGGGTAACGCGACAAATCGAAGGATGTTGGCAATACTCCCATCACCTCAACCTCTGCAAAAACCTTATCACATCCGATTGTTTCTTCCTCCATAACTCAGAAGCGTAATTGTAAGTACCTATGAAACCCAAAAAAATCATTAATCTGAAAAACCAAAATGTTTGGATAAAGGTAAACCACAATATAAAAAAAAGTAGTTTCAGCAGATTATAAACGAATCTAAGTTAAACCTGAATTCATTGGCCTGATTCAAGAACCCTAAATAAATTTCCAGTAATTAAGCTGAGAAAATTAAAAACCTCAAAATGGATTTAAAAAAAAATCCATCCCCAGAGATATCTGTAAAACTGGCAAGAAAAATGGATTTGAACGAAAACGAAATCATACAAATCCCCAATTATAAAAATCTAGGGTTTCATTCTGATGAAAACCCCAAAATCGATTCTATTAAAGAACTAAATCAAACAACTGCAACTCGAAAGATCTTACCTTTAAGATTTTCTTGTGGAGGGGAATATAGAGGAAACCAGTAGCTTAACAAAAAATAAAGCAAAACCAACCATCAAACAGCTAAATCAAAATCTTATAATGAAATCTTCCTCTAACGATAACGAAAACACTGAGAAAAATTGATACAAACTCTGAAATCAATAATCCCTAAAATAGAAAACCTCTAAACGTGCAGTAGAACCATATGAATGATTTAAGAAAAATCGAAAAGAGATTGAATCAAGAAGTTCTATCCATTTTGTTGTAGAGATGGAGAAAGGGTTATACCCTTTTTGTTGTACAAATGGAGAAAAACCTCAACAATTTTATCCTGCAATCAAAAAACCCTAAAATCAAAAAACCCTAAAATCAAAAAAAAAAAACTTATAGATCCGGTTTAAAGATAAGAATTAAGGTTACAGTTCATTACCCTTAGTTAATTCTTTAGAGAGATTCAGGGTAAGAGAAGAGGAGTAGAGAGTGTTTTTTTTTTCCTTTTAGAAAGAACCAACAGAAGAGAAGAAGAGAGCGCCATAAGAGAGAGAGAGAGGGGGGGGGGGATAAAACAAAAAAAAGAGATCTCTCTCCCTGCTTTTGGTGAAGATAAGCTCATAAGCATGTGTGAGATTTTTCTCTAGTAGTGGACCACAGAAACAATACTATTCATATGTCGTTGCACAGGTCAACTAAAGTCCTGACACAATGACGCTTTGACTTTAAGCAACGACATGTTCAACATATTGTTTCAGTTTTTTGTATTGAGATATCCTTTTTGTGTCGTTTCATTATGTCCCTGATAACCTTTTTTCCACTAGTGCTTGAGCTCAACTACACTTTATATCCTAGTCTGAGACCTTAGCTATGGTAGACTAGAAATCAAGACTTTATAGTTTTGATCACTAATATTGACAAACATGCTTGAGATAGCAAAGCATGCGAGTTCGACCGAGCAATGATCTAACAATCTCCCCCTTTGTCAATTTTAGTGTCAAAACTATTAATACATATGGAATACAAAAAATATATAAATAAACTTTGTAGCTCCTATTCCACATGTCTAATCTTCAACAATACTCGAAATTTTCGTCACTTCCAAGTAGTCCAATGATCCCAAAGGTTATAAGTTTAGCATCATCGTTGTTGAAAATCCGTAGCTATAACAATGAGAAAAGCATTGGTTCTCAATCATTGTTATGCAGTGTCATAGTATTATTACACGGCATCAAAGTCCAATTGCATTACAACTTTAACAACAATACTATGGTGATACTTCGCTCCCCCTTAGTTAATACTCCATCTCACATGGAAACCACTCCCCCTTACATAATGATCCGAAAACCATATGTATTTGTAGTGTGAACTACATATTAATTCTCCCCCATTTTTTAAATAAAATTGGCAAAGGTACAAGAACGGGATCCTAATGAAATTTCCGTAAGAGACATTTCATGACTAAAGGTAAATGTATATCATCTTGTTTAGATGCAATCATAAAGCCAAAGCTAAATGCATTCATCAAGGAGTTTGTAAAGACGCACGATAACCCCTCTAATATTCCACACCCGCACTCCCCATAAAGATTTGGCAATTAAGCACAAGTTCAAAAGAACTCTCCCCCATAATATGTCATTCCCTAAGGAACAACAAGAGCGACCTTAATTTCAAAAGAAAAGAAGGATTTCTTTAAACTCAAAAAATTACATACAAGTATGAATTTGGAATCCAACAAGAAATATTCAATCATATTAACCAAAGCGAACCAAGATTAATTTGACTAAATATGCTCAACACAAGTAAACTTATGGAGACTTAATAAATCAATTAGATTAATCACAAGAAAACTCTCAAATAATCTAATTGCCATACTCAACCAAACTAATTACAAAAGTAATCAATTTAATTGTCCAAACTCGACATAAGAACATTCTATGGAGCAATGACTAAGTTAATCATGAATTACCAACCCAGTCAAAGAGATGCTCAAACATAAGAAAACTTATGGAGTGTAAACTAAATAATCACTCAAGATGATTGATTTAGTTCATTTGGGCTCAACATAAGAGATTATGGAACACCAACTAAGATTATCATAAAATATGACAACCTTAACCGTACATGTACTCAACATAAGAAAACTTATGGAATACAAACTAAATAATCTCACAAGTTGATTAATTTAGTTCCTAATGCTCAACATATAGTATCTCATGGAACAACCAACCATGCCAATAAGGAATCGACTTAGTCGTATCGTACACAATGGAGCCTTCACGGTAATACATAATAAAATGGAAAAATAAGGATCTATACCGTGGATAACACAAGGATTCACTCTATGTTTCCATCACCATTTGCACAATGAAACACAATAGACATAATCCTTGAATCACAAAAGATTTTAACCTATTTTACATAAATAATTGACAATATGGGCTTAAATTTTGTGTTTGTGAAAAGTCTATTCATTCTTTTATCAATATTTGCATATCAATTCACGAACGACTTTACTTTTTGACAAAATATCGGAAAATCAAGTTCACGGACGTAAACACACATATCCCATCAAAATATTGCAATATATAAAACCAAAAAGATTAATACTGCAACCATCATCTTCCAAACAAGTTTAGAATTTAATCCAATAAATCTAAAAACAAGAAGATGAAAACATTGGATATATCTATGTGTAATCACAATAATGGCTATTCCAAAACACTAGTTATTCTTCTAAACAAAATAGAAATAATAGAAGATTTACTAGGCATTAAAAACTCGATTTGCAACTATAGAATGAACAACAAAAAGTTCATCATATGCTTTCTTCAGTTCGTTCTTTAGAAACTCAAGATTCCTTGTTTCTATTCCAATTTGTTCACGAACGACTTCAAAATCACGAAAAAGGTTTCCTACCAATTGTGAGGACATCTGAACTGGTAAGTTGTTTTCATGATCAATGGCCTGATGAAAGATTATGAAAAAAGGGTCTTCATGAAACTCAATAGCCTTCTCCTCCATGACCACTTCCTTAATGCTTCTCTCCATTGTGCTAAGAATCTAGTAGAATATTTTTATCCTTATAGAATAAGGTGTCAATTAATGTCATATATATAAGGGGGTTCATATAAAACCTAGGCATAAGGATGTCCGTGCGGTTCTTGTGAACGTGCACAAGAAGTTATAGATGACTAAAATGTGGAGGACCAAGCAAGGAGAGGAGGGAAGGTTCAACAAGGAATTCTCTTCCAAAAAATAATAGAACATACTTTGAAAAAGGGTTCGAAATAAAAATTTTGAGACAACAAAACATACACCTTTGACAGCTTTCTCAAGATAAAACTTTCTTGAGAACACAGAGCATCCTTCTTTTCCCAAAAGAATGATGCTTCAGGAAGCAGTCATGGTGTGTTAGGATGAGCACTTTGCTCATCATAGTTGACTTCTCCTTTAGAGAAACTTAGAGACGAGTCATTCAAAAAAAGTGAAGAACTTATACTAGAAGAAGGACTAGGAGTACCTGAGTTTGCCACTTTCCATGTTTTGGAGACGCTCCATTTGAGTCTGTTTATACTTGTCTTAAGTTCTGAGACTCGATTGTTTGTGTGGAGGAAATATGGGACAGAATTCTTGGATTCACATCCTTCCACAGAAGGGGTCACGGAACTTAATCTCTTTTTCTTTCTCATGTGTCTTTTTCTCCTTTCAGGGTTGTTTATTAACCATTCGTCGTTCTTCCTTCTGCCTTAATTCACATTTTTTGTTCCAAAGTCATGAATAAGAGATGACTTGTCAAGGCAGTTTTCTTGATTGTTGAATGTGCCTTTTACTCCAATAATATGAGAAACAAGTTTAATCATTTCCTTAGACACCCATATAATAACGTCGTGAAGTTTTTTATTTTTCAAATTAAGACGACATTTTCGCTCAGGATGTCCTTTATTTTCGGAGTAATAGCAGTTGAAGGAATTATTCTTAACTGTTATCTTGTGAGTAAATTTGGGAGACGTCCCTTCGTCCTTAGGAACATTGCAGGATGCAAACGTTTTCTCACATGAAGAATTATCAATAGCTTTGGAAAAATTGATCTTACTAGTTTTTGGAGTGTCTATTCCTTTATATCCCAGATCACGTGTATCACGATGTTCTTTACATGCTCCAATCATAGAAGTCAATTTCGTTGAGCTAGTACTGAATCTTCTCATACTCTCTTCTAGTGATTTTACTTTATCAAGAGCAGCTGCAAGATCAGTCTCCAATGACTTTTCTTTAGAAAGAAGTCTGAGTTCTTTGTCATTAAAACATTTCTGTTGAGATTTATATCTTGCTTCGGTATATGTAAGTCTTTCTTTCAACACATAGAGATTTCGGAGAAGATTGTCACATTCAGACCTTTTTGTGCAAACATCTTCTTCACGATCTTTAATGATAGATTTTAGGAGTTTATACCCACCATCATATCCTTTAAAGAGTTTTCTCAATTTTCTGTTTTTTTTGACAAAGAGGAGCCATGTACTTACTCAAGCAAGTTGTTGACCTTTTTTATTTCAATGCATGATCACACAACTTGATATATTGAGAGACTTCCTCATCAATACTCGGTCATTCTTCTGAATCACTATCATCTTAAAGGTCATCCAATTTCTCATCAAGAGATTTTTCCAGTCATATGCATATTCAGTCAAGGGATGAGTCATGGAGTTTTTCTCAGAAGCTTCAAGACATTGAGCCTCACCTAAGTGGCTTTGAACCGGTGTTGCGTTATCAGAGATATTACTCTTGTCCATAGAGTCAGATCGCTACCAACACAGACTTATAAGGTCTTGAACGTGTTTGCCCGCTCTGATACCAATTGAAAAAGCGGGGGCCTAACAACCTCACCCAATATTTCGATTAGCAATATGTATGGATAACTCCGAGTTGTTTTCTAGAGAATCAACAAGACTCAATCAATGGAAAATACTCAAGGAGTTATTATCTCAACCTCTCAATTTGATTTACTCAAGCAAATACAATTCGCGAGTCCTAATCAAAGAGAGATAACTTGGATGGTACCAAAGACCAATATCCAAGTGTCAATCAATTTAAATCAACAACCAATAAGGTCGGACATTCTAATTGATTGAACAATGCACAAACTGTATCATTTCAATTATATAAAAATATAATGTGGAAAAGAAATAACACAGACACCAGAATTTATTAACGAGGAAACCGCAAATGCATAAAAACCCCGGGACCTAGTCCATATTAAACATACACTGTATTAAGCCGCTACAGACACTAGCCTACTCCGAATTAACTTCGGTCTGGACTGTAGTTGAACCCCAATCAATCTCATACTGATCCAAGGTACAATTATACTCCTACGCATCTGATCCCAGTAGGATACTATGCACTTGATTCCCTTAGATGATCTCACCCACAACCAAGAGTTGCTACGACCTAAAGTCGAAAACTTCAATAAACCAATCTGTCTCATACAAAAAAGTCTACAAGATAGATAAATCCGTCTCCCACGAATAAACCTATAAGTTTTGTTCTGTATTTTGATAAATCAAGGTAAACAGGAACCAATCAATAAAACTAGACTTATATTCCCGAAGAACAGCTCAGTTTTATCAATCACCTCATAATAGTATTAATCGACGTAGCGAAAAAAGATATTCTGGAATCATAAACGATGAGACGAATATGTTTGTGATTACTTTTATATCTTGCCTATCGGAGATAGAAATCTCAAGCCAATTATTACAATTGTACTTGTATGATAGAAACAACAAGATCAGATCACACAACTACAAGAAAAGTAGTATCGATATGGCTTTACAATCCCAATAAAGTCTTTAAGTTGTTAAACTGGTTTTAGAAGAAGAAAACCAAAGGTTAAAGGAGAATCAACTCTAGATTAGAAAACTAGTATCACAGAAAATATGTGGGGATTAGGTTTCCCAGTTGCTAGAGTTTTCCCTTATATAGTCTTTCAAATCAGGGTTTGCAATCAATGTTAGCTTGGTAACAAAGCATTCAATATTCACCGTTAGATGAAAACCTGATTATATACAAGCTAATATCTCTCAACCATTAGATCGAAAACTTAGCTTGCCATACACACATGTACTTGATGATTTTGGGTTTGTGTAACCGTACCCAAACGTGTATAATCACTAGTGGAAAAAAACCTTTTTAAGATAGCCAGAAAGTGTCGTATTAGCCAATAATAAGACACTTTGTAGTTGCCGCTGAAAGTGCCGTAGATTCAGTGTCGCTGACTGATTATAATCCTTCTGACTGAGCTGACTTATAATTTTGATTCAGACTAAAATTAGCTCAAATTACATTAAATTCAAACTTGGATTTATAAATTCAAATAAAAATTAATTGCTACACAATTTTTCACTGAATTCAATTAATACTTAGATTTGAAATCACAAAAGAAAAAAAAAAGTCAATTATCCTGAATTCATACAATTAAGCAATTTTACCGAGGACTCCTCCTTCTATGCCTTCAACCTCAGGTGGGAGGTTTCTCCATTTGTTCATCCTTGAGAATCTATGTTGGGAACTTTAAGATGTAGTACAGTTCTAATATCCATAGGTATGCTACATAAGGATTTCCTTTTGCGACCAAGCAAACATAAGGAAAGTTGAATATATAACGTATGATAAACATTACAGATCATTCGATATACGAGTCTAAGAACCATTAAACGAGCCTGCTATATGTGAGTTTTGGTTGAAAAATCATAAAAAATAAAAATTAATTGATACGATTGAATTGTAGAGAGCTAGCTTTAGGGAGAAATTAGCTACATATGAGTAAAGTACCTGGTGTTCATAAGCACTGCCACTGGCATCTTAAAAAAATGGAAGGAGTTCCACCAGGCGACTTAATTATGTCCACGATAGAAATTATCAAATCCCACATGACCATTAACCATGTAACCAATTTTCCCATCTAAGCCCATGTAGTTCAAATCAAGACACCTGAAAAATCCAATAAAATGAATGTCATGAATTGAAAAAAATAGTTCATCTATTGTTACCCTTGCTACTTATATTCATAAATGACAAAATACTAAACAATTCTTAGATCAAATGTACGTAGATATTAGTGTGTAAATTTTCCTTTTGCACAACGACAAATGAGTATAAGGCAAGAAAACCAGAATAACATAGTCAAACTTAGAGCAAAGATCTCTTTCTGGCGGAAAACAGCATTATCATCTAAATTCAACTTCGCATCAGCTGCTACCAACTTGTTATCAGAAGTCTCAGCAATGAGGTTGATCTGCGAAGAATTTCAAGTACATGATAATCACAAAATCCAAAAAGATGGTGGAAAATATGACCATCCATAAAGATATGCATATATGAACTCACCTCCAGCATGGTGCAGTCATTTTTGCAAAAGATCTTGTGTAGCTTCTTCACTTTTTCCATTGAATCCACTTTATCTGCAACATTGGAGGCCGACAACTTCAGTATCTTCTTCATCAGTTATTCCTTTGAAAACATCAATCACCACCAGGTAGATTCAGAACTATATAAAGACAATAGAGTCAGTGGGAGAGAAAGGATAGAGTGGCCTTGACGATAACCTCTAACCTAGAAAATTGAGTTAGTGACATTCACCTTGATTATCATTTCAGTTTCTCAGCAAGGTCTTCAATGCTGATCCCTACCTTTTTACAGGTAATAATAAGATGGAACACAATAGATGGTAAGAGAATTAGTAGACATGTAAGTTGCTGGGGTTGGTTGAAAAAAATACAACTGAATGAGAGACAACAAAGGTATTCATTTGGTTTAAAAACACACTGGACCAGCAGTTGTCCTGTCAAGAGTGATGGCGAAGTAAATCTCATCGACTAGACATTTTTTCACACAAATAAACCTGCACATGAGAGAAAAACTGATACTAGATTATGATTAAGAAGACAACATACATCATAACTATGCACACCAGAAGCAAACGTACATTACACATGAAAACATGTCTAATAATCCTAAAAAGGTACCAATTAAAATCGATAAAGAAAACAATGAATATAAAGCAGTAGTGTCAGTGTTCATCCAGAAATTACCCCACCATTGGAACGAACACAACACTATCAGAATCAATAGGAACATGAGAGTCAACTAACGTACCAAGATAAAGAAACTCAAGAACTAGTATTAGATAATGTTCAAGTTCTTGTTACAGGGGGAGGGAGTTTCTCAACAACACTTGAGGAAACAATCTATGACTATCTGATCTGGAGGTTTGTGTGTCTGAAGAAGTGAAGTGTTTGTGTTTGAAAATGAGGAGAATGATTGATATAATGAACGCTGTTGAAAAGAGTGATAAGCCTAAGTTGTAAACCATACACAATAAAAATCAAACATTACATAAGCATAAATATTGGAGTATAGTAGAAACACAACGCAGCTGAAAACAAACACAGATGTTTG
The DNA here is from genome assembly GCA_023529315.1 of Papaver bracteatum. Classification (NCBI taxonomy): domain Eukaryota; kingdom Viridiplantae; phylum Streptophyta; class Magnoliopsida; order Ranunculales; family Papaveraceae; genus Papaver; species Papaver bracteatum. The sequence goes on along the minus strand of JAJJWX010000447.1, from coordinate 2,178,206 downwards.
ACGACTCATGTTAACTTAACAATCAAAATCACCACAACTGTTAAAGCTCATTACCATGTTGAGAAGCCACAACAAGAGGTACATCGTCTCCATTTTGAAGCAAAGTTCATGGACTCCTTTTACTCAACTTTTCCCAATTCAAATACGTACCATTCATGCTGCAACAACAACAAAATGCCTTCAAAAATGTCATCACAGTCTATTAATCATAGGTTTTCACAAACAAAATCCAACAACCAACCTATTATCTTTCAAAGACACAGACGACAACAAACAACACTCCTCCCATCTTCACTTGATCTCATACAAATAGGCATTCGCGGATCTCGCTTCGCAGAAGTCCAAGAAGTATTCATTTTTATTTGAAAGCTTGATGGACCTACAGAGAATACACACACTAATAAGCATGGAGCACCAACTAAAAAGCAGCAAAAAATCATCTTATGCAGAGATAAATAAGAAATGTCATCTTGCAAAGAGTATAGTGAGTTAATTTAATAAAAATATAGCAAAACAAGGGATTTTCCCCGAGGAGTCCGAGTTACAGACTACCTTGTATCTTCCTTGCTTCCTCTTGGTGGACTCATAACAGTTGCTTTGACAAACCCCACAGCTCTTTGCTCAAGCATTAGAAAAAATAAACAAATTAGATAATGTAAAGATTAGTTAGGTTAGTTACAGAGCACATTACTTCTTGGTGTTCTATCCATCTATTATCACTCCAGAAATTCAAGTTTGCAGAACCCAAATGTCATCTTCTCCAATTCTTATCACCTATAAAATCCAAACAGAACATCAATTAAGAATAAAACCCATAAAAGACTAAACTAGCATTAAAAATCGGTTACAAAGACTATCTTGAAAACTCCTTAAGCAAAATCACAAAACTTTGTTCGAACTGCCAAATTTAAAATCATAACAAAAAAAAGACATTATATACCTGGGGAAGTCAATGCTCGAGAGTGATTCTAGTAACAAACAAACAAACTAACTAAATCAGCATAAATAATTTCACGAAGTAAAGGATTAAATTTCAAAGAGAAGAAAAGATGAATCGAAAACTCATCTTTTCGAAGAGAAAACTCATCTTTTCGAAGAGAAAACTCATACCTTCCAGAATGAATCGAAACAAAAAAGAAGCAGAAGAAGAATTCTTGTTTCCTCTTCGATTTCTGACTCTAGTTTTTCATATCTTAGTTATTGATAAAATAAAAGGGATTTTGATTCCAGGGTTTGGGTTTTTTTTTTTGTTGATTTTGAATAGAGAAACTAATTACAAACTAACTTCTCTAGAGATAGATCGGTAATTGATTCTGGAAATCTGAGTGTGATGATAAACACGAAGCTAGGGTTTCGATCGGTAGTTGCTATGAAAAAGGGATATGGTCTGCAAATGAGAAAGACAAGGAGAGAAGAAAAGGAAGGAAAAGGAGAGAGAAGAAAATAAAAAGTAATGAGAGAAATACTAATAGATAAGATAAGATGAGGCAGGAAAGTAAATCTTCTAGCAAAACATCACCATTCATGTGTCGCTACAGAAGTCAACAAAAGTCTTTCCACAACGACAACTTGACTTTAGTCAGGGGCACTTTTGGTCTATAGCAGTATCCCGATATTTGTTCTGTGTCGTTTCCTTGTGCCTCAAATAGCCTTTTTTCCACTAGTGAATAGTTGGTTCAATATTAGTCAACCAAATGGTTAGCCAAATGATAACTTCCATATCAACCATATTCTTCTTCACCATAACTAGTCCAAATGACTCAAATGAACTAGTTAGAGAGTTGTTCAATTGCTATGAGATCTCATGTACTACACAAGACACAATTCAAGCAAAAACGATGTGATTCACTCGAATCAATTCATGAACTCTAAAGCCACGGTTTTCGATAGCATTCCTTAGATAATTTAGATAAGTTCACGAATACAGTTTTTAGACATAACCACTCAAGTTCGTGTACTGGGTTCGCGGACTCAAGTTAACTGGTTGGAGTTCACAAACTCCAGCAGAAATTCTCGGGTTCGAGAACTTCCGTCAGTTCGCGGACTGAGTTCATGAACTGAAACCGATCTACAACTCCAGCAGAAATTCTCGGGTTTGAGAACTACGCACGTTCGCAGACTGAGTTCGTGGACTGGGTTAACTGCTCAAGTTCCGGTTTCACTTGATCAACAAAGTTCGCAAACTTCGGTTCAAATGCTAAGGACTTATACATATATATGTTACCACAATACTGTTTATATCCCCAGTGGTTATATTGTTTAAACTCTCATTTCAACCATTGAAACATTCTCAGAGGACGTCATATAGTTGTTATTCACAAACTAATTTTCGTCAGAGAAATTTCCAAAGTCATTGAAACATAACATGACTTTAGTCACTAGGTAAAGATGAACTTGGATAAAGCTAAAGCTTTACCAACACATATTTCGAGAAATATATAAGCGAGATATACTCAGCTCGAAATATCACATGTGTATATTCTTAGTCTATATAGTAATACGACTTTTGTCTCAAGATAGAAGATAGAGTAGATAGACTTTTGAGTTATAGATAAGTTCAAGTCTCCACATACCTTTTAGTCGATGAAGATCCACTGGTTCCTTGAGTAGTCCTTCGTCTTGTATGATGATTTCCATGGAGTTCTTGATCTCAACTATACTTTATATCCTAGTCCGAGACCTTAGCTATAGTAGACTAGAAATCGAGACTTTATAGTTTTGATAACTAACATTGACAAACATGCTTGAGATAGCAATGAATGCGAGTTCGACCGAGCAATTCTCTAACAGACCCAGTGTGGTCCAAGGTTGCATGCTAAAACTCAAATACTTTAGTGACCTCTTTGGACGTAGGAATCCCAGTAAGTAATAAATTATCCCCTTTACTGGATCAGATAGATGATATCTTGATTATCATTTTATCAGAGAACTTGTGCAGTCTAAAGCTCTTAATGTATTATATGTCTGTAGATCAGATAGATGATATCTTCACCAAAAGTTTACATGGTCCACGATTTTGTATTCTCAGGTCCAAGCTTAAAGTAGTTTCACTAACCTTGTACTTGAGGGGAGATAACGACACATACTGAATGAGTTATGCAGTGGTGCAGGATAAGCTTATAAAGATGTGTAGGATAACACTCTCTATTTCTGTTAGGGGTTTTTAATAAAATTCCCATGTGGGAAAACGCGATTAAGAAAATGCCCACATTCTCAGTTGTATCATCAGAGTTTATTTTGGAATGTCGCCGAGTTAAAATACGTGTCGGTGCCGAGCTAAATCAAAACTCAAATCACTGTTCATCTACTTCCCAAATTTTTATTTACAAAACCCAAACATTCATCAACAAATATTATGGAATAAAATCACAACATTGAAAACTACCATCTGCAGAGGAAAAATAATCCCATACTAATTAAAGTATATCAACTTAAGATCAGCTACAACATTATCAAACCCATTATAATAAAAATTGCATTACTGCACAAATTGAATAGATTCCCACCAAAATTAAACAGATTCCCAATTAATCCTTACATATTGCATAAAATTTGCAACCTTGTTCTCTGCATCATGTTGTGTTACAACAAAATGAGATAAAAGCGAGAGAAACTATCACTGTTAATAGAGAAAAAAAACAATTTACAAAATTCAAATCATTTTATGAGTTAGTGGAGGTGCTCCAGTGTTGAAACTATTAGTCCCAAATTGTATGGGTTATCTAAGATCTTGCGTTTTATAACCTATAGGGCCACTCCACCTCATTGCCAATTGGTTTTGATTTGGATGCCCATATTCTAACATGGTATCAGAGCAGGCTATTTAATTTGTGTTGAATCATTTGACCACACATTTACTCTGTGTCACCTGATTTATTGTCCACGTGTTAGACTCAACGAGACTACACATGAGGGAGCGTGTTCAGACTATTAATCCCATATTTTCTGGGCTATCTAAGATCCCAAAGTTTATAATTCCTTGGGTCCACTCCACTAATTTCCAATTGGTTTTGAGTTGGATACCCATAATCTAACATGCGGTACCCATTCCGTAAATCTTCCTTATACTCATTTATTGCTAACAAAGCTTCCTTAATGAAACATAATCAAAGTCAAACCCTAAATTAATCATAAATCCAAAACCGATTATAAACATAACATAATTGAAATTTAGGGCCCTTTTTTCTTCTCCTTCGCTATTTTTTTTCTCAGCCGCTGCAACCAGTGGTTGTTTCTCAACCTCCTTGGTTTGATCATCAACTTTCGGAGCCATTGAAAATTGAAATATAATATGGATTATGCAGATTAAGATATGGTGATTACTGATAGATAAGATAAAAAGATACTCATGCACCACTGTATAACTCAGTCAGTATGTGTCATTAATTAGAATCTTCATCCTCCTCCATTGCAACCATACAAGAATACTCTATTTTGTTAGTACTAGTTTCTTTTGACACTGCGGAAGGAGTTGACAGTGTAAATAACTCTTCTTTTCTCCTGTTGACAACAACCTTCACTTAAATCAACTATCTCTGACCGCGTGTACCTTCTCTAGAATATCAATTACTTCCATGTTTAAATCATTCCACCAAAAACCATTAATATTTTCTGACCTAATCATGTTCCCATCATCATCATCATCATCATTATCTTCGTATATAAGAAATCTATTAAGGATTTCATCTGGGCAACCAATGGTAAAAGGTTTACCACCATGTGAGAATACAATCATCGTAATAATCCATTGTTAACAGACTCCGTTATGTATGTGATTTATCACAAGAGATTCAAGTAATTGTGTGCATGTGTTTATTGAAGATCTAAGAAGATTTGAAGACAAAGAAGAGATAGAAGATTTCTAACTTGGTTATATAAATATTTGGTGTGCACAATACTTGTTTCGATAATAGAGGATCCAACTATAATCGATTTATCCTTGTGGTATTTTGATAGAATAGTTGTGTATATCGGCATCAATACATTTCCTTGGGATTAGAGGTATTGATAGCAAAATCTTAACGATTACCTTTTGGTGATTGAACATAAGATAGATCTTGGAACTTGGAAAAGGAGTTTTTGTTAAGATAAACAGAGAAGCCTTTGTGGAATTCATATCACTTGATTGAAGAGAGTTGATACCAAACAGATTTGTTGTTCCTTTACTATTTGGAATACGAACCAAAGGAATCGGTCCAAGTACGTGACTTGTTTACAGGTTGGAGGCGTGGGAATACAGACGGAACTAGGCGAACTATAGCTTTAGTTACTTGGTCTCAACTATACGAAGTTGGTTTATTTTGTATAGCGTCTTAATCCTGAGAGTATTCAATTCTAGACTAGGTCCGGGTTTTTCTGCATTTGCGGTTTCCTCGTTAACAAATTTTTTTTGTGTCATTTACTTTATATTTCCGCATTATAATTGTTTTATTATAATTAAATTAAATTGCACAAACGTTAATTCATATTTACTTGATACGTAATCCTATTCAGTTTGGTTAAGTCCAAACCTTTGTATCAAGTAAACACACTTCGTTGTTGTATTGTATCGATCCCGTATCCATAGACGATCACACAAAGTGTGAACCGATTTGTTGTATTGCCTCGACTCAGTGAATAGACAATCACTTTCGGAGAAAGGACTTATAGGAAGGAAATTTTTTAGCTTGAGGTATATTTGGGTACCCTCACCTTTTCACAAGGTGACATAACATTGATGTTCTTGACGTTCATAGTCTACTGAGGGATGACAATATGCTTGACTGGATAGCGGGGGAAGATGAAACACCGGTTTTACCTCAAGAAGAACAATGGTTAAATATGCTGGAAGAGGAGTCCGTTAATAATCCAGAGCATGTCCCTCTACCATACAACTGGCATGATCTAGAAGCTCAAATCCCATACGAAAGGTTACTAGTGAGTGACTTTGTTTATGACTTTGGTAATCTTTCATTTGGAGACAATACACAAGGTTATGAGATTCACATGATTCTCGTTACACTTCCGATCGCTCTGACCATGGTGTTCAATAAATGAACGAAGCATATAATTCTAATATTGATAACAATAATGAAGTAGGTAACAATAATGATGATATTAAAGGAGGTTATGATAACGATAATGACGGTTATTATGATGATGATACTTATGCAAACGAAGATAGCCAGTACCCCCACAATGATGACTATGATGTGGAAAGGAACCGTCGAGAAAATGAAGAATACATGAATAAATAAATAAAAAAGTGGTGGTCGTAGACTCATAGTTGGTTCGTGTAATAGTGGGAAAATGGTTTTTTTAATTTGAAGTTTTTTATCATGTAGTTACTTTCCTTGTATCATTTAAAAAAATTTAATTCGAAGTTTTCAGCTTTCAATCCAAAAAAAAAAAAACTCAAAAAAATGGTAAGAAAGTTATTTACACGGTTATAACGTGCGTAATAGTGGGAAAACGGTTCTAAAAAACGCAAGTTAAAATGTAATTTAGAAGAAAAAAACATTCAAACTAATTTTAGAAAAACGGTTATAACGTGTATGAAAACTGAAAAATGGTACTAAAAAACTGTCGTTATTTCCTATTTATCGGCATTATAAAGGCATGGGGTTCGGGGACCCTCACGGCCACGGTATATGGGTGTGACTGTTTTAGCAGTCATTTTTTCGGCAAAAACATGTGTTTTTCAAACCTTGCTTTCTACGACTCCATGCAACCACCAACCAATTATTCTTGAGCTCCATCTTCTATGTACATCCTCGACCCATCATATTTTCGATCCATCATCATCTCCCTGTTTTATTCATTACTGCCAAGCTAGCATCAAAAACGTCTTATGGTTCAGCTCCATCACGTTACTGACTTGTATCGAGTGAGTTTTTCCATGGCAACTAAGCCCCATTTTATCTTCGTCAACTACCAATGGTAGTTACCTAATTTCAGTTCCCTGAACTTGGTCGTGATGCTTGGTGAAGAAGATGATGGTGGTAGCCCCGAGTAAAATAGTCGAGTGCCTTTAGAAATCGCCTTTCAACGTTAGTCTTGTAGGTTCTCAATGTTTCGACAACTTTGGCTTGCTTCAAATGCTTCTAGAATCTTCATACGACGTCGAATTGACTCCATTTTTTCGCCGTTGGCTTCGTATTTTCGTCCTCTTCACGGTGATATCAAGAACTCCTAGATTTCGACGAGTTCCACTTGGTCTTTGGCCTTTCTCTACTTTTAGCTAACTTCTTTTATTGCACAAATAAGTGCCAATTCTCTTCTTTTGGATGATTCACCTAATAAAACACGAATAGATAAAAATAAAAGTAATATACAATAATTCGCAAGAATATAAGAAATTACTAGCATGGATTCAATACTAAATATATGCAAAATATGCACTTAACAAGCTAACATATTAGTTTAGCTACAAAATCGTCAAGATTTTGATCAGAGCTTCCACCTATACCCACTGCCTCCACTTGCTTGAATTTCTCTTAATCTCTTTTGCTTTTTCTCTTTCCATAACTTCCGAATAGGTACCTCCAGATCTCTCTTTATCTAGATTCCTTTATCATCAACATTAACCTTAACTCGTACCTGACGAGGTGTCGAACTCGCAAAAATAAATTTCTTACTTCTCTTACACTAACTAGTAGTACAATGAAAAGCAGGTTCGTTCCTAAGGGAGAGTTGAGATAAAGTTGTCGATTCAATTTTTGAATATTAATGCAAATATGAGGATGAAAATGATCAAGGACTCTTTTTCGGTCACGAAATGTGAATCTTATTGATATAGCTATGTTTCTGCAAAGTACCATTACTAATAACCCTAGAATATTTAGTACGCTCAAATATCCAGTAATCTCATGAATTCACCGGACACAGAAGCGCTCGACAACCGGATTATACTCATCAAGTTTCCTAGAAGTACGCTCTCTAGGTGTGACTTAAACAAATGCATTAAGTTCTGTGAGATAAGCTATTGCTAGTGACAAACACAAAGGCTCGATTCATCTACTAGTGTCATTCAATAAATATGATTACTTAACAAAATCCCATCGTCAATAACCACATATTACTACTTGTATTAAGACTCTCTAGACAATTACGGGTCGAAGAGGTCTCAACTAGCATTAGAATCATCCATAAACCAATTTAATTTGCTACTTAAACGATTCAAGAATAATTCATAAACACTTTTGGCACATGAGGGAATAAGCAATAAAAAGATAGAATGCAAGAAAACAGGCTCTTTTAAATATCAATACGAGTTCATGTCCGGACATCGAAATCGTCCCTAATAAAGATGCAATTAGCTACTGGAGTTCATGGCAATATAACATAGCAACAAAATATATGAAACTAAACAAGCAAACTAAACAACAGATGGTAGATGAGGTGTAATGATGTTTTATGTCCTGATGACAATGGATTGGTGGTGGCGAAATGGAAAAATCGCTGCTGCTGTAGTAGTTGCCTTCCAGTATGATGTGATGGTGCAAGGAGGTGAAACGGAAGGCCTGGTGATGTAGCTGTGAACTCCTCTTACTGTTGGTATGGTACTGTTGCTTTCCACAAAACTGGTGCTATTGTGGTTGCCGCAAACAGGTGGAGTGATAGTGGTTTATGGATGCAAGGGATGGTACTGGTGGTGAACTGGATATGAAAACTGATGGAGATGTAGGTGATGTGAATGGAATGGAGATGATTATGCAGATGGTGATGCAAGTAAGATGGACTGGATGCAGGTGGGAGGAGATTGTTCAGCGAGGGTTGCGAGCAATGGAAGGGGGTATGAGATAACTTTCTTCTCCTCCTTTTTATAATTTTTGATCCCTGAAAAATCGAATCGGGTAAACACCCCACTTTCCTAATACACCCAAACTATCTCTAGATTTCCAAATCTCAGCCAGCATCTATGCCATTATTCAACTATAATCAACGACAACAACTGCATTCTTGAACTGTACGGCCGCCATTCCTTCCTTTCCCGACTTCTCGGCCAAACCTTACCAACTGAAAAAATTGGTACCCATTCTGCCGTGTTTCTCTCAACTTCTAAAACTCCTCTTTCCTTTAGAAAGAACCCATCAGAGCCATGGCTACAGCAGCACAAGACAAAGGCAAAACTGCTGGGTCTTTATTGTTTTCTCGTTTCCAGTTTACAACAGCTCCTTGAACTTATTTTTCTAACAAACTCGAGTACCCCTCCTTCTTGTTCTTAACCTCTTAAATTTTACACTGCCACACGAGTCATAGTGAGCAAGTAATTGTTCGAAAACTTCAGTTTCAGTCTCTTCGTAATCGGCTTAAGATTCTCCAAACTCAGGTGGTTCAGGCATTTTGTCGAGCAGATGATATGCGTCATGCAAAGTAATGACGGATATGCACCGGCTGTATATTGGATATTGCACAACTACTTCCCTATAATTAAGACAACCCCAGAGTTCTAAACATTCAGACACGCAAATAAACATTCAATTTCTCATCACAAGTCAACGGAAGTTGTGTTTGTACCCAAAATAAATTCTAGGTACTAAACACGATGATTTGATGATGATTATGTGAAATTAGGGTTCTAAAACATTAGAAAAATAAATAAGACAAAGAATTAACGTGGTTCGGAAAGTGTTGCCTACATCCACGGAGGAACGGAGATATGCTTTATTGATTATGATGATACAAAGGATTTTCTCCAGGTTAGCTAACCTAAAATTCCATCTCCCATTAGGGTTTATGATACATGTATTTATAGTGTTTATGTAACCCTAATTATAAGATTAACTTAATGTGCAAGCAACTTGGGAAACAAGACTCCTGGAACCTTCCTTCACGGGATAACGGGCTTTGACTAGCGGGCTTCCCGTGTATTTTATACACGGTACAAACATCGCCCCCTCTTAACCTCCAACTTGTTAGGGGTAAGAAATTCCTTTATCCTTATGCATTGATCGTTGATGATGAAACTCGCCCCCAAGCATGAGTAGAGACATTACGAAGATGCCCCCAACTTTAATTACCTGCAAAAAAAATTCTCACGTGCTAGGCGATACTTTTTGCCACGTGGTGGACTTGTGATGCTCGATAGCTAGTCGAGTCTTAAGGAGAATGTAGTGTGTGCTTGCGGTTGGGGCAAGGCTTTTTGCTCGCAATATAACAAGGCTAGCGCTTGATGCTCGGGGAGACTGGATGTTGCTTGTGTTGAGTACGAGTCTTTGGACCAAAATCGGGCATTGGGCTCGTGGTTTAGACGAGACTTTGTGCTTGCCAAGGTGCAAGTCTTTCATACTCGCGTGCAAGACGAGATTTTATGCTTGCGATAAGAGCAAGACTTATGTGCTCACATGCAAGGTGAGGCTTTAGGTGCTTGCGAAGTGATGCAAGGCTAAATATTGAAGGGTCTAAGCAATCCTCATCTTGAGCTTGATCATGTCACTAACCACGAACCTCGAACTCGATCATGTTGCTGCTCCAAGTGCATATAAAAGTTTCTCGAACAATGGATTTTTTTGCTTCCATGTTGTAGGGAATTGAAAGACGATTCCAACGAGCCAAAAATCACTCAATTCGGACTTAAAAAGAAGAAGTTATTGATGAAACAAGATTTGAAAGAAGCGCGTGTTTCTGTTGCATACATGGCAGTGCTGACTGGATCAACAGGATGATGTGGAACCTTTTGCTGACAAGGTACTGCTGACTTGCACAAATTTCTGAGGTGGCAGGTGACTAGTTGGACCAAACGGTCCGAACCTGGTTGGACCGAAACTGAACCAAATCGTTTGAACTGGAGTGGATATGAATCGAACCAGTTGCTGAACCGGAAGCTGGACCATAGGCTGGACAGATGGTACGACCTGGATCTTCTGCATCTGACATATTTGATTGGCTGAATCTGGTGATGCACCGGAAGCTGGACCTATGTGGATGTACAGGATAGATGCTTCTGTAACGGTTTCTGCAACAGTTTATTTGTGACTGATTTGTAACACTTGCTGCTTCTGTTTGCAACAACTTCTGTAACTGTTTCGCAACAGTTTTCTGATGAACCCTAACTTTTGTTTTTCTTTTCTTCTTCGCTGATTTTTGCATGGAAATCCATGCACGAATTCTTCCAAACTTTCGTCAACAGTAAAACACGAAAATATTTTCACGAATCCCCTTAGTCGGCGCCAATGTTTGTACCCAAAATAAATTCTAGGCACTAAACACGATGATTTGATGATGATTATGTGAAATTAGGGTTCTAAAACAATAGAAAAATAAATAAGACAAAGAATTAACGTGATTCGGCAAGTGTTGCCTACATCCACAGAGGAACGGAGATATGATTTCTTGATTATGATGATACAAAGGATTTTCTTCGGGTCAGCTAACCTAAAATTCCATCTCCCATTAGGGTTTAGGATACATGTATTTATAGTGTTTATGTAACCCTAATTATGAGATTAACTTAATGTGCAAGCAACTTGTCCAACAAGACTCCTGGAACCTTCCTTCACGGGCTAACGGGCTTTGACTAGCGGGCTTCCCGTGTATTTTATACACGGTACAAACAAGTTGCTCCTTCTTCTTCCCTGGATTACCAGCCTTAAACTCAAGTTCTTGTCTGCATCGACTCTGAATTGAACCCAACTCTTCTTATAACTTGTACCCAATCTTCAGTTCCGTCTTGACTTCGAATTCCAGTCATTACAGACCCTCAAACACTTTAATCCTCGCCTCTCGGCAGCAGGAATTAATGGCAGCAACCTGTTCTTCATACATGTCTTGTCTCTACTATATCTGAATCTTCTCCAAGTTCTGAACACATAATTTCTTTTACTTAATCTCTCGTAATCCCTTCGTAAGACGACCTAGGAACCATGGTTAGCTGGTGCTGGAACTAGGAACAACAATTGCACTTGGTGTGCTCAGTTATGAACTGGTGAGAACTTCTCGACCAGCTCCTTGGTTATAGACTTGGGACGTGCTTTATGCACTCAATGTTCGGCTATGGGCCACCAAGGTGAGGTGTCCAAGAGTAACTATCCTGGATATGTTTCAGTATTTTTCTTAAAACAGAAATGACTACTTCCATTTGGTGTTCTTTGTGACTGCCTCAGGTAAAAATCCAGTTTCGGCGCATTGGAGACTCACGATGTTGCTATGCTTCAACTCCATTGGCACTCAATGTGTCTAAATAATTAATTGAGCCTCATTTTCACGTCTTTTACGCCACATGAATCCAAATCACCTATAAAATCAAAACAAAGCGTAATATACAAAAATACAAGAGAAATAACAAAGAAAGGCAAAAGAAATAGACATTCAAAAGATGTATTTTAGGCTCATATCAGTACCCCACTCTCTACTCATCCGCTATAAACTTCCCGTTTGTTGTTTGATCTGTCCACTGAGGTGAGAAGGTATTCTCACCATCGATACTCCAAAGGATAACGCCTCCAATGTAGAATTCCAACCACAATGTATCACGAAACATCCATCTGCTTCATGTGATAGTACTTCCAACCGAGGACTCCATTTCACAACAAAACCTTTGTTTCCACTTTCGATTTCTCCTAAAATGCCTGATAGTTTGTGTTCTTCTAGCCCCCTAACTACCCGGAAGATATAATAATTGCTTCCAATCAATCCCATTGCTAGTTTTTACATTTTTTTTTGATCAATTCAACCATTATCCCAAAAGATACATAAATCATTGTGCCATTAACTTTAGAGTTTAACCAGTTCGTACAAATCCTAATATCTGGTTTGATTAGGTTGAGTCTGTAATCATTGTCGTCTTCGATTCTTTTATCCAGGTACAGTGATGGTATTGTTGGTCCCATGGTTCTTAATTGTGGAAATGTTTTTATCATCCAATCAACAACCTATATACACATTTAATCATTAGATTTGAAAAAGTAATTTAATTTCAATCCCATAACTTGTTCTAAACAAACTTTTAGTAACAGTAAAAATAAAAGGTATTACTCCTTATCAATAAAAAATAGATTGATGGGATTCAGTTTGATAAAACTATGAGAAAATTGGGTGAGTCACGCTCTGCAAATCGGGCGACTGACTCGGAGATTTTTTTCTTTCCAGATTTTATTTTCTGAGCGTCCTTACCATTAATTCAAGTGAATTTCTGTCTTAAATTCTTATTACAAACCATTTAAATGATCAATGTTGTTGATATTAAGATTTTTAGTATATGATTATGAATCAAAATTTATCAAATCCACCAAAAATCATGATAGATTTGGGGTTTTCTTCGCCTAATGAATCTGAATTTATTAAATATCCATCAATTAATCTACCGGATGATATCTTTGAAGAAGGTTTATATCCATGGAAATTTTCATTAATTGGAAGGTTAGACTTACAAAAGATTAAATTTACTGATGCAGCTTTAATCTTAAGGCAACAATGGAAATTAATGGTTGATTGTAAACTTATTCCTCTAGATAAAGGTTGGTTTACCATCAAGATAGATAATGAGATTGATTGCAATTATATTAAAGCAGGATCATGGGAAGTAACAATCATATTTTGAGAGTTAGAAATTGGATCTCAAATTTTCATCCAAAAAATCAAAGAACATCTAAATCCTTGGTTTGGGTACATTTTCCAAGTTTAGGTCTGGAATTTTGGAAGAAGAAGATCCTGTTTGAAATATGTAATGAAATTGGTTCCCCAGTCAAAGTAGATGAAGTCACTTTGAAATGTGAATATGGGTACTATGCAAATGTTTTGGTTGAGGTGGACTTCGCTCAACAAATTCCAGCAAAGATTTGGATTAATACTAAGTTTGGAGGTTTTTTTCAAAATATTGTGATTCTAGATTGCCCTAAATTTTGCAATACTTATAGAATTATGGGACATTTAATTACTGACTGCAGAGTAGAAAAAATAAAAGTAGGAGGACTGAAGATGGAGATGCTAAGACTGAAAATATAGTTGCTGGTAATTTCATTCATCAACAAAGTATAAGGAACAAATCTTCTAAAGGAGGTAACAATCACCACCATGTACCATTTGATATTTGTGATAGAACTGAAGTTGAAGACTCTGTAGTGAATACTATTGAAATGATCCCACAAGAAAAAACTAATGGTGTAGGAATCAATACACAAGTAAGCAGATACAGTTCTATTGAATATGAAGAAGGTGAAGTTGAAAATGTTACTGAGGATGAGTTAAAAATTGAATTGGATCATGCTAAACTAATACAAATAGCCGCAGAAAACTCAATCCCTCAAAGTGAAATTAAGTTTATTGATGGAAAATTTGGTAAAAGTACAAATGAATTAGATCCTGCTATTGCTACAGATAACCCAATTCCTCAAAGTGAAGTCAATTTTATAGATGGAAAATCTGGGAAAGTTACAACTGAATTGGTTCCAGTAACTTCATGGGTTAAAACAGTGGAGAAAGGAATAATAAATGTTTCATCCAGTGAAGAGAGTACTTTTAAAGGAATGCACACTTCTCCAAAGGTTAGTAAACCAGTTACTGCTACTACTAAATATAACTTTAGAAAAAAACAAGGGATAGGAGGTACCCAACACCTCCAATCCAATCCAAACCATGAAAATATTATATTAGAACATTAGGGGACCGAGAAGGAGGAGGGCCCAAGATAAGTTATGGTCTTATGTAAACAATTTTCATCCTTCTTTAGTCTGGATTGCAGAACCTAAAATTTTATGTAATTCAGCCTTTTGCAATAAATAAAATCTACCAGGTATGCAGAAAATGGTGATTCATAATTCATTTCTAATAAAAAGGGTAATATATGGTTATTCTGGAATTCGTCAATAGCTATTCCTTCTATTATTTTAATGTCTAGTCAGATGTTAACAGTAATGTAGGTGGTGTTTTAGTATATGGAGTACATGCACATGTGGATCTTAATCAGAGAAGATTTCTATGGTCAGAGATGGAGATGGTATGTGATTTTCAACTACATTGGATAGTACTAGGTGATTTCAATGTAGTTTCATCAGAAGAAGAAAAAATAGGGGGAAGAAAGCCAAAAAGAAGAGTTATGCTAGACTTTAATAATTTCTTAGATAAATGTGAACTAATTCATGCTCCTAAAAATGGTCTACAATTCTCATGGTCTAATTGCCAGCAGGGGGTAATAGAATACTTTGTCATTTAGACATAGTGGTTTATAATTTGAAGTTTCTGCAAAAATTCAGTGACTGGGGTTATAAAGTTGGCCTTCGCATAGCTTCTGATCATTCTCCTTTGTTTGGAGGTTATGTGAATATACCAAAGCCTCACAATGCTCCATTAAGATTTCAAAAAATGTGTCTATCTCATCCAGAATTTATGAAAGCAGTAGAAGCAAATTGGAAAGAAAATATATCCGGTGATCCTGCTTTTATTTGGCTATAAAAGATTAAGAGATTGGAACAATTTTTGAAGTGGTATAACTGGAATGTATTTGGTGTTGTAATAGTTAAAATCAAAGAGGTTGAACAGAAAGTAAAAGAAGCAATGATTACTTCAGATGCTAGTCCAGAGAACGAAGATGAATTATGTAAATTAGTGGAAGCTCAGAATGTTTATAATAGTAGACAAGTTCAATACAATACATTACTGAGACAAAAATCAAGGGTAAAATGGATCAAAGAAGGTTTTTCTAACTCTCACTTCTTCCATACTAATTTAAAAATCAGGCATTCAAGAAATCTTATTTGTGAAATAGAAGATAATAATTGGGATGTAATAACTGATCAGTCTAAAATTGCTGAGATTATGGTTAAACATTTTGAGGAGAAATTTCAGCATAAAGAAGGCATTATTTCTGATTCCTTACTTGAAGTCATACCAAATGTTGTCACTATAGAAGATCAAAGAAAATTGGATTATATTCCTGAAGAAGAAGAAATAAAGGCAACTATCTTTGATATAGATCCTCAGAGTGCATCTGGACCAGATGGTTTCTCTGTGATGTTCTACAGAGCTTGTTGGGAAGTGATTAAACAAGATTTAGTGGATTCTATCCAATTCTGCTGGAAAAGATCATCCTAAAAGGGCTTAACTCCATTTTTTTTGACTCACATTCCTAAGGTACAAGTGCAAAAAAAATCTACTCAGTTTAGACCTATTGGATTAAGTAATGTATGTTTCAAAATATTTACAAAGATTATCACTAACATGATGAACTTAGTGATGCCTAAACTGATTTCTCATCAACAAGTTGGCTTCATTAAGGGGAGAAATATCCATGAACAGGTTCTTCTAGCACCTGAGCTTGTGAATGAGATGAGATCAAAAAGAAGAGGTGGCAATGTTGGTTTAAAATTAGATATCTCTCAGGCCTATGATACTATCAACTGGGAGTTCTTATTCTTGGTCATGCAGAAGTATGGTTTCTCTCAAGAATGGTGTGGGTGGTTACAAACTTTATTTTAATCAGCCAAAATCTCAATAATGCTAACTGGTGGACCATGTGGCTTCTTCTCAGTGAGTAAAGGGTTGAAGCAAGTGAACAAAATATTCAGCCAATGGTTATAAGAAAAGGGATATCTCCAACTCACCTACTATTTGCCGATGATGTTTTTATATTCTGTAATGGGAACAAAATGAGTTTAGAACAGTTGAATCAATTCCTAAGTGAATACCAACAAAGTTCAGGTCAGTGTATTAACATAGCGAAGAGCAAGTATTTTGTTGATGGGACAAGCAATTCGAGAAAAGCTATGATATATAATTTATTTCATATGGAACTTTCAACTTTCCCATACAAGTATCTTGGAGTTATTATAATGCTTAGGAGATTAAAATCATCATCTATATGGTCAATGGTAAAAATGCTTCAAAGTCAGCTAGCTTCACGAAAAGGTAAATTATTATCTTTTCATGATATACTTGTCTTGGTAAAATCTATCCTATGTAGTATACCAATATATAACATGTCACAAATGGCATTCTTCTGTTATCAAAGTTTCTGAGAAGATAATTAGAAATTTCTTATGGACTGGAGATGTTGAATGTAGAAAGTATTCTACTTTAGGTTGGAACAAAGTTTGTACACCTTATGAATAAGGTGGTTTAGGTATAAGAATATTAGAAGTGATTAATAAATCTCTCCTTATGAAGATGATGTGGAGGATTTTACATTCTCAAGAAGACTGGGAAATGTTCTTTGCTAGCAAATTTAAAGATAAGTATGGTCAGTGGATTTTGAAATGGAAATATTCTTTTGTCTGGCCAGGACTTAAATGGGCTTGGATAGCTATGAAAGATGATTTGATATGGTGCAGAGGTGATGAATCTAAAGTCTCTGTTTGGTTTGACAATTGGATTGCTGAAACTCCCTTAATTGAGGCTATTTGACTGACTGACTTTGTAAAGGAGCATCTCAATATGAAAGTTCAAGACTTATTGCAAGATGGTGTATGGATGATCCCTAAGGAATTAAGATCTACTTTGGCAAATATAAATTTACCAGTAGTAAGTGGTAGAATGGATAGACTGTTCTGGATTGGAGATGTGAAAGGTAAACTTAATACCTCTTCTGCAGTAAATAAAATAAGAGAGAGAACCAAAACTACACTGGCCTACTAAGATATGGAAATCATTTATGCATCCTTCCATTTCTAGCAATTTCTGGAAAGTAATTCGTGGAATATATGTGGATGATGTTAAAAGTGTAAAGCAAGGCTTTGAAATGGTATCCAAATGTTGCATATGTAATTCAGATCAAGATTCAATGCCTCTCCTATTATGGTCTTGCACCTTCAGTGTGAAAATGTGGTCCTGGCTAGGAAACATTTTTGGTTTTTCTAATCCCTTATATTTTGATGATATCTGGAATAATGCTAAACAAAAAAGCTTCATAATCAAAGAAATTTGGCTGACTGCAGCATGTTCTACAGTAAGAGAATTGTGGTTCCAGAAAAACAGGTACATCTTTGATAACTTATCTCCATGGGAAAAAAAAAATTAAATGTAGAATATGGCAATTAATTCATGAGGGTGGCATGAGAATGAAAGGAACAAGATGGGAACTGGATTATGATCTACAGATTATAGATTTCTTCAAGTTAGGACCTAGATAAATTAAATACAGAGAAATCATAGAATACTCTTGGAATCCTCCTAGTGAAGGTTATATTCAATTTTGTTGTGATGGAGCCTCTTTGGGTAACCCAGGGAATGCTGGTTTTGGTATCAACAACCTAAAAACTCAATACCATCCCTCACTCCAGAATAAAAGTAGCACTGGTGGAGCTTACCCTCTCTCCTATTGGTTGGTGAGCGTAACCTCGCGCTCTCGTTGGCTAATTGAGAAACCATTCGTATTCGTCAGATGAAATTTCGTTAGATATGGTGCGTTGATATGACAATATGCAGTGTAGATTAGGTGGATTGTTGGGACAAACGCGACGGACGGCTCTCACTATTTATAAAAATTGCTATATTAATTTCGTGCATTTATTGTGAAAATCCAGTAAATAAAAAAAACTACTATATTAATTTCAGACATTTATAATTAAAATAAAAAATATCAATTCAACATATTTATGGAATACAATAAAATAATTTATATTTTTTGAATCTTTTATAATTTCATGTATTTATTATAGAAAAAAATGCTATATTACTTTCATGTAGTTATTATGAAAATCCAGAAAATAAAGAACTACTATATAAATTTATGATAATTAAGATTAATAAATAAATAAATAAATTCAACATATTTATGGAATAAAATAATAAGATTTATATTTTTTGAATCTTTTATAATTTCATGTATTTATTATAAAAAATCCAGAAAATAAAAAAACCTATTATATTAATTTCGTACATTTATGACTAAAATAATAAAAAAATTAATTCTACATATTTATGGAATAAAATAATAATATTTATATTTTATTGAATCTTTTATAAGGAAAAAAAATCTAGAAATGACAAAGAAAACTACTATATTAGGAACGCGCAATTGGGGGATACTTTTATTAATTGGGGGATATGAATTACTTCCCCCAACCAGGGTTGGCTGATAAGGGGTAATTTTTGTTTATGAAAATACCAAAATACCCTTTGCCTAATTAAAAACCTTTATAAAAAGACTTTTATGCCCTTTCCCCTAAAACAATTAAATCTAAAAACCAAATAAGTTTATCCCCCAATTCCATTTGAGTGCCGACACAGTTAGTGTTTTGAAAAAAAAAATTCTTCATCTTCTTCATTGTTCTTTGAGAAGGTTAGTGATTGCTGAAGAAGAAGAAGAGGACGACGCGGCGAACTCGGACGATCAACCACTCACAGTCATGGATTCTTTGAGAAGGTTAGTGATTTTGAACTCATTTATGATTGTTTTAATCGATTTATAGCAATGGGTTTAGGTTAGAATCGCCAAACATATCTGAAACAGTCGAGTTACACATAGTACCGGCATTCTATTTGCGATGAATACCACGCCGGTTTTAAGTACCGACATTCGATCTGGGATGAATACCACGCCGATTTTAAGTTCCGGCATGCTCGATATAAATCTTTCCATGCCGGTAGTCAAGTGAAAAAAAAATCAATTTTCTGGATACTTTCCATCATGTGCCGGCATAGAAATTTTGGATGAAGACCACGCATGAAGTGAGTTCCGGCATGGTTATTTAGGATGAAGACCACGCCGGAAGTGATGAAGAACATGTCGGAAATGATGAAGACCACTCCGGAAGTGATGAAGACCACGCCGGAAGTGATGAAGAACATGTCGGAAATGATGAAGACCACGCCGGAAGTAATGAAATTCAATGCCGGTACTGAGTTCCGGCATGCTCGATATAAATCTTTCCATGCTGGTAGTCAAATGAAAAAATAATCAAGTTTCTGGATACTTTTCATCATGTTCCGGCATAGAAATTTAAGCAAAAACCATGCCGGAAGTAGTTCCGGCATGCTCGGAAATCAGATAACTGTGCCGGAAGTAGACTGGTAAAACCATAAAAAATAGGTTTTGAAGATTTCCAACAAATTTATGAAAATTTCCAACAAATTCCGGCATGGTTTTTTGGTTGAATACCATGCCGGCACCGAGATTTTTCACCTGCAACAATGGTGGATTCAAAGAAAAAAATCAATTTTTCAACCTCTTAGAAGCAATTCTCTCATCACAATCATCTTCTATTTTCAAAATAAAAAATTCCACTCAATTTTTTTTCCCTCCTTCGACTCTCAACTAAGCCACACAAATTCAAATAAAAATAAATACACACTAATTTATCCCTCAAATACTTAACATTTTACTAATTATAGTTAATCACTAATCCTGATTAGTGGGGGCTGGATTAGAATTAAAAAAATAATTACGTTGGGGGTCACCCAGAATTGCTATTGGGACACCATTTTTGTCCTATATTTATATCCCCCAATTAATAAAAGTATCCCTCGATTGCGCGTTCTATATTAGGATATTATGATTAAAATAAAAAATAATAATTCAACATATTTATGGAATAAAATAATACAATTTACATTTTTTGAATATTTTATAAAGGAAAAAAAAATCTTGAAATGACAAAGAAAACTACTATATTAATTTTGGAAATTTATGATCAAAAAAATAAAAACATTCAGCATATTTACGGAATAAAATAATAAGATTTATATTTTTTGAATCTTTTATAATAGCATGTATTTATTATAAAAAATCCTGGAGAAAAAACTAAGATATTAATTTCGTTCATTTATGACTAAAATAAAAAAAACGTCAATTCAACATATTTATGGAACAAAATAATAAGATTTATATTTTTGAATCTTTTATAAGGAAAAATAAATAGAAATGACTATATTAATTTTTAATATTAATAATAAATATCTAGAAAATCCAGACATGGACCCGTGCTACACACTGGGACTACCGAAGTTTACCATATGTTAACTGGTATTTTAAATTAATATATATGTTTCAAGTATATTAAAAAATCTAATTATTTACCTGAACACAATCTTACAAGTTCCATTAATATAGTTAATTTACTAATATAAACAAAGTCAATGGTTAATATGGTAAAGTTTGTAACCATTGTTCAAGTCGCATTAATTAATATGTTATATTTATTTATATTGCCATATAACGGGAATTAATTCCATAGCAGTTGTAAAGGTTTTCTTTGGAGCCAAGTTTCCAACATCTATATAAAGGATACAAATTATTCTTTATCCCTACACAAAATATTGCTGCAATTAATTGCAGCTATCAAAAAATATAACATATATACCAAAAAAACTGCGTAACTTTTAGGGTGTGATTAGCATATGTTTACTAAAATAGTTTCTCTTTTGTGGAATTTCTCGGTTATTGCTCTCTCTTTTTTTTTTTTGATGCGAAAAAAGGATTTAATTAATGTATTGTAGAAATGTCTGACAAAAGATATCCTTCAATGACACTAGGAGGATTGTCTAACCAAATACTAGAAATTCTGAATTTTTCGCTGAATTTAGCTAGCTTATCAGCAACTTTATTACATTTTCTTGGGACAAAATGGCATTCCCAACTTTGGATACTTTTAAGCTTCTCTATTGCATCAAGCAGAATGGTTTCATTCTCCCATGCTATGGTTTGTGAGTTGTTGTTGATGTAATGATCGATCCCTTTGAGGTCTGTCTCCAAGACGACTTTCGTCAACTGCAACTCCAAGCTCCAAATCATAGCATCTCTGAATGAGATACATTCCGCTTGCTCCGAGTTTGCTATTCCTGCATAGCACTTTGCGAGCCCTCCCCTCCATTTTCCTACATGGTCACGTAACACAAGAGCAACACTAGTTAATCCAGTATGTAAGTCATAAGATGCGTCACAGTTTAATTTTAAAAAACATTAGAGCTGGAGGTTTCCATTGTGATGTATGATGCAACTCATTAATTACTGCTGTAGGGTTCTCTTGTTGTTTAAGAGTTAGACTGACTATATAGCTATTAAGATTAATTTCTTTCCTAGCAACTTCCCTTGGATCAGCCTTAATCTTCTGATGATGAACTTCACATCTAGTGTTCCATATCATCCACGAGACTGTCATTGTCATATGTAGCCAACCTGTATGATTTAATTGTTGTTCATTTGGTTGACACTAGATCTCAAACATGGTCTCAATACTGTTGTTGGTTCCTCCCAGAATTGCAGACCCACCAGGTACTAATAACCACGCTGCTCTTGTGAAAGGACATGTGAAGAGCACATGCATGACATCTTCATCAAACTGCTTGCACAAGGGGCAATTTTGATCACTAAATCTGCAAACTCTTGCAAATCTTTCTTTTGTAGGTAGTATATCCAAGAAGCATTTCCAAAAGAAATGTTTAACTCTTGGCCATGCTTGTATGTGCCATAAATCTTTCCACTTGATACTTGTGCCAGGAATTGTTATAGAACTTTGAAGATTACCTCTACTGATCTCAAACAACCTGTTGTAAGCTGATTTTAGTATAAAGTTTCCATTTTTCGTCAGAGTCCAAATGAACTTATCTTCTGCTGAAATAGGAACATTCATATTCAAAATTAATTTTGCTGTATCAGTATCAAACAGTCTCTCAACAAGATTGGTATTCCATTGCTTACTGCTTTGAACAATAAGTTATTTAACCCATATGAAACTTTCTAAGTCTGCTGCATCACTTCTTGGTTCTGGTGGATGATCTAACCCCAAAATCTATACATCAACCCAGATTTTAACTTGGTTACCTTTCCCGATTCTCCAACGGCTGTGCTGTTTTATGAAAGGTATTTGTTTTTGTATTCCATTCCATGCCCATGAAAAGTTGTTCTTATAAGTTGCATGAATTAATCTTGTACCAGAAAAATACTTCGCTTGCATAGCTTTCACCCATTGCGCTTCTCTGTTGGTACACAATCTCCAGGATGCTCATACTAAAAGAGCTTGATTTAAGACTTTTAGATCTCGAAAACCTTGTCCACCTTCATCTTTATGTAAATTAAAAATTTTCCATGAAGTATAATAAGTACCTTTATGTTCTTCATAACCCTACCAGAAATCTCTCTGTGATGCATTGATTCTCTTGATAATTTCCGCTAGAATTTGAAGACAACTCATTGAATATGAATGGATTGTGTTTGTAGCAGTTCTTATCATCAAGGACTCGCCAAATTGAGACATGGTCTTGCCGTTCCAGGATGACAAGCGATTTTTAACTCTGTCATGTAGGTGATTAAAACAATGCACTTTGTTTTTCCCAATAATGAAAGGTATGCCCAGATATCTTTCATTTGTACCCATTCTTGGCACTTTCAAACGTCTTGTTATGATTATACAAAAACGTTGAGGAATATTTATGCTGAAATGTACACTGGATTTGTTAAAATTTACCAGTTATCCGGAGGCCTTTCCAAAAGATTCAATTATATGTAGGACATTTTTGATATTATGCAGATATGCATTGAAGAACAGTAAGCAATCGTCGGCAAAAAACAAATGTGATATGGAGGGTGCACCAGGAGCTATTTTAATACCATCTAGCTTCTTCATCTGCTCGGCATGGAATAGTTGACGTGAAAAAGCTTCCATAACAATAATAAATAGATAGGGTGAGAGCGGGTCACCCTGTCGCACTCCTCGTGAAGGCTGGTAAGCTGTACATGGAGCTTCATTCAATATTATTAAGATATTCGTGGTACTTATGCACTGCAG
The DNA here is from genome assembly GCA_023529315.1 of Papaver bracteatum. Taxonomy (NCBI): domain Eukaryota; kingdom Viridiplantae; phylum Streptophyta; class Magnoliopsida; order Ranunculales; family Papaveraceae; genus Papaver; species Papaver bracteatum. Next base: position 2,154,570 of record JAJJWX010000447.1, on the reverse strand, counting down.
TATTAGGTTCCGAAAGGCTTCACAAAAAACCATTTGTTTCATCACATCAAGTAGAAAAGACCACTCCCGACGATCGAATGCCTTAGACATATCCAGCTTGAGCGCTAGATGTTTAAAGTCTTCCTTTTTGCTTTTCATGGTGTGAACAATTTCTTGAGCCAGTTGGATATTATCTGAGATCTGTCGTCCTGGCACATACGCTACTTGTAGAGGTGAGATAATTTTCCCCATTAGGTTTTTCATCCTTAGAGAGAGTATTTTTGATATGAGCTTATAGCTTGTATTACACAAAGAAATAGGCCGCAAATCTGAAGGAAACTGTTTATTCTTCATCTTAGGGACAAGAGTTATGTTGGTTGCGTTTAAACACCTTAGCATGAAACCCGTACGAAAGAATTGTTGAATTGTATTCACCACATCCGGCCCAACTATTTCCCAATGTGACTTGAAAAAACCCGGTGGAAAACCGTCTGGTCCGGGCGCCTTCCAAGACATCATACTTTTTAAAACCTTAAGTATTTTGACTTCATCTGGCACCTTCATGAGGTCTTTATTTTCTTCAGCAGTTATAACACTAGGGATGCACTGTAGTATTTGTTCATCTCTTACCGGGGAACTAGTAGTATGCAGCAGCTTGTAATGATTTGTAAGTAAATTTTCCAAATCAAATCTTGATGTACACCAGTTTTCATTTTCATCCTTAAGAGCCACAATGTTGTTTTTTGATCTCCTTTTATTTGCATTGGCATGGTGGTACTTGGTATTGCGATCCATTTCTAAATAATATTTATCCCTTGATTTTTGTCCCCAGAAATCATTCTGTATTTGATGCCAATGCTCAATAGTGTTCTCTATTCGTTGGACTTGGTTTGTTGTGTCTGCCGATTGGGTACCTCCTTGTAATGCTTCGATTTGTTGGTGCAAAAGGAAGATATTGCTTTGGATATTTCCAAATTTCTCCCTGTTCCATTTTGATATAAATTTTCTTGTCACATTGAGTCTTCTTGAGAACTGGTAAGCCCGTGATCCATTAAACTGATGGTTCCATGCAGAGACAATTTCATCCTTAAGAGTTGTATCCCGTTCGTAACACTGAAAATACTTCCAATTACGTTTTATGTCCCCAGTTGATTCAGTATTATCCAACATGATTGGACAATGGTCCGAGCCCAGTTGCGGAAGGTGAAGTAGCTTTACATCAGGAAAATGAATGGTGAAAACATCATTGATTATAGGTATATCCAACTTTGACCTTCGAATTCCAGTACCATGTACATTTGATGACCATGTAAAAGATCTACCTGTATATCCCAGATCTTCCAAACCGGCTTCATGGATTAAATTGATGAAGTGCGTGTCTCTTGCGGAAGAGGAAGTATAAGAAATGTTCGAAGAAGTACTACCACTTGAATTTCTTCCTTCATTTGGGAAAACCAAGTTCAGGTCTCCAATGATGACCCATGGCTGCTGAATATTCTCGCTAAGGTTCTTGATATAGTTCCATTGTGTCTCCTTGTGATTTGGATAGGGGGATCCATACATACAAGTAAGGACCCATTCCGGTTTACTAAGATCATCCTGCACTAAACAATTAATAATCCAAGACTCGGTATTTACTACCTTAAAATGAAAACCATCTTTCCACATGAGTATTAAACCACCTGCAAGACCTATAGAAGATACAAGCTTATAGTTTGGAAACTTATAAGGTCGAATAAATTTTATTAATTTATCATCTCCTAGTTTTTCCTCTGATATAAAAATTATGTCCGGGTCATATTTGTGCATGATATCTCTAAGTTGATCCCTAGTTTTCTTCTTAGCAAAGCCCTGACAGTTCCAGGATAAAACCCTCATATTTTTAAAATAAAAATTAGATGCAATCCTATTAATACGAAAATTGCTATTAACTAACGAATGCAAATAAGTTAAATGACAATATAAACCAGAACGAAAAGAAATATAAAGATGTGAAAAATTAATTACCATAAGCGCATTGTCCCCTCGTTCCTGCATGTTCATCAGCTTTGTATTAATACTGTTGGTCTTGCTCGCATCACTATCCATCATTTCCATAGTATCACCATGAGTGCTTGGTGTACCATAATTGTGGTTTATATCCCCATGAGTAACCAGGATAGGTCCAATAATTGAAAGGTTAGAGCCATTTGTTTCAATGGGTTGGTTTCTAGCACGTTTGTTATTCCTAGAACTTTCATCTTCCATTTCCTGCTCGTTCTCAACATGAACATAATCGCCATCTTTGTCAGCTGTGACAGTAGTTTCTTCTTTCTGAATATCTACATTTCTTTTTGCACAATGCTCTTCATACTCTTCTTGAGTCATAGCCCTTTCTTGCAAGTACTTAGCTACAACTTCACAAGAATCATCATCATGGTCAATCGTATAACACTGATCACAAATATTATGTGGTTGTTTGACCCAGTGATATCTGATCTACGTCGGCTCACCAGAATTAGTATTCCACCATTCACCTATCTTCAAAGGCTTGTTGAGTTCCATTTCGATACGTGCAGTGATCATGTTGGTTCCTCTAGGCCTGCAGTTTTTTGGTTTAGTTGAGATCTTCTTTCCCAGATCAGCAATTGCTTCATCAATCACAGCAACATGATGGTGCTTCAAGAGTAGTCCTTTGAACTGCACGTTTCTTGCCTGAGAGATAAACTTGTAGTCTTTATATGCAATAGCAGTAGTGTAAACTTGCAATGCTAACAAACTCTTGAGCACGTTCCAAGGAGACTTTTTGAGTACCCCTTCATGTCCCTATCAGAATTGAACTTGAAAACATAAAGATATTTTCCCACAACCTTTATCTCTCTTTTTTTGTACTTCTTCTAGAGGATATCCAGTTCTTATTTGACCTGCGAGGTTTCAATCTCATCATCATCATCTCCATCTGCTTTCTTCCTAACCAACAGCTTCCCTATTAGGCTGTTTGACCAAACATCTGCCACTTCATTCAAGTTCTTCAACGAACCAATGGCACCTTTCCCTTTCCTTATCGAAGTGGCTTCCATCCTCTCAGTGATGATGTCAAGGTTATTTCCGGTGTTAGTTGGTTCCATAGAAAAACAAGAACTAAGACTTAGGGTTTTAGAGTTTTGAAGATGTGTTCCTGCCTGAGAAAGATACTCTGGGGTTTTTATTCTATGGCTTTTAATCTTTAGAATATTATGTTTTCTAATAAACTGCCAGAAATAATATAACTTTGGAAACAATATTATTCTGTGTAACTGCATATAATAGAGAATTATAAGATTTTGTTGACTACGCAAATCTCGGGGAGTTTTAGGATGAAAATATGGTTTTTGAAATTTCTGAGTGTGGATCGAGGGGGAAATTGGTAGACTCACCTGGTTACTCATGAAAATCAATACTTGATCAGGGGAACAATTATAGATCTCATATTGAGAAAATTTCATAGTTGATATACTATCATTTTGCAATACTGCAGGTAGAGGATAGACTGTTGTTGGTAACAATACCACAGTTGATAATACTATCAAAACGCCGAAACAAGAACAGAACACAAAGATCCAATATAGGATATGAACCATGGCTGAACAAGGAGGACCCTGCACAAATCAATTGGCCATTATAAAAAGACAGACAAAAAAAGGTTGAAAGAAAAAATGAGAATGATGTCACAGACAAAACAAACAATTAAAGAAATTGTTCGGTTATTGCTCTCTATATAAAGCAGTCTTCATGATTGTTTTCACCTAGTATTTTCTTTTGCTATTGCTGGGGTTTTTATTTTTGTTACTCCTATTGTTTTTTTCCCGTCTATGATTTTATTGCCTAATCTTTTGTTGTTGTTGTTGTTGCAGAATATTCCATGGAATGAGTGATTATTTAGGAAACCGGTTGTTGTTGATATTGGTTCTTTTGGAGCTTTGTGGCGGTAATAATAAACTCTCATAAGGTATACAGTAACTCGCAAATTATGTTAATTAATAACTATCGTATGCCGCTCGAGCTTCTTTTTATGCGATACGATAGACATCTGAATACTTAGCGGGTTAATCATTTTTTTATTCAATCTTTGAATGGTTCTGACAATTTTTAGTTTTGTTGTGTTTCAGTGGACAACACAGAGAACAAATGCTTAAATTTGAGTTAGTGTCGATCCTTCTTCTGGATATTTCAAGGTCTCTCACGTGAAAAAAAAGGTAGAAGTTGTACCATTAATACAATTAGCTACCTTGATCTTTACATTGGATGTTTTAATAGCTAATTGTACCATGCTTAGTGTTTTCATTTTCTAATGTTAGATGAAGTATTTCTATGTCTACTGAGGAGGGGACAATTACAGAGTAAAAAAATATGATTTATATTTTTTGGATCATATTTAGGGTAAAAAAGAATCTATTAATTATTATTAATGTCATTTCAAAGGATTTGACCCGTGATTATGGGTTAAAAAAATCCATTAAATATAAAGTAAAGGGAAAACATCTGAATTATATTTTGGACCATTTTTTTGGTATAAAATTTATGAATTACGAAAATTGTTTAGGTTAAATTTTCAATTAATTTAAGGTAAAAAAATTTAATTTTTTTTGAATTAACTAAAAGTAAAAAAACCCTTTAATTTGATTGTATTTTTTGAATTAATTAAAAGTAAAAAAAACCTTTAATTTAATTTTCAATTAATATAAAGTAATTATATTCCAAAAGTTCTGTGGTTTGAGCGATAATTGTAATAAGAATATATTTATAGGATGAAAAATCTTTAAAATAATATATCTTCTTAAATAAATATCCAAAAATAAAGTGATTATTTAAAATTATAAAAATTACTCAAATTTTTTTATTAATTATAAAAATTATTCAAAAAAGTTTATTAAATCTTTTAAGATATTGATTTGATATTGTTTCCTGCATAAAATTTATTTTTATAAAAATTTTAGGCTCGGTGACTTTTTATTTAAAGCACTCAACCAACTAGAATACTGGATTCGACTATTTTTAAGGTAATTTTTTTCCTTACAATCAAACTTTTGTTTTGTTTTTAAGTAGGTGATCATCACAAAGTGTCTATGCTTCAAAAAAAAAAAGAATACAAAGTATCTCTCAAAATCGCTAATTTCCATTATTCGTGACGAGAAAATAATGGTGAATAAGGGGGGAAGAAGACGTAATACAGATGGTCAAGCCTATATCATCTGTGGTGAAGTGAATAAGGATGTTGTTATTGTTATTATTATTATTATTATTTTTTATTATTTTACTGTTGTTGGTACAACTTGATGGTCTTAGAATATGAGAGGCTATTGTTTGTTTCTGAATAAAAAGTGGATATGAGTAGGAGAGCTTTTCTTTTCATTTATACTTATTGTTGTTGTTTGTTTAACAATGTCATATGATATTATTAAAAACAAAATCATTTGGTGATGATAGTCTGATTCGATGAATTAACAACGCTCTGGCAATTTCCAAAAAAAGAGCATATTGGTGCCGCAAATAAGCGCATGGATGAAACTTATCAGGCTATATTATCGATGCTGGAAAGTACCGCATGCACGAAAATGACCAGGTTATCGAGCACTCAATACATGTGCAAATTCAGTTTGGTGCTTTTCTTTTTCTTGGCATTCGGATATCACAGGTTTACTTTGTCTTGACCGTGAATATGGGATGACTCATGTGGTGGAGATATCAATGAACTTGGACATTAAAGGACCAAGTAAGTTAGCGTATCCCAAAAATCAATACACTGATGTGGATGAAGAAAATAATACATCCTTATTAGTAAGAAAAACAATTAAATGCGTTTTCATCTGAGTTTAAATTTCTGTTGTCATTGATGCTTTGGTTTTTTTGATAGGAAGGGTAAACCTTGAACTTGGAGGCGATTGTCAATGTGACATGATTTTATTATTATTAATAACTAGTTTGAAACCCGTGTTATGCACCGGGATTGCTGGAATATTTTACCCTTTTGTTCCATGTCCACTGAGGCGGGGCTTCGCCCCGCACCCGTTCCAATGAAAACCCTAATAAGCTACGATCAAATTACAATCCAACAGATTAACAACTAATAATTAAAAATATGTAATTAAAATTTTTTAATTATCAAATATGCAATACTATTATTATTATCTAAAGATCTCATGGTTTTGAAAACTAATTTCAAGCAATCTAATAAAACAATAATCAATTTTAAAATTTTATAAATAAACTAAAATAAATAGGTAAAATAATCTCAAAAGTAAAATAGTTTAAACTATAAATACAAAAGTGTAATAAGTTTTTTTTTTAGTATTGAACCTATGCTACATATCGGGTATCAGGGGAATTGATCCTCATTTGGTGAGACGGGCCTGTCCCAGTAGGGTCCCAATTAACAATTGCAGTGTATAATGAGAATACCCATTATTATATATATAGTAGATTAACTTATGAAACCAAATTCACCTATTACACATTGTATAAATTATTGGAGATTAAGAAGTCGTCTTTAAGAAATTACATTTGAAATACCAACCTTTGAAATCAGTAAGTAGTTCATGTATATAAAACAAAAGAAATCGGCAGTTATATGATGAAAAATCAAACTCGCTTTATAGTTGTGTAGATATATGAAATTAGAAACACTAAAATAAACACGATATTAATATAAAATAAATTTCCAACTCTAAATGGTGCAAAACATATGAAGTGCTTCCCGTCAAAGAAGATGTAATTTAGGAAATGCATTGATATATATTTCTTTAGAAATTATATATTTGTAATAATAATCAAGCGACTAACTTAATTGCTCTTCCAGAATCCAACTTCTTGTAGTTAAATGAAAAATCACATTTACTATATAGATATCAATATATGATAATAGCTAGAGACACTAAAAAAATCACTATATTAATCTAAAATAGTAGTCAATTCTAAATAGTGCAGAGCATATGAAGTGCTTCCCGTCAAAGAAGATGTTATCTAGGAAATACACAAATATATCTTTATTCAGAAATCATATACTTGCATTAAAAATCAAGCGGCCAACTCAACCGCTCTTCCAGACTATATTTTCTTGTAGATTAATGAAAAATCGCAAACACTATATAGCTGTATTGATATATGACATTAGAGACCCAAAAAAAAAATAACATATGAATATAAAATAGAGTGTCAACTGTAAATACTGCAAAGCGTTTGAATTTATTCCCGTTGAAGAACATGTAATTAGTGAGATGTGCTGATATATCTTTCTTCAGAAATTATATACTTGTGTTAAAAATGAAGTGGCCAAAATAACTTCTCTTCCAGGCTCCAACAACCTGTATTTAAAATGAAAAATCACACTCATTATATAATTGTATCTATATCTGATATTAGAAACACTAAAAACACAGACGATATATATAAAATATATTTCCATCTCCAAATAATGTGACGCATATGAAGTGCTTCCCGTCAAAGAAGATGTAATCAATGAGATGCACTTATAAATATCTTCAGAGATTATATACTTGGATTAAAAATCAAGCGGCCAATTCAACTGCTCTTATAGGATCCAACAAACTGTATTTAAATGAAAAATTATGCTCACCATACAGTTGTATCGATATCTAATATTAGAGACACTAAAAAAACACACGATATATAAAATAGATTGCCAACTCTAAATAGTGCGAAGCATATGAAGTGCTCCCCGTCAAAGAAGATGTAGCCAATGAGATGCACCAATATATCTTTATATACTTGCGTTAAAAATCAAGCGGCCAACTCATCTGCTCTCCTACGCTCCAACAACTTGTATTTAAATGAAAAATCACACTCACTATATAGTTATACCACTATTTGATATTAGAGACACTAAAAAAACATACGATGTAAATATAAAATAGATTGCCATCTCTAAATAGTGCTAAGCATATGAAGTGTTTTCCGTCAAAGAAGATGTGATCAATGAGATGCACCGATATATCTTTATTCAGAAATTATATACTTGTATCAAGCGTCCAACTCAACTGCTCATCCAGGTTCCAATAACCTTTATTTAAATGAAAAAATACATTCACTATATAGTTGTATCAATATCTGGTATAAGAGACACTAAAAAAATACACGATACAAATATAAAATAGGTTGCCATGCTATAAATAGTGCTAAGCATACGAAGTGCTTCTCGTCAAATAAATGCACTAATTCTTCAGAAACCGAGCATATTAACTGCTAGTGTGAGGCCTTTATTGTGTTCATCACTATAAGGGACAACCTAAACTAATGCGAGTAATGTAGTGAAATAGACAAAAACAAAAAAATAAATGCAAAAGCCGATCAAAATAAATAGAAGAAGAATTCATACCCTAATTCCCATCGGGATCGAACTGACAACCGTCGAACCGACTAACTCATAATGTGATGAGAACTCAAACCCCAATTTATGTTTTGTTTAAATTGAGAACCACTATCCACAAAATCAAAATAAAAAAAAGGAAATCTATAAAAAAAAACTGAGGAACTTTTTGATTTCTAGCTTACTCTTTCTTCTTTTGCTTGATTGTGTGGGTAAAAAGCTCCAAAATAGAGCCTAAATGAGTGAATGCTCTAAGTAGACAATAAACTTAAAAGAAATTTCACTGAAAGTATAATTAATTTCCAATGGAGCAGTGGAAAAACAACCAACAATGTCTCCGAGACTATATGCACTGCCCAAGTTTGTGTAAGATAGAAATTATTGATTGTGAAAATAAATTGATAATATTGTTTGTTGTTGAAATAAAGGGAATAACCATGTTGATTCAACGAAAATTATCAATTGGGAACATAAGGAATGATTAATTATAATCATCCGGTGTTACAAAAGAACGTAAATGTCAGTAACTACAATGGTCAAATGAAACTGTGCAATTTAGAGGAATTCATCGATAACAAAAATAATAATTATATTTATAAATGCTGGTAAAAAGGAAAAAGGAAATAGGTTACCGACTGGTATCTCTAAGGAGAGATTCCCTTTCTACAACTGATCGATGCCAATATACTAATTCATATTTATCGATATCAATTCTTCTAATTGTCTATATTCCAACCATATCAAGTTTCCATCCGCATATTTTACCTCATGCAATATCCTTTAACGTAAATATACATTGCATCCTGAAATGAAAGAGTACTACTAATGCAAAAGAAATAACAAAGTTTTCCAAAGCTAAAAAGTTTTTTTTTCTTCAATTTCTTTCAGATCCTTATATACGGGAGATTAGGACATGTAAATGAGTTCGATCTTGAACTCATAACTTGATCGGAATACCAAATATGGTTTTTTTATAATTTCTTTTCATAGCATTATACAGGAAAAATTAAGATTAAGACATGTAATTGAGCTCAACTTTGAGATGACATCTTGATTTATTGAATCATGGGATTATAAATTTAGGCACTGGGGGAACCTGGTATAATTACACATCAGGGACCCCTTATAAAGTTAAATAGAAGGAAACTGGTTAATTTTATTATTTTACAATTTGACTTTTATGATATGATAATTGGAGCGATTAGGATCAACAATAAGAGCCATAAAATCCCCAAGATGACATTCACTTGAATAAAGAGTTTGAAAGAAAAACAACTATAGAGAGTTTAATATTCTTGATATCTTTGTTCTAAAAGTCATAGACTCTATATTTGGTTTCTTAGTAGGTACATTTCTACCGGTGGTGTGTTGCATTACTTATGTAGGGAAATTCTGTAACTTACCAAATGCCAAAAAACATCTAGCCACTTTTTTCTTTGTGCAGTTCGATCTCGATCTCGATCTCGAATCTGCTAAAACTTATAGTTTGCAAGAGTGCTTTGTTTATTATGGTAACGACAACTGCCAGTACCACCACTTCTGGATCATTTTTATTTATTATGGGGACCACAACTGCCACCACCACCACTTCTGGAACATCATTTTATTTGTGAAGTACAAATTTAGGTATGTTCAAAAAAAAAAAAAAAAGTAGAAAGCTACATCTTACATGACTATTAACAGTAAAAACAAACAAAAAGAACATGCAATTTAATTTTTCTTATTTGATCCATAAAAAATTAACGGGCATACTACCAGCATAAACATAATTTTACAATCCCCATCCACTCATTTAGACAAAGAAAACACTTATGCTAAACTGTGTTGTATGTTCCACATCCATATATCTTATGCATATATGAAATGGAAAAGTTAGGAAAAAATACACGAAATACCTTTGTTAGGATATTTTCGGAAGAATATCGTAAATGCTAATCATTTTTGCAGTGAAAAAAATAACAAAAGCCATTGATGTTAAACAAAATAAACTATCAACTAAATTATATCTTACGGAGAGAATGCTAATGATATGCCGAGTATGTGATAACGTTGGCAGATTTGTATATCCACATTTGGAACATGATAAGCATAGTTTAAATATAAACCTTGTCTAGCAGATTTGGCTTGGCCAAGAAAGCCGATTGATGTTTCAGCTGGTAAGACAATAATCATGGGTTAACTAAAATCAAAGAGGAACCCTTGAAAACATAAAGGAAAAGAAATGATTTTATTGCCACGTAACCACGTTTATGTTTTTTGTTCATAATACCAGTGCTTGCAGAACAAAAGTACAAAGAAAAAAAGAATCTTAGGAGAACAAAGAAAAAAGGATTTCACCGCTACAAATCCGATTATAAACGCGATGCAATATACCTAAATATTTTATTCTTGCACATATGCATATTTAAAGAATTAAAAGGTTTAAAAGACACAAAGAGATTTACCGAACGCTACATGCTATCAAAATATCTTTCCTTGCGGCCATATATTCAAAATACAATATAAAACCTTCGAGCACACCTGCTAAACAACCAACAAACGCAAATCAGTCTGCAAAAGAAGCCACGCGTGCAGACAATCTGTTTACCTTTTCTCCATATAATATATATATATATATATATATATATATGTAAGAATTAATAAAACTACAAAAAGAAAAAAGTTTTGGAATAAATATCCAAAAAAATCTATTCTTTTACTTTTTAAGATAGATACCTGCATTTAGTATTATATTCAGACATACACACACACACGTGCGCGCACACACAATATATATATATAGATAGATAGATAGATAGATAGATAATTCTATAAATATCACATTTGTGTCTCCTAAAAATAGTTTAAATTTTCTTAATTACATGGAATAAATGTAGATTCTTAGGATTAATATAAAAGCACACATAAACGTGGGTATTTTAAATTTGGATATATATACATATTTTTGTCACCTTAAGTATAACATGGAATAAATATAGGTTACATTAGGTCCCATCAGATCATTAGCCATCTGGTTGAAATATAAGATCCCATTCGAAATCTGGACATGCAAATGGATGGAATAAGTAATTTCAATAATATAATAAGTATGAAAACAAATGGATGGAATAAGTAATTCAATAATGCATGAGTATGAAAACGTGAGTAATACTTGCATGATCACGTTATTACGGAGGCCGTAAAAAAAAATTTAATCTAGAAAATGATGAAATAGCACCATTCACAAAACAAATTTGATGGAACGATGTTTTATTAAAAAAAAAAAAAAAGAGTAAGTTTTTCGAAAATTCGGCTCTCATATATAAGCATTTGATCAAGAAAATAGAGTTATTATTAAGTTTGGTACCTCATATGCTTCTCCTCGTATGTAGTCTAGACGGAAAATATAAACACCAATTAAACATCAACAAAAAATTCAAACGAAATCCGAAAACAAAATCTCAAAACCAATAGAAGCCGTATTAAATCAATTTATTCACTTTAATATCAATATTCATGAGCGCTCCCTTTGCCGCAACTTCTTTTGGAAGTATTGATTGTACCTACAAATCAAATAACGAAAATAGATTAGCCATTAGAAATCTCATTTTCAAGAAACAATAGAAAAAAAAAACGAAAGAAAACAAACTGCTATGAAAGAAGAAAAAACAGTACGTAAACAAATGTGGTTTTTGCTATAGTTTCTTATATAAAGTTCCATTAAACTTTAGTAAATATTTGGTTTTGGTAATAATATCAATAGATATCTTAAAATTTGTATAGTTTATTATAATTTGAGATTATTTGATTATAGAAGACAATTAAAAAAGAAAAGATATCTGTGACTTCCAAAATTAGTTAAATATTTGCAACATAAAAAGTAATTTCTTCAATAAATATAGAAGTATTATATAATTGGAAATTTTTTCGTATATTTGTGATATAATTATATTTTCCATACCTTTTGGCTCTAAAGAAAACCTTTACAACTGCTATGAAATTAATTCATGTTATATGGCAATATAAATAAATATAACACATAAATATGGTTTTAATTAATGTGACTTGAACAATGGTTACAAACTTTACCATATTAACCATTGGCTTTGTTTATATTAATAAATTAACTATATTAATGGAAACTCGTAAGATTGTGTTCAGGTAAATATTAGATTTTTTCAGATACTTTAAACATAAATATCAAACCATTTGCTTTGTTTATATTAGTAAATTAACTGTATTGATGGAACCCGTAAGATTGTGTTCAGGTAAATAATTAAATCTTTTCAGATACTTTAAACATAAATATTAATTTAAATATCAACTAATATAGTAACTTTTAGATGTTGTTAGTAATTTTTTTAGATGTTTATCATTAATATTAAAAATTAATATAGTTATTTCTAGATTTTTGTCCTTATAAAAGATTCAACAAATACAAATCTTATTATTTTATTCCATAAATATGTTGAATTAATTTATTTTATTTTAATCATAAATGCCAAAACTACTATAGTAGTTTTCTTTACCGTTTCCAGAATTTTTCCTTACAAAAGATTTTACAAATTTAAAAATTATTATTTTATTCCATAAATATGTTGAGTTGATTTTTTTATTTCAGTTATAAATCCTGGCGAATTTAGGGGCCAGGAAAACGGATTTAGGGGCCAACACTAAAAGACAAAAAAGTCACCCAAACGTAAAAATGAGTCATCCCTTAACCGATTAAGCTGTATTGGCGAAACTACCCTTACACATTCGGAAGTTATTGACCAAAATTATCTTCCGAATGTAGTGGTTCAATCCTCGACGTGCCAAGGCTCGATGATGGTTCGGTGGTGGTCCATGGTGGTCAGTGCATATGGTTGGAGTTTTTGGCCACTTTACATTCGGAGGTTATATCCTTAACTTATCTTCCGAATGTCAATATTCCAAAAAATACAAACTATTAGTTTTTTCGAAAATCAGAATTTTGGGCCACTTTACATTCGGGAGTAAGAGTTTTCACTTATCTTCCGATTGGCCCGAAATTCTGAATTTCGAAAAACACTAATTTTTGGAGATTTTGTAATTGTTACATTCGGAGGATAAGTAAAAGCTTATCCTCCCGAATGTGTGTTGGCTAACCTTGTACAATGGCCCTTGGAACCGCCTAGAGCCATGGCGTGGTTGGTTTCGAACCAAGAATATTCGGTAGTTAAAAATATATACTATCTACCGATTGACCCGAAATTCTGAATTTCGAAAAACACTAATCTTTGGAGATTTTGTAATTGTGTCAATCGGAGGATAACTCCGAATCGGTAGTTAAAAATCTATACTATCTACCGATTATGGATGATGTTCTTGGATTTACACTAGCAGAAACATAATCGGTAGATAACGACCTACTTTATCTACCGATTATGGATGATGTTCTTAAGTAACGATGATGTTTTCAACGTGCTCGAAAATTGGGTTACTCTGCCGGAAGTGGACTGATTAGAACACAAAAAATAGGTTCTTGAAGATCAAAAAAATCGTTACTTAAGAACATTGGCAGCAATATGCTCCTGAACCACTACATTCGGAAGATAATTTTGGCCATTAACTTCCGAATGTGTAAGGGTAGTTTCGCCAATACAGATTAATAGGTTAAGGGATGACCCCTTTTTACGTTCGGGTGACCTTTTTTGTCTTTTAGTCTGGCCCCTAAATCCTTTTGCCTGGCCCCTAAATTCGCCAGGTTATAAATGTACGAAATTAACATAGTATTTTTTATTATTTTCTGGATTTTTTTATAATAACTACATGAAATTATAAAAGATTAATATATCTTTTTGTCATTTATATATATATTTTTTTTCTTTTTCTTCCTTATAAAAGATTTTAAAAATACAAATATCATTAATTTATCCATAAATACATTGAATTGATTTTTTTTATTCATAAATGTAAGAATTAATATAGTATTTTTTTATTTTCTGGATTTTCTATAATAAATACATGAAATTATAAAAGATTCAAAAACTATAAATTATTTTATTTTGTTCCATAAATATGTTGAATTGATTTTTTTTAATTTTAATCATAAATGTCCGAAATTAATATAGTAGTTTTCTTTATTTTCTGGATTTTCACATTAAATGCACGAAATTAATATAGCAATTTTTCTAAATAATGAGGGACGTCCGTCGCGTGTGTCCCAACAATCCACCCAATCTACACCACACATTGTCAGATCAACGCACCATATGTAACGAAATTTCATCCGACGAATACGAATGGTTTCTCAATTAGCCAATGAGAGTGCGAGGTTACGCTCATCAACCAATATGAGAGAAGGTAAGCTCCACCAGTGCTACTTTTATTCTGGAGTGAGGGATGGTATTGAGTTTTTAAGTTGTTGATAGGAGGGGCTTTACTCTTTAACTACTAAATGGACACTATGGTACTTTTCTGAAGTATCACACCTACTAAAATAAGTTAATGGTGCTTAAATCAATCCATTTGTTGGTCCCTTACTTTCCAAATTGCAAGAAGAAATCATTTAATTTTTCTTACTTCAGATTTGTTTAACCTATTCTAGTAGAACGCTTTCCATTTAGTTTCAAAATCCGCTGGTCCTATAATTGCTTCATTAATCGACATTTTCTTGCCAATGTATTTGCTTACAACTCTATTACTGTATTTTTCTCTTCTCTACTCACAGTTACAAAATTGGAAAGTAAGAAGACATCAAATGGAGTAGCTAACGAGGGGAATAATCAAATTTACAAGATGTAGCGATGATTGTATATGTCAGATCGGCAGTGAATTATGTATTTGTTGCCGCTGGTAGGATAGGGCCGGGTAATTAAAGGGTGTCACTTATTATTCCGTGGAAGCTGGCCAGGCCATAAATCTCCAGGAATAATTTCATCGTATCAATGGAATCTGGCCAAGTTGGTGGTGGTCATGAAATCACTATAGTTAGTTACTTTTATTTCCTTACTTCTATTCTGATTACTACAAGGAGATTGGTTACAAACACTATCGATGTACTCACTGGTTTTCTTAATTTAAAGAAGGTCTTAAGCTTTAAATTATAATAATAATAATTAAAAGAAGCATGTTTGTATATTGCGACTGCCATATGAAGCTAAGGTGCTTCAAAAAAAAAAAAAAAGCTAAGGGAATGGTGAATTGCAGGCTTGACTAAACCCCAGGACATGGTGAATTACATGCTTTGACTAAACCACGGTCTGATGTCTTGATTTCCAACTTTGAACAAATTCAATATGATGAAGAAGAAGGTGACTCCGAGAGATTCATGTGTTGGGCTATCCCTCCTTATGGCCCAAACATGTGGAGTCCCCTTAACCAATGGGAGGAGGAAGTTAGTGGTTGCCTTGTTTTTTGTTATAAAGACCAAAAGGTATGAGGAGACTCATTTAGTCGAGCTCTTCATTTGTTTTGTGAAGAAAGAGAAAGAGAGGAAGAAGAAAAAGAGAGAGGGAGTGTAACCACCATTAGAGTTGATCTTTGGTGATGATCTTGGTGTTATCTTGAAGAGAAGAAGAAAGGGTTCTTGTCTAAGGATCTCTTGGTTGTTGTGGTGAAGATTGAGCTATCAATTTCCACATCTCTTCAAAGGGGTTAAAATCTAGGGTTTGTTCAAACTCTAGTAGTAAGTTTCTAAATCTCTTGCTATTGTCAAATTGATAGTGTCTATTATTTATTTGGTGAATGAATTGTTGATCCATCCTTAGGGGTGAGGGTAATTTAGGCAAATTGGTATCCAAGTGCTATATGCACCTTGAAGTAGAGTGTATCCCCAATTTGGGAGAATTGTGTGTAACCCATTATTGTTATAGTGGAAGATTTGCCCGTGATTTTTTACCCTTCACCTTGGAGGGGTTTTTCCACGTAATTGCCGGTGTTGTGTGATTGTTTCTATATCGCTTGGTTGTGTATTTCCGCATTTGTATATCATTGCTTGTGTAGGTTTCGTATTGCGCATAGCATCTCGGATTTTGTAAGCCTCCCCCAACAAGTGGTATCAGAGCTTTTGGGTTGAGCTAATCCTGTGCAATGGCGGAAGCTAGAACTAGTAATAGAATGGTCAATTTTACCGGTGAGAACTTTGTGATATGGAAGGCGAAGATGGAAGACTGGTTATATTGTAAAGATCTCTATGGTCCAATAGAGAGTAAGGGAGTAAGTCCTGAGAAGACAAGTGAAGAAGATTGGAAGGTTACTAATCGAAAAGCAGTTGGTTTTATTCGTCAGTGGATTGATGATAGCATTTTTCATCATGTGGCTAGTGAGACACTAGCATATTCTTTGTGGACCAAGTTAGAGGAGATATATGATCAGCAGTCTCCTTGTGCAAAATCTCTTCTATTCAAAAGGCTTGGAAAGCTGTGTTACAAGGAAGGAAGTTCAATGGCGCAACATTTAAATGAAATGAAGGGTATTATGAATCAGCTTACATCTATGGATCTCAAAATTCCCGAAGAGATTCAAGCTTATTTGTTGCTAAATACTTTACCAGACAGTTGGGAGCCATTGAGGAATTGTCTCAGTTATTCTGCTCCAGACAGGAAGTTGGACATGACTGTTGCAACTAGCAGTTTGTTGAATGAAGAAGTTAGAAGAAGGTCACTAGACTCATCTCATTCAGAAGCTCTTGTGACAGAAAATCGGGGTAGAAGAAAAGACAGAAGACAAGTTGGCCGTAGCAAGTCAAGGGGTAAATCAAAGTCCAAAAAGGAAGTTGAATGTTGGAACTGTCATACGAGAGGTCATTATTCAAATGAATGCAGAAAGCCGAAGCAAGAACACAAGAAGGGGGAAGGAAATGATAACCAAGACAATGGTGTTGCAGCTACTGTGACAAATGATGATATCATTGTATTCTCAGATTGTAATGATATTTGTGTGAGTTTTGCAGGTTCTGATTCAGAATGGATAGTTGATTCAGGTGCATATTATCATGCTACTCCTCATGAAGATGTATTTGCTTCCTACAAGGCTGGTGACTTTGGGTCAGTCAGAATGGGAAACAGTGGTGTTTCGGAGATTGTAGGAATGTGTGATGTGAAGGTTGAGACCAGTGTTGGCTGCACATTGGTTCTCAGAAATGTGCGACATGTACTAGATCTTCGTTTGAATCTAATGTCACCAGGAGTGTTAGATGATGAAGGGTACAACAATCACTTAGGTGATGGAAAATGGAAGCTTAGAGCAAGTCTTATGGTGGAATACATCTTATTCCAAGTGTGGAAAATTCATGGAATGTCAAGTCTAGTGGCTTCCAAGTTGGTGTTTTCCACACAAAATCCAAGCAAGGTTCCACGGTTTGGTGGAATGCTGCGTGGAATCCATCAAAAACGCCAATAACAATAGCGCTGAACGCCAATAAGAATGGCACGGTAGAGGACAAGAAACGCCAATATGAATGGCGCTGAACACTAATCAAAATAGCGTAAGTCAAGCGCTATTAACATTGGCGTTGAGCGCCATTAACATTAGATTTTCACGCTGTTAACAATAGCGTTCATGCACAATCTCTGAACTTTTCTTTTATTCATAATCTATCTCTCCTCTGCACTCCTTCTTCTTCCCCATACCCCTCCTCCATTCCTATATCTCTTCCCCCAAAAATATCAATATTGTATTGATTATTCTTATTGTTTCATTTTATTTTTTATGAAACTCATCTCAGACATCAAAAAGAAAATTATATCTAGACAGATAAAGAGGTAGTAGCAAGGAGGAACGCAAAAGGTGGTTCAAGGGACCTTTGTTGTTTGTTTCTCATTTGGAAATTTGCATCTACTTTTTCTCCTTCGGATTATCACCGCCAAGAACATCATTTACATCATCACTGGTTTGTACCTTTAAAAAGTTTATGTCCATTTAATTTTTCAGAGCTTTGATGATCATACTTCATCAGTGGTTGTCCATTTAACAAAAGGAAGGAACCTAGGGACCAAAATTGATTGGTTTTGATCATGACCAGATCTAATGAATACATTTACTCGTTTATCAAATTGATGATTTTGTTATTAATATTCATCATACAATTGATTTGGTCTTATTAAAACACATGTTAATGCGGCGGTATTACAGGTTGAAATTGGATTGAATTTGAAGGGCTCCATTCGTGCAACGAATTAGGGGAAGGTTTTGGGATCACTTGGGTAATTGGAAAATGTTTCAGCGCTATTGTTACTAGCGTTTAGTGCTATTGTTATTAGCGCTTTTACCGTTGACGTGGTCAAGCGCTATTCATAATAGTGTTTTTTTAGCGCTATTAAGAATGGCGTAAAACGCCATTCTTATTAGCGTTTTCTGTGTTCCACCATTAGACTTGCATTTCCATCCACAGTTCCAAGTGCTGAGGTGGCATGGAAGATGGATGGATTCCACCATAAGACTTGCTCTTAGCAAGGGATCCATGATTATTGCAAGAGGAAAGAAGTGTGGCACATTGTACAAAACACAAGTGAAGGTGTTGAAAGGTGAGTTGAATGCTGTTGACAAAGATTCAATCTCCGAGTTGTGGCATAGAAAACTTGGTCATCTTAGTAAGAAAGGAATTCAAATCCTCACCAAAAGACAAGTTTTGCCAAATGCCAAAGGTATGCAATTGGGTAAGTGTACTCATTGTTTAGTTGGTAAACAAACTAGAGTTTCTTTTCATAAAGCTTTACCCAAGCACAATTCTGGTATTATTGATCTTGTTCATTCTGATGTATGTGGACCTTTAAGGGTCAAAACACTTGGTGGTGCTGTTTATTTTATTACTTTCATAGATGATGCTTCAAGGAAGGTTTGGTCATATGCAATCAAGACCAAAGATGATGTTGTTCCTGTGTTCAAGATGTTTCACAGCATGGTGGAAAGAGAAATAGGTAGAACCTTGAAGTGCCTTCGTTCTGACAACGGGGGAGAGTACATTGGACCACTTGAAGTGTATTGCAAGAGCATGGGTATACGTCATGAACAATCAGTACCGAAGACTCCACAACATAATGGTGTTGTAGATAGGATGAACCGCACTATTCTTGAGAGAATCAGGTGCATGTTATCTCATTCCAAGTTGCAGAAGCATTTCTGGGGTAAAGCAATGAATACTGCTATGTATTTGATCAATCGATCTCCTTCAAGACCGCTAGATGGATAAGTAGCATAAAAGGTATGGAGAGACAAAGAGCCTACTTATGATCACTTGAAAGTTATTGGTTGCAGCTCATTTGTTCATATCCCAAAAGATCATAGATCAAAGCTTGATGACAAAGCAAAGCAGTATGTGTTCCTAGGATATGGAATAGAGAAGTTTGGTTACAGATTTTGGGATCCAGTTGAGAAGAAGGTTATCAGAAGTAGGGATGCAGTATTCCTTGAAGACCAGACTATTGAAGACTTTGAGAAGATTGAGATGCCAAAGCTTCAAGATGACATGACCTTGGATCCAAATCCAGTTGTTCCTTCTCTTGAACAACATGATGATGATGTTGATGGTAATGGCAATGAAGATGAAGCTCATGAAGATGTTCCAGTGGGTGATGTTGAGCAAGAAGTGCAACAACAACAACCAGAAGCTGAGTTGAGAAGATCCAGCTCCAGCAGGACCAGATTACCTTCAACAAAGTATACACCACATAAGTATGTGATGCTCACAGATGCAGGTGAACCAAAGTGTTATGAAGAAGCTCTTAGTGTTCCTGAAAGTCAGAAGTGGCTGAAATCCATGAAAGAAGAGGTTGGCTCTTTAGATGAGAATGATACTTTTGATTTGGTTGACAAGCCAGAAAACCAGAAAATTCTTAAGAACAAGTGGGTGTACAGAATCAAGACTGAAGATGGTAACTCACAACCAAGGTACAAAGCACGCTTAGTTGTGAATGGTTATGAACAGATAAAGGGTGTTGACTTTGATGAGATTTTCTCTCCGGTGGTGAGATTTCCTTCTATTCGGGTTGTCTTGGCAATAACCACTAGTTTGGATCTTGAGATAGAACAACTAGATGTCAAGACAATATTTCTTCACGGTGAGTTGGAGGAAGATGTGTATATGGCACAACCCGAGGGTTTTGAAGTCAAAGGAAAAGAGCACATGGTATGCAAGCTAAAGAAGAGTCTTTATAGTTTGAAGCAAGCTCCAAGAAGATGGTACAAGAAGTTTGAATCGTTCATGAAGGAACATGGGTACAAGAGGACGGCTTCAGATCATTGTGTATTCATTCAAAAATTTGCTGATGGTGATTTTCTTACTCTTTTGATATATGTTGATGACATGCTTATTGTTGGAAAAGATAAGAAAAAGATTGACAGGTTGAAGTCAGATCTGAGAAAGTCTTTTGCTATGAAAGACTTGGGTGCAGCAAAGCGTATTCTTGGCATGGAGATCACCCGTGATAGGAAAGCAAGGAAGATGTGGCTATCACAAGAAATCTACATTGAGAATGTGTTGCAAAGATTCAACATGGACAAGGCCGAACCGGTAAGTTGTCCACTTGCAAACCATTTTAAGTTATCTCGTGATCAATGTCCTGTGAATGATGTTGAGAAACGGAAGATGGAGAAAATTCCTTATGCATCCGCAGTTAGTAGTTTGATGTATGTAATGGTGTGTATAAGGCTGGATATAGCTCATGCGGTTGAAGTGGTAAGAATATTTCTATCAAATCCTGCTATGGAGCATTGGGAAGCAGTGAAATGGATACTACGGTATTTAAGGGGTACTTCTAATATGTGTTTGTGCTATGGAGGTGACAAGCCAGAGTTAGTTGGTTACACAGATTCAGATTTGGAAGGTTCTCAAGATAGTATCAAGTCTACATCGGGTTACTTATTTACCTATGCAGGGGGAGCTGTGTCTTGGAAATCCAAGTTACAAAAATGTGTGGCATTGTCTACTACAGAGGCAGAGTACATTGCAGCTACAGAGACTTGCAAGGAGATGATATGGATGAAGAGCTTTGTTAGAGAACTCGGTGTGAAGCAATAGAGGTTCATCGTTTACTGTGACAGCCAGAGTGCCATCCATCTTAGCAAGAATTCGAGTTTTCACTCAAGGTCCAAGCACATCAATATTAGGTATCAGTGGATACAAGATGTTCTCGAAGAGAAAGTCTTGTATATTGAGAAGATTCATACAGATGACAACGGTTCTGATATGATGACAAAGTCGCTACCAAAATACAAGCATGTGTATTTCTGCAGCAGGGCAGGTTTGGTGGTGACGGGTCCTTATGTCCCAAACATGTGGATTCCCCTTAAGTCGTGACGGGTCCTTACCATAAGTCGTGAGGGGGATATTGTTGGTCTATCCGTCCCTTATGTCCCAAACATGTGGAGTCCCCTTAACCAATGGGAAGAGGAAGTTAGTGGTTTCCTTGTTTTTGGTTATAAAGACCAAAAGGCATCAGGAGACTCATTTAGTCGAGCTCTTCATTTGTTTTGTGAAGAAAGGGAAATAGAGGAAGAAGAAAAAGAGAGAGGGAGTGTAGCCACCATTAGAGTTGATCTTTGGTGATGATCTTGGTGTTATCTTGAAGAGAAGAAGAAAGGGTTCTTGTCTAAGGATCTCTTGGTTGTTGTGGTGAAGATTGAGCTATCAATTTCCACATCTCTTCAAAGGGGGAAAATTCTAGGGTTTGTTCAAACTCTAGTAGTAAGTTTCTAAATCTCTTGCTATTGTCAAATTGATAGTGTCTATTATCTATTTGGTGAATGAATTGTTGATCCATCCTTAGGGGTGAGGGTAATTTAGGCAAATTGGTATCCAAGTGCTATATGCACCTTGAAGTAGAGTGTATCCCCAATTTGGGAGAATTGTATGTAACCCATTATTGTTATAGTGGAAGATTTGCCCGTGGTTTTTTACCTTTCACCTTGGAGGGGTTTTTCCACGTAATTGCCGGTGTTGTGTGATTGTTTCTATATCGCTTGGTTGTGTATTTCCGCATTTGTATATCATTGCTTGTGTAGGTTTCGTATTGCGCATAGCGGCTCGGATTTCTTAAACCTCCCCCAACATCATGAACATGCAAGAATAATGAACATGCAAGAAAAGTGCACCAAAAAACGAACTAATGAACTGCATATTGTATGTTTTATGGTACTACCTTCGTCCCACTATTAAGTGACCTAGTGTATAACTAAATTTAGTTATACACTAGGTCACTTAATAGTGGGATGGAGGGAGTATATTTTAACATAAAAGAAAACAGAATTCTGATGTCACATCTGTTTGATGTTACTACAATGTTCTGGTATATGATCTGCCATATATTTTTCCACATCTGTTAAACTTGCGTATTACACCGTTTTAATACGATAACATGAATTTGCTTCAATAAATAAATAAATAAAATGAATCAAGAATTACGTAAAGCACCAAGTACTTTTCCATATTTTAAATGTGCGTATGTTTTTTTTTCTTTGAAAACGAGAAATATTGGTAAATTACTGCCAATTAGTTAGGGACTTGGGAATGTTAGTTGATTCTCATGAAAGTAGGTAACAGTTTTGTATGACTGCAAGTACATATGAGTCAGTACAATGGAAAGGCAATCACCACAAACACTATATGAATGTGAAAGCCGTAGTATTTCAAATAGGGGATTTTAATAAAGTTCCACACTTCCAATTAGGTGTTCAAGAAAATGCCACCGTTTTTTTAAAAGTTTATAAACTGCCACACTCTTGACCTTTTCCATCCCGTTTTTTTGAGAAAACGGTTAACTTCCGTTAGTGTCTTCGTGACAGTAAATCAGTCCTAGTAAAAGACATTTAAGCCCCCAATTCATCTAACTAGTTTTGATTCGGATCGCCTTAATTACCGAGTTGGGTTGCGAGTAAGTACCGAGCTAAACTACGACTCAGCTTCTGTTCATCTTCTTCCCCATTGAAACTCAACATTTACTATTAGATTTGGGTTGTAAGGCCAGTTAATAGTAGTAGTATGGAAATGATAATATAATTGCTTAGGAAACTGATTACAAACACGTTGTGTATGTTCGGTGGTAAAATTCCATAAGGACTTTTATCGAACACGAGATGTGCATGCTGATGGTGGGAAAGGGACACATCTGTGTTCATGATTTTAAGACTCCTTTTTAGCCGATATCTTCTCTGAAAATACGAATAGGAGAGACCCAACACTCTGAACATGCATAAACTCTATAATTTTAGCAATCTAATCCATACATCTCCCGAAATCGAAGGCAATAGCTCCCTTGTAGTCTGTTTTCAGCAGCATAATCACCTTTGAACTGATTTTTGAGTTCAAACTCTAACCAAATATAAAACGAATTGGAACCATTGAGCTGTAATCTTATCAACTCCTAAAAACACATCTATTTCTCTCCCATTTTCTACTCAGATTCATAAACCCAAGCAAAAAATTGAATCAATTGAAAATATGAATCATCGGGTTCATATAAAATTACAAATACCCAATTAATGAATTTGCAAAACAAGTTGATATGCGTTAAATTCACCAAAAATCAAAAAAATTGACAATTACAATTCCTAAAAGATAGATTGAAATCCAAACAAGCATCAACAAGATGAATTCGCACAACCCACAATCTGAAATTGAGATGATTTACAAACAATAGTTTCAAAGTTCTGATGCTGCCGATGATCACGTTTATCTGTGCTTGAACCATGAAGAGGGCTTGTGTATAAAGAAGAACAGAAAGAGGACGCTCAGTGCACACAGAAGAAACAAAAAGATAGTGAGATCCGGATTTTTTTCCTCGTACGATTTATGTTGTTAAGAAATTGAGAAGGGTATTTAGGTAATGATGTCCTTTATTCGGGACTTTTTCAATCGTAATTGACTGATTCAGTGGGCCCTGACGGAATAGTTAACATGTGTGGCAGTTTATAAACTTTGAAAAAAACGGTGGCATTTTCTTGAACACCTAATTGAAAGTGTGGCACAAAATTAAAATTCCCTTTCAAATATTTCGATTAATGGTATTATTTACGATAAAAGAGACGTTACCAACAATCCCTACGTAACAAAACCAACAATAAAATAAAATTTTGACCAACATTTAAGAAAAGGAAAAAAGAAAAAGAATCTATAACCAATTTAGATTCTCTTTGCCAATAAAAATACTTCAATTATGCAACACAAGGGGAAATCCTTACAATTAAAACAACAATGACGAGTAATCAAACATGGCCATTTTCTGGATGTTCGAGATACAAGGCAGAGCGTTATATATGTGAGGAGGACCATTGTGCAGCTGATGTGCAATAGAAGGGAAGCAGCACAAAGTGGCCAATAACGCTTTAATTGTTAAGAGTACAATATTACCTATTACAAGGACATACGGTAGTTGTTTTTTATGGCAGAAAAGACTTTGAATGTTGATAAAGGTCTATGAGAAAATTTGTACGTAACATGGAAGCAACAAAAATTATGCAAATGGTAAATGCAAGGCAATTAGATAAGTGTTATTTACAGAAACGGGACGACATTTTAATGGAAAACCCAAATTTATCAAAGATTGAATTTTAATAAATGAAAAATTGAATAATGATTTCTTTTAGTGTGTATAATGAGTGCATATCCTTGATTGCATCTTCTTTGACGGGAGGCACATCATCTATTTTGTACTATTTAGAGTTGGCAAGTTATTTTATATTAATTTATATATACTCCCTCCGTTTTTGGAATAGAGATACTATCACTTTTTCTAGAAATGGAGGTGGTATTATTTTAGTGTCTCTAATATCAAATATTGATTCAACTACATAGTGAGTGTGATTTTTCATTTAGTTACAAGGACTTGGAGCCTCAAAGAATAACCGAGATGTTTGCTTAATTTTTAATGTAAGTATATGAGGAAGAAAGATATATCAGTGCATTTCCTTAATTACACCTTCTTTAACGGGAAACACTTAATTTGTTTTGCATTATTTAGAGTTGACAAGCTGTTTTGTAGTAATATCGTGTATTCTCCGACAATCTAATTTATATTAGTACCGTTTTTTCTACGTGTTTCTTTTATAACAAATTTTGATACAACTATGCATTGAGTGTGATTTTTCATTCAACTACAAGAAGTAGGAGCATAGAGGAGAAATTGAGTTGGGAGCTAGATTCTTAACACAAGTGTATCATATGGTACGTGAGGCATGTTAGGATTGTATAAAGGGTAAATTACAAATAAGATTTTACCAAACGCGAAGTGATAAAGGTTGTGAGGTAGAAAATTATTTTGACTTTGTTTCTTTACGTTTAGTTTTCGAAAATTGATTAACCAAGAGATGTTGCATAGGTATTCTAAAATCTATCAAGTGGTGATGCTACTTTAAGTAACAGACTTAAAATATATATAGCCTTACCAATTATCTTTAGAGTACTAATTTAGGCAATATTATGAACAACATACCAATTTTAAATGTTGGTATGATTTTTCAAAATTATTTTCCTTAAGAAGATTTCTTAATCCAAAATTTTAAAGAGTACATAATTGATGTTTGTTTAATCGTTTACATCCATTTCCATTTTACCAATAAATATGTCATTCATATTTTAACAAACCTTTCAAATTATTTTGTTTATGATGATTTCCCAGTTTCTAACATTTTACATAGTACGTAATTGTTGAATCTGTATCTAATTATCAATCATGCATGAATCACGTTCCAATTGTCAATCTGCAAAATGATAATTGTTGTTTTCAATATACATTGCAGATGCTAATTGCGACCCTTTCTAGGACGGGTGCAAGGCGAAGCCCCGCCTCTCCAAATGGGAGCAACTCCTATTGTACCCGGTGCGTAGCTCGAGTTACATACTGGATGCCATTAGTATTGGTGTTTCGAGGTAGAATATTATTATGACTTTGTTTATTTACTTTATGTTGTAAGCTTTGATTAACGAAGACATGTTATATAGACATTCTAAAATTTATCAAGACTAAGCGTAGTTTTTTTTTTTTTTTTTGTAAAGGAGATGTATTAACAAGAAACTAGAGCTTTACAAACCTGGGGAAGGCTCTCCCTATAACATCGTCAAAAAAAAGGAGATAAAAAGTTAGGAGGGTTGTGAGACCATTTTTCAGTATACATATCATTAACAACTTTTTTAGCCAAGAAATCAGCTGCAAAGTTACCTTCCCTGTACTGATGTGTAAACCTAATGCTATCAAAAAAGGAAGACAAGTATCTAATGTCTGAGAGTAAAACATCAAAAAACCAAGAGATCTCTATAGCTTGATTACACATATTTACAATAATTTGAGAGTCACTTTCTACCTGTAGTTTTTTTATACCAAGATCCATAGCAAGCTTTAAAACATCTCTAACTGTCCAAAGTTCTTCCATATTGTTGCTGTTATGAAATAAATGTTTGCAGAAAGCAGCCATAAAACTCCCCTCATCCCTACGAAAAACTCCGGCACAGCCTGCATTTCCTTGATCATTTGAAGCACCATCTACATTCAATTTTATATAGCCATCATAAGGAGGAGACCATTTAACATAAATAACATGCTAAGGGTTTGTACTATGATTGATTTCAGTAGCTTGAATATACTCCAGAGCAGAGTTATAAGAATTTTCAACAATATGCTTCCAATCAAATTGAGACCCTGTGAAAACTAGCTTATTTCTTGCCCACCAAATGTTCCACAGGATAAAAGGAATTATGATATCCTATCTGACAATATCTTCATCAGCGTTAGAGTGAATGACATTAAGCAACAAGTCTAAATAGATATGATTCTCATAAGTAATAACATTATAAGCTTGTTTAATTACATTCCAGAAGGGAACAACCTTGTTGCAACTGTAAAAGAGATGGGATATAGTTTCCGTCTCCTTTAAACAGAGAGGACATTGATCAGAAATATCAAGACCTCTTTTTACCAGATTAGCTCTAACAAGAGTTTTCTGATGCACCATAAGCCACAGAAAATGCTTTATATGAGCTGCAGAATGAATTTTCCAGGAAGAAGACCATTGCTTATTGAAGTAAGAGTTATGAAGTTTTGATTCACAAAGCATGTTATAACAACTTTTCATAGTTACTTGGCCATTCCTAGAGTAAGGCCAAATCATCCTATCCTCTGAGGTACCTGCATAAGGGATGGGGATAGCCTTGATCTTCTCTTGAATGTCCAAAGGAATTATGTTTTCTATTGAGTTCATATTCCAGGTTCCAGAGGGGGTATCTATGATATCAACAACTTTGAGATGATTAAGGTGTTGAAAGTTGTTGGTAGTCATGCTGGAAATGGGTTTACTGCCACACCAATTGTTGTCGTACCAGACATTCACTTTATCACCTTGACCAATCCTTCACTTTATTCTGCTTCTAATGAGCTCTTTCCTTTTGAGAATACTTCTCCAACACCAAGAGGCCCTATTTGGATTGCAAGCATCCCAAAAAGACTTACTATAATGGCACTTAGCCTTGAATAAGGTAAAAATTATGGAAGAAGGGTTTTAAGCAATTCTCCATGAAGTCTTTGCAAGAAAAGCAAAATTATGGAACTCCAAATCTCTAATACCAAGTCCACCGTACCAGACAGGACAACAAACTTCATCCTAAGAGATGGGATATATCTTTTTGGTTCCAGTATTCATTTTACAAAAAAAAAAATCGTCTAAGCTTGTCCACCTTATTAAGGATGAATTTTGGAATTCTTAAAGCACACATAATGTGGTTTAGAGAAGGATCCAAAACTGCTTTGATAAGAACATATTTACCAGCAAAATTTAGGGCTTTGTTCTTCCATCCAGATAATTTATCTGTAATCTTAAAAAGAACTTCTGTAAAATCATCCCCTTTAAGCAACCCTCATTGAATGTTGATTCCAAGATATTTCCCTGGATTATTACTATATTATATTTGTAGATAACGACTTATATTTCTGGCAAGACTCTTTGGCAAATTCTCAGAAAATACTGCTACAGACTTTGAAGCATTAAAAGATAGCCCAGGCCATTTAGAAAAAATTTCCAAAAAATTTCTGATCCCTTTGACATTACTGAGAGTAGCCTTTAAGAAAATCTAGGTATCGTCCGCATAAAAACTATGAGACACCATTAGAGCACCTTTACAAATTTTAAAGAATGTTATGTCTTTATTAATGATGCCATTGTTAATCATTCTACTGAGAACTTCTAGGCAGGAAATGAAAATATAGAGGGACAAAGGGTCCCCCTTCCTAATGCCCCTAGAAGGGTATAAATGATCACTGGGAGCACCATTATAAAGCACTTGAAAACAAACAGAGGAATTACAAAGTCTTATCCAATTGATCCAAGTGTCATTAAACCCCAAATATTTGAAAACTTTATAAATAAAGTCCCACTCAAGACAATCAAAAGCTTTTTCAAAATCTATCTTTAAGGCCATCCAAGCCTTTGAACCTTCTTTATGCTGAAAAGAGTGAAAACTATCATTTGTAGTCAAAATGGAATCAAAGATGGATCTGTCCTTGACAAAAGCATTCTAATTTGGGCATATGAATCTGGTTAAAAAACTTTTCAACCTATTAGCCAATTTTTTTGATATAATCTTATAGCTGAAGTTGCAAATGCTAATGGGTCAAAAATTTCTGATGTGGGAAGGGTTACTGATCTTAGGCAACAAGGTTAAGAAAGTTTTGTTGATGTCAAGGTGAAGGACACCATTATCAAAAAACATTTTAACCAACTCGACAACAAAAGGTCCTATAATGTCCCAAAATTCTTTATAAAAGATACCTTGAAGCCCATCTGGACCTGGGGCTTTTAAAAGCCCCATTTGGAGAATAGTATTAACAATTTCCTCTTCAGTAACAGGCCTAGTGAGGAACCAATTATCATTATCAGTGATAACCTTAGGAATCAAACCACATAAATCATCTGGAATCAAAGGGGATTTAGAAGTATAGAGATTTTTGAAGTAATCATTAATGAGTAATTCAATTCCATCTTCATTATCCACCTAATTTCCGGAATCATCTTCAAGACAACTAATTTTGTTATGGTGTCTACGAATGATAGTTGACAGATGAAAAAACCTGGTATTTAGATTACCATATTTTAACCATTGGACTCGAGACTTCTGTGCATAGAAAATCTCTTTAAGCTTAAGCTTATCAATGTAATCCTTTAGACAAGAATCTTCATTGGCTTTGTTTTGAAGAGAAGGATTAGAGGCAAACTGGTCTTGAGCTTGACATAAACGAATTCTGGCATTGGCTACATTCTTATGAAGATAACCAAAGACATCTCTATTCCAAATTTTAGCCTAAGTGGCAAGAATGTTAAACTTATCAATAATAGGTATGACTGAGTTATCCTCACCACGCTGAGCCCAAATAGTGTTCACTAGCTTCCTAAACCGGTAGTCTTGAAGCCATATAGCTTCTAGCCTAAAAGGTCTATGACGAAACCTAGTTTTGGAATTTGTATCAACCAATAACACTCGATGATCAGAATTTTAAAAATGAAGATGAGATACATGGCAGTCGGGGAATAAGAAATTCCAATCATCATTTGTTAGCAATCGATCCATCTTTTCCTGAATACTCTTGCCATTGATTTGCTTGTTGGTCCAGGTGAATTTTGGACCTGTGGCATCTTTAGCGATGAGGTTGCAAGAGTTCATCAAGTCATTCAGCTCCCTTAAGTGAGTATAAGAAGGTATGACACCACCTTTTTTATCTGAAATCTTGGCTAGAACATTAAAGTCACCTATAATACTAATTGGACAATTGAGGCTAGAAACCTTCCTCAATTCATCCCAGACAGCTGCACGGAGGCTTGGATTTGGACTGGCATAAACTGAAGAGAGAGTCCAAGGTCTAACCCCATGGACATTAACCACTGCATGAATAGCCCAACGGGAAGTGGCTTTAATATCAACATCTTCTTTGTTCCATAACATCCATAAACCCCCAGAGAAACCCAAAGCATCAAAAATTAGGGAGCTATTATAACCAAGTCTTGAGACAATATCTCTAGCACGACCACTACTTAATATAGTTTCAAGTATAATAAAAATTGTAGGCTTGTAATTATGGATTAAATAACGGGATACAATTTCAAAAGAGAGTTTACCCGCCCCTCTACAGTTCCACATCATTAGCTTCATTGGGAATGATTTGAATTGCGAGTTGTGAGTCTCCTCCATTGGAAGCATGGACCAATTGCAAGTTTGTTGAGTCCTCAATATGTGCATGCCTTCTTCCATTTTCGCAGGATCCATACATGTCCATATTGAATTCCTGAATGCTCTTTCCACTGTTGAAAGATCCCAACCAGTCACTATCTCCATATCGAACCTCATAAGTCCACTTGCCCTCTTACTAATGCTTGTGTCTCAATTATTGGAGGTAGTATTTTCTCTAGGACGCAATCCATGGGCCAAACCTTTAAGGCGCATCCTGTCCCTGGTGGAGCTCGGCTTGCATGCGATCGAACTAATTGTGCTAGAGCAACCCATTTGTCCCGAGGAAGATTGATTTGATATATCATTTATTTGATCTCCTCTCTCTGCACTGGTGGTTCCTCCTTTTCCACGTGCGCTTCCTCCCCTAGCATTCTCATTCTCGCCTGTACTCTTGCATATAAATATGCCATTTGATTGATCGCAGTCCTGATTCTCACCAGAATTGGCCATTGATGCTTCACCAACCTTTGATATTTCAGACCCCATGGAGTTATATCCTTCTCTATTGCAGCTTTCAGTAAGTCTTCTACTACCCATGTCTCTACCAACGGCCTGGTTGAGTTTGTAGAAAATAGATTCAGGGGTTGTGATGATACTGGTGCTGTCACCTCTACTTCTTCCTCTTCCACCAGAGTTATTACCACCTCTGGTTCTATTTCCTCGATTATAACCCTATTTACTTGATTCTCAATACTCTGTAAAGCTTTGAGAAGGAATTTGCTCTTTTACTGTAAATAAAAACTGGTGTGAAGTACTATAGGAAGCTGAAGAGATAGGTTCTCTAGTTTCAAGTACTTCTTTGAATGCAGGTTGCTTGGATTGAGAGTTAAATGCAGCAACATAACCAAAAGAGGATTGGTCCATCTCATCACTATGGCAGGGAGGTTCTGCAATATTAGATTTCCTAGGCAAGTAAACATGATTATTCTTCATCAAATCTTTATCTCTAGGATTTTATTTACTGTTTTTTTTTATCACATCTTGGGTTTCTCCACTTATAACAATATTTTTTTTCTTTTGGATGTTTAAACCTACCTACATGGTTCAGTCCCTTATTCCTAGACGATTCAAAGGAGGATCAGTGACTATCATTAGAACTATAAGTTTCTGGATAAGTTTTTTTTAGTATCCTCTCTTCTAATAGTTGGGTTTCACCGTCAATTTTTCCGATTCTCGACCACCATCTAAGGCACAGATCCATCAGATTCTTTAGATGAAGTAGCATTATTAGAATCTAAATTCCCCGTTTTACCAAATTTTCCAGGACTGTTACATTGATTAGGCTCAATTAGAGGACATGATTCCTTTTTGTGTGTGATCATACCGCAATTGAAACATAGGTTATGAATGCTTTCATATTCAATTATTTGAACTGATTTACCCACTCTAATTTGAGGTAATAAGGGTTTTGATAAATCAATTTCAACACAAATCCTTGCATATCTGCCTCTTGATATGTTATCAGTGGTGATATCAACTTTAATCGTTCTCCCTATTCTATTCCCAATTTTTTCCAGAATTTCTTTATCATAAAACTCAATAGGTAATTCAGGAACTCTAGCCCATATGATCATAGAATTTAAAGATGCCTTAGAAGGCTTGAACTCATGGAACCATATTTGTAGGGACAAAAAATGGCCTCCAATGAACCAAGGGCCTTGATACATAATCCTCCTTAAATCTTCAATATCATCAAATTTAAATAAATAGAAATCCAAACCCAAATCAAGAATTTGAAGATTACCTTTAGGTTTCTATAAAAGATTGGTTCTTTGTGAGATGAATTTATATCCCATTGTTCTTCCCATGACTTTTCCTATTAGGCACTGTCTCCATGGGTAACAAATTCTTCTCCTTGTATCCATATCAATCTGGATTGTGGGAATTGAATTATTG
This sequence comes from Papaver bracteatum, assembly GCA_023529315.1. Lineage (NCBI taxonomy): Eukaryota > Viridiplantae > Streptophyta > Magnoliopsida > Ranunculales > Papaveraceae > Papaver > Papaver bracteatum. Next base: position 2,122,210 of record JAJJWX010000447.1, on the reverse strand, counting down.
TCAACAACATCCGAATCACTGATAGATAATTCTTCAATATGTATATCCATGGCTGTAAGAACATCATCATCATCCTCTTCCCAATAAGACCAGGGAGCAATATTTCCTTTTAATTTGCTAGCATAGGATGGATTTTATGCGGTGGTATAATTCGGTAGAGGGTCTTCTTGCATACTCTCTTCATGATTAGATAATCTTCTATTAGATCAGGTGGATGTGAATCTGACCCCCCTGGATCGGGACCAGAAGAAAAGTCGATTCTCAAGAGATTGATTTTTTTTGTTGCACAGTTCCCAAGTCACTCATTTTTTCTTTCTTTAGACTGTTTTTAGACTAAGCGTAGTTGAAGTCTTACTTTGAATAGCAGACTTTAAATGTATATTTTCTAATTATCTTTAAAATGTGGATGTTAGCAATATCATGATATACTAATTGATTTGAAAGTATTTTCTTTAAGATGATATTTTAATCTCCAACACTTTGAAAGTACGTAATTTAGTAAATATGGTTTCAATTGTGAGACTACTAAATAATAATTAGTGTTTTCATTATATATTGTAAAATTGTTAATTGGGATTTCTTTTGGGACGGGTGCGGGGCGAAGCCCCGCCTTACCAAATGGGTATCGATTCCCATCGTACCCGGTGTGTAGCACGAGTTTCAAGCTAGTTATATATAGCTAGAGATCATATATGTCAAGTGGTGGGTACTTTATCAAGAGGGATTGGAGTTGCTACTAACTATATTGCTGAAATCATGGCAATAGTATCCGCAATTGAATGGGTAGTATCATTGGCATACAGTCATATCAACATCTGTTCAGATTCAAAAGTTGTTATAAGTGATTTCAAGAATAATAAAGTGCCATGGTTCATTTTAAACAAATGGATTAAAGCTTGCAATAGCTTATCTGAAATCCAATATCATCACAAGTACATGGAAGTCAACTTTGCAGATGGTCTAGCCAAAGAAGGAGCACATTTAAGAGAAAGAGAAAGAAATCTACATATAAGAAGACCACAATCATTGCACCGCATTGAAATGCCTGGTGTAAAATACTATAGGTTCTGCAGATAGTTGATTTCCTTGCATATTAGAGTTTGTATTCCCCATTTATTGTCTTCATTTTTGCTTTCTTTTTAGTCCCATTATTCTGTAATGTTACATTTAATTCTCTTTTGAAATTAATAAAATTTTGTGATTGAGAAAAAAAAACGATTGATCCATGCGTATGTATTTCTGCGGATACTAAAGTGAAGATGACGATGGACATAAGTCCATGCATATGTATTTCTACGGACACTTAAGTGAAGATGATGATGGCCACAAGTCGCAGAAAGCACTATTTTTCAGAAACTTCCAAAATTTCATGTGTGATTTCGGTACAGGCAAAATAATACATATGTGTGTTAAAAATCATAAAATGATAGCGTTATAATTCTTTATATGGATGGGTAGAAAGTCGAAATCACTCATCAATATTCTCTCTCCCTCCCTAAATGGATGATCTAGTTCAAATTTGCACAATTCTTAAGCTAATGAGGAGTATTTTTAGCAACTATACCCTTATGGATAATAATTATTCCCTCCGGTTTTTTTTATCTGTACTCTATTATATTTTTGGTATGTTTTTTTATATGTCCGCTTTGTTTATAAACATATTTTATCATTAAAATAACATATATACCCTTAGTTTTTTATAAAATCAATTTTAATATAAACTCAATCCAAAATCTTCAATAATATCTCCATATATAAAAAAAAACGAATCTATTTAATATCTTTCATATTAATCTTCACCCCCTTTTAAAAACAAATATCTTTATAGATATAAAATTTATAATAAAGAAGTATATTACGTTATCTTTTAATCTAACCAAAAATAAGATTGATGATATAACCAAAATTAGTGGTAAGATATATGTTTTTATCTTACTTATATTTACTCGATATATGTTTTTTTATATATTACGCATGTTAATTTTAATTTTAGTAATAATCTAGCATTTAATAAAGGTAGTCATGACATTTCATCATGTCTCCTTAATATTTTGACTTAGTCAAAGCGGACAGATAAAAAAAAGATGAAGGGAGTAGTAAAATTTAGAAATGATTTATCAATGAACCAACCGCTGCTGCTGCAATGGATCTTGGTGGTGGTACATTTGAAGGTATTTTGGAAGTGAAGGCTACTGCCGGAAAAGATAAGATTTTGATAACAAGATGGTGAATCACTCTGTGAAAGCAAGGATATTTTAGAGGAAGAACAATCAGTGGAAATTCTATAGAGGTTATCAGAATTTTGTAATTTTGTAAAAACGGTGAGTTTAAATGTACCCCAAGATTAAGTAAAAAAATAATAATTGTTTTTCGTTTTTCGTTTTTCTTTTCTGTGAGACAGAATCGGGTTTGTTTTTTATCCGGGCCCATATAGTGAAATATCCCCACACATGCACTTATAAGTAGAAGAAAGAAACCCTCTAGTGGGACAAAATTTAAGAATTTTGTTTTTCATTCACTCATAACTATACCATCGGTATTCTTAAACTTTATACCATCGGTATTCGTAAACTTTATACCATCGAAAAGAATTTTAAAACATCTACTTGACGAATATAAACATGTGTATCAAATTAAGGTAATTTTAGAAATATATTCCATCTATTAGCGGGACAAAATTTTAAAATCAATAAGTCATCTATTTAGGGACGGAGGGAGAAATATTTATTTTTTGACAAATGTGGTTAGAATGTGTCGTAAAACAGTCTCTTTGCTTGATAGAAAAGACACTCAAATTAAAAATCAATCTCATAATGAACTTATGAGCAATGAGGTACAATAACGAACAAGGAGGTACATATAGATATATAGAGCAAACCTGAACTTCCAACAGATCGAAGCTATTGATTAAGATCTAATCGACTTTTCTACGTTTATAAACTGATTCAAAGCAAGCTCCAAGTAAGATGGGTATACTCCAGGCTCACCAAAAAAAGATGGTAAATCTGACACATGAAGAGGTATAGGCAGCCCGGGAACCATAACATTACTATTATTGACCATACTGTCGTCGATCTTTAATAGAAATTGTGGAAAATGTGAAATGAGTTTCTTGGAGATTGTATGGTAGTCCACGCTGAAATAAAAATCGTGGAAAAGGTGAAATGTAAGTCTATCATAGATGATTTTGCTTCATTGAGACCACAAAAAGTTCAATCCACCTAAGTCAGTATATATGGGTTGCACATATTTTGTTGCTTCATTGACACCACAAAAAGTTCAATCCACTTAAGTCAGTATATATGGGTTGCACATATTTTGTTATAGATAGTTATACATATATACATATATATCGTCATACCGAAAATATTCTTATTTATGGTTCAAATGTTATTCTGTACATACATATTTCTAGAAATATTAATGTATAACATTTTTTTTTATAAAGTATGTAATATTTTGTACTTAACTACTTATGCAATCTTAATGGGACATAACTTTTTGCTACAAAGTGAATGAAATCTCGGTTGTTAAAGGTTTTTGTTAATTTTATTGAGCTAAGCACTTGGAATTTTGTAAGGTTTTTGGTGATTCATGTTGTAACCTTGCAGATGAGGTGATATATTGTCCATCGATCTTCACAAAGCATAGGAAACTGTTAGTATTTGGTTGTTGGACAAATGACATAAAATATATTTTCATCAAGAAAAATGTACAACTTTAAAACTTCTTTTGGAGAAACTTTCAATTTCTCATATAACGATTATTATTTTTTCCCCGCATAGGATTACACCTACCCAACATTAATTCATGGGTGCATCCTTGTTGCTAATATAATAACCCATCAATTACACAACTCTCTGTAGGAACGAATCTTACTACCAGTATATTACTAGTTAATTGGTGAGATCTTGAGTAATTTGTCGCACTTGTGACACGCATCAGATACCTTTACTATTGCCATGCTTATTTCACCAGAACATCATTTGTATGGAATCAAGCTTGTAAGTAAGAGTTCCGAGAATGCGGAAAACAAGCATATGTTGAACAACTACAAGACCTAGTGTATTCTGATTAAGGATAGTTCTACCACGTTGATTAAGGAACTTAAACTTCCACCCACCTAGTCTATTTTCATAGTTGTCTATCAAACTATAGAAATACTGGAATTTACTTCTCTGAATGTGAAGTGGGCACTCCTAAATATATATCATTTAACGTCGATTTTTTTATATTCAAAATATTAGATGTTTCAGCTTTAACACTTTGATCTATTTTTGGGCTAACATACATACCTGACTTTGCATAGTCTTTAGACGGACCCGAGTGTAAGCTAAACTGACCAATGATGGTTGCTATGTTATTCGCAACCATCTTCAAAGAAAATGTGAGAAACATACGAACTATTTTTGCAAACTTTCATTCCATAGATTTGGTTGACATTCTCAGCATTAGTATGAGCCCTAGAAAAACATCAATACAAATAATGAACAAGTATGAGGATAACCAACCTCCTTTCTTTAGGACCCTTTGAGAATAATATACAATACCATGTGAAACATAAAGGAGAATGTAAGTAGACACAATACTTAAACGTTGGTGAATCGTAATACACCGGTCATTTCTCAAGCCTAATTTCTTAAGAATGTTTTATAGGAAGTTCCATTATATCCTATTAAAAGCTTTACTAATTGCCATATAACTGTTTTTCTTTGTCTTATTGTTTCTCATATAATTAATTCGTGTGAAATTACTATGTTGTCTATGATAAGCTTGCCTGAAAAAAAAACAGTCTTGTTAGGAGAGATTATTTTGTAGCCAACGGTTTAAATATTAGTTTGTAAGACACTTTACACATATTAATGGGCCTAAAATTACTAGTAGACTAGAGACAATTACTTTTAGGATCAAAGAAGTAAAATTATAGTTAATATATTCAATTAAGTATTTGAAATGGATAAAAGCTTGCACCATTGCCTCATTATCATTTTTTTTCTTTCTTTTAGATAAAAATTTCCACATTATCATTACCAGCAGTGTCTTAAATTTTTTATAGAAATCCGAAAAAGATAGATTGATCGAATTTTTTTCCTGAAACACACACCGCCCATTCACGATCCAAATGCTCAGAGCACTGTGATCGTCCGTTGATTCCCCTCTCGGGATATTTCTCGGTGTCTAGTGAAAGTGAGTATAGAATCTCTCATAGAAATCAGGGGGAAACCTTCTGGACCAATCACTGGTCCAAGGTTGCAAAATCACAAACCTATTCCCAAACTTGAGGGACCTCATTAGGCGTAGGAATCCTAGTAAGCAATAATTTTTGTTAGAGGGGAAGCAAAAATGGATTCGAGGATAGCTTAAATCGTAGTCGACTCGTGAATCCTGACCTGTCCAATGTATTTTTAAAACTCGGGATAAATTACCCTCACTAAATACACGCAAAACAACACCCACCCTAAACAACTCTACCATCTCCTCCACTACCACCACCGAGCTATGAATAACATGTACATCATTTTTTTTTCCTTATAAGGTTTATGTTTGTTAGTAACTTAATTCCTTCTAAATGTTTATGACAATTTGGTCAAGTCATTAATTTTGACAAATCTTCCATTTTTTTCAGCAACAATATGGATCTTGATAGATATGACATTATCAAGAACATCCTTGGTGTTAAATATATGGATAAAAATAAAAATATTTAGGTTCACCACGACTAATTGGTAAATCTAAATTTCAATCTTTTGAGGAGGTCAATACTTCTTTTGAAAGAAGATTATCAAATTGGCAAGGCATTAATCTATGTCAAGCTGGAAAGACAACTATGGCCAAAGCTGTTCTTAACTCAGTGCCATTGTACCAGATGAGCACTTTCAAAATGCCAAAAACTTTGATTAAAAAGCTGGATACTCAACAGAGAAAGTTTTGGTGGGGTTACAAAAATAATAAAGGTACAAAATTTATATCCTGGCAAAGTCTATGTATACCTAAAGAATTGGGAGGGTTAGGTTTTATAAATCTGGAAATGTTGAATCATGCTCTCTTAACTAAACTTTCTTGGAGAATATGCACTCAGAATGATCAGTTAGTTTCTTAGGTTCTTAAAGCCAAGTATTTTAGACAAGAAGAATTTTTGCATATCAATACTAAGAAACATAATACTTCATAGGTAGAAGTATTGAAGTTGGTTTACATATACTTCAGGAAAATTATTGCATGGAAATTAAAAATGAAAAGAATACCAGAATTTGGCAGGACAACTAGATAATTGGTCTGGACATTAAACCAACTCCTAGGGATGACTCTCATCTTTCTTATATATTAGTTAGTGAGCTAATCTTACCAGATTCTGCAGATTGGAGCATACCTTTATTGTCTACTCTTTTCTCACCTGAAGTTGTTGGCAGAATAAAATGCACGGTGATTTCTCCAAATAAATAAGATGAAGTTAAAAGGAAACACACAAGATATGGTGTCTTTACAGTTAAGAGTGCTTACAACAAGTTGGCATAAAATAAAGTCAATAATCAGGCAGCTATTAACACTGTTCCTAAGAAAATTTGGAAGAAACTATGGGGAATGAATCTACCTTATAGAATTAAGCTCTTCATTTGGAAGTTCTTGAAATATATTGTTCCAACAAAACTAAGATTGTCTCAGTACAATAGAGAGAAAGACACCATATGCAGCATTTGCAATAATAAAGAGGAATCTCTTTTTTATCTTCTCATTTCATATACTCATACAAGATCAGTCTGGAGGTTAGTAAATATTGATATTGATAAGATTAAGGATAACTGTCCTTCTGTCCAAGAATGGATTCTCTCTTGGTTTAACAACAATAACAATATTGGAGCTGAAGACTTGATCAAATGTAGAAATACCCTAGTGGTTGGTTATTGGGTAATATGGAAGGAGAGATGTGAACATGTTTTCCAGGACAAATCTCTAAACCATATCTGTATTGTGTCTAGAATTAATCATCACTTGAATAATTTTCATTTAACATTACAACATGTTCTGAAAGATGTTATTGTCTCTAATATTGTTATGCATGAAAATAATTTCAAGTATACATTATATACTGATGCTTCTTTCAATTATTTAACTAATGAATCTGGCACTGGGCTGGTGTTTTATTCTAATTCAGGATGTTGTGAAAGAGTCAAGGGCACCTATGAAACTGGAGTGAGGGATGCAGAGGCAGGGGGAAGTATGGCTATACTAGAAGCTTTAAAACGGATCAAAAGTCATAAGTTGGACAACTTTCACCTGATTGCAGATGCTGAAGTAGTTGTTAATGAAAAAGCGGGGGTCTAACAACCACACCCAATGTTTCGATTAGCAATCTTTATGGACAACTCCGAGTTACTTTATAGAGAATCAACTAGACTCAATCAATAGAAAATATCTCAAGGAGTTATTATCTCAATCTCTCAATTTGATTTACTCAAGAAAATACAATCAGCGAGTCTTAATCAAAGAGAGATAACTTGGATGGTACCAAAGACCAATATCCAAGTGTCAATCAATTTAAATCAACAACCAATAAGGTCGGATATTCTAATTGATTGAACAACGCACAACCTGTATTATTTCAATTATATAAAAATATAACGCGGAAAAGAAATAACACCGACACCAGAATTTTGTTAATGAGGAAACCACAAATGCAGAAAAACCCCGGGGATGTATTCCAGATTAAACATACACTGTATTAAGCCATTACAGAAACTAGCCTACTCCAAATTAACTTCGGTCTGGACTGTAGTTGAACCCCAATCAATCTCACAATGATCCAAGGTACAATTATGCTCCTACGCCTTTGATCCCAGTAGGATAATGCGCACTTGATTTCCTTAGTTGATCTCACCCACAACCAAGAGTTGCTTCGACCCAAAGTCGAAGACTTTAATAAACAAATCTGTCTCACAAAAAAAAGTCTACAAGATAAATAAATTCGTCTCCCACGAATAAACCTATAATTTTTGTTCCGTCTTTTGATAAAACAAGGTGAACATGAACCAATCAATAAAACCAGACTTATATTCCCGAAGAACAGCTCAATTTAATCTATCACCTCACAATAGTATTAATCGACGCAGCGAAAAAAATATATTGTGGAATCACAAACGATGAGACGAAGATGTTTGTGATTACTTTAATATATTGCCTATTGGAGATAGAAATCTCAAGACAATTATTACAATTGTACTCGTACGATAGAAATAGAAAGATCAGATCACACAACTAAAAGAAAAGTAGTATCGGTCTGGCTTCACAATCCCAATGAAGTCTTTAAGTCGTTAACCTGGTTTTAGAAGAAGAAAACCAAAGGTTAAAGGAGAATCGACTCTAGATTAGCAAACTAGTATCACACAAAATATATGGGGATTAGGTTTCCCAATTGCTAGAGTTCTCCCTTATATAGTCTTCAAATCAGGGTTTGCAATCAATGTTAGCTTAATAACAAAGCATTCAATATTCACCGTTAGATGAAAACCTGATTAGATACAAGCTAATATTTATCAACCGTTAGATCGAAAACTTAGCTTGTTATACACACATGTACTTGAATATTTTGGGTTTGTGTAACCGTATCCAAACTTGTACATTAGTTGGTTCAACACTAGTTAGCCAAATGGTTATCCAAATGATAACTTTCATATCAACCATATTCTTCTTCACCATAACTAGTCCAAATGACTCAAATGAACTAGTTAGAGAGTTGTTCAATTGCTATGAGATCCCATGTATTACACAAGACACAATTGAAGCAAAAACGATGTGATTCACTCGAATCAATTCATGAACTATAAAGCCACGGTTTGCAATAGCATTCCTTAGTTTATTAAAATAAGTTCACAAACATCGTTCCTAGACATAACCTACTCAAGTTCGCGGACTCAAGTTAACCGGTTGGAGTTCACAAACTCCAGCAGAAATTCACGGGTCGAGAACTTCCGTCATTTCGTGGACTGAAACTAAGCTATAACTCCAGCAGAAATTCTCGGGTTTGAGAACTATGCCAGTTCGCGGACTGAGTTGACGGCTCACGTTCCGGTTTCACTTGATCAACAAAGTTTGCAAACTTCGGTTCAAGAAATAAGGACTTATACATATATGTGTTACCACAACAATGTTTATATCCTCTAATGGTTATATTGTCTAAACTCTCATTTCAATCATTGAAACATTTTCAGAGGGCGTTATATAGTTGTTTTCACAAACTATTTTTCGTCAGAGCGATTTCCAAAACATAACATGACTTTCATCACTAGGTAAAGATGAACTTGGCTAAAGTGAAAGCTTTACCAACACATATTTCGAGAAATAGATAAGTGAGATATACTCAGCTCGAAATATCATATGTGTATATTCTTAGTCTATATAGTAATATGACTTTTGTCTCAAGATATGAGATAGAGTAGATAGACTTTTGAGTGATAGATAAGTTCAAGTCTCCACATACCTTTTAGTCGATAATGATCCACCGGTTCCTTGAGTAATCCTTCGTCTTGTATGATGATCGCCATGGGGTTCTTGAGCTCAACTACACTTTTTATCCTAGTCCGAGACCTTAGCTATAATAGACTGGAAATCAAGACTTTGTAGTTTTGAACACTAACATTGAAAAACATGCTTGAGATAGCAACGCATGCGAGTTAGACCGAGCAATGCTCTAACAGTTAATTCTATCAACACTGATAATGTACAAGTCATATGGAAAAATAATAAGATCTTCCAAGAGATCAAACACATTTTATATGTTTTTAGTACTTGGAAAATCTCTCATGTTAGAAGAGATGGTAATAGTTTGGCAGATAGAATTTCTAAGAAGGTTAGAATAAATAAACTTATAGTAGAAGAGTACAAAGATTACTTTATTTGGATTGAGTCTGTTTTATCAAGGCACATTGTGCCAGAACCTCATTGAGCTTAATAAAAAATTTATTCTTATATATAAAAAAAAAAACCAGAAGTCACGAACCTAACAATACTCTTTTCTTATTCAAAGTCCAGACTACTTTCATTATAAACAATGAAGATTAGAAAATCGCCAAGTATGGTGTTTTGTTGTGATCCAATTCAAAATAAAATGATTTGGGTCTTTGCAATTCAACCTTCAAGAATATATATTTTTTTAATGTTTCTTTCTTTTCATGATTGATTTAGCCTCTTAGGGATTGATTGCTATTTGCTAGTTATAATCTCTCTTATAGAAATGGATTATTCACTTTTTTTTTTGTCTTCTAACGAGATTCAACAATTCACAAGAGGGGTCAAGATAGATTCATCAAAATATGTATTGTAATTCCCCGATGGTAGAATCGTTGGGTTTCTTAAGGATGGTAGGCACGCTAAATGTGTTGTGGCGGTGCTCTTGTGTTTTTTTTTTTTTTTTTAATTTTAGGTTTTGATTTCTTTTGCTTTTTGATCGAAGTTTAGATTTTGAAATAATCTCGGAAATTGGTTGTTTGATTTGTTTTGATGGCGGTCCACTGGTGGTGGAGTTGTTTGAGATACATGTGTAAATTTTTTGTGGCCAATGGTTAGGTGGGTAATTTGGTCCGAGTTAGGGTAATATATTAGATAGGTCCCAATTCGTGAGTCGACTACGGTTTTTTCTCTCCTCAAATCTTTTTCGTTCTCCCTCTAACAAAAATTGCAATTATCATCTTCATAGTTCATAGTTCAAATTGATACATGGGGAGTGATAGACCAACCGGGGAATTTATCTCACAAAATTTGGGGCGGGAGATTAGCAGGGGCCCACTATTTTGGTGGTGGGTCCCGTAATCATGTTTGGGGATTTCTCCCCTCGGCCTAGTTAGCAATTCGGAGTTCGGCAAATGTACGGAACGGCATACATACGGGTATCATTCGGATTTGTAAAAGCCAAGTTCGGTCAAAAATCCGGTCAACAGTTCGTGATTCGGAAGACGTACGGAACGACATACGTACGTGTATAATTCGTTTAAGAAATGTGAGTTCGGCACATAAAATTCGGCATATACAAATAATAAATTATTTAATATCCATAAGCTTAAAAGGCTAACTCGTTGTTTGGAAACCTCATGAGAAGTTACTTCTTGACTTAATTAAGTCAAAAAGCTATAAGTTAGTATGGATAGCATGTTTTAAATCAACTTATGGAAACCAAAAAGTATCTTCAAACGAAGCAAAAAATGTTTGCTTTTTGACTTCTCTAGAAGCTACTTCTCAAATTTAGGGAAAAAAAAACAAAACAAAACGGTTCTTTTACCTCTCTCTTTCCTGTATTCTCTTAGGTATCAAACTTAAACTATGTTTTCATTATTCTTCCATCTACAAGATCATCTCAGCAACATCAACTAGAGGTATTTAAAATGAAACTAGAGAAGAACAGAGATAAAACGGGATAAAACCAAAAATAATAATTATCCGATCAATTTCGTGAAGGAATCTGAGACATCAAAAATTGGTGATTTTCTATGATTTGTTGCAGTTACTTGAAATTGATCTATAGATCTCGAAGGTTAATATTCAAGTTTCACTATACTATGGGTAAGAATAATTGACGTTTAAAGATATTTTGCTGCTTGATTTTCCCCAAATATTGATTATGCTTGTGTTAGGTTATTATATCGTATCCAATACTTGATTTTGGGTGAGTAAGTTTAATGTATAAAATTAAGTTGATTAGCATAAAGGATCTTGGCTTTCGATGAGGAAGATGATCTTGTAATTTTAACAAACCAATTTCTGGTTTTCATCGTCAATTTTATTTTGAAAACACATCAATCGTCGTTATAATTTGAGATTGGGTTGTAAGTCGTTGTATTTGCATCCCGCTTTTACAAATCTTTGATCACATAAGGGATTGGGTTGTACGTTGTTGTATTATCATCCGATTTTCATTTCTGTTCACATAGGATTGCAATCTCCAAACTGTTATACAATCTTACTGATTTATCTACTTATAGAATTAAGTGATTGCCAAACTAACTTATTTGTTTTTTTACTTCTCAGAAGTACTTCCGAGAAGTCCAGAAGCATAAGTACTTGCCAAACACCCTATCAATTAGTGGGGAAATGACACCTTAAAAAATAATGTCTGAATATATATAGTGTATTTACAGAGTTATTCAACAAAAAAGTGGTTAGTACAGTGGTTTGAACCTTAGAAAAGGAGCATCAGGTCGCAACTTCGATTCCCATGAAGTAATATTTTATCCTTAGGAGAATAAAATGTGAGTTTATAATATGGGCCTTCTCGTTAGGGAGATAATGGGACCAAATGGTTTCCATTTGAAACCCACCAATTTAAGACAACTAAAGGAATCTATACAAATCGCACTGCCGAATCAATCGCGAATTATTCGGTCGATCCATATAACACGCGAATAGGTTTCCGAGTTGCATTCGAACAGACGTATTATCAGGGAACGACCTGTTCGGCTGAATTGCTAACTAGGCCCATGGGTAGGTTAATCATTTGATTCATTTCCGTTGATACATTCTGTTCCGTTGATAGATTCTATTTCTAAGCGAGGAGATAGAAAGGCAGCCGAAACGTTTAGTTCGATAAAAGAGTGGTACTGGTCTCTTTTTAAAATGGAAAAACAATCGAAAATTGCCTCTAAAAATGCAGCCCAACAATTGAAGCCACCCTAAACCCTAGAATAGAAATCGTTGAAAGTGTTGGAATTACCAGTGCCAATCCGACAGTATTAAGATATTGAACTGGTAAATTTCATCTTAGTTCTTTTAATTTCTAACAATAAGTTGTTGCACTTGCTTTAATCTTCAAGCTTAAATTTTTTCCTACCTCTATTTTCTTTGCTTTGCAAATATTTTTTGATTTTGAGCATAAAGAGACTAGCTAGAACTACTTAGACTTTTGGTTAAAGACAAGAAGACAAGAAGATACTAAACAGAAGAGAGGATGAACAGAAACTATGTTTTCTATTGACTAATTTCACACATACAATTGCTGAAGAGAGTACAATATATATACATAGAGTTCCTTGAATTACAAGGTACTTTGGTTTCCTAAAATACCTGATTTCCTAAACTGTATATTCTTGTCTTGTAAGGTACCGTGTGTTATTTCACACACGTACCATATGTTATGTTAACACCCTCCCGCAAGCGTAATGGGTTATCCTGAACCGTGAACTTGAGTCGTCAAACAGAAAAATGATCTTTGGATAGTGGTTTTGTAAATATATACGCTATTTGATCCTTAGAAGATATAAACCGGACATCAAGAAGTTTAGAGGCGACTTGGTCACGAACAAAACGATAATCAATCTCAATATGCTTTATCCTTTCATGAAAGATAGGATTGATAGTGAGATAAGTAGCACCAAGATTGTCACACCATGGGACATAAGGAGATTGAGTGGAAACACTAAGTTCGAAAAGAAGTGATTGAATCCACATAATTTCAGCAGTTGCAATCGCAAGTCCCCTATATTATACTTCAGTACTAGAACGAGATACTGTTTTCTGCTTATGAGCACTCCAAGAAATGATATTACCACCCAAGTAGATACAATAACCACTAGTAGAACGTCGATCTTCAAGAGAACCGGCCCAATCTGAATCAGTATATGCACTGAAAGATAACTTAAGGGAAGAAGATGGCCGAAGAAGTATACCAAAGGTAGACGTATTTTAGAGATAACGAAGTATATGCTTTACCAGACCCCAGCGAAAAATAGTAGGTGCATGCATAAACTGATAGACCTTATTAACAGCATACGCCAAATCAGGACGAGTAAATGTCAAGTATTGTAAAACTCCAACAATACTCCGATATTCAGTAGCATCAGTTAATAAGGGACTACGATCAGAAGAGATATCACCAAAAGTACTCAGTGGAGTTTGAATAGGTTTAACACCATCCATTTTTTCTCGAATAAGAAGATCATGAGCATACCTTTGTTGGGAAAGAAACAATCCTGAGGAAGTACGAATCGCTTCAATACCGAGAAAATAAGACAAGGAGCCAAGATATTTAATTGCAAATTCTTGTTGCAGACGATCAAGAGTTGATTTAATACCAGCAGAGTTGGAACCTGTAAAAATAATATCATCCACATACACCAACAAATAAATAGTGCCATTTGAACCATTGTAGATAAATAGAGATGAGTCACATTTAGAAGTGATAAACCCAATTTGTAGCAAAAAAGTACTGAGCCGATGGTACCATGCACGAGGAGCTTGTTTAAGACCATAGAGAGAACGATGTAACTTGCAAATGTGTGTGGGAAACCGAGAATCTACATAACCCGGTGGTTGCTTCATATATACCTCTTCTTGAAGTTCACCATGTAAGAATGCATTATGCACGTCAAGTTGATGAATATGCCAATTGGAAGATAAATCCAATGTAAGAACAATACGAATAGTGCATGGTTTAACCATCGGATTAAATGTTTCAGAAAAATCGATACCCTCTTGCTGATTATATCCTTTTGCAACCAAACGAGACTTACGATGTTCAATTTCACCATTAGACTTTCGTTTGATATGAAATACCCATTTACATCCAATAACATTCATAGAAGGATCATATGGTACTAAAGTTCAAGTACCATTTCGAAGTAATGCATTAATTTCATCATCCGAGGAAACACGCCAGTATGGATCTTTATGAGCTTCACAATGGAAGTTGGTTCACGAAGAGAATCACATACCAGAGCATATTTGGAGGCACTTAGAACTTTATAGGATGGTTTAAAGATTCCATCTTTAGCCCTTGTTACCATCGGATGAGTACCAAGAGTGGGTGCAGGGTCGGAGCTTGAAACTGTTGTGGTAGTGGATGTAGGGTCCAAGCTTGAAACTGTGGTTGTAGTGGATACAAAAGCTGGCGTAGTACTGAAGACCGGTGCAGAGTCCGAGGCGGAAGCTGATGCTATAGGAGACATGGAGGAAGATGATGTTGTAGGAGACATGGCAGAAGGTGGTGAACTCGGCATGGTTGTTGTAACAAGAGCATCATCCATATTACCTAATGGCCCATGGCTAGGAGACAAAGTAGCAATAACTAAATCGGACAGAACAACTGGTGATACAGGTTCAGTAATAGACTGTGGCAGCGGAAACAATGGTGATGAAACCGCTAAGGATGGAGAAGTATTTACCTGTGAAGAGATCGACGCCGGTGAAGGTGCGAAGGCAAAGGGGAAGGTAGTCTCATCAAAAACAACATGACGACTGACATATATACGACCCGTAGGAATATGAAGACACTTGTAGCCCTTTTGAGATGGACTATAACCTATAAACACACATGGAGAGGAAAGATGCTCCATTTTGTGATAATGATACGGACGTAGGTGAGGATAACACAAACAACCAAACACACGAAGAGAAGTGTAATCCGGTGGAACACCAAAAAGAGCTTCATATGGAGATGAATTATTGATTGAAGTTGAAGGAACATGATTCATTAGATAACAAGTAGTGAAAAACGAATCATACCAATATGAGGATGGTAATGAAGCCATGTTGAGAATTGTAAGCCCAGTTTCACGAATATGCCGATGACGACGTTCCACTAAACCATTTTGTTCGGAGGTATGTGGACAAGAAATCTATGAAAAATGCCCAGTTGCTGAAGATGCGAAGTAAGTTTACGATACTCAAGAGCATTATCAGATTGATTTTTTTTAATTTTTCGATTTAAGAGATTTGCAACATGCTTTTGAAACAAAAAGAATATAGAAAAGACATCAAACTTTTGAGACATAGGAAACATCCAAGTAAAACGACTAAACGCATCAATAAAAATAATATAATATTTGTATCCCTCATTAGATAAAACATGAGATGGTCCCCAAACATCGGAGACAATTAAATCTAACAGATTCAAATAAGTAGTCTTAATAGGATTGAAAGGTAACTTATGACTCCTATGTTCATGACAAGATGAACAAAACTTAAAAGTCTGACTAGAAACCAGAAGTGAAAAATGAGAAATAACTTTGGGATGTGCGCATCATTGGATGTCCCAATCTAAAGTGCCAGTCTTGTAGACTAGCACGTTCTCACTGTTGGAGACTTAGACGAATCATCAAGTTAATAGAGACCACCCCTCCTACTGCCACGAAGAAGGACCTTCCTGGTACATTGATCCTTCACAAGACAAAAATTTGGATGAAATTCAAATAAGACATTATTATTGGTAGTAAGATGAGAAACAGATAAGAGATTATGAGAGATTTTTGCTGCAAAAAGAACATTACGAAGCTGCAACTTACAATTGGGAGTTCCTAAAATAGAGGAACCAACATTAGAAATTGGTATAGAAGCACCATTACCCATCTGTATTTGATCAGGACCATTATACTCGGTTGAAAACTGAAGATGAGAGAGATCATTTTTTGTATGATCGGTAGCACCACTGTCAGGAGTCCATGGAGGAGTTGGCAATAAAATATTTTGAGCAGTATATGCACGCAGTGCGGAAGCTGGTGGTTGGCGACGCGGAGGACGAAAGCCACGATCAAACCGGTTCCAACAGTCTGGTGCTTCATGATTGGGACGACCACAAAGCTAACAAGGAGGCTCATACCGGTTGAGTTGGGATGAAGAAGTTGAAATACGAGAGTTGTTGTAGTTGTTTTTCAAAAATATGTTAGACATAGACGAGTTGGGCCTAGCTGAGTTTTCTGAGTTTCCTACATAGTTGGGCCGAGCTGAGTGTGCTGCAGAGTTGGGCCGAGCTGATGCCAAGACGGATTGACTGGAGCAAGAATTGTAGAAGCGAGATGAAGTTGAAGGCGCTCCACAAGTTTGTGCAGCAACGTTGGCTACAGGCTGTGCATGTAGTGTTTTCTCCTGATGCTCGATACGTAACTCAAAATTTAAGAGAAATGTGAGAAAATCTTCAATAGTTAGAGAACTCATCGTGGTTGTCAAGGATGTAACAATAGCATCATACGAATCGTCAAGACCAGCAAGAAGACAGTGGAGAAACTCTTTGTCGGTAACCGTTGTATTGGCAGCAACAAGACTATCCACTAAGTTACGAGCATGACTGATATATTCTCGCATGGTTTTTGACCCTTTTTTTAAGAGCACAGAGCTCACAGTGAAGATGATGAATTTGTGCATCAGATTTAGAGGCATATTGAGCTTCAAGAGAGTCCCAGATTGCTTTGGAAGTTGTGAGACGATGAACATGATGAAAAACAGCAAGTGTAAGAGATGATAACAACCAACTTACTAGAATTTTATCTTGTTTTATCCAAGAGAGAAACTCCGGTATAGGGACCGCACCATCAACAGGAGACGCTGGACAAGGTGTTGTGCCAGTAATATGACCATCTAGATCGTAACCTTGGAAATACGGTAGGAACTGAGCGCACCACAACGAGTAATTGGTTTCATCCAATTTGACGGTGATGATGTGATGAGGTTGAGAAAATTTTACAGACGACATAACAGACGAATGTAAAGAAGAGACAGTCGAGTTGATAACAACGGAGGTGGTTGAAGGTTCAGTTGACATGATGTAGGATTTGAAGGTAGTTGATGAAAATAGGGTGAAAAGGGACCTAAACCTAGCTGATACCAAGCTAGAACTACTTAGACTTTTGGTTAAAGACAAGAAGATAAGAAGATACTAAACAGAAGAGAGGATGAACATAAACTATGTTTTCTATTGATTAATTTCACACATACAATTGCTGAAAAAAGTACAATATATATACATAGCTTGAATTATAAGGTACTTTGGTTTCCTAAAATACCTGATTTCCTAAACTGTATATTCTTGTCTTGTAAGGTACCGTGTGTTATTTCACACACATATCATATGTTGTGTTAACAAGACTTGTTCTGAGACCACACATTTTTAATCTATGAGATACCCTATTTGAATTGTTAGAATCTGCAAGTCAAATCATTAATTTTGCGCAATCATAGCTACCGAATTTGTAGTGGTAAGACCTCTAGGAACTTTCAATCATAGCTTCAGAATTGTGCAAGAAAACCAAGCAATAGAGTGACAGAAGCTTGACGAGGGTAGACCTAGACAGATGCATGATGCATTTGTTTCTCTATTTTGGTTCTCAGTTCTCATTTTAGTTCTGCTGTAATATGGGGCAAATGTATTAGCTCAAATATTTGTTTCAGATTTCTCCAGAACTTACCTCCCAAATCAAAGTCGGGTTTAGGCAGTAGCCGGAGCAATTTGTTCTCCGTGACTACCACCAAAACAACACACAAAGAGGATAGAAAGATTAAGTTTTAAACCAGTTTGCTAATTTGTGTTAGGAATTTTAGATTTAGTCTTTCGTTTGACTCATCAAAAATCTCTATTCTTGTAGGTCTATGTTAGGGAACCATCAGCTCCTTTCATTTAAACTGCGGAAATAGTTGAGAGATTTCAATCTAACATAAAGGTTACAAGGCCGCATTTCAAGAATAGTTCTGTTTCGCATGTAACCAATCGGTTCCTTTTCGTAATTCATCATCAAGTTACATTAATAAGAACTTACAATCCAGGATGATGTAGCTTCACTTCTTCAGAAGAAGCCTACACTCACTCTGACCAGGCCCATGTGACCTGACTTTGAAACAGGTAACTGCGTCCACCCATACAAAGTGAAAAGCTCTGCAGAGCTTGAGGGAGAGATGATGGCGAATATCCCAAATTTCAAGGCCAGGCCCGTAAGCAAGAAGATCCTGGAAGCTCTTACTTTACTTGCATTACCAAGAAGTACTCCTCATCTACCGGAGTTTCAGGTTCATCTTTGTTTGAACTTGATGGTAAAGGGCTAAGATTATATGGTTCCTTGTAATAGCGAAATTGTTTATTTTTTCAGGAATTTTATTTGAAAACATTGGAGAGGGCTAATCAACATGCTGAAACTTCAACTGAATCTTCACATCAGGTGGTTAATCTTCTAGTACTTACTCGAATATCATTGTTCAATTGTTGTTATTTAGGTCTCTCATGTACATTGTCAGGTCGGCAATGATCTCAACAGCTTTTATTGGTAAAGAACTTTGCATCCTCAAAGATGTGTGTACCCCAGTATCTCCTCCAGATTGGTCTCAATGCTGCATAGGATGGTGAACATTCTAACTCAAAAGTTTCTGATTATAATCTCAACACATGCCTTTCATCTCTTCTAAACTCCCTTCTCCAGATTATGAAATAGTTTCCCTTGTACTTCAGATATTAATAGGGAATTTCTGGATATAAACAAGGCAATGCGAAAGATGATGTATTGAATCATGGTAGGTTGAAGGAGGGTGAGCATCCAACTAAAGAGGGGAAATGGTTAGCTATGACTATGAGAGCTTGTAATCGTGCGGACTTGCCAGTCCGACTGGGGCATATTCATATTGCAAGAAGATGGACGGCAATTGCCTTGGCCTGGCCCAACGCACACAAGGAATGAGTTTGCAAAGAAATTTTAATGACCAAGACTATGCTGATAACTGTAGGACTCAACCTGACAACCTGTGTTCTTATTACTTGAATATAGTGAATTACTTTCGAACTTAAATGATACTCAAAAGGCTCCTGGAATTGAAATTGCTCACATGTTGTTGGTTATCGGCTTATTGTTACAACATAGAGAATTCCTTTTTACATTTTGGATAAGCAAAATCGTCGAAACAAGCTATAATGAGTTTCAGTGCTAATAATATACTGTTATATCAAATACCTTGCTTTCAAGAGACAATTAATGAAGAGATAAATCAACAAGTTTGAACATTGAATTTCAGTTTAGTAACTTCAAATATAAAATAACAACAACTAAATACATCAAAATCCTTCCAAAACTGCTCCTTCCTCACTTGAGTGCTTTTTAGTCAATAAGTGGAGGCAGTTGTTGCTCAACATCGAAATCTTTGAATAACTTGGTGAACTCCTCCATATCATTATCACCAAACGTAATATTAGAAAACCATGATGAATCAACAAGCAAGATTCTACGAGGTTATTGCGAATTCGTAGTTGAAGAAAAAACACAGGCAAATGAAGAATCGCCTCAAATGACCAAATTGTTCCAAATGATAAAGCAATCAGCTAGACGCACTAACACAAAAAAAAAAAATCTAGACCGAGAAGTTTAAGGCCTAAAGAAAATGCATCGGTTCCAAAAAGTTGAGTAAAATCAATGGCTTTTATATGCTAACGGAAAACAAGCACAACTTTATTATGGATTTGAGTAAATAAGAGGGTACTCGTAACCTTTTTTTTTTTTTTTGGGTCTTGTTAACTTGTATACCCGTATACATGTTAAGGTTCATTAAAACAACAATATTTTGCATGGAAACAAGATTTATTTGTTTTATTGTATTGAAAATATCAATTATTTACATTGGGAACATAAATTGTTGTTTTTAGTGTAAGAAAAACAAATTTTTAGTAGAATAAGACAAAAAAACACAATTTCCAAAGAAATAAAATAATTATTTATTAAACCTTAACATGTATACGTATATACAAGTTAACAAAAACCTTTTTTTTTTTTTAAGAGATCATTATAGAGGATTATCCAAAATGTCGGTTTTCCTTATCTCATTTAAGTTAATCGAGATATTGGATTCTCCCAACATATTGTTAGACCCATTGACAGAATATAAAGTTATACATGAATTTGAAAAATGAAAATTTGATAACAAAACAGAGTTTAAAAAGTCCAGTATCTGTAGCCATTGTTGTTTGTGTATTCCCATTTTGCGTGCCTCCTTAGCCAAGATATCAACTACCTCATTGCATTTCCTATTCTTAAATAAAAATTCTCATAAGACTGTAATATCTTCACTGCCTCTGAAACCATTGTCTGGTTTCTCCAAAAAAATGTTACTTGGCTTTCCGTGAGCATATAGTAGTAGTCTCTGACAATCCCCTTCTACCCAAAAGCTTTGTATGTCCATGCTCTTTGCCCAACTAGCTCTTTCCAGTAAGCTCAAAGCCTCTGCTTCTTCTGTAGTGGAGGCATTGAAGGACGCAGTTGTAGCTTGGATAGCTCCACCTGTATCAGAACGAAAAATTATACCATAGCCAACATGTGAACAAGAATTAATCCAAGAGGCATCAAAATTAGTTTTGATTGGTTTGTTAGAGGATCGTCCTTTATCATAAATATCTTTTTGCCTTTGTGGGGCAATGACAGAGTTTGCTCCCTGATTCAAATTTTCGGCCAATTGTTTCAGAGGAGACCAAAAGTTCAAGTGTCTCGGGACAGCTAAAGATAGTTGAATGCTTGTGGTAGATTTGGATTAAAAGATTTTGCAACACCTTTCCTTCCGAATCAACCAGCATTTTCCATTTCAATGCTTGTAAACACCCCTGCAATCCAGTTAGAGTACATTTGTGAAAAAGAGAAATAACTATTTGTTTGTACTATGAGTAAAAATACCACATATTGGGCCAGAATATTGTTTTTGGGCCACTATTCTGCTGCCACCATCCTACCCACTGAAGTAGCTACCAGCAAGTCCAGTGCTCCATGAAGTCAACGCCCGGTCAATGGCCAAGGTCAACGCCCGGTCAATGGAAAAAGTCAACCGTCGGTCAACTATCAAAGCCAAATTTCCAGTCGCGCTTCTAGACAGTTTTCGTCAATGTTTCCAGCGATGCTGGAAACCAGTTCCCAGCCATGACCCCCTATGATGCTCTCCGGCCATGTCCCCCGGTGATGCTCTCCGGCCATGTCCCCCGGCCAAGTCCGCCGGCCATGTTTCCCAGCCTTGTGCATAGGCGAAGTCCTCCATGCAGATTGCCAGCAGTGCATCGAGCCAGTTTGCATCCAGATCGCCAGTAGTGCTGCAAACTAGTTTCCATCCTTGTTGCTAGTCGTGCTATCATCCAGTCTCCATCCATGTCGCCAACCATCCAGTCTCCAACCATGTCTCCAGTCAAGCTAGTCTTCCAGCGGGTCATACCATTCAAAGATTGACGGTCGCAGTCAAACAGCATAAATGAGGCATGCAGAATTAATACAGGGAGGCATGCAGGAATAATTAATGTCAGGAGCCATGCAAGGAAGATTAATGTCAGGAGCCATGCAGGGCAGATTAATGCTAGGAGGCATGCATGGCAAGTCAATAGGCATGCAAGGAAGATTGATACAATTTATGCCAGGAGGCATGCAGGGAAAGTGAAGACCATTTATGTTTACCTCGCGATTAGGGTAAGATATAATTCTCCACTGTATAAATGAAGGGAATTATAACCCTAAAGGAGGGAAAAAAGATGCTAGCTAATACAGAAAAAATCCATTATAATTCTGATATCAATAAAACATCACTCCCCAAAGGGATTCGTCCGTGGATGTAGGCAAAACTTGCCGAACTACGTAAAATTCGCGTCTCTCATCTTTATGCTTGTTTCATGTTTTTAACCATGTTTTCTTCATCATCATCAAAATCATTGTGCTTAGTGTCTGGAAATATTTCTGGGTACAAACATTGGCGCCGACTAAGGGGAATACGAGAAAAGGAATCGTGCTTTCCCGTTGAGAAAAGTAGTACAAAAAACCTCAAGATCGTGTTCATGAAAAAGCAGTTTGAACGATGTCCAAAACACTGTTGCGGTCCAGTTGATCGAAATTGCTGAAGTCTAGTTTGATCGCAACTATTGCAGTCCAGCTGACCGCAGCTGTTGCATACAAGATAATCGCAGTTACTGCAGTTCAGTTAATCGTAAATGCTGCAGTCCAGATTCACAGTTCGATATTTGCTGAAGCTATTACCTTCTGAAACCACTAAAACTGCATCACTACAAAGTCTGATGAAGCTGTTGCCAGGACGTTCGGCCCGCCACAAAAGATGGAGAGAAAACACCATCAAAACTGTTGCAGGATATTCGATCCGCAACATGTTAAAATCCAGAGTTCGAAGAATTTGCTTCCCTGATAACGCAATGTCCACATATTTGAGTTTATAAGATATCAAAATCGCTATTGTGAAGTTCGCAGGGTTGTCTAGTTGCCTACATATCTAGGTGCTTGCAAACCCTAGAGAAAACCTCCAAAAAAGCATCACAAAAGGTTCCAGAAAAGACCACAAAAGAGTAGCAGAATCGTGGAGGAAAAGTTCAGAATAAAAGACCATAGTTTCCAAATGTTTCAAAAGGTCCGAGTGTGGCAGAAATTTCAAGACTAAAAGATCACAGTCCAGAAAAGCGTTGCAGAATGTTAAAAAAAAATAAAATAAAACGACGACCAACCTCGGCGGCCTCGCCAGCGGCCATACCAATTTCCGTCCGACGTCAGCACTTTCAACTAATGGATATTTACGCCCCAAGCAAAGCCAACATGAGACGAGCACCAGTAAGCCGAGCCAAGCCGGAGAGGATTTTTGCGCCCCATCTATTTTCTTCTTCTGATTTTTATGCCCCACTGTGGGCTTACTATTCTAATTGGGCTTGGTCTTCAATTTTGTTTTTATTGATATCTCCTTCATATGACGTCCGAATTCGATGATATTTACCTCGTTGCGATCGTATTTTGATATCCTACATCATGAAGGTAAAATTTCTTCATTTGGAGGAGAATATATTTGGAGCAACTACATCATCAACATTTTTGGAGCAAAGCCATTAAAAAATGGATCATGTCATCAACATCTTAAAGCCACATCGTCAACCGGGTACCAAGTCAGCTAGCGCCAAACCATATCATTTGTCACATTAGTAATTTTCTACCATGTGATGTTCCATGTCAGTAAAAAACACTTCACTCCTGCCCCGTCAGCAATCTATCCACCCGGCTTACTCCACATGCAATTTTGTTTCATCGATAACTTCTTCTTCGTGAATCCAAATTGAGTGGTTTTCCCACTATTGAGATCATATGTCAATTTCCAACATCATGGAGGTAGAATTTCAACATTCGAATAATTTTTTTTATTTTTAATTTGGTGCGGCGACATTGAAAAAAAAACGCATTTAATCACCAATTGAATCCATTATGAAATCCTCGAAGTTCGATATTTTCTCGATTTATGACCACAACATGCCCATAAGAAAATTTCGTGAATTCGGTGTTGATCCTCGAACCTCAACACGCTCATATACGGTGTTGAACATAACTATTACAGTCCAGATAATCGAACAGATGTAGTCCAGTTTCTCAGCAACAACTGCAGTCCAGTTGATCGAACTGTTGCAGTCCTTTTTTTTGCATAACTTCTATAGTCCAGTTGATGGAACTGCTGTAATCCAGTTTCTCAGTAACATCTGCAGTCTAGTTGATCTAACTGTTGCAGTCCTTTTTTCGCATAACTGCTACAGTCCAGTTGATCAAACTGTTGTAGTCCATTTTCTTAGCAACAACTGCAGTCCATTTGATCGAACTGTTGCACTCCATTTTCGCATAATCGCCACAGTCCAGTTGATCGCAACTGCTGCAGATAAGTTTTACTCATAATTATTACATTCCAGTTGATTGCAGCTGTTGTAGTCTAACTCCACGACAACCATCTGCAATCCAGTTTTGATTCAACTGGTGCACTTAACTACCACAAACAAGTTCAGTTGCTATGATAATCCATGACGCGAACCATAAGCCGTCATCACCAAACCGAGACGCTAAGCCAAATGCACCAGACATAGTTTCCACTACAGAGCAAATAAGTTCGAGCAATCTGCTTCAGCGTTACGTCGTCATGAAGATACCCCCGATTCATCGTGAAGTTACCCCCGATTCACCAGAATAGTATCTGCATAATTCCACCTCTCACTCACATCATGACGTCATATCTCACATAACGTTATAACATCATCGTGAATTCCAAGTCATCTTCGGCGTCGCCAGCATCCGTTCAAAAGTCATTAAGATAAGTCAAGCCGTTACACCAAGCCGACGCCGAAAAACACGATGTTCTTTCAACCGAGCCACGTGCACCTAAGACAAAATTCCACGACATAGTCGCCTGAACAGAACCAACATCTTTTGGATGTTTCCTCTACACAATTTCTGCAGAATTTCAGCCCAAGACTAAGCGTGAGCTAAGATAAAGTAGACTTGAGATTTCCGACCTATTCATTAATTTCATTCTATCAGACTCATTGGTTGTAGTTCAATGGAAGATTCAGGATTTGGACCAAACCTATTCAACTAGTCCAGTTATCACATTGTCAGCAGAAAATCAACCGTCACATCCGCTCCTTTTCCATTCATCAGCATCACATTAGCGATCAAGTCGATTGACTCAGCAATTTTTGGTTCATCACGTTCGACAATATGGAGGCAAAAATTGTTGTGTTTCGAAAAATTTAATTTGAGGCATGGTATGGCTACATCAAAAACGGTCATCAACCAACGTCAAGTGAAAACTCCATTTCTTCTCCAAGTCCACAACATGATATGTGTCCAAAGTTCAGGGAATTGTTTTCTACAACGTCCTTGAGGTTACAGCTCGTTGTGATTTTTGTCTCAACAGTTCATCGACAGCATGATCGATCTTGAACAACTCGTTTGATTTTCCATTTCAGAGGAATTATTTCCTAAAAAGTTTTAGCAACATGCAGTTCGACAATCATCTCCACTGGGAAACATCAGCATAGACAGTAGACGTCATAAGCACCACATACACGGACTCACAATAATACTTCTCATAAGGTACGAAATATTTTCGCATCTTTTCATATAATCATGCATAATTTTGTTCAATGGGACACCTACAGTATGGCGAGCGTTTTCGCATGCCATGGCATGTGGAAATGCACACATCTCACCTCTGCGCGCATTTGAGATAGTGGGATTGCCCCCTGCGCGAATTACAGATAGCCGACAAACCTTCAACCTCATTCCATGCGTGAGCAAGATGCAGCAAGGAAGTTCACCCTTGTGTGAGCATTAAGCATCATGACAATGGATGTCTTCTAGGGGAGAGTTGCATATCACTTCAACGTGGATGACCATCACTAGGGGGCGAGATATGTAACACCTCATTGTATAAAGTAACTCTTTTGGGGCAAGTTGTGTAACACTTCACACACTTGGGGGCAAGTTGCGTAATACTCCACACACTTGGGGGAAAGTTACGTCGCACCTAAATGCGATGAAAAATTCAACCGCTGAAAACCTGAACTTCTTAATCCTACAACGAGTTATAAGATTAAGAGGGGGCGAGTACACCCTAATATTTTGACGTAATTATTATAAATGGTAACGTTAATAACTTCTATAGTTAAGTTGATCGAACTGCTGTAGTCCAATTCCTAAGCAACTGATGCACTCAGTTGGATGCAACTGATGCAGTCCAGTTTTGCTCATCAATTCTGTAATCAGTTGGACACAACTGATGCAGTTTGGTTTTATTTGTGACTGTTACACTCAGGTTTATCGAACTGTTTTAGTCCAATTCCTCAGCAGCTGTTGCAGTCCAGCTGATCGAAGCTGCTCCAGTCTGCCAATGGGTCATACCATTCAAAGCTTGATAGTCGCAGTCAAACAGCAGAAATGAGGCATGCAGAATTAATACAGGGAGGCATGCAGGACAAATTAATGCCAGGAGCCATGCAGGGAAGATTAATTTCAGGAGACATGCAGGGTAGATTAATGCCATAATACATGAAGGGAAAGTCAATAGGCATGGAAGGTAGATTGATACAATTTATGCTAGGAGGCATGCAGGGAAAGTGAAAACCATTTATGCTTACCTCGCGACTAGGGTAAGAGCTAATTCGCCACTGTATAAATGAGGGGAATTATAACTCTAAAAGAGGGGAAAAAAGAGGCTAGCTAATGCTGAAAAAATCCATTGTAATTCTGATATCAATAAAACATCACTCCCCAAGGGGATTCGTTCTTGGATGTAGGCAAAACTTGCCGAACCACGTAAAATTCGCGTCTCTCATCTTTATGCATGTTTCATGTTTTTAACCTTGTTTTCTTCATCATCACCAAAATCATCGTGTTTAGTGCCTGAAAATATTTCTGGGTACAAACACTATCATTATTAGAGTTTAGCCCTACCACTGGAGGTAACATCGAAACAGATTTAACATAAGGGAATTCAAAGAATATATGTTTCAGTGATTCACATTCATGGTCACAGAAGATGCATTTCATATCAATATCTTTCATAAGTTGTCCTAATTTTTTCCTAACAAGCAATGCATTATATATACACTAGAAATACACCGTGTCGTAACGTCACGCGTTATAACATTTATCTTCTTCTATCATGATGAACCCTGAACCTAACTAAATTACCTATAATATGGTGTTAATGTTCAATAAAATAGATTAAAAAAAGGGTTTATCTAATTTAATTGTTGCTTCTACTGAAAATATAGTTGGCCTTTAATATATTCTCAAAATATGGTTAGGCTGAATCTCACACATTTCGTAGTAGTATTTTATGATATTTATTTTAGGATTAATTAGGATGGTATGTACATGTATATGCAATTACATATCCTTCCGCTTTCCCTATCATTCCAAAATAAAAATGTGAAAAATTTGAAGAAAAAAAAAAAGGTCCGCACAGAAGGTATTAAAATAAGTACAATATTTCAGCCCAAAATATATGCGAGTATATATTTTCTGTCTCCTAAAAATATGGCTTTCACAAAACTAATAACTTCCCTCAAATATTCATCGATCCCCGCTACGTCTTTGGTTTTCACTTCGGATAAGTTAGTGAAACCCTTCAAATTTTCAGGTGATTCAGATCAACTGAATGGATTTTAAATCCAGTTCTTTGATTTTTCATCTCATATCTACTTTTTTTTCTTGGAAATGGCGATTTAGTGATTTCATATATCAGGTTTGTGGTGTGTACGATGTCAAGGAGAAAACATGTAAAACATGTAACTATGATTCTTTGTACATGTTTATTAATTGAAGGGTTTGATTCATAGGAATGTAAATGTTGGTTATGATTTTTTGCGCCAAACGTCTTCACATCACCAAGTCATTTACAAACAATTTTGTGCTTTGATTTGTTTCTTTATTTCTAGGTATGCTATAGAATTTTGTTATTTATAATTGATTTGTAAATTATTTTTCTTTTTAATGAATGATTTAAAAAAAAAACTCGTTATCATGAATTTTCTTTATAATTGGTTTTTTATGCACAATCCTTCAGTGGCCGGAGAATAACTTAGTTTTCATTTAATTTTGTGGAATAAAATTAATTTTTCTATTGTTTATTTTGAGAAACTAATTGGTTACTCATTTCTTTATTTATTTGTAGATGTAGAATACAATGAAAAAAATAGAATAATGACATAATTAAAACCAAAAGTCTGAATCATTTTTGTTTAATTGAATTGAATTTTCATTTATGATCCTAACTATGACATAATCCAATTAATGTATATTCATAATGATTATATGTTACAACTCTTGCATCTGTCAGATGTTTTTCGCTAAGATGAGATTGGGATGGTCGGATGTAGCATTTGTTGCTCAAAATGTTATCCGACCGTCCAAAGCTCAAAACCCCCTCATGTTTTGTATTATGGACTAGAAATAACCTGTGACGTAACGGCACGACATGAGGCTAACATAGAGCTCTAGTAAATATCTAATAAAAATATATTAAAAAAACGTAATTCAACATTATCTAATTAACGATTATAATTAATTGGTAATTCAACATGTATTTAATTAAGTTTCAAAATCTTGTTAGGCTGAGCTCCACACATAAGAACTTATGATCCTGAAAGATTGATAAATAATTTTGAAAGTTGGTTCAAAGTGCTGTCGATTTATGATTAATTATTGAAATTAAATTTTGCCAAGTTGTTTTATCGTGTTATATTATTTTATTTTTGACGACCAAAACCAAAACAGCATATGCTCGATCAAACTTGGATTAATATACAATATCTCTAAGACTGTATCATCGATCCATTTAACAACCCTTTGCATTTTAATACCAATTCATCTTACTAAATAAAAATAATGTAAGTAGTAGCTATCTAGTTTATTTGATAAAGAGTTCTTAGGTGTTGTTAATTTTATCAACGACGGACTTAGGAATTTTGTTCAATGGGGTCACACTTATCACTTCCCCTTAAAAGTTTTATTAGTAGGCTACAATTATGAGTTTAAGTGGGGTCAATCGTATGATTTATATCTAAAATTTCTCTTTAAACATGGAGTTGAGTGGGGTCGGCATACTCCATTATGGGTCTGCCACTGAATTTTATTTTGAAAAATAACTTTTTGATCCACCCCTGATTTCTTCCTATAAAAAAATGAGGGAGGGCTAACATGATCAGTAGAAAAATTCCTACCAAAAGTATTCTACTTGATTGGCAAAGCTTGACTAATTTTTGTAAAAAGATAATAATAAATTGTATTTTGTTTATAACCATAAAATATATAAAAAATACTCTTAAAATAAATTCGTATTGCATTTATTTTATTTAAATGAAGAATTCAGTCAATGTACATTCATAATGTATATTGTGAATTTTATAACCCTAATTATGATATAACCAATCAGTTTAAATTCATTACAAAAGAGGTTACAACTTTTATAGCCGTCAGATGTCTTTGACTGGGATGAGACTGGAATGGTCGGATGCAATGTTTGTCTCTCAAAATTCTATTCATCCGTCCAAGATAAAAAAAAAAAAACCCTTCTGTTTTGTATCATAGATTTCCACAAGAATTTTTTTATTTTCTGTGAGATGTTTAGCTTCCAAAATGATTTCCAGAAAGATGTATTGTCAGTCTTTGCAATATTCATATGTGGATTTTTTTAAGCTTTTGATACATGGATTTGACAATAAAGTTACCATTATTAGTAAGTAACCATCTTAGTCTATCATTTTTCAGTATTCCATTTGTATTACTGAAGATTCTAATGGTTAGAATCCTTTCAGCAATTTCAGCTAGAAAGTTACTTCTAACCTTCCTTTCATTCCACTTTTTCGTATTTTAGTCCAACAACTCAGATACAAGTGTTAAGAGATCTAGTTGAGTACCACATTAAGATAGGAGATTCTTTTCCATAACTGGTATCCATTTGTCAGTACAAATTTGAATTGACTTGCCGTCACCTACCTCCCAGTAACTGAATTTGCGGATCAAAGATACGCCCTGTAGAATGCATCTTCATATCCAAGAAGCATTATAATGTTTATTGGAATGAAAAATAGTTGTACTTCTAAAATATTTAGCCTTTAAAATAGATCCTAAGAGAGTGTCATGTTGAGTTGCTATTCTCTACGCTAATTTAGCAATTATTGCCTTATTCATTTTGTTTGCTTCTTTAAAATCTAAACCTCCTAATTCAATAGGTTCACAAATAAAATCCCAATTTCTAGGATAAAAACCTTTTGGAGTTTTGCTGTTTACCCCACAAAAAGTCCCTTTGGAGGGCGTTTATTTTATTAGTTATTTTCAAGGGGAGAGAGAAACACCCTATATAGTAAATTGGCATACTGGGCATGCCAGATTTGATTAGAATCTTTTTACTAGCTTGAACCAAGCTTGCACCATTCCAACTTTGAACTATGTTTTCCATAGTAGTGACAATTTTATCTAAAGTTCTTATTTTTTATCTATCTAAGAAGGTGCTCCAAGGTAAGAGCAAGTAATGCTAATTTTCTTTATTTTCCAAAGTCTGATCATGATTCTTTGATTTTTAAAATGCATTTTTTTACTAAAAAAATATGCCTAATTTTGAAAATTTATGAGCTGGACAGAAAAGATTTTTGCAGATAACAATACTCGCTTTGGAAAATAGCAGACAGTTGTCAGCGAAAATCAAATGGGAAATTGGGAGACTATGCCTAGAGATTTTTATGACAATTATGTGTTTGGTTTTGTCCCTAGTTGTGAGAAGTCTTGAGAAAAAATCCATACATATTAGGAAAAGATAAGGAGATATTGGATCTCCTTTCCTCAAACCTCTAGTAGGAGTGAAGAATTTACCAGGTGTGTCATCAGTAAGACTGCAATGGAAGCAGTAGATACACATTGGTGTATTAAGATGCACCAGTCTTCACTATAACCAAAAGCAGATAAAGTTTCTATCAAAAAGTTCCAATTGAATATGTGAAATGACTTTGACATGTCGATATTTATACATATACCTCCATTTTTGTTTTCATTTTCTTTAGTGAATATACAACTTCGTGGGCTACTATATGCTATTTGTATGGAGGATAAAAAAAACAGACTGGATGGGTGAAATAATTTTTTCTATGTGTACTTTTAGTTTATTTCCTAAGTCTGGTTCTTATGGAGGAGGAAAAGCCTCAAGTTTTCCATTTTTGCACTCACTATGGGAATGGCAAAGTGAAAAATTTGGTAGAGAGTCAAACGCCAGCGGTTTACACTCGGTCGCCAGCTACATCTTATCCAACGGTCATCAATTCATCACCATACAAATATAATATCCAATTTTATTTCGACGCACAATGTTTCTTCAATATTCATTCTTTCACTCCACAAATCCAATATGTCAGTGCGAGGTCGCAGACTTAGCTTAGCTGAAGATAAATGCATTTGCAGGAATTATGTTCTTATTATATAAGATATGGTCAATGGTGCACAACAATAACAACTTACTATATGGAAAAACATATTTCAGAGATATCAAGAAGAAATATTGAACCTTAATAATCGAGATGCATATTATTAGTGTCATCGCTTCCAAGTAATCAGCAATGATGTGATATTGTTTGTTGTTGCGCTTATTGAAGGAAATCGAAACCGAGTAAATGGTCAAAAAGAATTTAATGTGGATCAAATGTGGCGGGTTTAATGGCGCAGCAAAGTCGGAAAATATTTTGAATTCGATAGTTTTTATCATATCTTGAGAGTGTTTCCCAAATATGATGCATTTAGATTAACATTTGTATGATGCATTTAATCAAGATTTAAAGTTATTATCCAATTTTAATTAAGTTAAGTTTAATTTTAAGATAGTATTAAGATATAAACTAGTGAATCTTTCATTAAGTTTGATAATCTAATTTTTCGAATTTTAATTTATATCAGTGCCTCTTTGATAAATCTAGATAATAAGGTATAAAAATACATTCATAATTTATAATAAAGACTTTAAAAATAAAAATTAGGGACAATTTTCTTCATGTTGTTTATCTTATTCATTTCACCAAATTTCCAATCAATGTGCTCACGAACAGAGTTTCCTTTGTTTACCTTCTTATTTGCCTTCAAATTTTCCTTGCCTTGAACTTTTCTTTGTCTTATTTTAGTTGGAGGTTTGATTTGGTTAATATCCAAAACTTGTAGACTTCTTTGGTTTTTACCTATTTCTTTATAACTGTCACATATCTTACTAATAACGTCTTCAAGCACCACTCCCAAAAAATCAAGTTGGGTAGCCAAGTCTTGCTGGGATTCAAACTTTTCCATTTGAATTATTTTGGAAGAAAAGATAGAAAAAATTTGGGTAACATTTTGGTGTAAATTATGTGTTTCAATTTCGCATTTTTATAACAATAGAGAATGACCCATTGGAGGTTCAAAATCCACCTTATGGTAGAGACTATTGAAAACGCGAGGGTACAACAACCATACCCAACTATTTCGTTCGGCAATCCGTATGTACTAAAATCCAATATAATTCCAAGAGTATCAACTTAATGAAACTCAATCAAGAAGATATCAAAGAGCTTTATCTCTTTCTCAACACAATCAATAAATTAAACATATATGAATTCGTGAACCTAATTGGTATGAGAATAACTCGGATGGTACCAAAGACCAATGTCCGAGTGTCACTTAATTTATATCCAACAAACAAGGTCAGATTTATCAATTGTGATTGAACAATGCACAACATGTGATATTTCAATTATATAAAGAAAATACAATGCAAAAAATAAATAACACAGACACCACAAATTTTGTTAAAGAGGAAACCGTAAATGCAGAAAAACCCCGTGACCTAGTTCAGACTTGAATACCACACTGTAGTAAGCCTCTACAGACACTAGCATATTACAAGTGAACTTTGGACTGGAATGTAGTTGAGCCCTAACCATGTTTCACACCGATTAATGTACAATCGGGTTTACGAGATAAATCTAGAGAAAATATTAGATAATATTAAACTCAATATGATAGAAAAAGTAAGATCATGATACACAACTACAAAGAAAATAGTTTGACCTGGCTTCAAGAATTCCAAGCGAATTCTTTAAGTCGTTAAACCTAGTAATGGTTTTCAGAAAAACTGGAAACCCAGGTTAAGAGAGAATCGACTCTAGTTAGCAACTAGGACACGAAAGTGTCGGGATTAGGTTTCCCAGATGCTAAAGCTTCTCCTTACATAGTATTTCAAACTAGGGTTGCTTATAATCAAAGCTAAGATAGCTTATCAATAAAGCAATTAATATTCACCGTTAGGTGAACACCTGATTTAAGATTCAAGCTAAGTTTTCTTAGAAAATAAGATATCAATCTCCAATGTTAGATGGTTTAACTTAATACACAAAAAAAAAAAAATACTTATATTCAGATATGGATGAACCGTACCTAAACGTGTATAACAAGTTAGCTCATTAACAGTTAATCGAAGACAAAACCGAACCAGAACCGACCGAAGATTTTAAACCGAACAGAAACCATATTACTATGGTTCATTAATGGTTGTCAGTTTCAGATAACCGAAAATATCGGTTTAGGTTTAGGTTTTATCTCAAAACCGAACCATAAACCAATTGGTTAACCGATTAATAGTGACCGTAGGATTAATTGATTTTAGGCCGTGGATGGGGATATTTAACCCTAAACATATTTCACTCGACTGCTCAGTCTTCCCAAAAGCTTCCCTTCTTTCGTTCTTCTTCCCTGAAACCAGAAAAGGCTGTGAAAGATAACCCCAATGAGTATTGAAGCCTAAAACTAAACTACCACCATCACCTTCTTGTTTTACTTCTTCTTCTTCTAGTTTGATAAGTAACAAACCTATCAAAGTCCTAATCACTAATCAGTCGAACGAATCTGGAGTAGAACTGTAGAAGAGACCAAAAATTGAAAAAGGTATCGTGTGTATCATTTGATTTGATTTTGATAAAGGTATTGCGATTGCGTATTTGTGTGTATCATTTGAAATGATTTTTGATATTATGACTTTAATTATGATATTAGGGTTTGTAAAATTGAAAAAAACTGGGGATTTCAAATTAAGGTCATTTAGATTGATTTACACAGTGGGTTCTGCTTATTTTTTAATAAATTTTATAAGATAATTCAGATTGAATGTGTTAATTCAAATTGAATGTTTGTTTTTGGGGTTAAAATTTTCAATCAAGTTTATTCATGTAGCTCAACTGTATGATCTGTTAGCTCTATGAAGTGTTGAGAATGGTCAAGACTTATATATGTATGAACTTTGGAGGATGGATTCCTGAATTTCCTGTGTATGTGTATGTAATTTATCATAATCAAGGAGATATGATCAAACAAAAATTTGTTGCATGAATTGGCATATCATGTGAGTTGACAGCTTACTACTCTATCCGTCCTAGTTTACTTGCCAAAATTGGGGATTTTTTTTGTCCTAAATTACTTGCCAAGTTTCATATTTTTCCATTTTTATCCTAATTTACCCCTTTGTTGGAATCAAGTCATATTATTGAGAACTGTGTAGCTCCATTTCCTATACACAATTTTAAATTCTCATCTCTCTATATATCCTTTATCTTTTTTTTTTTGAATTCTTCAAGTAAAGACCAGAAAACTAGATATGTAAAAACTATGTATCATAAATACTATCTTGGGGTAATTTTGGAAAAAAATCTACTCTCTCTACATTTCTTAATATGTGTGCAAAAACCAATTTTGGCAAGTAAACTAGGACGGAGGGAGTATAAAACTAGTTTTCTGCTCTACCAATTTGCTGATAGTAACTAATTAACTATTCATTGGTTATCATTTTATATAAGAAAAATAAAATAATTACACAGAGGCCTTAATTTGATTTTATTTGTCACCAATAGAGAAACCCGTACTTAGGTCTCTTTGACAGTTGTGTATAATTCATTCAATGTGAATTCTCCCATCTCAGTTTCTTATTGTTAGTCACGTCACCATGTTTGGATAGTATTTTTCTCTCCATGCCAATCTTTTCAAGCTGATATCTATGATTTTTTTTGCAATCTTGGACATTATTAAAACTGAGCTTTTGTACTTAGCACGTTTATTACTTCTTGTGGAGAGATGTGCACTTATTTTTGTTTCTTAGTTTGGTCTATTTTCCCAAAAATGGTTGTTAATCTCTGTGTCTGTGTATTATGTTTGTGCGCATGCATATCTGTCTGTCATTTGTGTTAATGCTGGTACTGTTGCTGCGAGATACTGGATTTCCTATTTTAATACCTAGTTCCTACACAATCTATAAGGATGTATGTTCTCTATAATCCTCCAAATCTGGAACAGTTGGAATTGGCAAACTGCAAAAAAATAAACAACTTCCAGCAGTGATCGTGCAGTTTCCAAGTCTAAGGTTTTTTGAGTTAGCTGGAATGTATTTGAAGAGTTTGGATATTGGATTTCCTTCCGTAATGAAATCAGTCTACTCTGACGGATATGTTACACCTAGAAGAAATGTGTTGTTTCTGTCCTTTTCTTCAGAATCTGAAGATAGCTTGACTGAATTCCCTTTGCTGCCTTCTCATGAGTAGTTGTATTTACTATTTAGTGCAGATCCATGACAAGTTAATTAGTTTCCGCCTTACCTCTCTCACCAAGCTTCTTCTAGAAAATGTAAATGAGCTTATTTATTTCCCAGTAAGCATACTCCAAAGCAAGTTAATTAGTTGAAACCCCAGATGTTATACACTTGTACATTGACATTGTTTAACTGAGTTGTTTTGTTTCCCTTTCTATTTATAAATTACGATTAAATTGCTAGAACAAATGCTAAATGCAGACTTGCTTTTTGACATAAATTACGATTAACATTTGAATATCGATTGCATTTTTAGAATTGGAAATGGTAGTATGTAAGTACGACTCACTTCACTTCCTCTTTGGTGTTTGTTGTTGCTTTAGGTTGAATACCCTCTTTGACCTGAGGTAGTAATAAAGGAAGCTTTAAGAGTTGTTACTAGCATTTCTAGTTTTGTTGGCGAGTTAATTTTCAGATTACCATCTGGTCCATTCCTATCATTTTCTAGTTTTTTTCTTTGGGATAATTGTAGCCTTATATCAGTTGTGATTTGTTTATGTTTAGACTTAGCTTATAGACTGAAAATGATTGGAAATATGTCGACAATGTGCTGCTGATCTTGTTTATTTTGCTTGGGAATGTTGTTATTGCTTGGGAATGTTGAAAATGATTTGTGAATCCACCATTTGTAGGCTCATCTATGTTTGTTTATCATTCGCAGGAGTTCCCGTGGAAGGAGGAGCGGTAGCTTGGGAGCCAGCAACTGCACCAGTTGATCCTGTCATGCCTGCAACTGGTGGCTGGGAATGAGGGGAGCATTAAGCTGTTTGTTGTCTTTTATTCTCTTTTGAGCTAGTTTTGTTTCAATTAGTATGTAGTTAAAAGATGTTTGGGGTTTTTCTTAGCTCGATACTGCGAACCTCTATTATTATCATAACATAATGAATTATTTCACACTGGTGAATTGTAGTTAATGAATGGTTAGGACTCTTAGGAGGATTATTCGAGTTAAAGCCTTTTGTTGTCATTTTAGTTGCTCGTCATTTATGCCTCTAATATGTTGCCAGCAAACTTTTCTGCCGCTTGTAGTATTTGGTGTACTGTTTGTGTAAACTATAAAGCACTGGCACATTATTGTTTATAAATCATTCGGTTAACCAAAAAATGTTTGGTTTTCAGCAAAACCGAGTATAAACCGAAACCAATGAAACCGAATAGGCTATATGGTTTCATAGGTTTTCATTATTGGAAAGCCGAGTACTTTGGTTTCGGTTTAGGTTTTGCCAAAAACCGATAAAAACCGAACCATGTGCAGCCCTAGCCATATGAACACTTTTAGCTTAACTATATCCATCTAACACTTCTAGACCAAATCTGATAATCAACCAATCATGATAGATAATCAAATGTA
Organism: Papaver bracteatum; assembly: GCA_023529315.1. Taxonomy (NCBI): domain Eukaryota; kingdom Viridiplantae; phylum Streptophyta; class Magnoliopsida; order Ranunculales; family Papaveraceae; genus Papaver; species Papaver bracteatum. The sequence goes on along the minus strand of JAJJWX010000447.1, from coordinate 2,085,210 downwards.
TCTAAGTGTGTTACAAGAGAGTTGTTCAAATATTCACTATCTCATAGAAATATTTATGAAGCATTTGAAACATATTCAGCTTAGTTTGTAAGTGTAAAAGGTATGTATACAAAAACCAATTCATGAACATAATGCCACAGTTTGCAAACCGAGTTAGCATACCTTAACGCATTAAAAATCCATGGACTTTAGTTAGCAAATAGAGTTCGCAAACGAAACCGAATTCATGAGTATAAATAATAGTTTGCATACAGAGTATGTGAAAAAATTGTCATACCTACCGATTTTAGAACCTAATTAACCACTGAGTTCGCGAACTACCGTTCCAGAACTTGCCTAGGTTTTTCATTCGCAAACACTGTTCACAAACCATAGTTCGGGACCTAATACAGATAAACTCGTTCTCAAACACAGTTCGCAAACAAGAGTTCTTGATCCAAACTAGCACATCACAGTTCACATACTGGGTATACATAATGTGTTGTATCCAAACATTGGTAGTAGTTCTAAAACTCTCGTTAATTGATTTGAAATATCCTTAGAAGACGACAATGGTAATCTTACACATACCACCAGCTTCAAATAATATTCAAATGATTATTTGATCAATACGAAATATCCCGAGTTAACATCAAATGATTGTCTGACACAGGTCATGTAAGATGTTCAAGGTAATTTTCACATGATCATCTTGACTTAATGTTTAGTTTCCAACAAATGAATTGCTCATAACTAAAGTTTCCAAGTAGATGATAAATCATTCTAAGTTTTAAACTCATATTTCGAAAACTACATAAACGAGATAAACTCGACTTGAAATTTCAAATGTGTATAACATAAAGTCTATATAGATAAATGAGCTAGTCTCATTAGTTGATAGAATTGAATATACTTCTGAGTGATAGATAAGTTTTAGTCTCTAAATACCTTTTATCGTTGAAGTTTATCCAAGCTCTTCAATAGATCTTTTTCTTCAATTGGTGAATGTTGTGAAGTCTAAAGCTCAACTACACCTTTTATCCTAATCTGAGGCATATATATAAGTAAACTAAAATTCAATATATAGTTATGATCAACTAAACTTGAAAAACAAGCTTGAGATAGCAACGGTTGCGAGTTCGACCGAGCAATGCTCTAACAACTACACCGGTTGACCACTAGAATGCTAGCGGTCGAGACTCGATCACTTAACAATTTTTCCATAATGGATCGGCCAGTTTTCCAGGCCACCTGGCATGTCATATGAACCAGCCTAACCATTTAGAAAAAAATTATAGAAGGAGTATTACTCAAGCCTATGGGTACGAAGTCATTTGGTGTTTTGGGCTGTTTTATTTTAGGTATTACTAAGAAAAGGAAAGTCTCGTTTAATTTTGGATTGATTTTTTTGTCCCAAAAATATCTTGGATAATTGTCACTATTTGGTTCCCAACTAGTGCCCAATTATGTTTGAAAAAACTCACCGGAAAACCATCCGGTCCCGATGATTTATTTGATTTCATAGACTTTACTACCATCCAAGCTTCATCTGTAGTTGGGAGTCTTAGTAAGTATGCATTGTCCTGATCATATATAACTTTTGGTATGAGACCCATAAGTTCATGATCCAGGACAGTTGGAGATGCAGTGAAAAAGAGTTTCAAAATGAATTTTTAGCTCCTTAGCAATCTGTGGCTTTTGTTTCAAAATCTCCCCATTTTGATTAAAAAAACAACCTATTTGACTTATTTTCCTTCTTTTTAGTGTTTTTAAGTGGAAGTACTTGGTATTCCTTTCTCCAAGTTAACAAAATTTTCCCTTGACAGCTGTTTAGACATTTCATCTCGAGTATTGTAAAGTTTTTTAACTCTAAAAATTTGTCATTTAACACTATTTTTGGAGTACCTGAAAAGAAATTTCAACGGTGTTAAAAAGTATTGACACAATCCAATCTTCTAGACATTTTCATAATAGTTTTGGGGGTTTAACAAACGCGTTATGATAGTAGGCCAATCACATTTCATTTTTTATAATTTTTAATAAGCAAAGGCCTTCAACAAGTCTAATCCCTCGACAATTGGCAAGAGCCAGATTGGAGGAACAGGCCAGTACATGGTAGAATTGTTTTTCTTAGCCCAGAGGGCTAGTTCATGAGCCATATAGTTACAATTTCTTGGTTGAAAAGTAAATAAGCAAGAAACTAAACTATAAGAGAAAAACTGAATATCCTTGAAAATAGCATCCGTTCTGGAATCTCCATCAAACAGGCCAGTAAAAAATTGGTTGATCAGATTCTAAGCATCACTCTCTATGATGATATGAGTAAGCTTCTGCTCCACGACTTTCTTCAAGACTTCCCAAATGGCTCTGGCTTCAGCTTCTTCAACAGACTTTACTTCAAAAACTATGGAAGCAAAAAAGGAGATAGTGTAGGAAAAATCCCTCATCACAAAGCCTTCACCATTATAACCAAAAATATCATCATAAGCTCCATCAATATTACACTTTATCCAACCAATTGTTGGGTTTTACTCCTTTTGGCCCAAACATGTGGAGTCCCCTTAACCATTCAAGGGAGGAAGTTAGTGGCTGCCTTGTTTTTTGGTTTTTTGCACAAAAGGCATCAGGAGACTTGTTTTTTTGGTTTCACGGTTTTATCTTCTTCATTTTGAAGAAAGAGAAAGAGAGGAAGAAGAGAAAGAGTGAGAGAGAGATAGAGAGATTTAAGCCACCATTTTTGGTGAGATTAGAGGCATCTTGAAGAGGAGAAGAAAGGGTTCTTGTTGAAGGATCTTTTTGGTTGTTGTGGTGGAGAATTGATTGATCAATTTCCACATCTCTTCAAAGGGGGAAAATTCTAGGGTTTGTCAAATCCTAGTAGTAAGTATCTCAAATCACTTCTTGTTCTTAAATTGATAGTGAATCTCATATTATATATGAATGAATTGTTGATCCATCCTTAGGGGTGAGTGTAATTAGGCAAATTGATATCCAAGTGCTATAGGCACCTTGAAGAAGAGTTTATCCCCAAATTTGGGAGAATTGTGTGTAACCCATTGTTTGATTATAGTGGAAGATTTGCCCATGGTTTTTTACCCTTCACCTTGGAGGGGTTTTTCCACGTAATTGTCGGTGTTGTGTGTTTGCTTCTATATTGCGTAGTTGTGTATTTTCCGCATTGTGTTTTCATTGCTCGTGTAGGTTTCGTATTGCGCATAGCGGCTCGGATTTCGTAAGCCTCCCCCAACAAGTGGTATCAGAGCTTTTGGGTTGATCTAATCATGTGCAATGGCGGAAGCTAGCACTAGTAATAGAATGGTCAATTTGACCGGTGAGAACTTTGTCATATGGAAGGCGAAGATGGAAGACTGGTTATATTGTAAAGATCTCTATGGTCCAATAGAGAGTAAGAGAGTAAGGCCTGAGGAGACAAGTGCAGAAGATTGGAAGGTTACTAATCGAAAAGCAGTTGGTTATATTCGTCAGTGGATTGATGATAGCATTTTTCATCATGTGGCTAGTGAGACACTAGCATATCCTTTGTGGACCAAGTTAGAGGAGATATATGATCAGCAGTCTCCTTGTGAAAAAGCTCTTCTATTCAAAAAGCTTGGAAAGCTGTGTTACAAGGAAGGGAGTTCAATGGCGCAACATTTAAATGAAATGAAGGGGATCATGAATCAGCTTACATCTATGGACCTCAAAATTCCCGAAGAGGTTCAAGCTTATTTGTTGCTAAATACTTTACCAGACAGTTGGGAGCCATTGAGGAATTGTCTCAGTTATTCTGCTCCAGACAAGAAGTTGAACATGATCATTTGCAACTAGCAGTTTGCTGAGTGAAGAAGTTAGAAGAAGGTCACTAGACTCATCTCATTTAGAAGCTCTTGTGACAGAAAATCGGGGTAGAAGAAAAGACAGAAGACAAGTTGGTCGTAGCAAGTCGAGGGGTAAATCAAAGTCCAAAAAGTAAGTTGAATGTTGGAACTGTCATATGAGAGGTCATTATTCAAATGAATGCAGGAAGCCGAAGCAAGAACACAAGAAGGGGAAAGGAAATGATAACCAAGACAATGGTGTTGCAGCTACTGTGACAAATGAGGATATCATTGTATTCTCAGATTGTAATGATGTTTATGTTAGTTTTGCAGGTTCTGATTCAGAATGGATAGTTGATTCAGGTGCATCTTATCATGCTACTCCTCATGAAGATGTATTTACCTCCTACAAGGCTGGTGACTTTGGGTCAGTCAGAATGGGCAACAGTGGTGTTGCGAAAATTGTAGGAATGGGTGATGTGAAGGTTGAGACCAGTGTTGGCTGTACGTTGGTTCTCAGAAATGTGCGACATGTACCAGATCTTCGTTTGAATCTAATGTCACCAGGAATGTTAGATGATGAAGGGTACAACAATCACTTGGGTGATGGCAAATGGAAGCTAAGCAAGGGCTCCATGGTTATTGCAAGAGGCAAGAAGTGTGGCACATTGTACAAGACACAAGTGAAGGTGTTGAAAGGTGAGTTGAATGCTGTTGACAAAGATTCAATATCCGAGCTGTGGCATAGAAGACTTGGTCATCTTAGTGAGAAGGGAATTCAAATCCTCACCAAAAGACAAGTTTTGCCAAATGCCAAAGGTATGCAATTGGGTAAGTGTACTCATTGTTTAGTTGGTAAACAAACTAGAGTCTCTTTTCATAAAGCTTTACCCAAGCGCAATTCTGGTATTATTGATCTTTTTCATTCTGATGTATGTGGACCTTTAAGGGTCAAAACACTTGGTGGTGCTGTTTATTTTGTTACTTTCATAGATGATGCTTCAAGGAAGGTTTGGTCATATGCAATCAAGACCAAAGATGATGTTGTTCCTGTGTTCAAGATGTTTCATAGCATGGTGGAAAGAGAAATAGGTAGAACCTTGAAGTGCCTTCGTTCTGACAACGGGGGAGAGTACATTGGGCCACTTGAAGTGTATTGCAAGATCATGGGTATACGTCATGAACAATCGGTACCGAAGACTCCACAACATAATGGTGTTGCAGAGAGGATGAACCGCACTATTCTTGATAGAATAAGGTGCATGTTATCTCATTCCAAGTTGCATAAGCATTTCTGGGGTGAAGCAATGAATACTGCTGTGTATTTGATCAATCGATCTCCTTCAAGACCGCTAGATGGAGAAGTAGCAGAAAAGGTATGGAGAGACAAAGATCCTACTTATGATCACTTGAAAGTGTTTGGTTGCAGGTCATTTGTTCATATCCCAAAAGATCAGAGATCAAAGCTTGACGACAAAGCAAAGCGAGTGTGTGTTCCTAGGCTATGGAACAGAGAAGTTTGGTTCTGATTTTGGGATCCAGTTGAGAAGAAGGTTATCAGAAGTAGGGATGCAGTATTCCTTGAAGACCAGACAATTGAAGACTTTGAGAAGATTGAGATGCCAAAGCTTCAAGATGATATGACCTTGGATCCAAATCCAGTTGTTCCTACTCTTGAACAACATGATGATGATGTTGATGGTAATGGCAATGAAGATGAAGCTCATGAAGATGTTCCAGTGGGTGATGTTGAGCAAGAAGTGCAGCAACAACAACAACCAGAAGCTGAGTTGAGAAGATCCAGCAGGACCAGATTACCTTCAACAAAGTATCCACCACATGAGTATGTGATGCTCACAGATGCAGGTGAACCATAGTCTTATGAAGAAGCTCTTAGTGTTCCTGAAAGTCAGAAGTGGTTGAAATCCATGAAAGAAGAGGTTGGCTCTTTAGATGATAATGACACTTTTGATTTGGTTGACAAGCCTGAGAACCAGAAAATTCTGAAGAACAAGTGGGTGTATAGAATCAAGACTGAAGATGGTAACTCACAACCAAGGTACAAAGCACGCTTAGTTGTGAAGGGTTATGAGCAGAGAAAGGGTGTTGACTTTGACGAGATTTTCTCACCGGTGGTGAGATTTTCTTCTATTCGGGTTGTCTTGGCAATAGCCGCTAGTTTGGATCTTGAGATAGAACAACTAGATGTCAAGACATCATTTCTTCACGGTGAGTTGGAGGAAGATGTGTATATGGCACAACCCGAGAGTTTTGAAGTCAAAGGCAAAGAGCACATGGTGTGCAAGCTAAAGAAGAGTCTTTATGGTTTGAAGCAAGCTCCAAGAAGATGGTACAAGAAGTTTGAATCGTTCATGAAGGAACATGGGTACAAGAGGACCGCTTCAGATCATTGTGTATTCATTCAAAAATTTGCTGATGGTGATTTTCTTACTCTTTTGATATATGTTGATGACATGCTTATTGTTGGCAAAGATAAGAAAAAGATTGACAGGTTGAAGTCAGATCTGAGCAAGTCTTTTGCTATGAAAGACTTGGGTGCAGCAAAGCGTATTCTTGGCATGGAGATCACTCGTGATAGGAAAGCGAGGAAGTTGTGGCTATCACAAGAAAGCTACATTGAGAAGGTGTTGCAAAGATTCAACATGGACAAGGCTGATCCGGTAAGTTGTCCACTTGCAAACCATTTTAAGTTATCTCGTGATCAATGTCCTGTGAATGATGTTGAGAAACGGAAGATGGAGAAAATTCCTTATGCGTCCGCAGTTGGTAGTTTGATGTATGCAATGGTGTGTACAAGGCCGGATATAGCTCATGCAGTTGGAGTGGTAAGCAGATTTCTATCAAATCCTGCTATGGAGCATTGGGAAGCAGTGAAATGGATACTACGGTATTTGAGGGGTACTTCTAATATGTGTTTGTGCTATGGAGGTGACAAGCCAGAGTTAGTTGGTTACACAGATTCAGATTTGGCAGGTTCTCAAGACAGTCTCAAGTCTACATCGGGTTACTTATTTACCTATGCAGGGGGAGCCGTGTCTTGGCAATCCAAGTTACAAAAATGTGTGGCATTGTCTACTACAGAGGCAGAGTACATTGCAGCTACAGAGAGTTGCAAGGAGATGATATGGATGAATAGGTTTGTTAGAGAACTCGGTATGAAGCAACAAAGGTTCATCATTTACTGTGACATCCAGAGTGCCATCCATCTCAGCAAGAATTCGAGTTTTCACTCGAGGTCCAAGCACATCAATATTAGGTATCAGTGGATACAAGAAGTTCTTGAAGAGAAGGTCTTGTATATTGAGAAGATCCATACAGATGACAACGGTTCTGATATGATGACAAAGTCGCTACCAAAATACAAGCATGTGTATTTCTGCAGCAGGGCAGGTTTGGTGGTGATGGGTACCTTGCCATAAGTCGTAAGGGGGAGATTGTTGGGTTTTACTCCTTTTGGCCCAAACATGTGGAGTCCCCTTAACCATTCAAGGGAGGAAGTTAGTGGCTGCCTTGTTTTTTGGTTTTGTGCACAAAAGGCATCAGGAGACTTGTTTTTTGGTTTCACAGTTTTATCTTCTTCATTTTGAAGAAAGAGAAAGAGAGGAAGAAGAGAAAGAGTGAGAGAGAGATAGAGAGATTTAAGCCACCATTTTTGGTGAGATTAGAGGCATCTTGAAGAGGAGAAGAAAGGGTTCTTGTTGAAGGATCTTTTTGGTTGTTGTGGTGGAGAATTGATTGATCAATTTCCACATCTCTTCAAAGGGGGAAAATTCTAGGGTTTGTCAAATCCTAGTAGTAAGTATCTCAAATCACTTCTTGTTCTTAAATTGATAGTGAATCTCATATTATATATGAATGAATTGTTGATCCATCCTTAGGGGTGAGTGTAATTAGGCAAATTGATATCCAAGTGCTATAGGCACCTTGAAGAAGAGTTTATCCCCAAATTTGGGAGAATTGTGTGTAACCCATTGTTTGATTATAGTGGAAGATTTGCCCGTGGTTTTTTACCCTTCACCTTGGAGGGATTTTTCCACGTAATTGTCGGTGTTGTGTGTTTGCTTCTATATTGCGTAGTTGTGTATTTTCCGCATTGTGTTTTCATTGCTCGTGTAGGTTTCGTATTGCGCATAGCGGCTCGGATTTCGTAAGCCTCCCCCAACACCAATAGTGGGGGCATCCATTTGTCACAAATACTAACAGGAACAGAATGGAAGATAACGAGAGTTATTTTGAGGACAGTAGGGGAGTTTCGTAGTTAATAACATAACTCTAGCTCTAATGAGGACAGTAGCATGATTTTCTTTGATATTTTGAAAATACAAGTTATTTTTACTTTGTCAGATAGACCAAAGAATTGCCAATCACATTTCAGTTGCTCATTTATTGGGATCTCCTTATTCTAGTACAAGACCCAGATACTGTATGTGTATAATAAATCTTCACTAGAATTTCGCATCAAGGACTCAATAGCTAGCAGCCTAGCATATTAATGAAGCTACAAACTCGTCGAAATTTCGATCAGAGCTTCCACCTATGCCCACCGCTTGTTGAGCCAGCTGCCTCCACTTACTTGAATTTCTCTTCATCTCTTTTCCTCTATCTCCCTCCATAACCTCCCTAATGGCTGCCTCCAAATCTTCCCGCGTCCAGATCCCTTTCTCCTCATCATTAACCTTAACTCGTACGCCCACTTTCCACTCATCCGCTACAAACTTTGCATTTGTTGGTTGATCTGTCCATTGAGGTATTCCCACCATCGGCACTCCCAAAGATAACGCCTCCAACGTAGAATTCCATCCACAATGTGTCACAAAACATCCAACTGCTACATGTGAGAGTACTTCCAACTGAGGACTCCATTTCACAACCAAGCCTTTGTTTCCATTTTCAATTTCTCCCAAAATTTTGCATGATAGTTTGTGTTCTTCTGAGCCCCTAACTACCCACAAGAAATAAGCATTGCTTCCAATCAAACCCATCGCTAGTTCCTCCATTTGTTCTTTGTTCAGCTCAGCCATGCTCCCGAAAGATACATAAACTACCGTGTTATTAGCTCTTGAGTTTAACCAGTTCATGCAGATGCTACTATCTGGTTTGAAAAGGTTGAGTCCGTAATCATTGTCGCCTTCGATTCTGTTGTCCAGGTACGCTGATGGTATTGTCGGTCCAATCGTTCTTAATTGTGGAAATGTCTTGGTCATCCAATCCACAACCTGTATACACATTTAATCATAAGCTTTAAAAAAAGTATTTTAAGGCCATAACCCGTTTGAAACAAAGTTTTACATAATTGACAGAAAAATGAATCATTTACTAAGCTAGTTTACGGAGTGAAAATGAAAGGCTTACACCTCATCGATGTCTCATTCCGTCAAAAGAGAGATTGATGCGTACGTCTTTCTATGGATGGATACTTCAGAAATTCGACGACTACAATTCTTACAGGGGTTTACTCAATAAATATTTTTATCGATTTCCAAAGAGTTTAATGGATTTACAAAGTATTGTGTTATTGGTTGTTTACTTTTAAAATCTCTTTCAAAGTTTATGTTACTCGTTGTAGATTGTCAAAAGGTCTTCTAAAGTTTGTGTTAAGGCTTTTTGTAAACTTGAAAATTCAAAGACTTTGCATACTTATCTATTTTCAAGACTTTGAGTGACTTTTGGGTATATATTTGCCTTGATTAAAGTCTTGCAAAATATGTAAGATTTTGGAAGACTTCCAAATTTTTTTATAAAGATGTTTTTTACTCTATCTTATTTTTTATCATGAATACACAATCTATAAAACTCATATTATAGATGAGTATAAATTATATGATATTATTAAATATTTTTTTATTTTAATTATTATGTACAAATGTACAATAATAATTATTTTAATTTATTGTTACACTTTATTGTATTTCATTGAACCAAAGAAATAAGTTATATATATAAAATAATAATAATAATTTAATTTAATTGAAGTTACTATAATAAATAAGCTACAATAAATTTTATATTTATGTCTATCATGCATATTTCCATATAAAATTTATTTATACAACTCTTCAAGACTACAAATGTCTGCAAGACATTAGACAACTCTGCATAACTCCGCAAAAGTTTGCTCAATTCTGTATAATTCTCGCAAAGTTATTAATTTTCATGACTCTTTTTAAATCTCTACAAATCTACAAATGTATTTATTGAGTAAACCCCCGTTAGAAAGCAATGTTTTTCAGAAATTCCCGAAAGGATTTCGTGTAGAGGTGTAACTGGTCCCGTGCCAAAGACACGAGCACAAATTGACCAAGCCTGCAGACGCTAAAAGTTGAGCCCAGTCCACCCCAAAGACGTGACTTAGCCCAAAGACGACAAAGACGTAAGTTAAATGGGACGTCTTGGTTTGACTAATTGGGACAAGAGCCAAAGACAAAGACGCTGCGACGGATTAGCACGTGGCACGACGCACAAAGACAAAGACGTTAAGAAAGCACGCTATAGCATGCACAAATACACCATATAACAAGGCATAATAAATCACATTTTGTGTATATTTCACAAAATAGTCACTTACTAGCTAGTTTTTGACATTTTATACTGACTTACTTTTATAACAACACATATAATACCTAAATATTTGGAAAATATATTCTAATATCGTTGTTATAATGTCGTTACCTATAATTGACTAGAACATTAATTTATATGACAATGATCCAATTTTATATTTGATGGGTTATTTCTTTTTATTGAATAAACTTGTTGATTTTACTTGAAAAAAAATACAAATGATATGTTGTCTATTTAGATTCTCGTAATAATGTCCTACTTAATGTATACCATTAAGTGATTTAAAATTATTTATAACACATGTGCAAAGACGACAAAGATGTTTATTCGTGTGTTGTGCTAGTGGTGTGTGTTGTCTAGCTTTTGACTAGTAAAGCACAAAGACGCAAGACAAAGACGATAAATCATCGTTAGACAAAGACAAAGACGACACATGGCACGTGAAGCACGCGACTTCGTGTGCCGGGCTGTGCCGGGCCGGCACGTTTTACACCTCTAATTTCGTGAGTGATTTTGGTACGCAAAACAGGACACACCTTAAAAATCTAAAAACGATTTCGTTGGAAGCTTCTATACGATGGGTGGTTGATCGAAAATGCTAAAAAGACCCCACAAAATTGACACCAAAACTTGACATCCCTATATGTGCCAAATTTTATCGACACCTTATAAAGCGAATCCCTTGTTATTCTTTGGTGGGGTAGGGACGTAGGGTGAGGTAGGAATCTATGTTAGATAGAGATTTTACACATGGGGGTGAAGAGGTGGTGTAAAAAATCAGGTCTCCCTAGCAGCTTCGAGGGTAGATAGTCGATATCACTCATCAACACTGTATTTATTTATCTAGGAAATGTGATTAAAAAAACACTAAAAAATGTGAGTTATTGATAAACGTGGAGGTACGGATAGATTTACAGTGCAAACCTGAACTTCCAACATGTCAAAGCTATTGATAAAGATCCAATCAGCTTCTTCTACGTTCACAAACTGATTCAAAACAAGCTCCAAGTAAGCTGGGTATGTACCGGCCACACCCAAGAAAGATGGTAAATCTGACACCTGAAGAGGTACAGGCAGCCCGGGAACCAAAACATTACTATTACCGACCATCGTATTGTCGTCGATCTTTAACAGACCCTTCTCAAACTGGTAATATATATTATTAACAGCACAGGGTTGAGTGAAAAATGATCCTACTACTAACCCAAATTGTCTCGCCACGTCCAAAGCCCACGGCAAGAATGCGTCGTAAATTATGCAATTAACAGGATTTTGTATCTCAGGAGAGCTGTTTAGTTTCTTGATGAGTTGAGTTAATTCAGCTGAACCCACTGTTTGTAACCGTTGTAGATAGGACTCTATGCTCTCTGATTCAGCAAAACCACCGTTATCGTATCCATCCGATATGAATTCGATACCGATGTTATGACCAAGTACTGGTTTGGTTGATTTGGATATGAATTTGGTTATGACTAACGTGGTTTTGACACCTTTCGAGACCAATCTTTTTAGGAATTGCAGACATGGGTTTATATGACCTTGACTTGGAAACGGAATCATTAGGACATGACCTCTCTTTTCCATCATCATCTTCTCCATTTCGACTCTCCTGAAAAAACACTGAAATCTCTAAGCTACTATTGTAGAGTGTAGACTACGGAAGAAGCTTGTTGTTTTTTTGATCCTTCTACGGAAGAAGCTTGTGGATTGCTCATATATTTATAGGCCCAAGTGTAAACCACAATTATTTGAGTGGGTGAACAGTGCATACAGTGTCACGGACTAAGAAATAAGTGTCGTCTAGCTAAGTAAGTGTCTATCTATAAACACCTAATTTTAACTATTTTCTTACTTAAATAAATAGTTGATGGTAACATTTTTGGGGAGGAGGGCCTCCGCTTCCACTTTAAGCGTGCAGATTATCGGTCCAAATATATGAAATCTATCTCATTTTAGAAATTGAATAGGGAAATTTCCACCAAAAGTGACTTCATCCTCATCCATCTCGAATTTTATTTAAAACTAGTACAACCGTTACCACGGTGGGAAGGCCGACCGAAGAAGAATCTGAAGATGGCGATTATTTTCACATCCGTTTCATCAAATATGATATTTTCTCCCCGTTTCGGAAAAATGATACTTTCAGCTCGTTTCATAAAAAGTGAAATTTTCGCCTCGTCTCAGAAAAAAGTGATGCTTTTGCCCTGTTTCAGAAAAAGTGATGCTCTCGCTAACGGAGCGAAAGTATCACTTTTCCCTAAACTGGGCGAAAGTATCACTTTTCCCAAAACGGGGCGAAAGTATCACTTTTTCCCGAAACGGGGAGAAATGATAACTTTTCCTGAAACGGAATGTGAAAGTTTTTTCTGAAACGGAAAATTAGTCGATCCATAAACCAAAATATGGTTACATGATGTGTTATGCATCCTTTATGGTGATTTGTATAATGGCTATGCATTTAATTTTCGAGAATTGTGCCTAAAATGAAGGTATCACTTTTCTTGAAACGGATGGAGTACATCGTTTTATTAGTTGCAACAAAAAATTAGTTGATGCATAAACCAAAATATGGTTACATAAAGTATTATGTATCCTTTATGGTGGTTTGTAAAATGAATATACATTTAATTTTCTAAAATTATGCCTAAAATGATAAATACCTCCGAATATTTCGTAAAAACTCAAAATTTGATATTGTTGTTTGTGCTCGTTGGATATATTTTTTTATTAGCTTTCCAACGAGATAAAATTTGTAAAATTACAAGGCACGGATTTTTAGATATGTTATATTAGAGTTTGCATTTCAATTATACCCCTAAAAAATAGGATACATAAGGAGTTATAGTAATTGGACAAAAGGGGAGGGATATTTTTGGTTTTTCGGCCCTAACCATTTCCAATCTTTTTGTTTCAATTTGATAACTTAGGATTTACAAAAAAGTGGTCATCCTCCCTCACTTTGCTCGGTCGGCCCAATAAGTAATTCAAAAGCTAATAATTTACAAGAGTATGATTTTAACATTCGCGTTAAATCTTGGTGGATGAAATTCGTTACCAATAATATCATTATAAATCATTTATAAATCAGCTAAATGGCCTACCGAATTACTGGAGTGCATCGTTAAAATTATAGGAAGATGATATCAATCATCTGCGTTTGAAGCTAGTAAAAATCCCATCAAATTCCCCCCATGGTTCAAAAATTAAAATTAAAATATCTTACTGATGTCTTAAACTTGTCGACCAAGTATTTTTCACTCTTGGTACTTGTCGACCAAGTTTGACGATTAAATTAGAAATTGTCGACAATCACTGTGGGTTGGCAGGCTGTATTCTTCATTAATTGTCTTCGTTATTTTGCAAAGTTTAAAAGCCGAAAATGCTTATTAAGTTACTAGAGTAAGTGAGTCAGTAGCACATGGCCATGTGTTAGATTACTATGACGGCATCCATGACGATCCACTGTCACTAAAGTGACGACTTGCATGCCGATCCAAACGTTACGGCCCTATTAGTCAGTTCAGTTGGCCTTAAAAATAATGACATCTGTTTATGTACTCGTTTTGGACCCCATGTGTCCCCAGATCAGATATTATGTCGGGAGTCCTCGAGGGAAACATAGTGCATTTAAAACAAGCTTGTTAAAGGGGCGTCACATAATGGTAGAGGGGCGGCACCCTAATAAGACAAAAAGGTCATTACAAGTAATTTTCAAGTGTCTCTTATCAAATAAAATCTGGAAATGACTAATTAGCCCTTATTGTTGATAATCAAGATTAGTAATGATAATCAAGATTAGTGTTGATAATCAAGATTAATGTTGATAATTAATTTTCACTTATCATATGATTCATAACTCTAAAATAGGTTATAAAAAAAAATTAGAGAAGAAAAAAGAAACTTTTGTGATATTTGTGAAGGTCAACCTCAACCAATTGAAGAAATTAACCAACAAAGTGAAAAACCCAGCATTGAAAATGACTAGGTATACTTCAAAAGTACGTAACAAATCAAAAAATTTAAAATTTCAGAAGAACATACGGTTGGAATTGAGCTCGTTACCAACCGTAACTATATATTACTGATGCGTAATGTATCAATTACCAATCAGACCGGGTTCAATTTTGGGAAAACCCAAAATTTTAAGAACATACGGTTTGAAATGGAGCTCGTTACCAATCGTAACTAACCTACGGTTGGTAACTAATGAATATAAACCAACTAACCTACGGTTGGTAACTAATGAATAAAAACCAACCGTAACTAACCTACGGTTGGTAAGTCATCTTAATTTTTGAACCGTACATAACTATTTGATAAGTTGTTAACCTTCAGATAATTTACTGTTGGTTAGTTTAATTGAGTTTCAAACCGTAACTGAACATATTCTCAAAACTAAGAACTTACGGTTGGTATTTGAGTTTAAACCAACCGTAACATCAACCCAATCAACAGTTACGGTTCGTATTTGAGTTATTACCAACCGTAACTAGCATAAACCCAGAAATTTCAATTTCAATTTTCATTCAAAACCCTAATTTTTGATACAAAATTAACTTAAATCCAACACGATAAACTAAACCCTAACTGGGTTTTTCCAAACATTTTTCAAATCGCCGGTTAGGGTTGATGGAGGAGAAGAGAAGATGAAGAAGAAGATGAAAAAAAAAACTGATTTGATTTTGGTTAATTAAAAAAAATTGATTTGATTTTGGTTAATTTAAGGTGAAAGGGTAATCTAGTCAATCTACACCCCTATAGGACACCCCCTAACCAATAAGAGGGACATTGCTATCACACTTGATGCCCCTCTACCATTTCATGAAGCTCCTTTACCAAGCTTGATTTAAAACCGTCAATCAGCCGCCTTGCAAAACAAAATGAAACACGCAAAATATATTGTACCAAGCTTTTGTCAAAAAAAAAAAAAAAAAAAATTGTACCAAGCAGTAGGAGGACGTGCCAGCACGAGTTGGCCTTTTCCGTTTAATAATTTGTGCAAGATATTTATGGAAAATGGTTTACCCGGTAGAAAAGAAGAGTCTAATTTAGCCAGTTTGGATAGCATACGTTGTTTTTCAATTTCTAGAAACCGGATAGTCAAAAGTCAATTCGGGTGTTAAATTTGAAAACGATTTCTACAAATCTTAACTTTTTGTGAAGAAAAATAGTTTTGCTTATGACTTCTACTTCTGGAGAAGCAGAAATCAATTTCATGAAAAGTCACATTTTCTTGGAAGTCCATAACTGTTTGTCTGGAAAGCCAAGTAAGCCATCGGTGTCAAGAGCCTCACATGCATTTGCTACAGTAATGATACCTCATCACTAGTCACCAGTAGAGCTGTACAAGACCCGGTCCATTTTACATGTACCGATCCGGACCCGAGAGAACCGGAGTTGTACCGACCCGGACCCGGAGTTACCGGTACATGTACCGGTTCTGAAAGTTGATACCCGGAGTAAGCTGGGACAGGTACCGGTTCTTCTATGATTCCCGGACACCCCGGTACCCATAAAACCGATTAATCTACACCCTTGATAATATTTATAGGTTTTTAATCTGGGATGTAGAATTTAGGTTAAGGCTATATATTTCTTTCACTCGCATAATCTCCTTTTCCTCTCTGTTCTTCTTTAACCATACCACCACCTTCTTCTTCTCCACATAAACAGATACCAGCAATTAAAACGAGAACTTTGAGATCGAATTAAGAGAAGAAATATTAAGGAAGGATTACAAATGGTGAAGGTTGATGTGTGGCTGATTCAGACTCAAAAGAAGAGGTTATAGTAGAAGATAATGTTAGATTTCTGGATTGAATTTGGGATTGTGTAGAGATGATGATGATGTTGAGTTGCAGTAGTTGACGAATCAAAAGTTGTGTTTGATTAATGTTCTGAGATTGATTTGGAAGATGAATTAAAAGACTAGGGTTTATAAAAACAAATTAGAGAAGCTACAGATGATGAAATTGGTGTTTTAGAAAAGGGAATTTGAGATGGGTATGGTCTGTATGGATCAACTTCTTGAATCAGATTTAAGGGTGAAAAATAATTCGAGATTGAATCCATTGAAGGAAGAATTGATTAAGTGATGTATAAGAAGAACTGAGGATTGGATGTGATAAAGTGGGATCTGAGGTTGTTGTAATTAGAAAACCAAGATGTTTTTCTGCTAGTGGTTGTGTGAGATTTGAATGGAAGATTTATTGCTACCAGTGATGTTGTTAGGGTTCTTGGTGGAATCATATTATCTTTCTGGTATTTTTGTTGTTTCTAAAGTTCAATTTCATTTTTATCAATTAGTATTGAAATGTTATGACATAATGGGTATTTTTGGATTTTGATTGTTTGGGTTTGGTTAGTGATTTCCAAGTTTTTAATGTTTTTGTTAAATTATCCAATTCAGGATAAATTTTAGGGATTTGGTAGCAGTAATTTCAATTTCATAGTTAGCAGCAGATTTTCTGGTATATTTGAATCAGGTAAAAACCCGGTCCCGGCCAGAACCGGACTTGTATGACCGGTACAAGTACAGGTACCGGTCCTCAAAATGAGGAACCGATCAAATCCAGGTACAAGTACCGGGTTCATAAGAAACCTGGACTGTACCGTCCCATGTGCAGCTCTAGTCACCAGACAAAGAAGGAATTACCAGTTGACTTCCCATATTGTTTTCTCTTTTTCTTGATGCTCCGCCCGCAACACAAGGAATTGCCATACTATTTATGTCCAGCAAAAAGTGGGACAGAGGGAGCAATTGTCTTGGCCTCATGGTTTGCCCGGCCGAGACGTAATTGATAGGAACGGACACAGGTTCTTTAACAAAGTAGTTGTTGAGGATAATAGTAAACTTAAAATATAATATGGAAGGACCTTTCCACTCATTGCCAATTATTTTTGGGTTGGATGCCCACAGACTTTAGTTTGGTATCAGAGCAGGCTATTTGTGAAGAGTCTTTGACCACGCCTTACTCCGCGTCACCCGATTTAATTGTCCACGTGTTAGACCCAACGAGGCTACACGTGAGGGGCCATGTTGAGATTATTAGTCCCACATTGTTGGGAAGATCCTGCGGTTTATAGTCTCTTAGGGTCTCTCCACCCATTGCCAATTGGTTTTGAGTTGGATGCCCGTAGACTATTTGTGTCGAGTCATTGTAGGTTATTTGTGTCGAGTCATTTGACCGCACCTTTACTATGCATCACCCGATTTTTTGTCCACTGTAGGGACAGAATATCGCAAGATATTGGGTTACGAACATAGTAACAAATACAAGAGAAAAGTGTCGCAAGATAATGCGATAATAGAAGAAACACGGGAAAAGTGTGAAACGATTAAGAATATAGAATAAATTTACGAATAGAAGTCGCGATACTTCGCAAGCTATATACAGTTGCACAGATTTCACTATATATAGTAGTTCAAATGTTAAATTAGAGAGGTTCTTTAAGTGAGTATTAGAAAAAGTCTTAGGAGAGAGAAGAGAGAAAGTTGTAACTGTTCTAAGTTCCATTAACATACTTCTTTGTAATCAGTTGAGAATCTTAATCAGTAAATTGTCATTTTTCATCAAGAACTTCTTAAAGTTTTATGAATTCTACTGAGGGTGTAGTTGTAGGATTTCCTGCAACTACATAATTGGCGCTAGAAACAGGGACCTGAAGATTGATATAGCAGAAATCTGAAAGAGTTTTGGAAATTTGAAAATCAAAATGGAGTCAGTAGATGAAGATTGCAAAAGAGAAGAATGTAATATGATCACAAAGACAATGATTGATGAATTTCATAACAACATGAAGGGAAGGATACACAAACGAGATTGTAGAGGAAGAAAGATCATGGAAGTGGAGAAAACAACAACTTTGAAAGAATGGGAAAAGCAGAAAATCACATTTTCAGTATCAGAAATCCCAAATGAATACTTGAACCACACTTCACCATTAGTAGTCACAATTTCGATCATGCGAGAAGAAAAGAAAACTACAAAATCTATAGAAAAATGGAAATTAAACCGAGTTTTGATTGATACAGGAAGTTCTGTTGATATTATATTCTATCATGCACTTAAGGGGATGGGGATTAAATATGAAGAGATCACAAATTCAGAATGTCTTATCCATGGATTGGGAAAATCTACAACAAAATCCAAAGGGGAAATAATGTTACGAGTACCGCTGGGAGAAATCGAAACACACATAGTTTTATGTGTGGTAGATATGGAATCTCCATATAATATGCTTATGGGAAGACCATGGATTCATGCGATTAAAGTTGTTGCTTCGACATTACATCAATCAATTAAGTTTCCTACACCAAGCGGAATACAAGAAATAAACGGGGATCTTGATAGTGCAAAATTTTGTTATCAGATTGAAGTAAAACAGTGTGAAGGGAGAGCAAGAAAGAAATAATTTCGTAGAAAACTTGCGAAAGAAGCGAAAAAGGAAGAGGAGTTCAGAGTGTATACAATAAGAGCAAGAGAGGGAAAAGGAATACCAAGTGAGATCCCAGAAAAAGAAGGAGAACCAGTGAAAGTAATCAAAGAACCAACACCTATGGGAGAGCAAAGTCCTAGTTACGTTGCAACAGAACCAACCAAAGAAATAAATATTGGAATTGAAGAGGAGCCTTTAATCTTGAGAATTGGAACTAAGATGGACGAAGAAGAAGAGAAAGGAATTATTGATCACTTACGAGAATACAAAGATATATTCGCAGGAAGTGTAGATGAAATACCAGGAATTGATTCATCAGTGGCGTGTCATAGGTTGAACATAGATAAAAGCGTAAGACCATTCAAACAAAGAATAAGAAAGATCTCACAAAATTATCATGCACAAATAGAAGAAGAATTACAAAATATGCTGGATGTAGGAATCATAAGAGAAGCAAAATACCCAGAATGGATTGCGAATATGGTCATTGTTCCGAAGAAGAATAAAGGGATAAGAATTTGTATAGATTTCACTGATCTAAACAAAGCCTGTCCCAAAGACAGTTTTCCATTGCCAGACATACCACAAATGATGGAATCAGCTGCAGGTCATGATAGAGTCACTTCATTCGATGGATATAAAGGGTACAATCAAATATCACTCGCAGAAGAAGACCAAGAACATACTGCCTTTTTCGCTCCAAGAGGTTTATATTGTTATGTAAATATGCCATTTGGTCTGCGAAATGCGGGTGCTACATATCAACGAATGGTCGAAAAGGTGTTCGCAAAGTGGATACATAAAACCTTAGAGGTGTATGTAGATGATATGTTGATAAAAAGTAAAGAGGCCAAAGATCATGTGCAAGATTTGAAGGAAATATTTGAGCAAATGAGAAAATTCAACATCAAATTGAATCCTGAAAAATGTGTAATTGGAGTTGCGTCAGGAAATTTTTTGGGATACATAGTATCAAAGGAGGGGATACAAGTCGATCCAGAAAAAGTACAAGAAATTCGTGACATGCCAACACCTGCAACAGTAAAAGAAGTGCAAAATCTAAATGGACTCTTGGCTTCACTTGGAAGATTTATTTCGCGAATGTCAGATAAGTGCAAACATTTATTCAACATACTTAAGAAGGGAGCAATATTCAAGTGGACTGATGAATGTGAAAAAGCTTTTCAAGGAATCAAAGAGTATCTTGCGAATACATCCATATTACAGAAACCAGAGAAAGATGAATAATTATTGGTATACCTCGCAACAACTCAATATGCTTTAAGTGCAGTTCTATTACGAACAGATGCAGGAATAGAAAAGTCCATTTACTACATCAGTAAAACTTTTAACACAGCATAGAGAAATTATTCTAAAATGGAGAAGTTAATATTATCCCTGGTTTATGCATCATTTAAGTTGTGAATATACTTTCAAGCGCATGTGATAAAAGTGGTAACCAAAGTCCCAATTGAGTCAGTCATGAAGAACACAAAAAGATCAGGAAGAATAGAAAGATGGAATGCACAAGTAAACCATTATAAAATAAAGTACGAAGTGTTATCATCGCAAAAGTCACAAGTTGTCGCAGATTTCTTGGCAGAATTTCATTTGGAAGAAGATGAGGCAGTAGAAGAAATGATGGATATTGAAGAAGAATTTGGGAATCCAAAAGACCTATTAACATAACCAAATAGATGGGAAATTTTAGTGGACGGATCATCCAACAGTGAGGGGAATGGAGTAGGAGTTGTGTTGATTTCACCAGAAGGAGAAAGAATAGCATTCTCATTCAGACTAAAATTTGCATCCACGAACAATGAAACAGAGTACGAAGCTGTAGTGCATGCATTGAAGATCGCAATAGAAAAGAAGCTCGAAAGTATAAGAATAACAAGTGATTCTCAGCTGGTAATTTGTCAAATTAAAGGGGAATATACCACAAATGAGTCTTCTTTGAAGAAATACAAGAAACTCGTTGATGAATTATCTGCGAAGATACCAAAATTAAAATGGAGGCATATAACAAGAAAATACAATCGAATCGCAGATGCTTTTGCATTCATTCCAAGTATGATGACAAACCCTAATACAAGAAATATCAAAATCTAGACAATTCAACATCTATCAGTGAATAAAGAAGAAGAAATTGAGGAAGCAGTTGCGATGGAAGTAGAAAGGGAACTACCAAACGACATCGCATAAGATCTCGCAGATTGGAGAAAGGACATTCATGCATATATCGCAAAAGGGGAAATACCCAGGAACAGACTAGAAGCACATAAATTAAAGAGTCGTGCAACAAATTATGAGTTACGAGAAGGAATTTTATACATAAAATCTTTCAATGGACCACCTCTCAGATGTTTAACTCGTGAAGAAGGAGAAAAAATATTGAAGATGTTACATGGAGGAGAAGCTGGTAATCATAGTGGGGGAACATCCCTAGCTTATAGAGAAAAAATACAAGGATATTATTGGCCTTATATGCACACAGACTTAAAATTGTTGGTGAGACGATGCAAAGAATGTCAACGACATGGGAAAAGAACTCATGCACCAGGAGCACCACTAACTTCTTCAACAAGCTGCTGGCCTTTCGGGAAATGGGGATTGGACATTGTTGGCCCATTTTTACCTGGATATGGGCATAGAAGATACTTAATAGTCGCAAAAGATTATTTTACGAAGCTCACAGAAGTAAAAGCAGTACAACATATTCGCGATAAGGATGTTTTTACATTCATATTTGAGAATATCATTTGTAGGTATGGAATTCCAGCACAATTAGTATCCGACAATGGGAAACAATTTGAAGGGAAGAATATAGAGATGTTACTCAGTGCTTTTAGGATAAAATGTGGGAAATCAACTCCATTATATCCACAAGCTAATGGACAGGCAGAGGCAACAAATAAAACAATCGCAGATACAATCAAAAATAAATTAGAAGGACATCTTAGAGGGTGGTGCGAGCAAGTGCCTAGTGCAGTCTGGGCATACAATATAACTAGAAGGGAGGCAACTGGAATGTCTCCTTACTATTTAACATATGGAGTAGAAGCAGTATTTCCAACAGAGGTTGTAATTCCGACAACAAAGAAAGAAGCTTGGGAAAGAAATTTAAGTGCATGGGTGATATTAAATGAACTGGATGATTTGGAAGAAAAAGGGGAAAAGGTGTTGCGACATATGAAAATTTATCAGCAAAGATTAGCTCGAGAGTATAATAAGAGAGTTATTGAACGTGAGTATCAACCAGGTGATTTGGTCATGCGAGAAACACCTCCCTACCAGAAAGAAAATAGAGGAAAACTAGCACCAAAATGGAATGGACCATATGTCATTAAAGAGGTTGTGGGAAGTGGAGCTTATCGGCTGATGGATCCAGAAGGGAAAGACATGGGTTTAAGACTTGGTCGACCCTGGAATAGATTGTATTTAAAAAGGTATTATCCATAAAACTCATGATAATTCTGCGAATATCATTTTCTCCCACAGAAACTACCAAAATTACAAATTTTAAAATTCTTATTGCGATCAGCTTTCATTAAAGAAAGATGCAAAAATTTATTTGCGATCATCTTTCATAAAAGAAAGTCGCAAACTGTGATCAGCTTTCAAAAAAGAAAGAAAGCCGCAGAAATTTTACACAGGCAAACCTTTGTGACGTACACCCTAGTTCGCGAAGCAACATTTCGCAAGAGGAAAAGTCCTAAAGTACATCATTTAAGGGGGTACCTATAAGCATGGCTCGGGGGAAACGGAACACCACCACGAAACCTGAGTACATGGACATTACGGGGTACATAACCCAAAAACGGGGTACCTATCCGGGTAAGACACCTTGGATTCTAAACCTAATCTTGCGATGTAACATGATTTAGGTTGGGCGACTAAGGCATACTGCCTTTCCCAAGAAGTGCAGAAAACGATCAAGGCGCCGAGGTACACGGTTGAGTCAAGAGTGCCGGATGGGTTTGAAGCACATCTGCCATTCTTGACAAGTCTTGGCAAATGATGCACTTGGCCCAAAGATACCCCATAGGGTGCAACCTCGTAACTATAAGCCCTATAGGCAAAAAGGATAAGAGGTTGCGAACAAAAGATGGTTGTTGGCAAAACTAGATGGGAAGATCTAACCTTGTATGGTCGATGTACTCTTCCTTAAAGGGGAAACCAAGGGGAAGATAAAGGGCAGCACCCTCCATTAGGGAGCTGATACGTGCTATAAGACGCAAATGTCACGAGGCTTTTTGTTCTCAAGAACATAAATTCTTGTCATATTTGTGCAACAATCGTATTTCTGCGAGTAAAAAAAATAAAAAAAATAAAAAAAATAAATATATATATATATATACTCGCAGAATTAAATACAAAGAAGTTAAGATGAGATCAATGGGTTATTACATGAAAATGTGATAACGTCCTGCGATTTCACCGCAAGACGATAATTTCACAAGACTGTATATTCGCAAGTATATTCAGACTTGTCATATTATCGCAAACACAAAAATATTGTTAAGATAAAGTAAAAGGGTTGAGGCATGCGAGTGCACCAACATCCTGCGACTTTATCGCAAAAGAGGTGGCAAAGTAAGACCTTTACTTAGGAAGGCATGATAAGACCACAACAACTAATGAAGTCAATTCCGTCAATGTCATTGGAGATTCTTTATATTCTCAACAAGAATATGTATCAAGAATTCCTACCAAAAGAGGCAATTTTATTCGCAATCAAGGACGGATATTTCATATTCATTAAATTCTTCAAGGATTGAATACTTCTTATACTTCTTCAAGGATGTCTCATAATTTTCATACTTCTTCAAGGGTGTTTTATAATTCTTATACTTCTTCAAGGATGTTTCATAATTCTAATACTTCTTCAAGGATGTTTCATAATTTTCTTACTTCTTCAAGGATGTTTCATAATTCTTCAAGGAGGTTTCATACTTCTTATCCTTCAAGAGGGAGATTTCTTATTTACTTCGCAACAACCTGAAACTTCGCAACTTAAACGGAGGCAGATATTCTAATACTTACAACAACAATTGATCACTTGAAGAGCAATAATAAGGGGAAAGGGAATACTAAGCTAAGTCTTTAAGATATTTTATTTATCTTCATATGATCAATTTATTCAATTTATGAAAATCAAGAAAGTATTCAATTAGAGAAAGGTCAATTCATTATCGCAAAATATAAAATATACTTCTTAAGGAACATAAACAGTAAGTAGAATTGTTTGTAAAAAGAGAACCAACAGTAACCAAGAGAAATAGTTCAAAAGAAAGAAAAACAAGAGGATTAACGATAACTTGGGAAAAGAAGTTTATCATGCTTAGTGCTCTCCATCAACACTTTGTGCTGGATCTTTAAGATGAGTAGGATCATCAGAAGTGTTCAATTCTTGCGAAACATTACCCTCTGAAGAGCCTTCAACAGGAACTTCTCCTTGAGGGATAGATTCTTTTTCACCATCAAGTCCTTCATCATCACTCTCGTAATCAAAATCACTATCAGGATCACGAGCAACTTCATCATCAGATATTTCCAAAGGTTCAACTTTCACTGGAGGCAAGGATCTTGATAAGAGAATGTTGTTTATGAAGAATTGAGATTTCATATGACTTTCACGAAGTAGAGCTTTCTGGTGGTTAATATCTTCAATATCTTTGGCATAAGCAAGATGGTTGAATCTCCGATTGACACGATCACGAGAATTGATCAAACGAGTAGAAAGCAAAGCGTTCTTCTTGCGAAGCTCAGAACAGGTGGTCTCCAATCCAGCTTTAGCATTGCGAAGATTGTTCTCAGATTCTGCAAGTGAAATAAAATTCAAAGAATCAATTCTGCGAATATAACAAAATTTAAAGGTATATCAAAGGAAGTCAAATTTTGATGACTACCTTCTCTTTGTGAAGTAAGAAATTGAGCTAAAGATAGACAATAATTCTTCATCTGATCCATAGCTTTATCAAAACCATCACCAACTAATCCTTCAAGTCTAGATTGAAGCTTTTGATCTTTGGAAAGAAGAAATTTGTTATTCTTCGCAAGTTTTGCATTAAGGTTTTCTAGTTGGGAATAATCTTATTTAAGTTTATTCCTCTTAGTGCTCAAGATTATATTCTTATTAAGAAGGGATTTCTTCTCGGCGGCAAAAGAACTTCTCTCTGCATCTGAAGACTTCTTTAATTCCTCAAGTTCACATTTTAACACATAAAGGAGATTTTCTTTATCGCAACATTTACTCTGAAGAATATTCAATTATTGCGAAGAAATGGCCATTATATTCAAATACGAACATCTTTCTTCTGATAAGGTTTCATTCTCTTCTAATAGGGTTTCTATTCTTAAATCGGCTTTAGTTAAAGAAGAAGTGAGCTTAGATATTTCATCGTTCAAAATTTTTTGATCGTAAATTAGTTGGGTATTCTCTTGGAAAAGGGCATCTAAATTATCAAGAGCACATGAATGAAGACTAGATAAATGGGAAAATTGGTTCAAAAGACTTTCATGCTTGGCTTGAGATTCTTCTGCGTCTGATTCATGATGAAGTACCAACATTCTACATTCCTGGATTGATTCTATAAAGGGGAATGGGTTTTAATGGGTGTTTCAAGCATGCGAGAAATAGAAACAAACAAAAGGAGAAAATATAAAGATAATAGCAATACCTTTTAATGCATCATTCCTCTTACGAAGGATTGCACAATCTAGAGAATCATTTTGAAGATGATGATTCTCTTTACGAAGATTCTCACACTCCGCTTTCAAAGACTCTTGAGTTTGGCGAAGCAATTCAACTTCTTTTTCCAGGGCTTGATGTAAAATAGAAGCATCAGGATTGATAAAGTTGTTGAGCATTTCGCAAAATTCAGACTGCGAGCGAACATTTGAAGACTTCGCAGTATTACTCAAAATATCAGATAACATCTGGAAAGCTGAATAAATTCCATCTCGAACTTCTTGAGGAAGGGGAGAAGAATTCGAAGGAGTAAAAGAAAGTTGTAAATTGCTTGGAGCAACAGCACTCAAAGGTTTAGGAGCTAAAATGGGTTTT
This sequence comes from Papaver bracteatum, assembly GCA_023529315.1. Lineage (NCBI taxonomy): Eukaryota > Viridiplantae > Streptophyta > Magnoliopsida > Ranunculales > Papaveraceae > Papaver > Papaver bracteatum. The sequence goes on along the minus strand of JAJJWX010000447.1, from coordinate 2,059,323 downwards.
TCAAGAGAAGGTAGTTTGCGAAGGTTGATCTTGAAGAAGTGTTGATAAATTGACAGGGGTGGGAGACTGAAAACTGGGTAATGGAGTAGAGGCAGGAGTTTGCGAAGAAGTTCTTTCACGAGGGGGAGAGGAAAATTCTTTATCAATCACAAGAAGGAAATCACTGATTGAAATTGATGGCTTGGATTTGATAATACGAGATCTCTTGGTAAGGTTGGATTCTTCACCGACCTACGAATCAAAATGTAGATTAAAAACTGAGGCAACAATATATTATTTCAGAAGGAAGACAGAGTATTTTAACTACCTTTTGATTCTCGGATTTTCTTCTTCGAAAGCTAGGGTTTGAACTTCTAGTTGAAGATTTCACCTGAGGAGCAGTTTAGCTGAAAGAAATCAAAGTCAAACAATGGATTAAACAGAAATAAAAGAGATAAACAAGTGAAAGATGCGAGAGATAAAAGAAAATTACCTCGGAGAACTCATGATGGGATTAACAGGAAGAGAAGGCGATAACCGAAGATGTGATGTGAGAAGAAGATGAAGTAGCAGAAGTAAAAAGAGAAGGTAAAAAAGATAAGGAAGGGAATAAAAGGAGTATTTATAAGGGAATAATTAGGAAAAGACGGTTATAAAAGACGTGTTCGAATTCCGAAAAGAATAAGTAACGGTTATATTCTCACGATCATTACTTCTTCGCAGAAATGACATGAGAAGAGGCAAGATGTAGGGACAGAATATCGCAAGATATTGGGTTACGAACATAGTAACAAATACAAGAGAAAAGTGTCGCAAGATAATGCGATAATAGAAGAAACACGGGAAAAGTGTGAAAAGATTACGAATATAGAATAAATTTACGAATAGAAGTCGCGATACTTCGCAAGCTATATACAAGCTTACCTGATTTCACTATATATAGTAGTTCAAATGTTAAATTAGAGAGGTTCTTTAAGTGAGTATTAGAAAAAGTCTTAGGAGAGAGAAGAGAGAAAGTTGTAACTGTTCTAAGTTCCATTAACATACTTATTTGTAATCAGTTGAGAATCTTAATCAGTAAATTGTCATTTTTCATCAAGAACTTCTTAAAGTTTTATGAATTCTACTGAGGGTGTAGTTGTAGGATTTCCTGCAACTACATCCACGTGTTAGACCCAACGAGGCTACACGTGAGGGGGCGTGTTGAGATTATTATTCCCACATTGTACGGGTTACCTAAGATCCTTCAGTTTATAATTTTTAGGGCCTCTCCACTCATTGCTAATTGGTTTTGAGTTGGATGTCAGTATTCTAACAGTAGTAGTCATCCTGTTATGGGGAATGAGTTATTTTTGTGAGATATTGACTAGGGTCCCTGCAAAACCACTCATGAGGTTCAAGAGTGTATGCAAACAATGGCACTTCTTGATACATACATATCGAAGCTTCATTGATTTACACTTCACGCAATCAAAAACATGTAATTTTGATGTTGGTGGTGTCTCCTTTTTTTAAGAGCTGGCCTCAACTTCGTGTTTTCTCCCCAGCTGAACTAGTACTGTCTGGAGGAGGAGTAACGGCTGTTGAAAGGGAAAAATCCATACCAGGAGATTCTATTGTAAATGTTTTTGGAGCTGTCAATGGGTTGATTTCTGCAGTACCCAGCACATGTTCTGTTTGTGTGTTAAATCCGAGCACGGGACAGTCAACGCCTTGGATAAAATCCATGATTAAACAACAACATGAAAATCTAAGTGAGGAAATACAAGTACTTGATGAAGATGGTGATTATGTAACTCATAAGATTGAATACTGTCGTGGACCGTGGAATTACTTTGGGTATGATCCTGCCGCTAAGGAACACAAAGTGGTTATTATCTGGAACAAGCTGGTACACAAGTGGCGCAAACTTTTACGTGTTGAAACTGTATGCGAGGTCATGACAGTAAACAGCAGACAACACAACAACAATCTATTATGGAGAAGGCTTGATGGCAAGCTCACACTCCCGCCAACGATCTCACCGTATGACTTCACTTCATCCCTTTACGCAAATGGTTGCATTTATTTGCTGCGGCCGCGTTGCCAAGAGTCTGGTACGGAATCTTTGGTTGTTGAATTTAATGTCGGGAGTGAAAAGTTTAGAGTAATTGCAATTCCCAATTACATCATTGAAGAAATTGGTTATTCTAATAATGTTGGTCGGTTGATACAAATCGATGGTCGTTTAGCTGTGTTGGCTTTGAAGTTTAAGTAACATTACATCAATGAAGATGTGTGTGTTATATGATAATGCCGATGATGTTCAGCACAAGAAATTGGCAGATATCAGTAATGCAACAACGTCTACAAGCAGCGCAGGCACTGTTAGTGATTTCTATTGGATAGATGAGACCTTCATGAAGCCGCATTTCTGCTGGAACCCGCGTAAATCTAGATCCATTTTAGCTGTTCCGGATACAGATTTGTTCATCATAAAATCGGACGACGGGGATGATCCCTCATTCTATTTTTACGACTGGAGGAAGAAGAGTTTTAGCAAGGGTAAGTTTTTCCTGAAGAATAGCAACACACCCTTTCATGAACCACTGTGGGTTTTTCATTTACAAAGAAAGCCTCCTTCCTGTAACGCAAGTAATTATTAAGCAAAATTTGACAATCAAGAACTTTAATAGTTTCCTCCTCCTGGTTCTCCAAATTTACATGAATGGAGCCTCGAACCGTCGTAATTCTTAAATTGTTACTTTCTAGTTAAACAATCAATGCAATGGTCTCAATCGCCTCTTTTCTTTTTCTTCTTCTTCTTATTCTTCTTCTCCAAATTCTTCTCATATTCCTGAAAATAAGTAGAGACAAGTCCGTCAAGCCATCACATGTCCCCATATTTACAAATGAATAGGAATTTTGTGCAGTTAAGTCTCAACTATGACTGGAACACTTACCCGTAGCTTCTCTTCAGCAACATTTTGATACCATGAAATTTTCTTTCTTGATGATTTATCTACAACCTGCTTATTCATTTGTAAATTTAACTTAGCTTGGAAAAGCTCGTTTTCTCTTCTTATCACCTCCATAAACTTCACCTTATCAGTCTCACTTGCTTGGTTCTTTCCCTCCAAAATGGAAAATGTGAAATGAGGATTTTTCATCTGTACATCCCTACCCAAAGGCCGGTCATGGGATGGTAAAAGTTTTTGCACATAATCATCCCTAAAACTTTTATTTCTGTTCCACAAGGACATGAACTTCTCAACCTGTAAACAGATCGTGGAATCATTATGAACACCACGATTTAGAATTTTTAAAGGAAGCGTGTGATGACTCTAGCAAGCAAGGTATAACACAACAGGACCAAACATACCTGAGAACTGGATAGTTTTTCCAAGGCTGCTACATCGTTAGTTGTAGCCAGAGCTCTTGCATTATTCAGTAGTCTATGGAATTTGTAATACTTGGCATTCTGTAAAATTGAAATTTCAAAAAGTTAATCACTCTAATTGTGTTGGAGGACCATATACTAAGCTGTTGCAGTATTTTAACATAAAAAAGAAACAAGTGCGGATCAAACAAGGATGAAAGCAGTGTACCCTGTTGTCACGTAATCTTTTCAGCTCAAGCAAGAGTTCATATGCTGCAATTTTCTTCAGTTCACTTTGAGCCACTTGTGCTCGCAATGGATCAATCTCATCGTCTATGGATCTCTCTAGTTTTCTCGCATACTCAATTCTCCGACTAAGCAATTGCTTTTTCTTTCTAATTGTGTCCAAATCCAAACTCATGTACTACAAGTAAGGACAAAAAGATCCGTGAAGAAAACTAAACAAAGCGAGTCATTTTATTCCAAGTACTAGTCACCTATAAAATCCCAAAGAGTTTAGTAAGACATACCATAACCTGGTACTGAAAACGCTCAACTAGCCCAAATTTAAAGGTTTGATAAATTTCATCCCTCTGCTGACAAAAATCGCGATTCATTTCAATGTCATTAGCTCGAACCTTCTCTCTAGTTTCTTCAAGTTGTTTAATTTCCTTATGAAGCTGCTTCACCTCAACCAATGTTCTCTTCCCATGTTGCATCCGACAATGCAAGCTACGAACCTGCTTCATAGCAAAACTCTCGCATAATTATTCATGATTGTATAAAATTGACAGGAATATTTTTTTGTGATTCCCTATCATCTCTACGTCAAACCGTAACATTACTATATCTAGTCAATAGTTATCTTACAAGATTGTCAAGCTCTTCCTCCGATGAACATGCGAATCCCATCTCTGATCTTGCATAGATTTTTTTATGGAGCTTCACCATAGCTTGGTCCAAGTGGTCCACCCACCTCTTCTCATGCTCCATCTCCCGTAAAACCTCCTCTCGAACATTTAGAAGATCCAACAATGCCATCAGTTGGCCTTTAGCTGCCGACACAAAACAATTAAGAGATTAATATTCAAAAACATCACTAGAAATCTGATTATCTGAACAGAATCAAGGTTTGCGGTGCTTTAAACTGTATATTTTCATAAACGGAGACCAAATTCCGCATCAATAACAGCACTAGTTAGTTAGAGTACCTCTTTCGTCTTACTGGCTTTTATAAATTGAAGCCATGCTTGACTGCTCTGCTGCATCTCCTTCTGAGCCTGATTAATTTGGGATTGCAGCTGTGGGCTTTCGTATAGTTCACACTTTACGAAATAAAAAGAACGAACAGGTTTAGGTTTAGGGCATAAATCAATGGACTCATTCATAAGAATGGAGCTAAATTCTATAGTCTCATCCACTCCTGGTTCTTGATTAGCATTCTCGTCTAAGCATATACATTCACCTTCAGTTCCATGGATTCGATCTATTAATGGTACAAACTTTAAATTTTCTTCTATGACTTCCATTCCTTGGCTTCTAATCGTCTCTGAACCTGATGGGACAAACTTGAGTCGAAGGAAAACTCAGCAAGATGAGAATACTTTTACAAAATTTTGAAGGACTAATCAACTTCTGGTCCTGCCAAAATAACCAAAATCAAAGAATAAGACTAGAAACAGTATAACTAAACAAGAAAAAGATTTCTGTTTCACTCGGTAAAATTAAAAATTTCTTTAACAGTATAGAATAAATAAGAATGGTACTAGTAAAACAGAAATGAAGGAGAAGTGGTAAAACAAAGAAGAGATGAGAAGAATAAATAACGCGATTCTACTTCAAAATTCATGAACATTAAATTTTAATTGATTTCTGAGGATGCTTACAATTTGGGCCGCAAGAAAAGCAAATGCCTCACCAGATCCCAGTTGACTTCTCATATAATTCTTTTTTTGCTCAAGGCTCCCACGGTGAGACAAGGAAATGACATAATTATTTCTCCATCTTGTCCTAATGGATGTATTGTATGAGAGTATTGTATGAGAGTCAAGGATCACAGCTGAAATGGATGTATTGTGATTCGGCAAACAATTCCCCTGTTTGATACAGAAAACTGCTCACGTTTTTCTTTCATCTGTTGAGACCTGGGTGTAAGTTGGTAATGGTTTTTCGATACCCTTCCAAGCCCCTAAGAAGTAAAAGAGTTTTTGCACCCAGATTAACTCTTTAGTCTGTTCATTTTCAGTCTGGACAGTAGTCAGGCATCTCAAATAAGAAACTCTCTCAAAAGAAACCAATGAAGGTATTTCTGCTAACAAAGGTATGGTGTATTACCCTTAGCACGGAAAACAGGCATTAAAAACCTAACATACTGGTGACATACATCAAACATGTGAAATAAAAAATTTAACTTCAGACATGCAAAAGAAAATTTTGTAAACTTGAAAAGTCCATACGTCTGAACTATCAACACTTCATGTTGACGATTTCATACACATTATGGTGGTGGGTGTTGAGGGGGTGATAGTAAAGCTTGTGTGCAGGGAAATTTCTCAATTCATTGATGTCATTAGTTGAAATCAACACAGACCAAATTCAACCAAAATATACACAAAAATCACTAAAAAGAAGAAGCAAAAAACATATATTGATATATAAACAAGAAATTCAAAAGAAGTAATCCATTATTACAGAGACTAAAATGTATTTGATTACGACATACAAACATTAATCAATAATTGAAAAGTGAGAGATAGAATGGAACTTAGACAGGAAGAACCTTCTTAACGATTTCATCACTAAGAGCAGCAATCTGTGAATCAAGAGCTTTAATAGTTTCTTCCTTCTGGTTCTCCAAATTACCAAGAGCTTCAGCCAATTCAGCTTCCAATTTCTTCCTTCCTTCAGCCATTTGTGCTTCAACCTCCACAGTTGTTTCTTTCTTCATCTGGTTCAAAGCAGCTGCAATTTCAGCTCTAGCTGCTCTCATGATAGCAGCAGCTTGTTCATCTAATTCCTTGACTTCACTTGATGTATCTTTAACACTGTTCAATTTCCCTCTAATATCTGCATCTCTTGCATCCATAAAGTTACCCAATGGAGTGTAGTAAATCTTGTCTAAAGCAAACATAAGTATGAGAAATTCTGCCATGATTAATGGTAGAGTAAGATTGAAATCAAACAATGCTGCTTTTTCAATTTCTGCTGCTAGTGATGGTGGAGCCATTGTTAGAACTGCTGCAGCAATTGCAGCTGTTGATTTGAGTGAGTTTAGGTTTAAAATTGGGGTTTTGATTTTGTTGCTGCTGGTTTGATTGGCTTGGCTTCGGATTTTTAGGGTTGTGAATTGGGGGAATTTGAGTGTTTTTGGTGTTGATTGGATTGAAGGAGATGTGATTAGGGTTTTGGATGAGGAAGCCATGATCATGTTTGCCATCACTGTGATTCAACCAGTTACTGGTTTTCTCCTTCTCACACTTTTTGGATTTTTTTTTTCTGTTTAGTGTTTAGAGGTTCATAGTGAGAGTTGGAGAAGAAGGCTATCAGAAATCCTATCTCATTTCTGTGCCACAGATTTGGAAGAAAATGATGGCAAAAGGATGTTGGGGAAAAAATAAGAAAAGATTAAAAAAAAAAAAAAAAAACGTTAGCAATAGGATATTCACACCCAAGTTTTCCCGATCTGACATCCTGCAGTTGGATCCGTAAAACAGAAAACAAAAATGATAGATTCACGAGAAATGATATATTTACTGATGGGATTCTCCTGCTCTGTGGTGTGTCACAGATTTGTGGGTCCCACTACAAAACAGCGACCCCTGCTAAGCTCCGGTGGGCACGGGCCCCACTAATTTGTGACACACCACCGATTTTTCGGGAGAATCCGTTCGATAGGGGTATCAGTCATGTAGATTCACTCGAAAAAAAGCTTCCGATGTCCCCACTGAGATAGAAAATGAGACTCATTCTGCCAGTTTCTAAGGGCAACTTCTATGGTGTGGAGTTAAAATCATCCATAACTCAATGATCAAGAATTTGTGGAGTCAAAAGCTATTGTGTTAAAATTAAACGGATTCTCCATCCGACTACTCAATGTCCGGATACCCATCCGACCACCCGATGTCCGGATACCTATCCGACCACTCAATGACCGGATGACGTTTCCTTTGTAATTTTTTTTAAAAATAAACTCACGAAAAAGCTTCTTTCCTTCCATTTTTCATCCAGAAAAAAATGGTGCTTCCCATCTAAGTTTCTCCGTCTCTGGTTTATCCTCAGCTTCGTTGATTTACTGCTCTGATTCATCTTGGTTTATTGCTTCTTGGAGAAACAAGTCCAAAATCTTCTCTACTTCTTCATAGAAGATCTCCAATGTCATCAGGTATGCTAGGGTTTCTCAAAAACTGAAATATCAATTTAGAAATCGATTGATTGATTGGTGTTGTTTACCTCAGAAATCAATTGGTTTTTAGTATTCAAAAACCAGTATTTGATGATTTTATAGTTTTTGATGACTAGGGTTTACAACCATACTCTATGATTGATAGGTCTCTATGATTTTTTTAGTAGATTTGAATGTTATTGTTGAGAAATTAACATGCATGTTAACTGTTTGATGAAATTCCTCATAGGAATTTAGTTTGTTCCACATGCATGATGACTTTCAAATTCTTCTTTGTAGAATGACCCATATAGTTGTTTTCATACTGGGTCTTGATTGATCGTGTAACAACTAATTTATTTCTAATATTGTAGTCTTATTAACCTAACACAGTAACACTAGAAGGTACTCTTCTTTAATCCTAGGCATGTCAAATTTAAACTTGGGCATATCAAATTGAATGTTGGGCATGGCCATGAAAGCACAACCCTACGGTCTTGGGCATCTCAAAATTGATCCTAGGTATGTCAAATTTAAGCTTGGGCATATAAAATTGAATTACAGATCAGTTTTTCCCAATTACTTGAAGGGGATTACCCATGGTGTTAGTTTATACTCTTTAGGTTCTGACATAAGCCACCACAATAGGGCCTAAGAATCTTCTTTGCTTTATATCAAAGGTTGGCTATAATTGTGAAAACATGGTCTTTACTTACATTACTCTTTAGTGCCTTGCCAGACTTGAATTGCACCTTACGAATTGTTTCAATGATGTAGCCATTAGCAAATTACCTTCCTACACTACAATATAGTGATTGCTTAGTGTTTATACTAATGATGTAGTGTTTGTCCATTTCAAGATGAACAGTTCCAGTAGACAATACTGTCAGTACCAACTCTTAACTACTTGTTTAGTAAGAAATGATGTGATAGGAATGGTGTACTTATGTCAGGAGGGCCGAGTGCCATACTTACAATCAGTTAGGAAGCCTCCTTGGTCAGTTTGATTTTCACCATGTTAATCCAAAAATTAGGCTTCATAACGCACTAACTAATCATGAAAAGGGGCCGCGGGTTTATTTTGAATTTGAATATTCATACTTTAACTAATATTTCCATCTTTTCTTTCTCTCATTTTTCTCTCCATAAAAGGCATATACATGTTGTGAAGTAAACACATCTCATCACAAATTAATCACATTAAACGAACAAATTTGGAGCTACCAAGAGTTTTGAGAAACTATCATCTCGGCCTTTTTTAATTACCTCTACTGATCGAAATGGAGATTCATCCGATAGCTGAAATGTTAACGTGGGCAGTTATGGATGCAGCTGCTGCCATGCAAACACGAAAAACAAGATTATTCTCAGATTTCCCCTGTTGCTGCTAGTCCTTCTGATCTCACTCAAGTTTCTACTCCATTGTGTTTTAGCTTAGCTGGTATGTGTTTATGTTTTTGATCAGTAAATTATATACACAATATATAAACTATCTAGCTAAGTTTCTCATTTGATTTGTGTTTATGTTTTTTAATAGCCTTTTTACAATTTCTTGAATTGCGATATTTGTTTGAATTTCATTCCATTAGCTCAACCAGCTCATCATTATTTTTTCATTCCAGTAAACTGATGAGTAATTACGCTTAACCTACTGTCCATTTTGTTTTTTATGCAACACAGGGAGTTAGTGCTATGAAGAACTTAGTGCTATGCATATTTGTACTCACCGCTTTCTCCTAAACTATGGTAGCATGTCCAAGAAAATGGAGATCAGTGGAAGCAGGAGGACGAAGATGGGTTGTCTGCTGATTTTGTCGCAATCATTCGCCAAGATTATTTTGCATAGTTGAATGTAGTCAGAATTTTTTCACATTAACCACAATCCAGGAAGACTATCAGTTGCACCAGTTGCAAACTCATTGTTGTAATGAGTGCTTGGAGATGAAGAGAGATGGAGACTTGTTGGTATGATCTTTGGCTCCGCCACTGTTATGCTTGTGCAAGCCAATATCCACAGCGTAATTTTTTTATTCTTCTGTTTGTTTCTCACCCTCACATGGAAGCAGCTTCTGCTAGACAATTGTCTTAACAGAATATGCTTTATTGTTTGCAGTATTTAGGTTTTATTACAAGCTTGTGTAGTTTTCTGATGTATAATCTCGGTTTCTATTTCAACCATTCCTAGGTTTTTCATCCTCTTATTTTTGTTGGTAAAATAAAATTATGTATTTAGTCGAGTCATTAACTAGTTCATTGTAAAATCTCATATTGAGTTGCTCTGTAACCGGATTTTTTTTTGCTCCGACCGTTCAATGGTCATTTTTTTTAAATTTTTTTTGAATACTCATCTGGTCACTGAGTGACCGGATGGACTACTCCATAGCGTGCTCCATATATCAGTGGAGTACCATCTGGAGTTCAGAAATATATGGACCTAAATTCTTCCCATAGCAGCGTTTTTTATCCATAAAAAGTGGATTATCACAAAGATATGAATTTATTTTTACTCCATAGGAGTGACCTAATTCAAATTCACGCGAGAAGGTTTTTACAATCTTTTTTTTTGTTTTCCATTCGGGATAAATCACGGTAGAAATTTTCATGTGGTGTGTCTAACTACCTTCTCGTGTTGTGCTAATGGTGTCTCTAGTACCTGCTCGTATGGATGATCAATGATAATGAAATTTAACTTAGGTTTGAAGGCTTTTTATTTAATCAAATTTCTTCGCGTTGAATGGTTTCAGATAATAAAGATAATAGAGGAGACCTGCAGCTGCTTGTATTTCTTCCCTTTTAGGCTAAGTCATATGGTGTGCTAATCTAGTAGATAGGGCAACCTCCTAAGTCCTATAACAGTGCTAATCTAGCATGCTAGTCGCAGAATCAAACAGTGGAGTTCAGCGCAAAAAAAAAAAATTTGCTTTTCGTTGAATACAACTTGACCAGTCAACCAAGTTGACTGTGTTGTTTCATTCAGCGTAGCATAAATCGTGTTTTGTTAATAGAAGATCGAACTTCCTTCATTTCTTTCTAATTTTTTCTGTCTCTCCCAAACCTTAACCGAAATGCATGTTCTCTACCTAGAAATCTAGATATTTTTTTCTCAATTCCTTATGTGGGCTTGCTCAACATCAAATTTGTGATCTCTTGAGAGTGTTTTTGGTCGATTCCGTCCACGAAATCGATTGGGATAAGAATATAAAATTTTAGGTTATTTATTTATTTTTGATTATGATGAAATTGATGATTGATATGTGTTACAATGCATGATTGAAATTTATTTTTAGATGATATGAGATTGAAATTGATTTCATAATTTTTGGGATTTAATTTGATTATTTGTGATGAAAAAAATTAATTTTTGATTATTGATGATGAAAATGAATGATGATTTTTATGAATAGTTTGTAGGTAAATTTGTATGATTATTTATGATGAAAATCTATATGAAATTTAGTTATTCTTGTGATTGATATTTTTTTCATGTTCGTTATTGATTGTAGTATGAGTATGGATGAATTTCTAGATAGTTTGGATATAGTATCGGCAAAGAATAATGATATACATGTATGTCAAGATGTTATGGGTGATCCTCAGAATGTAAATTTTAGAAGTAGCTTGAAATAGGTTGAAGCGTTTTATAAAATTGTAGCGAAAGATAATCCGCCAGCACAACGATATTGTGATAATTGTGGGTTTTCTTCTGTTTTTGAGTTTGATTTCGCCAATGCGTATAGAGGCTTAGTTGAAGTCATAGCTGAGAGATTGTGGGGAAAAATCAAGAGCTTTCATTTTAAGGAGTTTGAAATCGGCATCCTTCCTTTATATTGGACATGTTAACGGGAATTCCCACTGGTGACCCTAGTAAACGACCAGTAGCTATGCTGCAGTTAGGTAGTGTTCTAACATATCTTGTTATGGTTGATTAATATTTTTCGGGTTTCATAAGTCATGGTACATGGAACTCTAAGAGTAATGCAATATCCTTGGTACCTTGAAAATCTACATTAAAATTAGAGAAACCCAGGACAATATTGGATGTGCAAAGACATTGACATGAGAATTCTTTGGTGTTTTAGTCATTTTCTTATTCCGGATGCCAGTGGAAGAGTAGATAAACATCGGATTCTGTTGTTGAATGATTTATATAGAGTTGGGGAATATTATTTGGGTATATCTTCGTTAGGTAATACCTATAAAATTTTTAACGAAAGGTCAACCAAAGGTAAGAATTTATCTGGCATGGTTATGGTACTTGAGTTTCTGTACAATTATTACTTTCGGAACATGCAACCCTTGCTTTGTCAGACACCAGGAGGACACCGGGATGTTTTCCCAAAGATTTTTCTCTTAAAGAATGCTAACATTATATCAAGGGAGAGAGGATAATGAGGAGGCCAAAATAATACGAGGAAACACTCAGTCCCCAGTGAAAGAACACACATTGTCAATAGAATAAGCGCATCATGTATTTTGCAACCATGAGTAGATAGTGAGTTTTTTGTGGGAGAACATTATGACCATACACTAAAGTTATCCATAAGGAGAGTTGTGTTTTTAGACCTGGAAAAAACAAACACAAGAGTTAGTTGTTACTTGGCTGAGAGATTCCAGAGGAAGATAGCATTGAGATTGTATTCCCAGCAAATCCTCCAAATTTGCTATCAGTTGTGGACAGAGAGATTGTAGATGTCGGCACCGATCACTATTATGCAGTCACTGAGGATCAATATAACAATTGGTGGAAGAAGAAGAGTGTTGGACTTTATCTCACTGAGTCATACCATGCACAAAACGTCGATGAGATAGCATTGGGTAGCACAGATTGTATATGCAGGCACCGGTCACTATTATGCAGTCACTGAGGATCAATATAACAGTTGGTGGAAGAAGAAGAGTATAAGACATTATCTCACTGAGTCATACCATGCACAAAACGTCGATGAGATAGCAGTGGGTGGCACAAATTGTAGATGTAGGAACCAATCACTATTATGCAGTTACTGAGGATCAATATAACCGTTGGTGGAAGAAGAAGAGTGTTGGACCTTATCTCACAGAGTCATACCATGCACAAAACATCTATGCATTGGGTAGCACAACTATTCCTCGCGCCACCACCACATCGCCACAACCTCCGCGCCACCACCACCACCGCTGCCAACCACCATCGTTCCACCACCACCGACAGTTACCACTGCACCACCACCACCGTCGCCAACCACTACAGCGCCACCAAAAACCACCTCCGATGTCGACCACTACCACAGACCACCGACGACTACCACCACCACCGTCGCCGAGCAACACCACCATTATCACCGACCACCACCACCAACCAGCCGCTACTGCCATAAAAAATGAATTTCATTGATCAATATTCAATAAAATGATGAAACCATGCAGAAAAAATGATGAAACCAAAATTGGTTTCACCAAAACTAAATGAAACCGAAATTGGTTTCATCATTTTTCCACATATTGGTTTCATCATTTACCAACACAAAATTCAATGATAAACTAAACACGCCGACTTCCAAGTCAGGCCGAATGAACTAGGAAAATATCAGGTGAAAGCAAAATTTGGTTTCATCATAAAAGAAACACTATAAGATGAAAACTACCACCACCGTCAACTTTTTTTGGAGTAATCAAAATATGGAGTTTCAGATTCTCATGCAACAATGGTACCAGTGAGAACCTTCCTTCTCTTCTTCGTGACATCATCATTGTCAAAATTCTCATTTTCCAATGAGCCTTGGAAATATTGAACTCGTTTACAGATCCTCTGAGTTGAGGATGCACCAGGCAAATATCTCCACCTTGGGGTCTTCCTATTTAGTATTTTTGTCCAAAAAACATGAGACGGATCTTCATAACCTAACTGCATCTCCAGCTCACCAGGTAAAGAAATATCTCTGGAATATGTCCTTCCAGTTCGATTAACTTTCACAACCATTGAGGAATCATCACCAAATAATTTTGTCACCAAATGTTCAGAAGAGAATCTAGAACTAGAGGATGAAGATGAACTATGGAACTCAACCAATGGTCTGAACAAATAGGAAGCATCGCATCTAAGCAACTGATGAAAATTGCGAATCTGGCATGATCAATCCGCAATCAACACGTTCGTAGGAATCTGAATCTTCATCGCGTCTCTGACGCACAACATCATCCAGGACGTCCCCTAAAGAGATTCCACTAGAGACAACAGTTGACTGCCACATCAAATACATTAGAATGCACAATAAGAACACAACAAGAGTCGGTTTGTATTAATCATTTTCTATAAATCTGATACCTGAAAAATGATTAGTACTCTTAATCCCTGCTTTTTGGTCTCTGAAAGGATCTTATCAAGTACTTTTCATATCTTATCAAAATGAAAAAATATGTTGAAATAAAAATTGGTTCCAACAATAAACTACAATTTGGTTTTGTCGACAAATATGAAACATGAAACCAAAATTTGTTTCAACATAAAATTCTCGTACCACCAACAAGATTGGTTTCGTCCATAAAAACTTTAAAAAAAGTGCAATAAAATAACATGAAACTGAAACTCGTTACAACATAAATTATCATATCACCAACTATATTCGTTTCGTCGGCAAAAATTAAATAAAAAAATGAAACCAAAGCTCGTCTCAACATAAAATAATCATATCACCAATAATATTGGTTTCGTCGATAACAAGTCAAAAAAAAAAGTGAAACAAAACTAGAAGCAACCAAAACTCAACATAAACTACCGTAACACCAACAAGATTGGTTTCGTCGACATAAAATATGGAAAAAAAATCACATATTAGATGAAACCAAAACTGGTTTCAACAAAAATAAATAGTATTATATCACCAACGAATTGGTTTCGTCAATAAAAATAAAAAATAGATAAAACCAATTTTGGTTTCATCATAAATATGAGATGAAACCATAATTGGTATCATGCAAATGTTGTAGAGGTGACAGCTTCAAACAAAGTGGAAAATTATTTAACATTTACTGTTGCAGAGCAAGTAGACATGCTAATCACACAAACATCTCAATTAACATGCAAAAACAACCAACATCATGAAACAAAGAAATTTGTATACCAAATAGCATGCACATTCAGACTATAACCGGCAAAGAAACAACACACCTAGGTGATAAGGCCTCAATTTCTCCTCCACTGCCTACACCAGAGGCTATAAGGCATCCAATAAGGATCATGTGCTCCAATTTTTTCAACACAGTGGTGAAAATAAGCCCATATTGAGTTAGCGCATATTGCTAACATCACATGCCAAAGCAAATTCGATAACATTCATAGCAAAGCCTAACCACAAAATTAACGATTCATGGCATAAACATAAAAGGACGATAAACATAAGTAATTTATAATTATAATCCAGTTACTCAAAAATGTCTCCCTAAACATCGTTATATATTAACAAAGAGTCAATGTATTGTCCATAACTCAATATATAGTTGAATCATCATTACCACCCAACACCACTACCCATAACTAGGATTTTATATAAGGTAGTAAGTTTATCTTTCCCATATAAACACTACAAAGCTCTTTTGCGCTTACGAACATTAGGTAACAATTTATTTATAATTTATTCAAAAAACTACAAAGATACCCAATGGTTGCACCATCATACTAAGTACTAAAAAAATTCATGTCTAGTTATTTAATCTAATATCGTATAAGTATTATTAGTGTATTACCTAATAAATATTCAACATCTATAATCTGCCAATATTTTGACCTATTGTTGTTCTTATAAACAACAACAAAATCTACTGCATCAACCCTGCTTCACATTTTCTCAAGAAAATTACTCGATTCTATTTGGACCGAGTACTGCATAAAATGGATTAAAAAGAAATAAGGGACTTACCATTTTATCAAAATCAAACATGAAAACAAATGACAAAGAAAGGAATCTAAACTTTAATCTAAAAGAACCTAATTAATCAACACAAATAAAATACAAAGATAAGAAATTGCATGTTCCTAGTTGTTTATGGGTAAAAACCGTTTCTGCCGATTTTGCTAAATTATGTGGATGGATGAGAAGACTGGTTTAAAACCCTAAACAAATGTGTTGCACGTGAGCACTTTTTAGATTCGAGAGATCAATCTGCACAATTATGGCCTAAACAAAGAAATGGCCGTTCCAGACTTGCTTCGATCACAAAGTGAAGGAGAAGGGTTGATTTGGGGAGGGAAGTGAAGAAAGCGTTGAGACCAGAATAGTTCTGGAAGAGTAGTGTCTTGACTTGTATTATAAAGTGAAAGCTTCGGAAGCTTGCAAGAGATGAAATCTTTTTGGAGAGCTTGCAAAGTTGCCTTTTCTGAGAGTGTTGTGTTTTTCTCCTGATCGAGACTTGTTGTCTGGTGGAAATAGGTAGGAACTATTTATACAAGTCGAGATTGAAACGTACCCTGGTCTCATTAAGGAAGAGAGTAAACGGTGAAATAATGGGAGGATGTGGTAACCGCATGGTGTTTATGGGTGAAAACGTTTTTATCATTATTTCCTCATTTATTTGACCGCTTTATTCCTATTCACGCTTTATTAATGCGAGCGTAGTGTACGCTGCACGCTGTGACCGCCAAACCAAGACCTTGGAAAGTATCCCCCAGTTTGTGTTGATGTCTTGAGTGTTCTTTGCACCTTGAGTGCAAGTGGCAATGCCAGGCTACAAGTGGCGCGTGTGGCATGTGCGAAATGCCTTGGTTGCAGGTTACACCTTGAGTGCAAGTGACAATTCCAGGTTGTCAGTGGCGCGTGTGGCATGTGACAATGGCATGTTAGGAATTCCTTGGTTGCAGGTTGCACCTTGAGTGCAAGTGGCAATTCCAGGATGCAAGTGGCGCGTGTGGCATGTGCGGAATGCCTTGGTTGCAGGTTGCACCTTGAGTGCAAGCTAGGCTGCAAGTGATCATGTTGGCATGTGCCAATGGCACGCATGGCCAAGTTGGCCCTAGGTTGCGAGGTTTGAAAGCTAGGATACCAGATATCATGTTGGCATGTGCTAATGGCACGCACGGATAAGTTAGCCCTAGGTTGCACGGTTTGCAAGCATAGGCTACCAGCGAGCATGTTGGCATGTGCCAATGGCACGCACGGCCAAGTTATCCCTAGGGTACACAGTTTACAAGCATAGGCTACCAGCAATCATGTTGGCATGTGCCATTGGCATGAGTGGCGACTTGGTCCCTTGGTTGCACGGTTTGGCAAGATGGGAAGAGGGCGCTTTTGGCATGGCATGGCTAGCATGGCTAGGTGCGTGACCAAGCTAGGGTTTTGGGCCAAAGGCCATGAGAAGACCTTAGACGTCCAGGATTTTCTCCTGGGATTGAAGGCCAACCGTTGATTGTTTCACGCCTTCACTTTGGTAGCCGCAAGGGGAAGGCCAGTATGGTGGCACGGATATGGCCAAGGTAAGGGTGTTTGTCTCGGCTTGGTGTGACTAGCATAGCTAGGGCCAAGGCATAGTGTGTTTGGCATAGCGCGGCTAGCTTGGGCTAGGTGTGGCTGGCATGATTTGCCATTGGCACGGAGGTGCGGCTAGCATGGTTGGCATGATTTGGCGTGGTTTGTGTGGCTAGCATGATTTTCCATTGGCACAGAGGTGCGTCTAGCATGGTTGGCATGCTTTGGCGCGTTTGGTGTGGCTGACATGATTTTCCATTGGCACAGAGGTGCGGATAGCACGGTTGGAATGCTTTGGCGCGGTTGGTGTGGCTAGCATAGCTAGGGCCAAGGCAGAGTGCGTTTGGCATGGCGCGACTAGCTTGGTCTAGGTGTAGCTGGCATGATTTTCCATTGGCACGAAGGTGCGTCTAGCATGGTTGGCATTCTTTGGCGCGGTTAGTGTGGCTGGCATGATTTGCCATTGATACAGAGGTGCGACTAGCATGGTTGGCATGCTTTGGCGCGGTTGGTGTGGCTGGCACGATTTTCCATTGGCACAGAGGGGTGGCTTGCATGGTTGGCATGCTTTGGCGCGGTTGGTGTGGCTGGCACGATTTTCCATTGTCATAGAGGGGTGGCTAGCATAGTTGGCATGTTATGGAACGGTTGGTGTGGTTGGCACGATTTTCCATTGGCACAGAGGGGAATTAGGGTTTTTCTCGTTGTAACCTTAATTTGAAAAAGTACCCCCCATTAATTACTGACTACTGATAGGTGTTATAAACACCCTAATTATTATCTAGTATTTATGCTTTCTAAGCTATTTATTTTGTGAATTATGTATCTCATGTGTGAATTTGAGTTCACTAGGTGGAATGAAGTCATTGGAGCAAAAAGAAGATGAAATCATTCATTTGGAGAGGAAAATACAAAAAGGGAATTTACAGGCGATATTTGGAGCAAGAATTTGCATAACAAGAAAGTGAATAGGCTGTCGGTTTGGCGAAACTGACAGGTTAAATGAGATCTGGGCATCCCTTATCCAAGTCAGTGAGGTATCTATATCAATTTCCTTTCCTACACCTAGAATTGAGAGTAAATATCTTCTCAATCATGTTTTGTGCGGCTGTGTCTAAAAGTTAGAAAAATATCAGAGATTGAGAAAAATCGAGAGAGATTCAGATGAGGCTGAATTCAATGGCAGTTTGAGCAGTGAAGAATGTGAATTTTAGGTCTATATGAATATGAAGATAAGAATGGGGATTTGATGTTGTTCAATGATGGAGATTCGACAGTGTCCCAAGTTAGGGTTTGATGTTGCATTAATGGTGGAAGAGATTGACTGAGTTTCAGATGAACAGAGGAGATCGTGAAGCTGCAGATCAAGAGATTATTGAGATTGAAGATTATTTTAAGATGAAATTGATGAGAATAAGAAGATTGTGGTGGTGATTCTGAGCAGTTACAAAGGAAGATTTATGAAGAAATTAGGGTGAAGTGTATGTGCTGCTAAGAAGGAGATGGTGTCTGAGGTCGAGATAATAGGTTTGATTGGTGCCATGAATTGAAGAAATCTGAGTTGCTATTGCGGTTATTGTAGATAAATGGAGTTGGCTGTTTGGGTGTGATAGTTTTTACTGTGTGGTGGGTCTCTGAGAAATTGCAGCAAGGGTTTTTGTTGTTGGTGATTTCAACTGAGCTGAGTTGCAGGTGATGGCATTGGAGTTAGAACAAGAAGGGTATGAAATTGCTGGTGCAGAGTATAGGTGAAATTGGTGGAGAGTGCAGGTGGGTTTGGTTCAAATCTGAGCTTGTGGTACTGGTGGTTTAGCTTGTGGTACTGGTGGTTGCTTCTACCTCAGGTGAGGGGGGAAGTTGTTGTAATTAAATGCTAATAAATAGGTTGAAGTTGGAGATGGTGTTGTTGATGCTTTGCAGGATGAATGATTTGAATAGTAGGAGGTTGCAGTCGAATGTTTATAAGTTGCAGAATGGCAATGATGGAGTTGGTGGTTGAGCTGCAACTGGAGATTATGGAGCTGTGAAATTGAAGATACAGAGAAGTTGTAGTTAGGTATTTGAGTTGAATACCTAGGAGTTATAGAGTACTAGAGTTGATGTTGTTGTCAGTGGAGGCATGAATATGTGGCGGTAACAGAATATGGACTAGAGATTGCAAGTGAACAAGAAAATGATGCGGCTCTGGCTTGCTGTTGTGTTGGTGTAAAATGGTGCAGCTTGCTGGTGATGGCAGTCAAATGAAGCGCAGATTATACTGGTGCAATTGTAGGTGCAAGAGGATGGTGCTGGTAGATTTGAGGTGAGATGCAGGTGAATGGACTATAAAGATGTTGGAGCAGTGAATGGAAGAAACTTAGAAGGGGGTTGAACTGAATTCTTAGATGTATGCTTAGGATTGGCTTGAGATACTGCAAGATGTGGTGCTGCTTTGAATTAATAATTTCAGGTGATGAAGCTGATGCCCAGTAGAAGGTGGTATAGCTGGAGTTTGAAGCAGCAAGAAGGGATTTTGGAGTGAATGGAGTTGGCTCTGAGATGTTTGAATGAATCTTTTGTGCAATAGAGAAAGTTGGAGATGCAACCGAGTCTGAGATAGAATTGATATGCTTTAGAATGGAGTTGAAGCTGCAGTGGAGGATAATTGAGTGGTATAGGCTATTATTGCAGGTGAATGTAACATAGGAGTTGTTACTATTGATTGCAGAAAAAGGGAAATGAAGTTGTTATGGGCTTGTATGTGCAGTAACTGGTGGTGGTTGAATAGATGTTTGTGTTGTTGATGTGTCTCAGGTGGTGATTACAATACCTAGGTTTGAGCTGTATTTATGACATGTGCAACTGTGATTAGATGTATGCCAAATTATCGCAGGTGATAGCTGGTGTTGTTAATGGCCATTGGAACAGTGCCTAAGAATAAGTTAGAAGAGGTGGTTATGGGTTCTATGTGAGAGAAATAGATGGTATAATTACAACAAGGAGGAATTGCAGCTGGTGCTATGGACTGATGCATTGAAGTGGCAGTAGTGGAGTGTTGCACCTGAAATGGGTGTTTAGAATGGAATATAGGGCCATCATGGCTAGACTATACTAGTGAAGTGTAATCATTGCGCATCACTGGTTACATCCTGTGCAATGGCTTAGGACAAGACCACTCAGCCCAGCTGAGTCTGACTTGTCATCTAACTCATCCATCTGATTCACCTGGTTCGAGTTGACTCAATTGATTCGGTCTTAACTCGGTTGACCTGACCGAGATGACTCGTTGACCGGTGACCGGGTGGACTTTTCCGGTCACCTGAGAATTGTTCCGGTACCGGATTCCGACCAACTTCCGGCGGAAAACACAGTTTTCCAGCGACACCTTTTGGGATAGATTTTTACTTGGGTTTTTCCACACTTGTGGGCTTGGTGGAATTTTACTATTGGAGCATTTGGACCTTGGGATTTGAAGACCTAATTTTGGAAAGTTGAAAAACTATAAAAGGGAAAAGTTTTTATTCTTTTTAAAGGATATCTCATATATTTTTCTACTGGAGTTTTGGAGGAGAGCAGCGACTAGGGTTTGCTTTCGTTTATTTTTCATCTTCTTCATTTCATTTTTATTATTGATTATGAATATGAATATGATGAATCCAAAAACTATGAGTAGCTAAATTTCATTTATTGGTTATGGGATATAAAGTGGATTTCACAAATAAGATTTGATTCAATGTATTAGTTTTGTCTCAATAAATTACTGTTTATGATTCATGGTTCATATTGTTTTATGATTTGATTGTTTATTTGGTTGAGTCCGGAATTAATATGATTTGCTTTCACTTCCAGAGCCACATTAGGGTTTTCAATACGAAAACCTTGTTTATCCCTGATTCTAAGTAGCATAATTGTGGGTAGTGCTTGTAGTGATATATCCTACTAGTCACATATGAATCATAACTTGGGTTAAATCGAATTAGTGCTTTTACACATTTTGATTGCCTTGATTAGTCTTATTCCTTAGAACTTATTGCTTTTAGGGAGTTAAATCTAATTGTGCTTTTACACTTTAGGTTGTTTTCTAGGAAGAATTCACATATGCATCTTTTAATGTGGTTGTGATGAAATCAGGGAATTAGCGAGATATACTTGCAATCAAGGTATCCTAGGACTTTTAGTAAATGAGAGATTAAAATTTCAATTCTAGTCATTGTTGAGAATTCAAGTTTGTGAATGAAACTATCCCGTGACCAATACTTTCTCCTTATTTATTATTTTAATATTTTATTGCTTTCAATTTATTTTTATTGCTTTGATAAATCAAACCCCCCCCCCCCCCATTGGTTACTAAGAAACTGAAATTTGCATAACAACAAAAGCCTCTCTGTGGATACGAACTCTTTCTTATCGCATGCTACTTTTATTTTAGTTAAGTAAGAAAGTGAAATTATTTTTTCTCGGCCGACAACCGATCAAATTTTGGCGCCGCTGCCGGGGAGGCAAACGGCTTGTTATTAAGTTTTTAGTTTCTTTTTATAATTTCTGCTTTTATCTTGTTTTTTGTTTTCTTATCTTGTTTCTTACTTGTTTTCAAGAATCGTTTTCAAGTACCTAATCCCTGGATTCTAAGGACTGGAACTATCCAAGGTGCGGGATTGCTACTCGAAGAGGCACAATACTCCAACCAAGTCAAGACACAACGGTAGCACAAGAGTTAGAAGTGGAAGAAGAGTTACAACTAGAAGAAGAACAAGAGGTTCCATTCGTAGGAGAACCACTAGTTGAAGAAGAAGAAGAAGAAGAAGCAATGGGTGATGCAAATCGTACACTCAAGGACTTGGCTTCTCATAGGCTTGATGCACAACAATGGTGTATCTAAACAAACTCAACTTTCGAGATCAAGCCGGGGTTGCTTAGATAGTTACCAAAGTTCCATGGCATGGTGAATGAAGACCCAAACAATCATATCATGGAGTTGCATACCATTGGCAAGGCCATGCTTCCAGCAGAGACTGATGCCGATGGTGCAATGTTGAAAGTTTTTCCATTTTCTATGGTGGACAACGCTAAGGATTGGTTATATTGTTTTCCATCTGGAAGTGTCACTACATGGAACGGGTTGAAGAAACTCTTTCTAGAGAGGTATTTTCCTGCGTCAAAGGCTACTCAAATTCGCAAAGAGATTTGTGAAATAAAGCAAAATGTGGGAGAATCTTTGTATGAATGTTGGGAGCGATATAAGAGATTGGTGGCAAGCTGTCCTCACCATCAATTCAGCGATGCTATGATAATCCAATATTTCTACGAAGGTCTTCAATCAAGTGATAGATATCTTCTTAATGCAGTGGGTGGTGGTGCACTAGTGAACAAGACGGTGGCCCAAGCTGCCGAGTTGATTGAAATCATGGCTGCAAACTCGCAACAATTCTACACAAGAGGTGAACCAATAGTTAGGCAAGTGCATGAAGTTAGTGATTCATCATCATCACACCGTGATCAAAGGATGGACAATATGGAGCACATGATGCAAAAGATGGTTGCGATTATATTACCTTCGTATGGTGAAGAGTTGGAGCAAGCTAATGCGGTTTTTCCAAATCAAAAAAGATGGTATGATCCATATTCCAACACCTACAATCCGGGATGGAGAGATCATCCAAATTTCAGCTATGCCAACAAGCAAGGTTCGGTTCAACAACCTACTTTCAACCGTCCGAGTGGATTTCAACCGCAACAACAACAATTTCAGCAACCACAATAACCGTTACAAAACCAAGGTTCCGACATCGATGAAAAGTTACAAACAATGATGCAAGGTATTTCTACCATGTTCAAGGAAAGCCAACAAGAAACTAAGAGTGCTATCAAGGAGTTGCAGACACAAATGGGCTCCATGGAGATTGATATTAACAAATTGAAGGCACAAAATAGTGGGAGATTCCCTTCTCAACCCATTAACCCAAAAGAGGGTGTCAATGCTATTACGTTGAGAAGTGGTACACAACTTGAGCAACCCAAAGTTGCTGATTTGGGTGAAGAGGAAGCTCCAGAGGAGCCGGTTTTGGAGGAAAAGAGGGATGAAATTCCCCAAACACCCGAGGTACCTACTCCTAACTCTAAAACTCCGGTTTCTACTTATGTTCCTCCTATACTTTTTCCTTGCAGATTTGCAAGTTCTAAGGCGGAACTAGAAAAGGAGATTTTAGACGTTCTTAAGAAGATTCATGTGAACATACCGCTCATTGATGCTATCAAGCAAGTTCCCAAGTATGTAAAAGTGTTGAAGGACTTGTGTACCAATAAGCAAAGGCTTATAGGAAATGAAGTTCTAAGTGTTGGGGGAAAATGCTTCGGCAATCTTACAACACAAACTCCCACTGAAATGCAAGGATCCCGGTAGCTTTGAAATTCCTGTCACAATTGGTAACACCACTTTTAACAAAGCAATGTTAGACTTAGGTGCATCCGTTAATGTTATGCCGGCATCCATGTATAATTCACTTAATCTAGGTCCTTTGAAAAAGGTTGGAATTGTGTTACAATTAGCCGATCATTCTAATGTTTACCCAATGGGTATTGTTGAGGATGTTCTCGTACAGGTTAATCAACTTGTATTTCCAGCTGTCTTTTGTGTATTAGAGATGGATGAAGGTCCACCGGACTCATCTCTTCCATTGCTACTTGGGCGTCCCTTCATGAAAACGGCTAAAACCATTATTGATGTGGACAAGGGAACGTTGACTATGGAGTTTGATGGAGAAATAATACGTTTCAACATTTTCGAAACGATGAGATATCCTAGCGATGTCCACTCTTGTTTCTCCGTTGATGTTATGGATGCATTGGCACAAAAAGTGTTTGAATTGAATGGTGATGATGCTTTGGAAACTGTTTTAACTACATGCATGGATGATGGTGTAGAGTGTGGTAAAGAAGTCAAGGAATCCCTTGGTGATCTTAACTCACTACAAGGATGTCCGGAAACTCATAATATCTCTTTTATTTCTTTACTATGCAGTGATGAAAAGCTTTTACCTTCTATTGTTAAATCTCCAAAGTTGGAATTGAAACCTCTTCCAAGTCACTTAAAGTACTTGTACTTGGGTGACAATGAAGAGTTACCTATGATTGTTTCTAACGAGCTTAGTGAATTACATGAGAAAAAACTTCTAAGGGTGCTAAGGAAGCACAAGACGGCCATAGGATGGACAATTGCTGATATTAAGGGTATAAGCCCTACCGTTTGTATGCACAAGATCCGTTTGGAGGACGGTAAAAATCCTACAAGGGAAGCGCAACGTCGTTTGAACCCTCTCATGATGGAAGTTGTGAAAAAGGAGATACTCAAGCTTTTGGAAGTGGGTGTTATCTACCCCATATCTGATAGCAAGTGGGTGAGCCCGGTACAAGTTGTACCAAAGAAATCAGGTGTAACGGTGGTAGAGAATGATAAGAATGAACTTGTCTCAACTCTTGTGCAAGCTGGTTGGAGGGTTTGTATTGATTATAGAAAATTGAATGCCACTACTATGAAGGATCATTTTCCTTTACCTTTTATTGATCAAATGCTTGAACGTTTAGCTGGACACTTTTATTATTATTTTCTTGATGGTTATTCAGGGTACAATCAGATTGTGATAGCACCGGAGGATCAAGAGAAAACCACTTTCACTTGTCCTTTCGGTACTTTTGTTTATATAAGGATGCCTTTTGGCTTGTGCAATTCTCCAGCTACCTTTCAAAGGTGTATGGTAAGTATCTTTTCCGAGTATGTTGAAAACATCATTGAAGTGTTTATGGATGACTTTAGTGTCTTTGGTGATTCATTTGACCTTTGTTTGAACAACTTGTCATTGATCCTTGAACGATGTGTTGAAACAAACCTTGTGCTGAATTGGGAGAAGCGCCATTTCATGGTAACTCATGGCATAGTTTTAGGCCATATAATATCTTCTAAAGGCTTGGAAGTTGATAAATCTAAGATAGACCTTATTCGTGCTCTAACCCCTCCCACTACGGTGAGGGAGATATGCTCTTTTCTTGGTCATGCAGGTTTCTATCGTAGATTTATCAAGGATTTTTCCAAGATAGCATCACCACTTTGCAACTTATTGCAAAAAGATGTGGTTTTTAACTTTGATGAAAAGTGTATGGCGGCATTCAATCATTTGAAAGAACTTTTGATTTCAGCCCCTATCATTAAACCACCGGATTGGAGCAAGCATTTTGAGCTCATATGTGATGCAAGTGACTATGTGGTTGGTGCGGTGCTTGGGCAGCGTGTGGGGAAGATACCTCATGCCATTTATTATGCTTCTAGAACGTTAAATGAAGCCCAACAAAACTACACAACCACTGAAAAAGAGTTATTGGCTATTGTATTTGCATTGGAGAAATTTCGCTTTTATCTAATT
The DNA here is from genome assembly GCA_023529315.1 of Papaver bracteatum. Classification (NCBI taxonomy): domain Eukaryota; kingdom Viridiplantae; phylum Streptophyta; class Magnoliopsida; order Ranunculales; family Papaveraceae; genus Papaver; species Papaver bracteatum. The sequence goes on along the minus strand of JAJJWX010000447.1, from coordinate 2,033,775 downwards.
GGTATAAAAGTTGTTGTTTTTTCTGATCATGCAGCACTTAGGTACTTGCTAATGAAGAAAGAAGCGAAACCGAGGCTCATAAGATGGATCTTACTCTTGCAAGAGTTTGATATTGAAATCAAAGACAAGAAAGGAATTGAGAACACCATTGCGGATCACTTGAGACATCTTGCTGTGGACAGGGAAGCTATCCCACTGCGTGAAAGTTTCCCGGATGAGCAACTATTCTCAATTGCTTTTGGAGAACCATGGTACGCTGATATTGTGAATTACTTGGTAACTAAACAAATCCCAAAGAACTTGTCTCGTGCTGAGAGGGACAAACTTAAAAGGTTAGGAAACCAATATATATGGTATGATCCATACTTATGGAAACATGGCAGCGACCAAGTAATAAGAAGGTGTGTTCCCGAATCTGAGTTTAATTCTATCTTGTCATTTTGTCACTCTTATGCTTGCGGAGGACATTTTGGAAGTAAGAGAACCGCTCACAAGGTACTTTAAAGCGGTTTCTATTGGCCAACCTTGTTTAAGGATGCATACACATTTTGTACAACTTGTGATAGGTGCCAAAGAACATGTAATCTAGGTGCACGAAATCAAATGCCACAAATTTTTATTCAATTTATTGAAGTTTTTTATGTATGGGGTATTGATTTTATGGGTCATTTTGTCAACTCTCATGGGAATTATTACATCTTACTTGCTATTGATTATGTCTCTAAATGTGTGGAAGCTAAGGCCACCCAAACTAATGATTCCAAGGTTGTTTCAGATTTTGTGCAAGCTAACATTTTTGCAAGGTTTGGAATTCCAAGAGCCATAATTAGCAATGGGGGTTCTCACTTCAAAAACAAGATTTCACAAAGCTTGTTGAAGAAGTACAATGTGTCGCACAAGATTGCAACACCTTATCATCCTCAAACAAATGGACAAGCCGAGGTTTCTAACCGGGAGGTGAAATCCATTCTAGAAAAGACGGTGAATCCAACAAGGAAAAATTGGAGCATGCGACTAAATGATGCTTTGTGAGATTATAGAACCGCATACAAGACACCTATTGGGATGTCTCCCTTTAAGCTTGTGTACAGTAAACCTTGTCACTTACCCGTGGAGATTTAGCATAAGGCATTTTGGGCGATTAACCAATGCAATATGGAGATGGATGGGGCTGGAAAGCAAAGGAAGTTACAACTCCAAGAGCTAAAAGAGCTTCGCAATGATGCATTTGAAAGCTCTCGCATTTATAAGGAGAAAACGAAGGCCTTTCATGATACTATGATTTCTAGAAAACAATTTTGAGTTGGACAGAAAGTGCTTTTGTTTAATTCTCGCTTGCATTTATTTCCGGGTAAATCAAGGTCACGTTGGATCGGACCTTTTATTGTTACTAATGTGTTTTCTCATGGTGCAGTAGAAATTCGTAGCATAGCTACAGGCAAGGAACTTAAAGTTAATGGGCACCGGTTGAAACCATATTATGAGAATTTCACTTCCGAATTGGTGGAAGGAGATAATTTTGTGGATGCACTCCATCTGTAGGAGTCATAGAAAGCAAGGAGATAGTCGGGCTGACGACTTTAAACCAAGCGCTAAATGGGAGGCAACCCATATGATGAGTATCTCTTGTCTTATTTTCATTTTCTTGTCTTTTTTTAGTTTTTTCTTATCTTGTATTTTATTTTTCTGATTTCTTGTCATATTCCATGCATGATTTCCCACCTTGACTTACTTTGGATGACTCAATTTACATTGAGGACAATGTAAAGTTTAAGTGTGGGGGAGTGGTTAAGCATTTACATTGTAAAATTTTCAAAATTTTCAACTTTTGTGTAAATTAGTGAATAAAAAACCTCCAACTTGTAGTTAGTTTAGAGTCACATAGTATACATGTCGCTAAGATTACATCGAGATTTTCATAAGAGTGACTGAACTTAGAGATGATAGAGAACATGATCGGGTTCCTTACTTGTATGAGAGTTAAAGTTGGATTTAACCATGCCAGTGGAAAATAAGGTACATGCTGAATTCAGTAGTAGAGTAGTGGTCCCCTATAGTGGAGACTACCCATGTTACATCATGAGAGGCACCGACCTTCATTTTTTTGTACCTGTCTAAATTTGTGCTTTTAGAGTGTGTGTCGCCGTATGTAAACTCCGGGTAGAATGGTGAGCTACCCAACCTCCCACCAATAGAAGCACTATTTTGATCTCTTGAGTGCTATTTTATCAATCATGATGGTGACATCGAATTGCTAACTTACATACCACTTGTAATCTTGTTCGCAGTTAGCACCATCCACTTTATCTCTCTCTACACCAACAGGTCCATAGAAACACCATCATCATCAACAAGAGGAGGATCACAAATTCGAAGGAAAGTTGAAGACGTTCAAGGTTAACAAGCAACGGTACAAAAATGAGTAGATTTCAGATTCAAGTTTAGCAACAAGACAAGGAGAAGAATTTTTACAAGTTGAAGACTATTGTACAAGAGTGAAGATTATCAAGATGAGAGTTCAAGAAGTTTATGATATCGAGACATACAAGTTGTGAAGAATTGAGCTGTAAAGTAATTACACCATGGCCTTTGTACTTTTTATTTTATCTTTATTTTTATTTGTATTATATTCTCTTGTCTCAAAAAAAATATAATCATTGCATCATATTTTGGTTTGTTTAGTTCATTTTTTTGGTTTTATATTCATTCAATAAAGCCAATGGAAGAAAAATAATATCTGTAATGAAGTTTCAAGCAACAAGAATTAATGAAAAGAGTTACATTGTCAAGATTCTACGAAGTTCAAGAGTTATCATCAACAGTTAAAGACCGAAGACGAAGACAAAGATTGAAGACCGAAGACGTTTCTATGGATGTTGTGAGAGTGGTGCTAACTGCACGCCGAACGGATAGCAAGGTAAGTAAGCATATTTCCACCTTCGTTAAGTGGTTGATTTCCTTTCTTAGAGATCGTCAGAAATTGGGTTTTCAAAATGAATAAAAGATGTGGGTTTTCAAAACAATTCGGAGGGTTTTTCCTTCCTACTATTCAACGTGTCACGGGATTCTCTCTTCATTCTTACATGGACACATGTGTGACCCATAAAGAGCTGCTTATTATTGAAAGCATTTTCATAAAATCCTTTCTTGTGAGGCAGAGTCGAGACTTTTGATCACTTCGAACCCGAATTTCTTTCGATAAGGGATGGTTATTTCTCTCTCAACTTTTAAGGATGAGATTGTGTTCATTTATGTGTCTAACTTCTTATGACTAGTGTGCAGAATCTCTATGTCTTCTTAGCGTGTTGGATACTATTATTTCGGAGAACTTGTAAGTTGGAAATGTAGGTTTTGTGGGTATTTCTCTAGTAAACGCTCACGGGAGTTGTATGTATATTTTAGAATAAGTTTTGTTTCATTTTCTCGAGGACTAGCAAAGTCTAAGTGTGGGGGAATTTGATAGGTGTTATAAACACCTTAATTATTATCTAGTATTTATGATTTCTTTGCTATTTATTTTGTGAATTATGTATCTCATGTGTGAATTTGAGTTCACTAGGTGCAATGAAGTCATTGGAGAAAAAATAAGATGAAATCATTCATTTGGAGCGGAAAAGACAAAAAGGGAATTCACATGCGATATTTGGAGCAAGAATTTGCGTAACAAGAAAGTGAATAGGCTATCGGTTTGGCGAAACTGACAGGTTAAATGAGATCTGGGCATCCGTTATCCAAGTAAGTGGGGTGTCTATATCAATTTCCTTTCCTACACTTAGAATTGAGAGAAAATATCTTCTCAATCATGTTTTGTGCGGCTGTGTCTAAAAGTTAGAAAAATATCAGAGATTGAGAGAAATCGAGAGAGATTCAGATGAGGCTGAATTCAATGGCATTTTGAGCAGTGAAGAATGTTAATTTCAGGTCTATATGAATATGAAGATAAGAATGGGGATCTGATGTTGTTCAATGATGGAGATTCGATAGTGTCCAAAGTTAGGGTTTGATGTTGCAGTAATGGTGGAAGAGATTAACTGAGTTTCAGATGGACAATGGAGATCGTGAAGCTACAGATCGAGAGATTATTGAGATTGAAGACTGTTTTGAGATGAAATTGATGAGAATAAGAATATTTTGGTGGTGATTCTGAGCAGTTACAAAGGAAGATTTATGAAGAAATTAGGGTGAAGTGTATGTGCTGCTAAGAAGGAGCTGGTGTCTGAGGTCGAGATAATGGGTTTGATTGGTGCCATGAATTGAAGAAATCTGAGTTGCTATTGCGGTTATTGTAGATGAATGGAGTTGGCTGTTTGGGTGTGATAGTTGTTACTGTGTGGTGGGTCTCTGAGAAATTGCAGCAAGGGTTTTTGCTGTTGGTGATTGAAACTGAGCTGAGTTGCAGGTGATGAAAATGGAGTTAGAACAAGAAGGGTATGAAAGTGCTGGTGCAGAGTATAGGTGAAATTAGTGGAGAGTGCAGGTGGGTTTGGTTCAAATCTGAGCTTGTGGTACTGGTGGTTTAGCTTGTGGTACTGGTGGTTGCTTCTACCTCAGGTGAGGGGGGTAGTTGATGTAATTAAATGCTGATAAATAGGTTGCAGTTGGAGATGGTGTTGTTGATGCTTTGCAGGATGAATGAGCTGAACAGGAGGAGGTTGCAGTCGAATGTTTATAAGTTGCAGAATGGAAATGATGGAGTTGGTGGTTGAGCTGCAGCTGGAGATTATGGAGCTGTGAAATTGAAGATACAGAGAAGTTTCAGTTAGGGATTTGAGTTGAATGCCTAGGAGTTACAGAGTACTAGAGTTCCTATTGTTGTTAGTGGAGGCATGAATCTGTGGCGGTAACATAATATGGACTAGAGATTGCAGGTGAACAAGAAACTGATGCGGCTCTGGCTTGCTGTTGTGTTGGTGTAAACTGGTGCAGCTTGCTGTTGATGGCAGTTGAATGAAGCGGAGATGATACTGGTGCAATTGCAGGTGTAAGAGGATAGTGCTGGTAGATTTGAGGTGAGCTGCAGGTGAATGGACTATAAAGATGTTGGAGCAGTGAATGGAAGAAACTTAGAAGGGGGTTGAACTGAATTCTTAGATGTATGCTTAGGAATGGATTGAGATACTGCAAGATGTGGTGCTGCTGTGAATTAATAATTTCAGGTGATGAAGCTGATGCCCAGTAGCAGGTGGTGTAGCTGTAGTTTGAAGCAGCAGGAAGGGATTTTTGAGTGAATGGAGTTGGCTCTGAGATGTTTGAATGAATCTGTTGTGCAATAGAGAAAGTTGGAGATGCAACGTCTGAGATGGAATTGATATGCTTTAGAATGGAGTTGAAGCTGCAGTGGAGGAGAATTGAGTATTATGGGCTATTATTGCAGGTGAATGTAACATAGGAGCTGCTATTGTTGATTGTAGAAAAAGAGAAATGAAGTTGTTGTGGGCTTGTAGGTGCAGTAACTGGTGGTGGTTGAATAGATGTTTGTGTTGTTGTTGTGTCTCAGGTGGTGATTACAATACCTAGCTTTGAGCTGGATTTAGGACCTGTGCAACTGTGATTAGATGTAAGCCAAATTGTTGCAGGTGATAGCTGGTGTTGTTAATGGGTAATGGAACAGTGCCTGAGAAGAAGTTAGAAGAGGTGGTTATGGGTTCTATGTGAGAGCAATAGATGGTATAATTACAACAAGGAGGAATTGCAGCTGGTGCTATGGACTGATGCATTGAAGTGGCAGTAGTGGAGTGTTGCAGCTGAAATGGGTGTTTAAAAAGGAATACAGGGCCATCATGGCTGGACTATACTGGTGAAGTGCAATCATTGCGCAGCACTGGTCACAGCCTGTGCAATGCCTTAGGACAAGACCACTCAGCCCAGCTGAGTCTGACTTGTCATCTAACTCATCCATCTGATTCACCTGGTTCGAGTTGACTCAATTGATTCGATCTTAACTCGGTTGACCTGACCGAGCTGACTCGTTGACCGGTGACCGGGTGGACTTTGCCGGTCATCTGTGAATTGTTCCGGTACTAGATTCCGGCGGAAAACATAGTTTTCCGACGTCACTTTTTGGGACCGATTTTTACTTGGGTTTTTCCACACTTGTGGCCTTGGTGGAATTTTACTATTGGAGCATTTGGACCTTGGGCTTTGAAGACCGAATTTGGGAAAGTTGAAAAGCTATAAAAGGGAAAAGTTTCTATTCTTTTTAGAGGATATCTCATATATTTTTCTACTGGAGTTTTGGAGGAGAGCAGCGACTAGGGTTTGCTTTCGTTTATTTTTCATCTTTTTCATTTCATTTTTATTATTGATTATGAATATGAATATGATGAATCCAAAAACTATGAGTAGCTAAATTTCATTTATTGGTTATGGGATATAAAGTGGATTTCACATATAAGATTTTATTCAATGTATTAGTTTTGTCTCAATAAATTACTGTTTATGATTCATGGTTCATATTGTTTTATGATTTGATTGTTTATTTGGTTGAGTCCGGAATCAATCCGATTTGCTTTCACTTCCAGAGCCATATTAGGATTTTCAATACGAAAACATTGTTTATCCCTGATTCTAAGTAGCATAATTGTGGGTAGTGCTTGTAGTGATATATCCTACTAGTCACATATGAATCATAACTTGGGTTAAATCGAATTAGTGATTTTACACATTTTGATTGCCTGGATTAGTCTTATTCCTTAGAACTTATTGTTTTTAGGGAGTTAAATCTAATTGTGGCTTTACACTTTAGGTTGTTTTCTTGGAAGAATTCACATATGCATCTTTTAATGTGGTTGTGATGAAATCAGGGAATTAGCGGGATATACTTGCAATCAAGGTATCCTAGGACTTTTAGTAAATGACATATTAGAATTTCAATTCTAGTCATTGTTGAGAATTCAAGTTTGTGAATGAAACTATCATATGACAAATACTTTCTCCTTATTCATTATTTTAATATTTTATTGCTTTAAATTTATTTTTATTGCTTTGATAAATCAAAACCCCCCCATTGGTTACTAAGAAACTGAAATTTGCATAACAAAAAAAGCCTCTCTGTGGATGTGACACCGGTTGGGAAAATGACGCTGGTTGGGAAGCTAGCGCGGATTGGGAAGCTCTTGCAAGGGAGACGCTTGTGGTTTAGGGTTTGACACGCCGAAACCCTAATTGGCTCCCTTCACTAAAGTTGTTGTAGAATCCTCGTTTGGAGTCGGATTTTCGATGTCCGCATATGTATTTTCTTAATTTTATGATCGTACTGATTTTACACGCTTGATCCATCCTAATCTTCGTATTAGGTGCTTAACAACGAAGTTGGTAATCATGGGTCCACTAGTACGAGAAACCCTAGAGTTGTTGACAATGAACCACTTGCGCCTCCAGGTTATGAAGTATTGATTGCCAATGCAGTGGAAGTGGCGGAAATCCCAATTGAGCCTCAGATGGTGGAACCCGAATTAAGAATAATAGAAACTTCTTCGTTGAAGGTTGCTCCCATGCGCATCCTACTCTCATTACATTTTCTTGAATTCCCTGTCCACATGATTCGACATGATCCTATCATACTCTTCTGGATGTGACAGTGGGATGCTCAAAAATTTCTTAATGAAATATTCTGATAGTGCAGGCTTGGGAACCTCCACGACCCCGTAAGGTGTTGAAAGCGTCTTCTAGACAGAGAGATGATGATATTCTTGCGATGTACCCTTGAAGAGTAGATGGCCTTGTTGTGAGTGCGGTTTTTTGGTTGACTGTGTCTTCTGAGGTTTGACAGTGAAGGGATTCCGTGTATATCCTCAGTCCTCAAGCATGGTTTACATGTTTCCATATTTGTAGTAATTGTTGCTGTGGTGAGGCTCTGGTTGGTATTAACGAGTGAGCGACGACAGTTCTTGGTAGGAGATGTAATCAAAAGAGACTACATTGTCGTGGTAACAAAGTAAGTTGGCTGGAATTATATGGGCTTCCGTGGAATTAAAAATATTGGCTGGATGTGACTATGATCCATGACATGAAGAAGCGGCGGTGAAGTAGCTTCGGCTCTTGGTGAGGATGTTGAAACTTAGGAAGCTAAACATTAAAGTTTTGGCTTCGGACCCTGGAGCAGCTTATGGAGAGAATGATGAAGCGGAGCGGTTGCGTTAGTCATTGTGTTGTCAAACCGGATATCCTTCAAGCGAATAGTGGTTAGGAATCCTTGGTTCCTTCTATCAACCGTGCTTTAGTTTGAGAGCGGTTTCTCTGGTTGGAAACAGATGCTTCCCTAATGCAGTGTGGTTGAGGGCTGCAGATATGTCTTGACGTTGTGCCTTGGGGAAACATAGAATCTCACATAAATGTTTCATCATGGACCGCAAATTTTTGTGGGCGAAGTCCCCAGAAATCATACGTCCCTTGATAGGAAGAGAGTCTTCGTGAACCCAGGGGGTTTGATGATTTGATTCGATTTTGGAGAAGTCGTTCCTGATCTTTACATGTGATGAAATTGGATTGCTTCTTCCCTACGGGGCGTTCAAGTGTAACGGTAGAAGGATGCAGGATGCCAGCGCTGGGAAGATGCAAACTGGAAGTGCAAGTGTGACACAAGATGTCAGTGCTGGAAAAGATGCAAGCTATCGACGCAGGGTATGGTATTATGGTCGGTCATGTGCGTGATGCATGTGTGGCTGACATGTGCATCTGGCATGTGCGTCCGGTAAGCGCTTCTGGTGTTATTTTGGACGCAGACTGTTGGCGCTGGAACTTTGGCTATCAAGCAGTAATGATAGCGCGGGAGGCTTCTTTCTGTGGGACGGTGGAATCGATACCTGGAAGGCGCGCAGGGTGGATCATGGAATGCTGGTGTTAGCGGTAGCGTGGTAGCAACAAAGTGTGTGAGCATATTCTGGCTTGCACTCCAGCGTTCCTCCTTCAGTTTGTTCTCCTCTTTTTTTGTTGGTGCAAACCTTAGCCATAGGTATGCCTTCCATAAATCTGTAGGAATATAGTTCCTCTCTTCGAATATTACTGTAGTAGCGTAAGCTACTTCATGAATAGTAACTGGTAACCGTTATGATGCAAAGTCGGTACGCATGGTGATGCAATAAAGATTTGGAGATGAAACAGGTGGTCCTCCAAATGACGAATGACGTCTTCTTCGAGAAAAGTAAACCACTGTTGAATGGATTTTTGCACTTCTGTATTCTGAAAAAAAATTGTGTTTTTTTTTTTGAAAGGCAAATGAAACACCTGGCTTATGGTTTTGATTTTCTGGATTTCTGGTTTGATAGGCAAGTGTTACCTATGAGGGTTTTGGGTTTTTATTCGGGATGAACTGTTTTTGGATATGGAAGATATGAAAATATGAATATGTGGTTCCTCTTTTTTTTTTAGGGATGATGCCGCTTTTTTGTTATGACTGTAAGTGATACGAACATCCCGGGGAAGATATGGAATCGTGAACATTGTGTGTTGGTAGATGACATGGGACACGACATAACATGGCTATTGGTTTTATCATTCCCATGAAAACTTGAAATGGTAAACCATATATATTCTGTCTAGGCAAGACTTACTCGGTTTCCCGGATCTCCTGATGATAAGGGATCCTCGTGTGTAAGATCGGATTTCGCGGAAAGCACCACTGTGATTGTGGAAATTCCTCGGTCGTTTTAAGTTACTTGATGACTGGACCATTTGCTTTCGATTTCTTTGAAGTCCCCAGCCGTTTCATATAGCTTCACGGCTGGTAACCAGGATGTCTTTCGGTTCTTGTGAAATCCCCAGCCGTTTCATGTAGTTTCACGACTGGTAACCAGGCTTTCTGGTAGTCGAGTTGTAGATTCCCAAATAGATTGCTTTCTTCTGCCATCCCGATGCCTGGATCGAAGTATGTGATCGATTTCTGAAAGCTGATATGTAACCAAAAGATCAATCCTCCCGTTGTGGTCGCCAATTGTTTATAGGTAAAAACCGTTTCTGCCGATTTTGGTAAATTCCGTGGATGGATGAGAAGACTAGTTTAAAACCCTAAACAAATGTGCTGCACGTGAGCACTTTTTAGATTCGAGAGATCAATCTGTACAATTCTGTCCTAAACCAAGAAATGGTCGTTCCAAACTTGCTTCGGTCACAAAGTGAATGAGAAGGGTTGATTTGGGTAGGGAAGCCAAGAAAGTGCTGAGACCAGAATAGTTCTGGAAGAGTAGTGTCTCGACTTGTATCATAAAGTGAAAGCTTCGGAAGCTTGCAAGGGATGAAATCTTTTTGTAGAGCTTGCAAAGTTTCCTTTTCTGAGAGTGTTGTGTTTTTCTCCTGACTGAGACTTGTTGTCTAGTGGAAATAGGTAAGACCAATTTATACAAGTCGAGATTGAAACGTACCCTGGTCTCATTAAGGAAGAGAGTAAAGGGTGAAATAATGGGAGGAGGTGGTAACCGCATGGTGTTTATGGGTGAAAACGTTTTCACCATTATTTCCTTATTTGTTTAACTGATTTATTCTTATTCACGCTTTCTTAATGCGAGCGTAGTCTACGCTGTGACCGCCAAACCAAGACCCTGGAAAGCATCCCACAGTTTGTGTTGATGTCTCGAGTGTTGGTTGCACCTTGAGTGCAAGTGGCAATGCCAGGCTGCAAGTGGCGCGTGTGGCATGTGCAGAATGCCTTGGTGGCAATGGCAGGCTTCCAGTGGCGCATGTGGCATGTGCCAATGGCATGTGAAGAATGCCTTGGTTGCAGGTTGCACCTTGAGTGAAAGTGGCAATGTTAGGCTCCAAGTGGTGTGTGTGGCATGTGCCAATGGCATATGCAGAATGCCTTGGTTTCTGGTTGCACCTTGAGTGCAAGTGGCAATGCCAGGCTGCAAGTGGTGATTATGGCATGTGCGGAATGCCTTGGTTGCATGTTGCACCTTTAGTGCAATTGGCAATGCCAGGCTACAAGTGACGCGTGTGGCATGTGCGGAATGCCTTGGTTGCAGGTTGCACCTTGAGTGCAAGTGGCGCATGTGGCATGTGCGGAATAACTTGGTTGCAGGTTTTACCTTGAGTGCAAGTGGCAATGCCAGGATGCAAGTGGAGCGTGTGGCATGTGTGTAATTCCTTGGTTACAGGTTGCACCTTGAGTGCAAGCTAGGATGCAAGCGATCATGTTGGCATGTGCCAATGGCACGCACAGCCAAGTTGGTCCTAGGTTGCGAGGTTTGCAAGCTAGGCTACCAGCGATCATGTTGGCATGTGTTAATGGCACGCACGGCCAAGTTGGCCATAGGTTGCACGATTTGCAAGCATAGGCTACCAGCGAGCATGTTAACATGTGCCAATAGCACGCACTGCCAAGTTGTCCCTAGGTTGCACGGTTTGCAAGCATAGGCTACCAGCGAGCATGTTGGCATATGCCAATGGCATGCGTGGCGGCTTGGTCTCTTGGTTGCGCGGTTTGGCAAGATGGGAAGAGGGCACTTTTGGCATGACCCGGCTATCTTGGCTAGGTGCATGACCAAGCTAGGGTTATAGGCCAAAGGCCATGAGAAGACCTTAAACGGCCAGGATTTGCTCCTGGGATTGAAAGGAAACCGTTTATTGTTGCACGCCTTCACTTTGGTAGCCGCAAGGGGAAGGCCAGTATGGTGGAGCGGCTAGGGCCAAGGTAAGGGTGTTTGGATCGGCGTGGTGTGACTAGCATAGCTAGGGCCAAGGCAGAGTGTGTTTGGAATGGCGCGGATAGCTTGGGCTAGGTGTGGCTGGCATGATTTTCCATTGGCACGGAGGTGCGGCTTGCATGGTTGGCATGCTTTGACGCGGTTGGTGTGTCTGAAATGATTTTCCATTGGCACAGAGGTGCGGCTAGCTTGGTTGGCATGCTTTGGCGCGTTTGGTGTGGCTGGCATGATTTTCCATTGTCACAGAGGTGCGGCTAGCATGGTTTGCATTCTTTGGCGCGGTTGGTGTGGATAGCATAGCTAGGGCCAAGGCAGAGTGTGTTTGGCATGGCGTGGATAGCTTGGGCTAGGTGTGGCTGGCATGATTTGTCATTAGCACGGAGGTGCGGCTATCATGGTTGGCATGCTTTGGCGCGGTTGGTGTGGCTGGCATGATTTGTCATTGGCACAGAGGTGCGGCTAGCATGGTTGGCATGCTTTGGCGCGGTTGGTGTGGCTGGCTTGATTTGACATTGGCACAGAGGTGCAGCTAGCATGGTTGGCATGCTTTAGCGCGGTTGGTGTGGCTGGCATGATTTTCCATTGGCACAGAAGGGCGGATAACATGGTTGGCATGCTTTGGCACAGTTGGTGTGGCTGACATGATTTGCCATTAGCACAGAGGGGAATTAGGGTTTTGCTCGTTGTAACCCTAATTTGAAAAAGTACCCCTCATTAATTACTGACTACATGTATTAAATGTTCTAATAAATGTGTTACCGATGACATTAGGTTATTCAGGGTTTTACAATTTTACCCTTTGTCTAAAAACCACCATCAACACCAGTTAAATTTTTCTTTCATCATTATTATCTTACATAACAACAAAAAATGTAATTCAAAATCGTAGAACAGTTAGTCATTAACTATGAAATCTCATTTCATCAAAATCAAAATCAATTCAACTTCTTAGTATAAGAGAACCCGAATTCCGTAATAAACTCATATATCCAAAAATGAATCAAAACCCTTATCTAACAAATCACAAATCAATTTTTAGAAATAAAAAAATGATAATGGAAAGACAAAAAATCATAGATATGTCTGGTGAATTAACCTTAGGAGATTGTGATTCAAGCAGATCATCATCCAATATCCTTTTCTTCTTCTTCTATTTCAAGCGATTTGAAACCCTAGATTCTACATAACAACAAAAATGAAGAGAAGGGGGGGTGTTGGTGGTGGTAGAGGAAGAAGAGAAGGGACGATGGTGCTGCTAGTGGTGGTAGAGGAAGAAGAGAAGGAAAGGTTTTTGGTGAACGATCGAGAGATGATTGGGGTTTCGCTGGTGGTAGAGTAAAAAGAGAAGGGGAGGTGTTGTGGTGGTGTGAGAGAGATACAGAGAGAGAGAGGATAAGTCTCGTATAGAGAAAACGAAAAACAACAGGAGGGATGTTGTGGAATTATTAAACAAATTGAATGATCTAATTTAAACTTTAAAAGATTTGGGGTTTTTATATCATTTCTAGGGAAAATGGAGTTGTTGTAACTCTCAACATATGGGTGGAGTTTTTGTACTCCAAATATGGTTACCTTGGTTTTTTTATCCTTATTATGTTCACAAAAAAGATAGATGTCATTACAATGGGAAGGTGAGTTAATTTCACCTTACAAGCTTCGATTCGTGTATGATCGCTGTCGTATGCGTCAAAAATAATTACACTTTATTACTACTTAAAATATAAATATAGCAAGGTCAAGAAAGGATCGATCCCACAGAGAGGTCTAGGTTGTCTCGTTGTTTCGGTTTCCTATATAAATAACACTGGGGGTTTTCTGATTTTTATGCAAGTAATAAAAGTAAAAGCAAATAAAGAAATAAGCAAATCAAAGTAGTGAGAATATTGGTTAAGGATTCATCTTCATTCACAAATATGTTTTCTTCACAATAATTAGAATTGATATTTAATCTCAACTTTTATCAAAAGCCCTAGAATATCTTGATCGCAAGAATATCCCGCTAATCTCCTTTTGTCATCGACAAACACATTAAAAGATGCGAATATGAGTTCTATCTTAAAGAACAACCTAACGTGTAAAAGCACTAATCAAGTTTAATTCCCTAGATGCATTAAGTTCTATGAAATCAGGCCAATCAAAGCAATCGAACGTGGAAAACGCACTAATTCAATTTAACAAAGGTTATTATTCACATATGATCATAAGAATATATCACTACAAACTATAATCATATTTATGCTACTTGCAATCAGAAATCTATCACTTTTACGTATAACAAACCCTAATCTAGCAATAGAGATGAAAACAAACTCAATCGATTCGCGACTCGATCAAACAAGCATTCAAATCATATAACAATATTAATTGTGAATCATAATCGATAAAATATGGAGACAAAACTAATTTATCATATCAAAAACCATATTATGTGAAATCCAATTATTCCATAACCAATAATAAAATTAAGTACTCATATTCAAGGAGTTCATAACAAGAAAAAGAAGAAATTCTATCATATTGCAAACCCTAGAATAAAGTAGTGATAATATATCCTTATCCAATTAGGATACTTAACCTCCTCAAAATCCACCAAAAACCCTAATTTTCACGTCCATAGCAAGCCCAAAACGCATCTCTCCTTTCTCTTTTTCGCAGGCCCAATAAGGCCCAACAGAAAACCTAATTCAAATTGGTTTCACCATTTTGCTCATAACTTCTTCATACGAACTCGGAATGACCTCATTCTTTTTGCGTTCTTTTCGCGTTTGAATTCTCTTCGAGATGGTGATAATAATTCCTTGATTGAAATGAGTTAAAATTGGTCTTTGGCCCTTCTTCATCAATAACACTTTACTTGTTTGCTCCTTTTAGCACTTTGTAACTCCTTTTTGGATGATTCACCTATTATGACACATAAACTCAAAAGTAATCATAATAACAAGTAATATGCAAGAATTATAGTTAAAACTAGTATGGATTTGACACTCTAAACATGTAAATTAAGCACTTATCAAATTCCCCCACACTTGGCTTTTGCTAGTCCTCGAGCAAATAAAAATAAAAAAATTCTAAAATATACATACAACTCCGTGTCGTCGAGGCTACGGTCACTTTTAGAATAAATAACAAGCATTTAAACCCATAGGTGTCCATAGTGGATGAGTTATAGTCTCGTGAAGGTTTACTAGAGATATACCTACAAAACCTATATTTCCAACTCCGTCTATTTGTGACAAATCAATGAACGAATCCAAAGTGACTACAGGAGGAGGTACCTTGCACAAATTCAATTCATATATTAGTAAATAAAGATCTAATTAGATAGTCGAACAAGCCACAATACTCGGAAACTAACAAACCACAATCACAATGAAAATATTAAGAAGATGGATATAGATGTAGATGTTGGCGAATGTTCACAAGTGATCGATGTTTCCCATATCTGTCTGAAGGTCACTGCCAAGATGAACCTATGCATCCTATTGGATTGAGCTACTGGTTTGAATTCTACATCAACTCACTGGCATATACAAGGGAACCAGAAGTGACTTTATTCAACCATTATAATACTTTTTTTTTTTCACTTTTTTCTTTTTCTTTTCTTTTCTTTTTTAGACAGCATGATTAGATCTTTTGGATCCAAGCGCATGCTTCTTGTCAGCAAGTACATGATAGTTTCCTTGGATCCTGCATTCCACGCTTGTTTAGGCGATGGAGACATGGACTACGTTTCACACATACTGCTATTCCCAAGTGTCTTTTTATTCCGTTTGGTCTAATTGGTCGGTCATTTTTTTTTTTTTTTCATTTTTTTTTTTAGCAACTCAATCACTCTATTTCATCCTAGCAGTAATAACACGTCGATGTTTAGTGACCCACCAAAGCACTTAGAGAACAATAGATAAATAGGGAAAAATAAAAATAGAAAGTGATATGGTGATATTCTGAGATATGGTAACAACTATCATGTTAATTGTGATTTCTGAGCTATGTTCGTCCCTTTTATTTAATTGGTTCCTCAACTCCTCCAGCCAAGATGGTTCCATCCATTTAGATTGATAGTGTCATCCTAAAGGCACAAGTTTCTAGATTTCGGAGTTCAAAAAGCACAAATTTTTCTTGGTTTTTCTATTTTTTTGATTTTTTTTAAAGGCATAAAACAAACTAAAACAAACTATACAAACATATAAATGCTCCCCCACACTTAAACTTCACATTGTCCTCAATGTGTAAAACCGAAAGTTCTGAATTATGACGTAATAGCAGATAAAACGCAAAAAATGTGCAAATTGGTAAGGAATTTGGAAAAACTCCATTTCACAAAAGTTTTTCACCTACGTGTTTTATACACAGTGTCAAAATTTCACAGTGTTATGATAAACGGTCTGACAGTTATGGTCTCTGGACTGAACTACGCTCAGTCTGAAATTTTCTGACGAAAAGGTATTCGTCATAATTCTCTTCTAAGATAGATTATGGACTTAATGAAATTAAACATGGGGATGCAAATATGATATGAAAACAATAAAAAAATAAACAAACAAAACAAAAATAAAAGAAAAAGAAAAAGGATAAGAAATACAAAACCGGTGGGTTTCCTCCCACTAAGCGCTTGTTTTAAAGTCGACGGCCCGACGTAGCTTCTTGTAAAATTCATTCCCCATACACCAATAATCTGAAAAGTTGGGGATCCATCCATAGTACCTGTTTTGCAAAAAATATCTCCATACAAATATTAGTAATATAAAACACAAACGAAGCTATTAACCGATAAAAGCTTCCCCCACACTTATTCTTGTCCACACTTGGAAGTGCATAAAGAATATAAGAGTCAGGTACTTCCACGGTTTCTTGGTCCAAAACCTGCATAGTATGAGAATCTAATGTTTCTAATGGTGGAAATCGAGAAACAAAGTCATCTAATAATGTTCTCGAAGCACATACATTCAAACCAATAAGAGGTAAAGGAGAAGAATTAATATGCAAAGGGTTAGACAAACCTCGCACAATCTCTTGTAGCACATAATCCTCTTCATCCTTGAAAAATTCAAGTGAACTATTCACCTCTTGTATATCATGGTCCTCTATCAAACCTTGCAACCATTCTTCGTCCGTTTCTGCCTTAACAATAGTCTCGACATCAACATCTTCATTACAATCATATGCAAGTTCAATTGGGTCTTCCATAATATTGGTCATAACGGTCACATTCTCAACATACTCCTCTTCATTAGACTCAAACCATGTTGCAAAATTCTGAAAAACATTAGTTTCATCATCCTCAGGTACCTTTTGAATAGGTGCTTGATCATTATAAATATCAAGAGTTGAGTCAACTACACTAACGTCATCAAATATCTCCAAAGGTTGGTCCTTTTCAACACAATCATCATCGTCTTCATCTTCAGACTCACCATAATCAGAATCGTCGTCAGTTTCCCAACCTTTATCACGACGTCGTTTAAGTTCCATATGAATGGTCCTACTAATTTTATCGACAAGCTCTTCCGAGTATCCATCGTCTTCCAACTTGTATAATTTCTGCGCAAGTTTCCTAACGTTCACACGCTTGCCACCATTAGCTACAATATGTTCTCTTTCCCATGACTCTTCCCTTTGAATGGGTGAATGATCAAAACTACGATCCGGAGTCGGGTAAGAAGGCATATTCCAGAAATTGGTTTGTGCGACATTCTCTCTATTACGGTCAAGTTGGTCTAGACTTTGTTGCATATCTTGCAATCCATGCATAATCTGCATACAACTCGAATAAAGCCAATTAGAAGTAGAATTATCCCACCTAGGTGCTTGACTTACATACCCACTACAAGGTTGTTGTTGGTATGTATGAAAATCACCATAAGGTTCTCTAGGATATGCATCATAGCCAATAAATTGGTTTTGATTGCATTCCATAGACGGTGGGAAATTGTCATAGTGTTGAGGAGGTTGAAAATCATATCCTTTGTTCCAATATGCTCCTTCCATAGAATTGGTACCTGAAATACGATTCCAAAACCAAGGTTAAAAACCAGAAAATAAGAAAAACTAAAAACAAAAAAAAAACAAAAAACAAAAAACAAAAAAAAAAACCAAAAACAAGTGACAACCGTTGCCTCCCTGGCAGCGGCGCCAAAATTTGATCGCTGTCGTATGCGTCAAAAATAATTACACTTTCTTACTACTCAAAATATAAATATAGCAAGGGCAAGAAATGATCGATCCCACAGAGAGGTCTAGGTTGTTTCGTTGTTTCGGTTTCCTATATAAATAACACCGGGGGTTTTCTGATTTTTATGCAAGTAATAAATGTAAAAGCAAATAAAGAAATAAGCAAATCAAAGTAGTGAGAATATTGGTTAAGGATTCATCTTCATTCACAAATATGTTTTCTTCACAATAATTAGAATTGATATTTAATCTCAACTTTTATCAAAATCCCTTGAATATCTTGATCGCAAGAATATCCCGCTAATCTCCTTTTGTCATCAACAAACACATTAAAAGATGTGAATATGAGTTATATCTTAAAGAACAACCTAACGTGTAAAAGCACTAATCAAGTTTAATTCCCTAGATGCATTAAGTTCTATGAAATCAGGCCAATCAAAGCAATCGAACGTGGAAAACACACTAATTCAATTTAACAAAGGTTATCATTCACATATGATCATAAGAATATATCACTACAAACTATAATCATATTTATGCTACTTGCAATCAGAAATCTATCACTTTTACGTATAACAAACCCTAATCTAGCAATAGAGATGAAAACAAACTCAATCGATTCGCGACTCGATCAAACAAGCATTCAAATCATATAACAATATTAATTGTGAATCATAATCGATAAAATATGGAGACAAAACTAATTTATCATATCAAAAACCATATTATGTGAAATCCAATTATTCCATAACCAATAATAAAATTAAGTACTCATATTCAAGGAGTTAATAACAAGAAGAAGAAGAAATTCTATCATATTGCAAACCCTAGAATAAAGTAGTGATAATATATCCTTATCCAATTAGGATACTTAACCTCCTCAAAATCCACCAAAAACCCTAATTTTCACGTCCATAGCAAGCCCAAAACGCATCTCTCCTTTCTCTTTTCGCGCAGGCCCAATAAGGCCCAACAGAAAACCTAATTCAAATTGGTTTCACCATTTTGCTCATAACTTCTTCATACGAACTCGGAATGACCTCATTCTTTTTGCGTTCTTTTCGCGTTTGAATTCTCTTCGAGATGGTGATAAGAATTCCTTTATTTAAATGAGTTAAAATTGGTCTTTGGCCCTTCTTCATCAATAACACTTTACTTGTTTGCTCCTTTTAGCACTTTGTAGCTCCTTTTTGGATGATTCACCTATTATGACACATAAACTCAAAAGTAATCATAATAACAAGTAATATGCAAGAATTATAGTTAAAACTAGTATGTATTTGACACTCTAAACATGTAAATTAAGAACTTATCAGTGTATATGGGTCAACGTTGTATCCTTCTTAGTGTACTGTAATTGTAGCTAATTTGTAAAACCAAACTGTATGCATACTAACACTTTAGCGAAAAATTCCAGGTAAAAATTCATGGCATGAGTTGGTTGGCTACTCTGGAGAGTCTGCCGCGGATATAATCAAACGACAAAATACATATGTTGACGCAATTCTGGTGCCAAAAGGATCCTTTGTAACGCATATTTCAGATGGGATAGGGTTTGGGTTCGGATGAATAAGGCTGGAAAAGTTTGCCAAATACCTAGAATTGGTTAATGACTTATATCACATCATATATTTTGGACACCAACACCAATATAAGTATGGGTGTTTTTAGTTCTAGGTTTTTGATCATCCAATGAATATACTCGGAGTTTTAAGTTTGTCAACTTGATGGCTAATACCCAAAGGATTTTTATCGTTTTGGTTTAGGTTCCTAACAATATATCATGAGTAATAAAATGTGAATTGATCATGACCTTCTTATTTAGGATGTTTTATATCATGATATATACTCAGTGTAATATACTAATATGTGTACAAACTGCTTTTATTTTCTTTGTGGGAGAAAACAAAGAGTACATCCACCAATATAGTAGTTGCATTAAATAAATAAAGGCTGATCATGTTTACTCTCTATTTCATGAGTTGTTTCATCTGTGATCCTCAAATTCCCAGGAAAAGCACATACTATAAGATTCTAAACATAGAATTTATAAACATCTTAACACTTCAAATTAATCATCTACATATTGCTTAGTTCAAGGTGTATTACTTAAACAAGAGATGTGTCCAAGCTCGGGGATGCAGCTCAAATGGTAGAGCGCTCGCTTTGCATGCGAGAGGTACATGGTTCGATACCCTGCATCTCCATTTCCATTTTAATTATCTTTTTTGCTTCATTTAACTTCAAGAAAGATGAGATTTTTTATGAGTGAAACGACAGTGGAGGGTGAAGAAGATTGGAATACTTTGAGCTGCATAGATACCAGCAGTGGAGGGAGAAAAAGATTGGAATACTTTGAGCTGCATAGATTATAAGAAGATTGGAATACTTTGAACTGCATAGATTAAAAACACATGACATACTGTATCTTGGAAACTATCAACATCTAAGCCATTGTTAGTTTTCCCTTCGCCTTTTTAGTCCCTCCAGCAGAAGTTGTTTATGGATGTTTATAAAAATTGTAAATTTTTGAACTTACTGAAAAAGAGGGGGTCAAACAACCACACCCAATATTTCGATTAGCAATCTGTATGGACAACTCTGAATTACTTTCTAGAGAATCAACTAGACTTAATCAACAAAAAATATCTCAAGGAGTTATTATCTCAATATCTAAATTTGATTTACTTAAGCAAATATAATCTGTGAGTCTTAATGAAAGAGAGATAACTTGGATGGTACCAAAGACCAATATCCAAGTGTCAATCAATTTAAATCAATAACCAATAAGGTCGGATATTCTAATTGATTGAACAACGCACAACCCGTATTATTTCAATTATATAACAAAATATAATGTGGAAAAGAAATAACACAGACACCAGAATTTTGTTAACGAGGAAACCGCAAATGCAGAAAAACCCCGGGACCTAGTCCAGATTAAACATACATTGTATTAAGCCACTACAGACACTAGCCTACTCTAAGCTAACTTCGGTCTGGACTGTAGTTGAACCCCAACCAATCTCACACTGATCCAAGGTACAGTTATGCTCTTACGCCTCTGATCCTAGCAGGATATTGCGCACTTGATTCCCTTAGTTGATCTCACCCACAACCAAGAGTTGCTACGAACCAAAGTCTAAGACTTTAATAAAAAAATATGTCTCACACAGAAAATTATACAAGGATAGATAAATTCGATTCCCACAAAAAAACCTATGAGTTTTATTACGTATTTTGATAAATCAAGGTGAACATGGACAAATTGATAAAACCATACTTATATTCCCCGAAGAACAGCTCAGTTTTTTCAATCACCTCACAATAAACTTAATCGACGCAGCGAAGAAGATTATTGAGGAATCACAAACGATGAGACGAAATGTTTGTGACTACTTTTATATCTTGCCTATCGGAGATAGAAATCTCAAGCCAATTATTACAATTATACTCATACGATAGAAAATGCAAGATCAGATCACATAACTACGATAAAAGTAGTATCGGTATGGCTTCATAATCCTAATGAAGTCTTTAAGTATTAACGTGTTTTTAGAAGAAGAATACCAAAGGTTAAAGGAGAATTGACTCTAGCTTAGAAAACTAGTATCACACAGAATGTGTGGGGATTAGGTTTCCCAGTTGCTAGAGTTCTCCCTTATATAGCCTTTCAAATCAGGGTTTACAAACAATGTTAGCTTAGTAACAAAGCATTCAATATTCACTGTTAGATGAAAACCTGATTAAATACAAGCTAATATTTATCAACCGTTAGATCGAAAACATAGCTTGTTATACACACATGTACTGCATGTTTGTAGGCTTGTGAAAACCGTACCCAAACTTGTACATTAGTTGGTTCAACACTAGGTAACCAAATGGTTAACAAATGATAACTTTCATATCAACCATATTCTTCTTCACCATAACTAGTCCAAATGACTCAAATGAACTAGTTAGAGAGTTGTTCAATTGCTTAGATCTTTATGTACTACACAAGACACAATTGAATCAAAAACGATGTGATTCACTTGAATCGATTCATGAACTATAAAGCCATGGTTTGCAATAGCATTCCTTAGTTTATTAAGATAAGTTCACAAACATCGTTTTTAGACATAACCTACTCAAGTTGGAGGACTAAGGTCGCGGACTTAAGTTCCCGGATGGAATTCATAAACTCCAGCAGAAATTTTCGGTCGAGAACTTCTGCCAATTCGCGGACTGAAGCTCACACACTTCTCCGGTTTCACTTTATCAACAAAGTTTGCAAACTTATGTTCAAGCACTAAGGACTTATACATATATGTGTTGCCACAACAATGTTTATATCCTCTAATGGTTATATTGTCTAAACTCTCATTTCAATCATTGAAACATTCTCAGAGGGCGTTATATAGTTGTTATTCACAAACTATTTTTAGTCAGAGCAATTTCCAAAATGATTGAAACATAACATGACTTTCGTCACTAGGTAAATATGAACTTGGCTAAAGCAAAAGCTTTACCAACACATATTTCGATAAATATATAAGCCAGATATACTCACCTTGAAATATCATATGTGTATATTCTTAGTCTATATAGTAATACTACTTTTTTCTCAATATAGGAGATAAAATAGATAGACTTTTGAGTGATAGATAAGTTCAAGTCTCCACGTACCTTTTAGTCGATGAAGATCCACTGGTTCCTTGAGTAGTCCTTCATCTTGTACGATGATCGTCATGGAGTTATTGAGCTCAACTAAACTTTCTATCCTAGTCCGAGACCTTAGCTATAGTAGACTATAAATCAAAGACTTTATAGTTTTGATCACTAATATTGACAAACATGCTTGAGATAGCAACGCATGTGAGTTCGACCGAGCAATGCTCTAACAATCTCCCCCTTTGTCAATTTTAGTGGCAAAACTATTAATACATATGGAAAAAAATATATATAAATGAACTTTGTAGCTCATATTCCACATGTCGTCTAATCTTCAACAATACTCGAAATCTTCATCACTTCCAAGTAATCCAATGATCCCAAAGGTTGTAAGTTTAGCATCATCGTTGTCGAAAATCCGTAGCTACAATAATGAGAAAAGTAATGGTTCTTAATCATTGTTATACAGTGTCATAGTATCATTACTCAGCGTCAAAGTCCAATTGCATCACAACTTTAACAACAATACTATGGTGATACTTCACTCCCCCTTAGTCAATACTCCATATCACATGGAAACCACCCCCCTTACATAATGATCCGAAAACCATATGTATTTGTAGTGTGGACTACATATTAATTCTCCCTCTTTTTGTCAATAAAATTGGCAAAGGTACAAGAACGAGATCCTAATGAAATTTCCGTAAGAGACATTTCATGACCAAAGGTAAATGTATATCATCTTGTTTATATGCAATCATAAATCCGAAGCTAAATGCATTCATCAAGGAGTCCATAAAGATACAACATAACCCCTCTAATATTCCACAGCCGCACTCCCCACAAAGATTTGTCAATTACGCGCAATTTCAAAAGAACTCTCCCCCATAAAATGTCATTTCCAAGGGAACAAAAAGAGCGACCTTAATTTCAAAAAGAAAAGAAGAATTTCTTTAGACTCAAAAAATCACATACAAGTATGAATTTGAAATCCAAAAAGAAATATTCAATCATATTAACCAAGGAGAACCAAGATTAATTTGACTAAATATGCTCGACACAAGTAAACTTATGGAGACTTAAATTAATCACAAGAAAACTCGCAAATAATCTAATTGTCATACTCAACCAAACTAATTACAAAAGTAATCAATTTAATTGGCCACACTCGACATAAGAAAAATTTATGGAGCAATGACTAAGTTAATCATGAATAACCAACCCAGTCAAAGAAATGCTCAAACATAAGAAAACTTATGGAGTGATAACTAAATAATCACACAAGATGATTAATTTAGTTCAATCATGTTCAACATAATGTACCTTATGGAATAACAACTAAGTTAATCACAAAGCAATCAACTTTTGTTGTTTTAGTGCTCAACATAAGACACTTCATGGAACAACACAATATTTACACAAAAATTGTGGATCGGAGAATCGACCTTATACCATGGAATAAGCAAGGATTCATTCTATGTTTCTATCACCATTTTCACAATGACATACAATAGACATAATCCTTGAATCACAAAAGATTTTAACCTATCTTATATCAATAATTGGCAATATAGGCTTAACTTTTGTGTTTTGTCAAAAGTCTATTCATTCTTTTATCAATACTTGCATATCAATTCACAAACGACTTTACTTTTGACAAAATATGGGATAATCAAGTTCACGGACGTAAACACACATATCCCATAAGAATATTATAATATATAAAATCATAAAGATTAATACTGCAAAAATCATCTTCCAAACAAGTTTAGAATTTAAACCAACAAATCTAAAAACAAGAAGATGGAAACTTTGGATATAGCTATGTGTAATCACAATAATGGCTATTCCAAACACTAGTTATTCTTATACGCAAAACAAGAAAAATAGAAGATTTACTAGGAAAACTAAATCCACTTAGCAACTAAAGATTGAATAAGAATAAGTTCATCAGAAGCTTTCTTCAGTTCATTCTTCAGAAACTCAAGATTCCTTGTTGCAATTCCAAGTTGTTCACGAACTACTTCAAAATCCCGAAGAAGATTTCCTACCAGTTGTGAAGACATCTGAACTGGTAGATTGTTTTCATGATCAATAAATTTATGATAAATAATGAAAACAGGATCTTCATGGAACTCTATAGTTTTTCCCTCCTTGATCACATCTTCGTTGCTTCTCTCCATTATGCTAAAAAATTCAGTAGAATCTTTTAAACCTTATAGAATAAATTGTCAATTAATGACATATATATAAGGAGGTTCATAAGAAACCCTAGGCAACAAGATGTCCATGTGGGTCTTGTGAACGTGCACATGTAGTCAGAGATGACTAAAACGTGAAGAAGCAAGGCAATAGTGAAGGAACGATTCAATAAGAAAATCTCTCCCATAAACAGCAGAACAACCTTCAAAAAGGAACTCAAAATAAATTTTTGAGATCAGCACAGGAACATACACCTTTGACATCTTTCCCAATACACCTTCTTGAGAACACAAAGCATCATTTCTTTTTCAAAAGGAAGGATCCTACAGACAACAGTCATGGTGTTTTAAGATTGTTCATCATTGTTGACTTCTCCATTTTCTCCTTTAAGAGGATTAAGAGATGAATCACTCAACAAGGTTGAAGAAGTTTTACTAGAAGTGGAACAAGGAGTACCTGAATCGACTGATTTCCATGTTTTTCTGATACCCCGTTTGAGTCTGTTTATGCTTATCTTAAGTTTTGAGACTCGATTATTGATATGTAAGAAATCCAGGACTGAATCTTTGGATTTGCAGCCTTTTTAAGATAGAGAAAATGAACTTGAATTTTTATTCTTTCTCATATGTCTTATTCTCCTTTCAGTTCCCTTTTCAGAGTTGATAGATAAGTCATTTCCTCTTCTGATGTTATTTCTTCTACTCTTGTGTACATTTTTTGTTTCAAAGACACGATTAAGAAACATCTTATTAAGATAGTTTTATTGATTATTGAGAGTTCCTTTTACTCCAATACCATGCATGGGAGATAGGTTTGATCACTTTTTTAGACATCCATGAAAGAATGTTGTGAAGTTTTTTATCCCTTAGTTGATAACGACATTTCTGCTTAGAATGTCCTTTAACCCCGCAGTAATGGAAAATGTACGGATTGTTACTGCCTCGATCCATATGTGTTGGCTTGGGAGGTTGATAAACTTTGCTCTTTTAAGCCTTAAGTGCTGGTGAAGGTATTTCACTTTTATTAGTGGAAACCTTTTGTTGAGAAGAATCACTAGATTTGATAAATTTTACCTCTTTGCTAATACTTGGAGCATCTATTCCCTTATATCCCAATCCTCGTGTATCATGATGATTTTTACTTGCTCCTAGCATAGTGGTTAACTTGCTTGAACTAGTATTGAACTTTTTCAAGTCATCTTCCAACCTCTTGATTTTATCAAGAGCAACAGTTAAGTCAGCCTCAAGGAATTTTTCTCGGGCAAGACACGCACTTTCTCTGTCATCAAAACATGTTTGCTGAGAGATAACCTTTGCTTCAGATTTTGCAAGTTTCTCTTCCAACAAAAAATACTTTTGATAAAGATTATCACATTCAAGTGATTTCATAAGTAGGTTTTATTCATCCTTGAGGATCGATTCGTTAGAACGATTTGAAGAATAAACACATGTGTAACGTCTTCTCAGTTTCTTGTTTTCTCGACAGAGAGGAGTCAGAATAGGTAAGATATGAGAAGTTGTAATTTTCTTCATATTCCACGAATCCAAAAACTTAACATACTCTAAGACTTCCTCGTCAACATCTCTATCAATATCTAATTCACCTTCATCAGAAAGTTCATCCAACTGTTCTTCCAGGAGAGTTTCCCAATCAACAGTTTTTTCATAAAGAGAATGTTTAGATACTGATTTAGACGTGACAGTTTTCTCAGGTGAATCCAAGCTTTTAGGCTCATCTGGTAATTTTTGAACTGGTGCGTTATTAGAGATACAACTCTTGTCCATCGAGTCAGATCGCTACAAACACATACTTGTAAGGTCTTGAACGTGTTTTCCTGCTCTGATACCAATTGAAAAGCAGGGGTCTGACAACCACACCCAATATTTTGATTAGTAATCTGTATGGACAAATCTAAGTTACTTTCTAGAGAATCAACTAGACTCAATCAACATAAAATATCTCAAGGAGTTATTATCTCAATCTCTCAATTTGATTTACTCAAGCAAATACAATCTGCGAGTCTTAATCAAAGAGAGATAACTGGGATGGTACCAAACACCAATATCCAAGTGTCAATCAATTTAAATCAACAACCAATAAGGTCGGATATTCTAATTTATTGAACAACGCATAACCTGTATTATTTTAATTATATAAAAAAATATAATGTGGAAAAGAAATAACACAGACACCAAAATTTTGTTAACGAGGAAACCGCAAATGCAGAAAAACCCCGGTACCTAGTCCAGATTAAACATACATTGTATTAAGCCGCTACATACACTTGCGTACTCCAAGCTGACTTCGGTCTGGACGGTAGTTTAACCCCAACCAATCTCACACTGATCCAAGGTACATTTATCCTCCTGCGCCTATGATCCCAGCAGGATATTTCGCACTTGAGTCTCTTAGTTGATCTCACCCACAACCAAGAGTTGCTACGACCAAAATTCGAAGACTTTAATAAACAAATTTGTCTCACACGGAAAATTATACAAGGATAGATAAATTTGATTCCCACGAAAAAACCTATGAGTTTTATTTCGTCTTTTGATAAATCAAGGTGAACATGAACTAATTTATAAAACCATACTTATATTCCCGAAGAACATCTCAGTTTTATCAATCACCTCACAATAAACTTAATCGACGCAGCGAAGAAGATTATTGAGGAATCACAAACGATGAGACGAAGTGTTTGTGACTACTTTTATATCTTGCCTATTGGAGATAGAAATCTCAAGCCAATTATTACAATTATACTCATACGATAGAAGATGCAAGATCAGATCACACAACTACGATAAAAGTAGTATCGGTCTGGCTTCACAATCCTAATGAAGTCTTTTAGTATTAACGTGGTTTTAGAATAAGAATACCAAAGGTTAAAGGAGAATTGACTCTAGCTTAGAAAACTAGTATCACACAGAATGTGTGGGGATTAGGTTTCCCAGTTGCTAGAGTTTTCCCTTATATAGTCTTTCAAATCAGGGTTTGCAAACAATGTTATCTTAGTAACAAAGCATTCAATATTCACCGTTAGATGAAAACCTGATTAAAAACAAGCTAATATTTATCAACCGTTAGATCGAAAACATAGATTGTTATACACACATGTACTGCATGTTTGTCGGCTTGTGAAAACCGTACCCAAACTTGTACATTAGTTGGTTCAACACTAGGTAACCAAATGGTTAGCCAAATGATAACTTTCATATCAACCATATTCTTCTTCACCATAACTAGTCCAAATGAACTAGTTAGAGAGTTGTTCAATTGCTTAGATCTTTATGTACTACACAAGACACAATTGAAGCAAAAACGATATAATTCACTTGAATCGATTCATGAACTATACAGCCATGGTTTGCAATATCATTCCTTAGTTTATTAAGATAAGTTAACAAACATCGTTTTTAGACATAACCTACTCAAGTTGGAGGACTAAGGTCGCGGACTTAAGTTCCCGGATGGAATTCATAAACTCCAGCAGAAATTTTCGGTCGACAACTTCTGCCAATTCGTGGACTAAGTTCGCGGACTGAAGCTCACGCACTTCTCTGGTTTCACTTGATCAACAAAGTTCGCAAACTTCGGTTCAAGCACTAAGGCCTTATACATATATGTGTTGCCACAACAATGTTTATATCCTCCAATGGTTATATTGTCTAAACTCTCATTTAAATCATTGAAATATTCTCAGACGGCATTATATAGTTGTTATTCACAAACTATTTTTCTTCAGAGCAATTTCCAAAATGATTGAAACATAACATGACTTTCGTCACTAGGTAAATATGAACTTGGCTTAAGCGAAAGATTTAACAACACATATTTCGATAAATAGATAAGCGAGATATACTCAGCTCGAAATATCATATGTGTATATTCTTAGTCTATATAGTAATACTACTTTTTTCTCAAGATATGAGATAAAATAGATAGACTTTTGAGTGATAGATAAGTTCAAGTCTCCACATACCTTTTAGTCGATGAAGATCCACTGGTTCCTTGAGTAGTCCTTCTTCTTGTACGATGATCGTCATTGAGTTATTCAGATCAACTACACTTTCTATCCTAGTCCGAGACCTTAGCTATAGTAGACTATAAATCAAAGACTTTATAGTTTTGATCACTAATATTGACAAACGTGCTTAAGATAGCAACGCATGTGAGTTCGACCGAGCAATGCTCTAACAATCTCCCCCTTTGTCAATTTTAGTGGCAAAACTATTAATACATATGGAAAAAATATATATATAAATGAACTTTGTAGCTCATATTCCACATGTCGTCTAATCTTCAACAATACTCGAAATCTTCATCACTTCCAAGTAATCCAATGATCCCAAAGGTTGTAATTTTAGCATCATCGTTGTCGAAAATCTGTAGCTACAATAATGAGAAAAGTAATGGTTCTTAATCATTGTTATACAGTGTCATAGTATCATTACTCAGCGTCAAAGTCCAATTGCATCACAACTTTAACAACAATACTATGGTGATACTTCACGCCCCCTTAGTCAATACTCCATCTCACATGGAAACCACCCCCCTTACATAATGATCCGAAAACCATATGTATTTTTAGTGTGGACTACATATTAATTCGTGTGGACTACATATTAATTCTCCCTCTTTTTGTCAATAAAATTGGCAAAGGTACAAGAACGAGATCCTAATGAAATTTTCGTAAGAGACATTTCATGACCAAAGGTAAATGTATATCATCTTGTTTAGATGCAATCATAAATCCGAAGCTAAATACATTCATCAAGGAGTCCATAAAGATACAAGATAACCCCTCTAATATTCCACAGCCGCACTCCCCACAAAGATTTGGCAATTACGCGCAAGTTCAAAAGAACTCTCCCCCATAAAATGTCATTCCCAAGGGAACAACAAGAGCGACCTTAATTTCAAAAAGAAAAGAAGAATTTCTTTAGACTCAACAAATCACATACAAGTATGAATTTGAAATCCAAAAAGAAATATTCAATCATATTAACCAAGGAGAACCAAGATTAATTTGACTAAATATGCTCGACACAAGTAAACTTATGGAGACTTAAATTAATTAAATTAATCACAAGAAAACTCGTAAATAATCTAATTGTCATACTCAACCAAACTAATTACAAAAGTAATCAATTTAATTGGCCACACTCGACATAAGAAAAATTAATCACAAGGAACCATTGCACCAGTACTCTTTTTTTGATATTAGTTGCACCTATTTTGCATTTATTCATACTTACATAAGATTTGCATCACATAACATATTATTTATTTGTTTTGTACATGAATTTTATACTAGCATATATTTATAATATTTTGTATTTATATTTATATGTAAATTCTCGATCGACAACATCCGCCAGTTCGCGGACTGAAGCTCACGCACTTCTCCGGTTTCACTTGATCAACAAAGTTCGCAAACTTCGGTTCAAGCACTAAGGACTTATACATATATGTGCTTCCACAACAATGCTTATATACTCCAATGGTTATATTTTTTAAACTCTCATTTCAATCATTGAAACATTATCAAAGGGCGTTATATAGTGGTTATTCACAAATTATTTTTCGTCAGAGCAATTTCCAAAATGATTGAAACATAACATGACTTTCGTCACTAGGTAAAGATGAACTTGGCTAAAGCGAAAGCTTTACCAACACATATTTCGAGAAATAGATAAACGAGATATACTCAGCTCGAAATATCATATGTGTATATTCTTAGTCTATATAGTAATACGACTTTTGTCTCAAGATAGGAGATATAATAGATAGACTTTTGAGTGATAGATAAGTTCAAGTCTCCACATAACTTTTAGTCGATGAAGATCCGCTGGTTCCTTGAGTAGTCCTTCGTCTTGTATGATGATCTCTATGGAGTTCTTGAGCTCAACTACACTTGCTATCCTAGTCCGAGACCTTAGCTATAGTAGACTAGAAATCAAATACTTTATAGTTTTGATCACTAATATTGAAAAACATGCTTGAGATAGCAACGCATCCGAGTTCGACCGAGCAATACTCTAACACTTACATATACAAAATATTTTCAACTTACATGTATGAAAGATAACTTAATCATTACTAGCCGGTTGGCATACGCAACGCAAACACATACGCTTTCAAGTGGAAAATTTGTACATTCTTCTAGGGGAAAAAGAAACAAGAGATCATGGTTTTAAAAATCGTTTGATTCAGTTCATTTATTTAGGAATTGATTTGAATCATAGTAATTAATCAGAATTACTATGAATCATGTTTATCAAATATGTTTAACTACGATTCTTGACCATAAGCTGAAATCCAAGAGGATTTTCAAAAATAATAACGTGGAGGTTCGAACTCATAACCTGTTGTGTCATGAGAGTGCCCTCTAACCAATGCTCTAGCTTGCTTGTTGTTGATATTAACGAACTCTATTAAGTATATCATCATCAAAGACCTAAACTTGGTAAGAAAATATGAGCACTCCGCATATTCCATTTTAAATTATAAGAAAACATACGATTTCATAACTGACCGTGAATCTACGATTCACGATTTAGTCTACGATTCGATTCACCAAAATTAAAAAATGATTTGCGATTCGATTTATGCTTTCACAACCTTACAAGAGATGATTAGATCCATACAATCCACATTTTCTTCTAACTCAAGGAGGGTGCATGTGTTACTGGCTTTACGGACAAAGAAAAGTTAAGACATATTTTTGAGAGGTTAGGAAAATCATAATGGTGGTAGAATTTTTTTTTATATTTTTTTTTTTTGGGAAAACATAATGGTGGTAGTTACTAGGAGAAATTACACATGCGTCTTAGACATTTTTCAATCGTCTTTACTATACCCAAAGGAAATACAAGGGGAAATTCTACAAGATTTACTCAACGAATATTCAATTATTTGCATACCATCACCACAATATTTTTCTGCTTCCGGAGTAGCATCCAATAAACTCATTCTTTTTGTTTGTCGTTCACTTGTTGAAAACAGAATATGCATATCAATAAACATTCATTTTACAAGGAATCAATTGAAACAGCAAAAACAAAGATGAACAAAATTAATGAATACGAGATTCTATTTTCGAGAAGAAATAATAGCGCAAATCACTATCATATAATTGCAGTATGTGTATGTGAGGTTTTTCATACACAACCAATATTTCATTCATGACCCTAATTCGTAGGACTATTTTTCTACGCAGAAATTCAAAATGAATACGAAATTCAACCTGCACATTTATTTTTGGTTGTACTGCTGCTAATTTTCCAATCAATTACCGGGGTATCCCTTTGGGGAGTAAATCTAAATGCAAGGCTATTTGGGTTAGTTTTATTCAAAAATTTCAACAGAAACTTGCTTCTTGGAAGAGATCTTTTCTTACAAATGGCGGCAGGTAGATCATGATTCAAAGTGTGTTATCCAGCCTCCTTATCTATTTTCTCACTATGTTTCAGATTCCAATCTTGGTGGTAAAAGATTTGGAAAAAATTATGAGGAACTTTCTTTGGGGGTCTACCACTGTTGCTACAAAAATAAGTTGGGTTGGTTGGTCAAAAGTGACGCTTTCAAAAAAAAGAGGAGGTGTGGGAATCAAGAAACTCAATCTTGTGAATTCATCTCTACACGCGAAATGAATTTGAAGGTATGGCTCGGAAAAAACTGCGTTATGGAGACAAATTTTACATCAAAAGTTTGGAGGTAATATAAATTCTTTCTTCCCCAATACTTCTAATAAACCTGTTGCTTCTAGTTTATGGGTTGGAATTTTGAATTCTACAGAGTTAATAATTGAATTTTCCTACTTGAATCACAAGAACGATGCTAGTGTTTTGTTCTGGAAAGATATATGGGTTGGTAATACTCTATTGCAGACTTTATTTCCTTGCTTATTCAAAATTTCAAGAGTGAAGAATGCTTCCATAGCGGAAGTAGCTACTACTTCAGATGGATGGAATTTGAATTTTTATAGGAATCTTAGAGAATATGAACTTAGTTTTTCAATTCAGTTACTCCAATTAATTGTTTCTCCTAGTGATCATTTATCTGAAGGCGGGGATGAAAGGGCTTGGTTAAATGGTAAGACTTTTACAGTAGCTGAAGCTTATGATACTTTTGATCAGGATGTTTTCATTGCATTTCCTTATAAAAAATTATGGAATGCTCTCATTCCACTGGAGCTATCTCTCTTAGTTTGGACCTTGTGCTATAAAGGAGCGCCGACAAGAGATTTTCTCTACCGAGCTGGGAAGGTGCAATATCCTCTTTGTCTTTTTTGTGCTTCTGAACAGGAAACTAACTCACATTTATTTTTTCATTGCAAGCTTTACTAGCAAAGTCTGAAACTACTTCTTTGATAGCCTAGGTTCAAATTAGGTTTTTCCTGAATCTGTTAAAGCAACAATTTGGATGGAAAGTTGCGAAACCAAAAACAAAGAAACAGAAAGTTTGGTTTCTTTTACCTTTCGCAGTTTGGTGGATTATTTGACAGATAAGGAATAACAGGTGTTTTGCGAATAAACTTAGGAGCAGTAAGCAACTCATCATTGCAATTAAGTGCACTATGTTCAATTGTTTATATCATACTAAGACTTTTGATGGTTTCCCTCTTTCAACTTTAATTTGTAATTGGGATGCTCTTGTGCACTGTCCTTGACAGTATTTTTTTTTTTTCTCTTTTTGAGTTGTTGTCCTTTTGTCACATTGAGTGACACTCTTTTTATTTTATCTTGCCCTTTTCATGTCAAAATAATAATAATATGGGGACGGGAGATCTAGATATAGATTTGAGGAGAAACGGAGACTATGGAAGTTCTGTTTGGGATCTTCTACACATATCAGATCATACGCATCAGGGACAAAGCCATGACTCATATACTATGGGGCCAAAAGAAATTCTTGTGGCATAAACAAATTATTATTTTTAATCCATATTTAAGCTACAGTTTAAAGTGATACCGAAGCTCCATGCTATAAAAGTTTACCACCGGAACATCATTAAGCCCATTATGAGTAAACCTATTTCAATAAAGGAATGTGCACATTGAAGCAAAGAATAACATGGCATATGCCGGAATAGCTTGAATAATTTTTGGTTCATCCCCAATGATTCTAATATATCTCCATACCTTCAACTGCAAATACAACAGAGTGTTAGTACATTAAAAAGTCCATCATTATAGTTCCTTGAGCTTTTCTTTTTGTTCAATAACATACTTACTTTGGAGTCTAATGTCCTCGATCAAGTCTATAGACTATAGAAATATCATTAAGCTTACACACTCGTATAAATTACGAAAATGAAAAATGAAAAATTACCAATTCTCAAATCAGGACAAGCAACTTAAAGTAAGGTCTTGTATACATTAATAAATCCCATATTCATTCAAATAAATATGTATCAGTTTGAGACTTAAAATATAAAGTGATTAACAATGATTCTGAAGAATTTACCCTATTGTGCTTCAAGTGATCGTCAACAAACAACATTTTGATACAACACAAGACTTTCAATATTATATAAAATCCAAACCCTTAATACCTGAAATACAAAATCTAGTGGGTGCAAGTGACCCCACTTGTCCGTCCTGGCTACGCATAGTTTAGTTATAACCAAAGAGAGTATACACTACTAGTAGGTCCTATAAACTATTAGAGAAGGTAACATCAAAAGAGTTGGTATAAAGTATGTAATTACGAGTACAATCCCCCTGACTGAAACAAACTATAGAAGCATACAAAAGATTGACCCATTCACATCAGCTTGA
Source organism: Papaver bracteatum (assembly GCA_023529315.1). Taxonomy (NCBI): domain Eukaryota; kingdom Viridiplantae; phylum Streptophyta; class Magnoliopsida; order Ranunculales; family Papaveraceae; genus Papaver; species Papaver bracteatum. Next base: position 1,999,325 of record JAJJWX010000447.1, on the reverse strand, counting down.
CTAAAGTCTTAAATACTAGACAACTTTTAATCCCAACATATTTGGAAGCATTAAAATATGCAGTGCTCCCACACTTTCCCACTTGTGCCAATTAAGAAAGATGCAAGGATTCCCTTCAGGGTAACCAAATTTCATAAATAATTGTCAAAAGAGTATCGCCAGTATGTAATCTGATTCCATTCAGTAAACTTTCCACTAAAAGAACAAAAACATTATAATCTAAGCCTTCTAAATGTAAAATAAATTTATTACGAAGAGTAGTTAATAAATGCATCAGTGAAGAAGTGAAAAGTATTTATCTTGTAATCCAAGTATATGTGAAACTAATAATTTCAACAACAAATAAGTTGAAGTGAGAATGTCTAGAAGATCGATAAAATCCTAAGAAGTCTCTATTTCATCGATATCTTCTAATCCAATTATATGCAACATGAAGGAAGACAACATATCTCTACTTTGTGTTCCATGTTATCAAGAACTTCCTGGTGAACGTGGAGTTACATAAGTTAAATTTAAGGAAGTTCTCTACAATCCACATAGTTTAAATAAAAGAATGTATAAGAAACGCAACCAAGGGTTAGAGCCTTTCTAAAGATGCTTATTGTACTATTCATATTCTCAAAATACTAAGCCACATTTGATCGGAAAATTGCTCAAATAACTAGACATTCTAGTCATCGGAGGATAAAAGGATATGTGAAACATGAACTATGTACACTCACCCTACTAGTCGTAATCTAGAATTGAACCCTTGACAAAGATTGTGAACTAGAAAGGTGTTAGAGCATTGCTCGGTTGAACTCACCAAGCGTTGGTATGCCAAGTTTGGTTGTCATATTTTAGTATCAAAACTCAATTGGAGTCGCTTGATTAAACGCACTAGAGACCAACTTCGTTTACGTTAGACTAGAAAATTTTAGGAATGTTAAGACATACAAGTATTACTCTGAAGACCTGAAGACATATCGACTACAACAAAGACATCATCCTTCCACTTGAGGTATTGTGATACTGAGTTGACTTGTTTCCATTCCTATCGTTTCTTTCAAGTCATTTAAGATTGAAAACATAACATGCGAGGTTATATTTAATACTCTAGTATTAGACTTGGTTATTTTAGTATGATCAAAGTGTCAAGGATGAATATTTGATTATGAAGTATAACGTTTATCTTCTAAATTCCGTAAAGTGTCATTTTAATATGATGTATCTTTAACAGTATAGTAAATCTTTTTTAAAGCAAACATAAGTATGAGAATTTTGCCATGATTAATGGTAGAGTAAGATTGAAATCAAACAATGTTGTTTTTTCAATTTTTGCTGCTAGTGATGGTGGAGCCATGCTAAGTGAAAAAAACGGGGGTCTAACAACCACACCCAATATTTCACTTAGCAATCTATATGTACTAACTCCAATATACTTTTAAGAGAATCAACTAGACAGTCAAACTCAATCTTAAGAAAAGTATATCCAAGAGTTATATTTTTATTTCTTAATTCAATCTGCTATCAAACAAAATAGGAATTTGCGATCCCGATTGAATATAAGAAATAACCTGAATGGTATCAAAAACTAATATCCAAGTGTCAATCAATTTAATCAACAACCCAAAAGTCGGATTCACAATTGATTGAACTTATGCACAACATGTGATATTTCAATTATATAAAAATATAATGCGGAAAAGAAATAACACAGACAACAATTTTTTTTTTTTAACAAGGAAATCGCAAATGCAGAAAAACCTCGGGACATAGTCCAGATTTGAACACTACACTGTATTAAGCCGCTACAGATACTAGCCTACTACAAGTTCACTTCGGACTAGAATATAGTTGATCCCTAACCAATCTCACACTGATCAAGGTACAATCGTGTTCCTTACGCCTCTGAATCCCAGCAGGAATATATGCACTTGCTTCCCTTAGCTGATCTCACCCAAAACTAAGAGTTTCTACGACCCAAAGTCGAAGAATTGATAAACCAATCTGTCTCACACAAAAAAGTATATTGAATAGATAAATCTTTCTCCCACAGAAATACCTGGAAGTTTTTGTTCCGTCTTTTGATAAATCAAGGTGAACAAAAACCAATTGATATACCGGACTTATATTCCCGAAGAACAACCTAGAAATATCAATAACCTCACAATAATCTTAATCATTTGGTAGCGAAATAAGATATTGTGGAATCACAAATGATGAGACGAAGATGTTTGTGACTACTTTTTATCTTGCCTATCGGAGAATAAATATCGAGCAAATCTTAGAGAAGATAGTACTCAATACGATAGAAAACAACAAGATCAGAACATGCAACTACAAAGAAAGTAGTTGGGTATGGCTTCACAATCCCAATGAAGTCTTCAAGTCTTTAACCTATAGGGTTTCGTGAAAAACCTAAGGTTATAGGAGAATCGACTCTAGTCGCAACTAGTATCACACATAAGGTGTGGGGATTAGGTTTTCCAGTTGCTAGAGTTCTCCCTTATATAGTCTTCAAATCAGGTTTTGCAATAAATGTTACCTTGGTAACAAAGCATTCAATATTCATCGTTAGATGAAAACATGATTAGACTCAAGCTAATATATTTCAACCGTTAGATCGAACTTAGCTTGTTACACACAAATGAAATGTACCTTCATTTAGATATGGGTAGCCGTACTTAAACGTGTGCACTTAGTTGGATCAATAATAGTTAACCAAAGTTAGCCATATGAACACTTTCATATCAACCATATTCATCTTAACCATAACTAGTTCAAATGACTCAAATAAAACTATTTCTAGAGTTGTTCAATTATTTATTTTCTCATAGAAGTATACAAGACACAATTGAAGCAAAATCCATTTTGATTCACTCGAATCAATTCATGAACATTATAGCCATGTTTTGAAAAATATTGCATTCCTTATTATATAAATGTATTAGTTCATTAACAAACCGATTTTAGAACATAACATACTCAATTATGCAAATAGGTACGCATACCTAAGTGGCTGGACCAAGTTTGGGTTCGCCAGTATGCGAACTGGGTACGCATACCTTCCAAAACTCAGTTGAATTTTCGGAACTTGAAACTCACGCCAGTACGCATACCAGTATGCATACTAAGTTCCCGGACTTCCATAACCAACCAGTACGCATACGGGTATGCATACTAAGTTCCCGGACTTCCATAACCAACCAGTACGCATACGGGTATGCATACTATGGTTCCGGACTTGGACAACACATATGCAAGTACGCATATTATTATATATCCAATCATGGTTATTTGTTCTAAACACTCATTTCAATCATTGAAAGATTCTTGGAAGACGACAATAACTGTCTCACACAAACTATTAGCTTCAAAGAAATTTTCAAGTGATCGAATGATCAATACGAAATATTCCGAGTCTACATCAAATGACTGTCTCACACGAATCATGTAAGATGTTACAAGGCAATTTTTACATGATCATCTTTTGACTTTCGTCAAGAATATAAGATGAACTTGGTTAAAGCAAAAGCTTACCAACATATATTTCGAGAAATATGTAAGCGAATTAAACTCAGCTGGAAATATCGAATGTGTATAATCGAAGTCTATATAGTTGTACAACTTTTGTCTCAAATAGAAGATATAGTAGATAGACTTTTGAGTTATAGACGAGTCAAGTTTCCACATACCTTTTGTTGATGAAGTTCCACAAGCTCCCCTTAGTAGTTCTTTGTCTTCAATCGATGAACACCGTGAAGTCTAATGCTCAACTACACTTACTATCCTAATCCTAGACTTAGCTATAAGTAGACTAGAAATCAAGACTTATAGTTTTGGAAATTAAAATTGACAACAAGCTTGAGATAACAACACTCGTAAGTTCGACCGAGAAGTGCTCTAACACTTAGAACTACTGCTGCAATTGCAACTGTTGATTTGAGAGTGTTTGGGTTTAGAGTTTGGATTTTGATTTTAATGTTGCGGGTTTGATTGGATTAGCTTCGTAGTTTTAGGGTTGTGAGTTGGGGGAATTTGAGTGCTTTTGAAGTTGATTGGATTGAAGTTATTAGGGTTTTGGATGAGGAAGCCATGATCATGTTTGCAATCACTGTGAGTAAACCAATTTCTGGTTTTCTCCTTCTCACACTTTCTAGGATTTTTTTCTCTCTCAGTGTTTAGAGGTTAATATGAAAGTTAGAGAAGAAGGCTATGAAAAATCCTATATCATTTTTGTGTCACAAATTTGGAAGAAAATGATGGGAGAGGGAAATTGGCCAAAAATTATAAAATAGAAATAGAAACATTATTGGATATTCCCACCCAAGCTTTCACTGTCTGACGTCTTGCAATGCTAATTCTTTAATTTGATGAGTTACGTGTATTTTTGAAATAAAAATATGGCGATAACTTGTCTTGCAACCATTAGAGATTTAATCTTAATATGGGGTATTTAGATGCATTCTCAGAAGTTATTTTTTGAATTTTAGAAGTAAAGAGAATAATAAATTAAGGTTGAATGGTAAAAAATTTGAAGTTAGCAATAGGATATTCCCGTTCAAGTTTTCATGGTCTGGCATCTTGTAAAAGGATCGGTAAAAAAGAAAAACAAACAAAAATGTTAGACTCATCGAAGAAAAAAAAATCTAATGTTATTTAACAACAGATAGAGAATACGACCCACTCTGTCTATTTCTAATAGAGGGCTTTGTAATTTTTCGTTGATTTCTCTCACGATAAATCACTGTAGAAATTTGGTGTCTAGCACCGCCACGAAAATACACCATTAGAAATCTACTATAATTTTTAAAGAAAACTTATGCTAGCCTAAGAGGAGTACATACTTGGAGTATTGGTATAGTGGTTACGACTCCCCGGATGAGTTAAGTTCATACAAGCCAGAACCAAATTTAAAGCGTCTAAGTTCTGAGTTCTGTGAATAACTTTAAGACCTACTAAAACAAAATAGATAATATTTGTAGTGTCTTCATCCTCAATGCTATTTCTTCTACAAAATTCATGACAACTAAGATTGAATCTTCCCTGGACATCTTGTTGATAAAGCATGGTGAGAAGAACTAGAGTTTTCATAGTTTCAGCCTGGATTTCGACATTGGTGCAGTGCCTTTCTTTATCCCGGTTGAAAGCTAGATTAGCTCCTCATGTTTCTCTAAATTCTCCATCTTGTTCAGGATGTCCACTATGCCCATTGTATCTTCCTGCAAAACCCATAGCGGTTAGAACAATAAAGTATGTAAGAGTGACAGAGTCTTGTGTGGTGCATACTTTTATAATAATTCCAAGATATCCTCTTGAGGAGGAGGGATTTGGTGATTCCCATCATCCTCTATGGTATAAAGAACATTATTTAGGATATGTTCTTGAAGATGATGCACCCTGTTGTAGCAGAATAAAAGGTGTTTAATGCTCATAGAGGTTTGAGTAGCATTGAGATGGGTGTGATGAAGATAAAATCATATATAGATTTCCAAATGTACCAACATGCAATAGCATAAATATTGGCCTTACTATTAGGACCATTGTTGTTTGAATGGAACCAATAGTTGAACCAATCAATGAAAGTGGTGTTATTGTTGAATTCACCATGGTCTGTGTCATACGCCCATTTAATCGCCTAAAATTTTCATGGGACATGACCGGAAATACTATGTGGTTAAGTGAATCAAATTCAACCACAAGTACTCAGCCTTGCATACTTGTATCAAAGTATGCATATGCCTTCATTCTTAAGGCTTTATGCAACGAAAGTCTTCATCTTCTTTCTCTCTAATTCTTCATTCCCCCATAAGCATAAAAGGTTTGCCATGCATCAAACCAATTGATCAATTCACACAAATCAGCAACATAATGAACATAAAGAATACTACAACAAACCCATTTTATTGCACTAAGTGAAGATTACAAAACTTGGCCATCACATGGACCAAAACAGGTCATCATTCTCTTAATGATGCCTTATTCTCTCAAACATGAGACTACATCTCTACCAACTCTCTCCTACTGCCTCTTGCACTATTTATACAGTAGTTACATATCCAATAACCATGCACAACACTTGCACACGCATGGAACAACCATGTGTCTCGTAAGGTAGTTTTCATAACCGTGAATCTGCTTTTCAACTGCCACCTTATGTGTTGTCAAGCCAAATGATGCCACATATGTTCTTGGTGGTTAGAATATGCTAAACCTAGTTATAAATCCTTTTTATAACTATATCAACCAACTCCTTTGATCTAGCATGCGTGTCATGCACACACACACACTCGTAACTGGCAGCTTGAACTCAATTCCGAAAATCATTGCGCTACACTAAACTTGGCTCGTGCCAATATTCGACAATGGTTTACTCAACTTGCACTTCTACCAAGTATTCGTCAATGGTTGCACTAGAATCATCCTGATCATGTACTTAGCTTATTTGGATTCCAACACCCAAATATCATACTTCATATGCATCAGTTGCATTATTTTTGCCGAGCAATAATAATCAATGGCGCATTTGGAAACGCCACTGTTGCATATGCATTGGACAAGACTTTGCTAATGCTTGGGCCAATGCCAAAGTCATCCCATGACTTGCATTTCATCTCTAATTCCTTCCTTGAGCTGAGCCAACTCTAAATCAAGGATATGAAATAATATCGCAGTGCTAAGTAGCCTTTCTAATCTCGGCCATGTTGGCGCTACATCGTGGGACTATGCAGCTTCATCGACCAGGCCACAAGTTCAGTTTTGCGCAATCCTTGCGCTTCACTGTTGGGAACGCTAACAGTTTATGTCACACTAAAAAATGCTCCAAGCAAACAATAAATTGCGCAACTATGACCTGGAAATATAGTGGTTCAGTGATCTCTTATCACCCACTCGTATTTCAGCCTTATAAGTTTGCACCTATGAGAACAACCAACTTTATTGACTTATACAACAGAATATCTACTTAGATTTTCTCTTTTTCTTCACTTGTAGCCCATACTACAATTACGGGTTAATGCCATGCTTATGCTTCATAGAATTTGGGGAGTACTTTCGAAACAATAGAATACTAAGGCAAACATCTAAGCCAACAAACTCACTTTCCTTAGCTTAAGGGGAAGATTACAAAAACTTTGTCCAACCAATGGACTTACAAGATTATTTACTCTAATCCTATAATAAAACACTCTCTACTGCAATGTGGTTCATCTACACATGAAGACTTACACTTGCAAAAGTTCTCTGGCCTATTCACAATGCCAAGAACCAGGCCAATCCGTGTGCAACTCATTTTGACGGCCTATGAACAACCATCCATTCATAGGCAGTTTCCCTAACCGCCATAATACCTTTTTAACTGCTACCTTTCTTATTGGCATGCAAAATACCACACACTTGTCTTGAATGGTTAGGATTTTGGTAACTCGGTTATAAATCCACTTTATAACCGTATTTAACTCACTCTCTTGTTGTGGAACGCGTGTGATGCACGCATACTCGTAACTAACAGCTTGAACTCATATCCTGCAAACATTGCACTGCGCTCAACTTGGCACATGCCAATGTTCGAAAATGATTGTGCTGCACTCAACTTGGACTTTGCCAAGTACGGTAATAGTTGCACTTCACTCAACTTGGCCTCTACCAAGTACAACAATGATTACGCTATATTTATCCCGACTATGTACTTAGATTATTTGGATGCCAATATCCAAAAAAATCATGCCAATCGATTCATGCCTTGCATCTTATTTCAACTTCATACTTTAGGTGCATCACTTGCATTATTTTTCCCGAACAATAATCAACAATGACATCTTTGGCAACGCCACTGTTGTATATGCATTATTCAAGCCTTGGCCAAATCTTGGGCCAATGCCTAAGTTATTTCATGAATTACATTTCATCCTTCATTCCTTCCTTGAGCTGGGATAACTATGAATAAGGATATGCAACACAATCGCATAATATTTCATGTTCTAAGTAGCATTTCTTGTTTCAGCCATATTGGTCCTACATCATCGGACTGTGCAGCTCCATTGTCCAGGCCACAACTTCAGTATTTCATAATCTTTATGCTTCACTATTGGGACCAGTCATAGATCTCCCCCATCAAATCCGTTCAACGCCCTCATTGAATGCAACATCAGTTCAGGATTTGCTGAACTTACTTGGCCTTGTACGCTTCTGAGACACTCTAAAAAATCAGCAAACTTTCTTGGCCTAGATTCTTGACAAAACTTTCTGCCTAATACTATACGCCACCACTTATTTTATTTTACTTTCCATTAATACTATGAATTCCAGCTTCACTGTCGCATCGTCGACTATGCTTCAATTCCACTTCATTCATATTTCAACACCCAAGGGTTATTGTAATATGTTGTTATGCCCTTTCATCATCACACAAATATTTTCTTCAAGCCATTTTGTGCCTAAGTGTACACACCAAATAGCCAAAATGTCATCCTGATAAGCATAACTTAGCTTACGGCCTGCAACTCCGACTTATGTTGCCATCTTGCAACTCAACATGCCTTACTGTAGACTAAATAATCTTTAATCACTTTGCAACCCTACTATGCAAATATGACTGAAATGCATGACATTATTCATGATTTAGGAAACCCAGGATATCCCACCGTCTCTTTGGACAATACATCCTCTTCACACGCCTTTGAAACTAGCAAGGCCTCACTTGTTCTTTCAAAATGCTACTCTTTAACGTAGCGGATAAAGAACATCATGTTCTTCCTAACTATGAGTTACTCTTAACTCATGTACTTGATGGACTTACATATTCATTCTTGTTGCGTTACTCCATGATATCACTGCCAAATACTATCGCACTTCTACGTAACTTTCCCAACAACAAACTCGCATATGCCACCAACTTCCCTTATTCTTGCTTGGCCTTGCTTTTAGCGTCTTTTATTGCATACTTTGGCTTAGTATGCTTGTAGTGCTTCCCCAATGAACTAGATTTACATTAAGAAAAAAGAGACAAGGTTTTTGCTTAAACACCACCTTCATTCATTACACTATCCATACAAAAAAGGACCTTAGGTACTCTTTCCCAATTTACTCCATTGACACTCGGCCTTACTGCAAGCAACCAAATAACCAAAGCAAATACACCAACAACAGTGTACTATCTTTTAATACCATAAGATCAGGAACTCCCAAATTAAACTTCAAATAGAAAAAAAATAAAAAAATAAAAAGCTAAATTCTTCATATTTCATCAATCTTGCAGGTTCGGAAACTTACAAATAGTACTATGATGCCCCTGCTTCATACTTTGATCAGTCACGACGAACAAGGGATACTAAGATCCATTGGAAATCCAAACTCCTCATGAATATCATCTAAACTTTCTTCGAACGAGCGGACATGGGCAAACTCACTTTCCTTTCTTTTTTTGCGCCTCATGTCATCGGGACTGACATTCCTTACACCTTTCACGAAACAAGGTGCACTTGGACTTTGTATGAAAATATCGCCAAGTTGAGGCATTATTGTTGCCTCTGATTGCTTGAAAAAGTTGTTACCAAGGATTATCTCAAAGTTATTGGGATGCATCACCATAATACTGATTCGGCCATACCATTCTTTTACTTCAAATATTTGCCACATACATCCCCATGGTTGGTTTAGCTATATCATTCACAATCTTTGTACAATGATCAGAAGGATATACTTCTAAACCCAAGTACTCTTCCATCGACAAGCTCAAAGAAGTGTGCGAAGCACCTGTATCGTCCATGCCCCAGAGTCAATGTTTGTGAATGCTAACCTTCGCATAAACTAGGCCTGCGCCACTCAGCCCATGCTGTGATGCTACCTTTTCTACTACTATATTGCATAGTTTAATAGGATTAACATGCTATACCTCATCATTCTAATTTTTGTCGCCACTGCCTCCAGTGACTATTGCGGATAATTTTTCTCTCTTAGGACAATCACGTGCAAGGTGAGGACTTTTGCATAGGAAACAGCCACCGGACTTGTTCTTTATAGCTAAACTATTATCCCTTTTATAATTCTTCTCCTTAGCATAATTTTTTTTTCATACATCCATTATCCTTACTCTTGTGGTTCTTCTTATCCTTTTCCTTCTTATTAGCATCAGTTGAGGTACTAACTGACCTAAAATCAGCAAGGTTGTCCACCATTGTAATGGACGAAGGTAGGTCTTTGGCACCTTTCATTCTCACTTCGGACTAATCCCATGCTTGCAAACCAGACGTAAAATTAAACAACTTATCTTCCTCATAAATGTTTTGAATATCTAACATCAAAGGCTAAAACTCTTTGACGTATTCCTGTGGTGTACCAGTATGTCGCAGCTTACGCAAGTTCTCTCTAGATATCTAAGTAGAATTGGTTGGTAAGAATTGACCCTTCAATTCTTATTTATGACATCCCATGTCACAATGCCTGAATGACCAGCAGTAAAGACATCATCAGTTCTAGTCTTCCACCACAACTTCGCATCACCCTCCAGGTACATGCTAACGAGAGTGACTTTTTGCTCTTCCGAGGTTCTGCCGGGATTTAAGTACTGATCCATGTCCCACATGAAATTATCCAATGACTTCACATCTCATGCGCCAAAAAATGCCTTTAGGTTCAGGGACTTCAGTATTTGTAAAGTATTCATTACTACTACCACTCGTAGTAGCATGATCCGAACTCATTGTACCCTCCATTCTCCCCAAGATGCCTAACTCATCAGTTAGCTATTTCATGGAGTCTGTTGATAAGTGCAAAATTCTTATGATTTTAGTATCCATTCCATACTTGTTTTAGCTATTATTCTTGCATGTATTCGTATTATTACTCTTGTTTTCTCTTATTTGACTCTAATAGGTTAATCATACAAAAAGGAGCTACAAAGTGCTGACAAGAGCTAGGAATAGAATTATTCCAAGTATCCAAGTGCCCAAGTCCAAGAGAATTGAAAGAAGTGCGACAAAAATGAATAAAATTCTCAAAATCAATAGAAGGTCCAAAGACCGATCTTAACTCATTCAAATTAAGGATTTCTCATCTTAATATATAATATAATTTAAATATAAAAATAATGAAAAAATAATGAGGTCATTCCGAGTTCGGATGAAGAAGTTGTGGCCAAAACAGTTTCTATTGAATACCGAAGACAATGAAGTCCGCGAGTTTGCATACCGGGTTCGCAGACTTAGTTCCAAAAATATCTGCTGGAAATTGAAGTTTGCGGATTGGTTTCGTGAACTTAGCAAATGGGAAACATGTATTCACACCTTGGAAGACCTAAGGGCATGTTTCGATTCGTTATTTCGGGTCGGGTTCCTAAACCTAACTAAATACTTGAAGACCAATCAATGTAAACCTATAAAGGTATTAGGTTATGTAAAGAGACTAGAGATAACCCGTTCCGTAATGGCACTTCCTTAATCCGACTGATGTATTTTTTTCTTCCAGCATTTTGATTGTTCAATTCCAAGAGAGTTCTATATTTTCCTTTAATCTAAAATAATGTTCATACATACATTATAAACTTAGCCATATATATCATCAAATTATGACAACCAAATTATTTAATTAATATATAGTCTATATAAAACAATTATTGAATTAAAAGATAAAAATTACATACTAGGCAAGCGAGCGACAAGCTGTGCCGCTAGCCCTTTTTGAATAGCAAAACCTATCCTATTAAAAATAAAATCTCGTGAGCCAGGGGTCATTACATTGCTGCGCATGACTTTCTGGACCCTCTTGAGTAGTCCAACTGCTTCTGGAGCCAAATAGCCAAAAGTATCAAAAGCAAAGGGGATGAAAGCATGCCCATTGTCAACACATGCTTTCTCATGCTTCGATATCTTACCTGAGGCAGCCTTTTAGCGCCGCTCGCCCGACCGTAAAGGTGCCATGTCCAATTCCTACCAAAGGAGATACCCTGTGAGGTCAACACATGTGTGTTTCCCATTAGCCCATCCAAAAATAAGAACATCAGCTGGTCTTAGTGTCGATCTCCCTTCAAGTGGGTCTGTCAGGAAATGCACAGGTGCTTCTTTCTTTGCCGAAATGCCAGAACTCCACAGTACATCATACAAAATATCCCTCACATGATCATGTCTATATTTATAACCAGGGTCTACTTTACAATGAACTGCATGTTCACCATATGAATCCAAGCAACCTGTGATGCAAGCAGGGCAGCGAGAGTCGAGGGATAAAGCGGGATCATTAACCTGTATTTGAGGATAGACCGGTACTCCAAAGGAGACATCTTCTCGCCCTAGCCCCTCAATCGGAATAGCCAAGAAAATCTTGGGCATGTGCTTGCTTGCAAACAACCAAAAACCGCTTTCTGTCTCTCCGTTAGCATGTAAACTCTATCAATGTCCTTAACCACTTTACCAAAAAGAGCACTCGCCAGATGCTTTGTGCTTTAGGGGGCGTTGTCTTTATTGGTGAAGTTGTTAAGATCAAAATCAGGAAGAGTCACTTGTAACGTTTCCAAAGCCTTATTAAAATTATCATCCATACCGTCCACACCACTACTCCTCAATATGTGATCTTGTAATCCCCAAGATTGCACACGTGAAGCCACAAAAACATACTCAGATGCCTCCCTAGCAGTATAAAGTCCAAGACCTCCATAACTGATAAGTAGAGTAGATAGTCTCCACTGAAGCTCTCCAAAGAACGGTCCCCCGCACACCACGATGCCTTCCACCACTTCTCGCAAGCCTCTATCAAATATATCTACCACCTCCATAATATAGTCTGGGTGACAAATACGAAGGCCAAAAAGAAGCTTGGAGATACCCATACACGTTCGTAAAAGCAGCAATTCACTTTGAGGATCATGGAGCTTGGATAAAATCTGCATCAAATCCACTGCTTTTTCAGCCCTCTTAATGGCAAGGCCCTTCACAAAACCATCGTCGAGGCTAACTGCACCACCTAATAGTTTGAATCCCTTATATGGTCTTGAGATTTCGACAGGAAACATCCCATCACTTATCCTTCGTCCATCACAAGAGGGCCAAAATATTTCAGTTTTCTTAATATTCAGTATAAGCCCCAGCGCAGGCCCTTCTGTTTTGATAATAGTGAGTGCTTTTGCCACTTCTTTGGTGTCGCCAATAACAGTGCCATCATCAAGATACCAGGCATGTAGGGATAATATGCAGTGCTCATTTATCTTAGCTATAAACTGATGAAGTACCAGAGCAAATAACAAAGGCCCTAAAGGGTCACCTTGTTGTACTCCTGTGGATGAGTAGATAAAGGAGTCCCCCACATAGAGCCGTGCAGGTTGACCATACAAGTATTCTACCCAAGGCGATATAGATGGACAAAGCTTACATACCTCAGAAAGCATAGCCGTTCGGTCAACTAGGTTAAAAGCATTGGTAAAGTCAACCATTAGCATAGAGAGGCTAGCGTCTACATGATGTTTACTGACAAACCTATTCACAGCATGTAGGATTGCCTCAGCACCACCTGAAACACCTACACCAAACTGGAAATCCTGTAGATACGCTGCCATGTCCTTACCAACCCCTTTCATCGCCGCTTTGGACACCAGTCGACGCCAAATTGTCCCAACAACAATGGGACGAATGCTCTTATCCGGTTTAAGGAGGGGTGTTAGGGGAGCCGATGCAATGAACTCCGCTAGGTTAAGAGGGCATCTCCCGCCAAGCCAAAGATTAACAACCCTAGTTATGGCCGTGACCATATCAGCATCCACAGTTGAGCCTTCCCCACAGAAAGCATCCAACAAATGTTGTGCCCGAAGGCCATCCCTTCCACACGAAGTTCCCTTAGGGAAATATTTAATACAACTAAGAATGGTACCTTCTTCGGCCACTAGCGGTGTCTCCTGCAACGTACAGGTTGGTTTCCTTGGAGGCGGCATCGTCGGATGCTTATCCTCAAGTGCTTTCCTTGTGTTCTCGTTGTATGGCGCCACCCCGGACGAACTGATGGCTTTAACAGCCGCTGTGAAGTGCCCATCCGCCACCTTGCGCAAACAAGTAGAGATATTGGTACCGAGCCTGTTGTCTTTCCCCGTGTCATCATCTTTGTTGTCTTTCTCTGTGTAATCATATCTAACACTAACTGTTTCCGGCAGCTTTAAAATCTCACGAACAAGATTTATAGTCCCACTAGGTTCACCCCAAAGTGCCAGCGCTCTAAGAATTTGTGTCTGTTGTGTCGCCTTGCGATTACCAGACCTGCATTCAGCTCTACCCTTAGGTCGGAACACTCTCAAAGTGCAGCGAGGGAGCAGCAAAAGCCTGACCCAATGTTTAACAGCAAAAGCCTGACCCAATGTTTAACAGCAAAAGCCTGCATTCAGCTCTACCCTTAGGTCGGAATACATATAGTTTACATATGTATATCATTTTCCATCAAATTCACCTTGCAACCACTCTAATTATTATTATTAAAGCACTAAATCTAGTTAATGCATGTATGTTTTCACTGAAATATCTTACACAAAATGAATAAATGTACGGTTAGGTATCCTTATCGCCGAAATTATCTTATTATCGTCCAAAATTAATCCGTCCAAAATTATCTTATTATCGTCGAAAATTATCTTATTATCGTCGAAAATTAATATACGTTTTTTGTTTGCTTCAACATTAATATTTTAATTAATATCTTGAGTTTTGTTATCCATTAATTAATATCTAGAGTTATGTGATCCATTAATTAAAGGTCAATAAATTAAGGTCATAATGAAAGGGGTTATAAATACCACGATCGTCGGATGTCTATTGCTAGGATGAGATTGGGATGGTTGGATCATCCGTTTGTCTCTAAAAATTTTATCTGGTCGTTGGTGCTCAAAAACTATGATGTTTTGTATTATAGATATCATATTGTCTCATATCACAAGTTCTATATCAAAACCTAGGGTTTCCCCCTTTAGTGGGAAACCACCATTATTCATCTTCTTTGTAATATGAGTAGTTAATTCCTTTGTTTATTAAGGATGAATTCAATGTCTAAGCGTGAAGCTTTATTAATAATACAAATCTATTGAGATTTTTTAGCATCATCGTTTGTTTTCATTATATCTAGGGTTTATGATTGATTCTTAGATTGATTTGGGTGCGCAACTAGATTAGTCTATTGATCATTCTATTGCTAGTGGAGATTAGGAGATAAGTAATCGTCGAATAACTCTATACATAAGTGGAAATTACGAGACCTTTCAGAGGGATTCTGTGGAGGAATCGTGTGTGAAGATAACACCATCAAGTAAACCTTGATCTAAGAGTTTAACTACTGGGATCAACCTAATTCACAAAGCTTAAAGCGTTCGATTGGATTACACCTTGAGTGAGATGCTACTTGGTGGTTCAGTTGAATATAATCTGATATTGGAGAGCTTCGGTATCTGTGGTAAAAGGAGTTTTGGGGATAACACTGAACTAGCTATTATTATATGGTTGGTGATGAAAGGTTCTTACGAACAATAGATAAGTATTCTAATCCTTCTATCTGATCGCTGTCATATGCGTCAAAAATAATTTACACTTTCTTACTACTCAAAATATAAAATATAGCAAGGGCAAGAAAGGATCGATCCCACAGAGAGGACTAGGTTGTCAAGATGTTTCGGTTTCCTATATAAAATACCGGGAGTTTTCTGATTTTATGAAACTAAAAATAAAAGCAAATAAAGAAATAAGCAAACAAATCAAATAGAAAATATATTGGTTAAGGATTCATCTTCATTCACAAACATGCTATCAAAACAATAAGTAGAATTGATATTTAATCTCTAGTTTTATCAAAAGCCTTAGGATACCTTGATCGCAAGAATATCCCGCTAATCTCCTTTTGTCATCAACAAACACATTAAAAAATGCGAGTATGAGTTCTATCTAAGAGAACAACCTAATGTGTAATAGCACTAATCAAGTTTAATTCCCTAGATGCATTAATTTCTATGAAATCAGGCCAATCAAAGCAATTGAACGTGGAAAGCGCACTAATTCAATTTAACAAAGGTCACGATTCACATATGATCATAAGAATATATCACTACAAACTATAATCATATTTATGCTACTTGTATTCAAGGATTATCACTTTTATGTATAATAAACCCTAAACTAGCAATAGATGTGATTAGAAGTTCTACCAATTTGCAACTTGACAAAACAATCAATCAAATCATGTAACTATATTTTCAGAGAATCGTAAACGATAAATACGAGACAAAACTAATTTATCATATCAAAGAATCATGCTTTGTGAAACCCAACTATTCCATAACCAATAATAAAACTCTAGCTCATGTTCATGGAGTTCATAACAAGAAGGAAGAGAAACCCTATCATATTGCAAACCCTAGAAACAAAAGTAGAAGATGAGATATGATATATGATCCAAGATTTTGAGAAAAGACTTCTCTTTTATAGCTCTTCTTGTTCCAAAATTAGGTCTAGCCTTCAAAATCTTCAAATCCTCGTCCATCTACTAGTCCCCCAAGCCCATGTGTGAGAAATATGTCTATGGAATTTTGGGTCCAAAACTGGTCGCCTGATTTGCTGACGTCATCACCGGAATACGGTCGACGTGGCCGGAATCCGGTCGCCGGAAAATTGTCTTTGGCCGCCTTTGTCATCAGAAACTGTCACCAGAAAGTATGTACTTCCAGCAACTCATCTTTCCTTCTCTGCATTTCAAACATTCACAAAAATCATCCAAACCAATTCTTTCTCTCTTGCGAAAACGCGCCCAAAAGAGTGACTCGTAGCTCATATATCCGTCCGCCAACTTCCGTATCCGACTCATACCCCCTTCATGATTCACTGAAACATTGTTATCCATGCTTCAAACTCCAAAATCCGGCAACCGTAACTAGTACCACCGGCTCACCATTTTAGCCCACTTTTCGCACAATTTCTGCAGAATTGGTTTCAGGACAATGTCACTGCCATTTCACATCCATGGCAGCAAGCCAAAATCCATTCCCTTCCTTGACAATCACCATCCCAGCTGCTACTCATTCACCATCACTTCCTGCTCTAATTCTCAGCAAAACAGCACCCTATCATCATCTGAACCATTCTGTGTATCTGCAGCTTCTTACACACAGTAGCTTCTGCAGCACACCCATTTTAGCTTCAAATCCTCTATCCCAGTGTCACTGTCTTAATATCACCATTTACTGCATCTCAGTAGCATTTCTTAGCCTTTGACTTATCACCAATCTCAGCTTGTGCGCCACCAACATTCAGTTAAACCGCCACTGCACAACAACACCTGCTCCTCTATCTCCATAATTGTCTCCAAGCCATAATTCAACCACCACCAACAGTCTCGCACGCAACCATCACTACCAGAACCCATGACTATCGGCACCTGCAATATAAATTCAGTTCTTCGAGCCATTCCTGCAATTTCTTATAAAACCAACTCAGCAACAACATCACAAAGCTCAACCAAATCCACTACTGCCTTTTCTTGCTCCTAATCTCGGAATCAAACACAAGCCGCACTGTCAACTCCTTCACTGAATATTTCCTGCCACTCTAAACACCACCAGACAACCCTTGTCTCTGATTGCAACTGCAATATCAGCATATTCCATATCATTTCTCGCTCCCAGTATTCAGCTACCCATAGCATAGCCATCTTGTAACTCCAACAACACCAGCAATAATTCACTCCTCATTGCAGCAACTTAAGAGTCTCATACACGCAACGACTCATCTAGACTTCATTGCAACTGCCAACAACACTCGTGCCTTCACTGCACCATTCCAGCGACACAGCAAACCCATTCACATGCATTCTGCATAGGGCTGGCAACGGATAGCCGAAATCCGACATCCATTTCCGAAAATCCGGCATCCTATAGGATTTAATCCGACATATCGAATATAGGATATCGGAATCGGATATTCTATTGGATTTTACCTCTTAACGATATCGGAATCGGAATAGGTTATTTCCGTTAGGTTAATATCCGATATCCGATAGCCTAGGGGTGTACTTGTAATTTCCTACCCCTAGGTTTTATCTGTCGGGAGAATAACCATTCAGTCTGTTTAGTGTTTAGTCATTTTTTTCTCATTTTTTTTTATTCTCTACTCTAGCAAAACTGAACACAAAAACTCAGAAGATCGGTTTACTCGTGAGTCGTGATTTGATCGAGATAGAGGGACTGATTGATCGATTTTATCATGATTTGATCAGAGACTGTCACTCAATAAGTAAGTCATTAATCATTAATCATGAATCTAATCGATTATTTCGAAGTTAGGTTTTTTTTTCCCAAATCGATTGCGTATTTACATGTTTGATATTTGGATATTTCTGTATTTAACTGTTAGAATCAATCATGTTCTTTTTTTAGATTTTTCATTACAACTCAATTCAGATAAAATTAGGGTTTTCGATTTTAATTTTGAATTTTTGATTATTGGGTTTTTAATTTGAATAAAGATGACTCCTGATTGGGTTTTCGATTTGAATAGAGATGACGAGTTGATGACTGATTATTGGGTTTTCGATTTGATTTTGAATCCTTTTTTAATTTTTACATTATCTTGATTTGTTAGCTGTAATCTTTGGTTGGAATTGTTAGGGGGTTTATATGAAATCTCATGCTTGTTATAGGAACCAGGTACATAACAAACTTGAAAAGCATTGTGAACCATGGACTGATTTTTCAGGATAGTCCAATTTGTTAAATTTGTACTTTATTCTGGACCTGAGCATGTACGCAGTATAGACAAGTCAGCTGTACTTTTATTGTGTAGCTCTTGGTTTGTTACGAGCCTTTGAGTCTCTTTAGGTTTAGTTATAGTGTGGGTGTTTCTTAGTCTTAAAGCATTGTCTTAGCACTTTGAATGTCTAGTCTAGTTAATTTGTTGTTGATTTTCCTTTAGAAAATGTTGTTAATGATATGAATGTAAATGTCTCCTGCTGTGTTTGGTTGTATGCTTTTTATATTTATTTTATTATTCCGAGTTTTTAGGGAACACATCATACTAAGATCAATGAAATCCATTTTACCTGTTACCCACTTTCCTTTTTTTGCTAAATTGTGCCAATTGGTTTACATTGCATCATGTACAATTTTTTATAAGACTGAGTTTGACATGAGCAGATACCATAGTTGAGTTAATTGAGCCGTGAAACACCTTTACCTTTATATTTATTGCCTTAAATTATTTTAGTGCCCTTGGATTTATTGCTTTAAATTTTCGCAGTTTACTGACAGTTCAACTACTGTGAGTCTGCATGTGACTGTCACTAGTATGTAACAAGAAAATGGAAACATCAATGTATCTTAATACTTCAATGCTTCTTCTTTTTCTTTTCTTGTTTTGATGCAACAATTTACTGTTGGTTATATGTGAATGAATCAAACAAGGATGGTATAGCTATGAGTGAATGCTTATTGGCATTACAGTTTATCTATCCATCTTTCTCATATCTGAAGTTGGTTTTGTTCAAGCCATTCAATTTAAGGAATTACTAGGACCCATGACTATGTGGTGGATGAGTTTTATGTCCTTTTGTATATCCATATTGATATATTGTTTTCTAGTCATGAAGTCTCTTTGCAGGAAAAGCTTGCAGATTTTTTATATGTTTGAACCTAATTTTGAAATGTTGCAGAATGGTTCTGATTATTTATTTCTTGGTTTGTTGTTGTTCTCAGAATGTCTCAAAGTGAAAAAAGCATCTAATAGAGTTGGAACTTCAAGCTGCAGTCAACCAAATTCCGAACAGCCAGAACAAGAAGATCAAAGTGGTTCAACAATTGCTTCAATAGCACATTCTTCGAGTAATAAGAGATCATTAGCAGAATTAACAGATGAAGATCATCCACTTGTTACACTGTTTTTTTTTCTTTTTTGGATTTATTGTAGCCTGTTGTGTTACACATGGAGTAAACTCTTTAAATTTGAACATTGTGCTTGTGTGGGTTTAGACTTTTCACTGAACATTTTGAACTTAAAAAGACAAAGACTATGTTTTTTTTTCAAGCTTTTAGTTTTTTTCCTAGTTATCGGATTTTAACGGATAAAAATACGATATCCGATAGCTTAACCTTAACCTTATCGAATTGGATTTTCTTATATCCGTCGGATGTTATCGGATATCGGATATCCGCTAACTCTTAACCTTAACCTTATCGAAACTGCCAATATACGTTGCCAGCCCTAATTCTGTAGCTCTTCCCTGTCTCGGCAAAACACACACACTAACTCTCATTTCCAACAGTTGCAATGCCAAAGTTCACAGCTCAAGACAACCTGCAAAACCTTCGCATCCTACTCGAGCCACTGCCATTCCTTACTCTTCCATGTCCTGCGGTAGCGTCAAGACCTTTAGATTTAGTAACCAACATCACACAGCTCCCATCTCATTACAACTCAAGCCACTTCAGCTCCCCTTGCCAACACTTCCGCAGTTGCAACTTCGTTCTTTGCTGCCTCAAACAATACTCCACCTGCAGCAGCACTTGCAGTTCCAACCACCACCGGATCACTAGCTGCAACCTACACGAGCTCTTTTCAGAAGCACATCTTCACCAGAGATTCAAGCTATCTCAACTGCATTACATTAGACCTCAATCACCACAGCAGCAACACCATAAACAGCTTCATCTCCATGTTTAATACCAGAAGCAGCATAATTTCACAACCTCCTCAATCTCTTCTCTCGTCAATAACATCAACTATTTCACTCGATGTGCTATGAATCACCTCAAACCCATCTCTCTGACTCCCTAATTTCTCATATTTCTAACTACAAACAAACCCCCAATCGAAACCACTGCAAATTCATCATCATCTTCAATTAATGGAGGTAGAAACAATGCCCATCTTCTGATTCTTCATCTTTGTTCATAACCACCAAAAACTAAATCTCGATTTCTTCATCAGTAGCATCATCAGATCAAAACCCTTCTTATCATCTTTGAATTCAAAGTCAACCCACTCTTTAATCTTCGTCAAGTCGCAATAACATACTCTAATTTCTCAGATCTCCCTTAGCCTCAGACACAGACGCCTCCACTTCACACCCCTCTCAATTTCTTGTGAAAATGATAACTGAATGAGATAAATGCTTCTCCCGAGTTTAGGAGTGGTTAATGATTGTGCTGGATATTGACACCCGGTGGGTTGGGATAAGGGCTGCCCTGCTGAAATATCTTTCCCTTCAACTGTCGGTCCTGCGAGACAGACAATTGAATTTTCATAATTCTTGTTCTGCCATTTCTAATGGAAAGCTGGCTCCATCGCTGGCCTCCTGTGAAGTGAACAAATTGCCCTTCTTACTCCAAATGGATGTTTTTCCTTCTTTTGCTCCATAAGACTCCAAAGAACCTAAAAAACTCAAAAGCGAACATAAGATACATAATCCACACGAAAAATAGCAAAGAAAGCATAAATACTAGATATAAAATTAGATGTTTATCACACCTATCAGATTCCCCCACACTTAGACTTTGCTAGTCCTCGAGCAAATCAAACAAAACAATTCTAAAACATATATACAACTTAGTGTCGTCGAGGCTATGGTTAATTTTAGCATAAATAACAAGCCTTTAAACCCCTAGGTGTCCCTAGTGGACGAGTTATAGTCTCGTGAAGGTTTACAAGAGGTATACCTACAAAACCTATATTTCCAACTCCAACTACCTGTGACAAATCTATGAATGAATCCAAAATGACTACAAGAATAGGTACCTTGCACAAATTCAATTCATATATTAGTAAATAAAGATTTAATTAGATAGTCGAACAAGCCACAATACTCGGAAACTAACAAACCACAATCACAATGAAAAGATTAAGAAGATGGATATAGATGTAGATGTTGGCGAATGTTCACAAGTGATCGATGTTTCCCATATCTGTCTGAAGGTCACTGCCAATATGAACCTATGCATCCTATTGGATTGAGCTATTGGTTTGAATTCTACATCAACTCA
The DNA here is from genome assembly GCA_023529315.1 of Papaver bracteatum. Taxonomy (NCBI): domain Eukaryota; kingdom Viridiplantae; phylum Streptophyta; class Magnoliopsida; order Ranunculales; family Papaveraceae; genus Papaver; species Papaver bracteatum. Next base: position 1,977,364 of record JAJJWX010000447.1, on the reverse strand, counting down.
CTGGCATATACAAGGGAACCAGGAGTGACTTTATTCAACCAATAAAATATACTTTTTTTTTTCCTGTAGACATCATGATTAGATCTTTTGGATCCAAGCGCATGCTTCTTGTTAGCAAGTATATGATAGTTGCCTTGGATCCTGCATTCCACGCTTGTTTAGGCGACAGAGACATGGACAACGTTTCACACATACTGCTATCCAAGTGTCTTTTTTATTCCGTTTGGTCTAATTGGTCGGGTTTTTTTTTTTTTTTTTTTTCTAGCAACTCAATCACTCTATTTCATCCTAGCAGTAGTAACAAGTCGATGTTTAGTGACCCACCAAAGCACTTAGAGAACAATAGATAAATATGGAAAAATAAAAATAGAACGTGATATGGTGATATTCCGAGATATGGTAACAACTATCATATTAATTGTGATTTCTGAGCTATGTTCGTCCCTTTTAGTTAATTGGTTCCTCAACTCCTCCAGCCAAGATGGTTCCATCCATTTAGATTGTTAGTGTCATCCTAAATGCCCATATTTCTAGGTTTCGGAGTGTATAAAGCAAAAAAAAAATTCTATTTTTTTTTAAACACAAGGGAAAATTAACAAGGCTAAAAACTCTATATGAGAAAACTCCCCCACACTTAAACTTTACATTGTCCTCAATGTAAAATTTAGTCATCCAAAGTAAAGTTCAAGATGGGAAATTCATAACATGATTTATATATACAAAAAGAAAAGAAAATGCATGATAAAAACGAATACTCCAACTCATAGCTATTTCGGAACAATAGAGGATAAACACTAAACAAGCTATTTAGTTGGCATCTAATCTCAACTCAGCCAATATACACCTCACCGCTAAGAAAAAATTCCATCTACTTAGAAAGGCTAGTGTTTATTCTAAATTGTTCAAAAATATCTAAAAGTTGGAGTTTTGATATGCAAATATACAAAATAAGAAAATAAAGATAAATGACTTAAAATAAAATAAAAAGATAGAGATAGATACACAAAACCGGTGGGTTGCCTCCCATTAGCGCTTGGTTTAAAGTCGTCATCCCGACATGCAAGTTGAATTCTCCATACACCAATAATCGGAAAAGTTGGGGATCCACCCATAGCACCTGTTTTGTAAACACTAGCTTCACACAAATATTAGTAATATAAAACAGAAATGAAGCTATTAAACGATAAAAGTTTCCCCCACACTTATTCTTGTCCACACTTGAAAGTGCATAAAGAATATAGGAGTCGGGTACTTCCACGGTTTCTTGTTCCAAAACCTGCATAGTATGAGAATCAAATGTTTCTAATGGAGGATATCGAGAAACAAAGTCATCTAACAATGTTTTCGAAGCACATACATTCAAACCAATAAGAGGTAAAGGAGAAGAATCAATATGCAAAGGGTTAGACAAACCTTGCACAATCTCTTTTATTACGGAATCCTCTTCATCCTTGAAAAACTCAAGTGAATTAATCACCTCTTGTATATCATGGTCCTCTATCAAACCTTGCAACCATTCTTCATCCGTTTCTTCCGTAACCAAAGTCTCGACATAAATATCATCATTACAATCATATGCAAGCTCAATTGGGTCTTCCAAAATATTGGTCATAACGGTTTCATTCTCAACATACTCCTATTCATAAGACTCAAACCTTGTTCCAAAGTTCTGGAAAACACTAGTTTCATCATACTCATGTACCTTTTGAATATGTGCTTGATCATTATAAAGATCAAGAGTTGAGTCAACTACACTAACGTCATCAAATATCTCCAAAGGTTGGTCCTTTTCAACACAATCATCTTTGTCTTCATCTTCAGACTCACCATAATAAGAATCTTCGTCGGTTTCCCAACCTTTATCATGACGTCGTTTGAGTTATATAGGAATGGTCCTACTAATTTCATCGACAAGCTCTTCCGAGTATCCATCGTCTTCCAACTTGTATAATTTCTGCGCAAGTTTCCGGACGTTCACACGCTTACCACCATTTGATACATTAGGTTCTATTTCCCATGACTCTTCCCTTTGAATGGGTGAATGATCATAACTACTATCTAGAGTCGGTTAAGAAGAAATGTTCCAAAAATTGGTTTGTGCGACGTTCTCTCTATTTCGATCAAGTTGGTCTAGCCTTTGTTGCATATCTTCCAATCCATTCATAATCTGCATACAACTCGAATAAAGCCAATTAGAAGTAAAATTATCCCACCTAGGTGCTTGACTTACATACCCACTACAAGGTTGTTGTTGGTATGTATGAAAATCACCATAAGGTTCTCTAAGATATGCATCATAGCCAATAAATTAGTTTTGATTGCATCCCATAGATGGTGGTTAATTGTCATAGTGTTGAGGAGGTTGAAAACCGTATCCATTATTCCAATATTCTCCGTCCATCGAATGGTACCTGAAACACGATTCTCAAAACAAGTTTAAGAACCAAAAAATATGAAAAACAAAAATAAGAAACAAAACTAAAATCAAAATAAGAAACCAAAAACAAGTGACAACCGTTGCCTCCCCGGCAACGGCGCCAAAATTTGATCGTTGTCGTATGCGTCAAAAATAATTTACACTTTCTTACTACTCAAAATATAAAATATAGCAAGGGCAAGAAAGGATCGATCCCACAGAGGGGACTAGGTTGTCAAGATGTTTCGGTTTCCTATATAAAATACCAGGAGTTTTCTGATTTTTATGAAACTAAAAATAAAAGCAAATAAAGAAATAAGCAAAAAAATCAAATAGAAAATATATTGGTTAAGGATTCATCTTCATTCACAAACATGCTATCAAAACAATAAGTAGAATTGATATTTAATCTCTAGTTTTATCAAAAGCCCTAGGATACCTTGATCGCAAGAATATCCCGCTAATCTCCTTTTATCATCAACAAACACATTAAAAGATGCGAGTATGAGTTTTATCTAAGAGAACAACCTAACGTGTAAAAGAACTTATCAAGTTTAATTCCCTAGATGCATTAATTTCTATGAAATCAGGCCAATCAAAGCAATTGAACGTGGAAAGCGCACTAATTCAATTTAACAAAGGTCACAATTCACATATGATCATAAGAATATATCACTACAAACTATAATCATATTTATGCTACTTGTATTCAAGGATTATCACTTTTACGTATAATAAACCCTAAACTAGCAATAGATGTGATTAGAAGTTATACCAATTTGCAACTTGACAAAACAATCAATCAAATCATGTAACTATATTTTCAGAGAATCGTAAACGATAAATACGAGACAAAACTAATTTATCATATCAAAGAATCATGCTTTGTGAAATCCAACTATTCCATAACCAATAATAAAACTCTAGCTCATGTTCATGGAGTTCATAACAAGAAGGAAGAGAAACCCTATCATATTGCAAACCCTAGAAACAAAAGTAGAAGATGAGATATGACATAAGATCCAAGATTTTGAGAAAAGACTTCTCTTTTATAGCTCTTCTTGTTCCAAAATTAGGTCTAGCCTTCAAAATCTTCAAGTCCACGTCCATCTACTAGTCCCCCAAGCCTATGTGTGAGAAATATGTCTATGGAATTTTGGGTCCAAAACTGGTCGCCGGATTTGCTGACGTCATCACCAGAATCCGGTCACCGTCGCCGGAAAATTGTCTCTGGCCGCCTTTGTCATCAGAAACTGTCACCAGCAAGTATGTACTTCCAGCAACTCATCTTTCCTTCTCTGTATTTCAAACATTCACAAAAATCATCCAAACCAATTCTTTCTCTCTTGCGAAAACGCTCCCAAAAGAGTGACTCGTAGCTCATATATCCGTCCGCCAACTTCCGTATCCGACTCATACCCCTTTCATGATTCACTGAAACATTGCTATCCATGCTTCAAACTCCAAAATCTGGCAACCGTAACTAGTACCACCGGCTCATCATTTTAGCCCACTTTTCGCACAATTTCTGCAGCATTGGTTTCAGGCCAATGTCAGTGCCATTTCACATCCATGGAAGCAAGCCAAAATCCATTCCCTTCCTTGACAATCACCATCCCAGCTTCTACTCAGTCACCATCACAGCCTGCTCTAATTCTCAGCAAAACAGCACTCTATCATCATCTGAACCATTCTGTGTATCTGCAGCTTCTTACACACAGTAGCTTCTGCAGCACACCCATTTTAGCTTCAAATCCTCTATCCCAGTGTCACTGTCTTACTGTCACCATTTACTGCATCTCAGTAGCATTGCTTATCCTTTGCCTTATCACCAATCTCAGCTTGTGCGCCTGTAGGTACCGAATATCACAAGGCATTAACTTACGAACATCGTGACAAATATAAGAGGAAAGAGTTACAAAACAATACGAAGATAGAGGAAGCACATGAAAGTATGCAGATTTGCGAAGATAGAATAATCGTACGAAGATGTGTTGCGATACTTCGCAACACATATACAACTGTACAAATTTCACTATAAATAGGAGTTAAAATGTAAAATTCAAGAGGTTCTTTTGGTGAGTATTAGAAATTATCTTAGGAAAGAGAATAGAGAAAGTTGTAACTATTCTAATTCCATTTAGATACTTCTTTGTAATCAATTGAGAGAATTAATAAAAAAAGTTGTCATTCAACATCAAGAACTTCTCAACTTTTACTAATTCTACTGAGGGTGTAGTTGTAGGTTATTCTGCAACTACATAATTGGCGCTAGAAACATGGACTTGAAGAATTCCTGTATCAGATAAATGGCAAGAAGAAGAAATATATCAGAACCATTAACTGCAGTAAGAAGAAGTGTAAGACTCGCAGGAGGAGAAGCAAATATAACAGGAGAACCTAGTAGGAGAGGGAGTAATCGAAGAAATCAAGCTCAACAAACAATAGATCATGATCGAGTGAGTATACACACTTGGAGAACTGATACACCAGCAGAAGAATATAGAGAACCACAAATTAGAGAAAATGGGAGGTTTATGGGAGGAACAATTCTTGAAAGAGAAAGGGAGATGTTAGAAACATTGAGACAATGAATTCAAGAAGAACGAAGGTCAGAAGCTGAATAACGTGCTAATCTAACAAGAAGAAATCAAGAATTGAGGATGGAGAATGAGATGTTACAAAGGAGGAAATCTCAAAGTGTTGCAAGATCAAATGCCAGACCAGAGAGAGAAGGGAAGAATTCACCAACAATCAATGATGAAAGTACTATGCAAGGACAAGCACAGATTCAAGTTGAAAGAAATCAAGAGAATCGCTTCATTTTAATACCAAACCATGAACAAAACATGGAGAATTTACGAACTAGGCCAAATCCTAGAGAAAACAATCAGAATGGTGAAGAAAATCAAGAAGAAGAGTCATCTTAGAGACAACAAGCAGTACATCAGAACAATTACGAGAGTGGATTAAGAAGACTTGAAGAGGCTCATAACAATCAAAATGTTGAGTATGAAAGAATTCAGATAAGAATTGGAAATCAACGAACAGAAACAACGAGGAATGAACCAAATTTTCGAACTAAAATACATGCAAATCAAGAAGAAATGAATCACAGAAGAATGAGAAATGAAGAAGAAGAAATTCCCGATATTCGCATGAGAAGGATGAGAAGAATAGAAAGGGAAGAACAAGAATTTCAAGATGCTCTGCAACAAAACAATTGTGATAATTTAGAAAGAAGATATTTGCAGAATTGTGCAAATGAAAACATTAATGAAGAATATGATAGAATGCGAAGGATAGCAAGAGAAGAGACGCAAGAACGTAGAAGAAGAGAGGCTGCGCTGAAGAGGCCAATGGATGAGAATTCTGGAGCAAATGCACGGATCTTTCGAGAGTTAGCGGAAATGAGAGGGATGATAAACAATAGAAGAGGAGGAGATAGAAGGCAATTAGATGAAGCAATAGAAGAAGCTGCGAGGACTCCATTTGCTAGAGAAGTACAATTGGGAGGGATTCCACCAAAATGCAATTTGCCTACGCTTACCAGTATCTTTTATGGGACTTCATGTGCTATTCATCACATTAAATCATACATAAGATGCATGTTACAATGGGAGAATCATGATGATGTATTATGCAAGTACTTCGCATCAAGCTTAACAGGGGAAGCTCTAAAGTGGTTCGAAGGACTTCCTAAGAACACTATTACGTCATTTAATCATTTACAAGAAACTTTCCTTGGAGCATATATCACAAATCATTCCTCACGGCTTGGTATTGAAGATGTGTTTGGTTTAAAACAAAGAATTGGTGAAAGTTTGAAGCATTTGGTAAGAAGATGGAAGACTATGTGCAGTGATATGGCAGGGCGCGTGGATGAGAGATACTTGATTTTGTCTTTCATAAATGCGATGTTCGCAACTGAACAACTGTATGTTCAAATCTTCATAAGAAAGAATTCCATAATGATGACAGAGTTACGAGAATTGCAAGAAAAGTACATTACACTAGAGGAAAAGCAAAACAATATGGAGTCATATCCAGTAGCAAACACTAACAATCAAGACGCAGGAGCAAATTTACTTCCCAAAATAATCAACGTCGTAGCAGGTACTTCGCAAACATCCTCGCAAACTTCTTCGCAAATTTCAGAAGAGAAGAAAATCAATAATAGCCAGCCAAAAATAGTAGCAATGGGTAGCAAAGATCAAGAAGAGTATGATAGAGAGAGGAATTTTTATAATCGAGGAGGAAATAACCAGATCCCAAGATTAGATCAACATCAAGAAAATTATGGGGGACAAAGGCAAAATTATTTTGGACAAGGAAATCAGAGACAAAATTATAACAATGGTCAAGGAAGTCAAAGAATGATAAGGGAAGAAATAAAGTTTCCACCTTTGAATACAAGTGTAGAGAAGATATGGCAGGCAATTATTCTGATAGAACATATACCAACTCCATGGATTATGGGAAAGGAACCACCAATGGGTCCAAGAAGTCATGAATTTTGTTCATATCATCATTTTCATGGACATTCTACAAATAACTGCAATAATATCAAGAGGATAATCTTGCGAATGATTGATTAAGGAAAATTGAATCACTTTTTACTTAAGCAAACACAGTCGCAACAATTACCACAAGCTCCAGTCATAACTCGCAGGGAGAACACAGCACAAGAAAAGGGAGAAGAAATCCTACATATAGAAGTGGGATCAAAAGCAAGGAATGTTTTCTGTAATTCTATTGTTCACTCATATAAAACCATAGAGGATTTTCATGATAATGTGTTAAGCAGGGTATATGCGAGGGATGGTGAAGGAAAGGAAGTAATGAACATCGCAAAAATTTCACGACTTGAAGATTGGCATAAACGTGAAATTTCTTTTGAAGCCACTGAAATTCCAGAAGGTTGTGAAGCACATGATAATCCATTGGTAGTAAAATTAGCAATTTTCATGAATATGGAAGAAGGCGAAGATGATATGGAGGAAGAATCAATTGGTCTTAATAGAATTTTGATTGATACGGGAAGTTATGTCAATATCCTGTTCTATTCTGCTTACAAAACTATGGGGGAAAAGACGCAGATTTAATACCTTCTACCTACAGGATTTATGGTTTTAATGGAACTGCTAATAAGCCTAAAGGAGAAATAAGCATGCGAATTCCATTAAGTGGAATGCGAACTGAAATTCTGTTTTGCGTTGTTGATTTTGAATCACCGTATAATGCTTTGATAGGAAGACCTTGGCTTCATGGAATTCTGGGCGTAGCTTCCACTCTACATCAGTGCATAAAGTTTCCTCATATGAAGGGTGTTGGAGTTATCAAAGGTGATTGGGATGAAGGAAAGAAATGTTACGATACAGAGGTAGAAGTTTGCGAAGAAAAAATTACTGAAAAGGAAAATTGGAGAAAAAGAGCAAGAGCTGTGAAAACAAGTGAAAATTTAATGGCAGAAGATTAAAACATGAAAGAATAAAATTACAACGCTAATCATACAGGAAATTTATGATGGTAACAAAGGGTTATGATTTGCGAAGAAAGAAGAAAGAAGGTAAGGAAACAAGAAGGTAATCAATATGTTTGCTCGTGAAGTATAACTCATGATAAATTTTACGAATATTGTTTGCTCGCAGGAAATTTGCAAAAGTTACGAATTTCAAATTTTTTATTGCGATTAACTTTCATTAAAGAAAGACGCACACATTAACTTGCGAAAAAAAGACCGCAATTTGCGAATAAAAAACCACAATCTGTGATCAGCTTTCAAAAAAGAAAGAAAGCCGCAGAAGTATTACACAGGCAAACCTTTGTGGCGTACAACCTAGTTCGCGAAGCAACATTTCGTAAGAGGCAAAGTCCTAAAGTACGTCATTTAAGGGGGTACCTATAAGCATGGCTCAGGGACACCGGAACACCACCAAGGCACCTGAGTACATGGAACTTTACGGGGTACCTATCCGGGTTAGACACCTTGGATTCTCACCTAATCTTGCGACATTACGCAATATTATGCGGTGTAACATGATTTAGGTTGGGCGACTAAGGCATACTGTCTTTCCCAAGAAGTGCAGAAAACGATCAAGGCGCCGAGGTACACGGTTGAGTCAAGAGTGCCGGGTGGGCTTGAAGCACATCTGCCATTTTTGACAAGTCTTGGCAAATGATGCATTTGGCCCAAAGATACCCCATAGGGTGCAACCTCGTAACTATAAGCCCTATAGGCAAAAAGGATAAGAGGTTGCGATCAAAAGATGGTTGTTTGCAGAACCGGATGGGAAGATCTAACCTTGTATGGTCGATGTACGCTTCCTTGAAGGGGCAACCAAGGGGAAGATAAAGGGCAGCACCCTCCATTAGGGAGATGATATGTGCTATAAGACGCAAATGTCACGAGGCTTCTTGTTTGCAAAAACATAAAGGCTTGTCATATTTGTGCAACAATTGAATTTCTGCGAGCATTCTAAGAGAGAAACAAAACATACAAAGAGAACTCGCAGAACATAACAAACAAGTTAAGATGAGATCAATGGGTTATTACATGAAAGTGTAAAAATGTCCTACGATTTCATCGCAAGACGATAATGTCACGAGATTGTATATTCGCAAGAATTTTCAAACTTGTCATATTATCGCAAATACGAAAATATTATCAACAAAAAAAGAGGTGGCAAAATAAGACCTTTACTTAGGAAGGCATGATAATACCACAGCAATTATTGAAAATTATTCCATCAATATCATTGAAGAATTTTTACAAAAACATATATCATGAAGTTCTGACAAAGAAGACAGCTCCGTCAATATCATTGAAAATTTTTTACAAGAATATATATCATGAAGTCCTAACAAAGAAGACATCCCCATTGAATAATTTTCACGAAGATATAACAAAAGATGCGATTTTGCTCGCAATCAAAAACAGATAGTTCGTACTCATTAAATTTTACGAGAATTACATACTTATTATACTTCTTCATATATATTGAATATTTCTCCACAACTTAAATACTTCTTATAATTCTTCAAGAACGTCTCATATTTATTATACTTCTTCAATGGATATTTCACATTTATCAGATTTTGCGAGGATTAGATACTTCTTATACTCATTCATACATTGAAGAATTCTTCACAGATTAAATACTTCTTATACTTCTTCAAAGATATTTTATACTTCTTAAGGATATTTCGTACTTCGTATTTCTTAGGATATTTCATACCTCGTATTTTTTAGGGAGGACTTATTAATTGCAACAATTTGAAGCTTCGCAAATTAAAATTGAGGCAGAGATATTCTAATACTTCCAGCGATATTTGATCATATGAAGAACAATAATAGGAGGAAAGGGAATACTAAGCTAAGTCTTTAAGATATATTATTTCTCTCCACATGATCAAGTTGTGCGAATAAGGGAAACACGCGGTCAAAGAAAAATCAATTCATCATCGCAAAATTAAGACATTAATACGAGTTAAACTTCAAAAAGAAATTGTTGGTTGATCAAAAGTGCAAGAAAGAAGAAAATGTTGTACTCAAACAGACAATATGAAAAGAACTAGAACAGATATACAAAAAAGAATGAAGCTATTCTTCGGGGGATTTATTCCCATCAAAATGATCTTCTTTTTCTTCTTCAGATAGATCATCTTCAACTTCACTATCAAAGATTTCCAGATATGGGGTATCTTCAGGAATTTCTTCAGAAAGGAGCGTATGGTACTTCTTGAGAGGAATTTGATTGTCTTCACAAATCTTGCGAGTCATCTTAGCTCGAAAACGCTTGACATATAAACTATGATTGTGCTGGGTAATTAGAAGTTGAGATCTTAAATCAGAAATCTTCTTCTTACGACTGGCATGAATAGTTTCAAGATCATCATTCATCTTCGCATAATTTTCTACAGCAAGGAGAGAAGTTAAGGAATTGGTTAGAAAATTACGAAATAAAAGTAATTAAAATACTCACCATTACGAAGAATTTACCTTCTAATTGCTTTTTATCATTATGAAGAGAAGAGTTTTCAAGATTTAGATGATTATTCTCCTCAAGAAGAGAAGAACTATCAGCTGCGATGCTCGCAGATTATGGATTATCTTCGTGACGGGATGTTAGTTCGGCGATATCAATACTTAAATCCTCTACTTTCTGATGAAGTTTTGAATTTTCAATCTCCAACTTCTTACAACAGTTTAAAGTTTTCTTCTCAACAATGGAATGACGTCTTTCCCAATCTGAAGCAGCTGCGCAACTAACTCTTACAACCTGAACAAGTAAAAAAGGTCAGAAATTAATGGAGTAAGGGAAACAAACAAGGAATAGAAAAGAAACTTACCATACTCCCTAAAGCATATAATGTAGCAGGAGAGACGAATCTTGAAATTCCATCAAGAGAGTTGTTATTGAGTAAAGTAGGAACTTTGCAAGCCTTCGTAATAAGCTTACGAGCATTCGCAGTAGGAGAGTTTCCTAACCCACGAGAAGAATGGAGAAAGGCCTCAGATACACGAACCATTGCTGAAGAAAAAGTTTCTGTGTTATTATAATCTTCCTCTTCACCTTCACCTTCATCAACATTATCATTATCATCATCATCGTCTCCTTTATCAGAAAGGGTATCAGAATTAGAGTCAAAGTCCTTCTCAGGAAATTTATCATCTTCATCACCTTGATCTTCCTCAACATTCTCATTAGAAGAGATTACATGGGAATAAGACTTGGTTGAGAACTTCTTCTGTTTCTTCCTCTCATGAGCAACATCTTCAAGTTTTCTTTTTCCTTTGCGAAGAGCATCATCTTGACTACCAGAAGTTTGGGTATCCTTCGCAGAGCGAAGTGTCTTTTGTATCGCAGTTAATCTTTTGGAAGAAGTGGAACTCTTATTCTCACTCGCAACAACCTCAGGAAGATCAGAAATAACCTTCAAATTCAAATAAGGATAAGAAACAGAGGCAACAATATATTGTTTAAAAAGCATAAAAGAGTGTTTCTTACCTCATTTGAAAATAAATAGAAGAGTAACAAGAAGATAAGGAGATGGAGGTACATACATTTTTATAAACCCAAGGTTGATAATTGCGGTCACGAAGGTTCGCAGGAAGATCTACTATCCCAGAAATATAAGGACCCGATAATACTAAAGGGTAGTTATACCAATCTTCATCATTAGAACGACGAGGTGTTTTATTATTTCCCGAGGCATAATCAATGTCGTGCATGAGAAGGTCATATGCTGAGATATTAGCTTTACGATGAAGACGAACACCCCAACGTTTATCTTCTTTCCTCGCAGGAATTAATGTGTAATTCTTAAAAAAAAACCTCAACTGTATAGTCCGCAGCGATAATTTCCACATCTCGAAATCCATATTTCCTAAGATCAACTGAGTACAAAGATCTTCCAGTAGTAGCACGAGTTGCGAATTCAACCAGAATGCGAATGCAATCACCAGTCAATTGATAAATGGCACATGAAAAATTGGGATGGGAAATAATTTCATAGAATAAAGTAAGACTAACATCATAAAGAGGAAGACCTGCGAGGATTTGACCTCTTGAAATTAAAACTTTCTGATCATTCCAAATAAAATTGGTGAAGAGCTTCACACAGAGAGAAGACTTATTGTCGTAACCATCAATTTCATAAAGAATGAGGTCCCTATCAGCAAGCTCTGCATTAATTTGTTCAATAGTTTTCTTCTTTGGAGCCATTGGATATAAGATAGAAAATAGAAAGGAAAAGAGGTGAAAGAGATAAGAAATCGTAGTAGCAGAAAAAGGGAATAAATTGCAGAAGCAGAAGTGATGAGGAAAACGAATAGGATAAAAGAATAAAAAGAAAAAACAAAGGATAATATTTATAAAGAAGAGAGAATTCGATGAAGATAGAAACTCATCAATGCGATTAAACGTGAACGGTTTAAAAGAACGGTTACGAAGAAACGTGTCAAAAAGGTAATGGAAAAGAAAAAAGATGTGTTGCGAATTTAACAGGTGGTGATAACTATATTAAATTTACGAGAATAGAGGTTCTCATGACATTCCTTCTTCGAAGAATTGACATGAGAAGAGGCAAGATGTAGGTACCGAATATCACAAGGCATTAACTTACGAACATCGTGACAAATATAAGAGGAAAGAGTTACAAAACAATACGAAGATAGAGGAAGCACAGGGAAGTATGAAGATTTGCGAAGATAGAATAATCGTACGAAGATGTGTTGCGATACTTCGCAACACATATACAACTGTACAAATTTCACTATAAATAGGAGTTCAAATGTAAAATTCAAGAGGTTCTTTTGGTGAGTATTAGAAATTATCTTAGGAAAGAGAATAGAGAAAGTTGTAACTATTCTAGTTCCATTTAGATACTTCTTTTGTAATAAATTAAGAGAATTAATAAAAAAACGTTGTCATTCAACATCAAGAACTTCTCAAGTTTTACTAATTCTACTGAGGGTGTAGTTGTAGGTTATTCTGCAACTACAGCGCCACCAACATTCAGTTAAACCGCCACTGCACAACAACACCTGCTCCTCTATCTCCATAATTGTCTCCAAGCCATAATTCAACCACCACCAACAGTCTCGCACGCAACCATCACTACCAGAACCCATGACTATCGGCACCTGCAATATCAATTCAATTCTTCGAGCCATTCCTGCAATTTCTTATAAAACCAACTCAGCAACAACAACACAAAGCTCAACTAAATCCACCACTGCCTTCTCTTTCTCCTAATCTCGGAATCAAACACAAGCCGCACTGTCAACTCCTTCACTGAATATTTCCTGCCACTCTAAACACCACCAGACAACCCTTGTCTATGATTGCAACTGCAACATCAGCATATTCCACATCATTTCTCGCTCCCTGCATTCATCTCCCCATAGCATAGCTATCTTGTAACTCCAACAACACCAGTAATAATTCACTCCTCATTGCAGCAACTTAAGAGTCTCATACACGCAACGGCTCATCTATCCTTCACTGCAACTTCCAACAGCACTCGTGCCTTCACAGCACCATTCTAGCGACACAGCAAACCCATTCACCTGCATTCTGCAGCTCTTTCCTGTCTCGGCAAAACACGCACACTAACTCCCATTTCCAACAGTTGCAATGCCAAAGTTCACATCTCAAGCCAACCTGCAAAACCTTCGCATCCTACTCGAGCCACTGCCATTCCTTACTCTTCCATGTCCTGCGGTAGCGTCAAGACCTTTAGCTTTAGTAACCAACAACACACAGCTCCCATATCATTACAACTCGAGCCACTTCAGCTTACCTTGCCAACACTTCCGCAGTTGCAACTTCATTCTTTGCTTCCTCAAACAATACTCCACCCGCAGTAGCACTTGTAGTTCCAACCACCACCGGATTACTAGCTGCAACCTACACGAGCTCTTTTCAGAAGCAAAGCTTCACCAGAGATTCAAGCCATCTCAACTGCATTACATTAGACCTCAATCACCACAGCAGCAACACCATAAACAACTTCATCTCCATGTTTAATACCAGAAGCAGCATAATTTCACAACCTCCCCAATCTCTTCACTCGTCAACAACATCAACTATTTCACTCGCTGTGCTCTGAATCACCTCAAACCCATCTCTCTGACTCCCTAATTTCTCAGATTTCTAACTACAAACAAACCCCCAATCGAAACCACTGCAAATTCATCATCATCTTCAATTAATGGAACCAGAAACAATGCCCATCTTCTGATTCTTCATCTTTGTTCATAACCACCAAACCCTAAATCTCGATTTCTTCATCAGTAGCATCATCAGATCAAAACCCTTCTTATAATATTCGAATTTAAAGTCAACCCACTCTTTAATCTTCATCAAGTCGCAATAACAGACTCTAATTTCTCAGATCTCCCTTAGCCTCAGACACAGACGCCTCCACTTCACACCCCTCTCAATTTCTTGTGAAAATGATAACTGAATGAGAGAAATACTTCTCCCGAGTTTAGGAGTGGTTAATGATTGTACTGGATATTGACACCTGGTGGGTTGGGATAAGGGATTCCCTGCTGAAATATCTTTCCCTTCAACTGTCGGTCCTGCGAGACTGACAGTTAAATTTTCGTAATTCTTGTTCTGCCATTTCTAATGGAAAGCTGGCTCCATCGATGGCCTCCTGTGAAGTGAACAAATTGCCCTTCTTACTCCAAATGGATGTTTTTCCTTCTTTTGGTCCATATGAATCCAAAGCACCTAAAAAACTCAAAAGCGAACATAAGATACATAATTCACACGAAAAATAGCAAAGAAAGCATAAATACTAGATATAAAATTAGGTGTTTATCACACCTATCACTATCGCTTGGTAACGGCGAAGGATTCCTTAATCATCCCTTTCTTTTTATTGTCTTTTTATTTATCTTAAAACCAATCCCCCTTTGTTATTTACTTTATTTTGCTGATTAAATAACCTATCAATTACACAGCTCTCTGTGGGAACGATCTCTTACTACCGCTATATTACTAGTTAATTAGTGGGAAATATATTTATTAATTTGTTGAGCCTACGACAGCCCATACATCTGTGAACATATCCTTAGCATCAGTGATTTGGCCTTCCAAATCATCATGCTTCTTAGTTGCACCCTGGCTTGCAATAAGCATATCAGCAACATACTTGCCCAATGCTTGAATGTGAGCCATTAACGTAGGATCATAATTAGCATCGTTGGGAATACCTGATTGTCAATCCTATCTTCCAAGTACGCTACCTTGTCAATTAAGTTATCCATCGCACTCTTCTTATCATCCATCATGATATAACTATTTCAGCAACTAAACTCGGGAAAACAGAGAAAAAGTTCCAAAACAAATCCAAAACAGAGAAATTTGTGCTCTGATACCCAAATTATCGCACCTGCAAATGCTCTAAGCAAAAATAATATGCGCAACTATGACTCGGAAATACAGTGGTTCAGTGATCTCTTATCACCCACTCGTATTTCAGCCTTATAAGTTTGCACTTATGCAAACAACCAACTTCATTAAGTTATGCAATAAAAGACTTACTTAGATTTTCTCTTTTCCTTCAATTGTAGCCCATACTACAAAGAGGGGTTAATGCGATACTTATATTTCACAGAATTTAGGGAGAAATTTTGAATCAACAGAATACTAAGGCACACATCTAAGCCAACAAACTCACTTTCCTTAGCTTAAGGGAAAGATTACAAAAAATATGTCCAACCAATGGAAGCTTATTCACTCTAAGCTTACAACAAAACACCCTTTACTATAATGTAGTTTCTCTACACATGAAGACTTACAGTTGCAAAGGTTCTTTGGAAAATTTATAATTCCAAGAACCCGACCAATCCGTGTGTAACTCATTTGCACGACCTATGAACATTCATCTGTCCATAGGCAGTTTTCTTAACCGCCACAATGCATTTTAAACTACTACCTTTTTTGTTGGCTTGCAGAATGGCGCCACACTTGTCTTGTACGGTTATAATATGCCAAACTCGATTATAAAGCATATTTTTATAACCATCTCTAACTCACTCTCTTGATCTATCATGTGTGTGATGCACCCACATTCGTAACTGACAGCTTGAAATCATATCCAACAAACATTGCGCTACGCTCAACTTGGATTGTGACAATGTTCCGCAATGATTGTGCTTCATTCAACTTGGCCTCTGCAAAGTATGGAAATTGTTGTGATTCACCCAACTTGGCCTCTGCCAAGTACGGAAATTTTTGCGATTCACTCAACTTGGCCTCTGCCAAGTATGGAAATGATTGTCCTATATTTATCCAAATAAATCATGCCAATCGAGTCCTTTCTTGCTGCTTAGTTCAAATGCATACTTTAGGTGCATTACTTGCATTTTTTTTTTGTCGAGCAATAACCATTAATGGAGCATTTGGAACCGCCACTGTTGTATATGCATTGTCCAAGCCTTGGCCAAAGCTTGGGCCAATACCTAAGTCATTACATGACATGCATTTCATCTTTCATTATTTCTTTGAGATGGAGTAACTCTGAATAAGGATATACATGCAACACTATCGAATAATATTCCATATGATAAGTAGCATTTCTTATCTCAGCCATGTTGGCGCTACATCGTCGGATTGTCAATCTCCATTGTCCAGGCCACAACTTCTGTATTGTGCAATCTTTGCGCTTCATTGTTGGGACCGGTCATAGTTTGTTACCATCAAAAGTTGCCAATAGCAGTGGATGCAGACATCTAAGGGAAAAATATGTGACAGACCGGAAAATTACTCCTGGCGCGCCTGGGCGCGCATGCCATAACTCCCCCGATATGCCATGATGAAGCTACAGTTCGGGCCTTAAAGATAGGAAAATGCACGTTCATTTGCCCTTGCAAGCATGCTCGTGGAGCATGATGCAGCTAAATTAGACTCCAAACCTTTCCATCTTACCCTTGTTCTGCAAAGGGTTTATTAAGAAAATAATTTTTTTCTTAAAACGAAAAAAACGTCCTTTTGAGGCCCTAAACGATGAAATTTGGCTAAAATTCTAAGACCGTGATACATAGGATATCGTCTTGATCATTGAGTTGTTTCCAATCAATTTAGACCCGTCTTGAGCTAAATTACGACAATCGGGTTTTTAGTCTCCAGATAGGCTATAACTTACTCATTTGCGTCAACTTATCTCGTCAAGTTTGGACACAATCATCTCATGTGTCAAGCTACCGATCTTAGATGATATGAGAGGCCAATGTGCCGCAATCATCTATCAAATGGATGATATGAGCAATTCATGAGAACACTTCCATAGAAACATTTGGATTACATGGTCAATATCCATTCCTCATGTATTATCCCAATCCATTTGTTGGGATTCAGTATTGCAGATGTTGCCCATTTTTGCCATATAGAGAGATTTTACAGTGAACTTTCTTGACTCAGTTAGCCTCTAGTAGATCTGACCCCCCTCCTTTGGGTGAGTAGGTATGTCAATGATATCCTTAGCTTTATTATAATATCCTTGCCCATGTTTTCTTTAAGAAGATGAGACAATAAGAAGGGATTTTCACAGCAATTGTAAAATTTTGTCATCAAGATATTGTGGTCTGAAGTCCAACTGTCTTCCCCAATGTTGATTCTTTTTCATTTCCAACTCTCAATTTGCAGTGTTCTAGAATGTTGTGAATTCCTTCTATAATTCCATTCCATATCCATGAGTCACCAACCTTCGGTTTAATGTCCATGCTAAGCATATTTTTCCCAATAAGTATTTTGCATCCATGAGTTTGTACCAGTGTAGTCAAAATCGTTCTCTAAGGCTGATTACTCCCCGAGTAATTGCTACTCGCTATATGACCGATTCCAAGCATTTCCGATTTTCACCTATTAAGGAGGCCAAATTTTCCGATTTGAACCGATTTTTGAGCAAAACTTGTTGACGATTTTTCTAAGTTTGCTTTTCATGTACCAAAATCAGAAAAGAATTAACCCCTCAGATGATAGTTATCAAATGTAATAAGCTCTAGTTACATGATAGTGTTGAAATTATAATTTTAACTAGGTACAAATCATAACTCAAAAGTAACAATATATAAGTCTTTAATAAATAAGTTCTAAGTATTATACCGAATTTTGGCGATTTTCAAGTCCGAACTCGTTGATTCTCGCACCAAGCTCCCCAATCGAGTAGGTCTGAGGATCGATTTGGACTAGTTTGGTTTGTACCAAAGGGAGTCCTGGTCTTGTTCTTTGCGCCAACCAATCTTTTTGATCATAGCACTGATGAAACATTATATGTTCTTGTTCAAAAAAAGAAAAAAACATTATATGTTCATAAATCCTTAGCCTCACGGGTCTGTTGGTTTGCAAACAAAAGTCCGAGCTTTTGGGTTGTCTATGTATTTGCCCTAGAAAAAATCTCTCTTAAGTTTGTTGAGGTCCTAACAGGCTTTCTTTGGCAGCTTGAAACAGTTCATTTGGTAAATGCTAGAAGTGGAGGTGACAGACCTAATAAGATTCCTTTCTGCTGGATTTAGAGGACCATTTTTGAAGCTAGAGAGTCTCAGTTTAAGTTTGTCCACTCAAGGTTTTAATGAAAGAATTTTGCTTTTATGGGTGAATAGGGGTGATCCCAGGTATTTATCATGAAGATCAAGCATTTGGGCTCCCATATGTTGTTAATCAGATAACTGAGGTTTTCATCAGTACTGTTGCTGGAGAAAACACCTTACCTATTTAAATTAATCAGCTAGCTAGAAGTGAAGCTGAAGATTTTAAAGATGTCCATCAAGTTTTAGCTTTCAATTTTGTTAGCTTTGCAGAAGGCCATGCAGTCATCAGCAAACAGGAGGTGACTTATAGAAGGGGCCCTTTTATAGAGTTTTATTCTAGAGATAAGATCCATTTCCTCAACTTGAATCAGGTTTCTTGAGAGGGATTCCATGCATAAGAGAAAACTGTAGGGGGAAAGATGGTCACCTTGTCTGAGGCCTCTGGTTAAGGTTTAAAGAATTTTTCAGCTGCCTGTTAATTAACACAAAAGAGATGGTAGTGGATATGCATTAATATATTTTACTGCACCAGTTGTCATTGAATCCAAAAAAAATTTATAATGGGCAAGAGAAAGTGCCAATCCACTCTATCAAAGGCCTTTGTTATGTTGATTTTGATCCCCGTGCAGCCATTGGCACCTTTTTTTTTCCTCTTCTAGATTCATGAGGTATAATAATGTTTTCAGAAATTTATCTTCCATGGATGAAAATAAATTGGTAAGGAGATATGATTTTTTACAGGAAAGGTTTTATTCTTTGGGCTATGAATTTGGAAATGATTTTGTAAGCGGTGTTCCATAGGCTGATGGGTCTAAAGTGGATTGGAGATAATGGGTTGTCAGTTTTGGGGATGAGGGATATGAAGGTTGAGTTTAATTCCTTTAACATGTGAGTAGGAGCTTTGTCACCTTCCATGCTGAAAAGAATGGACTTGGTGTCCTGCATATATGGAATTATGTTGAGGGTGTCATTATCACGGGGGTTGATGGTAGTTAGCAACCTCTTCAGCATTTGTGATCCCTTGACCCTTTGTATCCTGCTGGGTAGATTTAATCATGTTCTTCTAGTTCTGCATTTGGTTGATCTATGAAAGAATTTAGTATTTCTGTCTCCAAGTTTGATGTGTTGATTTTTACTTTCGGTTTTACAAAATTTCTCTTCAATGCCTAACCATTCATTGACCTTTTCATGGCATCACTTAGCACTTGGCCTCTATCATTTCTGTGGTAGTTTTTGTACAGCCGATCCAGATAGTTCTTGCCGTCTTCAATGTTGGTTTTGATGTTGCGATAGACCTACTTGTTCCGCACTTTTATTGTAAGCTTAATGTCCTTTAGTTTCCTGGATATGATGAAAGAAGCAGAGCCAGAGAGATTTCTGCTCCAACATTTAGATATGATTTGCCTGTACTCGTCATGATCAAGGCAAAGACCAAAGAACTCGAAAAGGATTTTGCCACCTTTCCAATGAGGATTGGTATTCAGTAGGATTAAATGGTGGTCAGAACCAATGTTCAGCATATTTGTGATAAGTATTCGTATTTGTGATAAGTATTCGTATTTGTAAAAAGAAAAATAGCTGGCAACGACTTGTCTTCCATCAATTTCAGATTTAACCTTAAATGTTTGGTGACATGTGAGCAAAAGTAATGGTCCTTTTGGATGTGTTTGTTGTGGAACTAGCATGACGAATTTATCTTGGTCATATGCTTCTTACGTCTACGTTTTCGATACTGCAAGAGCACATTAGGAGTATAACATTTGCTATTTGCGTGACGGTTTGACCGCACATTTCCAATTGGGAATTTGGGATTTTAACAAAGCAGAATTATATAAATTGCCACCGAATGAAAATCTTGCAACCACAGATTCAACCGATCATTCTGAACTTATCTTATCCGGTAAAACCAATATATGAATAGCCTTGACTTGGCCAAGGACGGTGGCTTACCACCGAACTTAGTCTACACAACACTTCTCTCATTTGTGATTATCCTTGGCCTGCAATAAGTTGATCCAGTGTGAACAGTAGTAATTTTCTTCTTACGTCGAACAGTCATCAATCAAATATCACGGCCTGACTAGAAGAAGTATGAGAATATACGAATACCAATCAACATTTTGAAACCTATTTAAACCCATCGTGAGATAAACTCTCATCGAATCAAACACAACCAAACTAAGAATAGAAACCCTCCTTAGCAATTTGGTCTCATCAAGAGTACGTTTCAATATTCACACAAAAGCAAGATGTCATCACAGTGCAGAGGTCATTTAGTTTCACTTTTTGTCTAATTTTCGATTCGTGTATATGGTTCAACGTTTTATCTTTTCTTGCTTATTGTAGCCAATTTGTAAACCATGTGCATACTAACATATTAGCAAAAATATTCCAGGTAAAAGGTCATGGCCCGAGTTGGTACGCAGCTCTGGTGTGTCTGCTGCAGCGACAATCGAACGTGAAAATCCAAACGTTGACGCAGTTCTGGTGCCGGAAGGATCAATTGTAACCATGGATTTCAGGTGCAATAGGGTTAGGGTCTGGGTCAATTCGGCTGGAAGAGTTTACCAGACACCTACAATTGGGTAAAGAAACTTCATATTTTACATGATAATAAAATGTGAATTGATCACAACCTTCCTGTCTAGGATGTTTTATATCATATAGTTGGTGTAATGACTATGTACTACTGCCTTTCTTTTTTCTTCATGTAAGAAAACAAGAGTACTTATAGCAGTATAGTTGTTGTTATATATATTAAATAAATAAAGGTTGATCAAGTTTACTCTCTATTTTTGATCCTCGAATTCCCAGGAAGCAGTGGCAAATGAAAACGCAATAATATTTTTCTTCTGGAAAGAAAAGTAGTATAAGATTTTAAACATTTTGGATTTATATTCGTCGGAACACTTCTTATTAAGTTGTCAAACGTGTTAGGAATCAACATGATATATAACTAGTACGACCGTTTCCACGGTGGGAGGGCCGATCGAAGAAGAATCTGAAGAAGAGGTTTGTCTGCGACTATTTTCGTACCGTTTAAGAAAAAGGTGATACTTTCATCCCGTTTCCGAAAAAATGATACTTTCGTCCCGTTACGAAAAAAAGTGATACTTTCTCCCCGTTTCGGAAAAAGAGATACTTTCTCCCTGTTTCAGAAAAAGTATCATTTTTTCTGAAATAGAGCGAAAGTATCATTTTTTCCGAAACCGATCGAAAGTATCACTTTTTCCCGAAACAGAGTGAAAATATCACTTTTCCTGAAATGGGATGTGAAAGTATCACCTTTTCTTAAACGGAAAATTAGTCGATCCATAAACTAAAATATGGTTGCATGATGTGTTATGCATCCTTTGTGGTAGTTTGCGTAATGACTATGCATTCAATTTTCGAGAATTGTGCCTAAAATGAAAGTATCATTTTTCTTGAAACGGAGGGAGTACATTATTTTATTAGTTGCAACGGAAAATTAGTTGATGAATAAACCAAAATTTTGCTACATAAACTATTATGTACCCTTTATGGTGGTTTGCATAATGGATATACACTTAATTTTCTAAAATTTTGCCTAAAATGATAAATACCTCTGAATTTTTCGTAAAAACTCAAAATTTGATGGTATTTGTGCTCGTTGGATATGTTTTTTTTATTAGCTTTCCAACGAGATAAAATTTGTAAAATTCCAAGGTGCGGATTTTTAGATATGTTATATTAAAGTTTGTTGTCCAATTATAGCCCTGAAAAGATATGATACACAAGAAGTTATAGTAATTGAACTAAAATGGAGTGACATTTTTGGTTTTTCGACATTAACCATTTTCAATCTTTTTGTGTCAATTGATCACTTACATTTTACAAAAAAAGTGGTATATAAAAGTCCTCCCTCGCTTCGCTCGGTCGGCCCAACAAAGTGAAATAACCCATGGCTCGACCATTACACAAACAGAAAGTTTAGCAGACTGAAGAATTGTATGAATCCATATAAAAAATTGCGGAAAGAAACCAAAACAAAATGGTGAATTGAGAAAGAATTTTCCAGTCAAGCGTATCAAATTCTAAAGCGAGATTACTGTAGATACACTTATTTACCTCCCTCACCACGTGTACTAGCATCCCCACGTGGAAGCCACGTCACAAAGGTGGGTGACACACAGGATCATCCGTGGGTCTAGATAGTGCGCCATCTGTCAAGATAAGCGATCGAAGATGAAGGAGCATCAAGGGAAGGTATACCCGCGTAGCACCAAAGAACTTCCCTATTACACTTTACCCCCTCACGAGGCAAGATGTGATCAACGGCTAGGTGAAGCCCCACTGACGACGCGACAGGAAGGACCGACACCGCCTGGCGCGAAGGACATGTGTCGGTTGGACCGACGACAAGAACAAAGGCAGGCCAGCGTGATGAGCGCAGGAATAATAGAAGCCGCGGGATGACAGGGAGGTCCGCGGATTATGCACAGAACACAAGAAGATAAGGATACAACAACTCTTTCCCAGTCTTAGGAAGAGAGAGAGACAGATTGGTCAACGTGATGATCTTAGGAAGCATAGAAGCCGCGGGATGACCAAGAGGTCCGCGGACTATGCACAAAGCACAAGAAGATAAAATTATAACAGCCCCTTTCTAAGGGACCCACATAGAATAGCTATATATATGACCCTTCCTGTTACATGGAGGGGGGTCGAACAATTGGAGAGAGAGGGGGAACAATTAGAGAGAAGAGTAAGTATGAGCGTTAACCTTCGGGTTCCATGATGACCCAAAGTCTTTCGACTAATCTTGTAATCTTTTTCCATCATAGTGAATCACCCTCAGACCTGTGGATGTAGGCCTTAGAGCCGAACCACATAAATCTTTGTCTTATTTACATTTCGTGTTGATCTACCCTAATATTTGTATGCATCTCTTAGATCTGTCGTTATGGATGTTGAAGAGATCATGAAAAACCCTTGGGGTTTAGAATCAATGAATCAACATCTATCCCAGCATCTCACAATATATTCGTACTTTAATGCATGCACTCTGTACATGCGAAGATTGGTTGTGGACACGTTGATGCCTACGTGATTTGCGTGTTCACAATTTGGCGCTAGAAACAGGGACTTTTGTCCCTATCAAAAGATTTATCTCTCTGTGATTTTTTAGAAAGATTTGCGCTTTAAACTCGTTTTTCGCATCATACCTATGATCTTTGTATTTTCTACTCGCAGATCTGGGCCTCTTACGACTTTTAACCGGCATATCTGTGTTTTGGGCTACTTTTTGCATATATTTATGACCAATGTATTTTATACCAACAGGTCTGGGCATTTTATAACCTCTAGACCGACGGACTTAGGTTTTAACTATTTTTTACCAGTAGCCTCATAACGACCCTAGGACCCCATTCTTTCAATTGATTCGGTACATCTACCCACGTTTTTTTTATATTACCCGCATGATCAGTAGTTTGAATGCATTCTTTGCCGCTAGGAATCCAACTTGTGGGTACCGTGAACTAATAGCTAACCCGTGAATCTTGCCTCGTTTTATCTCCGTGCCATATCTGCAGAGTATTGCAATGGAAAAGAGCAAGGACGTAGGAAAATCGAAGGTACCATCAAAAGAGACGCCTAGGACTATGCCAATAATAACAAGGAGCAAACATACAAGCGAAAGACTCATAGCCGGGGGCAAAACGCAGAACGGATCGGAAGAAGCATTACTCTCAGAAGCGGGCATCATTGCAATGGAAGCAAAGAAGGCTGCGGCGGCAAAGGCTAC
Source organism: Papaver bracteatum (assembly GCA_023529315.1). Lineage (NCBI taxonomy): Eukaryota > Viridiplantae > Streptophyta > Magnoliopsida > Ranunculales > Papaveraceae > Papaver > Papaver bracteatum. The sequence continues at coordinate 1,953,133 of JAJJWX010000447.1, read as the reverse complement.
GTCATCTACAGTGGTAGCTTCTCAAGTGGATGTCTCCAAAGTGATGGCTACGGCCAGACCTAATGAGCCCCAACATGCATCAGTAGGCTCGGTGATCCAAGACCCTTCGTACGGGATGCCGCCGGTTAATGGACGAAATACACAACTACGAGCAGGATACCACGGGGTGGTAGAACCCATTGTGCAGCTGGTGGAAGAAGTTAATACCGCAGTCCCCGACGGACAATCCCAACTTCAAGCAGGAACGCTAAGTCAAGAATAAAACCAGTCTGCGCATATATGGGCGGAGCTAGAAGAGATGAAAAGGAGTCAAAAGACATACGCAGACGCGGTGACCTTGCTAGCCCAAGAAAATCAGCAATTGAGAGAAAAGATCCTCCAAAACGCGGAGCTAGGGAATCAACAAGACGAGGCTAACTCTTCGATACAGAATGCGCACCAAGAGCGATCCTCGAAAACATCCTCATGGCAGTAACCAAAGAAGAATACCCCGAAGAGGTGCGCGTAGCAACAGGAGGTCTGACCCAGACTATTACCCGGAGACTTCGGACTACTACGACGAAGATGAGGACACGTTGCTACAGCCTACGAAGAAGGCACAGTCATCCATGCAAGACGAGCACTATTTGGCGATGGAGAATCTTCATGCAGAAATGCTAGCAGAAATCAACCAAATCAAGACCAGGCAAGGAGGCGGAAGGCTAGAGCAGGTTATGAAAGAAGCAAATACTACACCCCTAGCGCACCAGTTAGCTACGGCTACTATTCCACAGAAATGTCCGGTCCCATCTTTCGAATATTATGACGGGTCCGCGGATCCCGCGGCCCATCTACGATATTACAACAGGGTAATGGCCAGGTGGGACTATGATGAAGCTATACTATGCAGATATTTCCCTTCCAGCCTGAAGGGATCCGCGCTATCCTGGTTCGATAACCTCAAGCCAGGATCCATCGATTCGTATGATCGGCTCACCGAAAAGTTCTTGGCCACCTACATGTATAACAAGGTCGTCAATATAGGAATGGACAAACTCTTCTCGCTTGCAATCAAGTACAGGGAATCCATTCGGGAATACACGGATAGGTGGCACAAGATATGTCAAGCCATAGGACAGGTAGATCCCGTGGTAAGTATTAATTGTTACAAATGGGGACTGGACAGGATGAGCCCATTGTTTTTCGAAATCCACGGCATCATCCCCGCCACAGAGGGAGATTTGAGGATAATCATCGAAAAACATGCAAGGTTGGAAGAAATTCAGCGGGAGAACCCAAGAGCGCAGGCTCAACGACCTCCACGGACCAATTCCGCGGAACAAGCAAGCGGATCTAAAAGTTACCAAAGAGATTCGAAAGACGACTACAAGAGGTCTGGAAGAAGGTTCGAAGATCAAATCTACACGAAACTCAATACCAGCTACTCACGCATCTTAAAGGAGATCAAGGATCGCGAAAATTTAGACTGCCCTTGGACTAAGGGGAAACAACCACCAGCCTCAGAGAAGTCCAGAGAATACTGTGATTTCCACTGCTTCAACGGGCACCCAACAGAGAAGTGCAAAAACCTCAAGATAGTGATACAAAAGATGATAGACGCAGGGGATCTCAAGAAATACGTTGAAAAGACTGCACCAGAAGACATGGACAAACGCAGCAAACAAGTCCAATTACCAGAAGGCAACCGCATAGTGAATACTATATCCTTCTCAGAGAATAAAGAACCAACCCTAACTGCACAGATAGGAAAAAGACTGAGGAAACAATTTGAGGACTATTGTGAGCTTTACAATTTGGAGGGGAAAGAGGTGGAAGATCATCAAGAATGGATGGACGCACCCCTAACCTTTGAAGCCGAGGATATTGAAGATGACATGGAAGACCACAACGATCCTCTGATCCTCACCTTGCCAATTGCAGGATGCAACATAAAGAAAATCCTCATCGATGGGGGGAGTTCCGTAAATGTCCTATTTTACGATACCTTCAAACGTATGGAGCTCAATTACGAGCAACTCTCGGCCTCACACCACACCATCCACGGATTCAATGGTACGACTACGAAGCCTATCGGAGATATTGTTCTGCAAGTGGATGCCGATCCCATGAAAGTTGACGCTCATTTCAGTGTGGTAGACACACCTTCACCTTACAATGCCATTATTGGGCGGAGGTGGATCCACAAGCTTAAGGGGGTCGCAGCTACCTACCATCAATACCTTAGGTTTCCTACCCCCCTAGGAGTGATGGAGATTAAGGGTGATCAATCTTCCGCAAAGGAATGCCGTGCAATGCGAATCTGCAACTCAACAATGAGGAAGACGAGAAAAGGAGAACTCGTAGGGCTCGAAACAAAGCAATATCAAAGGACAAAGCCATCGATGAATACCTGAAAGAAATCTCAGGGAAAAGATTATCCAAGGGGCACTCCGTAGGAAACACGGAAGTATCAACATCAATTGCTAACCAGGACGCCCCTACGAACAAACAACCCGAGCCTGCCAAATAGCAATTACAGAAAGTTCCTCACCTTGGGGAACCAAAACCCACGTTCACATCCTTGGAAGCGGTGAAGGAAGTTAACATCGGGACAGAGGGGAGCCCGAAGAAGATCAAAATAGGAACTCTGATGGATGAAGAACGCGAAGCCTCTCTGGTGAAACTTCTCAAGGAATACGCGGACGTCTTCGCGTGGAAACTATCTGACATGCCAGGAATATATCCAAAGATCGTACAACATGAGCTGCGCATTAAACCTGGCACACCCCCGGAAGACAGAAGGTGCGAAAGGTAGCCACGGAGTATCACAAAGCAGTGGAAACGGAATTGCGAAAGCTATTGGAGGCTGGTTTCATAAGAGAAGTCAAATATCCCACCTGGATATCTAACATGGTGATTGTACCAAAGAAGAATGGCGGGGTCAGAATCTGCATAGATTTCACCAACTTGAAAAAAGCATGCCCCAAGGACAGCTACCCATTACCCAGTATCGATCAACTGGTCGAAGCGGTAGAAGGATACGAAGATCTATCATTCATGGACGGGTACGCCGGGTACAATCAACTATTTTTAGCAGAAGAAGACCAGCAACATACATCATTCTACACACCCCACGGCCTCTATTGCTACGTAAGAATGCCCTTCGGACTCCGGAACGCATGAGCAACATACCAAAGGATGGTCGATGCTGTTTTCAAACCGTGGATTGGTACAACCCTCGAAGTCTACGTTGACGATATGCTCGTAAAAAGCAGATTCAAGAAGAACCATCACCAAGACTTGAGGGACATCTTCGAAGCTATGAGGGGGCACAACATGAAGGTAAACCCGGAGAAATGCACCTTCGGAGTAACATCTGGAAAATTCCTCGGATACCTGGTAACAAAAAGGGGCATTGAGGTAGATCCCGCAAGAATCCGAGCCATAGTAGACATGCCATCCCCAAAGAACCTAAAAGAAGTACAAAAGCTCAATGGATCCATAGCCGCTTTGGGAAGATTCATCTCCAGATCCTCGGATAAGTGCAAGTTCTTTTTCAACATATTGAAGAAGAGAACAAAATTTGAATGGACTACGGAATGCGAAGAAGCTTTCCTAGGCATCAAGCAATACCTAGCGGAGATACCTATCCTTCAGAAACCAGATCCTGACGAAGTTTTGACGTTGTACATCGCAGCAACCGATGATGCAGTAAGCGCAGTACTTGTCAGGACCCATACAAAGGAAGAACAGCCAATATATTATGTCAGCAAAACCCTGAACTCCGCAGAAAGAAATTACATGAGGATCGAACAACTGATTTTAGCCATCGTATGGTCCACCGTGAAGCTGAGAATGTACTTCTTGACGCATGACATACGTATCCCGTGTCGAGCACCCTTAGAAGCCATCCTCAAAGGGGCGGAAAGGTAGGACGCATAGCAAAATGGAGCACATACCTCGACCAATTCAGCATCCACCATGAGCTTCAACACTCTCAGAAATCCCAAGTACTTGCGGACTTCCTAGCAGACCTACCTATGGACAACGAAGAAGAAGTGCGCATACAGGGATGGAGAGCCGCGGGTGCCCCAGAAATTGAAAAGCAAAAGGATCCAAACGATATCCTTGAACCAGTAAACCCACGGCAATGGGAGGTCTTCGTAGACGGCTCCAAAAATAGAGAAGGCGCTGGATTAGGCATCGTTATCACCACACCCATAGGGGATAGAGTCGTACACGCATTCAGGTTGGAATTCGAAGGCCATACAAATAACATCGTAAAATACGAAGGAGTGGTCCACGCCCTCCGCTTGATAATCGAGATGGGGATACAAGAAGTACGGTTGACCAGCGACTCCCAGCTAATCATACGGCAGATAGGCTACGAATACAACGTGTACGACGAAACACTAATGGCATACATGGCTTTGGTGCAAACGTTGGTTTCCAAAATACCAAAAATCAAGTTCCGACATCTCGCGCAAGGAACTCGTGCACGCAGATGCCTTGGCTTATGTTTCGGCCATGCTCAAGAACAAAGATGTCAAAGAAATCAAGGTGACAAGAGTGTACGAGCCATCCGTCAAACTCCAGGAGATATGCGCGAGTAACCAACGCAGGTCCGCAATGGAGAATGTGTCCGAGGAAGAGGATATCGGAGAGCTCATATTCGACGAATTCCAAGACGACGATATAATGCAACAAGCAGATACGGACGACGATTACAGTCGGGAAGAGGATTGGAGACTCGGAATCAACTCCTTCCTCCAAGAAGGGAAGCTACCCCAGGACACCAAACAAGCTAGGAAAATACAATCCAGAGCAGGGATGTATGAGCTAAGAGACGGAACCTTATACAGAAAATCATTCCTAGGGCCACTTCGTCGCTGTTTGTCCCGATCCGAAGGACACGGCATCTTGAAAGATATCCATAGAGGAGATGCAGTAAATCACAGCGGAATGAGATCGCTTTCAGATAAGGCAAAGACGCATGGTTACTATTGGCCAACAATGATCCAAGACGCGGCTAGAATGGCGAAAAGGTGTGAGGAATGTCAAAGATTTGGCAGGCGAATCCACGCCCCAGCCACAAAGTTGAATTCGGTGGGGAATCGACATTGTGGGCCCGCTTGTATCAGGAACCGGGAAAAGAAGATTCATAATAGTGGCTACGGATTACTTCAGCAAGTGGGTAGAAGCCAAGGCACTTGCGAGGATTCGTGATTCAGACGTCTTCACTTTCATATTTCAAAATATCATTTGCAGGTTCGGCATCCCCGCGGAGATAGTTTCCGACAATGGTCAACAACTACAAGGAAAAAATATCGACTTGCTGTTCGACACCTTCAAAATTCGGAAAAACAAGTCCACTCCTATATACCCGCAGAGCAACGGACAAGCGGAAGCCACAAACAAAACCTTAGCGCTCATCCTCAAAAAACAGTTAGACGAGTACAAAGGGCGATGGTGTGAACAGTTACATAACGTTCTGTGGGCATACAGGACAACTCGAAGATCAGCTACTAGGGAATCTCCATTTCTACTCACATACGGAGCGGAAGCAATAATTCCCACGGAAATTCTACTATCCACAACAAAGACAGAAGCGTGGGGGAAGAACCTCACCACGGACATGATGTTAGAAAAGCTTGATGACCTCGAAGAAAGAAGAGAGACCGCACTACAGAAAATGGAAAACTACCAAAGACAGCCGCCGTAGAGTATAACAAGAAAGTAAAACTTAGGAATTTTGTAGAGGGCCAGTATGTGTTAAGAACTATTCCCCAATACCAGCGAGAAAAGAAGTGGGGAAAATTAGCACCAACTTGGGGCGGACCCTACGTGATACACGACGTCGCCGGAAATGGCTCCTACTACCTGCGTAATCTGAAAGGGGAAATTCTCAGGCACCCGTGGAACGCCAAATACCTCAAACCATACTATCCATAATCTATCATCTTCGTATGCATTTCAGAAGAAGAAAGTTGACTTACAAGTCCGCATGTTTCTATCTCTGATGGAGGAATAGCACGCCTCAACTTTTCAATCAATACAAATTTTCATCTTCAATTGACACAACTCTACTCGTTACCTATACGCATCTCGATGCGCTCAATACCCATAACCAACACCGTATGAGACACATGTATATACCCATAAGCATTTCAATTTACACATGTATATACCTATAAGCACTTCAATTTACTCAGAATACTCAATACCTATCCTTACACAAAGAGGTCAACGAAACAACCGAATACGAATGTACATTGAAAATCATTCCATATATTAATAAAGTTTCAATGCTATTGTTACCCCGTGGACGTAGGCCCTAGGGCTGAACCACATAAACTTGTGTGTAGTTACTATTATGGTACTTCAATAAGGTGAATGTTCCGCACAAAGCGCGGAACATACTCACTACGATACACCGGGAACAAACCGGACAACGCATACACATGCCATCTCTTGAACTCCCCCATAAGCGTCTATAAGTGTACGACCAGGGGGTAACTTCCTAAGGAACGAGATACCCAAGCAATAATTATAAGCCGCGTTACTCTTGAACGCCGGCTAGACCCCCCCCGCTCAAGAATCCTCCGGCCCAGAATTAGCCGAGCGGGGGTGACAGGTCGCAAGACGATTCCGAGGACACCAACCTACGGAATTGCATTAACACTACAATTTATCAGATCTTCCAAATCAAGATCCACGGATAGAAAAACTAATCCCGTGGACAACGCAACCATTCACGTGGATTTCTGAACTAATCCACTCGCACTTTGTTTAAATACAAAGTTTACGGAATTACTTACTATATTAACAGGGATCTATAAAAATAGACGCGATTTCAACAAAATACAAGTTCAGATTTACACATTGAAGTTTGATCTATTACAGGGCGGTTGATTACGAACCTAGCAAGAAAAGTAGCAAAAACGCTAAGAAAATTAAGCAACTGAGATCAATCCCCAACATACTAGTTACGATCTATTGAGAAGGAGCACCATCCGCTGGTTTCTCCTTTAACGACGAAGGAACACTACCACCAGATGAGGGGCCGGAGGAACTGAAGGGAGACTGGGAACGGGACGCCGAGTATAATTCTTGCTTATTCCATGGGTCTTCTTGAGATCCAGCTCAATCTCACCAAGAGTCCTGTTAATCTCCTCCGCCAACTGCTTACGCGCCACGAAGCCTATAGCTATGCTCTTCATCTCGGCTTGAGTTAGGGAAATGGAAAGATGCTCCGCTTTCTCAGTAGAATGCTTCATCGCTTCCTCTCGAGACGAAGCCAGACCCCGATGATAGCTAACCTGCTCTTCCAATTGAACTATTTTAGCCTGAGCTTCGGCAAATTTGTCATTTGCAGCTTGAAGCTGTCCTTGGAGCTCTGCATATATTAGAAGAAAGTGAGTAATAACAAATACAACATGAAGCACACTCGATAACGAAGACATATACCTTCACAGCGGTTAACCGCGGAGTCTCGTGATTCTGCGGCATAATCATATTCGTTTGAAAGCCTATCATAGTCTACCTGCAGGAGATTATGAGCATATTGACTCGCGCTAAGATCATCTCGAAGCATTGAGTTCGAGTGATGATATCGGTTAACCTCATCATTCTTCGATTCTAACCCCTTGTTAAGACGATACATAGTCACCTCTAAGTTCCTCTCATACTCGGCCTGACGAGCCACATCAGTTCGAGACGCGAATAAGGCCCTACTAAGAGCGCCAGATTCCGCCCTAGCATCATCTCGTTCCTTGGCAAGACGTCGCATATAATCCCGCACATCAGAGGGATGAGAAGAACGTGCTCGCCACAATTCTTCTTCCATATCATTAAGCCTAACCTCTAGGGAGGAAATCTGGCCACGGTCTTCCTCGAGCCTATCCCGCGTCCATAAGAGAGTCCCGTTGAGCAACTCACGATCGTGATCGTTTCGATTTCGCAAATCTACCCAACTAAATTTTGTCTGACGCCATTCTTCGGACATAGCGTTATGAACATCCGCGCGAGCATTCCATTTCACTGCTTCGCTCTTAAGTTTCTCAACTAACTCAACAATACGCCCCTTTTGGAGAACTCTTTCACTACGAAGCCACATCAATTCAGGGACTCCGCCCACTGAAGACAATACCGCGGGAGGAGGGAAGAAAGAGACGACTCAGAACATATAGGGAACATCGAAAAAGCAAAGTAGGGGAGGTTCAAACCTGAAAGGGACGAAGAATTCTGCTCAGCAACCTCTAACTTTTCCTTGACTAAAGCTAGCTCAGAACGGAGCGCAGCCTCAGCCACGCCTTGTTGTTCCTTGCTCTTAAGAAGATACCTCAGTTCAGTTATATCCCTATCTTTAGCAAAGGCCTCAGCTTCGACGCTCGAAATAACTCCTTCACGGTGGCGGAGTTTCGCCTCTAGCTTAAGAGACTTGGCCTTGAAGAGACGGTATAGAGTATGGTTACAATACTCACTCCTCATCACCTACGGATCAAAAAGAAATTAGTTCAAATAACATATCCAAGTAAGAGCAGGGTTACGAAGAATGGGACATACCTCCAATAGTCGCCTGCGAGGATAATTATACTGGTACCCATCAGCAATAGCCATCATACCAGCGACAGTAGAAGGAGGATTCACCACCAAATCAACCCCGCTGGACACAAGATCCTTATCCCACTCTACATCTACAATCTCCGCAGAGATCGACTCCATATGCTGGCGAGTAAAAGAGTCCGAACTCTTTTCCCCTTCAATCACAGGGGCAGGATGCGGCACGACGAGCAAACCCTTCTCTCTAAGCCAACCTAAGATATCATCATCACCATCCGCGATTAAGGATTGCGGGAAATCATCAGAGGGAGAACCCAAGGGATTCACACCAGGTGCGACACTAGCTTGACCTTGCGTCAAAATACCCCCAACACCGGAGGAGGTGCTACCATAACCCTCCGGATGAACTAAAGGAACCTCAGCACTAGGCACAGCTGTCGCGCCACCACCACCGCTACCTTTAAGCACATCCCAGTCATCACTAGAAGAAAGAAGACTAAAATCCAAGACGAGTCCCATAGCCGCGGCCATATCAAAAGACTGATCCCCAGACAGAGTATTACCAAAAGAAAACTCACCACAAGCACCCACGTCCTGACCACTGCTAGCCACAAAATCAACTCCCTTGCCCTTGTCCGTGACTGTCTGCTGTTGACCGACCTCCATGACCACAGCCCCAGTAGATTTTTCTCCATCACTGGTCTGATCACCATCACCACCGAGGACTTGATTACCATCTCCACCTCCAACTCCGCCACCAAATGGCCTCATTAACAATACCACCATCGCCACCTCCAACTCCGCCACCAAATGACCTCATTAACAATACCACCATCACCACCTGTGGCTTGATCACTAACGCCACCATCACCTCCACCAGCAATATCTCCTTCTTGCAAAGGTGGAGAAGTCTCAATCCGCTCCTCTTCGTCGGACACATCCTCTCCAGCGTTCACTGGATCGCTCACATCTTCGAATGCGTAGAGTCTCCAGTAGGAGAATTTGACGATTGCTTGGGGTTGATCTTTTTCTTTCTAACCACCTACGGGACATAATAATAAATAACCTTGAGTATCTCCTTTCCTTGGCATAATCAATATTACTTAAGAAAAGGAAGGGGCATATATACGAAGAATACAAACATACCTTAGCAACACTAGCATTCCGCGGAAGAGGGTTTGCGTCGGAGTTACCCTCCTCGTCCGCGTCATCAACATCACGGTAGTAATCAAAATCCATACCTTCGAAACTCATCTGCCAAGGGAAGTAATGGGCGTAACGAGAAGGAGAGGTTTCGCGGTAGGAGCTGTCAACACTAGGTTGCCAACCATGTGGCCCAGGAACCTAGCCATAGGCCCACGGACCAACAACCTCAATAACGGTGGAAGACCATTCGTAATCATGATCACGCTTAATCCTCTCATCAGCAGGAATAGGAAGACCTTCGGCACCAGGAATCCTTGCCATCTTGGAGTCACTTACTTCGCTCAAGAGGCGAATTTCCCCCTTAAAAGGAGCAATATTCCGCAGATTCACAAACCACGGCTTGCGCGTCTTCCTGTTAACATAATCTCCAAAGGATTTGTTAAAGTTTTCAGGAGTATACCACCCTTTCTCCTCTTCTAAGTTGGGAGCATAGCAGGTCATCATCGTTTTCCCCTTGCTACGAAGATAGCACTCTCGGAGATGACGAAGGTAATTTCCCGTCAATTGCTGCACCCCACGGTTATGGCTCTTCTTAGCGATCATGGATAGATAAGACCCGGTAATAGAAATCATCACCATCTTTATATAAAGGCAACATCAGACCATCCTCAAAAGCGCCCACGGTCGTCAACAGATGAAAAGCATCGTACCGATAATTAACAACCATCTCGTAAGTTATGTCTTTATCAGGGGCATAGAAACTCACTTGGAAGTGCTGAAGACCGTGCTTGACTTTGAAGGCTTCAAGATCTATGTGCCTGAAAGTGAACTTCTTATTACCCATGGGTAGGGGATGAAATGTGACAGCAGAGTCATCTTCATAAGCATCCCCCGCAACATATTCCGCAGAATCTGCTACCTTCTTCTTAGGAGGAACCAGGTCTCCCAAAGACTCCATCTCTGAGGCCTTCCTCTTCGCGGGCTGATTCTTAGTTGTTCTGCCTGTACTAGGCACAGATTAAGACGGAGGAAGATTAGCCCGCAAAGGAGGCATGGTACGAAGAGGCTGCACATTTAAGAGTTCAGTGCGCGGAGTCTGCTGCCTCTTAGAAGACTCATCTCTAGGACGGCTCGAGGCATATTTCGACCCCCGGGGCGGATCACCTCTTTGGAACAGAGGCCTCTGGCTAGAAGGCGAGGATAGACGCCTATCCCGAGGGTTACCCTGAGCAGAGGAAGGAGAATCCCCTTCCCTGATGTGAGAATATCCCCGAGGAGATCTATGAGGACTCGGCGGAGGAGTTTGATAAGGTACCCGCGGATAATCCGACATATCTGCGAACACAAACACAAACAGGAGGACTAGTCAGTCAAGGAAGATCAAAAACGAGGAAATCTCAAGAACAGTGAAGAACACGAAGAAAACCCTAAGTTTCACCAGCCGCCGATTAAATTCTCAATTCATTACCCCACTCAAAAAGGATCAAAACGTAGCCGGTAAAACACCCAGTTCAGCAGGGGCAATCTTCGATTCCATGACATGCATGGGATTAAAACCCATCACGATTCATCACCAGAAAATCAAAAACTCCACAGGAACAAAAATGGCGAACAAACGAGACAAAAACCCTACCTGAACCTCAATAGTTGTACGAAGCAGCAGCGACGGCAGCAACAACAGCAGCAGCGGAAGCAACAACAACAGCGACGGCAACAGTAGCAGAAGCAACAGTAATGGTAGCAGAAGAAGTTAAGAGGGTAAAGAAGAAAATGGGGCAGAGAATAAAACAGAGAATGTGAGTTTAACTCACATTCCATCATTCTCTCCTCTTTTATGTCGCCAGAAGAAACCGCCCACTACCCAAGGGGCAGTCATGACATGTAGGGGAAACGTGCACAATAAATTCAAATAACTCCTTTTTAGGAGAAGTTATGAGGAGGGAGATAAAAACATATCACACGGTTCTTCTTCCAACTATAGCTGGCGCCTAGTCACAAGAAGAGGGGCAAATTGTAGATACACTTATTTACCTCCCTCACCACGTGTACTAGCATCCCCACGTGGAAGCCACCTCACAAAGGTGGGTGACACACAGGATTATCCGTGGGTCTAGATAGTGCGCCATCTGTCAAGATAAGCGATCGAAGATGAAGGAGCATCAAGGGAAGGTATACCCGCGTAGCACCAAAGAACTTCCCTATTACACTTTACCCCCTCACGAGGCAAGATGTGATCAACGGCTAGGTGAAGCCCCACTGACAGACGCGACAGGGAAGGACTGACACCGCCTGGCGCGAAGGACATGTGTCGGTTGGACCGACGACAAGAACAAAGGCAGGCCAGCGTGATGAGCGCAGGAATAATAGAAGCTGCGGGATGACAGGGAGGTCCGCGGACTATGCACAGAACACAAGAAGATAAGGATACAACAGCTCTTTCCCAGTCTTAGGAAGAGAGAGAGACAGATTGGTCAGCGTGATGATCTTAGGAAGCATAGAAGCCGCGGGATGACCAAGAGGTCCGCGGACTATGCACAAAGCACAAGAAGATAAAATTATAACAGCCCCTTTCTAAGGGACCCACGTAGAAGAGCTATATATATGACCCTTCCTGTTACATGGAGGGGGGTCGAACAATTGGAGAGAGAGGGGGAACAATTAGAGAGAAGAGTAAGTATGAGCGTTAACCTTCGGGTTCCATGATGACCCAAAGTCTTTCGACTGATCTTGTAATCTTTTACCATCATAGTGAATCACCCTCAGACCTGTGGATGTAGGCCTTAGAGCCGAACCACATAAATCTTTGTCTTATTTACATTTCGTGTTGATCTACCCTAATATTTGTATGCATCTCTTAGATCTGTCGTTATGGATGTTGAAGAGATCATGAAAAACCCTTGGGGTTTAGAATCAATGAATCAACATCTATCCCAGCATCTCACAATATATTCGTACTTTAATGCATGCACTCTATACATGCGAAGATTGGTTGTGGACACGTTGATGCCTACGTGATTTGCGTGTTCACAATTACCACCATAAATCTTATTGCCCAAAATATTGATAGCTTCGGAGATGAGGCTGTTGCATTCAAATATACTTCTCTCTTTCAAGAAATCTCGCTGATGGGGAGATAAAATCCTTCAAGTCAATTGGGCTAAGCCCTATTAATCTCTTCCTGGGTATAACATGCCCTGGTGGTGTAAGACCATCCACAACCACAATCAGTAGTCAATGACAATCACAACCAAATATGTTATTTATGCATAAAAATTCAAACGTAACGGGGATTGCTATGACTGCAAAAGCCAAACTGTTATGCCAAGCTTCTCCCAACATCTTTTTAAACCACGTTTAGTGCTGGACGCAATCTGAACTTGAGCTGATAGTAGGCGAGGGTTAAATACTGCTCACACATATAGCTCTTTTGACTATTGTGGGTTCTGACCATATGCTATTGCTAAAGCTGAATTTGGCTTAGAATTTTTTCCATAGCTTGCTTCTACCGTTGTGGATGCTCTGACAAGCCTCTTAAGATTAATATAATGGGTTTATGCATTAAATAAAAATAGGTTGACCCGTAAGTTGATTGTTCCCGGTTGTTCAACCATTTCAAAACCAGTGTGAACAGAAGTAAGTTTCTTCTTACCTGAAAAAGTCATCGATCAAATATTACGGCCTGATGACAGAAAAAATATGAGAATATCCGGATATGTGATGAACCTTAAACCTATTTAAACCAATTGTAAGATGAACTCTCAGTGAATCAAACAAACACAGCCAAACTAAGCAATTCCCAACATTCACAGACAAGCAGGATGTCAACAGAATGCAAAGGTGAAGTACATTTCACTGATAAGTTTCAATTCGTATATATGGTTCAACGTTTAATCTTCCTTTCTTATAGATTGTAGCTAATGTGTAGGAAGAAATCATGTGCGCACTAACATTTTAGTAAAAAATTCCAGGTAAAAGCTCATGGCCCGAGTTGGTGGGCTACTCTGGACGGTTTGCTGCAGCGATAATTGAAAGACAAAATAGAAACGTTAACGCAATTGTGGTGCCGGAAGGATCAGGAGTGATCTTGAACTTCAGCTGCACTAGGGTCTGGGTCTGGGTCACTATGGCTGGAAAAGTTTACAAGACACCTAGAATTGGGTAATAAAACTTCGTATGTACATGATAATAAAATGTGAATTGATCATGACCTTTCCTATCTAAGTTGTTCTATATCATGTCCTCTGTGTAATAAGTGTACTTTTCTTTTCTTCACGGAAGAAAACAAAGAGTACAGATAGCAATTAAATAAATAAAGGCACTGATCAAGTTTACTTACATTTTGCCTTGAGATGTTGTATGCTCTGTTTCTGATGTGCTGCGGTAGGTCTTGAGCATTAAACCTGCAGATGTCTCACTAATTAGACCTTCATGGCAATTAGAAGCACTTAGACTTGCAATAAGATGTCGGCCGGGGGCTCTAACCAGCTGATTCCAGCTCCAGAAAACGCTTAATGCGGTTATATCAAGATCATAGGAAGCAATACCTGACATGATGGCATTAAAAAGAAAGAAAAAAAATTGATTTTTGTGGTTACTCATCTTAGATGCACATCTTCAAAGTTCAAAGACCCCCAGTGCTGAAGTAATCTGATGGAGAATTTAATTACTTGCTTTATTAAAAGATTAATAAGGCTGGAAAAAAACTAAACTATAATACCTGCGAGAAGTAAAGTCAAAGATAGAACAGCATTGACTGATATCTAGTCTGAACTTTTCATTTTCATTGATGATGTATTTAGTTGTGATTTATATCGAACAGGTCACATACATGTAGCTTTACATACAAGCTTATGCTTTCTTGCTAATTGTGAACGAAATTGAGCTTCCATTGTCAACTAATCCTTACCATTGAAGTATTTTTAAGTGGGAACAGTTTCCATAATAAATAAATAAAAATGTGCTCGGCTTGGCACACATTCGCATTGGCATAGTCGATCCGAGCCGAATAACCACAGGGTCATGACAGAAGAACCAGACTCGGTGCATGGTTAATATAGCCTTCTCCTAAATCCGGTGCAGCCAACCTCGCACGCGCAGAAAAACAATTACAGCGGTTGCTGAGCTTACTTCATTTTTTTCCATGCCTCATAAAACAATTTCTTGCTCCCGCATAAATTCAATTTTAAAGTTGAGTATTTGACTTTCATTTCTCGAGATTATTGCCGTGACCAAATCAACGGTCTCGATCAATTTATTGAGTTTGACGTCTGAGTTTTATGTAGTACTACTATTTATGAATCGGAAACAGAAGAACGCCAAAAGAAAACCCTAAAAAAATGGAATCTGATCAGCCATTGACTGTGTTCTGTACAGTGATGGCCATGAACACCACCGATTTCTGCTACTTGGTTTGCTCTCGCTGTGAGAAAACTCTTCCAAATGAATTCGTTTCGTGCAAGTACTGCGATCCCAAATGTCTCAATCCAGGCTCGTCAAATTCAAAACGCCTCTATCGCATTCTTGTAAGCACAATCCACTACTATACAAATAGTCCATATACTCCCAATTTCCCAAGTATTTCGAATTATCATGAATGATTGGAATATATGCAGGTGTCTATTGCAGCATCAGAAGAAGTTTTTGTAGTTGTAATGTTCGATAGAGTCGCTCGAGTTCTTATTGGTTGCTCTGCTGATGAATTTTTCAATTTTACCATGGATAACCCCTCTGCAGGTATTATATATATATATATATATATATTTTAATTTATTTATTTAGTTCAGGAAATGGGATTTGATTTGATTGTTTTGTATGGGTATGTGTAGCTGTTACTGCCAGTAAACTCCTGGAGGGTAAAATGTTCCAGATGAAGCTCTCTAAACCGAAGATGAATGGCAATGCGCAGCACCTTCGGGCGATCTCAGTTACTCCGTTGTGCTCTGATTTCACTCCGGCAATTAAGACTTTGAAGGAACTGTATAAAGATGCAGTCAGTCCTTCACATCAATCATCTTGTTCCGGGAATGGTAACCCCTAAATTAGAGTACATTGTAGTTGGATGTTGTTTAAAAGGTGTGGTAAAACAAGGAGTAGGACATGATGTATTCAAGGGTAGGAAATGCAATCTAAAAGATGCTCGTCAAACATATGTAATAGAAATACTTAATTAGAGGCAGAAGCAGTTGTAATAGAGAAGCTTGCTCGTAAAAGGTGTGGTTTGGTCTTTTGCAGGTTCTTAATTTTTAGTCATTTCATGTAAGCTCGAAGAGGCTATGCGAATAGCCTAGTTCAATAGTCTTGTTAGAAATGAAATTTCTGGATTGTATCTGGAGCAGAGGCACAAATTATTTAGAATTGACAAAACTGCTTGCAAAAATTTAACTGAACGCATATCTACTGAAAGTAGGATGCAATGACATCCTTTGCCATTTCTTCATTTCTCTGTCATTTTTTTTTAAAGTACTACATAAGATAAAAGCTATGAGCACCAGATGAAACACATGTAAAGTAAACCGAGTACTTCTTTGGTTCTTCATGTATGAATCTTGCTAAAAAAGTGCCAGTTGAACACCATGAGAGAAGGGGGGGGGAAAAACTCATGTCGATGTTTAACTATACTGATGCGAGTATGAGCTGAGGAACACAGCAACATACAACTCACAAGTCCGTGTAATCAAATTTTAGTCCCAAACCTAGTTAAACGCGTGTACGTGGGATTCTAGGCTCCATTCTTAAGAATTTCTTAGACATTCTCGAATACCGACCTCTGTTACGCAATCGAGAATTTCCTGCAAAGCAAGATCTTGAGTTCAAGAGCCAACCCTTAAAAATATTAGACAGTTTGAACTCTGCAGGTGGCTTAATCATCTCTTTCTCTATATTATCTTCAGCGAAGTCATCCTTATCATTCACCTCTGCAGCATCACTGATAACATCGACCCAACCAGTGTCTTCTTTCTCTTCTTCACAAATACCTGGTTCTAAGAATGTCGACCTGCTGAAAAGATAAAAACAAATAACCTTAGACCGCGAATGGGGAATGTCAGTGATACGATTATCTGTTATTGGACCAAAAGAGTAAGATTGAGAACTAATCATGATCTGAATACTTGTACTCTGAAGTCTGATTAATTACGAAAGTCTGAGAGTGAAGCCGCACAAATTCCTTACCTAATGTTTTTCTTGCCAGAAGCACTCGCACTTTTCGATCGCTGTATGCGGTTAAAGTTTGTAGACAGATGCCGAAGAAAATGAAGCTGCGCATATATATATATATATATATAGGTTAAAAAATTAACCCGAGTTAAGAAAATTGAAGTCAGATACAAGAAAAAGCCATCAATGATTTCTTAAGTGAGAAAACAGGAAGAGAACAAGATAGTAGCAGAGCTTGAGAATACTGCATTTGATATCTACGAAAACGTGACACGGATGAAGCATTTACAGACATTGAAAACTGATACTGAGTATTCGCTGCTCCTTTGTACACTAAGGCACCCTTGCTATCTATAAAATTTAAGTATCAGTGTCCCCATCATTGAACAAAACTTCAATAAAACAACAACATGACCTAGTTCCCAAGGTTTTTAAGCCTTGTTTTATACATCAAAACCTAAGTGAGACCCTTCTTGCCAAATAAACTTCATATGGATCATTAGGAACTAACGGAAGAATGTAGCACTATACAACAAATTTATCCTCACTGAAGCATGAAAACATTTGTCCCGTTGCATGTTTCATGAAGCCAAAAATGTCCCCTCACTTGAATGCCAGAGTATCAGTATACCTTAATCCTTTATATCCTTACTATAGCCTCAATAGTATCTCAAACATAATATAATCTGCTATTTTACAGGTAAGGTCACACAACTCAAAATTAGTTACCTGCATGATAAAATTATGAGCAGAATTTGGCAACCCAAATCTGATGGATGAATATCGGCACATTCATTATTACTAAGGTGTTCCAAGGAGAGAAAATCTGCCAACTAATAATCTATGGTGGTCATAAATATCCTATGTTGATCATAGAGGAGCCAATACTTTGTTGATCTTAAACTAACTTTCACTAGAACGTTGTTCCTAAAGATCTTAAACAATGTAGCAATGTGCAAAATCTATGTCCAACAATTCATCAGAAAGAATTAAAAAAAACAATTAGAATGCCATGGTTATTCAAACAAACTAGTGAAGAGATCATCTACACATTGCATTAGCCTCATTTCTGGTGTAAATAAGATTCGTAAATTGGAAAATTATCATATTCAACCAATTGTCTCATATTCATGGTGTAAAAACGAAAAGAACCGCAAATTACAATGACAATAACAAAGAGTAAATGTGGGTAAGAACAAGCACTAACCTGATCACCATCCCTGATCAAAAAGCTTTCAAGACTATCCTTGTCATTCAGTAACTTCTGATTTTCAAAGGATAAGCAGAAATGGCCCCAGACATGTGACCTGAAAAATTCGCATCAACATTCAGTTGAAGTCTATGAAAAACAAATATAATCCAAAATATAGACGACCACGACAACGAGTTTGAAGGTTCACAGATGGCACATAATCAACAATGCATTTTAATGTAACCAAATGTACCCAAATGGAGGACAGTTACAATAATCTCAATGCAAACAATCAACCTTAAATGTACCTTAAGTACTCAAAATTTTGTCGTTCTCTCTCAATTTCCTTCAATCATTCACATGCAAATTAGTAAAAAAGAAACTTCTGAATTCGAAAAGTAAAACCCTAAAATTGATTTTGTGTTGCATTTCACTCAATTCCATCCAAAATACAGACAATAACCTGTTTGAAAACTAAAAACCAAAACATTAAAGATGTGAAATGATAAAACAATACCAAGAAATCAGACCCCGATTGGCCACGGAAGAAGAAGATAATGTGAAAACATCCTCCACTGCTTGTTTAAGTTCTCCAACTGTAGCATTCCTTTTGATATGAACATCTGTAAAAAAACACAAAATCAAAATTCACAGTAATAATCAAAAAAAAAAAAAAAAAAAATCAAAACTAGAACCAGAACCTATTCTGTATCTAACTTACCAAAGGAAGAACCATCCAATTTGATGATTTGAAGCTTAATAGAAACATTAGAAGGAAGTCTTTCATAAGGTGTAATGGAAGCATGATGTTCATTAATGAAAGGAGAAAATGGTAGAGAAACGCTGGTTCTACGTCTCTCAATTAAAGAAAATCTAGGTCCGCAATCGAAACTTCGTCGCATTCTTCTTCTTCTCTCTAAATAAAATCAAGAAAAAAATGGAGTTTGATTTCTTGATTTTGGTGGAGTTTTATTATTATTTCAGTAAAAAAATGGTTGAGATTCTTATGAGAGAAACACACGCATTCTCCTCCTTCTTCTTCTTTCTTTCTCGATTCAGATTCTCAACAGATTTTTTATTTAAAACGGTGGTTTTATTTTTCACGGAAGAATCAAATGAAATCTTGTTGGGTGATGGACTGATTCTTTTTTCTCTTTGTTTTCCTTCATTTTTTTTTATTTATTTTTTTGTGTGTGTTTTGTTTTTGTTTTCCGGTTTGGTGTATGGTTTAGCTTGTAAATCGGAGTGACAGTTAGAAATTCAAATTCTCTGAAATTTGTTCCTTTCGATGTGGAACATTCTTGTTCAGGTCAATCTGAGGCATTTCAAACGGGTATTTTCTCTGATTTGGCATCGGTACTTAAATACGGCCCACATCGTATGACACTCACTTTTTATTTTTATTTTTTTTTATAGCATTATAAAACTGTCTCGCCAAATTTGAGAATACACAGATTAATTGGGATACACCGAATGAGGCAAATTTCTGATCATTATGAAGTAAAACACATTATCTCTTAACCAATTATTTCCAAAAAGGCTAATTACCCTTTTTTAATTAACAAAAAAAACTTAATTTGGTTAATTAATTTAGTTAGTTAATTAGATGATAAAATTTTGAAATTAGGTTTATTTAGATTGAATTCATGGATTATGGGTTATGATTTTTGAGGAATTTTCTTTTTTTTTTTGAGATTTTTTACAACGGAAATGAAAGCACAGTAGCCAAACACTTCTAAAAAGGGGATTGCAAAAACTACTGAGTGATTTCATACTCAAAATTAAAGAAGAAATCAACACTTTCAATTCTAAAAGTATGAAAAGTCGGCAGGGTCGACAAATTAGGAAGATGTCGACTATATGTTGTAGCCGGCATACTTGTAATAGATATAGGTGCCGACTTTATTATTTTTGACACACATGAGATGTGTTATAAATGCTTCACTAGTCGACATCTTATTATTTTCTCACCCTGCCGGCTAATGTATAGTCGACATGTTATTAATTTCTGACCATGCCGGCTAGTATATAGTCGGCATTGAATTAATATTGGAACAAAATGATCCTAGATACGCCGGCACGTTGTGCAGTTTACAACCCTGCCGACTTTTGGTTATACCTAACAGAAAATAGAATCTAAAAAGATGTAATCCACTTTATTCATGCGAAATTTGTTACTATATTGATTGAAACATAAAATCTAACTCATTTTCGTTAGCATGTGCATCAAGCCTCTGAACCCCTATGCGAACCTAGTGGACGAGTTATAGTCTCGTGAGGGTTTACATAGAGATCTACCCACAAAAACTTCTAAAACCATCTGTTAGAGCATTGCTCGGTCGAACTCGCATGCGTTGCTATCTCAGGCATGTTTGTCAATGTTAGTGATCAAAACTATAAAGTCTTGATTTCTAGTCTATTATAGCTAAGGTCTCGGACTAGGATAAAAAGTGCAGTTGAGCTCAGGAACTCCGTAGCAATCATCATACAAGACGAATGACTACTCAAGGAACTGGTGGATCTTCATCGACTAAAAGGTATGTGGAGATTTGAACTTATCTATCACTCAAAAGTCTATTTATCTCCTATCTTGAGACAAAAGTCGTTTTGCTATATAGACTTAGATTATACATATTTGGTATTTCGAGCCGATTATATCTCGCCTATCTATTTCTCGAAATATGTATTGATAAGGCTTTTGCTTTATCCAAGTTCATCTTTACCTAGTGACGCAAGTCATGTTAAGTTTCAATCACTTTGAAAATTTCTCTGACGAAAAATGGTTTGTGAATAACAACTATATAACGTCCTCTGAGAATGCTTCAATGATTGAAATGAGAGTTTAGAATATATATAACCATTGGAGGATATAAGCATTGTTGTGGAAACACATATATGTATAAGTCCTTATTCCTTGAACAAAGCTTGCGAACTTTGTTGATCAAGAGAACCGGAGAAGTGCATGAGCTAAGTCCGCGAACTGGCGGAAGTTCTTGACCCGAAAATTTCTGCTAGAGTTTGCGAACTCCATCCGGGAACTTAAGTCCGAGAACTTGAGTAGGTTATGTCTAAAAAAGATGTTTGTGAACTTATCTTTATAAACTATGGAATGCAATTGCAAACCGTGGCTATATAGTTCATGAACCGATTCGAGTGAATCAAATAGTTTTTGCTTCAATTGTGTCTTGTATAGTACATGAGATTTCCTTGCAATTGAACGACTCTCTAACTAGTTTATTTGAGTCATTTGAACTAGTTATGGTGAAGAAGAATATGGTTGATATGAAAGTTATCATATGGCTAACCATTTGGTTAACTATTATTGAACCAACTAATGTACAAGTTTGGATACGGTTACATAAACCTAGAAACGTGCATTTCATGTGTGTATAATAAGCTATGTTTTCGATCTAACGGTTGATAAATATTAGCTTGAATATAATCAGGTTTTCATCTAACAATGAATATTGAATGCTTTTTACCAAGCTAACATTGATTGCAAACCCTAATTTGAAAGACTATATAAGGGAGAACTCTAGCAACTGGGAAACCTAATCCCCAAACATTCTGTGTGATACTAGTTGTGCTAATCTATAGTTGATTCTCCTTTAACCTTTGGTTTCTTCTTCTAAACCAGTTTAACGACTTAAAGACTTCATTGGGATTGTGAAGCCAGACCGATACTACTTTTCTTGTAGTTGTGTGATCTAATCTTGGTGTATCTATCGTACGAGTACAATTGTAATAATTGGCTTGAGATTTCTATCTCTGATAGGAAAGATAAAAAGTAGTCATAAACATCTTCGTCTCATCGTTTGTGATTCCACAATATCTTTTTTCGCTGCGTCGATTAAGACTATTATGAGGTGATTGATAATACTGAGATGTTCTTCGAGAATATAAGTCTGGTTTATCAATTGGGTCATGTTCACCTTGATTTATCAAAAGACGGAACAAAACTCGTAGGTATATTCGTGGGAGACGGATTTATCAATTACCATAGAATTTTATGTGTGATACAGATTTGTTTATTAAAGTATTCGACTTTGGGTCGTAGCAACTCTTAGTTGTGGGTGAGATCAACTAAGGGAATCAAGTACGTAGTATCCTGCTGGGATCAGAGACGTAGGATCATAACTGTACCTTGGATCAGTGTGAGATTGATTGGGGTTCAACTACAGTCCAGACCGAAGTTATTTTGGAGTAGGCTAGTGTATGTAGCGGCTTAATACAGTGTGTGTTTAATCTGGACTAGGTCTCGGGTTTTTTTTGCATTTGCGGTTTCCTTGTTAACAAAATTATGGTGTCTGTGTTATTTCTTTTTCGCTTTATATTTGTTATATAATTGAAATAATATAGGTTGTGCGTTGTTCAATCAATTAGAATATCTGACCTTTTGGTTGTTGATTTAAATTGATTGACACTTGAATATTGGTCTTTGGTACCATCCAAGTTATCTCTCTTGTATTTAAATTGAGACTCGCAGTTTGCTTGAGTAAGATTTAAATCGAGAGATATAGATATAAACTCTTTGATATTCTTTTATCTAGATTGAGTCTGACTGTCTAGTTGATTCTCTAGAAAGTATATTGGAGTTTGTCCATACAGATTTCTAATCGATATATTGGGTGTGGTTGTTAAACCCCCGCTTTTTCAATTGGTATCAGAGAAGGCAAACACTTTAAAACCTAATAAGTTTGTGTTTGTTCGTTCTTTAAAGATTGTCCCATGGGAAATTTCTTTGGAAAACTTTCTCTTGGCATCTGTAACGCATACCAGAATTCCTTAAAGATTACTCAAGGAGTATTATGGTCAGAACCTCCGGTTTCTCATGATAATCTCACTTCATCTTAAAAGGAAGTTTTAGATGATATGTATCAATCTAAAGGAAAAAAATAAAAAGAAGGAAAGATTGGGGAAATGTTCATCGCGCAAAAGGATATGGATCCTCACTGGATTAACTCTTGATCTTTATGAGGAATACTATCATAATGTATCAATTGATAAAGATTTATTCAGAGCATTCGAAGGAGTTTTTAAATTCTTAGAAAAACTGAAGTCTAAGAATCATTCCGAAAAGGGTTATGTACATGTTAAATCAAATAATATTGTACAACCTAGGAATCAGAAGAATTTTCTTTCTAACCATATCAAACAAAGGAGAGAAAGCTCTAACTGCCCTGAATATCATCATTATTTTGATTATACCATGGGGATTGTTCACACATATCAACCATAAATGTTGCATGAGACTTCCTTTGTATGTTTTTCCTTTTGGTAACAAGCTCGGCATCACCCCATTTGTACATATCTTGAAATGGGGCAAGAAATGGTTTGAATCGTGTACAGTTTTGTTATTCTCTTTTAGAATAAAGATTTTTAATGCATCCATCGTCTCTCACAAAGTGTGTTGTTACGGGATGCATAACCGTTGATGTGAAAACATCTAAGAAAACCCCACTTGTTCTTCGTGGGTCACGGTTCACAAACGGGTCGAAGTCTATTATTGGTCTTATAAAGAAGAAGTTCGCGCACCCTTTTCTTCTTCATCACCCGTCCGCGTATATGAACCTCTAGGGTTTTGAGTACTTCCTCCATTAAAGCCTCCTTGGAGAAATTGAAAGAAATGGTGTTCAAGATTCAATCCAAGTAAGTAAATTCCTCTTATTCCTTTCAATTTCTTAGATCTCATGATGAATTCTAAGGGCTCAAAAAGGAGTTCCAAAAGCTCAAATACCTCTAGCATGGATTTTATTTGTGACCAAAATTCTCTTAGGATTAGGTTTGTGGATGATTCTTGTGCTAGAATTTTTGAAAAGATTTCATCTAAAAGTTTTATTCTAGAAAAGAAATTGGATTTATCTAGTGGGCATGAAGAGGATTTAGCTTGCTTCAAAAAATTCAATCTTGGAAATATCTTTGATGGTCATGGTCAAGGATTTGATTCTCTCACAAGAATTTTCTATGCCAACATTCATGATGTTGACATTAATAAGATGGAATTCAAATCCATGGTAAATAGAGAAAGATTTCTTGTTGATGGAGAATTAATATCAAGGATTACCAACATTCCGTTAGAAAATGTGCGTCTTCCTAGACCAATTGATGAACGTCCATCATTTGATGAAATCTCTTTTGGGCTTTGTGGCAAGAAGGTAGCTTGGAATCAAGGAAAATTTCCTACTAATGATCTTAGTATCCCGTTGATGGCATTTGGAAAACTTGGTATCCCAAATCTTTGTCACTCCATAATTGAGAATTCTTGGTGGAGTCATGAGTTTGCAGAATTAGTTTATTTCCTTGATTCGGGTGTTCAAAGTCTCGATATTTGTGGTTTCATCATTTATCAAATGACTTCGATGACTTCACCTATCAAGATGTTAGGTTATCCTGGCTTGATTAGACAAATTTGCCATGATCGTGGTCTTGATTCAATTGGAAACTCTCTCGGGGTTCCCAAACCGTTTTGCCCGTGTACCTTCAGACGCACAAGGGAGAATGTGTGCAAAAGACAAAGAGATGCCTTACTTAATGATTGTGACCCTACCTCTTTGGGTCTTCTTCAAAAAATTCATAAAGGTGTACGGAAAGTCGATTCAAAGGTGAAGTGTGTCCAAGAACAATTATCTTTAATTGCAACTAAGTTTCCAGAGCTCAAGGAAAAATTGAACATGATTCAAGCATCTTGGAGTGTCTCCGATGATGAGTAGTTTATTTTCCTAGTAAATCTTCTATTTTTCTTGTTTTTATTTAGAAGAATAACTAGAGGTTGGAATAGCCATTATTTTGATTACACATAGCTATGTCCAACATTTTCATCTTCATGTTTTTAGGTTTATTTGCTTAAATTCTAAAACTGTTTGGAAGATGATTATTGCAGTATTAATCTTTATGGTTTTATATATTGCAATATTTTTATGGGGTACGTGTGTTTGCGTCCGTGAACTTGATTGTCCCATACCTTGTCAAAAGTAAAGTCGTTCATGAGTTGATATGCATATATTGATAAATGAATTGAATTTTTACAAATACAAAAGTTAAGCCTATTATGTCAATTTTTGATGGAAGATAGGTTAAAATCTTTTGTTTTCAAGGATTATGTCTATTGTATGTCATTGTTCAAATGGTGATGGAAAATAGAATGAATCCTTGTGTATTCCGCAGTAATTGATCTTCCTGGCGAATTTAGGGGCCATGAAAAAGGATTTAGGGGCCACACTAAAATACAAAAAAGGTCACCCAAACGTAAAAAGGGGTTATCCCTTAACCGATTAAGCCGTATTGGCGAAACTACCCTTACACATTCGGAAGTTAAGGACCAAAATTATCGTCTGAATGTTGTGTATTCGGGAGCATATTGCTGCCACTGTCAGGGGGGGGGGGGGGGGTTCGGGGGGGCGTAGCCCAATTTTCAAAACCTATTATTTTTTGTTCTAATCAGTCCACTTCCGGCAGAGTAACCCAATTTTCGAGCACATTCAAAACATCATCGTTTCTTAAGAACATCATCCATAATCGTTAGATAAAGTAGATAGTTTTCTACCGATTATGTTTCTGCTAGTGTAAATCCAAGAACATCTTCCATAATCGGTAGATAATATAGATTTTTATCTACCGATTATGGTAGTACCAAAGTTCGAAAATTTTAGGATTTTTTCAAATCTCATTTTGGGGCCAATATACATTCGGTAGTAAATTCGGAGGTTTATGCAAATGACATATCCTCCGAATATGACAGGCTCAAAACCAACCACGCCATGGCTCCAGGCGGTTCCAAGGGCCATTGTACAATGTTAACCAACATATATTCGGAGGTCTAGGTTTATGAAATATCTTCCGATTATTGCACGTTCAAAACGAGAAAAATCTTCATTTTTCCCAAATTCGGATTTTTGGGCCATCTTATATTCGGAGGTTTATGCAAATGACATATCCTCCGAATATGACAGTCTCAAGAAAAACCACGCCATGGCTCTAGGCGGTTCCAAGGGCCATTGTAGAAGGTTAGCCAACACACATTCGGGAGGATAAGCTTTTACTTATCTTCCGAATGTAACAATTACAAAATCTCCAACGATTAGTGTTTTTCGAAATTCAGAATTTTGGGCCAATCGGAAGATAAGTAAAAACTCTTACTCCCGAATATAAAGTGGCCCAAAATTCTGATTTTCGAAAAAACTCATAATTTGTATTTTTTTGAATTTTTACATTCGGAAGATAAGTTAAGGATATAACCTCCGAATGTAAAGTGGCCAAAAACTCCAAACCATATGCACTGACCACCATGGAACCATCATCGAGCCTTGGCACGTCGAGGATTGAACCACTACATTCGGAAGATAATTTTGGTCCTTAACTTCCGAATGTATAAGGGTAATTTCACCAATACGGCTTAATCGGTTAAGGGATGACCCCTTTTTACTTTTGGGTGACCTTTTTGTCTTTTAGTGTTGGCCCCTAAATCCGTTTGGTTGGCCCCTAAATTCGCCAGGTTGATCTTCCCTGATCCATATTTTATGTATTACTGTAAGGTTCCATAAAGTGTCTTATGTTGAGCTCTATCGACTGAATCATTGTTTTGGCATAGTTGTTGTTCCATGAGATACTTTGGGTCAAGCATGACCAATTAAATTGATTACTTTTGTGATTAGTTTAGTTGTGTATTTCGATTAGATTAATTATGGGTTCTCTTGTGATTAATCTAATTGAATATTTTTAAGTCTCCATAAGTTTACTTGTGTTGAGCATATTCGATTAAGTTAATCATGGGTTCTCTTATGGTTAATTTAATTGAATATTTTTGGATTCAAATTCATACTTGTATGTGATTTTTTATGTCCAAAGAAATCCTTTTTTTCTTTTGAAATTAAGGTCGCTCTTGTTGTTCATTCGGGAATGACATATTATGGGGGAGAGTTTTAATTGAACTTGAAAAAACGGGGGTCTAACAACCACACCCAATCTTTCGAATTAGCAATCTGTATGGACAAACTCCGAGTTTCTTTCTAGAGAATCAACTAGACAGTCAGACTCAATCTAAATAGAAATATCTCAAGGAGTTATTATCTCTCTCTTGTTTTGATTTACTCAAGCTAATAAAAATCAGCGAGTCTTTAATCAAATACAAGGAATAACTTGGATGGTACCAAAGACCAATATCCAAGTGTCAATCAATGTAAATCAACAACCAAAGGTTGGATATTCTAATTGATTGATCTTCAACGCACAACTTGTATTATTTCAATTATAAAGATAAATAATATAATGTGGAAAGTAAAATAACACAGACACAAGAATTTTGTTAACAATGAAGCCGCAAAAGCAGAAAAACCTTGGGACCTGGTCCAGATTAAACATACACTGTATTAAGCCACTACAGATACTAGCCTACTCCAAGCTAACTTCGGTATGGACTGTAGTTGAACCCCAATCAATATCATACTG
This sequence comes from Papaver bracteatum, assembly GCA_023529315.1. Lineage (NCBI taxonomy): Eukaryota > Viridiplantae > Streptophyta > Magnoliopsida > Ranunculales > Papaveraceae > Papaver > Papaver bracteatum. The sequence goes on along the minus strand of JAJJWX010000447.1, from coordinate 1,925,655 downwards.
ATCCAAGGTACAGTTATGCTCCTACACCTCTGATCCCAGCAGGATACTACATACTTGATTCCCTTAGCTGATCTCACCCACAACTAAGAGTTGCTATGACCCAAAGTCAAAGACTTTAATAAACCAATCTGTATCACATAGAAAAGTCTACGGTAATAGATAAATCTCTCTCCCACAAATATAACTACGAGTTTTGTTCCGTCTTTTGATAAATCAAGGTGAACAGGAACCAATTGATAAAACTAGACTTATATTCTCGAAGAACAACTCAGCTTTATCAATCACCTCACAATAGTCTTAATCGACGCAGCGAAAAAAGATATTATGGAATCACAAACGATGAAACGAAGATGTTTGTGACTACTTATATATCTTGCCTATCAGAGATAAAAATATCAAGCCAATTATTACAATTGTACTCATACGATAGAAACAACAAGATTAGATCTCACAACTACGATAAAAGTAGTATCAGTCTGGCTTCACAATCCCAATGAAGTCTTTAAGTCATTAACCTGGTTTATAAGAAGAAACCAAAGGTTAAAGGAGAATCGACTCTAGATTAACACAACTAGTATCACACAAAATATGTGGGGATTAGGTTTCCCAGTTGCTAGAGTTCTCCCTTATATAGTCTTTCAAATCATGGTTTGCATTCAATGTTAGCTTAGTAACAAAGCATTTAATATTCACCGTTAGATGAAAACCTGATTAAATTCAAGATAATATTTATCAACTGTTAGATCGAAAACATAGCTTGTTATACACACATGAAATGCACGTTTGTAGGCTTGTGAAAACCGTACCCAAACTTGTACATTAGTTGGTTCAACAATAGTTAACCAAATGGTTAGCCATATGATAACTTTCATGTAAACCATATTCTTCTTCACTATAACTAGTTCAAATAACTCAAATGAACTAGTTAGAGAGTTGTTCAATTGCTTAGATCTTTATGTACTACACAAGACACAATTGAAGCAAAAATGATTTGATTCACTCGAATCGGTTCATGAACTATATATTCACGGTTTGCAATAGCATTCCTTAGTTTAAAGAGATGAGTTCACAAACATCGTTTTTAGACATAACCAACTCAAATTCGCGATTAAGTTCACAAACATCGTTTTTGAGAACTTCGCAATTCGCGGACAAAGCTAACCAATCAACAAAGTTCGCAAACTTAGGTTCAAGGAATAAGGACTTATACACATATGTGTTTCCACAACAATGCTTATATCCTCCATTTGTTATATTATCGAAACCCTCTTTTCAATCATTGAAACATTCTTAGAGGACGTTATATAGTTGTTATTCACAAACCATTTTTCTTCAGAGCAATTTCAAAGTGATTAAAACTTAACATGACTTTCGTCACTAGGTAAAGATGAACTTGGCTAAAACGAAAGCTTTACCAACACATATTTCGAGAAATAGATAGGTGAGGTATACTCGGCTTGAAATACCACATGTGTATAATCTTAGTCTATATAGTAAAACGACTTTTGTCTCAAGATAGGAGATAGAGTAGATAGACTTTTGAGTGATAGATAAGTTCACGTCTCTACATACCTTTTAGTCGATGAAGATCCAATGGTTCCTTGAGTAGTCCTTCGTCTTGTATGATGATTGCCATGGAGTTCTTGATCTCAGCTACACTTTATATCCTAGTCCGAGACCTTATCTATAGTAGACTAGAAATCAAGACTTTATAGTTTTGATCACTAACATTGAAAAACATGCTTGAGATAGAAACACATGCGAGTTCGACTGAGCAGTGCTCTAACAATCTCCCCCTTTGTCAATTTTAGTGGAAAAACTATTAATATATATGGAATACAAAAAATATAAAAATAAACTTTGTAGCTCCTATTTCACATGTCATCTAATCTTCAACATTACTCGAAATCTTCGTCACTTCCAAGTATTCCAATGATCCCAAAGGTTGTAAGTTTAGCATCATCATTGTTGAAAATCCATAGCTATAACAATGAGACAAGAGTTCTCAATCATTTTTATATAGTGTCATAGTCATTACATAGCGTCAAAGTCCCATTGCATCACAACTTCAACAATAATACTATGGTGATATGTCACCCCCCCTTAGTCAATACTCCATCTCACATGGAAACCACTCCCCCTTATATAATGATCCGAAAACCATATGTATTTGTAGTGTGAACTACATATTAATTCTCCCCCTTTTGTCAATAAAATTGGCAAATGTACAAGAACGAGATCCTAATAAAATTTCTACAAGAGACGTTTCATGACCAAAGGTAAATGTATATATCATCTTATTTAGATGCAATCATAAAGCCGAAGATAAATGCATTCATCAAGTAGTCTATGAAGATACAAGATGACCCCTATAATATTCCACTGCCGCACTCCCCATAAAGATTTGGCAATTAAGCACAAGTTCAATTAAGAACTCTCCCCCATAATATGTCATTCCCTAAGGAACAACAAGAGCGACCTTAATTTCAAAAGAAAATAAGGATTTCTTTAGACAAAAAATCACATACAAGTATGAATTTGAATTCCTAAAATATTCAATTACAAAAGTAACCGAATATGCTCAACACAAGTAAACTTATGGAGACTTAAAAACTCAATTATATTAATCATAAGAGAACCCATAATTAATCTAATTGGAATACACAATTAAACTAATCACAAAAGTAATCAATTTAATCGTTTATTATACTCACATAAGAAAATCTATGGAGCAATGACTAAGTTAATCATGAAAATAATCAACCCAGTAAAAAACTTCAAACATAAGAAAAACTTACGAAGTCATAACTAAATAACCACACAAGATGATTAATTTAGTTCAATATGATCGACATAAAGTACCTTACATAACACAACTAAGCTAATCACAATAATCAACTTGGTTGTCTAGTGCTCGACATAAGACACAATATGAAGCCTCGCAGTAATACATGGATCAGGGAAGATCAATTATTGCGGAATAAACAAGGATTCATTCTATGTTTCCATCACCTTTTTCATAATGACATACAATAGACATAATCCTTGAATTACAAAAGATTTTAACCTATCTTCCATCAAAAATTGACATAATAGGCTTAACTTTTGTATTTGTCAAAAGTCCATTCATTCTTTCATCAATACTTGCATATCAACTCATGAACGACTTTACCTTTGACAAAGTATGGGAAAATCAAGTTCACGGACGTAAACACACATATCCCGTAACAATATTGCAATATATGAAATCATAAAGATTAATACTGCAAAAATGATCTTCCAAACAAGTTTAGAATTTAAACCAATAAATCTAAAAACAAGAAGATGAAAACGTTGGACATAGCTATGTGTAATCACAATAATGGCTATTCCAGCCTCTAGTTATTCTTCTAAACAAAACAAGAAAAATGGAAAATTTACTAGGAAATAAGACCTTTGAAAAATTCTTTATCGTCCCCGAACTCCTTGTCGTCAACAACCATTGGAACATAAGGTTCATTAAGGTAGGAGTTTATATCAATAAACCTTCTTGGCTATTTTTATCGAACCATGGCCTTTTGAATCTCATGAGTCTTATATACAAAAGACTTTATCTGATGAATATCCTTTCGCATCTCCTTCAATCCATCAAGAACATCAGAAAACTTCTGAGAATTTGAAGGAACGGTTCTGGGATTCCTCGCATTACTCTTCTCTTTTTTTTCAAAGTTGGAGCAGGCGGAGATTTTTCTTTTTCCTTCATGATTGATGGTTTAACAATCAAATTAAAATCCTTTCCATCAGAATACATCATGCTTGGAGTATCCATAAACGTATGGGTTTGTGATAGGAAATCACAAATTGCTCAACAATTAGTCTTGAGATATAAGGAGGTTATATACAAGGAAAAAAAGAATGTAGGGTTTCGAAACCTTTAACCGGGTTCGTTCACGACCAACTCTCAATCCCTATGAAGAGTAGAATTATCGATAATACCCTTTCCTTTGTTTGATAAACAAGAAGAATGAAAAACAAAAAAAAACTTTTCCTAAAGCCTGAAGGATACAAAATCATTGTCTGTTTTGATTAGGCACATGAGACAAGACTTAAAAAACAACACAATCAATTTGCGTTGTGGTGAACAATAATTTGTCCACCATTTTCCTCTTGAGAGGAATCCACATACCTTTGTCTATCAAAACGACTTGACCATACCTTTTTTATTCAACTGGTCTAGTAATATCCTTGGAAACTAACTTCTTAGATGAAGATAATATCCTACTATTTTAGGGTGAAAACAGTTTCTGCTGATTTCGTTAATTTCGGGTGTGTGGGTGAGAAACGAATTTAAACCGTAAACAGTGTACTGCAAGGGAGTACTTTAGATTTGAGAGATCAATCTGTACAAATCCGACCTAAACCAAGAAATGGCCATTCCAGACTTGCTTCGGTCATAAAGTGAAGGAGAAGGGTTGGTTTTGGGGAGGGAAACGAAGAAAGTGTTGAGACTAGAATAGTTGTCACTGAAAGAGTAATTGTTTTACGACTTGTATCAGAAAGTGGGAATCTAACAGATGGAGAGCTAGCAAATATTTTCTGAGTGGTGTATGCTCTTGATCTGAACTTGTTGTTCGGTGGAAATAGGTAATGCCTATTTATACAAGTTGAAGTGAAACATACTCTAGTCTCATTAAGAAATGGAAACAGGTGAGTAAATGGGAGGAGGTGGTAACCGGTAACGCCTAAAATTGATGTTCCATAAAAAAAGTGTTTCACCATTACTCCCTGTGTTTACTAACCGCTTCATCCTTATGACACTCTCTTATAACAGGCGTAATGTACGCCACACGCGGTAAACCGCCAAACCAATGAGCATCCCCCAGTTTGTGACATGCATTGATGTATCGAATATTTTTGTGGAAAATGTGTGGTACGCTTGTTGTTTCCTGGCAAGTTGATCTTGGGAGACTTGCGTGGTGACCTTCGAAGTTCAAGATTTTGTATCTTTAGAGCAAAGTTAGTCGTTGATTATTGCAACCCTTCACTTGGTAGCCAGCAGCATGAAAGCATGGCCGTCATGGTTTTAACGTGGTTAGGTGTGGCTAATCTAGGATTTTGGTGTTGAACCAAAAGTGGCCATGCGTTCGTGGGTGACCTTGGACGGCTAAGATCTGCATCTTAGACATAAGAGTGGTCGTTGATTGTTGCAACCCTTCGTTTGGTATCCAGCGGCATGAAAGCATGGCCAACATGGCTTCTAATGTGGAGTTGAGCCACTAGTAGTGTGCGGCTTGGAAGGGAAGCGCTTGCGGCTTTATCTAAATTAGGGTTAAGTATGCTGAAACCCTAATTAGCGCCCTTTACTAGAATCGATGTATAATTCTCATACGGACTCGGATTTTGATGGTCCGCCTCTCCATTATGTACGGAAAAGAATTTCATATCTCTCTACGAGGGAATATTTAGGTTTTGAGCTCTTCCGGGAGGTGAAAACATCCAGAAAGTAAAACTCAGGAAGAATTCAAAAGGGACGGTGGCATGTTTGGTGCGTTTTTTGGGAAGCTAGCATGTTTTGAGAAGCTAGTGTGTTTTTGGGAAGCTAGCAAGTTTTGGGAAGCTAGCATGTTTTGGGCCAAAGGTGACCATACTTTGTTTGGCAACCTTGGACGGATAGGATTTGCGCCTAGGATGGAAGGGTGGATGTTGATCGTCGCACGCCTTCCTTTTGGTAGCCGCATAGGGAAGGCCAGCACGGTAGGGCGTGGCAAGGTGGCTGGAATGGCATGCCTTGGTGTGGCCAAAACAAGGGTTTTGGGCCAAAGGTTACCATGCGTTGTTTGGCAACCTTGGATGGCTAAGATTTGCATCTTAGATGGAAAGATGGATGTTGATTATTGCAGGCCTTTGTTTTGGTAGCCGCATGGGGAATGCCAACACGGTATGGCACAACAATGTGGCTGGCATGGTTTGCCATTGGCACAGTGGTGCGGCTAGCATGGTTGGCATGCCTTGGCGCGGTAGGTGTGGCAGGCATGGTTTTCCATTGGCATAGTGGTGCGGCTAGCATGGTTGGCATGCCTTGGTGCGGTAGGTGTGGCTGGCATGGTTTTCCATTGGCACAGTGGTGCGGCTAGCATGGTTGGCATGCCTTGGCGCGATAGATGTGGCTTGGCACTTGTGGTGTGGGAATTAGGGTTTGGCCTATCGAAACCCTAATTAATATTAAAAAAAGGTACCCTGGTAATTTTCTCGCAGACATATTAAAGGGTTCAATAAATGCATTCAGTGGAGACATTATTACTCAAATTCTATGACGTCATTGTCCTACTAGGGTTTTACGATTTTAACCCTAAGCTAAAAACCACCATCAACATTAAATCCCATACTTTGCTCGGAACATGAGCGTTGTTGCGAGGTAAGCATAAGATGGTGACAGAAAAGGACAGAATCGAAACGTAAATCATGCAAGATGGTCAGGAAAGTCCGACTAACCTTTTTTGAGAGGTAAAGGAGAGTTCATGATCTCGTGTTTGGCGGCCTTGCATAACTTCTATTTGTGGTGTGGACTGTGAAGTGGTGAGATGAAGATCGTCGGCATAGTTTGGATATGCAGCACATTGGATGGGTTAGGGAACATCATGACGCTGGCTTGGCGAGTTATTGGTGTTAGCGCGACAAGTCATGGTGTGGATGGCTTGGCATGATGGGTCCAAGTAAAATGGCACAAATGGCTTGGTATAGAGCCGCCATCGTAGTATTGGCTTGGGATGGAGCCATTAATATAGTATTGGCTCGGGATGGAGCTGTTAGCATTGAATTGGCTTAGAATGGAGCCGTCAGCATTGGTCGGCTTGGAACGGAGCCGCTTCCGTTGCGCGGCTTGGAGTGGAGCTATCTTGAGTTCCTCGGAAGGATGACGACTGGCTTCAGTTCCATGAAAGGATGATGACTTTGTCTAAATTAGGGTTTGGCATGCCAAAACCCTAATTAGCCCCCTTTAATGGAATTGCTGTAGAATTATCGTACGGAGTCGGATTTTGATGGTCCGTCCCTCCATTATGAACGGAAAGGGATTTCATATCTCCCCCCGAGGAAATATTTAGGTTTTGAGCTCGTTCGGGAGGTGGAAACAGCTCGACAGTAAAATTCAGGAGGAAAGTTGCGGGCTCGGTTGCCTCTTTTCCTTACTTGACTTAAATAGGAAGTCCTTTCCTTATCCAAACTCCCAGGTATCACGCCTATAAAAGTGGTCGGCCTCTCCTTTTATTTCAAGCCTTCATCATTATTATTTTTTTGGTTGTGTGGTAACAGTAAAGTGGACGAGCGAATCCAGGTATGTCTTCTAACACTTCCTCTTTAACTTGTTTTTTTTTTATTAGTGCAAACCCTAGATGTAGGCATACCTTTTCATGATATTATAAAAAATATTGTCCTTCTGTGTTGGTATAAATCCTAGCCATAGGTATGCTTTGCATGAACTTTTAGTAGCCTTTAGGCGTGAATAACATAGTAATGTTGACCGTCTCAATTCACTGTGCCAAGTAGGCATGCATGAGCTGGTAACTGTCATTCCCTTCCCATGAAAACCTGACATCTAGGGTTTACTCCTTTTCCTGGCGGGGTCGTGTGTATGGTTCCCATGGTGGGGAGCGCCTCCTCGGTCGGGCGCAAATTTCCCGCTGCAGGGTACGGCCTTGGCATGAGGTGGTGATGCAGGGTCTGTCAGTCCCCATTTCTTTTCCTATATGTATTATGACTTCGAAACAAATTGGCTTGCGTCTAGGATGGATCTCCTGTGTCCGATAAAATAATTTCCATGCACTTTCCGTAATAATTTCTCTTGGTATTATTCCATTGTAGTTGTTTGAAAGGTGGAAGCAGTGTGAGAGAATTTTCATTAGGATGTCACTGGAGAAAAGTTCTACCGTACTGAAATATGTTGGCAATTCCAAGCCACACATAGATGATGAGTTCTTTACAACATCGGCCACGATTAGGAGAAACCATCCCAAGTACATGTCGATTCTTCTGACTGGTCCGGTAATAGGTGTCTAAAACACCTTTCTATTTATCTATTGTTTATGGTTTCTCTGCTAGTTTTCTTGTAAATTATGTATCTTATGTTTTGTTTTTGAGTATTTAGGTACTTTGGAGTCATTTGGAACAAAAGAAGAAGAAACAGGGCAAAAGCGTCATCTCAAGTGAAACTATGGTTGGAGGCGAATTATTTCTCATTATTTGCTTTTATTTCTCCATATCTGTCTGAAAAGTATGTCGGCTTTAGTGATGCAAATTTCTGTCTAAAAAGCACGACAACTTTAGTGATGACTCTCATTGAAGAGAAGAAGTAGATTTGAGAAGTAAGAGGTGGCTATTGTTGGAGGAAGAAAAAAAAGAGCGTTCATTCGGAGCATAAAGGGGAAAAGCTGTCATTTCCGTGGAGAACACTGTCTGGAGCCCAGCGGGCAACTCTAATTGGAGAAGTACTACACAGACCAGCTGCGGTTAAGGGGTTGCCCGTCAGGATATACCTTATCTAATAAGTGGGGTGGTCCTTGTCACTGGGGTGTAACCATCCACCCAAAACTATAACCTAAATCAAGTTTTCATTCTCTTTCTCAATTATTTCCATTTCATTTCATTACACCACCAGAAATCAAGAAGAAAGAAAATAAAACAACGGCTGCTGTTTATGAAACTGAGAAGATTTGTTGCCCAGATAGAGATCGATTGGTGGGTTGAAGGTGAAGTAATTATAGATTCAAATGGGTCTGTGATGGTAAAGTTAGGGTTTTGGACAAATAATGAGACAGTGAGTTTGATGGAGGTTGCTTACATATCTGTTAATGGCTAGAATTCGAAGTGTGGAAGAAGAATTGAAGACAGGGTTTCTGAAATTGGGGAATTAATGTTGCTGATGTTGGGAATTTCAGCAAAGAACAATGGAGGATGAATATGCTGTTGTTGGTGGTGTTTGAAGAGAGACTAAGAAGAAATTCGAGTCTGTCATTGGGCTAGGATGAATGGGTTTGTTGGTTCGAGTTCAGGGAAGAGAGAATGGGCTATGGTTATATGGATGATTTGGTGCTTTGAGATGGTTGAGGAGGTTCAAGGTGTAGGTGTTGGTTAATCTGAGTTGCTGCCATAACTGTTGTTGAGAATGGAGCTGTGAAGTTTTTAACTAATGATGAACTGAAATTGCAAGATCATGGAGGTGGTGTTTGAGGGGTGTTGCTGGTACTGGTAATTGCATATGCAATAATGGTTTTGCTACAGGGACTAATGTTGGTTGGTGGTTGTCATGATTGGGTATTACAAGTGGTGGAAGCTAAGTGCAATGTGTGAAACTGCAGGTTTAGATGTATGTTAGGAGTTAGTGATGAATCTGACCTCTAAGATGGTTACAGTTGGGATTTGAATTGGATTTTGCAGGTGGACGAAATGGGTTTGCTGCTGCTACAAATACAGGGAGAGGACTTGTTGCTTCCGAGAGTTGTGTGGTCTGCTTCTGGGAGGTTGAAACAATGGTTGTGATATATTTTGCAGGTGGACTGTGAAGCATATGGCATATGTGTAGTTGCAGTTGCAGGTGGAGTCGAGGCTTTGCAAAAATGGGATGCACATGGAGCTAATGGTTTAGTGGTGGATGGCTGCAGTGTAGTCATGGTGGTTTTGGCTAACAAGATACAAGGCTGAATTGCAGGGGCTGAGATGCTCATGGAGCTGTGGATTTGCTCAAGACAGAGTTAGCTGTTGATTGTATGATAATGGCTTGCACTGTGGTGTTTTTGAAAGATGTTTGAAGCTTGGGACATGGCAGTGGTAATTTGAAATAAAGGGCAGTTCAGGAAAGCTAGGAAGGAAGCTGTGCAGGGTAATCTAGTGAACGTGTGGCCATTGGTTTGGAATGTTGAATGGTGATGTTGTGCCGAGAATGATGGTAACAGAATGGTCTGAGGAAGCTGGTGAGATGTAGGTGCGAGTGATGATTGCAGCTGTGTGTGGTGTGGCCATTATGGCTGTTATGTTTGCATCGAGTTGGCCTGGAAAGATGGCCTAAGCTGTGGCCAGTTAGCTTCTGATTCACTGAGTTAGACACTAACTCAGCTGACTCCACAGACCATTAAATTGACTGTTAGTCATCCGTCATCTTTGACGGTTAACTGTTAGTTTGACCAGTGATCGGTAACTGATTTCTGGTCACCTGAGATTCTCACCGGTGCCGTATTCCGTCCAAGTTCCGGCGGAAACCCCAGTTCTTCGGCAATCATTTTTGGGGCAGATTTTCTATATGGGTTTCTCACACACATGGGCTTGGTGGATTTTTATCTAGTGACTTTGGGCTTTGAAGACCTAATTTTGGAAAGAAGAAAAGCTACAAAAAGAGAAACTTCTACAACTTTCATATCACGTATTTTTCTACTGGGAGCAGAGGAGAGAGCTGCAACTAGGGTTTGCTTTCGAATTTATTTTTCATCTTCTTTATTTGATTATTGATGATGATGAACTCTATTAATATGAGTAGCTAAATCTTATATTATTGGTTAAGGATGTAGTCCTATTTCTAAAACTTGTGCTTGAGTTATGTATTAGTTTTCTCTCTTTGTTTTCGTTCATATCTCTACTGTTTTTAATATCACATGATTGATGTATTGTGATATGATTTTGGTGTTTTTTTAGTTAAGTAGCCAATTAATTGAACTTGCATCTTGTCCATAGATATTTTAGGGTTTTTCATCAAGCGATAGCTCAAATACAAGTAGCATGATATGATTATAGTTTGTAGTGATACACTCTTATAATCATATGTAGAGTTTGACCATTGTCCGAATTGTTATGCACAATGTATGAAAATTGCATTGATTAACCTATTTCCAAAACTTAATGCTCCTGGGAATTGAACTTGATTAGCGCAAGGCGTTAGGTTATTCTTTAGGTAGAATTCACATACGCAGCTCTAATGTGTGTGTTGATTAACTTGGGAAATTATTAGATTATCTTGCTCTCTTGATATTCTAGGATTTTGATAATAAAAGAGATTAAATCATAATTCTAATCATATATGCAAGCACATGTTTAAGATTGAAGATGAATTCCTTGACCAATATTTGTCTCCCATTGATTATTTTCAACTATTTACTTTGCTTTTATTTTAGAAAAAAAATCAGAAATCCCCTTTGGGTTACTATGAAACTAGAATTTGATAACAACAATCGCGTCTCTGTGGATACGAACTCTTCCTTACTTTATACTTCATTCATATTTTGTTGAGTAAGCAAGTGAATTATTTTTGACGCTTACGACAGCGATCAAATTTTTGCGCCGTTGCCGGGGAGGCATTCGACTTGTTATTAAGTTTTTAGATTCTTTTTATTATTTCTGCTTGCATACTTGCTTTTCATTTCTTATCTTGTTTCTCACTTGTTTGCGAGAATTGTTTTCAGGTACCTAATCCCTGACTTCTAAAGATTGGAATTATCCAAGGTGAGGGATAGCTACTCGAAAAGGCACAATACTCCAACCAAGGCAAGGCACAACGGAAGAAGAAAACTTGGAAGTAGAACACGATACCTTCCAACAAGTAGAAGAAGAAGTTGTAGAACAAGAGGTTCCGGTTGAACAAGAACCACCTTTTGAAGAAGAAGAAGAAGCAATGGGTGATGCTGCAAATCACACACTCAAGGACTTGGCTTCTCACAAGCTGGATACATAGCAGGGTTGTATTCAAACAAACTCTACTTTTGAGATCAAGCCGGGGTTGCTTAGGGAATTTCCAAAGTTCCATGGCATGGTGAATGAAGATCCAAACAAGCATCTTATGGACTTACACACCATTGTCACGGCCATGCTTCCAGCTGATGTTGAGGCAGATGGTGCTATGTTGAAAGTGTTTCGATTCTCTTTGGTGGATAATGCTAAGGATTGGTTATATTATTTGCCTCCCGGAAGTGTCACAACTTGGAATGGGTTGAAGAAACTTTTTTTAGAGAGATATTTTCATGCATCTAAGGCTACTCAAATTCGCAAGGAGATTTGCGGAATGAAGCAAAATGTGGGAGAATCCTTATATGATTGTTGGGAACGATATAAGAGGTTGGTGGCAAGCTGTCCTCATCACCAATTCAGTGACGCGATGATTATCCAATACTTCTATGAAGGACTACAATCAAGCGATAGAAATCTTATTGACGTTGTGGGTGGTGGTGCACTAGTGAGCAAGACGGTGGCACAATCTAGAGAGTTGATTGAGAACATGGCAGCAAACTCCCAACAATTTTTGAGTCGTGGCTCGGATGTGCTTCTTAGGAAAGTAAACGAAGTGAGCGAGGTTGAGGAACTTCGTCAACAAATGGGTAACATAACAGCAATGCTACAACAAGTTTCAGCTGCAGTGATACCAAGTTCTCATCAAGGGTATGAAGAAGCCGATGAACAAGCTAACGTGATCTTTCCAAGTCAGCAAAGACGGTATGATCCATATTCAAATACCTACAATCCAGGATGGAGATATCACCCTAATTTTAGCTATGCCAACAAGAAAGGTGCAGTCTAACAACCTACTTTCAACCGTTCGAGTGGATTTCAACCACAACAACAACAATTCCAGGCGCAATAACAAAAATTTCAGCAACTACAACAATCAATGCAAAATCAAGGTTCCGATATCGATTCAAAGCTTCAAACAATGATGTAAGGCACTTCTACTATGTTTAAAGATAGCCAACAAGAGACTAAGAGTGCGATAAAGGATTTGCAGACACAAATGGGTTCCATAGCTACTGAGTTAAACCAAGTGAAGGAAAAAATTGGTGGGAAACTCCCTTCTCAACCTATCAACCCAAAGGAGGGTGTCAATGAAATTACGTTGAGAAGTGGTACAACACTTGTGCAACCCGAAGTTGCTGATTCGGGCAAGGTGGAAACACCAAAGGAACCTGTTTTGGAGGAGAAGAATGAGGATTCTCCCCAAACTTCCGAGGTACCTATTCCTAACTCTAAAACTATGGTTTCTACTTATGTTCCTCCTTTACCTTTCCCTCGCATATTTGCAAATTCCAAGAATGAGGCACTAGAAAAGGAGATTTTAGACGTTCTCAAGAAGATCCATGTGAACATACCACTCATAGATGCTATAAAGCAAGTTCCAAAGTATGCAAAGGTGTTGAAGGATTTGTGTACCAATAAGCAAAGGCTCAAATGTAATGAAGTTCTAAGTGTGGGGGATAATGCCTCGGCAATGTCACAACACAAAATACAAGGACCACTAAAATGCAAGGACCCTGGTAGCTTTGATATTCCCGTCACTATTGGTAACACTACATTTAACAAAGCTATGTTGGATTTATGTGCATCCGTTAATGTTATGCCTGCATCTATGTACAATTCACTTGATCTTGGTCCTCTTAAAAAGGCTGGAATTGTGTTGCAATTAGCCGATCGCTCTAATGTTTACCCAATGGGTATTGTTGAGGATGTTCTTGTGCAGGTTAATCAACTTGTATTTCCAGCTGACTTTTGTGTCTTAGAGATGGATGAAGGTTCACCAGACACGTCTCTTCCATCGCTACTTGGGCGTCCCTTCATGAAAACGGCGAAAACCATTTTTGATGTTGACAAGGGAATGCTGACTATGGAGTTTGATGGAGAAATAATACGTTTCAACATTTTCGAGACGATGAGATATCCTAGTGATATCCACTCTTGTTTCTCCGTTGATGTGATGGACACATGGGTGCAACAAATGTTTGAGTTGAATGGCGCTGATTCTTTGGAAACCGTGCTCACTACACCTATTGATAACGGTTTGGAGTAAGGTGATGAGATTAAGGAAACCATTGGTTCTCTTAACTCATTACCGGAAAAATATGCACTTAAGAATATTTCATATGTTTCTTTACCGTGCAATGATGAAAAGCTTGTACCTTCAATTGTTAAATCTCTAAAGCTAGAATTGAAACCTCTTCCAAGTCACTTAAAGTACTTGTACTTGGGTGACAATGAAGAGTTGCATGTGATTGTTTCTGACGAGCTTAGTGGATTACATGAGAAAAAACTTCTAAGGGTGCTAAGAAAGAACAAGACGTCCATAGGATAGACAATTGCCGATATCAAGGGTATAAGCCCTGCCGTTTGTATGCATAAGATCCGTTTGGAAGACGATGCAAAGCCTACAAGGGAAGTGCAACGTCGTTTGAACCCTCCCATGATGGAAGTTGTGAAAAAGGATATACTCAAGCTTTTGGAAGTGGGTGTTATCTACCCCATATCCGATAGCAAGTGGGTGAGCCCGGTACAAGTTGTACCAAAGAAATCAGGTGTGACGGTGGTGGAGAATGATAAGAACGAACTTGTCCCAACTTGTGTGCAAACCGGTTGGAGGGTTTGTATAGATTATAGAAAATTGAATGCCACCACTAGAAAAGATCACTTTCCATTACCTTTTATTGATCAAATGCTTGAACGTCTAGCTGGACACTCTTATTATTTCTTTCTTGATTGCTATTCAGGTTATAATCAGATTGTGATAGCACCGGAGGATCAAGATAAAACCACTTTCACTTGTCCTTTTAGTACTTTTGCTTATAGAAGGATGCCTTTTGGCTTATGCAATGCTCCAGCTACCTTTAAAAGGTGTATGGTAAGTATCTTTTCAGAATATGTTGAAAACATAATCGAAGTGTTCATGGACGACTTCAGTGTCTTTGGTGATTCATTTGACCTTTGCTTGAACAATTTGTCATTAATCCTTGAACGATGTGTTAAAACAAATCTTGTTCTTAATTGGGAGAAGTGCCATTTCATGGTAACTCATGGCATAGTTTTAGGCCATATAATATCTTATAAAGTCTTGGAAGTTGATAAATCTAAGATAAACCTTATTCGTGCTCTAACCCCTCCCACTACGGTGAGGGAGATACGTTCTTTCCTTGGTCATGCAGGTTTTTATCGTAGATTCATCAAGGATTTTTCCAAGATAGCATCACCACTCTGCAACTTATTGCAAAAAGATATGGTTTTTAACTTTGATGAAAAGTGTGTGGAAGCATTCAATCGTTTGAAAGAACTTTTGATTTCAGCCCCTATCATTAAACCACCGGATTGGAGCAAGCCTTTTGAGCTCATGTGTGATGCAAGTGACAATGCGGTTGGTGCGGTGCTTGGGCAGCTGATAGGTGTCTAAAACACCGTATTATTTATCTATTGTTTATGCTTTCTCTGCTAGTTTTCTTGTAAATTATGTATCTTATGTTTTGTTTTTGAGTATTTAGGTAATTTGGAGTCATTTGAATCAAAAGAAGAAGAAACGGGGCAAAAGGTGCAAAAGCGTTGGAGGCGGATTGTGTCTTACTATTTGCTTTTATTTCTTCATCTCTGTCTGAAAAGTATGTCATCTTTAGTGATGCGATTTCTGTCTGAAAGGCATGACAACTTTAGTGATGAATAGAAATTGAAGAGATGAAGTGGGTTTGAGAAGTAGGAGGAAGCTTCTGCTGGTGGAGGAACTGGACAGAAGGAAAAGAGCATTCATTCGGAGCAAGGAGGGCGAAAGCGTTCAACCACGTGTGCTATGTGGAGTCAAATCAACGATAGGGGGTCGTTGTTTTACTTTAAAAGTTAATGGGATGTCAGTGGTTGGCCCTTATCCTATTCAGGGGTGTCTATAGTTATTCTCGGTGTTCACCCCTTATCTACTCCAACAAGGTGGTTGTATCCCCTCTCAATTCCGACAGCAAACCTAAAAATTGAGAGAAATTTCTTCTTCTTATCATTACCTTTATTTCTGAACCCATGGCGGCATTTGTCCGAGAGTTAGACACGGAGATTACTAGAAAGAGTGATAAGGAGACGAATCAGAGCCCTATGTGAGAGAGATGAGAGCAGATTTCATGTGGATGGTGATTGAAAAATCATGGTTTTGGTAATGGAAGCTAGGGTTTGTGTGGATGTTGTTTATGTGGAGGATTCGAATGAAGAAATCCCGATTATTTGTTGAAATTGGGTTCGATTTCTTAGAGTTTAAGATGGAATGGAAGATGGGTTCGATTCGTGAAACAATTTGGTGTATCTGGAATGAACATTCAGAAGATTATGGTTTGTTGCTGATGATGATGGGATTCACAGGATTTGACGAAGGTGGTCTGAGTTTGGTTTAGATAGTTGCTGTGTTGGTGATTGGAGTGATTGAGTAGCTGAATCAATGGAACTGATGGTAATTTGTGGCAGTGGAAAGGTGGTGCTAAGCTAATGGTGCAACTGAGAGAATAATTCAAAGATGGGTCTGCTCTTGAATTCAGGAAATTGAAGCTACAATGGACTCAAGGTCAGGGTGAATGAATGTGATGTGTATGTGGTTGGCATTACAGGGGTGGTGGTGCACCAGTGAGCAGCTGTTGGTGATGGATTTCTCTAAGATTTCTGGTCAAGTTCAGTGATGGGTGAAGCTTTAAACTGGTGTATGTTGTTGGTGGAAGAAATGGTGGTGAGATGTTGATTTGAGCTCAAGAGGAGAATGACAGTTGAATTGGTGGAACAGTGAGGAGTTTCATGGGCTGAGTTGCAGATCTCTTGTTACATGGGGTTCTAAGCAATGAGCTGCAAGTGATGGCATTTGAGGGTAGTATGAGGCAGAAGATTGAAGTCAAGGTTACAGGTGTGAAGGTGCAGCTATGTTTAAACTAGTTTTGCAGGTTATGGAGCAGTGATGAATGTGCAGCTGTAGCAGCAGGAACCGTAATGGCTAGGATGGATGGAATGGTGAAATTCAAGGAAGGCTTGAACTGAGAAGAACATTGGGAGATGGAATTGCTGCCAGGGATGTGTAATTAAGATAAATGGCGCAGTAACTAGTTCAATGAGGTATCGCAGTAACTGGTGGTTGAACTGCTGTTGGATAGCTTGGTGTTTTAAAACCAGGAAAAGAGAAGAAGACATTGGGATCGAGATGTAACAGATGGCTGATAGTATTTGATAATGGTGAATGGCAGGAGGTTGTGCTAATGAACAAGAAGTTGAGATGGTAGAGTTCTGAAGTGCTGCAATAGAAGTTGCAGTTTGTGGGAACAATGAAGGGCCAACATGACTGGCAGTGTAGCAGTGGAGCTCAATGGATGGCGCAGCAGAAGCTTGGGCTTTCAATGGCCTTGGCACATTGGTTAGTCAGACTCTTGACTCAGCTGGGTTACTTTGACTCAGCCTGTGACTCAGCCTCTGACTCACTAACGTCTTTAGTGACTGTTAACTTGACGCCAGTTTAACGGTTGACTGTTATGTTTGACCGGTGACCGGCCGGATTTAGCCGGTCACTTGAGATGTTTTTCCGGCGCGGGATTCCGGTGAATTTCCGGCCAAAAACCCAGTTTTTCGTCGAGCGTTTTTGGGACAAATTTTTTACATGGGTTTCTCTCGCACGTGGGCTTGGTGGATTTCCAACTAATAGACTTTGAAGACAAAACCTATTTTTGGAAGGAGAAAAAGCTATAAAAAGGAAGTTTTCTACACAATTTGGAAGATAACATTTTATTCTATTCTTGGAGATTTTGCAGAGAACTACTTCTAGGGTTTGCTTTCTTTTACGTTTCATCTTATTTCTTTGAATATTATGATGATGAACTCCATGAATATGAGTAGCTAAATACAATAATTGGTTATGGGATAAAAAGTTGATTTCTTCAAGCATGTTATTTGATTCTATGAATTAGTTTTGTCTCAATTTTATCGTTTATGATTCATCGTTTATATTATCATATGATTTGAATGCTAGTTTGGTTGAGTGCGGAATCAATTGGATTTGTTTTCATCTCTAAAGCTATATTAGGGTTTTCAATACGTAAAAGTTGTTATCTCTGATTTTTAGTAGCATCTTGTGGTTAATACTTGTAGTGATACATCTTTTTAATCGCATATGAATCATAACCTTTGTTAAAACGAATTAGTGCTTTTACACGTTTGTTTGCATCGATTAGTCTTATTTCATAGAACTTATTGCTCTTAGGGAGTTAAATCTAATTGTGCTTTTACACTTTAGGTTGCTTTTTAAGAAGATTTCACAATAGCATCTTTTAATGTTGTTTGTGATAAAATCAGGAAATAAACGGGATACTCTTGCGATCAAGATATCCTAGGACTTTTGATAATTGAGAGATTAAATACCAATTCTAATCATAGATGAAAAATACATGTTTATGAATGATACTATCCCTTAACCAATATCTCCTCCTTATTGATTATTCCAACTATTTACTTTGCTTTATTTAGTATTATTACTTAGATAAAAACAAAAACACACCTTGGGTTATTTGGTTACTTAAGAATCTGAAAATTGCATAACAACAATCGCCTATTTGTGGATACGAACTCTTTCTTATCGAATACTATATTCATAATTAGTAAAGTGAGGAAGTGAACTATTTTTGACGCATACGACACGCATTAAATTTTGGCGCCGTTGTCGGGGAGGCATTCGGCTTGTTATCTAGTTTTTAGTTTCTTTTTATTATTTTTCTGCTTGCATACTTGTGTTTCGTTTCTTGTCTTGTTTCTCACTTGTTTGCGAGAATTGTTTTTCAGGTACCTAATCTCTGGCTTCTAAAGATTGGAATTATCCAAGGTGCGGGATAGCTACTCGAAAAGGCACAATACTCCAACCAAGGCAAGGCACGACGGAAGAACACAACTTGGAAGTAGAACACGAAGCACTTCAGCAAGAAGGAGAGGAAGTAGAACACGATATTCCTTTTGAAGAAGAAGGAGAAGGAGAAGAAGCAATGGGTGACCCTGCAAATCGTTCACTTAAAGACTTAGCTTCTCACAAGCTGGATATACAACAGGGTTGCATTCAAACCGACTCCACTTTTGAAATCAAGCCGGGACTTCTTAGAGAATTACCAAAGTTCCATGGTTTGGTGAATGAAGATCCAAACAAGCATCTTATGGATTTCCACACCATTGTCATGGCTATGCTCCCAGCAAATATGGAGGTGGATGGTGCTATGTTGAAGGTTTTTCGATTCTCATTGGAAGGTAATTCTAAGGATTAGTTATACTACTTGCCTTCCGGGAGTGTTACAACTTGGAATGGGCTCAAGAAACTCTTTTTAGAGAGATATTTTCCTGCATCTAAGGCTACTCAAATTCGCAAGGAGATTTGCGGAATAAAGCAAAATATCGGAGAATCGTTATATGATTGTTGGGAACGATACAATATGTTGGTGGCAAGCTGTCCTCATCACCAATTTAGTGACGCCATGATCATCCAATACTTCTATGAAGGACTCCAATCAAGTGATATGAATCTTATCGACGCAGCGGGTGGTGGTGCACTAGTGAGCAAGACGGTGGCACAAGCTAGAGAGTTGATTGAAAACATGGCAGCAAACTCTCAACAATTCTTGAGTCGTGGTTCGGAAGTGCTTCTTCGGAGAGTCAATGAAGTGAGCGAGGTGGAGGAACTTCGTCAACAAATGGGAAACATCACAGCAATGCTACAACAAGTTTTAGCCGCGGTGATACTAAATTCTCATGGGTATGAAGACGTCAATGAGCAAGCTAATGCGGTTTCTCCAAATCAGCCAAGACGGTATGATCCTTATTCCAATACTTACAATCCGGGATGGAGAGATCACCCCAATTTTAGCTATGCGAACAAGCAAGGAGTGGTTCAACAACCTACTTTCAACAATTCGGGTGGATTTCAACCTCAACAACAACAATTCCAGCCGCGTCAACAATTTCAACAATCTCAATTTCAACAACAACAACCTCAAAATCAGGGGTCAAGTATGGAAGAGTTGATGAAATCTTTTATGCAAAGAACGGAGAGCACAATGAAAGAGTTGCAAACCCAAGTTGGTTCTATGGCTCTTGAGATGAACCAAATGAAGGAACAAAATAGTGGGAAACTCCCTTCTCAACCTATTAACCCAAAAGAGGGTGTCAATGCGATTACGTTGAGAAGTGGTACACAACTTGTGCAACCCGAAGTTGCTTTGATTCAAAGGCAGGTGGAAACACCAAAGGAACCTGTTTTGGAGGAGAAGAATGAGGATTCTCCCCAAACTTCTGAGGTACCTATTCCTAACTCTAAAACTCCTATTCCTACTTATGTTCCTCCTTTACCTTTTCCTCGTAGATTTGAAAATTCTAAGAAGGAGGCACTAGAAAAGGAGATTTTAGACGTTCTTAAGAAGATTCATGTGAACATACCACTCATTGATGCTATAAAGCAAGTTCCAAAGTATGCAAAAGTGTTGCAGGACTTGTGTACCAATAAGCAAAGGCTCAAAGGTAATGAAGTGCTTAGTGTGGGGGAGAATGCTTCGGCAATCTTACAACACAAACTCCCACTGAAATGCAAAGACCCGGGCAGCTTTGACATCCCCGTCACAATTGGTACCACTACATTTAACAAAGCAATGTTATACTTAGGTGCATCCGTTAATATTATGCCTGCATCTATGTATAAGTCACTTGATTTAGGTCCTCTCAAAAAGTCTAAAATTGTGTTGCCATTAGCCGATCGTTCTAATGTTTACCCAATGGGTATTGTTGAGGATGTTCTTGTGTAGGTTAATCAACTAGTATTTCCAGTAGATTTTTGTGTCTTTGAGATGGATGAAGGTTCACCGGACTCGTCTCTTCCATTGCTACTTGGGCGTCCCTTCATGAAAATGGCGAAGACCATTATTAATGTGGATAAGGGAACGCTAACAATGGAGTTTGATGGAGAAGTAATACGTTTCAACATTTTCGAAACGATGAGATATCCTAGTGATGTCCACTCTTGCTTCTCCGTTGATGTTATGGATACATTGGCACAACAAATGTTTGAATTGAATGGTGAAGATGCTTTGAAAACCGTTCTAACTACATCCATTGATAATGGTGTAGAATGTGGTAATGAGGTCAAAGAAGCCCTTGGTGATCTCAACTCACTACAAGGATGTCTGGAAACTCATAATATCTCTTTTATTTCTTTACAATGCAGTGATGAAAAACTTTTACCCTCTATTGTTAAATCTCCAAAGTTAGAATTGAAACCTCTTCCTAGTCACTTAAAGTACTTGTACTTGGGTGACAATGAAGAGTTACCTGTGATTTTTTCTAACGAGCTTAGTGAATTACAGGAGCAAAAACTTCTAAGGGTGCTAAGGAAGCACAAGACGTCCATAAGATGGACAATTGCCGATATCAAGGGTATAAGCCCTTCCGTTTGTATGCATAAGATTCGTTTGGAGGACGATGCAAAGCCTACGAGGGAAGCGCAACGTCGTTTGAACCCCACTATGATGGAAGTTGTGAAAAAGGAGATACTCAAGCTTTTGGAAGTGTGTGTTATCTACCCCATATCCGATAGCAAGTGGGTGATCCCGGTACAAGTTGTACCAAAGAAATCAGGTGTGACCGTGGTGGAGAATGATGAGAATGAACTTGAACCAACTCATATGCAAACCGGTTGGAGGGTTTGTATTGATTATAGGAAATTGAATGCCACTACTAGAAAAGATCACTTTCCATTACCTTTTATTGATCAAATGCTTGAACGTCTAGCTGGACACTCTTATTATTGCTTTCTTGATGGCTATTCAGGTTATAATCAGATTGTGATAGCACCGGAGGATCAAGAGAAAACCACTTTCACTTGTCCTTTTGGTACTTTTGCTTATAGAAGGATGCCTTTTGGCTTGTGCAATGCTCCAACTACTTTTCAAAGGTGTATGGTAAGTATATTTTCAGAATATGTTGAAAACATAATCGAAGTGTTCATGGACGACTTTAGTGTCTTTGGTGATTCATTTGACCTTTGTTTGAACAATTTGTCACTAATACTTGAACGATGTGTTGAAACAAATCTTGTGCTTAATTGGGAGAAGTGCCATTTCATGGTAACTCATGGCATAGTTTTAGGCCATATAGTATCTTCTAAAGTCTTGGAAGTTGATAAATCTAAGATAGACCTTATTCGTTCTCTAACCCCTCCCACTACGGTGAGGGAGATACGCTCTTTCCTTGGTCATGCAGGTTTTTATCGTAGATTCATCAAGGATTTTTCCAAGATAGCATCACCACTTTGTACCTTATTGCAAAAAGATGTGGTTTTTAACTTTGATGAGAAGTGTGTGGCGGCATTCAATCGTTTGAAAGAACTTTTGATTTCAGCCCCTATCATTAAACCACCGGATTGGAGCAAGCCTTTTGAGATCATGTGTGATGCAAGTGACTATGCGGTTGGTGCGGTGCTTGGGCAGCATGTGGGGAAGATACCTCATGCTATTTATTATGCTTCTAGAACGTTAAATGAAGCCCAACAAAACTACACTACCACTGAAAAAGAGTTATTAGCTATTGTTTTTGCTTTGGAAAAGTTTCGCTCTTATCTAATTGGTACAAAAGTTGTTGTCTTTTCAGATCATGCAGCACTTAGGTACTTGCTTACAAAGAAAGAGGCGAAACCGAGGCTCATACGATGGATTTTACTCTTGCAAGAGTTTGATATTGAAATCAAGGACAAGAAAGGAATTGAGAACACCGTTGCGGATCATTTGAGCCGTCTTGCTGTGGACAAGAAAGCTATCCCGTTGCGTGAAAGTTTCCCGGATGAACAACTATTCTCAATTGCATTTGGAGAACCATGGTATGCGGATATTGTGAACTACTTGGTCACTAAAGAAATCCCAAAGAACTTGTCTCGTGCTGAGAGGGACAAACTTAAGAGGTTAGGGAACCAATATATATGGGATGATCCATACTTATGGAAGCATGAAAGCGACCAAGTAATAAGAAGGTGCGTTCCCGACTCTGAATTTAACTCTATCTTGTCTTTTTGTCATTCCTATGCTTGCGGAGGACATTTTGGAGTAAAAGAACAACTCACAAGGTACTTGAAAGTGGTTTTTATTGGCCAACTTTATTTAAGGATGCACACATATTTTGCACAACTTGTGATAGGTTCCAAAGAACAGGCAATCTAGGTGCTCGAAATCAAATGCCACAAACGTTTATTCAATTTATTGAAGTTTTTGATGTATGGGGTATTGATTTTATGGGTCCTTTTGTCAACTCCCATGGGAATTTTTATATCTTACTTGCTATTGATTATGTCTCGAAATGGGTGGAAGCTAAGGCCACCCCAACTAATGATTCTAAAGTGGTTTCAGATTTTGTGCAAGCTAACATTTTTGCAAGGTTTGGAATTCCAAGAGCCATAATTAGCGATGGGGGTTCTCACTTCAAAAACAAGTTCTTACAAGGATTGTTGAAGAAGTACAATGTGTCGCACAAGATTGCAACACCTTATCATCCCCAAACTAATGGACAAGCCGAGGTGTCGAACCGAGAGGTGAAATCCATACTAGAGAAGACGGTGAATCCAACAAGGAAAGATTGGAGCATGCGACTTAATGATGCTTTGTGGGCTTATAGAACCGCATACAAAACACCTATTGGGATGTCTCCTTTTAGGATTGTGTACGGTAAGCCTTGTCACTTACCCGTTGAGATTGAACATAAAGCGTTTTGGGAGATTAAGCAATGCAATATGGAGATGGATGTGGCTGGAAAGCAAAGGAAGTTGCAACTCCAAGAGCTAGAAGAGTTACGCAATGATGAATTTGAAAGCTCGCGCATTTACAAGGAGAAAACTAAGGCATTTCATGATTCTATGATTTCTAGAAAACAATTTTGTGTTGGACAGAAAGTGCTTTTGTTTAATTCTCGTTTGCAATTATTTCCTGGTAAACTAAGGTCACGTTGGATCGGACCTTTTATTGTTACTAATGTGTTTCCTCATGGTGCAGTAGAAATTCGTAGCATAGCTACAGGAAAGGAGTTTAAAGTGAATGGACACCGACTGAAACCATATTATGAGAACTTTACTTCCGATGTTGTGGAAGGTGTGAACTTTGTGGAGGCATTCTCTCTGGAGGAGTCTTAGTGAACAAGGAGAATGTCGGGCTGACGACTTTAAATCAAGCTCTAAGTGGTATGCAACCCACCGATTTTGTATCTTTACCCTTATCTTTTTATTTTATGCATTTGCTTTTATCTTTATTTTTCTTGTTTTTGCATATCATTTGCGGAATTTCCCACCTTGAACTTTCTTTGGACGATTCAATTTTACATTGAGGACAATGTAAAGTTTAAGTGTGGGGGAGCATTTATATGTTTGTATAGTTTGTTTTAGTGTGTTTTATGCCTTTTTTTTAAAAAAAAATCAGAAAAATCAGAAAAATAGAAAAAACCAAGAAAAATTTGTGCTTTTTGAACTCCAAAATCTAGAACTTGTGCCTTTAGGATGAAAACATTAGTGGATGGAACCATTTTGATTGCAGGAGTTGAGGAACCGATTAACTAAAAGGGACGAACATAGCCCAGAAATCATAAATACCATGATAGTTGTTACCATATCTCGGAATATCACCATATCACGTTCTATTTTTATTTTTCCATATTTATCTATTGTTCTCTAAGTGCTTTAGTGGGTCACTAAACATCGACGTGTTATTACTGCTAGGATGAAATAGAGTGATTGAGTTACTAGAAAAATAAAAAAAAAGAAGAAAAAAAGAGACCGACCAATTAGACCAAACGGAATAAAATGACACTTGGGAATAACAGTATGTGTGAAATGTAGTCCATGTCTCTGTCGCCTAAACAAGCGTGGAATGCAGGATCCAAGGCAACTATCATGTACTTGCTGACAAGAATCATGCGCTTGGATCCAGTTTGATCCAATCATGTTGTCTAGAACAAAATTTTTAAAAAAAAAGTAAAAAAAAAAAGTGAAAAAGAAAAGAAAAAGAAAGGAAAGCATTATATTGGTTGAATAAAGTCACTCCTGGTTCCCTTGTATATGCTAGTGAGTTGACGTAGAATTCATACCAAGTATCTCAATCCAATAGGAATAGGTTCATCTTGGCAGTGACCTTCAGACAGATATGGGAAACATCGATCACTTGTGAACATTCGCCAACTTCTACATCTATATCCATCTTCTTTATCTTTTCATTGTGATTGTGGTTTGTTAGTTTTCGAGTATTGTGGCTTGTTCGACTATCTAATTAAAGCTTTATTTACTAATATATGAATTGAATTTGTGCAAGGTACCTCCTCCTGTAGTCACTTTGGATTCGTTTATTGATTTGTCACAAATAGACGGAGTTGGAAATATAGGTTTTGTAGGCAGACCTCTTGTAAACCTTCACGAGACTAAAACTCGTCCACTAGGGACACCTAGGGGTTTAAAGTCTTGTTATTTATGATTAAAGTGACCGTAGCCTCGAAGAGACGGATTTTTATGTATTCTTTATAATTATTTTGTTTGATTTGCTAGAGGACTAGCAAAGTCTAAGTGTGGGGGAATCTGATAGGTGTCTAAAACACCGTATTATTTATCTATTGTTTATGCTTTCTCTGCTAGTTTTCTTGTAAATTATGTATCTTATGTTTTGTTTTTGAGTATTTAGGTACTTTGGAGTCATTTGAATCAAAAGAAGAAGAAACGGGGCAAAAGGTGCAAAAGCGTTGGAGGCGGATTGTGTCTTACTATTTGCTTTTATTTCTTCATCTCTGTCTGAAAAGTATGCCAACTTTAGTGATGCGATTTCTGTCTGAAAGGCATGACAACTTTAGTGATGAATAGAAATTGAAGAGATGAAGTGGGCTTGAGAAGTAGGAGGAAGCTGCTGCTGGTGGAGGAACTCGACAGAAGGAAAAGAGCATTCATTTGGAGCAAGGAGGGCGAAAGCGTTCAACCGCGTGTGCTATGTGGAGTCAAATCAACGATAGGGGGTCGCTGTTTTACTTCAAAAGTTAATGGGATGTTAGTGGTTGGCCCTTATCCTATTCAGGGGTGTCTATAGTTATTTTCGGTGTTCACCCCTTATCTACTCCAACAAGGTGGTTGTATCCCCTCTCAATTCCGACAGCAAAACTAAAAATTGAGAGAAATTTCTTCTTCTTATCATTACCTTTATTTTTGAACCCATGGCGGCATTTGTCCGAGAGTTAGACACAAAGAGAACTAGAAAGAGTGATAGGGAGACGAATCAGAGCCCTATGTGAGAGATATGAGAGAATATTTCATGTGGCTGGTGATTGAAAAATCATGGTTTTGGTAATGGAATCTAGGGTTTGTGTGGATGTTGTTTCTGTGGAGGATTCGAATGAAGAAATCCCGATTATTTGTTGAAATTGGGTTCGATTTCTTAGAGTTTAAGATGGAATGGAAGATGGGTTCGATTCGTGAAACAATTTGGTGTATCTGGAATGAATATTCAGAAGATTATGGTTTGTTGCTGATGATGATGGGATTCACAGGATTTGACGAAGGTGGTCTGAGTTTGGTTTAGATGGTTGCTGTGTTGGTGATTGGAGTGATTGAGTAGCTGAATCAATGGAACTGATGGTAATTTGTGGCAGTGGAAAGGTGGTGCTAAGCTAATGGTGCAACTGAGAGAAGAATTTAAAGATGGGTCTGCTCTTGAATTCAGGAAATTGAAGCTGCAATGGACTCAAGGTCAGGGTGAATGAATGTGCTGTGTATGTGGTTGGCATTACAAGGGTGGTGGTGCACCAGTGAGCAGCTGTTGGTGATGGATTTCTCTAATATTTCTGGTCAAGTTCAGTGATGGGTGAAGCTTTAAACTGGTGTATGTTTTTGGTGGAAGAAATGGTGGTGAGATGTTGATTTGAGCTCAAGAGGAGAATGACAGTTGAATTGGTGGAACAGTGAGGAGTTTCATGGGCTGAGTTGCAGGATGCTGCTGTTACATGGGGTTCTAAGCAATGATCTGCAAGTGATGGCATTTGAGGGTAGTATGAGGCAGAGAAGATTGAAGCTGGGTTACAGGGTGTGAAGGTGCAGCTATGTTTAAACTAGTTTTGCAGGTTATGGAGCAGTGAATGTGCAGTTGTAGCAGGGAACTGTAATGGCTAGGATGGATGGAATGGTGAAATTCAAGGGAAGGCTTGAACTGAGAAGAACATTGGGAGATGGAATTGCTGCCAGGGATGTGTAATTAAGATAAATGGCGCAGTAACTAGTTCAATGAGGTATCGCAGTAACTGGTGGTTGAACTGCTGTTGGATAGCTTGGTGTTTTAAAACCAGGAAAAGAGAAGAAGACATTGGGATCGAGATGTAAAAAATGGCTGATAGTATTTGATAATGGTGAATGGAAGGAGGTTGTGCTAATGAACAAGAAGTTGAGATGGTAGAGTTCTGAAGTGCTGCAATAGAATTTGCAGTTTGTGGGAACAATGAAGGGCCAACATGACTGGCAGTGTAGCAGTGGAGCTCAATGGATGGCGCAGCAGAAGCTTGGGCTTGCAATGGCCTTGGCACATTGGTTAGTCAGACTCTTGACTCAGCTGGGTTACTTTGACTCATCATATGACTCACTAACGCCGTTAGTGACTGTTGACTTGACGCCAGTTTAACGGTTGAATGTTATGTTTGACTGGTGACCGGCCGGACTTAGCCGGTCACCTGAGATGTTTTTCTGGCGCGGGATTCCGGCCAAAAACCCAGTTTTCCGGCGAGCTTTTTTGGGACAGATTTTCTACATGGGTTTCTCTCGCACGTGGGCTTGGTGGATTTCCAACTAATAGACTTTGAAGACAAAACCTATTTTTGGAAGGAGAAAAAGCTATAAAAAGGAAGTTTTCTACACAATTTGGAAGATAACGTTTTATTCTATTCTTGGAGCTTTTGCAGAGAACTACTTCTAGGGTTTGCTTTCTTTTACGTTTCATCTTATTTCTTTGAATATTATGATGATGAACTCCATGAATATGAGTAACTAAATACAATAATTGGTTATGGGATAAAAAGTTGATTTCTTCAAGCATGTTATTTGATTCTATGAATTAGTTTTGTCTCAATTTTATCGTTTATGATTCATCATTTATATTATCATATGATTTGAATGCTAGTTTGGTTGAGTCCGGAATCAATTGGATTTGTTTTCATATCTAAAGCTATATTAGGGTTTTCAATACGTAAAAGTTGTTATCTCTGATTTTTAGTAGCATCTTGTGGTTAATACTTGTAGTGATACATCTTTTTAATCGCATATGAATCATAACCTTTGTTAAAATGAATTAGTGCTTTTACACGTTTGTTTGCATCGATTAGTCTTATTTCATAGAACTTATTGCTCTTAGGGAGTTAAATCTAATTGTGCTTTTACACTTTAGGTTGCTTTTTAAGAAGATTTCACAATAGCATCTTTTAATGTTGTTTGTGATAAAATCAGGAAATAAACGGGATACTCTTGCGATCAAGATATCCTAGGACTTTTGATAATTGAGAGATTAAATACCAATTCTAATCATAGATGAAAAATACATGTTTATGAATGATACTATCCCTTAACCAATATCTTCTCCTTATTAATTATTCCAACTATTTACTTTGCTTTATTTAGTATTATTACTTAGATAAAAACAAAAACACACCTTGGGTTATTTGGTTACTTAAGAATCTGAAAATTGCATAACAACAATCGCCTCTCTGTGGATACGAACTCTTTCTTATCGAATACTATATTCATAATTAGTAAAGTGAGGAAGTGAATTATTTTTGATGCATACGAAACGCATTAGCAGCGTGTGGGGAAGATACATCATGCCATTTATTATGCTTCTAGAACGTTAAATGAAGCCCAACAAAACTACACTACCACTGAAAAAGAGTTATTAGCTATTGTTTTTGCTTTGGAAAAGTTTCGCTCTTATCTAATTGGTACAAAAGTTGTTGTTTTTTCTGATCATGCAGCACTTAGGTACTTGCTTACAAAGAAAGATGCGAAACCGAGGCTCATACGATGGATTTTACTCTTGCAAGAGTTTGATATTGAAATCAAAGACAAGAAAGGAATCGAGAACACCGTTGCAGATCACTTGAGCCGTCTTGCTGTGGAGAAGTAAGTTATCCCGTTGTGTGAAAGTTTCTCGGATGAGCAACTATTCTCAATTGATTTTGGAGAACCATGGTACGCTGATATTGTTAATTACTTAGTGTCTAAACAAATCCCAAAGAACTTGTCTCGTGCTGAGAGGGACAAACTTAAGAAGCTAGGAAACCAATACATATGGGATGATCCATACTTATGGAAACATTGTAGTGACCAAGTAATACGAAGGTGCGTTCCCGAATCCGAATTTAACTCTATCTTGTCTTTTTGCCACTCTTATGCATGTGGAGGACACTTTGGGAGCAAAAGAACCGCTCTCAAGGTATTAGAATGTGGTTTCTATTGGCCGACTTTGTTTAAGGATGCACATGCATTTTGTATAACATGTGATATGTGCCAAAGAACAGGCAATCTAGGTGCCCGAAATCAAATGCCACAAACTATTATTCAATTTGTTGAAGTCTTTGATGTATGGGGAATTGATTTTATGGGCCCTTTTGTCAATTCTAATGGGAATTATTATATCTTGTTTACTGTTGATTATGTCTCGAAATGGGTGGAATCTAAAGCCACCCCAACTAATGATTCTAAAGTTGTTTCAGATTTTG
Source organism: Papaver bracteatum (assembly GCA_023529315.1). NCBI lineage: Eukaryota > Viridiplantae > Streptophyta > Magnoliopsida > Ranunculales > Papaveraceae > Papaver > Papaver bracteatum. The sequence goes on along the minus strand of JAJJWX010000447.1, from coordinate 1,896,156 downwards.
TGCAAGCAAATAATTTTGCAAGGTTTGGAATTCCAAAGGCTATAATTAGAGATGGAGGTTCACACTTCAAAAATAGGTTCTTGCAAGGCTTGTTAAGGAAGTACAATATGTCGCATAGGATTGCCACACCATACCATCCACAAACAAATGGACAAGCCGAGGTTTCCAACCGAGAGGTGAAATCCATTCTCGAGAAGACGGTGAATCCAACAAGGAAAGATTGAAGTTTGAGACTCAATGATTCTTTGTGGGTGTATAGAACCACATACAACATACTTATTGGGATGTCTCCCTTTAGGCTTGTTTACGATAAATCTTGTTACTTACCTGTTGAAATTGAGCATAAGGAATTTTGGGCTATTAAGCAATGCAATATGGAGTTGGATGGTGCTGAAAAGCAAAGGAAGTTGCAACTCCAAGAGTTAGAAGAGATTCGCAATGATGCATTTGAAAGCTCAAGGATTTACAAGGAAAAGACGAAACCATTTCATGATAATATGATTACAAAGAAACAATTTTGCATTGGGAAGAAAGTGCTTTTGTTTAATTCTCGCTTGCAATTATTTCGGGTAAATTAAGGTCACGTTGGATTGGACCTTTTATTGTAACTAATGTGTTTCTCATGGTGTAGTTGAAATTCGTAGTTTAGCTACAGGAAATTAACTTAAAGTGAATGGGCACCGGTTGAAACCATATTATGAGAACTTCTCTTCGGATGTCGTGGAAGGAGTGAACCTTGTGGAAGTGCTCCCTATGGAGTATTCTTAGTAAACAAGGAGAACGTCGGGCTGACGAATTTAAACCAAGCGCTAAGTGGGAGGCAACCCACCGGTTTTGTATCTTTACCTTTATATTTTTATTCTTTATGCATTTTATCTTTATTTTCTTGTTTTTTCATATCATTTGCGGAATTTCCCACCTTGAACTTTCTTTGGACGATTCAATTTTACATTGAGGATAATGTTGTTTAAGTGTGGGGGAGCATTTATATGTTTGTATAGTTGTTTTAGTTTGTTTTATGCCTTTAGTATTAAAAAATAATAATAATAATAATCAGAAAAATAGAAAACCAAGAAAAAAATTTTGTGCTTTTTGAACTCCGAAATCTAGAAACTTGTGCCTTTAGGATGACACCATTAGTGGATGGAACCATTTTGATTGCAGGAGTTGAGGAACCAATTAACTAAAAGGGATGAACATAGCTCATAAATCACAAATAACATGATAGTTGTTACCATATCTCGGAATATCACCATATCGCATTCTATTTTTACTTTTCCATATTTATCTATTATTTTCTAAGTGCTTTGGTGGGTCACTAAACATCGACTTGTTATTACTACTAGGATGAAATAGAGTGATTGAGTTGCTAGGAAAAAAAAAAACAAACCAATTAGACTAAACGGAATAGAAAAGACACTTGGATAGCAGTATGTGTGAAAAGTTGTCCCTGTCTCCGTCGCCTAAACAAGCGTGGAATGCAGGATCCAAGGCAACTATCACATACTTGTTGACAAGAAGCATGCGCTTGGATCCAAAAGATTTAATCATGTTGTCTAAAAAAAAAGTATTATATTGGTTGAATAAAGTCACTCCTGGTTCCCTTGTATATGCCAGTGAGTTGACGTAGAATTCAAACCAGTAGCTCAATCCAATAGGATGCATAGGTTCATCTTGGCGGTGACCTTCAGACAGATATGGGATACATCGATCACTTGTGAACATTCGCCAACATCTACATCTATATCCATCTTCTTAATCTTTTCATTGTGATTGTGGTTTGTTAGTTTCCGAGTATTGTGGCTTGTTCAACTATCTAATTAGAGCTTTATTTACTTAAATATAAACTGAATTTGCGCAAGGTACCTCCTCCTATAGTCATTTTGGATTCGTTCATTGATTTGTCACAAATAGACGGAGTTGGAAATATAGGTTTTGTAGGCAGACCTCTTGTAAACCTTCACGAGACTAAAACTCGTCCACTAGGGACACCTAGGGGTTCAAAGGCTTGTTATTTATGCTTAGAGTAACCGTAGCCTCGACGAGACGGAGTTGTATGTATCTTTTAGAATTATTTTGTTTGATTTGCTCGAGGACTAGCAAAGTCTAAGTGTGGGAGAATTTGATAGGTATCTAAAACACCTTTCTATTTATCTATTGTTTATGCTTTTTCTGCTAGTTTTCTTGTAAATTATGTATCTTAGGTTTTGTTTTTGAGTATTTAGGTACTTTGGAGTCATTTGGAACAAAAGAAGAAGAAATAGGGAAAAAGCGTCATCTCAAGTGCAACTATGGTTGGAGGCGAATTATTTCTCATTATTTGCTTTTATTTCTTCATCTCTGTCTGAAAAGTATGTCGGCTTTAGTGATGCAAATTTCTATCTGAAAAGCATGACAACTTTAGTGATGACTCTCATTGAAGAGAAGAAGTAGATTTGAGAAGTAAGAGGCGGCTGTTGTTGGAGGAAGGCGAAAGAAAGCGTTCATTCGGAGCATAAAGGGGCAAAGCTGTCATTTTCGTGGAGAACACTGTCTGGAGCCCATCGGGTAACTCTAATTGGAGAAGTACTACACATACCAGCTGCGTTTAAGGGGTTGCCCTTCAGGATAGCCCTTATCTAATAAGTGGGGTGGTCCTTGTCACTGGGGTGTAACCATCCACCCAGAACTATAACCTAAATCAAGTTTTCATTCTCTTTCTCAATCATTTCCATTTTATTTCATTACACCACCAGAAATCAAGAAGAAAGAAAATAAAACAGCGGCTGCTGTTTATGAAACTGAGAAGATTTGTTGCCCAGATAGAGATCGATTGGTGGGTTGAAGGTGAAGTAATTAGAGATTCAAATGGGTCTGTGATGGTAAAGTTAGGGTTTTGGACAAATAATGAGACAGTGAGTTTGATGGAGGTTGCTTACAGATCTGTTAATGGCTAGAATTCGAAATGTGGAAGAAGAATTGAAGACAGGGTTTCTGAAATTGGGGAATTAATGTTGTTGATGTTGGGAATTTCTGCAAAGAACAATGGAGGATGAATATGCTGTTATTGGTGGTGTTTGAAGAGAGGCTAAGAAGAAATTCGAGTCTGTCATTGGGCTAGGATGAATGGGTTTGTTGGTTCGATTTTAGGGAAGAGAGAATGAGCTATGGTTATATGGAGGATTTGGTGCTTTGAGATGGTTGAGGAGGTTCAAGGTGTAGGTGTTGGTTAATCTGAGTTGCTGCCACAACTGTTGTTGAGAATGGACCTGTGAAGTTTTTAACTAATGATGAACTGAAATTGCAAAATCATGGAGGTGGTGTTTGAGGGGTGTTGCTGGTACTGGTAATTGCATATGCAACAATGGTTTTGCTACAGGGACTAATGTTGGTTGGTGGTTGTCATGATTGGGTATTACAAGTGGTGGAAGCTAAGTGCAATGTGTGAAACTGCAGGTTTAGATGTATGTTAGCAGTTGGTGATGAATCTGATCTCTAAGATGGTTACAGTTGGGATTTGAATTGGATTTTGCAGGTGGACGAAATGGGTTTGCTGCTGCTACAAATACAGGGAGAGGACTTGTTGCTGCCGAGAGTTGTGTGGTCTGCTTCTGGGAGGTTGAGACAATGGTTGTGATATATTTTGCAGGTGGACTGTGAAGCATATGGCAGATGTGTAGTTGCATTTGCAGGTGGAGTCGAGGCTTTGCAAAAATGGGATGCACATGGAGCTAATGGTTTAGTGGTGGATGGCTGCAGTGTAGTCATGGTGGTTTTGGCTGACAAGATACAAGGCTGAATTGCAGGGGCTGAGATGCTCATGGAGCTGTGGATTTTCTCAAGATAGAGTTAGCTGTTGATTGTATGATAATGGCTTGCACTGTGGTGTTTTTGAAAAATGTTTGAAGCTTGGGACATGGCAGTAGTAATTTGAAATAAAGGGCAGTCCAGGCAAGTTAGGAAGGAAGCTGTGCAGGGTAGTCTGGTGAACGTGTGGCCATTGGTTTGGAATGTTGAATGGTGATGTTGTGCCGAGAATGATGGTAACAGAATGGTCTGAGGAAGCTGGTGAGATGTAGGTGCGAGTGATGACTGCAGCTGTGTGTGGTGTGGCCATTATGGCTGTTATGTTTGCATCGAGTTGGCCTGGAAAGATGGCCTAAGCTGTGGCCAGTTATCTTCTGATTCACTGAGTTAGACACTAACTCAGCTGACTCCACAGACCGTTAAATTGACCGTTAGTCAGCCGTCATTTTTGACGGTTAACTGTTAGTTTGACCAGTTATCGGCAACTGATTTCTGGTCACCTGAGATTCTCACCGGTGCCGGATTCCGTCAAAGTTCCGGCGGATAACCCAGTTTTCCGGCAATCATTTTTGGGTAGATTTTCTACATGGGTTTCTCACACACATGGGCTTGGTGGATTTTTTTCTAGTGACTTTGGCCTTTGAAGACCTAGTTTTGGAAAGAAGAAAAGCTACAAAAAGAGAAACTTCTACAACTTTCATATCACGTATTTTTCTACTGGGAGCATAGGAGAGAGCTGCAACTAGGGTTTGCTTTCGAATTTATTTTTCATCTTCTTTATTTGATTATTGATGATGATCTACTCCATTAATATGAGTAGCTAAATCTTATATTATTGGTTAAGGATGTAGTCCTATTTCTAAAACTTGTGCTTGAGTTATGTATTAGTTTTCTCTCTTTGTTTTCGTTCATATCTCTACTGTTTTTAATATCACATGATTGATGTATTGTGATAGGATTTTGGTGTTTGTTTAGTTAAGTGGCCAATTAATTGAACTTGCATCTTGCCCATAGCTATTTTAGGGTTTTTCATCAAGCGATAGCCCAAATACAAGTAGCATGATATGATTATAGTTTGTAGTGATACACTCTTATAATCATATGTAGAGTTTGACCATTGTACGAATTGTTATGCGCAATGTATGACAATTGCATTGATTAGCCTATTTCCAAAACTTAATGCTCCTGGGAATTGAACTTGATTAGCGCAAGGTGTTAGGTTATTCTTTAGGTAGAATTCACATACGCAACTCTAATGTGTGTGTTGATTAACTTGGGAAATTATTAGATTATCTTGCTCTCTTGATATTCTAGGCTTTTGATAATAAAAGAGATTAAATCATAATTCTAATCATATATGCAAGCACATGTTTAAGATTGAAGATGAATTCCTTGACCAATATTTGTCTCCCATTGATTATTTTCAACTATTTACTTTGCTTTTATTTTACTTTTATTTTACAAAAATAAATCAGAAATCCCCTTTGGGTTACTAAGAAACTAGAATTTGATAACAACAATCGCCTCTCTGTGGATACGAACTCTTCCTTACTTTATACTTCATTCATATTTTGTTGAGTAAGAAAGTGAATTATTTTTGACGCTTACGACAGCGATCATCCGGAAAGTGAAGGAGAAGACCGGTCGGTTCAGCCATGAGGTGCCATAAGGTTTTGTCTTCAGAGGAAAGAATATCATGCCTCTCCTATCGACTTTAAAATCTCTGTGAGTCCATTGCATCCATTTGATAAATGGATGCGATTCTTGATTAGCCAGGAATGTGTAAAAGCTAGTTTGACCAATGATAAACACAAAAGTGCTATACTTTATACCCATATTAATATTAGCTGGGACTCGATATTATGGCTAATATTACTGTTTTGAGCTATTTGTAGGAAATATGAGCGAATTCAGACAGTCGGACGATAAACAATTAAATTTGGAGTTATATTGGAGTTTGCTACTTACGGCCCCAAGAAAGGAAGAGTAATCTGGATATCACTTAATTTTCTTGTTCAAGTAGCTTAGTCCCACCTAATCAATTATGGCTAGAGAATGGAATAAAAAGAAGCAAAGAATTTCTTTTGTTTGCCAGACACGTAAAAGCCACTAGTGGGCTAAGGATGAGTGGAAGTGTCATTTGTCCCACCATATTTGCAATTATGGTTTGTTGTTCCAGCAGTGCATATCCATTTCGATCAGACCAAAGGAGACGTGTGTTTAATGGTTGTATCCAAGGTGTTAATGGGGTGATTTGTGTTATGAATATTGGTCCTAGACAAGAAGAAATTCGCAGCAGCAAAGCTAGCAGTTCTGGTAAACATGCAGACGTGAATGGAGAAGTAATAATGGTGCAATTTCGTGTCAACTGAAGATAAATTCTGAGTGGAGTTGTAGCTGGTGTTGTTTGTGATGGATTTACAGGGCTGCAGTGCACACGGTGGTGATTGAGAAATGAACTGAAGGGAAGATGCGAATGGAAATGAATCTTTGGTTAATGGGGGTTGTGAGGCAACTGTTACATTTCCTGAGATACAACAAAAAGGAGATTAAGGTCGACTGAAATGGTCATATTCAGTCTGGAATGGGAACTGGTGTTGCAATTCCAATGGTTCGAGCCGTGCATTCCCTGAAGGAAAGTTGGTTTCTGTCAATGGAGGTCTTGCATCGACGGATAGAAGAAGATGGGGGGGGGGGGTGCTCGGGCATGAAAGAAACCCAAGCTATGAATTTACTGCTGGTGTCTTGATTACCCACAATGGGATTTGTTTATAACTGATGTTATTGCAATTCTCCTTGGGTGGTCCGTTGTTCAGAGACTTATATAGACAAAAGATTGGAGGAAGGTGCTGTTGGATCAAGCTGCAGTTTCCCTGGAGATTTGAAGCCGAGACGACCAACAACACAGAAGCTGTAAATAAGAAAGGGAGATGTTTCCTTTGTTGGTTATTAATGGTGGTGATTTTCATGATGGAGTTTCGAAGCTGCTGTTGATATGGAGCAGAATTATCACCGGGATTAATGGAGCTGACTAATGGGAGATAAGGCGATGGCTGGTGATGACGTGACTGAGCTTCGCAGTGAACGAACGGACAGAGCTTGGTGATGTTTGGAGTTGAGAAGGGTCATAGAGATGGCAGTAAACATTCTTGCATGGGATAAAATTTCTGATGTGTACGACGAAGTGAGTTCTCAAGCTGGTGTTGATCATGATGGCTGTATAGAAGAGATGAAATTGGTTTAATGAATGGTGGTTGTCGATGGACAAAACAGTTGTTGCAGCGTGGAGCTACTGCCATCGCTTGGGTTGTTGAAAGAAGAATTGCAAGTCTTGGCTCGAACTGGTTGTTGTGCCCGAGATGCACATGGAGGTGATGAAGTTCAGTTGGTGGACCTAGTAATTGGTGTCGAAGTTGAAATCAGTAAGGAGTCAGAATTACATGGCCTGTGTTCGGACTGGGCATTAGTTTGTGTTGTGGAAACTGGTTGTAACTGGTGAAGGCATGCAGGATTCAAGATGGTTGTAAATGGAGCACAAATGGTTCTGTGATGTGCTACAGATTCTCTTGATACAATCAGCAACGTCAGTTCTTGCAGGGACTGAATAAGGGAAGTAATGATGTAGCCTGAGTTGAAGATGAACATAAATTAGTGTGACAACAAGCTTCTACGGTAGTTTTTGAACTGTGTTCGGTGATTAGCTGAGTTGGTTCTCCTGGGACTGAGATGAAGATGAACGTACACTAGACGAAGATGGGAATTGGTATATGGACTGTGGTACTGGCTCATATTTTGAAGTTGGGTCTGTAATTGGTTTGGGCCTGGCAGATTACTTGCCCTATCCTATTTGGTCTCTTCGCGATACATAAAGAGAAGGGAAGAGAGGCGACAAGAGGTAGAGGCCGGTTTTTGGGAGTTTTTGGTTTTGTTCTTCTCTGTTAGTGACAAACGGGGAGGGAGGCGGCTGGAGAGTCAGGGAGGAGGATGACGACGAGAGGCTACAAACGCAAAACTGTTTGCGTTTAAGTTTGTGTTCTTTCGTTTTCCTATTCCATTTCCATAAGCGAGTGAATCTTTAATATATTTATTTATGGCTTTTGAGAAAGCCATCTTTGGCTAAGCTTTTGTAACTAGGGTTTATGGTACAAACCACTTGGAGTATTGGCTATTTTGAATTGATTAATTGAGCAAAGACTATTATGATTTGAATAGACTAATTATTGATTATTGTTTATCGATTAATTGAAAACATGAGTTGTTGCTTCACCGGGTTCAAAACCTTATGTGCGTAATCGGTAGTTTTGAAATTATATTTGTCTCATTGTTTGATAGTCCATGCTTGGATTCATTTCTTTGATGGGTTATGCTTAGGATAGCCAAATAATATTTGTGAACTAAAATTCAGTTTCGTATTATTTTATTGCTATCGCAATTTGATGGTGCATGCTTTGGTTTAAATTTTTGATGTGTCATGCTTAGGGCGTCCCAGTGATATTTGCGATTCTAATAAATATAATAGGCTATGTCGATAGAACGAAAGATAAACATATTCTCATAATTATGTTTCATTTCAGTAACTGAATAGAAATAGTGGTGGATACTAAAAACCCTGGTTACTGATTCTCCCAGTGCATTTATATTTTTCGTTTAGTTTATTTTTTTTATGTTAATATTCTTATAAAAATTCAAAAACATTATTGTTGGTTACTCTTAGTTGAGATATTGATTACAGTATTTCCACCGCTCCTCGTGGGAACGACCCGTACTTGCCTCTGTCTGCATTGTAGACACCGTGTGATTGCGGTTTATATTATATAGGCATCTCCGGATCCTATCAACCAAGGCGCAGATCATTGATGCTGTCGTGGCTTCCGCAGTGCTTCAAATTAGGAAAGATATTCCAGGCTTGGTTGCTTTTATTTCCAGATGGTGTCCGGACACCCATATGGCCATATGCAGGTGGGGTGAAATGACTATATCCTTACAGAGCGTGGCTATATTGCTGAACCTTCCCATAATTGGAAACCTCGATGTCAAGTTTTCTGCAGATGTAGAAGAAATAGCGTTGCTTTGGTTGCGAAATTGAAAGGATTCGTTCGGAAAGTAAACGAGACGAGGTGCTTCTATGGCTGGTGGGTGTCTCAGTGGTTTTTTGATGAGTTGGAGCCGAATCAGAAGAACAGTACGCTTCATGTTGCGGCGTTCTTGGCTCTTTGGTTATCCAGAGATATTTTTGATGAAGGCTCGGGTAAGAAGGAGATAAGACATGAACTTATCAAGTTTGCCATAAAATTGGAAAAAGGTGTCGTTCTCCATATTGGCATCTTGTTTCTTGGTTCTCTGTACGCAAACTTGGATCAGTTGGTCTCGGACATGTGCGCTTCAAACGGCTACATGAAAGTGGATTCGTATATTCATGCCGCCTTTCTCCAGGCGTGGTTGTGGGAGCACTTCGAAAAGTATGCTCCAAAACCGTTGGCTGCACTTCCCGAGTCTTGGGGTGGCTCGAGGATACTGCGTTGGTCGAATAGGCACCCAAAGATTGGTTCGAACCTGGTTGTATTTCTTGACAACTCGTACATGGTTAATTTTCATCCATGGGCTCCGGTGCATACGTCCATAACTCAGATCAGTTCCTTTGCTCATGCTCCGAGCATGTCTTTGTCTTCTGATAAAAAGGATATGAGTGTTGGAGAGACAGTGTTCATGCGAAGTTGCACGCCCGGTCACGTGCCGTCTTTCTTTCGAGGATCTTGCAAAGTAATCTCTTACAATATCGATAAAGCGGCTCGGCATATGGGTTTTGACCAAGGGGTCCCACTCGTTCGTCAGCCAGTTGTTCAAAAAGTCCCATTGCCAACTGTTCTCGATGCTAGTGTTCTTGCGTCAGGTAAAAGTCTGCCTTTTCTGCTCGCAGAACGAAATCCATCAACAACCTCCAAGTATAACATATTTTGGCAGGATGAGTTTCTCGTCATCCATGGATTCGTGAATGATGTAGTGGAAAACCGTCGCGGTAAGCCTTCTCCTGTGATTTTAGCGGATCATCCTGTAATACCCGGTATTTTTATTTACCAGTTCGGGTCGGGTTATAACCTCCTTAGTTTGACACTTAGGTTGTTTCTTGTGTTTTAGTCTAGTTGGGGTGTTTGGACTAGAAAAGCTACAAGTTAGGGTGGAAATAAAGTCACCTAATTTATTTTAATAAGTAAAATAAAATAAAATAAATAGAAAATGAAAAGACAATTAAAAGAAATAAAGAAAATATAAATATTAGTTATCATTATGAATAAGGTTTTTATACCTAAAAGTTTAGAAAAAGAATTTTAGAAGTTAGAAATCAAAAGGCTAGGAGAAAGAAAAAGAGATGGAGATATAGGTTTTTGTTTAGAGAAAGAAGCTATGGAGAGGAAGAAGATAAATTGGAGCTAGGGTTCTTGAGGAGAAATTCTAATTGGGAAAATCAATGGAATTGAGGTAGAATGTGAAACCCTTTTTCTCTTTTGGTGTTTTCTTTGGGTGTTTACTTGGTATGATTTTGTATTATTGGGATTTAGTAATTTAATCACACAAATATATATCTCCTAATGATGATCAGGCTTTTGAAGTTGTTAGATAACATGATTAGGTAACTATGGTTAAATTTTGAGAACAATATACCACAAATTCACCGTTGAATGTGTGTTTGAATTTGGATGATAGTTTCTGAAATTGTGGACAGTTCCGCGTTTTTGTGTTTTTGATATTCTTAGGAAGTCTTAATGGTGTTAAAAGGATTTGAGTCCTTAATAAAAGTTGTAGATAAACATCTTATCTTTCATTGTGCGTTGAATTGGGTCAATTTCATATTGTTATGAATTTATCATGAATTGTTTGGTAATGACATGTAATCTGCTCAGTTTTTAGAATGTCCTTGTAAATTCTATAACTTTTGTTTGAACCGTGTCTTTTATGTGAAATTTGGATATGTTGTTTCTTATGAAGCTGTGTATGTTTGGTAAAAGTTTCAATAAGATCAGATAAAGAAATCATCATGAAATGTATGATGTAAAATAGCTGCAGTTAACTTGTTTGCATAAATACTTGAAAGAAACTCATGTTGTTGTCATATGTTAAGCCATGGTTGCTTGTGTTGTTTGTAAAAAGGATTTATAAAAGTAAATGAGTTCATGTTTTACCGTTATATGGAACATGTTTCATGATAACGGCGGGTAATGATCCCCGAGAGCTAAATGGGTAATGATCCCCATGGGAACTTGTGTTTCCCGACCATCGATGGCGATGTCCGTGCTAGGTAAACGATAGGTGGTGTACGAACCAAGGTTTTCGATCGTGAATGAAACGAGTAATGATCCCCGAGAGCAAATGGGTATGATCCCCATAGGAACTTTTGTTCCTGACCATCGATGGAGGCTGTCCGTGCCGATAAACGATAGGTGGGTGTACGAACCAAGGTTTTCGTACCGTGAACTCAAGATTATTGGTGATATGTGTGAAATATAATTCAATGAATTGTTAAACTCAAGTATGAAATTAAATGAATGAATTGGGAGTGTGTTAAATCCCAAATGGTTTATTGGTGAATTGATATTAATACGTGAATAGATGTGTTGAATAATTGATGAATGACTTGTTGACAATTATTTTGGTATTCTAAACTCATGGTTTGAGGTGAATTATAAATATGTGAATAATGTGTTCAAAATATAAATTAAATGAGTTGTTGGAAACATAATCGGTGTTATGAACTCATTTGTGAAATTCAAATGGATGAATTGTTGTTGTGAATTGATGAGTTGAATCCTAAATGGATGTTTTGATATATGATTTGTTAATATTAATATAAACGTTTTGTTAATATGATTTGTGAATTGATGAGTTGACAATATTAATTTGTGAATTGTGTGTTGGAATCTCTATTGAATGATTAGTGGAAACCTTATTGGTTTTATGAACTCAAACACTGAAATACGAATTGAAGTATTTGTAGGAAACATTAATAGTGTTGTGAAATCATGCCTAGAATCTAATTGAATAATTTATTGACTATATTGTTGGCATTGTGATTCTTGAATATTCGAAGTTGTACCATGTTCTTGTTATATGTTTTTCCTTGACAAAATGATTATGTTTGCGCATCTTTAGAGAATTGGGAATGCATTCTATTGAGCTGTCATCTCACCCCAATTGACATCCTTGCAGATTTATCAGAGTGGCGCAACGAAAGCTAGGAATGAGTAGCTTAGTGATTGAATTGTTTTATTGTATTGTTTCAAATGTAGTTGAAATAATATGTTTGGTTAAAAATGTTGTTAAAGATAATTAGTGGATTTATATGCTTCAATTCATGTTATATAAAGTCCTAACTATGTTTTGTGTAAAAGTAAATTAGCAAAAAAAAAAAATTAGTCACCTTCCGACCCGTAACGCTTCGAGATCGGATCTCTATACGGGTTTGACCCTGGTCCGGAACTCGAGGTGTTACAAGTTGGTATCAGAGCTCTAGGCTTTAGATCTTGAATGGGATCGTAAATAAATTACTTTGTATGTTGCTATGCATGCTTGTTTGATTTGTTTGTATGTTGTGTGTTTCATCTTATTAGTTATTTTTTTGGCTTTTGTCGAATCCGTGTGAAGTGCTAGTTGTGTGCTAGACTGAATTGTATTATTGTTTATTATATTAGTTATATTTTGTGCAGTTTGGAGATTATATGTACATTCTAAATTTCGGGACGAAATTTCTTTTAAGGGTGGTAGAATGTAATACCCGGTATTTTTATTTACCAGTTCGGGTCGGGTTATAACCGCCTTAGTTTGACACTTAGGTTGTTTCTTGTGTTTTAGTCTAGTTGGGGTGTTTGGACTAGAAAAGCTACAAGTTAGGGTGGAAATAAAGTCACCTAATTTATTTTAATAAGTAAAATAAAATAAATAGAAAATGAAAAGACAATTAAAAGAAATAAAGAAAATATAAATATTAGTTATCATTATGAATAAAGTTTTTATACCTAAAAGTTTAGAAAAAGAATTTTAGAAGTTAGAAATCAAAAGGCTAGGAGAAAGAAAAAGAGATGGAGATATAGGTTTTTGTTTAGAGAAAGAAGCAATGGATAGGAAGAAGATGAATTGGAGCTAGGGTTCTTGATGAGAAATTCTAATTGGGAAAATCAATGGAATTGAGGTAGAATGTGAAATTCTTTTTCTCTTTTGGTGTTTTCTTTGGGTGTTTACTTGGTATGATTTTGTATTATTGGGTTTTAGTAATTTAATCACACAAATATATATCTCCTAATGATTATCAGGCTTTTGAAGTTGTTAGATAACATGATTAGGTAACTATGGTTAAATTTTGAGAACAATATACCACAAATTCACCGTTGAATGTGTGTTTGAATTTGGATGATAGTTTCTGAAATTGTGGATAGTTCTGCGTTTCTGTGTTTTTGATATTCTTAGGAAGTCTTAATGGTGTTAAAAGGATTTGAGTCCTTAATAAAAGTTGTAGATAAACATCTTATCTTTCAGTGTGCGTTGGATTGGGTCAATTTCAGATTGTTATGAATTTATCATGAATTGTTTGGTAATTACATGTAATCTGCTCAGTTTTTAGAATGTCCTTGTAAATTATATAACTTTTGTTTGAACCATGGCTTTTATGTGACATTTGGATATGTTGTTTATTATGGAGCTATGTATGTTCTGTAAAAGTTTCAATAAGATCAGATAAAGAAATCATCATGAAATGTATGATGTAATATATCTGGAGTTAACTTGTTTGCATAATTGCTTGAAAGAAACTCATGTTGTTGTCATATGTTAAGCCATGGTTGCTTGTGTTGTTTGTAAAAAGGATTTATAAAAGTAAATGAGTTCATGTTTTACCGTTATATGGAACATGTTTCATGATAACGGCGGGTAATGATCCCCGAGAGCTAAATGGGTAATGATCCCCATGGGAACTTGTGTTTCCCGACCATCGATGGCGGTTGTCCGTGCCGGTAAACGATAGATGGTGTATGAACCAAGGTTTTCGTACTGTGAATGAAATAGGTAATGATCCCCGAGAGCAAATGGGTATGATCCCCATAGGAACTTTTGTTCCTGACCATCGATGGAGGTTGTCCGTGCCGATAAACGATAGGTGGGTGTACGAACCAAGGTTTTCGTACCGTAAACTCAAGATTATTGGTGATATGTGTGAAATATAATTCAATGAATTGTTAAACTCAAGTATGAAATTAAATGAATGAATTGGAAGTGTGTTAAATCCCAAATGGTTTGTTGGTGAATTGATATTAATACGTGAATAGTTGTGTTGAATAATTGATGAATGACTTGTTGACAATTATTTTGGTATTCTAAACTCATGGTTTGAGGTGACTTAAAAATATGTGAATAATGTGTTCAAAATATAAATTAAATGAGTTGTTGGAAACATAATCGGTGTTATGAACTCATTTGTGAAATTCAAATGGATGAATTGTTGTTGTGAATTGATGAGTTGAATCCTAAATGGATGTTTTGATATATGATTTGTTAATATGAATATAAATGTTTTGTTAATATGATTTGTGAATTGATGAGTTGACAATATTAATTTGTGAATTGTGTGTTGGAATCTCTATTGAATGATTAGTGGAAACCTTATTGGTTTTATGAACTCAAACACTGAAATACGAATTGAAGTATTTGTAGGAAACATTAATAGTGTTGTGAACTCATGCCTAGAATCTAATTGAATAATTTATTGACTATATTGTTGGCATTGTGATTCTTGAATACTCGAAGTTGTACCATGTTCTTGTTATATGTTTTTCCTTGACAAAATGATTATGTTTTCGCATCTTTAGAGAATTGGGAATGCATTCTATTGAGCTGTCATCTCACCCCAATTGACATCCTTGCAGATTTATCAGAGTGGCGCAGCGAAAACTAGGAATGGGTAGCTTAGTGATTGAATTGTTTTATTGTATTTTTTCAAATGTAGTTGAAATAATATGTTTGGTTAAAAATGTTGTTAAAGATAATTAGTGGATTTATATGCTTCAATTCATGTTATATAAAGTCCTAACTATGTTTTGTGTAAAAGTAAATTAGCAAAAAAAAATAATAGTCTCCTTCCGACCCGTAACGCTTCGAGTTCGGATATCTATACGGGTTTGACCCTGGTCCGGAACTCGGGGTGTTACACATCCACTATTGAGGGATCCTTCTTCACCCAAGAGAAAACCCGTTTGCTCGAATGAAAATAGTCCCCAAGTGAAGGAGCGGAGATCTAAAAACTGTGCAGATAGTTCCCAGTCCTCTTTGACAGTCCTACCGACTTTCAGTTCGTCCAATACGCGGGTACTATGATTTTCTTCTTGATTTTAGTTGGATCGTGTATATCCTTGTTCCTTTTATGAAAATACGTCTTTGTATCTTGCCTAGGGTCTCAGCAGCGTGAACGCCTTTGCCAAACTTGCGAGTAGTATGAAAACATCGCTTCTCAATACGGAGGGTGGCGGTACTGAGCCTATCCATGCTGATGGGGAAACCGAGAAGGATAAAATTTCAGAGTCTGGTGATGGCGAGAGTAGTTCTTCTGATAGCAGTGCTGAATCTTCCTCTAGCCGGCCTAAAAGAGAATCAGTGAGTCTTCCGTCTGTTTTCCTTTCTTTTTTTTTCTTTTTTGGAAGAATATCTAATTTGTGATGTCATAGGGGGAAACCGTTTCTAAAGATGGCCATGAGACAAAGACTGGTGGAGATGCAGTTTCGTCTCCAACTGTTTCAGCTGCACCAGGCGACCTTGAAATGGATATTGGTAGAGATGAAAGTGTCATCGTGACTCGGCCAATGGAGAGTACTCCAACGGCCACAAGTGCAATCGTCGTCAGGAATCCCTTGCCTGTTTTTGATGTGGTCTCGGGCACCACTTTCAACCCTCCGTATCTGGACCCTTATCCGGATCATGTGTTTATCGGGGGTTCAGCGTGCCTGCTAAACATGCGGTGTTATACACTAAAATATGGGAAAGCTACGGACACATCGCTACGACCAAGAAGAATACTAGTCGATTTGCGTTGGTTAAGCGGGTGGAGGAAGCTTTGTCTTCGATTGATGACATGTGCAACGTGACTGGTCATACTGTTTCTGAGGATATAATCTCAAGATGGAGGTTCCATCGTGACATGTGTGTAAACTTCGAATTCAATGTCCCTTGGTTCGTTGAAGGTCTCTTTGAGGTCGAGAAGTTGCTGGTTGAAACAGACGAAGGTCCTTCTGCGGACATGGTGGAGAGGCAGGAAGCGGAAGTCGAAAAATTATGCAGGAAGCTGACGTTGAAAAGGGTGGCTCTCCAAAGTACGAGGGAGGCTTTTGCTAATAAGACCAAGCCACTGTTGGAAAACTTTCCTTGAATACATTTCTGTCTTCTGAACTTCTTATTTTTAGGTTTTTTTTTTGAAAGGGCTAATGAAACGCATAGTTTATGGTTTTGATTTCCTGGATTTCTCGGGCTGATGTACAAATGTTACCTTGATGGTTTTGGATTATTCTTCTGGAATGAATTGTTTTGGGAATGATGTTGTCTTGGTTACGATTGCAAGTGACGCAAATATCCCAGGAAAACCATGGAACCGTGTGTTGGTAGATAACATGGGTGAAACATAACATGGATATTGGTTTTATTATTCCCGTGAAGACTTGAAATAGCAAACCATGTATCTTTTCTAGGTAAGACTTACTCGGTTTTTTAGGTCTTCTGATGAAAAGGAACCTTCCGGGTGTAAGACCGAGTTTTATGGGAAGCACCGCCGTGATTGTGGAAAGCCCCCAGTCGTCTCATCTGATAATCGAGTCGTCAATCCCTGGTTGGATCATTCGCTTTTAATTTCTAAGCAGTCCCCAGTCATCCCTTGTCGTGTCAAGACTGATAATCGGGTCATCTGGTAACTGAGTCGTCGATCCCTGAGCGGGTATCCTGCTTCTACCATCTTGATGTCTGGGTCGAAGCATAAAATCAATGGTCGAAAATTGACATTGTAACCGAAAGATCAATCTCCCACTATGGTCGCCAATTGTTTGAGGGTGAAAACGGTTTCTGCTGATTTCGGTAATTTCGGGTGTGTGGGTGAGAAACGAATTTAAACCCTAAACAATGTACTGCAAGGGAGTACTTTAGATTCGAGAGATCAATCTGTACAAATCCGGCCTAAACCAAGAAATGGTCGTTCCAGACTTGCTTCGGTCACAAAGTGAAGGAGATGGGGTTTGTAGGATCTGAATATCGCAAAAAGGACACATTTGCGAAGTTTGATCAATAATACATTGCGAGCATCGCAGGATGATTTGAAGAATAACGTAATAGATGACGATGGCAGAAACATGAGAAAGTGTGATGAATCTGCGATGTTTAGAATATTTGCGAAGATTAACAATAGAACTCTTGCGAGAATATCGCAAGTCAGATCCGAAATTAAAGGAAATATTAGTTGTCATCCACTATGTAAATCCCTATATAAAGAGTTGAACAGGTGTAAGGAAGAGAGAGATCTTTTTCGAGTGTTGAGCAAGTCATTAGGAGAGAGAAAGTCCAGAGCGGTTGTTAGTTCCTTAGCTTTATTTTCTTTCTATCTTGTAAAATTTGTGAGATTAATCAATAAAAATTGTGATTGTTGATCTAAAAAATGATTTGATTGTATGAATTCTTGTGAGGGGTGTGGTGTGGGATTTCCTGCTACTACATATTGGCGCTAGAAACATGGAATATTCCTTGTTTTTAGCGTGAAGATTAGTATTGTGATTTGAAATAATTTAGAGTAGTTGGTGAAAAGTTTCATATAATTTTCAATAATTCATTGAGATTAAAGATATGGCTAGAAGAAAAAATGCTTCAAGACAACCAACAACTGTTAAAAGGAGTAAGAGACTTGCTGGAGAAAGAAGAAATGAAGTTGGGGATTCTTCAAGAATGCTCACAAGAAACAATGGAGAAATCAAGTTCAACATCCAACTCAGTGTACGCCAACGCAAAATGGAATTATAGATTATGATAGAGTGAGTGTACACACATGGCAGTCAGATTCAGCAGATGAAGCGGAGGAAGAAAGACAATTAAGAAATGATAGACGAGTAGAGGAAGATCAAGAAGCAGTTGGAGGTATAATTCATGGAAATGAAGAGATTGAAGCATTAGAGGCATTGATACAAAGAATACACGAAGAAAGGATAATAGAAGTAGAAGAGCGTGCTAATTTGACAAGGCAGAATCATGAGTTGAGAATATAGAATATGGGACTACAAAATAGAAGGTCAAGAAGCACTACAAGATCAAGTTCAAGATCAATCAGAAGGGAAGAAAGACGATACTCACCTGTAGAAAATGTTGATGGAAATATTCGGCAGGAGGTGCAAAATCCATATGAAGAACATCGTGAAAATAGAGAAATAAAGATCGATACATTCCACATGGCGAAATTCCTCAAAACAGGCAGCGTCAAGAACGAAACAACCAAGATGATGAAGAAAATCAAGAAGAAGGAAGAAGAATATTATATGTGAGAGAAAATAGCAGAAATCAGCAAATAATTGAAGAAAAAATCGAGAGACATTATGCTGAACAAGCACGTTTAGCTTGCGAGAGATAAAGATTGTGAGCAGAAATGGAGGAAAGAGATCTCCAAGAAGAAATACGTCAGAACAATCATGACAATCGAGAAAGAAGACGCGAACAAAACCGCAAAAATGGTAATATTAATGAAGAATATGATAGAATACAAAGGATAATCGAAAGACAACAAAGAGAGTTGATGAGGAATGAACAGAATCGCAGGGGAGAAAATGAAAGGCATAATCATGTGTGAATTCAAGAAGGAGATAGGGGAGAAAATCGCAGAAGGAGGCAGGATGAAGATGATGAAGAAACACAGAATCTCGCAAGACAAGACAGGCATGCACGCAGAAGGAGGGAAGCAGAACTTAAAAGACCAATGAACCAAAATTCAGGTGTAAATGAGAAAATCTTAAGAGAATTGGCAGAGATGAGAGGAATGCTAAATAACAGAAGGGAAGTAGGCAGAAGAAAATTGGATGAATCCATAGAAGAAGCTGCAAAACTCTGTTCTCACAAGAAGTACAATTAGGAGGAATACCACCAAAGTGCAGTTTGCCTGCGTTAACCAGCATCTTTGATGGAACAACTTGTGTAATTCAACACATTAAAGCTTATGTGAGATGTATGTTACAGTGGTAGAATCATGATGTTGTGTTGTGCAAGTATTTTGCATCAAGTCTAATAGGAGAGGCGCTAAAGTGGTTCGAAGGTCTACCAAGGAATACTATAACATCTTTCAACCATTTGTATACTACGTTCTTAGGGGCGTATATAACTAACAACTCCTCGCGACCAGGCATAGAAGATGTATTTGGATTAAAGCAGAGAATTGGTGAAAGTTTGAAACATCTAACCATAAGATGGAAGACAATGTGTAGCTAAATGGCTGGACGTGTGGATGAGAGATATATCATTTTATCATTCATTGACGCAATGCTCGCAACCAATCTATTGTACATTCAAATTTTCAGAATCAATAATACAATCACAATGGCTGAGCTGCGAGAATTGCATGAGGAGTACATTGCTCTTGAATAAAAGCAGAATGAAATGGAATCATATCCAGTTGCGAACACAAGTTCAAATATTGCGAATGCAAGCTTATTGGCTAAATTGATAAACACAGTGGCGGGCACTTCACAAGTACAACAAGAAAATAAGAATGATAATCAACAGAAGCTGGTAGCTATGGGAAGCAGAGATCAAGAAGAATTCGAAAGGGAAAGAACTTTTTATAGTCGAGGTGGAAACAACAAAATTCAAAGACTTGATCAGCCACAAGAAACCTATGGGGGATGAAGACAAAATTATCATAGAGGATTAGGAAGTCAAAAGATAATATGGGAAGAGATCAAGATGCCACCTTTGAATGCTAGTGTGGAAAAAAATTGGGAAGCTATAATCTTAATGGAGAACATTCCAGCACCCTGGAACATGGGAAAAGAACCACTTCCAAACCACTGAAGTCAAGAATTTTCCTCTTACAATCATTTTCATGGACATTCAACAAATGACTACAGAAATATAAAAAGGATCATTATCAAGATGATAGATCAAGGAAAATAAAATCATTTTTTAATAGGGCACCCTCAATCTCAACTCTTACCACCACCACCAGAAATTCGCAGAGTAAATGCAACAAAAGGAGGAGAAACATTTGTCATAAAAGTTGGAGCAAAGGAGAAGAATCTTTTTTGTAATTCTATTGTACATTCGTACAAAACAATTGAAGACTTTCATGACAATGTTCTAAGCAGAATTTTCGCAAGAGATGCTGATGAAAGAGAGACAATGAACATTGCGAAAATTTCGCCGCTAAAAGAATGGCAAAGCAGATTATCTCTTTCACCGCAGAAGAAGTACTAGAGTCTGGCGAAATGCATGAAAACCCATTAGTAGTGAGGATGGAAATATACCCAAAGCAAAGAGAATATGAAGATGAAAAGGAGGATGATGAGGCTGAAGATACATGGGCAATTAATAGAGTCTTAATTGACACGGGAAGTTCTGTGGATATCTTATTCTATCATACTTATAAGACTATGGGAGGCAGAGATGAGGATCTAATACCTTCAACTTACAAAATTTATGGTTTTAATGGTACTGTCAATAAGCCTAAGGAGGAGATCACAATGCGAATTCAATTAAAGGGGATATCTTCCAAGATTCTATTATGCATTGTCGATGTAGAGTCGCCCTACAATTCCTTAATTGGTCGACCTTGGCTACATGGGATTTTAGGTGTGGCATCGACTTTCCACCATTGCATTAAGTTTCCACATCCTAGTGGCGTTGGAGTAATAAAGGGAGATTGGGTTAAAGGAAAGAAATGCTATGAGATCGATGTGAAATCCTGCGAAGAAAGAGCTTCCAAGAAGGATAATTGGAAGTATAACATCAAAGAAAGACAAAGAAGTGAGAGATTGATGGTTGATTCAGTAGAACAAAGAGAAGAATGAATGCTGTGAAATCAAAGCTTGCTGAAAATAACAAATGATGAAAATGTCGCAAAAGGAAAGACTGTAGCGAAAAGCAACAAAAGAACAGAGGCAGAAAACAATAAAGGAAAAAATTTAAACTGTGAAATGAAAGAAATATTGAGAAAAAGAAAAAAGATGTATAATTGATTTGTTCCGAAAATTTCAAAAATATATTTTGCTTAGTGATAAAAATGAGATTGAGAAATTCCAACAGAGTTGAAATGCAAAAGAATAATCTTTAGAATGGGACGAACCTTTATGACGCACACCCTAGTTCGTGAATAAAATTTCGCAAAAGGCAAATGTAAGACCTAAAGTACGTCATATAAGGGGGTATCTGTTGCATGACTCAGCGATAAGGTTACACCCTACTGGAACCTGAGTTATGGAGATTTGGGGTCAATGAAAGCCCATCCAGGAGAGATACCTTGGATTTTCAACCTAGACTTATGATTTAGGTTGGACGACTGAGGGTCTCTTCTAAGGGGTGCAGAATATGACCAAGGTGCATGTAGTACCAAAATATCGCCACAACGATATTCTCATGATAAGAACAACGCTTTCACGAGAAGGTCAAATATTCCTATAAGTATAAATGACATTATTCACGAGAGTGTCGTGAGGATTCTTCAGCAACATTTGGCGAGCGTCACGGGGAAGCATCATAGTAGTTGACGATTGAAGAGACATGTTATGAGAGTGTTGTTTCACGAGGATTACAAAAGTTGGAGAAGATTAATATTGCAAATACCACGATGAGATCGCAGAATATATCCGAAAGAAGGGGAAAACTTAGCTGTCACCCACTATGTAATTTCCTATATATAGGGTTCAAGTAAGTCCAGATGATGATGATGTATTTTTTAGAGTTGAGAAAATCTTGAGGAGAGAGAAACTCCAGAAAAGAAAGTTGTAATTCTGAGTTTGAATATTTTCTGTAAACATTTCTGAGATCTAAATAATAAAAGTGTCGTTTAATTCTTTAATCTTCAACTAGTTTCACTTAGATTATTATAGGATCTTAATAGGGGTGTAGTGTGGGAAATCCTGCTACTACATTTTGGCGCCGACTAAGGGGATCGAAGATCCAAAATCTCTAATTACAATTTGAAGATTTGGAGAAATTGAAGAAATGGCTGGAAGAAGGAGAAGAAATACATCAGAACCACCAACAATAGTGAGAAGAAGTAAAAGACTTGTAGGTGAAGAAACAAGTGTATTAGGATAATCTTCAAGGATGAGAACTAGGAGGAATAGAACAAGGAATGAAAGGGAAAATTCAATTCAACAACCAAACCAATCAACATCGGTACAAAATGGAAGAGTGGATTATGATAGAGTAAGCGTGCATACATGGAGATCAGATTCAATGAGAGAAGAAACAAATCAACAATTAAGAGAACAAAATGGAGTAGGAAGAAATCAGGAGGTAGAAGAAGGGTCGATTCATCAAGATGAAGATGAAACAGCAGAGGAATTAGAGCAAAGAATATAAGAAGAAAGAAGGTTAGAGGCGTGGAACGTGCAAATTTAACAAGACAAAATCATGAGTTGAGAATGGAGAACTTAAGGTTACAAAGAAGAAGATCAAGAAGTACAACTAGATCAAGTTCAAGGTCACTTAGAGAAATACCAAGGCGAAACTCCCCATAAGAAATGATGGAGAAAATGTATAAGAAGAAACGCAAAATCCAAATAGAGGGCAATGCCAGGAAGAAGAGAGAGTAAATAATGATTATAAAAATCCACAGGGGGAAACTTTAAATGGAAGACGAAATATTGAAAATCAAAGAAATGAAGATAATCAAGATGGTGAAGAAAATCACGAAGAAGGTAGAAGAATATTACATGGACGCGAGCACGTCAGAAATCAAAGAATTATTGAGAATGAAATAGAGAGACATTATGCTGAACATACACGTCTAGCTTGCGAGAGAGAAAGACTGAGGCGAAAATGGAAGAACAGAGTTTCAAGAGGCAATAAGGCAAAACAATCATGATAATCGAGAAAGAAGACGTACACAAAATCGTGAAAATGGCAATATTCGGGAAGAATATGACAGAATACAGAGAAGGATAGAAAGACAACAAAGAGAATTGGTGAGAAATGAAGAAGTTGGTGGAGAAGAAATTAGGAGACAAAATCAACTGCGAATTTTAGATAGAAATGAAGAGGAAAATCGCAGGAGAAGAGAAAGTGCGTTAAAAAGACCAATAGAACAAAACCCAACTGCAAATGAGCAAATTTTGAGGGAATTAGCAGAAATGAGAGGGATGATAAATAATAGAAGAAAAGGTGGAAGAAGGCAACTTGATGAAGCAATCGAAGAAGCAGCTAGAACTCCCTTCACACAGGAAGTACAACTAACAGGAATTCCTCCAAAATGCAATTTGCCAAAGACTAAACAGTATTTTCGATGGGACTACTTGTGCTATTCAACATGTTAAAGCTTATGTTAGGTGTATGTCAGTAGTGGGAGAATCATGATGTTGTTTTATGCAAGTACTTTGCATCCAGTTTGATCAAGTAGGCGCTAAAATGGTTTGAGGGATTGCCGAAAAATACTATTACTTCTTTTGATCACTTACAAGCTACATTTTTGGGTGCATACATAAGCAACAACTCTTCACGACCAGGTATCGAAGATGTATTTGGATTAAAACAGAGAATTGGGAGAGTATAAAACATCTAACCATAAGATGGAAGACAATGTATAGTGAGATGGCGGGAAGAGTAGATGAGAGATATCTTATTTTATCCTTCATTAATGCAATGTTTGCGACCAATTTGCTCTACATACAAATTTTTAGAATCAAAAACACCATCACAATGACTGAACTAAGAGAACTACAAGAAGAGTATATTGCTTTGGAAGAAAAACAAAACGAAATGGAGTCATACCCAATTGCAAACACCAGTTCTGTAGTGGCTAATGGAAGTTTGCTTCCCAAAATGATTAATAACGTGGAGAGCACCTCGCAAGTTCAAGCAGAGAAAGTGGCGAATAATGACAAACAAAAGCTAGTGGCTATGGGAAGTCGTGATCAAGAAGAATTTGAAAGAGAGAAGAATTATTACAATCGTGGAGGAAATAGTCAAATCCAAAGGCTTGACCAACACCAAGAAACTTATGGTGGACAAAAGCAAAATAATTTCAGAAATCAGGGGAGCATGAGAACCATATGGGAGGAGATTAAGATGCCACCCTTGAATGCTAGTGTAGAAAAAATCTGGGAAGCTATCATTTTAATGGAAAATATACCCTCGCCATGGAACATGGGGAAGGAACCACATCCTAACACTCGTAATCAAGAATTCTGTCCTTATCATCATTTTCATGGGCATTCGATAAATAATTGCAGAAATGTAAAAAGAATAATCTTAAGAATGATCGATCAGGGGAAGCTAAATCATTTTCTAAAAGGGCATCAACAATCGCAACAATTTCCACCACCACCAGACGATCGCAGAATGACTAATGTAAAAGGAGCAGAAACTTTTGTTATAGAGTTTGGAACTAAAGCAAAGAATTTATTTTGTAATTCTATTGTGCATTCTTTCGAACCATCGAAGATTTCCACGATAATGTCTTAAGTAGAGTCTTTGCCGAGAGATATGGATGGAAAAGAAATAATGAATATAGCGAGAATCTCGCCATTAGAAGAGTGGAAGAAACAAATCCTTTCTTTTACAAAGACAAGAAATACCAGAGCTGTGCGAGCTGCATGATAACCCATTGGTGGTAAGGTTGGAAATAAAACCAGAACAAGAAGAAGAAGAAGAAGAAGGTAAAGAAAACAATAACGAAATGGAAGAGTCTTGGGCCATTGATAGAATCCTAATTGATATCGCAGTTCCGTAGATATCCTGTTCTACCACACCTACGAACCATGGGTGGGAAAGATGAAGATTTGATACCATCGACATACAAAATCTATGGTTTTAATGGAACTGCCAACAAGCCTAAAGGGGAGATCACAATGAGAATTCCGTTAAGAGGAATGACTTCCAAGATTTTATTCTGTGTTGTCGATATTGAATCACCATATAACGCCTTGATTGGTCGACCTTGGTTACACATGATATTGGGTGTTGCATCTACCTTTCATCAGTGCATTAAATTCCCTCATCCAAATGGTGTTGGAGTAATTAAAGGAGATTGGGGAGAAAGTAAGAAATGTTATGAGATAGATATCAAGTCTTGTGAATAAAGAGCAGGGAAGAACAACAATTGGAAATACAGAATTAAGCAACAACAGAGAAGTGACAAATTAATGGTCGATTCAATAGAAAAGCATGAAGAAGTAACTAACGAGTCCCTCGCAGATATCAAGCAAATAATAAAACGCAGCAAAGGTACAGGTATAAAAAGCATAAAAGGAAGAAATGACAAGCAACTTGCGGGAAAACACTAAGTAAAAGAAAAGATGATAAGGAAGATGAGAAGAATGAAGTGATAGAAAGATGAAATATGACGAGAAGATCGCTAGAAGTGGAAATGTAAAGTTGTTTTTTCTGTTTGAGTGAAGAAAATGAAATTGAAAAGTTAAAATAAATTATTGAGATTTGAAACTCGCAAGAAATTTTAAGAAACGCGAATATAATTTCGCAGAGATTAAGAGAACGGGACAAACCTTTATGGCGTGCACCTTAGTTCGCGAATACAATTTCGTAAGAGGCAAATGTAAGACCTACAAGCACGTTATAAAGGGGGTATCTCTTTATATGATTCATGGATAAGGTTATACCACTACTGGAACTTGAGTCATACAGATGTAGGGGTTAAAGAAAACTTATCCGGGAGAGAGATCTTGGATTTCCAGCTTTATAAGGTTATACCCTGGTTGGACGACTGAGAGTCTCTTCCAAGAAGTGCAGAGTATGAACAAGGCGCCGAGGTACACGGTTTAGCCAAGGATGCCCGGGACGGACGAACCTACCCTGGCAATCTTTGGCAAGTCTTGGCTACAATGCACTTGGCCTGAAGAAAACCCCACCTAGGGTGCAGTCTTGTAACTATAAGCCATATAGGCATAAAGGACAAGAGGCTGCGAAAACAACTGGTTGTTGGTAAATCTGGATGGGAGGAGCTAGTCTTGTATGGTCGATGTGCCCTCCTTGAAGGGGCAACCAAGGGGAAGATAAAGGCGGCACCCTCCATTAGGGAGCTGATAAGTGTCTTAAGACGGCAATGTCACGGGGCTCTAAGATCGCAAGATCATTTAGGCCTGTCATATTGTCGCGTAAATTATACAGAGGCAAAAAGCCATAAGAGAAAAAAGTTAAGATGAGGTCAAGGGGTTTTTACATGCAAATGTAAAGACGTCCTGTGATTTCATCGCAAGACGGCAATGTCACGAGGCTTTATTTTCGCGAGAAAACTTAGGCTCGTCATATTATCGCAATACAATTAAGAAATGCAGATAATACAAGATCAATGGGTCAATACATGAAAATGTAAAGACGTCCTGCGATCTTGTCGCGGAGAGAATACTATGGCAAAGTAAGACCTTTAAGTAGGAAGGCATGATAAGACCATAAGATCGCAAAAATATCAAGGTTTGTGACAATATCGCAGAAATTATGAAATTCGCCAAAATATTCGTTTATTAACTTTCCCATATTGCAGATGAATAATAGAGGCAAGTATGGGAGTGAATAGAATGATAAAGATTATTATTCATCACCATATGAGAAATTTATATGGATATTAAAGCGCAGATAATTAGTAGATGCAAACTATATTGACCAAGTTATATTTGCAAAAAAGAGGATGTTCTTTCATTCATACAAATAAAGGGGCAAAGAAGTTTACACATTAAATTGAAGAAAGTTGCAGCAAATTGAAGAAACTCGCGATTGATTACATAAAAGAAAGAAGTCGATGATACATTGTTTCATTTATCAACATTGTTATTTTTATCGATTCTTATTTTTCACCGGATTTCTCTCGCTTCATTATCTTTGAGGGGTTCTTCATCATCGCCAGAATTTGTTTCTTCGTCATTATTCTCTTCTTCACTTTCGTCAAAATCTCCATCAGAATCAAAGACACCAAGATATGGAATTATTGATGGTATTGCCTTTGCAAGATCAGGATACAAAGAATGAGGAATTCCATGGTCGTCACAAACCTGCTTAGTGGTATCATTACGAGTGATGAGGAGGGTTCTATTAAAATTTGCAGAAGTAATCTCAAATTAGGCTTTCAATCGAGAGTATTTATCGTTGCGAGCAGTAAGATCGTTCGCGAGTTGGTGATTAATATCTTCTAGTTCTCTCATCCTTACACGGCATCTATCTTCGAATCTGCGAGAATAAGGCACCGTTAAGATGGAAGTTAAAAAAAAAAAAGTTAATAGAATAGAGTGGTTAACAACCTTATTTCTCAGAAATCAAGTCCCTAATTAAGGCCGATTGATCAGCATGAAGACTAGCATCTATACCTAAATTATTCCTAGCATTATCAAGAACCTGTGCTTCCCAAGAAAACTCATCATCTCTAGTGATAAGAAGGCGAGAACGAACTTGAGTTTCTCTTGCAAGAAGATCTTTATTTTCGCAGAAGAGTTTATCTCTTTCCATTTGAACTTCGAGAAGAATTTTATGGAAATCTGCTAGAGTTTCGCTGCCATTTCTAATTTCTTGATCTTTCTCGTCAACAAGATCATTATTTCTACTTCTTAATCCATTGATCACTTCTTTTGATTCATGATAAAGACGCTTAAATTTATTATATAATCCTAAAGTGTGTCTGTGTTCAATGGTCAGGAGATTAAACTTAAATTTAAGTTCCTCTATAGAGAGGGATTTAATTTGTTCGTCAGCAAAATTACTTAAGGAGTTATTAAGGCGAGCAAGAAGAGTATTATCATCTACAGGTTCAACAAAGGTTTGAAGGAACGTAGCCTCGTCAGTTAGACCATAAACATATGCAAAAATGATTGCTTGGATAAGCTATATAAAAGAAAAATAAAAAATCTAAAAGAAAGAAAAAGTAAATCATACCATAAAGTTGTTTGTTGGCATTGTTAAGATCCAAAATCTTCTGTTTATCAATCAAGCTTCAGTTTCCAACAGCTTTATTTTTCTCGCGAAGCTCAAAGCAATTTCAACCTCTAGTTTCTATTTATCTTGGCGAAGGTTAACAACCTTTTTCTTAAATGAAGCACATTTATTATCTAAATCAAGAGCAGCAGCAAAAAGAAGCTCTCCCAACCTGCAACAGAGTTTTATAAGTACAAAAAATTTGACGAGAGAAATCAAAGAATTAAGAAACAATTAAGAAAACATACCAGAATACCAAGTGCATTTAAGAAGCTTGGAGTTAGAGTTCCAGAAATTCCACGAAGAGAATTATTATCAGATAAGATTGGAGCATCGCACACTTTGACGAGCGCTTGATCTAACCCATTAAGAGTCTCATCACCATACTCATTCGCAGTTCCACGAGAAGAATCGCCAAAAATCATAGACAGTTGGGCCATGGAAGAATCAGAGGGAGAAGAATTTTTCACAGAGGGAACTTCTCTAATATCGTCAAATTCTTCGATAAATTCATCATTAGATTTATCCAATTAGGTATGTTGAGAAGAAGAATGCTGAGTTTTATTCTTCTTCAAAGGAGGCTCGCTGGGTTCTTTATCACGAGGGGCAGAGCGTCTTCCTTCACCTGGAACAGTAGATTTCCCTTTACGATTAGTTGAAGGTTTCTCCTTAGGTTTTGGCTCTAAAGGTGGTAATTCTTCAATTACCTACAAACACAGATAAAGATAAGAAATAGGGGCAACAATATATTGTTAATTAATAAAGGAATATTTCTTACTTCATCTGTGAAAGATCTAAGAGCTAGAAGAGTGTTGGGTTTCCTATATTTCTGGTAATTAAGCTTCATTTTGGCAACCTACAAGATAACGGAAAAGTTAGCGAGAGTGTGAAGGAAAAAATAATAATAGCATAAGAAGATGAGAGAATATACATTGGAAGACCTATCAGGCCAGTTGAAAGTCCATGATTCATAGTGAGAGAGATTCGCAGGAAGTTGGAGAGAACCGGATATATAAGGACCCTTAAGGCATAAGGGAAAAATAAACCACTTATCGTCATTAGAATGAAGAGGGCCATCATTTGTATTGGTATGAAAATCAATATCTTTCATAAGAGCATTTTCATCAGTGACCTTCTTTTTATGCAAACGGACACCCCAACAGGTATTATCCCTTACCATGGGGAGTAACTGGTAATTTAGAAAGAAGTTATCTACAGTATACTTTGCAGGGATAATCAGAATATGTTTATATTTAAGACTTTTGTGTTCTTCGGAATATTGGGATCCTTTGCCAGCACCACGAGAGGCATATTCCAGTAATAATCTAATACAATCCCCGCCAAGTTGATATACCGCTCGTGAAAATCTCTTATCAGAAATTATTTAGTAAAAGAGTGGAAGTTCAGGGTTGTATAGAGGAAGTGGAAGACCAGCTTCAAGTTGGCCTAACGAAACTATAATTTTTTCACGAGAACACTGGAAGTTAGAAAATAATTCAAGAGAAAGAACAGATTTGGGACTTTGATCTGGGATTAAAGATAAGTCAAATCCTTGATTTTTAAGTTTTTCTTGCATCAAATCGAAAGCAATAAGATTTTTAGCACCAGCAGCAACCATTTTGAGAGAATGGAAATGAAAGGAGATTGAAAAAAATGGCGAAAGATAGTAGATGCGCGATTTGCGGGAAAGCAATGAAATTTGCAGAGAAGAAGAAGGAAAGAGAATGAGAAGAAAGAAAAAGAGAAGAATGAGAAGAAATAAAAAGAGAAGAATGAGAGAAGGTATTTATAGCATAAGAAGTTTCTCGAGAAAATAAATATAGTTAATTCAATGAAAGGACGTGAATGGTCAAATTACATCGGTTTAAGATGACGTGTCAAAAAATATATGGATGATAAAATTATATGAAGACATCTGGTGAAAGGTTTAGAGACGTGTCAGAATAAAGATGGAGGTGAAAAGATAGGAGATTACGGCAATTTATTCTCACGATCTTTTCTTCTTCGCAGAAAAGATGTGAGAAGAGGCAAGATGTAGTACCAGAATATCGCCACAACGATATTCTCATGATAAGAACAACGCTTTCACGAGAAGGTCAAATATTCCTATAAGTATAAATGACATTATTCACGAGAGTGTCGTGAGGATTCTTCAGCAACATTTGGCGAGCGTCACGGGGAAGCATCATAGTAGTTGACGATTGAAGATACATGTTATGAGAGTGTTGTTTCACGAGGATTACAAAAGTTGGCGAAGATTAATATTGCAAATACCACGATGAGATCGCAGAATATATCCGAAATAAGGGGAAAAATTAACTGTCACCCACTATGTAATTTCCTATATAAAGGGTTCAAGTAAGTCCAGATGATGATGATGTATTTTTTAGAGTTGAGAAAATCTTGAGGAGAGAGAAACTCCAGAAAAGAAAGTTGTAATTCTGAGTTTGAATATTTTCTGTAAACATTTCTGAGATCTAAATAATAAAAGTATCGTTTAATTCTTTAATCTTCAACTAGTTTCACTTAGATTATTATAGGATCTTAATAGGGGTGTAGTGTGGGAAATCCTGCTACTACAGTGCCGAGGTACACGGTTAAGCCAAGAGTGCCCGGGGCGTATGAAACTACCCTGGCCATTCTTGGCAAGTCTTGGCTATGATGCACTCGGACCAAAGAAAACCCCACTTAGTGTGTAGTCTCGTAACCATAAGCCATATAGGCAAAAGGGATAAGAGGCTGCAAAAACAACTGGTTGTTGTTAAGACTGGATGAGAGGAGCTAGTCTTGTATGGCATAAGTACGTCTCCTTGAAAGGGCAACCAGGGGGAAGATAATGGCGGCACCCTCCATTAAGGAGCTGATAAGTGTCTTAAGATGCAAATGTCATGAGGCTATGTTTTCGTAAGAATATTTAGACTTGTAATATTTGTACAACATTCCTGAAGAGGAAATAATACAAAAGAGAAGATAAGACGAGATCAATGGGTCATTGCATGCAAGTGTAAAGACGTCCTGCGATTTCGTCGCAAGACGGAAATGTCATGTGGCTTTAATTTCGTAAGAAAATTTAGGCATGTCATATTGTCGCAGAAAAAATACAAAAGAACAAAAAGTTAAGAAAATATCAATGGTTTTCTACATGAAAGTGTAGAGACGTCCTGCGATTTTGTCGCAATGAAAAAAGATGGAAAAATAAGACATTTACTTAGGAAGGCAAAATAAGACCACGTCAGAATACAAGAAAGAATGCAATCTTACAATTTATGGTTGCGAGATTCTACATAGGTAATTGCGATTTTATCGTAAATTATTTTACTATACAAAGGTAACATGCTCAATCACTCATCTGAATACAAATAACAGATGCAAGTATGGGATGCATAGAATAAATTAAATGTTATTTGTATCCACATGATAGATTTACGCATAAAAATTAACTGTATTTTGGTCAATCATATTACAAGAGAGAAAATTTTTCTAACACATGCAGGATGAAACAAAAAATAGCTTATATTGAAGATTGGAGAAATTCGCAGTGATAGATTACAAGAATAGAAGATCAAAGAAGGAATGCACAAGTTATACAAAAAAAAAAAATCAAACAAGGAAGAAAAATCTATTTCTTGCTTGATTCTTCATTGTCTCCATCAAATTCTTCACTAGATCTTTTTTCCTTATCTTTATCAGACTCTTCCTCTCCATATTCTTCAGATTCATCTTCTTCATCAGCTTCACTATCAGAGATGACCAAATTAGGCACATTCTCTGGAATTTTATCTAAAAGACAAGTATATTTGGAGTGAGGAATCTTGTTGTCATCACAGATCTCCTTGATGGTGTCATTACGGAAAGAAATTGCGCCATACCCAAAATTCGCAATAGTGATCTTCATTTGAGTCTTCAATCTTGAACATTTCTCATTGCGAGAAAAAAAGATCCTTTGCGAGATTCGCCTTCTCATTCTCAATCTCTTCAATTCTATTGCGATATCTCTCTTCAGTTTCTGTGAATATACAACAATTTGATGGAAATTTATGAAAAACAAACAATTAAATAAGGAAGAACAGTTAACAACCTTCTATGTTAGAAATCATATCTCTAATCAAGGCCGTTTGCTCAGATTGAAGACTAACATTCACACCTAAGTTATTTCTGGCATTATCTAGAACTTTCGCAGCCCAAGCAAATTCATCTTCATCATTTATGAGGAGACGGGAACGGGTTTGGTTCTCTCTTTCGCAGAGCATAACATTTCTATGTTTGAGATCATCCCTTTCAATTTGGATCTCAAGAAGGGTTTCTTGGAATTTCGCTAAAGTTTAAGCACCTTGGAGAAAAATACGATCCTTTTCATCTATGAGGTCACTATTCTTGGTTCTTAAACTATTGATTTCTTCTCTGGAATTATGAAAGAAATGTTTAAATTTATTAGCCATAGTCAAGACGGATCTATAGTCAATTTCTAAGAAGCGAAGCTTGGATCTGAGTTTATTTATGGGAAGAGATTCAATTTTATTATTTGAAAAGCTATTTAGAGAAGAATTTAGGTGTTCAAGAAGAGTATCATCATCCATAAGATTGGGAAATGTATAAAGAAGAATAGCCTCATCAGAAAGACCATAAACGTCTGTGAAATGGTGAACCACATAAGAAAGGGTAATGGGAAAACGAAATGAAGAAAAAGAAGAAAAAGTTCTATACCATAGAGTTGCTTATTGGAATCTTGAAGACCAGAGATTTTATTCTTTTGGACAATAGTCTCAGATTCCAATTGGTTGTTCTTCTCGCGAAGACTAGCAGTTTCAGCCTCCAATTTCTCATTCTTCTTGCGAAGTTCAAGATACTTCTTTTCAAAGGCTGCACGCCTTTTTTCCAAATCTGCGGTAACAATATAAGAAGCTTTCCCAGCTTGTGAAATAAATCAGCGAATTTTCAGAATAAATTAAGAACTCAAGACAAAAATAAAAAGAAGACAAGTATAAGTATGAAAATTTACCAAACTATTGAGTGAATGTAAGAAACTTGGAGATATAGATCTTGAAACTCCGCGAAGAGATTCACTATTCTATAAGAGGGGGCATCACAGATAATAGCTATGGACTTGAAAGCATAAGTAAGAGGAGTATTACCAATTCCTTGCATAATATCATAAAATATACTGGACAATTGGGCCATAGAAGACTCGGGTTGAGAATCTTCCTTCGCAGAAGAAACATCATCATCATCATCGTTATTATCACTAGAACTTTCGCTAGATTGGACCTTTCGTTTCTTTGAAGGAGGGGCAGCGGATTTATCTTTTCGAGAAATACTCTTACCTTTACCCCTAGTCTTCGCAATTTTTATAGGTTCTTCCCACTCAGCGATAACCTTTATACACGGATAAAGATAAGAAATAGAGGCAACAATATATTGTGAAGAATCATAAGAGAATATTTCTTACTTCATCTGTGATTGATTGAAGAGATGATAAAGTACTGACTTTCCCAGTCTTGTTATAGCTTGCTTTCAATCTGATAATTTCGCAAGTGAAAACATTGGAGTGGTCAGCAAAATTATATATGAGAGTGAAAAGAATAACAACTCAAGCAAAGTATGGAAATATACCTCTGCTTCCCTCTCAGGCCATTTAAATACCCACGGTTGGTATGCTGCGAGATTCGCAGGTAAAACATGAGAGCCGGAGATGTATGGACCCTCTAAGATTAGGATAAAGATACACCAATTATCATCGCTAGAATGGCGTGGGGTTGTATTGGTGCCAGGATGCCAATCAATATCTTGCATAGGTACCTTATCATTGTCAACATCATCCTTCTTCCTCAAATGAATGCCCCAGCAAGTGCTATCTCTTTTCATGGGAATTATCTCATAATTCGCAAAGAAATTTTCTACGATATACTTCGCAGGAATAATCGCAACATCAGCAAACTTAGGATTTTTAACTTTTGAGGGGTAAAGAGATCCCTTACCAGTACCACAATTTGCAAAATCGAGCATTAGGCGAATGCAATATCCACTCAATTGATATACTGCTTGTGAGAATAAGAAGTTCAGGATCATAAAGGGGAATAGGAAGACCAGCGAGCAGTTGATCTTGCGAGATTATGATATTTCTATGATTGCAAGGATGATAAGAGAATAACCTGGCAGAAAGATTAGATTTAGGGTTTTGACCAGGAATGGGAGATAAAGTAAAACCTCTGTTTGAAGTTTCTCTCGAATTCTTCAAAGGCAATATCGTTTTTACTACTAGCTGGAGGCATTTTTAGTATGGGAATGATGGAAGGAAGTAAAAATCAAAAGAAGGAGAATCACAAAAAATTACAAAAGCAGAAGCGGAATTTAAGGAAGAACATGCAGAGAAGCAGGGAAGAAAGTAAAAAGAAGAATAGGGAGAATATATAGAGAGAGTAGAAGTTCTCGAGAGGATAAGTACATTTAATGCGAAGAGTGGACGTGAGCGGTTAAAAAGCAGCGGTTGAAAAAGGCGTGTCAAGAGATGGATGTAAGAAAATATACGAGTAACAAAATTCACGTAAAATACAGAAACATGTCAGTACAGAAGAATATGAAAATATGAACAGTTGCGGCATTTTGAAAAATAACTTCTCATGACATTCTCCCCTTCGGAGAGAAGACATGAGAAGAGGCAAGATGTAGGATCTGAATATCGCAAGAAGGACATATTTGCGAAGTTTGATCAACAACACATTGCGAGCGTCGCAGGATGATTTGAAGAATGACGTAACAGATGACGATGGCAGAAACATGAGAAAAATGTGATGACTCTGCGATGTTTAGAATGTTTGCAAAGATTAACAATAGAACTCTTGCGAGAATATCACAAGTCAGATCCGAAATTAAAGGACAGATTAGCTGTCATCCACTATGTAAATCCCTATATAAAGAGTTGAACATGCGTAAGGAAGAAAGAGATCTTTTTTGAGTGTTGAGAAAGTCATTAGGAGAGAGAAATTCCAGAGCGGTTGTTAGTTCCTTAGCTTTATTTCCTTTCTATCTTGTAAAATTTGTGAGATTAATCAATAAAAATTATGATTGTTGATCTAAAAAATGATTTGATTGTATGAATTCTTGTGAGGGGTGTAGTGTGGGATTTCCTTCTACTACAGGGTTGATCTTAGGGATGGAAGTGAAGAAGGTGTTGAGATTGTGAATGTGTAGGTTGTTTATGACTTGTATCAGAATACCGAACTGGCTTGCAAATAATGTCTCGAATGTGTGGATCGTGGGACCCACAGAAGGTAGCATGTGATGCTGGATTAAATAACTAAGTTATTTAGAAAGTCGCGTATTCTATGCATGTAATGCATCAAATATATTCAACATGTATGAAGCATCGTTGTTTTAAGGCTTAACAGAGTAAGTCACGAATTTATGTATCTTAAAATAGCATCACGTCCAGCTATCTTCGAGTGATCGTTTGGAGGCTATACGTGCAATCCCTGACTTGGTCGATTACTCTATGCGGAAGAGTGGTGGACGGTGATCGTGACAATGCCTCACCGGTCGCATAACTCCTGTCTTAGGAGGTCCATCCAAGCTGCCGAAGTTGGACGGACAAGATGACTTGCGACCCACATCTGCGACCGTCGGATTAGGGTTTAGGATGTGTTCAAGTATCTTCTTTTAGCTTGGTCGAATCCAAGCATGTGAGATATTTTTGGAAGGGCCGATCGGGCATGCGCGTAGACGGCATGCTAGTGCAGGCGCCTGTACCTCACTGTCTCATGAAGGTGCAATCTGGACCACTCAATTTTTCAGGCAAAGAGGAGTGGCTGAGATGGATTTGCGACGGAAATCTCATGCCACAAAGGCCGCACGTCATGTCTACTTTGGGCGCGCGTTTTGAGACGACCAATCCTGGTCGGTCTTGGCCAATCAGTCAGGCATGCATACGATGGGTTGGTGTACACGCTGTACCTCATTGTCCCATAGAAACGTGATCTACGCCACTCAATTTGTCCGGCGAAGTTGAGTGGTCAAGATCAGTTTACAATTGGAAGGTGCGACCACGCCTAATTTGGGCACACGAACCGAGGTATACAACCAAGTTCGGTCTTGGACGATTAGGTATGGAGATAGGTGGGACCGCAGTGATCGTGTTGATACTCATCGGGCCTGCTTAGTCTATTCCTGGACCCTTCATCCGAGCAGGAGAAAATAGACGCTCGTGATCGCGACATAAACCATAATTAGGGTTTTTCCGGCCATGCGTCACGCCTTGTTTGGGCGCACGGATTGGGACGACCAACCATAGTTGGTCTTGACCAATCGGTCATGTATGTACGCGTGCCCACGGTGTTTGTATTGACATATTATGGTCCCTTTGAATCTACATCTACACCCTCCATCTATGCCTACGAAAATGGATGGTTGATATTGATTTGTGACACATGTAATGTGCCGTAAACCCTAATTTAGGGTTTCACGTCCGCGCTTCTTTGGCTGGACGAATTGGTAAACCATTGATACCCTTTAGGGAGGCTGACCATGCGGGTCCTCATTGGGACGGTGGTGAATACTCCAATACCTGCCTGAGGGTTATGGGTCGATCTAAGCCATCCAATCATGTTGGTGAAGTTGGATGGTCGTGATCATTTATGAGACTGATGTGGACAGTCCAGATTCAAATATGCTCGATCAGGTTAGTATAACACACCGAGAGATGATTCTCTTTGTTATATAATGGTGTTGCCTGTACGGGTATTTCGTGCATGCCTCACTATTGATACTTGGATATTCATGTCACTCTGCTGAGGGTAACAATCAGTCATCATGCCGCACCAATAATGAGAGTTTTACTGAGAACAACACAGGAAATACAAGGCAATTTTACGCAATAATTAATAATGCTAAAATTCGCAGAATACTTGGGGATTGTTGCTACATGCTCCATTTTAGGTGAATTAATAAAGCGGAGAAGGATTCATCACTTATCAAATAGCTTTACCCTTTGCAGAATGTCGGCACAAAAATTAGTTTTACAACTTTAGCCCTGAACTAAAATCCACCATCAACATCTATATAGACTTAGATTATACACACTTGGTATTTCGAGACGAGTATATCTCGCCTATCTATTTCTCGAAATATGTGTTGGTAAAGCTTTCGCTTTAGCCAAGTTCATCTTTACCTAGTAACGAAAGTCATGTTAAGTTTCAATCACTTTGAAAATTGCTCTGACAAAAAATGGTTTGTGAAAAACAACTGTATAACGTCCTCTGATAAAGTTTCAATGATTGAAATGAGAGTTTAGACTATATAACCATTGGAGGATACAAGCATTGTTGTGGAAACACATATATGTATAAGTCCTTATTCCTTGAACCAAAGTTTGAGAACTTTGTTGATCAAGAGAACCAGAGAAGTGCGTGAGATAAGTCCGCGAAATTAGTCCGGGAACCCCATCCGCGAACTCAGTCCGGGAACCCCGTCCGCGAACTGGCAGAAGTTCTCGATCAGAGAATTTCTGCTGGAGTTTGTTAACTCCATCCGGGAACTTAAGTCCGCGAACTTGAGTAGGTTATGTCTAAAAACGATGTTTGTGAACTTATCTTTATAAACTAAGGAATGCAATTGCAAACCGCGTCTATATATTTCATGCACCGATTCAAGTGAATCAAATCATTTTTGCTTCAATTGTGTCTTGTGTAGTACATGAGATTTCCTTGCAATTGAACAACTCTCTAACTATTCATTTGAACTAGTTATGGTGAAGAAGAATTTGGTTGATATGAAAGTTATCATATGGCTAACCATTTGGTTAACTATTGTTGAACCAACTAATGTACAAGTTAGGGTACGGTTACACAAGCCTAGAAACGTGCATTTCATGTGTGTATAAAAATCTATGTTTTCGATCTAACGGTTGATAAATATTAGCTTGAATCTAATCAGATTTTCATCTAACGGTGAATATTGAATGCTTTGTTACTAAGCTAACATTGATTGCAAACCCTGATTTGAAAGACTTTATAAGGGAGAACTCTAGCAACTGGGAAACCTAATCCCCACACATTCTGTGTGATACTAGTTGTGCTAAGATAGAGTCGATTCTCCTTTAACCTTTAGTTTCTTTTTCTAAACTAGGTTAACGACTTAAAGACTTCATTGGGATTATGAAGCCAGACCGATACTACTTTTCTTGTAGTTGTGTGATCTGAACTTGCTATTTCTATCATACGAGTACAATTATAATAATTGGCTTGAGATTTCTATATCCGATAGGCAAGATAAAAAGTAGTCACAAACATCTTCGACTCATCATTTGTGATTCCACAATATCTTTTTTTCGTTGCGTCGATTAAGACTATTATGAGGTGATTGATAATACTGAGCCGTTCTTTTAGAATATAAGTCTAGTTTATCAATTGGTTCATGTTCATCTTGATTTATCAAAAGACGAAACAAAACTCGTAGGTATATTCGTGGGAGATGGATTTATCTATTACCATAGACTTTTCTGTGTGATATAGATTTGTTTATTAAAGTCTTCGACATTGGGTCGTAGTAACTCTTAGTTGTGGGTGAGATCAACTAAGGGAATCAAGTACGTAGTTTCCTACTAGGATCAGAGACGTATGAGCATAATTGTACCTTGGATTAGTGTGAGATTGATTGGGGTTCAACTACAGTCCCGACCGAAGTTAGTTTGGAATAGGCTAGTGTCTGTTGCGGCTTAATACAGTCGCGGTTTCCTCGTTAACAAAATTCTGATGTCTGTGTTATTTATTTTCCGCATTATATTTGTTATATAATTGAAATAATACAAGTTGTGCGTTGTTCAATCAATTAGAATATCCGACCTTTTGGTTGTTGATTTAAATTGATTGACACTTGGGTATTGGTCTTTAGTACCATCCAAGTCTTATATTTAAATTGAGACTCGCAGTTTGCTTGAGTAAGATATAAATCGAGAGATAGATATATAAACTCTTTGATATACTTTTATCTAGATTGAGTCTGACTGTCTAGTTGATTCTCTAGAAAGTATATTGGAGTTTGTCCATACAGATTTCTAATCGAAATATTGGGTGTGGTTGTTAGACCCCCGCTTTTTCACCATCAATCTTCGTCGGAGGAATCTGAGTCTGATTCACCCACCATCAACTCTGGGGTATACTCCATAATTTTGGATACCATGAAGTGGTAGCTTGCATCAAATGTGAACGCTTCTCACTTTTCCTCCAAGTAGCGCACTTTCATGACTTCATGCTACAAAAACAAAACCAAGTCAAATAATGTACCATTCAGAGCCTTGAAAGTTTGGAAGATCCATCCTGATTTCTTTCATCAAATACAAGAATCCTGGAATTCTCATATAACAAGTAATCCTATTTTTGTTTTCATGAAGAAATTAAAGATGCTAAAACAAGATACAAAAAATGGATCTGATCTGTCTTTGGGATATTTCTAAGAAGATAAAAAATGCAGAAGACAAGGTGATCCATGCATATTTACTTTCTGATAAGAATCCAATGGATATAACTCTCTTAAATAATTTAGTGACAACAAGAGGAGAGCTTGAAGTTCTGTCTGATCAACAAAAAGAGATAATTCAACAAAAATCTATCATAGCGGAGGAAGATCTTTGGCTTATAGAACAAAAATGCAAGGCTATTATTGGTCGTATATGCATGAAGATGCAAAGCAATTATCAAAGTGTTGCGAAGATTGCCAGCGATATGGAAAGATGATACATGCACCGGGGGCACCATTATCATCTTCAAAAAGTGTGCAGCCTTTTGGAAAATGGGGCTTAGATATTGTGGGACCCTTTGTGCCAGGTTCAGGGAAGAAGAGATACTTAATTGTCATGACAGATTACTTCACAAAGTGGGCAGAAGTAAAAGTAGTACATCACATTCGCGATAAAGATATATTTACATTCATCTTTGAAAATATCATCTGCAGATTTGGAATTCCAGCACAGTTGGTTTCTGATAATGGAAAACAATTTGAAGGACAAAACATAGAGTTGCTACTCAATGCATTTAAGATAAGATGTGGAAAATCTACTCTTTTATACCCATAAGCTAATGGTCAGGCCGAAGCAACTAATGAGACAATCTCAGACATCTTAAAAAAGAAATTAGAAGGGTACCATAGAGAATGGTGTGAACAGGTACATAATGCAGTCTGGGCTTACAACAAAACCAGGAGAGAGGCAACTGGGATGTCACCTTTTTGTTTAACATATGGTGTTGAAGCAGTACTACCAACAGAAGTTGTTATTACTACAACAAAAAGAGAGGTTTGGGAGAAGAATATTAATGCTAGCATGATTCTAAGAGAACTTGATGAATTAGAAGAGAAGAGAGAAAAAGCATTACAACATATGGAAAATTATTAGCGTAGGTTGGCTCGCGAATATAACAAGCGAGTAAAAAACTTGAGTTTCAACCTGGCGATTTAGTTCTGCGAAAAACACCAGAGTACCAGCGAGAACGTGGTGGAAAGTTGGAGAGAAAATGGGATGGACCGTATATCATTAAAGAGATAGCTGGAATAGGGGCATACAGGTTGGTGGACCCAGAAGGAAGAGATGTTGGTCAAAGACTTGGTATACCATGGAACATATTATATTTAAAAAGATATTATCAGTAACAAATTTTTAATGAAACAAAGAAGAAATGGGCAAAACAAATTTTTACAGCTGCGAGTTTATTTGCAAGATTATTCAAGATTACATTAAGAATGAAAGATTGAGATATACGCAAAATAAACAAAGAACGGGACGAACCTTTATGGCGTACACCCTAGTTCGCGAATACAATTTCGCAAGCGGCAAATGTAAGACCTAAAGTACGTCATATTAGGGGGTATCTCTTTGCATGGCTCAGGGATAAGGTTATACCGTTGTTGGAACCTGAGACACGGAGACTGGGGTCCATCTCTTTGAGATACCTATCCATGAGAGATACTTTGGATTTCCAACTATATAAGGTTATACCCTGGTTGGACGACCGAGGGTCTCTTCTAAGGGGTGCAGAGTATGACCAAGGCTCCGAGGTATACGGTTGAGCCAAGGATGCTCGGGATGAACGAACCTACCCTGGACATTCTTGGTAAGTCTTGGATATGATGCACTCGGCCTCAAGAAAATCCCACCTAGGGTGCAGTCTCGTAACTATAATCCAAATAGGTATAAAGGATAAGAGGATGCGAAAACAACTGGTTGTTGTTAAGACCGGATGAGAGGATCTAGTCTTGGGCAACCAGGGGGAGTAAGGGCGGCACCCTCCATTAGGGAGCTGATAAGTATCTTAATACGGCAATGTCATGGGGATTTGTGTTCGCAAGAACATTTAGGCCTGTCATATTGTCGCGTGACAAATACAGAGGCAACAAGCCATAAGAAAAAGTTAATATGAGATCAATGGGTTTTGACATGAAAGTTTAAAGACGTCCTGCGATTTCATCGCGAGACGACTATGTCATGGGGCTTTTTTTCTCGTAAGGGAACTTAGGCATGTCATATAGTCGCAGAGAATTGATAAAATACAAGATCTAAGGAATGATCAATGGGTCTCTACATGCGAATGTAAGGACGTCTTGTGATTTTGTTGCAGAAAGAAACGTGGCGATATAAGACCTTTAATTAGGAAGGCAAAATAAGACCACAAGAATAATCCTACCCATTAACTATTTCATTCTTCTAAGATGCATGAGATATTTGTTCATTCCAAGAAAGATAATGAGGGGCAAGTATGGGAATTGATAAATAACATATCATTATCTTTCTCGCAGAGTATTGAGAAGAACAGAAATTTAATAGAGCGCCAAAATGAGTTTTAAAATTGAAATAGGTTACATCATTCGCAAGAAAGATAACTAAAAGAAAGCAAAAACAAAATTAAAGCATTATCTTTGCCAGAGTTATTAGCCTCGCCAACATTCTTCTCATGATCAACTTGAATTTCTTCCTCATTTAATGACTCATTAACAGTTGTTCCATCGCCAATAGCTACTTTAGTAAGATGATATTTTTCTTTATCCACTGAATTTTCCTGAGAAACATCTTCTTCATCACTTACATACTCTAGATCACTAGCCATGGGAAGAGGAATTTCATCATCATCTACTTCCAGAGAATTGACTGATACATGGGAAAGAGCGTTGGATATTAAGATGTCATTCACGAGAACTTCAGCACTAAGATGAACTTTGCGAAGGAAGCCTCTGTCGCGATTCCTAATTTACATATTCTTGTAGTATTCAAGATAGTCATATATTCTTTCTGAACGATCGCGATATTGGACATAATTGGCTAGAAGTTCACCATTTTCTTTGCGAACTGAAGCCAGTTTATTAACCAAGTCAGAAATGGTGGTTTTAAGACTTTTCTCAGATTCTGCGAGAAAAATAGATAAGCCAGAAAAACATTCAGACGAAGATCTTGCAAAAATATAGCAGAGAAATTTGAGAAGAAAAGTTAACAATTAAGGCAGTCAAAATGACTACCTTTTCTTTGCGAAGATAAGTTTTGAATTAATGATAAGAAACAACACTCCCACTGGTTCATGGCATCATCAAATTTATCTCCAACTATACCCTTCAGGCGAGATTTTATACTTTCTTCTTTCGAAAGGAGATGAGCATTTTCTTTCTCTAATAAGGAATGAGATTCTTTTAATCGGGAGAAATGTTCTTTGAGTTTACTAGCCTTTACACTTAGATATATCCTACCCAGGATGATTTTATCCTTTTCAGCTATTGATGATTCAGTTACTTCTTTGAGTTCTTCTTTTAATGAAGATAGATATTATTCTTGATTGTTACACACTTTCTGAAGAATACTTAAATGCTGCGAGGAGATCGTTATCTTATTTGAGAAGCTGCGCTTTTCTTGAGATAAGGTCTCATTTTCATTTGATAAAGTTTCTATCACCAAATTAGCTTGGGTTAACAAATAAGAAAGACGAGTAACTTGGCTATTTAACAGACTTTGCCTTTGTATTAGTTGGTTATTCTCATTGGTAAGATTATCTATTTGGTCGATAGAATATGAATGAAGGTTATCTAATCTATTATATTGGTCCATCCAAGAATCTTTCTCAGCACGAGCTTCTTCAGTAATAGACTCAAATCGGAATCTCTCCAAGAATCGTGTCTGATTTACAACTAAATATATGAACCAAGGGTTTAAAAGAGAATTAAGCACAGAAAAAATGAGAATTTACTAAAATAGAAAAACCAAGAGATAAAAGAAGGAAAAATATACATTTTAGTTCCTCATTATTATTGCGAAGATTCTCGCAATTCAATAAAGAGTTATGAAGCTTGTGCTGAAGAGTATTGCATTCTGAAGTCTTAACCCGAAGACTCTCTTTTAAAATTTCAATTTTGTTTTCTAGAGATGTCTTCGCAACCGTTTGTTCAGAACCAAAATACTTGCTTAAAACTTTGCAAACGCCACGCTTGACAGGATTAATAGAGGATTTTCTAGTTTCATCCAGAATGTCAGACAAGACTCTAAAAGCAACGTCTACAATGGCGAGTTGAAGGTTTGAATTATTTGTGTCATCAGGAGGGGGAGTGTCTGGAAAGGTAACATTTGGAAGTGAAAATGAATCAACTTCAGAAGTGACTACAGTAGAAGAAGAAGGAACTTCATTCGAAATAATATGGGGAGTTTCACTTATGAGAGGGTTAATTGAGGCAAGAGTATTGGGAGTGACACCGTCGCAAGCAAAAGGTTGGGGCACAATTTGCGATGCTATAGGAGTGGATTTTGAAGAACATAATGAGGGAATAGTAATTCCGTATTCAATGGGTTTAATCTTGCGAGATCGCTTGCGAGGTTCAACAACATTCTCATCATCCTACGAATAATAAACTAGATAAGAAACAGAGGCAACAATATTGTTATTAAGAAGACAAGTGTTTCTTACTACCTTATGATTCGCACAATTCCTCTTCTTTTCAGCCAGTTTATGTTGCGAATTTTTGAGAAGATTATGGTTTTGAGATACAGGTTGCACGTTAGAAGTAGTTTCACCTAAAAGAAGACACTGTATGGGAATCATGAAAAATCAAATAAAATAGATAAACATAGTTTAGAAAAGCAGAATCGAATTTAATAATGTCAGAAGAGAATTTTTATACCTTTGAGACTCCATTAGAATAGTAGCAGATGAACCTGTGAAAGAAGAAAAATTGCAGATGGGAAAGTTTATAGAGAAGATAAGGGATGAAGAAGACGAAGAAGTAAAAGAAAAAGAATATTTCTTAAAAAAGTTATCTCTTTTATAGACAGAAGATGGGTAACCGGGTAATAAAGGATTAACCGGTTAAAAGAGGAGCATTCGACACGTATAAGCAGTCATACCTAATTTACAGGGCTTTGTCGGAGAAAAGAGATGAAAAACTAGGTAGTCAAGATTTTAATTCTCATAGTCTTTCCTTCTTCGCAGAAAAGACATGAGAAGAGGCAAGATGTAAGACCAGAATATCGCCATGATATTACTCTTGCGAGATTAACAACACTTCTGCGAACATCACCGCGAGTTATTCAACAACACTTCGCGAGTGTCACAGAATGATTTGAAGAATGACGTAATAGCTGATGAATGAAGAAACATGGGAAGAGCGTGATTATCCTGCGATGGTTACAATGCTTGCGAGAATGGATATTATAACTACTGCGATAATATCGCGAGTCAGATCCAAAATTAAAGGATAGATTAGCTGTCATCCACTATGTAACTATTCTATATAAAGAGACCCAGTAGATTCAGAAAGGGGAGGATGTTTTTTTTTTGAGTGTTGAGAAAGTCTTGAGGAGATAGAAAATTCAAGAGAGAGGTTGTATTATTGATTTCTTCCATTTCTTGTAAATATTTCTGAGAATCAAATAATAAAGTGTTGTTTTTAATCTTCAAATATGTCTTAATTACAGTAAATTCTCATCAAGGGTGTAGTGTAGGATTTCCTGCAACTACACTGTTGATTGGACTGTGGTTGTGTTCTGGTTTGGAATATTTGCATTGGACTGGGCCTTGCATTAGGCAAGGTCAAAT
This sequence comes from Papaver bracteatum, assembly GCA_023529315.1. Classification (NCBI taxonomy): domain Eukaryota; kingdom Viridiplantae; phylum Streptophyta; class Magnoliopsida; order Ranunculales; family Papaveraceae; genus Papaver; species Papaver bracteatum. The sequence goes on along the minus strand of JAJJWX010000447.1, from coordinate 1,851,199 downwards.
TTTAGACTTTTCGCAGCAGAATAAATAAGAAGGAGGGGAAGCAGTTTCAGTAGGAGGGAGGCCGGACTGGGGATTCTTTAAAGGCGTGCGGCTACGGCCGTAAAGAGAGAAAGGCTAGGGTTTGGAGTTTTACTTCTCCATTTTGGTTTAGCTATTTTTATTTTAATATTTTTATGGCTTTTGAGAAAGCCATGCTAGCTAGAACCATGTTAGGGTTTAGGTAGAAACCAATTTGATTGTGTGAACTCTACATTTATATGCTTAATAATAATTTGAATGACTAGTAATTTATCTTCATAAAAGCTTGTATCTAATTGTTTATGTGATTTTCTTGATTATTTATGATTTTGAATTGATATTTCGTGCTTCGGTTAAATACCTAGACGTGGTATGCAAGGATAGATAGGTAATGCTTTAGGATCACTACATAAGAAGCGAAGGAAATTACAGCGGAGAAATAATATTTAAAAATGCATGAAATATATTTTTAAGGATTAGTAGAGTTTGCATAATTAATTGGTGGAAACCGAAAACCCTAATAACCTCATTCTCAGTTGTTTATTATTATTTTATTTTGTTCCAAATTTCTGATTTTTTTTGCTAAAACATCATCTTGTCGATTGGTTACTTTTGATATTAGTTAGTAGTAGTATTTCACACTCCTCGTGGGAACGACCTGTACTTGCCATCGTTCTACTAGTTAGATATTGTGCACTTGCAGTATTTATTGTGGGTTTTCCTAACCTACCACATTATCAGTGACAATGTGTTTGGGAACACCGAATATGCATATTATGTATTCTTTGATGAAGGCTGCAATCGTGACTCCGGTGGACTTCGAAGAGGAATAGATTCAACCCATTTGGTAAAATACTCGATTGTAGTGATGATGTATTCGTGCTGCTTCGAAGATGCTGGATTTATATTCCCGATGATATCCAGTACCCAGCTATTGAAAGGTCATGGAATATTCACAGAATTCAATGGAAGACAAGGAGTGTGAATGTGGTTACCATGGACTTGGCATTGATGGCACCTTTGAACGTGTGCAGCTGTATCGTCTTCCATGGTGGGCCAATAATATTTCTCGTGAATCTGGAGAAATAATTTCCTTTTTCCTTGATGTTCTCCATCATGCATCTCTTTTAAAATAGTTGTGATTTCATACTCGGCTAAGCATCTTAGTAAGTTTCCACCAAAGCTATTGCGGTATAAGATTCCATCAAGAAATACAAATCTCTTATCCCTCTGAATGAGTTTGATTGTTTCTTTCTTTTCTGACGGCAGTTCATTGTTCCGGAGATATTTGATGTAAGGGTCCCTCCAGTCCCCAGTGTGATGGGATGTCAGAGCTTCTAAGTGATGAGGGGGCATCTGATAATTGGGGCATGACTTTTGCAGAGTTCTTGATTGAGCCTCCATGGAAGGAAAATGGTGTCCCATTCTTTGAATCTTTCTATAAAGTGTTATCACCAGTGTTTGTCCGCATGTTTCTTCATGTATGCGCTTGCGTTGTTCGCCCGCTTCATCATTTCCAAGGCACCGTGATAATGACCCATCAGAGTTCCGATAATATAATGCTCCATGAAGTAAGAAATAATTTTTTTAGTTCTTTGAGACTGATTTTCCCTTCTGAAAGAGAACTGTTTAGTTCATGAATGATAGGTGCCCTCCAATCGTCTGCTTGAATGTCTTCGATTTGAGGAAGCCATGTGGATGAAACAGTACTCCTTTGTACATTGATTGTTTTCTATGCTCCTTTAAATTGCAGCTTAGAAGCAAGAGTTTCCAGGCATTCAGCATGCCTATTGTTGGTTCGTCCAGTATGGATGATCGTTGCATCAGCAAAGTAATTAACAGCCTTTGAGCTTCAGTTTTGAATTGAACAAGTGTGATTTCTTTAAGGGAGTATGTTCCATTCATTTGATCGACCAGCAGTTTTGAATCTCCCCTTATCTCGAGGTGTATTGCTCCTGCTTGCTTGGCCAGGGACAATCTTAGTAAAAAGGCTTCGTATTTTGCTGAATTGTTGGTGCAGTGGAAATCCATCTTGAATGAATGTGAGAATACCTCGCCGTATGGAGAGACTAACACTATTCATGCCCCTCCGGTGTCGTTGCTAGGGGTGGCGGAACCATCAAATTACAAAATCTACGTCTCTTCTTTGAAAGCTAGGATATCTGGAAACTCACCAGGTACATCCTCATGTAACGTTGTTGTATCTTCTCCTGGAAAAGCAGCGAGTAAGTTTGCAACTACTTGGCCTTTGATTGCTTTTGGTGGCGTGCATGCTATGTCAAACTCTGATATCTGAAGTAGCCACTTTGCTGGTCTTCCTATCAAGGCTGGCTTTGATAATATGAATTGTATAGGTTCGGCTTTAGAAACGAGCACAACTCTGTTGGATATCAAATAGTGCCTGAACTTCTGAATTGCATGTACTAACACCAGACATGCTCTCTCAGCCTTTGGGTATCTAAGTTGAGCATCTCTCATGGTACGGATGAAGTATTAGATTGTTCGCTCGATGCCTTCGTCGTCTTCTTGAGCAAGAAGTGCTCCGATAGTAACGTCACTAGAAGCTGTGCAAAGTATCAACGGTCTTCCTTGCACCGGCGATTTCATGACAGTAGGTGATATCAGTATCTGTTATATTTTATGGAATTCTTCTTGTTGCATAGCAGTCCATGTAAAACGAGCTCCTTTCTTCAATAAAGGGGTGAATGAAGCAATAAGCTGAGCTAATCCGGGGATGAAACGTCGGATATAATTTACCTTTCCCATGAAACTTTGGAGTTCTTTCACAGTGCATGGAGGAGGTATGGTAGTAATAGATTTCATTTTTTTTAGATCGACTTTGATTCCTTCTGCTGTGACCAGGAATCCTAAAAACTTTCCGGAAGAGACACCAAAAGCGCATTTCAGAGGGTTCATCTTTAGTTTGTATTCTCGACATCTTTCAAAGACTTGTCTTAAAACTTGAAGGTGAGATGCTCGAGTCTTCGACTTCACCACTACATCATCAACATAGTCTTCCACTTTCTTGTGCATCATGTCGTGGAATATGGCAGTCATGGCTCATTGATAGGTAGCACCGGTATTCTTTAATCCAAAGAGCATCACAGTGTAGTGGAAATTCCCAATAGGAGTATGAAATGCAGTTTTGTTGGCATTATGTTCATACATTTTGATCTGGTTGTATCCACTGTAGCCATCCATGAATGAGAACATACCGTGACCGCCGGTTGCATCTACGAGCATATCGATGTTGGGTAGAGGAAATTCATCTTTCAGATATCATTTGTTCAGATTCTTGAAATCAACACAGCATCTTATTTGGCCATTTTTATTTTTGACAGGAACAATGTTCGCCAGCCATGTTGGGTGTTGAATAGGTTTGATGAACCCTGCTGCTAATAGTTTCTGAATCTCGACCTTGATTTGCTCTTCGAATTCATTTCTAAACTGCCTAGGCGGTTGTTTGTCAACTTTGGAGCCAGGTGTGATGTGTATATGATGAGTAACCAATTTATCATCTAGACCAGGCATTTCTTCGTACGTCTAGGCAAAGACATCTTGATACTCTTTCAGTAGTTCTATTAATTTCGCCCGTTCCTCTGGTGATAGTGCTGAGCTAATTAGGATCGTCCTTGGATCATCCTCTGTTCTGATGTTGATCGTTTTGAGATCATCAGTAGTGGAGTAAGTGCCGTCTTGCAATTCCCAAGGATCATCCTGAACCTCTTCTTCGAGTGATGATTCACTCTGACATGATTCTTTGGGGTGGGGAGACTCTTCGTCGTTCTTCCCTGCTAATTGCTAATCTTTATGTTGGTAAATGATTCTCCCCTCCACATCGTGACTGATGATAAATTAGATCCCCGAGTTGAAATATGATCCTTGCGATGCTTAATTGGTGTAGCAGATGACTTAGCTGGCTTGATTCCTGAAGATAACGGCTTGTCTGCAACCTTTTCGATGGACTCCCAGCTTGGGAGTGGAGAAATGTAAATCTTTCTTGGAGGTTCGGGGATGTTCTTCTGAGATTCAAGGAATTCAGCGTCATAGACCGGTGCGTAAGGAGATGATGAAGCCGCAATACGAACAATTTTGTTATTGATTAGAGCTTTCATGCATTGATGGTATGTTGAAGGAACCACCTTGTTGTCATGGAGCCACGGTCGTCCGAGTTCATGTGATAGTCAGGTTCTTGTTCGATCACGTAGAATTTGGGTTTTGATTGAATAGGCCCCACCTTCAGATCTATGTACGCATATCCATATGTATGGATCTGGCTTCCCTCAAAACTTGTCATCAAGATGGTATGACGAACGATCTTGTTTTGCGGGAATTTGGCTGCCTTGAGAGTCTTCATGGTGATAATATTTGTAGAAGTGCCTATATCAACGAGAGCTCTCTTGAATTCAGATTCTTTGATAAAACCGGTTATGTACAGGGCTCGGTTATGTCCTTCATCTGCCATACGGTCCTCTTCTCCAAATGTGATATTGTGGATCGAATGCTCAGACATCATAAATATTTTTTCTGTTGGAGATAAGGAAATTAATGGTACCTCAGATGACATCTGGTTGAGTACAACGAACGTGTCTGTTCGATGCTTCCTAGAAAAGTGCTAGAGTTCACACAAGTTTTCAACTAACTTTGTAATCTCCTAGTCCACCAACTTATCATAAGTAGTGAAACTGTTGCTTTGAGGGTCACCGTGTGGCGAGTCAGTCCCCGGTGTTGGGACTTCTGGAGTGGAGATTCTTCCCAACTCGGATGCCAGTTTGATGAGAAAATCGAGAATGTGGTTCATGGTATCCTTCATCAGATCCATGTTCCTGGTGTGGATCTCTAAGACTCGTGCCAACTCAGTTAGGGTAGGGACTTCTCTGTCTTATGTGCTATCAGACGTAGCGTTAGAAGGAGGAATATCGTCGTTTGAAAGATTCTGGATTGGGTTTGGAGTAGTTTAGTTAGTCATAAGACCAACCATCTTGTGAAGATTTGAGGTTGCAACCGAGAGATTAATCTCCCACTGTGGTCGCCAATCTGTAGATGGAGAAAGACGATTTGCTAGTTTTTACGGAATTGAGGAGACGACCGTACGGAGAAGACTCCTTGAACTGAGAAAAATGTTCAACCTCACACAGATGCACCGCTGCAAAGGGGGTGCTTTGAATTCTACAAATTAATCTGTAGTACTCCGGCCTAAACCAAGACAATGGCCATTCCAGAGTCAATTCGGTCACAAGAAAGGATGGGTTGATCTGTAGGAGGGAAGCTAAGAAATGTGCGGAATCAATGGTAATAAAAGATTGTAGATGTGTTGTGAATTCTGAATATGATAAGTTCTGAATGATTGAAATTACTCAGTTGAGAGTAATTGCTCAATTGATGAGTTGTTGATCTCGTGTTGTCTATGAGACATGAGATTGTTGTTGTTCTTGTCGTTTTTTTTCTTATTGTTTCAATCATGATTCAGAGGCTTATTTATATTGCTAGAATTTTAGACACCATGATCCCATGAATTGTGACAGTTTATGGAATCAAAGAGTGGAGAAGTGGAAATCGTATTTGAAACCAGTTGCTTATCGTGCGGAGACTTGGTTGATTTTCCATCCACTACTTTGTTAACTCCTTCAACTGATTGCACGACTCGCTCACATTCCATCGCGTGTTTGAACACACGTGTCGCAGACCGCCAGACCAAAACCCTAGTTGATATACCCACAAGTGACACGATTGACGTCTCGTGGTTAGTTTAGTTAGTTGTTGACTTGATGATTTCATGGGACGATGAGTCCATGTATTTACTGAGTTGAACATGATTTTGTAAAATGTTTTGAAACTCATGAATTGAACATGGGCATGATTCTCACGTTGATAGCTGGGGCGAGCAAGTATTGCTATGATTTGTTGAATATTGATAGTTGAACCAATATTCCTTGACTTGAGCAAGTGTTGCTCATCTGATGAATTATTGGTAGTGTGACCAAAATAAAATATTAATTAAAATACTGGTAGTTGAACCGAGTATAATTAATAAGATTATTGATCATTAGATCGTCATAAAATTATTAGTGTTTGAATCTGGAATTATGATCCTTGGACTCAGAAACCCTAATTTGATCAATTGATGGTTTATTTGAAAATTAACCATGGAATGAAGGAGAACGGGCTCCATGGTACCGTGGGTCGACCATGCATGTAGTCGCAGGAATTCCTACACTACACCCCTCACAAGAATTCATAACAATCAACACATACTTGAAGATTGAGAACAACACTTTTATTGATTAATTCTCAGAAATATTACAAGAAATGGAAGAAATCAAGAATACAACCGCTCTCTTAAACTTTCTCTCTCCTCAAAACTTTCTCAACACTCTCAAATTGATCTCTCTCTCTTCTGAGTCTATTAGTTCTCTTTATATAGGGTAGTTACATAGTGGATGACAGCTAAGCTATCCTTTAATTTCGGATCTGACTCGCGATACTCTCGCAGTAGTTGTAATGTTAATTTTCGCAGATGATATAATCTTCGCAGGCTCGTCATGCTCTTCTCGTGTTTCAGTTACCATCATCCGTTATGTCATTCTTCGAGTCATTCTGCGACACTCGCAGTATGTTGTTGAAGAACTCGCAAAAATGTTGTTTATAAATTTCGCAAGAGTATTATTGTTGCGATATTCTGATCCTACATATTGCCTATTCTCATGTCTTTTCTGCGAAGGGGAAAAGATCATGAGAATTGAAACTTTTTAAAATGCCACAGCTATTCATCTTTTCAGGTTCTTCTTTTCTGACATGTTTCTGCATTCTTCGCCAGATTTATTACATGTATCTTTTCTTCCATTCAATTTCTGACACGTCCTTTTCAACCGCTGCACTTCAACCGTTCACGTATTCTCTTCGCATTAAATGCACTTATCTTCTCGAGAATTCTTACCTTCTATATATATCTTCTTCATTCTTCTCTTTTCTCTTTTTACTTTCTCTTTCCTTCTCTCTGCAATTTCACTTTTCTTCCGCAACTTCCGCATCTGCTACTATTGTAACTTTTCTCTTATTCTTTTGATCTTCTATTCTTTTCTTCATTCCCATACTAATTAAGAATGCCTCCAGCGGGTCGTAAAAATCTAATTGCCTTTGAAAAAATGCAAAATAAGCTTCAAGATAGAGGTTTTACTTTATCTACCATTCCCGATCAAAACCCTAAGGCTAAGCTATCTGTTGAATTATTTTCTGATCATCCATGTAATTGCGAGAAGATCATAGTCTCACTAGGTCAACTTGAAGCTGGCCTTCCCATTCATCTTTATGACCCTGAACTTCCTTTATTCTATGAAATACTTTCTCATGCGAAATTATCGCGGTCTGTATATCAGTTGAGTGGGGATTGCATTCGTTTGATGCTTGAGTTTGCTACTCGCGGTGCTGGTAAGGAATCTCTTTACCCCACTAAAGAGAAGAACCCTAAATTCGCTAAAATTCCAATAGTTCCTGCGAAGTATACTGTAGAAAATTTCTTCACGAATTATGAAATAATCCCCATGAGGAAGGATAGCACCTATTGGGGTATCCGCTTACAAAAGAAGGATGACGTTGCTGAAGACAAAGTTCTTATGCTAGACATTGACTGGCATCCGAGCAAAAATTCTTCTCCTCACTACTCTAATGATGATAAATGGTGTAGTTTCCCATTATTTTTAGAGGGCCCATATATTTCTGGTTCTCATGCTTTACCTGAGAATCCCGAAGAGTACCATCCATGGGTGTTAAGCTGGCCTGAAAGGGATACAGAGGTATGTTCCCGAATTTTTTGCTTAAATTACTATTATTATTTTCCTCATGCTTTTATATATACCCTCGCTGACTACTCCAATTTTATCAGATTAAAAGGGTGAAAGCTAGCTATAAGAAGTTAGGGAAACCCAGTACCTTATTAGCTCTTAAATCACTCACAGATGAAGTAAGAAATATTCCTTTATGATTCTTAACAATATATTGTTACCTCTATTTCTTATCTTTATTTGTGTTTGAAGGTTATTGAAGAAATTGAACCCGTTAAGGTTGCGAAGACTAAGGCGAAAGGCAAAGGTGCTCCTCGCATAGAGAAATCTGCTGCCCCTCTTTCAAAGAAAAAAAAAGTGCAATCCCCATCTCCTTCAACTCCTCAATCTATTGAAAGTTCAAGTAATAATACTGATAATGACGATGATGATGATGATGGTGATGCTGATATCTCTTCCGCTAAGGAATCCTCCCAACCTGAGTCTTCTATGGCTCATCTATCCGGTATTTTTGCTAATACAATGCAAGTAATTGGTGATACCCCTCTGACTAATGCTTGCAAGTCCATAGCTGCCATCTGTGATGCCCCTCTCCTAGAGAATAATGAATCTCTTCATGGAGTATCAAGATATATATCTCCAAATTTCCTGCATTCACTTAATATCTAGGTAAATAGTTATACCTTTTTTCTCTTTATTTTTATCTTGAATTCATAATTAATTCCTAAAGTTCGCTGCATTACTTCGCAGGCTGGGAAAACTTCCTTTGATGTTGTCTCAGACTTGGAAAAGAGGCGTACGGCCCTCGCAAGGAAGAATCTTAAACTTCTCAACAAAAATAAAGAATTGGAGACTGAAGTTGCTGATCTTCGCGAGAAGAATAACCAAAATGAAGGATTGGAGATCGAAGTTGCTAATCTTCGCGAGAAAATCAAACAATTGGAATCAGACAATTCTCTTCAGAAGGAAAAATTATCTAGTCTTCAAGATGCCAATAAGCAACTATATGGTATGGGACTCTCTTTCTTTCCCCTATATTTTATTATCTTTATCCAAAAAAATTCTTATTATAGAGTTTTCCATTTCGCAGACGTCTATGGTCTTACTGATGAAGCTATTTATCTTCATGTATTTCCCAAGATTATGGATGATGATACCCTTCTTAATCATCTAAATACTTCTCACAATAGTTTTTCAAATCATAAGATTGAATCTCTTCCCATAAATGAGCTTAGATCCAAGCTTCGTCTTTTTGAAATTGAACATAGATCTGTCTTGGACATGGCCAATAAATTTAGACAATTCTTTCACAATTCTAAAGAAGAAACCTGTAAGTTAAATTCCAAATATAGTGATCTGATAGATGAAAATGACCGTATTTCTCTCCAAGGTGCTCAGACATTAGCGAAATTTCAAGAAACTCTTCTTGAGATTCAAATTGAAATAGATAGATTTATCTGCGAGAATAGTACTCTTGTTGAAAGAGAAAACCAAGTTTGCTTCCGCCTTCTCATTAGTAATAATGATGAGTTTGCTTGGGCTGCGAAGATTCTTGATAACGCCAGAAATAATTTGGGTGTAGTTGTTAGTCTTCAAGCTGAGCATTCTACCTTGATTAAGGATATGATCTTTGAACGAGAAGGTGGCTATTCTCATTTTTCCACTAATCCATTTTTTAACTTAATCTCCACTATTTTATTAATAGGTTGTCATTTGTTCGCATCATCTGAAGGAAATCTTCGCCAAAGAGTTGAAGAGTTGGAAGAAGAAAAAGTACAACTCGCAAAACTTCTGTCTTCTCGCAATGAGAAATGTTCCAAGTTCAAGAAAAAACTACAGATTACCCTGGCGAATTTTAGTAATGTTCTTGTTAGTGTTCGCAATGATTCCATTAAGATGGTCTGTAATGATCATAAAATTCCTCATTATGCATAACTTATCTCGCGGATGAAATACCAGAGAACGTTCCTAATCTTGCCATCTCTGACAGTGAATCTGAATAGATTGAAGAAGATCAAGAATATAATGAAGATGAAGGTGAAGGGGGGAAATCTGATGAAGATAATGAAGGATCTAAATAGTTTTATCTCCTTTTTTAATCTCTTTGTAATATTTGTACATTTGTTTCCTTCTCCTTGTAAGATATTCCTTCGAATTTCCCCAACTTCTAACATTCCTTGGTGTATAGATTTCTTTTGTTTCTATCTTCATACATTAGAAACAATTCTTTTTTGAAATATGGTTAATCAATATGATTATTAATTTTTAACTATCTGTGTAAATCTGCCATATAATGATGAATAACAATTTTATCATTCTGTTCATTCCCATACTTGCCTCTGTTATTCATCTGCAATATGAAAGATTGAGCAGATTACTTTCTGAATAAGATCTGTTTTTAAATTTTGGCCATAATCTCGCAGCTGTTTCTTGCTCTCTTGTGTTGTCTTATTTTTCCTTCCTAGTTAAAGGTCTTATTTTTCCACGTTTTGTTTTGGCGACAAAATCGCAGGACGTATTTATATTCGCATATAAAGACCCATTGATCTTGCCTTATCCTTATTTTGTCAATTTGTTGCGACAATATGACACGCTTAAGTTTTCGTGCAAAAACAAAGCCCAGTCTTGCAATGAAATCGCATGACTTCTTTACACTTTCATGTAAAAACCCATTGATCTCATCTTATCTTTTTCTCATGGCTTTTTGCCTCTGTATAATTATTGCACAAATATGACAAGTCTAAATATTCCTTCGAACATAAAGCCTCATGACATTTGCGTCTTAAGACACTTATCAGCTCCCTAATAGAGGGTGCTGCCCTTATCTTCCCCCTGGTTTCCCCTTCAAGGAGGCGTACATCGGCCATACAAGACTAGATCCTCCCATCCGGTCTTAACAACAACTAGTTGTTTTCGCAGCCTCTTATCCCTTTTGCCTATATGACTTATAGTTACGAGACTGCACCCTAAGTGGGGTTTTCTTCGGTCCGAGTGCATCATAGTCAAGACTTGCCAAGAATTTCCAGGGTAGTTTCATACGCCCCGGGCATCCTTGGCTCAACCGTGTACCTCGGCGCCTTGATCATAATTTGCACTCCTTAGGAGAGACCCTCGGTCGTCTAAATTTTAGTATATATATATAGTTGGAAATCCAAGGTACCTCTCCTGGATGGGCTTTCATTGACCCCAAATCTCCATAACTAAGGTTCCAGCAGCGATATAACCTTATCCCTAAGCCATGCAAAGAGATACCCCCTTATATGACGTAATTTAGGTCTTACATTTTCCTCTTGCGAAATTTTATCCGCGAACTAGGGTGTACGCCATAAAGGTTCGTCCCGTTCGAATATGTCATTATTCTTTGATTTTCTCTTTTTGCATTTCAGCTCTTGTATGATTTTTCAATTTCATCTTTTACATTGAGTCAAAACATACTTTTGTAAAAATTTCTTCAACAAATCATTCATACATTTCTTATATTTTATGATCTTGAAATTTTACCTTTTCTACTTACTATTTTCTGCTTCTGATTTTTTGTTGCGCTTTGCTACATTTTATCCATCTGCGAGACGCTCACCATCTACTGGTTTCAGCACATGTTGACTTCACATCATTCCTTCTTCTCATCGTTCTATTATATCCACCATCAGCCTATTACTTCTTTGCTTTTGTTTGATGTTATATTTCCAATTTTTGTTCTTCGCAGCCCTTTCCTAGCAAGATTCCATATCAATTTCATATCACTTTTTTTCATCAATCCAATCTCCCTTTATGACTCCAACACCACTGGGATGAGTAAATTTAATGCATTGGTGGAAAGTTGATGCTACACCTAGAATCCCATGTAGCCAAGGTCGGCCAATCAAGGCATTGTAAGGAGATTCAACATCGACAACACATAATAGAATTTTAGAAGATATCCCCTTCGGTGGAATTCGTATAGTAATTTCCCCTTTGAGCTTGTTGGTAGTACCATGAAAACCATAAATCTTATAAGTCGATGGTATTAGATCCTCATATCTTACTCCCATGGTTTTGTAAGTTTGATAAAAATAAGATATCCACTGAGCTTCCAGTGTCAATTAAAACTATGTTAATGGTCCAAGAATCTTCAGCTTCACTATCCTCATTTTCTTCTTCATCTTCTTTTTGTTTTGGATTTATTTCTAATCTTACCACTAGTGGATTGTCATGCATTTCTCCAGGCTCAAGTACTTCTTGTGCAGTGAAAGAAATAGTCTGCTTTTTCCATTCTTCTAATGGCGAAGCTTTCGCAATATTCATTATCTCCCTTCCATCCGCATCTCTCGCGAAAACTCTACTTAAAACATTGTCGTGGAAATATTCTATAGTCTTGTACGAATGTATGATGGAGTTACAAGATAGATTCTTCGCTTTTTCTCCAACTTCTATCACAAACGTTTCTCCTCCCTTTGTTGTATTCACTCTGTGAATTTCTGGGGCAGGGGGTAGTTTCTTAAACTGTGGATGTCCTATTAGAAAATGGTTTAATTTTTCCTGATCTTTCATCCTCAAGATGATTATTTTTATATTCCTGCATTCATTTGTTGAGTGACCATGAAAATGATGATAAGAGCAAAATTCTAGACTTCTATTATTTGGGTGTGGCTCTTTTCCCATATTCCAGGGTACGGGTTCCCATATTCCTGGGTACGGGTATGTCCTCCATAAAAATTATAGCCTCACAAATTTTCTCTATGCTAGCATTTAGAGGTGGCATCTTAATTTCTTCCTATATTATCTTCTGACTTCCTTGCCCTCTATAATAATTTTGTCTCTGACCACCAAAAGTTTCTTGCGGCTGATCAAGCCTCTGAATCTTATTATTTCCACCTCGATTGAAATTTTTTCTCTCTCTTTCTCTCTCTTCTTGATCTCTGCTTCCCATAGCTACTAATTTTTGTTGACCATCATTCATATTCTTTTCTTGCTTCACCTGCGAAGTGCTCACTACTGTATTTATTAACCTGGGAAGTAAACTTGCGTTTGCTGCAGTTGAACTGGTATTCGTAATAGGGTATGATTCCATCCCATTTTGTTTCTCCTCTAAAGCAATGTATTCTTCTTGCAATTCTCGCAGCTCTGTCATTGTGATGGTGTTTTTGATTCTGAAGATTTGGACATATAACAGATTGGTTGTGAACATTGCATTAATGAATGACAAAATGAGATATATCTCATCCACGCGGCCTGCCATTTCGCTGCACATTGTTTTCCACCTTATAGTTAGATGTTTTAAGCTTTCACCAACCCTTTTCTTTAATCCAAATACATCTTCAATGCCAGGTCGCAAAGAATTATTACTTATATATGCTCCCAAAAATGTAGTCTGGAAATGATTGAAAGAAGTTATAGTGTTCTTAGGTAAACCTTCGAACCATTTTAGCGCCTCGCCTGTTAAGCTGGATGCGAAATATTTGCACAATACAGCATCATGGTTTTCCCACTGTAGCATACACCTAACATAAGATTTGACATGTTGAATAGCACAAGTAGTTCCATCAAAGATACTGGTTAACGTTGGCAAATTGCATTTTGTGGGTATTCCTCCTAATTATACTTCTTGAGTGAATGGAGTTTTCGCAGCTTCTTTAATAGCCTCATAAAGTTTCCTTCTGCCTCCATCTCTTCTGTTATTTAACATTCCCCTCATTTCTGCTAACTCTCTCAAGATATGTTCATTCCCAGCTGAATTTTGCTCCATTGGTCTTTTCAATGCAGCTTCCCTTCTTCTGCGTTCATGTCTTTCTTTCCCTGTGAGATTTTGTGTTTCTCCTTCAACATATTCATTCTGCCTTCTCCCGCAATTTTCTTCTTCACCTCCTTCCTGAATTCGCAAATGATTATGCCTTCCATTTTCTCTCCTGCGATTTTCTTCATTTCTCACTGTTTCTCTTCGCTGTCTTTCTATTAACCTTTGTATTCTATCATATTCCTCATTGATATTACCATTGTTGTGATTTCATGCGCGTCTCCTTTCTCTATTATCATGATTATTCTGACGTATTGCTTCTTGAAACTCTTGTTCTTCCACTTCTGCTCTCAATCTTTCTCTTTCGCAAGATAGACGTGCTTGTTCAGCATAATGTCTCTCAATTTCATCCTCAATTATTCTTCGGTTTCTTTGAATTTCTCGCTCGTGTAATATTCTCCTACCTTTTTCTCGATTCTCTTCACCATCTTGGTTATTTCCACCCTCTTGATTTCTATTATCATGTCTATCATCCAAAGTTTCACCACGTGGAATGTAGCGATCATTAATCATCTCTTCTTCTCCATAATGCTGCTCTTCATTTGGATTTTGCATTTCCTCTCGAATATTTTCACCAACATTTCTCACAGGGGAATTTTTCCTTGCTTATTCTCTAAATGATCTTGAACTTGATCTTGTAGTACTTCTTGATATCCAATTTTGTAATCTCAAATTCTCCATTCTTAACTCGTGATTTTGTCTTGTTAAATTCGCACGTTCTTCCGCCTCTAACCTCATTTCCTCTTGTATTCTTTTCCTTAAAGCCTTTACTGCTTCATTTTCGTCATCTCCATGAATTAGTCCTCCAACCGCTTCTTGATCTTTTCCCTCTCGCCTTCCATTTCTTAATTGTCGATTTTCTGCTTCTTCTATTGAATCTGATCGCCAAGTATGCACGCTCACTCTGTCATAATCCATAGTTCTGTCTTGTATCGGTGTTTGCTGATTTGGTTGTTGAACTTGATTTTCTCCATTACTCCTTATTTTGTTGCTCCTTGTTCTTAATCTTGAAGATTCTCCTATTTCATTTTTTTCTCTTCTCCAGCAAGTCTTCTACTCCTCCTTACGGTTGTTGGTTGTTATGATGTATTTCTTCTTCTAGCCATTCCTTCAATTTTGATGTATTACTGTATATCACGTAAAAATCTTCTCCAATTTCTTCAAATTCTTACAGATCGCAATTTTAATCTTTGCTCAGAAACATTCCCTGTTTCTAGCGCCATTATGTAGTTGCAGGAATTCCTACACTACACCCCTCACAAGAATTCATAATAATCATCACATACTTGAAGATTAAGAACAACACTTTTATTGATTAATTCTCAGAAATATTACAAGAAATTGAAGAAATCAAGAATACAACCGCTCTCTTAAACTTTATCTATCCTCAAAACTTTCTCAACACTCTCAAATTGATCTCTCTCTTCTAAGTCTATTAGTTCTCTTTATATAGGGTAGTTACATAGTGGATGACAGCTAAGCTATCCTTTATATTCGGATCTGACTCGTGATACTCTCGCAGTAGTTGTAATGTTAATTTTCGCAGATGATATAATCTTCGAAGTCTCGTCATGCTCTTCTCGTGTTTCAGTTACCATCATCCGTTATGTCATTCTGCGACACTCGCAGTGTGTTGTTAAAGAACTCGCAGAAATGTTGTTTATAAATTTCACAAGAGTATTATTGTGGCGATATTCTGATCCTACAATGCAACTCCCATATGCTCGTGTGAGCAAATACCAAGGCCTCTTGAATAGTTGGTGATTCGTTGATGAAAGAATGATTAAATGCTAGTTTAATCATTTATTCGAAAAATGCTCGTTTGAGCCTTAGGTAATAAAACCTAATTAATTATGAAGAGATGAGGGACTGACCAAGGGGTCATGAAACCGGCCCTGGGTGATCACGGGATCAAATGATTATCGTTTCATGAAGTTCCAAGTTGTTTGGAAGAGTTTTGGACCTAATACATCCAATTGCGCAAATTAGGTCAAACCGTGAAAATACACGGGACCGGCTCATTGCGATCCAAGGAGCCAACCCTGGTCGGTCAAGGTAACATGCTCACGTCATCAAAGTGTTTTTATCTTAATTCTGAGAATTTCGATATTTTCTGGCGTGCAGTTGAGCATCCATTTGAGAAAAATATGAAGAAATCAAGGATTTTTGATAAAATCGTCAAAACTTCATGAGATGAAGGAAAATAATAAAAGTGAGGGAATCATGAAGTATGGGACCTGTCATGGAAAAGGCATGGTCGGCCGGCCAAAGGTCCCAATCCCACACGTTTTCCCAATTTTTATAATATTTTCATGATTTTAGGGAAATATGATAAAACCAAGGAATTTGTTAAAACTATGGAGTTTTGTTAAAATCAAAGAGTTTTATTGAAATCAAGGAGTTTCCATGAGATGAGGAAAACCTAAAAAATAAAAGTAATAGAATAAGGGGCGTGTGGGACCGGCTAGGGCCCGGTCCCGTGCGTTTTTCCCTAATATTATGTATTATTTCATGATTTAAAGGAATTTTCATAATTTAAAGGAAATATCATGAAATCAAGGAATTTCATGGGACCAATGAAACATGAAAAATATAATAAAAAAAAAATAGGACATGTGGGGCTAGCTAGGGCTTGGCCGGCCGGCTAGGGCCCAGTCACACGGGTTTCCCTAATTTTATATTATTTTTCATGAGATCAAGGAAATATCATGAGATTAAGGAGTTTTCATGAAATTAGGGAAATAATAATAAAATAATGAGGAACCATGAGGTGTGGGGCCGATTGGGATCAAGACATGGCCGGTTGGCCAATGATCACGGCTCTACCACATTTCCTTAATTTTATATTATTTCTTTGGTGTGAGGGAAACACCATGAAACTGAGGTGTTTCCTCAAAACGAAAGATATTTGTTCAAGTGAAAGGATTTTCATGAACTCAAGGAAAATAATAAAAAATATGATAAAAATATGAAACTGGCATGGGATTGACCACGGCATGTCCGGCCGGTCAGTGAGCCCATGCTCCCAGTGCCTTGGTATTTTTTAATTATTTATTATTTTCCTTCCTATTTTGCATAGGTTCATCGTCTCATCGTATTTTGAAATACTTGTTCGTAAGGTGGTTGTTAGTGCATCATCGTTGAGTACACTTGCACCATTTGAGTCGGGGCTTACTCAGAGGTAGTTCAGATGCATGTGTGTTGAATATTTATTACTAACCCATGGAATTCTGCTGGGAAAAACCATGGTTTGCAGTAATGAAATACTGCGAAAATATTTGAATATTTTCGAAAATTCAGTGGATGAATCCAAGAATTTAGGAATAATTAACTTATGGCTCTATACTAGTAGAGAAAGCTGTCTAGGAGCATAAATTATCCCGATATGAGCTTTCTGGAGCTTCATATCCTTTATATAGTCAGGGTAAACTCATTGTTTGTATCCTGAAGACGTTATCGCTCTATACTAGCAGAGCAAGCTGTCTAGGAGCATTAATTATCCCGATATGAGCTTGCTGGAGCTTCATATCCTTTATATAGTCAGGGTAAACTCATTGTTTGTATCCTGAAGACGTTATCGCTCTATACTAGCAGATCAAGCTGTCTAGGAGCCGTCCATCTTGTGATACTATATAGAAATAACTATTGAAGTGTTCAGTATTCACGAGATATGTTGTTGCCTAGCCATGAGACTACATATCTATAGGTACTCTGAGAGAAAGTATTCTCAGTCAGAGGATTCAATAAGATATCCGTGTCTCAATATTCACGTCTGACTGCTAGATCAGAGGTTCATATAATTATGGGTTTACGATTTTATCCTTTGTCGAAAATCCACCATCTACACCTGGCATTAAGTTCAATGTGGCGACTAGATCTAATATCATTAAGCCATATTTGGATCTGATACCAATATGCCAAGATGTAGCAGCGCCACTTTGACCGCTACACCATTGGCAGGCGCCACCTTGCCACTACGCCATTGGAAGGAATCTCCTCGCCACTTATCCATTAACAGGCGCCACATTTCCATTATGCCACTAATAGACACCACATTGCCATTATGCCACTAGCAGGCGCCACATTGCCACTATGCCAACGTGGAGGCGCCACTATGCCATTATGCTGCCTAGCTTGCGTGCGATTGGTCAGAATAACTAGGTCTTGCACATTATACCCACTCAGCAACTTGTTGCACATTTTTCCACGAAACACTCAAGATATTAAACATGTCACAAACTGGGGGATACTCATCAGGGTATTGGTCTGGTGGTTTACAACGTGCAGCATGCAATGCGCCCATTACAAGAAAGTGTCAGGAAAGAGCGGACGGTTAAATAACAGTAAGAGGATAGTGGGTGTAAGGCTAACCAGTTTCCCCTCACAATGGGAATGTGATGGTAAATCACTTCTACACAACCCCGCTTCTCCACTACTTAACTGTCTCCACTTCCTACGAGATCAAGGGTGCTCAATGACTTGTATAAATAGGTTTTCAACCTATTTCGACAAAGAGGGAGTTTTTGGTTAACAACATAAATATCCGGAAAACACCAAGAACTGATAGATTACATTTTGCAAGCCAGTTCCAAATTCTGATACAAGTCATAAAACAACCACACCCTCAAAATTCATTATTTTGATCTCAACACCTTCTTCGCTTCCCTCCCTAAGATCAATTATTCACATTCACTTTGTGACTGAAACAATCCTGGAATGGCCATTTCTTGGTTTAGGATGGAATTGTACATATTGATCTCTCGAATCTAAAGTACTCCCGTGAAGTGTATTTGTTTAGGGTTTAGATTCGTTTCTCGGCGGCACACCCAAATTTACCATTTTTAGCAGAATTAGTTTTTACTCCAAAACAACTGGCGACCACAGTGGGAGATTAATCTCTCGGTTGCGAATCCAATTTCTCAATTTTCATTCCAATCTTCCCAAACTCAAGATGGTGAATCTTAGGTCTAAATTCAATCATTAAATAGAATTCACTTCAATCAACAATCCCAACTTTCTGCTTCATGAGTTACCCCGGCCATCCCAAACACTTCCAAAGCCGCCAATGCTCAAAATCCAATCACCATGGAAGGTATGGCAAAAATATTAGAAGATGTTGTCGCAAATCAAGCTGATATTGTCAAGCTACAAAATGAGACGTTTTGTCTCTTAAAGAGTATGTCAACCTGGCTACATCAAGAGCCAGCAAACATTCGCTCGGAGAACGCTACCAATTTCAGAGATGACACAAAAAATATTGAATCATTGTCTGAGGTCTGTGCCTCCGCCAACGACGATGCAGACAGAGTATGTGGACGTATCGAATGAGAGAAAAAGGGAATTACTAACATCAATGTACCGTTCATAAGCGCATTAAACACATCCCATGGCGTTACATCCTCTAGCACCAACACCAGCAATACCGGAAGCATCCCCTATGGTGTGATGTCTCCAATTACCAGAGTCGGAGCCGCCGCTACTCCTAATATTTTTTCGAGCATGACGCCTCCAATCATCACAAGGGCTGCTACCACTTCTTCGCCAGGACGAGATACTAGAGGAGCCATAGGAAACCAACCACCCATTACCATTATCAATTTAATGGAGAGATAGGAAATTCTTTCCAAAACTCATATGGACATAGCCACAACTCAGAAGGATCAAAATAATGAACATTCGAATGATTATGTCAAGGGATTCAAAATTCAGGCATTAGATTATCATGATCCAAATGTGACTGACTGAACATCAATTGGTAAAGTTGTGCATTAATGCTTTCTGGGGACTCTGTTCACAAAACCGTGCAATCTATGATTGAGCATGTGTGTGAGATTCTCTATTTTTCCAAGGTGCAACGCCGAGATATATTTTCAGCCCTCAACCGTGCTGTGTCGTGCAGGCGATTGTTTTCAATTAGAGAAGCAACCCAGAAATCCTAGTCTCTCTTGGAAGGTGCGGCTGGTAAGCGTAACTAGGGACTCCTAACCACTACTCACTTGAAATGTATCGAGTTTGAAAGCACACTGATTGACGCGGCCTCTGTCTTCAACATTGTCACCGTCATGACACTGAGATCTATAAGTTGCTCACTGCCTGACTATGATCGAAAACTCATAAGGAAGGTTGATAGATGCCTATGGGTACATTAACCTCGAAATCAAGATCGGAGATGCCCTAACACATGCCAATTTTTATATTACCAAGGAATACCCAAATCATGAAGTACAACAAAGCGAAACTAGAAGTATGTTCCCTGCCAAAGTCTATACCTGAGAGGGTCTCCAACAAGCCGTCCAATCCTGAAGATTATTTATTGCCGTATGGACAACTCGCAAATGTGACGCAATTTCCTGGAAAGAGTGTAGCTTCGCAGGTTCCACGAGTAAGTCTTGTTAAAAAATTCCCTTTACAACCCGCTATTTTTTGTCCCATCAAGACCTGGGGACTTTTTTCCGTCTATCAATCTGGCGTCATCCTGATGCCATCACTAACGCCTAATGCTGCTTACTCACGGGAGAGCCTAATATACCCAAAGCCCAATCATGCGCGAAGGACATGCCTAGCGGATACAAAGCTAAGTAACTATCCTTAAAATAAATATTTTATATCTAATAGGCATATCAAATAAATTTTAAATATCCTAGTGTCGAGACGTGTTAATTCCTCAACACTCATTATGGCGTTGTCAGGCATACTGCCTCAACACGATTTCTTCTTAGTGTTGAGACGTGAAAATTCCTCAACACCCACTACTGTGTTGCCAGGCATACTGCCTGAACACATCCTCCCTCTTAGTGTTGAGACGTGCAAATTCCTCAATACTAAATATTGTGTTGTCAGGCATACTTCCTCAACACGATTTCTTCTTAGTTTTGAGATGTGCTAATTCCTCAACACCCACTACTGTATTGCAAGGCATACTTCCTAAACACATCCTCCCTCTTAGTGTTGAGACGTGCAAATTCCTCAACATTCACTATTGTGTTGTCAGGCATACTTCCTCAACACGATTTCCTCTTAGTGTTGATACGTGCAAATTCCTCAACACTCACTACTGTGTTGCCAAGAACACTAACTCAAAACATCCTCCCTATTAGTTTCGAGACGTGCAAATTCCTAAACACTCACTATTGTGTTGTCAGTCATACTTTCTCAACACGATTTCCTCTTAGTGTTGAGACATGCAAATTCCTCAACACCCATTGCTGTGTTGCCAGGCATACTGCCTCAACACATCCTACCTCTTAGTGTTGAGACGTTCGAATTCCTCAACACTCACAATTGTATTTTCAAGCATATTGCCTCAACACGATTTCCTCTTAGTGTTGAGACGTGCAAATTTCTCAACACTCACTACTGTGTTTCCAGGCACACTGCCTCAACACATACTCCCTTTTAGTGTCGAGATGTGCAAATTCCTCAACACTCAATATTGTGCTGTCAGTCATACTTTCTCAACACGATTTCATCTTAGTGCTGAGACATGCAAATTGCTCAACACCCACTACTGTGTTGCCAGGCATACTGCCTCAACACATCCTCCCTCTTAGTTTTGAGACGTTCAAATTCCTGAATACTCACTATTGTGTTGTCAGGCATACTGCCTCAACATGATTTCCTCTTAGTGTTGAGACGTGCAAATTCCTCAACACTCACTACTGTGTTGCCAGGAATACTGCCTCAACACATCCTCCCTCTAAGTGTCGAGATGTGCAAATTCCTCAACACTCACCATTGTGTTGTCAGTCATAATTTCTAAACATGATTTCCTCTTAGTGTTGAGACGTGAAAATTCCCCAACACCTACTACTGTGTTCCCAAGCATACTGCCTCAACACATCCTCCCTTTTAGTGTTGAGACGTTCAAATTCCACAACATTCACTATTGTGTTTTCAGGCATACTGCCTCAACACGATTTCCTATTAGTGTTGAGACGTGCAAGTTTCACAACACTCACTACTGTATTTCCAGTCACACTGCCTCACCACATCCTCCCTCTTAGTGTTGAGATGTGCAAATTCCTCAACACCCACTACTATATTGCCAGTCACATTGCCTCACCACATCCTCCCTCTTAGAATTGAGACGTGAAAATTACTCAACACTCACTATTGTGTTGTCTGGCATACTGCCTCAACACGATTTCCTCTTAGTGTTGAGACATGCAAATTCCTCAACACTCACTACTGTGTTTCCAGGATCACTGCCTCAACACATCCTCCCTCTTAGTGTTGAGACGCACAAATTCATCAACACTCACTATTGTGTTGTCAGGCATACTGCCTCAACACGATTTCTTCTTAGTATTGAGAGTTGCAAATTCCTCAACACCCATTACTGTGTTGCCAGTCTCACTGCCTCAACACATGTTCCCTATTACTGTTGAGATGTGCAAATTCCTCAACATTCACTACTGTGTTTCCAGGCATACTGCCTTAACACATCATTCCTCTTAGTGTTGAGATATTCAAATTACTCAACACTCACTATTGTGTTGTTAGGCATACTACCTCCACACGTTTTACTCTTAGTGTTGGGAC
Organism: Papaver bracteatum; assembly: GCA_023529315.1. Classification (NCBI taxonomy): domain Eukaryota; kingdom Viridiplantae; phylum Streptophyta; class Magnoliopsida; order Ranunculales; family Papaveraceae; genus Papaver; species Papaver bracteatum. The sequence continues at coordinate 1,829,086 of JAJJWX010000447.1, read as the reverse complement.
GTACAAATTCCTTAACACTCACTACTGTTTTGTCAAATATACTGCCTAAACACATCCTCCTCTTAGTGTTGAGACATGCGAATTCCTCAATACTCACTACTGTGTTGTCAGGCATACTGCCTTAACATATCCTCACCTTAGTGTTGAGATGAATAAATTCCCCCAACACTCACTACTGTGTTGTCAGGAATCACTGCCTCAACACATCTTAGTGTTCAGACGTGCAAATTCCTCAACACTTACTATTGTGTTGTCAGGCATACTACCTCAACACGATTTCTTCTTAGTGTTGAGACGTGCAAATTCCTCAACACCCACTACTGTGTTTCCAGGCAAATTACCTCAATACATCCTTCCTCTTAGTGTTGAGACGTGTAAATTCCTCAACATTCACTATTATGTTTTCCAGACATACTGCCTCAACATATTTTTCCTATTAGTGTTAAGACGTGCAAATTCCTCAACACTCACTATTTTGTTGTTAGGCATACTTACTCAACACGTTTTCCTCTTAGTGTTGGGACATACAAATTCCTCAACACTCACTACTGTGTTGTCAGGCATACTGCCTCAACACATCCTCCTCTTATTTTTGAGACGTGTGAATTACTCAACACTCACTATTGTGTTGTCAGGCATACTACCTCAACACGATTTCTTCTTAGTGTTGAGAAATGCAAATTCCTCAACTCCCACTACTGTGTTGCCACGCATACTGCCTAAACACATCATCCCTCTTAGTGTTGAGATGTGCAAATTCCTCAACACTCACTACTGTGTTTCCAGGCATACTTCCCCAACACATCCTTCCTATTAGTGTTGAGACGTGCAAATTCCTCAATACTCACTATTGTGTTGTCAGGCATACTGCCTCAAAATATTTTCCTCTTAGTGTTGGGACGTAAAAATTCCTCAACACTCACTACTGTGTTGTCAGACATACTGCCTCAACACATCATCCTCTTAGTGTTGAGACGTGTGAATTCCTCAACACTCACTATTGTGTTGTCAGGCATACTACCTCAACATATCCTCACCTTAGTGTTGAGACGAAGCAATTCCTCAACACTCACTACTGTGTTGTCAGGTATCACTGCCTCAACACATCTTAGTGTTGATATGCACAATCTCCTCATCACTCACTCATGTTGTCAGGAGTCACTGCCTCAACACATCATAGTGCTGACGGCTCCACCACCTCAACACTCATCTTTGTATTCAAGGTTCAACTGCCTTAACACTCATCTGTTGAGGCTCCACTACTTAAATATATTATTTTAGTGTACTAAGCATCAACGTACTAGAAGGGTGATTGATACTTGCATCGACGCTTCATTAAACGTGTTCTGCTCAAAGGCCAAGCCTGCCTCTCTCTACTGGTAACGTCTGTTTACTCTTCTCATGAATTTTATTTTCATCTATCACCGTCTAGTGCTTACCCCGCTATAATATCACTATTACGTGCTAAGCATGTGACTTAATGTTGATGGTGGTTTTTAGTTCAGGGATAAAATTGTAAAACCTTGTATTTAATGCGCCGTCTGCAAAAGAACTGAGCCATTTAAAAGTAATGAGTGCACGGGCCTCTCTACTCACACATGTATTGAGCAAATTCAGTGTATTTATTCAGAATGATGCATGTAGCAACAATCCCAAACATTATGTGAAACTCTCGTCTGCTTTACTCATTAGTGTATCGTTTATTGAGTATTTTACTATGCTATGTTCCCCAGCTGAACCCTTAGTATTGGTATGACATGGAAATTAGTGTTCACTTGCAGCTGAGTAGCATGAATTTCCCGAAGTATCAAAATTAAGGTCTGGATGAAAATGCTCAATCAGAAGACGCGCTAACTGTTATATGTGAATAAAATAATTTTGTGTCAACACGCAGAATTTGTTAAATTTTGTGATAACTCACAAGATTCAAGTTTTCGGCCTAATTAATTTGCAAAATTAGGTCTTTTTCACCTTTTGCAAATATCTCGAACCCTATTGGTCGAGGCCAAACCTAGGTAAGATAGGAAACTGATCCGCCATGGATCTAGTAGGAGCAAAATCCTACCAGAAAACAAGAGAAAAAAAATGAACTGTGGCAAATAAGAGCAATGACAAAGGAGGCATGGCCACGCCACATAGACGTCCAATCCACCCAAATGGGTGCCTCATGTGGCCATTGGCCACGCTCCATGTTTCTCTTACCGGCCCCATCAACCAATCAGATCGCTCAAAACCCTCCACACACACTTTTAATAAAGTTGGAAGTTTGTGGGCCGATGCGCCTAATTCCATTAGTACTCTAATCTAGACGGCCTAAGCGAGTCTCCAAAAAACAATCATGGACGTACGATTTGGCCACTTGATTTATTAAGGTTAACTGCTTCCCAACGCGACCAAACATCCATCACCATGCCACCACAAGTGACATGCCTGTAATCCGCACCAAAGTATTGGAATTACATACGAACCATTCCAAAATGCATATAGCCATCATCGCAGGCGCCATGCCAATTGGCTATCCAACCTGCAAAATCACGCCAGTAAGCCAGTTGGCAGGCCATGTCATTCCACGGCAGCCGTATGCCAATGGCATTGGTCAAACCAAAGGGAAACCCTATTTTTCTAGTCATGGCCCAATTATGCAACTCTGGGCCCACAACATGCCACAAGCCATGTGGGACCTAGGAGACCCTAAAGAATGGCTTCAGCGCCATATTATGATTACCAATGATTGTCCATGGACATGCCCACGTTATGTCCTTCCCATTGTATCTTTGATCAAAACGGCCAAGGCAGTATTTTCCAAGATGTCGTCGTGTCGCGCCACTTAGGGTTTTGATATGCCAAACCCTAATTTGGCCAGGGCCATTACACCTCCCCATACCAAATAGCATCATCTAGGCATTAAGTTCGATGTGGCAGGCGCCACTTTGACGGCATTGGCAGGCGTCACCTTGCCAATACGCCATTGGCAGGCGCTATCTTGCCACTATGCCATTGTAAGGCATCACCTCGCCACTTAGGTATTAACAAGTGCCACATTGCCATTGTGCCACTAACAGGCTCCACATTGCCATTGTGCCACTAACAGGTGCCACATTGCCATTGTGCCACTATGCAGCCACCACTATGCCATTATGCTTCCTAGCTTGCATGTGATTAGTCAGAATAACTAGGTCTTGCACATTAGACCCACTCAGCAACTTGTTTCACATTTTTCCACGAAACACTCGGGACATCAAACATGTCACAAACTGGAGGATACTCATCAGGGTATTGGTCTTGCGGTTTTCAGCGTGCGGCATGCAATGCGTCCATTACAAGAAAGTGTCAGGAAAGAGCGGACGGTTAAATAGAAGTAAGAGGATAATGGGTGTAAGTCTAACCAGTTTCCCCTCACAATGGGAAGGTGATGGTAAACCGCTTCTACACAACCCCACTTCTCCACTACTTAACTGTCTCCACTTCCTATGAGATCAAGGGTTCTCAATGACTTGTATAAATAGGTTTTCAACCTATTTCGACAAAAAGGGAGTTTTTGGTTAACAACACAAGTATCCGGAAAATACCAAGAACTGATAGCTTACATTCTGCAAGCCAGTTCCAAATTATGATACAAGTCATAAAACAACCACACCCTCAAAATTCAATATTTTTATCTCAATACCTTCTTCACTTCCCTTCCTAAGATCAACCCTTATCCTTCACTTTGTGACTGAAGCAAGTCTAGAACGACCATTTCTTGGTTTAGGCCGGAATTATACAGATTGATCTCTCGAATCTAAAGTACTCCCGTGCAGTGCATTTGTTTAAGGTTTAGATTCGTTTCTCGGCGGCACATCTAAATTTACCATTTCCAGTAGAATCAGTTTTTACCCCAAAACACATTTTCAGGAATAGTCTTACCCAATGCAAAAGATGTATTAATATTTTCCAAATCAGAATTTATGTTTTGAAGCCTTGCTTCCTTTTTACAGGTATTTCTTTCAAATGCAGTTTCTAAGATATCCCAAGCATCTTTAAAAGTTGTGCAAGTTGTCACATGATGCTGGAGCTCTGGGGTAATGGCCTGAATGATAGCATTTAACCTCTCAGAATTTTGCTTTGCATCAAAAATATCGGAAGCATCATATCTATCAATATCCTTCGGAAATGTTACATCGCGGAGGATTTTAGCAATTAACCACATAAACCCATGATTAAAAATCACGCGCTTGAATAAAGGCACGCATATCAATTTTCCACCATAAGTAATTTGAGCCATCGAAGACTGGTGGTACGTTTATAGAGATAACACTTCTGTTCATATTCATATCGCTAAAAACACAGACTTATAAGGTCTTTAATGTGTTTGCATGCTCTGATACTAATTGAAAAAGCGGGGGTACAACAACCACACCCAATATTTCGTTTGGAAATATGAATATACAAACTCTAATATACTCTCAAGAGAATCAACTAGACAGTTAGACTCAATCTAAAGAAAAGTATATGAAAGAGTTTTATATCTTTATCTTTCAAGTCAATATGCAATCAGCAAATAGGAATTTGCGTGCCCAATTGAATATAAGAGAAATAACTTGAACGGTGTCAAAGACCAATATTCATGGATCAATCAATTTCAATCAATAACTAAAGGTTGGATTTCCCAATTGACAGATTCAACGCATAACCTGTGATATTTCAATTATATAACAAAATATAATGCGGAAAAGAAATAACACAGACACCATAATTTTTGTTAATGAGGAAACCGCAAATACAAAAAAACCCCGGGACCTAGTCCAAATTTAAACACCACACTGTATTAAACCGTTAAAGACACTAGCCTACTACCAATGAACTTCAGACTGGACTGTAGTTGAACCCTAATCAATCTCACACTGATTCAAGGTACAGTTGCACTCCTTACGTCTCTGATCCCATCAGGATACTACCATAGTATTACTACGCACTTGATTCCCTTAGCTGATCTCACCCACAACCAACAGTTGCTACGACCCAAAGTCGAAGACTTGATAAACAAATATGTCTCACACATAAAATTCTATCGGAATAGATAAATCTGTCTCCCACAGAAATACCTATGAGTTTTGTTCTGTCTTTTGATAACTCAAGGTGCACAGGAACCAATTGATAAACCAGACTTATGTTCCCGAAGAACATCCTAGTATTATGAATCACCTCACAATAATCTTAATCGTATGGTAGCGAAATAAGATATTGTAAGATTATTGTGGAATCACAAACGATGAAACGAAGATGTTTGTGACTACTTTTTATCTTGACTATTGGAGAATAAATATCGAGCCAATCTTAAAGAAGATAATACTTAAATACGATAGAAACAGCAAGATCATATCATGCAACTACATAGAAAATAGTTGGGTCTGGCTTCACAATCCCAATAAAGTCATTAAGTCGTTAACCTACAGGGTTTCGTGAAAAACCTAAGGTTAAAGGAGCATCGTCTCTAGCTTATACAACTAGTATCACACAGGAGGTGTGGGGATTAGGTTTCCCAGTTGTTATAGTTCTCCTTTATATAGTTTTCAAATCAGGGTTTGCAATCTAAGTTACCTTGGTAACAAAGCATTCAATATTCACCGTTAGATAAAAACCTGATTAGATACAAGCTAATATCTTCCAACCGCTAGATCTAACTTAGCTTGTTATACACAAATGAAATGTACCCTCATTTAGGTTTATGTAACCGTACATAAACGTGTACACCATGTTGTCTCAACCGTAGTTAACCGAGGTTAGCTATATGAACACTCTCATATCAACCATATTCATCTTAACCATAACTAGTTCAAATGACTCAAATGAAACTAGTTAAAGAGTTGTTCAATTGCTATATTCTCATAGAGGTATACAAGAACACAATCGAAGCAAAATTGGTTTGACTCACTCAAATCAATTCATGAACATTATAGCCACGGTTTGCAAAGAATTCATTCCTTAATATATAAGTGTATTAGTTCATGAACAAACCATATCTAAAACTTTAACCACTCAAGTATGCAAACGGGTACGCATACTTAAGTAGCTGGTCTGAGTTTGGGTTCTCCAGTATGCGAACGGGTACGCATACCTAAGTACACTTTCAAAACCCATCACAAATTCCCGGACCTATACCTTACATAAGTATGCATACCGGTATGTGTACTTGGTACACAGAATTTCACAACTACAAGTACCCATAAGGGTATGCATACTTTAGTTCCGATCATGGATAACACACATGCAAGAATGCACACTATGTTTATAATCCAATGATGGTTAAGTATTTTAAACTCTATTTCAATCATTGAAACTTTCTTTGAGGATGACAATAGCCTTTTTCACACACTATTAGCATCAAAGCAATTTTCAAGATATTCAAATAATCATAAAGAAACATTCCAAGTCTACACCAAATGATTGTATCACACAAACCATGTAAGATGTTACTCGGCGATTTTTACATGATCATATTTTGACTTTCGTCAAGAATATAAGATGAACTTGGTTGAAGCAAAAGCTTACCAACACATATTCCGAGAAATATTTAAGCGAGTTAATCTCAGCTCAAAATCTCAAATGTGTATAATCGAAAACTTTGTAATACGACTTTTTTCTCAATATAGGAAATAGAGTAGAAATAGAATTTACAAGTGATAGATGAGTTTTACTCTCCACATACCTTTTGTTGATGAAGTTCCACAATCTCTCCTTAGTAGTTCTTCGTCTTCAATTTATGAACGTCGTGAAGTCTAATGCTCAACTACACAATTTATCCTTGTCTAAAACATCATTATAAGTAGACTAGAAATCAAGACTAATATTTTTGATCACTAACATTGATAAAAAAGATTGAGATATCAACGGTTGCGAGTTCGACCGAGCAGTGCTCTGACATATTGATTCCCACCAAGTCCACACTTTCTTCCTCATTATAGATTTTTTGGGTCCCATAGTATGTGTCCCTCAACATATTGAGACTTAAGTTCCTTCTTATATAACTATACTTTATCACAAACATAGAACCGACTGCTTATGATCCCAACCGAAAAAGGTCTTGGTCAATTTGAAGAGATTCTCCTAAGAAATGTCATCATCGTAGCCATATTTGATTGTGCTAGAGCACTTCTCGGTCGAACTCACAAGCGTTGCTATCTCAAGCTTGTTTTCAAGTTTAGTTGCCAAAACTATAAGTCTTGATTTCCAGTCTACTTATAGCTAAGTCTCGGATTAGGATAGTAAGTATAGTTGAGCATTAGACTTCTCGACGTTCATCGATTGAAGATAAAGAACTACTAATGAGAGCTTGTGGAACTTCATAAACAAAAGGTATGTGGAGACTTGAACTCATCTATCACTTAAAAGTCTATCTACTCTATCTCATATTTGATACAAAGTCGTATAACTATATAGACTTCGATTATACACATTTGATACTTGTCGAAATATGTGTTGGTAAGCTTTCGCTTTAACCAAGTTCATACTAAATTCTTGACGAAAGTTAAAATATGATCATGTGAAAATCGCCTTGTAACATCTTACATGATTTATTTGATACAATCATTTGATGCAGACTCGGAATGTTTCGTATTGATCATTCGATCACTTGAAAATTGCTTTGAAGCTAATAGTTTGTGTGAGACAGCTATTGTCATCTTCCGAGAATGTTTCAATGATTGAAATGAGAGTTTAGAACAAATAACCATGATTGGATATAACACAGTATGCGTACTTGCATATGTGTTGTCCAAGTCCGGGAACCATGGTATGCAAACCCGTATGCGAACTGGTTGGTTATGGAAGTCTGGGAACTTAGTATGCATACCGGTATGCGTACTGTCGTGAGTTTCAAGTTTCGGCAATTCAACTGAGTTTTGGAAGGTATGCATGCCCGTTTGCATACTGGAGAACCCAAACTTGGTACAGCCACTTAGGTATGCATACCTGTTTGCATACTTGAGTAGGTTATGTTCTAAAATCGGTTTGTTCATGAACTAATACATTTATATAATATGGAATGAAATCTTTTGCAAACTAATATAGAACAATGTTATTATGTCCAATTTTTCATCGAGGAGAAAAACAAATCAAAAGAAGAAGAAAAATTTGTAAAGAAAAAAGTTAATACATACATGCATGGTTTTGATAAGGGAGTTTATTTAGAATATTGAGTTGCCTCTCTATATTCAACTCCTTCTTGTATTAGCATACTCGCCATATCCACTCTTACTTCTATTAGTATAGATACATGATGTGTAAAAATCAAACTCACTATCAATTCTATGAAGTGGCTAATCTTAAAACCTAAAAACAAATCCATCAGAAGATGAGAAAGATGAGAGGATGAGCAATGACTGGATGAGGATGACTAACAAGTTTGTGTTCATCATATACACGATATTACTCTTTATTTATAGTTTATATACTCTTCCATATTTGGGTTACAAATTTCTTATAATAAAATTAATAAAATTGGGCTTAACAAATATTTTTGTGGGAAAAAAAAATACTCCTCTTTTCCTTTACTTAAAATATCCTGATAAAATATCTTTTTTTTTGTTCTTCGAATGTTCTACGATAAATTAGGAAAGATCTTGAAAACTTTAAACTATATTACGCTATATATGTCTTAAGATGCTTCAGAGAACAACAAAGGTATATGATATACCCACCTACATACACATCCTTGTGCCGGTGCACACTCCTTTAATCTTTCCAAAGGTGATCACATATAACAAGTATTAGTAATATGATTTCAGATGAATTTCCTATACTATGGTTAAAAGATGAATCAATCTCTCTTCCGAGAGCTTCTGGCCCAACCGGAAAAATATTAGACCAATGGGAACTTTAGGATTTTTCACACCACATATCTTGCGTATTTTCGTTCCCATTTATCTCTCTTTTGGCGATATCTTACGTTTTCTCTCTACTATTACCGCTTTTACATCAAACCCTACCTCAATTGGTCTCTCATAAGCTTCATTTCTATGATCACCGAATCTCCAATGGTGAACTAGAACAGTGGAAGTAGACATACTACAGATGTCAATCCTACACAGTCTACGTTAATAGACCAAGCATGTTATAATCGACAGTTAGGCATAAACATACTCAACAAGAAAAGAAATCCATATAAACGACATCAAATATCTCTCGATCAAGGTATTGTTAGGGTTTTTCTTCCCCACATAAAAGATATAGCAGGCTGATGTTAGTCTCAACATCATTTGATTTTTTTTATCTAGGGTTTTGTCATGATTATCTTGCATGTACTTTTTCTACTGATTTGAGCCGAATCGCTCAAGTTATTAGGTATATATATTACGATTCAACCATTCTCGAGCTTTTTGGTCTAGTGATTAGGGTTCTTCTCCTTTTCCATCTCCCTATTCACTTTTCAATCTAATTGACTAAGTCTATATTTAGATTAACGTTGGTTGTTAACTAATCTTTATGCATTAATCCATTTATCTACACACACCAATTTTTATGTTACTTTTTTTTAAAAATTTTACCGCATCCTTTCCTTTTCATGTTTCTTCTTATCTGCAAACCCTAACTTTCGTGTTCTTATTGCTATTGATATTGCAGGTCATAATACATGGCTGGGTACCTTTACATAATATTAACAAGGCTATGTTTGTTGTAGAGATTAATGTTGGTTGTAACCAATCTTTGGGCATTAAAATACTTTCATAAGGTATTGTTCTTTAAGTTTTGATCAAAATTGAGTTTAGAACAAGATCAACTAAATTCTATGTTTTATTTCTCTAACTATTACTGATGTGTATATAAAATTCGTTGTTATTGTTTTACAACATTCTCTGTGGTTAGTTGTTATTTGTAAAGCTCCATAAATCAAGTAACTTGGATCATTAATCAGTATAGTTGGCTGAGTGTATTTTCATCGGTATAGTTGGATCAGTGTTTTTTCAGCTTTGTTTTTTTTATAGTTAAGTATCTTGGATTATTTTATTTTTTGATGAAGTAACCTGGATTCTGATTTTATGGTTTAATAAATATCAAAAGGTTTAAGTTATAAATCATATGCGAGAAATATAAGTGACATATTTATTTGTTGCAAAAAAGAATGCATGTTCTGCTCTTTATAAGGTTCTTAAGTGAACATTTGTATCCTGGTGATAGGATGCAACATACTTCCGCTTCTGATAAGTTTAAATTTTTTTGTCAGATCAAAGATGACACAAATTGACCAGTTTCCTGTACTTTGGTTGGATTGATTCTAGACAAATACTTGGCTATACAGAGGTACGGTGTTCCTTCTAGAAGTTTCTGCATTTTTTATCGTGTATAACCAAATTCTTCTTTTGTTGTTTTCAGCTTGCAGCCTGTAGCATCTTTGGATAGATGAAGTGCTGGAGGTTGACTCAAAGATTAATAATTTTTACATAGATAATTAAAAATGTCACTGATAGAATACTTGAACCATGTTTCTTCACTATTATTAATGCATTCTAAAATAATACTTAACAACAAAAACTGCTTTGACATTTTTCAATTTTCTTTACCTGCTCTCAAATTATAATACCAAATATCTTATTTTTAGTTTGGTACGGTCTGCTGTGGATTAGGAAATTGAGAGTATAAAAACTTCATGCCATTGAACTTATAACACATTCTTTACCATACACATACATATAAATATAATAACTTTGGTGGATTGACTTTGGAATGTAGTTTGGTCACATATACTAAGTGTATGGAGCAATTTAGGTTCTTCAGTGGATATGTTTAAAAGAACTACACATGTTTTTCTATGATAAGGTAAGATGTTTTTACTGTGCATTGTTTTAGTCAATATATATCAAAATATTTCCAATACTATTATTCTTGAGTTGCATTTAAATGAGGGAAAAAAGAAATGGTTTGCACTAATCTTTTCGTAAATGCGCTTACTCTTGCGGATATAGTGCTAAACCATGAAACCCTGTCTCAAAAGTGAGTTTGAAATTTGTGAACATGACTTGGATCTATAAAAAATTAATTTTTGGTCCGCAGGCATATCCATGGCTACTGCAATTGTTGCCAGATAAAGCCTTTAATGTTTATTAGAATTAGATGTAGAAAAAACACTAAAGCTATAGTGTAATAGCACAGTTGGGTTGTTAAACTTCTGGGAGTATGTTGAACAAATGATAGAAAAAAATATGTCAACTCTGTCTGTAAGATCCTTACAGATTCTTCACGTGGAAAATCACATTTGGTGATATTTATATTCTCTTGATGTCAAACATCAGGTGATTTATTTAAAAAACTATTTTTCTTTTCAAAATAGAATGATATAATAATGCAGTACTTTTGATTTTTTACTAATTCTTTTGGTTGTTATAGGGGACCTTGATAAAAGGAAAATTTCCTCGGCCAAAAATTGATCGTGTGACATGACAACTTGATTATTAGTGTCCATAATGAATTGAATGTACCTTTCCTCCTCTCCTGGTGAATAATTTAGTTTAAAGATGATTTTTTTTATATTTTTCTATGGAAATGAGAAATTCGTTAGTCGGTTTTGGTTTTGCAGAATATCCAAAAATTCTTTAAAGTTTAGGCTGTGCTTGGTTTGTAATACAAAAATGAGTTTCAAGTGGTTTGAGGTTGGAAATAAAAATACATTACATAGTTTTCATCATTGTGCATCCATGATTTGGGATGCAGAAATTATTTGCAACTTTGTCGTTTGGATGCATATGGCTTACAAACAGTTCAACAACAACTATTGATCATGTATGGTCAATAATGATCCTTAACAGTTTTGATGCTTGGAGATCACTTAAGTTATGCAAAGAAGTGTCTTACAGCTTGCAAAAAAGAAACTTCACGCTTTACCTATGTGGGTTTCCAAATGCTCCCATTTGGGAAATATATCAATCCCACTGGATGGTTGGGGAAGGTAATCCTCACTTTCTATAGTTTGTAGTAATAATGAGTACATCATCAGTACAGAGTACTGATTATAACTAGAGATTTTGTTGAATCCATACGTACTACCTACTGAATGCAATGTTATTGCACCTTGCTAATAATTTTGTACTAGGGAATTGTAATACTTTTGAGAAGAATTTGTCTAAAAGTTTCCTATTTTTCCGGTATAGTTTATGTCATCACCAGTGTTATATCGTTCAACATTTGTATTACAATAAATTCTTAAATTTAATTATTTTGAATTATTTTTATTAATTAACTACTTTTAATATTTATTATTGCTTATTTTTTTCTTTTCAAATTTTGATCTCAAAAAAATTAACAACACTGATTCACACTTTTCTCTACAAAATATTTAGGCTTGTGCAAAGCACGGGAAAAACAACTAGTTAATAGTGATAGTCGTCTAGCCTTTTTGTTGATGTGTGTGTTAATCAGGTGAGACCAAGAATATTTACCATTTAGGACATTAGGCTTAGTCCTATGGTATGCTAATCTAGCATCTAGATTAGCAGTCCACGTCAGCTAGGACAACCTCTTAAGTCCTATGAAAGTGCTAATTAGCAGTCCACGTCAGCGCCCAGCGTTGTTTGGTTCAACGCAACCAATCTCAGCCGTCATATCAAAAAATAAAGTGCGTTGTTTGGTTCAACGCCCAGCGCTATTTGGTTCAGCGTAAAGGTCATATTTTTAACGCTGAACTATTCAGCGCTTTAATCTCGATGCTAGATCAACTGCGAGCACATGCTAGGAGAGAGAACTAGTGTTAACAAATATACAACATATTTTTTTTTGGATTGCAACAATTTTCTGCTAATCTAGCCCATAAGACTTAGCCTTAGGACGTCATAACGACGTTTAATGTATGAACGACATCAAAAGACACCTTATATGTCTACTACCTACAACTTTCAAAATCTTCTAGCTTGGTCCCTTTCTCAATTTCTTAAATGGAACATGCACTGAAAATGAGAATGAGCTTAAATACACAAGAATAAGCTCAAATATCAGAGGGAGGATCCATTCACACTTTTATTTCATACTATCTCACACTTCAAGTGTCTTTTCTCCAAAAAGAATTCTAAACATAGCGGATTTCAAGCTAATATTTTGGGGATATGTTTCTCTTGGAAAGATCAATATATCAATCAAAAATGAGTACATTCTGAAATACCAGACCTCCCAATCTATCGATCTTAATTATAACGGTTGAATATCCGTTAATTTTCAACGACTAATTTTCAAAGTAGCAGATAATAGTGTTATACATTTCATAATGTGCTCATTTTTGGTAGGAACACAGAGCTATATAGGAGAAACACATCACCAAAATATTAGCTTCAAAATATGAGATAGTGTGAAAATAGAAGTGTGAGTGGATCCTCTCTCAGGGAGGATCCCTTCACATGGTTATTCACATTATCTCACACTTTTTCTAATATTTTTCCTAATTAAATTAAAACGGTGACCAATTCAAAACTGATATTTGAGGGATATGTTCCTCTTATAAAGATATATATTCCTACTAAAAATGGGAACATTGGGAGATATATAACACTACCATCTACTATGTTGAAAATTAGCCGTTGAAAATTAATGAATTTTTAACTGTTAAAATTATGATCGATAGATAGTGAGGTTTTTTATTTTGGAACGTGCTCATATTTGATAGGTATGTCGAGCTTTCTAAGAGGAATATATACCCAAAACATTAAATTCAAATTCATTACGTTTAGGTTTTATTAGGGAAAATATTGGCAAAATTATAAGATAGCGTGAATATAGTCATGTCAGTGGATCCTCCCTTAATATCCATATACTTAACAATTTATTCTAGCATTTAGAATTAACTTAAAAGAGGACTTGATCCAGCTGATTGTATCAAAATGAAAAAGAAAAGAAAAAAGAAAACTTGAATTGAGGTGCAACAAATTTAATCTAAAAAAAAAAGGTGCAAACAGAGTAATTAAAAACAAAAGTACCACCATAGTAATCGCTATTTTGCTCCTTGCTGCGAATAAATCCACTGCAGCACTGTACTGCTAAGGCCTAGAACTATGGGAGGGGTTATCCCTTACCTATCCCTTAAATATAGGGAAGGAATATGGGTCAGAAGACAACCTCACTATGGTGTGTTTTTCTTCCTTTTCTACATTGCACGGAAACTGAGTTTCCGCGTACATAGTGCTAAACGGATACTCGGTATCCTTTTTTTTTCCCATTTGTTTTTCGTTGGAACATTTGTATAGGAAAAAAATATAATTTAGAGTAAAAAATGGAGATATAATAGGTAAAAAGGAGATATAATAGGTAAAAAAAGAGTTTTAGTAGAACCCCCAATTGGGTGATATCCAATCCAATTGGGGGATATAGATTACTTCTCCCAACCAGGGTGGATGTTAAGGGGTGATTTTTTATCATGAAAATACAAAATACCCTTTCCCCTAAAACATAAAATCTAAAAACCAAAACATATCCCCCATTTTTACACATCAGTTCCGACACTCATTAGGTTTAGGTTTTGATTTTCTTTTTCCTTCCATCTTCTTCTTCATCGTTTTTCATCCGTTCTTCGTCGACGATGATTCAAAAATTTCTTCGACAACTAACCTACCCGAATCATAACCATGCCTCCAAAAAAGAAATCAGATGCCCAATCGAAGTCAAAATCGATTGCTCAACAAAAATTAGAACAAAGGCTTGCTTTGATTGCTCAAGAGCAAGAAGAAGAAGAGGCTTCGGATGATGAACTTCTTGTAAACATGGCTTCCTTGAAAAGGTAAGTGATTTTGAAGTGTTTTATAAGTGTTTGAATCGATTTATAGCAGTGGTTTTGGGTTAGAATGGCGAACCCTAACTCAAACAGTTGAGTTTCAGAGAGTACCGACATTGATTTTAGTATGATTACAGTGCAAGTACTAGTTTACGGCATTCAATATATAATGAATACAATGCTGGTATTTAGTTAAGGCAATGATTTTAGTATGAATGCTATGTCAATATTGAGTTACAGAATCACCTGAAAATGAATGTTCTGTCCCAGCATTGATTTTTGGTTGACTTCAATGCCGGTAGTATGTCACGGCATTGATTCGAATTTATTCATGTACGCCGGCAGTCCACTTTAAGTACACAGGAAAACCATTGGAATTTGTTATCAATACCGGCATATAGTTTAGGTTGAATAAAATGCCGGTACAAAAGTTGTATTTTACCCAGGGGGTCTGGGGGGTCCGGGGGCGTAGCCCCTCCCGGCTGTGTCAGTCCACTTCCGGCACAATCATTTCATTCTCGAGCATGCCGGTACTGCGACCGACATTGTATGTTGCTTGAATTTATATGCCGGCACATGATGTAAAGTATCCAGAAACTTGAAGAAAAAAAAATTCACTTGAGCACCGGCATTGATAGATTTCTATCGAGCATGCCGACACATAGTTCCAGCGTGGTAGTTAATTAATTTTTCAATGTCGGTATTTAGCTTTGGAAGGCACTACAACCTGTATGTTTTTCATGCCGTACGGCATAGTTTTTTGTTTGAATTCTATGCCATTTTTAGTTTCAAAATGGGGGATATTGGGCTACCGACATTGTCGTCCTATGAATACTATACCGGTTTAAGGTGTTCCGGCATTGTATTCATACTTATTCTATGCCGGTACATAGGTTTTTTCAGCTGAAAAAATGGGTGGTTCAAAGGAAAAAACCAAATTTTCAACTTCTCAGCAGCTTTACCTGTGTGTTGGGGATGCTTGTATGCTGGCCAAGTTTACTTTCTTGTGTAGTTTCTTCAAAAAACTCTCCATACTCATAAAAATCATCATTCAAGGGTGTTGGTTACACAAAAACTTGCAATTGTGAGTTGTTGTCATTAACAGAAGATTGAGGATATGATCCTTGTTGTAGTTGAGCTAAAGATTCAACATCAACAATTCTCTCTTCACAATCATCCTCCATTTTCACCAAAAAAAATCCCTCCCAAATTTTTTTCCCTCCTTCCACACTCACCTCACTCACCCAAAAACAAATAAAAACACTAACTTAATCTTATAACAAATAATTAACATTTTAACTAATTAAAATTAATCACTAATTAGGATTAGTGAGGGCTAGATTAGGAATTAAAAAAAAATCGGATAAGGGGTCACCCAGAAATGCTACTGGGACACCGTTTTTGTCTTCTACCTATATCCCCCAATTGGATTAGATGTGCAACCTCTGCCGACGTCCACGCCCGAAGGGATTTCCAACAAATCATCCCACTGGTCATCGCATCGAAGAACTATCAAAGGAACCCAGACACCTGGAGAGGACCTATTGGCGCTAGATTATGGATTTCAAAAGCAAGTAAGTCTGACTGAGCAACCTTCTCTATGACCAGTCATTCCTTCCCTTATTCCGTCATGGGGACTCGGCGCGATTACTGGCACGGACTCCATCAAGAAATGTGAATGGGGTGCTGGGCAATTTGAATACTTTGCAAAAAGCTTGGAAATTTCTATTGAAACCAATGAAGCCAAGACTCAAACGGTTGCACGACGTCTGAACCCGCTTTTAATCGGAGATGTAGTGGTTAAGGTAAGCTCGTTTCAAGTTGGGAAGATGACGGTAAAAATGGCTATTCAGACTGATTCACTCAATGGAAGAGAAGACGAGATGTATCTGGTGGCGGACATCCTTTTAGGAGGATATTGCAAGCTCATCAACACAGACACACCCGAAGGTGTGATAATTCACTCACGATGGCTCAAGGCCTCTAATCCCTGAAATGTTGTACTTCCCAATCACTCTCCCTTTAGTATTTCCTTTAACAATTCATCTTAGTAGTTGTATTCCCCCAAGATGAATACACCATTTGTATTCTCCCTAGGAGTTCCCTTTTCCATCAAAAAAAGAAAAGAAAAATAAAAAGAGCATAAATACATCTCTTTCCAAACAAGTTCCCCAGATATCAGAGAAGCCATCATACCACAACCATAAATACCTCAATAAAAAAAAATGTAAAGCAAAATGTTGACCGATGAAGAAGAAGGTAAAGATGAGTTTACGAAAAAAAAAAAAATAGCAGGGAAACTAAGCAGCTAACAGGAATAAAAAAAGGGAGGAGCTAGACCTCGAAGGGTGGAGCACAAGCCCCCTTGGTCAAATCTATCTTCAAGCACTTCCCCCAACAATCCCTCGGGCAACAAAGATTCCATTAAACAGTGTTGGCAGCAGAAACCTCAACATCCCACCCCGAAGAAACCACAGCAGCAGCAGTGCCCGCTCCGACCATGACCCCTCCAATATCACCAACGACACCTTTGGCATCAACTTTAAAGGCTACTTCATTTCTGTCAGATGCTCCCTCGAGGTTTTTCTCATTGACCCTCCAAAAAAGATTTTTTGATTCATCCGCATCAAAATCGAGAACCATGGCACCTTCCTCCAAATGCTCCACATGCTCGATTTTCCGCTGCTTCGACCTAGAAACAGTTCGATCCGCTCCATAGCCGGACCAAGGTAGGGTTTTTCTGTACAGAAACTCCTCAACACACCAAGGTTATTCCTCGCTTTCTCGTCCCTCCTCCATGCTCACCGAACCCAAGAAGGTATGAACACGCATCTGCACTTCATGGAGATAGATGGAAGGGAGGTCCTTGATGATTTCACATGCATCATAGAATAAAGATTCAATTCTAACCAATGCCTCCTCATGAGGAGAATATTGGTTTCCGCCAATTATGAAGTCCTTCTCCGAAGAATTGAAGACAAGGCTATCCCTAGAGGGTCTCATCATACACTACAAAGAACAAGGAAAATGGTCAAGTTCTATCCTATCTATACACGCATAAGAAAGAGGATAAAAAATAAAAAAGAGAGAAGAAAACGCGAGGCGGTACCATCCAAGGGGATGGACGAAGACAAACTACGCGAATGTAGAGTTCAAGATCATCTTTTATGCATGGAAAGGTGATGCAACCTCAAAAGGGAAAGTTTTTATACTGGCCGTGAGTTAAGGAATAATATCCGATCCTAATTAAATCTCATGCATGGATGTGAGAAATAATTATGGTTGATGAGAAACCATGGAAGAATATGCTCGAGGCCCACTAGATCATGTGTTCCCTTCTCACCTCCAATGCCAAGCTTCGGAAGCAAAATCGGCAACATGACCAGATCAGAAAGAGTAACGATCTTCTTCTTTTGTGGGCGTAACATTTTTGTTTGGAGAGAAAAGAGTTTCCTGGTCAAGTTAAATAAGGAAAGAGGAAACCAAGCCCTTGAAGATAAATCACCAAGCCGCGTCCTGCCATGGCCGCGCCATGCCAAGCCGCCTGCTCCACTATCACGACCTTATCGAACACACGCGTTTACCTTACCAAGCCCATGCTCCATCATCACGGCCCCACCACGCCTAGCCTCCCCTACACGTTTCACCATGTCACTGCCGTATCCAGGACCACGCCATCTCTTGGCCCTTAGAGCCAAGACGTCCACTTGCTTTTCCTTACACAACTGCGCCCCCTTGCCTTGGAGGTGTACGACCAGACCAAGACGGTAACTTTCTCCTTAAAACTCCACGGTCTGCATTTCCAATACAACTTACGCAGGTCCGTAAGCCAAAATTCTCTTTACCTCTCAAAAAGTTTAGTCGGATTCTCCTGACCATCTTTGCAATGATTTACATCTCGATTCCGTCCTTGTCTGGCACCATCATATGCTTACCTCGCAAAAAGGTACCTGTTCCGAGCTAAGCAGGGGACTTAATATTGATGGTGGTTTTTAGCTTAGGGTCAAAATCGTAAAACACTAAACCCTAGCAGACAGTAATGTCACAACATTTAAAGAAACAAGCATTTACTAGGCACATTTATTGAAATCTTTAACGTGTCTCTAAAATAATTACCCGGGTATATTTTTCAAAATTAGGGTTACACCGAACCAAACCCTAATTCCCACGTATGCCAAATGGCAAATCATTCCAGCCACACCGATCGCGCTAATGCATGCCAATCATGCTAGCCGCACCTCTGTGCCAATGGCAAATCATGCCAGCCACACCGACCGCGCCAAGGCATGCCAACCATGCTAGTCGCACCTCTGTGCCAATGAAAAATCATGCCAGCCACACCGACCGCACCTAGGCATGCCAACCATGCAAGCCGCACCTCTGTGCCAATGGCAAATCATGCCAGCCACACCAACTGCGCCAAGGCATGCCAACCATGCTAGTCGCACCTCTATGCTAATGGAAAATCATGCCAGCCACACCGACCGCGCCAAGGCATGCCAACCATGATAGCCGCACCTCTGTGCCAATGGTAAATCATGCCAGCCACACCGACTGCGCTAAGGCATGCCAACCATGCTAGCCGCACCTCCGTGCCAATGGAAAATCATTCCAGCCACACCCAGCCCAAGCTTACCGCGCTATGCCAAACGCACTCTGCCTTGGCCCTAGCTATGCTAATCGCACCAAGCCAAGCCAAACGCCCCTACCTTGGCCCCTCATGCCGCACCACCATGTTGTCCTTCCTCATATGGATACCAAAGTGAAGTCAGGCGACAATCCACGGTTTCCCTTCAATCCCATGAGCAAATCCTGGCTGTCTAAAGTCCCCTCATGACTTTAGGCCCAAAACCCTAGCTTGGTCATGCACCTAGCCAAGCTAGACGCTCCATGCCAAACCATGGCCCCTCATGCCACGCCACCATGCTGGCCTTCCTCATGCGGCTACCAAAGTGAATCCAGGTGACAATCCACGATTTCCTTTCAATCCTAGGAGCAAATCCTGGCCGTCTAAAGTTCCCTCACGACTTTAGGCCCAAAACCCTATCTTGGTCACGCACCTAGCCAAGCTAGCCGCGCCATGCCAAACCATGGCCCCTCATGCCGCGCCACCATGCTGGCCTTTCTCATGTGGCTACCAAAGTGAATCCATCCGACAATTCACGGTTGCCCTTCAATCCCAGGAGCAAATCCTGGCCGTCTAAAGTCCCCTCACGACTTTAGGCCCTGAACCTTAGCTTGGTCATGCACCTAGCCAAGCTAGCCGTTCCATGCAAAACCATGGCCCCTCATGCCGCGTGATAGACACATTTTTGTGTCTATTTTGTCTCGCTTCTATTTTTTGATAGTGCTCATTTTTGTACTTATTATGGTATTTTCTATGTGTGTAGGTATTTTTGGCCAATAAACGATTTTGGAAAAAAATGGCTCGAAAAGTTGTCAAAAGCACCCCGGAGAACGTTTGCTATACTGACCACCAGTTTGGATAAGGGGCAACCTAAGGGGCACCCCCGAGACAGCTACTATTCGCACCCCAGCTGAGGCGACGGAGGAAGCTATTTTTCCAATATTTGTGTGTAATGTTTATTTAATTAATTATTGCAATTCTTTATGATTATTTGCCTTGATGAGTAAACTGATTTATTGATTTTTGTTAAACAATTGTGATTTCTTTTGATAGAGCATGCTTGCCTAGGGTTTGATGTTCTATGCTTTTGATAAATAGTTGTTATTTCTAAAAATCTAATTATTGCAATTTATTAGAATCACTTGAATGTATGAGTTGCATGATTATTATTAATTGAATCACATAAAATTGAAAAATAGTGGAATCCTAAGTCTCAGTATCTCTACAATCTTGATAACAACTTTGAATTGAGTTTTTCTTATTTTTAGTTTTATTTAAATCTAGAATCGAACTTTCACAAGTCTTTAACGAACCTTTTTCTACAACAACAATTAAAAATTACATCAATTTTTGGCGCCGTTGACGCAGACTTGTCTTTAGGTTTAGGTTTTAGGTTTTAGGGTTTAGGTTTTAGATTTTTATTTTTTTATTTTTTATTTTCTTTGATTTTACTTTGGGTATTTTTTCTTTAGTTGAGTAGATTTTGCTTGAAACGAAAGGTGAAAAGTTGGACTTGCCATAAAAGGAGAAAGCCGAAGATTTTATTTTTAAGGACTTTTATTTTTGGTAGTTTTTATTTATTTTTGGACTTGTAATTTTCTTTTATATGTTTGTGTTTATTTTTAGTATTTTATTTATTTATAAAAAAAAAACACTGCACACACCAATTGCATCTTCGTCGGCACCGATTTTAGGAAAACAAGTGGTTTAGTACGGTGAACCCTCCGGGCGTTATCATCTGAAACACCACAAACCTCAGCCTCGTACCTTTGGGTATATTTTTCTGTGGTAAACCAAGCCTACCTAAATTAGTTAGCCCAGCATTTGCATGTGCACAGGTTTTGGTTGAATTCTTGTATGCCCGAACGTAAGAGAGACGCTTTAGGACGGTTTATGCGTGAAAAAACTAGAAGTAATATTTTAGGAAACAAGAGTCTTGATTACCTTAATCTAGAGAGTCCTATTTTTGAACGTCCTGAGCTTAGTGAGGAAAGTATCCCTAATACTCTGATTATTCAAGCAATGACAACTGTAAGAGATTACATGTACCTAACTAGGTCCACCAGACCATCGTGCATAAGATTACCAGCCTCTTCGGCTAATTATGAGTTAAAACCTAGTACTATTCAGATGATCCATGTATTCTTAGGGAAAGATGATGAGAACCCATACTTTCATGTAAGGGACTTTGAGGAAATTTGTGGAACAGTTAGGATTAGAGACCTTAGTGATGAAATTTTAAAACTTAAATTATTTCCTCTTTCCTTCAGAGATAAGGCTAAAACTTGGCTAAATAATTTACCATCTGATTCCATAACAGCATGGGATCAACTCACTTCTGTGTTCTTCCAAAAGTTTTACCCAAAACAGAAAACCTCGTCTATTAGGCAGAAAATTAGCACCAGTATGCAACAAGAAGGAAAGTCTCTTTATAGGTTTTTAGAAAGATTCAATGATCTCTTGGCACAGTGTCCCCATCATGGGTTTGAAAAAATGAAATTAGTGCAAATTATTTTTGACGGGTTAGATTACTCGACCAAATCCTTGGTTGAGTCATTATGTGTTGGAGGGTTCTTAAATAAAACTCCTGATCAAGCATATTCCTTTTTAGAAGATGTAGATGAAAAATTCCAACAATGGGAATCATGTATAAAGCCCCCTAAAATACTTTTGGTACATATAAATAGCACCAATATGGTGGACTCAAGCTTTGAGTCAGATGCTAAGTTTGCTGCCTTATCTAGAATGTTAGAAGCTTTAGAATTAAGCCAGTCTAAACATAAGTCTTTTGTTGAAACTGATGATAGGTTTAGAAGCTCTCAAGTCTCTAGTTGTGGAATAGATCCCAATAACTCATTTTGGGAAGGATAGATTAGTGAAGAGAAAGCCTATGCTCTTTATAACAACTTTAGATTTGAAAACCGTCAGAAGTTTGACCCATACTCCGAGACCTATAACCCCGGTTGGAAAAAGCATCCTAATTTATCATGGTCTCAGGGTCATAATCTAGGTCAGATTAGTAATTCTCAGGCACCCCCAGGTTTTGGTTATTCTAAGAATCTTTCTGGTGCATCCCAATCTAAAAACCTTTTCTGAGAATAAAATATCTAGCTTAGAGGAAGATCTTATTATGCTAACAAGAAACCATGAAATGTTATCGAACAATCACTCTAGCTGTCAACAAGAAACAAAGCAGAGTCTATCTAAGTTAGAACATCAAATGGGTCAAATAGATAAAACTCTAAATGAAAGAGAGAATGGAAGGTTCCCTAGTCATCCTAATCCAAATCCCAAAGGAATGAATTCAATTAGAACCCTTAGGAGTGGTAGAGTAGTAGTCAATCAGGTAACCATGCCCAATAGTGAACATACTGTAGTTCACCCCTCCAGACCACCAGTAGATGAGGAGACTGACAAAGTTTCTGATGATGCCAATTCGGTTCTTGGGAGGTCTGATTATGTGCCTAGAGCCCCATTTCCTCAACTACTAGTATCAACCAAAAGGGAATCCCATTTTAATGACATATTGGAGGTTTTTAAGCAAGTTACCATAAACCTTCCTTTATTAGATGCAATTAAGAAACTTCCTGCTTAAACTAAATTCCTTAAGGATATGTGTACAAGAAAGAGAAAGCTAAATGTCCTAAGAAATCCTTTTTAGCTACTCATGTAAGTTCAATCATCCAGAATACCACTACCCCTAAATACAAAGACCTAGGTTCCCCTACCATTTCTTGCACGATAAGTAATTACCAGGTATAAAATGATTTACTTGACTTAGGAGCTAGTGTGAACTTACTGACGTACCATGTGTACGTACAACTAGTACTTGGTGAAATGAAACCTACTCAGATGACACTGCAGTTAGTTGATAGGTCTGTCAAAATTCCTCGAGGTGTTATCGAGGATTTTCTCATTGAGGTCGACAAATTTATTTATCCAGTGGATTTAGTGGTCCTAGATACCCAACCTGACCCCAACCCAGAGAATCAGATACCTGTAATTCTAGGTCGCCCATTTTTATCTATGTCTAATGCGATCATAAACTGTCGAAATGGTGTGATGAATTTATCTTTTGGTAACATGACTATGGAGATGAACATTTTTAATGTCAGTAAGCTACCTTATGAACATTTTTACTTCCGTACCATGTGTACCTCGAGCTAGGGCTAGGTGAAATGAGACCTACCAATATAACACTTTATTTATCATTAGATGACCCCAACCCAGAGTCGATGAAAATTCCTCGTGGAGTCATAGAGGATGTTCTAATTGAGGTCGACAAGTTTATATATCCAGTAGATTTTGTTATCCTAGATACTCAACCTGTCCCTGACCCAGAAAACCAGATACCTGTGATGTTAGGTCGCCCATTCTTAGCTACATCTAATGCGATCATTAATTGTCGAAATGGTATCATGAATTTGTCTTTTGGTAATATGACTATTGAGCTTAATATTTTCAATATTTGTAAGCAACCATCTGAGTTAGATGACTCTCCCTTAAAAGAGGTGAACATGATAGAAGCCTTAGTTCAGGAGTCATTACCAAATATCTTGTCTGAAAACCCATTAGAAAGTTGTCTATCCCATTTTGGTTTAGATTTTGATGACGATATCACCATTTAACAAGTGAATGCTCTATTATATTCTACTCCTATGTTAGATAATGATAGATGAAAAGCTAGGTTCGAACCGTTGCCAGCTTCTGAGACTACCCTAACTCCTTCTTTAAAAGAGCCCCCTAATTTGGACCTTAAACCACTACCAGATACCCTGAAGTATGTGTTTTTATGCCCATATGAGACTTTGCCTGTGATTATAGCTTCCGATTTGGATAGTGATCAGGAAAGTAGGCTAGTAAAAGTACTTCAAGAAAATAAGGAAGCTTTAGGGTGGACTATAGCAGACATTAAGGGTATAAGTCCTACTATGTGTATGCGCCAGATTCATTTAGAGGAAGACTCCAAACCGTCTAGGGAGATGCATCGTCGAATTAAACCTAACATGAAAGA
Source organism: Papaver bracteatum (assembly GCA_023529315.1). Lineage (NCBI taxonomy): Eukaryota > Viridiplantae > Streptophyta > Magnoliopsida > Ranunculales > Papaveraceae > Papaver > Papaver bracteatum. Next base: position 1,804,720 of record JAJJWX010000447.1, on the reverse strand, counting down.
GGTAATTCTAAAAAAGGTGCTTAAGTTGCTAGATGCGGGTATTATATACCCAATTTCAGACAGTAAGTAGGTCAGCCCCGTTCAGGTTGTCCCCAAGAAATCAAGTATCACTGTAGTCCAGAATAATAAAAATGAGTTAATCCCAACCAGAGTGACCATGGGATGGCGTGTTTGTATTGACTATAGAAAATTGAACAAGGTCACAAGGAAGGATCACTTTCTCCTTATTTTTATCGATAAAATGCTAGAGAGATTAGCTGGACATAGTTATTATTGCTTCTTAGATGGCTACTCCGGTTATAATCAGATTGTTATTTCCCCAGAAGACCAAGAGAAAACAATTTTTACTTGTCCCTTTGGTACCTTTGCGTATAGACGCATGCCTTTCGGGCTATGTAATGCCCCTGCGACCTTTCAGCGTTGTATGATGAGCATATTTTCTGATATGGTAGAACGGTTTTTAGAGGTCCTTATGGATGATTTTTCAGTGTTTGGTTCATCTTTTGATGAGTGCTTGCATCATTTGACATTAGTGTTGACTAGGTGTAAGGAAAAGAATTTAGTGCTTAATTGGTAAAAATGCCATTTCATGGTTAAATCAGGAATTGTATTAGGGCACGTCGTTTCTTCAAAGGGTATAGAGGTAGACAAAGACAAAGTTGACCTTATTAAGACTTTACATGTCCCAAAAACCGTAAAAGATATTAGGTCATTCCTAGGGCATGCTGGTTTTTACCGTCGATTCATTAAGGATTTTAGCTTGATTTCTAGACCTCTTTGCAATTTGCTTGCAAAAGATGTTAAGTTTGTCTTTGATGATGCTTGTTTAGAGGCTCTTGAGAAGCTTAAGAATTTACTCACTACTGCCATGATAGTCCAGGAACCTAACTGGGACCTACCCTTTGAAATTATGTGTGATGCTTCAGATTATGCTATAGGCGTTGTGCTAGGTCAGAGAGAAAACAAATTACTTCATGTGATTTACTATGCTAGCAAAACTCTGAATGATGCCCAAAAGAACTATACAACTACCGATAATGAATTGTTAGCCATCGTGTTTGCCTTGGATAAGTTTAGATCCTACCTATTAGGTTCTAAGATCGTAATCTATACTGATCATGCTGCTTTGAAATACCTTTTGTCTAAGAAGGATACCAAACCTAGATTGATTAGATGAATCCTCTTGTTACAAGAATTTTGTCCAGACATTAGAGACAAAAAGGGTGCAGAAAATGTAGTAGCAGACCACTTATCTAGGCTAGTTGTTAATTTCCCTAATGATTTCCTTCCCATAAGGGATAGCTTTCCTGATGAACAATTGTTCTCTGTTTCCCAATCACCTTGGTATGCAAATATAATAAATTATCTTGTTACTAGTCGAATACCTCAACATTGGGGTAAACAAGATCGTTTTAGGTTTTTAGCCGAGGTTAAGCATTTATTTTGGGATGATCCTTATCTGTTTAAGTATTGTCCAGACCAAATTATTAGGAGATGTGTACCTGAGAGTGACCAGTCTAGTATTATCTCCTTTTGTCATGAACATGCATGTGGGGGTCATTTTAGTGCTAAGAAGACTGCTGCTAAGATTTTGCAGTGTGGATTTAACTGACCTTCGTTGTTTAAAGACTCCCATAGTCATTGTCGTTCTTGTGAGCATTGCCAGAAGTTAGGAACCATTTCCCGTAGAAATATGATGCCTTTGAACCCTATTTTAGTAATTGAGGTCTTTGATGTGTGGGGCATTGATTTTATGGGTCCAATTCCTAATTCTTTTGGTTATCTTTACATACTTGTCGCTGTAGACTATGTGTCTAAGTGGGTTGAGGCGGTTCCGTGTAAAACAAATGACCATAGGGTCATAGTCCAATTTTTGAAATAGAATATACTTACACGTTTTGGTACGCCGCGAGCTATAATTAGTGATGGAGGTTCACACTTTTGTAATAGACCGTTTTCTCTTTTAATGAAACAATATGGTATTACCCACAAAGTAGCTACCCCATATCACCCACAGACTAGTGGTCAAGTAGAGGTCTCCAATAGGGAAATTAAGCGTATTCTAGAGAAAACAGTTAATCCTAATAGGAAAGACTGGTCATCGAGGCTTACTGATGCCTTATGGGCTTACCGTACAGTGTTTAAGACACCCATTGGAATGTAACCTTATCGTTTAGTTTTTGGCAATTCATGTCACCTGCCTGTTGAGTTAGAGCATAGATCTTATTGGGCTATTAAGGAAGGAGCTCATAGAAAGCTCCAGCTCAATGAGTTGGACAAGATTCGTAGAGATGCATACGATAGTGATAAGGAGTATAAGAACAAAATTAAACTTGTGCATGATAAGTATATTTTAAGAAAGTCATTTTCTTCAGGTCAAAAAGTTCTTCTGTATGATACTCGTTTGCATCTATTCCCCGGGAAATTGCGCTCTCGGTGGACCGGTCCTTTGGTGGTCCGTACTGTTTTTCCTCATGGCGCTATTGAACTTGAGACACTGGATGGTAGTAGTTCTTCTAAGGTTAACGGTCAAAGATTGAAGCCCTTTTTAGAACATGTTCCTACAGGTGATGTTGAGGAGGTCCCTCTGGAGGACCCTATTTACCTTGATTGACCAACAAGGTATTTGATATTTGTATGTTTATATTATTATTATTATTATTGTTATTTGTTTTTAGTTTTTTATTTATTTCTCTCCTTATTCTCCGTGGAAGGATTATTACGCTTCATCCAGGTACTATCTTTCTAACTTCTCTCTTTATAGATTCCTCGTGTTACTTATATTTTTTTGGTAATATTCTTTAATTAGAAACATTGAGTACAATGTTAGATTTAAGTTTGGGGGTGGAGACGAAACTTTTTGTTAGTTGCAATAAATAAACTCCAGAGCCTAGAAATTTATGCTTATTAAGGATGGCACTAACCAATCTAAGTGGATGGAAGCATTTTTGTTGTAGGAGTTGAGGAACCAATCTGATTAGATGGATACATCTAAAGAGTCTATTCATAAAAGCACAGAGCTCAGGTGTTAGAAATAACATGATAGTTTCACCATATCTCATTGAGTCCCTTTCACTTCTGTTTTTATTTTGTTTTCTTTTTAAAATATGTCTCTCTAAGTGATTAGGTGGGGTTCACGATTCAAGTTGTTACCACTTCTAGGGTGAAATAGAGTGATTGAGTTACTAAAAAGAAAAAAAAAAGACCAGACCAATTAGACCAAACAAAATAATTCTTAACACTTAAATAGCAATATGTGTGTGTTCTCCCTGTCTCTGTCGCCTAAACAAGCGTGGAACGCAGGATCCATGGGAACTATCATGTAATCTGCTGACAAGAAGCATGCGCTTGGATCCAAAAGGTCAAATCATGCAGTTTAAAAAAAAATGAAATGCAAAATGAAAAGTTATTTATTGTGCAATAATATCGACCGCTGGTTCCCTTGTATATGCCAGACGAGTTGATCTAGAATTAATATTGTCAACCACTGGTTCCCTTGTATATGTCAGTTGTGTTGATAATAGTCAGACTGATAGGTGTCTAAAACACCTTATTATTTATCTATTCTTTATGCTTTCTCTGCTAGTTTTCTTTTAAATTATGTATCTTATGTTTTATTTTTGAGTATTTAGGTACTTTGGAGTCATTTGGAACAAAAGAAGAAGAAAAGCTGCTTAAAATGACAAAACAAATTATTTCTCATTATTTGCTTTTATTTCTTCATCTCTGTCTGAAAAGTATGTCCGCTTTAGTGATTCAATTTCTGTCTGAAAAGCATGACAGCTTTAGTGATGAAGAGACATTGAAGGGAAGAAGTGAATCTGAGGAGTAAAGGACGGCTATTGTTGGGAGAAAGTATTCATTTGGATCAAGAAGGATAAAATCATCATTTCATACACCAGCAATATTGGAAGCCAAGTCAACGCTAAGGGGCAACTCTTTTGGAGGAGCATTATAGACAAGCCAGCCAAGGTTAAAGGGGGCTCCTAGCTGGGTGGATCTTCTACAGTTGGGTGCATAAATCCACCCAATCATTCCTACAACCCTAACTTCAAGAGATTTGTCTCTCATTCAATCCATCTCATTTTACATTTCCCTGAAATTGAGAATGAGAGAAAGCAGCCACTGCTACTGAAACATGCAGAGAAATTGAGATACAGAAAGAGGCGCTTCCATGAGGAAATTCAGATCAAGAACTCAGTGAAAGAATGGGTTTAATTTGGGTTTTGAGACTAAGAGTTGCAGAAATAGATACGAGTAGTTGACGATACTATTGAAGGATGGCCGATGTTGCGAAGATGTGTTTGTCTCTGAAACTAGGGATCTGTGGTTGTTGATCGTTGAGATGAAGAACCTGCTATGTTGAGAGTGTGAATTTGAGATGAAATTGGCAACTAGGGTTTAAATTGAGAATGGGTTTGTCTTGCCTATTGATTTACAGAGATGGGTTGAGCTTGAATGAGTTTCTCTGAGATAAAAAAGAGAAGTTGATGTTAAGGGGTAATGGCAGAAATTGAATTAGGGTTCATTGTTTGCACAGTTGAGAACTATTGGTGTTGTTTTGAGAAGGGTTTGGCTACAGTTGGAGTCAAGAATGAAATATAGATGGGGTTGATCTGGTGTTGTGAAAGTGGTGAATGGCAGTGAGTCTGATAGAGTGATTGTGTATGAATGATTGAATCTATAGCTGCTAGTCATGGTGGATTGAAGGGATTGGTGGAGATTCAAATGCAATTTGGCAGTGAGTTGATGCTGTAGAGAAGAGCAAAATGAAGTTGATATGTTTGACTAGACATGATGGCTGGATATGTTGCATCTCAGATGAAAGGGGGAGCTGTTATTGGTACTAGTAGTGTTGATGATACTGGAAGTTGGAGTTTGTAACTGAGATGCAGGTGATTGGAGTTCATGGGTCAGCTGGGTAAGCAATCACATGGAAAGAAGGGTAAATGGTGGTTATGAATCTGGTGCAAATATTGGAGCCATATGAAGCTAATGTGGTGGTTGTAAGCTACATGAATTGCAGGTGGTTGAATTTGTAATGCGGAAGAGGAGCTACAATTAATGGTATGGTGTTGAGGATGCCGTTATCAATGAAAGATGCTTTGCCTTGTGTTATGTGCAGCTGGTGATGGCAACTGCAGTTGGAGATGAATTGACTTGGGTATTGGAGCTTGTTGTTGGTTGTGAAGGTGTTACTGAACTAGCTGGTGATTGTCATGAATAGCAGGTGTTCAAGTTAACAGGGAGAGATGGAGCTATAGAAGATATTGAACTGTTGTTGCCCTGGATGTTTGAGAGCTCATATTGCAGATGGATGTTATTGCAGTTGCAGTCCAGAACTGGTGGAGGAGCTGTTGATTGTTCATGGAATTTCAGTGAAGTAGATGATAAGTTGGAGTTGAACTCAAGGTTAAATGTGAGTTTGGGCTGTAACATCGCAAACTGAGATTGCAGGAAGCTACAAAAGGTGAATGAAGAGGTTGGTTTAAGCTGACTTTGTAAAGCTGAGATGGCATTGCTCCTGGAGTGATGGAGTGCAGGTTAGGTGGCTTGTATGATTTGCGGCTGAAGTGAAGCTCATGTGCTGTTGAAGCTAAGAAGAATGGAATGTGTGACTTGAATTGAACTGCAGTGCAGGAAGACTTGATGTTTTGTGTGTGTTAAGAGTTGTTGCAAGAACTGCAATGAAGATATATGCTGGGCAGACTTGGTGGGAATTTTATCTTGAGTGGAGATGGTCAGAACTGCAAAAAAAATGAATCCAAGGATGATTGAAGTGGATCTGGCAATACAGGGCCATCTTGGCCGTAACTGAAGCTACAGAAATATAGAAGACATCCATCTTGCCCATGAACTGCACAATTCTGGCTTGGACTAACTCATGTCAACTGGCTTAGTTGACACCGAGTTGACTCATCACTGAATCGTTTCAACTCGGTGTGACTCGCTGAGCTTGACCGAGTTGACCGTCTCGACCCGTTGACCGGTTGACTTTTCAGGTGGCCGGCGGCACTTTCCGGTACCGGATTCCGGCCAATTTCCGGCCAAAAAACTCAATTTTCCGGTGATCGCTTTTGGGACATATTTTCTACACGAGTTTCTCTCACTCGTGGGCCGGGTGAATTTCCAACTAATGGACTTTGAAGACTTGGACCTAATTTTGGAAGGAAGAAAAGCTACAAAAAGAAAAGTTCTACTAACTTTTGGATATCACGTTTTATTCTATTCTTGGAGCTTTTGCAGAGAACTACTTCTAGGGTTTGCTTTCTTTTATGTTTCATCTATTTTCTTTGAATATTATGATGATGAACTCCATGAATATGAGTAGCTAAATACTATTATTGGTTATGGGATAAAAGTTGATTTCTTCAAGCATGTTATTTGATTCTATGATTTAGTTTTGTCTCAATTCTATTATTTATGATTCATTATTTATATTATCATATGATTTGAATGCTAGTTAGGTTGAGTCCGGAATCAATTGGATTTGTTTTCATCTCTATAGCTATATTAGGGTTTTCAATATGTAAAGAGTTGTTATCTCTAATTTCTAGTAGCATCTTGTGGTTAATACTTGTAGTGATACATCTTTTTAATCGCATATGAATCATAACCTTTGTTAAAACGAATTAGTGCTTTTACATGTTTGTTTGCATTGATTAGTCTTATTTCATAGAACTTATTGCTCTTAGGGAGTTAAATCTAATTGTGCTTTTACACTTTAGGTTGCTTTTTAAGAAGATTTCACAATAACATCTTTTAATGTTGTTTGTGATAAAATCAGGAAATAAACGGGATACTCTTGCAATCAAGATATCCTAGGACTTTTGATAATTGCGATATTAAATACCAATTCTAATCATAGATAAAAAATACATGTTTGTGAATGATACTATCCCTTGACCAATATCTTCTCTTTATTGATTATTCAAACTATTTGCTTTGCTTTATTTAGTTTTATTACTTTGATAAAAACAAAAACACACCTTGGGTTATTTGGTTATTTAGTTACTTAAGAATCTGAAAATTGAATAACAGCAATCGCCTCTCTGTGGATACGAACTCTTTCTTATCACGTACTTCATTCATATTTAGTAGAGTGAGAAAGTGAAATTATTTTTGACGCATACGACACGCAACAAAATTTTGGCGCCGCTGCCGGGGGAGGCATTCAGCTTGTTATAAAGTTTTTAGTTTCTTTTTATTATTTCTTCTTGCATACTTGTGTTTCGTTTCTTGTCTTGTTTCTCACTTGTTTGCGAGAATTGTTTTTCAGGTACCTAATCTCTGGCTTCTAAAGATTGGAATTATCCAAGGTGTGGGATAGCTACTCGAAAAGGCACAATACTCCAACCAAGGCAAGGCACAACGGAAGAACACAACATGGAAGTAGAACACGAAGCTCTTCAGCAAGAAGGAGAGGAAGTAGAACACGAGATTCCTTTTGAAGAAGAAGGGGAAGGAGAAGAAGCAATGGGTGACGCTGCAAATCGTACACTCAAGGACTTGGCTTCGCACAAGTTGGATACACAGCGAGGTTGTATTCAAACCGACTCTACTTTTGAGATAAAGCCGGGTTTTCTTAGATAATTACCAAAGTTCCATGGCATGGTGAATGAAGATCCAAACAAACATCTTATGGACTTCCACACCATTGTCACGGCTATGCTTCCAGCGAATATGGAGGCCGATGGTGTTATCTTGAAAGTTTTCCGATTCTCTTTGGCGAATAGTGCTAAGGATTGGTTATATTATTTGCCTCCCGGAAGTGTTACAACTTGGAATGGGTTGAAGAAACTCTTTTTAGAGAGATATTTTCCTGCATCTAAGGCTACTCAAATTCTCAAGGAGATTTGCGGAATAAAGCAAAATGTGGGAGAATCGTTATATGATTGTTAGGAACGATACAAGAGGTTTGTGGCAAGCTGTCCTCATCACTAATTTAGTGACGCTATGATCATCCAATACTTCTATAAAGGACTCCAATCAAGTGATAGGAATCTGATTGACGCAACGGGTGGTGGTGCACTAGTGAGCAAGATGGTGACACAAGCTAGAGAGTTGATTGAAAACATGGAAGCAAACTCCCAACAATTCTTGAGTCGTGGTTCAGATGTGATTCTTAGGAGAGTCAATGAAGTGAGTGATGTTGAGGAACTTCGTCAACAAATGGGTAACATCACAGCAATGCTACAACAAGTTTCAGCCGCGGTGATACCAAGTTCTCATGGGTATGAAGACGTCAATGAACAAGCTAATGCAGTCTTTCCAAATCAGGAAAGACGGTATGATCCTTATTCCAACACTCACAACCCGGGATGGAGAGATCACCCCAATTTTAGCTATGCAAACAAGCAAGGAGCGGTTCAACAACCCAATTTCAACAATTTGGGTGGATTTCAACCTCAACAACAATAATTCCATCCGCGTCAACAATTTCAGCAACCACAACAATCAATGAAAAATCAAGGTTTCGATATCGATGCAAAGCTTCAAACAATGATGCAAGGAATTTCTTCTATGTTTAAAGATAGCCAACAAGAAACCAAGAGTGCGATCAAGGAGTTGCAGACACAAATGGGTTCCATGTCTACTGAGTTGAACCAATTGAAGGCACAAAATAGTGGGAAACCTTCTCAACCTATTAACCCAAAAGAGGGTGTCAATGCAGTTACGTTGAGAAGTGGTACACAACTTGTGCAACCCGAAGTTGCTGATTCGGGCAAGGTGGAAACACCAAAGGAACCTATTTTGGAGGAGAATAATGGGGATTCTCCCCAAACTTATGAGGTACCTATTCCTAACTCTAAAACTCCTATTCCCACTTATGTCCCTCCTTTACCTTTTCCTCGCAGATTTGCAAATTCTAAGAAGGAGGCACTAGAAAAGGAGATTTTAGATGTTCTTAAGAAGATTCATGTGAACATACCACTCATTGATGCTATAAAGCAAGTTCCAAAGTATGAAAAAGTGTTGAAGGACTTGTGTACCAATAAGAAAAGGCTCAAAGGTAATGAAGAGATTAGTGTGGGGGAGAATGCTTCGGCAATCTTACAACTCAAACTCCCACTGAAATGCAAAGACCCAGGTAGCTTTGATATTCCCGTAAAAATTAGTAATACTACATTTAACAAAGCAATGTTAGACTTAGGTGCATCCGTTAATGTTATGCCTGCATCTATGTATAAGTCACTTGATTTAGGTCCTCTAAAAAAGGCTGAAATTGTGTTGCAACTAGCCGATCGCTCTAATGTCTACCCAATGGGTATTGTTGAGGATGTTCTTGTGGAGGTTAATCAACTAGTATTTCCAGCAGATTTTTGTGTCTTAGAGATGGATGAAGGTTCACCGGACTCGTCTCTTCCATTGCTACTTCGGCGTCCCTTCATGAAAACGGCAACCATTATTGATGTGGATAAGGGAACGCTGACTATGGAGTTTGATGGGGAAGTAAAACTAAGTTAGATACAATATAGAATATAACAAAGCAAGAAAAAATAAAAATAAAAACAACTAAAATCGCCCGCTGCTCCCCGGCAACGGCGCCAAAATTTGGTGCGTGTCGTAACCACAACAAATTAATTAATATTTTACTACCTAATTAACAAGTAATATAGGGTAGTCAATATCGTTCCCACGAGGAGCAAGAGGTTTTAGTTGTCTTATAATGTCACAAAGGGGGGTTTTGGTTTTAGATATTAAGATCAAAAGAAAGTAAATAAAATAAATAAATAAAGCAATTAAAAAGATAAAGGAAATCAATAAAGAGAAAGTAGATCAAAAAATCCTTCTTCGTATCAAAACAATGATTCAAGTTATGTTATTTTCCACTTTTTATTAGTCACAGATTATCACCAACCGTAGGATAGCAGGTTCGCTTAGCTAACACCAAAATTCCTTATTTCACTGAGTAACAGGTTCACTTAGTTATCAGATTCTATTCAAAAGAACCACCTTGAGGTTCGCTTACAAGATGTAATTCCCTGAACGCATTAAGATTTATGAACTTAGGTTTAGTACTAGTAGTTAGACTCAGTTCTCTTGGTCCACTTTCTAGCGTTTTTTTCACACACAATTGCTCCACGGAATCCCTCCGCAAGGTCTCGTGTTTTCTACTTATCCAAAGAGTCGAGAAACTATTATGTATTCCCTAACTTTCACTAGCTTTAGATCAATTAACAAATCAATTTAGTATGCATCCTAAATGACCTATCAATCAAGCATAAACATTCTTATTAGCAAAAACAAACGATAATCATGTGAAAACGTCAAGATAGAATTGAAACAAAAACTCAAATCATATGTTAAGAACTAGGAATTCATCCTCAATCAATAAAATTAGTTACTCATATTAAGGAGTTCACACAAAGAAAAGAGAAGTGTTGTGTGTGTAAAAGGTGTGCAAAAGGGTGCACAAAAGTGTGTGTAAGTGTATCTAAGTGTGTATAGAAAAGTAGAGAACTTCTCTATTTATAGGCTTCAATGTTCTCCATATCTTCCAAGGAATAGAATCCCTTTCCTTTAGCAATTCAATTTCCAAGTCCAAGCCTTTCTCAAATCTTCCATCTCCTCTTTCCAAATCCAAGCCCAATTCTCCATCCAATTCCAAATCAAAGTCTTCAAATCCCATGAGAGAAACTCACATACAAATCTGTAATTTTGAGTCGCCGGAAAACTGGGTTTTCAGCCAGAAATAGTCCGGAATCAGTCACCGCCGTTCACCTAAGGTTCTCCCCCGGTTAGGGAATATTCTGTTCAGGTGCCGTTAAATTAAACGGTCAAGGAGGTCAACCGTTAGTCAGAGGGTCAAGGGGGATAGTGAGTTCTTAATCAGCCTTCTAACTCAGAGGTGAATCGTCTGAGTCGGTCTTAGTCACTGATCTGGATCGGTTATCTCCGGTGCCGAGTCGACTCGCCGGAATGGAAAACCGGCCGAGTTTCGGCTATTTACAGGACTTTCTCAGCCAATTTCAGGCCTCATTTCTCTTCAATTCCTGCACACCTAACATACATCTATAGTTCAAGCACAGTTTCACCAGCAGAGCTTCATTTACTGCAACAGAGCTTCACAACTCATCCCATGAAAATCCTCACTATCTCTTATCTTGATTAACAACAAAACCTCATCCCTATTCTTGCTTCATCACCAACACAAACCCACTTCAACCTCGCTGCTATCTCTTCCAGATTCAACCCAAAATCCCATTTAGTTCACGGCAGCAACCATCTAACCCACTGAATCTTCAATTGCAGATAATTGAAACCCTCAAACCAATTTCTCTCGAGCTTCATATCATCTTCAAACAACAATTTCAATTTATTCTATGAATTTAAAACCAACCCATCAAATCTCCAAACCCTCTATTTCTGCATCTCTGATTTGAACAGAAAAATCTTCAGATCGAACCCTGATTTCTTCTTTCATCTTCAATTCATTGCATCATTCGAACCCTCAGTTTCAGATTCACAGTACAAAAACCCTATTTCATCGATTCCACCATCATCACGGTATCAATTTCAGTAACCTGCAGTACCCATTCTTTTTTCCTGAGCTTCTCAACCCCTGAATCCACAAATCAACCCTTCACAACTCCTTTTTGTCTTCTCGAATTGAGAATTCATAAATCTCTGTTTCTTGTTCTTGGCAACAAACCCCAATACTTTAGGCTGCGCCTCCATTTAATTTAACTCAAGAACGAGCTCATCAAACCCCTGTAACTCCAATGGCAAAAGCTCACTTGTTTTTCCTCTCACTTTCATGGCTGTTGCGCAGATTTTTCTCACTTCTTAATTTCAGTAGCAGCGGTTGCTGTTTGTTTTCATTTCTTCTTCTCGATTTAGGGTTGGGGTTGGACGGGATTATGACGCCCCACTCAAAATCCACCCCAGATTGGGTGCTAAGAGCATACACATTTTATGGATAAGAGCTATCCAATTGGCCTCCCCTTAACCTGTGCTGGTTGTTTTTAATACTCCCCTGAGAGAGTTTCCCTTTAACCGTGGCTCGTCTCCCGATAGTGTTTTCCTGTGAAATGACAATCCTGCCCTTTTTGCTCAATTTGGTTCATTTATTCTTCTTTTCCTCCGTGCGACTCCAAGTACCTAATAACTCAAAAACACACGTAAAATACATAATTTTCAAGAGAAATAACAAAGAAAGCATAAACTCTATAGATAGTAAATACGGTGTATTCTACACCTATCAAATTCCCCCACACTTAGACTTTGCTAGTCCTCGAGCAAATCAAACTAAAACTCACAACTTCAAAGCGTTCTAGCGTCCCAAGCATCCAAAGAGCTATGAGGACATAGAGTTTTTGCATGCTAGTAATTAGAAGTTAGAAATACTAAAGAACATATTCTCATTCGTAAATGTTGAGTGAGAAATAACCACACCATAATGAGAGAACGCGTGTTTGAGAAACGATCAATAAGCATTTCGCCTCGACTTCTGCCTCACAAAAAAGGGTTTTATGAAATTTACACTCAAAAAGACGGCTTATTTTTATGGGTCTCACATGTGTGCAGGTAGGAATGAAGAGAGAATTCCTGCAACACGCTGAATGGTAGGAAGAATAACTTCCAAAATTTTGAAAAACCCACATCTTTTAATATTTTGAAAAACCATTTTTCTGACGATCTCTGAGAAAGGAAATGAACCACTATTATCGAGGATGAGATTACTTACTTACCTCCGCATCCGATTGCCAATTATGATAACACCACTCTCACGGAATCCAATAGAAACGTCTTCCTCTCCTCATCTTCATCTTCTTGGTCTTCGGCTTCAACTATTGATGATAAACTTTCGAATTTCGTAGATTCTCGACAATTTGTAACCTTTTTCCTTAAAATCCTTGTATCTTGAAACTTCCTTATAGATTTTCCTTCCCCACGGATTATTCAAAACAAAACAATAATAGATATTTCTCTTGTCTCATATTTTTCAATTTTTTTTTTTTATTATTATTATTTTTTAAATTTTTTCAGTTTTTTTTTAGACAAGAGAAATAAAATACAAATTAAAGTGAAAAATAAAACAATTATGGCCGTGGAAAAGTACTTTACCGCTTGATTCTTCACAACTTGTATCGTCTTGAAATCATAAACTTCAATAATTCTCACCTTTTACTTTTCTTCGCTCTTGTAAATAAGTCTTCATACTTGGATATAGAATTACCTCATTGTATTGTAAGTCTTCAACATATATGTAAAAATCTGCTCATTGTATGTTGTTTTACTTGGATTTGAAATTTAGCTCTTTTCTTGTTCCGTTGCTTGCAAACCTTGAACCTTTTCAACTTTCCTTGTAGATTTTGATGTCGCTCCCTTGTTGTTGATTATTGTGGTGTTTATATGGACCCGTTGTTGAGAGAATGGTGCTAACTGCAAATAGAACTACAAGAAGGAGGCTTTCATCTATAGACGTCACCCTCATGATTGACAAAAATTAGCACTCAAGAGATTAAAATAGTGCTGAAAATTGGTGTGAAGTTGGGTAGCTCACCATTCTACCCAGAATTAACGTACGGTGACACACACTCAAAATAAAGATTTTTAGTCAAATGGAAAATTCTGGTCGGTGCCTCACATGATATAAAAATGGGTAGTCTCCACTAATGATTGATCAGCAACTCTAATAATGCATTCTTCTCTGCTCCTAATTTGCATCACCGGCATGATTAAATCCATTATTTAACACTCTAACAAGCAAGAAATCGAACGTAGTTCCCTAACACTTCCAAGTTCAATTATGTCGGTCAGAATTCGCTATGTAAACATACCTAGAAGTATGCTAGTGACTCTAAAATCTCTACAAGTTGGAGTTTTTATGCAATTTTTTTTTTTAAATATATGCTTAGCCACTCCCCCACACTTAAACCTTACATTGTCCTCAATGTAATTGAATCGTCCAAGTAAAGTCAAGGTAGGAAATCCTAATATGATATGGAACAAGAAAAATAAATAACAAAAAAAAAAAAAAAAAAAAAGGTTAAGAAATACAAAACCTATGGGTTGCCTCCCATTTAGCGCTTGTTTTAAAGTCGACGGCCCGACTTGGCTCTTGTAAGATTCACTCCCCATATACTAACAATCTGAAAATTTGGGGATCCTCCCATAATACCTGTTTTGCAAACAATAACTCCATACAAATGTTAGCACAAGTAAATAATAATGAACTTATCGTTCGATAAAAATTTCCCATACAAAAATTCTTGTCCACACCCGGAAGTGTATAAAGAACATAGAATTTGGGAATTTCTATGTATTCCTCTTGGCAAACCTGCATAGTGTTAGCATCAAGTGTTTCCAATGGCGGATATCGAGAAACAAAGTCATCCAAAAATACTTTCGAAGCACATACATTCAATCTAATAAGAGGTAAAGGAGAAGAATTAATATGCAAAGGGTTAGACAAACCTTGCACAATTTCTTGTATTACAGTATCTTCTTCATTCTTAAAAAATTCGAGTGAATTACTTACCTCTTGCATATCATGGTCCTCTATCAACCCTTGCAACCATTCTTCATCATTTTCTACCTTAACTAAAGTCTTGGCATCATCATAATCATCGGAAAGTTCAATTGGGTCTTCCACGAATTCAAACAATTCGGTTTCATTATCGAGCATCATCTTTTCATCATCTTCATCATCGGAATCGGTCCATTCTTCTCTCATAAAATCCTCCCCGGTATAAATTATAAGATCTTCTTGTGAGGGTGTTAAACCGTTTATAACAATAGGAAAGTCACACCCAATCTCCTCATTTTGAATAGGTGAAGGATCCTTATTACGATCCGGAGTTGGAGTAACTTCCTCATTGTTGCAATGTTCATACACTTCCACGGACTCATATCTTACCCTAAGGAAATTTTTCCAAGCACTAAATGCATCTTCCTCAAGCTCTACCTCTTGAATAGGTAATTGATCATTATTAAGATCAAGGATCAAGTAATCTACACTAGCGTCATCAAAAGTTTCCAAAGGTTGGTCCTTTTCAACACAATCATCTTCATTATCAGAATCACCATAATAAGAATCGTCGTCGGTTTCATTACCTTTATCTAGACGTCGTTTAAGTTCCTTATGAATGGTCCTACTAATTTCTGCGACAAGATCTTCCGAGTCTCCATCATCTTCCAATTTGTATAATTTTTGTGCAAGTTTCCTGACGTTCACACGCTTACCACCGTTTGCTACAATAGGTTCTCTTTCCCATGACTCTTCCCTTTGAATGGGTGAATGATCATAACTACGATCCAGAGTCGGGTAAGAAAAAGTGTTGCATAAATTGGTTTGTGCGACATTCTTTCTATCACGGTCTAGTATTTATCGCATGCCTTGCAATTCATTGATAATCTGCATACAACTTGAATGAAGCCAATTAGAAGTAGATTCATCCCACCTTGGTGCTTGACTTACATACCCATTACAAGGTTGTTGATATGTATGAGAGTATCCATAAGGTTCCGTAGGATATTGATCATATCCAAAAGAGTGGTTTTGATTATATCCTAAGGATGGTTGGAAGTTGTCATAATGTTGAGGTTGAAAACCGTATTGATTGTTATAATATGCTTGCTCTTGTACACCATACATGGAAAACCAGTACCTGAAATAAAATTCTCAAAAACTAAGTTAGATACGATATAAAATCTAACAAAGCAAGAAAAAATAAAAATAAAAACAACTAAAATCGCCCGCTGCTCCCCGGCAACGACGCCAAAATTTGGTGCGTGTCGTAACCACAACAAATTAATTAATATTTTACTACCTAATTAACAAGTAATATAGGGTAGTCAAGATCGTTCCCACGAGGAGCAAGAGGTTTTAGTTGTCTTATAATGTCACAAAGGGGGGTTTTGGTTTTAGATATTAAGAGCAAAAGAAAGTAAATAAAATAAATAAATAAAGCAATTAAAAAGATAAAGGAAATCAATAAAGATAAAGTAGATCAAAAAATCCTTCTTCGTAGCAAAACAATGATTCAAGTTATGTTCTTTTTCACTTTTTATTAGTCACAGATTATCACCAATCGTAGGATAGCAGGTTCGCTTAGCTAACACCAAAATTCCTTATTTCACTGAGTAACAGGTTCGCTTAGTTATCAGATTCTATTCAAAAGAACCACCTTGAGGTTCGCTTACAAGATGTAATTCCCTGAACGCATTAAGATTTATGAACTTAGGTTTAGTACTAGTAGTTAGACTCGGTTTGCTTGGTCCACTTTCTAGCGTTGTTTTCACACACAATTGCTCCATGGAATCCCTCCGCAAGGTCTCGTGTTTTCTACTTATGCAAAGAGTCAAGAAACTATTACATATTCCCTAACTTTCACTAGCTTTAGATAAATTAACAAATCAATTTAGTATGCATCCTAAACGACCTATCAATCAAGCATAAACATTCTTATTAGCAAAAACAAACGATAATCATGTGAAAACGTCAAGATAGAATTGAAACAAAAACTCAAATCATATGTTAAGAACTAGGAATTCATCCTCAATCAATAAAATTAGTTACTCATATTAAGGAGTTCACACAAACAAAATAAAAGAGAAGTGTTGTGTGTGTAAAAGGTGTGCAAAAGGGTGCACAAAAGTGTGTGTAAGTGTATCTAAGTGTGTATAGAAAAGTAGAGAACTTCTCTATTTATAGGCTTCAATGTTCTCCATATCTTCCAAGGAATAGAATACCTTTCCTTTAGCAATTCAATTTCCAAGTCCAAGCCTTTCTCAAATCTTCCATCTCCTCTTTCCAAATCCAAGCCCAATTCTCCATCCAATTCCAAATTAAAGTCTTCATATCCCATGAGAGAAACTCACACACAAATCTGTAATTTTGAGTCACCAGAAAACTGGGTTTTCAACCGGAAATAGGTCGGAATCAGTCACCGCCGTTCACCTGAGATTCTCCCCCGGTTAGGGAATATTCTGTTCAGGTGCCGTTAGATTAAACGGTCAAGGAGGTCAACCATTAGTTAGCGGGTCAAGGGGGAGAGTGAGTTCTTAATCATCCGTCTAAATCAGAGATGAATTGTCTGAGTCGGTCTTAGTCACTGATCTGGATCGGTTATCGCCGGTGCCGAGTCGACTCGCCGGAATGGAAAACCGGCCGAGTTTCGGCTATTAACAGGACTTTCCCATCCAATTTCAGGCCTCATTTCTCTTCAATTCCTGCACACCTAACATACATCTATAGTTCAAGCACAGTTTCACCAGCAGAGCTTCATTCACTGCAACAGAGCTTCACAACTCATCCCATGAAAATCCTCACTATCTCTTATCTTTATTCAAACCCAAGATTAGCAGCAGCACCTCATCCCTGTTCTTGCTTCATCACCAACACAAACCCACTTTAATCTCGCTGCTATCTCTTCCAGATTCAACCCAAAATCCCATTTAGTTCACGGCAACAACCATCTAACCCACTGAATCTTCAATTGCAGATAATTAAAACCCTCAAACCAATTTATCTCGAGCTTCATATCATCTTCAAATAATAATTTCAATTTTTTCTCTGAATTTAAAACCAACCCATCAAATCTCCAAACCCTCTATTTCTGCATCTCTGATTTGAACAACAATATCTTCAGATCGAACCCTGATTTCTTCTTTCATCTTCAATTCATTGCATCATTCGAACCCTCAGTTTCGGATTCACAGTACAAGAACCCTATTTCATCGATTCCACCATCATCACGGTATCAATCTCAGTAACCCGCAGTACACATTCTTTTTTCCTGAGCTTCTCAACCCCTGAGTCCACAAATCAACCCTTCACAACTCATTTTTGTCTTCTCGAATTGAGAATTCATCAATCTTTGTTCCTTGTTCTTGGCAACAAACCCCAATACTTTAGGCTGCGCCTCCATTTAATTTAACTCAAGAACGAGCTCATCAAACCCTTGTAACTCCAATGGCAGAAGCTCACTTGTTTTTCCTCTCACTTTCATGGCTGCTGCGCAGATTTTTCTCACTTATTAATTTCAGTAGCAGCGGTTGCTGTTTGTTTTCATTTCTTCTTCTCGATTTAGGGTTGGGGTTGGACGGGATTATGACGCCCCACTCAAAAGCCACCCCAGATTGGGTGCTAAGAGCATACACATTTTATGGATAAGAGCTATCCAATTGGCCTCCCCTTAACCTGTGCTGGTTGTTTTTAATACTCCTTTGAGAGAGTTGCCCTTTAACCTTGGCTCGTCTCCCGATAGTGTTTTCCTGTGAAATTACAATCCTGCCCTTTTTGCTCAATTTGGATCATTTATTCTTCTTTTCCTCCGTGCGACTCCAAGTACCTAATAACTCAAAAACACACGTAAAATACATAATTTTCAAGAGAAATAACAAAGAAAGCATAAACTCTATAGATAGTAAATACGGTGTATTCTACACCTATCAGGCCTTAAGATGGACAATTGCCGATATCAAGGGTATAAGCCCTGCCGTTTGTATGCATAAGATTTGTTTGGAGGACGATGCAAATCCTACAAGGGAAGCGCAACGTCGTTTGAACCCCCCAATGATGGAAGTTGTGAAAAAGGAGATACTCAAGCTGTTGGAAGTGGGTGTTATCTACCACATATCCGATAGCAAGTGGGTGAGCCCGGTACAAGTTTTACCAAAGAAATCAGGTGTGACCGTGGTGGATAATGATGAGAATGAACTTGTCCCAACTCGTGTGCAAACCGATTGGATGGTTTGTATTGATTATATTAAATTGAATGCCACTACTAGAAAAGATCACTTTCCATTACCTTTTATTGATCAAATGCTTGAACGTTTAGATGGACACTCTTATTATTGCTTTCTTTATGGCTATCCAGGTTATAATCAGATTGTGATAGCACCGGAGGATCAAGAGAAAACCACTTTCACTTGTCCTTTTGGTACTTTTGCTTATCGAAGGATGCCTTTTGGCTTGTGCAATGGTCCAGCTACTTTTCAAATGTGTATGGTAAGTATATTTTCAGAATATGTTGAAAACATAATCGAAGTGTTCATGCACGACTTTAGTGTCTTTGGTGATTCATTTGACCTTTGTTTGAACAATTTGTCACTAATCCTTGAACGATGTGTTGAAACAAATCTTGTGCTTAATTGGGAGAAGTGCCATTTCATGGTAACTCATGGCATAGTTTTAGGCCATATAATATCTTCTAAGGGCTTGGAAGTTGATAAATCTAAGATAAACCTTATTCGTGCTCTAACCCCTCCCACTACGGTGAGGGAGATACACTCTTTTCTTGGTCATGCAGGGTTTTATCGTAGATTCATCAAGGATTTTTCCAAGATATCATCACCACTTTGTACCTTATTGCAAAAAGATGTGGTTTTTAACTTTGATGAAAAGTGTGTGGCAGCATTCAATCGTTTGAAAGAACTTTTGATTTCAGCCCCTATCATTAAACCACCGGATTGGAGCAAACCTTTTGAGCTCATGTGTGATGAAAGTGACTATGTGGTTGGTGCGGTGCTTGGGCAGAGTGTGGGGAAGATACCTCATGCTATTTATTATGCTTCTAGAACGTTAAATGAAGCCCAACAAAACTACACTACCACTGAAAAAGAGTTATTAGCTATTGTTTTTGCTTTGGAAAAGTTTCACTCTTATCTAATTGGTACAAAAGTTGTTGTCTTTTCAGATCATGCAGCACTTAGGTACTTGCTTACAAAGAAAGAGGCGAAACCGAGACTCATACGATAAATTTTACTCTTGCAAGAGTTTAATATTGAAATCAAAGACAAGAAAGGAATTGAGAACACCATTGCGGATCATTTGATACGTATTGATGTGGACAAGGAAGCAATCCCGTTGCGTGAAAGTTTCCCGGATGAGCAGATATTCTCAATTACATTTGCGGAACCATGGTATGCGGATATTGTGAATTACTTGGTGTCTAAAGAAATCCCAAAGAACTTGTCTCGTGCTGAGAGGGACAAACTTAAGAGGTTAGGGAACCAATATATTTGGGATGATCCATACTTATGGAAACATGGAAGCGACCAAGTCATACGAAGGTGCGTTCTCGAATCTGAATTTAACTCTATCTTGTCTTTTTGTCACTCCTATGATTGCGGAGGACATTTTGGGAGTAAAAGACCGCTCACAAGGTAATTGAAAGCGGTTTCTATTGGCCAACTTTGTTTAAGGATGCACATATATTTTGCACAACTTGTGATAGGTTCCAAAGAACATGCAATCTAGGTGATCAAAATCAAATGCCACAAACTTTTATTCAATTTATTGAAGTTTTTGATGTATGGGGTATCAATTTTATGGGTCCTTTTGTCAACTCACATGGGAATTTTTATATCTTACTTGCTTTTGATTATGTCTCGAAATGGGTGGAAGCTAAGGCCACCCCAACTACTGATTCTAAAGTGGTTTCAGATTTTGTGCAAGCTAACATTTTTGCAAGGTTTGGAATTCCAAGAGACATAATTAGCGATGGGGGTTCTCACTTCAAAAACAAGTTCTTACAAGGATTATTGAAGAAGTACAATGTGTCGCACAAGATTGCAACACCTTATCATCCCCAAACCAATGGACAAGCCGAGGTGTCGAACCGAGAGGTGAAATCCATTTTAGAGAAGACGGTGAATCCAACAAGGAAGGATTGGAGCATGCGACTTAATGATGCTTTGTGGGCTTATAGAATCGCATACAAGACACCTATTGGAATGTCTCCCTTTAGGATTGTGTACGGTAAACCTTGTCACTTACCCGTTGAGATTGAACATAAGGCGTTTTGGGCTATTAAGCAATGCAATATGGAGCTAGATGGTGCTGGAAAACAAAGAAAGTTGCAACTCCAAGAGCTAGAAGAGTTACGCAATGATGCATTTGAAAGATCGCGCATTTACAAGGAGAAAACTAAGGAATTTCATGATTCTATGATTTCTAGAAAACAATTTTGTGTTGGGCA
The DNA here is from genome assembly GCA_023529315.1 of Papaver bracteatum. Taxonomy (NCBI): domain Eukaryota; kingdom Viridiplantae; phylum Streptophyta; class Magnoliopsida; order Ranunculales; family Papaveraceae; genus Papaver; species Papaver bracteatum. The sequence continues at coordinate 1,783,787 of JAJJWX010000447.1, read as the reverse complement.
GAAAGTGCATTTGTTTAATTCTTACTTTCAATTATTTCCGGGTAAACTAAGGTCACGTTGGATTGGACCTTTTATTGTTACTAATGTGTTTTCTCATGGTGCAGTAGAAATTCGTAGTATAGATACAAGAAAGGAGTTTAAAGTGAATGGACACCGGCTGAAACCATATTATGAGAACTTTACTTCCGAAGTTGTGGAAGGTGTGAACTTCGTAGAAGCACTCCCTCTGGCGGAGTCTTAGCAAACAAGGAGCAAGTCGGGATGACGACTTTAAACCAAGCGCTAAGTGGGAGGCAACCCACTAGTTTTGTATCTTTACCTTTACCTTTTTTATTCTTTATGCATTTTATCTTGATTTGCTTTGTTTTTGCATATCATTTGCGGAATTTCCCACCTTGAACTTTCTTTGGACGATTCAATTTTACATTGAGGACAATGTAAATTTTAAGTGTAGGGGAGCATTTATATGTTTGTATAGTGTGTGTTAGTGTGTTTTATGCCTTTATTAAAAAAAAAAAAAAAATCAGAAAAATAGAAAAACCAAGAAAAAATTTGTGCTTTTTGAACTCCGAAATCTAGAAACTTGAGCCTTTAGGATGACACCATTAGTGGATGGAACCATTTTGATTGCAGGAGTTGAGGAACCAATTAACTAAAAGGGATGAACATAGATCAGAAATCACAATTAACATGATAGTTGTTACCATATCTCGGAATATCACCATATCGCATTCTATTTTTTATTTTTCCATATTTATCTATTTTTCTCTAAGTGCTTTGTTGGGTCACTAAACATCGACGTGTTATTACTGCTAGGATTAAATAGAGTGATTGAGTTACTAGAAAAAGAGAAAAGAAAAAAAGAAAAAAAAAACCGACCAATTAGACCAAACGGAATAAAATGACACTTGGGAATAGCAGTATGTGTGGAACAATATCCCTGTCTCCGTCGCCTAAACAAGCGTGGAATGCAGGATCCAAGGAAACTATCATGTACTTGCTGACAAGAAGCATGCGCTTGGATCCAAAAGATTTAATCATGCTGTCTAAGAAAAAAAAAGTATTATATTGGTTGAATAAAGTCACTCATGGTTCCCTTGTATATGCCAATGAGTTGATGTAGAATTCATCCAAGTAGCTCAATCCAATAGGATGCATAGGTTCATCTTGGTAGTGACCTTTAGACAGATATGGGAAACATCGATCACTTGTGAACATTCGCCAACATCTACATCTGTATCCATCTTCTTAATCTTTTCATTGTGATTGTGGTTTGTTAGTTTCCGAGTATTTTGGCTTGTTCGACTATCTAATTAAAGCTTTATTTACTAATATATGAATTGAATTTGTGCAAGGTACCTCCTCCTGTAGTCATTTTGGATTTGTTCATTGATTTGTCACAAATAGATGGAGTTGGAAATATAATTTTTGTAGGCATACCTCTTGTAAACCATCACGAGACTAAAACTCGTCCACTAGGGACACCTAGGGGTTTAAAGGCTTGTTATTTATGCTTAAAGTGACCGTAGCCTCGACGAGACGGAATTATATATATGATTTATAATTATTTTATTTGATTTTCTCGAGGACTAGCAAAGTCTAAGTGTGGGGGAATTTTATAGGTGTCTAAAACACCTTATTATTTATCTATTCTTTATGCTTTCTCTGCTAGTTTTCTTGTAAATTATGTATCTTATGTTTTATTTTTGAGTATTTAGGTACTTTGGAGTCATTTGGAACAAAAGAAGAAGAAACGCTGCTTAAAATGACAAGGCAAATTATTTCTCATTATTTGCTTTTATTTCTTCATATCTGTCTGAAAAGTATGTCCGCTTTAGTGATGCAATTTCTGTCTGAAAAGCATGACAGCTTTAGTGATGAAGAGACATTGAAGGGAAGAAGTGAATCTGAGGAGTAAGGGACGGCTATTGCTGGGCGAAAGTATTCATTTGGAGCAATAAGGATGAAAGCGTCATTTCATACACCATCAATATTGGAAGCCAAGTCAACGCTAAGGGGCAACTCTTTTGGAGGAGCACTATAGACAAGCCAGCCAAGGTTAAAGGGAGCTCCTAGCTGGGTGGATCTTCTACAGTTGGGTGCATAAATCTACCCAATCATTCCTACAACCCTAACTTCAAGAGATTTGTCTCTCATTCAATCCATCTCATTTTACATTTCCCTGAAATTGAGAAGGAGAAAAAGCAGCCACTGCTACTGAAACAGGAAGAGAGATTGAGAGACAGAAAGAGGCGCTTCCATGAGGAAATTCAGATCAAGAACTCAGTGAAAGAATGGGTTGAATTTGGGTTTTGAGACTAAGAGTTGCGGCAATGGATACGAGCAGTTGACGATGCTGTTGAAGGATGACCGTTGTTGTGAAGATGTGTTTGTCTCTGAAACGAGGGATCTGTGGTTGTTGATCGTTGAGATGAAGAACCTGTTATGTTGAGAGTGTTAATTTGAGATGAAATTGGCAACTATGGTTTGAATTGAGAATGGGTTTGTCTTGCCTGTTGATTTATAGAGATGGGTTGAGCTTGAATGAGTTTCTCTGAGATGAACAAGAGAAGTTGCTGTTAAGGGGTAATGGCAGAAATTGAATTAGGGTTTATTGTTTGCACAGTTGAGAACTATTGGTGTTGTTTTGAGAAGGGTTTGGCTACAGTTGGAGTCAAGAATGAAATACAGATGAGGTTGATCTGGCGTTGTGAAAGTGGTGAATGGCAATGAGTCTGATAGAGTGATTGTGTATGAATGATTGAATCTGTAGCTGCTAGTCATGGTGGATTGAAGGGATTGGTGGAGATTCAAATGCAAGTTGGCAGTGAGTTGATGCTGTAGAGAAGAGCAAAATGCAGTTGAGATGTTTGACTAGCCATGATGGATGGTGTTGCAGCTCAGATGAAAGGGGGAGCTGTTATTGGTACTAGTAGTGTTGATGATACTGTAAGTTGAGATGCAGGTGATTGGAGTTCATGGGTCAGCTGGGTAAGCAATCACAGGGAAAGAAGGGTGAATGGTGGTGATGAATCTGGTGCAAATGTTGGAGCCATATGAAGCTAAGGTGGTAGTTGTAAGCTACATGAATTGCAGGTGGTTGAATTTGTAATGCAGAAGAAGAGCTACAGCTAATGGTCTGGTGTTGAGGCTGCCGTTATCAATGAAAGATTCTTTGCCTTGTGTTATGTGCAACTGGTGATGGCAACTGCAGTTGGAGATGAATTGACTTGGGTATTGGAGATTGATGTTGGTTGTGAAGGTGTTACTGAACTAGCTAGTGATTGTCATGAACAGCAGGTGTTCAAGTTAACAGGGAGAGATGGAGCTATAGAAGATATTGAACTGTTGCTGCCCTGGATGTTTGGGAGCTCATATTGCAGATGGATGTTATTGCAGTTGCAGTCCAGAACTAGTGGAGGAGCTGTTGATTGTTCATGGAATTTCAGTGAAGTAGATGAGAAGTTGGAGTTGAACTCAAGGTTAAATGTGAGTTTGGGCTGTAACATCGCAAACTGAGATTGCAGGAAGCTACAGAAGGTGAATGAAGAGGTTGGTTTAAGCTGAATTTGTAAAGATGAGATGGTATTGCGCCTGGAGTGATGGAGTGCAGGTTAGGTGGCTTATATGATTTGCGGCTGAAGTGAAGCTCATGTGCTGTTGAAGATAAGAAGAATGGAATGTGTGACTTGAATTGAACTGCAGTGCAGGAAGACTTGATGTTTTGTGTGTGTTAAGAGTTGTTGCAAGAACTGCAATGAAGATATATGCTGGGCAGACTTGGTGGGAATTTTAGCTTGAGTGGAGATGGTCAGAACTGCAACAAAAATGAAGCCAAGGATGATTGAAGTGGATCTGGAAATACAGGGCCATCTTGGCCGTAACTGAAGCTGCAGAAACACAGAAGACAGTCATCTTGGCCGTGAACTGCACAATTCTGGCCTGGATTAACTCATGTCAACTGGCTTAGTTGACACCGAGTTGACTCATCACTGAATCGTTTCAACTCGGTGTGACTCGCTGAGCTTGACCGTCTCGACCCGTTGGACGGTTGACTTTTTTAGGTGGCTGATAAGTGCACTTTGCACATATATTTTGTGTTAATTCCATGCTAGTATTTGTTGGTTTTCTTACAAATCATTGTGTGTTACGCTTGTTTTCTCTTAGTTGTGTGTTATTAAGTGAGTAATTTAAAAAGAAGTGAATTTGAGCTTAGTTGTGCAATAAAAGAAGCTAGCTAAGAGTGGAGAAGGGCCAAAGACCAAATGTATCCTGTTCAAATACAAGATTTCTAGTTTTCATTGTGTAGAGGACAAGAAGGCGAAGCCAACGACGAAAGAACGGAGTCATTCGGAGTACGTATGAAGAAGTTAGGGCCGAAACAAGAATGAGGTTGGAACTAAACTGTCAGTCTTCCACGACTGACAGTTGAATGGAAACTGTTAAAGGCACCCAGTATTATTACTCATGGGGTGCCACTACATTTGAATATTGCTAAAGGCACCCGGGTGATTGACTACGGACTGCGATCATCTTTTCCATCGACTTCAACAAAGAAGCTCGTGCCGATGGTTTGCATGGCCGGAAAATGAGATGATGAAGATGGTTCTCGGGCTTCAGTATGTGGATGACGTTCATGGCAGTGAAGATCTCAAGCTGCTGGTGATAATAATGTCAGTGATGAGAGGCAGGAGTTAAGGAGCTCGGGTTGCTGCCATTGTTTCTCGACGATGATGTTGCTGCTGTGATGAAGAAAAGAGATGCTCGAGTTGTTTCCATTGCTTGGAGAGAAGCCAGGGACGACGAGGAGAATCTCGTGGGTGATGTCTCTATGAAGAATTCAACGGAATGGAGCTGCTGCCATAATCGGCAGCCGATGATGAAGCCCATGGTCGAACTCGGGTTTCTAATGTTCATGGAAGAGAGGTTATGCTCGGTCTTGGAGTGTTGCTCGGGTTAGGTGCTGCATGCATGGCCGGAAGTTGACGATGATGGAGATGGAAGAGTCAGAGCCATTGGCAGAGATGGAGCTTCTCGGGTTTTGCCGTGAATGATGAGAACATGAAGTTCCAGCTGTTGAAGCTCGGGTTGTAACAACAATGAAAGAAGAGGGTTCTGGTGAAGTTCAATTCGAGTGGTTGCTTCCATTAAACGAGAAACTGATGATGGCTTGCTCTGCCGCTGTTGGATGAAATGCATGGCCGGAGTAAGAACAAAGAAGCTCAGGGAGATGATAGTGATGATGCTCAGCTGAAGAGTAGACGTTGGCTGCTGCCGTTAGGAAACGAAGGTGATGACAAGTGATGACGAGACGCTGACGCCATGGATCGACATGAACGTGAAGAATTCGACAAAGGAAGATGGTGCGCAGAGCACTTGCCGAAAGTAAATAAATAAAAAAATGAAAAAGAAAGAAAGCACCAGCGATAAAAATAGTGGAAAGAAATCATCACCTTGCACGCTGTGTCGGGTATTCTACCCTATAAATAGGGTCGAACTCTTCTCTCAAAAAAAACACACCAAGACATCCGTCTTCTCTTCTTTCTTCTTCTTCATTTGCTCTCGTCTGTTACAAGAAATAGCTTCCGTTTTTTAGTTTTTAGTTTTAGTTTAATTTGTCTTCTTTATTTATTTGTTAGTAGTTTAAATTATGAGTAGCTAAACTTTTAATTGATTAGGGATGATTTCAATGTTCTGAATCATGAAGCAGTATTTTAATTAATCATATTTATTTCAAGTTTTATTTAATTGTTGAGTATCTTTATTATTTTTAATGTCTAAGAATATTGAGGGGTTATTTAAAATGATCAATTAAATTAACCAATCAATATTTCTTCTACTAGTTTGGGGCTGTGTGATACGTGTAATTGTCACATTAGCCCTTTACACAGGTAGTAAATCGCAAGAGCTGATAGAGGGATTTTATTAAGTAATTGTGTGTAAAGATAACACTAGTAAGCAGACCGAGCTTATGCGTCTGATGCTAGGATCAACCTAATTCACAAAACATAGTGCATTCGCTTGGGTTACACCTTGAGAGCTTATTCAGGGTGGCTCATATGGATAGAATCTGGTAGTCGAGCGCTTCCGTATCCAGTGACAATAGGAATTATAGGGGATAGCAGAGCTTATTGCTATTCTACGGTTGGTAATAATATAAATTAAACAAGAAATAAATTTACATTTTATTAGGCTTTGGTTCAGTGACGGCGAATGATTCCCTAGTCATCCTTCTCATATTATCTAAATCAATCTTTATTGTTTTGTTTTTATAAGTTAATTTTGTTTTTATTAAAATCTAAAAACCCCCCATTTCGGTTACGGTTACTTTGAAACAACTAGAAACTCCCTGTTCTTCGTGGGAACGAACTCCTTATCATTATTTTACCAATTAATTGTGTGAAAAGGAATAATTAATTTAGTGCGTAAACGACGCGCACCAGTGGCCGTCGACACTTTCCGTCACCGGATTCCGGCCAATTTCCGGCCAAAAAACCCAGTTTTCCGGTGAGCGCTTTTGGGACATATTTTCTACACGAGTTTCTCTCACTCGTGGGCCGGGTGAATTTCCAACTAATGGACTTTGAAGACTTGGACCTAATTTTGGAAGGAAGAAAAGCTACAAAAAGAAAAGTTCTACTAACTTTTGGATATCACGTTTTATTCTATTCTTGGAGCTTTTACAGAGAACTACTTCTAGGGTTTGCTTTCTTTTATGTTTCATCTATTTTCTTTGAATATTATGATGATGAACTCCATGAATATGAGTAGCTAAATACTATTATTGGTTATGGGATAAAAGTTGATTTCTTCAAGCATGTTATTTGATTCTATGATTTAGTTTTGTCTCAATTCTATCGTTTATGATTCATTATTTATATTATCATATGATTTGAATGATAGTTAGGTTGAGTCCGGAATCAATTGGATTTGTTTTCATCTCTATAGCTATATTAGGGTTTTCAATACGTAAAAGTTGTTATCTCTGATTTCTAGTAACATCTTGTGGTTAATACTTGTAGTGATACATCTTTTTAATCGCATATGAATCATAACCTTTGTTAAAACGAATTAGTGCTTTTACACGTTTGTTTGCATTGATTAGTCTTATTTCATAGAACTTATTGCTCTTAGGGAGTTAAATATAATTGTGCTTTTACACTTTAGGTTGCTTTTTAAGAAGATTTCACAATAGCATCTTTTAATGTTGTTTGTGATAAAATCAGGAAATAAACGGGATACTCTTTCAATCAAGATATCCTAGGACTTTTGATAATTGCGAGATTAAATACCAATTCTAATCATAGATGAAAAATACATGTTTGTGAATGATACTATCCCTTGACCAATATCTTCTCTTTATTGATTATTCAAACTATTTTATTTTCTTTATTTAGTTTTATTACTTTGATAAAAACAAAAACACACCTTGGGTTATTTGGTTACTTAAGAATCTGAAAATTGCATAACAACAATTGCCTCTCTGTGGATACGAACTCTTTCTTATCACGTACTTCATTCATATTTAGTAGAGTGAGAAAGTGAAATTATTTTTGACGCATACGACACGCATCACAGACCAGTATCTCAGTCCATTAGGATAGGTTCATTTTGGCAGTGGCCTTCAGACAGATATGAGAAACACCATTCACCTAGACAACATCAAAACCATCTATGTTTTTCTATATCCATCTCTTAATCTATCCATGTGACTGGTTGACTCCGATTATTGATGTCCATAGTGAGACTATATGAGTAGATCTCTGTAACTTTATATGAATTTTAGTATGCTTGAGTGCAAACTCGTGTACATCAATTGGAATTTCACATCAGGGTGCTTCCTCCTGTAGTCAATAAGTATGCCAACCAAGGAGATTATTTAGTGCCTTCCAAGGTTCTGTGTAGATATCTAGGGTCTGGAGAGTAAAGGTTTTGTGGGTATATCTCTGGTAAGCCCTTACGAGACTATAACTCGGCCACTAGGGCCACCGAGGGGTTTAAAGGCTTATTACATACGCTAAATGCAATCGACGATGCCTGCGATAGTGAGTTAAGATTTTATTTCTATTTTATTTTTGCTCGAGGTCTAGCAAACAATAAGTTGGGGGGTATTTGATAGACACATTTTTGTGTCTATTTTGTCTCGCTTCTATATTTTGATAGTGCTCATTTTTGTACTTATTATGGTATTTTCTATGTGTGTAGGTATTTTTGGCCAATAAACGATTTTGGAAAAAAAAAACGGCTCGAAAAGTTGTCAAAAGCATCCCGGAGAACGTTTGCTATACGGACCCCTAGTTTGGATAAGGGGCAACCTAAGGGGCACCCCCGATACAGCTACTTCGCACCCCAGCTGAGGCCATGGAGGAAGCTATTTTTCCAATATTTGTGTGGTAATGTTTATTTAATTAATTATTGCAATTCTTTATGATTATTTGCCTTGATGAGTAAACTGATTTATTGATTTTTGTTAAACAATTGTGATTTCTTTTGATAGAGCATGCTTGCCTAGGGTTTGATGTTCTATGCTTTTGATAAACAATTTTTATTTCTAATAATCTAATTATTGCAATATATTAGAATCACTTGATTGTATGAGTTGCATGATTATTATTAATTGAATCACATAAAATTGGAAAATAGTGGAATCCTAAGTCTCAGTATCTCTACAATCTTGATAACAACTTTGAATTGAGTTTTTCTTATTTTTAGTTTTATTTAAATCTAGAATCGAACTTTCACAAGTCTTTAAAGAACCTTTTTCTACAACAACAATTAAAAATTACATCACCACACCACCAAGCTGGCCTTCCTCATGCGGCTACCAAAGTGAATCCAGGCGACAATCCACGGTTGCCCTTCAATCCCAGGAGCAGATCCTGGCTGTCTAAAGTCCCCTCACGACTTTAGGCCCAAAACCCTAGCTTGGTGATGCACCTAGCCAAGCTAGCCGCGCCATGCCAAACCATGGCCCCTCATGCCGCGCCACCATGCTGGCCTTCCTCATGCGGCTACCAAAGTGAAGCCATGCGACAATACACGGTTTCCCTTCAATCCCATGAGCAAATATTGGCCTTCTAAAGTCCCCTCACGACTTTAAGCCCAAAACCCTAACTTGGTCATGCGCCTAGTCCAAGCTAGTCATGCCATGCGCCCATGGCTACCCCTTGTCCCCATATGCCAAGCCAAACCAAACCTAGCCAAGCTAGCCACGCCATGCCCTGACCATAGCTGTACTAGTCACGCCATGGTTAGCCAAGCGCCCTTGCCTTGGCCCTAACCATGCCATACGACCATGGTAAACCCTTGGATCCACGTGCCAAGCCAAGCCAAACCAAACCAAACCTAACCTAGCCAATCTAGCCACGCCATGCCAAACGCACTTTTCCTTGGCCCTAGCCACGACATGCCAAACCAAACGCCCTCGCCTTGGCCCTAGACATGCCATACGCCCATGGAGAACCCTTGGCTCCTCATGCCAAGTCCAAACACACCCTAGCCGTGCCACCCTGTTGGACCTCACTACGCGACTACCAAAACGAAGGCGTGCAACGATCAACGGTTGCCCCTCCTCTCAAGATGCAACATCTCGACCGTTGAAGGTCACCTGGATAGCAAGTTCCCCAAGCTCGACTTTCCAAGCCACAATAACATTTTACATGTTTTCCAAAAAATTCGAGACATCAACACAAACAAGGGGATTCTCTTTGGGTATTGGTTTGGCGGTCTACAGCGTGCGGCGTATACTACGCCCCTCATAAGGAAGTTTTATAAGGGTGAGGCACCTAGTAAATACAAGAGTTATGTGGGAAACGTTCATGGGACATAAAGGTGTGAGTTAACAAACTTTATGGAACATCAATTCCATAACGTTAACAGTTTCATGAAAACCAATTTCATGCGTTAACCATTTTATGGGACATCAAGTCCATGCATATGGTTACCACCTCCTCACATTTACTTCCCCACTCCTTAAAGAGATCAGGGTACGTTTCTACCTTGACTTGTATAAATAGGTCTTACCTATTTCCATTTGAACAACAAGTTCATTCGGACCACACAACACTTAGAAGTACTTACCTGCTATCTCTTCTCGTGAGCTCTCATAATTATTTAACAACAAGTCATAGAAACCCAATTGCTCTTCCAGAATCAACTATTCTGGTCTCACCACTCTCCTTGCTTCCCTCCCCAAAACCAACCCATTCTTCTACTTTTTGTGACTGAAGCAAGTCTGGAACGACCATTTCTTGGTTTAGGCCGGACTTGTATAGATTGATCTCTCGAATCTAAAGTACTCCCTTGCTGTACATTGTTTATGGTTTAAATTTTTTCTCACTTTCACACCCGCAATTACCAAAACCAGCAGAAACTATTTTCACCTATAAACAAATAGTTAGGAAATAAAATTTACGTCTTGGTTTCTCATATTACGTCTAGGAATAACCTAGCCGTAAACACTACTCCTGGATTAACTTTCAAAACAGAAGACAATAGGGCTAGGAATAACCAAGCCCTAAACAATTTGTTGCAGTTAGAATTTTCCAGTTCCCATCCGTGTCACCTATGGTACGGCTCGGAGTTCTTGTTTTCCCAACCGTAAAACTGTTTTTTTCAGACATAATATTTCGAAATGAACTGAGTCATCAATCAAATGCTTAAATAAAGAGTGGGGTTTTCAATTCATACCTTATTGCAGTCATATCAGGAGTCTCGGTGGCTGGTTTACCTCTTTTATTCACTTCTTCTTGATCTTCAGTTTCATCTTCAATTGATGAGTTTGATGTCTCTGGTTCAAAAGGAGGTTGTTTCGACGATCCTACCTTTTTCTTTGTCTTCACCATGGTTTTATACAATGAATTTAATTGACGATGATTTTTTTTTTGAATCGACGATTAATCGTCTCAAATGAAGAAGAGAAGAAAAAAAAGAAAAAAAAAGAGAGGAGCATAGGAGAAGAAGAAGAAGTAGTTAATGTAAAGGTAAAATGGTAATACGTTAAATTTATTGAGGATATTTTTGAACTTTTGCATAGATTAGGTCTCCCCATATCCACATCTTGGTTATAAATATCATATTAATCCCCCAAAAACCAATCTTAGTGCATCCCCAATGATATGATTCTTCAAGGAAGTGTATAATATCATACTGAAGTTAGGGTTCCATTTTATCCTTTTTTTCTTCCTTAAATTCTTGATAAAAAAATTTACATCCAAGAAAATGGATAGATTGAGAAAAGCATCACATGCAGGATCATGGTACTCTGATACCCTGAAAAAACTTAGAAAATATTACTACAAGGTAATGATCAGGTGTTTTATATACTGATAAAGAGGAGAGGTATTTATAACAATATAAGACAAACAACATACAGAGCGAATTGACTTGACCTTACATGATTTTATCATAATACACCCTTCTCAATTGTTACAAGCAGACACTGTAACGAATTGCAAAACAAAGAAATAAAAGAAACCAGACTCCGACACACTCAACAAGAGCCCAAGCATCACACATCAAGAGTCAGTGTGAGAACAAAGAACACTCCACAAGAGCCATTCTGACACGCTCAATAATAATTAGGGGAAAAAGAGAGAAAAATAGATACTCAACAAGAGCCAATCTGACAGATAAGAAGAAAAAAAGGATTATATCTGAGAAAAGGAGGAAGAAGGCGATGAGTGTTTCCTAGAATTAATATAATGTACTAATATCTGAACTAAAATCTATTCTTTCCTTCAATACACTAAAATGAATACTTGATAGTAGCTCTTTTACATATTTTTTTTGCTGAATCACATTTTTATTAATGAAGAAAAACTAAAGAGGCTTACATGACTGACTTACAAACTAAAATAAAAAAGATAGACAAAGAAAACCCAAGCAAACAAGGCCCATACCAAGCCCAACAGTTACAACAATACAAAAAACTGAGCAAAAGATTAAATTTTGAAAGAGCTCTTCACTTGAGCATCATAAGGTTGATTCCAGCTAATTCCATTCAACCTATACCTCCCTTCATGAACCAGTTTCATGATTCTGCACTTAAAGCCTGTAAGACTAGGATTCTTCTCCTCAAACAATTTTTCATTTTTTTGAAACCACAGCTCCTTCAAAGTTGCACAAGCTGCAATCATCCACACCTGCCTAACTAATGAACTTTTATACTTGGCTGCAGCACAAATATCATTAAAAGAAGTAGGATTAGTAAAGAAAAAAACTATGTTTAACCAGTTCCAAATGGCTACACTGAAGTCACATTCCCACAATGTATGATGCATGTTATCCTGAGCTTGCAAACAAATACAACACATGGAAACCATTTCAAAGCCATTATCTCTCATAACCTCATCATCAATATAAACCGCTTGTTGTAACTTCCAAATATTACTGGCAATGCTGGGATGAATACAGTTCTGCCAATCAAACTTGGGCCAAATTAGATGAATCTCTTTATGTCTAATTTTCTCAACTGCAATGTCAGTATGAAACTGACCATCTTTACTAGCAATCCAAACACATTGATCTTTACCACCACTAATGACAGGCAATGAATATCCTGAAATTATATGATGTAATTCAGTATCAATACAGAAATTACCAGCTTGAATTAAGTCCTGAACTTTCATATTAATATGACTCTTCACAAAATCAGTGAAACCAATATTCTCAATTATGGGAGTGTCACTGAGCCAAATATCAAACCAGACAGAAATATGTGTGCCATCCCCCACTTTCCATCTTATATCTTCTTGCAGAGTGCTCCAAGCCCATTTCAAATCTTTCCAAACTGAATATTGTTTCCAGTTACTAGTCCATTGCCCATGTCTGTCTTTAAACTTAGAAGCAAAAAATTGAGCCCATTCTTCCTCAGAAATCAAAATCTTCCACATTAGTTTCATTAATAAAGATTTATTTATTGTTGCCAACCTTCTAATTCCCAGACCCCCCTCTTCATAAGGAGTACACACTCTTTTCCAAGAAATTGTTTTAAACTTCCTTACATCACCATCACCAGTCCACAAAAAATTCCTAATTAACTTTTCACACACTTTAATCACAGATGAAGGCCATTTGTAGACTGACATATAGTAAATGGGAATACTGCATGAAACATATTTAACTAGAACAAGCCTGTCTTGAAATGAGAGCAACCTCCCTTTCCATGCTGCAAGTTTTTTCTGAATTTGCTCAACAATATGCCATATCATTGCAGATGTAATCTTCCCAGGAGCCAAATACACACCTAAATACTTATCTGGAAATTTTGAGAGTTCCATATTTACTATTTCACTAATCAAATTTTTCCTATGCTGTGAGGTGCCATCCACAAAAAGTTTACTTTTGAGCTTATTAATAACTTTACCAGAGCATGCTTGATAATTATCTAGCAACTTAAGAAGATTAACTAGACTTTTTCTACCTCCATTACTGAAAATGAAAACATCATTATCAAAGAATAGGTGTGTGGGATGAATACCTTTTTTTCAAACCATTGGCTGCAATTTCCCTTTTTCCACCAAAGCTGAGATATTTCTTCTTAGAACATCCTCCATAAGCACAAAAAGAATTGGAGATAATGTATCACCTTGCCTAAGCCCCCTCTCTACTTTGAAAAAACCACAAGTTCCTCCATTGATTAAGACTGGAATTCTGGCTGATTTAAATAAGGTTATTATCCATTCACACCAATCATTTGAGAATCCATACTTCTTCAACACTTTGATTAAAAACTCCCAGCTCACTGTGTCATAGACTTGAGAGATATCAAGTTTAATTCCTACATTGCCTCCTCTTATTTTAAACTTCATTTCATTTATCAGTTCAGATGCTAGAAGAACTTGCTCATGAATGCTTCTTCCTTATACATAAGCTACTTGTTGAGGAGAAATTAACTTCTTCATTATGTCACACATTCTGCTAGTGATTATTTTTGTGAAAATCTTGAATATTACATTACTCAAACCAATTGGCCTGAATTGATTTGTAGTTTTTGCAGCTTGTGTTTTAGGTAACAAAAATAAGAAGCTAGAATTCATTCCTTTGGGTATGAACTTTTTTCTCCAGCAAAATTGAATAGCTGCAACCAAATCTTATTTTATAATCTCCCAACAGCTTCTATAAAAGATGCCTGAAAAGCCATCTGGACCAGGAGCACTGTCTGGGTCCATTGTAAATATTATTTTCTTAATCTCAGCTTCATCAGGAATAACATCTAACTTTTCTTGATCATCATCAGTAATGATAGAAGGAATAACTTCTAACAATTCATCAGCTTCAGCAACTGCATTATACTCAAATTTCTTTTGAAAGTAATTTACCAAATGTTGAGCAATGTCTTCTTGATTTACAAGTACATTTCAATCATCATCTTCTAACTCATTTATCATATTCTTTGCAGCTCTAATCTTCATATTTATATGAAAGAAACTTGTGTTAGCAGCTCCTTCTTTAATCCACTTAACTCTAGATTTTTGCTTTAATAAGGTTATTTCTTGAACTTCTCTACTAGCATATTCATTTTGAGCTTGAACCAAAGTATCTAAAGAAGATTCATCAAAAGGATTATTATCAGAATTTATTGTTGCAGCCTTTACTTTCTCTTCAGCTTCTTTTATCTTAATATTAACATTACCAAAAACCTTCCAATTCCAATCATTTAGCTCCTTTTAAAGATCTTTCAACTTGTGTAAAAATTGAAAAGCAGGATCTCCAGAAACACCTTTTGCCAAACAATCAGAAACAACTTGCATAAATCTTGGATGACTAATCCACATTTTTTGAAATTTCCTAGGAGTATTTCTAGGTTTTGGAATACTTGCACACCCACCAAGCAGAGGAGCATGATCAGAAACAACTCTCATTCCTACCTTATAACCCCAATCACCATACAACTGAAGCCACTTTTGATTGAATAAAACTCAGTCTAAATCACATAATATTCTCTTATTACCATGTTGACAATTTGACCAAGAGAATTGAAGACCATTTTTTGGAGCTGGAAGAAGTTCACATTGATTTATACAATCATTAAAATCCAACATTGCTGTTCTGTTAGGTAATCTACCACCAACTTTTTCTTATTGAGAAACTACTGCATTAAAATGTCCAAGAATAATCCATGGCTTGTTGAGATCACTTATAAGCTGCATTTCAGACCACAAAAACCTTCTTTGAACAACTTTTACATGAGCATAACACCAGAAACTAAAACATCACCAACACTTATTGTCAGCATTTGACTTGAAACTGAAATAACTTGAGGTGGAGTAATACATTTATTCCAAAACACCATATGTTTCCTTTATTACCTTGACAAGAATTTTGAATTACCATCTTTTCCATACCAGGGAGATTTAATCTTTGACAAAAAGAAGCACTACATCTAATATTTGGTTCTGCAACCCAAACTAAAGAAGGACTAAATTGATTAACTAAAGTCCAAAGTTTGTCCCGAGCCCTCAATCTTCTCAGGCCCCTGACATTCCAGAATATTATCCTCATTGTTTAGTTTGAGGGTTTTTGGTACCCCTTTCCCTTGGTTTTTTTTAAAGTTATATTTGTTAATTAAAGTGGCTTGTTTAGGTACCTTATTTTGCTCAGGGAAGTTTTTGGCTGTGGATGTACTGGCTGTTAAGATCACCATTTCCTTCTCCACCACCTTATTTTTCTCAGCAGAACTTGTTACCTCTTTTTCAACCACCTTTGCCCAGGATGTAACCTGCACTGGTGAATTTACTACTGTACCATTTGTTCCATCAATAAAAGGAATCATGTTACTATTTACTTCCATCACCTTAATTGTTGCTTGTGGTGTTGGTGTTACCACATTAGGAGTTAAAACCATAGCTGGAGTTGATTCTTCATTTACTGCAGTTGAATTGTCAGCAATAGTGGATGAAACCACTTTTGGAGATGAAACTTCTTTAATTAATTCTGCAGGAACTCCTACACTTTCAACATTCTCAAGAGGACTGAATTTACTGAGTTGAGATACTGAAACCCTTGAAGTACTGGGTAGAATAGTCTGATGAATAGAATCCACTATTGAATCTTCTGTAGAATTAAAAATATCAAAAGGCTCATGTGAAAGTCTCTTCCCTTCTTTTGGGTTTGCTTGAAGCTTTGCTTGAAACTTTACTTGTTCTTGCTGAGCATTGACAACTTTATTTTTCTCCACTCTACATTCAACATTTAGATGACCAACAATTTTACAGGATGAATAATATTTAGGACAATTAGGAATCACCACATCTTGAAAAAACCCTTCATGTTTTGTTCCAATCCATATCTTATGAGGAATGTGTAGAACAAAATCAACTTCAACCAAAACATTTGCATAGTAACCAACTTCACACCTTGCTGTAGCATTATCAACCTTAATTGGAGTACCTAGTTCATTATAGATTTTAAACAAGATTTCTTCATTCCAGAATTCTAATCCCAATCTAGGAAATCGAACCCACACCATAGCTTTAGATGTTCTTTGACTTGTTGGTCTAAAATTTTATGTCCAATTCCTAACCTGTAAGATTTGATTTAAAACCTCCCACCGCTGTGATTTGATTTTCTTCTTGTCATCTTCATTGTCAAGCTTAATTGTAAAGAAACCCCGACCTAAAGGAATCATACGACAATCTCCCTGTAATTTCCATTGACTTCATAAAATAATCATAGCATCAACAAACTTAATCTTCTGTAAATCAAGCCTTCCTATAAGAGAAAACTTCCATGGATCCAAACTTTTTTCATACAAATCATCAGGTAAATCTATTGACGGAATTTTTCGAACATTATTTTCATTGCTTAAATTTTCCATTTCAGACTTATTTTGATCAAACGAAGTGGTTTTAGGACAAGAATCCATCAACCAACCCTCAATTAAAACCCATCAATCATTAAAATTCAAAAACAAGATAGAACAATTAAGAGTTTTCACCTGAGAAAGCACCGAAATCAAAATCTGAGAAGAGAAAATTTTCGCCGAGTTGCTTCAACTCTCAACAATGTACTCCTCCGAGTCACTATTTCTCAAAATATACTAAAATGAGCTCAACTCGGAAACTTTTTTTTTGAAGTCGAACACCCCCGCTCAACAATGTACTCCCTCCGTTTCAATTTGGTCTCAAAAACTCTTCCATTCCTTTCCTTCCATAAAATCCAAAGCTCAACACATTGTTAGTACATAACATATATAGTTTCCAAATCTCGACAAAGATTCTATTAACCCCCGGTAACTCAACATATCCCTGGTTTATGAAAAGTAGCCCGTAAAATATACTCTCGAGACCTGAGAAATTCAAAATGAAAATTTAATAGTAACTCTTTTAAAATCAAAAAACAGAAGAGAAAGTACTTTTTGCGAAGGAAACTATTTCTCTTAATCTCGTAAACCTAAATTTTCATCCTTCTATCGTGAATAATGGAGAATATTCTTTCAATTTCTTCCCACAAATATATATATATAAAAGCATCTAGAGAAGGGTAACAAGTTGCAACGAAGTGCTACTCCACTAGTCATACGACTCTACTAGTCTCTCTCTCATGTAGTAGCGACTCGACGTTATTCAGTTATATTATATCTGTCTTTTCCTCGACGATAAATCCGATAACAAAAATTCGAGTTACAAACACACGCAGAGAGAAAGAGAGTGTATGTAGAGTAGACTGTAGAGAGACTGTGCGTTGTTGGTCAAAGCTATCGACCCTCCGATCTGTAATTTGAGAATAGTATTTCTCTTTTTCCTTGCGCTCGCCACTTAAAGGATTATCTTCTAGTCAAAACCACCGTAAGGCATTCGGAAAAGCTTCTTCAAAGTCATAGCTGAATAAGAAGGTCCAGTCTTCATTTGGTTGTTCGTCCAAGTGTAGGCACCTCCAATCGTGATCTATGAGCTCGTTCTCAAGGATGAAGTTGTTTAGGAATGCTGTGTTGCGGCTATCTCCCTCCCCTCGATTCCTTTCCTCATTAGAGCGCACAGCGTTCATATCACCTCCAATACATAAGGGACCTGCCCACCAGTTTTTCAAAGCAGCCATATCCTCCCATATCTTGGGTCACAAGGGCTGTAAACGCTTGTGACTCCCCGAAAACCATTGCACCTAGTCGAGAGTACCGTTGTAATGTTGTTGAAGAAAATTATTGCTATCCCAAATAGATAAAAGACCACCACTGCATTATCGTCGTACCACAGCTGTCTCACAAACCAATAAGACATACATTTTGTTTCACGAATCAAACAAAACGAACACTTATTGCGATCAAATTCTTAACCGAAATTTGTTTATCAAAACTATTCATGCCTCTAATGTTCAAAGACAGGATTTTAAAATCCATTTAATATAATTTCTTCCCTTGCAATTCTAATTTTTTCAGCAGTATTATGCTCATCACAAGACGTAACTACCACTCTCATCGTAGTGTTATTTGCTTCACCTGTCTTCTTGGCCATTAATGTCTTCACTATCCTTTCCAGTGTCCTTGCATATATCATATTTGCTGTCGTTCTCATTATACGACGTAGTCCCCCTCAATTCTACCCTAATTTTTTGAATCTTTGCGAACCAAAGCCGTCATGTTATTTTTTAACGTGTGTTGTTGATCATCTTTTGCTTTAGAAGCTCAACAATGTACTCCCTACACTTTGTAATGAGCATCCCATTCCACAGTTTCAATAGACCCATGAAATTCTAAAATATTTCATTCTTGATGATTTTTATGTTCTCGATTGCGTTATAACATATATAGTTTACGGACTCCACGACCTGAAATTCTTCCCCCCGCCATTTGTAAAATTATGACTCCTTCCTCTTCCCAAATAACCGCTTCCACAAAGATTCTAAGGAACGAAGGAGGGAGAAATTGTAGGTTTTCAGACATGGGAGCTTTGGCTCCAATCTCTCCATGGATTCCTGAAGATGATCTCTTACTAAAGAATTCTGTCGAGGTAATAACCCCTCTTTTCCATCTCTCTCTTAGCTCCAATTTTCATTTTTTTTTTTCGAAATTCGGAATTTTCACTTTCCCCTTTTACAGATATTTTTCTTTTCTTCTAATAACGACTATAAATCTAGAATAACACAGGTTTTACTTCAAAATTAGGGAAATTTTTTGATTCAACGACTCTCTTAGCTGATCCTTGTTACTTTCAGTGAATTGATAGAATTGGGTTTTTGTTAAATTTGGTAAAGCATTTGACACAGGAGCTTTGTACATTTTTCCCTAGAAGTAATTCGGTAGACTAAAATTGCTCAAAGGTTAGATCAAGAAAGTTCGTGAAAAGAAGGAATTCCTGGGTAGTTAACAATTCAAGTATGAGTATAAGTTTGTCATATCAAGCTAGGGTTACAAATGAGTCGCATAATTTAGCAAATGTGACCTTTATCCGATTAAAGAGACTTCTAAACTACCTTAGGTTTGATAGGGACTTGAGGACATTTTCTCTAAATTTGCTAGAAAAGTTGGTAAGGTGAAATTTGACAGTCAAAGTTTTTTAGTTTTTTGTTTGATTGTTATCAACTGTTACCTAGAATGTTGAAGGGAGAAAACAATATATATTTCTTTTAATCAATGCAGCAGTTATCTGTAGAAAATTTGATTTGTGCAGCTCCTGGATCTTGAGTTACTGAAAAATATATATAAAAAAATGGCACATAAATTATTTCAGCTTATAAAACCTCAGCGTGGCTCTTTTTTACCAGCTTCGAGTCGTTGCGCTTGTCTATAATGTTTTTTGGACTTTACCTTGACCAGGGTGGGGATATCAGTTCGTTTCACAATTCTAAACAGTCTCCTTGAATCTAGTCATGACTATCCAGTATTCGCCAGTACATCAGATAATTTTGTTAAATCTGTGTCCAACTTGTTGCTGAAAGCCTGTAAATCTCATGGCACACCCATGTCAAGGAACAGTATCAACACTGTCTGACAGTGGTTCAGTGGTACATTGGGTTATATATACTCCACCTTGAGCTGTACCTCTTGCCAGATTACCTCAAATGATGTCTAATCTCTTTCCGCAATGTGTTATCTGTATCTGGATGTTTTGTCACAAGTTTGATGATGTTTTGTTGCAGGCTGGGGCTTCACTGGAATCACTCGCTAAAGGAGCAGTCCGGTTCTCTCGCCGATTTACTCTTCATGAACTGCAAGAGCGGTGGTATTCTCTTCTCTATGATCCAGTTGTTTCAGAACACGCTTCTACTCGTATGGCTGAGATTCTGAAATGTGCGTCCAATCTTTCCTCAAAATCCGAAAAAGTTGGTGTTTCCAAAGATTCTGAAGGGGCTTCTGGGAAAAGGAAAGAAGAAAGTGTTTGCGGCCTTTATTATGCTATGAGGAAGAGAATTTGTACTGAACCTTGCAGTTCTATTGACTTAGCTTATCTTGTTGCACCTAGTCTTCGTAAATGCACTGGTAATGGAGAAGTCTGCCAAGACGAGTTCAGACAGCTCAAGGAGCAACAAGATGATAGATGTGTGATTGGCGATCCTATTACAGAAGTCTTTGAACTTCAGGATTCAGATTTTGATGTTGTTCGTCATGCTTTTCCACAAATTGCACATGGGGAGAATGTTGAAGGTAATATTTGTCAGAACACCAATGCCTTTCATTATGGACATATGGGTTCATTTGAAGGCGATCTTGCGGATGGAATGATGGATAGAGACTGCTTGTATGGATTTTCAGAAAATGTACCTCCCTTTTCTGTAACTGAAGCAGTAGGAAATAATATGGGGCATTCGTTCGACCAGCATGTGCATAAAGATATTCCTGATGTTCTTGGAGGAAGTATGTCGGTCTTTGAAAATAATAGTGGTGTTCAAAAAATTAGATGTCCTGGTGAACTGCCAGTTTCTGCGTATGATTCAATCACCAATAATCCACAAAATGTTTGCTCTGGTTTTGAAGGAAATCAGGACTTCAGTTCAACTGATTTAGGTTGCGGTCCTTCATTTCACCAGCTTGGATTCTCTTCTCCGACAACGGCAATGCCTGAAATCACTATGCGGACCATGCAAATTGACGGTAACCTTGGTGATAAAGATAAGAGTGCAGGGTGCCAGTTGGCACTCCCTCCTGATGGTGGTAATAATCATGCACGCACAGGGTGCCAGTTGAAAGAAAGAGAAAGTGGTGATCTGTTAGCTAATTCAACTTCCTTGTTAGAAGGTGACCTTGCAGATCTTTCGGATATGAACTTCACACATGAGGATGTGCTTCTTTTTATGGATGATGATAGTAAAGACATGCTGGATAAGTCTTGTCTAGATGGTATAAGTTCAGTTCTTTTCAGCTCTCCAAATGATATTCATCGTAAT
This sequence comes from Papaver bracteatum, assembly GCA_023529315.1. Classification (NCBI taxonomy): domain Eukaryota; kingdom Viridiplantae; phylum Streptophyta; class Magnoliopsida; order Ranunculales; family Papaveraceae; genus Papaver; species Papaver bracteatum. The sequence continues at coordinate 1,762,466 of JAJJWX010000447.1, read as the reverse complement.
GTTATATCTGACATTAGTGGCGTTAGAGCATCTACAGATCTAGAAGGGTTTACGATTGCTAATGTTGCGCGTTCCTTAGAATTGGATGTTGTCAATGACCTAGTGAGTTCTAGTCAACTGGTTTGTGATTCTAAAATCGACATGTCAACTACCGCAAGAGCCACAAATCTTAATTTTCCGGAATACCTTAATGGGGTTATTTGCTGCGTGCTGAACACTGAGGACCCTGACATCCCATGCAATGATAACGATTTTACACCAAATCAGGTTCGTCCATCATTTGTTACCTCTAGCATGCAACTCAACCATGAGGATAGTTCAGTTCCCCAGTCCACCAAGGACCTTCCAACAGAGAATCAAAAGATTAGTGAACAAGGATCACACCTCGTCAATGAAGGACAGCAAACTTCTGGAATTGTATCCTCGCAGAAGATAGAACCGCAGAAGATAGAAGTAGAACCACAGATGTTTCCTGAAGTTTCTCCAAGTCACTCAATCAATGGCTGTACTGTTATTTCAGAAACGGTTGACAGTGACACCAGACGTCAAGGTAATAGTGGGGGAGACCCAAGTCAAGGTAATAATGGGGGAGACCCAAGTCAATGCAGATCACTGCTTCCTTCTCAAAACTCCAGTGCAGCTGTGGAACTGAACAAAGAGTATAAACAAGTTGAACTTGGGAAACACAGTGAATTTGAAAACTTTCTTCTTGAGAAGCAAATCCATGCTTCTGATCATTTAAACAACCAACCCGAAGCTAATATTGATGAAAATAAGCAGGAGGACAATGTTCCTGTCACAATTCAAGTTCATGCTGAATCAATTCCGGTTGAAATGGAATTTCAAGAACATACGCTGAACCCTTCTATACCAGATCAGGAACAGCAGTTTTCCGAGATAGATGATGATATACCTTCTTTTTCTGATGTTGAAGCAATGGTAAATGTTAATTTTTGCTGAAGTTTCTCCGGCATTTTTGTTCTGGAGGTGTCTAATCTCTTACTTGATTCCTCTGGGTAGAAGCTTTATGTTTTCCGTTTCTGAATTGACGTTGCTTGCAGATACTTGATATGGACTTAGATCCTGCGAATGAGGATTTGCATTTAAGTAAGGAAGGTAACTTTCTGAAGTTAGCTTTAACGTAAATACTATATATCGATCCGAGTTCGTTTGCATTTTCTTAGTCATCAATGACTTGGTTATTCTGTTTTCAGTCGCAAGCTATCAGTACGAGGATACAAAGAGATCAATCATAAAGTTGGAACAAGGTGCCAATTCTTATATGCAAAGAGCTGTGGCGTCTCAAAAAGCCTTTGCAATATTTTATGGCCGTCATTTGAAGTATTACATTAAGAAACCCGAGGTATTCAACTCTGGCACTTTCTTAGCAGTGGTTTTGGTATCACTTGTTTATTTATTTCCAGTAAATCAACCTACAGTTTATTGGCACCATGCTATAAAATGACCATTATGTAACTGTTCATGAACTTATCATTCATTTTAGTTTTGGCTTGTGCTGCATTCAATAGCATTGAAAAAATGACAGGAACTTCTCAAAACACAAAAGTAACAAATTAAAGATGAAGAAGACCTGCTAGAGGTTTATTTTTTTTTAATTCCTCACTCTGCGTACCTACAGCACTTGCTGTAACTAGTTTGTTGATAGCTTCTGTGGCTTGTTATCATTTCAGCGTTCTTTTTGAATTTCCTGTACCTTTGTTCTTTGTGTGTGGAGGTTTTAAAAAACGTTGGCAAGGCTTGCCTAGTTAATAGAAAAATGCTAGAATAACTAGGCCATAAACATTACACTGTAGAATAAACGAGGTCTCACTCATATATAATAACCTATTGCTCTAACAGCAAATAAAACAATTTAAAGTGTAATATGAGTCAAGATTGCCTCTGTATGCTACGGTGGCCTCCACTTTGTTTCACACTGCTATTTAAATAGCAATTATATCCAGAGTCAAAGACAAGATTGATTTTTAAGACATTTTATAATGCCCCTAAGAGAATAAAGATTCTCAGTACGCGTTAAAGCGCAGATTAGACAATTGTGAAGTCTGGAAGGCGTAAGTATTGAGGCACAAAAAAGCATGCCTCGATGCATGCCCCAAAACGTTTTTGAATTCACGCACAATGCAGAAATGACTTATTTCTAATTTCATAATATGTGAGCGATTCAAATAAGGGCATCTCCGATTCATACCTGAGTTGTAGTAATATCTTCTGCTGTTTAAGAAACGTACCAAGAGTCATTTATAAAGAGGTTTGCTCTTAAATTCCACATAGACCCCAGTCAATTGTTTTTGATATGAGATGGTGAGCATGTTCTGGTTAAAAGTTATTTCTGACTGTCAGGTCTTGCTTGGGAGAGGAACAGGAGATGTTAGTGTTGACATTGATCTGGGAAGGGAAGGGCGTGCTAACAAAATATCTCGACGGCAGGTAGTGGTTTATTGTATTATCTTTCATTAACTTCTTCTAATGCCCTCAACACCAGGTAGTGGTGTATTCTAGTATTATCTTTTATTTACTTCTTCTACTACCCTCGGGCCATTGTTATCCAGTTGGGATGCCTATATATTTCTTGTGGGCTTGTTGTAGTATCAGAAAGATTCCATGTTGATATTGATATTCTCTGTTGTAAAAGCTCGTTAAAGTATTTGTTAGAGTAACCTGGAACAGTAGATTAAGCAGAGTATACCATCTTCATTTATCTTTGTGCAACCTCTAGTTACTGTATAATAATTATAAAATTTTACCTTGCATTTTCTTTCCTTTATGGGGAGAAAGACATGGATACCTGTTACATTTTCATTTTGCATATTCATAGGCAATTATAAAGATGGAGAAAGATGGATCTTTTTACTTGAAGAATTTGGGCAAGTGCTCGCTTATAGTCAACAGTACAGAACTACCTGGTGGACATCGCCTGAAACTCAGTTCAAGTTGTCTGATTGAGGTATGTTTTTGTCTTAATATTCTTGCTGATATTGTGACCATATAGTGGCATTTTTCTATGGAATTTTTTAATTAAACTAGTTGTTTTCTGATTGAGGTATGTTTTTTTTTCTTCTATGGATTTTTTTTAATTAAACTAGTTGTTTTCTGGGTTCAAAGCTGATGCCCGCGTAATAAGTTTTAACAAAATTAACATCATGGTCGTATGCAGATAAGAGACATGAAATTCCTGTTTGAGGTGAATCATTATTTGGTAACACAGTACTTGGCAAAAACTTCTAGAAAGACCCAACATCCTGTAAACTAAAGTCAATTTGCTTGGAGGTGCCTCCTTATGTATGTCTATGCTGCGAGGGTAAGTTATATATTTGTATGTTGTTTAATATTATGCTCATGTAAAAGTAGCATCACTAATTACTTCTCGGATATGTACATATAACGATCTATTTTCTGAATGTATGATAGTTTGACCTTGCTGATTCCTGGTTGCGGTGTGCTTTTCCTTCTCTCTTTTTAAGTCATATATTTTTGCATGGCCCCTTCAGAAAAAATGTTCTGCACTTTTTTTTTTTTTGACAGGTAGGTGCTCATGTTAAAGATATCAATAATGTTGCTGTTATATACACAAGTGGATTTTTATTTTTTTCTATAAAAAAATTAACTAAACATAACTAGCATCCTAATATCAAATAAACAATCATATTATGGGATCTCTCTCCAGTGGAAGGAAGGTAAATGCAAGACACAACAAACAAACAGAAAAACTTCAAGTTCATAGTCAACAAACGGAGAGATTGATCTGGCTTCTTGAAATGAATGGCAATTTTTCTGTGAAGTCTGCGTATCGAAAAATGTTCTCAGATTCTCAGACGACAGTTTCTGTTGGCCCTCGAATGCAAAAGATATTCAAATACCTGTGGAAGATACCCATGCTGCCTAGAATTCGTCAGTTCACTTGGAAATGCCTCTCAAATATTTTTCCTACCAGGGATAAATTTTACCTGCCAATCACAAGTTTTGTTGATTCATGTCCTTTCTGTAACCAACGTAAAGAAACATCGTCCCATGTTATTGTAAACTGTGCTTTATCACGGGCAGTGTGGTTCTCTACTTTAGGATGGAATGCTGGTAATGTGAACAATCTGGAAAACTGGGTTGGCAGTTGGTTCGATATCTTTTGAGCAAACGTATCACTCAGATGGACCTCATAAAAAGATGTACTGTGGCATGGTGCATATGGTCAGAGAGATGTGAAAAGGTTTTTCAGAATAGCAATTCAACTCCGGAGAAAATTGTGAGACGAAGTAACTCGTACATTGAAGAGCAGGCAACTCGGAAATCTCCAATACAGGTCAAGTTACCAAAAGTGATTCGGAATAACATTCACTGGCAACCTCCTCCTATTAATATGCTTACCATAAATTGTGATGACTCTTACTACTATAATGATCATTCATCTGGAATTGGTATAATCTTACGTGACTACATGGGTGACAGCAGAGCAGCTAGAAGCAAAGCGTTGGAGAATGTATGCAGCGCTGTACAGGCAGAAAGTATGGCGCTTTGGGAAGCTGTCAGATGGGCAACTGCTCTTAAGCTAGAGAAAGTTATGATTCAGCTAGATTGCAGAGTGGTAGTGGATGCTGTGAATAAAGAGGTACCCTCCATTGACTGGAGATGTGTAAATCTTATTAAAGACATCAAGTCATTCATGAAAAAAAACTGTTTATGGAAATGTTATTATGTTCAGAAAGAATGTAATAGGGTAGCGGATGCTCTTTCTAAGTTAGCGAGAGTTGATAAACTCACTCAAACTTGGATCAATAATGCCCCACCTGTGGTCATTCCGATATTACAGGAGGATGCTAAACATGTAACTTTGTCCTAATTATTTCAATAACACTTCTTTCTTGTTCCAAAAAAAAGAAAAAAATTTATTAAATTGACCCGTTTCTGTTTTGATCAATTTTAAAGTTCGACTTACCAGTTAATAAACATATGTTAGTATAGAAAAAGAAAGTGCTGCACACATGTATATATATTTTATGAGGTGAGCAAGATTATAATATTGCAGTACTGCAGTATCTTTTTGTATCTTTAAACATTTAGTGTTTCATTTTCCCATCACACTCTTTTTTTCTCTTGCTATCAAGAAAGAACTTCCATTTTTGTGGAAGAAAATCAACATTAAAGAAGTTCTTATCAAAAAGCAAAAGCTTGGGTCTCAACTGTGGTTTCTAGATTTATACGAAGCAACCAGCACCAAAAGCGTTCTTCAGGATATCCTTCGCGTCTAGCGATTTCGCCATATCCCTTTTTTAGTTTGAGTAGAGAAATATGCTGGAAATTCTTACGGGCGAAATGGCCTGGACAGCCTATTCGATGACAGTTGCTAGTCTATTTTTCCTGCTCATATGGATCCATAGAAGAAAGGTAGCTGGTAAAAAAACCTCTAGCCGCCCCTTACCTCCAGGCCCACCAGGTTGGCCAGTGATCGGCAACATCTTGGATATTGGGATGAAACCACACGTAAACTTAGCACTTCTAAAGCGTCAATATGGATCTCTAATTTGGTTACGATTGGGATCCATCAACACTCTCGTTATAGCTTCTGCGGAATCGGCAACGGAGTTATTCAAAAATCATGATCATTCTTTCTGCGATCGTTATTTAAACGAGGCTCTGAAAACAGATGATGCTCATTCTGGTACTATGGTACTTGGTCAGTACGGTCCATATTGGCGGATGTTAAAGCGAATCTGTACTACTGAACTCTTCTCTAGAAAGCGTATCAAAGACACGGCACCTTTACGAAGGCAATGTGTTGACAAATTGATACAATGGATAGTTGATGAAGCAAAGGAGACGGGTACTAGTGTTGAGCTAGCACGATTTGTTTTTGCATCGTCTTTCAATGTGATTGGGAATCTGATACTTTCCAGGGACCTTGTTGATCCAAAGTCCAGCAAGGGAAATGATTTCTTTAACTTCAATTCTGAATTAACAGAACTTACGGCTACACCAAATATAGCTGATTTATTCCCTGCTTTACGCGGATTGGACCCCCAAGGTTTACAGCGGAAGATTAAAGAGAAACTCACGCTTGTTCTTGCAATTATTGGTAGCTTTGTAGAGGAACGACGCCGAAGTATGGAATTGGAAGGAGGGCCGAAAAAAGGCAGGGATTTCTTGGATGTGCTAATGGAATTTGAAGGCAGCGGCAAGGACGAACCAGCTAAAATTACTGACAAAAATCTCAATACTCTCTTACTGGTGAGTGACTTTGAACATAATTCTTAGCACCGCATGTTGTGATTCTTCATAATTAGTTTACTGTGTATTTCGAAAATTCATCGATAACACAGTGTTGTTAATGCAGGAACTCTTTATGGTAGCCACAGAGACAACAAACACTTCGGTCGAGTGGACAATGACAGAGCTTCTACGTAAGCCGGAAGCAATGAAGAAGGTCAGAGATGAGATTTCCCAAGTTGTAGGCACTGACAGGAAGCTTGAAGAGAGTGACATTGAAGAGCTACACTATCTACAGGCAGTGATTAAAGAGACAATGCGGTTACATCCTCCGGTTCCATTACTGATACCACGCAGCGCAATGAAGGAAACCGAGTTAATGGGGTATTTGATACCAAAGAACACTCAAGTGTTTGTTAATGTTTGGGGAATCGGAAGAGACCCGGCTACCTGGGATGATCCTTGTTCCTTCAAACCTGAACGTTTCTTAGGTTCAGATGTTGATTACCGTGGGCAAAACTTTGATTTCTTACCTTTTGGAGCTGGGAGACGTATGTGCCCAGGGCTTCCATTGGCACACCAAATGATCCATTTCGTGGTAGGATCATTAATCCAAAACTTCGAATGGAGTCTTGAAAGTGGAGTCACACCAGATACCTTGGACATAGGTGAAAAAATGGGGATGGCACTGCGAAAGGCCATTTCCCTTATGGCAATACCAAGACCCCTTAGTTTGTAAACTTTCAAGGGTATACACTACCTAACCTTTCAATAGGAAACTGATTTGAGAACTATTTCATTCAAATATTGTGATTTTCATTCTTGTGTTTCCTATTGCTACAAAGTGAAGTTAAAAAGCCATCCTTCTTGGTAAACAGCACTTGGCCATTTACCTATTAGGAATACTGTGTAAGCCAAAGTCAATTAATCAATTGACTTTGACCTTAGAAGTCGATAGTCCTTGTTGTGTTTTTCAGACACATTAAATATGTCTAAACAGTCATATACTTTTGTATTGTTCTATTACACATTAATATCAAGGAAAAATTGGGGGCCCAAAATAATAATTGGGGGCCTGACCAGTTGGTCTCCCAATAGCACTTTGTGCTCACCCCTTATCCCAATTTTTCAAAATACCTAAATTACCCCTAAAATAATTAGTGATAATTTAGTTGATTAATTAAGTTAGATTAGTTATTAATTAATTGAGTTATATGAAATCAGTTTTGGGTAAAAATCAAAATCATTAAAAAAGTTTTTTGTTGGATAGATAGAGAGGAGGAAAGTTAGGTTTTTGGGTGAATTTTTTTTTGTTGTTGTTGAAATGAGTGATTGTAGTGGAGGAAATGAGGTAAGTGAAGATTCAACCAACAAACATGATTGTGTTGATGAGGAGATTGTGTCATCTAATCCTATGGACTGGATGTTTGATGAGGATATGTTAATAGAGGAAGGTTTGATAAATGATGCAAATGAAGATCATATTGCTCAAAATGAAGGAACCAATCCTTTAAATGAAGAACCCGGAGCTGAAAACAATCAGGTAAACTTCCTATACTCTTCAAATTCCTAGAATGGCACTCCAAGTGGCCGATTCATGGACACCATGCAACTACTCAGAGTGAGGTGTCGTTTGGTCGGGAGCAATATAGTCTAACGACCCTAAATAGTCATTATGTATTAATGAGATTACTTTACGACTCTAAATATCCGTATGAAAAATCGTCAGTTAGTTTCGAACAAACTAACGACTCTCAGACGCCACTATGAAAAATCGTCCAAAAGCTTCTAAAATATTGACGACTCTTTTTGTTAGGTGATCAAGAGTCGTTTACTCCGTGTATTTAAAACCCAACGACTCAAATACGTTGTACTCCTTAGCTATGACTCTAAGGGTCGTTAGATTAAGAGTACTATAAACGCACGACCCAATTTTTTTGAATGAGAGTCGTTGTTACTTACGTCTCCAATATTGACGACTCTTTTTGTTAGGTCATCAAGAGTCGTTTACTCAGTGTATTTAAAACCCAACGACTCAGATACGTTGTACTCTTTGTAGCTATGACTCTAAGGGTCGTTAGTTTCAGATTACTATAAACGCACGATCCAAACATTTTGAATGAGAGTCGTTGTTACATACGTCTCTAATATTGACGATTCATATGTTTTCTTTTTCATTTCGGATTTTATAACAACATTTCATTGAATACTAAAAGTCATACATCTTTCATAGGGTAAAACACAATACATAATAACGATGCAGTTGTACACTCAATCGAAAAGCATGTAACTATACACGGTTCCATGGAAGATAAAGTAGCAATCGTGTAACTCAAATTTTTTCTGTCGAAGTAGCTCGTAGTATGCATATGCCTTGTTCATCTGTAAACGCAAACATACTAAGTTAGTTTCGATGAAAGCTTTGGATAAATTTTACCTCTTGTTTAAATACTTACTCTCAATGTATCCATCATATCCGGAAAGGCTTCCCTTATTGCCGTAAATTCTCTTTTCAAAACATCACACTCAAATTTTATCTCTTTGAAGCGTTCCTTGACTTCTATCAAAGACCTTGAGTTGCGATTTCCGTCCAACGCCACAAAAACGATGAATACACGGTTCCACCAAGCATCCGATGTTTCATCAATGTCTTTGTTTAGACTTTCAAAGTGGTTTGTTACTGTTTTCCAAGCTCTTGTAATGGCACAGTTCTCTTCTAAAGTGTAGGGAGTCATTCTTCTTCTATTTTTTTCCTCCGTTTCTATGAATAAATGAGAATGAGAAAATAAGTTTGATAATTATGGTGTTGGTAATGAAGAGGTGAGATATGGGTCTGTATTTATATAATTCAACGACCCAACTGCCTCAACCACATTTGGTAGAGTTCAATTCCCCAATAAATGCTGTATTATCTTGGGTCGTTAGTATTTAATATTTACAACTAAACGATTCTTACTGAATTTGTATTGGGTCGTCCGGTTATAAAAATATAAGTGTACGACTTTAAAAGAAAACTTTGCAGAATGGTGTATATATGTTAGTCCCTGGTCGTTAGGTTTATCTTGGAGTCGTCAAATGAACATAAAGTGTCGGCACCGAAAATTTTAGAAGATTGCCGACACTAATATTGGGCTCATATTTGTTTGACAAAGGTCGTTAATCTACAAAGGATTGGTTTCCGATTTTGTATGGTGTCGGCCAGATTCATAAATTTGGTTGACGACCCTTGTTTGGGATATTTTGCTGAACTGCAGTATTATTTAATTGAAAAAAACATACATGTACTATGAAATAAAAAAACAAGGGAAAGACATATAATAGTTTAATAAATTACGTTAGTTCACTAACGAAAATGTATACGAGATTAATTATATTTGGAGAATTGCCATTCGACTTCCTCCAAGAGAGTGTAGCAGTCCTCGTGCAAAAACTCATGGCCATACCTTAATTCGTATTGGGTCCGACCCAAAGAATACTGGAAAAACATTTATTTTAATAAGTTAGTGTTGTTGAATAATCATAACCAAATTAATAATTTTTTATCAACGGCATATTGTTTCACAAACTTACTCTACTCATGCGTTCTTTGTTTGGGTTAGCGTCCTTACGAGCTTTCAATTCGTTTCTCAGCCGTATGCATTCATTGTATAAATAAGCGTACCTTTCCCTAATCTGCGGGAGCGTCCACCTATTACGATTTCCGTTTAGTGCTTTAAAAACCTTAAACACACGTTTCCACCAAGCATTGGTGTTTTGATCATGCCCAAGGTAAGGCCCTCTTGTTGGGTCTTCGTTACTGGTGACCCATTCCGCTTCCTCAACGGAGTGCTTCGTGAGAATGGTGTGTGCTCTGACAATATCAACATCTTCTAGGTTATTGAACTGATTTTGAGCCATTTTTAGTGTTTGAAGGTTATGTGTGACTGCTTTAGGATGATTGAAAGTGATGGGGGATTAAGTTTGGAAGAGATAGGTCTCTATTTATAGCAAAAAGTACTCAACGGCTACTTGTTTGGGAATAAAACTGTCCTTTTTTTTCTTCAAAAAATAGCAATAACTGCTCCTAGGAATCATCCATATCTTTGATTTTGAATTTTTGCATTAACTTCCAGTAGAGTCGGCATTGGTTTTATATATAACCTAACGACTCTAACTAGGTTTGGTAACGTCTCGTCATTGTCAAACTTACCATTAATGTTTGTGAGTCGTTAATATGTTTTGCGTAGAGTCGTTATTATTACTCCGAAAGAGTCGTCAGTTGTACATATAATATGTGGACGACCCTATAGTGATGGTTTTGTGATTTGTTTGTAGTTGGTAGTATGACAAAGCTCCCATCCAGTACCCGTATCTACAATGGGTCCGGATACCTCCCAACACTATATGACTGATTTGGTACGTTTACCTTAACCGAATCGGTATTTTTTATATATCCAACTAAATATATTAGTGATCACATTGTTGTATAATGTAATTGTTTGCTCAATGTAGACATGGGAGTTCAAGAATGACATTAAGGAATGGCTTATCCCTAAGGAAAAAGAGAAGATGTGTGTGGTTGTTCAAAGTAAACACGTCGATTGTGACAAGATGGAAATGGTATGCGAGAGAGCGGGTAAGAAGGGAGAAAGTCACAAAGGCAAGAATTACAAGTATGCGAAGAAGACGACTCGGGTCTACCGCACAAACTCGAAGAAGTGTGAATGCCCGTTCAGGATTGTTTTCAAAAGACATCATGAAGCCAATGTATTCAGATTGTATAGTATTCCAAACGGGCGTCACAACCATGATCCACCAACAAGTTTATATGGACACACTGCATATGCCCGGTTAAAACCACATCATATGGATAGAGTTAGGGAGATGAAGGGATTTAGACCACTTAAGATCCTAAATGCAATAAGGGCGGAAGATAAGGATAACTTGTCCACCATTTCCACAATCAACGCCGCCAAAGCAACGATTAAGAGAACCGAATGGAATGGTAGGTTGATTATGCAACAATCAAAGTGGTTAGCGGAAACAATAAACTACGCCATGCAAACTAAGGTTGGTCCGGGTGAGAAAGTGACTCATATTTTTCTTGCACATCCAAGGATGGTGGATTTGGCTCAGTGTTTTTACCAAGTCCTCTTCATAGATTTCACCTATAATACCAACAAGTATAACATGCCGATGTTGAACGTGGTAAGCCATACTTCTGATAAAAATTCATTCACCGTTGCATGGTGATTTATGGAAAAAGAAGAAATACCGGACTATGTTTGGGCATTGGAACAAGTGAGGTTGATTTAACGTGGAGAAGAGACGCCGCAGGTTATATTTACGGATAGGGATTTTGCAATTATGAGGGCCGTTCGTCAAGTATTTCCACTTGCTCAACAATTTCTTTGTACGTGGCACATCCAAACCAATATTTTTTCTAATTGCAAAAATCAAATCCAAGAGATCCATACTAAGAAGGGTAATCAATGTTCTAAGGAGGAAGATGAGCGTTTAATGAAACTTTCCAACGAAGAGCGTGCGGAAGAGAAAAAAAAGGAAAAGAAAAAATATGATGAAGAGGGGGATCTATGGAAAGTTTTTTTGCGAGGATTGGGACTATTTGGCTCATTCGAAAACAGAGGTTAAGTATTATGCCAACTTGCAAAAGTTTATTGATGTTTGGAGTACTGATCATAAGAAGGTGGTTGATTATTTCCTGAATACATGGTTGAATCCTTGGAAGGAGAAGTTTGTTTATGCATGGACCAATAAATACAAGCACTACAAAAATGAGTCTACAAGTGTTGCAGAGGCGTCTCACGGCCGTTTGAAGAAAATTTTGGATAAAAAAAGGTGTGGGGTAGTTACGGTACATGAAGCTATTCACGAGCACGCAGAGGATGACTTACGAAAAATAGTGGTACAGATGGAGTTGAGTAAAGACCGTTTTTTGATGCAACACATAAGGGATAAAGGTTTGCTACGGTTGTTAGCACACCAAGTTTCATGGTGGGCAATTAACTATATGATGGATCTGCTTATAGATTTTAGAGCTAAAGCGGCGGCCGGAAAGGTGATGAAGGGGGAGTGTAATTGTACAATTGATGTTTGGCTCGGCCTCCCTTGTAAACACAAACTTGGTGGGTACAAAGATTACATTCCTCTTGAAGATATCGATCCATTCTGGAAGCAACTATCATTCATTCCTAAGCCCACGGGTTTGTCCGATGAAGAATTTAGAGACTTGAAGATTGGACAGTACATCACCGAAAAATACCGAAAAATGAATTGTGCATGAAGACACATTTTGGTTTCTAACTTGTGGCCAGCCGCCCATAAGAGCTTGGCGTTTGAAGAAGAGCCAATAAAACAAAAACCGCCTGGGAGACCAACAACAAAAATGTCATTTAGAGAAACTGTTAACAATGACAAGGGTAACGATAGAGACCGATCACGTCATGAGCATGTCCAGGCGGAATATGATGAGTAGGAAAAGTCTTTCATTCCTACGAAACGAGGTCGGTCGAAAGGGCAAGAAAATGAAGATATGGATATTGTTGAGCATACGGTCGGTACCCAGCAACGCCAAACAAGTGGTATGGTGATGATAAGAGGAATAAAAGGTAATCCTAAGACACCTAGGGATTCACAAGGAAGACCACATCGTGCTGCTTACACTTTATACAAAGAGTATACCGACCAACTTCCTTACGTCATCTTAGATCACCTTATATCCACCGACGACGTTGATGGGGATGGGAATTGTGGTTACCATGTCGCAACGGAACAATTAGGCCACTTTGACAAGGCCGACGAACTTAAGCTCACCCAAATCGAATATGCAAGGAGAAAAATGGCGGAAAAGCTAGTTGAGGACAAACAACTCTATTTGACAATGCTCATGGAAGGAGATCAAAAACAAAGGGAATTGAACTTCAGGGACTTGGTTTCAAACGTGAAATGGAGGAAGGGTTCGAAGAAGGCCGGTTATAAGTTTTGGATGCAAATGCCTTTTGGTGGACAACTTCTAGCGGATACATTCACTTGTGTGGTAATTATATTCACCAAAGGCTTACCCGGAGCGTCTTGTATGTACGTACCCTCAAGAACTGCGTGCGATGCCGCGATAAAGAAAAGGAGAATCGTAATGGCACATGTAAACAATAACCATTACATAGGTTTGAAGATTCCGGAAGAATGTCCTTTACCACGGGTGGCCTATGGTGATTGGGGAGACTACACCAAGGATTGGACTAACCAATACGAGTTTGGAATGAACATGTGGAATGGTTTGGAAGGAACACCAAGTACAATGCTTTGAGAAGTTCACATGTGCGACTAAATGTCGAAGGATATTTTTTTGGTACAATCCACGAATACTTGGATGTATTTATTATCACTAATCCTTAGCGAATACTATGTGTTTTAACTTATGTTTTACTAGCTTGATCATCATTACAATTTTTTTTTTATTAGGGTCGTTTTTATTTAAGCAAGTCAGGTCAACGACTCTTTCCTCCTTAACTTGGGTCGTTAGTTAAGTATTCAAAAAACTCAACGACGGTGTTTAGGAAGTAAGGGTCGTTACTTGTACAACGAAAAAACGAACGACTATATCAATCAAAATACAGAGTCAGTAATAGTATATTCAAAAATTAACGACTCTAGACGACCCAAAAAATGGCCTCATGTATGTTTTGTAAATTATGAGTCGTTATTTGTAAATTTAACAAACGAACGATCCTTTCACCTTTAGGTGAGTTACTTAAAGTCGTTATTTTGATAGCAACAAACAAACGACCCAAACCATTTACGAGACCTTAAGTCGTTTGATTTTAAAACACAATCCTAACGACTCCATACACCCACCTTCAACGGCTCTTTATGGAGATGGATTTCCCAAAAATGTGGCCGTTGGTTTTTTTTTTAAAATAGACCTTGTACCAAGGTCTGTTTAATAGAACTGAAAACAAACAAAGTATTTCAATTTTTCCATGCCAAGTTCATCATCAACTACCAATTCTATAGATAGCATACTTATAAGATGCCAGCGACCAACCAAATCAATATTGGAAATGGAAGAAGTGATACGCAAAAGAAGCATGAGACCTACTAAAAAACCATACACTTTTACGCCATATCCTACGAAGTAAGAAGAAGAGAGGCGCGATGCTGAAAAACGGTCCAAAGAAGAAGCACATCTCTGTGAAGTATTCAAGCAAGTCGAGGAAGAGACCGAATGGGTTAAAAACTATTACATCGTCAAGGATCTTCCCGAGGAACATCAGGATGAGAGTATATTTTGGACTCAAGTTGGTAGGAGTCCTTATGCTAATTACAACAACAAACTACGCTATGATTATCTACCATCCCATATTCGTGATAGGACGATTCAAGTTATAAGATTGTGCACCAATTATAATGAGTTTCTTTCGAGGAACAAAGGGGATAGGCGTGCGGACCAAGATGCATATAACAAATGGAGAGGAGAGAAGTTTTATCATATCGAAGCCGCAATGGTAGTTGCCTCTCGCACAAGGAAAAGGAATAACATGTAATCAGTTGAAAAGATGGAATTTATTAAGATAATAGTGTATACTGGCCGACCCTATTTTTTTTTTACTTATTTGTGGACGACCCTTTCAATATATATTGACGACTCATAATTTTTCTTTAATGACTCATACCAAAAATAAGACAGAGTGGTGGTTTTGGGGACGGCTGAATCGTTTATATGCAAAAATGAGGTGGACGACTCTAACACTCATAATACTTGCCAGCATTATGAGTCGCTCAACTGCAAAATATGTTCTGCCGACTCCTATTTTTAAATACAGAGTCGCTCGCCTGCAACCATTTGACTACCGACACCAACAACAAATTAATAATTTTCACATCAACAATATTCACATAACCAAAGATACTTCTTTCATAACATGCTAAATTGTTAGGAAACCCAATCCACCAAAGATACCGATAGTAAGTACGAACTACGGAAAATAGTTGTATGAGAGGAGGAAAGTAAGTTAAAGTAGACAATACTAAAAGACATAACTTAACCGATGTTAAACCATACACTTTAAAGTTCTAAACATTAGTCATTCTCACTCCGTACTACCACCTCGACCTCGACCTCCGCCTCGACCTCTATGACTTGATGATGTCCGATTTTTCTTTGAAGGACCTTGTCCAGGACTTCCTCTTTCAAAACCACCTTCTTCTCCACTAGCTTGATCATCACCATCTCCATTTTGTGCACGTTCTTCTGCTAGTTGGCTAGATGTTCTCCTTGTCCTCTTATATTTCTTTTCCAAATCAACGAACATTTTCTTTGCTTGTGGATTTTCAATGTGTTGGCAGCACTCAAGGTACTGAAGACTCTGCTCAGGTTCTATCGCTTCTCCTTTGTCGACTTTGCAACAAAACGACTTGATAAAAATCTTCATCCGTTCCCTCTATTGGCATTCAAAGACCGATTTAGATTTAACATAAGTAACACTTTATGTTAAATAATTAACAAAATTCCAAAAAAAAAAAATACTCACCACAAGCTTAAGAATAGAAGAGCCATCTCTAGTGTTGGCTGTACAAGCAGCGGAAGATGCTTTGTTGCTCCTCATACCCGTAGTCTGATCAATCCTTATCACTCGAACGTGGGAGAAACCTTCATACCATGGCATGTAATAAACGGTTATCTCATGACCTTCATTAACATGCTCCGACCAAGTGATTTGTACCCTACTAGTAGGAAAATGCCTATTATTCCAATGCTCAGTCACAGGATCAGGTTCATAAGCAACCACCAATGCCTTTTTGTCCTCCTTGCATTTCTTTAATTTATATTTGAACGGTGGAACATAATCCTCATCGGTTGAATCTTGTATATACCCAAGATGACACATTACTCTATGCGGATTGTACATTGAGTATCCATAAGGGTAAAATAGCGGGCCATGGTAATATACAAGATCTTGCAAGTCTCCTTGTCTATTTCTCTTGTAGGGATCAAAGGTTACCTCTTTCGCATTCATGTTGTCCAAATTTTGGCGCATGGCTACCAACTTAAACTTCTGCGCTTCCTCCTTATCCTGAGATCCAGTGTACTTGTATCGAGTTCCTCTTGGTTTAGTATTGTTCCATGTTGGTTGCAATTGGATGTCTGCATCGCCTTGGATCAAGGAGGGGAAATTCTCATAAATACACACCTAAAACAGCATCAAAAATAAATAAATATTGTTAAATCTAAAAATAGAACTAAACAAAAAAATCATATTTGATTACTCCAATTACCTGAAGTAAAGCCAAATTCCCGTTTATTTGAGAAGTTCTCTCCCGGGATGCCTTTGCTAGCTGAGCGTTCAAATGTTCTACTATGGCAGTCCCCCACGAATACTTACTCACCTCATCCAAGGGATCCAAAAGTTAAAGAAGGTTGACGCTTACCATGTTTCCTTTGCTATCCGGAAATATAACCGAACCAAGGACATACAACAAGTAGGCGGTTGTTGTCGCACGAACTTCAAGATCAGAGAGTAGTTCATTGTCTCCGTCCTTCGCAAGTGACCTCACATACATCTCTCTAATTTCAATTAGTTTAAAATCTTTCTTTGCTTACTTCTTTCCCATCACAAAAAGGCGGGACGTCTTCTCTTCATCCCATCCAAACAACTTATTCGTCAATGGATAAATTTTTCCCCACTCAAGGTTTTTCTTGAACTTCTCTTCTGTGGATTGTCCCTCCACCTGCAATCCGAGAATCTGTTCGGCGTCTTCCGGAAGCAATGCCATCTCTCCAAATGGGAATTGGAAAGTATCGACTTCGCCGTAAAACCTCTCAGTAAAACATGATACTGCGGCCTTGTCATATGCAATCACGGAGTTCTCAACGGCAGCATACAAACCTGACTTTTCAACGATAGCTCTCATTCTTGGAAATTCACCTTCTAGGGGCCATTTTTTCATTTTTTCATAAGAAGATTGGTGTCTAAAAAGACGTGTCGCATTCTTATGATCCTACGAAAGACAAACAAATAGGATTAAAACATAACAACGATATCAACAAATCATATGAAAAGTAAAGTTGAGATTGTTACAATTGTCTTGTTGATTGTACGGGCCCACGAGCTATCATATCCGAATAGAACTTTTCCGCCATCTTTAGGCTGACCTCTCGCTTTCCCACCGGCTAGTCGAGTAAGCTGCAAACGCGTGGTTGGAATGTGTCGCGCGCTTGGTTTCTTCGGGCCTTTCTTCTTCGGCTTCGGCTGTGGCTGCGCATCCTCCTCCTCCTCCTCATCCTCTTCATCACTGCCAACAAAAACTTCCTTACCATTTCCATCATCCTCTTCATCACTGCCACAACCACCATTTCCATCCTCATCCTCATTATCATCCTCATCCTCATTACCTTTATCCACCTCTTCCTCAATCTCTGCCACCTCAATACCACCACTACCTCCATCACAACCATTACCTTGATCACTATCCTCCTCGTCATCGTAAGCAGCATATTCTTCATGTTCAATCTCTTCTTGTTCCGCGACTTCATTTTCTTCATTGCTTGGGGTGGTAGATATAACATCAGATGTTGAAAACGACGACATAGAGGCATCACCACATGGTTCTCTGGGTTGGTTGATAAGTAAGGCCACCTTGTTTGGTGTTTTTCCTCGTAAGCGACCAGCATTTAGGTTTTTTTGGTTGCGTGGAGGTCTGGATGGAGGAGTTAGCAACACATTCCTATCCTTTTTATTCTTGTTACTAAAATGGCAACAAAATTTTGGATTAAAAGTCGTCCAACTAAATTATTAAAACAACCGACCCTAATAATACAAACAAACGACTCTTCCATATGGTTAACGATTTTAAGCTCTAACTTAACGATTCAAAAAAATTTGTTGCACGACTCTACTTATTTTTGAAACAGTACAACAAATAGTGAAGAGAGTGGAGTCGTCCACTAATATAATAGTCGTCTACAAAAGTCGTTAATCTGTGGCTATTATCTGGACGACTATTCCAATAATTCGAACATAGTGGTGGTTCAAAAAAAAAAAGCACAGGGGTCGTTCAATTATTAACAATTGGTTGACGATTGAAACATGCATGTAAAGAATCGTTAAGAAAACATGAGTTGCCTACCGATTCAAACTGAAAAAAAATATACACCAGGAATCGTTTTATACACCACATTCATGGCTAACGATTCCTTAAAAATACATCATGCATATGAAAAATTGTTAAACAACTATGAAAATTCGTTCGGGAAACATGAAAAATCGTTAGATTTTTCAACTTCGTGATTAATGATTTTTTTTCTGAGAAACCAATTCCTCCGATTAAAACCCTAATTTGGACCATTACATCCAATTCAACTCAAACCCAAGTTACAGTAGGGTTTTTTAAAGGACATACCTTCGAATTGGAGCCATTTGGTTGTCCGGAGGTTTTGATTTCTTACTTGAACTCGAACACTGCTTCGCTGCGTTGACGGTATCAACGAGATTGAGAATTTCAATTTCTTTTCTCGCAGTCTGCTTAGTACGTGCCATGTTTGTAGAATAAGTTAATCGTCGATTAAAGTTTTCGCATCGACGATTTCGACGAGGAATCGGATGAATTTTTTTTTCTCACAGTCGTTAATGGGGGATTGAGAGGGAGGGGGAGAGGAGAAGAAGAAGAAGGGTCGGTTGAAATGGGAGGGGTTTAATGTTAATAGTATTTTAGGGTAATTTTTAGGGGAAGGGTATAATGTATTTTCCATTTTTTTTTGGAAGCCCCCTAAAAATGTTGGTGTGGGTATAAAATTTTTGAGGCCCCCAATTATTATTTCGGGCCCCCAATTTTTCCTTGACTAATATAGTTTTCTTGATTTTCTTGCTCATACTTGTTCTTTCATCAATTCTTCAATACTGTGAGAATACTTCAATTCTCATGGTATCAGATTAGGGTACAATTCTTGATCATTCTTTCAACAAAGCTTAATAATTTATCTTAATAATTTTCAGCTTTTGGGTAATACAGTTCAACAATTTTTCCCAAACAGTTTTTAGGGTTCATCTTCTAAAATTTTATGGTAACAACGAGACAAGGTTCTTATCAAAGAATTCGAAATCGAATCAGCAACAACAATCATAATCACACCAGAAATTGTAATAATATCAACACAGTGCATCAAATTGAATCCCAAGCAATTACAACAATGTCGAATTCCGCTGGATCTGGTACTTCTTGTTTTCTTCCCTTTACAAACATCTCAAATTTTATTTCTATGAAATTAGATGGATCAAATTACTTGTTGTGGCATGATTAATATTTGAGGGTGTTTTGATTTCCACTGATATTTTTGGATATGTCAATGGAGAGTTAGTAGAACCACCACAAAAGATAATTGTTGATGGAACTGAAAGTTTAAATCCAGAATGGGTTTCTTGGCGAAAATTGGATCGTTTTGTTTCAACATGTCTTAAGGCTACATTTACTGAAACTGTTAGTGGTGATGTTCTTGGTCTGACTTCTTCAAAAGCAATTTGGGAATATCTTGAGTCTAGTTTTAGAACTCAATACATGGCTAGGAAAAATATGTTGAGAACTCATTTACATGGAGTTAGAAAAGGTAATCAGTCTACAATGGTGTATCTTCAGAAGATCAAGACTATTTATGATTCTTTAGCTGCTATTGGAGAAAAAGTGAGTGATGCAGATTTAATGATGTTTATCTTGAATGGGTTAAGTAGTGAATATGATATTTTTGTGATTTCATCACAAAACAGGGAAAAACCATATACTTTTGGAGAGTTAAAAGCCAAATTATTATCTCATGAATAGTTTTTAGCTGAAAGACAACATCAACATCATAATGTGTTTGATGAACATAATTCAACTGCCCTGTATGCAAGGAATAACTCTAATGGGTATAACAATAATAAAAGGGGTGGTGACAGAAATTCAAATGGTGGAAATTATAAAAATAGTCAATATCAGCATGGGTCAAGTTCAAATGGTTCCAATTCAAATTCAAATTCAAGTGGAAGACCTTATGTGGATTACTCCAAAATGTTTTGTCAAATTTGTAAGAAAAAGGGGCATTTGGATACAAGGTGATTCTTCAGATATCATCCACCACCAACTGGTTCTACAAGTACCAATACTCAAGCACAATATGAAATGTCTGGTGCTGGACAAGATTCTACAACTAATTCATCTGCTGCTCAACAAAGATTTACAGGACTTAGTGCCCACAATGCTTCTAGTAATGATGATCCTTCTTCCTCTGGTGCTGTATGGATTACTGATAGTGGTGCTTCCCAACATATGACTGGTGATAGCAGTTTACTTCACAATACTTCTACTTACAAAGGAAAAGAGGTTGTCATCATTGGTAATGGTAAGCAACTATCCATTTCTTTAACTGGTAATGCTATGCTTAATATTCCAAAGACAAGCTTTAGGTTAGAAGAATTTCTTCATGTGCCTGAAATGAGACATAATCTATTATCAGTAGCAAAGTTTACTAAAGGCAATCAGTGCTATATCACTTTTGATCCATATGGTTATGAGATAAGAAGCCTACTAGATAATGTTAGTTTAGCTCAGGGTAAGATGATTAATAACATATATCCCATTACTTCTACTATGATGCGATTTGCTTTTTCATATCTTGCTGCTTCTACTGATTAGGTCATCCATCATCCAAAATTGTTCAACAACTTTCTCACAATAAAAGTATTATTCTTAAAAATTCATCTTCTACTGCTTTATGTCATCCTTGTTAGCTTGTTAAGAGGAAGAGACTTCCTTTTCATTTATCTCCATCTCATGCTTTTTCTCCACTTGCATTAGTGCATTGTGATGAGCGGGGTCCTTCTCATGTTACCTCATTGGCATGACATAGATACTACATTCTTTTTGTTGATGATTTTAGCAGATTTCATTGGATTTATCCAATGGAGATCAAAAGTGAAGCTTTAGATTGTTTTCAACACTTCAAATCTTTGACTTAAAATCTTTTTAAAACAAAAATACTAGCTTTTCAAACTAATGGAGCTAGTGAATTGATTAAAGGTTCTTTTAAACATTTTTTAGACTCCTCTGGAATTCAGATTAGAATTTCTTGTCCTAAAACCCCAGAGCAGAATGGTCTTGCTGAGATAAAGCATAGACACATTACTGAAATGGGGAATACTTTGCTTTTTAATGCTTTTCTTCCAAAGGAATATTGGTATGATGTCTTTCTAGCAGCTACATACTTTATAAACAGAACTCCAACTCCTATTTTACAAAATAAATCTCCTTTTCAGATATTATATAATGAAGTTCCAGATTATTCTCTTCTAAGATCTTTTGGATGCATATGTTATCCTCTTTTAGGACATTCCACAGAAGATAAACTTTCTCCAAAGTCTGTTAAATGCATTTTTCTTGGATATAACACTTTACATAAAGGATATAAGTGTTATAATCCAATTTCTAAGAGACTTTATGTTTCTAGACATGTCATATTTTTAGAAAATGAGTTTTATTTTCATTCTACTGCTTCATCAAATAATGTTTCTTCTACTCCTACTTCAATCAGTGAGCTTCCTTCTTCTTTATCCGATTCTGTTTCATATTATACTATTGTTACAAGGTCTAAAAGTGGTATTTCAAAACAAAAATATTTTCCTGATCATGTCTTGAGTTATTTAGTAAAACATCATCTTCCTGCTGCTTTTACTTCTTTACTAAATTTTCCTTATGAGCCAAAGAATTTTAAAGAAGTAATGAATGATCCAAACTGGTTAGTTTCCATGGAAAATGAAAACAATGCATTGGAGAGTAATGGTACATGGGATTTAGTTGACCCAGAGCCTCATATGAATATTCTAGGTTGTAAGTAGGTAGAAAAAGTAAAATTACATTCAGATGACACTATTGATAAGCTAAAATCAAGACTTGTAGCTCAAGGTTACAATCAACAATATGGAATTGATTACAATGAGACTTTTAGTCTTGTAGTAAAGTCTACTACAGTTAGAGTAGTATTGTGTATTGCTATGAATAGAGTATGGCCTATATGAAAACTGGATGTGTCAAATGCTTTTTTTGCATGGTGATTTGTCTGAAAATGTCTATATGAAGAAACCACCAGGTTTTGTGAGTGAAGAATTTCAAAATAAAGTTTTTCATCTGAAGAAAAGTTTGTATGGTCTTAAACAGGCTCCAAGATCTTGGTTTCAAAAGTTTAGTACTTCTTTGATTTCTTATGGTTTTGTTAGAAAAGTGTCAGATTTCTCGATGTTTGTTTACACTGCTGGTTCAAAAATGATGGTTCTTTTGTTATATGTGGATGATATTATTCTAACTGGTACTTCAGATGGTTTGTTTGATCATTTAGTTCAATACTTGAGTTATTCTTTTGCAATGAAGCAGCTGGGTGATTTACATTATTTTTTTTAGGAATAGAAGTTGTGAGATCAACAAACGATATTAAGTTAACTCAAAAGAAGTATACTATTGAGTTGCTGACAAGAGCTAAAATGTTAGAATGTAATGCATGTAGCACTCCTGTTTCTAAAGGGCCAAGAATCTCCATTAATGAGGTACTTTGCTGTCTGATGTTTATGAGTACAGGACTATAGTTGGTATGCTTTAATATTTTTGTTTAACAAGACCAGGCATCTGTTTTGGAGTTAACTATGTTAGTCAGTTTATGCATGCTCCCACTAATGTGCATATGTTGTTAGTTAAAAGGATACTTAGATATCTTAAAGGTACAATTGGTTATGGTGTAACTTTCAGAAAATGTGATATTGATAAGTTAGTAGCTTACAGTGATTCTGATTGGGGAAACTGTCCCGAGACTGCAAGATCAACATGGGGATATGCTGTGTTTTTAGGGTCTTCACTAATTTCTTGGTCTAGAAAAAAGCAACCAACTGTTTCAAGATCAAAAACTGAAGCAGAGTATAAGAGTTTATCAGTTGCTTCAACAGAACTGGAGTGGTTATCTTCTTTTTTTAGTGAATCACATATTTCCTTAAAGCTGCCAATTACTTTGTATTGTGACAATACCAATGCAATCTACTTGTCAGCTAATCCTTTTTGTCATTACAGGACAAAACATATAAAGATACATTATCATGATGTGAGAGAGTTAATTGCAAGTGGATTTCTTAATGTTCAACATATAGCTTCAGAAAATCAGCTAGCAGATTTGTTTACAAAAGGACTTTATGCACCTGTGTTTCATTCTTTACGTCAGCAATTACTTGGTATTTCTATGTCAGAAGCAAGTGGTGATGCTGATTCTTTTGCAGTGTGTAATGAATAGCCTTCTGCACTTTGTCATCCTTCTATGTCAGCTATCTGCACTTTAGCAAATGTTATTTGATGTTTCTTTCTTTACTTTGTCTTACTGGCTCTGTAAGCAATAACTGTTAAAAATTTGTCAGATGTTTTTCTAAGTTACTTCAAACTGATTATGTCTGTGATTATCAGTTTGATGGGGGCTATTAGGAATAATGTGTAAGTCAAAGTCAATTAGTCAATTGACTTTGACCTTAGAAGTCAATAGTCCTTGTTGTGTTTTTCAGACACATTAAATATGTCTAAACAATAATATACTTTTGTATTGTTTTATTACACAATAATATAGTTTTCTTGATTTTCTTGCTCATCCTTGTTCTTTCATCAATTCTTCAATGCTGTGAGAATACTTCAATTCTCATTACCAGTGACTCGAAAAGGGTACAAGTAAGGTGATACAGCTGCACCCATTTTGACGGTTAACACTTCACAGGAAGAGAGGTAAGATAAACTTGCATTATGTTTTAGATACAATTTTTTTGAAGTGAGCAAGTGAAGTTATTACCACCGTTTGATGTATTGGAACAGCCTAGCTGTAAAATGACGTACGTGCTTGAATACCACCATTTGATAGCATCTGTTTCAATATATTGGTTTTTACTGCCTTAAATGCCAAAACAAAGGAATGATATATATATATATATTTTTGTGTGTGTGCACTACTGAAGGCACCCAAAAATTATGTGTCACTAGGCATTGTCACCAGTCATATTCACAGATATATTTAGGGTTTCGAGTGCGCGGTGAACAAATTTCTCATCCATATATATGCTGATACTTGGTAACCGCAAAGGATTACCGTTATTCACAACACACCATGGATAATCATGATCAATCCAAAAGAAGAGTAATTTCCGAGAGTTTTACTGAAATCAATGGAGTAATCATAAATCCAGATATTACAAAAAAACATACTTTCTCGTATATCTATCGAGTTCGTCTCACGAAGCAGAGCAGTATGCAGAATATGGAGAAATCACTTGAAAAAACCAAAGACGGGTTTTCTTTTTGCAGTTTTGGAAAGACACACTGAAGATTTCCAGATCTTCCACGGATATAATGAGGAGGTAAGTATTCACGAGGAACAAATTTCTCACCAGACACTTACAAAGATCGACCTTGGTTCAAATCAATCTCGAGATATCCCTTTTAATCTGATACAAAACGAATAGTTTGATCCTATTATATTTGGTTCTTGAAATGGTTTGGTGTGCTTTCTTGTTCAAAAAGATGAAACAAAGTGTCTTGTGCACATATGCAATCCAATGAGTGGAGAATATGTTTATCTTCCAGAGATGAATTTTGGTAAAATATCGAGACCTAAGGTGCTAGGTGGATTTGGTTACTGTCAGTCTACTAATGAGTACAAGGTTGTTCAAGTTACCTACGAGGACAAGCAGTTGGGAACAATGGGAATGGTTCAGGTATACACCCTTGGTGGCAGTGGATGGAGAAAAAAAGGAGAAATCCTTTTCACTCATCGAGAAAGATTGGTTTTCGCAAACGAGGCTCTCTATTGGATAGATTGTATTGAATATGACTAGAATCTCAGATTTTGGTACCCTCCCAATGCCACCGTTTCATGACCACGAGCGTCTTAGTCTTGCTGTGTCTGTGAACGGTAGTTTGTATGTTTGTCATGACTCAGTTGAGAGGTCTTATGAAGACCCGAAAGATAAATATAATCTCAAGGAAGATAAACGTATGGATATTTAGATACTAAAGAAAGAGCATAGAAAGAAGAATAATGATAAGAATGATGACTCCAACTCTTGGGTTTGGATCAGGGAGATCAGTATGAAATACAAAACTGAGTTGTCTGATTACATGCATTATGATCCATTTTCCATAACAAGTAACAGTCAAGTTTTGATATGGGATGATTGTGTTGTGCATGACTATAAAGTACCGATTTGTTATGACCCTAACACTGCAAGTATGAAAAGTCTATGTAATACTAGTGTTTCGTATGCTTATGTAATTCCCCATATGAATAGCTTTGTTTCATTGAAAGATCTTGGAGAAAAGTCTGCGAGGTACATTCCAGAATCCAGATGATTTGCCAGCATAACCTGTTGGGTGCAATAATCAAAACAAAGAAAAATCAAATAAGCAAAAGTCCACAACAGCAACAAGGAAAAAATTTGAAAAACAGAGTGAGTCACGTGTTCAACACGCTGCCCTTAAGACATTAGCGCCCGGCTCTTGAGACGGATATCTCCAGGATAAAACACCCTACTACACCTACTACTAGCATATGTAGTAGATGCTCAACTTGAGGTTGGCAACTCCGAAAAAACCCTTAAGGAAAAACGTGCATGAACGCTTAAGAAAAAACAATATAAAAATATTTTCCCTTGGGGGTCCCTCTAAAATATAGAGAAACCCCTTTCCCATAGATTTTACAAAAGTAGTGAATTTGTTTATAAAATTGACAAATACAATTTAAGAAGAGCAACTCCCCGACATGTGACTAAAAATCTTATATAGTCTCTTAAAACAATTAAAGAGTAGGAACCCTAGTTAGCAATACGGGGTACGGAGAGGAGTATATTTCAGTAGATCTATATCTTCGAAAATATTTTCAAGCTTTTGTCTTTGGAAAATCAAGCATGTGGACAGATCCACGTATATTTCAGTAGATATATATCTTCGAAAACATTTTCAAGCTTTTGTCTTTGGAAAATCAAGCATGTGGACAGATACACGTATATTTCAGTAGATCTATATCTTCGAAAACATTTTCAAGCTTTTATCTTTGGAAAATCAAGCATGTGGACAGATCCACGTATATTTCAGTATATCTACATTTTCGAAAGCATTTTAACAAATAAGTCCCTACGTGGATATACCTTCCGTCATATCTACGTTTCTTTTGTAAACTACACCTGCTCGTGGTCATACTTTGTAAAATAAGCCGAAGGAATCAAGAGATCCGATACCCCTGAAAAGGGGAATAATAGCCGAATAATCTCTTCAAACCTCCGGTATTTTATTTCCAGGACTCTACTAACGGGTTCCCCTTGAACCACTCCTTTCTTTTGTCTGTGGTAACCTTTTACGAAAATATCAGAAATGGAGAAGAACAAAGATACAAGAAAAAAAAAGAGCCTCATTAAAAGAAACACCGAGGAAAACACCGGTAATGACTAGGAGCAAGCAGAAGGGAGAAAATCTCAAAGCTGCAGACAAAACCCAGAATGGAGCAGAAAGCTCGAGGCCTTTGGATTCCAGCGCTATTGCAGCAGAAGCTCTAAAGGCCGCGGCTGCCAAAGCCGTAGCATCAAACACCGGGGCATCCAAAGGAGGGGCCTCTAAATTGACCGCTGCCACCCGACCGCACGAACCACATGAAGGGATGGAAAAGTCAGGAACGCGACAACCTTTCTACGGGATGCCTCTCACCAATGAACAAAATGTGCCGCTCCAAGTCAACCAATCGCTCCTAATAACAAACCAACACATTCAGCAGCCAGCAGAGCAGCAAAACCCGCAGACAGATCCACCTGAACCCTTGATTCAAATTATAGACGAAGATCAAACGATAACAGTGGGAGGGCAATTGCAGGAAGGGACTCCTAATCAGGAGTCGAATCAATCTTCCCAGATGAGGGTAGAGCTAGAAGAATTGAGAATAACTCAAAATACATACGCGGATGCGGTAGATATGTTTGCACAGGAAAATCAGCAACTCAGAGATAGAGCTACACATAGCAGGGATATGGGAGTCCAGCGCGACGAGGCCATCTCAATAGCATCGAGACTGAATCAGGATCGCAGGATGGTACTGGACAACAACCCAGACCCATTGAACCAAAGAGATACGACAAGAAGGCGAAGATCTGACCCGGATTACAACCCCCATAACTAGTATTACTTCGACAGCGATGCCCCGCGGATGGAGCGATCCTCTAATTAGGAAGAATATCAGCGCGCAATGGAAGATCTCCGTGCAGAGATGATGACGGAGATCAAACAACTGAAAGCTAGGAAAGGGGGGGGGGGATTTGAGAAAGTGATGAAGGAAGCAATCACTACCCCCTAACACAACACATAGCCAAGGATCTCATTCCCCAGAAATGCCCAGTTCCGGCCTTCGAATGCTACGATGGATCTAGCGACCCCGCCGCCCATCTTCGATATTATAATCGAATGATGGCACAATGGAATTTTGACGAGGCCATATTGTAAAGATACTTCCCTTTAAGTTTGAAAGGATCTGCACTCTCCTGGTTCGACAACTTGCCACCAAATTCCATTAAATCGTACGATCAACTTACCGAGAAGTTCTTAACAACTTACATGTACAACAAAGTGGTGAACACCGGAATGGATAAGCTTTTCTCACTAGCAGTCAAGTACAAGGAAACAATCAGGGAATACACAGACAGGTGGCACAAGATATTCCAAGCCATCGGAAACGTAGATCTTGTGGTCAGCGTCAACTGCTACAAGTGGGGGCTCGACAGGATGAGCCCCCTATTTGTCGAGATCCATGGAATCGTCCCTGTTACTGAAGGAGACCTTCGAGTGATCATAGAAAAGCATGCCAGACTAGAAGAAATCCAACGGGAAAATCCCAGAACTCAGACCTAGCGTCCACCACATACAAACTCCGCGAACCAAAAAGGGGAGACTTGGGTGAATGACCTAACGAAGATAAAAGAGAGCGCAGGGATGATCGAAGAGGATATATTCGAAAATTCGAAGATCAAGTCTACACAAAGATGAATGCCAGTTACTCACGCATCTTGAAAGAAATCAAGGGCCGCGAGAACCTTGATTGGCCATGGTATATGGGGAAGCAACCCCCTAGATCAGAACATTCCAAAGAATATTGTGAATATCATTGTTTCAACGGTCACTTGACAGAGAAATGCAAGAACCTAAGGATGATGATTCAAAAGTTGGTAGATGCGGGAGACCTCAAACAATATGTGCAAAATACGGGCGATGAAGATAAGGCCAAACGAAGCAAGCAGGTCCAACTTCCTGAAGGCAAACGCACCCTTAACACCATCTCATGTTCTGAGTCCGCGGGACCATCCCTAATGGCTCAGATAGGAAAGAGACTGAGGAAATAATTTGAAGACTATTGTGAGCTATACAAAATCGATGGGGAAGAAGTGGATGATCACGAACAATGGATGGACGCACCCATAATCTTCGACACGGATGATGTAGAAGAAGATATGGAGGATCATAACGATCCCCTAGTTCTCACACTACCAATTGCAGGATGCAATATCAAGAAAATCCTCATCGATGGGGGAAGATCCGTTAATGTTTTATTCTATGATACATTCAAACGAATGGAACTTAATGATGAACATCTATTATTCTCATGCTACACCATCTACGGATTCAATGGGGTAGCCACGAATCCCTTAGGGGGATATTGTCTTACAAGTTGATGCAGCGCCAATAAAGGTCGACACCCGGTTCAGCGTGGTGGACGCACCCTCACCATACAATGCCATAATCGGCCGAAGATGGGTGCATAAACTCAAGGGTGTGGACGCTACATACCACCAATACCTCAGGTTTCCAACCCCCCAGGGGGTAATGGAGATAAAAGGAGATTAAGTCATGGTACGAGAGTGTCAAACTTTGCAAAACAAGCTCAACAACGAACAAGATGACCAGTGAAAGAACCGGAGATCCCGAAATAATGAAGCCGTGAAAGAAAAATCCATCGACGCCTACTTAGAAGAAATCTCCGGAAAAAGCCTTTCAAAGGGACACACTATTGAGAACACGGAGGCAAGTACCTCAGCCATGAAGGAAGGCGAGAAGCCTACCAAATAGAAATCAAAGAAGATTCCTCTCCTAGGGGAATCAAAGCCCACATTTACACCTGTAGAAGTAGTGAAAGAAATAAACATAGGAACTGAAAAAGAACCAAGGATGGTCAAGATCAGAACGCTGATGGATGAGGAGCTCGAGGCATCCTTAATAAGATTGCTCACGGAATATGCAGATGTCTTCGCATGGAAACTAGGAGACATGCCAGGAATCGACCCTAAGACTATCCAGCATGAGCTTCGCATAAAGCAGGGTACACCACCTTTCAGGCAAAAGGTACGAAAAGTCGCCCCAGAATATCACAAAGCTGTCGAAATAGAGCTTTGTAAGCTACTAGAAGCTGGATTTATCAAAGATGTAAAATATCCAACATGGATTTCAAACATGGTCATCGTACCTAAAATGAACGGCGGGGTGAGAATATGCATCGATTTCACCAACCTCAACAAAGCGTGCCCCAAGGACAGTTACCCTTTACCAAGTATTGACCAACTGGTCGAAGCGGTCGAAAGGTACGAAGATATTTCATTCATGGATGGATACTCCGGGTACAACCAAGTATTCTTCTCAGAAGAAGATCAACAACATACATCATTCTACACCCCGCATGGCTTCTACTGCTACGTAAGAATGCCCTTCGGGCTTCGATACGCAGGGGCAACGTACCAAAGGATGGTTGACGCTATTTTTAAGCCATGGATTGGAAACACTTTGGAAGTCTATGTGGACGATATGCTAGTCAAAAGCAATCTACTGAAAGATCACCATCAAGATCTGAAAGATATCTTTCAAGCAATGAGAGAACATAACATGAAAGTAAACCCAGAGAAGTGCACCTTTGGTGTCACTTCGGGAAAATTCCGCGGATATTTGGTAACGAAAAGGGTCATTAAAGTGGACCCTGTAAAAATTCAAGACATTGCAGAAATTCCATCTCCAAGGAACCTGAAAGAAGTCCAAAGACTCAATGGCTCCCTAGCAACGCTAGGGAGGTTTATATCTAGATCCTCAGACAGATGCAAGTTTTTTTTAACATCCTTAAAAAAGGGAGCAGGTTTGAATGGACACCAGAGTGCGAGGAAGCCTTCAAAGAAATCAAGGACTACCTTGCTGGAATCCACATTTTGTAAAAACCCGATCCCGACGAGGTTTTGGCCCTATACATAGCAGCAACGGAGAATGCAGTCAGCGCGGTATTGGTTAAAACCAACACGAGGATAGAACAACCCATCTACTACGTCAGTAAAACTGTTAATACAGCAGAAAGTAATTACACAAAGATCGAGCAACTCATCTTGGCGTTAGTATGGTCCTCTCAGAGGCTAAGGACCTACTTCCTAATCCACTACATCTGCGTCCCCTGCAAAGCCCCGCTAGAGGTTGTCCTCAAAAGCGCGGGAAAGACTGGGAGAATAGCAAAATGGAACACTCATCTCGACCAATACAACATCATACATGAGCTCCAGCATTCCCAGAAGTATCAAGTCTTAGCAGATTTCCTGGATGACCTACCACTAGACAACGATGAAGAAATCCTTATCGATGGGCCCAACACAGCAGGGTTACCAGAGGGCAATGGAAGCAAAGATCCCGTCGATGTACTCGAGCCAGCAAACCCAAGATAATGGGAAGTCTTTTTCGATGGCTCGAGGGACAAACATGGAGCATGCATTGGCATCGTAATCACTACCCCACAGGAGACTGAATCATACATGCTTTCAGACTAGAGTTCAAAGAACACACCAACAACATCATCGAGTACGAAGCCATTGTACATGCTCTACGTCTAATAATAGAAATGGGTATAACAAATATACGCTTGACCAGTGACTCACAACTGGTCATCCGGCAAATAGAGCTGGAATATAATGTGTATGACGAAACATTGTCGGCATACATGGATTTAGTCCAGACACTGGCACATCAAATACCAAACATTATATTCCGGCACTTAAGTAGAAAGGAGCTTAGGCATGCAGATGCTTTGGAATACATCTCATCTATGTTAAAAAACAAAGATGTAGAAGCAATTAAAATCACCAGGGTTTACGAACCCTCAATCCCCTCCCGAGAGCTCTGCACTGCAAACAAGAAGGATAACACGTGAGGGGACATAGCTGACGATGATGTGGGAGAATACATCGCGGACGACTTTCAAGAGGATGATATCATGACAAGAGCAGATGAAGATGAATACTTCAGCAAAGAAGAGATTGGAGGTTGGATATCCACCACTTTATCAAGGAAGGAACACTGCCCAAGGACCTAAAGTAGGCCAGGAAGATAGAATTAAAAGCAGGGAGGTACGACTTAAGGGGAGAGATTTTGTACAAAAAATCTTTCCTCGGACCTTTGCTACGCTGCCTATCCAGATCCGAAGGTCACCTAGTGCTAAAAGATATCCATCGAGGAGACGCGGGAAATCACAGCGGGATGAGATCCCTGGCCGACAAGGAAAAAACCCAAGGGTATTATTGGCCGATAATGATACGAGACGCTGCAAGGATGTCAAGAAGATGCGAAGAATGCCAGTGGTTCGCCAGAAGAATCCACACACCAGCAACGATGCTAAACTCAGTAGATAGTCCTTGGCCATTTTCAAAATGGGGCATAGATATCGTGGGACCTCTGATCGAAGGATCAGGGAAATGAAGATTTTTGATAGTGGCCACGGACTATTTCAGTAAATGGGTAGAAGCTAAAGCTTTGGATAGAATCCGCGACTCGGATGTCCACATTTATTTTTCAGAACATAATCTGCCGATTTGGAATCCCGTCAGAAATTGTCTCTGACAATGGTAAGAAATTACAGGGTAAAAACATCAATTTACTATTTGATACTTTCAAAATCCGAAAGAACAAGTCAACACCAATATACCATCAAAGCAATGGCCAAGCAGAGGCCACAAACAAGACCCTCGCTCTCATTCTCAAAAAACAATTAGACGAGCACACATGACGATGGTGTGAACAACTACATAACGTCTTATGGGCATATCGAACAACCCGAAGGTCAGCCACGGGGGAATCCCCTTTTCTTCTCACCTACGGAGCCGAATCTGTCATCCCCACGGATATCATCATGCCAACCACAAAGACGGAATCATGGGAAAAGAACCTCACAACGGACATGATGCTAGAAAGACTCGACGATCTCGAGGAAAGAAGATAAGCAGCGTTACAAAAGATATAGAATTATCAAGGAAATTAGCAAGGGAGTACAAAGGTTAAACTTAGAAATTTCGTAGAAGGACAATATGTGCTGAGAACCATACCCCAATACCAAAGAGAAAAGAAGTGGGGAAAGTTGGCACCAACATGGGGAGGACCTGTTGTCATACAAGAATAGAGGGAAACGGATCCTATTACCTGAGCAACCTAAAAGGGAAAGTCCTCCGACATCCATGGAACGCCAAATATCTCAAGCCATATTATCCATAGATAGCAGCGCAATTTTGAAATTGCGCGAAGAGTACCAGAAGAAGAAAACGATGTATCTCATCAACATGTTTCTATCTCCGGACGAGGAATAACAGACCTAAACAAATCAATCAAACAAGCTTTCTTGCATATATCTTTGGATAGCAATTAGCCTAAG
Organism: Papaver bracteatum; assembly: GCA_023529315.1. Taxonomy (NCBI): domain Eukaryota; kingdom Viridiplantae; phylum Streptophyta; class Magnoliopsida; order Ranunculales; family Papaveraceae; genus Papaver; species Papaver bracteatum. The sequence continues at coordinate 1,729,516 of JAJJWX010000447.1, read as the reverse complement.
GCAATACAAGGGGCGGTGTACTAGCAGAACTGATACTTTTAAATACACTTACAAACATGATACCAAAATGACACACCTATACTGGAAAGATCTCTCAGGACTCCCCTATCAGCATCTATAAGTGTAAGACCATGGGGAAGGCATCCAGCAGAAAGAGATCTCCAACTATTCTAAGTCAGCGGGTCGACGAAATAGGGACATGTAAATAGTAACATCCCATATCCTAGAACGATGCATCGACCCCCACCGTCTGGGAATCCTCTGGCCAAGGATTAGCCAGCGGGGTGACAGGTCTCAAGATGTTCACGAAGGTACATACCTTCGGCATCGCATTCAAACATTTCATTCTTTATTTTCATTACAAGATTGGTTAACTAAATAATATAGCCAAAATAAAGATGCGGACAAATATAACCAATAAACGATGATCTATTCCATGAAAGTTGATTACAGGATCGACAAAATAAGAAAAAGAAGAAGAAAATCAAGAAATATCACTAGAACCCTGTAATCAGCAGAGATCAACTTTATATAACTAGCAGAAGAATCTACTTGGATGATTCAACTCCACCAGAGGGGTCCTCCCTCTGAGACGAAGGTACGCTCCCACCTGAAGAAGGCTCCGAAGAGACAGACAGAGCCAGAGGCTTAGGGCGATAAGGATAGTGCTTTTCAATACCATGCTCGGTCAAGAGGTAATGCTATATCTTGGCCAGCACCTTGTTCTTCTCCTCGGTCAGCCGACAACGAGCCTTGTACGTAATAGTGGTGTTGCGCATCTCGGCCTGGGACAACAGAGTTGAAAGACATCTCACTTCTGACGAGGCCAAGTGAGATGCCTGTTCATGAGACGTAGCCAAGCCTCGGAAATACAAGGTCTGACCCTCCTGTTGCACCAAGGAAGTTTGGGCCTTCTCTAGCTCAGATTGAGCCTTGTCAAGTTTTTCATTTGCAGCGAGAAGCTGTCCCTGGAGCTCTGAAAAAAGAAAACGAAAAGTTAGGATCACGAAGCACAAAATCACACCCGTCAAAGCAAATATATACCTTCGACTCTAGCCGAAACTATTTCATACTCGTTAACAACCGCATCTCGAGCCTCGTCAAGGAAGTCATACTCGTCGGATATTTTATTATAATCCATTTCAAGAGTGGAAAGAGCAAATTGACTAGCGTATAACTCTACCTGCTTCATTGAATCCAAATGACGAAGATGGTTAACTTCATTATTTAGCTCCTCCATTCCTTTATTAAGTATGTACATATTGACTTCAAGATTTCTCTCATACTAAACCTGGAGAGCTATGTCATCCCGAGACGCGTCTAAATCCTTGCCAAGGGCACATGCCTCAGCCCTAGCATCGTCTCTTTCCTTGGAAATACGCTGCATATATTCTCTTATTTCGGAATCATGAGAGGAACGACCTGCTGCAGCTCTTCCTCTAGAAGATTCATCTTGGCCGTTAAAGATGAAGCAAGTTCTCTTTCTTCACGAAGATTCTCACGCGTCCACAGCAGAGTGCCGTTAAAAAGGCGATGGTCCACATTATACTTATTTTGCATATCAACAATCTGAGTATGCCTTAAACGCCATACTTCGGCCTTGGCATCCCATCCTTCGGCCTCACTCTTAATTTTCTCTACTAGTTCGACAATATGGGTCTTCTGCCATTCTCTCTCTTTTCGAAGCCATATCAACTCAGGGAATCCACCCACTGAAGATAGGGTGGGGATACTCAGATATAACACTAATTGCTAGAAGATAACAACGATAAGTAGGAATAAAGGAAGCAAACCTGTGAAAGATGAAGCATCTTTTTGAACGCCTTACAACTCGTTGCGCACCATAGAAATCTCCAGACGAAGCCTCTCTTCCTCGTTTCCCAGCTTTTCTTTCCCTTTAAGGCGATTCTTCAACTCACTTATCTCCTTATCTCTAGCGGAGATAACCGCCTTAGCCGCAGCTAGCTCCTCCTCTCTGTGACGAAGCTTACCTTCTAACTTAAGAGACTTGGCCTTGAAAATTTGGTACAAGTTATGATTACAGTATTAGCTCCTCATTATCTATGTTCCAGGAAAGGGCACCATGTCAGAGCACCGTGGAATACCCACAGAAAAGAAATATGAAAACACGACGTATCTCTAGCATTCGCTAGTGAGGATAAACATACTGATATCCATCAGCTATGGACATCATGTCAACGACGGTGGCTGGGGGGTCAACCACTAAGAAAGCCTCCAGCGACCTCAGATTCTTGTCCCACACCTCCGCAACCTGATCTTCGGCGGATAACTGCATCATCCTACGAGTATAGGCGTCAGAATCCTTCTTCCCAGCAACTACGGGAGCAGGGTTCGGAACGAACATCAAAATTTTCTTCTTCAACCAAGCAAGAACAGCATCGTAACCCTCCAGCATCAAGGATGATGGGAAATCATCCGAGGGGGACCCAGTAGAAGATTCCCCGGGGACTTTTTCAACAGGAACACCTCCAGCAGCCACCTTCTCGCCTGCTCCCTCACCCTCATTAACGAAGGTCCCAGCATCATCATCCACAGCAGTACGACCAGAAGCTTTCCCCTTGCTAGAGGTATCCAGCACGTCCCAATTGTCGTTAGGGGAAAGCAAGGAGAACTCATCAGCAAGACCCATAGCATCATTAACATCAAAGGTATCCCCCGCGGAATGGACTCGGCCAAAAGAAAATTATTAAACAGTCTTGTCCCCACCACCATCACCACCGTCTTCGTGGGTAGGAGGGTAAGTGTCAGTACGCTCCTCCCCATCAGAAATATCATTATCTTCCTCACAGTCTTCGTTAGCAGGACTGGTAACCTCCTCTTGGACTTCTTCCTCATCAACAACGATAGTGGAAGAACGCTTGGGACCAATCTTTCTTTTATTCGTCACCTACAAAGCAATAAGGGAAACAAGTCAACATTTTTCTCCTTTACTCAATTTTTTTTTTGGGTAAAGAAAATAAAGGGGAAAATAAAGGATCTGCACCTTCACATCCGCAGTACTCTTCAAAGGAAGGACATCACCTGAACTTTCTTCTTCATCACCATCAACGACATCGAAGGCATAAGGAAAATTCATACCTTTGAAATTCAGACGCCAAGGGCAGAAATTTCCGTAACAAATAGAGGCAACCTCACTGGGAACACTATCAGCAGTAGGACGCCATCCGTGGGGACCGGGAATCCAACCCCAATCCCACGGACCAATAATCTCGATAACGGTGGCATGCCACTCGTAGTCATGGTCGCGATTAATCCTCTCACGAGAAGGGAAAATTTTCTTGTTATCAGACCCTTCAGTGCCAGAAACATACTTCAACTTGGCATCGCTAACCTCACTCAAAATAGGAACCTCGCCACGGGAAGCAGCAATATTACGAAGACCCACACTCCACGGCTTACGATTCCTACTGTTAATATAATCCCCGAAGGAATTATTGAAATTCTTAGGAGTATACCATTCCCTCTCAACAGGATCGGGGGTATAACAAGTTATCATCGTTTCTCCCTTGCTCCGAATATAACACTCTTTCAGAGCGCGGAGATAATTCCCAGTCAACTGTGACACAAAACGACCGTGGGTATTTGTAGAGGAACCCTCACGGACGACCAACACATCGTAATAGAAAGAATCACCTGACTTATACAAAGGCAGTATAAGACCCGCCTCGAAGGCCCCCACGGTAGTCAGCAAATGAAACTCATTGAATTGGTAACCCGAGATGAGATCGTAAGTAATATCATCATCAGGGGCATATAAACAAACCTCAAAGACTTGAAGATCATGCTTCTCCTTGAATATCTCCAGATCAATGTGTTTAAAAGTAAACTTTTTCTTACCAACCAGGACGCTCCGTATAAACATTACACCGTCTTCCTCATCAGGAGGGTCTTGCGCGGAGTCTTTTGAAGGGCTCGTATCCGGGGCCTTCCTTTTCAAAGGAAAGTTCTTAGACAGTTCAACCTTCGAAGCATTACCCCTGATAGACTTTCCTCTGGAAGGGATTGCCGGAGGAGGAGGTAGAGGATTCTGCTTAGGCACCGGAGGATCCAAGGAACGAAGAGGAGGAACATCCAAAGCTTCGTTGCGAGGAACATCCTGCGTGTTTTTAGGCTCATCACGCGGGCGGGAAGAAGAATGGGTAACATCATACCTAGAGCCGGGGGGATACCGCGGAGGATCTCCTTTCCTGGAAGACGAATGTCTCTGGCCCGAAGAGGATGAAACCCTTTGAGAACGAAGATCCGCCTGCGAATCCCTAGAGCCTCTCAGCGGAGATATATCCGGGTCTCTACATGGAGGGGATCGGGGAGGACTAGAAGTCGGGGTGTGATAAGGAACCCGCTGACGATCCTCCATGTCTGCGAAACATATAAACAAGTTTCAAAATTCCGCAGAATCACGGAAAAAGATCAAAAAGCTAAAATTTATGGAGTTCTATCATTAATGGCCGATAAACCCTAGCTGACTTACGTCGCTAAAAAAAAAAAGATGAACAACTAGTAAAAAACGAGACCAAAGATTAACCTCTTACCAAGAGATTCAAACGACAGGAGAACGTGGTTAGAAGACAACGGGCAAACATCGACAGATGAGAGGACGGGTCGTGTTCAAGGCAAAAGACAGCAGCAGGTAACCATTGCAGCAGCAATTAATGATATCCAAACAAAAATGGAGAATGAAAAAATTCAGGAAGAAAGAATGAAGGACCAACAGAGAATGAAAGTTATTTCACATTCTCCCCCCCCCCCCTTTTAAACATCAAAGGAATTTGAAACTGTCCCTTCTCCCAAAGAGAAGTTATTGCAAGGAGTTATTGCATAATGGGAAACGTGCCCTGAAATCTAGGGGAAGTTATTGGGCGAGTGAGGAATATGCGACGGTTTTCCTCTAACTTCAACTGACGCCTTTAAAGTCAGAAGAAAAGGGACAAATTGTATGCACATAATTCAACACTCACCACGTGTCATTGGCTAGACACGTGGGAAGCATGTGGCACGGGGCATCAAGCTCTGATGACACGCACATACATCCAAAAAGCATGTATCATCAATAAGGGACCCTCATCTAACTAATTCAATGGCTCTGATTGAGGAGTACCGAGGCGTGATGATACTGCGAAGCACCAAGGATCACCCTTGTGTTCCCTTTATCCCATCTCGAGAGAGATCCAGCATCGACGACCGAGATGCATCCCACTGACGCGGATGTGACTAGAGCAGGGGACAGTTGTCTAGCGCGTGCAAACAGCTCAACTACCCGCATTAAACACCACGAGCAGCGTACGTGTCAGCCAACCCACGAAAGGCACGACCGCAACTCTTTGACAATGATAAAGAAACGATGGATGCATCGTGAAAACCGAAGAGGTATGCGTACTGGCAGAAAGCACAAGACGATAAGGTTGCAACGGCCTCGACGGTGGACCCCACGTTAGAACCCCTATAAATACCCCTCCTCACTAAGAGAGAGGGGCAAGTCGGTTCGAAAGAGAGGAGAGAAGAGAGAGAATTAGGAAGAGTAAGTAGTACCCTAATCCCGCTGCCTCAGCTAAAACCCCAAAAGTCATTTGACTATGCTTGTAATCAATCTACACATAATAAAACCCCCTTTTACCCTGTGGATGTAGGCCTCAGTGCTAAACCACATAAATACTTGTCTCATTTACATTCCGCACTTTATACTCCGCACTTTGTATTCAGTTTTATACATGATTCGCTTCATACAACCTGCGGGTTGCTATCTACTTTGCTATACGAAAATTATTAATGATAAGTACACGACTAGACAAGTACGAGTCCGAAGACTAAGATTCGATGAATCGGTGTATTCACTTCGCTTTACGCATATTACATCTAATCTATGAATTTCAATATATGCGAACATTGTTTGTGGACACGTAGATACCATCGTAATTTACGCGCCCACAATTATGTTCTAGATACCTTTTTTTTAAGCTAGCAAAATGAAGTAATTACCACCATTTTATCTTTTGAGAAATGAGGAAACCAACTGCAGGAGGATTTGATAGCACATGTTCGAGATGTTGAATTTGATCGACTACCTCTTAGAAGAATGAAGTCCCTCTTCACAAGAGTTTTTTACTGCTGTAAAATGCCAAACACATATATGAACAAGAAATTTTGTGCACTACTGAAGGCACCCAAAAATTAGGTGGGATCTCCGGTCATTATAACTAGGATTTGACTATTTATTCCCCGAAGTAGTAACTAGGGATTTGACTCGTGCATGGTTATTTGGGTGTCACATACGATGGTTGCCCAAAATGCGGTGTTTTTAGCGTATTTTTCTAATTCATTTTAGGCATATTTCGTCATGTATGGGATGATCTCTTCATCCATATACTCCCTCTGTTCCGTTTTAGTCGATATTTTTGGATTTTTTTTTCTTTCTTTTGATCAGTCAATAAAAAAATCCATTGAAAAGAGGCATTTAAGAGGGGTACCTCAACCCAATGAGTACAACCGAACAAAAAGGAGATTCGGCTACCCATAAACAAAACAAAATACACGAAAATTACGGATGCCTATATAAGGAATCCCATAAATAAATCACCATATTTTCCGTAAGCCCTAACATCCTTGTGTTTGAATCAGCCCAAAAGAAAACTTGTAATTTGACGTCTCTAATGAGGCTTGCCAAAGTTTTCTTTTTGTTATCGAAAGTTCTTGCAATTCTTTCTTTCCATATGCACCACCATATATCAACCGAAATGTTATTCCATATTCGACTAAGCCTTTCATCTCCCCAATTACACTTCCAAGCCTTCATAGACGTAGAAACACTATGATTATATACAAAAAAGCGGGGGTATAACTAGGGGTGCTAACAGGTCCCATCGGATACGGGTAGTATACTACCCAGAACCGGACCCGATTATTTTAATCGGTTCCGGGTACTAACGGTTCCGGGTCCGGTTCCCAAATATATGGACCCGGAACCGGACCCGATAAAAATAACGTGTAATTATCGGGTTCGGATAGTTATCGGTTATTTTATTTTATCTTAAGTGTTTCAAAGTGTAATTTAAAATCCATTTGGAGTCTAGATATCAAGTTGAGAGAAACTTGGAAGTATGTTGTCCACAGTCTGAGTAGAGAAATAAAAATACAAACAATAATTAACGAATTAATGGAGTTCTCCATCAAATTTATTAGAGAACACAAATATAAAAGATTCAAGCATGAGTTCAGCACTAACAACAAATGGAACTAATGAATAGTTTTAAGTTTCCGATGAAGGCCCACGTATAGACTCTATCACGTTACAAACTTACAAGTGCTTTTCCTTAGATGAATAGCTTAACTAGTGATTGAATCTTTAAAATAGTAAACTAAGATCCATTAATCCATTCAAGAAGACTTTCATAATGCCGGCAATAACTCATTCGTTTGTTGCTGTTTTTCAAAAAAAGAAATGAAAAGGTTGAAATATTCTTAAACCAAAAGAGACCCAATAAAAAGAAGAAAATAATGATTGAAGAATTCTAACCTAAGAGGAGATTTGCGAGGGTCATTCAGAGGCAGCAGACGATATTAACACATATAGCCTCATTCTAGGGATTTATGAAACAATTAAGCCGGGTACCCAATACCTGCCGAGTACCCGTCGGGTACCCAATACCTGCCGAGTACCCGTCGGGTAGAACCGATAAGGACCCGAATCTTATCGGTTCTAAAAGGGTTTACCCTCCGAGTATTATATTTGTTAATGGGTCCAATATTGGGACCCGGAACCGGCCCGACTAACTCGGTTCCGGGTAATCGGGTACCCGTTGGCAGTCCTAGGTATAACAACCACACCCAATAATTTGTTCGGAAATCTGTATGGACTAAAGTCCAATATAATTCCGAGAGAACCAACTTAAAAGTGAGACTCAATCAAGAAATATATCAAAGAGCTTTATCTCTATTTCTCAACACAATTAGCAAATCGAACAGATAAGAATTTGTGAGCTTGATTGATATGAAAAATAACTTGGACGGTACCAAAGACCAATGCCCAAGTGTCAATCAAGTTATATCCAACAAACAAGGTTGGATTGATCAACTGATTGAACTACGCACACCTGTGATATTTAAATTATAGCGACAAATATAATGCGGAAAACAAAAAACACAGACACCAGAAATTTTGTTAACGAGGAAACCGAAAATGCAGGAAAACCCCAGGACCTAGTCCAGCTTTGAACACCACACTGTATTAAGCCGCTACAGACACTAGCCTACTACAAGTTAACTTCGGACCAGAATGTAGTTGAGCCTTAAACCAAGTCTCACACCGATTAAGGTACATTCACGTTCCTTACGCCTCTAGAACCACGCCGGATTCTTCGCACTTGATTCGCTTAGATGATCTCACCCACAACTAAGAGTTGCTACCACCCAAAGTCGAAGACTTATAAACAAATATGTCTCCCACAGATATGTTTATTCTTTATTCAGTTTTTGTTCCGTATTTTAATAAAAAATCAAGGTGAACATGAACCAATTGATAATCCGGTCTTATACTCCCGAAGTGCATCCTAGAAATATCAATAACCTCACAATAACCCAAATGATTAATAGAAAAAGTTATTGCGGAATCCCAAGAGTCTGAGACGAAGAACTGTTGTGATTAATCTTTATATATTTCCTATCGGAGATAACTCTCGAGTGAATCTTAGAGAAGATAAAACTCAATACGATAGAACAAGTAAGATCAGAATATGCAACTACTGATAAAATAATGGGATATGGCTTCAAAAATCCCAAATGAAGTCTTCAAACCTAATATGGTTTAGGAAAAACCTAGGTTAAAAGAGAATTGAATCTAGTTTTCAACTAGGACACATGAAAGTGCCGGGATTAATTTTTCCAGTTGCTAGAGTTATCCCTTATATATCCTTTCAAATCAGGGTTGCTTACAATCAAAGCTAAGATAGCTTAGTAACAAAGCATATTCAATATTCACTGTTAGATGAACTCCTGATTTAAGATTCAAGCTAAGTCTGCTTAGAAATTAAGTAATCGATCTCCACCGTTAGATGGTCTTAGCTTGTTACACACAAATGAAATATACTTATATTTGGATATGAGTAATCATACCTAAACGTGTATATTGAGTTGGCTCAATAACAGTTAACCGAAGTTAGCCATATGAACACTTTTGTCTTAACTATATTCATCTAACACTTCTAGATTAAATATGATGATCAATCAATCATGTAAGATAATCAAATGAATCTAAATGTGATTCAAATAGAGTTGTTCAACTGTTCACTATCTCATAGAAATATATATGAACAAATTAAAACAAAATCGGATTGATTCGTAATCGTACAAAGTACTTATACAAGAATCAACTCATGAACATTAAGCCACGGTTTCCAAAGTTAATTTGCATTCCTTATATCATAAATTTTTTAGTTCATGAGTATGAGAATCATACATAACCGATTTTAGAGCTTTACCACTGAGTTCGCAAACTAGGTACGCGAACAACAGCTCCGGACCTTGGCCTAGTCAAGCCGTTCGCAAACTCGGTTCGCGAACAACCGTCTCAGACTCAACTCAGGTAAACCCGTTCACATACTAGGTATGAAAATAAGAGTTCCAGACCTTCTCAAGTAAATCCGTTTGCATACTAGGTACGCAAATAAGAGTTCCGGACCTGAATCATCACAATACAGTTCGCATATTAGGTACGCTTACCGTGTTGTATCCAGACATGTGTAATTGTCCAAAACTCTCATTTCAATCATTGAAACATCATTGGAAGACTAAAATGGTAATATCACACATACCATTAGCTTCAATTAATTTTCAAGTGATCAAATGATCAATACGAAATTTCTCAAGCTAACATCAAATGACCATCTCACACAAATCATATAATATGTTCAAGGTAATTTTCACATGATCATATTTTGACTTAATATTCAGTTTCCAACAAATAATTTTTTTCCAACTAAACTTGTCAAGAATATGATGAAAATAGTTAAATCAAAAAGCTTCTAGCACATATTTCGTGAAATAGATAAGCGAGTTAAACTCATCTTGAATGTATAAAGTAAAAGTCTATATAGCTATACGACTTATTCTCATTAGAAGATAAAATATAATAGACTTCTGAGTGATAGATAAGTTTTAGTCTCCACATACCTTTTGTTGATGAAGTTCCTCCAAGCTCCTCAATAGATCTTCGTCTTCAATTGGTGAACACCGTGAAGTCTAAAGCTCAACTACACTATAAGTAGACTAGAAATCAAGTATATAGTAGTTTTGATCAACTAAACTTGACAAACAATCTTGAGATAGCAACGCTTGCGAGTTCGATCGAGAAGTGCTCTAACAATATGTCCATTAAAAGTGGCACCCTTCAACAAAATAATCTCACATTCTTCGAATTCTTCAACATTCATAGAACAAATGCAAGCTCGATTCATTATTTTCCTCACAAAAATGACATTCACTAGCAACATCCAAACCTCTTCTTAAAAGTTTATCCGCCATCATAATCCGATCATGTAAACGATGCCAAAGAAATAAATTGATTTTGTATGCGTACTCACGGCTCCAAATAATATTGGTTGGATAATCTGGCTCACCTTGATACCCTTCTTTTCTAATTCCATCCTTAACCGTATATTGACCATGATCACTTCCAACCCATATTCGGGTATCCATAACATGTTCTTGAATAGATATAGAAGAAAGAAGGTTAGATATAACAAAGAATTCATTTGAGATATTTTGAGAGTATCTTTGTCTAGACATAAATTTCCATCTTATGCCACCTTCGCTGACTTTATACTTATTAGCCACCACAAACTATTTCGTTTTTGAAGTTTCAAAATCCAAAAGGACACACATCACATAATTTTCCAACACCAATCCAAACATCTTCCCAAAATCTAGTTTCATTTCCCCCGCCAATTTTGAATCTTATATTTTTATTGAAATCTTCAAGCTCATTGTAAATATTAAACCATAAACTACCGCGTTTTAAAACTTTGGTTTGTAGAGTTTCCCAACCGGTGGATGTTTCACCAATTTTTTTAACCATAATCTTCCTCCACAAAGCATCTTTCTATAATCGAAAACGCCACCACCATTTTTTTTTAGCAAAGCCGAATTCACTAGCTTAGTCCTCCTAATACCTAGACCACCTTTCTCTTTCGTTTTAGAAACCATTATCCACTTCACATTATGAACACCTTTCTTGTTAAAATTGTCATCCCATAAGAAATCTCTCACAACTTATCAATTTTCTTCGTTATGGAGCAAGGGGTTAGAAAAATAGAGAGGTAATAAATTGGTAGGATAGCCAAAACACTTTTGGTGATAGTTAACTTACTTCCTCTATAAATAGTTGTTAGAGCATTGCTCGGTCGAACTCGCATGCGTTTCTATCTCAAGCATGTTTGACAATGTTAGTGATCAAATCTATAAGTCTTGATTTCTAGTCTACTATAGTTAAGGTCTCGGACTATGATAAAAAGTGTAGTTGAGCTTAAGAACTCCATGGAAATCATCATACAAGATGAAGGACTACTCAAGGAACTGGTGGATCTTCATCGACTAAAAGGTATGTGGAGACTTGAACTTATCTATCACTCAAAAGTCTATTTATCTCCTATCTTGAGACAAAATTCGTTTTGCTATATAGAATTAGATTATACACATTTGGTATTTCGAGCCGAGTATACCTCGCCTATCTATTTCTCTAAATATGTGTTGGTAAAGATTTCTCTTTATCCAAGTTAATCTTTACCTAGTGACGAAAGTCATGTTAAGTTTCAATCACTTTGAAAATTGCTCTGACGAAAAATGGTTTGTGAATAACAACTATATAACGTCCCTTGAGAATGTTTCAATGATTGAAATAAAATTTTAGACTATATAACCATTGAAGGATATAAGCATTATTGTGGAAACACATATATGTATAAGTCCTAATTGCTTGAACCAAAGTTTGCAATCTTTGTTGATCAAGTGAAACCGGAGAATTGCGTGAGCTAAGTCCGCGAACTGGCAAAGTTCTCAAACCCGAGAATTTCTGCTGGAGTTTTTGAACTCCGTCCGGGAAATTAAATCCGCGAACTTGAGTAGGTTATGTCTAAAAATGATGTTTGTGAACTTTTTATCTTTATAAACTAAGCAATCCAATTAAAAATTGTGGTTATATAGTTCATGAACTGATTCGAGTGAATCAAATCGCTTTTGCTTTAATTGTTTCTTGTGTAGTACATGAGATTTCCTTGCAATTGAACAACTCTCTAACTAGTTCATTTGAATCATTTGAACTAGTTATATGCTTGATATGAAAGTTATCATATGGCTAACCATTTGGTTAACTATTGTTGAACCAACTAATGCACAAGTTTGGGTACGGTTACACAAACCTAGAAACGTGCATTTCAAGTGTGTATAACAATCTATGTTTTCGATCTAACGGTTGCTAAATATTAGCTTGAATCTAATCAGGTTTTTATCTAATGGTGAATATTGAATGCTTTGTTACCAAGCTAACATTGATTGCAAACCCTAATTTGAAAGACTATATAAGGGAGAACTCTAGAAACTGGGAAATCTAATCCTAGTTAACGTTTAGGAAATCTATACATTATGTGTGATACTAGTTGTGCTAAGCTAGAGTCGATTCTCATTTAACCTTTGGTTTCTTCTTCTAAACTAGGTTAACGACTTAAAGACTTCATTGGGATTGTGAAGCCAGGCCGATACTACTTTTCTTGTAGTTATGTGATCTGATCTTGTTGTTTCTATCGTACGAGTACAATTGTAATAATTGGCTTGAGATTTCTATCTCCGATAGGCAGGATAAAAAGTAGTCAAAAACATATTTGTCTCATCGTTTGTGATTCCACAATATCTTTTTTCCGCTACGTCGATTTAGACTATTTTGAGGTGATTAATAATAATGTGTTGTTCTTCGGGAATATAAGTCTAGGTTATCAATTGGTTCATGTTCACCTTGATTTATCAAAAGATGGAACAAAACTCGTAGGTATATTCGTAGGAGACGGATTTATCTATTACCGTAGACTTTTCTGTGTGATATAGATTTGTTTATTAAAGTCTTCGATTTTGGGTCGTAGCAACTCTTAGTTGTGGGTGAGATCAACTAAGGGAATCAAGTACGTAGTTGTTGATGGTGGATTTTCATTTAAGGCTAAGATTGCAAAACCAAAAATTATGCGCTAACATCTTGTAAAAGATAAAGCCATTAATAAGTGTTGAATACTTATTTACTTTACTAATTCACCTAGAATGGAGCATGTGGCAACAATCCCATTCTGTGAATTAAATACACAAAATTCATCCAGGTTGGAGCATGTAGCAACAATCCCATATACCCTGTGAATTTGCAGCATTATTAATTAATGCGCAACCAGCCTTGTATTTTCTGTACTCATTATCAGTGCGGCATGATGACTGAGTGTTTCTCTCAGCAGAGAAACACGAATCTCCAAGCATTATAATGAAATCATGTACGAAATAACCGTACAGGCTGCAACTCTCGGTGTGTTATACTAGCCAGATTGAGCCACTCTCGGTATGTTATACTAGCCCGATTGAGCATCCGGACTGTCCGTATCAGTCTGAAAATGATCATGACCATCCAACTCCACCAGCATGATTAGATGGACCAGATCGATTCCATAACCCCCGATCAGGTATGGAATATCCGATGCCGAACCAATGCGGGACCCACATGGTCGGCCTCCCCGAAAGATTGCCCCATCTTGCCAAAACGTCCAAACCAAAGCAGTATGGACGAAAACACTAAATTAGGGTTTGCGGCACATTACATATGTCGCAAAACAGTCTCAACCATCCATCTTCGCAGGTATAGATGGAGGGTGTAGATGTAGATTCAAAGGGCCCAAAGCATGTCAACACAATTACCGTGGGCCCTCCTGCATACCTGACTGATGGGTCAGGACCAACTATAGTTGGTCACCTCGATTCGCACGCCCAAAACCGGGTGTGACACACGGCCGACAATACCCTAACTAGGGTTTGTCTCGCGATCACGAACGTCCATCTTCTCCTGAGCATATGGAGGGTCCCGGAATATACTAAACAGGTCGGTAAGTATCAACACGATCACTTTGGGACCACCTATATCCACACCCAACCTTCCAAGACCAAACTTGGTTATATGTCTCGATTTGCGCGCCCAAAACAAGTGGGGTCGCACCTCCCAAGATGCAAACTAATCTTGACCACTCGATTTCGCCGGAAATATTGAGTGGGTTAGATCATATTTCTATGGGATGTTAGGGTATGGACGTGACCTCCAGCTACCACCTACACACTGGGTCAATCGGTCAGGACCGACCAAGCCTGGTCGTCTTAGAACGCGCGCCCGAAGATGGCATAATGTGCGGCTTTTGCGGCAACAGTTTTCTGTCGCAAATTGATCTCGACCACTCAACTTCGTCGGACTAATTGAGTGGCTCAGATCACACTTTCATGAGACAATGAGGTATGGGCGCCTACACCGTCATGCCGTCTACATGCATGCATGATAAGCCTAGCCAAAATTGTGTCCCAAGCTTGGATTCGACCAAGCTGAAAAGTGATGCTTTCACACCTTTTCATAAACCCTAATTCCATCAACGGTCGCAGATGAGTGTCTCAAAGATCATCTCGTCCGTCCAACTTCACCGGCTTGGCTATACAGCCCTGTTCAGGAGTTAATTGGTCAGTTTGGAGTCATGGTGATCACCATCCATCACACTACCACACCATGTGGTCGGCCAAGGGAGGACTTGCTTGCACAACCTCCAAACCATCACATGAAGTCAGTCGGACATGAGGTTATTTTGAGATGCTCAAACAACGATGCTTCATACGTGCTGAATATACTCGATGCGGTACCTGCATAGTATACACACGATACTTCACAAGTATCGACTTCCTGAATAACACAGTTATTCAAAATATCATTACATGCTATTTTCTATGGGTCCCAAGATCCACACACTCGAGACATCAATCATGTCACAAACTTGGGGATACATACTGGGGTATTGGTCTGGCGGTTTACGGCGGGCAGCGCACAATGCGCCATCACAAGAACGTGTCAGGAAGTCATGGACGGTTAGTGATGATGGGAGAAGTGGGCAAGACTGGTCGTGTGACACCAACACACTACTCCACTACTCCATCGCTCTAGTTTCTCCACTTCCCATGAGATACGAGGGTTATGCTAAAAGACTTGTATAAATAGGTTCTCCGCCCTATTTTTCAAAAAAGAACAAGATAACAGATGAAAGTGTTGATACAATCGTATTCAAATACCGGAACTGATAGCTTACATCCTGCAAGCCAGTTCAGCTTTCTGATACAAGTCATACATAGCCAATACCTTCACAATCTCAACACCTTCTATGCTTACCTCCCTAAGATCAACCCCATCTCTTTCACTTTGTGACCGAAACAAGTATGGAACAACCATTTCTTGGTTTAGGAAAGACTTGCACAGATTGATCTCTCGAATCTACAAGCACTCACCGCACAGTGCATTTGTATAAGGTTTAGACTCAATCCTCATCCACACACCCAAAATTACCAAAACCGGCAGGAATAGTTTTCACCCATAAACAATTGGCGACCACAGTGGGAGATTAATCTCTCGGTTGTAAAGTCAATTTCTTCAATGCCATTCAATCAATTTGGAGATGGTTGGTCTTAGGACCTCCTCGACAGTATCGAATCCTGATGGTTCTTCCAACTGAGATACCCCTCCTCCTAACGACGTACCTGACGGTATGATCAGGAGATTCCCAACATTAAGAGAACTAGCACGGGTACAGAAGATTCATACGAAGAACATGGAGATGATCAAAGAAACGATAAACGACATACTTGATCTCCTCATCAAGATGATGTCAGAGGTGAGCGTTCCAGAGACCTCTACACCGGAGACTAGTTCTCCCCAGATCAACAACTTTACTACGAACCAGAGACCAATAGATCAGGAAGCGACATCTCTAGTGGAAAGTTTGTGTGAACTCTTGCACCTCTCGAAGAATCAACGGGCGGAGACGTTTGCTGCAATTAATAAAATAGATCTGGACATACACCTAACTCCTTCACGTCCGGAGGTCCTAACCACATCGAAAACATTCATAAATAATGCTACGTTTACAGAAGATGACATGATGGCAGAGGAAGGTCACAATCGGGCCTTACATGTTACCGCGCGCATCAAGGGTTCAGAGTTCAGGAGGGCCCTCATCGACACATGAGCTTCTTCGAACGTGATTACTCTCAAGACTCTCAGGATGGCCAAGGTTAATCCATGCAAAATTGTACGGCATCCCACCACAATGACGAACTTCTAAGAAAACCAGACAAGCACGTACGAGTATGTTAATCTGAATTTATCAGTAGGACCCGTTCAGTCGAAAGTAAAATTTAAAGTCATAGAAAATGAGCCAAACTACCATATGATACTAGGGAGACCGTGGCTTCATGACAATAAGGTCATCCCTTCAACGTATCACCAGTGCCTGAAGACCATGCTAAATGAGTAAGTCATACGTATTCCTGCATCATTATCTCCGTACACGCCAATATGCGGAGTGGAACTGTTCGAGCCAAAAGAAACTCTGCGGGGTAGGTCGGATGAAGTCATGTGCACCCCACTACCCACATGGGACTCAATCCAGGAAGAAGACCGACTTGCATCACTGGGGACTAAGCGCCATGACACACCTTTCCTGACGAGCCGTCCACCTTTACCCGGTGAAGTTTCAACCCATGCACACGCCAAAAGGGAACGCACTTTCGAGGCGAGCCGTGATCAGAAGGGGAATACAATATATCGGCGCCAAAGTTAGCAATTAGTAGGAGAGACTGGTACCCAGTCTCTCCGCACAATTGAATGCTGCAAGAATGACGAAACACAAGAAGAGGTGTTAGACGCTCCGCGACAGCTACAAGATGGCACCAACTCCACAACTGACGAACTCGAGATTGTTAACATCGGGAATGAAGAATCTCCCAGGGCTGTCTTTATCAGCTCGACTCTGTCCGTGGCCGAATGTACGAGTCTTGTCCAACTATTCAAGGAGTACCAAGATGTGTTAGCCTAGACATATGAGGAAATGCCAGGTCTAGACGAGAAATTGGTCACCCATCACCATCATGTCATACCTGGATCCAAACCGGTCAAGAAATCTCCGAGGCAATTCAGACACGAAATGGAAGAGAAAATCAAGGACGAAATTCAGAAGTTTTTAGCTGCTGTCTTCATCAGACCTATCCATCATCCAACCTGGTTAGCTAATGTGGTCCTAGTAAAAAATAAAAATGGACAAATTCGGTGCTGTGTGGATTTCAGAGACTTGAACAAGTGCTGCCTCAAGGACGACTTTCCTGTACCTAACATCGACATGTTAGTAGACGCTACCAGCGGACACGGCATGTTCTCCTTCATGGATGGTTACAACAACTACAATCAGATAAGGATGTATGAGCATGATGCAAGTAAGACAGCCTTCCGAACCCCTCTTGGAAATTTTTACTATACTGTTATGCCATTCGGTTTAAAGAACGCCAGCGTAATGTATCAACGTGATATGACGGCAATCTTCCACGACATGATGCATAAACAAGTAGAAGACTACGTAGATGATATTGTGGTCAAGTCTAGGGCTCGAGCAGATCACGCCAACGTCTTACGACAAGTGTTTGAGAGGTGTTTAGAATACAAGTTGAAGATGAATCATTTGAAATGTGTTTTCGGTGTCTCTTCAGGAAAATTTCTGGGATTCCAAGTAATTGCAGAAGGGATCAAGGTAGACCCGTCCAAGACTCAGGCTATCCTCACAATGTTGCCTCCCTGAACTGTGAAGGAACTCCAAAGTTTCATGGGCAAGGTAAATTACGTACATCCGATATTTTATACCTGGTCTAGCCCAACTTGCCGCCTCATTCACTCTTTTACTGAAGAAATGAGCTAGCTTCGTTTGGACTGCAATCCAGCAGGAAGCTTTTTGAAATATTCAACGAATACTGTCATCTCCAGCCATCATGAAGTCTCATGTCCAAGGGAAGTCGATGCGTCTATACACCGCCTTCAGTGATACCGCCGTAGGGGCTCTACTCGCTCAGGAAGATGATGAGGGAGTCGAACATCCTATATACTACTTCAGCCGAATATTAAGAGACGTCGAACTTAGATACCCCAGGGAGGAAAAAGCATGTTTGGCCTTGATCCATTCCATTCAGAAGTTTAGGCATTACCTAATGTCTAATAGGGTGATACTCATGTCTATATCTGATCCAGCAAAGTTTTTACTTTCAAATACGGTCCTGACGGGAAGGACATGCAAATAGCTTCTCCAAATGTCAGAGCTGGACATAACATGTACGTCACCTAGAGCTATCAAGGGTCAAGCAGTTTCAGACTTACTGGCATCATTTCCTGGAGAAGGCACTACAGGACTACACGAAGACCTTCCTGGAGAATTTCCAGACGTCTCCGTTTTGAAAGAAGAAGTGTAGATCCGGTATTTTGATGACTCTGCTACCCCTAGAAGTAATACTAGAGGAGCGGGCGTAGTATTAGTCTCTCCAAATGGGGAAGTATTCTCACATTCCTTCAAGATGGACTTCGAATGCACCAACAACTCAGTAGAGTATGAAGATTTCCTCATAGGGATGTCAATAGCTAAGCAAGCAGGAGTCACGTGTCTGGAGATAAGAGGTGACTCCAAGTTACTGGTAAATCAAATGAATGGAGTATACGCATTGAAGGAAGTAACACTAGATCCATACCGATCAGAAGCGCAAAGGTTACTAAACAATTTTGCCGACGCAACCATAATCCATGTTGGTCGCAACAACAACAAACACGTCGATTGTCTGGCAACACTGGCTTCCAAATTGAAGTTCGAAGGTTCGGAAGAAACCCTGATAGTAAAGAGGAGAACCACAGAATCGACATGGCTATCACAATACAGAGACACCAAGACTGGTGATTGGCGAACTCCGATCACTTAAGAGCTCAACTGCTCTCTCTCCCAATAAAAGGTCAGTCTCCAAACCCTACATAACTTCTTTATGCTTCATGGTATGCTGTATTATCGAAATCCGGAAGGTTCTCTATCAAGATGCCTTGGAGATGACGAAGCACAACTATAGCTGAATCATGTTCACAATGAAATTTTCGGACAATCACTGGTGGTAACGCTTTATTGACGACTCCAACGTCTGGGATATTACTGGACGGAGATGGAGACTCAATCCAGACTACTTAAGAAGTCCTGCTCAAATTTCCAAGCACCGCCACACCAATTGGAAGTTTGTAGTGTTTACCACACTGGGGACTAGAGAGAGCCATACATCAACTATCTTCGTGACAAAACAACTTCTGTCAATCAAAAGGATGTCATCAAGATAAAGCAAAAGGCTAAACGGTTCGTATTCCACGAAGGGATCTTGTACCGCAATAGTTTCGGAGGTAATCTATTAAGATGCATGGCTGGGGTGGAAATTCCAGTCATTCTGAAAGAAACACACGAATGGGAACATCAAGAGAAGAGGAATCTATTTCTCCAGATACACGAGAAATACTATTGGCCGACCATGGAGGATGACGCGGCCTTTTTTGTTCAAAGCTGTCACAAATGCCAGATTCATGGGAACTTTGTTCATGCGCCTTCCACCCCTTTGCACTCAATAAGCAGTCCGTGGCCTTTCTACAGCTGTGGACTGGACATTATATGGAAAATCAACCCGCCCTCATCGAAGCAGCACGAGTACATCATAACCGCGACGGAATACTTCACCAAATGGGTAGAAGCCATTCCCCTGCGAGGAACTACATGAGCAACAATTGTGTCTTTCATTAAAGAACACATCATTTGTCGTTTTGGTGTACCTAAGCATATTATCACTGATAACGGAACTCCCTTCGCCAATAAACAGGTACGAGAGTTACTTGAAGGATATGGCATCAAACAGGTTTCTCTACCATCTATTATCCTCAAGGGAACAGACAAGCTGAAAGTACCAACAAGACGCTGATCCGGATCATCAGTCGAACAGTATATGACAATCCTAGGGAATGGCACGACCAGTTAACAATGGCACTGTAGGCATACCAGACGTCACCTAGAATCTCCATTGGAGTTTTCCCATATTCACTTGTTTACGGAACGGACGCAATTCTCCCGGCATAGATCAAAATCCCATTAGTCAGGATTGCGGCAGTGATCAGGATCCACTGGGACGAGGATGAAGCTTCTAACTCTAGAATAGCGGAGTTAGACACTCTGGATTTCAGAAGAAACAAAGCGGAAGAACGCACTCAGGTATACAGGAACAGAATTTCCAGGGCATATAACAAAACTGTGAAATCACGTGTTTTCAAAGTGGGAGATTTGGTCTTGAAAACGTCCAAGCACATCCAGCAAGACATGCCCGCACCAAAATTCTCACCAAAATGGGAAGGTCCCTACACAGTGACCAAGGCTTATAATACTGGCTACTACAAGATCATCAAGGTGGACAGAGGTAGGATGGAAGCGGTCATCAATGGAAAATGGCTCAAAGCATATCATGCTTGACCATTGTCCACTCTGTCTCGTGACGCTATGATGCAGGCATTTATTTTCATTTCATGTTTGAATCGTCAATTATATTCATAGATGCATTAATGAAAACCTGTCTCACCAATCAAAAACCAGTGAAATTTATTCCGCAAAGATGTTCAAAAGAAAGCTTTGACAAAAACGTCATTAACAATGAGGGAATACAGCTGCATGCGACTTAGAGGAGGCCATCTAGCAGATTATAGTTCCTTAAGAGCATCATCTCCAGTCTAGCCTGATACCTCTCTGTCCTTTTCTTCAAGTCTTGTACTGCCTGTTCTACTTTCTTTGATTCCACATCCAGAGCCTTCTCCTATTCCAAGATAGCTTTCGCAGCAGGAACAACATTTACGAGGATACAAGCTCGATCAACCTTGATGATATCAATACACTATCGCAACTAACCCACGTTAAACTCCATGGATTCGCAGGTAGATACCATATCCTCCCACTTTTCGAGGCTTGATTCGGCAACATTTCGGATAGAAATATTCTCCATCTCAACAACCATGGGAAGAAGGCATTTTACCATGGTGACCAAAGAAGATGGACAATGTTGGACCACATTCCTGGTTGCGATATGGCAGTACTTTCTTCATAATTTTGTGTACAAAGGTATGAAATCCTTCCGCACTAAGAATCCACTGACGTCTCGGTAGGTGGATGATAAACACTTCATGCGAACATCGAATGGAAGACCTACATTGGGGTATTCATAAGATGAGATACCCAGATCGGCATCTTCGAGGTCCGCAGGAGTAGGCGTATTTGAGTTTGAAGGAAGAGGACTGTTTAAGTCATCATCATCGATAACTGTCACGCATGTTCCGGTGGGGGTATTTTTGTAAGAAGGAAAGGATTATTCACCTGATCATTATGAGGAACAAGCAATTTGATCGGAAAAGAAAAATAAGATGAACCGGTATGATCTTCTTGACTCGGAGAACATGAGCCGGGGATTCATCATGAAACTCAGAAGAAGGTCGCGCACGCTTGATAGAAGATCCTGGTGATACGAAGAAGATGATCTACTGTTGCTCGACATGTTGGAGAGATAGAGTTTTCTGCAGAAAAATCTATCGGCAGTTTTAACCCTGCATGCATACTGAAGGAAAACCTAAGGGAGACCGGATCAACTACAATGGAACTCGTCCGATGAATGAGGTCTCAACGTCGACCAGGTCGTACTTCTCCTCCAAACCCTAATCAGGACTCCCAGGGAGACGCCTGACGATGTCGACCTATCCGGTAAATATGCATTCACTTTAGCTTGGTCATTTCAGTGTATAAATTTGTCACCATCTTATGCCTACCCCACAACAGTGTACCATTATGTGCTAGGCATGGGACTTAATGTTGATGGTGGATTTTTATTTAAGGCTAAGATTGTAAAAGCCAAAAATTATGCGCTAACATCTTGTAAAAGATAAAGCCATTAATAAGTGTTGAATACTTCTTCACTTTACTAATTCACCTATAATGGAGCATGTGGCAACAATCCCATTCTGTGAATTAAATACACGAAATTCATCCAGGTTGGAGCATGTAGCAACAATCCCATATACCCTGTGAATTTGCAGCATTATTAATTAATGCGCAACCAGCCTTGTATTTCCTGTACTCATTATCAGTGTGGAATGCCAACTGAGTGTTACTCTCAGCAGAGCAACACGCATCTCCAAGCATTATAATGAAAGCATGTACGAAATACCCGTACAGACTGTAACTCTCGGTGTGTTATACTAGCCCGATTGAGCCACTCTCGGTGTGTTATACTAGCCTGATTGAGCATCCGGATTGTCCGTATTAGTCTGGAAATGATCACGACCATCCAAATCCACCAGCATGATTGGATGGACCAGATCGATTCCATAACCCCCGAGCAGGTACGAAATATCCGCTGCCGAACCAATGCGGGCCCCGCATGGTCGGCCTCCCCGAAAGATTGGCCTAGCTTTCCAAAACCTCTAAACCAAAGCAGTATGGACGAAAACCCTAAATTAGGGTTTGCGGCAAATTACATGTGTCGCAAAACAGTCTCAACCATCCATCTTCGAAGGTATAGATGGAGGGTGTAGATGTAGATTCAAACGGCCCACAACATGTCAACACAATCACCGTGGGCCTGCCTGCATACCTGACTGATCGGTCAAGACCAACTATAGTTGGTCACCTCGATTCGCACGCCCAAAACCGGGTGTGACACACGACCGACAATACCCTAACTAGGGTTTGTCTCGCGATCACGAATGTCCATCTTCTCCTGAGCGTATGGAGGGTCCCAGAATAGGCTAAACAGGTCCGGTAAGTATCAACACGATCAATGTGGGACCACCTATCTCCACACCCAACCGTCCAAGACCGAACTTGGTTATATGTCTCGATTCGCGTGCCCAAAACAAGTGTGGTCGCACCTCCCAAGCTGCAAACTAATCTTGACCACTCGATTTCGCCGGACAAATTGAGTGGCTTAGATCATGTTTCTATGGGATTTCAGGGTATGGACATGAACTCCAGCCTACCACCTACACGCTGGGTTAATCAGCTAAGACCGACCAAGCCTGGTCGTCTTGGAACGCGCACCCGAAGATGGCATGATGTCAGGGTATGGATATCGTTACTAAGCTAACATTGATTGCAAACCATGATTTGAAAGACTATATAAGGGAGAACTCTAGGAACTGGGAAACCTAATCCCCACACATTCTGTGATACTAGTTGTGTTAATCTAGAGGTGATTCTCCTTTAACCTTTGGTTTCTTCTTCTAAACCAGGTTAACGACTTAAATACTTTATTGGGATTGTGAAGCCAGACCGATACTACTTTTATTGTAGTTGTGTGATCTGATCTTGTTATTTTTATCGTACGAGTACAATTGTAATAATTGGCTTGAGATTTCTATATCCGATATGCAAGATAAAAAGTAATCACAAACATCTTTGTCTCATCGTTTGTGATTCCACAATATATTTTTTCGCTGCGTCGATTAAGACTATTGTGAGGTGATTCGTAATAATGAGCTGTTTTTCGGAATTATAAGTCCGGTTTATCAATTGGTTCCTGTTCACCTTGATTTATTAAAAGACGGAACAAAAACTTGTAGGTATATTCATGGGAGACGGATTTATATATTATCGTAGACTTTTCTGTGTGATACAGATTTGTTTATTAAAGTCTTCGACTTTGTGTCGTATCAATTCTTAGTTGTGGGTGAGATCAGCTAAGGGAATCAAGTACATAGTATCCTACTGGGATCAGAGGTATATGAGCATAATTGTACCTTAGATCAGTGTGAGATTGATTGGGGTTCAACTACAGTCCAAACCAAAGTTAGATTGGAGTAGTCTAGTGTCTGTAGCGGCTTAATATAGTATATGTTTAATTTGGACTAGGTCCCGGGGTTTTTCTGCATTTGCGGTTTCCTCGTTAACAAAATTATGGTGTCTGTGTTATTTCTTTTCTGCATTATATTTGTTATATAATTGAAATAATACAGGTTGTGCGTTGTTCAATTAATTAGAATATCCGACCTTTTGGTTGTTGATTTAAATTGATTGACACTTGGATATTGGTCTTTGGTACCATCCAAGTTTATCTCTCTTGTATTTAAATTGAGACTCGTAGTTTGCTTGAGTAAGATTTAAATCGAGAGATAGAGATATGAACTCTTTGATATACTTTTCTATTGATTGAATCTAACTGTCTAGTTGATTCTCTAGAAATTATATTGGAGTTTGTCCATACAGATTTCTAATTCGACATATTGGGCGTGGTTGTTAGACCCCCTCTTTTTCAATTGTTATCAGAGCAGGCAAACACGTTCAAGACATTATAAGTCTGTGTTTGTAGCGATCTGAATCTATGGATAAAATTATCTCTGATAACGCAACATCAGTACAAAACCACTCAGGTAAGACACAAAGTCCTAAAGCTTCTGAGAAAGAATCAATCGTCTGTCCTTTGACTAAATCTGCATTCGACTGGGAAAAATATCTTGATGAGAAGTTGGATGATCTTTCAGATAACAATGATTCAGAAGAAGGATAGAGTATTGATGAGGAAGTCTCTTAATATATCAAGTTGTTCGACCGTCCTTTGAAAGGAAAAAGGTCTACAACTTGGCTGAGTAAGTATATGGCTCCTCTTTGTCAAGAAAACAGAAAATTAAGAAAACCATTTAAAGGAAATGATGGTAGGTATAATCTCTTACAATATATCATTAAGGATCGTGAAGAATATGTTCGCACAAAAAGGTATAATGTGACAATCTTCTCCGAAATCTCTTTGTGTTGAAAGAAAGACTTGCGGATGCTGAAGCAAGATATGACCCTTAACAAAAATGTTTTTGTGACAAAGAACTCAGTTTTCTTGCAAAAAAAAGTCATTGGAGACTGACCTTGCAGCTACTCTTTATAAAGTAAATTCACTAGAAGAAAGTCTGAGAAGATTCAATTCTAACTCTACAAATTGTCTTCTATGATTGGAGCAT
Source organism: Papaver bracteatum (assembly GCA_023529315.1). NCBI lineage: Eukaryota > Viridiplantae > Streptophyta > Magnoliopsida > Ranunculales > Papaveraceae > Papaver > Papaver bracteatum. Next base: position 1,704,372 of record JAJJWX010000447.1, on the reverse strand, counting down.
GTAAAGAACATCGTGATACACGTAGTCAGGGCTATAAAGGAATATACGCTCCAAAAACTAGTAAGATCAATTTCGTTAAAGCTATTGATAACTCTTCATGTGAAAAAACGTTCACATCCTTCAATGTGCCTAAGGACAAAGGTTTTACTCCTTCCAAATTTACTCACATGAGAACAGCTAAGAATAATTTATTTAACTGCTATTACTACGGAAATAAAGGACATTCTGAGCGAAAATGTCGTTATCGTTTGAAGAATGAAAAACTTCACAACATTCTTATATGGGTGTCTAAAGAAGTTATTAAACCTATTTCTCATATTGTTGGAGTAAAAGGCACTTTCAACATTCAAGAAAACTACCTTGACAAGTCATTTTTTACTTGTGACTTTGAAACAAAAAATGTATACCAGGGTAGAAGGAAGAACAACAAATGGGTAACTGATAACCCTGAAAGGAGAAGAAGGCATATGAGAAAGAAAAAGGGGTCAAGTTTCGTGTTTCCTTCTATAGAAGGCTGTGAATCCAAGAATTCTGCCCCGGATTTTATACATATTAATAATCGAGTCTCAAAACTTAATAAAAGTATAAACAGACTCAAACGGGGTACCAATAAAACATGGAAAGCGATTGACTCAGGTACTCCTAGTTCCTCTCCTAATAAAACTTCTTCAACCTTGTTGTGTAATTTATCTCTAAATCCCCTTAAAGGAGAAAAATAAGAAGTCAATATTGATGGGAAAAATGCTCATCTTAATACACCATGACTGCTTCCTATAACATCATTCATTTAGATTAAGAAGGATGCTCTTTGTTCTCAAGAAGTTATCTTGAGAAATCTGTCAAGGTTGTATGTTATCTTTTGAATGTTTTTCCTTTCTTGAGGTTTGTTCAAAACATTTCCTTGAGAAATTTCTTGTTGAACCATCCTTCCACTAGTTTTGTTTTGCATCTCCATTTCTCCTTGGTCACATAAGTATTGACCACTAGTGCTCGTTCACCAGACCCACACGGACGTCTAGTTTCCTAGGGTTTTATGGATATTATTTTTTTATATATGACATTAATTGACACATTATTTCATAAGGTCAAAAAGATTCTACTGAAATCTCAGCACAATTGAGAGAAACAACAAAGATGTGGTTGAGGAGGGTAAGACTATCGAGTTCCATGTAGATCTTGTTTTCATAACTTGTCATCATTCTATTGATCATGAAAACAAACTACCAGTTCAAATATCATCACAACTAGTAGGAAATCTTCTTCGGGATTTTGAGGTCGTTCGTGAACAACTCGGAATTGCAACAAGGAATCTTGAGTTCCTGAAAAACAAACTAAAGAAATCAACGGATGAACTGATACTTGTTCAATCCTTAGTTAATAAATGGGTTTAGTGCTCCTCAAATTATGTTTGTTTAGTAAATCTTATATTTTTCTTGTTTTATTTAGAAGAATAACTAGAGTTTGGAATAGCCATTATTGTGATTACACATAGCTATGTCCAACGTTTTCATCTTCATGTTTTTAGATTTATTGGTTTAAATTTTAAATTTGTTTGGAAGATGATTTTTGCAGTATTAATCCTTATGATTTTATATATTGCAATATTGTTATGGGATATGTGAGTTTGCGTATGTGAACTTGATTGTCCCATACCTTTTCAAAACTAAAATCGTGCATGAGTTGATATGCTTAAAGGAATGAATTGACTTTTGACAAATACAAAAGTTAAGCCAATTATGTCATTTTTGATAGAAGATAGGTTAAAATCTTTTGTTTTCAAGGATGATGTCTATTATAGAACGCGCAATTAGGAGATACCCAATCTAATTGGGGGATATTGATTACTTCCCCAACCCATGAATCAGGCTAAGGGGTGACCATTTGAAGTGAAAGTACTAAAATACCCTTTGGTTAATTAAAATTCTTTATGAAAAGATTGTTTTACCCTTTCACCTAAAACATTAAAATCAAAAACCAATGTAGTTGCAGGAATTCCCACACTACACCCAACTCAAGAATTTATGACACAATTTGAAGATTAAGAACCTTTTTTATTGATATGATCTTAAAAGAATTACAGTAATCAAGAATACAATTCACTTAATAAGATTTTCTCTCTCCTAAAAACTTTCTTAGCACTCAAAAATTCATCCCTCTCTATGGAACTATTCATTTCCTTTATATAGGCATTTACATAGTGGATTACAGCTCATGACAGCTCATTTACAGCTAAGATTCCCTTTAATTTCGGATCTAAGTTCTTGCGATACATCGCAGTTTGCACCGCCTTAATATTTCGCAGGTTTTATTGATTCATCGCAGAAATGTCACGCCTTTCTCATGTTTCTGTCATTTTCATCCGATATGTCATTCCTTACGTCATTTTGAGATGTATTGCAGAATATCATTGATGTATCGTAAACATGTATCGCAGAACTGTTGTTTATTTCGCAGGAATATTGTTGTGACAATATTCTGATCCTACATCTTTCCTCTTCTCATATCTTTTCTGCGAAGAAGATAAAGATCATGAGAATTTAAATCTCTTGATTTGCCGCAACTCCTTATCTTTTCACACTACCTTCACTCTGACACGTCTCTGCATCCATCGCTAGATATTCTACGCGTGTTTCTTCTCTCATTTATTCCTTGACACATCTTTTTTCAACAGTTGAATTCTGACCATTCACGTCTTTTCTTCATTGAATGCACTGATGTTCTCGAGAATCTTTATCTCTTATAAATATCTTCTTCGCTAATCTCTCCTCTTCTTTTTACTTTCTCTTTTTACTTTTTCTCTGCAACTCTTCTGTAGATCATCTTCTTCCGCAAATTCCGGATCTACTACTGTTTCAATCTTGTTTCTTTATTCTTCATTGATCTAGTTTCATATTTTCCTTCTTCCAATGGGAAAATCCTTATTTCGCTAGGTCAACTAGAAGCTGGCCTTCCTATCCCTCTTTATAACCCAGATCTCCCTTTTTTTTATGAAATTATTTCTGACGTTAAATTTTCACAAGCAATCTATCAATTAAGTGGAGATTGTATTCGTCTCATTCTCGAATATGCCTTTCGTGGAGCTGGTAAAGGATCTCGCTATCCTGAATCTGCGAAACATCCTGATTTTAAAGATATCCCAATTATTCCAGCGAAATATACCGTGGATAATTTCTTTTCGAATTATCAAGTGATTCCCATGAAGAAAGATAGCACGTGTTGGGCTGTTCGTTTGAATGGGAATAAAAAGTTTGCGAAGGATAAACTTCTTATGCAAGATATAGATTATCATTCAAGTAAAAACCAAGGTCCACGCTTTTCAAAAGATGATAAGTGGTATAGATTTCCTCTCCTCCTTGAAGGTCCATATATTTCTGGCGCTCTCGATCTTCCTGTGAATCCTGCGAATCTTGCGGCGTATTGTCCTTGGGTTTTTAACTGGGCTTAAAGGAATTCTGAGGTATATCTCGCAAAATTTATCATTATTCGCAAATTTGGATAAATGTATCATTCTTATTGATTATATTGAGATATCTTTTATCAGATTGAAAGAATGAAGCTTAACTATGCCAATACTGGGAGTCCCAATCTCCTTTAAATTTTGAAAACCTTCACATATGAAGTAAGAAACAATCTTCTATAACCTTTAACAATATATTGTTGCCCTTGTTTATTATCTTTATATGTGATTGTTTTCAAGGAAATAACATTTGTCGCGGTGGTTGAAGCCAAAGATAAAGGCAAAAGAGTAGAAACTCCAAATGAAAGTTCCGGTGCTTCTCCTCGCCGCAATAAAAATAAAACCGCTGACGGTCCCCCAAAGAAGATAAGAAAAACTCAACCACTTCCTTCTGATAATTCTCAACTCAGAGAGACTTCTATTATCGCTGAAAAAGATAATGAAATTGAAAAAGATAGTGGAATTAATAATGATGCCTCTATGGGCACTTCAATACATATTTCTTCCGCAAGAATTAGGTCTGCGATGGGTCTTTCTCAACCTGAGACTCCAATGGATCAATTGTCAAATATTTTTAGAAACCCCTTACAAGGTGTTGGAGAGGATGATATTACTTGTACTTGCGACTATCTCTCAAATATCTGCGAAGTTTCAATCTTGACTAATAATAAAGATCTTAAAGGAGTCTCAAGATTTATTAACCCAGGTTTTCTTCATGCGTTAGCTTCGTTGGTATGCCCCTTTCCTTCATTTTTCTTGTAGTAAACTTCACATTTGTCATGAGTATCAAAGATCTTTTACTTATCTTACTCATTTTCTCTTTTCTGTCACAGACTTCTAGAGCTTCTTTTTTTGTTGCTTCAGAATTAGAAAGTAGATTATCATCATCACAGAAAAGGCTTACTGATTCACAATCTGAATCTACAAAACTTCTCGAGAAAAATAAGCAATACGAAGCTGAAATCTCCATTCTTCGCGAAAAATGTAAATAGTTGGAAGTAGCTGGAAATATTGAGCTTCTTAATAAAAACAAATGGCTTGAAGTAGAAATTCAAGTTCTTCAACAGAAATTAGTTGATAAGGAGAAATTCTGCAAACAAGTTATTGGTATAAGTCTTCCCCCCCCCCCCACACACACACACACTTTTTTTTTTTAGCTTATTTGGGCAACCATTTTGCAGATGCCTATAATCTTACTGATGAAGCCATCATTCTTAATTCTTTTGATGAACCCATAGATGAAACCACTCTTCTTCAGCGTCTTAATGACGCTTTAAATAACTATTCAGATGAAAAAATTAATACTTTGTCCATTGATGAGCTTAAATATCATATATCCCTTATGAGAATGGATTATAGATCTGTCTTAAGTACATCCAATAGTTTAAAGACTTGCATAGATGAATTTAGAGAAAAAATCAAAGACTTAAAAGCCACGAAGAATGAACTTGAGAAGGATAAAGAACGCATTACTCTTCAAGGCGCTGAAGCTCTATCAAAATTTCGCAATACCCTTATTGATACTGAACTTGAGAGAGATAGACTTAAGAATGAAAACATTAAACTTCTGAAAAGAGAAAAACAAATCCGTTCTCATCTTCTCATTCAAAGTGATGATGAATTCGCATGGGCTGCGACAATTCTCGATAACGCTAGGAAAAACTTAGCGATAGATGTCAGTCTTCATACCGAGCAAGCAACATTGATACAAGAAATGATCCATGAAAGAGAAGGTTATTTATTGCTCCTCTAATATCTTTGTATTTCTTGTAGATTTCCAAACAATTTCTAATTTGTTGTTGTATCATCGCAGAATCTGAAGGAAAATATTCCAAAAGGGTAGCAGAACTTGAAGAATAAAAAAGTGGTCTTGCGAAAAATCTTGCTTCCCGTAATGAAAAAATCTCAAGACTGCGAGAGAAAATAAAGATATCCAACTCAAACTTGCGTAATAATATTCTCACCATTCGCAATAATGCTATTGAGAAAGTTTTCAAAGATAATGATCTTCCTCTTAGTCTATATCCTTGTCTTATGGATAATATCCCAGCCAATTCTCAAGTACCAGTTATTTCTGACAGTGAGACTGATGCAGATGAAAGTGAGAGCGAAGATGAGGAACGAACTGATGATGAAGATGGTGAAGATGAAGATGAAAATAATGATGGAGATAAATCCAAATAGTTTTCTTTTTTCTTTTTGATCTTCTCCTGTATTTCTCTCTTTCTTTCTTGCGATAATTATCTGCGACAAATTGTAATATTCTGCGAATTATCTACAACTCCTGATGTCTTTCAATATATAAATTCTTTTTTGCTTCTATCTGTTTGTTATTTATATGAATTTATCATATAATGATGAATAACAATATTTACCATTCTATGCATCATTCCCATACTTTCCCCTTGTTATTAATATGCATTATGATAAATGAAGTATCGCAAATAATAGTGCGAAAAATCCGTTATATGCTTCGCAGATATAACCTCTCTTGTGGTCTTATTTCTCCTTCCTAGTTAAAGGTCTTATTATGCCACTTTTATGCGACAACATCGCAAGAATTCTTACTTTTACATGTAATAATCCATTGATCTTGTCTTATCATTTATTTTGATCTCTGCGACAATATGATAAGTCTAAGCCATCTTGTGAGATTAACCTCTCTTTTCTTTTTAAGACTTATGATATTGGCGTCTTTGCGATGAAATCGCAGGACGTTTTTGCGATTTATATCCTCTTATCATTTATTTCATTTATCTCGTCTTTTGTTTTTATCGCAAAAACCCATTGATCTCATCTTAACATTTCTCTTTAGGATTTTTGTCCTGTCATGCGGCAATATGACGGGCCTAAATATTCTTGCGAATATAAAGTCCCATGACATTACTGTCTGTGTCACGCGACAATATGACGTGCCTAAATAATCTTGCGAATATAAAGTCCCATGACATTGCCGTCTTTTTTGATATGCAGCTCCCTAAGGGTATCGCCCTTATCTCTCCCCTTGGTTGCCCCTTCAAGGAGACGTACTTCTGCCATACAAGACTATCTCCTCCCATCCGGTTCTAGAAACAACCAGTTGTTTTCGTAGCCTCTTATCCTTTATGCCTATATGGCTTATAGTTACGAGACTACACCCTAGTGGGGTTTTCTTCGGGCCGAACACATCTTAAGCCAAGACTTTCCATGGATGGCCAGGGTATGTTCATCCATCCCGGGCACCCACAGCTCAACCGTGTACCTCAGCGCCTTGATCATACTTTGCATTCCTTATGAGAAACTCTCGGGCGCCCAACCAGGGTATAACCTTATATAGTTGGGAATCCAAGTTATCTCTCCTGGATGGATTTTCTATAATCCCAAATCTCCATGACTAGGTTCCAGCAGCAGTATATCCTTTCCCATAGTCATGCAAAGAGATACCCCCCTTATGGCGCACTTTAAGGGCATTGCCTCTTACGGAATAGAATCCGCGAACTAAGGTGTACGTCATAAAAGTTCGTCCCATTCTTATATGTTTTTAGACGATTTGCGCCCGTCTTATGCATTTGCATTAAAAATTCTTATATGATTTGAAATCATCATCTTTTTCTCTTAATAGAAAAATTCTTATTTTTGAATAAAGTTTTTCTTTTAATATTCTGTCTGCATACTTCTTGCCGTTCTTGTTTTTTTATTGTTCGCAACATGATATTGTTGCACTTCTTTTCTTCTGTAACGAATGATTATTCGCAATATCTTGCTATTTTTTATTTTCTTGCGAGAAATGAAGATTTCAACCTTTCCCAGCTCCTTGCACTTGTTTATTTTCCTGCGAAGATTTCAACTTTTTCCCCTCTTTGCATAATTAATCACCATTGATTCTTTGGGCACAAACTATTCTTGTAATATATCCTTTCCTCGCAACTCTATACTGTCCACCATTAATTTCTCTTCTCTCTGAGTTTGCTTCCTGTTATGTTTCCAATTACGATTTCTGGCGTTCCTTTATTCGCAAGTATTAATGTCAACTTCATAACACTTTTTCCCTTCAAACCAATCACCTTTAATTATCCCAATACCATGAGGATGTGGAAACTTTATGCATTGATGATATGTGGATGATATTTCCAAGATCCCATGGAGCCATGGTCTTCCAATTAAGGCATTATAAAGAGATTCTATATCCACTACACAAAACTTAATTTTTGAAGATATCTTGTTCAATGGAATTTCCATAGTAATTTCTCCTTTTGGCTTATTTGCAGTGCCATTAAAACCATAGATCTTGTAAGTTGAGGGGATTAATTCATCATCTCTTCCACCCATTGTATGATAAGTATGATAAAATTAGATGTCTACCGAGCTGCCAGTGTCAATTAAAACCTTATATATTGCCCAAGAATCATTTGTTGCGTCATCATCACCTTCTTCTTCTTCTTCTTCTTCTTCTTCTTCTTCTTCTTCTTCTTCTTCTTCTTCTTCTTCTTCTTCTTCTTCTTCTTCTTCTTTGTACTTTGGATTTATCTCTAACTTCACCACCAACGGGTTGTCATGCATCTTTCCTGGCTCTGGTATATCTTGTGCAGTAAAAGAAATAACTTGTTTCTGCCATTCTTCTAACGGAGAAATTTTCGCAATATTCATCACCTCTCTTCCCACTATATCCCTCGCAAATACTCTACTTAGCACATTATCATGGAAATCTTCTATTGTTTTCTGCGAATGTACAATTGAATTTCAAAATAGATTTTTTTGTTGTAGATCCTACTTCAATGACAAATGTTTCAGCATCTTTCGCAACATTGACTCTATGGATTTCTTGTGCTTGCGGCAATTGCTGTGGTTGTGGATACCTTGATAGAAAATGATTTAATTTTCCCTATTCAATCATTCGCAGAATAATTCTTTTTACATTTCTACAATTATTCACAGAGTGGCCATGAAAATGATGATAAGGACAGAACTCTTGATTTTGGTTGTTAGGATGTGGTTCTTTCCCCATGTTCCAGGGTGAGGGTATATTCTCCATCAAAATAATCGCTTCCCAAATCTTGTCTATACTGGTATTTAGAGGTGGTAATTTGACATCTTTTCATATAATATTTTGACCTCTTTGCTCTCTTGAATAATTCTGCCTCTGTCCACCATAAGTTTCCTGCGGTTGATCAAACCTTGGGACCTTATTATTGTTATTGCGATTATAGAAATTTATCTCCTTTTCCAATTCCTCCTGATCTCTACTCCCCATTGCTACTATCTTACGTTGATTATCAATCTCCATTTTCTCTCGCTGATTTTGGGAGGTACTTGCTACTGTATTAATCATCCTTGGTAATAAACTTCCATTTGTTATGGCTGAACTTGTGCCTGCGAGAATTGGATATGACTCCATCTCATTTTGTTTTTCCTCCAAAGCGATATACTCTTCTTGCAATTCTGTCATAGTGATTGTGTTTTTAACTCTGAATACCTGGATGTATAATAGATTTGTCGCAAACATAGCATTTATGAAGGATAAAATGAGATATCTTTCATCTACTCTTCCAGCCATTTCACTACACATTTTCCTCCATCTTATCGTTAAGTGCTTTAAACTCTCGCCAACTCTCTGCTTCAATCCAAACACATCTTCAATTCCAGGTCGTGTAGAGTTATTACTTATGTATGCTCCTAAGAAGGTAGTTTGCAAGTGCATGAACGAAGTTATTGTATTCTTGGGGAGACTTTCAAACCACTTCAATGCTTCACCAGTTAAACTTGACGCAAAGTATTTGCACAAAACAACATCATGGTTCTCCCATTGTAGCATGCATCAAATATAGGCTTTGATATGTTGGACGGCACATGTAGTCCCATCAAAAATACTGGTCAACACCGGAAAATTGCATTTTGGAGGTATCCCTCCTAATTGTACCTCTTGAGTAAGTGGAGTTTTCGCAGCTTCTTCAATTGCCTCATCAAGTTGTCTTCTTCCTCCTTCTCTTCTGTTACTTATTATTCCTCTCATTTCTGCTAATTCTCGCAAGATTTGTTCATTCCTATCAGAATTTTTCTCCATTGGATTTTTCAACGCAGCCTCTCTTCGTCTGCGCTCATGCCTTTCTTGTCTTGCGATATTTCGCGCTTCTTCTCCAACATCTTGATTTTGCCTTCTTCTACGATTTTCTTCTTCTTGAACTTGCAAGTTAATTTGTCTTTCATTCTCTTCTCTGCGAATTTCCTCATCCCTTACTGTTTTTCTTCGTTGCCTTTCTATGTCTCTGCAAATTCTCTCATATTCCTCATTGAGATTACCATTATTACGATTTTGTGCACGTCGTCTTTCTCGATTATCATGATTATTCTGACGCAATGCTGCTTGAATTTCTTGTTCTTCTATTTCCGCTCGCAATCTCTCTCTCTCTCTCCCGCTAAATGTACTTGCTCAATATAATGCCTCTCAATATCATCTTCAATTATTCTGCGATTTCTTTGAATCTCTTCATCACGTAACATTCTCCTTCTCTCTTCTTGATTTTCTCCCTCATCTTGATTATGTCTAGTGTCCAAAGTTTCACCGCGTGGAATATAACGATCATTTATCAAATTCTCGCCAATATTTTGCATAGGGTGATTTTGTCTTGTTTCTTCTCTATATGATCTTGAACTTGATCTCATGCTGCTTCTTGATCTTCTGTTTTGAAACCTCAAATTTTCCATTCTTAGTTCATGATTTTGCCTTGTAAGATTTGCACGTTCTTCTGCCTCTAATATTCTTTCTTCCTGTATCCTTTGTCTCAAATCATCTACTATTTCATGCCCTTCATGAACTACTCCTCCATCCACTTCTTGATTTCTTTCCTCTTCTTGATTTTCTGCCTCTTCTATCGAATCCGACCTCCAAGTATGCACACTTACTCTATCATAATCCGCATCTCTATCTTGTGCTTGTGTTTGTTGATTCGGTGGTTGAATTGAATTTTCTGCTCCATTTCTCATTCTACTTATTCCTGATCTGATCCTTAAAGATCCTTCCAATTCACATGTTCCTTCACCTGCAATTCTTTTACTTCTTCTCACTGTTGTTGGTGGTTCTGATATATTTCTTCTCCTTCTAGCCATTTCTTCAATAATAACAATTTCTTCAAATCTTCAAGTTGCAATTTGAAATTTCTCTAATTGATTCTCCTTGTTTCTGGACGCCAAAATATAGTTGCAGGAATTCCCACACTGCACCCAACTCAAGAATTTATGACACAATTTGAAGATTAAGAACCTTTTTTATTGATATGATCTTAAAAGAATTACAGTAATCAAGAATACAATTCACTTAATAAGATTTTCTCTCTCCTAAAAACTTTCTTAGCACTCAAAAATTCATCCCTCTCTCTGGAACTATTCATTTCCTTTATATAGGCATTTACATAGTGGATTACAGCTCATGACAGCTCATTTACAGCTAAGATTCCCTTTAGTTTCGGATCTAAGTTCTTGCGATACATCGCAGTTTGCACCGCCTTAATCTTTCGCAGGTTTTATTGATTCATCGCGAAAATGTCACGCCTTTCTCATGTTTCTGTCGTTTTCATCCGATATGTCATTCCTTATGTCATTTTGAGATGTATTGCAGAATATCATTGATGTATCGTAAACATGTCTCGCAGAACTGTTGTTTATTTCGCAGGAATATTGTTGTGACAATATTCTGATCCTACAACCAAAACATATATCCCCCATTTCTAATATTAGTTCTGGCAGTCCTTTAGGTTTAGGTTTTCATTTTTTTCTTTCTCTTCATCGTTCTTCATCCGTTCTTCGTCGATTCAAAAATAAATCCGTCGATTAACCTACCCGAATCATAACAATGCCTCCACGAAAGAAACCAAAAGCCCCATCGAACTCAAAATCGATTAGTGAAGAGAAATTAAAACAAAGACTTGCTAAGATTGCTCAAGAGCGAGAAGAAGAAGAAGCAGCGCTGTCGGACAATCAACCGCTCGCAACAATGGCTTTTGTGAGAAAGTAAGTTATTTTAAACTTAGTTATGAGTGTTTGAATCGATTTCTAGCAATGGGTTTAGGTTAGAATCGCGAAACCTAAAGAAACAGTTGAGTTTCAGTGGTTTCCGGCATTGAGTTGTGTATGAATACTATGCGGGTTTTGAATTACGGCATTCCATACAGGTTGAATTCATAGCCGGTATTTAGTTACGGCTTACATGGTAGGATGAATACAATGCCGGTTTCAAACCTTGAAACTCAATGTTTAGTACCGGCACCGAAATTCGATTGAATACTATGCCGGTTTTGTGTTACGGCATTCCTTTATGATAATTCGAGTATGCCGGTATTAAACTAAAACTTACAGGAACATTATAGAATTTTCCCCACCACCGGCATTTCTTTTAGGTTGCACTGTATGCCGGTACTCAGTTATGGCATGGAATTTTTTTATTTTTATAGTGCCGGTAGTATTATTTTGGTATCAAGGAGAATTACATATGACTACCGGCAGTATCGATAGTTAATGGTTACTGCCGGAACAATGTACCGGCATGGAATATTAACTAAGTTTCTATGCCGAGAGAGTAGTACCGGCGTACTTTATTTAGTGAGTCTATACCGGTACTGATACTAAAAATGATATGTTTTATATTCATTTCGTGTGCTTAAGATATAGGTCAAAAGCCAAGGAAGCTAAGAAAAGAAAAGGTAAAGATGATGCGACTAAGATAATGAGGAAGGACGGTATTGATACTCCTCAGACTCTGCCTCCCCGTGAGAAATATGAAGATCGCAAAAAGTGTTTGGGGGCTGAGTCTAGAGGGATTACTTGGGAGAGTGGTGGTGACCGTAATCGACTTGTAATCAATGAACCTACTACACCAGTTGAACATGGTGATAAATATGAAGAGGAAAGTGAGGAGGAAGATAATGAGGTTCATCCAAGTTAATTTACGCCGAACCGAAGTGGGCGGGCCTAGTAAACAACCGACACAGGGCAAAGCCAAAGGCAAGGCAAGGGAAAAGTAAAAGTAAAAGGTTCACACCTTCATCATGTTGATGACATGATTCCTGACCTTGATAGTGGTAGAATATGGGGTAAAGCTCAAGATACGAGAATTCTATATGGCTACAAGAACTCGTGGGCTCGTACTATCTATCAAACCTATGTAAGAATTTTTTTAATCTTGTGCATATGTATTCTTGTGTATTTATTTTAAATCTTTTAACCGTACTATCTCATAATTGTAGGATCACAAGAAGGCTGTGTGTGTTTGCCGAAACCAAGCTGCGGAAGATTTGGATTTGTCTTTGGAATGTGAAGAGGTCCAAACATTAGTAATAGATTCTGGTCTATATGCTCTGGTTGAAAATTATGTGAAGTGTGATGCTGTGACAGCCAATTGCTTCATTGAAAGGTATCATGGAGAAACTGATACCATGCACTTCCCGTTTGGAGAGATGACCTTGATCCCGGATGATGCTCAGAATATTTTGGGCTTGAATGTTATCGGAAAATCAATAGTAGAAGGAAATCATTGTACGGACCTAGAATGGTCAAAGTTGCATGCTTTGACTAACAACCTGTTGGGTTGGGACTTCAAAACTTCTGTGGAAAGATTTTATGTATCTAAGGCTAGTAGGACAAAGACAATCAAGCTGACGCTGCTTAAGGAGAAGTTTGAAAAAACGCAGGAATGAAGTTCGAAGGATAGATGGGACCCTGTAAAAATTCGTTATACAGCCGATGCGTACCTTTTATTCATCTTGGGCACTAAGTTATTCCCCTACACTATTGGCAACATGGTTAGCGCAAGCCTCCTTCAATACTTGGATCCATTGGAAGAGGTATATACCTATTCTTGGGGCACCATGGTAATGGCACATTTGATGATGGAGATGAGAAGGGCCTCTAAGGATGTTACAAACCAATTTTTCGGAAATTTCACTTTTCTTTAGGTAATCTTGTTTTTAAACTTATGTTCTTATGTATATTGTTTACATATACTATTGAAGAACAAACCAACATACTAGGAAGAAGACAGTATGGTTGAGTCAACTAGTACAGTTGACATAAAAAATAAACCAATATGGTTGAGTCAACTGGTATAGTTGACATGAAGTTAATGGATCAACAAGAGTCAAAATATATCAATCAAGAGAAGTTTGTTTGAGTTTTAGTTTTGTGTTCATTTCATTAAGTCTTTGATATCAGATTTTCTACATATATCGTACCCTTTTTATGAACTCGGAAACAAAATTTACTGCTTCTTATATGTATCATTCCACATTGGTATATGTGTGGGATTATGAACACTTCCAAACATGTTCCAAGGAATACCCCTACTTGAAGATTATAGACCTTCCTGAACCTGATGCGCATAGAGATAAGAGATACTAGTTCAAAAATACTCTGAATCCTGGTAAAAATGGTCGAATGATAGATATGAGATTGGATCTGGACATGATGACTACCAAATACGTTGTGTTCGACCCTTACAAGGATACTAGAGCAAACCGCCAAATTTTTAGGTATCTGAATGTTGTATTCTACAATGGACCGTTGTTCCACCCAAAGGGATACGTTATGGCCGATCCTCGACGTGTGATGCGGCAACTTGGATATAAGAAATTACCTGGCTCCATGACAGCCTCTACTTCAAGGTACATTCTTTACTTGGATGAGTCCATTACAAATCCCTCAAAGTTGAGGGTAGTGTATTATCATGTTCCAGAACCAACACATTTGAGGGATAGGGAACCAAGTCATTTGGTAGATATCAGTAATTGGGAGGTTATGAACAAAGGTGATGAAGCCGATCCCTCATACATTAATGATTTCCTGGAATGGTCACATCCTTTTGTCGTGCGCCCGGACGACGGCGGTGTTCCACCACAGAAAAACCCTCCGGTTCCAACTCCTACAGAGGCACCACCTACAATGGCCAAACTTAATAAGACTCTTGGATTGCTAATAAGTATTGTTAATTCCTTAGTCGTTTAATGTGTGCATACTCTTATATTACCATATATATACTAATTATGTGTTGGGTGTATGATACCAGCGGCGTCGGCTTGGTAAGATGAGGAAGATGTTTGGTTGAAAGTATGAGAAAAGAGAGGTGCTATCCCTTGAAGAAATGAAGGAAGTTGCAGAATTTCTTGAAAAAATAGAAGATCCAAGTGCAAAAGAGTTGTTCGGGGAAACAAGAAAGGTGCTGGTCCAGAAGAAGCAAAAGACCAAGTGATTAACTCTTTAGTTGTGTTTCTTTGGTTATTACGTTTTAAACGATTCCCAAGTTGTTTTTGGATTACCTCTTTAGTAGTTGTATGGTTAACTTTTGGTACCCTGATATATAGCTGGATTAAGAACTTTTAAGAACAATCCAGTTGTTTGTTTATGTTGAACATGTTTAGATTTCTACTGAAATGCATGTTTTGTTTAAGTTTTCTTTAGACCATAGATACCGACATTGAAACATTATGGTTCTTTAGCGCCGGGCGTGTACCGGCATTAAATAATTGACTGAGGCTATGCCGGAAATCTGATTCTCATAAATTTGGAAGTTTTTCCAGAAATTCGGCATTGATTTGGATAAAACTACAATGCCGTTACTGAATTTGGAACTTAGATTTTTCCGATAGTTTTTCTGAATGCTCTTTTATTTCATTCCTAGGTAATCTATTACATTATATTGGAAACTTTAAATTTAAACATACTAAAAAACATGTAATGGATTAATTTTGGTGGAAGATGATCTCGTAATCTATTTCCATCCCTTTTCAACAATTACGGAACCTTTGAGCCATTCACAAATATCTTCGAAGACATCGTCTGGAATCTCGGTATCAAGGACCATCTTCATTGGTTCATCTTCACGTTCAACATATTCCATTCCCTTCATATAACACTCATCAAACCCATCAATAGGCTCCCAATGGCCCTGATGGTTTTATCTTGCTTCAGCTAGTGCAACAGCTTTTTCAAACCATTGAAACTCTTCGCACTTTGGGTGATTCAAACACCTTAGAAACATTCTTCCATTTTCAGCATCATCAGTTTTTGCAACCCAAAACCGGCGTGTCCCATCACAATTTCTACACTTAGAATAAATAAAAGGATAATCCAAGGCTAGATGTGAAGGTGACTTGCAAATTTGACAGCTGCAATGAGGACTCTGTAAAAGAAGATTATATTAGTGATTCGTCCTAGCAGAGAAGATTATAATTGTCTAATTCATCCTTAGTAATGTTGAATCTACTTAATTTATAAGTAGAGGTTGTTGATGAATCTCCCATCGCTTTTGAACCTTGAACTGTGCAAGCTTGATCTATTTTTTGAGGCTTGGTTTCTTCAGAGAAGGATATTTGGTATTTGGTGGGTGGTTTGTGTAGATTTTTGCAAAGGAAATGGGGGGTTTTATATATATTAAAGCCCCAACATTCTTATTTTAAAAAAACTAGCCATTTTATTTTGAAATTTACATATACCGGCATTGTCGCACAAATAAAAATTGGTAGGTATTAAATTCTGGCATAGTACGGCCTCGTTAAAAACTACGCCGGTTCCATATACATAGTCCAAAGAATCTGAACGTAAGATTATAGGTTTCCGACGAAGTAGTTTATTTATGATTCATACCGGAAGTAGGTACAGGCGTACATTATCTTCATTATTTCAATGCCGGCACTGTTGCTTTCAAAATAACTATCTGTTGAGAATTTTCTCTATATATAGAGAGCTAATACTTGGACCCAATAGCCCATAACTCGTGTGTTCTTTATTATATCCTTGAGACTCTAAACTTACGAAACCCTAAATACTATAAGTCTTCTCTCTACGTAGATTAGTATAGAACCCACTCTCATATACACCAAATGGCATCGTTTGACTTCGAGGAAGATTTAGAAATCACTAAAGCATGGTACGCCGAAACTCGTCCTTCAACTATAGATATAAGTACCAGGGATTCAATGTGGTTGAAGATTTTTAACAGATTTACTCACGATTATGGGAATCCAAAAGGAAGAACTGCTCAACAAATCGAGCAACGACATGACATAATCCTGGGTGCGGTGGTTGAGTATTTGAAAATCAAACACCAGATCATGCATGATACACATAATAGATTTTCCCCTCAACAACTCGTAAGGATCTTTACGATTAATTCGCCACAATCCACTCTTTTCAACCTTTATGAAACAAACTAAGTTTGTGTGTGTTTTTTTGTAGCATGTAGCCGTGAATGCGCATTATTTACAGGAAAAAGGGGAAGTTTTCATGTTTGAAGAAAACGTGAACCACATGGTAACCAAAGTCACGGAGTACCACCAGCTAGGTGCATCGGAGACAGATTCTTCTTAACAAGATTGATAGGTTTAGTGCTTTTTTATTAGGTTTTATTGTAGTTTTTGGTAAGGTTTTGTGGGTATATCTCTATGTAAACCCTCATGAGACTATACTCGTCCACTAGGTTCACCTAGGGGTTTAAAGGCTTGATGCATATTCGAAATAAATTACAGTTGCGGTAAAATATGCTAACATTTTTGAATAGCGTATCTGTAAGGACCCTCAAGCTCGTCAACGCTATTAGACCAGTCAAGAGACGTCTTAGCCACTAATAACTCGATTAGTTTAACACAAACGTTAATTATTAGGAATTAATCTAACAACAATCTATATATTAATCTAGTACCACTAGATAGATCTCGAAACGTTATGCAGAATGGACTACTCGAACGTACTAATCAGATAACAGACGAAGAATATATCATTGGTTTAGTTCTTAGCCAACCTGGATGCCCTTATCTTTTGATGGGGTGCCTTTAGTATTTTGGTTGGCTTTATCTTCACCCAAACCGATCGAGAAGAAATCATTATTTATCTTCTTCTTTCTCTTTCTTCTTCTTCCTTCTTTTCTCTTCCTCCTCTCCGTTCTTCACCTGTTGGTGAATCAAGTTATTGAAATAGAGATATTTGTAGATTGAAATAAAGATGGGGATGTTCGGTTAGTGGTTGTTGTTGTTGGTGATGATGTTGGTTAGTTCTGGGAAGAAGAGGAGAAGATGGGGTTGACGCTGTTGTAGTTGAAGTTAGGGTTTTGAGATTAATTTCAAGTTCATCGGTAAATTGATGGGTTAATCAGATTGTTAATGGATGAAAAATCATGGGTTGGTGTTTAATTGAGTTGTTGAAGTTGTTCTGTTGATGGAATCGAAGAATTAGGGTTTATATGAAAAGCTCAGAGAAGAATGAAGAGATGAAATTGGTGTTCTAAGAGAAGGAATTGAGATGGGATTATGTTTAATTGAGTGATATGAAGTTGTTTTGATGAAGAATCAGAGTTAGGGTTTCTCAGAAATTGAATTATGGTTTGTAAGAAGTTCAATGAAGAATCAACAGATGAAGTTATCGATTTAGGGGATTAAATTAAATGATGGGTGTTGAAGAACATGAAGTGAAGTTAAAAGTTACACTTTTAATTTGAAGATTTGATTTCAAAGAAGAACAAAAATTGAGAATTGAAGAATTAAGGTTCGATTGTGCTTGTAAAGTAGTGATGAGATTGTCATGGGTGTTGATTCGATCTTCATGGCCGTCTCAGATGAAAGGGTAAGTTGAATTTAAGATTTTATAATTCATTTATTCTCAAGTTGTGTGTATTTGAGCTTAGGATTGAAGTTACATGGTTGGGTCTGCCGTATATAGTTTAGGTTGGTCTCTTAATGAATTTATGAGTTGAGATGAGTTTATAATGAAGTTGTGGGTGTAGTTTAGATTAGAGTGGAGGTTACAGGGGAGGAGGTGTGTATTGGTGTTGACTTAAGTTGAACTGTTGGTGGTATTAGTGTTGTCTGTGATGTTATTGAACTTATTGGAAGATTGTTGAAGTTAATGGGATATATATGTATGAACTGTGTTTGTGTTAATATGAGATGGAAATAGAGTTTGTTGTTGTACTGAGATGCTGGTGCTGATTAAGTGGTTGTAATTGAGATGAGTTGCAACTGGGGTGGAATTACAAGTTGGAAAGAATTGATTAGATAGTAAAACTGTGACTGTAGTGGAGGTGGTTTTGATAATAATGGGTTTGAGTAACTATGGTTAATAGTTTGAGTTTGATCTTAACTGAAATTGCAGGAGGTATATGAATTTATGAAGGTGTTTCCTGAGTTGAAGTTAGAGAATGCTATGTTGTTATGGTTGTAGTTAGTGATAGCTTTAGAGAAGCTTGCTGTTGTAGGTACTGAGTTTGGAGGAGTTGGTGGTGTTTCTGTGAAGATGAGTTGTGTCGCACAGATGTCGGAAATGTAAGTGAAACTTGGATTGAGTTTGAAAAGTTGTTATTGCAAGGACATAAGTTAGAGGTGTTGCTTATGTTGTTTTTAGATGTGGCTTGGTACTGCAATGGTAGGTAATGGTTAAGTTACAATTGTATTTTGAATTATAGTCTTTTGTTGAAATGAATGTATTGTTGAAGTGTAGATTAGAAGAAGAATCTGAATTAGTATGTTGAGATGAATCTCCTCAGTGGAAGCTTTCAACTTTATTTGCAGGTAAAACTAGTTTATAATTGTAAATGAAGTTTGTAGTTGCAAGATTTCCTACACTACACCCTTGTCACGAATCTATGAAAACTAAGTCATAATTGTGAATGAACAACAACACTTTTATTAATTCACTTTCAGGAAGATTTACAAGAAATATTAAAACTCAGAAGTACAACTTTCTTTCTGGAGTTTCTCTCTCCTCAAAATTCTCTCAGCTCTCAAAAATGCATCATCCTTTTCTGGATCTATCGTGCCCTTTATATAGAGATTTACATAATGGATGACAACTAAGTTTTCCTCCTATTTCGGATCTATTCTGCGATCTTATCGCGATCGTTATAATATTTCTCTATCGCAAGCATGATGACCATCGCAGGATCAGTCTTATTCTTCTTCCATCGTCAGTTTCTTTTAGTTGTTCTATAACGCTCGTGAAATGTCGTTGAAGAATTGTCAGTGACGCTCGTAGAAATGTTGTTAATATCGCAGGAATAGTGTTGTAGCGATATTCTGGTACTACATCTTGCCTCTTCTCATGTCTTTTCTGCGAAGAAGAGAAGATCATGAGAACTAATATTCTTTATTATTCTTCGCAACTTCTTCCCCTTTTATACTTTCTCCTCGACAAGATCCCGTTAATCCAGCCTTTCTTACACGTGTTGTGAATCCCTTCATTTACTGACACGTTCCTACTCCATATGTCCACTCCCCTTTGCCTATAAAAGGTTGAACTAACCTTCAAAATTAATTTTACTTTTCTGTTTCTTCATCTTCTTCATCTTCCATCTGCAACTTTGCCTCTTCTTCATATTCTTCTGCTACTATTCTAATGGAGTCCTCAAGGTTTGTTTCTTGATTTTTAAACCAGTTTTTATTTTCATTCTCCAATCTTCTTATTTCCTCGTTATTTTTTCTTTTTAGCGGAAAGATTTCTAACACACAATCTACTACTCACAACCCTAATCCTCGCAAGAAACCAGTAGAAAAGAAGAAGAGAAATTCTGCGAATGATAAGGTAGTAAGAAACACCCTTTATTTTTTAATAACAATATTGTTGCCTCTGTTTCTTATCTGGGTTATTATTCGCAGAATGACGTGAATCCTGATAAACCTCCCAAAAGGTCTCGCCATTTTAAGACACTCGGGGAAAATCTCATTATGCCCTCGTTAACATCTGTGAAGATTACTCCCACACCATCGCAACCAAATCTTTATTCTCCTATCCGTGAGAATATCGTTGTTCATACCTCTACCCCTTCTGACATTTTGACAAGCCAAGCTTCTAAAGCTCACATGATCGAGGTTCCTTATAGTCCTTTACGGCCTTCAACTGTTGTTTTTCCACATACTCCTCCTGATAACTCAACCATCTCAAATGATCGCCAACTTACTCTCACTACTATTTCACCTTCTAAATCCTTTCCTTCATCAAGCGAAACTTTCGCAGGTGTTGATGTTGCTTTTAAAGTCTTGTATAATATTTTAGACAATGCTAGAAAGTCTTCCACCGACCCTCTCCAACAGGAAGCTTGCGAGACTCTGTTTAAGTATTTTGGCTCTGATTGTAATGATTCACGAGCGGCTTTAGAGAATGAGATTGAAGTTCTGAGGAAAATTCTTCAAGCTGAAACTGCTGAGTGTGATACCGTGAATCACATGCTCCGTAACTCTTCTCTAGATTGCGAGAATCTTCGCAGAAAAAATGACGAGCTTGCCTCTGCTCTTTTTGCTTTTCTGTTTCATATACATACTTTCTGTACTTAGACATCCTTCTTAAATTCTTGATTCATATATTAGTTTGAAATCGGGCTCGTTTCATAGAAAGACTCAAATCTGAATTTATTGCTGAAGAAGTTCGCGTTGAAAGAGATTCTTGGATAGATCAACATACTAGACTAGACAATCTGTACACTTATTTAATTGATTTCATGAATAATCTTACTAATGAGAACAATCAATTATTGCAAAGGCAGAATTTTTTGAGTGGCGAGCTTGATCGCCTCTCATATTTGTTTTTTAAGGCTAATTTGGCGATGAAATCTTTATCAGATGAGAATAAAACCCTGTCCCAAGAAAAAAATAGATTTTCAAGCTTGATGACGATTTCTTAGCAGCAAATAAGTAATCTTCAAAGTACATGTAATAGTCAAGAGCAATCTCTTCATTCTCATAAGAAGGAGCTCAAGAAGTTAACTGAATCATCTGCCGCCGAAAAGGATAAGCTTATCAAGGGTAGATTAACTCTTAGTTTAAGAGCCAGCGAACTTCAATACCAATACTCTCAGTTAAAGGAATCTCATTCTTCATTAGTAAAGGAAAATTCATATCTTCGCAACAAAGAAGAAAACATGAAATCTCTTCTGAAGGGTATGGTTGGCGATAAATTCGATGATGCCATGAATCAGTGGGAGAAATTTTTATATGCTTTAATCCAAAACTTAACCTCGCAAAAAGAAGGTAGTCAGTTTACTGCCTCTCTTGTTGATCTTCTCATAAAATCTTATATTATGTTCCTTGCGAGATTCTTGTCTAACTGATTTTTTTATTTTGTTGCTCGCAGAATCCGAAAGAAATCTTCATTCTACCATCACTGATCTGACCGCTACATTGGATAAAGTTCACAAAGAAAATAAATCTCTTGCTTCTAATTGCCTTAGTGCTCACGACAAAGCAGAAAGAAGACTTGATTATCTTGAATACTTTAAGAATATAGAAATTAGGAATCGTGAAAAAGCTCTTCTTCGCCAAGTCCATCTTAGGGCTGAAGTTCTTGTGAACAATATTCTGCTTTCCCGTTCTCTTTCTCCTGTTTTTGTCCCTCCTCTAGAGGTTGACGATGATGAAATTCCTCTTCCCATGTATGTAGAGTTAGAGTTTACTAACGATGAAGAAAATACCACTCAAGAAAATCAAGAAGATGGTGAAGAAGAAGAAAAAAGTCCTCCAAAAGAAGTAATCGCTGATGAAGAATCCAGAGAAGAAGAAGCTCGTGGTGAAAAGGATGCTGATGATGTTGATGAATCTGACAAGAACAATAAATCTGGCGAGGCTTGAATTTTTCTTTTGTTTTCTTTTCCTTCTTCTTTCTCAAGTGATGTAATTTTTGAAACCTTTTTAGAATATTAACTTTTAACTTAGTCCTCTTGGAAGTTTCCAAGGAAGATAATGAAATGTCACTTCTCCATTCCCTTATCTGCCCCCTTATTATCTTTCTTGAAATGGTGAAATATCTTCTGTATCTTCTGTCTTTATATAAATATCCGTGATATAATAAATGTAGTTGCGATGTTCTGAAAGATTATGAAGGAATCTGCGATATTAAGAATTTTGGCTTCTTGTATATAATTCGGTGATGGCTGAATGTTTCCTGCAATCTTAAAGTAGATTAGTTAATTTGTAAGATTATTCTTTTGGTCTTATTTTGCCTTCCTAGTTAAAGGTCTTATTTTGCCAAACTTTTTCTGTCTGCGACAAAATCGCAGGATTTCTTAACATTTGCATGTAAAGACCCTTTGATCTTGTCTTATCCATGTTTCTTTCAAAATCTTTGCGACAATATGATAAGCATATATTCTATCGCAAGAATTTACGCTTATGACATTGTCGTCTTGCGATGAAATCGCAGGACGTTTTTACACTTTCATGTAAAAACCCATTGATCTCATCTTAACATTTCTCTCGTGGCTTGTTGCCTTTGCATTATTTACGTCACGCGACAATATGACAGGCCTAAATGTTCTTGCGATCATAAAGCCCCATGACATTGCCATCTTAAGACACTTATCAGCTCCCTAATGGAGGGTGCCGCCCTTATCTTCCCCCTGGTTGCCCCTTCAAGGAGGGAACATCGGCCATACAAGACTAGCTCCTCCCATCCAGATTTACCAACAACCAGCTGTTTTCGCATCCTCTTGTCCTTTATGCCTATATGGCTTATAGTTACAAGACTGCACCCTAGGTGGGGTTTTCTTCAGGCCAAGTGCATTGTAGCCAAGACTTACCAAGGATGGTAAGAGAGTTCCGTACGCTCCGGGCACCCTTGGCTCAACCGTGTACCTCGGCGCCTTGGTCATACTTTGCACTTATTGGTCCAACCAGGATATAACCATATATAGTTGGAAATCCAAGATCTCTCTCCCGGATAGGTTTTCTTTAACCCCAACATCTGCATGACTCAGGTTCCAGCAGCGGTATAACCTTATCGCTGAGTCATGTCAAGAGATACCCCCTTTATGACGTACTATTAGGTCTTACATTTGCCTCTTATGAAATTTTATTCGCGAACTAGGGTGCACGCCATAAAGGTTCGTCCCATTCTTATGTCTCTGCGAAATTTTATTCGCTATTCTTGCGATATTGCTCGCTGTTTTTATTGTGCTTTGTTGTAAATGGAGATAGAAGAATTTTATTACCTGCTTCATTATATAACATACCAACATCTGTTATCTTGCAGAACATGTCATTGATAATACCTTTTTAGAAATAATCTATTCCGTGGTCTATCAATTCTTTGACCAACATCTCTTCCTTCAGGATCCATTAGTTTGTATGACCCATTTCTAATTATCTCTTTGATGATATATGGTCCATCCCATGTTCTCACCAATTTTCTACCATTTTCTCGCTGATAACTTGGTGTTTCTCGCAGCACTAAATCGCCAGGTTGGAATTCACGCTTCTTAACACGCTTGTTGTATTCACGAGCTAATCTTCGATGGTAATTTTCCATATGTTGCAAAGTTTTTTCTCTTTTTTCTTCCAATTAATCCAATTTATTTAAAATCATTCCAGCACTTAGATTTCTTTCCAAAGCCTCTCTTTTTGTTGTAGGAATAGCGACTTCAGTGGGTAACACAGCTTCAACTCCATATGTTAAACAAAAAGGTGACATCCCAGTAGCTTCTCGTCTGGTGGTATTGTAGGCCCATATCGCATTATGCACTTGTTCACACCATGCCCTGTGATACCCTTCTAATTTCTTTTTCAAGATATCTGCGATTGTTTTATTAGTTTCCTCAGCCTGACCATTTGCTTGTGGGTATAAAGGAGTAGATTTCCCGTATTTTATCTTAAATGCATTGAGCAGCAACTCTATATTCTGTCCCTCAAACTGCTTTCCATTATCAAATACTAGTTGTGATGGAATCCCAAATCTGCAGATTATATTTTCAAAGATGAATGTAAAAATATCCTTATCGCGAATATGTTGTACTGCCTTTACTTCTCCCCATTTTGTGAAATAATCCGTTGCGACGATCAGATACCTTCTTTGTCCAGAACCAGGTACAAACGGTCCTATAATGTCTAACCCCCATTTCCCAAAAGTCCATACACTTGTTGAAGATGATAATGGCGCTCCTAGTGCATGTATCCTTTTTCCGTATCGCTGGCAATCCTCGCAACGTCTTGAGAGATGCTTTGCATCCTCATGCATATATGGCCAGTAATAACCCTGCATTTTTGTTCTATATGCTAAAGATCTTCCTCCACTGTGATTACCAGTGTCACCACTATGTAACATCTTCAATATTTTTTTTTCCTTCTTCTCTCGTCAAACATCTTAGCGATGGTCCATTAAAAGATCTGCAATATAATA
Organism: Papaver bracteatum; assembly: GCA_023529315.1. Taxonomy (NCBI): domain Eukaryota; kingdom Viridiplantae; phylum Streptophyta; class Magnoliopsida; order Ranunculales; family Papaveraceae; genus Papaver; species Papaver bracteatum. The sequence goes on along the minus strand of JAJJWX010000447.1, from coordinate 1,679,804 downwards.
CTCCCTCTCTTAACTCATAATTGGTTGCCCTACTTTTTAATTTGTGTGCTTCTAATCTATTTCTTGGAATTTCTCCTCTCTCCAGGTATGCATGAAGTTCTGCTCGCCAATCTGTGATATTGCTCGTGGGATCTTCCTTGCCAGCTTCTACAATCATTACGTCTATCTCTTCTTCTTCTTTGTTTATCGATGGATTTGAGAGTGTTTGAATTTTTATGCATCTCGCCAATGGATTTGTCATCATGCTAGATATGAAAGGAAAAGCGTCTGCGAGCCTATTATCTTTCCTTGATATGTGTCTCCATTTTATTTTTGGAATTTTCGCAGATAGTTCTTCAACAAGTTTTTTGTACTTCTTCAAAGATGGTTCATTTGTGGTATACTCTCCCTTTATCTGGAGAATAACCAATTTTGAATCGCTGGTGATTCTAGCATTTTCCAACTTCATTTCTATCGCAAACTTCAATGCATGGATTACAGCTTCATATTCTGTCTCATTATTAGTGGATGCAAATTCCAATCTAAATGAAAAAGCTGTTTTTTCTCCTTCTGGTGAAATGAAAACAACTCCAATCCCATTTCCTTCTCCATTTGACGATCCATCCACTAATATTTCCCATCTGTCAAGTTCTGTTAATAGCTCTTTTGGGTCTCCATGTTCTTCTTCTATATCCATCATCTCTTCGTCAGCTTCGTCATCTTCTAAAGGAAATTCAGCTAAGAAATCTGCGATAACTTGTGATTTTGGCGAGGATAGAATTTCATATTGAATATTAAAGTGCCCTACTTGCGCATTCCATATCTCAACTCTTCCTGATCTTTTTGAATTCTTCATCACCGATTCAATTGGCACTCTCGTTAACACTTTGACCTTATGCGCTTGGAAGTAAATTCGAAGCTTAAAAGTTGCGTGTACCAACGCTAGAATTAGTTTCTCAATCTTTGAATAATTTCTCTCTGCTAAATTAAATGTTTTGCTGATATAATAAATTGGTTTTTCTACCCCTGCATCTACTCGCAATAATACAACACTTAGCGCATATGGAGTTGTTGCGAGATAAATCAATAATTCTTCTCCTGGTTCAGCTTTCTGTAATATAGATATACTCGCCAAATGTTCTTTTATTCCTTGAAAAGATTTTTCGCATTCATCTGTCCACTTGAATTTTGTTCCCTTCTTGAGTATATCGAAAAAATGTTTACACTTGTCTGAAGATCGCGAAATGAACCTTCCTAGCGAGGCTAAGAGTCCATTTAGTTTTTGCACATCTTTTACCGTCGTAGGAGTTGGCATATCGCGAATTGCTTGTACCTTTTCTGGATCAACTTGTATTCCCTCTTTTGACACAATGTACCCCAAAAACTTCCGTGAAGTTACTCCAAAGGTACACTTATCAGGATTCACTTTAATATTGAATTGTCGCATTTGATCGAAAATCTCTCTCAAATCTTGCACATGATTCTCAACTTCTTTGCTTTTGATCAGCATATCATCTACATACACTTCTAATGTTTTGTGGATCCACTTTGCAAACACCTTTTCCACCATTCTTTGATACGTTGCACCAGCATTTCGTAATCCAAATGGCATCTTTGTATAACAATATAATCCTCTTGGAGCAAAAAATATAGTATGTTCTTGATCTTCTTCAGCGAGAGGTATTTGATTATATCCTTTATACCCATCCAATGATGATATTCTTGCGTTTCCTGCTGCTGATTCAACCATTTGTGAAGTATTTGGCAACGGAAAACTATCTTTTGGACATGCCTTGTTTAGATCCGTAAAATCTATGCAAATTCTTATCCCTTTGTTCTTCTTTGGGACCACCACCATGTTTGCAATCCATTCTGGATATTTTGCTTGTCTTATAATTCCTGCGTCGAGCATCTTCTGTAATTTTTCTTCTAATTGAGAATGATATGTTGTTGCGATCTTCCTTATTCTTTGCTTAAATGGTCTTATGTTTTTGTTGATTTTTAATTTATGACATGCTATTGATGGGTCTATCCCTGTCATCTCATCCATGTTCCACGCGAAGATATCTGCATATTCTCGCAAAAGATTTATAGTTCTTTCTTCCTCATCTGCCTCCATTCTAGTCCAAATTTTCAGCATTTTAGGTTCTTCTTTACTTCTAATATTTATTTCTTTTGTTGGTTCAGCAGCAGTGTAGCTGGCTTCAGGTTCTCCCATTGGTGTTGGCGTTTTCATAACTCTCGTGAATTCATCTTCTTCTCGCGAAACTTCACTGGGAACTCCTTTTCCTTCTTTTGCTCTTATCATGTAAACTTTAAATTCTTCTTCCTTCTTCAATTCTCTTGCCAATTTTCTGCGAGCCTTTCGCAACTTTGGACGTTCTTCATAATTTCTTACTTCAATTTCGTAGCACAATCCCGCAAAATTCACATCTCCTCTAATTTCTCCAATTCCACTAGGCATAGGAAATTTAATACATTGATGTAATGTTGACGCCACAACCTTGATTGCATGTATCCACGGTCTTCCCAGTATCATATTGTATGGCGATTCCACATCTACCACACATAATGATATTTGTGTTTCAATTTCTCCTAGTGGAATTCGTACCATTATCTCGCCTTTAGGTTTTGTTACAGACTTTCCAAAGCCATGAACATAATACGTTGAATGAGACATTTCTTCATCCTTATATCCCATCTTCTTGAAGGTATGATAAAATATCATGTTTACAGAACTTCCTGTGTCTACTAAAGTTCTATTCATAGCCCATTCTTCATCAGATTTTATCGATTTCTCCTTTCTCATTGGTATAGTGGTCATTGTGACCACCAATGGAGATGTATGACTTGAATCTTCTTCTGGTATTTCTTCTGTTGTAAACGTGATTTCTTGTTTTTCCCAATCTTTCAATGATGATATCTTCTCCACTGTCATAATCTTCCTTCCTTAAAAATCCGTTTATGTATCCTTCCTTTGATATTTTCATGAAATTTATCAATCATTTCTTTTGTTATTACATCACCTTTCAATTTTCTACAATCCTTTTTGATTCTGATCATTCTTCCTTCAACTTTCTCACCGATTTACTTTATAATTTCCCTAATCTTGAACAATTTTTATCTTCTTCTTCACTTTTTCTTCTGTTTTCGTTAATTCATTCCCTGTTTCGGGCGCCAAAATGTAGTTGCATGATTTCCTACACTATACCCTTGTCACGAATCTATGAAAACTAAGTCATAATTGTGAATGGACAACAACACTTTTATTAATTCACTTTCAGGAAGATTTACAAGAAATATTAAAACTCAGAAGTACAACTTTCTTTCTGGAGTTTCTCTCTCCTCAAAATTCTCTCAGCTCTTAAAAATGCATCATCCTTTTCTGGATCTATCGTGCCCTTTATATAGAGATTTACATAATGGATGACAGCTAAGTTTTCCTCCTATTTTGGATCTATTTTGCGATCTTATCGCGATCGTTATAATATTTCTCTATCGCAAGCATGATGACCATCGCAGGATCAGTCTTATTCTTCTTTTACTTCTTCCATCGTCAGTTTCTTTTAGTTGTTCTGTAACGCTCGTGAAATGTCGTTGAAGAATTGTCAGTGACGCTCGTATAAATGTTGTTAATATTGCAGGAATAGTGTTGTAGCGATATTCTGGTACTACAAAGTTCAAAGTTGTTTAAGAATGAATGTGTGATTTTAGTTGGATATATTTGAAATATTAAGGAAGTAGAATTGAAAGAATGCTTGTAATATAATTTTGGAGTTAGGGTGATACACCATTACAGGGCAGTTCAGCTTTTGGCCTGTGCAAGGGCCTTAGTTTATTTAACCTGAATCAGTCTTATGACTGAGTTGGCTCACCGATTTCCCTGACTTGATCTGTGTTGGACCATTGACCCGATCTGACTCAGTTGACCGATTTGATTACACTGGACTTGACCTTGACTGGACGTGGACTATTACTTGAACCCTTTGACCGTTAGATTGACCCAGTTGGGTCAGGACTTGTGTTTTTGGACTTAGAGATAGCATTCTTATTTGAGGGAGTGGATCAGTTATGGTCCGATTTAGCCTTTGGCTTTTTCTACAAGTTGTGGACGTTCGTAAAAACTTAGCTAATACACTATAGAACCAACCTAAGTGAATTAGCGAACTTTAGATATGTTAAAGATGGATATTGAAAGAAGTGTAAAGTCATAATTTGGATTAGAACCATTACAACTATACTTAAATGATTCTTGTATAAGTCATTCTTGCTAGTTTCTTAGACTTCTTGTGTGATTAACAGTTTATTATAAACAACGACCGATTCAAAGGACGAACCAGTGGATCGTGGATCTCGAGGTAAGCGTGGCCTGTCATAAAAAAAAAAAGGTGTGGGAATACATTTGACACTTTTGTAATCATTATTGTTGTTTTATAAAAGTTTATGCTTAACAAACACATGCATTGTCTGTCTGTGCATTCCATGCTTTTGTTTAAAATGCATTGTGATAATCCTGTTAATTTTGTGAATCTTTCCACGATTTGGAAAGGAATTGTAATGTGTTGTTGTCAATATGAATTGTTATGGGAAATGAGAATTTCCACTTGTGGTATATAGGATACGCTCCTTCACATTTATACCTACTTTAATTCAGCTTTTATTGTTTAGAGTACTGGTCACCATGGTATTGGTGGCGTCCATATCTATTAGGTGTGAATTGCCGAGTAGGGATTTACAACCATATTATACATTGTTTGAAGAAGGAGTTTGTCCATATACATGTATGATTATTTCAGTGACTTAGTCACTGTTTAATGTTTCGGAAAAACATGCATTGTTTTCCAAATCTTGCCTATGATTACTTAGAAGTTAAATGTTAATTATTCCCACTTCAGTTTCTGTGACAGATCAGGGTTGCGCATCGAAAGCTTCAAGAGTTAACTTCGCTAGTTGATTAACTTCTGTCATATTTATTATGTTGTATATTTTATTTAAAAACCAAATGACTAATATATATGTAACATTTGAGAGAAGATCTTGTATATATATTTCTGAGCGGGGTTAGCTTTGGGTTAAGTTCTGTATCGCAATTCTTAATTGAATGCTTAAGTGCATGTTTTAGATTTTAGTGCCTCTTTATTTAGTCAATTTATTGGTTTAGTCAGCTGTTAGCTTAGGGGACGCTACAAAGTTGGTATCAGAGCTCACTATTAGATCTTATATGGTAGAAAATAAGAATAGCCAGTGCCAGTTAGTGAACTAGATTGGTTTAGAACTGAGTTGGGTTGTGAGATAAATCTTAATCACTAAAATCTATCAATATTTAAAAGAATTATTTGTTTGATTGATTTGCTTGTTTGGATGTTTGTATGTAATGAAGTAAAATTTGTAGGGTACACCAGTACTTAGCTAATAATAATTTGAGAATAATCGATCTAAAAAGTATGAACAAGTACACAAACCAATACTAAAAATGTAGAGATCAGGTTTATTGATAAATCTTAAAAGTCACGTAGAAATTTATTAAGTACCTTGCCTTATACGTAGGGTCGATAATTTATAATCACATAAACGTTAATAATATTTTTGGACTTAATAATATTTGTAATAGTAGTTAGAATAATATTTCAATCTAATATTATAGTAATAGTGAGGTCAGTATTATTGATAGAACTTGTAGCTCACATGGAAATTTAATGAACACATCAACTTATGAAGAGTAAACAAACTATAATTACATAAATGTTAATAATATTGTGGGACTCAACAATATTTCTTAGAGTAGTTAGAATCATAGTTCGACCATCAACATTAATAACAAAAATATTATAATAGTAATTATAGATGCTAATAAAAGTAATAATAATTTTAATAGAGTAATGTTAGCATTTATCAACTAGTATCATAATAAACTTAAAATACCTAAAATTTTCGATAAGGATATATACCGATAAAAAAATAGTAATTATGTAATAATAATTATGATTAACTATTAAGTTTTGTAAATTCAACTAATGACAATTAAAAATATATCTGTTTGCGTTCAAACTAGATAGTTAATATAATATTTATTAAAAGTTAGACTTAAGAAAGCGAGGATATAATATTATATAAAATAAAAAGACTCAATTTGTTAGTAATTTTGTACATAAATCATCTTTAATCTAACAAATGATCCAGTAAATCTTTAAAATGAAACAAGTGGACGTGAAGTAATAATAATAGTAATCAGATGCTTAGTGTAATACTAGAATTAAAAGAAAATAAATTCGTATATTGTTAGGATCCTTCTTCGTAAATAGATTTAATCATCTTTTGAAATGGAAAATTAGTATGACGAAATTAAACCGTTCGAATTTAAATTAGTATTATATTGAGCATAACTGAAATTAAAATTTATTAACAAATATACAGTGATAAAATAAGGATTATGATTAAATAGCAATGGAAAATTATTAGTGCTTATCTATGATTAAGTTTTGCAAAGTTAACCAATAACAAATTAGAATTTTATGTTTTGCGTTTAAATCAGATAGATAAATAAGACTTCTTCTGTAGGATTAAGAACATCAGGTCATATAAGGCATAAAATAAAGACTAAAACTTGTTAACGATCTTACACTTAGATTATCTTTAGTCCAATAAATGATTCACTAAATCACTAAATTATACACATGAAGTGAAATTTTATAAATCTTGAATTCTTAGAACAAAATTAGACTTAAAGGAGAGTAATTTGTCTATGAATAAGATACTTATTATTAATACAGAAATTTTAAGATTATGAAGACATACTAAATTTTTATGCAGACTCAAATTTAAATCAAATTAAATTACCAACACCAATAATTAACAAGATATAGTATACATATTCAATCTGAATAAATAAAATATGTTCTAACCATCTTTCGTGAAAGTAGAATTATATTTACAAGATTCAGGCTTAATGAAATTAAACTAAGTATCAGTACTAAGTAGTTATCCTGGTCGTGTTTTCGTTACGCGAGTAATCAAATAGGAAAACAAAAATTGATAAAACAATAATGAAATTGATAATATAACTAAGACAATAATTTTTGATAAGATAAGCAAATAATAATATTATATAATGCTGATTATTATATAAAATTTAGATTTATTGTAAATATCATTTGGATAATAATTGTGGGATGGTAATAGCAAAATATAATTTTATTAATAGTACAACTTAATGATTACTTAGTTGTAGTTGCAGGAATTCCCACACTACACCCAACTCAAGAATTTATGATACAATTCGAAGATTAAGAACCTTTTTTATTAATATGATCTTAAAAGAATTACAGTAATCAAGAATACAATTCACTTAATAAGATTTTCTCTCTCCTAAAAACTTTCTTAGCACTCAAAAATTCATCTCTCTCTCTCTGGAACTATTCATTTCCTTTATATAGGCATTTACATAATGGATTACAGCTCATTTACAGTTAAGATTCCCTTTAATTTCGGATCTGAGTTCTTGTGATAAATCGCATTTAGCACCGCCTTAATCATTCGCAGGTTTTATTGGTTCGTCGCAGAAATGTCACACTTTACTCATGTTTCTGTCGTTTTCATCTGATATGTCATTCCTTACGTCACTTTGAGATGTGTCGCAGAATATCATTGATGTGTCGCAGAATATCATTGGTGTATCGCAGAACTGTTGTTTATTTCGCAGGAATATTGTTGTGAAAATTTTCTGATCCTACATCTTGCCTCTTCTCATATCTTTTCTGCGAAGAAGATAAAGATCATGAGAATTTAAATCTCTTGATTTGCCGCAACTCCTTATCTTTTCGCGCTTCCTTCATTTTAACACGTCTCTGCATCCACATCGCTAGATATTCTACGCGTGTTTCTTCTCTCATTTATTCCTTGACACATCTCTTTTCAACCATTGAATTCTGACCATTCACGTCTTTTCTTCATTGAATGCATTGATGTTCTCGAGAATTTTTTTCTCTTATAAATATCCTCTTCGCTACTCTCTCCTCTTCTTTTTACTTTTTCTCTGCAACTCTACTGTTCTTCATCTTCTTCCGCAAATTCCGGATCTATTACTGTTTCAATTTCCTTTCTTTATTCTTCTTCATCTTAATCATCATTCCCATACTAAAAAATGGCTCCTCCTAAAAAATTAGGTCAACCCACTTTCCAAAAACACCAACAGAAGCTCAAAACTTTAGGTTTCACACTTTCTGAGATCCCTGGTCAAACTTCAGATTCTGATCTCTCCATTGATCTAGTTTGAGAATTTCATTCTTCCAATGGGAAAATCCTTATTTCGCTAGGTCAACTAGAAGCTGGCCTTCCTATCCCTCTTTATAACCCATATCTCCCTCTTTTTTATGAGATTATTTCTCACGCTAAATTTTCACGAGCAATCTTCCAATTAAGTGGAGATTGTATTCGTCTCATTCTCGAATATGCCTTTAGTGGAGCTGGTAAAGGATATCGCTATCTTGAATCTGCGAAACATCCTGATTTTAAAGATATCCCAATTATTCCTGCGAAATATACCGTGGAGAATTTCTTTGCGAATTATCAAGTGATTCCCATGAAGAAAGATAGCACGTGTTGGGCTATTCGTTTGAATAGGAATAAAAAGGTTGCGAAGGATAAACTTCTTATGCAAGATATAGATTATCATTCAATTAAAAACCAAGGTCCACGCTTCTCAAAAGATGATAAGTGGTGTAGATTTCCTCTCCTCCTTGAAGGTTCATATATTTCTGGCGCTCTCGATCTTCCTGCGAATCTTGCAGCGTATTGTCCTTGGGTTTTTGACTGGCCTGAAAGGAATTCTGAGGTATATTTCGCAGAATTTATCATTATTCGCAAATTTTGATAAATGTATCATTCTTATTGATTATATTGAGATATCTTTTATCAGATTGAAAGAATGAAGCTTAACTATGTCAATACTGGGAATCCCAATCTCCTTCAAGTTTTGAAAACCTTCACAGATGAAGTAAGAAACAATCTTCTATAACCTTTAACAATATATTGTTGCCCCTGTTTCTTATCTTTATATGTGATTGTTTTCAAGGAAATACCATTTGTCGCGGTGGTTGAAGCCAAAGATAAAGGAAAAAGAGTAGCAACTCCAAATGAAAGTTCTGGTGCTTCTCCTCGCCGCAATAAAAATCAAACCACTGACGGTCCTCCAAAGAAGATAAGAAAAACTCAACCACTTCCTTCTGATAATTCTCAACTCAAAGAAACTTCTACTATCGTTGAAAAAGATAATGAAATCAAAAAAAATAGTGGAATTAATAATGATGCCTCTGTGGGCACTTCAATGCATATCTCTTCCGCAAGAATTAGGTCTGCGATGGGTCTTTCTCAACCTGAGACTCCAATGGATCAATTGTCTAATATTTTTAGAAATCCCTTACAAGGTATTGGAGATGATGATATTACTCGTACTTGCGACTATCTCTCAAAGATCTGCGACGCTTCAATCTTGACTAATAATAAAGATCTTAAAGGAGTCTCAAGATTTATTAACCCAGGTTTTCTTCATGCGTTAGCTTCGTTGGTATGCCCCTTTCCTTCATTTTTATTGTAGTAAACTTTAAATTTGTCATGAGTATCAAAAATCTTTTACTTATCTTACTTATTTTCTCTTTTTCTCATCACAGACCGCGAGCTTCTTTTTCTGTTGTTTAATTGGAAAATAGATTATCATCATCACAAAAAGGCTTACCGATTCACAATCCGAATCTGCGAAACTTCTCGAGAAAAATAAGCAATACGAAGCTGAAATCTCCATTCTTCGCGAAAAATGTAAACAGTTGGAAGTAGCTGGAAATACTGAGCTTCTTAATAAAAACAAATCGCTTGAAGTAGAAATTCAAGTTCTTCAACAGAAATTAGTTGATAAGGAGAAATTCTTCAAACAAGTTATTGGTATAAGTCTTCCCCCCTCTTTTTTTTTTTTTTGAGCTTATTTGGGCAACCATTTTGCAGATTCCTATAATCTTACTGATGAAGCCATCATTCTTAATTCTTTTGATGAACCCATAGATGAAACCACTCTTCTTGAGCGTCTTAATGACGCTTTAAATAATTATTCAGATGAAAAAATTAATACTTTGTCCATTGATGAGTGGTAGGCTCGGAAAGATACCTACTATTGTATAAACTGCAAGTGCACAGTGTCGACAAGCAACACAGGGCAAGCACAGGTCGAACCACAGAGACTTGGAGAGTGTAGAAGTTGATTCTAAATCCTGATTTAGAGAGTAACCAAAAGGGGTTTGTTTTTGTCGATACGACGATATGATTTTCAAGTGACTGAAATAATAAAAGTAAAAGATGCAAATAGCAAGATATGTAAACAATGATAATATGGATACTAGGGTATTCAAATCCACCAATAACCTATGATATGCATTCAACTTGTAATATTATTCTTGTCCTTATAGTAGATTCAAGTCTACCGTATAACTAAGGTATTTCTCCAATGGATAATTTAATCACAACTAAAGTATTTCTCCAAAGCATTAATTGTCTAATTAAGCACAACTAATCTAAAGATCAATATTTGGTTAAGCATGAGTTGTAGCATAATCAACATAGAGATATTCTAACTACAATGGATACATGGCATACATTGTGAGAGCAATATGTTGAAAAACTTGGATTAAATTATATCTTTAAACAATTCTAAACTTTCAAGAACAAGATACAAGATATGAATACATACCAATGAGATTAGGGCTTCATCTAAACCCTAGTAAATGAAATTAGAACATGAAGAACATTACAACAAAACTTAAATTTGATAAACTAACATGAACAAGCTATTCTTGGATGGTTTTTCAACACAACAACCCTCTCTATTTATACACAAAATTCCTCAAGCACTTGGATCCGAATTTTGGCACTCATCCACTCAACAAAACATGTTTTCTTAATTGATGGAATGTATTTGGTTGTGGGAACCAAATTGGGAGTGATTGAGTGAGAGAATGGGGTGAGGTGGATGTTTTGGAAAGAATCCAATGGGGGTGAGGTGGATGTTTTGGAAAGAATCCAATGGGGGTGAGGTGGATGTTTTGGAAAGAATCCAATGGGGGTGAGGTGGAAATGGATTTGGGTCTTGGGTTTTGGATCATGGGTTTTGGATCATGGGTTGTTTAATCCCATGAATTTGTAAACAAGTTGCCACTGATGCGCGAGCGGGTTGCAACGCTTCCAACTTTCTTCTCTTTTGTCTTCTCAATTCTTCCAAGCTTTATTTAGTACTTAAAAACACAAAATTAATTAATACAAATATTTATTCTTGAAAATGGTAAAAATGCCGAATTTGGGATAATATATGACTTTGAAGCGCGAAAGATGAGTTAAGTGCCAATGAAAAGGTGTATGAATATGCAATATTTGGCACTCATCAAATACCCCAAACCTGAATTTTACTTGTCCTCAAGTGAAACAGAAATCCAGAATCCTAACTATACCACTGTCGCTGGTCTCTCGAATGCATTTAGCGTATGCACTAAGCCTTTAAACCCCTAGGTGTCCCTAGTGGACGAGTTGTAGTCTCGTGAGGGCCTACCAAAGATGTACCCACAAAACCTTCTCCAAATTCAGAGCATCCATAGAAATGCCTTCGTCTTCGGTCTTCAACTGTAGATGATGAACTTCGAATTTCGTAGAACCTTGATAATTTGTGACCATTTTTTTTTTTTTTTTTTTTTTTTTAGACCCGCTACACAGCTGATCATCATTTTTTTTTTTTTTTTTTTGTTGACCCGCTACACAGCTGATCATCAGATACCAAACACAAGATCCGAGACAAAATAAATTTTTTAGGGACCCGCTACACAGCTGGTCATCATTTTTTTTTTTTTTTTTTTTTTTTTTTAAGACCCGCTACACAGCTGGTCATAGAAAACAACAACACAAAAATGCAAAAGATTACAAAGGATCCTACAAAAGACCCGCTCCACAGCTGGTCATCATTTTTTTTTTTTTTTTTTTTAGAGACCACTTACACAAACTGGTCATAGAAGAATGCAAAAGACTACAAAGGATCCTACAAAAGACCCGCTACACAGCTGGTCATAGAAAATAACAAAAACAAAAAAATGCAAGACCCGTTACACAGCTGGTCATAGAAAAGACTCACAATGCCATATGCAAATACTCCCCCAAACCTAAATCTAACATTGCCCTCAATGTTTCAAAATATGATAGAAACAACAATAAACCATGAGAACAAAACAGATTCAAAGGAAAGAGATTACCAGATGCCAAACCAAAGACAAGTGAGTATGTCTAAAGCAACCAAAGGGAAGATATCTGTGGTATGTACAAGGGGTGAACTTTTCAGTCCACGTAGATCGGATCAGCAAGATGAGTTGTTTCAATCTCAGGTGGAATTGGTTCAAGGAACGGCTTCAGTCTCTGCCCATTGACCTTGAAGACATTCTTGGTTGTTACATCTTCTAGTTCTACAGCCCCATGGGGGAAAATTGTTCGCACCACGAACGGGCCTGTCCATTTAGAACGTAATTTTCCGGAAAAAGGTGCAGTCGTGAGTTATACAATAGAACTTTCTGGCCTGGAGTGAATGACTTGCGCAAAATGCGTTTGTCATGGAACACCTTCATTCTTTGTTTGTACATTTTTGCATTATCATATGCATCATTTCTTAACTCTTCCAACTCATTGAGTTGAAGCTTCCTTTGGGTGCCAGCTTTATCTAGATCAAAGTTCAGTTTCTTTGTAGCCCAATATGCACGATGTTCTAACTCTACGGGAGATGACAAGCTTTACCGTACACAAGTCTGTAAGGGGACATACCAATGGGGGTCTTGTATGCAGTTCTATAGGCCCATAAAGCATCATTCAATCTTAAAGACCAATCTTTTCTAGACGGGTTAACCGTCTTTTCTAGAATGTGCTTAATATCCCTATTTGAAACCTCTACCTGGCCACTGGTCTGTGGATGATATGGGGTTGCAACTTTATGAGTTATGCCATACTTACGGACTAAGGACTCAAAAGGCCTATTGCAGAAATGTGAACCACCGTCACTGATTATAGCTCTAGGGGTGCCAAATCGAGAAAATATGTTTTCCTTTAAGAACGAAAGTACCACCTTGTGGTCATTAGTTTTGGTTGCAATTGCTTCTATCCACTTAGAAACATAGTCAACAGCAACAAGAATGTACAACTTTCCTTCAGAGCTAGGAAACGGACCCATGAAATCAATGCCCCATACATCAAATAGCTCAACAATCAAAATGGGTTGTAAGGGCATCATGTTTCGTTTTGATATACTTCCCAATTTCTGGCACCGGTCACAAGAAATACATAATTCATGGCTATCCTTAAACAATGTTGGCCAAGTAAAAACCACTCGCAAGATCTTTGCAGCAGTTTTCTTTGCACTAAAGTGGCCTCCACATGCTTGATCATGACAAAAAGAGATGACATCCCTTTGTTCGAGTTGGGGACACATTTCCTAATGATTTGGTCGTGGCGGTATTTGAACAGATATGGGTCATCCCATAGGAAATGTTTCACTTCGCCAAGAACTTAGACCGGTCTTGTTTAGACCAATGAAGTGGCATCCTACCTGTAGCAAGGTAGTTCACGATGTCGGCAAACCATGGCATTTCAGAAACTAGCATCAGTTGTTCATCTGGGAAAGATTCTCTAATAATCTCTGATTCATCAGTAGACTCGACATTCAATCTAGATAAGTGATCAGCAACAACATTCTCTGACCCTTTTTTTATCTCGAATTTCGAGGTGGAACTCTTGTAACAAGAGTATCCATCGAATTAGACGAGCCTTGGCATCTTTTTTAGATAAAAGATATCTCAATGCGGCATGGTCAGAATATATGATGATTTTAGATCCTATCAAATAAGATCTAAACTTATCTAATGCAAACACAACAGCTAGCATCTCTTTTTCGGTTGTTGAATAATTCATTTGTGCCTCATTCAGTGTCTTACTAGCATAGTAGATCACATAGGGTTGTTTGTCAACTCGCTGACCTAAGACAGCTCCAACAGCAAAATCAGATGCGTCACACATGATTTCAAAAGGCAATTTCCAATCATGAGGTCGGACTATAGGGGCCGAAGTTAAAAGAGTTTTGAGCTCCTCCCAAGCATGCACACAAGCATCATCAAACACAAATGCAACATCTTTACTGAGTAGATTACACAATGGCCTTGAGATCTTACTGAAATCTTTGATGAATCTACGGTAGAAACCAAAGATGGCCTAAAAATGATCTAACCTCCCTCACAGAGCGAGGTTGAGGCAAGTGTTGAATGATATCAACCTTGGCTTTATCTACTTCTATGCCTTTTTCTGAGATGATATGCCCTAGAACAATGCCTGAGTCAACCATGAAATGACATTTTTCCCAATTCAAGATCAAATTCTTTTCTTTACACCGAATAAGCACACGAGTAAGATGATGCAAACATTCATCAAAAGAAGAGCCAAAGACAGAAAAATCATCCATGAAGATTTCAAGAAACTCATCTATCATGTCTGAAAATATGCTCATCATACATCTTTGAAAAGTAGCAGGTGCATTACACAACCCAAAAGGCATACGACGATAAGCAAATGTTCCATACGGACAAGTAAATGTGGTCTTATGCTGATCTTCGGTGCTATGTGAATTTGGTTGTAGCCTGAATAGCCATCTAAGAAACAATAGTACCTATGTCCCGACAACTTTTCTAGCATTTGATCAATGAAGGGCAGCGAAAATGGTCTTTCTTAGTTACTGTGTTCAATTTCCTATAGTCAATACAAACTCGCCACCCCGTAGTTACACGGGTGGGGACAAGCTCATTCTTCTCATTTTGAACTACAAGTAATGCCAGACTTCTTGGGTACCACTTGAATGGGACTGACCCACTTGCTATCGTGAACTGGGTATATGATACCCGCATCAAGAAGCTTTATGATCTCACTCTTAACAACCTCTTTCATGTTAGGATTGAGACGCCTTTGCATCTCCCTAGATGGTTTGGCATTGTCCTCAAGGTTTATATGGTGCATGCAATCAGTGGGGCTTATGCCTTTAAGGTCCGAGATGGTCCATCCTAATGCTTCTTTATGCTCCTTAAGCACTTCTAAAAGTTTTCTTTCCTGTTTTGTATCTAAGGCAGATGAAATGATTACAGGCAAAGTATTATAAGGTCCCAAAAAAACATATTTAAGAGTATCAGGCAATGGTTTCAGTTCGAGCTTTGGCGGCTCAACAAGAGATGGAACAGACTTGGATTCCAAGAGTGGAAGTGGTTCCACTCTAGCTTTCCACTTAGACGTGTCCATGAGTGGTGTGGATTCAAGCAAAGTATTCACTTCACTTATGTATTCATCATCAAACATATCCAGGTTGAAATTATTCAAACAAGCATCCAAAGGGTCAATGACATGCTACTAGGTAGCGACTCTAATCAAACTTTCAATCATGTTGATTTCATGCACATCATTATCATCATCAAGATCTAAATGTTGTTGGCTAGAATTGAAAACATTCAACTCCACAGTCATATTACCAAATGACAACTTCAGCACTCCATTACGGCAGTTAATGATTGCATTGGACGTCGCTAAGATAGGACGTCCCAAAATGACAGGATGTGACTGTCGTGGTTTTGCACAGTTGAGTATCTAAAACGATGAAGTCCACAGAAAGTAAAATTTATCAACCTTAATCAAAACATCTTCTACCACACCACGTGGCACTTTGACGGATCTGTCCGCCAATTGCGAGTTATAGGTGTTGCCTTCAACTCTCCAAGACCTAACTGCACATATACTGAATATGGCAAGTAAATTCACACTTGCCCCTAAGTCTAGCAACGCCTTCTTAACCGTATGGTCACCTATTTTGCATGTGATAGTTGGACTACCTGGGTCTTTAAACTTAGGTGGTGTGTTGCTTTGAATGATTGCACTCACTTGCTCAGTGAGAAAAGCACGCTTATGCACATGAAGCTTTCGCTTTTGTGTGCATAGATCCTTAAGGAATTTAGCATAAGCAGGGACTTGCTTGATTGCATCAAGAAATGGGATGTTGATGTTAACTCGTTTGAACATTTCTAAAATCTCATTGTCTTGTGTACTCTCTTTTGTTGCACCAATCTTTGTGGGAATGGAGCAACAGGTACATGAGATGGTGTAGAGACATTAGAATTATGGGAATTCTTATGTTGCTCAGATTTGTTTTCAACAATAGGTGTTTTCTGTGGTATTTTATGCACTGGTGAGTCTGATGTAGACTCACTCGACTGTGGTACACCTACATTGTTTTCAACAACTTTACCACTACGAAGAGTGGTGACAAAGATTTACTTGATTATTGGAGGCCTCATTTCGAGTTGAATTTTCTGCCCGATATACATTTTTTGGATTTTGTTGGGGTTGACTAGGAAGTTTGCCTTTGTCTCTTTCATTCAATGCTTCACAAATTTGACCCATTTTAAGTTCTAGACTTGAAAAACGTTGGTCTGTGGTCTTTTGAAGTTGTACCAAATTTTGGGTCAACAAACCGAAACTTTCTTCGAAGCTAGGCTTTTTCTCTGCAGGTACTGAGAATGTGGTTGCACTTGGGGGTTTCTAGGATAAGGGTATCCTTGGTTATTATTTGATGTTCCCCCTTGCACATGCCCCTTAGACCATGAAAAGTTAGGGTGATTTCTCCACCCCGGGTTGTAGGTCTGAGAATATGGGTTGTTCTCTTGCCTTTGGTACAATACATTGGCTTCCTCGGTTTTAGATTCTTGAAATGCATGGAGGTCTGGACAAGTGTCCACTAGATGGTCTGAACTATGGCATGCGGCACAAGTGGCCATTTCAATTTGACTACGGAGAGTAGGGATATTAGTTTTTCCATTCTTTTCTAACTCTAGCTTTTCTATTCTCCTGGCCAAGGATGCCATCTTTGCACTTCCTGCGAAGTCAGAGTCAATTCTATGAACATTGGATGAAAGGGTAATCCTATTTGGTTCACGGGGGGATTCCCACTGCTGAGTCTTTTCAGCGACTTCGATTAAGAAATCCCAAGACTCATCAGCAGTTTTTTCAATAAATTGACCATTGCACATGGTCTCAACTGTAGTTCGGTTTTTGACATCTAAACCTTCATACAAAATTTGCACAAGTCTCCATTTTTCAAAACCATGGTGAGGACATTGGAGCAATAATTCATTGAATCTCTCCAAATATTTTGCCAAAGTTTCCTCCTCTAATTGCACAAAACTATTCAGACTTTGACGAATTGTCGTAGTCTTATGGTTTGGGAAGAACTTTTTGAAGAACTCTTTCGTAAGAGCATCCCATGTATGAAATGACTTGTGGCTGTTGAGCACACAGCCAAGTCTTGGCTTTGTCTATCAAAGAAAAAGGAAAAAGTTTCATTTTGAGGTGCTCATCCGTCATTTGGTTGATCCGAAGAGTTCCACAAATTTCCTCGAACTCTCTCACATGGTGGTAGGGATTTTCAGCTTCAACCCCTTTAAATTTAGGCAACATATTGAGGATACTTGCCTTTAGCTCAAATTGTCCATCAATAGCTGGTAAGACAATGCACGAGGACTGGGTTGTCCTCGTTGGGTACATGTAGTCCTTTAGACTACGGACTGGGTTTACTGGTTCTCCCATTGTTTCGGATGGGTTTGGACTGTCTGCTTCGAACTATGTATTTCAATTAACTCTTCTTGATCGATTCTAACTAGTCGGCGTGTATGGTCTCTAAAAGACACAATCATAGCCTAGCTAGCACATCAAGCATGTTAACCATTCACCTAGAAGGCAAGTTCTATGCAATCACAAACAAGGATGACTCCACCACAAAGAAACCTACGATTTCTAGCAAACAAAAAGCATGATGGCTCCACTTAGATTGTTTTCTAGACCACTTCTAATCCTTCGAAAGGGAATTCGTTACAATCTGAGCAAACCCCTCTGGAATCAATCCGAGTTTAAGTAAATTGAATAGAGGCGAGGGAAGTCACTAGAGCTTTGATACCCAAGGCCTCACCGTATTACAAGGCGGCGCAGTCACGCATTCAATTTACACAAACCGTCATGAACTTCGAAGTATGCTTAAAGAGTAACCAATATTTTTCAAATGACTTTCCTACTAAGCTCGTTACCTTATAGGTCTTGTTCTATTCAAAATTTTAAAGCTTAGGTTCGCGTATGTATCGTTTTCCTAAGGCGGGCAAGAAGAGAACGGTGATGAAATCCGAACCCTTATCTTGTATGGCCAGTCCTTGCCCTTTACTAGGAAAATAAAGCAGCCGTATTCAATTCCTCAACATATATGCAAACGAAGGAATACAGTAACTCGCTAACAAGGGATTCGCGAGTGTTTCGACAAACTTACCTCCCGTTCCAGACGGGGATGAACCGTTGTTGTCGACTCGGGCCACGACTCCTATGTCATGAACGAACCCGAGGGGCCGAGGTGATATTGTAATCACCGTCCTTCTCTGCAAACAATTGATATTTAATAATACCCTTCCGTAGGGTTTAAAAATAAAAATAAAAATAGAATGTCCAAGTCCAAAGTCCAAAATAAAGTGCAAAAGAAAAAGAAAATTACAAGAGTAAAGGAATCCTAATACAAACTAAAAATAAATAAAATAAACTCTTTTTTTTTTTTTTTTTTTTTTTTTTTTAAAATAAAAACTTCTTCCGCTTTCTTTTCGCTTCCTTTCTTCGCCTTTACAACAGCTACTCAGCACTGTTGAGCTCAAAAGAGGTAGTTAGGGTTTCAAGTTTTAAAGCAAAATCAAAATAATAAAAAAAAATAAGTGTAAAATCGACTGTGAATAGTAATAAAGAATAGTGAACTAGCGTCGCTACAGTAATGATGAATGAACTATCGTTGTTGCTGAACAGATAAGATAATGAATACAGGATGATGAAGAACACGAAGAACAAGACGCTTCAGAATCATGTCGTTTTGAAGAGCACGAAGAACGACACAGAAAATAACTGTCGTTGTTTAACAGTGACACAGTGAATAGCTGTTGTTGAATTGCGACAGTTTTATGCGACTGTTCTGGGCGGGTGGGTTTGTTTTTTCTGATATGCTACAGTAACAGCGACTTGTGTGTACAGCGTTTTATCTACAGTAAAATGCTACAGTTCCAGGAGACAATTTATGAACAGTGATGAGACAAGAAACTTGAACTACACTTCTACCAAATCCCAACGGGCGCCAAAAACTTGGTAGGCTCGGAAAGATACCTACTATTTTATAAACTGCAAGTGCACAAGTGTCGACAAGCAACACAGGGCAAGCACAGTGTCGAACCACGAGACTTGGAGAGTGTAGAAGTTGATTCTAAATCCTGATTTAGAGAGTAACCAAAAGGGGTTTGTTTTTGTCGATACGACGATATGATTTTCAAGTGACTGAAATAATAAAAGTAAAAGATGCAAATAGCAAGATATGTAAACAATGATAATATGGATACTAGGGTATTCAAATCCACCAATAACCTATGATATGCATTCAACTTGTAATATTATTCTTGTCCTTATAGTAGATTCAAGTCTACCGTATAACTAAGGTATTTCTCCAATGGATAATTTAATCACAACTAAAGTATTTCTCCAAAGCATTAATTGTCTAATTAAGCACAACTAATCTAAAGATCAATATTTGGTTAAGCATGAGTTGTAGCATAATCAACATAGAGATATTCTAACTACAATGGATACATGGCATACATTGTGAGAGCAATATGTTGAAAAACTTGGATTAAATTATATCTTTAAACAATTCTAAACTTTCAAGAACAAGATACAAGATATGAATACATACCAATGAGATTAGGGCTTCATCTAAACCCTAGTAAATGAAATTAGAACATGAAGAACATTACAACAAAACTTAAATTTGATAAACTAACATGAACAAGCTATTCTTGGATGGTTTTTCAACACAACAACCCTCTCTATTTATACACAAAATTCCCTCAAGCACTTGGATCCGAATTTTGGCACTCATCCACTCAACAAAACATGTTTTCTTAATTGATGGAATGTATTTGGTTGTGGGAAACAAATTGGGAGTGATTGAGTGAGAGAATGGGGGTGAGGTGGATGTTTTGGAAAGAATCCAATGGGGGTGAGGTGGATGTTTTGGAAAGAATCCAATGGGGGTGAGGTGGATGTTTTGGAAAGAATCCAATGGGGGTGAGGTGGAAATGGATTTGGGTCTTGGGTTTTGGATCATGGGTTTTGGATCATGGGTTGTTTAATCCCATGAATTTGTAAACAAGTTGCCACTGATGCGCGAGCGGGTTGCAACGCTTCCAACTTTCTTCTCTTTTGTCTTCTCAATTCTTCCAAGCTTTATTTAGTACTTAAAAACACAAAATTAATTAATACAAATATTTATTCTTGAAAATGGTAAAAATGCCGAATTTGGGATAATATATGACTTTGAAGCGCGAAAGATGAGTTAAGTGCCAATGAAAAGGTGTATGAATATGCAATATTTGGCACTCATCAATGAGCTTAAATATCATATCTCCCTTTTGAGAATGGATTATAGATCTGTCTTGAGTACATCCAATAGTTTAAAGACTTGCAGAGATGAATTTAGAGAAAAAAAAATCAAAGTCTTAAAAGCCAAGAAGAGTGAAATTGAGAAGGATAAAGAACGCATTACTCTTCAAGGCGCTGAAGCTCTATCAAAATTTTGCAATACCCTTATTGATACTGAACTTGAGAGAGATAGACTTAAGGATGAAAACATTAAACTTCTTAAAAGAGAAAAAAAAATCCGTTCCCATCTTCTCATTCAAAGTGATGATGAATTCGCATGGGCTGCGACAATTCTCGATAATGCTAGGAAAAACTTAGCGATAGATGTCAGTCTTCATACCGAGCAAGCAACATTGATACAAGAAATGATCCATGAAAGAGAAGGTTATTTATTGTTCCTCTAATATCTTTGTATTTCTTGTAGATTCCCAACCAGTTTCTAATTTATTGTTGTATCATCGCAGAATCTGAAGGAAGATATTCCAAAAGGGTAGCAGAACTTGAAGAAGAAAAAAGTGGTCTTGCGAAAAATCTTGCTTCCCATAATGAAAAAATCTCAAGACTGCGAGAGAAAATAAAGATATCCAACTCAAACTTGCGTAATAATCTTTTCACCGTTCGCAATAATGCTATTGAGAAAGTTTGCAAAGATAACGATCTTCCTCTTAGTCTGTATCCTTGTCTTATGGATAATATCCCAGCCAGTTCTCAAGTACCAATTATTTCTGATAGTGAGGCTGATACAAATGAAAATGAAAGTGAAGATGAGGAAGGAGCTAATGATGAAGATAGTGAAGACAAAGACGAAGATGAAGATAATGATGGAGATAAATAGCTCTGTTTTTTTCTTTTTGATTTTCTCCTGTATTTTTCTCTTTCTTTCTTGCGATAACTTGTAATATTCTGCGAATTATGTGCAACTCCTGATATCTTTCAATATATAAATTCTTTTTTGCTTCTATATGTTTGTTATTTATATGAATTTATCATATAATGATGAATAACAATATTTACCATTATATGCATCATTCCCATACTTTCCCCTTGTTATTAATCTGCAATATGATAAATGAATTATCACAAATAATGCTGCAAAAAATATGTTATATGCTTCGCAAATATAACCTCTCTTGTGGTATTATTTTGCCTTCCTAGTTAAAGGTCTTATTATGCAACTTTTATGCGACAAGATCGCAGGACATTCTTACTTTTATATGTAATAATCCATTGATCTTGTCTTATCATTTATTTTGATCTATGCGACAATATGATAAGTCTAAGCCATCTTGCGAGATTAATCTCTCTTTGCTTTTTAAGACTTATGATATTGGCGTCTTTGCGATGAAATTGCAGGATGTTTTTGCGATTTATATCCTATTATCATTGATTTCATTTATCTTGTCTTTTGTTTTCATCGCAAAAACCCATTGATCTCATATTAACATTTCTCTTTAGGATTTTTGGCCTGTCATGCGGCAGTATGACGGGCCTAAATATTCTTGCGAATATAAAGTCCCATGACATTGCTGTCTGTGTCACGCGACAATATGATGGGCCTAAATACTCTTGCGAATATAAAGTCCCATGACATTGTCGTCTTTTTTGATACACATCTCCCTAATGGAGGGTATCGCCCTTATCTCTCCCCCTGGTTGACCCTTCAAGGAGACGTACTTCTGCCATACAAGACTAGCTCCTCCCATCCGGTTATAGAAACAACTAGTTGTTTTCGTAGCCTCTTATCCTTTATGCCTATATGGCTTATAGTTACGAGACTACACCCTAGTGGGGTTTTCTTTGGGCCGAAAACATCGTAAGTCAAAACTTTCCATGGATGGCCAGGGTAGGTTCATCCGTCCCGGGCACCCACAGATCAACCATGTACCTCAGCGCCTTGATCATACTTTGCATTCCTTAGGAGAAACTCTCGGGCGCCCAACCAGGGTATAACCTTATATAGTTGGGAATCCAAGTTATCTCTCCCGGATGGATTTTCTATAATCCAAAATCTCAATGACTAGGTTCCAGCAGCAGTATAGCCTTTCCCATAGTCATGAAAATAGATACACCCCTTATGACGCACTTTAAGGACATTGCCTCTTACGGAATAGAATCCGCGAACTAAGGTGTACGCCATAAAAGTTCGTCCCATTCTTATATGTTTTTAGGCGATTTGCGCCCGTCTTATGCATTTGCATTAAAAATTCTTATATGATTTGAAATCATCATCTTTTTCTTTCAATAGAAAATTCTTATTTTTGAGCAAAGTTTTTCTTTTAATATTCTGTTTGCATATTTCTTGCTATTTTTGTTCTTCAACTGTTCGCAGCATGACATTGCTGCACTTCTTTTCTTCTGTGACGAATGATTATTCGCAATACTTTGTTATTTGATTACTTTCTTGCGAGAAATGAATATTTCAAAAAAAAATTCAGCACCTTGCACTTGTTTATTTTCCTGCGAAGAATGAAGAATTCAGCTTTTTCCTATCTTTTGCGCTATTAATCACCATTGATTATTTTGGCACAAATTATTCTTGTAATATATCCTTTCCCCGCAACTCTATACTGTCCACCATTAATTTCTCTTCTCTCTGAGTTTGCTTCGTGTTATGTTGCCAATTACGATTTCTGGCATTTCTTTCTTCGCAAGTATTAATGTCAACTTCATAACACTTTTTCCCTTCAAACCAATCACCTTTAATTATCCCAATACCATGAGGATGCGAAAACTTTATGCATTGATGATATGTGGATGCTATGCCCAAGATTCCATGGAGCCATGGTCTTCCAATTAAGGCATTATAAGGAGATTCTATATCCACTACACAAAACTTAATTTTTGAAGATATCTTGTTCAATGGGATTTCCATAGTGATTTCCCATTTTGGCTTATTCGCGGTGCCATTAAAACCATAGATCTTGTAAGTGGAGGGGATTAGTTCATCATCTCTTCCACCCATTGTACGGTAGGTATGATAAAATAAAATGTCTACCGAGCTGCCAGTATCAATTAAAACCTTATCTATTGCCCAAGAATCACTTGCTGCGTCACCATCATCTTCTTCTCCCTCTCTGTACTTTGGATTTATCTTTAACTTTACCACCAACGGGTTGTCATGCATCTTCCCTGGCTCTGGTATCTCTTGTGCAGTAAAATAAATAACTTGCTTCTGCCATTCTTCTAACGGAGAAATTTTCGCAATATTCATCACCTCTCTTCCCTCTATATCCCTCTCAAATACTCTACTTAGCACATTATCATGGAAATCTTCTATTGTTTTCTGCGAATGTACAATTGAATTTCAAAATATATTTTTTGCTGTAGCTCCTACTTCAATGACAAATGTTTCTGCGTCTTTCGCAACATTGACTCTACGAATTTCTGGTGCTTGCGGCAATTGTTGGGGTTGTGGATATCTCGCTAGAAAATGATTTAACTTCCCTTGTTCAATCATTCGCAGAATAATTCTTTTTACATTTCTACAATTATTCACAGAATGGCCATGAAAATGATGATAAGGACAGAACTCTTGATTTTGGTTGTTAGGATGTGGTTCTTTCCCCATGTTCCAGGGTGAGGGTATATTCTCCATCAAAATAATCGCTTCCCAAATCTTGTCTATACTGGTATTTAAAGGTGGCAATTTGACATCTTCCCATATAATCTTTTGACCTCTTTGCTCTCTTGAATAATTCTTCCTCTGTCCACCATAAGTCTCCTGCGGTTGATCAAACCCTGGTACCTTATTATTGTTATTGCGATTATAGAAATTTCTCTCCTTTTCCAATTCCTCCTGATCTCTACTCCCCATTGCTACTATCTTACGTTGATTATCAATCTCCATTTTCTCTCGCTGATTTTGGGAGGTACTTGCTACTGTATTAATCATCCTTGGTAATAAACTTCCATTTGCTGCGGCTGAACTTGTGCCTACGAGAATTGGATATGACTCCATCTCATTTTGTTTTTCCTCCAAAGCGATATACTCTTCTTGCAATTCTCGCAGTTCTGTCATAGTGATTGTGTTTTTAACTCTGAATACCTGGATGTATAATAGATTTGTCGCAAACATAGCATTTATGAAGGATAAAATGAGATATCTTTCATCTACTCTTCCAGCCATTTCACTACACATTTTCCTCCATCTTATCGTTAAGTGCTTTAAACTCTCGCCAACTCTCTGCTTCAATCCAAACACATCTTCAATTCCAGGTCGTGTAGAGTTATTACTTATGTATGCTCCTAAGAAGGTAGTTTGCAAGTGCATGAACGAAGTTATTGTATTCTTGGGGAGACTTTCAAACCACTTCAATGCTTCTCCAGTTAAACTTGACGCAAAGTATTTGCACAAAACGACATCATGGTTCTCCAATTGTAGCATGCATCGAATATAGGCTTTGATATGTTGGACGGCACATGTAGTCCCATCAAAAATACTGGTCAACACCGGTAAATTGCATTTTGGAGGTATCCCTCCTAATTGTACCTCTTGAGTAAATGGAGTTTTCGCATCTTCTTCGATTGCCTCATCAAGTTGTCTTCTTCCTCCTTCTCTTCTGTTACTTATCATTCCTCTCATTTCTGCTAATTCCCGTAAGATTTGTTCATTCTTATCAGAATTTTGCTCCATTGGACTTTTCAATGCAGCCTCTCTTCGTCTGCGTTCATGCCTATCTTGTCTTGCGATATTTCGCGCTTCTTCTCCAACATCTTGATTTTTCCTTCTTCTACGATTTTCTTCTTCTTGAACTTGCAAGTTAATTTGTCTTTCATTCTCTTCTCTGCGAATTTCTTCATCCCATACTGTTTCTCTTCGTTGCCTTTCTATGTCTCTGCGAATTCTCTCATATTCCTCATTGAGATTACCATTATTACGATTTTGTGCATGTCGTCTTTCTAGATTAGCATGATTATTCTGACGCAATGCTGCTTGAATTTCTTGTTCTTCTACTTCCGCTCGCAATCTCTCTCTTTCTCCCGCTAAATGTACTTGCTCAATATAATGCCTCTCAATATCATCTTCAATTATTCTGCGATTTCTTCGAATCTCCTCATCACGTAACATTCTCCTTCTCTCTTCTTGATTTTATCCCTCATCTTGATTATGTCTAATGTCCAAAGTTTCACCGCGTAGAATATAACGATCATTTATCAAATTCTCGCCAATATTTTGTATAGGGTGATTTTGTCTTGTTTCTTCTCTATATGATCTTGAACTTGATCTCATGCTGCTTCTTGATCTTCTGTTTTGCAACCTCAAATTTTCCATTCTTAGTACATGATTTTTCCTTGTAAGATTTGCACGTTCTTCTGCCTCTACTCTTCTTTCTTCCTGTATCCTTTGTCTCAAATCACCTACTACTTCATGCCATTCATGAATTACTCCTCCATCAATTTCTTGATTTCTTTCCACTTCTTGATTTTCTGCCTCTTCTATCGAATCCGACCTCCAAGTATGCACACTTACTCTATCATAATCCACATCTCTATCTTGTGCTTGTGTTTGTTGATTCGGTGGTTGAATTGAATTTTCTGCTCCATTTCTCATTCTACTTCTTCCTGATCTGATCCTTAAAGATCCTTCCAATTCACCAGTTCCTTCTCCTGCAATTATTTTACTTCTTCTCACTGTTGTTGGTGGTTCTGATGTATTTCTTCTTCTCCTAGACATTTCTTCAAATTCTAACAATTTATTCAAATCTTCAAGTTGCAATTTGAAATTTCTCAAATTGATTCTCCCTGTTTCTGGACGCCAAAATGTAGTTGCAGGAATTCCCACACTACACCCAACTCAAGAATTTATGATACAATTCGGAGATTAAGAACCTTTTTTATTAATATGATCTTAAAAGAATTACAGTAATCAAGAATACAATTCACTTAATAAGATTTTCTCTCTCCTAAAAACTTTCTTAGCACTCAAAAATTCATCTCTCTCTCTGGAACTATTCATTTCCTTTATATAGGCATTTACATAATGGATTACAGCTCATGACGGCTCATTTACAGTTAAGATTCCCTTTAATTTCGGATCTGAGTTCTTGCGATAAATCTCATTTAGCACCGCCTTAATCATTCGCAGGTTTTATTGGTTCGTCGCAGAAATGTCACACTTTACTCATGTTTCTGTCGTTTTCATCTGATATGTCATTCCTTACGTCACTTTGAGATGTGTCGCAGAGTGTCGCAGAATATCATTGGTGTATCGCAGAACTGTTTTTTATTTCGCAGGAATATTGTTGTGACAATATTCTGATCCTACATTAGCAATAAAATAAAATTTAAAGAAACAAAGTTAAATCGAATCAAATCTAGTATTAATGATAAAAATTAAACTTGACAGTATGATTAATTACGATTAACTATTATCGATTTAAGAAATAAGAAATAAATGTTATAATAATAAGAAAATATTAATCCCAAACAACTATGAAAAATTGTTAACGGTTATTTATTTATATCAAGTCACACGATGAAATAAACAAATACTGTAATACCCCAATATTCGGCAGTGGTTAGCCGAATGGAATATAAGTAATGGTTTGTCCTTTCCTAACACCGAGGCCTGATGAGTACACTTGACTGAGTTGTGGGGAAAAACATCTCGGTTTATGGAATATAAGTAATGGTTTGTCCTTTCCCAACATAACCGAGGGTAAGTGGGAACAATGATGGGATACAACTAGGTACACTTGAGTATGTCAGTTATGCCAGGGAAAAACATCTTATACCGAGGCTTATGGGTTCACTTGACGAGTTGTGGGGAAAAACTTCAGCGTGCTCGGAGAGAGTAGTCACATGATGGGGACCTCTCGTGACCTCCGCAGGAAGTTTAAAAATCCTACTACACTGGATAACCGCAGTGGGTAAGTGGGAACAATATCGGTGTTAGTTGGGATACAACTAGGGACGGGTTGCTTGTTCTCGGATTGTAATACCCCAATATTCGGCAGTGGTTAGCCGAATGGAATATAAGTAATGGTTTGTCCTTTCCTATCACCGAGGCCTTTTCAGCACAATTGTGGTTGAACAATTAAGCGTGCTCGGTGGAGGGACCATCCTGGGAGGTCATTACAATTGGTATCAGAGCTCTAGGCTTTAGATCTTACATGGGACGATAAAAAAAAATAAAAAAAAATCGTATGAATTGATGTGTTGGATTGTTTTGTCATTTATTATTTTCTTTCATTTATGTTGAATTTTGAGATGATAAGAATATTCTAAATTTCGGGACGAAATTTCTTTTAAGGGTGGTAAAATGTAATACCCTGTATTTTTAGCAACCTGATAAGTTGCTACCTGAGAAGTAGCAACATGACACATATTACTACACGTGGCCTTAATTATCAAAATACCATTATAAGGTAAATGACTATTTTACCCTTGCTAGTAAAATGACATAAATATCCTTGAAATTAAAACAAGCCTTACAACCCTGTATTTTTAGCTACTGTTTCGGTTCGGGTTATACCCAAATTACCTATAATGAGGTTTAGGTTATTTCCTTACACTTAGTCTAGGTGGGTTGTTTGAATTAGAAAGACTAGGAGTTGGGTGGAAATAGAGTCACTTAATATATTTTATTAAGTAAATAAAAAAAATAAAAAAATGAGAAGGTAAAAATTAGAAGTTAGTAGTATAAGTTTTAGTTTAGATATTTTTGGAGAGAGAATTTGAAGATTTGAGAGAGAGTTTAAGTTATATTAGATTTTGTTTTTGGAGAGAGAAAGAAAAGGAAAACGAAAATGCTAGAGAGGTGAAAGCTTTAGAGAAGAAGAAGATGATTTGGATCTAGGAAAAATCAGTGGAGAATCAATGGAATTAAGGTGAGGTAGAAGGTGAAACTCTTTCTCTTCATGTTTTTGTTTATACTTGGTTTTAATTTCGTTTAATCTTGCATCATTAGGTTTCTGAAATTTACCTATGTGGTTTTATGCATCTAATTGATGATCAGGCTTTAGAAATTTTTAGATAACATGATTAGGTAACTATGGTTAAATTTTGAGAATATTTCATCAAAGATTCACCGTTAAATGTTTGATTGAACTTGGATCTTGATTTCTGAAATTCCTGTTCATTTTCTATGAGTCTGTTCTTGACTGTGTTTAGGTAATTTTGATGATATCAAAACGATTTCATGTCTTGATAAAAGTTGTAGATATATGTGTTATCTTTAATTGTGCATTGAGTTTTCTAAATTTGGAATTATTATGAATTTACCGTGAATAATTTAGTAAAATGATGCAGTCTGTCAATATTTTTAAAGGATAGTATTAAATTATTATCTTCCATTTGAACCGTTGGTTTTCTGTAAAACTTTGATATGATATAGATCCATATGTTAGAAATACTTTCCTGAAATTTGAAGATGATCGGATTGATAAATCATTATCAAACATGAAATACAAAACTCTACAGATCAACAATTAGTTTTTGTTCTTTCACTGTATTTCGTATAATACTAATAAAATACTTGTACAACTCTAAAAATCATGACATTCGGTGGGAGTAACAGTAAAGATGTCCACCACTTAGTGTTAAAAGGATTTAGCAATATACCACATGAGTTAAGAGATAATCTCAAAACTCTACAGCTCAACAAAATGTTATGTTTGTTCTTTCATTGTTTTCGTATAATACTAATAAAATACTTGTACAACTCAAAAAATTATGAAATTCGGTGGGAGTAGTAATCAAGATGTCCACCATTTTGTGTTAAAAGTATTTAATAAAATAATTATCAGAACTTTAATAATTATGTTTCCCATGCCTTATGTGTAGTAGAAGTAATCAAGATGTCCACCACTTTGTGTTAAAAATTATTTAACAAAATAATGATCAGAATTTTGATAATGGTGTTTCCCATCTATCTTTAATTATTTTAAAGATGCCTTAGTTTAATAAATTTTTTTAAATTTAATAATTGTGTTTCCCATTCCTTTTCCTATGCTTTTGTAAGCATGAGAATCTTTTATGTGTGGGAACGGGTCATTTTTTTAGTAGTAGTGGAATGTAGGGTCAGATAAAAAAAAAGTAAAAAGAGGTAATCACTGCTCTTTAATGAATTTGTCTCCAACTACCTTTACTTTATTTTGAATTATTTCTGTTAAGTTAAAAAAAAAGGAAGGAGAACAGAATAGTATAAAGAAAATAATTGTTAAAGTTTCTAAAGTTTAGTTAAAAGTGGAACAATAAATGATTAGGATTTCTTTTCTTATTCTTTGGATTCTTAATCTATAATGATTAAGTTTTATCCCCTAGTTGACACATATAGGCTAACGTGTCTAATTCTTAGTCCTTATAATATCTTATGTTCATGATATAAATAACTTGTATTCTCATTTCATTTCATTTAAATATCACAAGTGAGAGAGAGAGAGAGACAAGTTTATAACTTTAATTATATGGCTTAGATTATGGGCCATGGAAGATATGTAATCATGTCTTTACTAACAAGAGTAATACAACAATTAGTGTTTAGGTTAGAGTAAACATAGAAGAAAAGAAGAGGAGGCAGTACCATTTTCCTTTACTCCAAGAACTATAAATGGTGTTTTTATTTTATCGGTGTCATTCCCAGCATCGTTTCGGTATGGAATCGAGGTAGGCACAACACAATCAAAAACCTTTCTTTTTATTTAAGTTTCTTTTAATTAAAGTTATGTTTGCATGTTTTCAATAATATGTGAATGATAATCGATGTTGTGAGCATGATTATGAAGGTTGGGCTGCGGTCCGTAGAATGTGATTCTTAAAAACAAATTATGACGGGATACGAGATATCCTTGGAAACGGTGGTTGTTTCCTAAACCCACGTGGGGGCTCCCTTGGGCGAGCAGATTTGTTTGAATTTATTGTTGTATAATATTGGGATACGAGATATCCTTGGGGACGGTTTTATTTCCTAAACCCACGTGGGGCTCCCTTGGGCAAGCGGATTGATTGAATTTAATTATTGTTTATGGATGTGGTGTTTCCATATGTTGGCTCCCTTGGGCGAGCGGATTGATTGAATTTAATTATTGTTTATGGATGTGGTGTTTCCATATGTTGGCTCCCTTGGGCGAGCGGATTGATTGAATTTATTAATGTATATGGATGTGATGTTTCCATATGTTTGTGGTGGTGTTAACCATGCAACTTGTTTTGAAAAGAAATTGAAAAATATTGCATAAAACGTTTTGTTGCTTCTTTGCCTACTGAGTGTCACAACTCACGTCGTATTATGACAAAAATTCCAGATTTGACGCATGATAAGGAGTTGATGAACGTGAAGCCTAAAGAATAATTTTAGATCTTTAAATTTTTTGTTTATGCATAAATTCTAGTTCAATGATGTAATTAGTCTTAGATTCAAAGCTGTAAAATATGGTATGATGTTGAGTTGACTGTTTATCATTTTAAATTTTTAATAGGTTTTGATTTAATTCTTTTTGAAACACATGTAAAACATCTTAAGGGACATTCTCTGAAAATTATAGAATTTTCTAAGTAGTATAATTATTTTTAACATAATTATTTGTACCATTGCTAAATCCAGAAAATATCCGACTGTTTTAAATATCTCATAAATATCCTATTTTAAAACTATGATACGTTAGTTTTTAGACCTTAGTGTCTTCTTAGAAAATCTGTATCTATCTTTTATATTTCTAAAATGACAAACCTCATCCAATTTTGAGTTATGTGTGATTTTATATAATTTTTATAAAACAGAATGGTGCAGTTTTGATTTTCTACAGTTCTGGTCAACTACATGTTTGACTATGGTCAAAGGATACTCAACGCATTTAAAAATCCCGAGTAATTTAGGTATAATAGTATTTACGGTACAGATTTTATTTGTATAATTACCATAAATTTTGGAACTCGCATGAAGCCTGTAAAATTCTAGTAATCCACCTTGGTCTGTTTTCAGTTTTACAAATTGGGGTTAAAAATCGTTTCTTATTAATTAATCTTAAGACTTGAACGGTGTTAGTATTTTTATTTGAGAACCAAAATGTGTTTTTCTTCCGGTGACTTT
This sequence comes from Papaver bracteatum, assembly GCA_023529315.1. Lineage (NCBI taxonomy): Eukaryota > Viridiplantae > Streptophyta > Magnoliopsida > Ranunculales > Papaveraceae > Papaver > Papaver bracteatum. Next base: position 1,648,216 of record JAJJWX010000447.1, on the reverse strand, counting down.
CATATTAGGTTAAATCTATGGTTTGACCTTCCTAAATGATTTTCTGAGCATTCCGCTGCGACAAAATTCTTAAAACGGACATAATTAAATTAGTCCAAGTGAATTACTTAACGAGCTTGGGCTTAGTAGCCGGGCCTCGGCTATGATTTTCGAGTGGCACTCCGGGTTTTGAAAACCGGGGCGTCACAAATTGGTATCAGAGCCGACGATGGTTCACCTGCCGAGGGTGGGAAGGAACGCTGGACGGGGTTGTTCCAGGTGCTTCTCATGAGGGGCAGGGAACGTCGGAGTTCTAGGCTTGTATATATTCCGGAGCCGAGGACGGCTCCAATTTAAGGTGGTGGTATTGTAATACCCCAATATTCGGCAGTGGTTAGCCGAATGAAATATAAGTAATGGTTTGTCCTTTCCTATCACCGAGGCCTTTTCAAGACAATTGGCTCCGAGTTGGCGAAAAACTCTGCAGTTAAGCGTGCTCGGTAAAGGAGTAATCCAGGGATGGGTGACCATCCGGGAAGTTTCTGCTGGATTACCGCAGCGATGCCCGTTAAAAACCCCACACTGCCGGATAACCGCAGTGGCTAAGTGGGGACAATATCGGTGGAGGGACGGGTCATTACAAATACATACAACAGTATAAAGTAACTTTTGGATAATAGTTATAACATTCAGTTACCCTTTAATAGTACATGAATTTAAAAATTATTTAGTTATAATAATATAGTTCCTCTTAAAATTAAAATTCGATTTCATTAAAATGAGTAAATAATAATGATGGTAAATAAAAATGAAATAAAATAAATTTTGATGAATAAATTACTTACAAAGATGTGAACTATTTAAATATTTTACAAAGTAAATTTATCAGACATACACTAGTAAAGATAGAAGTTAAAGACTAACTAATCTTAATAAATTAATACATAATAATTCGTAATAGTTTGTTCTTAGTTAATCCAGCACTGGGGAATACGAGGTTGGTAATTCTGATGTGTTCGGGTGATACTTGTTAGGTAGTAGGCATTGTCAGGCATCACAAACCTAGACAGGGCAACTACATTCTTGTATCACTAGGCATTGAAGGGAAACCTGCTTCTATTAGTGAACTAATAGATCCCAAATTTTAATGAGAAACTTTATTATTGAATATCTTCTAAAAGTACTTAGAACCAGTAAGTTATTGACTTAGAAATTAGTGTAGAAAATTCAAATCTAAAAGTCATAGTTTCCGTTATAGAGCTTCATGTAAGAAACTTAGACTTCTCTCTTGGATAGAACTTAAATCAGCGTAATTGAACCTAGTGCCACAAATTTTAGTTGTAGAAAGCCATATAGGTTTGTACTTTGTTTTATGTTGTTTGCGCTTAGTTGAGAGATGGTGTTATTCTATAAGGTGGGGAGTTTTTGAAGACAAAAAGGATGGTTTAATTTTCGAGGACGAAAATGTTATAAGGTGGGGAGAATGTAAGGACCCTCAAGCTCGTCAACGCTATTAGACCAGTCAAGAGACGTCTTAGCCACTAATAACTCGATTAGTTTAACACGAACGTTAATTATTAGGAATTAATCTAACAACGATCTAGATACTAATCTAGTACCACTAGATAGATCTCGAAAAGTTACGCATAATGGACTACTCGAACGTACCAATCGGATACTAGACGAAGAATATATAGTTGGTTTAGTTCTTAGCCGACCTGGCTACCCTTATCTTTTGATCGGGTGCCTTTAGTATTTTGTTTGGCCTTATCTTCACCCAAACCGATCGAGAAGAAGTCATTCTTTATCTTCTTTTTCCTTCTTTTCTCTTCCTTCTCTACGTTCTTCACCTGTTGGTGAATCAAGTTATTGAAATAGAGAGATTTTTAGATTGAAAAAAAGATGGGGATGTTCGGGTAGTGGTTGTTGTTGGTGGTGATGATGTTGGTTAGTTCTGGGAAGATGAGGAGAAGATGGGGTTGACGTTGTTGTAGTTGAATTTAGGGTTTTGATATTAATTTCGAGTTCATCGGTAAATTGATGGGTTAATCAGATTGTTAATGGATGAAGAATCATGGGTTGGTGTTTAATTGAGTTGTTGAAGTTGTTCTGTTGATGGAATCGAAGAATTAAGGTTTATATGAAAAGCTCAGAGAAGAATGAATAGATGAAATTGGTGTTCTAAGAGAAGGAATTGAGATGGGTTTATGTTTAATTGAGTGATATGAAGTTGTTTTGACGAAGAATCAGAGTTAAGGTTTCTCAGAAATTGAATTAGGGTTTGTAAGAAGTTCAATGAAGAATCAACAGATGAAGTTATCGATTTAGGGGATTCAATTAAATGATGGATGTTGAAGAACATGAAGTGAAGTTAAAAGTTACACTTTTAATTTGAAGATTTGATTTCAAAGAAGAACAGAAATTGAGAATTGAAGAATTAAGGTTCGATTGTGCTTGTAAAGAAGTGATGAGATTGTCATGGGTGTTGATTCGATCTTCATGGCCGTCTCAAATGAAAGGGTAAGTTGAATTTAAGATTTTATAATTCATTTATTCTCAAGTTGTGTGTATTTGATCTTAGGATTGAATTTACATGGTTGGGTCTGCCGTGTATAGTTTAGGTTGGTCTCTTAATGAATTTATGAGTTGAGATGAGTTTATAATGAAGTTGTGGGTGTAGTTTATATTAGAGTGGAGGTTACAGGGGAGGAGATGTGTATTGGTGTTGACTTAAGTTGAACTGTTGGTGGTATTGGTGTTGTCTGTGATGTTATTGAACTTATTGGAAGATTGTTGAAGTTAATGGGATATATATGTATGAACTGTGTTTGTGTTAATATGAGATGGAAATAGAGTTTGTTGTTGTACTGAGATGTTGGTGCTAATGAAGTGGTTGTAATTGAGATGAGTTGCAACTGGGGTGGAATTGCAAGTTGGAAAGAATTGATTAGATAGTAAAATTGTGACTGTAGTGGAGGTGGTTTTGATAATAATGGGTTTGAATAACTATGGTTAATAGTTTGAGTTTGATCTTAACTGAAATTGCAGGAGGTATATGAATTTATGAAGGTGTTGCCTGATTTGAAGTTAGAGAATGCTATGTTGTTATGGTTGCAGTTAGTGATAGCTTTAGAGAAGCTTGTTGTTGTAGGTACTGAGTTTGGAGGAGTTGGTGGTGTTTCTGTGAAGATGAGTTGTGTCGCACAGATGTCGGAAATGTAAGTGAAACTTGGATTGAGTTTGAAAAGTTGTTATTGCAAGGACATAAGTTAGAGGTGTTGCTTATGTTGTTTTTAGATGTGGCTTGGTACTGCAATGGCAGGTAATGGTTAAGTTACAATTGTATTTTGAATTATAGGCTTTTGTTGAAATGAATGTATTGTTGAAGTGTAGATTAGAAGAAGAATCTGAATTAGTATGTTGAGATGAATCTCCTCAGTGGAAGCTTGCAACTGCATTTTCAGGTAAATCTAGTTTATAATTGTAAATGAAGTTCAAAGTTGTTTAAGAATGAATGTGTTATTTTAGTTGGATAGATTTGAAATATTAAGGAAGTAGAATTGAAAGAATGCTTGTAATAGAATTTTGGAGTTAGGGTGATACACCATTACAGGCAGTTCAGCTTCTGGCCTGTGCAAGGGCCTTAGTTTATTTAACCTGAATCAGTCTTGTGACTGAGTTGGCTCACCGATTTCCCTGACTTGATCTGTGTTGGAACATTGACCCGATCTGACTCAGTTGACCGATTTGATTACACTGGACTTGACCTTGACTGGACGTGGACCGTTACTTGAACCCTTTGACCGTTAGATTGACCCAGTTGGGTCAGGCCTTGTGTTTTTGGGATGGTTTAGTGATTTTGGGATTAGAGATAGCATTCTTATTTGAGGGAGTGGATCAGTTATGGTCCGATTTAGCCTTTGGCTTTTTCTACAAGTTGTAGACGTTCGTAAAAACTTAGCTTATACACTATAGAACCAACCTAAGTGAATTAGCAAACTTTAGATATGTTAAAGATGGATATTGAAAGAAGTGTAAAGTCATAATTTGGATTATAACCATTACAGCTATACTTAAATGATTCTTGTATAAGTCATTCTTGCTAGTTTCTTAGACTGCTTGTGTGATTAACAGTTTATTATAAACAACGACCGATTCAAAGGACGAACCAATGGATCGTGGATCTCGAGGTAGGCGTGGCCTGTCATAAAAAAAAAGGTGTGGGAATACATTTGACACTGTTGTAATCATTATTGTTGTTTTATAAAAGTTTATGCTTAACAAACACATGAATTGTCTGTCCGTGCATTCCATGCTTTTGTTTAAAATGCATTGTGATAATCCTGTTAATTCTGTGAATCTTTCCACGATTTGGAAAGGAATTGTAATGTGTTGTTGTCAATATGAATTGTTATGGGAAATGAGAATTTCCACTTATGGTATATAGGATACGCTCCTTCACATTTATACCTACTTTAATTCTGCTTTTATTGTTTAGAGTACTGGTCACCATGGTATTGGTGGCATCCATATCTATTAGGTGTGAATTGCCGAGTAGGGATTTACAACCATATTATACATTGTTTGAAGAAGGAGTTTGTCCATATACATGTATGATTATTTCAGTGACTTAGTCACTGTTTAATGTTTCGGAAAAACATGCATTGTTTTCCAAATCTTGCCTATGATTACTTAGAAGTTAAATGTTAATTATTCCCACTTCGGGCCTGTGATGAGATCAGGTTGCGCATCGAAAGCTTCAAGAGTTAACTTCTCTAGTTGATTAACTTCTGTCATATTTATTATGTTGTATATTTTATTTAAAAACCAAATGACTAATATATATATAACATTTGAGAGAAGATCTTGTATATATATTTCTGAGCAGGGTTAGCTTTGGGTTAAGTTCTGTATCACAATTCTTAATTGAATGCTTAAGTGCATGTTTTAGATTTTAGTGCCTCTTTATTTAGTTAATTTATTGGTTTAGTCAGCTGTTAGCTTAGGGGGCGATACAGTATCTATCCCGGCGTAGAATAGAGTGTATTACTCTATGCCGGTATGGAGTGTGAATTTTTTTAAAGATATTTTGACTTTGGGTCACAACAAAGTGACCAGAGTTGCGTTTGGGTCACCCCAAAATTTTAATTAGAGTTTGGGTCACGAGACCTGCGTTGACCGCGTTGACAGTTACAAAAGTCAGTTAAACACGGAAATTACCAAAACAAATTTAAAGTTTGATTTATTTACTAACCAAGCCATCAAACATTCTGTTACACAGGTGTGTTGCTAAAATAAATGAGTAAAAGAAATACAGGGCTTATCTTTTTCACTTAACCTAAATCGTGTTTTAGTTCTAGGATTTTTCTTCTCTTTCTTTCATAGACTGACTGCAGATGCGATTTTTGCTTGAAATCATAGAATTTGTATCGTGTTATTATATAAATGGTTGATTTCAGTTAGCTTATCTCCGATCTACAAATATTTCATGGTAAAAGTTGGTGTTTCAGTTGATGTAAGTTAAAAAAAATCTCTAATTGCTTAAATTTAATCAGGGGATTTTTATTTTTTTCTGTTAATGATACGTATGAGTGATATTCTTTGCAGAAAAATAACATTAATGGGTCAATTTTGTTTTCTCCTTTGTCTTTTCAGGGTTTTGTTGTGTTCCAGGATTTTTTTAGGTTTTTTTTTTATTCCTTATTTACTTTTGTCGATTGGTACTTTATGTTAAAAATTGGTACTGCTTATTGTTAATTTGGTGATGGGTGGGTGGGATTATTGTGGTCATGTTGATGACTTATAGAGTATATAATTGTGTGTCTAGAAAGTTGTCGTGTGTGGTTGAGATATTTAAACCTAGTTACTGTGAATGTTTTCAATAATTGTTTGCTTGTCAATAGATGGCTTATTTGAAGCAATTGTTAATTGTGGAACAGAGTGACTCATGTATTATGACAATTAGAATGATTATTCTAATTTCTTTTGGTGGTTGTGTATATTTAAATGTAGGTACAATGAATGATTTACTTACATACTATCCCACTAAAGGTGGTTATGTTGTCGGAAAAAGTGCAAGGGCTGAGCATCTTAACATGGAGAAGATGCCTGACTATAGACCTGGAGAAGACTTGGATTTTCTTCCCATTTTGGACCCAAAGGAAACTTCTACAAAGGACATTCAAGTTGAGTCAAGCATATCTGAAAGTCAAGCATCTACTATTGTTGACCCCAATGAAGTGATGTCACAACTAGATGATGAAGATATATTTTCATGTCTGTACAATGAAAGCAACTCAGAAAATGAGACAGTAAATGTGAATGACTTTCCTGATGAAACATATGAGAGTTATAATGAAGAACTTCTTTATGAACCTGAGATTGATGATGATGAAGAGATCAACCTAACTTGTCAGTTTCAAGCAACACTAGACTCAACTGAAGAATTCAAGGAATATGTTGTAGAAACTGCCAACATAGATGGAGATCACAATTTGTCTGAAGGTCAAGAGTTTGTGGAGAAACTGTTTGTTGGGCATCAATGGTTGAGTAAAGAACATTGTAAGGACTATTTAAAGAATCTAGCACTTGACCTGAACCATTCCATTGTTCAAGTGAGGAACAAGAAAAAGCAGCAAGAATACAAATGCAAATATGAGACTTGTCCATGGAGGGTTTACTGCTCTGTACTTTCTGATAAGAAAATATTTGAATCCAAAAAAGGTTAGTAATTTTTTTAATATAAGATGTCCAGTTATATATCTTGGTCATTTTAATTTTTATAACTTGTGAATTAACTAAATTTTATTTGTGATGTTTGAGTTTTCAGGTCATTTTATCCACACTTGTGAGGCAATTCATGGTCTCAAGCATCCATTGGCCAATGCAAGATGGGTATCCAAGGTGATGCTTGAATCTTTCAAAGCACATCGAAACTACAAACCCATGGACTTCCAGACTGAGGTAAAGAAGAATCACAAGGTTGAAATTTCATATTATATTTCTTGGCATGCTTATCATCTGTGTAATGAGAAAATTTTGGGTAGTTATGAGGAAGGGTATTCATTGTTGCCTGTATTATGTGACCAACTTCTGAAGGACAATCCCACAAACATTGTTAAATTAACAACTGACCCTTGACTAAGAAGTTTAAGTCACTGTGTGTGGCATATAGGGTGTCATTAGATGGTTTTGTGAAGTCTGCAAGACCTATTCTAGGACTAGATGGATGCCACTTGTCTGGAACATATGGTGGTACTTTGTTGGCCATCACATGTCTTGATGGAAACAATGGTATTTTTCCCATTGCTATATACATCTGTGAGTCAGAGTGTAAGGAAGAATGGATACATTTTCTAAGTTTAGTAGCTGAGGAATTGAAGGCACATCCCAGGGCTTTGACTTTTATTAGTGACAGGAAAAAAGGTTTGATTGAATGTGTTGCCGTAAATTTCAGTGACAGAAATCACTATCATAGGTACTGCTTTAGACATCTTTACAAGAACTTTAAGAAGCTTCATCCTGGAAAGAACCTTGAGTTTATGACATGGAGAGCAGCAAGGTCATTTAGTGAGGTAGGTCAAAAAATTTGGATGGATAGACTCAAAGAGGCCAAGGAATCTGCACCAGAGTGGCTTGACAGAGAACCAGTTGAGACATGGATAAGATCTTACTTTGATAGGTCATCAAAGTGTGAGCATGTGACATCAAATTTTTGTGAAGCTTTTAATTCATGGATTTTTGATTTAAGGAGGATGCATGTATGTAAGCTAGTTCAGAAGTTTCATTTGCTTATGATGAGAATTTTCTATGATAGAGAGCAAGTGGGTAAGAAAACGCCTGATGATGAAGTGGTCCCTAAAGTGACAGAAATTGTTAAGAAGCACTTGTATTTCATCCATGAATTCACCACACAACCTTCATCTGTGGATATTTGGAAAGTTTTTGACACCAAGAAGGACATATCATGGGTGGTGAACCTAAAACAGCATACTTGCACCTACAATTCATGGCAAGTATGTGGAATACCATGTGTGCATGCTGTTTGTACAAGTCTACGTGCAAGACCAAAGAGTTATCAGAAGTAAGTTACATTCTTATTACAATTTTTTGTCATTTCAACTATTTATTTACACTTAGAAATGTATGTTCTTACATTGTATGTAAATTTTTTTGCAGTTATTGCACTCTTACATGCATGTTGACACACACAGAGACTTGTATTCTACTTAAATTTATTTTTATGTATGTCCAGGTTTATGGTATTGATCTAAGGACAGATCGCAGCAGTACATGTATCTACCCCTCTTTGGTCGATCTTTATTTGTATTTTATAGGCATCCCACCAATCGGGATAGCCAATTTTCTTGAAACATTTCTCCACGAAGTGTGAATTTCTTCCACAGTAAACAAAACGTATAACGGAAGACATTATCACGATTAAAGAAGAAATTATATGAATACAGGTCGCAAGCAGCTTGCGAAAACTTTGCAAGTCTTTTTTTTTTTTTTTTTTTTTTTGAATGAGACTAAAGAAGGTACAAATGAAACTGATTGTGTACACAACTGTTTATGGGGGGTGAAAAACAAACCGGCTAGATTCTAGCTGGCAGCTAGAAATTATATGAGTAATCGAATAGGAGGAATAAATCCTATAAGGGTAAAAACGGTAAGAGTTCAAATTCAAATCAAGTTTTCTCTCTTGCACAGAGAAATTAAGTTCGACAAATCAACCAAATATATGAAAACAAACGTAACAGGGGTTTGCTTATAAACACAAACTCAATTAGCTAAGATCAATTAATTTAGCTAAGATATAAAAAAAAAAAAAAAAAAAAGGTGAAAAAGTTGATGCCTGATGTGAAAACAAGATCTTGATCAAAGATGATAACTGTTTGTAAGAACAAAAAAAAACAGCAGTACAACTTACTTAGTCCAAGATACCGGTTTCCTTCAACAGATCAATCACATATTTTCGCTGAGACAAGAAAATTCCCTTTTCAGATCGTGAAACTTCGATCCCCAAGAAGTATTTAAGTCCACCCAAATTCTTCATATAAAACCCATAATACAAACACCTCTTCAGATTACTCATCTCTTTGAGATCATTTCCTGTTACCACCATATCATCTACATAGATGATAAGCGCAGTTAATTTGTCACCTAACCTTTTTAGGAACAAAGTATGATCAGCGTTACTATGTGAATACCCAGATTTCTTCATTGCCAGACGAAATCTACCAAACCAAGCTCTGGGAGATTGCTTCAAACCATATAAATCCTTGTTTAGCTTACAAACCACATTTGCATTGTTCGAAACATTATAACCTGGAGGTAGTGACATGTAGACTTCTTCTTTTAAATCACCATGTAAAAAGGCATTTTTTACATCATATTGTTGTAGAGGCCATCCTAAATTCGCTGCCAAAGACAACAATACTCGAATGGTATTGATTTTTGAAACATGAGCAAATGTTTCTTGATAATCGATACCATAAGTCTGGGTAAATCCTTTATCCACAAGTCTAGCTTTGTACTTATTAATAGAGCCATCTGGATTATGCTTGATAGCATATACCCACCTGCAACCAACCGGTTTCTTCCCTTCTGGTGCCGAGATCCTGAAGAACATACATTTCTAAGTGTGCAGTTAGAAATTGTTAAGAACATACTTGTTACAATTTTTTAAGTAGCACCAGAATTGAGAATCCAACCATGATTTTTTCCAGAATCAGTAGCAAGTAAAGAGACGTCAACCTTACTTGATTGTACACCTGACTTTATGTAAGATAGGTAAAGGTATGTGCACTCTTACATGTCAAGAGCTTAAGGTAATTAACAAAATGTAAGAATATAAATGGTTCTCACTTAATATTGTTGTCGTCACCACATAAGTAATTTTGTCTGCTCCTTTTTGATTATTCTTTATTTGAGTTTTGTAGGTGTCCCACTAATCGGGATACCCAATTTTCTTGAAACATTTCTCTACGAAATGTGAATGACTTCCACAGTAAACACAACTTCTAACGAAAGACATTATCACGATTAAAGAAGAAATTATATGAAGTATGAATATAGGTCGCCAACAGGTTTTTTTTTTTTAACAAACGAGAATAAAAAAAGGTACAAATGAAACTGATTGTGTACACAACTGTTTATGGAGGGGGGGGGGGGACAAACCGGCTAGATACTAGCTAGCAGCTAAAAATTATATGAATAATCGAATAGGAGGAATAAGTCTTATAAGGGTAAAAACTGTAAGAGTTCAAATTCAAATCAAGTTTTCTCTCTTGCACAGAGAAATTAAGTTTGACAAATCATCCAAATATATGAAAACAAACTTAACAGGGGTTTGCTTATAAGAAAAACAAACTCAATTATCTAAGATCAAATAATTTAGTTAAGATAAAAACAAGATTTTGATCAAAGATGATAAATGTTTGTAAGAAACACAAAACATCAGTACAAATTACTTAGTCCAAGATAAATGGATTAACAAGATTAAGTAGGATTTAAAAAGGACAATCATAAACTCAGCATAACAAGTTTATCATAAAATCGGTAGTACAACTTACTTGTTTCAATAAGTGTATAAAGAAAGATAAGAACCTTAAGCTAGCAGAAGAAGGATCAATCGAAGTAACAAAGCACTCACTACTAAGAAGCACTCAACTCACCATGGAGCTCTGATACCATGTCAAGAGCTTAAGGTAATTAACCAAATGGAATAATAGAAATGGTTCTCACTTAATATTGTTGTATTAATTATTTACAATGAGAAGTGTATATATAGATTACAAAGGAAGAAGAGAAATACTACTTCAACAATGGTTGCTTCAACTATGGAGGCTTCAACAATGGTGGCTTCAACAATGGAGGCTTCAACTATGGAGGCTTCAACAATGATTGCTTCAACAATGGTGGCTTCAATAATGGAGGCTTCAACAATGTCAAAAAGAAACTACAAGCCACCCTAATTATACCCTACATGAGTCAACAACTAACAACTATCAATATTTACACTTAATTGTTCAAAACTCTCCCTCAAGATGGTGCATATATGTCATAGATGCCCAACTTGACAAGTGAATCGTTAAATATACTATTAGATATGGCCTTGGTCAGAATATCTGCCAACTGTTGTGTTGTACGAACATATGGTATTTCGATAATCTTTTCTTCGAGTTTCTCATAGATAAAATTCCTATCAATTTCCACATGTTTCGTTCGATCATGTTGCACCGGATTCTCTGCAATTTTGATCGCCGACTGGTTATCACAAAAAAACTTCATATGGGTTTTAGTAGGGAAACCAAGCTCCTCCATAAGCCTTTTTAACCATAATAATTCACAAATTCCTTCCATCATCGCCATGTATTCTGCTTCAGCACTGGACAAAGAAACAACTTGTTGTCTCTTAGATTTCTAAGTTACTAAATTGCCTCCAATGAATGTAACATATCCAGATGTTGATCTTCTCCTATCGCCTTTGCCTCCCTAGTCTGAGTCAGTGTAACCTGATATATTGAGATGTCCATGTTTTGAAAACATCAACCCTTTTCCTGGTGCGAACTTCAAATATCTAAGTATCCTTATTACTGCAGCCATGTGTTGTTGACCTGGATTATGCATAAATCTGCTTACAACATATGTAATATCAGGTCTTGTATAAGAAAGATAAATCAAACGACCAACTAATCTATGGTATTGCCCCTTGTCAACTGGTACTTGATCAGAACACTCTTCAACACCATGATTTTGTTCCATAGGAGACCCAATCGGCTCACAACCCAGCATACCGGTTTCCTTCAACAAGTCAATCACATATTTTCGCTGAGACAAGAAAATTCCCTTTTCAGATCGTAAAACTTCAATGCCAAGAAAGTATTTAAGTCCACCCAGATCCTTCATATCAAACTTAGAATACAAACAACTCTTCAGATTACTCAGCTCTTCAGGGTCATTTCCTGTTACCACCATATCATCCACATAGATAATAAGCGCAGTTAACTTTTTACCAACTCTTTTTAGGAACAAGGTATGATCAGCGTTACTCTGTATATACCCAAATTTCTTCATTTCTAGATGAAATCTCCCAAACCAAGCTCTGGGAGACTGCTTCAAACCATATAAGTCCTTCTTTAGCTTACAAACCATGTTAGGATCGTTCGGAGCATTATAACCTGGAGTTAATGACATGTAGACTTCTTCTTGTAAATCACCATGTAAAAATGCATTTTTTACATCATATTGTTGCAGGGGCCAGCCTATATTTGCTGCCAAAGACAATAATACTCGAATATTATTGATTTTTGCAACAGGAGCAAAGGTCTCTTGATAATCAATACCATAAACCTGGGTAAACCCTTTAGCCACAAGTCTTGCTTTGGACCTGTCAATAGAGCCATCAGGATTATGCTTGATAGCATATACCCACCTGCAGCCAACTGGTTTCTTTCCTTCTGGTAACAATACTATTTTCCATGTATGTTTTTTTCCAGCGCTACCATCTTCTTTCTCATGGAATCAGCCCATTTTGGATCTCGTAATTCTTCTTGTACATTTATGGTAATAATCACATCGTCCATCTGATTGACAAACGCCTTTCCCTCCTTTGATAATCTATGAGTTGACACGTAATTTTTAATAGGGTATTTCACCTTCCTTATTAATTCATGTGAAAAGATATCTAGCGGAACTCCACGACTACTCCTTGGTGGAAACTGGTACCTGTCGGTGTCAAGTAGTTCACAAGTATCATTAGTATTAATCGAATAATATATGCTTACCTCAGGGACATCAGCACCGGCTGAAGGACAATTAGATGTAGGTAATGTTGATGAAGAGATAGATGGAGCTTCAATAGCAGGGGTGTCAATTTATTTGGAAACAGGAATATCGAACTCTTGAACCGGCTTCATGACTTGTATATCATCAATTCTTGAACTACTGACAGTTGGATGTGTGCTCAAACTTGTTTCATTTGCTGTCATATTTATTTCACTATTAGTAGGAAACAAATCCATCCAATTCAACTCTTCAATAACTCTCTCTCCCTGAAGAGGATAATTAGATACATCGGACGAGTAAAACATTTCATGCTCAGAAAAGGTGACATCCATAGTAACATAAAATTTATGACTTTAATGATGATAACACCTGTAACCCTTCTGGAATGGATGATAACCAAAAAAAAACACATTTGATAGCACAAGGATCTATCTTTGTACGTAGATGTTTCTGCAAATGTACAAAAACAACACAACCGAATACCCGTGGAGGAAGCTTAAGATGAGAAGGTATTGTTACAAACGAAGCCAATTTGTCCAAAGGTGTCTGAAATTTTAAAACACTTGTTGGTACTCGATTGAGAAGATATGCTGCATTAGTAATGGCTTCTTCCCTGAATTTTGGCTTCATATTTGACCCAATCAAGCATGCCCTCGTAATTTCAAGTAACTGGCGATTTTTTCTTTCTGCCACACCATTTTGCTGTGGCGTAGACGGGAAACTAGTTTCATGAATAATTCCATGTTCTCTAAAGTATCCTTGTAATACTTCATTAACATACTCACCACCATTATCAGAACGAAGGACCTTTAAGTTAGCCGAAAATTGTGTCTGAATCATTTTATGAAATGCGCGAAAAGGATCAGCCACATCACTTTTATTTTTCATTAAATAGAGCCAAGTCATATGAGTACAATTATCGATGAAGATAACAAACCACCGAAATCCAGAAGTACTGGTAATACAAGAAGGTCCCCAGACATCAGAATGAATCAAATCGAATGTGACATATCTTCTACTGAAACTATCCGGGTAAGTAGTACAATGACTCTTCGCAAGAATGCAAGTATCACATTTAAAGTCCGAAAATTTGTAAGACTTAAAAAAATCAGGAAACAAGTGCTCCAAATATCCAAAAGAAGCATGTCCTAACCTGCGGTGCCACAGTAATATCTGATTTTTAGATGCACAAGAAGACATATTAACTGAAAGAGATCTCCCTTCACAAACATCGTCGATGTAATATAAACCATCTCTTTTAGTACCTCACCCAATTATCTCTCCGTTGCCGAGATCCTAAAGAAGACAGAAAATGGGATAGATTAGTACTAAACAATTTAATTGAAAGAGAAGGAACCAATAATGTGTGTTCTAAGGACAATGAAGGTGTTAAATCAACTCTCCCAGCTCCGGTAGCTGGATACGGTACACCATTGGCATTGGATATAGTTTTATGTGCATGTAGGCACAAATCTTTCAAAATAAAGGCATCGAACGTCATATAACCCGTAGCACCAGAATCGAGAATCCAGCCATGATTTTTTCCAGAATTAGTAGCAATTAAAGAGGCGTAAACCTTACTTGATTACTGGAAGAGGTTAGGGTTCACCAAAGAATGAGAATCAATAACAGATGAACCCCTGTTAAGTTTACTTCTACTCAAAATACACATAAATCAAATGTGATATGTCCTTGGAATTTCCTGGACATACATAAACCTGGAAATACATAAGGACATCTAAGGACATACATAAACCTGGACTTGTAGGCTACGTTATCTAGGTGTATGATCTGTCCTTGGAATTTACTCAGTCTACTTCTACTCAAAATACACAGAAATAAAATGCGATATGTCCTTGGAATTTCTTGGATGCCTCGATCAATACAAAGGAACAACAGATCGATTCAAATAAGAATCATGTAGACAATAAGGAGGGTCCTAGAAAGGATAAAAATAGGTCTAATGCTAGTATTGTTTCAACTTTCAGATCGTTAGATTTTGATCCGGAAAAATTGGCAAAACCGTGCTTTAAGGGATCTCATGTATCAATCTGTATATCTGAGGACGAATATCAAAAGGGGGTGCAAGACTGCAGAAATTGTTTAATTGGAAAATTGGTGCTGCCAAAGGGTTCGACCCCAATGAAGATGACAGAGATTCATGACAAGCTCAACCAGCTATGGAACATTAAACCTTGGATGATCTCCCCACTAGGTAAGGGTTTCTTCTGCTTTACTTTCTCTTATGAAGAAGATGTTACTTATGTTCGTTCAGTAGGACCCTGCAATATCAAGCTAGGTATTGTTCATTTTTGAAAATGGATTCCTGATTTTAATCCCTATAAGCAATACCAATCCCTTACACAGGTTTGATAAGGCAACATTAACAAGAAGCTTTGGTTTATACGCCAGAGTCTTGGTAGAAATTGATCTAGCAAAACCCCTAATATATGAGGTACTAGTTCAGAGAAATGAATATTCTTTTTTTTTTGTATCTTTTGATTATGAAAAAATGCCATCATATTGTGCCTTCTGTAAAAAAATTGGTCATGAGGAAGGGCTCTGCAAAAAGAAGAAACAAAAAGAGGTCTTGTAAGGGTAGTTTACCATGCCCAGTCTGATCAACCAACAAAAAGAAGGCTCTGCAAAAATTGGTCATGAGGAAGGGCGACCAAGATGGTTGGAAATCAAATGAAAACTCAACAAGCCAGGAAGAAAAATGATCCAAATACTGCAGGGGAGAAAACTGGGACTTCTCATCAGATTAACAGTCATGTATAAATTGAACCATTTAATAATGCTAACGGGGATACGCAGGATAACGATCAGGAAGATTTGGATACTCCTGAAGAAATTCAATATGATAAGGAAATCAATGCAGGTGCACTGGAAGATGTTAAAGCTGATAATCCACAAACAGATGCAGTTGACCATGCTCAGTCTGATTAACCAATTTTGCTGGAAGATGATACTAGAAGTGTAGACACTACAGAAGATGCTGATGAACCTTTCGAAGTGGTTCTCACTAAATCTTAGAAGAAATGTGCTCGAGAAAAAATAAAAAAGAGTGAAATTGCGGAATCATAATCTAAACCTTGGAATATGAGACCAAGGAACAACACCAACCCTTCTCAATGAGAACTCTTTACTGGAACCTGTGTGGCTTTGGAAATGATGACACGCATCTAGTTTTCTACAACTATTGTCGTAAATTTTCGCCGGAAATGGTTTTTATTGCAGAACCATGGATTAATTTTTCTTCTATTCCTATTAAATTCTGGAACAATTTTGATTTGAAATTAGTGGCAGTGAATGATAGAGGTGCGCAGAGGCCTAATATGTGGTGTTTATGCACCAGGCATATTAAAGTCGATGTGGTGGAAAATTCCAGGCAGATGATTTCTTGCAAGGCTAATGTGGGTGACATGGTTTTTTATGTGGATGGGGTGTATGCTTCAACATCGTACATTACCCGTAGATAGCTCTGGTATGATCTGATTTATTTGATAAATAGGATTATTGGTCCTTGGTGTATCATTGTGGATTTCAATGTTGTATTGGGGGCTCATGAAAAGTCAAGTGGCACTCCCCCTGCGAGAACCTCTTGTGATGAATTCTTGGCCTTCTCGGAGAATAATGATCTTCATCACCTGGATACAAAAGGTGCTCCTTTCATTTGTACTAATGGTCGAAAAGGAAGAAATAACACGGAACTTCGTCTGGATCGAGCTATTTGCAATGAACAATGGCTGTTGGCTTGGAATTCTACGGGCTGCAGCACACTGACTCGAGTGAAATCTGATCACTACCCCTTATTGTTTGAGGCGTATAAGGGAGACAAGACCTTTTCTTCCTCCTTTAAATTCCAAAGCACGTGGTTGAACCATCCGGGTCTTCGGCAGGTGGTGGTCAATACTTGGCAACAACGGTTTTTTGGTTGCCAAATGTATGTGCTCATTGAAAAGTTAAAGACTTTGAAATCAGTTCTTAGGTGTTGGAACAAGGAAGTCTTTGGGGATATCCAGTTAAACGTAAACATGGCTACTAAGGCACTGGAAACTATTTAACATTGAATTGTGGATAAGGGCTACTCGGATGATTTGCACTTGATAGAGGTGGATGCTTCTAACAATCTGGTTGATGCTTTGAAGATTCAGAAAGACTTCTGGAGGGACAAGTCCAGGATAAATTGGGTTAAAGATGGAGATGCGTGCACTAAATTCTTTCACATTTACGTGAAGATAAGAGCTGCAACTAACAAAATTACTCATCTGAAGGATAATAATGAGTTACTGACCTCTCATGAGGAAGTTTCAAATCATGTGGTTTCTTATTTTCAGAATTTATATGTTAATGATAATGTGAATTTACCCACATACTTCATTTCTAGAAATATTAAAAGATCTGTGTCGATAGAGGATAACACTAGACTCACGACTACTCCGTACAACCTAGAAATTAAAGCAGTGGTGGATGCTATGAACGCAAAGGGATCTCCTGGTCCGGATGGCTTCGGAGGTATCTTTTTCAAGACTTTCTAGGATATAGTTGGTATGGATGTCACTAACTCTGTTCAATTATTTTTTCGAAATGGTTGGATGACTCCGAATGCAAACCCTACCTATGTTATTATCATCCCTAAAGAGCCGGGTGCTGATGCGATTGAAAAATTTAGACCTATTGCCCTTAGTAACTTTCACTTCAAGATTATTGGCAAGATTTTAGCTAACCGGCTGAGACCGATAGTTTCTAAGTTTATTTCTCCTCAGCAGAGAGATTTTATTAAATACATGAATATATTTGACTGCATTGGAACCACTTCAGAGGCAATCAACATGCTAGACTAAAAATGCTTTGGAGGTAATATTTCCCTTAAATTCGACATTCGTAAGGCATTCGATACTCTCAACTGGGATTTTCTGATTCAGGCGCTGAAGGGGTATGGTTTTTGCAATACTTTTGTGGGGTGGATTAAGTCCATTCTGCAATCAGCTAGGATGTCAATTATAATTAATGGAAACGCTATGGGCTACTTTAGCTGCAACAGAGGTGTGCGTCAGGGGGACCCCCTGTCTCCGATTTTGTTCTGCTTGGCTGAATATGTCCTGAGCAATGCAATCTCAAATTCTTTTACAATGGCTGGGTGCATTCTATTTCGTCGACAAGAGGTACGGTTTACCCTTCACATGTGATGTATGCAGATGACATCATGGTGTTCTGCAGGGGAACGAAGCGTAAAATCATGGCTCTAATGCATATTTTTTGAGGAATATGGTCAGAACTCAGGTCAATTTATCAGTCCGGCTAAACGTACAATCTACTCAAATAAGCATGTTTATGACAGAATTTCTACGGCAGAAAACGCTCTGAATATTCCGATGGGTACTTTTCCATTTAGATATCTGGGGGTACCAATCTTTAGAGGTAAACCAAGAGGTGCTCATTTTCGAGAGATTATGGATAGAATTAAGATAAAATTCGCGGCTTGGAAATGTAAATCATTATCTATGATGGGAAGGGTGGAGCTGGTTAATTTTGTCATCGCAAGTTCTGCTTTCTATAGCTTCCATATATACAGATGGCCGACGAGTTACATTAATACTCTAGAGAGGTGGGATAGAAACTTCATCTGGTCTGGAGATATTAACATCTTACATCACAATACTGTGGCGTGGAATATAATTTTCCTTCCTGTGAATGAAGGTGGTCTAGGTATTAAGTCAATGAAGAGCTTGAATGATGCTGCTCTATTGAAAATGACTTGGAAGATTATGACGGTGCACTCGGATTTTGGAAACTTCATTAAAATTAGATTTGCAGGAGCTGCTTATAAGATATCTTCTATTTGGCATGGCTTCAAAGAACAGTTGAGTATTATTAAGGAAAACAAAATGTAGCTCGTTGGGAATGGTAGAAACATAGATTTCTGGAATGACATTTGGGTCACTAATATGGACTCTTCCATTGCTGATTTATTGAACTTAAACAATTCTAATCTGCACAATTCTGTGGAGGAGTTTATAGTTCAGGGTCAGTGGAATTTCCCGAATTACATGCCGGAGCTGACAGGGGAGATTCGGCAGTTAATAAGAGAAACTCCTTTTGCTGCTCATAGGGAGGATAAACAGGTGTGGAGGGGCACTAACTCAGGTGATATTAAGATTAAGGATGCTTATGATTTTCATAGACCGAGGGAGGTGGAAAAACATGATTTCAAGGAATTATGGTCCATAAAGATTCCACCAAGGCGTGCATGCACTGTGTATAAACTAATGCATAAGATAATACACTACGGGAAAAACAGTTATCTACAACTGTAACTTTATAACTCATATTTTTAAAGTTGTGAAAGGTGGCATGTTTTACTACCTTTACCAAATAATAGTTGTCAAAGTTATAAAACGTCCAACTCTTAGGACAAACAAGACCAAAGAGTAGTGACGAGAATCAAAACCACAACATTTGTGTGTAAAGAGTAGTGACCACCTTTAGACTTTAACTACTCATAACGTAAAGATAGTGAATCACTATATAACAACATTCATAAGAGTTGTTGAAGTTAAAAAAAAAATATTGGTTCGACAAAAGTTGTTGGAGAGATTCGAACACAAGCGTACCACGCATTAGTACAAGTCACCAACCATCGTTCTGTATTCACAATATTGATATATTTGTGTTTTGTTTTTTGATCTCTATTGACAACCATTATAAGAGTTGTAAAATGAAGAATTAACTTTGGAAAAAAAATGAAGCCCAGGAGAGTCGAACCTGAGCCTCCTCTGTCCAAGTCTGGGATTCCAACCATCTTTCCACATTTACATGTGTGGTTATATTTTACTTTTATATCTATATGAAAGAAAAATTTGAGATGAGCCTTATAAAAAAAGGCCAGTGAATGCAGCCACTATGCCTGAAACATACAAGGCATTCTATGCAATCACATTTTAATCAACACTCATAGTATATATATATCTCCACTGAAGTACCAGATTCATGCAAGTTTTGGTGAAGCAAAGACAAGTCCTGAAGAAGTTGCAAATGCTCCCAGTTCTGAAGTATATTGAATGTAAAAAATGCAAGACAATGACTGCAAAAAAAAAGCCAAGTGCAGAATTAGAGACCAAAGCATGATTTAAGTCACTAATTTCTGCACATAACATCAGAAAAACTGCATTTAAGTAACAAATACTCTTTTCTCTCCTCCTTTATCCGGGCTGGAGACCGGAAATGAAATGATATATATATCATTTCAATGGCGGAGTTAAAAAGGGGGGTTCATCTCAAGAGAAACAGATAGCATATCATATATACCAACAATATTACCAGTCCAGATAGCATATCATAAAGTGAAACAGATAGCATGTTGTTTTAACGAAAAAACAAATACAGACCAAAAATACAGCAGAACCAAACTGAATCAAAAATAATACCCAAATTCATTAGAAATGAAAAAAGTAAACCCACCATCAATGGCACTTATTTTTCTTTTTCTTATTCTTCTTGTTCTTCTGCTTTGTCGGAACCACTAAGATAGGTTCAACATCAGTTCTTGAATAACTCTCGGTATCGTCATCCATTTGTAAGCCAAGAGTTGAAGGCTCCACTGGATGGAAACTTGTGTCTTCTTGTTCATTATATTCCTCTAATTCATGGAAACCCCTAGGTGGTGGTTTCAACATCACAAACCAATTAGATGTATCCGACTCTCGAGAATAGAAAACTTTCCTGGCTTGTGACGCTAAAATGAATGGATCATTCTGATATTGGTTCTTATGACGACGTAAGTTTACCAATGTAAATCCTTTTTCAATCTTTACACCAAAAAAGGTGTGTGCCCAGTCACATTTGAATATGGGAATCTGAAACATATGCTGGTAGTCCAACACAAGAATTTGATCTAAAACACCATAGAAACCACTTATTTGTGACTGTCCTGTAACTAAAGATTTTGATTCAATTGAAACACCACTGTTTTGTGTGAATCTTTGAATATCCTTCGTAATAAACCTTGACCCATTTATTTCCAAGCCTTTATATGATACACAGTTATCTAAAGGACCATATGCCAACCATTCTACTATATTTGATACCGATATGCCTTGACTAATTTGTATTTTAACCTATAAATATAATTTAGTTAGCAGAACACAAGTGATAACAGTAATGGAGCAAGATGTTTTGTTAATGCCAAAAATAGGTACCACTGGAAAATGACCAAGTGGTAGTGCACATACCTTTCGCCGTATCCAATCTGCAAATGTCTCTGAGTGTATGGAAAGGAGTTGGTTTTCATCACTGGAAGTATCAGAAGATCTTAACTCATCCATGTGCATTCTAATAAGAAAAAAAAAGTAATATGTCATCATCTTCCATGTAATATTATGTAAAGGTATTATAACTGATAACAATTTGAAATGAACATATAATGTCATACTTACGTTCTATATGGGTCAATTGCTGCTGTGTTAAAAAGCACATATCTATGAGAGATATTTATCATATCACTACCAATACACACTCAAGCACCTTTAGAAAGAGGACGGCCTTCAATCTTTGTCGAATCATGTTGAGTGTCTTCATTACGGCTCTGATCTACTCCTCCTCCATCTGCTTTGTCCGCATGAACATTACAAAACCTGACGCACTTCATTCCCAGGTAACACTCTGCTATACATGCTTCAGGTTGTGCATAATTTTTTACGTATTCTTTGAATATCTTCATATACATGCGACAGACCAAACCTTTAATTATTAGAACATTGCACTTAATTTGTTTTTTCAATTTACATGAAACAAGAAAACATGAGTGTTAAAACTAATGAAACAAGTAATACCTTTCAAATGGATACATCCAACGATATTGTACGGGTCCACATAATCGCACTTCTCGAGCTAGGTGAATTGTCAAATGTACCATCACATCAAAAAATGATGGAGGGAAGTACATCTCCAACATACACAAAGTCTCAGCAATTTCTTCTTCAAGTTCTACTAACCTATCGAGATCAACTGCCCTTTGGCATATTTCGTTAAAATAAGAACATAACCGATTAACCGCGGTACTTGGCCCATTAGGCAAAAGCCCCTTCAAATCTACAGGTAATATTTGTTGCATAAGAACATGGTAATCATGAGCTTTAAGGACACCCAAGCAACCATTTTTCGAGAAATGCCTCCTAAGATCAGAACTATACCCATATGGGACCTTCAAATTTCTCATCCTATTATAAAATGTGGATTTTACCTTATCGCTTAAGTTATATGGTGCTGGTGGAAGCCATGTTTTTCCATTCTTGAGTGTTGGATGCAAGTCTTCTCTGATTCCCATACTTTTCATATCATTACGGGAATTTAAGCCATCTTTTGTTTTAAACTTTATATTCAATATAGTACCAATGACACTCTCACAGACGTTTTTTTCCGTATGCATAACATCAATATTATGCCGTAGTAACAAATCCTAGGAAGGAAATAAGATAATAACATCAATATCTAGCTCATGTGATAATATTTTGACTCTCCAAACACTAAAAGACAGTCTATTTACATATTCATACCTGGTAGCAGATAAAAAAGAATATATTATCATATTCATACATGGCAACATGCATTTGAGGTTAGAACTTACCTTTCAGTAAGGCAAGTAGAAAAATATGGATTGTTTGTTGAATATCGGATGGTCATCATCCTGTGCACCAGATGTAGTAGCAACACTCGAACCGGCATCAGTAGAAACTGCCCTTTTCCGCTTCCCAGACTTAGAATTACAGTCATTTGCACCTGTTGCCACACTACTCTGAACCTTTTTCTGGTTATTCTTCTTATTTTTCTCTTTTTGTTTCCTTTTCTACGCCTCGTTCTGCTTCGCTTTCCCAAAATCATTCACAATACTGCTCTGGCGTTCAAAGGCCACAACACCAGACATAATAGGTGGCTTTTCCTTCCTCTCAATCTCTCCATTAAACATGGCTTTCTTATTACGTGATCGAAGAGGATGATTACACGGTAGAAATCTCCTATGATTCATGTAAACAGTTTTACGACTAAACGACAACCAGTTCGAAAGAGTATTATCACCACAAAGAGGGAAGGCCGCCTTCCCTTTATACGTACATCCAGATAGATTACCATAAGCAGGAAAATCATTTATCGTCCACATCAATAATGCCTTCAATTTGAACCTTGTGTTACTAAATTTATCATAAACCTCCACGCCATTCTCCCACAACTCAATCAGATCCTCTATTAGTGGTTTGCAGATATACATCGATGTCTCTACCTGGTTGTTTCTTTCCTGGAATCAGCAAGCTCAAAATAATATTTTTGGCTTGCATACACTACTGAGGGGGAAGATTATATACCACAATCAACACCGTCCAACAACTATGTGATGGGGAAAGATCTCCAAATGGATTAAATCCATCGGCAGAAAGCCCGAGACGCAAATTACGGGATTCTGAAGAAAACTCGGGGAACTTTGTGTCTATGTGTTGCCAAGCCAAAGAATCTGATGGATGACGTATCTTCCCATCTTTACTCTTATGTGTCGCATGTCATATCAGTTGTTGAGCTAGCTCTGCTGATTTATACAATCTCTTTAATCTCGGCACAATGGGGAAGTATCTAAGAACCTTAACCGGTATCTTCTTTTTGGGCTTGTCTATCATGTCGTCATCTTCCATGTTAGATGTATCTTCCTTCCACCTAGAATAGTGACATTTTGGACATTCATTTGCATCTTTCAACTCCTTTCTGAACAGACAACAATCATTCTGACATGCGTGTATTTTCTCATAAGTCAGTGAAAAAGCCTTCAACAACTTTTTCACTTCATATGTTGATTTGGGAAGACAATGACCTGAGGGCAACATTGAACCAGTTGTATTGAGAAGTTCATCAAAAGCTTTCCGAGATACACCATTGACTGTCTTGTGCCTATACAGCTCAATAGTGATCGATAGTTTCGTGTGTGTAGTACAACCAGGGTATAAAGGGAAGTCAGCCTCTACTATCTGGTTTGCCGCTTCCTCGTCTTGCATAGTATCCAGACTCGGATGAATCGGAGAATAACCTTCAACATTAGCTTTTGTCCACATCTGATAAAAAGTATGGTCTGCCCCCTCTTCATGAACATCATTAGAACTATTATTATCCTTCTCACCGTGAAGAACCCACTCTGTGTAAGTAGGATCCATTCCTCATTTTATCAAGTGAAGATGAACTGTACCAGGAGGAAGTGTCTCAGCCAAATTCTTACAATCAACACACGGACAACTAAACTTAGGAGGATATCCAAGTTTCTCATGAGCCATATCTTCAAACTTATGCACTGCATCCTAGAATGCAACACCATCCCTACATGACAAATGGATAAATTTAAACACGGTGTAGACAACGTGGCATAACAACTGAATGTAAAGAATGTAATATATAAATTAAGTGACTTATATCTACTTTCTAGAGTGACAATATAGCATAGAAAACCAAACTTGGAAGGATATTAACCTTGGCCAATGAACCCAATCTTTATTCATCATTTGGACCGAGTTGAGTTTACCTACCACTTGAATCTGGGTTAGAAAAAAGTATAGTTAGAGCAACGGAGATTTAGACAAAATATGCAGCTCTATCTATTTCAAAGAACCAGAAGTATACATGCACTCGTGTTATTTTGGAACATATGTATGAAATTAGGGTACTTCATATTTCATTTAAATCAGGTCTTACACATATAATTAAAAATTATTACATACGAAGAGTTTTCCCTAGATTTGTAATTAGATCAGCCATTTGATTTGTAGAAACTCTAACTTTTTCTTTTGCAGCAATGAAGATAGCATCTGAAGCCCATGTAAAATCTCCACATTGTTCACATACAAGTTAAGATATGTTCTTATTGTGATTATTTTTGCATATTTTTAGGGTGAGTTTGTAATTGCAGGTTGAAGAGAAGCACAAATGATCATGAAGTGGACAATTTTTGAAAGAGTGATCATATTCTCCACAAGCATTACAGCTTTTCTCTGATGGTAACAACAACAACTTGGCTTTGCAAGGGTCAGAAGCATTATCAAACCATTCAAAGTAGGTGCAGGAAGGTATGGTGCACTTGAAGAACATTTTCCCATTGGTTTCAGTTGTTGTAGATCGTAGAAATGCTCTCAAACCATTACAAGGAACATGCTTGCACCTAGAATATAGCCAGGGACAAACTTTTGTCTCATGGTTCCCTTGTTCCCACATAGCACACTCAGTTATGATTTTTTCCATTCTCATCTTATTGTTGATGTTGTTGCAGCTACTACTGCTACTTGGAGAGTCTTTCACACCTCCACCCATGACTGATATACCCTACAAATAATATTCCTAATTAAGTAAAACAACAAGTAATGCAATACTGACACATTTCACTTCTTTTAAAAACAAGAAATGCACACACATACACACATTAAACAAAGTGCTCCCAAGTCTATTTATATAGAACAATCAGTTGACAATGTTAAATTTTTAAAGCATACCTTTCAACTCTTCTCACAATTTAAGCTCTATGTACATGAAGTTGTTATGAAATAGTACAACTGATTTGAAGGCCAACTTGAAGCAAATCCTGCAAAATAATTCAAATTTCAATCAAAAATTTAAATAGAATTTCATACAAAAACACCTGAATTTAATGAAAAATTCCAATCATTTGAATTAAATGCAACTACTACATGAATTTAAATGCAAACCTGAAGTCCAAAAAACCCTAAAATTAAATGCATGAAATAATTTAACTGGGTGTAATCCAATGATTGAAATGAATTTACTCCACCCAATCATCAAACGAATTAAATGCAATGATTGGAAATTTAAAAAAATAAATATATAATCAACAAACGAGTTACACAGGACGAGATTCAAATTTAATTACAGGACGAGAATGAAGATTAAGTTACAGATCGAGAAACCCATGTAACATACATGTTAAGTCTTCAGCTACATCGATCTATTCGATGGTTAGTCTTCAAAAATGGAATAAAATGAGTCTGATGTTAAGTCTGAAATGAGTTGATGATGTTGATTCTGATGATGGTGAGTTGTTGATGATGGTGGTTTACATCGAATAAAATGGTTAGAGAAGAAGGGACGAAGGAGGAGGTGCTGCAAAAATGGTTAGAGAAAAAAGAAAAGAAGTGGCTGGGAATGGTTGAGGAAAAAAAGATAAGGATAAAATGAAAAAACAAAAACAAAAATGGACGGTTAGAGATTGAAATGGAAGGTCATGATTTAATGTCTTGTATAGCCCCTTTCACAACTGTTATAAAATGTCGTCGTAAAGGTTTTGTCGTTCTGCTAAATTTTTTCAACTCTGCTAAAATTTGTTTTCAGTTCTGCTAATTAACCGAAATGGTTCGGACGAAGTCTCCGACTTACGCTTGGAGGCCAGGTTTCGATCTCGGAACTAGTTTCTTTATAGAAGTCGACGGAATCAGGGTTTCCTTAAGGTTTCGGAGAATACTCCGATGGAATCTTACCCGAAATGGTTCGGACAAATTCTCCGACTTACGCTTGGAGGCCAGGTTTCGATCTCGGAACCAGTTTCTTTATCGAAGTCGACGGAATCATGGTTTCCTTAAAGTTTCGGAGAATACTCCGATGGAATCTTACCCGAAATGGTTCGGACAAAGTCTCCGACTTACGCTTGGAGGCCAGGTTTCGATCTCGGAACCAGTTTCTTTATCGAAGTCGACGGAATCAGGGTTTCCTTAACGTTTCGGAGAATATTCCGATGGAATCTTACCCGAAATGGTTCGGACGAAGTCTCCTACTTACGCTTGGAGGGCAGGTTTCGATCTCGGAACCAGTTTCTTTATCGAAGTCGACGGAATCAGGGTTTCCTTAACGTTTCGGAGAATATTCCGATGGAATCTTACCCGAAATGGTTCGGACGAAGTCTCCGACTTACGCTTGGAGGCCAGGTTTCGATCTCGGAACCAGTTTCTTTATCGAAGTCGACGGAATCAGGGTTTCCTTAACGTTTCGGAGAATATTCCGATGGAATCTTACCCAAAATGGTTCGGAAGAAGTCTCCGACTTACGCTTGGAGGCCAGGTTTCGATCTCGGAACCAGTTTCTTTATCGAAGTCGACGGAATCAGGGTTTCCTTAACGTTTCGAGAATATTCCGATGGAATCTTACCGAAATGGTTCGACGGAGTCTCGACTTACGCTTGGAGGCCATTTTTCGATCTCGGAACCAGTTTCTTTATCGAAGTCGACGGAATCAGGGTTTCCTTAACGTTTCGGAGAATATTCCGATGGAATCTTACCCGAAATGGTTCGGACGAAGTCTCCGACTTACGCTTGAGGCCATTTTTCGATCTCGGAACCGGTTTCTTTATCGAAGTCGACGGAATCGGGTTTCTTTAATGTTTCGGAGAATATTCGATGGAATCTTACCCGAAATGGTTCGGACGAAGTCTCCACTTACGCTTGGAGGCCATTTTTCGATCTCGAACCAGTTTCTTTATCGTCGACAATCAGGGTTTCTTAACGTTTCGAGAATATTCCGATGGAATCTTACCTCGAAATGGTTCGACGAAGTCTCCGACTTACGCTTGGAGGCCAGTTTCGATCTCGGAACCCGGTTTCTTTATCGAAGTCGACGGAATCATGGTTTCCTTAACGTTTCGAGAATATTCCGATGGAATCTTACCCGAAATGGTTCGACGGTCTCCGACTTACGCTTGGAGGCCGGGTTTCGATCTCGAAACCGATTTCTTTATCGAAGTCGACGGAATCAGGGTTTCCTTAACGTTTCGGAGAATACTCTGATGGAATCTTACCCAAAATGGTTCGGACGAAGTCTCCGACTTACACTTGGAGGCCAGGTTTCGATCTCGGAACCAGTTTCTTTATCGAAGTCGACGGAATCAGGGTTTCCTTAACGTTTTGAGAATATTCCGATGGAATCTTACCGAAATGGTTGGACGAAGTCTCCGACTTACGCTTGGAGGCCATTTTTCGATCTCGGAACCAGTTTCTTTATCGAAGTCGACGGAATCGGTTTCCTTAACGTTTCGGAGAATATTCCGATGGAATCTTACCCGAAATGGTTCGGACGAAGTCTCCGACTTACGCTTGGAGGCCAGTTTCGATCTCGAACCGGTTTCTTTATCGAAGTCGACTTAATCATGGTTTCCTAAAGTTTCGAGAATACTCCGATGGAATCTTACCAAAATGGTTCGACGAAGTCTCCGACTTACGCTTGGAGGCCATTTTCGATCTCTAACCCGCTTTCTTTATCGAAGTCGACGGAATCGGGTTTCCTTAACGTTTCGAGAATATTCATGGAATCTTACCCTAAATGGTTCGACGAAGTCTCCACTTACGCTTGGAGGCCAGGTTTCGATCTCGAACCAGTTTCTTTATCAAGTCGACGGAATCAGGTTTCCTTAACGTTTCGGAGAATATTCCGATGGAATCTTACCGAAATGGTTCTGGACGAAGTCTCCGACTTACGCTTGAGGCCGTGGTTCGATCTCTAGAACCGCTTTATCGAACAGTCGACGAAATCGGGGTTTCCTTAACGTTTGAGAATATTCCGATGGAATCTTACCAAATGGTTGACGACGGTCTCCGACTTACGCTTGAGGCTAGGTGTTTCGATCTCTAACCGCTTTCTTTATCGGGTCGACGAATCGGGGTTTCCTTAACGTTTCGGAGAATATTCCGATGGAATCTTACCAGAATATTCAAATGGTTCGGACGAAGTCTCCGACTTACGCTTGAGGCCAGTTTCGATCTGGAACCATGTTTCTTTATCAAGTCGACGAATCAGGTTTCCTTAACGTTTGAGAATATTCCGATGGAATCTTACCCGGAAATGGTTGGACGAAGTCTCCGACTTACGCTTGAGGCCATTTTTCGATCTCGGAACCGTTTCTTTATCGAAGTCGAGGCGGAATCGGTTTCCTTAACGTTTCGGAGAATATTCGATGGAATCTTACCCGAAATGGTTGGACGAAGTCTCCGACTTACGCTTGGAGGCCAGGTTTCGATCTCGGAACCGTTTCTTTATCGAAGTCGACGGAATCATTTTCCTTAACGTTTCGGAGAATATTCCGATGGAATCTTACCCGATATGGTTCGGAAGAAGTCTCCGACTTACGCTTGGAGGCCAGGTTTCGATCTCGGAACCAGTTTCTTTATCGAAGTCGACGGAATCATGGTTTCCTTAACGTTTCGGAGAATATTCCGATGGAATCTTACCCGAAATGGTTCGAATTTAAGTCTCCGACTTACGCTTGGAGGCCAGGTTTCGATCTCGGAACCGCTTTATTTATCGAAGTCGACGGAATCATGGTTTCCTTAACGTTTCGAGAATATTCCGATGGAATCTTACCCGAAATGGTTCGGACGAAGTCTCCGACTTACGCTTGGAGGCGGTTTCGATCTCGAACCGAAGTCGAGTTTCTTTATCGAAGTCGACGGAATCGGGGTTTCCTTAACGTTTGAGAATATTCGATGGAATCTTACCGAAATGGTTCGGACGAAGTCTCCGACTTACGCTTGGAGGCCAGGTTTTGATCTCGGAACCAGTTTCTTTATCGAAGTCGATGGAATCAGGGTTTCCTTAACGTTTCGAGAATATTCGATGGAATCTTACCGAAATGGTTCGACGAAAGTCTCCGACTTACGCTTGGAGGCCAGGTTTCGATCTCGGAACCAGTTTCTTTATCGAAGTCGACGGAATCAGGGTTTCCTTAACGTTTCGGAGAATATTCCGATGGAATCTTATCCGAAATGGTTCGGACGAAGTCTCCGACTTACGCTTGGAGGCCAGGTTTCGATCTCGGAACCAATTTCTTTATCGAAGTCGACGGAATCAGGGTTTTATTGTAACTGTTGGTAATCCAACGAACCAAATTTAAAGAAATCAAATCTCAATCCAATCTAACGGTCATCATTCAAAAAATTGTGTTTTCTTCTCAATCCGTATGCTCTTTTTTAAACCAATTAGAATGTCCGATTTTTAATCTAACGGTCAAGATCTATATCACGCGGATTCAGTGTTTCCCACCAAAAAAGCCCGCCCAATTTTTCACGCATCCTTCTAGATATTGACTATTGACCAGAACATTTTTTTCTCCGTCAGAAGAAAATAAACATTCATTTCTTCTCATTTCATTTCTTCTCATTTCAATTCTTCTTTCTCTTTGAAGGTCTCGCTCTGCAACCCAGAAGAAATTAAACCCAAAAGAAAGTAAACCTTACCCTTAAATCATATCAAAACCCAACTTCACCTCTTACCCAAAACAAACTGAAATCAGAAAAAACTGGAATCTGGCCTGATAATTGAAGTTCGAGAGTTCAATTGAAACCCCAAGAGTCGAATAACTACACCTTTAATCCAGAAGCCGCAGCTTCAACATTAGGTATAAATCTCACCTGATTAGGTTTTTTTTTTTTTTTTTCAATTTTCTATTTGATTTCTGATTAGTTTTTCATTTAGAGTTTCATATACAGTTTTTGATATGCTTTGTGTTTGATGTACAGTTTTATTTTAGACTTATTTCTTGATTAGGGTTTTTCTTATCCGAGTTAGGGTTTTTTGTGAAACCGATTCATATACCGAGTTTGATTTCAAGTTTGATTTTTCCCTTTCTTGTATGATTTAGAGTTATTTCCTGTTAGGGTTTTATTTTTTAGCCAAGTTTGGCTTTTTGACATAACCGATTCATAGGTGGATTTTTTAGAGGATGAACCGATTCGTATGTTGATTGATTTAGAGTTAACATGATTTACAGTTTGATTTTTGAGCATGTCTCTTATAAGCTATTAAGTAACTCTATAACGACTGGGGGTTTGAGTCCCGAACCCCTGACTCATTCTCAACTGAGATTTATGCAGGGATTTGGTATTCCAACCTCCTGTTGGAAGTTTCTTGGTGGTTACCTGTTGCTTGATTTGGTATTATGTTGATAGATATATGTATGTCAAGTTTGGTGGTTAAGGATTCATGAGAGCTAGTGCACTCTTTATCATATGAGCGAGAAAATTGCTTGACTATTAAGCGATCGACTTACTCATAGGATAAGGAGTGTACCATCTCATTTTGAAATCCTTCTAATTTGGTATCATGCCAATATTTTATTGATGTTTGCCAAATTATGCGTGGGTGTTCCAATTATGCATGATAAATTATGTATGAACTGATGATTGAATTATTCTAATTATTTTCTTGATGTTGGTATGATTCTAGAATGGTGAAGAACAATTTGGTGCGGGTCACCAAAGAAACCAAGACCAAAAAGTCTGTTCCAACTCCCAAGAAGAAGGTAAAGATTTATCGTCCGCATATAATTCTTTGTTTAGTGTAATGATTTTATTTACCATTTTCTTTTGTTTGACCTATTCTAGTTTATATCGCAGATTACCAAGGAAGCCAAAACTGTCCAGTCTGTCTCATTACCAAAGAATAAGGTACTAATACATCTCTTATAGTTTACCAAACTATCTTCATTTAGTTTAATTATTTTATTTGTATAACTCAATTTATTTACTAAACTCCTGTTATTAACTTATTCAAGTTGCAGATCATTTTGAAAAAGAAGCCGGGTTCGCATCCTTCAAAGTCTGAAATCAAAGAAACAACTCCTAACAAGAAGAAGAGTTCAGAGAAAACTGCAATCCAAAAAATTTATTCACCAACTGAACGTGAAAATACACCAAGACGAACATCCCCTAGGTTTAAGAAAAGGTCATAGGAACGAGATCATACTGCTGAGAAGAGTACTTCAATACGATCATCACCTAGGAAAAGGAAAGGTTTAGATGAACCGGAAAGTTCCGCACAATCTGAACCAGTCCATTCCACATCAGGAGCATCTCAAATTGCATGTTCAAAGGAAGTAATTGATAAGGAAAGGACAGCGAAGCGGAAATTGTACCTATCAGTCCCATGTCCAAATGTCCAAATCAAGAATCCAAATGATACCTTCTCTGATATGGTTGAAGAAGATGAAGAATATGAAGATGATGAGCAACTGGAGTCGGAGAATGATTTTGCTACTGAACAGAGGGAAGTTGAAGACAAGGAAATGGATAATGATAGAGAGAATGACAATGGAAATGAAAATGAAAAAGAAGAGGAGGTATGACTCTTTGTGTCGCTGATTTAATTTAAGTTATTACTTTATTGTAGTTTTTTAATCATTGTCTAACTATTTTGCTTGATAAATGTGATAACGCTTAGGTTGTACAAGGAGAAGAAAATAGAAAGCGTGTTCCTCGTGGCCCAACACGTATGGCTTCACTAGGGATAACAGAGGACAAAACAAAAAATCCAGACAAGGCCACTGTTAGCTTTAACGGCAAAGATCATCCCATTGGTAACCCGTCCGTGCAACTTGCAAGTGTGTTGGGATTTTTAGTGAGGAGAAATATTCCATTAACTTTCAAGGATTGGAGATTCGTCCCTAAAGAAGCCAAAGATAATGTATGGAAGATTGTCCAGGTAATTTCTTAACTCTTCAACTCTTTAATTAACTCTATAGCTCTTTTATCCTTCAATATTAATCTTAACTCATTCACTGTTATTTGCAGATGAGGTTCAGTGTTGATGATTTTTACAGAGATTACTATTATGGTAAGATGGGTTGTTATCTTAAGGAGGCTAGGTCTAGGAAAGCAGGTAAGATACTCGCCCTTGATGTGTTGGAAGAAGAAGAAAGAGAGAAGAGGATAAAAGCACTTAAACCACAAAACATGTAAGACAATGAGTGGGAAGAGTTTGTAAAAACTGTTTGCTCGGAGGAATTCAGAGTAAGTTTTTATATTATATAATTTTTTAGTTAAGTCCTTGTACAATGATTTTTTTTTTTTTATGTCTTGTTACTTAACTGACATTCCATTACTTAATTTGTCAGGCAAAAAGACTAAAAATGCAGGAAATCCGGCAGAAGCATACCACCCCGCACACAATCAGTATGCAAGGTTATGCTCATCTAGAGGCGAAAATGGTATGTTCATTATGTGTTTGGTAGTATGAATGTTTAAAAACTGGTTGTGGATTTTTTAACCAACTGGATTTACATTTTGTTTGCAGCAAAAGGAGAAGAACACAACTGAGGAGATTGATAGAGTTGAATTATGGAAAACGGGTCACAAGCATAAGGAAGGAAAAGAACCAAATCCAGGGGTTGTTGAGGATTTTATGAGTACCCAAGAGACTTAATTCTTTCTTTGTTTATGTATTTGAATGATTAAATTCATAAATGTGACAAATTCTGTTTAACACTAATTAATACAGTAGAAAATTGCAAGAGCTGAAGAAGATGCTGGTGTTGATGTTGGTGGGTCATCGTGACGTGATGATGATCTTCTTGTCAAAGCTCTTGGTGAGGACAAACCTGGTCGACTCAAAGGAATAGGGTTTGGAGCTACAAATACAAAGATGGTTGTCAAGGCACATTATAAGAAGATCATTAACGAGTGTCGGGAAAGTGTGAATGAATTGAATGGGAGACTCATAATGTTAGAGGTAAACTTCTTTATTATTTATGTAGTATTATTTTCTAAGTTTATGAATTAAAACTTTCCCCTTATACTGCTGGTTTGATCTTTATATAGGAAAGGAGCTCGAGATGTGTCTGCTGCCAAGATGGATCACTGTTGCAAAAGGCAAGTCCAAATGTAAGCCTACTTTTTTTTTCTTTGCATTATGGCTTATTTTTCTCTGTGCTTAATGTTAATTTCTCTTGTAACTGTGTTATGTTTTCTGTAGTCTGGAAATGCCAGTAACAACCATGCTAGCACTAGCATTGTCCGTGAAAATGGCAGCAGTCCTTTGAGCAAAACAAATGGGGTGCAACATCCAATGGGAATGCCAGAGAAGAATAGAGCTTGCCGATTACTCAGTTGGTACCTTGAGGGCGAGATTGTGGCTGATTCAGTTATTGCTGAAACAGATCCAAAGAAGTTAATCCATGGAATGCCTATAGGTTTTGGAGCTTACAAGGTATCTGTGAAAACTTCTCGGGTGGATGATGCTATTCTCTACAGGCAAACCAATGAGTTGAAGTGTATCCATGATTCTATAGGAACTTACATTGCATGGGCCAAGGATTTGATATTGCTTGACTAGCTCTACTACCCATCTTAGTTTTTAATCTTCTTTGGGAGTATTTCAGGAATATTTTTTTTTGGGTTGCTTTAATTTGTGGTCACTTGATATTTTATGGGCTGATTTAATTGTGTCACTGGATATTTATGGGTTACTTTTTCAATGATCTAAAACTGGTTAAGTGTTTCAATGAATGCTGGTAATTTTTGTGAATGCTGGTACATTTGGTTGAATAATGCTGGTATATTTGAATGTTGTAGATAATTTCATTTTTTTTTTCACAAATGACACACAACCACAACTGCTATAAAAGCTTGTAAGTGGATTGTAATACATGTTTCTTCTACACAGAGCTTGGTTGTCAAAGATTTGACATACAACTCTAGCAATACTTGTCAAACAGCTTACTTACTACTCATACATAAGTTGTCAATAAAATAACTTGCAACTCTTCCGGTTGTTGTCAAATATTTGAGATACTACTCATACATTAGTTGTCAAGAAAATAACTTGCAACTCTTCTTGTTATTGTCAAATATTTGAGATACAACTCAGATATGAGTTGTCAACAAAATAAATTGCAACTCTTGCTTCTGTTGTGAAATACTTGACATACAACTCATACACTAGTTGTCAAAGAAGCGACATACAACTATGACCATAGTTGTCAACAAATTATCTACAACAACAACAAGTGTAGTGTAGAAGTTATTTTCACAACCCATATATGAGTCGTATTAGGCATTAAGAGGAAATTTGGAAAGACATTCACAACTGAAGAAAGCATTGTACAAAACTAATCGACAACTATTTTTACGACTATAACTGAAGGGTTGTAAATATTTGAGGATTTTCTACAACCCCCCCCTTGTGCAACCTATCGATAAACGTTGTCGTAGACATATGACAACTCTTTTCGGGAGTAGTTGATCAATGTTTTTCCCGTAGTGATACCTTCGGATGATAATATAAATTTCTACGGAGCAGATATAGTAAATTGTTGCAGTCTCTGCCCAACTCTGCGCTGTGGGGAAACTCAGAGACACTTATTCTTTGAATGTATTTTTGCAAGCTCTCTATGGAATTGGATTATGCATGTGTCCGCCATCCTATAAACTATACAAATGTTCACTCGATCTTCGCTTCTATCATATGTTTGCAGGCTGCTCCCAAACAAATAACCTTCTTTGGATAGCTGTGGCGAGCTGCATCTGGATGATTTGGTTCCGTCGAAACAACATCAGGTTCAAACATCGTGTCACATATGTTAATCAGGTTATCACTAAGATGCTAACTCTAATCATGGAGTATAGTAGACACAGTGGACGGTTTTCTTTCTATACCTCGGAGGACAAAATGGTTCTGGATTTCCTAGGAATCAAGAGACTACCTCCCAAAATGACAAAAGCTATTGTGGTTAAATGGCAGCCTCCTGTGCGGGTTGGATGAAAGCTAACATTAATGGATGCTATTTTGGCAACCCGAGATCTTCTGGTTGTGGTGTGGTCTTAAGAGACTCAAATGGTCTTGTCAGAGGCTGCTTGGCGCAAAATTTGGGGAAGAGCAACTCTATGCCTGCTGAGCTTTGGGGAGATATTAACGCTCTGCGTTTAGCACGTACTAAAGGAATCACAAGGCTTTGGATGGAGAGCGAATCCATTTTTGTTTTACAGGCTATCAAAAGGCCGGATTTGGTTCCTTGGATGATATCGACCCACTGGGAAAACTTCTTGAAGTACGCTACTTATATACAGCTGATCTGTATGCATATCTTTCGAGAAGGCTATTCGGTAGCTGACCTGTTGGCAAAACATGGAGCTACGGTTGAATCGCGTTGGTGGATGTTTGCTCCGGATTTTACAAGACGGAAGATTGGAATAAACAACTTCGTACTACCGTTATATCACTTTCGTAATATGTAACCTTGTATTCTATTGGTTTTCTTTGTTACCTTTTCTCATAGTTGTTTCTCTCTCCGTTGTCTATTTGGAGGTAAGGCTTAGCCCCCCTCCTTCTCTTTTTTTCGCTTCATTAAATAATCTTTTAGGAAAAAAAAAATAACCACTAAATCACCAAGCTTTATGGACCAAGGTAATCTTAATTTTTCCATTTACTTGAATCTTATTGTATGATCACCAAGAATTGTACTAACATCTGAGTTATGCAGAATTCAAGGGAGGTAAAGCCTCCTAAATGTGGTAGACCACCAGGTAGACCTAGATGCCTAAGAAGAAGGGACATGGATGAAGGTGGCAATAGCAGAAATACATGTGTGGGAGATATTATGTGTATGGTCATAACAGGAGCACTTGTAAAGGAGCTGTAGCTGAAGATCAACATCAAGGTAAATCTATTAGGCACATTTGTGTATGTTATGCTTTATTGGTCTTAGTTGTTTATATTATTTGTTCATTGGGATAATTTGTTTATTTATTTATGTTTCAGATCCAGAAACTTACACAGGGCCTCATGTGAGGCCTGATCCAGGTACTAGGACACCACCACCTTCAGCATTTGCAGATGAAACTACTGCATCACCAGCTCCAAGGAACAAATCAAGGACTACAGGTGGTGGTAGAAAGAGGAGAGGTGGAGCTACTCATGCATAAACTTCAAATATTGCACCATCTTCAACTACAACTGAACCAGCAGTACCAAGTACTAGAGGAAGAGGAAGGGGAGGAAGAGGAAATAGAGGAGGAATAGGTGGAAGAGGAACTAGAGGAGGCAGAGGTGGTGCTACTGCAGCAGTTCCACTGAAAATTATTACTCCACCAGTCCTACCACTTCAAGTTACAACATGTACATCAATTGCTCTTGGAAGAGGTGTTGGAAACTCATCCACTAATTCCAGGGATGGTGCACTAAGAGGAAGAGGGTTAATAGGCAGGTAAAGAGGGACGACGGTCCATAGAAGAAATGGTGGAATTGTAGGTATAGGAATATTGCAAGATTATGGACCAACACTGACTAGAGAACCAACACCAGTGCAGGTAAATTTGTGTTCAATGTATAAATTTTTCTATCTTGCAATTTGTATCTTGTGAACTTACAATTTATAAATTGTTGTTCAATGTAGGTAAATCCTATACCAGGACTAGATGGATGCTTCTTAGGAGGTAATTATGATGTCAGAGGAGGTGGGCTAGTGATGAGAGGGGGTGGTGCATTTTCTTCAACATATGGAAGAGGAAAGAGGCCAAGGATGATGGACTGGTTTGGCACCCCAGAGCAGTGGGCCAGTGAAGAAACACTTCCATAATGAGAATGTGGTTTAATCTCTTCCTTACTGTTTTTTCTTAGTGTTTTTATGGATCTTTTGTAGACATCTCTTTCATGTTCCGAACATGTTGCTTTCTTTAGAAAACATGGCATGTGTTACTTTAATACTCTTTTTTATGAAAATACTTCTTTTATTTACTGTTTGTTTAAGTTCATTACATCATTGCATCACATTATTACATAACTATTACAAGATAACAATTA
Organism: Papaver bracteatum; assembly: GCA_023529315.1. NCBI lineage: Eukaryota > Viridiplantae > Streptophyta > Magnoliopsida > Ranunculales > Papaveraceae > Papaver > Papaver bracteatum. Next base: position 1,610,854 of record JAJJWX010000447.1, on the reverse strand, counting down.
CACATATTATGTCTAGTATTAGGTATAAGTCCACTGCATCATTTCCTTAGTAGCTACTAGTTTAGTCAGATTTCTGATAAACCCATTTGAAAACACTGCAAACATTGCACTTTAGAAACTTATCACCTAGGCTATGTTATTTTCTTGATGTGAATAGACTCATAGTGTTGTTGCAGTGAGGAGTGAAGCATTTGGTTGAATTCCATGGGCATTCATATGCCAAATGAGTGTCTTTGTGACAATGAAAACAACTCCTTACATTTAGTTTATCTTCCAACTCAGCACATAAGATATTTTCTTTCTTGTCAGTCAAATGAGTTTTCTTCATTGTACAACCTCTATTGTAAGCAGTAATGGCATCGAAAATCTATTCATAACAAGCACATGCTGCATAGCTTAGTATTTTCTTTGCACACTCTTTTCATAGTAGGTTGTGATAGTTTGAGTATCTCTTTGGGCTTACCAGGGCTGTATGACCTGTGTCATTGCATATCTGACATACCTACAATCAATTTAGAAACTTAACTTGTGTATGGCTTATGAAAGCAACTTACAGGTGTATGTGAAATTGATTATGGATATAAATTACCTCATCTTCTTGTATGTCTTTGTTCTTCAATTTTCCATGTTAATATCTCTTGATTGCGTCAAAAAAAATGTGCTTAAAATGCAGGTGTGAAAATGAGTTGGTGGAATAATGGAAGGATTTATGTGTACTTATAGGGGTTTGAACATCAGACCAACGGTCTGATAATGGGCAAATAACGCAGACCGTTAGATTGCACCTCTACTCAACCGTCAGATGTGCCCAAGTGGGATTCTAACCAACATGTGTGAGTCACGTGCTAATGGTAACTAACGGTGTTAAGTAAATAAAATAATTTTTTAAAAAAATAAATTATTTCATAACTGTCAAGACGGTCAACGACGGTCTCGTGACCCAAACTCTAATTAAAATTTTGAGGTGACCCAAACGCAACTCTGGTCACTTTGTTGTGACCCAAAGTCAAAATATCCCTTTTTTTTATTATTATTTCTGTGTACAATAAACCTAATTCTGGCATTGAACTCTTCGACGCTTTTTAGGCGGTACTTGGTGTCGGCGTATAGGTTCTATGTATTTATAGGCCGGTAGTGAGTGCCGGCAACATCGAGAACCATAGTTTTGTGCTGGGAACTAACATTCAATGCCCGACGGATATTTTTCCAAACCATAAACAAAAACCCTTTTGCTCCGGCGTCCAAAGTAGGGTACTAACAATGCCGGTACAATAAAGTGGAAAATAACCGTTGTGTATTCAACTATTTAGAGGAATTGATACTCCCATTAAACTTGATACCTATAAAAAAAAATGTGCTCCAACACATATCTCTAATGGCTAATCCATCATCAACTAACAATTTCATCATTCGCATGGATATAGAAAAACTTAAGAAGAACAAACTATCGACTCCGATAGGAAATCAATCACATCCACCACCAACTTAATTTCCATTATACAAGAAAAACTTAGAAGTAAGGAAAGCACCACCAAGTCTATTTCCGCCATGGATGAAGAGATACTTAAAAGGAAAAAAGAAAAACAAGAAGCAGCAAAAGACGAAAAATATCGCAAAGAAACGAAGGAAATATTCGAACGTGTAAAACAAGCGAAGATAGAAGATGACGTTGAGGAAGAAACCCAATGGATCAAAAATTACTATATCGGATCGGATCTCCCGTAAGATCACCGCCCTTTAAACCTTTTTTGGGGTCTTGTTGCAGATGGTCCTTATATGCCGAGGTTTGTGGATGGTAAGTGCAAGAAACACAAAATGGATTACGGGGATGTCTTTGTAGCAAATCGAACAATTACCCTCATAAAATTATGTCGCAAATACAACGAGTTTCTCGCAAGATATAGAGGGAATAGGTATCAAGCTCAGGATGCATATTTGGAGTGGAATATGTGTGTCTTGCTAAACTCTTTGGTTGATTTGGCTTATGTTTAACTTGTTTTCTGTTTGGAATCTCTTAACTTTGGAGTTTGTTTTTTTATACAATCTAGTTTTGTTATTATATTTATTATGTTGACATACTAGCGTCAAATTAACCCTTTCACAGAGTTTAAATGTTCTTTGAACGTGCCGATAACACATGATTTTAGAAGTGTGCATTAGGTTCCAGCATTGTGTAGGAGAGAACAATTGTGCCGGAACTCTAAATATTCCAAACACCAAAAAAAAAAAAAGAATTTCGGCATGGAGTGTTATTTGGATAGGATGCAGGTAGTGAGAAATTTCCAGGTACAAAATAGTGTGGTCAGACTACCGGCATTGTTTGTTGTTTAACATTCAGTGCCGGCATATTCACTCATTTTACTGGATGTTGTTCCTCACTAACCGACACCGTATATACAGTTATTTGTTATGCCGGCACAACACTTCCGGCGTGGTAACGATGAAACATAAAAATGCCGGCATATGTATCAAAATATTGTTTAATGTTTACAATACAGACTTCCAAAAAACAAAATGTTGAGTATTAGTGAACCACATATATCCAAATTACTCATCATCACTTCCACACATATGAAGTTGAATCTTCTTTTCTTGGAGAGGTATTTTGGATAGAGCCAACAAATCCCAAAATTGGTGATTATCCTCATATATTGCCATCCATACTTTCTAGACAACGAGATCTAGATCCTTGTTTTTCATCATGCCACAAATACGTGGCAATAGACAATTTTCCTTAAGTTTTAGAATAATGAAATGATTAACGTTCATGAACGCCAAAAAAACTCTTCTCTTCTTAAGGGATCCTTCGCATTTTTTCCACTTTGGTGTAAATGTTACTTCTACGGTGGGGGTAAAATAATGAACAACACAGTTAAATGTATCCGCCACTAGATGCCCACAAAGCGGCATTCTCATCCAATATTGAGAAGGAAGGAACTTCATCTCCTTCTCGGGACCTAACATTCGAGCGTACATATCATCAAGCACTTATTTATCACTAACCAATTGCTCATAAAAGCTCCTCTTGTTCATAAGTTGTTCGTTCATCCTCTTTCTAGCATATCGGCATGGTTTCATCCCTTTACTAACTGTCGTCTCAAAGATTCCTAATTTTTCGGTTATGACATGATACCCACAATTTCCATCTCCATCGACATCATCCGTATATACAATATACTCGCGAATAACCTCGGGAAGTTGGTCTATGTAAGACTGTATCTTGGTATGATAACTTCTAATGGTCCTGCTTGTGTTGCGATCCTTATACATCTTCATATTACCCTTTTGTAGATTAATTATATCCAATCCATCCTCTGCAATCTCTACACGTCTAGTATATTTAGTATGTGGTGGGAGTCCGTACTTTCTTGGCCTACCCCTTCACTTTTGAACTGAAAAAACATCAACTTCTATGGGGCCTATGGAGTTGTCACCCTCGTGTTGTTGTTGACTAAATATGGGTCCCTTAACTTTTCTATCACTTATTTTTGGTGTGGGATGTGAATTTTCACCTTCATGTTGTTGAGTTGATGTAGGTACCTTATTTGGTCTTCCCTTTTTCTTTGGCACCGCTGCCTCATTGCCTTGTTTTTCTTGGTAGCTCAATGTTGGTACATTTCACGACCTACCCATTTTCCTTGGAACCTCCGCTACATTGACTATGGGTATGGCCTCGGAATGCTCACCTTGTTGTTCTTGGTAGCTCAATGCATGTTGGTACATTTTGCGGCCTACCCATTTTCTTTGGAACCTCCGCTACATCGACTATGGGTGTGGCTTTGGAATGCTCAGCTTGTTGTTACTGGTAGATCAATGTTAGTATATTTCTCGGCCTACCCCTTTTCTTTGGAACCTCCACTACATCGACTATGGGTGTGGCTTCGGAATGCTTATATTGTTGTTCTTGGTAGCTCAATGTTGGTACATTTCGCGGCCTACCCCTTTTCTTTGGAACCTACCCTACATCGACTTTTGGTGTGGATACGGAATCCTCCGTTTGTTGTTGACTTGATAGCGGTTCCTTTCTCGGACTACCCCTCATGTTTGCAACCGGGGCTTCCGCGAACCTTGCTTCCGAAGTCTCACATCCGGTTTGATCGTGTTTCTTACTTACCGCGAGTTCTTCTCACGTTTAATAATTGCTTTCAATTATTTCCTTTGTTTTATCCTTGCCGTTTTAGTTTGTGGTCTACCGGGAGGATCTCCAATTGTTGGCTCTTAACTTTGTGCTATCCACGGCCGTGTAATTAGCCTTAGTTGTCTCAACAAGACTTGCCGGATAACCGAGGTGCCACGTGAGTAAGATTCAAAGAATTCCTTTCCTTCGTTCGTATCCCATGGTGATTGTTCGAGATCTTCCGTGGGTGGCGGGGGGGTCAAAAGATAGATGCTTCCAAAATGGATCAATAACCTCAAGAGGTATCACTTCTTCATACTTCACAAGCATATGACGAAACGGAAACTTCAATGAAGACATGTCGGGACAAATACACACATCACCCGGTTTTCCATAGTTTCTCTCATATTCCATTTGTCTCATCATATGTTTTATTGCCCAAAGAGAGACGTTGAATTCTATTCCTTGAAGCAACTTGCTATATCGAAGAAATGGAGTCAACCTTTCCATTGAGCTTTTCTCAAAAGCCTTCTTGATCCTGTACGATATCACTCTTAAAGTATTGATCCATTTCCTTGGTGACCGTAACCACGTTGCCTAGTCTGGACTGGATGAAATCTTTAAATCTCCCATGAGAGGACTCCGCCACACTGGTTGCTTAATTCCTGTAGTGTCTATACCGGTTAGTCCATGCACGCACAAATATTTCCTTGAACTTATCCAACCATTGAGTCGGAAAATACCAGACGACAGTCGGATAAACCTCATTCCGATCGCTAATAAACTTGTCCAACCTCTTTTCGTACATATCCTCGCTGAGAGACCAATAAACTTTCTCGCAATCTCTTAGAAATTCCAACCACTTTTTACGATTTTCCGCATGTTCTTTGTCCACTCGCTCTTTTATCTTGCCTCTCTCATCCTCTTCTTCTTCGGGGGATAGTTTGTTCTTGCAAACATCTTCCTCTAGTTGAACAATCATTCTCTTCTTAATATCCGCCTTGGTGGGTTCAAACAAGGCATGACAAGTTTTAATAACATTTTGACGTATATGATATGTATATAGGAAATTTTGTGCTCCCGGGAATATGTCTGATATTGCATTCATTAAGGCGTCCTCTTGATCGGTTATGATGACCCTCGGAAGTTTATCTTCCCGGAAGAATAATTTCAATTGTTGTAATACCCAATGATAATTATGGTTCCTCTCATTTTCCATTAAACCCCAATCCAATGTGAATGTTACCTTGTCTGATGTTTTCCCCACGATATTGAACAATGGCATATTGTATTTGTTTGTCTTGTATGTGCAATCCATCGAAAGAACACCACAACATGTATTTGCCAATTGTGAAAGCAAAGGATGCGAAATGAATATTTGAAGGGGCTTTTCATCTAGCCCTCTTTTAATGATACGTGTGTAGTTGTGATACCAAACTATCTTCTCAAATTCTTGCATAACGATCCTCCCATCCCATTCCATCCTTCTAATGGATGCTTGTGCGCTATAAATTGTACTCAGAGAAGACACGTTCGTCTTATCCTTTTCCTTGAATCCTCTGAGAATTTTTCTCGGTTTGATAAATGCTTTGCTCAATCTCTTTACATCCTTGAATTCATGAGGTTTTAGCTTCGCAACTAGGGAATGACCAACAAAATCTTTCGGATCCCAGTGGGTATGACAACCGAACGAAACCTCACAATCCCATTCTTTGTTCATGTCATTTAGATGGAATACAAGCTTAAAGGGGAAATTATCCTTCCTCGTACGAGTCTTGTATACCTTATTAGTCTTCTATGGATATACATAACCCTTTCTCGTGTGGCTATTTTTCTCGTTGTATTGCCCACTTCTCTCGCAAACCATCTCAAACGAGTATCTGAATGTTGGGTATTCCTCACCAACACACACATGTTATTAAGAGCCGTCTCTTTAGCCCTAGCGATTGCTTCCTTTGGATATTTTATTCCATACACAAGGACAACAATGGGAGATTAGAAGGTTTATTACAAGCAATCCATTAGTGAGGTCAAGATACAAGGTGAAAAGTATACTTTGGTAACATACCAGAGGCATTTTATAGTATTCCAACGTATCCCGACCAAGCGGATTTGCATTTGTTGGATCAATATATGTCACCACCTAAGGATGAAATAAATATTAGTTACAACAGAAATGGAAAACAATGCCGGAATGGTATTCCGGCATTATCGACCTATGTCCCGGCATAGTCGAACTAAAACAAAACTGAATACAAAATTTTAAACTTGTTCCGGCATTCTCGTTATCTAGAGTTCCACCCCGGTACATGTTTCCGGTTATAAGATAATCTATGCCGGTACATGTGCCGGCGTGGTGTTTAATTAAGTTTTCTATGCCGGTGTTTAGCTATGGAAGGCATTGCTTCCTGTATGTTTTTGATGCAGTACCGTCATAGAAACCTTTGAATTTGACCATGCCGGTATCATATTCCGTAGAATATTCCTTGGTAGGTAAAAAGTAACTTTTGTACCTGCATAGTTTTTTGTTTGAATTCCATGCTGGTATGGGTTTCAAATTGGGGGATATTGAATGTTGGCATAGCCGAAGAATTAATACTATGCCGGTTTTGTGTCTGTCGGCATTGTATTCATACAACATCTATGCCAGTACAGAGGTTTTTCAGCTGAAAAAATGGCGGGTTCAAAGAAAAAAATCTAATTTTCAACCTCTCAGCAGCTTTACCTGTGTGTTGGGGATGCTTGTATGCTAGGAAAGTTTACTTTCTTGTGTAGGTTCTTCAAAAAACTTTGCATGCTCGTATAAATCATCTTTCATGGGTGTTGGTTCCAAAAAAACTTACAATTGTGAGTTGTTGTCATTAGCAAAAGATTGAGGATATGATCCTTGTTGTAGTTGAGCTAAAGATTCAGCAGCAGAAATTCTCTCTTCACAATCATCATCCATTTTCATCAAAAAAATTCCCTCCCAAAAAATTTTCCCCTCCTTCTACACTCAACTCACTCACCCAAAAAAAAATAAAAACACTAACTTAATCTTATAACTAATACTTAATATTTTTACTAATTATAAATATTCACTAATTAGGATTAGTGAGGTCTAGATTAGGAATTAAAAAAATAATTACATAGGGGGTCACCCAGAATTGCTATTGGGGGATCGATTTTGTCCTGTAGCTATATCCCCAAATTGCGCGTTCCTATTATATGTCATTGTGTAAATTGTTATGGAAAATAGAATGAATCCTTGTGTATTCCACAGTAATTGATCTTCCCTAATCCATTCTTTTGTGTATTACTGTGAGGCTCTATAATGTGTCTTATGTTGAGCACTAAACAACCAAAGTTGATTATTGTTATGATTATCTTAGTTGTTGTTTCGTAAGGTACTTTATGTCGAGCATATTGAACTAAATTAATCATCTTGTTTGGTCATTTAGTTATGACTCCATAAGTTTTCTTATGTGAGTATAAAATAATTAAATTGATTACTCTAGTGATTAGTTTAGTTTGTATTCCGATTAGATTAATTATGGGTTCACTTGTGATTAATCTAATTGAGTTTTTTAAGTCTCCATAAGTTTACATGTGTTGAGCATATTTGGTTAAATTAATTATGAGTTCGCTTGTGGTTAATTTAATATTTTTGGATTCAAATTCGTACTTGTATGTGATTTGTTATGTCCAAAGAAATCCTTCTTTTCTTTTGAAATTAAGGTCGCTCTAGTTGTTCTTTCGAGAATGACATATTATGGGGGAGAGTTCTTAATTGAACTTGTGCTTAATTGCCAAATCTCTGTGGGGAGTGCGGCGGTGGAATATTATAGGGGATATCTTGTATCTTTATAGACTCCTTGATGAATGCATTTAGCTTCGGATTTATGATTGCATCTAAATAAGATGATATATACTTACCTTTGGTCATGAAGCGTCTCTTATGGAAATTTCATTAGGATCTCGTTCTTGTACCTTTGCCAATTTTATTGACAAAATGGGGGAGAATTAATATGTAGTTCACACTACAAATACATATGGTTTTCGGATCATTATGTAAGGGGGGTTTCCATGTAAGATGGAGTATTGACTAAGGGGGAGTGACATATCACCATAGTATTATTGTTAAAGTTGTGATGCAATTGAACTTTGACTTTGTGTAATGATACTATGACACTGTATAACAATGATTGAGAACTCTTGTTTTCTCGTTGTTATAGCTATGGATTTTCAACAACTATGATGCTAGCTTACAACCTTTGGGATTATTGGAGTACTTGGAAGTGACGAAGATTTCGATTAATGTTGAAGATTAGATATGTGGAATAGGATCTACAAAGTTATTTATATATTTTTTGTATTCCATATGTATTGATAGTTTTGTCACTAAAATTGACAAAGGGGGATATTTTTATAGCGTTGCTCGGTCGAACTCGCATGCGTTGCTATCTCAAGCATGTTTGTTAATGTTAATGATCAAAACTATAAGTCTTGATTTCTAGTCTACTATAGCTAAGGTCTCGGACTAGGATAGAAAGTGTAGTTGAGCTCAAGAACTCCATGGAAATCATCATACACGACGAAGGACTACTCAAGGAACTGGTGAATCTTCATCGACTAAAAGGTATGTGGAGACTTGAACTTATCTATCACTCAAAAGTCTATTTATCTCGTATCTTGAGACAAAAGTCATTTTGCTATATATTGACTTAGATTATACACATTTGGTATTTCGAGCCGAGTATACCTCGCCTATCTATTTCTCGAAATATGTGTTGGTAAAGCTTTCTCTTTAGCCAAGTTCATCTTTACCTAGTGACGAAAGTCATGTTAAGTTTCAATCACTTTGAAAATTGCTCTGAAGAAAAATAGTTTGTGAATAACAACTATATAACATCATCTGAGAATGTTTCAATGATTCAAAATGAGAGTTTAGATAATATAACCAATGGAGGTTATAAGCATTGTTGTGGAAATACATATGTGTATAAGTCCTTATTCCTCGAACCAAAGTTTGTGAACCTTGTTGATCAGGAGAACCGGAGAAGTGCGTGAGCTTCAGTCCGTGAACCCAGTCCGTGAAATGGCGAAGTTTTCAAACCCGATAATTTCTGCTGGAGTTTATGAACTCCATCCGAGAACTTAAGTCCGCGAACCCAGTCTTTGAACTTGAGTAGGTATGTCTAAAAAAAATATTTGTGAACTTATCTAAAAACAATGTTTGTGAGCTTCAGTCCGTGGCTATATAGTTCATGAACCAATTCGAGTGAATCAAATCATTTTTGCTTCGATTGTATCTTGTGTAGTACATACAGATCTAAGCAATTGAACAACTCTCTAACTAGTTCATTTGAACTAGTTATGGTGAAGAAGAATATGGTTGATATGAAAATTATCATATGGCTAACCATTTGGTTAACTATTGTTGAACCAACTAATGTACAAGTTTGGGTACGGTTTTTACAAGCCCAAAAATGTGCATTTCATGTGTGTATAACAAGCTATGTTTTCGATATAACGGTTTATAAATATTAGCTTGAATCTAATCAGGTTTTCATCTAATGGTGAATATTGAATGCTTTGTTACTAAGCTAACATTGATTACAAACCCTGATTTGAAAGACTATATAAGGGAAAACTCTAGCAACTGGGAAACCTAATTCCCACACCTTACGTGTGATACTAGTTTCATAGATAGAGTCGATTCTCCTTTAACCTTTGGTTTCTTCTTCTAAACCAGGTTAACGACTTAAAGACTTCACTGGGATTGTGAATCCAGATCGATACTACTTTTATTGTAGTTGTGTGATCTGATCTTGCTGTTTCTATCGAACGAGTACAATTGTAATAATTGGCTTGAGATTTCTATCTCCGATATGCAAGATAAAAAGTAATCACAAACATCTTCGTCTCATCGTTTGTGATTCCACAATATCTTTTTTCGATGCGTCGATTAAGACTATTTTGAGGTGATTGATAATACTAAGCTGTTCTTCGGGAATATAAGTCTGGTTTATCAATTGGTTCTTGTTCACCTTGATTTATCAAAATACGGAACAAAAACTTGTAGGTATATTCATGGGAGAAAGATTTATCTATTACCGTAGACTTTTCTGTATGATACAATTTTTTTTATTAAAGTCTTCGACTTTGGGTCATAGCAACTCTTAGTTGTGGGTGAGATCATCTAAGGTAATAAAGTACGTAGTATCCTGCTGGGATCAGAGGCGTAGGAGCATAAATGTACCTTGGATCAGTGTGAGATTAATTGGGGTTCAACTATAGTCCAGACCGAAGTTAGCTTGGAGTAGGCTAGTGCATGTAGCGGTTTAATACAATGTATGTTTAATCTGGACTAGGTCCAGGGGTTTTTATGCATTTGCGGTTTCCTCGTTAACAAAATTCTGGTGTCTATGTTATTTATTTTCCGCATTATATTTGTTATATAATTGAAATAATACAGGTTGTGCGTTGTTCAATCAATTAGAATATCCGACCTTTTGGTTGTTGATTTAAATTGATTGACACTTGGATATTGGTCTTTGGTACCATCAAAGTTTATCTCTCTTGTATTTAAATTGAGACTCGCAGTTTTCTTGAGTAAGATTTAAATCGAGAGATAGAGATATAAACTCTTTGATATACTTTTATATTGATTGAGTCTAACTGTCTAGTTGATTCTCTAGAAAGTATATTGGAGTTTGTCCATACAGATTGCTAATTCGAAATATTGGGTGTGGTTGTTAGACCCCCGCTTTTTCAAAATGGACTCCCACCATTCTTTCATTAAAGAGACTACATTAGTGCCTTCAAGCCAGTCTAATTGAAAAAGGACAAGCGCCCCAATCCGAGTCCGATAAATATAATTCAATGGGAAAATGATCCGAGTCCGATAAATATAAGGTCTTGCAAGGCGCTTGAAGACAATATTTGGAAAATGATCTTCCCAATCCGATGAGAAAACAAAATGGTCGATTTTTCTCCTCTTATTAAGTGGTCTACTCCAATTGTACTTCGCTCTGGATAAGGGAAAATCCATAAGATCAAGATTATTTCATAAATCATCAAACAATCTCATCGAATTTGATGTTCTTCTACAACCTCTTCTCTCCACCATAAATCTTGTCTCATTGAAGTCTCCGCCAAAACACAAAGGCATGTCATTCCAATAACCATGTCGCTAGCTCCATACAATTTTTTTTTTCTCATTCATATTGCAAGGACCATAAACACCAATTAAAACCCAACGAAAATTATCCTCCAAATTACGACAAGATATACTTATCTGTCCCACCGAGCTGATCAACCACTACTTTGCTTCCACATAAAGTACCATCGTCTTCTTCACTACTGGTCATCGATGGTGGTTTGAAACGTAAAAATTATTCATGAGGAGGTTCCATTCGATCGATTAAAACGACAACAGGCTTCATATCTTGTCGAGAAGGTTCCAAAACCTCACCAATAATTCTAATCTCAACCTAAAAGCCTTTATTGTTTATAATTATATCCTCGCACCATTTTCCACTACTTACAGGGCCAAGGGAAAGAACTCTTATTTCAGACAAGTCAGTTGCTATCGATGATTCATGACTAACATCAACCAAGCCCCCAAACTTATCACCAATAATTTTGAAAGTTGAAAAATCCCACAAATTAAAAGGAACTCCTCTAACTCCAATCCACCATTTTTTGAAACTCTCTCGCGGGTAACAAACCTATGCATACCATTTACCACTCATCGATACAAATAATAATCACATGAAACAACATACACATTCATTATTTCACAAGTCTGGGTAACAAGAACAAATTTTGCGAACGGACGATACATTTAACGACTACTAGAAGTTCCTCGCTAGTATAAACTAGTATATATAAATCTATGAATCTTACGCCTTTCAACCCACTTCTTGCATCCTGAGTCCCTTAAACCTATGTAAAATATGTATTCAAAAGAATATGCGTAATCGCAGTTGACCAGCTTTAAATCAAGGTTAGACATTCAAAGATTCATTTCTTCATAATTAAAATAACTATAATATATATAAATCTATGAATCTTACGCCTTTCAACCGACTTCTTGAATCATGACCCTTAACCCTATGTAAAAGCTATATTGAAAAGAATATGAGTAATCCCAGTTTACCAACTCTAAATCACGGCTAAACATTCATAGATTTATTTCTTCATAATCAAAATAAATAATAGTTATTCCTTGTCTCTATTGAGTGAGTTTTTACCTAATCCATTCCTAAACTTAACCATAAAATTTAATATCTCTAATACATACCTCTAATTCATAGTTCAACGACGTGATACAAGATTAAAGCATAACTTAAAAGTCACCTCAAATCAGATTTAGTTTCACCTTCTTTGTAATATTCGTTCCACTTTAGTCATTCTCAAATCATATTTAGTTTCACCTTCTTTGTAATATTTGTTCCACTTTAGTCATTCTAGATTTATCAATTCAAAGTTTTAACTCCACAATTCACCTCCAAGAAGAAAATATAAGTTGTACTCTCAATTTTTGTGTATTTATTTTAGGTTTAGTGAGAGAAAATCATAACTTATCTTGTTCATGAGTTTTCTCAAATTTCATTCTTTTTTGTTCTATTCTTTTCTTTTTTTCTATTTTGACCCTCAAGTATAACTACAAGTGTTATCTTAAGAAAGAGACATCACTTACTTTAAGTTCCAAGGTATAGTTAACTTACATATCTATCTGACTTACACGAGTAGCACGAATGACAATCATCACAATATTATAAATTGTAACAAAAGATTTTGGCATGGTCTTCATTACCAAGACTATGCCAACTCTCTCTTTCACTAACTCTTGTTTTTTCTCCACTATCCTCCCTTGTATATGTTGGTGGTTAATTGTGTTCTTTATTTTCGATATAATGTTAGTCGGCATAGATTTTCGCTAATACTCCATGGTGATTCTAACCATCCCAAAATATGTTGATGTATTTTGTATTTGAAACAGTCGACAACGAAAAGTTTGTGCCGACTGGTACCGTCGGTAATGTATTCTAGTTGAATATCATACTGACTCAACTATATTGTCTGTCAAATTTTGTTTCATATCTACAGTCGGTATTTATTTATTACTGAATTCCATGTCGACAGTTTTACCATATTCCTGATGTGAAAATACTAATAGTTGCTAATAGGTAGGTCGTGATCCAATCCTAATAACAACAAGACATGTTATAATGGGGAGAATAAGCTTGGTTTCATTAGCATAATCTCCTTTCTTTTATACCCATATCTCTCATTGGTATTATTCATAAACTCTTCCTTTAAGAAGCACTTACGAGCATACCCTTCCTTCCTTTCTAAGCTAAACTTGACTTTTTTTTTCCCTCTTGGACTTAATGCCCTGACCTTCTTTAATAGCCTGGATTGATTGGGGTATACCCAATAAGATAAAATCAGGTCATTATGAAGTAAATCCAAGTCACCCCTTAACCTTGTATTTTCTAAATGGCTAATATGCCCTTGGTTAATTAACACTAAAATTCTGATTAGGTTAATTAATTGAGTTTATATTAAAATTCTCAAATTATGAATTCAGTAGATTAAACCCTTAATCCTTCTTATGAGTTCGATTTCGATAAAAAAAAATTGTTTTTGAAAATGCACAAGGCCGGAAAGGTCGTGGTTTGAACAAGGTGTCGGCTGTTATATGGCCGGCAATGTCTACTTTGAATAACCTGCCGACCAATGTTCAACCGACAGGGTCCACTTTGAACAAGCTGTCGACCAGTTTTCCACCGGTATTTTCTCGGCTGAAGAACACGCTGACTATCTTGGAACAGAATTTTACGGTCGGCATGGAAAATTTTCCTACAATTCCGGCGGTCATAAGGTCGGCAAGAAAATAGTTTTTAACACTACCGACTGACATGTAGCCGGCATGTTAAGTATTTATAACCTTGCCGACTTGTACTTATACCAAACAGAAAATAGAAAATATGGAAGATGTAATTCACTTTATTCATGCAATTTTGGTTACTACATTGATTGAAACATAAAAACGAATGCACTTAGCATGTGCATCAAGCCTTTAAACCCCTAGGCGACCCTAGTTGACGAGTTATAGTCTCGTGAGGGCTTACATAGAGGTATACCCACAAAACCTACATTAAAACTTCTAAAACCATCAATCTTCCTCCGACGAAGACGATACCGCATCCAAGTAGTCCGGGTTATCCACCGGGATTCTATCGGCCAAGAAGTGATAGCTTGCATCGAATGTGAATTCTTCCCCCTTTACTTACATGTAGCGCGCTTTCACGACTTCATTCTACAAAAAGAAGCTTACATTTGTTAGTGGTGTTTCGTTGCAAGATAACACAACATGGGTTACGTAAAAAAAACCACAAAATTACTTACAAATTGTGCAATGGACAAGGTGAAGGGGCGAGTGTTAAAATTCCGAGGTTGGAGGGACAAAAAAGAAAGTATCGCATTTTCGATTACTAGGTGCCTAATGTGGATTTGTTTAATACTTCTTGCATTAGGATTCCCAAACTCGACGCTAAATTTGTTGTGTACCCTATCCCAAAATGTTTTGGAATCCTCCCTTTCGGAGGATTGACTTCTAAGTCGATCTTCCGCGTACCAAGCTTTGGTAATTGCAAAATATTCATTTGAATCAAATGATGCCATTGTTGTTTGTAGAGATCTATTGAGTGAGTTAGATGGAGTGTATGATGATATGATCTTTGGAGAGTATATGGAACTATTTGTATGTTGTTTTGTAGAGAGAAATAGTGTATTTATAGGATGGTGGCCAAATTTTGCCATTATAGTGCCCAAGTACAAGTCAATCAATGAAATTTTACTTGCAAAAAAATTGAATTTTGAATACGCCGGTGAGGTATGTTTTCTCCAAGATGCTGACGAAATCATACAGGCAGGGTCCTAAATTTGTTACCATGCCGGTCGTGTAAGATTTTAGGCATCAGGAGAAGGTTTTTTTCCACAAATCCGCAGGAACTGTATTGGTTCACTACCCTGCCGGCCACGTTCCAGCCGGAGGGGTCCTAAATTTGTTACCATGCCAGCGAGGTATGTTTTAGGCATCGGGAGAAATGGTTTTTTGCAACAAAACCGCCGGAACAATATTGGGTCAATACATTGTCGGCCACGAATCAGCCGGAAGGTTATCATTTTTATACCATGCCGGACCTGATAACTACACAATTTCCTTTGTCAGGCCCGACAGTCTGACAATTCACAACCTTGCCGGCCCTAGGACAGCCGACAGGGTAATTTTAAGGAAGCATTCTGGCAAATGCATTAAAACTTTACATAGCTAAACAAACCATTCATTCAACAACTAGAAATCCAACACTTTTTGTCCAAAATGAAAACACGTCCCATAAACCTTAAAAAATACATTTGTCCACACCATTAACTTAAACATTTGTCCACCATAACTTAAAGAAATAAACTACAAAAGAACTCATTGACCACGACCACGTCCACGAAGAGCACGACCCCGTTTTGGAGAATTAACTTCACCACCATGACAACTGATACCACCTTCACCACCACCACCACTGCTGCAACGAGTTCTCTTTTTATCAGCCTTCATCTTGGCTTGTGCTTCTCTCCTAGCTTTTTGTTCAACCTTTACTTGAGCCTCAAGTTGCTTGAACATTTCATGGGCATCCTCATTGCCAACATTGTTAACACAATTAATGTGCTTGATTTGCTCTTCAATCGATAAAGGCTCTCCTTTTTCTCTCGCGCACAATGACACATTCACAAAGGTCTTCAAATGCTCCTTTTTATTTTCAATTAAACAACAAACAATGAATAGAATTATTCGGTAATGCAATCAATCTTAAAATAGTAAGAGCAACTCTAAATATACTTACAAAGAACTTAAGCAATGTTGTTGGGTCTTTCGCTTCTAAATTCTTCTTTAGATCCAGTTTTTCATCAGTCATTTTTCTAATCACAGTAGGACGAGCCCAATCCAAGTACCACGCCATGTATTTCTCAATAGATTAGTGACCGGTGGTCACCTCGTCCAAAAGAGTCACATCGATTCGACGACGACGTCTATCGTCCCAATGTTCTTGAGATGGCGCTGGATCGTAAGCGACGTTCATACCTTTTTGGGACGTGGTGCAGTCAGCTCGGTTCACAGTAAAGAACGACTTATCTTCATCTAAATGAGGTTCTTCTTGGACATAACCCAATTGTCGCATAACCCGATGTGGATCATATATTGAAAATCCTTCAAACACAGTAATCAAGGGTCCATAGTATAATGCAACAACTTCATTTCTAGGATGGATTAAACCTTGATTTTTATCATATCGATACGGATCAAATATCACCTCCCCTGCAGTCAATTTATCGATGGTGCTTCAGAGTTTCACAAGCTGTTGTGGCATCTCCTTATCCTGAGTACCCTTAAAACTATACCTTTGCGCTCTTGGCCTATGAACCGCAACACTCTCATCCACTTTGACGTAGGAACTGTCTTTAAACAAGGAAGGGATGTAGTTGAAGGAAATCCTACACTACACCCTTGTAAAGATTCTACAATAATCAACTCATCATGGGAGATTAAAAACGACACTTTATTATTTTGTTCTTAGAAATGTTTACAGAAATGGAAGAAATCAAGATTACAACTATTCTCTTGAAGTTTCTATCTCCTTAAGACTCTTTCAACTCTCAAAAATACATCATCCTTTTCTGGACACATTGGGTCTCTATTTATAGAGTAGTTACATAATGGATGACATCTAAGTATTCATTTTATCTCGGATCCATACTGCGATCACATCGCGACAACCATGTTTCTCCTTATTGCCAACCTTATAACCATCACAGGTTAGCACATGCTCTTTTCATGCTTCTTCATTCGTCATTCATTACGTCATTCCTTAAGTAATTCTGCGACACTCGTCAAATGTTGTTAAGGTACTCGCGATGTCCTCGCATAAGTGTCGTTAATCTTCGCAGGAATATCATTGTAGCGATATTCTGGTCCTACATCTTGCCTCTTCTCATGTCTTTTCTGCGAAGAAGAGAAGATCATGAGAATCCCAGACTCTTCATAGCGCTCGCATCTTATTTTCTTTCCACATTTTCTTCTCGACAAGGCTCCGTTAATTTAGCTTAACCACCTACACTTGTTGCAAATACCTATTTTTACTGACACGTCTCTATTCAACATGTCATTCCTTTTTGCCTATATTCAGAACTAACTTTCTTCTTTTATTTCTTTATCTTCTTCATCTGTTTATTTTGTCTCCCGTCTGTAACTTTTCTTCCTCTTTATATTCTCCTGCTACTGTTCTAATGGAGTCATCAAGGTATTTATTTATTTGAGCCAATTTTTACTTATATTCTCCAATCTTATCTATTTGATTCTTCATGACTTCCCTATTATGTTTTCTCTTCAGTGGAACTATCCCTAACTCCCAGTCCACAGCTCAAAACCCTAATACTCGCAAAAGGCCCACTGAAAAGAAGAAGAGGAGTTCTGCGAGTGATAAGGTAGTAAGAAACACATTCTATTTCTTAATAACAATATTGTTTCCTCTGTTTCTTATTTAAGTTATTATTCGCAGAATGACGAGAAAATCGCTAATCCCCCCAAAAGACCTCGCCAATTTAAAATTATTGAGGATGATATCATCCTTCCACCGTTAACATCTGCGAGAACTGTTCCCACACCCTCGCGATCAGATCCTCCTCCTTTTATCTGCGAGAATATCACTACCAATACCTCTTCTGATTTTTTTACAAATCAAGCTCCTAAAATCGTTGTAACTGAAACTCCTTCTAGTCCTTTATTGCCTTCAACTGTTGTTTTTCCAAATAATCCTCCTGATAATACAACCATCGCAAACGACTCAAATCTTCAACTTGCTCTCATTACTACTTCACCCTCTGCATCTCTTCCTTCATCAAATGAAACCTTAGCAGGAGTCGATGTTGCTTTTAAAATTTTATCTAACATTTTAGACAATGCTAAAAAATCTTCTACTGACCCTCTCCAATATGAAGTTTGCGAGACTTTACTCAAGTATTTTGGCTCTGATTGTATTGCTTCGCGAGCATCCTTGGAAAATGAATTTGAAGATCTGAGGAGAATCCTTCAAGTCAAAACTTATGAATGTGATACTTTGAATCATAAGCTTCGCAACTCTTCACTTAATTACGAGAATCTTCTCAGAAAAAACAATGAGCTGAAAGGTACAATTTTCTTGCCTCTATCCTTTTACCTTTCTATTTTATTTTCATATTATCTGTACTCAGGCCTCCTTCTTAAATTCTTGGTTCATACATTAGTTTCAAATCAGACTCGTTTCATGGAAAGACTTAAATTTGAATCCATTGCTGAAGAAGCTCGCGTTGAAAGAGATTCTTGGATGAACCAACATAATAGATTAGATAATCTCTACATATATTCGATCGATCAAATATATAATCTTACTAATGAGAATAATCAACTATTGAAAAGTCAAAATTTATTAAGTAGCGAGGTTTCTCGTCTCTCATATTTGTTAATCAAGGCTAATTTGGCGATAGAATCTTTGTCGGATGAAAATAAAACTTTATTCCAAGAGAAACATAGATTTTCAAGCTTGATGGCGATCTCCTCGCAGCAATTGAGTAATCTTCAAATGATATGTGATAATCAAAAGCAATCTCTTCGTTCTCTTAAGAATGATATTAAGGAAGTAACTGAATCATCTGCCGCTGAGATGGATAAACTTATCAAGGGTAGATTAACTCTTAGTTTAAAGGCCAGCAAGCTTCAAGACCAATACTCCCAATTAAAGAAATCTCATTCTTTATTAGCAGAGGAAAACTCGTATCTACGTACCAAAGAAGAAAACATGAAATCTCGTCTGAAGGGTATGGTTGGCGATAAATTTGACGATGTCATGAATCAATGGGAGAATTGTTTCTTAACATTAGTTCAAAATTTAACTTCTCAAAAAGAAGGTAGTCATTTTGACTATCTTGATTATTTCTCACGATTTTTTTTTTTATTAATCATCATCAACAACAAGGAATAATTTTTTTTTTTTCATCTAAATATTTTCTTCTCATTTTTGTTTCTCGCAGAGTCTGAAAGAAGTCTTCATTATATGACTGCTGATCTTACTGATAAGTTGGATAAAACTCGCAAAGAAAAAAGGATTCTCACTTCCGATCTTATTGAAGCTCGCGACAAGGCAGAGAGAAGACTTGATTATCTTGAGTACTTCAAAAATATAGAGATTAGAAATCGTGATAGAGGTTTCCTTCGCAAGGTTCACCTTAGTGCTGAAGTTCTTGTGAAAGATATTCTGATCTCCCATTCTCTCCCTCCTGTGTCTGTTCCTCCTCTAAAAGTTGATGATGATGAAATTCCTCTTCCCATGGACAAGAATTTAGAATATGTACCTAGTGAAGAAAATATTTCTCAAGAAGACCCAGCTGAAGAAGAAGAAAGTCCTCCTAAAGAAGTAACTATAGGTGGTGAATCAATTGTTGGCGATGAACCAAAAGAAGGAGAGACTCGCGATGAGAAGAGTGTTAGCGAAGCTGAAAATACTGGCAAAGATAATGAATCTGGCGAGACCAACGCTGAATCTTGAATTTTCTCTTTGTTTTCTTTTTTCTTCCTTTTTCTTACGAGCGATGTAACTTTGGAATTTAATCTTGACTTCTTATATCTTAAATATTTTCAAGAAAGATAATGATATTCTGTTTGTTAACTCCTTCATCTTTCCCCTTCTTATCTTACTTGAAAGGATGAGTTACTTTTCATATTTTCCTTTCGTGAGATGTGTTGCTATTAGTCTCTGCGAATGAGTTCTGCGATATGATGAATACTTATGCAATACTTTTCTGCTAATAATCGTGTTTTTCATAGATTATTCTGTAGTGAATAAATCTTTCATGCAAGAAATATTCTAAAAGAAAATAGTTAATGTTTGAAATTATTCTGTTGGTCTTATTTTGCCTTCCTAGTTAAAGGTCTTATTTTGCCAATTTTTTTCTTTTTGCGACAAGATCGCAGGACGTCTTTACATTTGCATGTATTGACCCATTGATCTTGCCTTATCGTTATTCCTTGATTGTATTGCGACAATATGACAAGTCTAAGTTCCCTCGCGAGATCAAAGCCTCGTGACATTG
Source organism: Papaver bracteatum (assembly GCA_023529315.1). Classification (NCBI taxonomy): domain Eukaryota; kingdom Viridiplantae; phylum Streptophyta; class Magnoliopsida; order Ranunculales; family Papaveraceae; genus Papaver; species Papaver bracteatum. Next base: position 1,590,564 of record JAJJWX010000447.1, on the reverse strand, counting down.
CCGTCTTGCGATGAAATCGCAGGACGTATTTACATTTTCATGTAAAAACCCATTGATCTCACCTTAACTTTTTCTCTTTTTATGGCTTGTTGCCTCTGTATAATGTTCGTCAAGCGATAATATGACAGGCCTAAATGCTATTACGAGCATAAAGTCCCATGACATTGCCGTCTTAAGACACTTATCATCTCCCTAATGGAGGGTTCCGCCCTTATATTCCCCCTGGTTTCCCCTTCAAGGAGGGCACATCGTCTATATAAGACTAGCTCCTTCCATCCAGATTTACCAACAACCAGTTGTTTTCGCAGCCTCTTTTCCTTTATGCCTATATGGCTTATAGTTACAAGACTGCACCCTAAGTGGGGTTTTCTTCAGGCCGAGTGCATCATAGCCAAGACTTACCAAGAATGTCCAGGGTAGGTTCGTCCATCCCGTGCACCCTTGGCTCAACCGTGTACCTCGGTGCCTTGGTCATACTATGCACTCCTTAGGAGAGATCCTCGGTCGTCCAACTAGGGTATAACCTTATAAAGCTGGAAATCCAAGGTCTCTCTCCCGGATAGGTTTTCTTTAACCCCAACATCTTCATGACTCAGGTTCCAGCAGCGGTATAACCTTATCCATGAATCATGTGAAGAGATACCCCCTTTATGACGTACTTATAGGTCTTACATTTGCCTCTTGCGAGATTGTACTCGTGAACTAAGGTGCACGTCATAAAGGTTTGTACCATTCTTTAAATCTCTGCGAAATTTTATTCGTGTTTTTCGCGATCTTTTCGCGTTTCTTTATTCTTGCATTTCTTGCTGTTGAACTAGATTTTCTCTAAAATCTTTTGAAATCTTAGAAATCTTCTTTGGAATCTTGTGATTGTAAAAGAAAGTTTATTTTCTGTTTCATCATATAACATATCAGTGTCTCTAATCTCGCAGAATATATCAATGATAATACCTTTTCAGAAATAATCTGTTCCATGGTCTATCAAGTCTTTGACCAACATCTCTACCTTCAGGATCCATTAAATTGTATGCCCCAGTTCCAACTGTCTCTTTAATGATGTATGGTCCATCCCATTTTCTCGCCAGTTTTCCCCCACTTTCTCGCTAATAACTTGGTGTCTCACGCAACACTAAATCACCTGGTTGGAATTTACGTTCTTTAACACGTTTGTTGTACTCGCGAGCTAATCTTCGCTGATAATTTTCCATATGTTGCAAAGCTTTTTCTCTTTTTTCTTCTAATTCATACAGATTATTTAGAATCATGCCAGCACTTAAATTTCTTTCCCAGGCCTCTCTTTTTGTTGTAGATATAGTAACTTCTGTTGGTAACACATCTTCAACCCCATATGTCAAACAAAAGGGAAACATTCCAGTAGCTTCTCGTCTGGTTGTGTTGTAGTCCCATATTGTATTATGCACTTGCTCACACCATGTCTTGTGGTATCCTTCTAACTTCTTATTTAAAATGTCTACGATTGTTTTATTTTTTGCCTCTGCTTGTCCATTGCCCTATGGATATAATGGTGTTGATTTTCCACACTTGATCTTAAATGCATTAAGTAACAACTCTATATTCTGTCCTTCAAACTGCTTTCCGTTATCAGATACCAGCTGTGCAGGAATCCCAAATCTGCAAATTATATTTTCAAATATAATGTCACGAATATGTTGTATTGCCTTCACTTCTCCCCATTTCGTGAAGTAATCTGTTACGACAATTAGATATCTTCTGTGTACAGAACCAGGCACAAATGGTCCCAAAATATCTAATCCCCACTTTCCAAAAGGACATACACTTGTTGAAGATGATAATGGTGATCCTGGTGCATGTATCTTTTTTCCATATCGCTGACAATCTTCACAGCGTCTTGAGCGTTGCTTTGCATCTTCATGCATATATGTCCAGTAATACCCTTGCATTTTTGTTCTATATTCCAAAGATCTTCCTCCACTGTGATTACCAACATCACCACTATGCAGCATTTTCAACACTTTTTCTCCTTCTTCTCTCATCAAACATCTTAGCGATGGTCCATTAAAAGATCTGCGATATATGACTCCATCTCTTAGCTCATAATTGGTTGCCCTAGTTTTTAATTTATGTGCATCTAGTCTATTTCTTGGAGTTTCTCCTCTCGCTAAGTACGCATGAAGATCTGCTCGCAAATCTGTGATATTACTTTGTTGCTCTGCCTCGCCAGCTTCTATCATCATCACATATGTTTCTTCCTCTTCCTTATTTATTGAAGGTGATATAAGTGTTTGAATTTTTATACATCTCGCAGCTGGATTTGTCATCATACTAAATATGAAATCAAAAGCATCTGCAAGTATATTATCCTTCCTCGATATGTGTCTCCACGTTATTTTTGGAATTCTCGCAGACAATTCTTCCACGAGTTTCTTATATTTCTTCTTAGATGATTCATTTGTTGTATATTCTCCTTTTGGCGAATAACCAACTGTGAATCGCTAGTAATTCTTGCATTTTCCAACTTCATTTCTATTGCGAATTTTAGAGCATGGATCACAGCTTCATATTCTGTCTCATTATTAGTAGATGCAAACTCCAACCTAAATGAAAAATCTATTTTTTCTCCTTCTAGCGAAATAAAAACAACTCCAATCCCATTTCCTTCTCCATTTGATGATCCATCCACTAATATTTCCCATTTGTTAGGTTCTGTTAATAACTCTTTTGGATCTCCATGTTCCTCTTCTACATCCATCATCTCTTCCACATCTTCATCATCTTCCAAAGGAAATTCAGCTAAGAAATCTACGATGACTTGTGACTTTGGTGAGGATAAAATTTCATATTGGATATCAAAGTGTCCTAATTGTGCATTCCATCTCTCAACTCTGCCTGATCTTTTTGAATTTTTCATTACTGACTCAATTGGCACTTTTGTTAACACTTTGATCTTATGTGTTTGAAAATAGACACGAAGCTTGAAAGTTGCATGCACTAATGCTAGATTAATTTCTGAATCTTTGAATAATTTCTCTCTGCAGAATTGAATGTCTTACTGATATAATAAATTGGTTTCTCTACCCCTACATCTACTCGCAGCAACACTGCACTTAGCGCGTACGTGGTTGTAGCGAGATAAATTAATAACTCTTCTCCCAGTTCAGATTTCTGTAAAATAGTTATATTCATTAAATGTTCTTTTATTCCCTGAAAAGCCTTTTCACATTCATCTATCCACTTGAATTTTGTTCCCTTTTTGAGTATATCGAAAAAATATTTGCATTTATCTGAAGATCGCGAGATGAATCTTCCTAGCGAGGCTAAGAGTCCATTCAACTTTTGCACATCTTTTATCGTCGTAGGTGTTGGCATATCGCGAATTGCTTGCACTTTTTCTGGATCAACTTGTATTCCTTCTTTTGATACAATATATCCCAAAAACTTTCCTGAAGTTACTCCTAAGGTACACTTGTCGGGATTTACTTTGATATTGAATTGTCACATTTGTTCGAAAATCTCTTTCAAATCTTGCACATGATTTTCAGCTTCTTTACTTTTGATCAACATATCATCTACATACACCTCCAATGTCTTATGAATCCATTTCGCGAAAACTTTCTCCATCATTCTTTGATATGTTGCACCAGCATTTCGCAAACCAAAAGGCATTTTTGTATAACAATATAACCCTCTTGGATCAAAGAATGCAGTATGTTCTTGGTCTTCTTCTGCGAGAGGTATTTGATTATATCCTTTGTATCCATCCAATGAAGATATTCTTGCATTTCCCGCTGCTGATTCAACCATTTGTGGAATATCTGGTAGGGGAAAACTATCTTTAGGACAAGCTTGGTTTAAATCAGTAAAATCTATACAAATTCTTATCCCCTTGTTCTTCTTTGGGACCACCACCATATTCGCAATCCACTCTGGATATTTTGCTTGCCTTATAATTCATGCGTCGAGTATTTTTTGTAGTTCTTCTTCTATTTGAGAATGGTATGTTGTTGCGATTTTTCTTATTCTTTGCTTAAATGGCCTTATATTTTTGTTGAATTCTAATTTATGACATGCTATTGATGGATCTATCCCTGGCATCTCATCCATGCTCCACGCGAAGATATCTTTATACTCTCGCAAGAGATTTATAGTTCTTTATTCCTCATCCGCCTCTATTCTAGTCCCGATTTTCAACATTTTAGGTTCTTCTTCACTCCCAATATTTACTTCCTTTGTTGGTTCTGCTGCAGTATAACTGGCTTCTGGTTCTCCCATTGGTGTTGGTGTTTTCACAACTTTCGCGAGTTCATCTCCTTCTCGCGAGATTTCGCTGGGTATTCCTTTTCCTTCTTTTGCTCTTATCATGTAAACTTTAAATTCTTCTTCTTTCTTTGTTTCTCTCGCAATTTTCCTGCGAGACTTTCGCTGCTTTGGACGTTCTCCACAATTTCTCACTTTAGTCTGATAGCATATTTTTGCAAGATATGTATCTCCTCTAATTTCTCCATTTCCACTAGGCATAGGTAATTTGATGCATTGATGTAATGTTGATGCTACAACCTTGATTGCATGTATCCATGGTCTTCCCAATATCATGTTGTATGGTGATTCCAAGTCTACCACACATAATGTTATTTGTGTTTCAATTTCTCCAAGCGGAATTCGTATCACTATTTCGCCTTTATGTTTTGTTAAAGATTTTCCAAAGCCATGAAAATGATATGTTGAACAGGACATTTCTTCATCTTTATATCCCAATTTTTTAAAAGTATGATAAAATATTATATCCACAGAACTTCCTGCACCCACCAAAGTTCTATTCATAGCCCACTCTTCTACATATTTTATTGATTCTCTCTTTCTCATTGGTATAGTGGATACCGTGATCACTAAAGGAGATGTATGACTTAAATTTTCTTCTGGTATTTCTGTTGCTCTAAATGTGATCTCCTGCTTTTCCCAATCCTTCAATGATGATATTTTCTCCACCATCATAATTTTCCTTCCTTCAAAATCCCGCTTATGTATCTTCCCATTAATGTTTTTATGGAACTCATCAATCATTGTCCTTCTTACCATATCGCACTCTAATTTATTACAATTCTCTTTGATTCTGATCATTCTTCCTTCATATATCTCACCAATTTGTCTTATGGTTTTCTTAATCTTGAACAATTCTTATCTTCTTCTTCACTTTTTCTATGATTTTCGCTAATTCAATCCCTGTTTCGGGCGCCAAAATATAGTTGCAGGAAATCCTACACTACACCCTTGTAAAGATTCTACAATAATCAACTCATCATGGGAGATTAAAAACGACACTTTATTATTTTGTTCTCAGAAATTTTTACAGAAATGGAAGAAATCAAGATTACAACTATTCTCTTGAAGTTTCTCTCTCCTCAAGACTCTTTCAACTCTCAAAAATACATTATCATTTTCTGGACACATTGGGTCTCTATTTATAGAGTAGTTACATCATGGATGATAGCTAAGTCTTCCTTTTATCTCGGATCCATACTGCGATCACATCGCGGCAACCATGTTTCTCCTTCTCGCCAACCTTATAACCATTGCAGGTTAGCACATGCTCTTTTCATGCTTCTTCATTCGTCATTCATTACGTCATTCCTTAAGTAATTCTGCGACACTCGTCAAATGTTGTTAAGGTACTCGCGATGTCCTCGCAGAAGTGTCGTTAATCTTCGCAGGAATATCGTTGTAGCGATATTCTGGTCCTACAAGGGAAGTGCTCATATATCCAAACCTATGCAAAACAAAGTTTAGTAAGAACCTTATCTTACGAGAATTTTACAAATATAAATGTTTTAGACAATAAAATTACCTGAAAGAGACATGTGTTTCCGTTAACTTGCTTAGTGAGTGCCCTAAAATATTTTGTCAACTCATTGTTCAAGAAGGCGACCACCGCAGTACCCCAAGAATACTCACACATCTTATGTAAGGGATCCAATAGTTGCAAGTAACCGGCCTCGACTTGGTTTCCGGAACTGTCGGGGAGGATACATTTGCCCAGGACCTATAGAAAATAACCGGCCGTGATAGCATTGATTCGCACCGGGTTCACCATTCCTTCCCTATTAAGGATTGAATGTGTATCCCATAATGTGTCCCTCAACCTCTTCACATTAAACTTCTTGGTTATACGACCATCCTTCAAGTCAAGAACAGCCTCCGTCTGAACCTGATTCCAACCGAACAATTTCTTGCTAAAATTGTAAATCTTCTCGAAAGAAATCGCACAATCGAATCCCTAGGTGACTTCTTTTCCATCAACCTCGAGGCCTAGAATTTGTTGAGCATCATCGGGAGTTATCGCCATCTCACCGAATGGGAATAACATAGTATCAGTCTCTCCGTAGAACCTCTCACAGAATGCAGAGACGATAACTTTATCAAGATTAATATTCGAACTCTCCACCGCAGGCAATAACCCGGAGTTCCTCACAATCACTTTCACATCCTCACATTCCTTGTCAAGATCCCAAGTATGATCCACTGAACACGAATCTTGGCGCCTCATGACACGGATGGCATACTTGTGATCCTAAATACCAAAAAAAACAAAATAAAAAGAAATACAAACACTTGACGCAAATTTAATTAAGATAGTTACACACTTGAATAAAGAACAAAGACGGATTAAGATTACTTATGATAGTATTATGTATCGCACATGCCCATGAGTCTTTGTATCCAAAAAGAACTTTTCCACCATATTTTGGGGTCCCCCTTGGGTCCTCATATTTTTTCAGTGTAACCATCAAGTGTTTGGGAGTCATGTGAAAATTAGATGGTTTAGTGATCACCCTCTTCCTCGCTCCGGTTGAAGTTGAACCCGAAGCTTCAGTGGGTTCAACAATTTGTTCTCTATCTCCTTATTCTTATTGTTCCTATTCCTCTTCAACAATTTCATCTTCGACGGTTTTCTTACCTTTATCTCTATTACCATCATCATTATCATTAACTCCTCCAACAGGTGGCATGTCTTGATCACCATCATCATCATCATTGTTGCCTTCTCCAGCAGCCGGAGTTCTTTCAACAACATCATTATCATCACCTCTTCTACCAGATGGAATTGATTGGTCTTCATCTGGAGTCTCGTATGAATCACTAGGTTCAGATGTAGGTTCTGAATTATTCCTTATAGTGATCTTTGTCATTCCTGGCTCAACATATACCCCTCGATGTTTTTAAGGAAAGAGTTTATCACCAACACGAGGAGGGTTTGAAGGAGGACTAAGATATGCTTTCTTCTTTGCCGTTTGCAATCTGAACAAGAATAATTCAGGAAAAAAACATCAAAGGCCGACAGTGTAGACATATACAACATATACGGCGGATAAATGGCCGGAAAGGTCGACCAAAAGATGAGTGTCGGCTAAGCAAAAGCCGACAATGTATCATAAAAATAGCCTTCCGACGCACAAAAAAATATAGGATTTTTCACTAAACTAGTTGGAAGGGTCCATTTCCCATACATCGCCAGCTACCAAACAGCCGGAATGGTTTTATATAAATACCCTTCCAGACGCAAAAATTATATGCATCAAGAAACATTCTATACAAGTAGCCAGAAGGGTAAAAAATAATAAAACGCCGCCTTCATTAAAGAATAACCAGATGCCGGAATGGTATACAGATGAATAACCTTCCAGCCCTGATAGTAGAAGTTACGGAAACTACACAGCTGGCAAGTTCTTCAACCTTATACCTTCCCGTCCAAACCCTAACTATGAAACCCCGGAAAGGTCGATAAAAAAAACATTGTCGGCATCTCAACTGCCAATTCAAAATTTCGAATTTTCTGACCTAATTTGACATGCAAACATGAAATTGAAGTACTAGAGTGAGTTTAAACAAGCTCTTATTTTCTTAAGCGCACCATTTCGCGTGTTTCAGCGGGTTCAAATTCTCAGTCTTCGACGGTTTTTTTCTTCACTTTCTTAGCAACCAAACTTCCAATTCCAGGGTTGTATTCGTTGGGTTTTTTATTTGTTTGTTTTATCTAACTAGCCCTAGGTGGTGGCATATCCATTGATGAAGATTAATCGGAGTTTTCGAATCGACAATGTTAACGAATTGATCGACGAGTTTTGGTGGTGGGGGGGGGTGATGGAGCCGGTAGGGTTGTGGAGGAGAAAAAGAGAATAAGATGAAATGAAAAATAAAATAAAACTGATTTAGGGTAATAGGTTTTTAAAGGGTAAGGGTAATTTTGTAACTTACCCATTAGGACTCCCCCTAAACTCAAAAAGAGTCCCTTTAAAATTGGTTATACCCCAATTAGTTTAAGTATACCCCAATCAAGCCAGGTTTAAAATGTCATATAACTTATCATCTTAGGCCAAACTTGTCTTGAGATCACCATACAAGCCCTATTATTTCCATGTTTGGGCTTGGTTTTTATATGATTATTTTAGGGTATCAACAATAGTCAGTATTGTTAACATTGCAGACTTCAAGGGTAATTTAGTATAACAAAAAAATACTTACATAAGGGGTTTCCATTATTACTTTACAATGTATCTATGTTGTCTTTTACTGTATCCCCCAATTTATAGAAGTATTCCCAAATTGTTAGGAATTTTAGGGCATGGAATAGAAACGATCATGGCTTGAGGCGCGTAGAGACGCTTTCTTTAAAGCGTTGTTTGCTCCCACTCGATTAGAGTTTTTGTAGGGACTAATTTCAAATCGCTTCCAGGATACAACAAGCCTTGTGTGATCAATGACCAACAAAATCGGTGAATCACCCTTGAACTCCTTTGATATTACTAATTTTTTTATGTAACACAATCAGAGAAAAATGAGAAGAGAATACAACACCCTGTTCTGTCTGACATGCATGAGTTCTTTTATAGGTTCTCAAGAGACGTATCTCTCCTAACCCATATGAGAAAACATCCCTTGTGTCTATTGTGAACAGACACCTTCAAACTTGAACAATAAAGTTACTTTAACTTGTAACTAACCAAAATCAGTTATGTAACCACTTTGGTTTTATCTCTTGTACATCTCTATTCACTGAGAACATATTTAATCTATATTTTGAATATTTGATCAGAATATTCAACAATCCCCCTACTAGATTAAATATGGATGTGCTAATAGATTAAACAAGTAATGTGATGTCTCTACGCATACACAAAGGTGTCACGAAGATTAAACTTTTTCTTAGTGTAAATGTTTCAAAGTTACGTCGAAGTTGATGGTAGCCTTGGATTTAAACCTCTACTCCATTGTGACACAACCGGAAACACCACACACATAGAAACATCGGTACCTATAATGAGTTCCATTTCCACTTTGCACTATTATTGTAGTACCAGAATATCGCCACACCGATATTCTCGTAGTAAGAACAACGCTTTCACGAGAAGGTCAAATATTCCTATAAGTATAAATGACATTGTTCACGAGAGTGTCGTAAGGATTCTTCAGCAACATTTGGCGAGTGTCACAGGGAAGCGTCATTATAGATGACGATTGAAGAGACATGTTATGAGAGTGTTGTTTCACGAGGATTACAAAAGTTGGCGAAGATTAATATTGCAAATACTACGATGAGATCGCATAATATATCCGAAATAAGGGGAAAACTTAGCTGTCACCCACTATGTAATTTCCTATATAAAGGGTTCAAATAAGTCCAGAGATGATGATGTATTTTTTAGAGTTGAGAAAATCTTGAGGAGAGAGAAACTCCAGAAAAGAAAGTTGTAATTCTGAGTTTGAATATTTTCTGTAAACATTTCTGAGATCTAAATAATAAAAGTGTCGTTTAATTCTTTAATCTTCAACTAGTTTCACTTAGATTTTTATAGGATCTTAATAGGGGTGTAGTGTGGGAAATCCTGCTACTACAATTATGGCCTTGTGCTTGCCCGGTTTAATGAGCAATCCCAAGAGAACCTCACTCTTATGAGAAGCGGCACCACTTCTATGCTCACATAGGTGAAATCCTTCCAGTTTTCCCATTATTTTGAAAAATTGTTCATAAAGAACTGGACTTCATTAAGATTAGTAATCAACCTCTAGTCATAACGGTACACATCAACACTTATTTTTTCACAATTGGGATTCAAAATTGAAGTGTTAAAACTAATCACTTATCAGTAACTTGTTTTTACATATTAAACCAACAAACTAGTCATTTTCTAGTGGTCGGTCAGGTTACCATTACCGGTGACTAAATATTATGAGGTTACAATCCCATCCATATACGAATTCGCGAAGAATTCTTTCAAAAATAAATTCCTACTAAAAGGACTTGCCTAATTTGGCCTAATCTATTAGATTCAAAAGTCTAATGATAACAACTATACTATGATCTGTTTCATAGTTTCCAGGCTCTAGATTCTTGGATTCAAGTAATCCTTTCTATCAAAGACACCACATTTTTCTTTGATAATTAATGTATAGAGCCAAAATCCTTGCAATGTGCACCATTTCACTCTAAAATCATGGTTTATTGTCACAAAGACAGACAAAAACCATCCAAAAATTCTTGGAAAGGTAACATCCTCACTAAGAGGACATGAAAACTACTTTCGCCTCATCTATTAGTTCAAAATCTAATGATAGCGACATACAATACTATGATATCTTTCATAGTTTTAGACAGTTGAGATTTCAAGAGTTTTGGACACAAAAATCCAGTAACCATCTACATATATTACGAAGTCTAGTGGTTTCCTTTCATCTGTATGCATTTCTCATGCACAAATCATACTTAATACCGCACCACTCGATCAATGACTTTCATAAACATGAATTGAATTCACATACTGGTATAACACCCCCACAGTTTCTTGACAAGAAAACTGTATAAATAAATGATATTTTGATCACAACATGGAGATAGTAAGCAAAAAAAAACCAACACCAAAAGTTTACCATTTGAAAAGCTATTCCTAGTTAAGCAAAATCTGGTAAAGCAAGTATTTGAAGGTGTAGCGTACTATACTCAAACCTGAATAATATATTTCCAAGTCAAAACATTGTTTTGAACTGCCAGGGGTCAATTCTTATAGTAACGAGAATTACAAATTCCAATATTTCCAAACAATTCCTTTGATCAAATGATCAAGAAATCTTAGAATCTCTAACCCCCACATTTGAAGGCTAATTAGGTATTAAAATGTACCGACAAAGATTACTATTGGAACCTTATCATTCTCCCCACATTTCATAATAATTTCTCTATGTTATGAAACTAGAATTCCTAGGGTATGTTTCCCAATTCACAACAATCAAAGCGATTACTTTGATAAGTAATTATATTAAGATGAATTCTCATGCTACAATGATGACAAATAAAATGCATCTCACTTGCTAACAATTTAAGCATCTAAAATTCAACTACTTTGTATTGAAACACCACTTCAATACAAAGTCATGGACTTATTATTGCCAAAAGCAACCAGCGTCCATAGTCTTGTGAAAGTACAGGCTAAATAATCTTAGTCAAAATAAAAATCTATTAGCCCCACAATTTCATTAATCACAAGATTAAAATGTTTTGTTTTCATTTCCTGCTAGACATGCATCGCACTTGCATAAAATTGTATGCGACAGTAAAACATATGAACCAAACTCATAACCCATAGTTATGACAACCCCTCACTATAATTAGTTCAAAATGTGCACCATTGTATCCATACAGAATCCAGTTTGTAAAATGCACATCATCATATGATTCCCGCTAATCCATGTTCACATATATAATCTAGGTTTGACTTAGACATTTGTTCAAACATCTATGATAAACGCCTAACATAATTATGCAAATCAGCAAATCATATACTCAATTCCAGAAATCAACATGATATATTCCAAAATTTAAGATATGCCATTGCAATAAAAGGATAGTAGATGCGCTTATCTGATTTAATGGCAGTATCCCTAGCACCGGACGTTGGTATTTATTCACCAATATTCGGTGAACTTTCCAGATGCAACGACAATTCTTCCAATGATTCATGGCAGGAGGAGTCGCACAATGCCTAGCAATTGATTTTGAAGTTTTTCAAAATTCCTTCCCTCCTTATTCTCTGAACACAGAAGAGATAACCAATCAGAACTTTCTTGAGTAGCAATATTAAATACTCAAACAATATTAAATACTCAAACAAAAGGGGAATAATCGAGTTTAAAGAAATAGAAAATAATTTTCAGAAAACTCCCAAATGTTTGCTCCAATTTGGTGCACGTCCATACATGTACTTGGTTCACCACCAAAGGAATACCAATAACTGATCTCAATAGCAGTCTCGGCGTAAAGCTTTAAATCTCCCGAAAACAACCACAATATCTATTTCCCGTTTCGTCTTTTCTTGTTCCTCAGAAAATATAATTTTCTTCAATTTCTGATGTATGCGTCTAGCCTTAAGAAAACCCATAATTGTTCCAAATTCAATTGATGAAATAACGCTTTAAAATTGTTAGGAATTTTAGGGCATGGAATAGAAACGATCATGGCTTGAGGCGCGTAGAGACGCTTTCTTTAAAGCGTTATTTGCTCCCATTCGATTAGAGTTGTTGTAGGGACTAATTGCAAATCGCTTCCAGGATACAACAAGCCTTGTGTGATCAATGACCAACAAAATCGGTGAATCACCCTTGAACTCCTTTGATATTACTACTTGTTCTATGTAACACAATCAGAGAAAAATGAGAAGAGAATACAACACCCTGTTTTGTCTGACATGCATGAGTTTTTTTATAGGTTCTCAAGAGACGTATCTCTTCCTAACCCATATGAGAAAACATCCCTTGTGTCTATTGTGAACAGACACCTTCAAACTTGAACAATCAAGTTACTTCAACTTGTAACTAACCAAAATCAGTTATCTAACCACTTTGGTTTTATCTCTTGTACATCTCTATTCATCGAGAACATATTTAATCTATATTTTGAATATTTGATCAGAATATTCAACACAAATGTGGGTTCATAATATTGTCTCCTGAAGCTTAAATTCCAATTTTTAATAACATACCGAGAATTTTCATGGACAACTCAATAGAGAAATTTCATTTGAACCATAAAAGAAGCCAAGATAATTATGACACTTAGTTGAACCCATTCAAAGTTGTAGGTAAATCTCTCGGCAAACTTGGCAGTTATAAAGAACAAAAAAATGAACCTGAAAGTATCTTACATTTATTGAACTAATTAGTAACCTCAAGATGATGGTATTCCTTCCAAGAATAAATGGATGTGATTTTGTTGCGTCTGAGCATACTAGTTTGAGTAGAAGTGTTGGTTGAACTAGTAGTACCAGATGAAGAGAGATGAATCGTTGACGGAAGAGAAAATGAGAAGAGATGCAAAATGGTATATGAATCCATTAAGTTGTCCAAAAGTAAAGTACTAACTCAAACTACTGAACGAATTATTAATTTAACGGGCATAACAAGTTAAATGCAGTTGTTCCCATTTTAACAGGAAATATTTCACATATTATGTTTTAGATATATTTTTTTAAGCGAGCAAAATGAAGTAATTGCCACCATTTTATCTTTTGAAACAACTTACAGAATGAGAAAAATAGTAGCAGGAGGTTTTGATAGCATCTGTTCAAGATGTTGAATTTGATCAACTACCCTCTTAGAAAAATGGAGTCCCTCTTCACAAGAGGTTTTTATTGTTGTAAAATGCCAAAAAGATACGTGCACAAAGCCAATCCTGAGTCTAAAAGCACAACTTAATTTGAGGGCCTTTTTATATGGTTAAATATCCTACAAAATTGGTTAAAAAGACCAAATTCAAAATTTTCTGGGTGAAATGGACAGTTAGATTTAGATACTGTTTAAATGGACAAAAATTTAAAAATAGGCAGGATGTAACCAGTTTCATCCTGCCCATTTTCAAATATTTTTTCTTATTTTTATTTTACACAGGATGCATCCAGTTTCATCCTTGCTATTTTTTAAGTTTAAGCCAGGATGAAACCAGTTTCATCCTTGCTATTTTTTTTTTTGTCCATTTCACCCGTAAAATTTTTTACTCGTCCATTTGAACCGTGTTTTAAATTTTTTTGGACAAATGACCCATTTTCCGTAAATATCCCCCTCCCCCGATAATATAGTATATATTAAAAAAAATGGAATATATCTATATACCCCTACTATGAGATCCCTTGCAAAAATATCCTTATGAACTTTACAAATACCCATAATCCTAACACATTACTAAAATACCCTCTTTTATATAGTTAATATACAAAACCACCACCACCACTATTCAAAAATAATTAAAAAAAAAAATATAATGCCCACACCACTGTCCACCACCAACCACCACCAACCACCACCACCACCACCGACGACCACCACCACCAACCACCACCGTCGACGACCACCATATTCAACCACTAGTGACAACCACCTGCAATTGCATCTTCACCAGTACAACCATCCTCCGCAGCTTCATAAACCATACCTGACAAGCAACATAATTCCATTTCTAAATATTGCAACAAAGACCAACCCATTTCTTCATAAATCTACCAAACCCATAACTCCATCTTGTAGATCCTCCTGCAATTTCATACATACCTAGACATCTATAACATCAAACACTAATTCCTCCTTCAATCGATCAACAACCTGTAGTTTCCCAGTTTCACCAATTCCACTTTTATATGCTCCGAACCTTCAGCTTCACAATTACATCCACTAAAACAGCACCTCAATTCCAGTTTCCACTGTTCAATTCAATTTTCTTCTCGGCATCATAATTCAACCCTAGATATTCATAAATTCGAATTCCATTTCTAACAGCAACCGCATCCATCTCTTCCATGAGCTCAAACAATAACTCAAACCCTGGTTCCATTTCCATCACAGATTCACAATTTCCTCTCTTCATCGATTCCCGTCCACAATCTCAGATCCCCTTCATCAACAACGAGACCCAATCATCGGAACCCATCTTAAAAGAAAATCTAAACCAAAAATTACCAGAAATTGAAATCTAAAATCATATCCATCTCCTAAATCTTCAACTGATATTAATTTCTGCATCTCCTAAATAAATTCAGTGATAAACAAGTTTAAATTAAGAAGAAGAACATTTAATTTCTGCATCTGATGGAATTTGCAGTGAATAAATCTCTCTCTCACACACGATTTCGATTCTCCCTGGTTTAATGTTTCCCTCGCGACGGAGGTGGTGATTGTGGGGGGATCTGGAACTAAAAATTTCTCGAGTGAAAAATGAAGAAGAAGTTGAAGTATAAGGTGTAAAGGTTAAAAATTGAATTATGTGAATTATGTTTCTATTCATAATTTCAATTATGCCATCAGGGGAATTTGTAAAGACTTATAAGGGTGTTTGTGCATGACCCGTGGATAATAGGGGCATAAATAACATTCCCACTAAAAAAAAGACCAAAAATAAGATAACTAAAAATAATGACGAGGAAAATTCGAAAATACTTGATTTTGAATTTTAGAAATCAAATCGTAAGTTAAATCAAAGGTTCATAGTCAGTTTTGACATACGATAATAGAAAAAATTTACATTTAAATGTGGCACATATATTCTATATATAAATCCAAAAATAATAAGAAGTTATTGTATTAACTCTAAGCAACGAGAGATTTATAGTCAATAAGAAAAGAAATAAATATTAATTAGGTATATGAAAAGAAGTACCAAGTCCAGGAAAGAAACAAAACAACAAAACCAAAATATTTGATCACCTTCATAAATCCTTTTGAAGTTTCTTATCATTGCAGTGATGTAAGAATTCATGGCTAACGAGTCGTCCCCTCTGGGTTGTCGGGCCTAGTTGTCGGCGGGGTCTGAGTCAGGTTAAGATTTTCAATTGGGTTGTTTTAGATTTGATGCAAGCGGTGGATTAAATTGATCATTTCTCCGGCGAGTCTTATTCTGCTATTAAGATCAGGTTTATAGTTTTAATTTCTTCAAGTTGTCTCTAGGATTTTTCTTGGGTTAGCTTTAGTAGTTACCTAAAATCGGTGAGAGGCTAAAGTGGGATTCTGGGGTTTATGAAAGTGCGTTACGGGAGGTTGAGCAAGAATAGTCTTCGCCTAAACCACGCATAATGGTCGTTCAAAGGATGCTTCTGTTACATGAAAGGAGGCTTAGGGCCGGTCTTAGGGAGGGAAGCAGAATAAAAGACAGATCGGAGAACAAGTTTTTTCTCTAAGAGGTTATGAAAAAGTTATGTGTTAGCTTGGAGAAATAAAGGAACTATTTATAGATGAATTATCTAATCTCAGGTCGGTGAAGAAAGGTATTGATTTCCATGCAGATCACTTCTCGTGTCTCTTTCAAGAATAAATAGCTCATTATTCCACCGCCTTTACTCTCTTATGTGGTGAGCAATAGGCAGGGTATTTCTCATACGTGTCGTAGACCGTCAGACCAAAACCCTAATTGAAATCCCCTCATTTGTGTGAAGCTGAGTCATCCTTTCTGATGATGTGTTGAGAGAGAGAGAAATATCATCTTTAGCCGAGTTGGCTAAGATAAAGAGATATTCTTTAATTTTGAGAATGATTAGGATGAGTCACGTGAAAAGGCATGGAATGCCTCGAAAAACATGTGTAGGGTGTGAGATGAGATGAGATGAGGTTGAGCTGCCTCTCCCCATGGACAATCACATATGTTACGATGGAAATTGTATTATTGCTTATGGGAGCTTATCCATGTTTTTGGATAGATATGTACAGTTCAAGTCCAATTTACTAGCCGCGAGTGTGTATTGAGATGCTGAGAAATAGGCTTGATCCCTAGGTGAGGCTTGTGCCCGAGTCTTACGCATGTATAGGATATTCAAACGAGCTGGCTCAGCTCGGATAAGGCCATATGAGGCTTGGATGACGCAACTGATCAGGCTGTCTGAGATTTGTCTAACCATACTGAGGCCGTTCGAGAGTTGGCCGATAGTAATGAGGACATCCAAGATTTAGCCGACGGGACTGAGTCTCTCCGAAGTCAGTTGGGACATGTTCAGGAGAGGAAGGGAGGCTTGCACGCCTAATAATGTCTCTGCGAGACTTCGGCTCACTTGTCTTTGACCAGCGTATCTTGCAGAGATGTGCTAGGAGTTAATTGTGTCCATATAATAGGCCCGACATTGAAAAAGCGGGGGTCTAACAACCACACCCAATATTTCATTTGGCAATCTGAATAGACAAACTCCAATATACTTTAAAGAGAATCAACTACACAGTCAGACTCAATCTAGAGAAAAGTATATCAAAGAGTTTTATATCTCTATCTATTAATTCAATTCACAATCATCAAATGGGAATTTGCGAGCCCGATTGAATATAAGAGGAATAACTTGAACGGTACCAAAGACCAATGTTTAAGGATCAATCAATTTCAATCAACAACCAAAGGTTGGATTTAACAATTGATCGATTCAATGCAACACCTGTGATATTTCAATTATATAACAAAATATATTACGGAAAATAAATAACACAGACACCAGAATTTTTGTTAACAACGAAACCGCAAATGCAGAAAAATCCCGGGACCTAGTCCAGCTTTGAAAAAACATTGTATTAAGCCGCTACAGACACTAACCTACTACCAATTAACTTCGGACTGGAATGTAGTTGATCCCTAATCAATCTCATACTGATCAAGATACAGTTGCTCTCCTTACATCTCTGAACCACAGTAGGATTCTATGCACTTGATTCCCTTAGATGATCTTACCCACAACTAAGAGTTGCTACGACCCAAAGTCGAAGACTTGATAAAAAAATCTGTCTCACACAGAAAAGTATATTGGAATAGATAAATCTGTCTCCCACAGAAAAACCTGCGAGTTTTTGTTCCGTCTTTTGATAAAATAATGTACACATGAACCAATTGATAAACCAGACTTATATTCCCAAAGAACAAC
The DNA here is from genome assembly GCA_023529315.1 of Papaver bracteatum. NCBI lineage: Eukaryota > Viridiplantae > Streptophyta > Magnoliopsida > Ranunculales > Papaveraceae > Papaver > Papaver bracteatum. The sequence continues at coordinate 1,572,664 of JAJJWX010000447.1, read as the reverse complement.
CTAGTATTATCAATCACCTCACAATACTCTTAATCGTATGGTAGTGAAACAAGATATTGTAGAATCCCAAATGATGAGATGAAGATGTTAGTGACTACTTTTAATCTTACCTATCGGAGATAAATCTCAAGAAAATCTTAGCAAAGATAATACTCAATCACGATAGTAAAAGTAAGATCAGAACACGTAACTACAGAAAAAATAGTTGGGTCTAGCTTCACAATACAAATGAAGTCTTTAAGTCGTTAACCTACAGGGTTTCGTGAAAAACCTAAGGTTAAAGGAGAATCGACTCTAGTCGCAACTAGTATCACACATGAGGTGTGGGGATTAGGTTTCCCAGTTGCTAGAGTTCTCCTTTATATAGTTTTCAAATTTGGGTTTGAAATCTTAGTTACCTTGGTAACAAAGAATTCAATATTCAGTGTTAGATGAAAACCTGATTAAACCCAAGCTAATATATTTCAACCGTTAGATCGAACTTAGCTTGTTATGCACAAATGAAATATACCCTCATTTAGGTTTATGTAATCGTACCTAAACGTGTACACCATGTTGGCTCAACAGTAGTTAACTGAGGTTAGCTATATGAACACTCTCATATTAACCTTATTCATCTTAACCATAACTAGTTCAAATGACTCAAATGAAACTAGTTAAAGAGTTGTTCAATTACTATATTCTCATACAAGTATACAAGAACACAATTGAAGCCAAATCGGTTTGATTCACTTGAATCAATTCATGAACATTATAGCCACGGTTTGCAAAGAATGCATTTCTTATTATATAAATGTATTTGTTCATGTCACAACCGATTTTAGAACTTATTAACAATTCAAGTATGCAAAAGGGTACCCATACTTCAAATAGCCGGACCAAGTTTGGTTTTCGCTAGTATGCGAACGGGTAAGCATACCTCCAAACCCAGTAGAAATTTTTGGTCACAAACCTACGCCCGTATGCGTACGGGTACACGCACTTAGGTTCCCGGACTTCTCAAACCAACAGGTGCGCATACGGGTATGCATACTATGGTTCCCGGACATGGATCACACATATGCAAGAGTGCACAACATGTTTATAATCCAACGTTAGTTAAGTGTTCTAAACTCTTATTTCAATCATTGAAACTTTCTTAGAGGATGACAATAGCCGTTTTCACACACTATTAGCATCAAAGAAATTTTCAAGTTATTGAAATAATCATAACAAAACATTCCAAATCTACACCAAATGATTGTATCACACAAACCATGTAAGATGTTACTCGGCGATTTTCACATGATCATCTTTTGACTTTAGTCAAAAATATAAGATGAACTTGGTTGAATTGAAAGCTTAACAACACATATTTTGAGAAATATTTAAGTGAGTTAAACTCAGCTCGAAATCTCAAATGTGCATAATCGAAAACTATAGTAATACGACTTTTGTCTCAATATAGGAGATATGGTAGAAATAGACTTTCCAAGTGATAGATGAGTTTTAGTCTCCACATACCTTTTGTTGATGAAGTTCCATAAGCTCTCCTTAGTAGTTCTTCGTCTTCAATTAATGATCTCCGTGAAGTCTAATGCTCAACTACACAATCTATCATAGTCCGAGACATTACTTTAAGTAGACTAGAAATCAAGACTTATAGTTTTGATCACTAACATTGACAAACAAGCTTGAGATAGCAATGCTTGCGAGTTCAACCGAGTTGTGCTCTAACAATCTACCCCTTTGTCAATTTTAGAGACAAAACTATCAATACATATGGATTACAAAATAAATAAACTTTGTAGCTTCTCATACAAATGTTTGATCTCCTTGGTTCTTCAACATTACTGGAAATCTTCGTCACTTCCAAGTATTCCAATAATTCCAGATGTGTTCAACTCAGCATCATCGTTGTTGAAGATCTGTAGCTATAACAATGAGAAAATAATTGCTCTCAATCATTGTTATACAGTGTCATAGTAACATTATACAACATTAAAGTCCAATTGCATCACAACTTTGACAACAATACTATGGTGATATGTATCACTCCCTCTTAGTCAATACTTCATCTCAATATGAAAACCACTCCCCTTACATAATGATCCGTAAACCATATGTATTTGTAGTATGAACTACACATTAGTTCTCCCCCTTTTTGTCAATATAAATTGGCAAAGGTACGAAAACTAGTGGGATTCCCATGAAACTTTCATAGAGATACTTCATGACCAAAAGAGAACAGCATACCAACTTGTTTAGATGCCATCAAATAGTCGAAACTAAATGCATTCATCAAGGATTTTATAAAGATACAAGATAACCACAACTATATTCCAAATCCGTACTCCCCACAAAAAGATTTGGAAATTAAGCACAAGTTCAATTAAGAACTCTCCCCCGTAAATGTCATTCACAAAAGAACAATAAGAGCGACCTTACTTTTACAAGAAAAGAAGGATTTCTTTGGACATTAACAAATCACATGAAACATGAATTTGTATCCAAAAATCTCAATCGAATTAACCACAAGGAAAATGATCAATTCAATTGGCCATGCTCAACATAAGAGAACTTACGTAGAAACACAGTACATACACAACGATGTGGATCAGGCAAAGACCAATACTGCAGAATAATCAAAGATTAATTCTATTTTTCATCACTATTTGCACAATGACATATAAAAGACTTAATCTTTGAAAACAAAACTTCATTCTTTCTTCCATCAATGTTTGCATAATGACATAAAAGGCTTAACATTTGTAGTCAAAAGTCCATTTTATCTTTTATCAATACTTTCATACTAACATATAATAGAGTTAACTTTGGAGCATATATGGGACATTCAAGGTTCACGGATGTAAACAACATATCCCATAACAATTTGAAATATATAAAACCATAAAGATTAATACTGCAAAAAGCATCTTCCCAATAACTTAGAATTTAAATAAATAATTCTAAAAACATTGCAAGATGAAAACGTTAGCAATAGCTATGTGTACTCACAATAATGGCTATTCCAAACCCTAGTTATCCTTATTAAAAACACAAGAATAAATTCTCATAAGAAGTTTCCTAGACATTGAGACCTCTGAAAAATTATTTATCGTCCCCGAACTCCTTGTCGTCAACATCCATGGGAACATAAGGTTCATGAAGAATAGAGTCAATTCCAACAAACCTTTTGAACTGATGCCGAACCAGGGCCTTTTGAATTTCCAGAGTTCTCAACACAATAGCCTTTATTTGCTGAGTATCCTTCCTAGTTTCCTTCAACTCTTAAAGAACATTAGAAAACTTCTGAGAATTTGAAGGAATAGCTCTTGGATTCCTCAAATTCCTTCTTTTTCTTTTCAAAGTTAGAGGTAACGGAGATTTATATTTTTCATTCATGATTGATGGCTTAAAAATCATATTAACATCTTTTCCATCAGAGGACATAATGCTTGGAGTATCCATACGTATGGAGTTGTGAGAGAAAATCACAAGATAATCTCAACAAGCAGTCTTATGATAAAAAGAGTTTCAAGAGAAAGAAAAAGTAATGTAGGGTTACAGAACCTTTTAAACACATAAGTTCACGCACGCACAACTCTCAACCCTAAAGAGGGTAGAATTGACGAGAATAACCCCTTTTATTGACTAAATAAGGAAGTCCCTTCCAGTATCAATTTAGATATGAAAGATGGAAGAATTCCAATCTTGCAAAGCACAGCAAAACTAAAAAAGAGAAAGAAAAAAAATCTCTTTTCTTAAAGCCTGAGGTGTGCACAATCTTGTCTCTTTTTATCAGGCACATGAGACAAGATGCACCAACCAACACAATCAAGTTGTGCTGGGGTGAACAATAATCTGTCCACTATAACCTTTTCGAAAGGAATTCATAGCACCCTATTTCACATAATGTTTTGACCATGATATTTTCTCTGAAGATCTAGACTTTTCTTTGGAAACTAACTTTTTCGAAAAAGAGATGAATTTACATACCTCTGATGATTTTTGAACAAGTTTAAGCTTTTTTACTAATCGATTCGCTCTTCGTTGAATTTTGTTGACATATCTTATTTTGTGTTTGTACTTGAAATACTTTGAGAGTTCATGGCCTTTAAGAGAACAATAAGAACATGTCAACATGGAAGATGATTCAAACTCCAAGATGTGTAAGCAGCTAGACACATAGTGGAACCTGAAAAATCATAAAAAAAGTTTCCAGTAGAAACAAATAGATCCATTTTTTCTTCCAGACTGGTTGATATTTCTTCTGAAAGAATATCAAGATTGATATATATATTGCTACAATTATCAAAATCAATATTTCCACAAAGAAGTGCAATACTTGACTTTTCGTCTTCATTAGAATCATAGTTCTCAGACATTTCATCAAGTGTTGCAGCTAGACCTTCGTTCCCAGTGTATTTTTTCCGATTTGGACACTCATTTGCAAAATGACCAAAACCTTTACACTTAAAGCACTATAGCATATCCTCGTCATCAGTTTCATCAATATCCATGTTTTTAGGAGGAACACGATTATGTTGTTTAACTGATGACTTAGGTTCATCTCTGGGAAACCGTTTATTTCTCTTCAAAATAAGATCCCTAAACCGTCTAGTGATCAAAGAGACTGACTTGTCAAGATCTTCATCTGATGAATCAGCCTCACAAAGATCATCTTTAGAGATGCTAACACTTTTACTTTTGTCAAGTAATTTAGTTTTCTTTTGTGCTTTGAAAGCAACATCCTTTCTGGATTTGGATGTATGCTCATGATCAAAGATCTTTTGCTTTCCAACCAAAGTATTTCTGGAAAGAGTTGCAATGTTATTTCCCTCAGCGATGGCATATTTCTTAGATTCGTATCTAGGTGGCAGCGATCTGGGAATTTTCATCACAATGTCCTTTTCAGGAATAGTTTTACCCAATGCAAAAGATGCATTAACAATTTCAGATACTTTGTGATTAAATTCATCAAGTGAATCTTTATCTTCCATACCAATGTTTTCCCAATCAAAAATTAGGTTTTGAATCCTAGCTTCCTTTTCACAAGTATTCCCTTTAATTACGGTTTCTAAGATATCCCAAGCATCTTTAGACCGAGTGCACATAGTCACATGGTGATGAAGATCTGGGGTAATGGCATAGATGATAGCATTTAACTTGTTAGAATTTTGCTCAGCAACGAGAATCTCGGCAGGTTCATATGTACCAATATCCTTAGGAACAGTTACATCTCCTTCTGCAAGAACCAGAGGATTATAACCATTAACAACATAAACCCATGATTGAAAATCACGCACTTGAAGAAAGGCACGTATAGAAATTTTCTACCATAAGTAATTTGAGCCATCGAAGACTGGTGGTACGTTTATAGAGATAGCAATTCTGTCCATATTCAGATCGCTACAAACACAGACTTATAAGGTCTTAAATGTGTTTGCCTGCTCTGATACCAATTGAAAAAATGGGGGTCTAATAACCACACCCAATATTTCGTTTGGAAATCTGAATAGACAGACTCTAATATGCTTTCAAGAGAATCAACAAGACATTCAGACTCAATCTAGAGAAAAGTATATCAAAGAGTTTTATATTTCTATCTCTTAATTCAATTTGCAATTATAAAATAGGAATTTGCGATCCCGATTGAATATAAGAGGAATAACTTGAACAGTACCAAAGACCAATGTTCAAGGATCAATCAATTTCAATCAACAACCAAAGTTTGTATTTAACAGTTGAACGATTCAATGCAAAACCTGTGATATTTCAATTATATAACAAAATACAATGTGAAAAAGAAATAACACAGACACCAGAAGTTTTGTTAACGAGGAAACCGCTAATGCAGGAAAAACCCCGGGACCTAGTCCAGCTTTGAACACCACACTATATTAAGCCGCTACAGACACTAGCCTACTACCAATTAATTCGGACTGTAATGTAATTGATCCCTAATCAATCTCACGCTGATCATGGTACAGTTGCGCTCCTTACGTTTCTGAACCCAAACAGGATTCTACGCACTTTGTCATAGCACTTCTCGGTCGAACTCGCAATCGTTACTATCTCAAGCTTGTTTGTCAATGTTAGTGATCAAAACTATAAGTCTTGATTTCTAGTCTACTTATAATGATGTCTCGGACTAGAATAAATTGTGTAGTTGAGCATTATACTTCACAACATTCATTAAATGAAGACGAAGAACTATTAAGGAGAGCTTGTGGAACTTCATCAACAAAAGGTATGTGGAGACTACAACTCATCTATCAATTGTAAAGTCTATTTCTACTATATCTCCTATATTGAGACATAAGTCGTATTACTATATGGTTTTCGATTATGCACATTTGAGATTTCGAGCTGAGTTTAACTCGCGTACATATTTCTCGAAATATGCGTTGGTAAGCTTTCTCTTCAACCAAGTTCATCTTATATTCTTGACGAAAGTCAAAAGATGATCATGTGAAAATCGCCGAGTAACATCTTACATGGTTTGTGTGATACAATCATTTGGTGTAGTTTTGGAATGTTTCGTTATGATTATTTCAATAACTTGAAAATTGCTTTAATGCTAATAGTGTGTGAAAACGGCTATTGTCATCCTCTAAGAAAGTTTCAATAATTGAAATAAGAGTTTAGAAAACTTAAAAAACATTGTATTATAAACATGTTATGCACTCTTGCATATGTGTGATCCATGTCTGGGAAACATAGTATGCATACCCGTATGCGTACTTGTTGGTTTGAGAAGTCCGGGAACCTAAGTGCGCATAACCGTACGCATACTGGCATAGGTTTGTGACCGAAATTTTCTGTTGGGTTTTGAGGTATGCGTACCCGTTTGCATACTGGCGAAAACTAAACTTGGTGAATCAAACCGATTTTGCTTCAATTGTGTTCTTGTATACTTCTATGAGAATATAGCAATCGAACAACTCTTTAACTAGTTTCATTTGAGTCATTTGAACTAGTTATGGTTAAGATGAATAAGGTTGATATGAGAGTGTTCATATAACTAACCTCGGTTAACTACTGTTGAGCCAACAAGGTGTACATGTTTAGGTACGGTTACATAAACCTAAATGGGGTACATTTCATTTGTGTATAACAAGCTAAGTTCGATCTAACAGTTGAAAGAAATTAGCTTGAATCTAATCATGATTTCATCAAACGTTGAATATTGAATGCTTTGTTACTAAGGTAACTAAGATTGCAAACCCTGATTTGAAAACTATATAAATGAGAACTCTAGAAACTGGGAAACCTAATCCCCACAGCTTCTGTGCGATACTAGTTGCATAAGCTAGAGTCGATTCTCCTTTAACCTTAGTGTTTTCACGAAACCATGTAGGTTAAAAACTTAAAGACTTCATTGGGATTGAGAAGCTAGACCCAACTATTTTCTCATAGTTGTATGTTCCGATCTTACTTTTACTATCGTGATTGATTATTATCTTTGTTAAGATTTGCTTGAGATTTATCTTCGATAGGTAGGACATCTTTGTCTCATCGTTTGTGATTCCACAATATCTTGTTTCGTTAATTGATTAATATTATTGTGATGTGATTGATATTTCTAGGCCGTTCTTCGGGAATAGAAGTCTGGTATATCAATTGGTTCATGTTCACCTTGATTTATCAAAATACGGAACAAAACTCGTAGGTATTTCAGTGGGAGACATATTTATCTATTCCAATAGACTTTTCTGTGTGAGACATATTTGTTTATCAATTCTTCGATTTTGGGTCGTATCAACTCTTGGTTGTGGGTTAGATCATCTAAGGGAATCAAGTGTGTAGTATCCTGCTGGGATCAGAGGTGTAAGGAGCACGACTGTACCTTGAATTAGTGTGAGATTGATTAGGGTTAAACTACATTCCAACCTGAAGTTTATTGGTAGTACGTTAGTGTTTGTAGCGGCTTAATACAATGTGGTGTTCAAAACTAGACTAGGTCCCGGGGATTTTCTGCATTTACGGTTTCCTCGGTAACAAAACTTTTGGTGTCTGTGTTATTTCTTTTTCGCATTATATTTTGTTATATAATTGAAATATCACAGGTTGTACGTTGATTCGATCAATTGGGAAATCCAACCTTTGGTTGTTGATTGAAATTGATTGATCCTTAAACATTGGTCTTTGGTACCATTCAAGTTATTCCTATAATATTCAATCGGGCTCGCAAATTCCTATTTGCTAATTGCGGATTGAATTAAGAGATAGAGATATAAAACTATTTGATATACTTTTCTCTATATTGAGTCTGACTGTCTAGTTGATTCTCTTAAAAGTATATTGGAATTTGTCTATTTAGATTGCCAAACGAAATATTGGGTGTGGTTGTTAGACCCCTATTTTTTCAATTGGTATCAGAGCAGTCAAACACTATAAACCTAATAAGTTTGTGTTTGACTAATCCTTAAAGGTTTCCCCCATGGGAAATTTCATCGGGAAACTTTCTATTGGCATTTGTAACGCACGCCAGAACTCCTTAAAGATTGTTCAGAGATTATTATGCACGAGACATATGGTCTTTCATGATGATCTCGTTCCATCTAAGACTTTAGAAAACTTAGATGTAGAGAAATAATATAAAGGCAAAATTAAAGGTTCTTCTAAGAAAGGAAGCTTGAGAAAATTTGGTCAACTCTTAAAGATATGGAATCTCACTAGATTAACTCTTAATATTTTTGAGGAATACTATCATGATGGATCAATTGACAAAAATTTATTTAGAGCATTTGAAAAACTTAATTCAATTAATTCAATTAAGAATAAGAATTATTCTGATAAAAGTTTTGTACCTGTCAAATCAAGTTTTCATGATGTACGAACTAAGCCTATTACCAACTCATGTGAAATCGATAAAAAGATGTCTGGTGAGTTCGGTATATGTTATAATTGTCGGGAAAAGTCTTTTCTTGGTTATAAGAAAAGGGATTCAAAAAATTACATTAACCCTGAGTATCATCATTACTATGATACATTTCACAAATATCAACCGAAAAAGTTGCATGAGAATCTCTCTGCACTGGTCGCCTCTTGGTAACAAGCTTGGCTCCACCCCATTTGAATATAACTTGAGATGGGGCAAGTAACGGTTGGTTTTTTCTTTGTGTTTAGGTTAATTTATTTTTTTCATATTCTTTTTTTCTGCCTTTCCAAGGGAATTGAAGATGTTGAAGTTCTTCCAACTCTTATTTATTGCATAATACTGATCCTTTCAGTGTGCGAATCTTGGAATAAGAAATCCATATTTTTTTGCGGATCACGGTTCAGGAACGGGTCCAATCCCATCAGTTGGTTTATAAAGGTAGTGTGGTACGCGTACCCTTCTTCTACCTCCCTTCTTGTCCGCGTACGTGAGCTTTTCTAGGGTTCAGGTATTTTATCAATTAAATCACCTTTGGAGATCAAAAAGTCAAAGGGTTTTCAAGGAACATATCAAGTAAGTCTATCCTTCCTCTAATCTCTCTCAATTTCTAGTTCTCATGAGGAATTTCAAGGTTTCAAAAGAAGTTTCAAAAAACTTGGGTTCTTCATCTTCTTCTAGCATGAACATACCTATAGATCAAAATTCTATTAGGATTATATTTGTCAATGATTCTTGTGGAAAGGTGTTTGAAAGGATTTCATTTAATGTGTTTATTCTAGAAAAGAAATTGGATTTTTTTAGTGGACATAAAGAATATTTGGTATGTTTTGAAAAAATTAATCTTGAGAATATCTTTAATGGTCTTGGTGAAGGTTTTGACACTCTTACCGGAATTTTATATGCTAACATCCATGATGTTAATGATGATAACATGGAATTCAAGACCATGGCCAATAGAGAAAGGATTCTTGTTAATAGAGAGTTAATTTCAAGGATTACCAAAATTCCCTTGGGGAGTTTTCGCCTTCCAAGACCTAGTCGTGAAAGATCTACCTATGAAACCATTTCTAATGGACTTTGTGGTAAGAGTGTTGATTGGAATGAAGTAAAATTTCCTACTAACTATCTTAGTCTTCCTTTGATGTCTTTTTGGAAACTTGGTATATCTAATCTTTGTCCCTCCACGGTTGAGAATTCCCGTTAGAGTCGTGAGTTTGCGGAGTTGGTCTATTTCCTTGAGTTGGGAACTCAAAGTCTCGATATTTGTGGGTTCATCATTTATCAAATGTTGTCGATGATGTCTTCCAACAAGAATTTAGGCTTTCCATGTTTGATTGAGCAAATTTGTCGCACCTTCTCCATTGCTTCCATTGTAAAATATATTGGAACTCCCAAGCTTGTTCGCCCTTGTACTTTCAAACGTATGAAGGAGAATGCTTGTAAGAGACAAAGATGTGACACTCTTGTTGACTCGTGTGATTCTTCCTCCATGAAGCTTCTTCACCAAATTCACAAGTGTGTTTGTAAAATTGATGCCAAGGTAAAGCATGTGCAAGAAAAATTACTTGTGACTACTACCAAGTTTCCGGAAATCAAAGAGGACATGGACAAGATTAGTGACATATTTATGGTCTCCGATGATGAAGATGATGATTGTATTTTCGGATTTATCCATTTTGTCTATGGAAATTCTTATGAGAATTTATTCTTGTGTTTTAAGAAGGATAAGTAGAGTTTGGAATAGCCATTATTGTGAGTACACATAGCTATTGGCAACGTTTTCATCTTGCAATGTTTTTAGATTTATTTATTTAAATTCTAAAGTTTATTTTGAAGATGATTTTTACAGTATTAATCTTTATGGTTTTATATATTATAAAATTGTTATGGGATATGTTGTTTACGTCCGTGAACCTTGACTGTCCCATATTTGTTCAAAAGTTAACAATATTATATGTCGTTATGAAAGTATTGATAAAAGATAGAATGAACTTTTGAATACAAAAGTTAAGCCTTTTATGTCATTATGCAAATATTTATGAAAGAAAGAATGAACTTTTGTTTACAAAGATTAAGTCTATTATATGTCATTGTTCAAATAGTGATGAAAAATAGAATGAATCTTTGATTATTCCACAGTATTGGTCCTTCCCGGATCCACATCTTTGTGTATATACTGTGTTGCTCTGTATGTTCTTGTAGGACCAGAATATCGCCATGACATTACTCTTGCGAGATTAGAAATATTTCTGCGAACATCACCTCGAGTTCTTCAACAACACTTCACGAGTGTCACAGAATGATTTAAACAATGACGTAATAGCTGACGAATGATTAAGCACGAGAAAAGTGTGATTATCTTGCGATGGTTACAACGCTTGCGAGAATGGACATTATAACTACTGCGATAATATCGCGAGTCAGATCCGAAATTAAAGGACAGATTAGCTGTCACCCACTATGTAATTATCCTATATAAAGATACCCAATAGATTCAGAAGAGAGATAGAGGTATTTTTGTGTGTTGAGGAAGTCTTGAGGAGAGAGAAAATTCAAGAGAGCGGTTGTATTCTTGATTTCTTCCATTTCTTGTAAACATTTCTGAGAATCAAATAATAAAGTGTTGTTTTTAATCTTCAAATATGTCTTAATTACAGTAAATTCTTATCGAGGGTGTAGTGTAGGATTTCCTGCAACTATATTTTGGCGCCCGAAACAGGGATTGAAAGTTGAAAATTATAGGAAAAAGCAAGATTAAAGATCAATATTCGAGTTAAGAAGATGATTGAACAAATTGGTGAAGCAGTTGAAGAAAAAATAATTGAAGCAAAGGAGGATTACATGAAGTTGGAGTGTAATACGACAAAAAAAACAATGATCAACCAATTCCATGAAAATATTAGAGAAAAGATTCATAAACGAGATTTTGAAGGAAAAAGAATTATGATGGTGGAGAAAATATCACCTCTGAAGGATTTGGAAAAGCAAGAAATCACATTCACAACAGCAGAAATACCAAAAGAAAATTTGGATCATACATCTCCATTGGTAATCACGGTATCTACTGTGCGAATGAAGAAGAAAAAATTAACAAGATCTGCAGAAGAATGGGCCGTGAATAAAACTTTAGTGGACGCAGGAAGTTCTGTAGATATTATATTCTATCATACATTTATGAAAATGGGATATAAGGATGAAGAGATGTCTTGTTCAAATTATCACATTCATGGTTTTGGAAAATCTATAACAAAACCTAAAGGCGAAATAACGGTACGAATTCCGCTAGGAGAGATTGAAACACAAATAACATTATGTGTGGTGGATGTGGAAGCACCATATAAAATGATATTGGGGAGACCATGGATACATGCAATCAAGGATGTAGTATCAACATTACATCAATGCATCAAATTTCCTATACCTAGTGAAATTGGAGAAATTAGAGGAGATACTGATCTTGCGAAGCTGTGTTATCGAGTTGAAGTGATAAATTGTGAAGAGCGTCCAAAACTGCAAAAAGCTCGCAGAAAATTGGCAAAAGAGGCAAAGAAGGAAGAATAATTTAAAGTTTACATGATAAGAGCAAGAGACGGAAAAGGAATACCCAGCGAGATCTCGCAAGAAGATGATGAGCCCACGAGAGTCATGGGAACACCAACACCAATGGGAGAACCTGAGGCCAGCTACACTTCAGCTGAACCAACAAAGGAAGTAAATGTTGGAAGTGAAGAAGAACCTAAAATGCTGAAAATTGGAACTAAAATGGGTGCAGATGAAGAAGAACAAACCATAAATCTCTTGCGAGAATATAAGGATATTTTCATGTGGAATATGGATGAGATGCCTGGAATAGATCCATCAGTTGCATGTCATAAGTTAGAAATTAACAAAGATGTGAGACCATTCAAGCAAAGGATAAGGAAAATCGCAACAACTTATCACTCAAAAATAGAAGAGGAGTTACAGAAAATGCTTGATGCTGGAATTATAAGACAAGCAAAATACCCGGAATGGATCGCAAATATGGTAGTGGTTCCAAATAAAAATAAGGGGATCAGAATTTGTATATACTTTACTGACTTAAACAAAGCTTTCCCTAAAGACAGTTTTCCATTACCAGATATTCCTCAAATGGTTGAATCGGCAGCAGGAAATGATATAATATCTTCATTAGATGGGTATAAAGGTTATAACCATATTCCTCTCGCTGAATAAGATCAAGAGCACACCTCATTTTTTGCTCCAAGAGGACTATATTGTTACACAAAAATGCCTTTTGGGTTACGAAATGCTGGTGCAACGTATCAAAGGATAATGGAGAAGGTGTTCACAAAGTGGATACACAAAACATTAGAGGTGTATGTAGATGACATGTTAATAAAGAGTAAAGAAGCTAAGAACCATGTGCAAGATTTGAAGGAGATTTTTGATCAAATACGACTCTTTAACATCAAGGTGAATCCTGAGAAATGCATTTTTAGAGTAGCGTCAGGAATTTTTTTAGGTTATATTATATCAAAAGAAGGAATTCAAGTTGATCCATAGAAAGTACAGGAAATTCGCGATATGCCAACACCAGCAACAGTGAAAGATGTACAGAAGTTGAATGGGCTCTTAACCTCGCTAGGAAGATTCATCTCACGATCTTCAGATAAATGCAAGCATTTCTTCAATATACTCAGGAAGGGTACAAAATTCAAGTGGACCGATGAATGTGAGAAGGCTTTTCAAGGAGTTAAAGAATATCTAATGAACATATCTATTTTACTGAAAGCGAAGTCGGGAGAAGAATTGTTGATTTATCTTGCGACAACATCGCACGCATTAAGCGCAGTATTATTGCGAATAGATGCAGGGGTAGAAAAACCAATTTATTATATCAGTAAAATGTTTAATTCTGCAGAGAGAAATTATTCAAAAATTGAGAAGCTAATTCTGGCATTGGTTTATGCAACTTTCAAACTTCGCATATATTTTCAGGTACATAAAGTAAAAGTATTAACAAAGGTGCCCATTGAATCAGTAATGAAGAACTCAAAAAGATCAGGCAGAGTTGAGAGATGGAATGCACAAGTAGGGCACTTTGAAATCAAATATGAAGTCCTATCCTCGCCAAAATCACAAGTTGTAGCGGATTTTTTAGCAGAATTTCCTCTTGAAGATGATGAAGCTGTGGAAGAAATGATGGACATAGAAGAAGAACATGGAGATCCAAAAGATCTATTAAAGGAACCCAACATGTGGGAAATATTGGTGGATGGATCATCAAATGGGGAAGGTAATGGAATTGGAGTGGTCTTTATCTCGCCAGAAGGAGAAAAAATGGCCTTTTCATTTCGTTTGGAATTCACATCCACTAATAATGAGACAAAATATGAAGCTGTGGTGCATGCTCTAAAGTTCTTCGTAGAGATGAAGTTGGAGAACGCAAGGATTACCAGTTACTCACAACTGGTTATTCTCCAGATAAAAGGAGAATACACAACAAATGAACCATCTATGAAGAAATACAAGAAACTTGTTGAAGAATTGTCTGCGAGAATTCCAAAAATAAAATGGAGACATATATCAAGAAAAGATAACAGACTCGCAGATGCTTTTGTGTTCATATCAAGTATGATGACAAACCCAGCTGCGAGATGCATAAGAATTCAGATTCTTGTATCACCTTCAATTAATAAAGAATAAGAAGAAAAGAGGGATGTAATGATAATACAAAATGACGCAGAAGAGCCAGCCAGCGACATTATCGCAGATTGGAGAGAAGAACTTCACGCATACTTGGCGACAGGTGAAACACCAAGAAATAGATTGGATGCGCACAAATTAAAGAGCCGTGCAACAAATTATGAATTAAGGGATGGAGTATTGTATCGAAAATCTTTTAATGGGCCATCTTAGATGTTTTACAAGGGAAGAAGGAGAAAAAGTGTTAAAAATGTTTCATAGTGGAGATGTTGGTAATCATAGCGGAGGAAGATCTTTGGCTTATAGAACAAAAATGCAAGGCTATTATTGGCCGTATATGCATGAAGATGCAAAACAATTATCAAAACATTGCGAAGATTGCCAGCGATATGGAAAGAGGATACATGCACTGGGAGCACCATTATCATCTTCAAAAAGTGTGTGGCCTTTTGGAAAACGGGGCTTAGATATTATGGGACCCTTTGTGCCAGGTTCAGGGCAGAAGAGATACTTAATTGTTGCGATAGATTACTTCACAAAGTGGGCAGAAATAAAAGAGGAAAATCACATTCGCGATAAAGATATATTTACGTTCATCTTTGAAAATATTATCTGCAGATTTGGAATCCCAGCAAAGTTGGTTTCCGATAATGGAAAACAATTTGAAGGACAAAACATAGAGTTGCTACTCAATGCATTTAAGATAAGATGTGGAAAATCTACTCCTTTATACCCACAAGCTAATGGTCAGGCTGAAGAAATTAATAAGACAATCGCAGACATCTTAAAAAAGAAATTAGAAGGGTATCATAGAGCATGGTGTGAACATGTACATAATACAGTCTGGGCTTACAACACAACCAGGAGAGAGACGTATGGTGTTGAAGCAGTACTACCAACAGAAGTTGTTATTCCTACAACAAGAAGAGAGGTTAGGGAGAAGAATCTTAATGCTAGCATGATTCTAAGAGAACTTGTTGAATTAGAAGAGAAAAGAGAAAAAACATTACAACATATGGAAAATTATCACCGAAGGTTAGCTCGCGAATATAACAAGCGAGTCAAAAAACGTGAGTTTCAACCAGGTGATTTAGTTCTGCGAGAAACACCAGAGTACTAGAGAGAACGTGGTGGAAAGTTGGCGAGAAAATGTGATGGACCGCATATCATTAAAGAGATAGTTGAAACAGGGGCATACAGGTTGGTGGACCCAGAAGGCATAGATGTTGGTCAAAGACTTGGTAGACCATGGAACAGATTATATTTAAAAAGATATTATCAGTAACAAATTTTTAATGAAACAAAGAAGAAATGGGCAAAACAAATTTTTACAGCTGCGAGTTTATTCGCAAGATTATTCAAGATTACATAAAGAATGAAAAATTGCGATATACGCAAAAAAACAAAGAACTGGACAAACCTTTATGGCGTACACCCTAGTTCGCGAATATAATTTCGCAAGAGGAAAATGTAAGACCTAAAGTACGTCATATTAGGGGGGTATCTCTTTGCGTGGTTCATGGATAAGGTTATACCGCTGCTGGAACCTGAGACACGGAGACTGGGGTCCATCTCTTTGAGATACCTATCCAAGAGAGATACTTTGGATTTCCAACTATATAAGGTTATACCCTGGTTGGACGACCGAGGGTCTCTTCTAAGGGGTGCATAGTATGACCAAGGCGCCGAGGTACACGGTTATGCCAAGGATGCCCTGGATGGACGAACCTACCCTGTCCATTCTTGGTAAGTCTTGGCTATAATGCACTCGGCCTCAAGAAAACCCAACTTAGAGTGCAGTCTCGTAACTATAAGCCATATATGCATAAAGGATAAGAGGCTACGAAAATAACTGGTTATTTTTAAGACTGAATGGGAGGATCTAGTCTTGTATGGCCGATGTGCCCTCCTTGAAGGGGAAACCAAGGGGGAGTAAGGGAGGCACCCTCCATTAGGGAGCTGATAAGTGTCTTAAGACGGCAATGTCATGGAGATTCATGTTCGCAAGAACATTTAGGCCTGTCATATTTTCGCGTGACAATACAGAGGAAACAAGCCATAAGAAAAGGTTAATATGAGATCAATGGGTTTTTACATGAGAGTGTAAAGACGTCCTGCGATTTCATCGCAAGACGTCTATGTCATGGGGATTTGTTATCGCAAGAGAATTTAGGCCTATCATATAGTCGCAGAGAATTTATAAAATACAAGAGCTAAGGCAAAATCAATGGGTCTCTACATGTGAATATAAGGACGTCCTACGATTTTGTCGCAGAAAGAAACGTGGCGAAATACGACCTTTAATTAGGAAGGCAAAATAAGATCACAAGAATAATCCTACCAATTAACTATTTTATTTTTCTAAAATGAAGGAGATGTTTGTTCATTCCAAGAAAGATAATGAGGGGCAAGTATGGGAATTGATAAATAAAATATCATTATCTTTCTCGCAGAATATTAAGAAGAACAGAAATTTAATAGAGCTCCAAAATGAGTTTTAAAATTGAAAGAGGTTACATCATTCGCAAGAAAGAGAACTAAAAGAAAGCAAAAACAAAATTCAAGCATTATCTTTGACAGAGTTGTTAGCCTCGCCAACATTCTTCCCATGATCAGCTTTAATTTCTTCCTCATTTAATGCTTCATTAACGGTTGTTCTATCGCCAGTAGCTACTTTAGAAGGAGAATATTTTTCTTTATCCACTGAATTTTCTTAAGAAACATCTTCTTCATCACTTACATACTCTAGATCACTAGCCATGGGAAGAGGAATTTCATCATCATCTACTTCCATAGGATTGAATGATACAGGGGAGAGAACATTGGATATTAAGATGTCATTCACGAGAACTTCAGCGCTGAGGTAAACTTTGCAAAGGAAGCCTCTGTCGCGATTCCTAATTTCCATGTTCTTATAGTATTCAAGATAGTCATATCTTCTTCTGTATGTTGTAACAGAGCTATGCTCATGGACTTTTGTATGATCTATTTGCTCGTCTGTTCTGCCAAACTTTCCATTTTGTATGATCTATTTGCTCGTCTGTTCCGCCAAACTTTCCATATTTCGGTTCGGGAGAACGAACCTTAAAAATAGTTAGACATCACTGTTATATGGAAGTTTTAGAATGCCGAACCTGAATTGCTAGATTCCAAGAAGCATGATTCTTCACAAACCGCAAAAAATAACTACACAAAAAACAAAGGTGGGCCCTGTTGGTTGGGATTAAGAGGGGCCACTTTTGGGACCCACATTAGGGAAAGATGTGAGAGCATTGTTTTGTCGTGGTTTTTTCCACGGTCTGTTAAGATTTTTTTTTCCAAGAAACTCAGGTTTGCTAAGTATTAACTTTGCTTAAGGGTAATTTGTGGCAAGCATAATCTATGGTTGTGTGATATATGAGAGATTACCACAGATAGTTTTTACTTAAAACGTAGCCATAACCTGAAAATAGTTCTTAAAGAACTTGTCGAGTGTCGCTAATTGATTTTAAAGTTTGTTTCTTATTCTATTTTCAGCTTACAGGATCATTCATCGATCCTTTGGATGACAGTGAGCAGAGCCTGATTATACCAATTGACATACGTCAAGCCAATTCAGATAGGATTCGCGAGAAGATGGTCAGGGATAGAGATAGAGATGGAGATTCACTGTTGTTTCCAGACAGAGATGCAAAGGTTCTAGCAATATATACTTTAGATATCTTCCCTTCGGAATTTTTTTTCCTATTTATGTTATCACTTAACTTTCCTACAGTATAATAAATCAACCTGGAGTATGCTTAATTTTTTATCCTATACATACTATTGATAATTGTATAGTCGTTTCTCCTTTCTCCATGTTTCTCACCATTTTTAATTTTAGTAGTTATACCCTTCCAAGTTTTTAGACATATGGTTCTTGTTCCACATTTTACAGGTTGTCTGTCAGTCTAAAAAGAAAAAGGTAAGCATAAAAGAGCCTCCCACATGTGAAGAAGGAAAGGGAGGTTGTAATTATGAACCTGAACATCTTCCTTCGTCAGAGCCTATGATGCCGGCCATCCCCATCCTCCCAACCCTGGAATCGGGGGCAAAAGAGAATGCCAACAGCGTACTATACATCAGTATGAAGGACTTGCATGGTAATGATGTACACACAGGGAATTCGTCATCTTGTTATGAAGTGAACACTAAGGGAGTTGAATCGGTTGAAGTGGCTGAGCTTGTTAAGGAACCTGTGGATGCTACAGTGGATATGTCCTATTCTAAGTTCCAAACTCGTGATTCAACCTTGTTAACAATTATGACTTCTGTAAATGGCATTCCTTCTCTCACATGATCTACAAGCACTTCGGCTCAAGAGAGAGTGGAAGGATTTGAATTTATGGACATCTTCGAGATCCCATAAAAGAATGAGAATGACACCCTCCATATTAGTGTGAAGGACACGAATGGCAAGGACATCCACATAGTGGATTTATCATCTTACTCTGAGGAGGAAGAGGAAACTGTGGGAATTGTACCGCTTAAAGTGGTTAAGTTTGTTAAGGAACCTATGGACGCTACAAAGGATGCATCCTCTTTTAACTACCTGACTCCCACCTTGTTAACTGTGTCCACTTCTGTAGATTTCATTCCTTCCCTCACAGGGTGTAAAGTGCTTCTACTCAAGAGAGAGTGAAAGGATTTGAATTCGTGGGCAACTTCAAGATTCCAGAAGAGTATAAAACTTTGTACAAGAAGATCTATGATACGTATGGGCATATGGAAACTACAAATGACATCAAGTTCAATGATGCTATGTTACTCACATGTGTTACCAGTTTATTGAAGATCGTCTCTGAAATGGAAACTACGCAAGGTGCGGAACTGAGAGTAGCGTTGCTGGAGATATGGGAAGGAATCATCATAGATGCTGAGACTTTGGAATTTAATATTAAGTGGCTTCGCGAAGGATTTAGTCGACTTAAGAACCTTAGGAAGTCTTCATCCAGGGTGAAAATTGATATTGAAAGTCATGGACAAGAATTGGATGCAGTGCAGAGAAAATATGTTGGCCTCCAGACAAGAAAAGACGAACTTGAAGTTGAACTTTCAGAGGTAAATATTCAGATGGGGAAAGCTGAAGCGAAGATTTCATCTGAGCAAGAAGCTATTCATGAAAAGCAGACTCAGAATATCAAATTTCAGCGTGAACCTGTAATAAGAATTGTGCTTAGTGACCAGGCGTGTGACTCAAACTTAAGGTTCATAATTTTCATTTTTCATATATTCATTCATCTCCTAATAGGAGGTATATATAGTCAATAAAAGTAGATGAGGGATTAAATATAAGATATAGCACCAAATGCAATTAGGTGGTGGTGTGTACGGTGAAGAAAGATAAATGGTGCACAATTCAACATTAAACGGTAAAGCTTGACTTTATCTAAAGGCTACTCTACTAGCTATCCATGTGCACGATTCAACATTAAATGGTAAAGCTTGACTTTATCTAAGGCTACTCTACTAGATATCTAGGTGCACGATTCAACACTCTCCCTCAAGGTGGTACGTACATATCATACATGCCCAACTTGATAAGAGAATCGTTAAATATAGTATTTGATACGACCTTTGTTAATACATCAGCCAATTGTTGTGTAGTATGGACATACGGTACTTCGATTATTTTTTCTTCAAATTTTTCATAAATAAAATTCCTATCAATCTCCACATGTTTTGTTCGATCATTTTTTATCGGATTCTCTGTGATTTTGATTGCTGACTGGTTATCACAAAACAACTTCATGGGTTTTTCATAAGGAAAACTGAACTCTCCCATAAGCCTTTTTAACCATAATAATTCACATATGCCTTTCATCATTGCCCTGTATTCTGCTTCAGCACTGGACAAAGAAACAACCTTTTGCTTCTTAGATTTCCAACTCACTAAATTACCTCCAACAAAGGAAAAATACCCCGATGTCGATCTTCTCCTATCACCTTTACCTCCCCAATCCGAGTCAGTGTGACCCAAAACATCAAGATGTCCATGTTTTTAGAATATCAACCCTTTACCTGGTGCAGACTTCAAATATCTCAATACTCATATGACTGCATCCATATGTTGTTGACCCGGATTACGCATAAATCTGCTTACAACACTAACGACATAGGCAATATCAGGCCTTGTATGGGAAAGATAAATCAAATGTCCAACTAACCTTTGATATTGACATTTGGCTGCTGGTATTTGATCGGATTGTTCTTCGAGACCATGATTCTGTTCCATGGGAGATCCAATCGGCTCACAGCCAAGCATACCAGTTTCCTTCAATAAGTCAATCACGTATTTTCGCTGAGATAAGAAAATACCCTTCTCAGATCGCATGGCTTCAATTCCTAAGAAATATTTAAGTCCTCCTAAATCTTTCATATCAAACTCAGAATACAAGCAACTCTTCAGATTACTCATCTCTTCAGGGTCATTTCCTGTTACCACCATATCATCTACATAGATAATAAGAGCGGTTACCTTGTCACCTACTCTTTTAAGGAACAAGGTATGATCAGCATTACTCTGGATATACCCAAACTTCTTCATTGCAAGACGAAATCTACCAAACCATGCTCTGGGAGATTGTTTCAAACCATATAAAGCCTTCTTTAACTTACACATGACATTAGCATTGTTTGGAGCATTATAACCTGGAGTTAATGTCATGTAGACTTCTTCTTGCAATTCACCATGTAAAAAGGCATTTTTAACATCATATTGTTGCAGACACCATCCTAAATTTGCTGCCAAGGAAAGCAAGACCCGAATAGTATTAAATTTCGCAACAGGGGAAAATGTATCTTGATAATCAATACCATAAGTCTGGGTAAATCCTTAAGTCACAAGTCTTGCTTTGTGCCTATCAATCGATCCATCCGGATTATGCTTGATAGTATATACCCACCTGTAGCCAACTGGTTTCTTCCCTTCTGGTAGTGAGACTATATCCCATGTACCATTTTCTTCATGTGCCGCCATATCATCTTTCATAGGACCAGCCCATTTTGGATTAGATAATGCTTCTTCTACTGTTCTGGGAATAGTGACATCTTCCATGTGACTGACAAATGCTTTGCCAACTTTTGATAATCTATGAGTAGACATATAGTTGGAAATGGGATATTTCACCTTCTTTATTGCTTCGGGTGAAAAACGATCTGGTGACACTCCACGATTAATTCGATGTGGAAAATAATACATGTCAGTCTCAACCAACTCAATATTGTTAGTATTAATAAAAATATCTATGCTTACCTTGGGAATCTCAGTAGGAGAATAACTGGGTGTAGGTATTGTTGGTGAAGAAAGAGAGGAGTCTTCTATAGTATGAGTTTCGACTTATTTAACAACCGATTCAACCGATTCTGAGTGTTGCACAGACTCACCTCCTACAACATCACCAGGAACTGGGGATATCCTATGAATTGCTTCCGTTTCAAGGATGTTGATCTCACCATTACTCGGAAATATATATGTCCAATTCAACTCTTCAACACTACTCTCTCCCTGAAGAGGGGAACTGGGTATATATGTGGAGTTATAAAACTTCTCATGTTCAGAGAATGTAACATCCAGGCTAACATAATACTTTTGAGTCAAAGGATGATAACACCTGTAAACCTTTTGATATGGATGATAACCAATGAATACACACTTCAGAGCACATGGATCAAGCTTTCCACGTAGGTGTTTTTGTATGTGGACATAAGTAACACATCCAAATACCCGTGGAGGAAGTTTAAGCTGAGAAGGAATATTCACGAACGAAGCCAATTTTTCCATGGGTGTTTGAAATTTCAAGACACTAGTAGGTACTCGATTAAGAAGATATACCGCATTAGTAATAGCTTCTTCCCAAAAGTGCGGCCTCATGTTTGCTCCAATTAAACATGCTCTAGTGATTTCGAGTAATTGTCGGTTATTTCTCTCTGCAACACCATTTTGCTGTGGTGTAGAGAGACACATAGTTTCATGAATTAGACCATGCTCCTGGAAATAACCTCGTAAAACCTCATTAACATATTCACCACCATTATCAGAACGAATGACCTTTAAAGTAGTGGAAAACTGTGTTTGAATCATCTTATGAAACGATTGGAAATGACCGACTACATCGCTTTTATTTTTCATCAAATAGAGCCAAGTCATACGAGTGCAATCATCAACAAATAGAACAAACCAATGGAATCCTGAATTACCAGAAATATGACAAGGGCCCCAAACATCAGAGTGTACCAAAGCAATATGAGCAAATCTTCTACTGTAACTATCAGGATAAGTAGAACGATGACTTTTTGCTAAGATGCAAGTTTCACAAATGAAATCAGAAGGCTTGAAAGCAGAAAATAATGTTGGAAACAAATGTTCTAAATAGCCGAAAGAAACATGACCCAAGCGATGGTGCCATAATAATATCTGATCTTTGTAGGCGCGTGAAGATCCCTTTGCTGACAGAGAACGGTCTGCGCATACATCATCCCCATAATACAACCCCTCTATCTTAGTGCCATGCCCAATTATCTCCCAAAGTGGAGGAAGTTCATATGCATCGGTATGAGATCCTTTTGAAGAAGGTTCATACAAGCAAAGTCGAATAGATTAATAATAATCAATTTAATTGTAGTAACTAATCGTTTGGCAGACACGAGCAATTATTTGTGATAAATGGTGAATTTCTTCAATATATGATAAAAGGTTATTAGAGAGAGATGGAATTAACAGAGTATGTTACAAGGTCAAAGAAGAGTTTAAATCCACTCTCACAGCTCCTATTACTGGATACGGAACTCCATTGGCATTAGAAACTGTTGAGCAATCAGGGACGCACATGTCTTTTAATATAGAGGCATCAAAAGTCATATGATTAGTCGCAAGGCTTGAAAGCAGAAAATAATGTTGGAAACAAATGTTCTAAATAGCCGAAAGAAACATGACCCAAGCGATGGTGCCATAATAATATCTGATCTTTGTAGGCGCGTGAAGATCCCTTTGCTGACAGAGAACGGTCTGCGCATATACATCATCCCCATAATAAAACCCCTCTATCTTAGTGCCATGCCCAATTATCTCCCCAGTGCTGAGATCCTGAAGAAGACAGAAAGTCGAATAGATTAATAATAATCAATTTAATTGTGCAGTTACTTGTGATACTGATAAAAGGTTATTAGAGAGAGATGGAATTAACAGAGTATGTTACAAGGTCAAAGAAGATTTTAAATCCACTCTCACAGCTCCTATTACTGGATACGGAACTCCATTGGCATTAGAAACTGTTGAGCAATCAGGGACGCACATGTCTTTTAATATAGAGGCATCAAAAGTCATATGATTAGTCGCACCCGAATCAAGAATCTAACCGTGATCCTTAGATGAGTTAGCATCTAATAAGGCATGTCCCATGTTACCTGACTACTGAAGAATGATAGGGTTTGTAGCTGAAGAAGGGCCCTCAGTTATATTTGTAGTAGCAATTATTGGTACAGGTTCCACAGTGGTACATAAGGCCGCTTTTCCTTTTCCTTTCTCAGTCTTGGAGCGAGTTTGCTACCAGTCTGGGTATCCAATCTTCTTGAAGCAGTTTTCGACGGTGTGCTTACTGTTGCCACAATGAGTACACTTCCCACTACTGTTTACTGAAGGAGATTGTTGGGACAAGGAATTAGGTGTATATTTTTTTACTACCATAACTACCTGAGAAGAAACTTCTTGATTCATCATAGTACTACGACGTTGTTCTTCACGCCTCACTATAGAGAAAGCCTTTTCAGGTCCTGGAAAGGAGTACTACGAGGTATCTCTTCTCTAATCGAATCATAAACATCATCAAGACCAGCTATAAACAAATAAACTCATCAATTTCTTCTCTATGTATTTTTATTACATTCGCCTGAGTAAAAATAATTGACTTCCGATAGTCAAGCTCTTGCCAAATAGTACTAAGGTCAGAAAATAATGTAGCAACTGGTCGACCCATCTGTTTTGTTGCCATATCCTTACGGGATAAATCATAAAGGATCGATTTATCAGCCCCTTCATAATATCTATGAAACACAGCGTCCCATACCTCTTTTGCAGATGGTAAGCGGATGAAAACATTCATTAATTCTGGTTCCATAACACCAACAAGCCATCCTTTCACAAGTGAATCTTTCATAACCCACTCATCATACGAATTCCCTTGTTCAGTAGGTTTTGAAGTAGACCCAGTTAAGTACCCCCCCTTTCCTCTACTTGAGACAAACATAGTCACGATTTGAAATCAGAGGGTAAAATTTTTATCATTCAATTTAACCCCGTATGGAATTGAAATAGGCTCTTGGGATGATACCATATTCATTACTGGCGTAACAATAGCACCAGATTCGTCATCACTAGCCATAATAATCGAACAGTACTACTAATTTGAATTTAATAGTCTCCTTAAAAAATATTTGTTTAAATCAAGATAGTCTCCTGACAAATCAAGATAGTCTCCTGGCTTATAGTAAAGGAAAAGATAGAACAAGTATTATCTTTGTTTAAATGTTTGAGAATACCGTAAACACAAACATATAAAGATTCAAGGCAAAACAAAAGCAATCAAGAATAATCAATTTCAGTCACGTCCTCAGTAGATCGAGGATAGCGACTACAGATTTAGTTTGTTGTCGGAATAGGAACAAGTATACGAACCTTAAGACATCGAAATAATGATCGACTGAAGTAAAGAAGCACTCACTCTATTAAGAAGTAATCAGCTTCACCATGGAAGCTCTGATACCAACTCAAACTTAAGTTTCATAATTTTCATTTTTCATATATTCATTCATCTCCTAACAGGAGGTATATATAGTCAATAAAAGTAGATGAGGGAGTAAATACAAGATATGACACCAACTGCAATTAGGTGGTGGTGTGTACGGTGAAGAAAGATAAATGGTGCACAATTCAACATTAAATGGTAAAGCTTGACCTTATCTAAAGGCTACTCTACTAGCTATCTATATGCACGATTCAACATTAAATGGTAAAGCTTGACTTTATCTAAGGCTACTCTACTAGCTATCTAGGTGCACGATTCAACAGTGTGTATGTCAATAAATTTTATGGCTGATGAACTTGCGAGATATGCAAGAGATAGTAAGGGGAGAACGACTTTTGCTTGGCAAGAATCTGTTGCAGTTGTTTCTTTTGCTGCCAATTAGCTGTAGTTACTGTTTTGAACTTCTCTTGCTGGCAAATTAATTGTAGCTGATTGATAACATGTTTGAATGTTTAAGTTGTAATTGCTGACTCCTGAATTTAGTCTGCAGGTTGAGATGTTACAGACTTTAGTCAAAATGGATCCGTGTTCTTCACCTGGTTTTCTGTTTGGTTGCTGTGTACTGTAAAATTTTGTAATCTACCAAGGTAGTATCATCCAATTTTTTGGAAGTATAAATTACACTAGTTTTGCTCTTGAAAGATTTGTCAAAAATTGAAAACTAAATTGCTGAATAAAATTGATCGGTCATTCAGCAAAGGCAGCAGAAGCAGCACCACCAGGAAATCTTTTGGTTTATCTAATGCTGCTGCATATGCATATGCAAAGAGCTCTGCCGGATTAGCACCGAAAAGATCTTTTCTTGATGAAAAACAGCGAAAGAAAAGAGTGCCTTGGCTGTAATTTCCATGCTGCTGAGAATTTGGAGAGCGACATTGAAACTAAAATTTTGAAAATGTGACAAATCCATAAATTGCAACTTCTCCAAATCGAAGGCCATAATCGCATAATATTTGTTCTGCTCTTTAATATTATTACTGGTACGATACAGCCATTGAAGAGCCCCATTTGCATATAAAGTTAGCAGAGTTGCAGAACGTGTACCGAAAGAAAACTGTTACCAGTGGGACCGATAAGCGATGGCGGACCACCACAAAATAGGCAAATTCGGAATTGCCCTTAATAAACGCTGCATCCTAGCGCACGTTTTTAAACACGACTTCGGTAATATAACCTAATTTAGTATGTAACGTATGGGATGCTCTCTTCAACCATAGAACACTGAAGAATTATTGTTATTCACAGCAGACCATTACATTTACCATATCATGGAAAATCATGATAGATCCAAAAGAAGAGTGATCGCCGAGAGTTTTATCAAAAGCAATGGAGTACTCGTGAATTCAGATATTACAGAAAACATACTTTCTCGTATACCTGTCGAGTTCGTCTCACGAAGCCGAGCAGTATGCAAACTTTGGAGAAATCACTTGAAAAAACCAAAGACGGGTTTCCTTTATTTCACTGGATCGCCGGATTTTCAGATCTGTTATGGAGATAAATTCAGCGAAGAAGAAGAGGTAAATATTTCTTTTCAGTCCCTTAGAAAGATTGACCATGGGTTAGGTCAGGATAAATTTATAGGTTCTATATATGGTTCTTGCAATGGCATAGTTTGCTTTCCAGACTATGGAAAAGAGAAACAAGTATATATATTCAACCCCATGACAGGAGAATACATTTACCTCCCAGAGATGGATTTAGGTGGAATATCAAGAGATAATATGTATAATGGATTTGGATACTGCATATCCACTAATGAATACAAGGTTGTTCAAGTTTACTACGAGAAAGAGAAAGACGTAGGATCCTTGCCATTGGGAAGGGTTCAGGTTTACACCCTTGGTGGTGGCAATGTGTGGAGACACAAAGGAGAAATTCCTTACATTTTTAAGGAAGTGGCAGTTTTTGCAAACAACTCGCTTTATTGGCTAGATCACAGTACAGAATTGCAATTCAATAACATCATAGCCTTTGATTTAGCAGATGAGACGTTTAGTATCCTCCCATTGCCACCGTGTTTCAACAGTGTTCCCGGATATTATCCTGAAAAAAGAGTTTATCTCGTGTCATTAAGAGGGAGTTTAGGTGTTTATCATGTTAATATTGCTGAATTGTCTTCTGAACATGCTTTGTCGACCTATGATTGCTTGGATATTTGGATATTAAAGAAAGAAAAGAGGAAGAATAGGAACTACAAGAAGACTAAGAACAGGGTTAATGGTTGGGGCCCTTTTGGGTACTGCCCTGTGGACGAGAATGATGACTCGAATCCTTGGGTTTGGATCCGGGAGTTCAGTATGAAGTATGAATCCTGGTGTTCTGATCCTATTCGATATGAACCATTTGCCATAACACCAAGCAATCAAATTTTGTTGTGGGCCTGCTCCAGCGTTAAATATCTATTTTGTTATGACCCTAATACTCTCACTTTAAAGAAACTCTGGAATGAGTATGTATATGATGCTCAAGCAATTCCTCACATGAATAGTTTTGTTTCACTGAAAGATCTTGGAGAGAGCTTGTCTCAGAGGTATGTTCTAGCTGATAGTAAGCTTACCATCGAAGGAAATGTTCACGTCGAGAATATTCTAGGAAGCAGCAATGGGTTAATCAATAATCTTAACATAGATATAACAGAAAACATACTTTCTCATATCCCTATTGAGTTTGTGTCGCTGGGCAGAGCTGTATGCAGACTTTGGAGAATTTTCTTGAAAAAGCCAAAGACGGGTTTTCTTTTTGCCGTTTCGGAGAAGGAAAGACGTGAAGAAATCCAAATTTTCCA
This sequence comes from Papaver bracteatum, assembly GCA_023529315.1. Classification (NCBI taxonomy): domain Eukaryota; kingdom Viridiplantae; phylum Streptophyta; class Magnoliopsida; order Ranunculales; family Papaveraceae; genus Papaver; species Papaver bracteatum. The sequence goes on along the minus strand of JAJJWX010000447.1, from coordinate 1,544,502 downwards.
TGGATATAGCGAGGAGGTAAATATTCATGAAGAACCAATTTCTTACAAGACACTTACAAAGGTCGACCTTGGTTTAGGTCAATCCCGAAGTATCCCTGTTAAGATGATAAAAAAGGAACCTTATAGTTTTAATCCTATTATATTTGGTTCTTGCAATGGCTTGGTTTGCTTTCCTGTTCGAAAAGATGAAATGAAGTCTCTTGTATACATATGCAATCCAATGACAGGAGAATATGTTTATCTGCCGGAGATGGACTTTGGTGAAATATCAAGGCCTGAGCTGTTTGGTGGATTTGGTTACTGTCAGTATACTAATGAGTACAAGGTTGTTCAAGTTACCTACGAGCACAAACAATTGGAGCAGTTGGGAAGGGTTCAGGTATACACACTCGGTGGTGGCAGCGGGTGGAGGAACAAAGGAGAAACCAGTTATACTAGTGAAGAAAGATTGGTTTTCGCAAATGAGTCACTTTATTGGATAGAGTATATTGAAGATGACTGGAGCATCAGAGCTTTTCATTTAGCAGATGAGACATTTAGTACCATCCCAATGCCACTGTCTCATGATGTTCGTGGTTATAAGCGTCTCGTGTCATTGAACGGTTGTTTGTGTCTTTATCATGTTACATATGAAAAGTGTGTAGAAGACGAGGAGGATCCTAATATTCGTGATGAAGAGAAACGCATGGCCAGTATGGATATGTGGATATTAAAGAAAGAGCAGACAAAGAATAAGAATGTGGATGAGAACGATGACTCCAATCCTTGGGTTTGGACCCGAGAGATCAGTAAGCAATACAAAATTGAGGACCCTTATTTTGAGGATTATGAACCGTTTTCCATAACAAATAACAATCAAGTTTTGATGTGGGAGACTTGTGATTTGTTCGCCCATAAAGCACCTGTTTGTTATGACCCCAACACTGGGAGTACAAATAATCTCTGGGATACATCTGTGTTGTATGGTCAAGCAATTCCCCACATGAATAGCTTTGTTTCATTGGAAGATCTTGGAGAGAAGTCTGCATGGTACATTCCAGATGATAGTAAGTTCATCTGTACGAGTCAGAAAGTGTAGGACTAGATTTGCGACCATAACCTCCAGGTATTCCTAAAGATTGAAATGAATTGTTTTGATCAGTTTAATAGGATCTTTTTTTTTGTTTTATCTTTCCAACAATGCAAAATTATGGTAATTTTTTTTGTTTGTTTATTCATGATTCTATCTTTTTATCAAATGATAATTGTTCATGATTACTGACTTACTGTACCCACCCAAAATAAATATTAATAGGACAAGTTAATCTAAAGCAAGCAAGCAAGAAAAATGAATTCACGAGTTTGAAAATGAAACAAAGCCCTTTCATGTTGTTAAAGGCCAGATAAGCGCTCGTCGGAGACTTCGTTTTTTGTGGTCGCCTTAGGCGCGCCTCACACAACATAGATCATCAGAACTACATTTGCGGCGAGAAGCAGCCAGTTGTTGTAGAGCCTTGTGCTTGCGATATTTTTTCCTTACACTTTCCATCTTTCAAACTGCCTGAGATCTGCTAGCGCATGTTGCTTCATTCCCCATATATATATCAACAACAACACCACCTTTACCATCAGCGTCTTGGTATGAGGAGGTCGAGTTATCTGTTTCGCCGAAATCTTTTCTCATGTAGACTAAAGGCCCCCAACAGTGTTTTTGGGTGTCCCGGATCGTTATGGACCTTATGGTTAAAATGTGGCGGTGCTTCAACCTTTTATACGTAAACACGACTTTGAAATCAATGGACAAAACATAGTTAGACTTAAATGAACGGCTCACAATAAAAGACAACTTTTTTGGTTTCTGTCAGAAAAGTTAGACGCGTTTTCATTTATCTTTCCTCCATATCATCGACACATCGGACCCATGTCAGCAGTGGTTTTGGCCTAGTTTTTTTTGACGATCCCTAAAGAATTATTGTTGATAAGTTCTTGGCAAACTGCCATTTTGAACAACACCAAAACTATATATCCAATTAAGGAATATGAGGATCTCATAGGGAAGCGGTGGGTCCCACCTAAATGTCATGGTACCTACCTAAAAGTTTTGCATGTGAGGATGTTGTTTTAGGGTAGTTTTTTCATGTGGTTTGACACCCTCTCACATAAAAGTGGGTCATGCCTTCTTGGAGTTAGCAAGGGTTACTCTAGACCAGAGTAGTCTAGACTCTAGAGCCCCACCATGCAAACTATGTTTATTGGGTGAAAATCCCGTGAGATTTCCCGAGTCTCACAGTTCCGCGGGATCCATCCGGAGATTTTATAAGGGTGATTTTTATCCACCTGTGGATCCCACTTTGAAATCCCACAGGATTTACTCACGGTCAAGGTAACATTGTTCCCATGCAAAAGGGTAATGTGGATGGTTTTGTGGAGTTCAATTGGGTTGTCCATAAACAGTTTTTGCTATTCTTTTAAGGGAATTCTGGATGAACTACACCAAAATTACTCTAAATTTGTATCTTACGTCGCAGTTAAAACTTGTCAGTAGCTCAGAAAATTGGTTTGTTTGGGTATGATCGTTGATTTTTTCTATTTTATTGTTAGATGTTTATATCCATTGTTTAAGATATAAATAACTCTTTCTAAAATCTTGTTTATCTTTCCAAAAACATCTTTCGGTTTCGCTCTCTATTGTTCAGTTCTTCATTCCACATGAGAAGAAAATGGGAGAGATCCGTTGAGTCTGCTGCAAAAAAATAGGGTTGAGTATACTATATTTTTGTGATATTATTTGTTCTTCCAGGTCTACAAAATATTTAGTCGTTTATTTTTTTCCCCTATTTTTTTCGTAAAGAAATTCAAAGCCTTAAATCTCAAATCAAGGTATTGAAAGATTTTAGCCATGTCTGACAAAAAAAAAAAGAGCTTGGACATGCTTTCCTAATTGATGTGAACTTCAAAAATCGAACACGAGTCATCAAAATGTCCAATTTAACAGTTGGGTTTCATCAATTACGCTGAAGCGTAGAAGGCCATATCCAATGCAAACACATGAATGATATACAACGTATATTTCTTTTGGAGAACAAAATGCTCAATTTCACAGTTTGGCTTCCAGATAATGTTCCAAACAGATCGGTATTCCCAACTCTTTCCCCACCTTGTTACCATCATTACTTGGTATTAGGAAAATGTATATGGAAGCTAGTATTTCGTTCAGTATGTAGTACAAAATGTAGCAACGATGTCTCTACCAACCAGTATTACATTACGATTAAAAAAAAATCAATCTTGGGTTTCATTTAAAACATGGGTATTATCTTGGTCTTCATCAAATATGCTTTGAATTTGCTCTGCAAAAATAGGAAAATAAAGGTTAAACGACCAAATACTTCATGACAAATAGAAGAATTATCCACTTTATGTTTATATGATATAAAATATCGAATAAACCTTATCTAGTCGAAGATCCGTGAAAAATACGTTTCAATCTCTATCTTTTTTTTTCCTGGACGAATGAAGAATACTAATCGTGAGAAGAAGATAAAGAAAGTGTGAAAGAGGGAAAGGGAAACAATATGAAACCTCTGAACCTCGATCTAAATTCGACAGCGGAAAAACATTCATAAATAATATAAAACCCTTTATTCCGACGGTGTTCGTTTAATAGACATTTTCCTCATTATGTGTCAGAAAAGTCACAAGGTCTATCTTTTACGGATCGCAATATAACCGATACAAAAGCTCCACCTAGGATGCAATTTTGGATAGTTTTTAAAGCGGTCCACCAAGAATTATTGATATTTTTAAGCATATTTGGATGAAAAATTCTTCTTGAACTGTAAAAAATATTTACTCACAACAAAATCCATAAATGATACCCCATATTTTTCTTAGGGGTTAAGGCCCAGTTATTTTGTGTATGAACGATTTTTATATGGTTCAGTTTCACGGTCCTTATAGTATTTATTATTGTATTTGGATTCACTTGGTAGTGGGTGGTTGATAAACGGAAATACTTTGTATCCTAGGAAAATATCTCGAGATTTATCTCGAGACAAAGAGAGTGGAGGACCCACTTTCCCAGTGCCTATCCTAATGAAAGAGTGGCTTCCAGAATAAATTTTGGAATTTTTTATTTTCAAAGTAAAATTGTTGGTTGATAAATCTAGTTCTTAATTGTTTGAACATCAAACTTAGTTCTTAGTTTTTGGAGGAACCTGCAATTGCTTGATTGCATGATACTAGTAATTTTTTGTGTTATTAGGTTTCTAGGCTTTCGGTTGAAAACCAATTAACGATAAATGAAATAGTCCGTATAACAAAAAGTCATCTCTAATATCGGGTAAAAAGTGGATTGATTTTAGCTAAATATTGTGATTTTAGGATATTTTTATAGTACATTTTTTTAATGGTATGATGAGATGTAAAGATCGAAGTCATGAAAAAATTATGAATATGACTTTCTTTGTTAACCTTCTATCCTAAAAAAAACATGATACTACTGATTACTAACATTATTTTTTGCACAAAAAATCATATATCTTAAGTGTCATCTCTTTTTATGTCCCTTACTCAATATGTTAGAGATGTTAATTAGGGTTATTTTTTCCTCTTTCCGTCTCTTATTACTCTCATGGGGAAGATCAAGTTGGTATGTTTACATCAGATAACCAGGATCACTATGATTAGACAGGGATTCTCACACACCAAATGACATTATCTGATGAACGAGTTCGTCTAGGGATCAACCAGAAATCAAGTTTATGCCAGTGTTTCTGGTGAAAATATTATGACTATTCGTTTTGATCTTACAAAATATCAATTATGGAAAAATATATGTTTTACTTTCATAATTGCGCTACACTTACCTCTCTTACATGTTATTGTACATTACTAAAAATAGGAATCATCAATTCTTGTTACAACATTAATCGGGGTCAATAAATTGAGTTTTCAAAATCTTTAACATATATTATTTTTTGAGTTTTTGATATTTTGATGTCATCAAAAACTTAATTAGATTGTGATCAATAATTATAACCATTAAATATTTATTTCCAAATAAAATCCAACATTAAATTGGTCAACAGATTCCGATAATGTGTGTCATGAATACATAGCAGTGTGCACGCTTTTGCATCTATATATTGCACATAAACTCTTTCTAGTTTCAAGCACTAGATATTTCGCTTATCATTTTTATCTTTAGCACTAAAGCTTGTAGTCGAGAATTCTCGTGTTTTTAAATCTTTCTTGTTTTCTATCGACGACCATGAATGCATACATAATTTTATATCAATATGTTTGCACAAACTTTAAATTCAGGCAAAAGAATAATATTCATCATGGATTTAACTACTGCAACGTCCAAAGATATTATGAACATCAAATGGCTTGCAGTAAACCCAAATCTGACCTTGAGGTCATAGGTTTGATCCTAATTTCTTCTCATTGTTGATGCCAGACTTCCCGTAGCCATTTTTTTTCATTCTCTTCATGACAGTCTTGCAACATTTGGCTCAGAAGATATAGCAGATGAAGGAGAAACTAGATCATAACGCTTCAACATTATCCTGGAAAAAAGAAAAAGTCACCATTTGTCAAACTTTGACGCTCTTTCATTCCTCCCAAGGGCACACTGCATCTATTGATATGCTTGATCATAAGCTATTTTGTGAAAAGTGATAATTTCCTTCTCCTCCACTTGTTCAACAATTGTTTATCAACTTTACTTGAAAAAAAAACAAGAATCATACTATCAAATGATAGATAAAAGTTTAATTTTGAAGGGTGAAAGAGAATCCTCTAAAATACGAAGAAACGAAAGTGACTGACATGAATTCCTAGTACTTCATCGAGGAAGACACAATCATTGATGTCATCTTTAATTTTTATTATGAATTTTCTTTTCAATAGTGAACCGTAGTACTATTTTTTTTTAATCCTTTATATTGACGGTGATTTCTTAAAGAAAGGAAATGTAAAAAAATGTACAATTCAATGATGGTTGCTAACATCCTAGATACACCGTCATGAATTTTTACAACAAGGGTTTTTTGCATACACTAATTATATTTGTTGTAACTTCGTGTAACTATTTTTTCCAATCAAATAATTATTAGATATTTAATTTTTCGTATATTTCTTAAATTAGTTGTTTAATTATTATGAATTTGGGTATGATTGATGAAATCATAAACTACCAATTTAGTACGAACACAGTAAAAAGTTGTTCAATTGGGTTTTTGTTAGTTTTTTCTGTCTTACGTTATTCACTAGATGAAAATATTTTGCAAATTTTCCATGGTTATTCGGCTACTAATTTAGCGTACTTTCTTGAGTTTTTGTAGATGGATCAGTTTTAACCGCACTAACTGAATCTATAATGTCAAATAAATTGCTTCATTAATTCGATTTCAGTTTAACAGTATTACGAACATATATAGCTAAGGATCAATGTAACAGTTTCTTAATAGTGTGACGTTAATTTGAGGGTATTGGAATTATTTTGCATGACTAGGGGTGGGACTACGCATCCAACCCATGCACAACCCGAATGTTAGGCAGACATGGACAATGTATTTCAAAATTTTGGACAAGCTTCGGCACAAATTTTATAAATCCAAGTTAAATTTGGGAAAACATGGGTATAAATAGCTTTAACCGGAGCAACCCACCCAACCCGAAGGACTATAATATAGTTATGTACAACTATTCTCATAATTTATGTGTATATCTATTTAGAGTAATTTTATTGATTATCTTCAAATCTAATAAACAATATTAAATTATATATATATATATATATCTTATTAATAATTCAATATGAAAAAAATTATACCGTTGTAAATAATCTTAAGTTATTTAAAAATTAAAGATAAATATAGTAATTGGGCCGACCGAGCGAAGCGAGGGAGGACCTTATATGGCCACTTTTTTGTAAATCCTAAGTCATCAAATTGAAACAAAAAGATTGGAAATGGTTAGGGCCGAAAAACCAAAAATATCCCACACTTTTTGTCCAATTATTATAACTTCTTATGTATCCTATTTTTTAGGGGTATAATTGGAATGCAAACTTTAATATAACATATCTAAAAATCCGTGCCTTGGAATTTTACAAGTTTTATCTCGTTGGAAAGCTAATAAAAAAACCTATCCAACGACCAAAAACAACAATATCAAATTTTGAGTTTTTACGAAATATTCGGAGGTATTTATCATTTTAGGCATAATTTTATAAAATTAAATGTATATTCATTTTACAAACCACCATAAATGATACATAATACTTTATGTAACCATATTTTGGTTTATGCATCAACTAATTTTCTGTTGCAACTAATAAAACAATGTACTCCCTCCATTTCAAGAAAAGTGATACTTTCATTTTAGGCACAATTCTCGAAAATTAAATGCATAGCCATTATACAAACCACCACAAAGGATGTATAACACATCATGTAACCATATTTTGGTTTATGGATCAACTAAAAACTTTCACATTCCGTTTCAGGAAAAGTGATCCTTTCTCCCCTACTTTCGCCCCGTTTTGGGAAAAGTGATACTTTCGTCCCGTTTAGGGAAAAGTGATACTTTCGATCCGTTCCAGGATACTTTTTCTGGAACGGAGCGAGAGCATCACTTTTTCTGAAACGGGGCAAAAGCATCACTTTTTCTAAGACGAGGCGAAAGTGTCACTTTTTCTGAAACGAGGTGAAAGTATCCCTTTTTCCGAAATGGGAAGAAAATATCATTTTTGCTGAAACGGATGTGAAAGTAGTCGCCATCTTCAGATTCTTCTTCGGTCGGCCCTCCCACCGTGGCAACGGTTGTACTAGTTAAATGTTACTATTGAAAAAACAAATGTTATCATATTAAATTAAAATAAATTCTAAGACTTAAATTAAGATAATTAGGATTTAAATTTCAAACTTGGGCCAACCCGATGAATATAACTTGAGAAGATTTGGACAGTATCTCCATGGGTTTCACGGATTCGATGGGCAATCTGGGCAAAAGAATTCTAGCTCAGTCTGGCTCGGCCAAACCATCTAATCGACCAACCAACCCAAGTCCCACCCCTATGCATAACTTCACTTCAAACAAAATCAATGATGTGGAACGTGAAAGGAAGTCACACCGAATTTTGTGTTTTGGAATTGTTTCCGCTAAAATCTACCCCAATCGGTTATGAAGTTCATTACCATAAGAGGAGCTCATATAAATACAATAGGATTTTTGGCTCAAGATTTATACCATATATATTCTACTGCATATTTTCAAAGAGCACTATCGAGATATATAGCCTTAGAGATTTCACATATAGTTGCAGTCATGTAAAAATTAAATATTAAATATATACATAGGTTCATATTTTTCATCCTTACCTCGATGCAGTTGAAACCTGCTTAAGCCCGAGGTAGAAAGGCGAACACAAATATAAAGAAAGCGCATTTGTATATGCGGTGCATTTAGATGATCCTTCTCAATATGTTGTTTGCTGCAACAATATTAACGGAAGGCACTCTAAATTAACACGTTAGAACGTTAGTAACTTATTTACAAATGATATCTTAATGTAAGAACAACGTTGTGGTGCTTATATAGGATGAAGAGGACGATGATAAGGAGGTCTTTATGGAAATGTCAATGTTGATACCAACAAATTAATACAATTCCTACAACAACAACCAGTAGAAAGGTTGTATTGGTATTTACTATCATCCGAACTTTGTTCAGAATGAACATTCAACTGTGGTGATAAAGGAATCTCCAATTCCATACATCCCAAATGACACCAGGGGAATTGCAACGATGATGCATGTCGTAGGTCTCAAATTAATTAACTTATATTCTACTTTACTAATGAATAATATAGCAGTAAATAAGATTTGTTCCCACGAAGAGCTGGGAGTTTTAGTTATCAAAAGCATCACAATGAGGGTTTTTGTTTTAGATGAAAGCAAAATAAAAACAATTAAAAATAATAAAATTGCAAGCAATAAAGAGAAATATGATCAGTGAATCCTTCTTTGTTACTAAACTGTCATCAAGTTATTATATTCACCCATTAATGCAATTAATCACATATTATTACCAACCGTGGAATAATATCTAGCTCAGTGTTATCCCCTAAATTCCTTAAATCACTGAGTACGGATGCTCTCCAATACCAGATTCTATTAAAACCACCTAGTAATAGCACATTCAATGCGTAATTTGATCGAATGCTTTATATTTTATGAATTATATATTGATCCTAGTAATTAGACTCTTAGCTCAAGGTCCACTTTCTAGTGTTGTTTATACACACAATTGCTACACGGAATCCCTCTGCAAGGTCTTGTGTTCTCTACTTTTGTATGAATTGTTCGGCTATTACTTATCTCCTAACTCAATACTAGCATTTGATTGAATCAATAAATTAACTCAGTTGGCCACCTAAACAATCTATCAATCAATCATAAATATTCTAATTAGTATAAACAATCAATAATCATGTGAAGAACTTCAAAATGGATTTATATAATAACTCAAATCATGTGTAGAACTTAGAATTCATCCCCAATCACTAAGATGTATAGATACTCATGGTACTAACAAAACCCGTGAGTTTCATATGATAAAATGGTAAAGAAATAGTTACGGTGATGGAAATAGCTCCAAACTCTAGCTTTTCTTCCTTGTGTTCTTCTCTCCTAAAACTTGATTAAAGATTAAAAGGCTTATGTGATAAGAATTATCTTTTTATAGGTATCAAAAGTGTAGCTGCGCCCGTGCCAAATTTCGTGAGAAACAGTTGCCAATACTATCCCAAACCTTGCCAAATACCACTCACATCCAAAGATGGTCGCATGCTTTAGTCAGCTAATGGGCCATGCTAGGGCTGAACATGTCCATCCCAACATCTAGTTTCACTGTCAATTACGTAGAACTGACAGACTCCGGTAGTTAACACTCTCTTACACCAGACCCTCCACGAAAACTGAAAAAACGGGGGTACGAAAACCACGCTCAATATTTCGCTTAGCAATCTGTATGGACTAACTCCAATATACTTTCAAGAGAATCAACTAGATAGTCAGACTCAATCTTGAGAAAAGTATATCAAAGAATTATATCTCTATTTCTCAATTCAATCTGTAATCAAACAAATAGGAATTTGCGAGCCCGATTGAATAAAGGAAATAACTTGGACGGTATCAAAAACCAATATCCAAGTGTCAATCAATTTAATCAACAACCAAAGGTTGGATTCCTAATTGATTGAAGTTACGCATAACCTGTGATATTTCTATTATATAACAAAATATAATGAGGAAAAGAAATAAAACAGACACCAGAAAATTTGTTAACGAGGAAACCGCAAATGCAGAAAAACCCCGGGACCTAGTCCATATTTGAACACCATACTGTATTAAGACACTACAGACCCTAGCCTACTCCAAGGTAACTTCGGACTGGAATGTAGTTGAGCCCTAACCAATCTCATACTGATCATGGTACAGTTGTGCTCCTTATATCTATGAATCCCAGTAGGACTCTACGCACTTTATTCCCTTAGCTAATCTCACCCACAGCTAAGAGTTGTTACGACTCAAAGTTAAAGACTTGATAAAAAAATATGTCTCACACAGAAAAATATATTGTATAGATAAATTTGTCTCCCACAGATAAACCTATAAGTTTTATTATGTCTTTAGATAAATCAAGGTGAACAAGAAAAATTCATATACCATACTTATATTCCTGAAGAACATCCTAGAAATATCAATCACCTCACAATAATCTTAATCGTATGGTACCGAAACAAGATATTATGGAATCACAAACGATGAGAAGAAAATATTTGTGATTACTTTTTATCTTGCCTATCGAAAAATCAATCTCGAGCCACTCTTAGAGAAGATAGTACTCAATACGATAGAAACAGATCAGATCACGCAACTACAGAGAAAATAGTTGGGTCTGGCTTCACAATCCCAATGAATTATTTCAGTCGTTAACTTACAAGGTTTCGTGAAAAACCTAAGGTTAAAGGAGAATCGACTCTAGTCGTAACTAGTATCACACAGGAGGTGTGGGGATAAGGTTTCCCATCTTCTAGAGTTGTCCTTTGTATAATCTTCAAATTAGGGTTTGCAATCAATGTTACCTTGGTAACAAAGCATTCAATATTCACCTTTATATGAAAACCTAATTTGACTCAAGCTAATATCTGTCAACCGTTAGATCGAACTTAGATTGTTACACACAAATGAAATGTACCTTCATTTAAATATGAGTAACCGTACCTAAACGTGTATACCTTGTTGGGTCAACAATAGTTAACCAAAGTTAGCCATATGAACACTTTCATATCAACCATATTCATCTTAACCATAACTAGTTCAAATGACTCAAATGAAACTAGTTATAGAGTTGTTCAATTGTTTATATTCCCATGGAATTATACAAGACACAATTGACGCAAAATCGATTTTGATTCACTCGAATCAAGTCATGAACATTATAGACACGATTTAAAAAAAAATTGCATTCCTTATTATATAAATGTATTAGTTCATGAACAAACCATTTTAGAACATCATCCACTTAGGTATGCGTATGGGTAAGCATACCTAAGTATCCGAAATAAGTTTGGGTTTCGCCAATACGTGAACTGGTACACATACCATCCAAACTCAGCAGAAATTCCAGGACCTGAACCTTATGCCAGTACGCATACCAGTTTGCATACCAGGTTCCCTGACTTCTCAAACCAACAGGTACGCATACCATGGTTCCCGGACATGGATTACATATGTGCTAGTACGCACACGATGATAATATCCAATTTTTATAAACTCTAATTTTAACCATTAAAACATTCTTAGAAGACGGGAATAGCTATCTCACACAAACTATTAGCTTCAAAGCTGAAAAGAGGGGGTCTAACAACCTCACCCATTATTTCGATTAGCAATCTGTATGGACTAACTCTAATTTACTTTTAAGAGAATAAACTAGACAGTCGGACTCAATCTTTATAAAAAAAGTATATCAAGGAGTTAATATCTCTATCTCTCGATTTGATCTATACTCAAGCAAATAGAAATATGCGAGTCTTTATCAAATACAAGAGAGATATAAACTTGGATGGTATCAAAAACTAATATCCAAGGATCAATCAATTTCCAATTAACAACCAAAGGTTGGATTTCACAATTGATCGATACAACGCACAACCTGGGATATTTCTATTATATAACAAAATATAATGTGGAATAGAAATAACACTGAAACTAGAAATTTTGTTAATGAGGAAACTGTAAATGCAGAAAAACCCTGGGACCTAGTCCAGATTGAAAACCACATTGTATTAAGCCGCTACATACACTAGCCTACTACAAACTAACTTCGGTATGGACTGCAAATGAACCCTAATCAATTTCACACCGATTCAAGGTACAGTTGCGTTCCTTACGTCTCTGATCCCAGCAGGATACTACACACTTGATTCCCTTAGATGATCTCACCCACAACCAAGAGTTTCTATGACCCAAAGTCGAAGACTTGAATAAAAAAATCTGTATCACACAGAAAAGTCTACGATAATAGATAAATATGTTTCCCACAGATAAACCTACGAGTTTTGTTTCGTATTTTGATAAAATTAAGGTGAATAGGAACCAATCAATAACCCGGACTTATAATCCCGAAGAACAGCTTAGAATTATTGATCACCTCACAATAATTTAAATTGTATGGTAGAGAAACTAGATATTACGGAATCACAAACGATGAGATGAAGATGTTTGTGATTTCTTTTTATCTTGACATATTGGAGATATAATCTCAAGCCAATTATTTAATTGAACTCGTATGATATAAAATAGCAAGATCATATCGCTCAACTACAAGAGAAGTAGTTTTTTCTGGCTTACAATCCCAATGAAGTCTTCAAGTCGTTAATCGACAGGGTCTCGAGAAGAAACCTACTATTAAAGAAGAATCGACTCTAGCAAAACAAACTAGTATCACACAAGAGGTGTGGGGATTCATTTTTTCAGTTGCTAGATGTCTCCCTAATATAGTTTTCAAATCAGGGTTTGCAATCCAAGTTACCTTGGTAACAAAGCATTCAATATTCATCGTTTGATGAAAAACCCGATTTATCCAAGCTAATATCTTTCAACTGTTAGATCGAATCTTAGCTTGTCACACACACAAATGAAATGTATTTCATTTAGGTTTGAGTAATCGTACCTAAACGTGTACATTTAATTGGTTCACAAATGGTTATCCATATGAGTACTTTCATATCAACCATATTCATCTTCTCATAACTAGTTCAAATGACTCATAAGAACTAGTTAAAAAGTTGTTCAATTGCAAGGAAATATTATGTAACTATACAAGACCCAATTGAAGCAAAATCGGTTTGATTCACTTGAATCAATTCATGAAAAATATAGCCACGGCTTGCAAATATTGCATTCTTTATTGTTTTATTGTTTAAGTTCATGAACAACCGATTTGAGATATAACCAGCTAAGGTACACGTACGGGTACATGTACTCTAGCTTTACTGGAATTGGGTTTGAAAACCCTGTAGAAATTCTCGGATGAAAATTTCCGTGGGTACGCGTACCTAAGGTGATTGGTTTGTAAGTTCGTAAACTCCAAACTCAGCATAAATTCACGGACGTGAACTTCCGTCAGTACGCGTACCCAACCTGTCTCATTCACCAATACCGCATGCACACATATGCATGCACTAGGTTTCCGGTACATGGACTTATACACTAATGTGCGAACACACTTTATGCTTATATCCATAGGTAGTTACGTAATCTCAACTCTACATTTCAATCAATGAAACATTCTTCTATAATGTTAATGGTCATTAGACATAAAGAATCGACTACCGTCATTAAAGCTATTTTCAAGATTGAAACGTCATCATGACTTTCGTCACGGGTAAAGATGCAAAGTGGTTAAAGCGAAAGCTTACCAACACATATTTCGAGAAAAACATAGGCGAGTAAACTCGGCTCGAAATAGCAAATGTGTATGTATGAAAACTATCATACTTATACGACTGTTGTCTCAAGAGTAGGAGATAGATATACTTTTGAGTACTAGATAAGTTCAAGTCTCCATATACCTTTTTTGTCAAATGAATTTCCACCGGTTCCTTGAGTATTTTTTCGTCTTCATAAGATAATCGCCATGGAGTCTGGAGCCAACTATACTTAACTATCCTAGACCGAGACTTAGTCATAAGTAAACTAGAAATCAAGACGTATATTTTTGATCACTAATATTGACAAACATGCTTGAGATAGCAACGCATGAGAGTTTGACCGAGCAATGCTCTAACAATCTCCCCCTTTGTCAATTTTAGTGACAAACTATCAATACATATAGATTGTAAAATAAATAAAACTTTGTAGCTTCTCGTCCACATGCTTGATCTCCTTGGTGCTTCAACATTACTCGAAAACTTCGTGTTTTCCAAGTACTCCCGTGATTCCATAGATGTTCAACTCAGCATGATAGTTGTTGGAGTCCCGTAGCCATAACAATGAGAACAAAAGCTCTCGATTATTGTTGTACAGTGTCATAGTATTATTATACAGCATTAAAGTTCTTATATCACAACTTCGACAATAGTACTATGGTGATATGTATCACTCCCTCTTAGTCAATACTTTCATCTCAACACGAAAACCACTCCCCCTTACATAATGATTTGAAAATCATATGTATTTGTAGTGTGAAGTACATATTAATTCTCCCCCTTTTTATCAATAAAATTGGAAAAGGTACAAAAACGGGATCCTAATGAAATTTTCACGGAGACGCTTCAAGACCAAAGAAATGACATATCAACTTTGTTTAGATGCAATCATAAAGCCGAAGCTAAATGCATTCATCAAGGATTTTATAAAGGTACAAGATAATCCCTAAAAATTCCACAGCCATAATCCCCACAAAGATATGGAAATTAAGCGCAAGTTCAAAATAACTCTCCCCCATTTGATGTCATTCCCGATAGAACAACAAGAGCACCTAACTTTTACGAGAAAAGAAGGATTTTATTGGACACTGAAAACCATAAAAGAGATGATTTTATATATCCAAAATTCTCAATTAAACCAACCATAATAAAACCCATGATCAATTTAATCGGAATACTCAATCAAATTAAAGACAAAGTGATCAATTTAATTGAACAAGCTCGACATAAGAGAACTTACGGAGCTACGACTATGTTAACCATAAAGGAATGATTAACTCAATCATTTTATGCTCAACACAAGAAAACTTATGGAGCATTATTGTACACATAAAATATGGATCAGGGAAAGATCAATACTGCGGCATTGACAAGGATTTATTCTATTTTTTCATCACTATTTACACAATGACATACCATAGGCATAATCCTTGTAAAAAAAAGATTTTAACCTATCTTCCATCAATGAATTGACATAATTGGCTTAACTTTTGTTTGTCAAAAGTTTATCAATCTTCTATCAATACTTGCATATCGACATATAAAAGAGATAACTTTTGACATCGTATGGGACAATAATAGTTCACGGACGCAAACACAAATATCCCATAACATATTGAAATATATAAAACCATAAATATTAATACTGCAAAAATCATCTTTCAAACAATTTAAGAGATAAAACAAATAAATCTAAAAACAAAAGAAGAAAAACGTTGGACATAGTTATGTGTAATAACAATAATGGTTATTCCAAACTCTAGTTATTCCTCCTAACATAGGAATAAAATTCTCATAAGAAGACTTTCTAGATAAAATTAAAAGCTATTTCAGCACCAATATAAAGAAGCAAGAGAAACTACTCATCATCTTCATCTTTGGAGGTTAAGGTGGAACGAACCTTGTCCATGTCTTCTTTAATATCGGGATACTTGGTAGCAATCACAAGTAATTATTCTTGAACACAATTTACTTTGGTATTCATCTTACAAACACCTTTTTAAATTTGGCAAAGAAGCTTCATAGAAGAATCACTCGATCCATCAATTGTGTCACACCTTTGCCTCTTGCATTCATATTCCCTCATTAGACAGAAGGTACATCGTCGAACAAGCTTGGGTGTTCAATGGAGAAGTTGCGACAAATGCGCTCAATTAAGCATGGGAAGTCTAACTTCTTGTCAACGGAGGTCATATATAACATTTTCAAAATAATGAATCCACAAATGTCAAGACCTTTGGTTTCCATCATAAGGTAATAGAATAATTCCGCAAGCTCACGACTCCAACGAGAATTCTCAACCGTAGAAGGACAAAGATTAGAAATTCCCAATTTTCCAAAAGACTTTAAAGGAAAATCTAGTTGATTTGTAGGAAATTTTCCTCCGTTCCACACAACACTTTTACCACAAAGACCCTTTGAAATAGATTCATGTGAAGATCTTTCATCGCTTGGTCTAGGAAGGAAAAAATTATCCAAAGGAATTTTAGTAATCTTCGAAATCAATTCTCTATTAACTAGAATACTTTTTCTATTGACCATGGTCTTGAATTCCATGTCCTCAATAACAACATCATGAATGTTGGCATATAAAATTCTAGTAAGAGTATCAAAACCTTCACCATGACCATCAAAGATGTTTCCAAGCTTGAATTTTTCAAAGCAAGATAAATCCTCCTTATACCCACTAACATCATCCAATTTCTTTTTAATAATAAACCTAGTAGTATAAATCTTTTCAAAAAACTTGCCACATGATTCATTCACAAATCTAATCCTAATAGAATTTTGTTCAATAGGAAGATCCATAGAAGAGGATGAAGAACCTAGGTTATTTGAAAAACCTTTTGAACCCTTAACATTCTTTATGATTCTAGAAGGAAATAATGGAGTGGGAAAATACTTACTTGTCTTTTATCTTGATAAATCCCTTGACAAAATGTTCTCCAACAAGCTTTAATGGAGAAAAAAAAATTGAACCCTAAAAGTTCACGAACGCGGACGATAAGGAAGAAAGAATGGTATGCGTACTCGTACTTCTTTTATACCCACAAATGGGTTTGGACCCGTGCACGAACCGCGATCCACAAAAGAAAGTAGGATTTTAGAGGTACATATACAGGGAGTAAATACCCATATTAAACGAAATACCTACACCATCTTTTGAAAATATTTTGTCAGAAAAAACTTTAAAAAAAAGATTACATAAACAAAGTCAAACCGTTACTTGACCCATTTCAAGTTATATACAAATGGGGTGAAGCCAAACCTGAATTCAGGTGGTGAAAGATGCAGAGGATTTCTCATGCAATCTTTTCGGTTGACATTTGTAATCAAAATCAGGAGCATAATCATAGTGATAATACTCAGAGTTCCTTAAGATCCTTTTCATTTAACACGGAAATGACTTTTTCTGATAGATGGTTCCTTTACCATTCTCATGAGAAATCTTTTTATCAACTTCACATGAGTAAGTAGTTGGAACATTTTGTACATCATGAGACCATGATTTGACAGGTACAATTTTTTTATCAGAACCATTCAATTTCTCTATAGAATTAAGCTTTTTTAAGAACTTAAAACATTTTCAAACGCTCTAAACAGATCCCTGTCAATTGATCCTTTATGATAGTATTACTCAAAGATATTAAGAAAAATTCTTATGAAAGTCCACTTTGAGCGTTGATCATGTTTTCTTTGACAATTCTCTTTAGAGAACTTTTTACTTTTTCCTTTAGACTGTTTCTTCACATCTAGATTTTCCGATATTCTAGAAGGTATAATATTATCATGTGAGGCCTTAGGTCTAAAGAATAATAATATCTGAACAATCTTTAAGGAACTCTGGTGTGCGATACATATGCCATGAGCAAGCCTCCAAACAAAGTTTCCCATATGGATAGACTTTTGAGGATCGGACAAGCACAAACTTCTAAGGTTCGGAGTGTTTGCCTGCTCTGATACCAATTGAAAAAGCGGGGGTCTAACAACCTCACCCAATATTTCGATTAGCTATCTGTATGTACTAACTCTAATATACTTTTAAGAGAATCAACTAGACAGTCAGACTCAATCTTTATAAAAATTATATCAAGGAATTAATATCTTTATCTCTCGATTTGATCTATACTCAAGAAAATAGAAATTTGCGAGTCTTTATCAAACACAAGAGAGATATAAACTTGGATGATATAAAAAACTAAAATCCAAGGAACAATCAATTTCCAATCAACAACCAAAGGTTAGATTTCACAATTGATCGATACAACGCACAACCAGTGATATTTCAATTATATAAAAAATATAATGTGGAATAGAAATAAAACAGACACCAGAAATTTTTTTAACGATGAAACCGCAAATGCAGAAAAACCTCGGGACCTAGTCCAGATTGAACACCACACTGTATTAAGCCGCTACATACATTATCCTACTACAAACTAACTTCGGTCTGGACTGTAGTTGAACCCTAATCAATATCACACTGATTCAAGGTACAGTTGCAATCCTTATATCTCTGATCCCTGCAGGATACTATGCACTTGGTTCCCTTAGCTGATCTCACCCACAACCAAGAGTTGCTACGACCCAAAGTCGAAGACTTGAATAAACAAATCTGTATCACACAGAAAATTCTGCGATAATAGATAAATCTGTCTCCCACAAATAAACCTACGAGTTTTGTTCTGTCTTTTGATAAAATCAAGGTTAACATGAACTGATAAGCACGTAAAAGCTATATTTTATACCCATATTTATATTAGCTAGACCTCGTTATTTCGCTAATAAGATTGTTTTAAGCCTTTTACAAGATTACAAGCAATATCTGGTCATCCGGTTCGGAAACAGCTAAATAATAACCTACCTGGTTCAATTGGTTGTCGTCGTTATCGTTAGTCAGTTAACGTGCTAATTCGGTTTCCGTGATAGTAGCTAATAAAGCTAATAAAGTGCGCACTCATTTTCATCACACGGAGTTAGTGGAAATGAATAGTAAATGGGGTGTTTCAGTACAACTACAAAACAAGCAAGAAGATTAAATTAAGAATAAAGAGAATTTGTGTGGGTCCCTCGGATCACTTCTTCCCTTTGGTGGATCAGAAAATCCATGCATGTGAGGTATAAACAAACAAAATTTGTGTGAGCACTTTGTGGAGTAAATCAGAGATGGCAAACGGGAATGTGTGGCAAAAATGGTGTGGCACATTTTCATTGGTGCAATTTATGTAAAATATAAAACGTGGCATCCGTTCATTGGGTTGTGACGTGGAGGGAGATTCAGGAAAAGGGATAAATGCGTAGGGGATGGGGGGGGCGAGCAACAATAGTTTTTTTTATTCTTTTATTTTTATCTATTCTTTTTGGTAATAATGAGGAGCTAAGCCAACTATTTTTTTATTCTTTTATTTTTATCTATTCTTTTTGGTAATAATGAGGAGCTAAACCCTATACTGGGTCGACGGAGGAAGTCGAACTTCATATATGGGTGATTTTATTTTGTTTTCTATTTGACTTTTACATTAATCAAAATAGATTTATGATTCGATAAAATTAGTTGTGATTCAATTAGATAGGTTATGCTTCATTTAGATAATCTATGCTTAGGGGATACTATTAATGTTTGAGGATCTACTTTGGCAAAAATAAGAGTCGATGTTGTTTTATTTGTGAGCGATAATTGTTGAGAATGAATAATGGAACCTATTGATATGAGTTAGGCCGAATTCTAGACCCTGTAACTCTCTATTTAATTCCTTTAAAATTAATCTTAACAAATCTGAGAGAACGAATCTTAAGTACTACTACGAAAACTTGGAAAAACCTATAATCATTTTGGCGCCGTTGCCGGGGATTTTTTTTTAGATTATTAATTTTTAGGTTTATTTTTATTTTGTACAGTTTTTAATTTTATTTTTATTTTTAATTTTTTCCTTTTTATGCGTTTCTTTTTCTATTTCTTTTCAGGATGATGACTTCTTTTGAGGAGTCGTCACCTACGATAACGCTGGCGGAATACAAGCGTAGAAAGTCAAATTATCAGGAAACCTCATCTGAGATGACGCTTGATGAATATATACGTAGGCAATGGTATGGAGTTTCTGCTCCACATGAGGTAAGAGATGAGTCACATCAAACTATTTATGAGAAGTATTACAAACACACCCCGCCTAGTTTGGAGCAAAGATTAAGAGTTCTTGAATGTCAAAGATTATTTGTTGATGATGATGAATCTGATAATGACTCTCTGTTCCAAACAGAACATATAGATCATGACCCTGTGGATGATTGTGTGTATGATTCGCCAAATTCCATAGATGAATCTACCTCACAAGATCATTCACCTGACTTAGCGGTTGTTTATAGACCCCTAGACTTCCAAAAGTTGCCGAATTTAGGGTTAGAATTGTGTGCTTCTAAAGTGTTGTTGGACTACTTTGCATCTAAGTACCCAGAAGACTTGCCTATTCCTGATATCATGCCTGAATCAATTAATATTTCCCCAGTCTCAATCGAATCCCCATACTTTGTTCTTTACGCACTTCCATGTGTAGTAAAACTTGGTTTAGGGGTAAATTTTGTTTTCTAACAGTTTCAGTGTCCCATTTTTTCCATAAAATAATTGTGAAGCTGTCATTTGTAAATATTGTATTTTGGGTCGATCCCCAAGTTTTCAGGTTATTAGTTTACGGGGATCTTTTATGTACATTCCAGTAGGTATAATTATTTGTTTGTTTATTTTTATTTTTGTTTTTATTTCCCATCTTAATTTTTACATTGGATAACTCAATTACATTGAGGACAATGTAATATTTAAGTGTGGGGGAGTGGTTATTAACTTTTTCTTTTAATTGTTTCAGGAATTTTCTTGCGTATTGTGACCATCGCTTGAGCGGGTCTAAAAAGATAAAAAAAATATATATATAAATGTTATGACCAGTTGTGGAGCGGGTCTAAAAAAAATAAAATTGCATTCGCATTTGCATTTTATGACCAGCTGTGTAGCGGGTCTTTTCTTTTCTTGCATGTTATGACCAGCTGTGGAGCGGGTTTCTAAAAAAATTTAAAAAAAATTGTGTCTTGTGTATCTGGCAATTGTCATGACCAGCTGTGTAGCGGGTCTAAGTCTCTTAATTTATGACCAGCTGTGTAGCGGGTCAATTTTTTGTTTTGCTCGAGGACTAGCAAAATATAGGTGTGGGGGTGTTGATAAGCACGTAAAAGCTATATTTTATACCCATATTTATATTAGCTAGACCTCGTTATTTCGCTAATAAGATTGTTTTAAGCCTTTTACAGGATTACAAGCAATATCTGGTCATCCGGTTCGGAAACAGCTAAATAATAACCTACCTGGTTTGTCGTCGTTATCGTTAGTCAGTTAAAGTGCTAATTCAGTTGCCGTGATAGTAGCTAATCAAGCTAATAAAGTGCGCACTCATGTTCATCACACGGAGTTAGTGGAAATGAATAAGAAATGGGGAGTTTCAGTACAACTACAAAACAAGCAAGAAGATTAAATTAAGAATAAAGAGAATTTGTATGGGTCCCGCAGATCACTTCTTCCCTTTGGTGGATCAGAAAATCCATGCACGTGAGGTATAAACAAACAAAATTTGTGCGAGCACTTTGTTGAGTAAATCAAAGATGGCAAACGGGAATGCGTGGCAAAAATGGTGTGGCACATTTTCATTGGTGCAATTTATGTAAAATATAAAACGTGGCATCCGCTCATTGGTTTGTGACGTGGAGGGAGATTCAGGAAGAGGAAACTTGAGTTTGTAGAAAGGGATAAATGCGTAGGGGAGCCGGGAGCCGGGGGGAGACCGAGCAACAATAGTTTTTTTTATTCTTTTATTTTTATCTATTCTTTTTTGTAATAATGAGGAGCTAAACTCTATACTGGGTCGACGGAGGAAGCCGAACTTCATATATGGGTGATTTTATTTTGTTTTCTATTTGACTTTTGCATTAATCAAAATAGATTTATAATTCGATAAAATTAGTTGTGATTCAATTAGATAGGTTATGCTTCGTTTAGATAATCTATGCTTAGGGGATACAATTAATGTTTTGAGGATCTACTTTGGCAAAAATAAGAGTCTATGTTGTTTTATTTGTGAGCGATAATTGTTGAGAATGAATAATGGAACCTATTGATATGAGTTAGGCCGAATCCTAGACCCAATAACTCTCTATTTAATTCCTTTAAAATTAATCTTAACAAATCTGAGAGAACGAATCTTAAGTACTACTAAGAAAACTTGGAAAAACCTATAATCATGACCAATCAATAACTCGGACTTATATTCCCGAAGAACATCCTAGAATTATTGATTACCTCATAATAATCTAAATCGTATGGTAGCGAAACTAGATATTGCGTAATCACAAACGATGAGACAAAGATGTTTGTGATTTATTTTTATCTTGCCCTATCGGAGATATAATCTCAAACTAATTATTCAATTGAACTCGTATGATAGAAAATGGCAAGATCAGATCACTCAACTACAAGAGAAGTAGTTTCGTCTGGCTTCACAATCCTAATGAAGTCTTCAATTCGTTAATCGACAGGGTCTCGTGAAGAAACCTACGATTAAAGGATAATCGACTCTAGCAAAACCAACTAGTATCACACAGGAGGTATGGGGATTCATTTTTCCAGTTGCTAGACGTCTCCCTTATATAGTTTTCAAATTAGGGTTTGCAATCTAAGTTACCTTGGTAACAAAGCATTCAATATTCACAGTTACCTGAAAAACCTGATTTATCCAAGCTAATATCTTTCAACCGTTAGATCGAAACTTAGCTTGTCACACACACAAATGAAATGTATTTCATTTAGGTTTGAGTAAAACGTGTACATTTAGGTGTTTCACAAATGGTTGACCAATGGTTAGCCATATGAGTACTTTCATATCAACCATATTCATCTTCTCATAACTAGTTCAAATGACTCATAAGAACTAGTTCAAGAGTTGTTCAATTGCAAGGAAATCTTATGTAACTATATAAGACACAATTGAAGCAAAATCGGTTTTGTTCACTCGATTCATGAACAATATAGCCACGGTTTGCAAAGATTGCATTCCTTATTGTTTTATTGTTTAAGTTCATGAACAACCGATCTGAGATATAACCAGCTTAGGTACGCGTATGGGTACGTGTACTCTAGTTTTACCGGAATTGGGTTTGAAAACCCAGCAAAAATTCTCGGATGAAAATTTTCGTGGGTACGCGTACCTAGGGTGACTAGTTTGTAAGTTGCTAAACTCCAAACTTAGCAAAAATTCACGGACGTGAACTTCCGCCAGTACGCATACGGGTACGCGTACCCAACCTATCTCCTTCACCAATACCGCATGCACACATATGCACGCACTAGGTTTCTAGTACATGGACTTATACACTAATGTGAGAACACACTATATGCTTATATCCATAAGTGGTTACGTAATCTCAACTCTACATTTAAATCAATGAAACATTCTTCTTTAATGTTAATTGTCGTTAGACATAAAGAATCGACTACCATCATCAAAGCTATTTTCAAGATTGAAACGTCATCATGACTTTCGTCACGGGTAAAGATGGAAAGTGGTTAAAGTGAAAGCTTACCAACACATATTTCGATAAAAAGATAAGCGGGTAAACTCGGCTCGAAATAGCAAATGTGTATGTATGAAAACTATCATACTTACATGACTGTTGTCTCAAGAGTAAGAGATAGATAGACTTTTGAGTGCTAGATAAGTTCAAGTCTCCACATAAATTTTTGGTCGGATGAAGTTCCACCGGTTCCTTGAGTAGTTTTTCGTCTTCATAAGATAATCACCATGGAGTCTGGATCTCAACTACACTTAACTATCCTAGACTGAGACTAAGTCATAAGTAAACTAGAAATCAAGACGTATAGTTTTGATCACTAATATTGACAAACATGATTGAGATAGCAACGCATGCGAGTTCGACCGAGAAATGCTCTAACAAAATAAATTTTCAAGTGATCGCATGATCAATACGAAACATTCCGAGTCTACATCAAATGACTGTCTCACACAAATCATGGAAGATGTTACCAGGTGATTTTCACATGATCATCTTTTGACTTTCGTCAAGAATATAAGATGAACTTGGATATAGAGAAAGCTTACCAACACATGTTTCGAGAAATATGTAAGCGAGTTAAACTCAGCTCGAAATTTCAAATGTGTATAAATGAAGTTTATATAGCTATACGACTTTTGTCTTAAATATGAGATATAGTAGATAGAATTTTGAGTGATAGATGAGTTCAAGTCTCCACATACCTTTTGCTGATGAAGTTCCACAAGCTCCCATTGGTAGTTCTTCGTCTTTAATCGATGAAAGTCGTGAAGTCTAAAGCTCAAATACACTTTTGTATCCTAATCCGAGATTTAGATATAAGTAGACTAAAAATCAAGACTTATAGTTTTGGAAACTAAACTTGACAACAATCTTGAGATAGAAACACTTGCGAGTTCAACCGAGCAGTGCTCTAACAATCTTCCCCTTTGTCAATTTTAGTGACAAAACTATCAATACATATGGATTACAAAATAAATAAACTTTGTAGCTTCTCATCCAAATGCTTGATCTCTTTGGTTCTTCAACATTACTCGAAATCTTCGTCACTTCCAAGTACTGCAGTGATTTTGAATGTGTTCAACTCAGCATCAATATTGTTGAAGATCTCTTAGGTATAAAAATGAGAAAACGTTGCTCTCAATCATTGTTATACAATGTCATAGTATTATTACACATCATCAAAGTTCAATTGTATCACAACTTTGACAACAATACTATGGTGATATGTATCACTCCCCCTTAGTCAATACTTCATCTCACATGAAAACAACTCTGATAGGTGTCATAAACACCTTTATTTATATTTATAGTTTATGCTTTCTTTGCTATGTTTTCTTATAAATTATGTATTTTATGTTTTTTTTAGTTTTATAGGTGTTTTGGATTCATTCAGAGCAAAATAAGAAGAAAGCATCCATTTGGAGAATAGAGGGAAAAAGCCTCATTTCACGTGCAATTGTTATTGGAGGCGGAGCTGAACCAAGGCGATGATAGGAGACAAACACTGCGGCTTAGTCTAGAGAATAAAAGGGTAGACCTAGGTGGACTTTATCTAATGAGTGGGTGTTGTATATCATGGGTACCCCTTATCTACTTCACCTAAGTGGCTATATGCACTTTCATTTCCTACAACAACTACAAGACCTAAAATTCAGAGATGTTATCATTTGAGCTTTGTCTGAGAGTTAGAGAAACCAGAGATGGTTGCAGACATGAGATTTAAAGAGAAGTTGGAGCATATCGAGAACAACCAAAGAAGGAACTTCACAACTATTTCAGTAGGAGGTTGGATTGATTATTAGGTTTCTTGATGCTGAGATTGAAATGGAGATTGAGAAGATTTGAGTTGATG
This sequence comes from Papaver bracteatum, assembly GCA_023529315.1. NCBI lineage: Eukaryota > Viridiplantae > Streptophyta > Magnoliopsida > Ranunculales > Papaveraceae > Papaver > Papaver bracteatum. Next base: position 1,519,054 of record JAJJWX010000447.1, on the reverse strand, counting down.
TCCGGAATATGTGAAGTGATAAAGAAGCCGATGTGGGATTGAATCCGAGCAGAAAATGGTGGTTGAATTAGGTCTTGTGGTTGTCAAATTGGGGATTTTAGTTAAAGAGTTACAGAAGAAAGAAATTAGGGTTTGCTTTGCAAAACCAGTGAAGGGTTTGGAGATAATTTTGATTGAATCGAGATGAAATCGAAGATGGTCAGTGATTATGAAATTGGTATGGGTTTCAACCGAGTTGAACTGTGGTGGTCTCAGTGAATTTGTTAGAATCTGGTGGTGATTAAGAATAGGTAAAGTTATGGCTGAGTTCTATTGTTAAGATAGAATTGTGTGAACTTTTACTGAGTTGATGTTGAGATTGCAGGTGACTGAATTGAAATGTTTGATGCAGTCTGGTGGTTGCGCAGTGTTGGATCAAGAGATGAAGATGGTCCTGGTGGTGCTATGGGTTGAGGTAATGCAGTGATTATGAGGAGATGGAGATTCAGATCTCAAATTAGTCTAGGGTTGTGTTGATGTTGTTGAGAGAGACATATAGGAGGGTATTGAAGCTGACCTGATGTACAGAAGTTGTTGGTGTTGCTTGCAGTTTGAATACAATACTGAGCTAGGGAATTGGTAGTGAAGCTACTGAGACCTTAGGTTCATGAACTGCAGGAGATCAAGCTCAAATACATGTTGCGGTCGCACATTGTTGCTGCTAGTTATGGCATGAAGTATGGAGCTGGTGTTGTGTCAAAGTAGGAAATGGAAAGAATGGGATTGCTTTTACTGAGAAAATGGAGACAGGGAAGATGATAATAATTGGCAGTTGTATTGACTGCTACCAATTGCAGTTACAGGTGACGATGTAATGGCGTAAAGAAGTGGTGAAGCTGGTGGTAATGAAACTACAGGTGGTTTTGATTAGGGAATAGTTGAAATGGCAGATTCCAGTTGATTTGAGATGGATTGTGAATAGGAATAGAGTACTTGAACTGAAGCTGGGACTTAAGAGGTTTGAAAGGGAAGTTGCAATGGTTCCGGTGATGTTGTTCGGGGGATGAATTGAACCGAGAGTATGTTGCTGCTATGGGTCTTGGTGGTGTCTGTGCTGGGAGCTTGGCAGAATTTTTTAAGTGAAGTTATTGGTAGCGGGCAAGAAAGGAAGTACCAGTTCATTGTGCAGTGGTTAACCAATGTTTAAGGGCTGAGTACAAGGTGTTTTTGGTAAGGGCTACAACCTGATTTAGAAGTCGTGAAAAATATGAAAGTTGGTTACCAGTTTTGGACAGTGTTTGGGTTCGTGAAAATAGCCAGAAAAGTGCTATCTTGGCCATCAGTTTTGTGTGGTTATACAAAGCTGAGATGTTGTGCTGGTCAGGAGAATCTTTGAAGCTGATGCTGAGAGCTAGGTACTGAAGGAGTTAATGGATTTCCATGTTGAGCTGAACTGGAAAGGGTGTCGTGTTTGATTGTATGAAATTGGAATGATGATATTGCAGGTGGAGGTTGACTCTACAGTGGTTGTGAGCAGTGCTGTTGGTTGCAGGTTTAGATGTATGTTTAGGTTGTGTGCAGGTATGCGGATCTGGAGCTGGTGAGGCTGTTGGAATTTAATTCTATGGAAGGAAGACAACTAGTGATAATGTACACATGCTTGCAGGATTGGAGAGCATGTTTCTGCCAATTTGTTGCAGTTGAGATTGAGGTGGATATGGAACAAAGAAGAAGTCAAAATGAGTAGATGTAGTATGGACTTGAACTGTGCAGTGGAAGCATCTAAGAATAGTGAAGAAGTTGTTATGAGAAGTAAATGAATGTTAGGAGTGAAGGGATTTGAATGGCCTGGAATCATCCGGAAATCACTCAGAAACAGCCAGAACTCGGCCAAAATCAGAGTCAGGCGAGTTGACTCGCCGATCCAGTAGTTAAGTCAAGTGAATTTGGGATGGGCTCTAGTGTTCACATGCTAGCCCATGAAGGTATTGGACGTGCATATTATACTTGCACGAGTTTGGCAAGTTAGAGGCTATTAAAGGGTGAAACTCACGGTTATTAGGGGATTATTGTCTATCTTTACTTTCGACTTTTGTTTCTAGGGTTTAATAGAAACATAATAGGTTTTCTATTCCTTCTTGTGATGAACTCCTTTAACATGAGTACCTAGTTTTTATTATTGGTTAAGGAATAATTTGGATTTCCAAACATAGGTTATGTTCAATAAATTAGTTTTGTCTCCATACTTTATCGTTTATGATTCATCGTTTATATTGTTACATGATTTGAATGTTTGTTTGATCGAGTCGCGAATTGGTTGAGTTTGTTTTCATTTCTATTGCTTGATTAGGATTTATTATACGCAAAAGTGATAGATTCCTGATTAAAAGTAGCATAAATATGATTATAGTTTGTAGTGATATATTCTTATGATCATATGTGAACCATAACCTTTGTTAAATTAGATTAGTGCTTTTACACATTCGATTGCTTTGATTAGCCTGATTTCATAGAACTTAATGCATCTAGGGAATTAAACTTGATTATTGCTTTTAGACATTAGGTTGTTCTCTTAGATAGAACTCATACTCGCATCTTTTAATGTGTTTGTTGATAACAAGAGGAAATTAGCGGGATATTCTTGCGATCAAGGTATCCTAGGGCTTTTGATAAAAGTTGAGATTAAATATCAATTCTACTTATTGTTAAAAAAACATGTTTGTGAATAAAGATGAATTCTTAACCAATATCTCTTCTATTTGATTTGTTTGTTTATTTCGTTGTTTTGCTTTTATATTGTTTTACTTTACAAAAATCAGAAAACCCCCCAATTGTTATTATAGGAAACCGAAATAACTTGACAACCAAGACCTCTCTGTGGGAACGATCCTTTCTTGCCTTTGCTGATGCGTGTCGTAACCACAACAAATTAATTAATACTTTACTACCTAATTAACAAGTAATATAGGGTAGTCAAGATCGATCCCACGAGGAGCACGAGATTCTAGTTGTAAAATTGTCACACAAAGGGGGGTGTTGATTAAGAATTTAAGAAAGTAAATAAAATAAACAAAGCAATTAAAAGGAAATCAATAAGAGAGATTAGATCAAGGAATCCTTCTTCGCTGCAAAACAATGATTCAAGTTATGTTCTTTTCCACTTGTTATTAGTCATAGATTATCACCAACCGTAGGATAGCAGGTTCACTTAGCTAACCCCAAAATTCCTTATTTCACTGAGTAACAGGTTCGCTTAGTTATCATATTCTATTCAAAAGAACCACCTTGAGGTTCGCTTACAAGATGTAATTCCCCGAACGCATTAAGATTTATGAAATTAGGTTTAGTACTAGTAGTTAGACTCGGTTCGCTTGGTCCACTTTATAGCGTTGTTTTCACACACAATTGCTCCACGGAATCCCTCCGCAAGGTCTTTTGTTTTCTACTTGTGTAAAGAGTCAAGAAACGATTACTTATCCCCTAACTTTCACTAGCTTTAGATTAATTAACAAATCAATTTAGTATGCATCCTAAACGACATATCAATCAAGCATAAACATTCTTATTAGCAAAAATAAACGATAATCATATGAAAAACTTCAAAGTAGAATTAAAACAAAACTCAAAACATATGCTAAGAACTAGGAATTCATCCTCAGTCAATAAAATTAGTTACTCATGCTTAAGAAGTTCACACAAAGAATAAAGAAAAGAGAAGTGTTGTGTGTGTGTGTAAAAAGTGTGCAAATGTGTGCACAAAAGTGTGTATAAGTGTGGAAGTGTGTATAGAAAAGTAGAGCACTTCTCTATTTATAGGCTTCAATGTTCTCCATATCTTCCAAGGAATAGAATCCCTTTCCTTTTGTAGCTCAATTTCCAAGTCCAAGCCTTTCTCAAATCTTCCATTTTCTCTTTCCAAATCCAAGCCGAATTCTTCATTCAATTCCAAGTCCAACTCTTCACATACCATGAGAGAAATCCACACAAAATTCTGCAACTTTGGCTCGCCGGAAAACTGGGTTTTTGGCCGGAAATAGGCTGTAATCCGTCGTCGTCGGTCATCTGAAAATTCTCCACCGGTAAAGGAATATTCCGTTGGTCAGTCGTTAGGACTAACGATCAAACGGGTCAAACTAACGGTCAGTCGTCAGTCAAAGGTCAAGGGGGAAGAAATCAGACACCGAGTAAGCTCACTCAGCTGTCTAACTCTGTCTTACTGGCTGAGTTGGATCGCTCGGATCGATCATCGGACTCGTCTAGATCGGTCCCGTCGGCTACCGAGTTAACTCGCCGGAATAGAAATCCGTCCAGAGTTCCGTCTGTTTCTGGGTGTTCTCCCGGCCAATTTCAGGCCTCATTTCAGCTCCATACCCTGTAACAAGCCTAGCATACATCTAAGGTTTATTCAATCATAGCATCATTATTTCAGCTACTTTCACTTGTACCTCTGCATCGATCTCAATTCTGCATCACCAGAGACCACGTTGTCTTTAAATCAGCTGCAATAACAGTCATGTGGCTCAGCAAACCCATCTGATGAATCATCATACTCGAACCCATAATCCAATCCGACTGTAACCCAACAACACCAGTTCATCTATCAATTTCTCATTCCCAAAATCATAGAACCCATAAAAGCAAACATCTCAATTTCATCTTCTCTGTATTCAAGACGATTCGGCATCAGAATAACATTTCTTCACTCAAATTAACAGCAACCCAAGCTCTTAAATCTGAAGTATCATTTCATCTTACAAAAGACCACCTCATCTTCTCATTCTTACTCAGACCCATGAAAATATTCATCACTTTGTTCTTCGAATCATCACCACCGTCGCGGCTTCTTGATTTGAGAATCTAACTGACCTTGTTTATCTCTTCTATATCTCACTGAAATATTCTCAATCATCCATGGACGCAACATCAATTTTACTCCATGGCAGATCCTCTTTCAGGTGCAGTACGAAATTTGGGGAAGAACTGAATATGAGAAATTTCTCATCGACTAGGTTTAGGTCAAAAGGGCTGGGACGGCTATTTGCACCCATTGTTAATACACCCACAGCTTGGGTGCTTTTTAATAGGTATTCACTTCTGATAGGGGCTAGCCAGATGGCATCCCATTAACCTTAGCTTGTCTCTCTTTAAAAACTTCAAAAGAGTTATCCCTTAACCATGACTGGACTCCGTATAGTGTCCTCCCCTGAAATGACCTTTTTGCCCTTTTAGCTCAAATTGAACAATTTCTTCTCCTTTTCCTCCATGCGACTCCAGAGTACCTAATAACTCAAAAACACACGTAAAATACAAAATTTACAAGAAAAATAGCAAAGAAAGCATAAACTACTAGATAGTAAATACGGTGTATTCTACACCTATCAAATTCCCCCACACTTAGACTTTGCTAGTCCTCGAGCAAATCAAACAAAACAAAATTAAAACAAATACATACAACTCCGTGACGTCGAGAAAAAGGTTAATTTTAGCATAAATAACAAGCCTTTAAACCCCTAGGTGTCCCTAGTGGACGAGTTTTAGTCTCGTGAAGGTTTACAAGAGGTCTACCTACAAAACCTTTCTACTCCAAATTCCAGCTACCTGCGAAAAGTCTATGAATGAATCCAAAGTGATTACAGGAGGATGAGGTACCTTGTGCAAATTCAGTCCATATTCAAGTTAATAAATTTTATCTTAGAAAGTCGAACAAACCATAATACTCGGAATCTGACTAACCACAATCACAATGAAAAGATTAAGAAGATGGAAATAGAGGTAGATGTGGCGAATGTTTACAAGTGATCGATGTTTCCCATATCTGTCTGAAGGTCACTGCTAAGATGAAACTATTCATCCTATTGGATTGAGCTGTTGGTGCTGAATGCTACATCAAATCAATTGGCATATACAAGGGAACCAAGAGTGACTTTATTCAAGACAATAATTAAAAAATAAAAAAATAAAAAAAATTATATATATGATTGGATCAAACTGGATCCAATTTCTCTTTTTTTTTAGACAACATGATTGAATCAAACTGGATCCAAGCGCATGCTTCCTTGTTAACAAGTATATGATAGTTTCCTTGGATCCTGCATTCCACGCTTGTTTAGGCGACGGAGACAGGGACAACGTTTCACACATACTGCTATTCCCAAGTGTCTTTTATTCCGTTTGGTCAATTGGCCGGTCTCTTTCTTTTTCTTTGTTCTTTCTTTTCTTCTTTTTTTTTTAGCAACTCAATCATTCTATTTCATCCTAGCAGCAATAACAAGTCGATGTTTAGTGACCCACCAAAACACTTAGAAAACAATAGATAAATATGGAAAAATAAAAATAGAATGTGATATGGTGATATTCCGAGATATGGTAACAACTATCATAATTTGTATTTAAGTTCGTCCCTTTAATTAATTGGTTCCTCAACTCCTGCAATCAAAATGGTTCCATCCACTAATGGTGTCATCCTAAGGCCCATATTTCTAGATTTCGGAGTTCAAAAAGCACAAATTTTTCTTAGTTTTTCTATTTTTCTGTTTTTTTTAAAGGCATAAAACACATTATACAAACATATAAATGCTCCCCCACACTTAAACTTCACATTGTCCTCAATGTGTAAAACCGAAAGTTCTAAATTCTGACGTAACAGCAGATAAAACGCAAAAACTGTGCAAATTGGTAAGGAATTTGGAAAAACTCCATTTCACAAAAGTTGTTCACCTACATGTTTTCTTCACAGTGTCAAAATTTCAGTGTTATGATAAACGGTCTGACAGTTATGGTCTCTGGACTGAACTACGCGCAGTCTGAAATTTTCTGACGAAAAGGTATTCATCATAATTCTCTTCTAAGATAGATTATGGACTTAATGAAATTAAACATGGGAATGCAAATATGATATGAAAACAATAAAACATAAATAAAAGAAACAAAAATAAAATAAAAAGCAAAGGTATAAGAGATACGAAACCGGTGGGTTGCCTCCCACTTAGCGCTTGTTTTAAAGTCGACGGCCCGACTTAGCTTCTTGAAAGATTCATTCCCCATATATTAACAATCAGAAAATTTGGGGATACTCCCATGGTACCTGTTTTGCACACAATAACTCCATACAAATATTAGCACAAGAAAATAATAGTAAAGTTATAGCTCGATAGAAATTTCCCCCACACTTATTCTTGTCCACACTCGGAAGTGTATAAAGAACATAGAATTTGGGAACTTCTATGTATTCCTCTTGGAAAACCTACATAGTGTTAGCATCAAGTGTTTCCAATGGTGGATATTGAGAAACAAAGTCATTCAAAATTACTTTCGAAGCACATACATTCAATCCAATAAGAGGTAAAGGAGAAGAATCAATATGCAAAGGGTTAGACAAACCTTGCACAATTTCTTGTATTACGGTATCCTCCTCATTCTTAAAAAATTCGAGTGAATTACTTACCTCTTGCATATCATGGTCCTCTATCAAACTTTGCAACCATTATTCATCATTTTCTACCTTAACCAAAGTCTCGGGATCATCATAATCATTAGCAAGTTCAATTGGGTCTTCCACAATATCATTCAATTCGGTTCCATTATTGAGCATCATCTCTTCAACATTCTCATCATCGGAATCGGGCCATTCTTCTCTCATAAAATCTTCTTCGGTGTAAATTGTAAGATCTTCTTGTGAGGGTGTTATACCGTTTACAACAATAGGCAAGTCACACACAATCTCCTCCTTTTGAATAGGTGAAGGATCGTTATTATGATCCGGAGTTGGAATAACTTCCTCATTGTTGCAACTTTCATACACTTCTGCAGACTCATAATTTTCCCTAAGGAATTTTTTCCAAGCACTAAATGCATCTTCCTCAAGCTCTACCTTTTGAATAGGTGATTGATCATTATTAAGATCAAGGCTCGAGTAATCTACACTAGCGTCATCAAAAGTTTCAAAAGGTTGGTCCTTTTCAACACAATCATCTTCATTATCGGAATCACCATAATAAGAATCGTCGTCGGTTTCATAACCTTTATCCCGACGTCGTTTAAGTTCCATATGAATGGTCCTACTAATTTCTGCGACAAGCTCTTCCGAGTCTCCATCATCTTCCAATTTGTATAACTTTTGTGCAAGTTTACGGACGTTCACACGCTTACCACCGTTTTCTACAATAGGTTCTCTTTCCCATGACTCTTCCCTTTGAATGGGTGAATGATCATAACTACGATCCAGAGTCGGGTAAGAAAAAGTGTTGTAGAAATTGGTTTGTGCAACGCTCTTTCTATCACGGTCAAGTGTTTTTCGCATGTCTTGCAAGTCATTGAGAATCTGCATACAACTTGAATGAATCCAATTAGAAGTAGATTTATCATACCTTGGTGCTTGACTTACATACCCATTACAAGGTTGTTGATATGCATGAGAGTACTCATAAGGCTCCGTAGGATATTGATCATAACCAAAAAATTGGTTTTGATTGTATCTTAAGGATTATTGGAAGTTTCCATGATGTTGAGGTTGAAAACCGTATTAATTGTTGTAATATGCTTGCTCTTGTCCACCATACATGGAAAACCAGTACCTGAAAAACAATTCTCAAAAACTAAGTTAGATACGATAAAGAATCCAACAAAGCAAGAATAAAGCAAAAAGTAAAAAGAAAACAACTAAAATCATCCGATGCTCCCCGGCAACGGCGCCAAAATTTGATGCGTGTCGTAACCACAACAAATTAATTAATACTTTACTACCTAATTAACAAGTAATATAGGGTAGTCAAGATAGATCCCACGAGGAGCACGAGATTCTAGTTGTAAAATTGTCACACAAAGGGGGGTGTTGATTAAGAATTTAAGAAAGTAAATAAATAAACAAAGCAATTAAAAGGAAATCAAAAAGAGAGATTAGATCAAGCAATCCTTCTTCGCTGCAAAACAATGATTCAAGTTATGTTCTTTTCCACTTGTTATTAGTCATAGATTATCACCAACCGTAGGATAGCAGGTTCGCTTAGCTAACCCCAAAATTTATTATTTCACTGAGTAACAAGTTCACTTAGTTATCATATTCTATTCAAAAGAACCACCTTGCGGTTCGCTTACAAGATGTAATTCCCCAAACGCATTAAGATTTATGAACTTAGGTTTAGTACTAGTAGTTAGACTCGGTTCGCTTGGTCCACTTTCTAGCGTTGTTTTCACACACAATTGCTCCACGGAATCCCTCCGCAAGGTCTTGTGTTTTCTACTTGTGTAAAGAGTCAAGAAACGATTACTTATCCCCTAACTTTCACTAGCTTTAGATTAATTAACAAATCAATTTAGTATGCATCCTAAACGACATATCAATCAAGCATAAACATTCTTATTAGAAAAAACAAACGATAATCATATGAAAAACTTCAAAGTAGAATTAAAACAAAACTCAAAACATATGTTAAGAACTAGGAATTCATCCTCAATCAATAAAATTAGTTACTCATGCTTAAGAAGTTCACACAAAGAATAAATAAAAGAGAAGTGTTGTGTGTGTAAAAAGTGTGCAAAAGTGTGCACAAAAGTGTGTATAAGTGTGGAAGTGTGTATAGAAAAGTAGAGCACTTCTCTATTTATAGGCTTCAATGTTCTCCATATCTTCCAAGGAATAGAATCCCTTTCCTTTTGTAGCTCAATTTCCAAATCCAAGCCTTTCTCAAATCTTCCATTTCCTCTTTCCAAATCCAAGCCGAATTCTTCATACAATTCCAAGTCCAACTCTTCACATCCCATGAGAGAAATCCACACAAAATTCTGCAACTTTGGCTCACCGAAAAACTGGGTTTTTGGCCGGAAATAGGCCGTAATCCGTCGTCGTCGGTAATCTGAAAATTCCCCACCGGTAAAGGAATATTCCGTTGGTCAGTCGTTAGGACTAACGATTAAACGGGTCAAACTAACGGTCAGTCGTCAGTCAAAGGTCAAGGGGAGGAAATCAGACACCGAGTAAGCTCACTCAGCTGTCTTACTGGCTGAGTTGGATCGCTCGGATCGATCATCGGACTCGTCTGGATCGGTCCCATCGGTTACCGAGTTAACTCGCCGGAATAGAAATCCAGCCAGAGTTCCGTCTGTTTCTGGGTGTTCTCCCGGCCAATTTCATGCCTCATTTCAGCTCCATACCCTGTAAAAAGCCTAGCATACATCTAAGGTTTATTCAATCATAGCATCATTATTTCAGCTGCTTTCACTTGCACCTCTGCATAGAGCTCAATTCTGCATCACCAGAGACCACGTTGTCTTTAAATCAGCTGCAATAACAGTCATGTGGCTCAGCAAACCCATCTGATGAATCATCATACTCGAACCTATAATCCAATCCGACTGTAACCCAACAACACCAGTTCATCTATCAATTTCTCATTCCCAAAATCACAGAACCCATAGAAGCAAACATCTCAATTTTATCTTCTCTGTATTCAAGACGATTCGGCATCAGAACAACATTTCTTCACTCAAATTAACAGCAACCCAAGCTCTTAAATCTGAAGTATCATTTCATCTTACAACAGAACACCTCATCTTCTCATTCTTACTCAGACCCATGAAAATCTTCATCACTTTGTTCTTCGAATCATCACCACCGTCGCGGCTTCCTGATTTGAGAATCTAAATGACCTTGTTTATCTATTCTCTATCTCACTGAAATCTTCTCAATCATCCATGGATGCAACATCAATTTTACTCCATGGAAGATCCTCTTTCAGGTACAGTACAAAATTTGGGGAAGAACTGAATATGAGAAATTTCTCATCGACTAGGTTTAGGTCAAAAGGGCTGGGACGGCTATTCGCACCCATTGTTAATACACCCACAACTTGGGTGCTTTTTAATAGGTATTCACTTCTGATAGGGGCTTGCCAGATGGCAACCCCTTAACCTTAGCTTGTCTCTATTTAAAAACTTCAAAAGAGTTATCCCTTAACCATGACTGGACTCCGTATAGTGTCCTCCCCTGAAATGACCTTTTTGCCCTTTTAGCTCAAATTGAACGATTTCTTCTCCTTTTCCTCCATGCGACTCCAGAGTACCTAATAACTCAAAAACACACGTAAAATACATAATTTACAAGAAAAATAGCAAAGAAAGCATAAACTACTAGATAGTAAATACGGTGTATTCTACACCTATCACTTGCTTCATTATATATTTTGAGTAGTAAGAAAGTGTAATTTATTTTTGACGCCTACGACAACGATCAAATTTTGGCACCGCTGCCGGGGAGGCAGCGGTTGTCACTTGTTTTTGGTTTCTTATTTTTTGTTTTTAGTTTTGTTTTTCTTTTATTTTCTGGTTTTTAACCTTGGTTTGAGAATCTTATTTTAGGTACTTGTTTCTCATGGACGGAGCATATTGGAGCAATCAATACGGCTTTCAACCTCAATAACATGACAACTATCACCCTTATGGGGAGTACAATAAAAAAAAATCCTTTGGTTATGGTCAATACTCCACGTACCCTTTTAGTTGTTCTCATACATTCCAACCTTCTTATGGTGGTTATGTAAGTGAGCAACCACAAAGAGGGGATGATACTTGTGCTCCTATTCATATTTCCTCTAGTTTGGTAAATGAAATGCAACAATTTATGGTCAACATGGAGTAATTTTGTAGACAACCAAGCATGGAACCAGTATCATCGACCGAATATGCTCATAGTATGTTTGGACCAATTTCTGATCGTAGTTATGATCATTCACCCATTCAAAGGGAAGATAATTGGCCTAGCAATGCTGAAGTAAGTAATTATACTTTTTCCTTGTTGAACGAGCTTTACCAACAAATGGAACGCTGTTTTCAAAATTTGGATGGATCACTCCAAGAGCTTCAAAAAGGTGTTTCCAATTTAAGACAAGGCATTGAAGAATACAAAGAGGACATGCAAAATTCTGCGAAAGACCAATCTTTGGGAAGTGGTAGTCAATCTTATGTTAACTATGATAGTGACGATGACTATGAAACTACATCGCTTGAACCAATTTATGGTGACATCCCCAAGGAGTGTACAATAGAGTCTGAAAATGAAGATGATTGTGTTGAAAAGAACCAACCTTTGGAGATATTTGATGACATTAGTGTAGTTAACTCAACTTTTCATCTTTATAATGATCAAGCACCTATTCAAAAGGTACACGAGGATGATATAACTAGTGTTTTACAGAACTTTGCAACAAGGTTTGAGTCTAATGAAGACTAGTATGTTGAGAATGCGACCGTTATGACCAATATTGTGGAAGACCCAATTGAGATTGCATATGATTGTAATGATGATATTGATGCCGAGATTTTGGTTAAGGCAGAAACGGATGAAGAATGGTTACAAGGTTTGATAGAGGACTGTAGGACCAGAATATCGCCATGATATTACTCTTGCTAGATTAACAACACTTCTGCGAACATCACCGCGAGTTATTCAACAACACTTCGCGAGTGTTGCAGAATAATTTGTAGAATGACGTAATAGCTGACGAATGAAGAAACACGGGAAGAGCGTGATTGTCCTGCGATGGTTACAACGCTTGTGAGAATGGACATTATAACTACTGCGATAATATCGCGAGTCAGATCCAAAATTAAAGGACATATTAGCTGTCATCCACTATGTAACTATCCTATATAAAGAGACCCAGTAGATTCATAGGGAGGATGATGTGTTTTTGAGTGTTGAGAAAGTCTTGAGGAGAGAGAAAATTCAAGAGAGCGGTTGTATTCTTGATTTCTTCCGTTTCTTGTAAACATTTCTGAGAATCAAATAATAAAGTGTTGTTCTTAATCTTCAAATATGTCTTAATTACAGTAAATTATTATCAATGGTGTAGTGTAGGATTTCCTGCAACTACATTTTGGCGCCCGAAACAGGGATGAATTGATGATTATTTGAAGAAAAAGATAAAAATTGACATTGTGATTGGAAGGAATTTGGAACAATTAGTGAAAGATCTTACGCAACATCCAATAAATTACTAATATTAATGGCTAGAAGAAGAAGAAATACATCAGAACCACTAACAACCGTAAGGAGGAGTAAAAGACTTGCAGGTGGAGAAACAAATGAAATGGGAGAATCTTCAAGGATAAGAACAAGAAGAAATATAACAAGGAATGAAGGATAAAATCAAATTCAACAGCCGAATCAACAAACACTAATACAAGATAGAGTTGTGGATTACGACAGAGTGAGTGTGCATACTTGGCGTTCGGATTCGATGGAAGAAGTAGAAGATCGAAAATTAAGAAATGAAAGAAGAGAAGAAAGAAACCGAGAAGTAAATGGAGGATTAATACATGGAGATGATGGAAATGAAATAGTAGAGGTTTTAAGACAAAGAATACAAGAGGAAAGGAGGTTAGAGGTGGAAGAACGTGCGAATCTAACAAAACAAAATCATGAGTTAAGAATGGAGAATTTGAGATTACAAAGTAGGAGATCAAGAAGTAATGCTAGATCAAGTTCAAGATCATTTAGAGAAGAACCAAGGCGAAATTCCCCTATGAGAAATATTGGAGCAAATATCCGAGAGGAAATGCAAAATCCAAATGAAGAATAACATCATGGAGAAGAAGGGATGATTGATGATCGCTACGTTCCACACGGTGAAATTGTGAACGATAGACATGATAATAGAAATCAAGAGCGTGGAAATAACCAAGATGGTGAAGAAAATCGACAAGAAGGTAGAATAATATTACATGGGCGAGAACTCCAAAGAAATCAAATAATCATTAGGGAGGAAATTGAGAGGCATTATGCTGAACAAGCACGTCTAGCTTGCGAAAGAGAAAGATTAAGATAAGAAGTTGAAGAACAAGAGTTTCAAAAAGCAATACGGCAGAATAATCATGATAATCGAGAAAGGGGACGCACACAAAATCTCCATAGCAATAATATTAATGAGGAATATGACAGAATACAAAGGAGAATAGAAAGACAGCGAAGGGAAACGATGAGGAATGGAGAAACTCTCAGAGAAGAAATTTGAAGGCATAATCAGTTGCGAATTCAAAGAGGAGGTGAAGAGGAAATATCAGGAGAAGGCAGAATGAAGATGCTGAAGAAGAAGAACAAAATCTCGCAGGACAAGAAAGACACGAGCGCAGAAGAAGAGAAGCTGCACTGAAAAGACCAATTGAGAAAAATTCAGCTGGGAATGAACAAATTTTAAGAGAGTTAGCAGAAATGAGGGGAATGTTGAATAACAGAAGAGAAGGAGGCAGAAGGAAACTTGATGAAGCCATTGAAGAAGCTGCGAGGACTCCATTCACTTAAGAATTACAATTAGGAGGAATCCCTCCAAAATACAATTTACCAGCATTAACCAGTATCTTCGATGGGACTACCTGTGATGTTCAACATGTCAAGGCTTATGTTAGGTGTATGCTACAATGGGAAAACCATGATGTTGTGTTATGCAAATACTTTGCATCTAGTTTAACTGGAGAGGCGTTAAAATGGTTCGAAGGCTTACCTAAAAATACAATAACTTCTTTCGACTATTTGCACGCTACATTTCTGGGAGCATATATAAGCAACAATTCTTCGCGGCCCGGTATTGAAGATGTGGTTGGGTTAAAACAGAGGATTGGCGAGAGTCTAAAACACCTAACCATAATATGGAAGATAATGTGCAGTAAAATGGCAGGAAGAGAGGATGAGAGATACCTCATTTTATCATTTATTAATGCAATGTTCGCAACCAATCTGTTGTACATACAAATTTTCAGAATCAAAAATACCATCACAATGACTGAGCTGCGAGAGATACAAGAAGAATACATTGCTTTAGAGAAAAAACAAAATGAGATGGAATCTTATCCAGTCGTAAACACCATCTCAATAGCGGCAAATGGAAGTTGACTTCCTAAAATAATTAATAATGTGGCGATCACCTCGCAGTCACAACAAGAGAAAGTGGTGATTGAAAACCAGCAGAAGTTAGTAGCCATGGGATGTCGAGATCAAGGGGAGTATGAAAGAGAAAGGAATTATTACAATCGCGGTGGAAATAATAAAATTCAAAGACTTGATCAGCCGCAAGAGACTTATGGTGGTCATGGGAAAAATAATTTCAGAGGACAAGGGAGTCAAAGAGTAATATGGGAAGAAATTAAGATGCCACCCCTGAATGCTAGGATAGAAAAAATTTGGGAAGCTATCATTCTGATGGAAAATATACCATCACACTGGAATATAGGAAAAGAGCCACATCAAAATAATCGATATCAAGAATTTTGTCCTTATCATCATTTTCATGGACATTCAATAAACGATTGCAGGAATGTAAAAAGAATAATTTTGAGGATGATTGATCAGGGAAAGTTAAATCATTTTCTAATAGGACATCCGCAATCTCAGCAGTTACCACCAGCACCAGATATTCGCAAAGTAAATGTTATAAAAGGAGCAGAAACATTTGTGATAGAGGTTGGACCCAAGGTGAAGAATTTATTCTGTAACTCCATCATACATTAATACAAGACTATTGAGGATTTCCACGACAATATTCTGAGCAGAGTCTTTACAATATACATAGATGGAAGAGAGATAATGAATATTGCGAGAGTCTCGCCATTAGAGGAGTGGAAAAAGAAAACTATTTCTTTCACTGCGCAAGAAGTACCAGAGCATGACGAGATGCATGACAACCCACTGGTGGTAAGGTTAGAAATAAATCCAAAACAAATAGAAGATGAAGATGAAGAAAATAATGATGGTGAAACTAAGGATTCCTGGGCCATTAACAGATTTCTAATAGATACTGGAAGTTCAGTTGATATCTTATTTTATCATACTTACAGAACCATGGGTGGAAAAGACGAGGATCTGATACCATCAACCTATAAAATCTATGGTTTCAACGGCACTTCCAACAAGCCCAAAGGGGAAATTACAATGCGAATTCCATTAAAGGGGTTATCTTCTAAGATTTTATTCTGCGTTGTGGATATGGAATCACCTTATAATGCCCTGATTGTCCGACCTTGGCTACATAGAATATTAGGTGTGGCATCAACTTTCCACCAATATATTAAATTTCCTCATCCTAATGGTGTTGGAGTAATAAAGGGAGACTGGTTTGATGAGAAGAAATGCTATGAAATTAACATGGAATCTTGTGAAGAAAGGGCAGCGAGGAATAGAAATTGGAAACATAACATCAAGCAAAAACAAAGAGGTAATAAGCCGATGGTTGATACAATAGAGCTGCGAGAGGAAGGAATACTGCGAAATCAACATGAGTTGCAAACTGTAAATGGCGAGCATCTCGCAGATGGAAAGAAAATAGCAAAACACAACAAAAGGGCAGAAGCAGAAAGTAGTAAGTAGAAAGGTAAAATGATGAAATTTAAGAAATTTATGAATGATTTGTTTCAAAAGAATATTTCATTTGAATAAAAAAAATGAAATTGAGAAGTTATACAAGAGTTGAAATGCAAATAAAGAGAAGATCAATGAAAAGAAATTTCATCAGAGTTGCAATACTCGCAAGAAACGCGAATAAAATTTCGCAAAGGCATAAGAATGAGACGAACCTATATAGCGTACACCCTAGTTCGCGGATACAATTTCGCAAGAGGCAAATGTAAGACCTAAAGTGCGTCATATAAGGGGGTATGTCTTTGCGTGGCTCAGGTATAAGGCTATACCGCTGATGGAACCTGAGTCACGGAGACTGGGGTCCATATCTTTGAGATACCTATCCAGGAGAGATACTTTGGATTTCCAACTATATAAGGTTATACCCTGGTTGGATGACCGAAGGTCTCTTTTAATGGGTGCAGAGTATGACCAAGGCACCGAGGTACACGGTTGAGCCAAGAGTGCCCGGGATGGACGAACCTCCCCTAGCCATTTTTGGTAAGTCTTGGCTATGATGCACTCGGCCTCAAGAAAACCCCACTTAGGGTGCAGTCTCGTAACTATAATCCATATAGGCATAAAGGATAAGAGGTTGCGAAAACAACTGGTTGTTGTTAAGACCGGGTGGGATGAGCTAGTCTTGTATGGCCTATGTGCCCTCCTTGAAGGGGCAACCAGGGGGATTAAGGGCGGCACCCCCGATTAGGGAGCTGATAAGTGTCTTAAGACGACAATGTCATGGGGATTTATGTTCGCAAGAACATTTAGGCCTATCATATTGTCACGTGACAAATACAGAGGAAACAAGACATAAGAAAAAGTTAAGATGAGATCAATGGGTTTTTACATGAAAGTGTAAAGACGTCCTGCGATTTCATCGCAAGATGGCAATGTCATGGGGCTTTGTTGTCGCAAGGAACTTAGGCCTGTCATATTGTCGCAGACATTTGACAACATATGGATAAGGCAATATCAATGGGTCTTTACATGCGAATGTAAGGACGTCCTGCGATTTTGTCACAGAAAAAAACATGGCAAAATAAGACCTTTAATTAGGAAGGAAAACTAAGACCACAAGAGATTAACACATGACTGCGAGATTATGGTTGCGATATTTGCACAATTTTATTAAGAATATAATATGCTCAATCTTTTATATTGCAGACGAATAACAGAGGCAAGTATGGGAATGAACAGAACGATAATATTGTTATTCATCTTTATATAACAGATTTACGCACAAATAGCTAAAAACTTATAAATATATTACTTAACTATATTGCACAAAAGAAATTATCTTTTAATATATGCAGGAAGAGATAAGAAGAAGTTCATACACTAGAGAACATTAGAAGCTGGAGAAATTCGCAGCAAGTATACTACAAAGAGAAAAGGATAAGTGTACAGATATTACATGTAATAATATAAGAAATCTAATTAGATCCATCGTTGTCTTCGCCGGATTTCTTTTCTTCATCTCCACCACCTTCATCGTGACCTTCATCTCCTTCAGAATCTTCAGCTTCGCTATCAGAAATGACAAGATCATGGAAATTTTGTGGAACTTCATGCAAAATGTCAGGATACTCAGAATGAGGAATTTGGTGATCATTGCAAACCAATTTAATGGATTCATTGCGAATACCAACAAGAGTGTTACTAAAATTCCTTCTCATAATTTCTAACTGTTCCTTCAGTCTTGAATACTTTTCGTTGCGAGAAGCTAGAGTTTTTGCGAGCACTCCCTTATCATCTTCAAGTTCTTTAACTCTGACAGAGTATCTCTTTTCAACTCCTGCGAATACAGAATAGAAAATCAGAAATTTAGTAGAAAATTATAAAATACGAAAGACCAATGAGAATGAATAATTAGCAACCTTCTCTTTCAGAAATCATGTCTCTAATCAAGGCTGCTTGTTCAGTATGAAGACTAACATCTACACCTAGATTATTTCTGGCATTATCAAGAACTTTCGCAGCCCAAGAAAATTCTTCATCATTGCTAATAAGAAGACAAGAGCGAACTTGGTTCTCTCTCGCAAGAAGATCTCTATTTTCACCGATAAGTCTATCCCTCTCAATTTTAACATCAGTGAGAATTTTATGGAAATATGCTAGGGCTTAAGCACCATTTTTAGCAATAAGATCTTTCTCATCAATAAGATCACTATTCTTACTTCTCAATCTATTAGTTTCTTCTTCCGAATCAAGATAAAGACACTTAAACTTATTGGTTAAGCCCAAGTTGAATCTGTGCTCAATTTTTAAGAGATGAAGTTTGGATTTAAGTTTATCTATGGAAAGAGATCTAATTTGATCATCTAAGAAACTACTTAAAGAGCTATTAAGACGAGCAAGAAGGGTATCATCATCTACAAGATCAGGGAAAGATCGGAGGAATGTAGCCTTATCAGTAAGGTCATAAATATCTGCAAAAATGGTTACCTGAATGAGCCAAAATAAGGCAAAAGAATTAAAAGAAAAGAAGGAAAAGTTTATACCATAGAGTTGATGATTAGCCTTTTCAAGATCAGAAATCTTTTGTTTATCACTCGAAGCATCAATTTCTAATTGCTTATTCTTCTTGCGAAGCTCATCAACCTCAGCTTCTAATTCTCATTTACTCTTGCGAAGATCAATAGCTTCAGATTCCAACTGTTCCTTTTGCTTGCGAAGATCTGCAGATTTAGACTTTAAATTTTCATTTTTGTTGCGAAGGTCAGCACGTCTTTTCTCCAAATATGAGGCAGCAATAAAAGAAGCTCTTCCATCCTGCGAAGAAATGTAAAAATTGCTAAGACAGATATAGTTCGAAATCTAAGGTATAAGGAAGAGGCAAAAAATGAAAACATACCAGAATGCCGAGTGAATTCAAAAGACTGGGAGTCTCCGATCTCGATATTCCCTGGAAAGAATCATTGTCAACCAATAGGGAAGCATCACAAACCTTTGCGAGAGCTTGAGATACTTCATTAACAGCTTCATCTCCATAATCATTTGAAATACCATGCATGACATCGCCAAAAATCTTAGGTAATTGGGTCATAGGAGATCGAGGATAAGAGGAATCCTTCATAGTAGAGATTTCATTATTATATTCGTCTTCATCATCATCAGCATCATCGTTACTCGGATTTTCTTCGTTAAATTGAAGAGTTGAAGAATAAGAGAGTTGGGTTTTTCTTTTCTTTAAGGGAGGAGCACCAGATTTCTCTCTGCGAGGAGCAATAGAATTCTCTTTGAGAGGGGCAGTAGATTTACCCTTACGACCAACTGTGGATTTCTCTTTAGTTCTCACAGGTTTCACATGCTCTTTTTCTTCAATTTCCTGCGAACATAGATAAATATAAGAAATAGAGGCAACAATATATTGTAAAAAGTTATAAAGAAATATTTCTTACTTCATCTGTGAGAGATTTGAGAGCTAAGTAAGTAGCAGGCTTCCCTAGCTTATCGTAGATGGATTTCAACCTTTCAATCTGATAAAAAGGAAATAGTCAGCGAGAATCTAAAGACATGAAGAAAATAATAATGGTAATTTATTATGCAAAAAATTAAGAAAACATACCTTTTTATTTCTCTCAGGCCAGTTGAATACCCACGGCTGGTATTCTGTAAGATTCGCAGGTAAAGCATGGGTACCTGAGATATATGAACCCTCTAAAATTAGAGGGAAGATATACCATTTGTCATCGCTAGAATGACGCGGACCTTGATTAGTACTAGTATGCTAGTTGATGTCCAACATAAGAATTTTGTCTTTTGCAATATCATCTTTCTTTTGAAAGCGGACACCCCAGCAGGTGCTATCCCTCTTCATGGGGATTATGTCATAGTTTATGAAGAAATTATCTACATTATACATTGCGGGAATAATTAGAACATACTTGAATGTAGGATTCTTAGCAGTATCAGGGTAGCGAGATTCTTTATCAGCACCGCGAGTAGCATACTCCACCATCATACAGATGCAATCCCCACCCATTTGATATATGGCTCGCGAGAATTTTGGATGAGAAAGTATCTCATAGAAAAAAGGAAGTTCAGGATTGTAAAGAGGAATAAGAAGACCAGCTTCAAGTTGACCTAGCGAGACTATAATCTTCTCGCGAGAACTTGGATGATCAGAAAATAGTTTAACGGAAAGTTCAGCTTTAGGGTTTTGATCAGGGAAGGTGGATAAAGAAAAACCTTGATCCTTAAACTTCTTCTGCATTTCCTCAAAGGCGATCATATATTTACGACCAGCGGGAGCCATTTTTAATAAAGTAAGTATGGGAATGAAGAAAAGGATAGAAGATTGAAGGAAAAGATGCAACAGTAACATATGCGAAATTTACGGAAGAACATCAAAATTGCAGAGAAATTGCAGAGAGATAGAAAGAAGAAAGTAAAAAGAGGGAAATAAAAGAATAAAAGAAGTATTTATAGAAGAAGAAAGTTCTCGAGAAGATGAATGAAATTAATGCAAAGAAAGGAAGTGAACGGTCAGATCGCAGCAGTTGAAAAGGACGTGTCAAAAATTGAATAGAATAAAAAGTACGTGAAAACAGCTGGCGAAGAATACAAAAACGTGTCAAAGCAGAAGAGTGCAAAAAGATAAACATTTGCGGCATTATAAAAGATTCAATTCTCATGATCTTTCCTCCTTCGCAGAAAAGACATGAGAAGAGGCAAGATGTAGGACCAGAATATCTCCATGATATTACTCTTGCTAGATTAACAACACTTCTGCGAACATCACCGCGAGTTCTTCAACAACACTTCGCGAGTGTTGCAAAATAATTTGAAGAATGACGTAATAGCTGACGAATGAAGAAACATGGGAATAGCGTGATTGTCCTGCGATGGTTACAACGCTTGTGAGAATGGACATTATAAATACTGCAATAATATCGCGAGTCAGATCCAAAATTAAAGGACAGATTAGTTGTCATCCACTATGTAACTATCCTATATAAAGAGACCCAGTAGATTCAGAGGGAGGATGATGTGTTTTTGAGTGTTGAGAATGTCTTGAGGAGAGATAAAATTCAAGAGAGCGGTTGTATTCTTGATTTCTTCCGTTTCTTGTAAACATTTCTGAGAATCAAATAATAAAGTGTAATTTTTAATCTTCAGATATGTCTTAATTACAGTAAATTCTTATCAAGGGTGTAGTGTAGGATTTCCTGCAACTACAAGGACCATGATATACAAGTGGTGAATAATTCGCTTGAGTTTTTCAAGGATGAAGAGGATTCCGTAATAAAAGAGATTGTGCAAGGTTTTTCTAACCCTTTGCATATTGATTCTTCTCCTTTACCTCTTATTGGTTTGTATGTTTGTGCTTCGAGAACATTGTTAGATGACTTTATTTCTCGATATCCGCCATTAGAGATACTTGATTCTCATACTATGCAGGTTTTGGAACAAGAAACCGTGGAAGTTCCTGAATTCTATATTCTTTGCCCACTTCCAAGTATGGACAAGAATAAGTGTGGGAAAAACTTTTATCGGTTAATAGATTCAATTCTGTTTTCTTGTACTAATATTTGTGTGAAGCTAGTGTTTGCAAAACAGGTGTTATGGGTGGATCCCCAACTTTTTAGATTATTGGTGTATGGGGAATTCGTCTTGCAAGTCGGGCTGATGACTTTAAACCAAGCGCTAAATGGGAGGCAACCCACTGGTTTTGTGTATCTATCTCTATCTTTTTATTTATTTTTAAGTATTTTATCTTTATTTTCTTATTTTGGATATTTGCATATCAAAACTCCATCTTTTAGAGATTTTTGAACAATTTAGAATAAACACTAGCCTTTCTAAGTAGATGGAATTTTTTCTTGACGATGAGGTATATATTGGCTGAGTTGGAATTAGATGCCAACTAAATAGCTTGTTTAGTGTTTATCCTCTATTGTTCAGAAATAGCTATGAGTTGGAGTATCAATTTTTTTTTATGCATTTTATTTTCTTATTGTGTATATATATATCATGTTATGAATTTCCCATCTTGAACTTCACTTTGAATGACTAGATTTTACATTGAGGACAATATAAAGTTTAAGTGTAGGGGATCATTTATATGTTTGTAAAGTTTGTTTGATGCCTTTAGTAAAAAATTTTTTTGCTTTATAAACTCTGAAACCTAGAAACATGTGCCTTTAGGATGACACTATCAATCTAAATTGATGGAACCATCTTGGCTACAAGAGTTGAGGAACCCATTAACTAAAAGGACAGAATTATTCAAGTGTTAGAAATAATATGATAGTTGTTACCATATCTCGGAATATCACTATATCACCTTCTGTTTTTTATTTTTGCAACTTTTTGTTTATCTAAGTGATTTTGTGGGTCACTAAACATCGAATTGTTATTACTGCTAGGATGAAGTAGAGTGATTGAGTTGCTAAAAAAAAGGTGAAAAAAAAAGAGACCGACCAATTAGACCAATCGGAATAAAAATGACACTTGGATAGCAATATGTATGTGTTCTCCCTGTCTCCGTCGCCTAAACAAGTGTGGAATGCAGGATCTAAGTGAGCTACCATGTAATATGCTGACAAGAAGCATGCGCTTGGATCCAAAAGATCTAATCATGCTGTCTAAAAATGAAAAGAAAAAAGTGAAAAAGAAAAAAGAAAAAAGAAAAAGAAAATTATTGTTTAATAAAGTCGACTCCTGGTTCCCTTGTATATGGCAGTGTGTTGACACTATAATTCAGACCAGTAGCTCAATCCAATTGGGTGCATAGGTTCATCTTGGCGGTGACCTTCAGACATATATGGGAAATACCTATCACTTTTTAACTGTAACGACCCTAAAGCTCGTCAACGCTATTACACAGGTCAAAAGTCGATCTAGAGATGATTATGCCTATAATGACTCGATTAGTTAATATAATTTTAATTATTAGAAATTAATCTAACAATGTTATAGATATGAAATTAGTATCGCTGGATAGATCTCGAAATGTTACGTCGAATGGACTACTCGAATGTGTCATTCGGATACTAGACGAAGAAGATATCATGGGATGAGTATGGAGGGAAACATAATAGTTATGGAACTTAACTCGGTGGTTTCCCTCATCCAATCAGGCGGATGTATCTGTCATTCTCACTGGTCTTATTGTAGCGCCCCCTAGGCTAACAGCTGACTAATCTAAGAGATTAACTAAATATAGAGGCACTAAAATCTAAAACATGCACTTAAGCATTCAATTAATAAATGCGATACAGAACTTAACCCAAAACTAACCCCTCTCAGAAATATATATATACAAAATCTTCTCTCAAATGATAAGTATATAATAGTCATTTGGTTTTCAAATAAAATATACAACATAATCAATATAACAAAAGTTAATCAACTAGCGAAGTCAACCCGTGAATCTTTCGCTGCGCAACCCTGATCTGTCACAGAAACTGAAGTGGGAATAATTAACATTTAACTTCTAAGTAATCATAGGTAAGAGTTGGAAAACAATACATGTTTTTCCGAAACATTAAACAGTGACTAAGTCACTGAAATAATCATATATGTATATGGACAAACTCCTTCGTCAAACAATGTACTAATATGGTTGTAAATTCCTAACCGGCAATTCACACCTATTTAGCTATGGATGCCACCAAGACCATGGTGACCAACTCTAAACAATAAAAGCTGAATTAAAGTAGATATAAATATGAAGGAGCGTATCCTATATACCACAAGTGGAAATTCGCATTTCCCATAACAATTCATACCGACAACACATTACAAGTCCTTTCCAAATCGTGGAAAGATTCACAGGATCAACAGAATAATCGTAATGCAATTTAAACAAAGCATGGAATGCATAACTAGATAATGCATGAGTTTATAAAGCATAAACTTTTATAAAAACAACAATAATGATTACAAAACTGTTAAATGCAATCCCACACCTTTTTGAAGACAGGCCACGCCTACATCGAGATCCACGATCCACTGGTTCGTCCTTTGAATCGATCGTTGTTAATAATTAACTATTAATCACACAAGCAGTCTAAGAAAACTAGCAAGAATGGCTCATAGAAGAATCATATAGCTCCATCTCACAATTGTAGGCTCAATTGATGTTCTACACCTTTCCATTCTCTTACTTTAGCATAGCTAGTCTTAAGCCCAAGTCAACTAAAAAGCCCATTACACAAAATATGGCCTAACAGAGTCAACTAACGGTCAAAATGACGGTCAAAGGTCAACTAGTAGTAAACGTCAGTCAAAGGTTAAAGTCCGGTCAAAGGTTAAGTCAATGGTCAATGGGTTAAGGTCAGGTCAACTGGTCAAAGTCTGGTCAAACGAGTCAAGTGATCATTGACTCGGGCCTAGTGACTCAGTTTGTCAAACCGATTCGACTCAGTCAGATGAACTGAGTCAGCTAAATAATTTAGTCAGACATCTAACTGGGATGACCTGACTGGGATGACTAACAGCCTAATTCTCAAGAACATAGCTTCATATAGTTTTACTTTACAATTCATTTAAACAGAATTATACAATCCAATACACAAATGAAATCTAAGCTTTACCTGATTTGTAATTGCAGGCTTTCACAACTACTTCCATTACAACATTACACTCTTCTTCAGCTTACACATCTTATCACAACACAATGAGTTAAATACCATTGCATAGTTCATAACTTCACAATATATAAACACAAGAATATTACCACAACAGCATCAGCACCAGCATAAACACCAGCTGTGACTGAATTTCCAATTCCAATTCCATTAGCTCTATCTAAGAACTCTTCCATAACTGAACTTCACATCTCAACTACAATACTCACAGTATTAACACCATCACCATTACCAATTTACTCAAACATTAAAAACAATATGAAGCTCCACCCCCCATTACAATTCTCCCATTCGCAAGCTGCAAACCCCATCATAACAACACCCGTAACTTCAGAGTCGTTCAAACACTTAATTCACCAATACCCACAATTCAAATTCCAACACATATCACTCTCAACATCTTCTATGCCTGCAAATTATTCATCAACTGCCACATTCAACTATAACAACACTGCACAACCATTCATATAACCCTACAATCACCACCATAGACTCATGGCTCATCTCTATTAAACTCAATATATGAACCACCACCATATTACTCCTCTAGCTTCCCTGTTCACACTAACAACACCACAACTCTCTGTTCTTCAAGTTTTGCATCATCAAAACACATAACAATAGCACAAGCATCTTACTAACTCAACATAACCCCATTCCTCTATCATACCAACTGCATTGTCACCATTTAGAAATACCAGTTCTCAATCAAAACAATTCAAACTACACTCCCTGTATCAATCCAACAAAAACCATCTTCTTAAAATCAACACAACCTAAATCTCAACCACATCTCCAATTCATATCCATATCAGGTCTTAAATTCATAAAAACTCCAATCAAAGATAACATAGCAATCTCATCAAAGTCACACAGATATCAACAACCTCAAAAATTTACTACACATAATAGAGCTTGATTAAGGAAAAAATGATTACCTCAAACATGAATCTAAATCCCAAATCGAACTTCCATAATTACCACAATCGATCCACTGAAGCAATCCCCCATCATCTTCCTAGAATAAGAACCAAACCCTAGTTCATATAAAAACCGCCATTAATCACTCCTCAAGACTCCTAATTTCATCTTCTCTTTATTAATCTCAGTTCAATCAACACCCATCTCAATTCCCCTTCTTAAAATATCAATTTCATCTTCCAATTCTTCTTATGAAACCCCATGTCTTTGTTTTATCAAGAACCCCAACCCATGAAGTTTAAATCTAATAAAACTCATCCAACGATTCTATCTAATTCTTCTTAATCCACCACTCGAATCGAAACTTCCATTCAATAAACAGAAACCCTAATTTCTGATTTGGAGAAGAGCGGAACATAAATTCTAATTCCTTTGAATCACAATTAAACTTCATATAATATTCAATAACAACAACCCATCCTTGATATTCCTTCTCTTGTTTCGATTTCATCTTTAATCTTACATAAACTCAAAACCAATTCCATAAACATAATCTTTCACAGAAACACTTCTCTTCAACTCAATCATGGATTCTAACCAAACCCAAGCTATGAACATATCAACACCACACTCGAATGATTGATTTCACTAATTTGCTGTAAGGTTTTCTCAACAGAGATTTCATCTCTGAAACGCCGAAGAAAGAAGGAGGAGAAGGAAGATAAGAAAGGAAAGAGAAAGAGAATAAGGAAATAAACTTCCCTTCGATCCAGTTCTGGGAGATAAGAGCAATGAAACTGATTAAGGTACCCCGAAGTTGGATAAGGGCTACCAATTCGGCTAAATTGCAAACCCTTCTTACGATTCTGATGATATCTTCTTCGTCTGGTATTCGAATAACACGCTCGAGTAGTCCATCTCTCCTAAATTTTCGAGTTCTATCTAAAGGTACTAATTTCGTATCTAAATCGTTGTTAGATTAATTCCTAATAATTAACATTCGTGTTAAACTAATCGAGTCATTATCGGCTAAAACGTCTCTTGACTGGTCTAATCGCGTTGACGAGCTTGCAGTTCCTTACATTCTCCCCACCTCACCTTATAACATTTTCGTCCTCGAAAATCGAACCATCCTTCTGGTCTTCACAGACTTCCCACCTTATAGAATAATCCTATCTCTAGTCTAAGCGCATACATCATAAAAACAATGCACAACCCTATATGGCTCTACAACTAAAATCTAAAATTTATAGCTCTAGGTTTAATTATGCTGATTTAAGTTCTATCCAAGAGAAAAGTCTAAGTTTCTTACATGAATGAATCTCTATAATGGAAACTACGACTTTTAGATTTGAATTCTCTACACTAATTTATATGTCAATAATTTACTGGTTCTAAGTACTTTGAAAATATTCAATAATAAAGTTTCTCATTAAAATTTGGGATCTATTAGTTTACTAATATAAGCAAGTCTCCCTTCAATGTCTAGTGATACAAGAATGCAGTTGCCCTGTCTAGGTTCGTGACGCCTGACAATGCCTACTACCAAACAAGTATCACCCGAACACATCAGAATTACCAACCTCACTATTCCCCAGTGCTGGATTAACTATGTGCTAACTTGTTAAGATTAACTAAGTATTAATTTATCAAGATTAATTAGTCTTGAACTTCTATCTTAATTGGTGTAATTCTGATAAAGTTTACTTCGTAAAATATTTAAATAGGTTAAGTAATTTATTCATCAAAATTTATTTTATTTCGTTTTTTTTTTATTTACCATTATTATTATTTACTCATTTTAATGAAATCGAATTTTAATTTCAAGAGGAACTATATTATTATAACTAAATAATTTTTAAATTCATGTATTATTAAAGGGTAACTGAATGTTATAACTATTATTGTTACTTTCAATATACCTATTTGTTTATTTCATTATGTGACTTGATATAAATAAATAACCGTTAACAATTTTCCATAGTTGTTTGGTATTAATATTTTATTATCATTATTACATTTATTTCTTATTTCTTAGACCGATAAAAGTTAATCGTAATTAATCATAATACCAAGTTTAATTTTATTATTAATACTAGATTTGATTTGATCTAACTTTAATTCCTTAAATTTTATATTACCTCTAAGTAATCCTTAAGTTGTACTATTATTAAAAATTACAGTTTGCCAATCCTATCTTATAGTTATTAACCAAAAGATATTTAAAATAACTCTAAATTTTATAGCAATGAGTAAAATATAATGTTATTAATTACTTATCTTATCAAAAATTATTGTCTTAATTATATTATCATTTTCATTATTCTTATGCCAATTTTCTCTATTGGATTACTAGCGCAGCTAAAATACAGTCGAAGTAATTATTTAGTAATGATACTTAGTTTAATTTTATTAAGCCCTAATCTTGTAAATATAATTTTACTTTCACGAAAAGATTGATATAACAGATTTTATTTATTCAGAATGAATCCATATGTTATATCTTGTTAAATATTGACGATTGTAATTTAATATGATTTAGATTTTGAGTCTGCATGAAATTTTAACATGTCTTAACAATCTTTAGATTTTCCTATTAATGATAAGTATTTTATTCATAGGATAATTTATTATCCTTTAAAGTCTAATTTTCTTCTAAGCATTCAAGTATTATAAATATCACTTCATGAGTATAATTTAGTGATTTAGTGAATCATTTATTGGACTAAAGATAATCTAGGTGTAAGATCGTTAACAAGTTTTAGTCTTTATTTTATGACTTATATGACCTAATTTTCTTAATCCTACAGAAGAAGTCCTATTTATCTATCTGGTTTAAACGCAAAACACAAACTTCAAATTTGTTATTATTTAACTTGCAAACCTTAATTATAGATAAGCACTAATAATTTTCCATAGCTATTTAATCATAATCATTATTTTATCACTATATACTTGTAAATGAGATTTTAATTTAAGTTATGCTTAATATAATATTAATTTAAATTCTAAGAGTATAAGTTCTTCATTTTAATTTTCCATTTTAAAAGATGATTGAATCTATTTACGAACAAGGATTCTAACAATATACGAATTTATTTTCTTTTAATTTCTAGTATTACACTAAGCATCTGATTACTATTATTATTACTTCATGTTTATTTGTTTCATTTTAAAGATTTACTGGATCATTTGTAAGATTAAAGATAATTTAGGTACAAGATTATTAACAAGTTAAGTCTTTTTATTTTATATATTATATCTCACCTTTTACGCCTAACGTCTAATAAGTATTATTTTAATTGTCTAATTTAAACACAAAACTTACATTTCTAATTTGTATTTAGTTTAATTTTCAAAACTTAACTATACACAAGTGTTACTAATTTTCCATAACTATTTATTTAATTATAACTATTATTTTTATCATCATATATCCTTGTTAAAATTTTAGTTAAATTAAGTGTAATATAATACTAATTCATAAATGCTAACATTACTTTATTAAAATTATTACTACTTTAATTATCATACATAATTACTATTATAATATTTGTATTATTGACATTGTTGGTCAAACTATTATTCTAACTACTCTTACAAATATTAATGAGCCCCAATATTATTAACATTTATGTGATTATAATTTATCGACCCTACGTATAAGTCAAGGTGCTTAATAAGTATACACGTGACTTCTAAAATTTTTCAATACTGCTAATCTCATTATTTTTATTCTTAAATTGTCCATGTGTTCATAATTTTAAATCATTTATTCTCTAATCATCATTAGATTAATTATTGGTGTATCCTACAATTTTTTACTTCATTACATACAAACAAATCAATCAGATAATTCTTCTAATTATTAATTAATAGCTTTTAGTGATTAAGATTTATCTCACAAACCCAACTCAGTTCTAAACCAATCTAGTTCACTAACTGGGACTGGCTATTCCTATTGTCTACCATATAAGATCTAATAGTGAGCTCTGATACCAACTTTTGTAGCGCCCCCTAAGCTAACAGCTGACTAATCCAAGAGATTAACTAAATATAGAGGCACTAAAATCTAAAACATGCACTTAAGCATTCAATTAAGAAATGCGATACAGAACTTAACCCAAAACTAACCCCTCTCAGAAATATATATATACAAAATCTTCTCTCAAATGATAAGTATATAATAGTCATTTGGTTTTCAAATAAAATATACAACATAATCAATATAACAAAAGTTAATCAACTAGCGAAGTCAACCCGTGAAGCTTCCGCTGCGCAACCCTGATCTGTCACAGAAACTGAAGTGGGAATAATTAACATTTAACTTCTAAGTAATCATAGGTAAGAGTTGGAAAACAATACATGTTTTTCCGAAACATTAAACAGTGACTAAGTCACTGAAATAATCATATATGTATATGGACAAACTCCTTCGTCAAACAATGTACTAATATGGTTGTAAATTCATAACCGGCAATTCACACCTATTTAGCTATGGATGCCACCAAGACCATGGTGACCAACTCTAAACAATAAAATCTGAATTAAAGTAGATATAAATGTGAAGGAGCGTATCCTATATACCACAAGTGGAAATTCACATTTCCCATAACAATTCATACTGACAACACATTACAAGTCCTTTCCAAATCGTGGAAAGATTCACAGGATCAACAGAATAATCGTAATGCAATTTAAACAAAGCATGGAATGCACAACTAGACAATGCATGAGTTTATAAAGCATAAACTTTTATAAAAACAACAATAATGATTACAAAACTGTTAAATGCAATCCCACACCTTTTTGAAGACAGGCCACGCCTACATCGAGATCCACGATCCACTGGTTCGTCCTTTGAATCGATCGTTGTTAATAATTAACTGTTAATCACACAAGCAGTCTAAGAAAACTAGCAAGAATGGCTCATAGAAGAATCATATAGCTCCATCTCACAATTGTAGGCCCAATTGATGTTATACACCTTTCCATTCTCTTACTTTAGCATAGCTAGTCTTAAGCCCAAGTCAACTAAAAAGCCCATTACACAAAATATGGCCCAACAGAGTCAACTAACGGTCAAAATGACGGTCAAAGGTCAACTAGTAGTAAACGTCAGTCAAAGGTTAAAGTCCAGTCCATGGTCAAAGGTCAAGTCAATGGTCAATGGGTTAAGGTCGGGTCAACTGGTCAAATTCTGGTCAAACGAGTCAAGTGGTCATTGACTCGGGCCTAGTGACTCAGTTAGTCAAACCGATTCGACTCAGTCAGATGAACTGAGTCAGCTAAATAATTTAGTCAGACATCTAACTGGGATGACCTGACTGGGATCACTAACAACCTAATTCTCAAGAACATAGCTTCATATAGTTTTACTTTACAATTCATTTAAACAGAATTATACAATCCAATACACAAATAAAATCTAAGCTTTACCTGATTTGTAATTGCAGGCTTTCACAACTACTTCCATTACAACATTACACTCTTCTTCAGCTTACACATCTTATCACAACACAATGAGTTAAACACCATTGCATAGTTCATAACTTCATAATATATAAACACAAGAATATTACCACAACAGCATCAGCACCAGCATAAACACCAGCTGTGATTGAATTTCCAATTCCAATTCCATTATCTCTATCTAAGAACTCTTCCATAACTGAACTTCACATCTCAACTACAATACTCACAGTATTAACACCATCACAATTACCCATTTACTCAAACATTAAAAACAATATGAAGCTCCACCACCCATTATAATTCTCCTATTCGCAAGCTGCAAACCCCATCATAACAACACCCGTAACTTCAGAGTCGTTCAAACACTTAATTCACCAATACCCACAATTCAAATTCCAACACATATCACTCTCAACATCTTCTATGCCTGCAAATCATTCATCAACTGCCACATTCAACTATAACAACACTGCACAACCATTCATATAACCCTACAATCACCACCACCATATTACTCCTCTAGCTTCCCTTTTCACACTAACAACACCACAACTCTCTGTTCTTCAAGTTTTGCATCATCAAAACACACAACAATAGCACAAGCATCTTACTAACTCAACACAACCCCATTCCTCTATCATACCAACTGCACTGCCACCATTTAGCAATACCAGTTCTCAATCAAAACAATTCAAACTACACTCCCTGTATCAATCCAACACAAACCATCTTCTTAAAATCAACACAACCTAAATCTCAACCACATCTCCAATTCATATCCATATCAGGTCTTAAATTCATAAAAACTCCAATCAAAGATAACATAACAATCTCATCAAAGTCACACAGATATCAACAACCTCAAAACTTTACTACACATAACAGAGCTTGATTAAGGAAAGAATGATTACCTCAAACATGAATCTAAATCCCAAATCTAACTTCCATAATTACCACAATCGATCCACTGAAGAAATCCCCCATCATCTTCTTAGAAGAAGAACCAAACCCTAGTTCATATCAAAACCGCCATTAATCACTCCTCAAGACTCCTAATTTCATCTTCTATTTATTAATCTCAGTTCAATCAACACCCATCTCAATTACCCTTCTTAAAATATCAATTTCATCTTCCAATTCTTCTTCGAATTTGGTAGGCTTGGAAAAGTAACCTACTACTATGTATTAACTGCAAGTGCACAGTGTCGACAAGCAACACAGGGCAAGCACAGGTCGAACCACAGAGACTTGGTGGGTGTAGAAGTGATTCCAAAATATTACTAAACTGATTCAAATAAAAGTAACACAATATTTTTGGTGTCGATACGACATGATAATTTTCAAGTAACTGAAATAATAAAAGTAAAAGATGCAAATAACACAGGGTGTAAACACTGAGAATATGGATACTATAGCTTTAAAATCCACCACTAACCTACACTATGTATTCAACTAGTAGTATTATTTTTGTCCTTATAGCAGATTCAAGTTTACCTTGTATCTAAGGTGTTTCTCCGATGGATAACTTAATCACAACTAAAATATTTCTCCAAAGCATTAACTGTCTAGTTAAAGCACAACTAATCTAAGGATCAATAATATGTTTAAGCATGAGTTGCAGCATAATCAATGTAGTGATATTCTAACTACAATGGATACATGGCATACATTGTGAGAGCAAAATGTTGACAAACTTGGATTAAATTATATCTTAAACAATTTTAAATATTCAAGAACAACACACAGTATGAATAGCATAGAAGCATACTAGGGCTTCATATGAACTCTAGCAGAGAGTTTAGAACATGATTAAAATGGAAATGAATTGAACTGATAGGAAATATGGTGTGTAGAGAACCCCTCAGCCGGGCCTCGACCAGTCGGGTCTCTCCCATGCTTTCTACCACAAGCTGTCTCCTCACATGCTGCTATCTCCTTCTTGCCCACGCCTTGTTTCTTTATGCGCTGGGCATGTGCTCCTCACTCCAGAGAAACGGCTCTTGCTCCAACAGCCATCATCACCTTCTCTCCGTTGTTGGAAGAAGCATCACGTTCTCATTTCTCTTTTCAAACAACAAAATCTTCACGTGCATTTGAATAGTCCTGTTGAGCTCCATCATCACTTCACGTTCTCAATTACTTCTCGATTTCTTCACGTTCCCTGGTGTAACAAAGCCACGACCACCACTCATTTGACCCAACAACACCTCGTTCACCAAACCTTTTTATACTGTTAACTTATTGCCCATAGTGGAATTGACGTGCTAAATTAATTCTTTCTCATTAATGCTGTGATTAGCCTTTTGGGTGGATTAGTCGCAAATGCTCTTTTAGATCCGCAATTCATCTAAGCTTTATTTAGTACCTAAAAACACAAAATTAATTAGTACAAGTATTTATTCTTGAAAACAAAGAAAACATAGAATCTGGGATAATATATGATTTTAAAGCGCAAAAGATAGTTAAATGCCAAATAAAAAGGTGTAGAAATATGCACTATTTGGCACTCATCAAATACCCCCAAACCTGAATTTTACTTGTCCTCAAGTGAAACAGAAATTAAGAAATCCTAACTATACCACTGTCGCTGGTCTCTCGAATGCATTTAGCGTATGCACTAAGACTTTAAACCCCTAGGTGTCCCTAGTGGACGAGTTGTAGTCTCGTGAGGGCCTATCAGAGATGTACCCACAAAACCTTCTCTAACTTCAGAGCTTAAAATAGTCCCAAGCATCCAAGGAGCTATGAGGACATAGAGTTTCTTCATGCTAGTAACACGAAGTTAGAACTTCCAAAGAACGCATTCTTATCCTTAAGAGTTGAGCGAGAAATAACCATACCATATGAAAGAATTCGGGTTCGAGAATAATCACAAGCCTCGACTTCTGCCTCACTAACAGGGTTTTATGACAATTGCTCTCAAAAGATCGCTTTTTTTTAGTCTCTCATGTGTGCATACAGGAATAAAGAGATAAATCATGCACACTTTGATGGTGGGAAGGAGAACCTTCCAAAATAATTTCTGGAGACTCCACAAAATTGTGGACAAAAAGAATCTTTTTCTGATGATCTCTAAGAAAGGAAATCAACCATTAGCAAGAATGGGAGTACTCACTTACCTTCACATCCGATCGTCAATCAACACCACTCTCACATCATCCATAGAAATGTCTTCAATCTTCGGTCTTCAACTGTTGATGGTGAACTTCTTGAACTTCTTAGAAACTTGACAATTTGTAAATTTTCTCCTCAATTTCCTTATTGCTTGGAATTTTCTTCTTGAATTCTTCTTCTTTACCATGGTGGTATCAAAACTAAACTAATAAAATAAACTACATTTTTTTTTTGATTTTTGATTTTTTTTGATTTTTTTGATTTTGATTTTGATTTTTTTTTAATTAAACATGAAATGAAAATAACAATAAAAACAATGAAACTACTAACTCGGTGGATGAAGGACTTCATCACTCAATTCTTCACAACTTGTATTGTCTTGATTTCATAAACTTCACTAATTCTCATCTTATTTTGTTTTATTTGCTCTTGTAAAATACCTCTTCAAATGTGTATATGATTATGCTCTTTGTACTATATTGTTGCCTGTAAACCTTGAACTAATTTTTGATGTTGCTCTGCTCGTTGATGATGATGTGTTTCTATGGATCTGTTGATGTTGTTGAGAGAGAAAGAGAGAGTGATGCTAATTGCTCATCGAACTACAAGAAGGAGTTTTCATCTTTAGACGTCACCCTCATGATTGACAAAATTAGCACTCAAGAGATCAAAAATAGTGCTGAAAGTGGTGCGAAGTTGGGTAGCTCACCATTCCTACCCGGAATTGACGTATGGTGACACACACTCTAAGATATTTTTTAGAAAGTCACAAATTGAAGGTCGGTGCCTCGCTTGATGTAAAAATGGGTAGTCTCCACTATGGGTGATCATAATTCTACTACCGAATATCTTTACAACACCTAATTCTCCCTCCGGCATGGTTAAATCCAACTTTAATGCTTTAATAACCTAAGAAACCCGATTGTGTTCTCCAGTACTTCCAAGTTCAGCTATTTCGATCAGACTCTCTATGTAAACATAGCTAGAAGCATAGCTAGTGAGTCTATGATCTCTAAAAAGTTGGAGGTTTTATGCAAATATTTGCAAAAGTTTTTTTGAAATTTTTTTATTTTTTATTTTTTATTTTTTTAAATAAAAGACTAAAAACTCTATATGCAAAACACACCCCCAAACCTAAATCTAACATTGTCCTCAATGTTTCAAAAGATGATAAGAACACATATCAATAGAACAAGGCAGAGCATATTTAAAGGAAAGAGATTACCCGATGCAAAAATGATGGTGCTAAACCAGAATTGAATGAATGCTTTGAAGGCAAACAATATGAGCGCAGGACAAAAAGTTTGGTTAGCACACAAATATATCAAGCAGATTCAAAAATTACGTACTAGATTATGCAATGATGACTCACCATACACCAACAATCGAAAAAGTTGAGGATCAACCCAAAAGACGGAGTGCAGAAATATCAACAGCCTTACACAATTATAACAGGACAGCAATGCCAGTGAGACTGCATATGTGAATGAGTTACCCCCAAACCTAGATTTTTCAACAGATATACTTTTGGGTACAAAATCTAACAATTTCAGGGGTGCATCATGCACAAGATCTAGTTCAACGTGTATTTTGTCAGGGATGGATGGAGAGACATGAGTAAACTCTAATTGTGGCTCATCAAAGGTATTATATTTAGCTGCAAAATAGTCCAGGAGGACTTGAGAGGCACACAGTTCCAATCCTAGATTAGGTACTCTTAGAAAAGTAGGTTTAACAATAACTTTACAAACCAGATCTAGGTTGGGTGAAAGATTACCAGTTTGTGACATGGGCAGGGAGGTAGGCACATCATTATTAGTCACATCTATAACTCCTAAATCATTTGCTCGTGTCGCAGCATGCTCACATTCATAGAATAATTCATCAAGACCCAAATCAGTATCATGCTCATCCAAAGTTTTATTCTCATGCATAGACAAATCCAAAGAGACATCACAATGTGACCTAGGCAGAGAATCAGACACGTCAATTATATTTTCATGCATAAGATCATTAGTGTCGACAGGAGATTCAACATTACCTATGTTACTATCAAGTTGTGTAGCATGTTCTCTTTCACAGGACAATTGCACATGCTTAAGATTAGTAACCACATCACATGTATATGGAACATTAGAAGAAGCATCATTCATTAAGGTCGAGGCAGAGAAGCCTAATATCTCTGAACCCAAAGGTTCGACAATATTTTCAGTAAAAACATGTTCTTCTAACATAACATCATCATCATCATCATCATCATAGAAATGCATTTCCCTATTCAAAATTGTAGTATTTCTAGTCCACTCATTTATTTCTAGGTGAGGCTCATATTCAATATTAGTTACATGAGTAGGACTTTCAACATGCAATTCATTAGGACTAACATTCATTTCACCCTGAAATTCCTCCCTTTCCTCATTTAGTGCATCAAGGATTTGACTCATTTTGAGTTCTAAACTCGCAAACCTTTGGTCAGTTAACTTTTGATATTGCACAAGGTTTTGATTGAATTCTAAAATTTCATTATGTTGTTCAATGAAAGGAGAGTCTTCAACAGTAGGAAATTCATAATCAATGCTATATAGTTTATCATGCAATACACTCCTAGCATTATTTTGTTCGATGAGTCTGAGATTTTCCTCCACAGATTGAGAAGTACAAAAATTTTCAACTTCCCACTGTGGTGGATGATACATGTGTGCATGGTCATTAGGGTATATAAAAGACTGATCGCAACCTTGAAAAGGTTGATTATGGTCCCAATGACTCTCATCTTTGTATTCTATCGGCATTTCATATTTTGGATTTTCATGATATTCTCTAGATTGACTAAAATCATGCAAAATATAGCAATTCTCAGCAGGATGGTCTAAGCCTCCACATAAGGTACAAGCATAGATTTCAGATTGCATTTCTAAAGCTGTGATTTTAGCTTCTAACTGATCCAAAAATGATGAGTGTGTGAGTTGGGTACTGTAAAAATGTTCATTTTTACCCTGTGATGGATGATACATGTGTGAATAGTTATTAGGGTTCATGTATTGATGTTCAGGACTGTGAATATTTCCATAAAAATCCCTATAACTATTGACATCATTGTTTGTTGGAGGTTCATAATGTGAAGCATGCCCGTAAGCAAGCTCTCTAATTGATTTGCTTCCATCCCCATTTGCAGACCAAAATCCTGACATGATCTCTAACTAGCACTAGGCTTGTTTCAGAGTTGTGTCACTCTGCACAAGAAAATACAATGAATTTTTTTTATTTTTTTTAAAAAAAAATAAAAGAAGGAAAATCCTAAATGGAAGGGAAGTTCTATGCAATCGCAAACAAGGCTGACTCCACCACAGTAAACCTACTGATTTCTAGCAAACAAAAAGCATGATGGCTCCACTTAGATTGTTTTCTAGACCAGCTTCTAATCCTTCGAAAGGGAATTCGTTACAATCTGAGCAAACCCTTCTGGAATCAATCTGAGTTTAAGTAAATTGAATAGAGGCTAGGGAAGCTGCAGGAGATTTGATACCCAAGGCCTCACCGTATTACAAGGCGGCGCAGTCACGCATTCAATTTACAGAAACTATCATGAACTTCGAAGTTTGATTAAAAAGTAACCAATATTTTTCGAACGACTTTCCTACTAAGCTCGTTACCTTATAGGTCTCGTTCTATTTCAAATTTTAAAGCTTAGGTTCACGTTATCCTAAGGCGGGCAAGAAGAGAACGGTGATGAAATCTGAACCCTTATCTTACATGGCCAGTCCTTGCCATTTACTAGGAAAATAAAAGCAGCCGTATTCAAGTCCTCGACATATATGCAAACGAAGGAATACAGTAACTCTCTAACAGGGGATTCGCGAGTGTTTCGACAAATTTACCTCCCGTACCAGACGGGGGATGAACCGTTTTTGTCGACTCGGGCCACGACTCCTATGTCATGAACGAACCCGAGGGGCCGAGGTGATATTGTAATCACAGTCCTTCTCTGCAAACAGTTTGATATTTAATACTACCCTTCCGTAGGGTTTAAAAATAAAAATAAAATAATGTCCAAGTCCAAAGTCCAAAAAGATAAAATGCAAAAGAAATAAAAAATTACAAGAATAGAGAAATCCTAATACAATCTAAAAATAAATAAATAAAATAAACTCTCTGTTTTTTTTTTATGTAAAAAAAAATCTTCTTCTTAGCTTCGCCTTTTACTCCAAGACTTTTAAATATTCACCAAAAGCTTTGGCAAATTTTCTTTCGCTCCGAATTCCAAATTCTGTAAGGAAAAGACAAAAATAACAAAAACGTAAAGAAGAACATGTAATTATAATTTATTTTTTTATTTTTTTGTATAATTTTTATAATATATTTTTTTTTCAATCAGTAAAGATAGAAACCTCAGCTACACCGCTAACCGAGTCCCCGGAAACGGCGCCAAAAACTTGGTAGGCTTGGAAAAGTAACCTACTACTATGTATTAACTGCAAGTGCACAGTGTCGACAAGCAACACAGGGCAAGCACAGGTCGAACCACAGAGACTTGGTGGGTGTAGAAGTGATTCCAAAATATTACTAAACTGATTCAAATAAGAGTAACACAATATTTTTGGTGTCGATACGACATGATAATTTTCAAGTAACTGAAATAATAAAAGTAAAAGATGCAAATAACACAGGGTGTAAACACTGAGAATATGGATACTAGAGCTTTCAAATCCACCACTAACCTACACTATGTATTCAACTAGTAGTATTATTTTTGTCCTTATAGCAAATTCAAGTTTACCTTGTATCTAAGGTGTTTCTCCGATGGATAACTTAATCACAACTAAAATATTTCTCCAAAGCATTAACTGTCTAGTTAAAGCACAACTAATCTAAGGATCAATAATATGTTTAAGCATGAGTTGCAGCATAATCAGCGTAGTGATATTCTAACTACAATGGATACATGGCATACATTGTGAGAGCAAAATGTTGACAAACTTGGATTAAATTATATCTTAAACAATTTTAAATATTCAAGAACAACACACAGTATGAATAGCATAGAAGCAGACTAGGGCTTCATATGAACTCTAGCATAGAGTTTAGAACATGATGAAAATGGAAATGAATTGAACTGATAGGAAATATGGTGTGTAGAGAACCCCTCAGCCGGGCCTCGACCAGTCGGGTCTCTCCCATGCTTTCTACCACGAGCTATCTCCTCACATGATGCTATCTCCTTCTTGCCCACGCCTTGTTTCTTTATGCGCTGGGCATGTGCTCCTCACTCCAGCGAAACAGCTCTTTCTCCAACAGCCATCATCACCTTCTCTCCGTTTTTGGCAGAAGCATCACGTTCTTATTTCTCTTTTCAAACAACAAAATATTCACGTGCATTTGAATAGTCCTGTTGAGCTCCATCATCACTTCACGTTCTCAATTACTTCTCGATTTCTTCACCTTCCCTGGTGTAACAAAACCACTTCCACCACTCATTTGACCCAACATCACCTCGTTCACAAACCTTTTTATACTGTTAACATATTGCCCATAGTGGAATTGACGTGCTAAATTAATTCTTTCTCATTAATGCTGTGATTAGCCTTTTGGGTGGATTAGTCGCAAATGCTCTTTTAGATCCGCAATTCATCTAAGCTTTATTTAGTACCTAAAAACACAAAATTAATTAGTACAAGTATTTATTCTTGAAAACAAAGAAAACATAGAATCTGGGATAATATATGATTTTAAAGCGCAAAAGATAGTTAAATGCCAAATAAAAAGGTGTAGAAATATGCACTATTTGGCACTCATCAAAATTCTTCTTATGAAACCCCATGTCTCTGTTTTATCAAAAACCCCAACCCATGAAGTTTAAATCTAATAAAACTCATCCAACGATTCTATCTAATTCTTCTTAATCCACCACTCGAATCGAAACTTCCATTCAATAAACAGAAACCCTAATTTCTGATTTGGAGAAGAACGGAACATAAATTCTAATTCCTTTGAATCACAATTAAACTTCATATAATCTTCAATAACAACAACCCATCCTTGCTCTTCCTTCTCTTGTTTCGATTTCATCTTTAATCTTACATAAACTCAAAACCAATTCCATAAACATAATCTTTCACAGAAACACTTCTCTTCAACTCAATCATGGATTCTAACCAAACCCAAGCTATGAACATATGAACACCACACTCGACTGATTGATTTCACTAATTTGTTGTAAGGTTTTCTCAACAGAGATTTCATCTCTGAAACGCCGAAGAAAGAAGGAGGAGAAGGAAGAGAAGAAAGGAAAGAGAAAGAGAATAAGGAAATAAACTTCCCTTCGATCCAGTTCTGGGAGATAAGAGCAATGAAACTGATTAAGGCACCCTGAAGTTGGATAAGGGCTACCAAGTCGGCTAAATTGCAAACCCTTCTTATGATTTCGATGATATCTTCTTCGTCCGGTATTCGAATAACACGCTCGAGTAGTCCATCTCGCCTAAATTTTCGAGTTCTATCTAAAGGTACTAATTTCGTATCTAAATCGTTGTTAGATTAATTCCTAATAATTAACATTTGTGTTAAACTAATCGAGTTATTATCGGCTAAAACGTCTCTTGACTGGTCTAATCGCGTTGACGAGCTTGCGGTTCCTTACACTTATCATGACCAAATCGAAGAGAAACTTTTATTTTTCTTTTTTCCTTTTTCTTTCTTTTTCTTTCCTCTTTGTGTTGGTGTTTCTTTTGTTCTTCTTCTGTTGAAATATCGAAGGTTTCTCTGAGAATTTGAGTAAGAATTGGTTTATGAAATCATCTGTTGATGCTAATATATGTTGTAGAAGATAGTAGGATTGTTGGTTTTGAAGCTGAACAGTTATGGTTGAATATGAGAAGGTCGATTTAGGGTTGATTGGAAGTGGTGATTGGAATTTGTGTTGGTGGTTTGCAGTGGCATATGAGTTTGGATGTGTCTGAGGTAATCAGTTCTTCAATCAATTGAATTGAATTTCAGTTATTGTGAAGTGTTGTTGGATTAAAGGGGAGATGAATGAATGAGTTTTGGTATGTATATTATATTGCAGTTATGGAGATTACATGTTATGATGGTGGTGTTGAATTGAGTTTGAGTTTAGTGTGTAAAGTGCAGTTGAGTTTGATTCGTTGAATAATGGGAATAAATGTTGCGGATGTTAGTACTATGGCTCAAGTAGGGATTATGGGAACAAATTGTAAGGGTAATTGCAAGCTTGAAGTCATTGAAATTTGATGTTTAGGGTTAGGCGAGTGTAAGGTTTTGCATAGAGGATGATTTAGTGTTAGTTGTTGTTAGGGTTTGCTGTAAAAGCTCAAAGCTGCATTTGCAGGTAAACTTAGTTGCATTTGAAATTGGAATTCAAAGTTTATTTAAGAATGAATGAATAGATGTTGTTATGTTAAAATGGAAGTTAAGAATGTAAGTTTTCTAGTTAAAGTGAAACTGCAATTGATTTATGCCTATTTGTCATCTCAGTCAGATGTCTGACTAGTTTTTTTTTTGGCTGACTCAGTTAAGTGAACCTTGTTAGACCTGAGTTGACTCAGCGAGTTAACCCTTTGATTCAGTGAATCTTGACCGAGTTGGATCGTTTGACTAGACCGAACCTAGACTTAGACGTTGACTGTTATTTGACTCCTTCTGACCAAATATGGACTATTAGTTGACCGGATAGACCAGGCTTTGGATTAGTGGATTTGTTGGATGGACTTGGGCTTAGAACCATTAGTTAGACTTATATGATTCTTGTGTAAGCCATTTTGGCTAGATTCTTAGACTTCTTGTGTGATTAACAATTAGTCTTTATTAACAACGATCGATTCAAAGGATGAACCAGTGGATCGTGGATCTCGAGGTAGGTGTGGCTTGACATCAAAAGAGGTGGGAATTTACTTTTAACTCTTTTGTGACCATTGATGTCTTCTTTTACAAAGATTTATGTTTAACAAACTCATGCACTGTCTGGTTGTGCTTTTCGTGCATTGTTAACTTTAAATTTTGAAAGTTCTGTTGATTTCTTTTAATCTTTCCATTGCTTGGAAAGGATCTTTAATGCTTTGTTCATATTTATGAATTGTTATGGGAAATAAGAATTTCCTTATGTAGTATATAGGATACGCTCCTTCATTTATACTTTCATGCACATTTGGGTGTGTAATTGTCACCCAGAATATCTAGGTGTGTAATTGTCACCAATATTACGGGTGTGTATATTCACCCACAGACTATCTAGGTGTGTAATTGTCACCAGTATTACGGTGTGTAAATGTCACCACAGAAATAATGGTTGGTGTGTAATTATCACCAATCCGGTGTGTAAATGTCACCACAGAAATAAAGAAGGAGTTAGTTCCATATACATGTTGTTTAGTTCAGTGAGTTGGTTTTATTTTACTATTTGGGAAAACATGGATTGTTTTCCAAATCATGTCGATGTTTACTTAAAGGTTATATGTTTATTTCCATTGGGCACCCCTTTTAGGGATGATGTTCTCACCCATTCCCACTTTCAGTTTCAGAAACAGATCAAGATGTGCAAGTGGCGATAAAAGCTTCGAGGATTTTAATTATATTGCTTCCACTATTTTTGATTTGTGTTTATATTCTATTTGCAAACAAAAACACTATTGTATATGTATCATTTGAGAGGAGTTCTTGTATTTATATATTTCAGAGCGGGGTTAGTTTTTGGGTTAAGTTTCGTAGTTGATTTCTTAATTGAATGTTTAAGTAAATGATTTGGATTCTTAGTGCCTCTTTATTTAGTTAATCTCTTGGATTAGTCAGCTGCTAGCTTTGGGGGCGCTACATGTTGGTATCAGATCTCACTATTAGATCTTATATGGGAAATGATAGAAATATCCAGTGCCAGTTAGAGAACAAGATTAGTTTAGAACAGGGTTGAGTTGTCAGATAAATGGTAATCACTAAAAGCTATCAATAATTAAAATATTTATTTGATTGATTGATTGATTTGTTTGTTGATTGTTTGTAATTGTAATGAAGTAAAAATTGTAGGGTACTCCAATAGCTTTAATTAATAAACATTAGAGAATAATTAATCTAAAAAAAAAAACACGTAGACAATTCAACACTAGACAAATTGTAGTTGCAGGATTTCCTACACTACACCCTTGTCATGAATCTATGAAAACTAAGTCATAATTGTGGAAGAACAACAACACTTTTATTAAATTCACTTTCAGGAAGAGTTACAAGAGATATTAAAACTCAGAATTACAACTTTCTTTCTGGAGTTTCTCTCTCCTCAAAATTCTCTCATCTCTCAAAAAAATGCATTTCTCCTTTCTGGATCTATCGTGCCCTTTATATAGGGATTTACATAGTGGAAGACAGCTAAGATTTCCTCCTAATTCGGATCTACTTTGCGATCTCATCGCCATAACTTCGGTCTTCACCATCACCAACTTTATAACCATCGTGAAGCAGACTTGTTCTTCATATATCTTTAATCATTAATCGTCATATCACTTTTTTGTGACACTCGCCAAATGTTGTTGAAGAATCTTGCGATAATCTCGTCAAAGTGTCGTTAATAGTTGTAGAAATGTTTGGGCTTCTCACAGAAATGTTGTTTATATCGCGGGAATAGCGTTGTAGCGATATTCTGGTATTACATCTTGCCTATTCTCATGTCTTTTCTGCGAAGAAGAGAAGATCATGAGAATTAATATTCTTTATTATTTCTTCGCAAATTCTTCCCCTTTTATACTTTTTCCTCGACAAGATCCCGTTATTCTATCCTTTCTTACACGTGTTGTGAATCCCTTCTTTTACTGACACATTCCTACTCCATAAATCCACTCTCCTTTGCCTATAAAAGGTGGAACTAATCTTCAAAATTAGTTTTACTTTTCTGTTTCTTCATCTTCTTCATCTTCCGTCTGCAACTTTGCCTCTTCTTCATATTCTTCTGCTACTGTTTTAATGGAGTCCCCAAGGTTTGTTTCTTAATTTTTAAGCCAGTTTTTGTTTTCATTCTTCAATCTTTCTTATTTTTTTGTTATGTATTCTTTTTAGCGGGAAGATTTCTAACACACAATCTACTTCTCACAACCCTAATCCTCGCAAAAGACCGACTGAGAAAAGGAAGAAAAGTTCTGTGAATGATAAGGTATTAAGAAACACCCTTTATTTTTAATAACAATATTGTTGCCTCTGTTTCTTATCTGGGTTATTATTCGCAGAATGACGTGAATCCTGATAAACTTCCCAAAAGATCTCGTCATTTTAAGACACTCGGGGAAAATCTCATTATGCCTCTGTTAACATCTGTGAAGGTTACTCCCACACCATCGCAACCAAATTTCTCTTCTCTTATCTGCGAGAACATCATTGTTCATACCCCCATCCCTTCTGACACTTTGTTAAACCAAGCTTCTAAG
Source organism: Papaver bracteatum (assembly GCA_023529315.1). Lineage (NCBI taxonomy): Eukaryota > Viridiplantae > Streptophyta > Magnoliopsida > Ranunculales > Papaveraceae > Papaver > Papaver bracteatum. Next base: position 1,474,163 of record JAJJWX010000447.1, on the reverse strand, counting down.
GCTGCTGCGAGTAAAGTTCCTCATAGTCCTTTACGGCCTTCAACTGTTGTTTTTCCACATACTCCTCCTGATAATTCAACCACCACAAATGATCGCCAACTTGCTCTTATTACTACTTCACCTTCTAAATATTCATCAAGCGAAACTTTCGCAGGTGTTGATATTGCTTTTAAAGTCTTGTCTAATGTTTTAGACAATGCTAGAAAGTCTTCCACTGACCCTATCCAACAGGAAGCTTGCGAGACTCTGTTTAAGAATTTTGGCTCTGGTTGTAATGATTCACGAGCATCTTTAGAGAATGAGATTGAAGTTCTGAGGAAAATTCTTCAAGCTAAAACTGCTGAATGTGATACCTTGAATCACATGCTCCGCAACTCTTCTCTAGTTTGCGAGAATCTTCGCAGAATAAATGACGAGCTGAAAGGTGATTTTTTCTTGCCTTTGCTCTTTTTTCTTTTCTATTTCATATACATACTTTCTGTACTTAGACTTTCTTCTTAAATTTTTGATTCATATATTAGTTTCAAATCGGGCTCATTTCATAGAAAGACTCAAATCTGAATTTATTGCTGAAGAAGTTCGCGTTGAAAGAGATTCTTGGATAAATCAACATACTAGACTAGACAATCTGTATACTTATTCAATTGATCGCATAAATAATCTTACTAATGAGAACAATCAATTATTTCAAAGGCAGAATTTTTTGAGTGGCGAGCTTGATCGCCTCTCTTATTTATTTTTTAAGGCTAATTTGGCAATGGAATCTTTATCAGATGAGAATAAAACCCTGTCCCAAGAAAAACATAAAGTTTCAAGCTTGATGACGATTTCCTCGCAACAAATAAGTAATCTTCAAAGTACATGTAATAATCAAGAGAAATCTCTTCATTATCTTAAGAAGGAGCTCAAGGAGTTAACTGAATCATCTGCCGCCGAAAAGGATAAGCTTATCAAGGTTAGATTAACCCTTAGTTTAAGAGCCAGCGAACTTCAAGACCAATACTCTAAGTTAAAGGAATCTTATTCTTCATTAGCAAAATAAAATTCATATCTTCGCAACAAAGAAGAAAACATGAAATCTCGTTTGAAGGGTATGGTTGGCGATAAATTCGATGATGCCATGAATCAGTGGGAGAACTGTTTATTTGCTTTAATCCAAAACTTAACTTTGCAAAAAGAAGGTAGTCAATTGACTGCCTCTTTTGTTGATCTTCTTATTTTATATTATGTTCCTTGTGAGATTCTTGTCTAACTGATATTTTATTTTGTTGCTCGCAGAATCCGAAAGGAATCTTCATTCTACCATCACTGATCTGACCGCTACATTGGATAAAGTTCATAAAGAAAACAAATCTCTTGCTTCTAATTGCTTTATTGCTCAGGACAAATCAGAAAGAAGACTTGATTATCTTGAATACTTTAAGAATATAGAAATTAGGAATCGTGAAAAAGCTCTTATTTGCCAAGTCCATCTTAGGGTTGAAGTTCTCGTGAATAATATTCTGTTTCCCCGTTCTCTTTCTCATGTTTCTGTCCCTCCTCTAGAGGTTGACGATGATGAAATTCCTCTTCCCATGGATGAAGAGTTAGAGTTTACTAATGATGATGAAGATACCTCTCAAGAAAATCAAAAAGGTGGTGAAGAAGAAAAAAAAAGTCCTCCTAAAGAAGTACCCGTTGATAAAGTATCCAGGGAAGAAGAAGCTCGCGGTGAGAAGGATGCTGATGAATCTGACAAGAACAATAAGTCTGGCGAGGCTTGAATTTTATCTTTGCTTTCTTTTACTTCTTCTATCTTGCGAGTGATGTAATCTTCGAAACTTTTAGAATTTTAACTTTCAATTTAGCTTACTTTGAATATTTTCAAGTAAGATAATGTAATATTACTCCTCTATTCCCCTTCTTGCCCTTCATTATCTTGTTTGGAATGGTGAATACTCATTATCTTCTTTAAGTAATTGTGTTGCTGCATTCTTGCGAAAATATGAATACATCTGCGATATGTGGAATATTGTTGCACTTTTCTGAAAATTTCTGTGGGAATCCACGATGTTAAAAATTTGCCTCCTTGTATATAATTCTGCGATAAAGGAATGTTTCCTGCCATCTTAAAGCAAAATAGTTAATTGGTAAGATTATTCTTTTGGTCTTATTTTACCTTCCTAGTTAAACGTCTTATTTTGCCAAACTTTTTCTGTCTGCGACAAAATCGCAGGATTTCTCAACATTTGCATGTAAAGACCCTTTGATCTTGTCTTATCCATGTTTCTTTCAAAATCTTTGCGACAATATGATAAGCATATATTCTCTCGCAAGAATTTACCCTTATGACATTACCGTCTTGCGATGAAATCGCAGGACGTCTTTACAATTTCATGTAAAAACCCATTGATCTCATCTTAACATTGCACTCATGGCTTTTTTTCCTCTGCATTATTTACGTTACGCGACAATATGACAGGCCTAAATGTTCTTGCGATCATAAAGCCCCATGACATTTCCGTCTTATGACACTTATCAGCTCCCTAATGGAGGGTGCCGCCCTTATCTTCCCCCTGATTGGCCCTTCAAGGAGGGAACATCATCCATACAAGACTATCTCCTCCCATCCGAATCTGTCAACAACCAGTTGTGTTCGCAGCCTCTTGTCCTTTATGCCTATATGTCTTATAGTTACAAGATTGCACCCTAAGTGGGGTTTTCTTCAGGCCAAGTGCATTGTAGCCAAGACTTACCAAGGATGGAAAGAGAGTTTCGTACGCTCCGGGCACCCTTGGCTCAACCTTGTACCTCGGCGCCTTGGTCATACTCTGCACTTCTTGGAAGAGATTCTCAGTCGTCCAACAAGGGTATAACCATATATAGTTGGAAATCCAAGATCCCTCTCCCGAATAGGTTTTCTTTAACCCCATAGTCTGCATGACTCAGGTTCCAGCATCGGTATAACCTTATCGCTGAGTCATGTCAAGAGATACCCCCTCATATAACGCGCTATTAGGTCTTACATTTGCCTCTTACTAAATTTTATTCGCGAACTAGGGTGCACGCCATAAAGGTTCGTCCCATTATTTTAATCTTTGCGAAATTTTATTTGCTATTCTTGCGATGATGCTCGCATAAATTTTGATATTGAAAGAAGAATTGTTTCATCTTACATTTTTATTTCTTACCTCGCAAAAACTGCTACTGATAATACCTTTTTAGAAACAATATGTTCCATGGTCTATCAAGTCTTTGGCCAACATCTCTTCCCTCTGGATCCATTAGTTTGTATGCTCCATTTCCAATTATCTCTTTAATGATGTATGGTTCATCCCATTTTCTCGCTAACTTTCCACCACTTTCTTGTTGATATTTTGGTGTTTCTCGCAAAACTAAATCCCCAGGCTGAAATTGGCGTTTTTTGACTCGTTTGTTGTACTCGCGAGATAATCTTCGCTGGTAGTTTTCCATATGTTGTAGAGTTTTTTCTCTCTTTTCTTCTAGTTCGTCTAACTCATGTAAAATCATTCCATCACTTATATTTTTCTCCCATGCCTCTCTTTTTGTTGTTGGGATAGCAACCTCTGTTGGTAGGACAGCTTCGACTCCATATGTTAAACAGAAAGGTGACATTCCAGTTGCCTCTCGTCTAGTTGTATTATATGCCCATATTGCATTATGTACTTGCTCACACCATGATTTGTGATAACCTTCTAACTTCTTTTTCAAGATGTCTGCGATTGTCTTATTAGTTGCCTCAGCTTGAACATTTGCTTGTGGATATAAAGGAGTTGACTTTCCACATTTTATCTTAAACGCATTAAGAAGCAATTCGATATTCTGCCCTTCAAATTGTTTTCCATTATCAGACATCAACTGAGCTGGGATCCCAAATCTGCAAATTATATTTTCAAATATGAACGTAAAAATGTCTTTATCGCGGATGTGCTGTACTGCCTTAACTTCTCCCCATTTTGTGAAATAATCTATAGCAACGATTAAATATCTTCTTTGTCCGGAACTAGGTACAAATGGTCCCACAATATCCAATCCCCATTTTCCAAAAGGCCATACGGTTGATGAAGATGATAATGGTGCTCCTGGTGCATGTATCTTCTTCCCAAATCGCTGAAAATCTTCACAACGCCTTGAAAGTTGTTTTGCATCCTCATGCATATACGGCCAATAATAACCCTGCATATTTGTTTTATATGCCAAAGATCTACCCCCACTGTGATTACCAGCATCACCACTATGCAACATTTTTAACACCTTTTGTCCTTCTTCTCTCGTTAAACATCTTAGCGATGGTCCATTAAATGATCTGCGATATAATACCCCATCTCTTAGTTCATAATTTGTCGCTCTAATTTTTAATTTATGTGCTTCTAATCGATTTCTGGGGATTTCTCCTCTCTCCAAATAAGTATGAAGATCTGTTCGCCAATCTGTAGTATTATTCCCTATCTCTTCCTTGCCAGATTCTACCATCATTACATCTACCTCTTCTTCTTCTTTGTTTATCGCTGGTTGCAAAAGTGTTTGAATTTTTATGCATCTCGCAAGTGGGTTCGTCATCATACTTGATATTAAAGAAAAATTATCTGCGAGCCTATTATCTTTCCTTGATATGTGTCTCCATTTTATTTTTGGAATTCTCGCAGACAATTCTTCAACAAGTTTTTTGTACTTCTTCAAAGATTGTTCATTTGTAGTATATTCTCCCTTTATCTGGCGAATAACCAATTGTGAATTGCTGGTGATTCTAGCATTTTCCAACTTCATTTCTATCGCAAATTTCAATGCATGGATTACAGCTTCATATTCTGTCTCATTGTTAGTGGATGCAAATTCCAATCTAAATGAAAAAGCTGTTTTTTCTCCTTCTGGTGAAATAAAAACAACTCCAATCCCATTTCCTTCTCCATTTGACGATCCATCCACTAATATTTCCCATCTGTCAAGTTCTGTTAATATCTCTTTTGGGTCTCCATGTTCTTCTTCTATATCCATCATCTCTTCTACAGCTACGTCATCTTCTAAAGGAAATTCAACTAAGAAATCTGCGATAACTTGTGATTTTGGCGAAGATAGAATTTCATATTGAATATTAAAATGCCCTACTTGTGCATTCCACCTCTCAACTCTGCCTAATCTTTTTGAATTTTTCATCACCGATTCAATTGGCACTCTCGTTAATACTTTGATCTTATGCGCTTGGAAGTAAATTCGAAGCTTAAAGGTTGCGTGTACCAATGCTAGAATTAGTTTCTAAATCTTTGAATAATTTCTCTCTGCTGAATTAAATGTTTTGCTGATATAATAAATTGGTTTTTCTACCCCTGCGTCTACTCGCAATAACACAGCACTTAACGCATATGGAGTTTTTGCGAGATAAATCAATAATTCTTCTCCTGGTTCAGCTTTTTGTAATATAGATATACTCGCCAAATGTTCTTTTATTTCTTGAAAAGCTTTTTCGCATTCATCTGTCCACTTGAATTTTGTTCCCTTCTTGAGTATGTCGAAAAAATATTTACACTTGTCTGAAGATCGCGAAATGAACCTTCCTAGCGAGGCTAAGAGTCAATTTAGTTTTTGCACATCTTTTACCGTCGCAGGAGTTGGCATATCGCGAATTGCTTGTACCTTTTTTGGATCAACTTGTATTCCTTCTTTTGATACAATATACCCTAAAAACTTCCCTGAAGTTACTCCAAAGGTACACTTATCAGGATTCACCTTAATATTGAATTGCCGCATTTGATCGAAAATTTCTCTCAAATCTTGCACATGATTCTCAGCTTCTTTGCTTTTGATCAGCATATCATCTACATATACTTCTAATGTTTTGTGGATCCACTTTGCGAACACCTTTTCCACCATTCTTTGATATGTTGCACCAGGATTTCGTAAGCCAAACGACATCTTTGTATAACAATATAATCCTCTTGGAGCAAAAAATGCAGTATGTTCTTGATCTTCTTCAGCGAGAGGGATTTGGTTATATCCTTTATACCCATCCAATGATGATATTCTTGCATTTCATGCTGCTGATTCAACCATTTGTGGAATATCTGGCAACGGAAAACTATCTTTTGGACATGCCTTGTTTAGATCCGTAAAATCTATGCAAATTATTATCCCTTTGTTCTTCTTTGGGACCACCACCATTTTTGCAATCCATTCTGGATATTTTGCTTGTCTTATAATTCCTGCGTCGAGCATCTTCTGTAATTCTTCTTCTATTTGAGAATGATATGTTGTTGCGATCTTCCTTATTCTTTGCTTGAATGGTCTTATGTTTTTGTTGATTTCTAATTTATGACATGCTATTGACGGGTCTATCCCTGGCATCTCATCCATGTTCCACGCGAAGATATCTGTATATTCTCGCAAAAGGTTTATAGTTCTTTTTTCCTCATCTGCCTCCATTCTAGTCCCAATTTTCAGCATTTTAGGTTATTCTTTACTTCTAATATTTATTTCTTTTGTTGGTTCAGTAGCAGTGTAGCTGGCTTCAGGTTCTCCCATTGGTGTTGGCGTTTTCACAACTCTTGCGAACTCATCTCCTTATCGGAAACTTCACTTGGTATCCCTTTTCCTTCTTTTGCCCTTATCATGTAAATTTTAAATTCCTCTTCTTTCTTTGCTTCTCTGTTCAATTTTCTGCGAGCTTTTCGCAGCTTTGGACGTTCTTCACAATTTCTTACTTCAATTTGGTAGCACAATCTCGCGAAATTCACATCTTCTCTAATTTCTCCAATTCCACTAGGCATAGGAAATTTAACACATTGATGTAATGTTGATGCCACAGCCTTAATTGCGTGTATCCATGGTCTTCCCAGTATCATATTGTACAACGATTCCACATCTACCACACATAATGATATTCGTGTTTCAATTTCTCCTAGTGGAATTCGTACCATTATCTCGCCTTTAGATTTTGTTATAGACTTTCCGAAGCCATGAACATAATATGTTGAAGGAGACATTTCTTCATCCTTATATCCCATCTTCTTGAAAGTATGATAAAATATCATGTCTACAGAACTTCCTGTGTCTACTAAAGTTCTATTCATAGCCCATTCTTCTTCAGATTTCATCGATTTCTCTTCTCTCATTGGTATAGTGGTTACTGTGACCACCAATGGAGATGTATGACTTGAATCTCCTTCTGGTATTTCTGCTGCTGTAAACGCGATTTCTTGTTTTTCCCAATCTTTCAATGATGATATCTTCTCCACTGTCATAATCTTCCTTCCTTCAAAATCCTGTTTATGTATCCTTCCCTTGATATTTTCATGAAAACTATCAATCATTTCTTTTGTTATTACATCACCTTTCAATTTTCTACAATCCTTTTTGATTCTGATCATTCTTCCTTTAACTTTCTCACCGGTTTACTTTATGATTTCCCTAATCTTTGAACAAATTTTATCTTCTTATTCGTCTTTTCTTCTATTTTCGTTAATTCATCCCTGTTTCGGGCGCCAAAATGTAGTTGCAGGATTTCCTACACTACACCCTTGTCAAGAATCTATGAAAACTAAGTCATAATTGTGGAAGAACAACAACACTTTTATTAAATTCACTTTCATGAAGATTTACAAGAGATATTAAAACTCGGAATTACAACTTTCTTTCTGGAGTTTCTCTCTCCTCAAAATTCTCTCAGCTCTCAAAAAAAATGCATCTCTCCTTTCTGGATCTATCGTGCCCTTTATATAGGGATTTACATAGTGGAAGACATCTAAGATTTCCCCCTAATTCGGATCTACTTTGCGATCTCATCGCCATAACTTCGGTCTTCGCCATCGCCATCTTTATAACCATCGTGAAGCAGACTTGTTCTTCATATATCTTTAATCATTAATCGTCATATCACTCTTTTGTGACACTCGCCAAATGTTGTTGAAGAATCTTGCGATAATCTCGTCAAAGTGTCGTTAATAGTTGTAGAAATGTTTGGGCTTCTCGCAGAAATGTTGTTTATATCGCGAGAATAGCGTTGTAGCGATATTCTGGTATTACACAAATAGTGATATTGACACAATCGATAAATCTTGAAAGACACATAGAACTTTATTAAGTACCTTGACTTATCTGTAGAGTCAACAATTTATAATTACATAAACGTTAATAATATTTTTGAGACTCAATAATATTTGCAAGTGTAATTAGGATAGTAGCTCGACCATCAAAGCTACTCATAAAATTATTAGAATAGTGATTATAAATGAAAATGATATTAATAATAATTGTAATAAAGTAATGTTAACATATATTAGTTAGTATCATATTGAACTTAAATTAAACTAAAATCTCATTAAAGATAAATTAATAACGCTTATCTACAGTTAAAGTTTTGTAAATTGAACTAATGATAAATTAGAAATATATGCTTTGAGTTTAAAATAGATGGTTAATATAATACTTATTAGGCGCTAGACGTAAAAAGACGAGGATGTAATGTACAAAATAAAAAGACGCAACTTGTTAGTAATATTGAACCGAAATTATCTTTAATCTAATAAATGATCCATTAAATCTTTAAAATGAAAAAAATATACCTGAAGTAGTATTCAGATGCTTAGTGTAATGTTATAATTAAAAGAAAATAAATTATCATATTAATAGGATACTTTACATTGACAGCAAAATATAAAGACTATTAGGATATATTATAATATTACGCAGATTTAAATTTATTATAATAACACAATTGATGATAGTATTTGAATAATTAAGCTGGTAGCAAATTTATAATAGATAATATTTGGAAAATTTATATATATGGTATCATGCTAAAGTTAAACTATCAAATATTATAAATTGACGTGAATCGAATTTGGATTACTTATAATAATAAAATAAATAAATTTTGATGATTAAATCGCTTAAAATGATATGGACTATTTATATACTTTTCGAAGTGAATTTATCAGACCTACACCAGTTACGATAAAAGTTTAAGGACTAATTAATTTTAATAAATTAATAATTAGTTAATCCAGCACTAGGGAATAGTGAAGGTTGTGTTTCTCTGTTCGTAGGAAGGCATTGTTGGGACTGGACAACCTTGACAGGGCAACTGCATTCAGAGATGACCAATCATAGAAGTTTGGTATAACTCAATAAGAAACTGATAGATATAATTTCACTTAGAAAGATTCGTAGGATTCTTCCTTGGAGTTAGAGACAGATATCTTATAAAATAAAAATTAGTTTAAGAAAGACTAGACTTCCTTATTTGATAGAACTTAAAATCAACATAATTGAACCTAGAGCCACAAATTTTAGTTGTAGAAGGTCATACAGGTTTGTACTTTGTTTCATGTTGTTTTCGCTTAGATAAGAGATAAGTTTATTTTTTTAAGGTGAGGAGTTTTTGAAGATTAGAAGGATGGTTCGATTTTCGAGGACGAAAATATATAAGGTGGGGAGAATGTAACGACCTTAAAGCTCATCAACGCTATTAGACAGGTCAAAAGTCGATCTAGAGATTATTATGCCGATAATGACTCGATTAGTTAATATAATTTTAATTATTAGAAATTAATCTAACAATGTTCTAGATATGAAATTAGTATCGCTGGATAGATATCGAAAAGTTACGTGGAATGGACTACTCGAACGTGTCATTCGGATACCTGACGAAGAAGATATCATTGGATGAGTATGGAGGGAAACATAATAATTATGGAACTTAACTCGGTGGCTTCCCTCATCCAATCAGGCGGATGTATCAGTAATTCTCGTTGGTCTTATCATGAAAAAATCGAAGATAAACTTTTATTTTTATCTTTTCCTTTCTCTTTCTTCTTCTTTCCTCTTCTTTCTCTGTTTCTTCTGTTCTTCTTCATATCGAGTTTCTTTGAGAATTTGAGTAAGAATTGGTTTATGAAATCATCTGTTGATGCTAATAGATGTTGTAGAAGATAGTAGGATTGTTGGTTTTGAAGTTGAACAGTTAGGGTTGAATATGAGAAGATCGATTTAGGGTTTCGTCGGATTTTGATGTTCTTATGTAATTGATAGGATTAACGGATTGATGATAGATGAAGATTAAGAGGGTTATGGTTTAATCAATGAGGTAGAGATTTTTGATGAAGAGTCACTGAGTTAGGGTTTCTGGAAGAATTCGAAGAAGAATTAGAAGATGAGTTTTATGTTTTAAGAGGTTAAATCGAGTTGGGTAATGAGTGGTTGGAGGAATTAAAGTTGAATTAAAGGTAGAGTTAAGTTTCAGATGATGAATTGGTGAATTAGGGTTTGTGTTCTGTTCTTCCCCAATTTAAGAACTAGGGTCTTATAAGAAGTTCAAAGAAGAATTGGAAGATGAAATTGAGAGTCTTGGAAATAATTAAAGATAAGTTTGTGATGAATTAAGGTTTGGAGTTAAAGAATAACTCGAACTGGATAGTTTGGGTTTGAGAAGTGGTTCTGAAGATCAAGATGAAATTGATTGAAGCTGAGTTGTGTTGGCAGTGATGACTGAATTGATCTAAGAGATTAGGATTGGTCTGAGGTAATCTTTTATTTTATCAATTGGATGGAATATCTGTTATTATGTTATGTTATCATCATTTAAGTATGTATTGAATTAGACATGTATGTGAAGAATAAGAGAATTCATATAACTGTTACTGGATTAGTTTGAGTAGCAGGTGGAAAGCATAGTGAAGATGAGAATGGTGATTGTGTTTTTAAATGAGTTATGATGCAAGCTGAGATGATGTTGGTGTTTGGTAGGCTTGGAAGTGGTGATTGGAATTTGTGTTGGTGGTTTGCAGTGGCATATGAGTTTGGATATGTTTGAGGTAATCATTTCTTCAATCAATTGAATTGAAGTTCAGTTATTGTGAAGTGTTGTTGGATTACAGGGGAGATGAATGAATGAGTCGTGGTATGTATATTATATTGCAGTTATGGAGATTACAGGTTGTGATGGTGGTGTTGAATTGAGTTTGAGTTTAGTGTGTAAAGTGCAGTTGAGTTTGATTCGTTGAATAATGGGAATAAATGTTGCTGATGTTAGTACTATGGCTCAAGTAGGGATTATGGGAATAGATTGTAAGGGTAATTGCAAGCTTAAAGTCATTGAACTTTGATGTTGAGGGTTAGGCGAGTGTAAGGTTTTGCAGAGAGGATGATTTAGTGTTATTTGTTGTTAGGGTTTGCTGTAAAAGCTCAAAGCTGCATTTGCAGGTAAACTTAGTTGCATTTGAAATTGGAATTCAAAGTTTATTTAAGAATGAATGAATAGATGTTGTTATGTTAAAATGGAAGTTAAGAATATAAGTTTTCTAGTTGAAGTGAAGCTGCAATTGATTTATGCCTATTTGTCATCTCAGTCAGATGTCTGACTAGTTTGTTTTTGGCTGACTCAGTTAAGTGAACCTTGTTAGACCTGAGTTGACTCAGGGAGTTAACCCTTTGACTCAGTGAATCTTGATCGAGTTGAATAGTTTGACTAGACCGGACCTAGACTTAGACGTTGACTGTTATTTGACTCCTTCTGACCAAACGTGGACCGTTAGTAACCGTTAGTTGACCGGATAGACCAGGCTTTGGATTAGTGGATTTGTTTGATGGACTTGGGCGTAGAACCATTAGTTAGACTTATATGATTCTTGTGTAAGCCATTTTGGCTAGATTCTTATACTTCTTATGTGATTAACAGTTAGTCTTTATTAACAACGATCGATTCAAAGGATGAACCATTGGATCGTGGATCTCGAGGTAGGTGTGGCTTGACATCAAAAGAGGTGGGAATTTACTTTTAACTCTTTTGTGACCATTTATGTCTTCTTTTACAAAGATTTATGTTTAACAAACTCATGCACTATCTGGTTGTGCTTTTTGTGCATTGTTAACTTTAAATTTTGAAAGTTCTGTTGATTTCTTTTAATCTTTCCATTGCTTGGAAAGGATATTTAATGCTTTGTTCATATTTATGAATTGTTATGGGAAATAAGAATTTCCTTATGTAGTATATAGGATACGCTCCTTCATTTATACTTTCATGCACATTTGGGTGTGTAATTGTCACCCAGAATATCTAGGTGTGTAATTGTCACCAATATTACGGGTGTGTATATTCACCCACAGACTATCTAGGTATGTAATTGTCACCAGTATTACGGTGTGTAAATGTCACCACAGAAATAATGGTTTGTGTGTAATTTTCACCAATCCGGTGTGTAAATGTCACCACATAAATAAAGAAGGAGTTAGTTCCATATACATGTTGTTTAGTTCAGTGAGTTGGTTTTCTTTTAGTATTTGGGAAAACATGGATTTTTTTCCAAATCATGCCGATGTTTACTTAAAGGTTATATGTTTATTTCCACTGGGAACCCCTTTTAGGGATGATGTGCTCACCCATTCCCACTTTCAGTTTCAGAAACAGATCAAGATGTGCAAGTGGCGATAAAAGCTTCGAGGATTTTAATTACATAGCTTCCACTATTTTTGATTTGTGTTTATATTCTATTTGCAAACCAAACCAAAACACTATTGTATATGTATCATTTGAGAGGAGTTCTTGTATTTATATATTTCAGAGCGGGGTTAGTTTTCGGGTTAAGTTTCGTAGTTGATTTCTTCATTGAATGTTTAAGTAAATGATTTGGATTCTTAGTGCCTCTTTATTTAGTTAATCTCTTGGATTAGTCAGCTGCTAGCTTTGGGGGGGCTACATGTTGGTTGTAGTTGCAGGAAATCCTACACTACACCCTTGATAAGAATTCACACTAATTAACATATTTTGAAGATTAAAAACGACACTTTATTATTTGATTCTCAAAAATGTTTACAAGAAATGGAAGAAATCAAGAATGCAACCGCTCTCTTGAATTTTCTCTCTCCTCAAGACTTTCTCAACACTCAGAAAAATACATCATCTCCTTTCTGAATCTACTGGATCTCTTTATACAGGGTAGTTACATAGTGGACGACAACTAAGTTTTCCTTTAATTTCGGATCTGTCTTGCGATGCTCTCGTGGTAGTTGTAATGCTAACTCTCTTAGGTGTTGTAATCATCGCAGGACAATCACGCTCTTCCTGTGTTTCTCCATTCGTCATCTATTACGTCATTCTTTGAATTATTCTGTGACACTTGTGAAGCGTTGTTGAAGAACTCGCGGTGATGTTCGCAGAAGTGTTGTTAATCTCGCAAGAGTTTTATCATGGTGATATTTTGGTCCTACATCTTGCCTCTCCTCATGTCTTCTTCGCGGAGTAAAGAGGATATGATGATCTCCAACTCTTCATAATATCGCAACTTCCTATCTTTCCATATTTTCCTTTCGACAACACTCCGTGAATTTAGTTTAACTGCCTACACGTGTCATGAAATCCCCCTTTTTTACTGGCACCTCTTTCCTCAACAGGTCATCTCCTTTTGTCTATAAAAGGTAGAATCTGGTTACAAAACTAATTTTCTTCTTTTACTTTTCTATCTTCTTCGTCTCTTCGTCTATTCATTCTATTTTCCCTCTGCAACTTTCTTCTCTCAAAGATTCTTCTGTTACTGCTTCCATGGAGTCATCAAGGTATCTCTTCTTCTAATATTGTTAAATTTGATCTTACTTACTTAGATTATGTTCATCATTATTTATTTGATCTGTTTTTATCTGATTTTATATAACTCCCGTACTGTGTCTTTGCTTCAGCAGAGCCGTTCCCAACACCAGAGTTGTAGTCCATAACCCTAATCTTCAAGAAGATTTCCAATAAAAACCCATCGAGAAGAAAAGGAAGTCTGCGAGTAATAAGGTAGGAAGAAACATTTGTCTTCTTAATAACAATATTGTTGCCTCTGTTTCTTATCTATATTATTATTCGCAGGAAATGAAGATGCTGCTAGACCTCGCAAGCAATATCGCAAATTCAAGTCTCTTGAGACTGATATTACTATTCCCAAATTTACATCTTCAAAACCTGTTTCTACTACTTCGCAGATAGAACCTCCATCCTTTATTTGTGAGAATGTTATTATCAATACCCCTAATAACATCAATCCTCCAATAAATGAGACTCCCAGAACTGTTATGAACAAAGTTTCTTCCTCTCCTATTTTACCCCCAACCGTTACCTTTCCGGACACTCCTCCTTATGATGATGCAACTATCATAAATGATTCAAACCTCCAACTCGCCATCATTACCACTTCACCCTCTACACCTCTTCCCTCATCTAAAGAATAATCAATAGGGGTTGATGCTGCCTTTAGAGTTTTGTCTGACATTTTGGATGATGCCAAAAAATCTTATACTGACCCCTTCAAGTACGGTGTTTGCGAGACTTTAATCAAATATTTTGGTTATGACCGCACTGCTTCGCAAGCATCTTTAGAAAATGAAATTGAAGCTCTAAAGAGAAGTCTCCAATCCAAAACTTCAGAATGTAATATCCTTGATCACAAGTTTCGCAACTCTTCACTAGATTGCGAAAATATTCGCAATAAAAACAAGGAATTAAAAGGTATATTTCTTCTGCATCTGAGAAAGATAAACTTATCAAAGGTAGGTTAACTCTAAGTTTAAAGGCCAGTAAACTCCAAGATCAATATTCTCAATTAGAAGAATCTTACTCCTTATTAGCAAAAGAAAACACTTATCTCCTCTCCAAAGAATAAATTATAAAATCTCGCCTGAAGGGTATAGTTGGAGATAATTTTGATGATTCCATGAACCAATGGGAGAATTGCTTCTTAACACTAATTTAGAACTTAACTTCTCAAAAATAAGGTAGTCGTTTTGACTGCCTTGATTGTTAATTTTCCTATTTAATTTCTCTGCTATATTTCTTGCGAGATTGTCATCTGAATATCTTCTTGTTAACTTATCTTTCTCGCAGAATCTGAAAAAAGCCTTCATTAGACTATTTTTGATTTGACTAAGAAACTAGATTCAGTTCGCAAGGAAAACGGAAGGCTCACCTCGCATCTTGTTAAATATCGCGATCGTGCAGAGAGGAGATATGACTACCTTGAATACTACAAAAATATAGAGATTATAAATCGTGACAAAGGTTTCCTTCGCAAGGTTCATCTTAGCGCTGAATTTCTTGTGAATGACATTCTGATTTCCCAATCTCTCCCTCCTGTATCCGTTGATCCTCTAGAAGTAGATGATGATGAAATTCCTCTTCCTATGGATAATGATCTATACTATGCAAGTAGTGAAGAAGATATCTCACAAGAAGACCCATCAGAAAAATAAGAAAGTCCTCCAAGAGAAGTAGCTACTGGTGGTGAAGCAATTGATGATGAAAAGTTAGATGAAGAAGAAGCTCAAACTGATCGTAACGCGAAGAATACCAGTAAGGAGAATGAAGTCATGATACTAATAGCGAGATTAATACTGAAGCTTGAATTTTGCTCTTGTTTTCTTTTCCTTCCTCTTTCTTGCGAGCAATGTATATTTTCTGCAACTTTGGAGTTCAACTTTGCCTCTGTTATTTTGAATATTCTCAAGAAAGATAATGATATTTTGTTTATTAACTCCCCTATTTGCCTTTCATTATCTTTCTTATAATGATCAAGTGTTTCCTGCATTCTTCCTTTGCGAACTGTGTTGCGATATTTTTTATGAAATTATAGATAATCCTGCTGTGTGGTTCTGAATAATATTTCTGAGAAATTTCGAAGGATTCTGAGAAATCTTTCCTGCATTCTTAAAAGAAAATAGTTAATGTTTGTGATTATTCTGTTGGTCTTATTTTGCCTTCCTAGTTAAAGGTCTTATTGTGCCAATATTTGTGTCTGCGATAAAATCGCAGAATGTCTTTACATTTGCATGTAAAAAGCCCATTGATCTTGCCTTATCCGTATTTTGTCAATTTCTATGCGACAATATGATAAGTCTAAGTTCTCTTGCGAGAACAAAGCTTTATGACATTGTTGTCTTGCGATGAAATCGTAGGACGTTTTTACACTTTCATGTAAAAACCCATTGATCTCATCTTAACTTTTTCTCTTGGCTTGTTGCCTCTGTATAATATTTGTCATGTGAAAATATGACAGGCCTAAATGTTCTTGCGATCATAAAGCCCCATGACATTGCCGTTTTTAGACACTTATCAGCTCCCTAATGGAGGGTGCCGCCCTTATCTTCCCCCTGGTTTCCCCTTCAAGGAGGGCACATCGGCCATACAAGACTAGATCCTCCCATAAGGATTTACCAACAACCAGTTTTTTTCGCAGCCTCTTGTCCTTTATGCCTATATGGCTTATAGTTACAAGACTGCACCCTAAGTGGGGTTTTCTTCGGGCCGAGTGCATCATGGCCAAGACTTTCCAAGGATAGCCAGGGTAGTTTCGTATGCCTCGGGCACCCTTGAATCAACCGTGTACCTCGGCGCCTTGGTCATACTTTGCACTCCTTAGAATAGATCCTCGATCGTCCAACCAGGGTATAACCTTATATTGTTGGAAATCCAAGGTACCTCTCCCGGATAGGTTTTATTTAACCCCAACATCTTCATGGATCGGGTTCCAACAACGGTATAACCTTATCCCCGAGTCACGCAAAGATATACCCCCTTATATGACTCACTTTAGATCTTACATTTTCCTCTTGCGAAATTGTATCTGCGAACTAGGGTGCACGCCATAAGGGTTCATCCCATTCTATTAATCTTTCGAAATGTTTATTCGCGTTTCTTGCAATATTTTCGCAGTTCTTACTTGCTCTGTCATCGGAAGAATCTCTCAGTTGTAATTATGATAGAATTTTTTTTTACCCTTTTCATCATACAACATACCAACATCTCTAATCTCGCAGGATTTTTCGTTGATAATATCTTTTCAGAAATAATCTATTCCATGGTCTATCAAGTCTTTGACCAACATCTCTACCTTCAGGATCCATTAATTTGTATGCCCCAGTTCCAACTATCTCTTTAATGATGTATGGTCCATCCCATTTTCTCGCCAGTTTACCACCATTTTCTCGCTGATAAATTGGTGTTTCTCGCAGCACTAGATCACCTGGCTGGAATTCACGCTTTTTGACACGTTTTTTGTACTCGCGAGCTAATATTCGCTGATAATTCTCCATATGTTGTAAAGATTTTTCTCTCTTCTCTTCCGATTCATCCAGTTTATTTAGAATCATCCCCAGCACTAAGATTCTTCTCCCAAGCCTCTCTTTTTGTTGTAGGAATAACAACCTCTGTTGGTAACACAGCTTCAACCCCATATGTCAAACAAAAAGGTGACATTCTGGTAGCTTCCCGTCTAGTTGTATTGTAAGCCCATATTGTATTGTGTACTTGTTCACACCATTCCCTGTGGTGTCCTTCTGACTTCTTCTTCAATATATCTGCAATTATCTTATTTGTTGCCTCTGCCTATCCGTTGGCCTGTGGATATAATGGTGTTGATTTTCCACACTTGATTTTAAATGCATTAAGTAACAATTCGACATTCTGTCCTTCAAACTGTTTCCCATTATCAGATACCAACTGTGCAGGGATCCCGAATCTGCAAATTATATTTTCAAATATGAATGTAAAAATGTCTTTATCGCGGATGTGTTGCACTGCTTTTACTTCTCCCCATTTTGTGAAATAATCTGTAGCGACAATCAAATATCTTATTTGTCCAGAGCTTGGTACAAACGGTCCCACAATGTCTAAACCCCACTTTCCAAAGGGCCGTACACTTGTTGAAGATGATAATGGTGCTCCAGCTGCATGTATTTTCTTTCTATGTCGCTGACAATCTTCGCAACGCCTTGATATTTGCTTCGCGTCTTCATGCATATACGGCCAATAATAACCTTGGATTTTTGTTTTGTATGCCAAAGATCTTCCCCCACTGTGATTTCCAGCATCTCCACTATGCAACATCTTTAATACCTTTTGTCCTTCTTCCCTTGTCAAACACCTTAGCGATGGTCCACTAAAAGATCTGCGATATAATACTCCATCTCTTAATTCATAATTTGTTGCTCGGCTTTTTAATTTATGTGCTTCTAATCTATTTCTTGGTGTTTCTCCTCTTGCCAAATATGCATGAAGTTATGTTCGCCAATATGCAATATTGCCTCTTGGTTCTTCTTCACCACCTTCTATCATCATCACATCTGCTTCATATTCTTCTTCCTTATTGACTGAGGGTGATGCAAGCGTCTGAATTTTTATACATCTCGCTGCTGGATTTATCATCATGCTAGATATGAAAGCAAATGCATCTGCGAGTCTGTTATCTTTTCTTGATATATGTTTCCATTTTATTTTTGGAATTCTCGCAGACAATTCTTCAACGAGCTTCTTGTATTTCTTCAAAGATGGTTCATTTGTTATGTATTCTCCTTTTATCTGGCGAATAACTAGTTGCGAGTCACTAGTAATTCTGGCATTTTCCAACTTCATTTCTATTGCGAATTTTAACGCATGTACCACCGCTTCATACTTCATTTCATTATTAGTGGATATGAATTCCAGACGAAATGAAAAAGCCATTTTTTCTCCTTCTGGTGAAATAAAGACAATTCTGATTCCATTACCTTCCTTATTTGATGATCCATCCACCAATATTTCCCACATGTTGGGTTCTTTTAATAGATCTTTTGGTTCTCCATGTTCTTCTTCTATGTCCATCATTTCTTCTACAGCTTCATCATCTTCTAGAGGAAATTCTGCTAAAAAATCTGCTACAGCTTGTGACTTTGGCGAGGATAGAATTTCGTATTTGATTTCAAAGTGCCCTACTTATGCATTCCATCTCTTAACCCTGCCTGATCTTTTTGAGTTCTTCATTACTGACTCAATGGGAACCTTTGTTAATACCTTTACTTTATGTGCCTGAAAATATATACGAAGTTTAAAGGTTGCATAAACCAATGCCAGGATTAGCTTTTCATTTTTGAATAATTTTTCTCTGCAATATTAAATGTTTTGCTGATGTAATAAATTGATTTTTCTATTCCTGCATCCACTTGCAGTAATACTGCACTTAATGCGTGCGAGGTTGTCGCAAGGTAGATCAATAATTCTTCTCCAGGTTCTGGTTTTTGTAAGATAGATATGTTCATTAAATATTCTTTAATTCCTTGAAAAGCCTTCTCACATTCGTCTGTCCATTTGAACTTTGTACCCTTCCTAAGTATGTTGAAGAAATGCTTGCAATTGTCTGAAGATCGCGAAATAAATCTTCCTAGCGAGGCTAAGAGCCCGTTCAACTTTTGCACATCTTTTACGGTTGCTGGTGTTGGCATTTCGCGAATTGCTTGTACTTTATCTGGATCCACTTGTATTCCTTCTTTTGACACAATATAGCCCAAAATTTTTCCTGAAGTTACTCCAAAAATACATTTTTCGGGATTCACCTTGATGTTAAAATGTCGCATTTGATCAAAAATCTCCTTTAAGTCTTGCACATGGTTTTTAGCTTCTTTGCTTTTGACTAACATATCATCTACATATACCTCTAACGTTTTATGGATCCATTTCGCAAACACTTTTTCCACCATTCTTTGATATGTTGCACCAGCATTTCGTAAACCAAAGGGAATTTTTGTATAACAATACAATCCTCTTGGGGCAAAGAATGCGGTGTGCTCTTGGTCTTCTTCAGCGAGAGGAATCTGATTATATCCTTTATACCCATCTAATGAAGATATTCTATCATTTCTCGCTGCTGATTCCACCATTTGAGGAATATCTGGTAATGGAAAGCTATCTTTAGGGAAAGATTTATTTAAGTCAGTAAAATCTATACAAATTCGTATCCATTTATTCTTTTTTGGAACCACTACCATATTTGAAATCCATTCCGGGTACTTTGCCTGCCTTATAATTCCCGCATCAAGCATCTTCTGTAATTCTTCTTCAATTTTGGAATGGTAAGTTGTTGCAATTTTTCTTATTCTTTGTTTAAATGATCTTACCTCCTTATTGATTTCTAGTTTATGACATGCGACTGATGGGTCTATCCCAGGCATGTCATCCATATTCCATGCAAATATATCTTTATATTCTCGCAAAAGGTTTACGGTCTGCTCTTCTTCATCTGTATCCATCTTCATTCCGATTTTTAGCATCTTAGGTTCTTCTTTAGTTCCAATATTTACTTCTTTTGTTGGCTCTGCTGCGGTGTAACTGGCTTTAGGCTCTCTCATTGGTGTTGAGGTTTTTACAATTCTCGCGAGTTCATTTCCTTCTTGCGAGATTTCGCTGGGTATTCCTTTTCCTTCTTTTGCTCTTATCATGTAAACTTTAAATTATTCTTCTTTCTTTGTCTTTTTCGCCATTTTTCTGCGAGCTTTTCGCAGCTTTGGATGCTCTTCATAATTTCTCACTTCAGTTTGATAACACAGCTTCACAAGATTGGTATCTCCTCTAATTTCTCTAATTCCATCAGGCATAGGAAATTTGATGCATTGATGCAATGTTGATGCTACATCCTTGATTGCATGTATCCATGGTCTTCCCAGTATCATGTTATACGGCGATTCCACGTCTACCACACATAATGTTACCTGTGTTTCAATCTTTCCTAGCGGAATTCGTACCACTATTTCGCCTTTAGGTTTTGTTAAGGATTTTCCAAAGCCATGAATATGATATGTTGAACAAGACGTTTCTTCATCCTTGTATTCCATTTTATTAAGATAAAATATTATATCCACAGAATTTCCTGCGTCCACCAATGTTCTATTCACGACCCATTCTTCTGCAGATTTCATTGGTTTTCGCTTTCCCATTGGTATAGTGGGTACCGTGATTACCAAAGGAGATGTGTGCTTTAAATTATCTTCTGGTATTTCCGCTGCTGTAAATGTCATCTTCTGTTTTTCCCAATCCTTTAATGATGATATTTATTCCACCGTCATAATTTTCCTTCCTTCAAAATCTCGTTTATGTATCTTCCCCTTAATGTTTTCATGGAATTTATCGATCATTGTTCTTGTTACCATACCACACTCCAATTTCCTATAATTCTCCTTGGTTCTAATCATTTTTCCTTTAACTTTTTCACCGATTTGCTTAATTATCTTCTTAATCTTGAATAACTCTCATCTTTTATCTCGCTTTTTCTGTGATTTTTACTAATTCAGTCCCTGTTTCTAGCGCCAAAATGTAGTTGCAGGAAATCCTACACTACACCATAGATAAAAATTCACACTAATTAACACATTTTGAAGATTAAAAACGACACTTTATTATTTGATTCTCAGAAATGTTTACAAGAAATGGAAGAAATCAAGAATACAACCGCTCTCTTGAATTTTCTCTCTCCTCAATACTTTCTCAACACTCAGAAAAATACATCATCCCTTTTCTGAATCTACTGGATCTCTTTATATAGGGTAGTTACATAGTGGATGACAGCTAAGTTTTCCTTTAATTTCGGATTTGGCTTGCGATGCTCTCGTGGTAGTTGTAATGCTAACTCTCGTGGTAGTTGTAATCATCGCAGGACAATCACGCTCTTCCCGTGTTTCTCCATTCGTCAGCTATTACATCATTCTTTGAATTATTTTGTGACACTTGCGAAGCGTTGTTGAAGAACTCGCGGTGATGTTCGCATAAGTGTTGTTAATCTCGCAAGAGTTTTATCATGGCGATATTTTGGTCCTACATTGGTATCAGATCTCACTATTAGATCTTATATGGGAAATGATAGAAATATCCAGTTCCAGTTAGAAAACAAGATTAGTTTAGAACTGGGTTGAGTTGTGAGATAAATCGTAATCACTAAAAGCAATCAATAATTAAAATATTTATTTGATTGATTTATTTGTTTGTTGATTGTTTGTAATTGTAATGAAGTAAAAATTTTAGGGTACACTAATAGCTTTAATTAATAAATATTAGAGAATAATTAATCTAAAAAGAAAATGAACACGTAGACAATTCAACACTAGACAAATAGCGAGATTAACACAATCGATAAATCTTGAAAGACACATAGAAATTTATTAAGTACCTTGACTTATCCGTAGAGTCAATAATTTATAATTACATAAACGTTAGTAATATTTTTGAGACTCAATAATATTTGCAAGTGTAATTTGGATAGTAGCTCGACCATCAAAGCTAATCATAAAATTATTAGAATAGTGATTATAAATGAAAATGATATTAATAATAATTATAATAAAGTAATGTTAACATTTATTAATTAGTATCATATTGAACTTAACTTAAACTAAAATCTCATTAAAGATAAATTAATAACGCTTATCTACAGTTAAAGTTTTGTAAATTGAACTAATGATAAATTAGAAATATATGCTTTGCGTTTAAACTAGATGGTTAATATAATACTTATTAGGCGCTAGACGTAAAAATACGAGGATGTAATGTACAAAATAAAAAGACTCAACTTGTTAGTAATATTGAACCGAAATTATATTTAATCTAATAAATGATCCATTAAATCTTTAAAATGAAACAAGTATACCTGTAGTAGTATTCAGATGCTTAGTGTAATGTTATAATTAAAAGAAAATAAATTATCATATTAATAGGATACTTTACATTGACAGCAAAATCTAAAGACTATTAGGATATATTATAATGTTACGCAGATTTAAATTTATTATAATAACACAATTGATGATAATATTTGAATAATTAAGCTGGTTGCAAATTTATAATAGATAATATTTGGAAAATTTATATATATGGTATCATGCTAAAGTTAAACTATCAGATATTATAAATTGACGTGAATCGAATTTGGATTACTTATAATGATAAAATAAATAAATTAAATTTTGATGATTAAATCGCTTAAAATGATGTGGACTATTTATATACTTTACGAAGTGAATTTATCAGACCTACACCAGTTACGATAAAAGTTTAAAGACTAATTAATTTTAATAAATTAATAATTAGTTAATCCAGCACTGGGGAATAGTGAAGGTTGGGTTTTCTCTGTTCGTAGGAAGGCATTATTGGGACTGGCCAACCTTGACAGGGCAACTGCATTCAGAGATCACCGATCATAGAAGTTTGGTATAACTCAATAGGAAACCGATAGATATAATTTCACTTTGGATTCGTTCATAGATTTGTCACAGGTAGCTGGAGTTGGAAATATAGGTTTGTAGGTAGGCCTCTTGTAAACCGTCATGAGACTAAAACTCATCCACTAGGGACACCTAGGGGTTCAAAGGCTTGTTATTTATGCTAAAAATGATCGTAGCCTCGACGACACGGAGTTGTATGTTTTAGAATTGTTTTGTTTGATTTTCTCGAGGACTAGCAAAGTCTAAGTGTGGGAGAATTTGATAGGTGTCATAAACACTTTTATTTATATTTATAGTTTATGCTTTCTTTGCTATGTTTTCTTGTAAATTATGTATTTTATGTTTGTTTTGAGTTTTATGGGTGTTTTGGAGTCATTCGGAGCAAAAGAAGAAGAAAGCATCCATTTGGAGCATAGAGGGAAAAACCTCATTTCATGTGCAATTTCTATTGGAGGCGGAGCTGAACCAAGGCGATGATAGGAGACAACCACTGCGGCTTAGTCTAGAGAAGCAAATGGAAGACCTTGGTGGCCTTTATCTAATGAGTGGGTGTTGTATATACTGGGTACCCCTTATCTACTTCACATAAGTGGCTATATGCACTTTTATTTCCTACAACAACTACAAAACCTAAAATTCTGAGATGATATCATTTGAGCTTTGTCTAAGAGTTAGAGAAACCATAGATGGTTGCAGACATGAGATTCAGAGAGAAGTTGGAGCAGATCGAGAAAAACCAGAGAAGGAACTTCACAACTATTTCAGTAGGAGGTTGGATTGATTATTAGGTTTCTTGATGCTGAGAATAGAATTGAGATTGAGAAGATTTGAGTTGATGGACGAAATCTTTGAAGTAATAAAGAAGTCGATGTGGGATTGAATTCGAGCATAAAATAGTGGTTGAATTAGGTCTTGTGGCTGTCAAATTGGGGATTTTAGTTGAAGAGTTACAGAAGAAAGAAATTAGGGTTTGCTTTGCAGAACCAGTGAAGGGTTTGGAGATGATTTTGATTGAATCGAGATGAAATCGAAGATGGGAAGTGATTATGAAATTGGTATGGGTTTTAACTGAGTTGAATTGTGGTGGTCTCAGTGAAATTTGTAGAATCTGGTGGTGATTAAAAATAAGTGGATTTATGGCTGAGTTCTATGGTTAAGATGGAATTATGTGAACTGCTACTAAGTTGATGTTGAGATTGCAGGTGACTAAATTAAAATGTTTGATGCAGTCTGGTGGTTGGGAAGTGTTGGAGCAAGAGATGCATATGGTCCTGGTGGTGCTATGGGTTGAGGTAATATAGTGATTGTGAGGAGATAGAGATTCAGAGATCAAATTAGTCTAGGGTTATGTTGATGCTATGGAGAGAGACAGAGAGGAAGGTATTGAAGCTGACCTGATGTACATAAGTTATTAGTGTTGCTTGCAGTTTGAATACAAGACTGAGCTAGGGAATTGGTAGTGAAGCTACTGAGACCTTAGGTTCATGAACTGCAGGAGATCAAGCTCAAATGGATATTGTGGACACAGATTGTTGCTGCTAGTTATGGCATGAAGTATGGAGCTGGTGATGTGTCAAAGTAGGAAATGGAAAGAATGGGTTTGTTGTTACTGAGAAAATGGAGACAGGGAAGATGATTAGAGCTGGCACTTGTGTTGACTGCTACCAATTACAGTTGCAGGTGATGATATAACGGCTTAAGGAAGTGGTGAAGCTAGTAGTAATGAAACTACATGTGGTTTTGAGTAGGGAATAGTTAAAATGGAAGATTCCAGTTGATTTGAGATGGATTGTGAATAGGAATGGAGTACTTGAACTGAATTTGGTACTTAAAAGGTTTGAAAGGGAAGCTGCAATGGTTCCGGTGATGCTGTACGGGGGGATGAATTGAACTGAGAGTATGTTGTTGCTATGGGTCTTGGTGGTGTCTATGCTGGGAGCTTGGCAGAGTTTTGTAAGTGAAGTTATTGGCAGCGGGCAAGAAAGGAAGTACTAGTTCGTTGTGCAGTGGTTAAACAATGTTTAAGGGCTGAGTACAAGGTGTGTTTGGCAAGGAATACAACCATATTTAGAAGTCATGCAAAAATATGGAAGTTGGTTACCAGTTTTGGACAGTGTTTGGGTCCGTTAAAATATCCAGAAAAGTGCTATCTTGGCCATCAGTTTTGTGTGGTTATACAAAAATGAGATGTTGCGCTGGTCAGGATAAGCTTTGAAGCTGATGCTGAGAGCTAGGTACTGAAGGAGTTAATGGATTTCCAGGTTGAGCTGAACCGACAAGGGTGTCGTCTTTGATTGTGTGAAATTGGAATGATGTTGTTGCAGGTGGAGGTTGACTCTGCAGTGGTTGTGAGCAGTGCAGCTGGCTGCAGGTTTAAATGTATGTTTAGGTTGTGTGCAGGTATGCAGAGCTGGAGCTGGTGAGGCTGTTGGAATTGAATTCTATGGAGGGAAGACAACTAGTGATAATGTACACAGGCTTGCAGGATTAGAGAGCATGTTTCTGGCAATTTGTTGCAGTTGAGATTGAGGTGGATATGGAACAAAGAAGAAGTAAAAATGAGTAGATGCAGTATGGACTTGAAATGCAATGGAAGCAACTGAGACTAGTGAAGAAACTGTTATGAGAAGTATATGAATTCTAGGAGTGCAGGGATTTTAATGGCCTGGAATCGTCCGGAAATCACTAAGAAACAGCCAGAACTCGGCCAAAATCAGAGTCAGGCGAGTTGACTCACCGATCCAGTAGTTAACTCAGGTGAATTTGGGCTGGGCTCTAGTGTTCACATGCTAGCCCATGAAGGTGTTGGACGTGCAGATTATACTTGCACGAGTTTGGCAAGTTAGAGGCTATTAAAGGGTGAAACTCACAATTATTAGGGGATTATTATCTATCTTTACTTTCGACTTTTGTTTCTAGGATTTATTAGAAACATGATAGGTTTTATCTTCCTTCTTGTGATGAAATCCTTTAACATGAATACCTAGTTTTTATTATTGGTTAAGGAATAAGTTGGATTTACAAACATGGGTTGTGTTCAATAAATTAGTTTTGTCTCCATACTTTATCGTTTATGATTCATCGTTTATATTGTTACATGATTTGAATGCTTGTTTGATCGAGTCGTGAATTGGTTGAGTTTGTTTTCATCTCTATTGCTAGATTAGGATTTATTATACGCAAAAGTGATAGATTCCTGATTACAAGTAGCATAATATGATTATAGTTTGTAGTGATATATTATTATGATCATATGTGAACCATAACCATTGTTAAATCGGATTAGTGCTTTTACACATTCGATTGCTTTGATTGGCCTGATTTCATAGAACTTAATGAATCTAGGGAATTAAACTTGATTATTGCTTTTACACGTTAGGTTGTTCTCTTAGATAGAACTCATACTCGCATCTTTTAATGTGTTTGTTGATAACAAGAGGAAATTAGCGGGATATTCTTGCGATCAAGGTATCCTAGGGCTTTTGATAAAAATTGAGATTAAATATCAATTCTACTTATTGTTAAAAAAACATGTTTGTGAATGAAGATGAATCCTTAACCAATATCTCTTCTATTTGATTTGTTTGTTTATTTCGTTGTTTTGCTTTTATATTGTTTTACTTTACAAAAATCAGAAAACCCCCCAATTTTTATTATAGGAAACCGAAACAACTTGACAACCAAGACCTCTCTGTGGGAACGATTCTTTCTTGCCCTTGCTTCATTATATATTTTGAGTAGTAAGAAAGTGTAATTTATTTTTGACGCATACGACAACGATCAAACTCCCTCTTACTTAATGATCGGTAAACCATATGTATTTATAGCGTGAACTACACATTAATTCTCCCGTTTTTTTGTCAATAAAAATTGGCAAAGGTACCAAAACTAGTGGGATCCTAATGAAATTTCCATAGAGATACTTCATGACCAAAAGAGAACAACATAACATATCAACTTGTTTACTTATGACCTTGATCTCTTGAAAACATAAGTCAAAGTACTTCTGAATGAAGATATCTTTTCAAAAGTTGCAGTAGATACTATCGATCACAAGATTCAACGATCTCAAGACTCATGATAATCCAAAAGGGTCTATATGACTTTAGCTTGTGTTCGGTTTTTGCATTGAAGTGTGTTTGTACCATAAGTAAAAATACCACTTAATGGGCCAAATTGATACTTGAATCATCTTTTGGTCCTCATCCAAGCCCGCTAACCAGTCAAACAAGGCGGACCACCAGTCTGCACAGACCGGTCAATGGTCAAAGTCGGTCAACTGCAGAAGTCAATATCCGGTCAAGGTCAACGGTCAAAGTCAACAGTCGGTCAACTATCAAAGTCAGTCGCACCTCTAGCCAATTTTCAGTCTTGTAGCCAGCAATGCTGCTAACCAATTCCAAGCCAAAAACTCATCCGCCCTGCCAACCAGTCTCCACCCATGCTTTTTGACCATTATGCATGTCCGCCATGATCAAGCTGGGTCATGACCATGTTCCATACGATCAACCTGAGTCATACTGCCAGTCAATCCAGTCATAACAGTTTCAGCCATTCAATTCCAACAGTTTCATCCATGCGGAATTTATCATAGAGACATAAAGGGACAGTTTCATACAGAATTCATGAGGGAGGCATAAGGACAGCAGTTTCATGCAGAATTCATGAAAGAGGCATAAAGACAGCAGTTTCATGCAGAATTCATGAAAGAGGGATAAAGAGGGAAGTTTCATATGAATTGATGATGAAAGCATAAATGGGAAGTTTAATACAATTTATATTGATAATTAAAATTAGATGGAAAAATGTATAAAAGGGAGAGGAGCAGAAATCATAAGAGGGGGGAGCCAAGGTGAGAGAAAATGATATGTTGTAATACAAATTGTCAGTAAAAAATTACTCCCCAAGGGGATTCACCCGTGGACGTAGGCAACCATGCCGAACCACGTAAAAATCTGTGTCGCCTTGGTTCGTTCTTCAAATCAACCCCCAATCCAAAATACTAACAAAACTATCCATTCTTTGTGTTTCGTGCCCAAAAGTTATTTTGGGTACAAACATTGGCGCAGGCTAAGGGGAATACGAGAAAAGGAATCGTGTCCTCCCATTGAGAAAGTTGTACAAAATGCTTCAAAATCGCTTCCGTGAAAGAGCTGTTTGAACGTCGTGAAAAATCATTATTGCAGTCCAGCCAATCATAGCGGCTACAACCCAGTTTGATCACAATGGTCGCAGTGCAGTTGATCACGGCTCCTGCTGACCATATAATCACACATACTGCAGTCCAGTTGATCGCAACTGCTGCAATGAGGATTCATTGTGTCAGATTTGCTGAACCTATTACCTACGGATACCGCTGAAAATCGTATCACCACAAAATTTAATAATAGAATTGATGAGTCTAGTTACTGGATGTTCGATCTGCAACATGGTCGGGTCTAGTTTTAATTTCAACTACTGCAGTCCAGCTGATGGCAGTTGCTGCATACCAGTTAATCGCAATCCAGTTGATCGCAACTGCTGCAATCCATATTTGTGGATCGAGATGTGCAAAAACAATTACCGTCGGAAACTGCTAAAATTGGATCACTACGAATTTTGATGAAAATGTTGCCAAAATGTTCGGTCCGCTGTAAAAAGTTAGAGTGGAATACCATCAAAACTATTTGCAGTATATTCGTTTTGCTGCACGTTACATGGCGAAAAATCACTGTTAAGACTGGTGAAACCCCCACAAAAAAAATGTCCGGTACACGATGGAAGATGTCCAAATCATCAAAATTGTTGCTGGATGTTCGATCTGCAACATGGCTTGATCCAGTTTAGTTTTCGATCACTGCAGTCCAGCTGATCGCAGCTGCTGCAGACTAGTTAATTACAGTTACTGCAGTCCAGTTGATCGCAACTGCTGCAGTCCAGCATCGTAATCGGAAGCCACCAAAGCTCACTCATGGAAGAAATCACCAAGATTGTTGTTAGGATGTTCGATCTGCAGCACATTTCAAAAAAAAAAAAAAAAAAAAAAAAAAAAACAAGGAAAAGCCGGCGGCCATGCTCGGCGGCCAAGATCGTTGCAAAGGTCGGAAGAAAATATCACATTTTGGCCGGCCGTTGCGGAAAACTGTTGCAACAAGTATTTGAAGGAGAAGGTAACAGTTCAGAAAAGTACGAAGGCATAGATCACAATTCAGAAAACCGTTGCATCAAGGCTTTAAAGTAAAGACAACAGTTCCATAAAACTGTTACAAAAATTGTAGGAGAAAGATCACACTTTCGAAAACTGTCACCAAAAGTTTCAAACAAAAAAACCGGCGGCCTTACCCGTCCGATTAATTGAAGAGAGCTTCCAATTAATTGAATAAATCGGAAAGTTATTGGAGATTAATTGGAGGTGGAGATTCGGTGTAGCGCGACTCAAGTTAATTTAATGGCCCTTGGATGATTCCGCCCCATTTCTCTTGCCTTGCGGATATGTACACCCAACTTGGGCTTGGTCTAAAAATTTGTTTCGTTGATATCTTCCTTGTCTCACATCCGAATTGGATGATTTTTGGCTCGTTGCGATCGCATGTAAATATCCTACGATATGAAGGTAAAATTCTACAATCGGAGAATAATATTTTTTGGTTGGAATGACGACATCAATATGTTTGGAGCAAGGCGCTAACCGACCAATTTTTCGATAACTTCTTCTTCGTGCATCCAAACTGAGAGATTTTCGGCACGTTGAGATCGTATGTCAATTACCAACGTCGTGAAGGTGAAAATTTCAATTTTCGAAGAAAATTAAATTTTTAGAAATTTAAAATGACAACACCAGAAACGGTCACATTCAATCACCACCGAAAATACTGAGTCAGTTGATCGAATCTACTCTGCAATTCTTTTCCACATAACTATTACTGATCAGTTGATCAATCTACGTGAATCCGTTTCACAACAATAGTCACTGGCATGTTGATTGAACTCGCTATGATCCTTTTAAATTCCTACAGTCCAGTTGATCGAACTGTTGTAGTCCGAATTTCCCCAAAACTGTTTCAATACAGTTTTCCTCACAACCCCTTCAATCCAGTTTTATGCATAACTATTACTTTACATCTAATCGCAGCTACTGAAACACATTTCCGTGGAAACTATCTTCAATTCAGCCTAGACTTGACTGGTGCATCCTAGTCCCGCAGACAAGTCAATTTACTAAGTCGGGACGAGACACTAAGGCAACTATACTAATCATCGTCGCTGGAAAATACCGACATAGCCAATGGGCATCCTAATCACTTCGTTTACGAAGTCGCAGTAACATTTTCAATATGGTAAGTATACAATTTACATATTTTTTCTTTTTGGTTTTCATATATTCATGCATGATTTTGTTCAATAAGACACCTTTAATGTGGCGAGCATTTTTCTCAACGAGGGGATGCACACATTTCAATTCTGCGCGCATCTGGAATAGTGGGATTGGACCCCCGCGCGAATTCCGGATAGCAGACAACTTCAAAATTCCATGCGCGATCAAAATGCAGCAAGGCAATGCACCCTTGCGCGAGCATTGAGCAGCATGACAATCACTATCTACTGGGGGCGAGTTGCATATCACTTCAACGTGACCGACTATCACTTGGGGGCGAGATATGTGACACCTCATGGTCTGAGATGACTCCTTTGGGGCAAGCTGCGTAAACACTCTATATGATTGGGAGCAAGTTACATAACACCTAAATGCAATGCGGAGTTCAGCTCCCGAAAATTGGAACTTCAGGTAACCCGAACTTCTTAATCCTCCAATGAATTGCAGGATTAAGAGGGGGCGAGCATACACCATAATATTTTTACGCTTAATATTTTTACGTAATTATTACAATCAGTAATGTTAAACTGCCGCGGTTATATTGATTGAATTATTGTACTCCAGTTCAAAAGAAACTGATGCACTTGGTTGGACGCAACCAATGCAGTCCAGTTGCCTGCGAATTCTGTACACAGTTGGACGCAACTGATGCAGTCTGGTGACACTCAGTTGGACGCAACTGATGATGTCTAGTTTTATTTATAAATTTTACACCTAGGTTTATTGAACTGTTTAAGTCCAACCCCTCAGCGGCTGCTGCTGTCTAGCTAATCAAAGCTGCTGCAGTCCAGCTCCGTTTGTATTCCTGCAGTCCAGCTAATCGAAGCTGCTGCAGTCCAGCTCTGTCTGTATTCCTGCAGCCCAGCTGATCACAGCTGCTGCAACCATGTTCGCATTTCCTGCAGTCCAGCTGAACGTGGCTGCTGCAGTGGAACTTTGTTCGTTCCTGATGCATTCCAGCTGGTCGCAGCTGATGCAGTCCATCCTTGCTCGCAGTTCCTGCAGTCCAGCTAAACGCATCTATTGCAGTGGAACTTTGTTCGTTGCTGCTGCATTCCAGCTGATCGCAGCTGATGTAGTCCAGCCTTGCTCGCAGTTCCTGCAGTCCAGCTGAACGCAGCTGTTGCAGTGGAACTTTGTTCGTCGCTGCTGCATTCCAGCTGATCGCAGCTGATGCAGTCAATCCATGCTCGCAGTTCCTGCAGTCCAGCTGAATGCAGCTGCTGCAGTGGAACTTTGTTCGTCATCTTTTGCATTTCAGTGATCGCAATGATGCGATCAAGCCATGCTCGCAGTTCCTGCACTCCAGCTGAACGCAGCTGCTGCAGTGGAACTTTGTTCGTTGTTGCTGCATTCCAGCTGATCGCAGCTGATGAATACAAGATATGCTCGTTGTTCCCGCGGTCCAGTTTATTACAGCTGCTGCAGACCAGATTCAATCAATACTGTTATCGCTCACTCACTGTACCACTCCACTCAACTGTTTCCCGCCAACCTCCCAACCACAATAACCTAGCTTGGGGGCGTCTTGATTATGATTTCCGCAAACACAAGGGAAGTTCGCCAGTCACCTCAGTATCAATAATCCTCACTTGGGGAAGAATTCTATCATTGACTAAGGAAAACGGAATTTTCTTAACCCCCAACAAGTTGGAGGTTAAGAGGGGGCGATGTTTGTACCATAAGTAAAAATACCACTTAATGGGCCAAATTGATACTTGAATCATCTTTTGGTCCTCATCCAAGCCCGCTAACCAGTCAACCAAGGCGGACTACCAGTCTGCACAGACCGGTAAATGGTCAAAGTCGGTCAACTGCCGAAGTCAATATCCGGTCAAGGTCAACGGTCAAAGTCAACATCCGGTCAAATTCAACCGTCGGTCAACTATCAAAGTCAGTCGCACCTCTAACCAATTTTCAGTCTTGTATCCAGCAATGCTGCTAACCAATTCCAAGCCAAAAACTCATCCGCCCTGCCAACCAGTCTCCACCCATGCTGCCATCCATTATGCATGTCTGCCAGTCAACCCAGTCTGCCAGCCTGCCAGTCAATCCAGTATGCCAGCAGTTTCAGCCATTCAATTCCAATAGTTTCATCCATGCAGAATTTATCATAGATACATAAAGGGACAGTTACATACAGAATTCCTGAGGGAGGCATAAAGACAGCAGTTTCATGCAGAATTCATGAAAGAGGCATAAAGACAGCAGTTTCATGTAGAATTCATGAAAGAGGCATAAAGAGGGCAGTTTCATATGAATTGATGATGAAAGCATAAATGGGTAGTTTAATACAATTTATATTGATAATTAAAATTAGATGGAAAAATGTATAAAAGGGAGAGGAGCAGAAATCATAAGAGGGGGGAGCCAAGGTGAGAGAAAATGATATGTTGTAATACAAATTGTTAGTAAGAAATTACTCCCCAAGGGGATTCACCCGTGGACGTAGGAAACCATGCCGAACCACGTAATAATCTGTGTCGCCTTGGTTCGTTCTTCAAATCAACCCCCAATCCAAAATACTAAAAAAACTATCCATTCTTTGTGTTTCGTGCCCAAAAGTTATTTTGGGTACAAACAAAGTGTTTTCAGTTTAGTCTGTTTAAGTTTGGTTGCCTAGTAAATCTTCTATTTTTCTTGTTTTGTTTAGAAGAATAACTAGAGTTTGGGATAGCCATTATTGTGATTACACATAGCTATGTCCAACGTTTTCATCTTCTTGTTTTTAGGTGTATTGGTTTAAATTCTAAACTTGTTTGGAAGATGATTTTTGCAGTATTAATCTTTATGATTTTATATATTGCAACATTTTTATGGGATATGTGTGTTTGCATCCGTGAACTTGATTGTCCCATACCTTGTCAAAAGTAAAGTTGTTCATGAGTTATATGCTTAAAAGAATGAATGGACTTTTGACATATACAAAAGTTAAGCCTATTATGTCAATTTTTGTTGGAAGATAGGTTAAAATATTTTGTTTTCAAGGATTATGTTTATTATGTGTCATTGTGCAAATGGTGATGGAAAATAGAATGAATCCTTGTGTATTCTACAGTAAATGATCTTCCATGATCCATATTTTGTGTATTACCGTGAGGCTCAGTAA
This sequence comes from Papaver bracteatum, assembly GCA_023529315.1. NCBI lineage: Eukaryota > Viridiplantae > Streptophyta > Magnoliopsida > Ranunculales > Papaveraceae > Papaver > Papaver bracteatum. The sequence continues at coordinate 1,440,720 of JAJJWX010000447.1, read as the reverse complement.
TGTGTCTTATGTTGAGCATTAAACAACCAAAGTTGATTATTTTTGTGATTATCTTGGTTGTTGTTCCATAAGGTACTTTATGTCGAGCATATTGAACTAAATTAATCATCTTTTTGGTTATTTAGTTATGACTCCGTAATCTTTTCTTATGTTTGAGCGTTTTTGAATGGATTGATGATTAACTTAGTCATTGCTCCATAGATTTTATTATGTGAGTATGAACAATTAAATTGATTACTTTGGTGATTAGTTTAGTTGTGTATTCCAATTAGATTAATTATGGGTTCTCTTGTGATTAATCTAATTGAGTTTTTAAGTCTCCATAAGTTTACTTGTGTTGATCATATTTGGTTAAATTAATCATAGGTTTACTTACGGTTAATTTAATTGATTTTTTTTTTTTGGATTCAAATTCATAATTGTATGTGATTTGTTGTGTCCAAAGAAATCCTTCTTTTCTTTTGAAATTAAGGTCGCTCATGTTGTTCTTTCGGGAATGACATATTATGGGGGAGAATTTTTAATTGAACTTGTGCTTAATTGCCAAATATTTGTGCTTGTATCTTTATAGACTCCTTGATGAATGCATTTAGCTTAGGCTTTATGATCGCCTCTAAATAAATATGATATATACTTACCTTTGGTCATGAAGCGTCTCTTACGGAAATTTTATTAGGATCCCGTTCTTGTACCTTTTCCAATTTTATTGACAAAAAGGGGGAGAATTAATATGTAGTTCACACTACAAATACATATGGTTTTCGGATCATTATGTAAGGGGGAGTGGTTTCCATGTGAGATGGAGTATTGACTAAGGGGGAGTGACATATGACCATAGTATTTTTGTTGAAGTTGTGATGCAATTGGACTTTGACTTTGTATAATGATACTATGACACTGTATAACAATGATTGAGAACTCTTGTTTTCTTGTTGTTATAGCTATGGATTTTCAACAACGATGATGATAAACTTACAACCTTTATGATCATGGAGTACTTGGAAGTGACGAAGATTTCGAGTAATGTTGAAGATTAGACATGTGGAATAGGAGATATAAAATTTATTTATATATTTTTTGTATTCCATATGTATTGATAGTTTTGTCACTAAAATTGACAAAGGGGGAGATTGTTAGAGCATTGCTCGGTTGAACTCGCACGTTGCTATCTCAAGCATGTTTGTCAATGTTAGTGATCAAAACTATAAGTATTGATATATAGTCTATTATAGATAAGGTCTCGGACTAGGATAGAAAGTGCAGTTGAGCTCAAGAACTCCATGGAAATCATCATACAAGACGAAGGACTACTCAAGGAACTGGTGGATCTTCATCGACTAAAAGGTATGTGGAGACTTGAACTTATCTACCACTCAAAAGTCTATTTATCTCATATCTTGAGATAAAAGTCATTTTGCTGTATAGACTAAGATTATACACCTTTGGTATTTCGAGCCGAGTATACCTCGCCTATATATTTCTCAAAATATGTGTTGGTAAAGCTTTCGCTTTAGACAAGTTCATCTTTACCTAGTGATGAAAGTCATGTTAAGTTTCAATCACTTTGAAAATTGCTCTGACGAAAAATGGTTTGTGAATAACAACTATATAACGTCCTCTGAGAATGTTTCAATGATTGAAATGAGAGTTTAAACAATATAACCAAGTAGGAATTACCAATAGGTGTTATTATATTGTTCTTAGCTAGTGGAAGGTCCACCCATTAAGAGCCCAATAACTGGAGGTCCATAATTAAAAGAAAACATAAAAATGGACCCATTTTTTTTTATTCCAGGTCCAATACACATGCGGGATCAGGTATGCATAATTTTAAAAAACCACAAATAACCTTCCCTATTTAACAGATTATAAGCACTAGAAATATTATTTACATTTCAGATCCGTTTTTTTCTTCTCTTTCCTCTCACCGCTGCTGCAGATTCACATGGAGATTTTTCTTCATTCTTTCTCGTTTCTACCGAATCAAATGAAGATTTTTCTATTGCAATGTTTATTTTAGGGTTTTCACGATCTAATCGTTGTTGTATTTGATTACGATTTCGATCTCCATGTTTGATTTGTTGATTATTTACTAGATCTAGATGAATAAACACATTTTTGTTCATTTTGTTGTTAGATTTGATTATACCAGTTCCATTTTGTTGGTTTTATATTTGTTTTAGTTTGTTTTTATGTATGAAGCAACAATACTATATCCCGTACTGACAGAAACCTAGTTTATTTTTGAGAAGAAGAAGAAGAAAAAGAAGATGCATCATTATAATCTACGACGAGAAGATTGTTTGTGTTTCCAGGTATGTTTTCTAATCATCTTTTTTTATTATTTTGTTCGTTTTTCTTCTTTTGATTTATTTTTCGATTGTAATTATGAAGATTGAATCAATTTTCATGGAGCTTTTATGTTTTTAGGTTTGTTACAGTGTGTTTTTGTGTATGAATTGGCAGTACGTATATGGCGTACTGATATAAATTCTTATGATTATGTTTTATTCAGAATTTGTTTTTTTTTTTTAGTTTGATCCATTAGTACGTATGTGAAATACTGAAATATGTGCTTTGATTCAGTTATATTCATGGATACATCACTTCTTCTTGACATGCAATTGATTTTTTAGTTCATGAATACGCAGTACATATATGACGTACTGATAAAAACTTTTTATGATTCTGTTTTATTCAGAACTTTGCCACTACTTTTAGGTTCGATCCATGAGTATGTATGTGTAATATTGAAATATGTGATTTGATTCGATTATATCCACGGATTCATCACTTATTCTTGACATGTAGTTTATTTTCTCGTTCATGAATACGCAGTACGTATATGGTGTACTGATAGAAACTTCTTTTGATTCTGTTTTATTCAGAGTTTTGCCACTGTTTTTGAGTTCGATCTATGAGTATGTATATGTAATACTGAAATATGTGCTTTGATTCGGTGATATTCATAGATTCATCATGCAGTTGATTTTTAGTTCATGAATATGCAGTACGTATATGGCATACTGATAGAAACTTCTTCTGATTCTGTTTTATTTAGAGTTTTGCCACATTTTTTTGTTTGATCCATGAGTACGTATGCGAAATACTGGAATATGTGCTAGTTTTGTATAGCCTTTTCTGTGTTTATTGTGCATATGTAGGTTTTCCTTTAGTTTTTCTATGATTTATTATTGAATTGAAGAAATATTTGAGATTAATTGGTATGATCCTACAACTTATGTGATGTAATACATTTTCTAATTTATTTATCATTGATTCTAACAGATTTGCACTCTACCTGTAAGCAGTACAACAGATATGTACTTGAATTTGTAAGAAGCAGATATATACAGTCCAGCTAATACGTATTCTATTTATAAGAAGTGCGACAGATATGTACTCAGATTTGTAAGTAGTGTAGCATATATGTACTTAAATTTGTAAGCAGTATAACAGATATGTACTCGAATTTGTAAGAAGTGCAGCAGATATGTACTCGATATAATGAGCATGTAGACACACACGTTTGGTAGCATGGGGTATTATGGTCATTTCCACATTTTAATTAATTTTGGACCTCCATATAAAATAAAATTTCGGATGGACCCTACTATAAATAACTATATGGGCTTTGGACTAACCAACAAATTTTCCTATAACCAATGGAGGATATAAGCATTGTTGTGGAAACACATATGGGTATAAGTCCTTATTCCTTGAACCAAAGTTTGCGAACTTTGTTGATCAAGAGAACCGGAGAAGTGCGTGAGCAGCTTCAGTCCGCGAACTCAATCCGCGAACCTAGTCCACGAACTGGCGAAGTTCTCAAACCCGAGAATATCTGCTGGAGTTTGTGAACTCCATCCGGGAACTTAAGTCCGCGAACCCAGTCTGCGAACTTGAGTAGGTTATGTCTAAAAACAATGTTTGTGAACTTATCTTTATAAACAAGGAATGCTATTGCAAACCGTGGATATATAGTTCATGAACCGATTCGAGTCAATGAATAGCGGATAAATCAGATGTGGATTCTTATTATCAGTGAGTATTGAAATGGTGACAACTCAAAACACAGAGCAATCAAATGCGATCTGTCCTTGGAACTTCCTGGATGTATCGATTGATTCAAAGGAACAACAACATACTAATCTGGATAAGAATCAAGATGCTCCCATGAAGGATACAAACAGGTCTTATGCTAGTATTGTCTCAAATTTTAGATCATTAGATTTTGATTCTTCAAAATTGGCTAAACCATGCTTTAATGGATCTAATGTATCAATCCGTATATCTGAGGATGAATATCAAAAGGGGGTGCAACACTGCAGAAATTGTTTAATTGGCAGATTAGTGTTTCCAAAGGGTACTACCCCAATGAAGATGACAAAGATCTATGACAAGCTGAACCAGTTATGGAATATCAAACCTTGGAGAATCTCTACACTAGGTAAAGGCTTTTTCTCTTTTAATTTCTCTTGTGAAGAAGACGTTACTTTTGCTCATTTTGTAGGTCCCTGAAATATCAAGCCGGGCATTGTTCATTTCAGAAAATGGGTTCCGGACTTTAATCCCAAAAAGAAAAATCAATCCCTTGCACAGGTTTGTATTCGAATTTACAATTTAAGCTATGAATACTGGAGATCAAAAACACTTTTTGAGATCTCAAGTGCAGTAGGAGACCCTTTGTATGTTAATAAGGCAATAATAAATAGAAGCTTTGGTTTATACGCGAGAGTTTTGGTAAAGATTGATCTAGCAAAAACTCCAATATATGAAGTAACAGTTGAGAGAAAGGATCATTTCTTCTCTGCATATATTGATTATGAAAAAAAGCCATCATATTGTGGATTTTGTAGAAATATTGGTCATGAAGAAGGGATCTGCAACAAAAAGAAACAAAAATATGTTAAGGTTAATGAGTTTACCAAAGTAGTTGGAAATCAAATAAAAAATAAAGAGGTTACGAAGAACAATGCTACAAATGCTACAAATAAAGGTCAAAAAATTGGAGCTTCTCCAGAGATTAACAATCATGTAGACACTGAAACATCTAATGATGCCAACGGGAATGACCAGGCGGATTTAGAGATCTCGGTAGAAACTCAATGTGACAAGGAAACCAATTCAGTGAAGTGGAAGATGTTACATCTGACAATGTGGAAGATGCTGCAGCTGACAATAACACAGTGGATCATGCCCAGTCACCCAACTTGCTGGAAGATGATACTAGAAGTGTATAAAATACTGAGGATGCAGATGAACCTGCTTTTGAAGCCGTTCTCACTAAATCTCAGAAGAAACGCGCTCGAGCTAAAAAAATATGAAATGGCGGAATCACAACCTAAACCTTGGATTATGAAACCAAGGAACGGAACCAACTCCTCTCAATGAGAACACTATACTGGAACCTGAGTGGCTTTGGCAATGATGACATGCATCTAGTGTTCTACAATTATTGTCGTAAATTTTCTCCAGATATGGTTTTTATTGCTGAACCCTGGATTAATTTTTCTTCGGTTCCAAATAAATTCTGGACTAATCTTGATATGAAGTTAGTTGCAGTGAATGATAGGGGTGCGCAGAAGCCTAACCTTTGGTGTTTATGTGCTAGGCACATTAAAGTCGACGTGGTGAAAAATGCTAGGCAGATGATTTCTTGCAAGGTGACTTTGGATGACATGGATTATTATATCGCTGGTGTTTATGCTTTGACTGATTACCTTACCCGTAGAGAGCTCTAGTATGGTCTGACTGATCTGATAACCAATCTTATTGGCCCTTGGTGCATCATTGGAGATTTCAATGCCGTCTTGGGGGCTCATGAAAAGTCTGGTGGCCATCCTCCTGCGAGAACTTCTTGTGATGACTTCTTGGCCTTCTCGGAGAGTAATGAACTTCATCATCTAGATACTAAAGGTGCTTCTTTCACTTGGACTAATGGTCGCAGAGGAAGGAATCACACGGAGCTTCGCCTGGATAAAGCTATTTGTAATGAACAATGGTTGTTATCTTGGAATTCGATAGTGTGCAGCACTCTGCCTCGAGTGAAATCTGATCACTACCCATTATTATTGGAGGCGTATAAAGGAGACAAGACCTTTCCTTCTTCCTTTAAATTCCAAAGCGCGTGGTTGAATCATCCGGGTTTTCGGAAGGTGGTGCTAAATACTTGGCAACAACAGTTCTTTGGCTTCCCAATGCATGTGCTAATTCAAAAGTTGAAGTCCATGAAATTGGTACTGAGATGTTGGAACAAATAAGTATTTAGGGATATCCAGCTGAACGTCATCAAGGCAACTGAGGCTCTGGAAAATATTCAAAGGCGCATCGGGGAGGAGGGCTACTCGGATGTTTTGCACTTGACAAAAGTGGATGCTTCAAACAATCTGGTTGATGCTTTAAAAATTCAAAAGATTTCTGGAGAGACAAGTCAAGGCTCGATTGGGTCAAGGATGGAGATGCGTGCACTAAATTTTTTCACACTTATGTGAGAATAAGAGATGCTACTAAAAAAATTACTCATCTGAAGGATAACAAAGAGCTCCTGACATCCCATGAGGAAGTTTCAAATCATGTGGTTTTTATTTCCAAAATTTATATGCTAATGATAATGTGAACTTGTCCACAGACTTCATTTCCAAAAATATTAAGAGATCGGTGTAGGTAGAGGACAATACTCGTCTCACTGCTACTCCGGATTGTCTGGAAATTAAAGCGGCGGTGGATGATATGAATGATAAGGGTGCTCCTGGACCAGATGGTTTTGGCAGGATTTTTTTCACGAGATTCTGTGATATAGTTGGTATGGATGTCATTAACTCAGTTCAATTCTTTTTTCGAAATGGTTGGCTGATCCCTAACGCCAATCCGAGCCATGTTGTCATCATCCCTAAAGATCCGGGTGCTGATATGATTGAGAAATTTCGCCATATTTCTCTCAATAATTTTCATTTCAAGATTATTGGAAAGATCCTAGCTAACAGGCTGAGCCAGATCATTTCAAAGTTTATTTCTCCTCACCAGAGAGCTTTTCTCAAAGACAGAACCATATTTGACTGCATTGGAATCACTTCGGAGGCCATCAACATGTTGGACTACAAATGCTTTGGAGGCAACATTTCCCTTAAATTTGATATTCGTAAGGCTTTCGATACACTAGACTGGGAGTTTATGCTTCAGGCGCTGAAAAGGTATGGTTTTTGCGATACGTTTGTGGGGTGGATTGATTTCATTCTGAATTCTGCTAGACTGTCCATTGTGATTAATGGCAATGCTAGCGGATACTTCAGCTGCAAAAAAGGAGTGCGCCAGGGGGACCCCCTGTCTCCAATACTGTTCTGCTTGGATGAAGATGTCCTTAGCAATGCTATTTTGAATGCTTTTAAGATGAACATTGTGCACTTCATCTCGTCGCCAAGAGGTACAGTTTACCCTTCCCTTGTGTTGTATGCGGACGACATAATGGTCTTCTGCAGGGGTACTAAGCAGGACATCACAACTCTAATGCGTATTTTGGAGGAATATGGCTAAAATTCTGGACAATTTATCAGTCCAGCCAAATGTGCAATATACTCAAGTAAGCATATCTATGACAGAATCTCTACTGTGGCCAATAATTTAAACATCCCAATGGGAACTTTTCCTTTTAGATATCTTGGGGTTCCAATCTTTAGGGGCAAGCCTAGAGCTATTCATTTTCATGAGATTATGGATAAAATAAAAGTAAAATTCGCGGCTTGGAAAGGGAAGTCCTTATCTATGATGGGCAGGGTGGAACTAGTAAATTTTGTGATTGCGAGCTCTGCTTTGTATAGTTTTCATTCTACAGATAGCCGATATCGTACATCAAGACTCTTGAGAAGTGAGTGAGAAACTTTATCTGGTCTGGGGATATTAACATCGTGCACCACAATACGGCGGCATGGAATAAGGTGTGCCTTCCGGTGAATGAAGGTGGTCTGGGAATTAAGTCGATGAAGAGCTTGAATGACGCTGCTATAATGAAAATTACTTGGAGGAATATGACTGCGCACTCGGATTTTGGGAATTTCATTAGGATTCGTTTTGCATGAGCTGCGTATAAGATTTATATGATTCATGGACTTAGAACCATTAGATAGACTTATATGATTCTTGTGTGAGACTTTTTGGCTAGATTCTTAGACTTCTTGTGTGATTAACAGTAGTCTGTCTTGACAACGATCGATTCAAAGAATGAACCAGTGGATCATGGATCTCAAGGTATGCGAGGCTTGTCATCAAAATAGGTGGGAACGCATTTAATAGTTTTGTAATCATTGTTATTTCTTTTACGAAAGTCTTTGTTTAATAAACTCATGTATTGTCTATTCGTTTATTCCATACTTTGTTTATCTTTATGATTGTCTTTGGGAAATGAGAATTTCCATCTATGGTATATTGGATACGCTCCTTCATATTCTTATGGCTAGGGCGATACACCGCAATATTAATAATATGTGTGGAATTTGCATCAATATTACGGGTGTGTAACTTTCACCCACAGATTGCTTTACGTCTTAAGTATTACGGTGTGTAAATGTCACCACAGAAATTATAAGGTGTGTAAATGTCACCGCAGAAACTAAAGGAGGATTTTAGGTCCATATACATGATTGTTTATTTCAGTGGTTTTGTTGTCTTCTAATGTTTGGGAAAACATGTAATGTTTTCCAAATCTGCATATGATTACTTAGAAGTTAAATGTTAATTATTCCCCATTTTCAGTTTCAGTGACAGAGCAGAGTTGCGCAGCGAAAGTTCCGAGAAGTTAACTTCGTTAGTTGATTATATTCTGATATGTTGATTGTGTTGTATATTCTTTTGCAAACCAAATGATTATTTTTTTTATATATATATCATTGGAAAGGAATTCTTGTATATGTATTTTTGAGCGGGGTTTAGCTTTGAGTTAAATTTTTGTAGCAGATTTCTTAATTGAAAGTTTAAGTGTATAATTTGGATTCGTTAGTGCCTCTTTATTTAGTTAAATTCTTGGTTTAGTCAGCTGTTAGCTTAGGGGGCGCTACAGTAAGGTCATAGGAATCGATTCAAATTGGTTGGAATGACCGTTGGAAGAAAAATAGGGAAGTCTTAAGAACGAGAGTTCTGTGAAGGATTATCGGAAGTTTTGAGAGAGATTTAATCTCGGATTTGGATTGGAACCAGCCTGTTTCTAGAAAACAGGGTTGGTAAAGTTGTTTGTTTCGACAAACTTGAGCTGCATCTAAATCAGGACACGTAAAGAGATAAAAAAAGGTAGCAGTTGGTAAACAGGGAAGTATGGAGTTATTCACGGGATTGCATGGGATTCAAACGTGTAATGGGTGTGTTTGGAGAGTGATAAGCGGCAACAGGAACGTGTAGAAGATAAATTTAGAAACTTTACAGCAACAGGTGCGTGTGGAAGAGAAAAAAAAAGGAAAGAAATATTCCTATATTTGCACCGAATTGAAGAGAGTATTATTTGGAGTTAATTCAGAATATTTGGTGCTGGTGAGGTATAAATAGACGCTGGGAGTCAGTGAAGAATGGATAGAGAGTTTGGGGTCGAGAATAGAGAGTGGAGAGCAACTTCTCTGCTGCTGCAGAGAATAAGAATAAGAAATACAACGTCCACTGACTTTCGCAGAGAGCTGTCGTTTATCAACAATACTCGTAACAGTCAGTTTGGCACGTTTATTTCAAATTTGCAACATCTATTGTAACAGTTTTTTCTGTAACGTCTATCCAGCGTTACGAAATTCTGGATTTAATTACTTTCTCTCTTTTCTACTTTTGTACACATTTTTTGAGCAATAAAAATTCTTTTGAGAGTGTCTACATCATGAGAAGTTAAACTCCCACACTGGGTCGACGGAGGAAGCCGAACTTTAGACATGGGTTAATTTATTTATTTTTCTATATGACTTTTGCACTTAATTTAATTGATTTATGATTCGATAAAATTAGTTGTGATTAAATTAGATAGGTTATGCTGAAATAAGATAATAAATGCTTAAGGGATACAGTTAATGTTTTGAGGATCTACTTTGGCAAAACAAGAGTCGATGTTTTATTTATTCACTAAGCGATAATTGTTGGGAATAAATAATTGAACTTCGTGTTGTGAATTCGGTAGAATCTAAGACTCAGTGACTCTCTTCTATTCATTATTTTGTTTAAACCTTTAAATTTAATCTTAACAACTTCCGAGAGAACGAATCTTAATTACTACTACGAAAACTCATAAAAACCTTAAATCATGCATTGTTCAATCAATTAGAATATCCAACCTTTTGGTTGTTGATTTAAATTGATTGACACTTGAATATTGGTCTTTGGTATCATCCAAGTTTATCTCTCTTGTATTTAGATTGAGACTCGCAGTTTGCTTGAGTAAGATTTAAATCGAGAGATAGAGATATAAACTCTTTGATATACTTTTTATTGATTGAGTCTGATTGTCTAGTTGGTTCTCAGAAAAGTATATTGGAGTTTGTCCATACAGATTGCTAATTCGAAATATTGGGTGTGGTATTGTTAGACCCCTTCTTTTTCAACGGGTATGCGTACCTAAGTAGCCGGACTAAGTTTGGGTTTAGCCAGTATGCGAACAGGTACGCATATCATCCAAACTCAGCAGAAATTCCCGGACCTGAACCTTACGCCAGTACGCATACCGGTTTGCATACCAGGTTCCCGGACTTCTCAAACCAACAGGTACGCATACGGGTATGCATACCATGTTTCCTGAACATGGATTACATATGTGCTAGTACGCACACTATGCTTAAATCCAATTGTTCTAAATTTTCCTTTCAATCGTTGAAACATTCTTAGAAGACAGGAATAGCTGTCTCACATAAACTATTAGCTTCAAAGCAATTTTCAAGTGATCGAATGATCAATACGAATCATTTCGAGTGTACATCAAATGACTGTCTAACACAAATCATGTAAGATGTTAACAAGCAATTTTCACATGATCATCTTTTGACTTTCGTCAAGAATATAAGATGAACTTGGCTAAAGCGAAAGCTTACCAACTCATATTTCGAGAAATATATAAGCAAGTTAAACTCAGCTCGAAATATCAAATGTGTATAAATGAAGTCTATATAGTTGTCTCAAATAGGAGATAGAGTAGATAGACTTTTGAGTGATAGATGAGTTCAAGTCTCCACATACCTTTGGTTGATAAAGTTCCACAAGCTCCCCTTGGTAGTTCTTCGTCTTCAATCGATGCAAGCCATGAAGTCTAAATCTCAAATACACTTTCTATCCTAATATGAGACTTAGCTATAAGTAGACTAGAAATCAAGACTTATAGTTTTGGTAACTAAACTTGACAACAAGATTGAGATAGCAACGCTTGCGAGTTCGACCAAGCAATGCTCTAACAAAACCTCTCAACTCCTAGCTCCGTGAAGAATATGTTTCCCTGAGCTTTCTTAACTCAACTTATAATTCCTCGGTGACTCATCCATCAGATAAATATTTTTCTCCCTGGATTTTGCTAAAACCGGTGATACTACCTCCGATACCAGACTCTACGTGATAACTCTAAGTCCCTGACTTTCAAACTCGAGCTCTCCATGTCTTGTTGCTCACCTTGTTTCATCATTGTCATCACCGATGCCTTATTATCAATCCCCATCATCACTGCCATCTTCATCAACTTCTGATTACCACCATTTCCAATCTTTGTCGTCTCTTCCATTCCCCTGATATTACTTGAGCTCGAGCCTTAAATCACCAAGCACCACAGACAACAACAACCAATGTCACTGTCTTCTACCATCCTTTTGAGACACAACTTCACTTCTCCACTGCTTCTCGTCACTGCCAGCAGTACGAGACTCGACTCCCATTCAGTTCTTCCTTAATTCATTCTCTATTCCATACCCAAACTTGTCATTGATAATCAACGGTACTTCACCTTCCCTGTTAAACTCGAGTTCTCCATCAACAATGGCAGCAAGCCATTTTCATTCTCTGCCAAGTCTTCTCAGCAACTCAGAGCTCAACTTACTCCTCTATGATATTGGCAACAACATTTCTATGGACCATTAAAACCCAACTGCAACTTCCTTAACCAACATACTATCAAGCTCCAACTCTTCACAGCTCCATCATCATATTCTGATCACTAGCTGTTCAAGCACTGCTTGGTCGAACTCGCAAGAGTTGTTATCTCAAGCTTGTTTGTCAAGTTTAGTTTCCAAAACTATAAGTCTTGATTTATATTCTAGTTATAGCTAAGTCTCGGATTAGGATAGAAAGTGCATTTAAGCTTAGATTTTACGGCGTTCATCGATTGAAGATGAAGAACTACTAAGGGGAGCTTGTGGAACTTCATCAACAAAAGGTATGTGGAGACTTGAACTCACCTATCACTCAAAATTTTATCTACTCTATCTCCTATTTGAGATAAAATGTTGTATAGCTATATAGACTTTGATTATACACATTTGATATTTCGAGCTGAGTTTAACTCGCTTACATATTTCTCAAAATATATGTTGGTAAGGTTTTTCTTTAACCACGTTCATCTTATATTCTTGAATGTTAGAGCATAGCTCGGTTGAACCCACCAAGCATTGGTATGTCAAGTTTGGTTGTCATATTTTAGTGAATCAAAACTCATCTAAGAGTCGCTTGATTATGTACTAGAGACAACTTCGTATAGGTTAGACTATAAAGTCTAGGATTATGAGATATACAATTATTACTCGAAGACCCAAAGAATATGAAGAAGAAACAAGCTACAACGATGATATCATCCTTTCTCTTGAGGTTAGTAATATTGACTTGAACTGTTTCATTCCTAACGTATCTCTCAAGTCATGCTATGGAGACTTGAACTCATCTATCTCTCAAGTTACACCTGAAAATCGTGTAGAATGCGAGAAAGATCATGATGATATAGAAAAATGTATGGCCAGTATGGTTATGTGGATATTAAAGAAAGAGAAGAAAAATAAAAAGAATAGTGAATGGTACTCCCCTGTGGATGAGAATGATGACTCGAACTCTTGGGACTAGATCCGGGGGATCAACATGAAATACAATACTCAGTACCCTTATTTTGATCGTTATGAACCGTTTTCCATTACAAATAACAATCACATTTTTATGTGGGAGGTTTGTGATTTGGGCCACAATAAAGCACATTTTTGTTATGATAATATCGCGAGTACAAATATTCTCTGGAATTATGGTATGTTGTATGCTCAAGCGATTCCACACATGAATAGCTTTGTTTCTTTGGAGGATCTTGGAGAGAAGTTTGCATGGTATATTCCAGATGATAATAAGTTCATCCATACGAGTCAGAAAGTGTAGGAATAGATTTTGCGACCATAATCTCCAGGTCCAAGTACTACTTTCACTTTTATTTCATATCTTTAAGTCCAAATTTCTCTTGAAATGAATTATTTTGATCATGTTTAATAGGATTTCTTTTGTTTATCTTTTCCATAATATAACGATGCAAAATGATCGTAATTTTTTTTGTTTATTCCTTTTAATATGTAAAATGCAATCAAGTTGAGGCAATTTTTATACACACAAACCAGAAACTAAAAAATTTGTACAAAGACATGTCAGAGTATAACAGGGGAGGAGGCAATGTAGTGCAAGGGTGTGCACTTGAGTGTTAGTTTTGCAAGCCTAAATCAAGGGCCAATTGGATTTTTCACCCCCTAAAATCCCAAGAGTCCAACTCTCCAAGACCCAATTACAATTAATTTTCTTCCGAGTGTAATTAATCCTTGCCTCTTTCTTCTCAAATTCATTTATTTGATCAAAATGAAGCATGCTTTCCCATCCAAGACCTATTCTTGCAGGTTGACGTTGACGCACAACAGAATTTTTGATGTGCAACAAATTTTCTATTTTGTTGGTCTTTTTATTTTGTGGCGTACTTATTTTTCTTGCACCCCTCCGTTGGGATTCTGGCTCCGCCCTGGAGTATAATAAACTACTGAAGGAACCCTATAGTGTTTTTGGGCGTCGTGCATGATGGTTGCTTCAACATTTTGATGCCATAAGGCCCCTTCCTATGGGTGTGGCAAATCAATAGATTTTCCATTTAAGCACCCACTATGGAGGGGGAAAACTAGAAAACCGTCCTGGCTAAGTGGAAAATTTTCCACTTAGCCAGGCCAGGTGGAGTTTCTACCGAGCTATTGAGACTCGATCGCTCGGTCCACTATAAACCATCCGGTATATATTACATTGGTAGCGGTATCTGTATGACCGGCAAATAGAATCTGATCCAACGACCATTAATATTCACCCCTATAAATGCCACATTCCTCTACCATTTTAACTCACACATTCTTCCTATTTTCTTAGATTTTGTAATGGATCAAAACATGTCTATCGCTCAATTCATCAAAGAGCAAAATGCGGCCGAAAATCGAAGATTAGCAGATCGAGCTAGAATGCAAAATGAATTAAGAAGAGCAAATAGTTGGAGAGTTGCACAACAACGCGATTTTAGCACGTTAGAAGATGAATGCATCTGCAAAAATTATATTTTCTTCACTAATCATCCAATTGTTGATGGATCGTTACGGCTTATTCCGTTTTGGGGACGCGTTTTAATGAAATTTGAGGAAGAAATAACGAACCTCAACAATCGCAATTTGATGGTGTTGAGTGCTCAGTTCTTCATAATTTCCAAGAATGTTAACAAGTATATTGGTATGATAAGGGAAGAGGCTCTAAACATGAAAAGCGGTGAAACCCTGCTGTGCATTGATCAAAAATATCGTGAAAAATGGCTCTGTGACACCGGAGAGGAGTTCCGATATGCCAGTTGTTATGAAATCTTAAAAGTGTTAACCCAATTTAATCTAGGTTATCAATTATAAGTTCGCAATTATGTAGAAAACTTGAAATGAAGATTTAAACAAACCACAATTCTAAGTTCGCAATTATTTATCAAACAAAAGTGCAATTACATTAACAATATAAACAAACCACAATTCATATTAACGACTAAACAAAACTCTAAAACTAACGATTACCACGAAATACATAATCCCCAAAGCCTGTTGGATCTTGTGAAAACTCATTATTTGGAGTCTGAGATGGTGGTTGAGTAGCATCAGGTGATTCATAACATTGAAATGGTATCAGAGCTATTTGAGGTGCTTGAAATCGGCAAAATGCTGAACTTGGGGTATAAATTGGGGATTTCCTAAATGCATCCAAATTGACGTGTTCACCAGCAGGAGTAAGTATAAGACCTTGGGGCATGAAACCAATAGGAGACTGCAAATCTGTTGTTGGTTGTAGCTGAGTCTCTTCTACCATAGTCTCGTCCATGATAGTTGGAGTGCGTTGACGACTTGAACGACCTCCACGTCCACGACTTCCATTTCCATGAATTCCACTCGCATGACTTCCACTTGCATGACTTCCACTTGCACGACTTCTAATTCTTGTATTTCTCTCACTGGGAGTCTCAGGCATTTCATAACTCAGACTTTCCCTCAAAGTCTACATCTGACTCAAGTGAAAATTTTGGAACCCATGGATAAAATGCTCTTAATAGTTACATTGCTTCCGATACTCTTCTCTTGTTGTATCCATAGTATCATATGGATAGGTCAGCTGCATACCTTCAATAGTGAGTGGAACTGAAACAATACTCCACTTTGTGATAAAGTATTGACTTCCCATCGCAATTGAAGTATATGTGACAACCCAAATTGACTGCTAGGGTACGTACATGGTTCGCCCGTAGGTGGTGGGGGTTGGGATGGAAGATCTGTAAGTGGAAAATTGCCAAGTGCTGGAAAGTCAACACTACCTAAGCTATGTGGATGAACATCAATATTTAGCTTGCATACCTTTTGGAACCAACTGTAGTAATCATAGTCATTTTCTAGTTCTTGGATCAAATCATCAACTTCTTCCCAAGGTTGTCCATTATTTATAAACTTTATCCAATCATAATGTGAAATAATTGAAGATGGAAAAGGGTTGATTGCTTTTACCTTTCTTCCTTGCAGCTGAAACAAATGTATTTCTCCATAGTACCAAATACCCTCACCCCTAACTGTACTGTAAAACACACTTCGCTTTAAGCTTAACTGAAGCATGGATTGTGCTATTGGTTCATGGAACTCACCAATTACCGTATACGGCGTTGGCTTAATGTTGACACTAGTTCTGCATAGTTGTTGTATCCTTTGAACAAAAGAAATATTTTGACCATCATTGATATGCCCAATCCAATTATCAGCTTTGTACTTGTAAACGACTGGGAAAATTAATCGTTTATCGTGAATATCAGGTTCGCCGACTGTAAAGTAAGTATACCACCAATACTGAAAAATAACATTGACGAAAAATAATGTGTTAGTACATTCACCACAAATACATTCAACTCGATAAATAAATCTAATAAATAGTTCTTACCTCCAATACGATCCAAAATGCATTTAAGCTCTCTGTCTTCTTAGTTGAGCATTCACCGAGACATATGTATAGCTCAAATTAAAATTGCGGAACCCCAATCATAATTTGGCGCTTTGGCTAAATCTTCTAAAGATTCCAGAAAACCAATTAATGAAACGCTGCTAGCATTGGGGAACAAAACTTGGCCTAACATCCATAATACAAAAATATGTTCAAGCTCGGGATAATCTTCAGTTCTGTCTATCCCCTTGCCTTTGTAACGGGTCAAAAAAGCCTTCAACCCAGACACTCTTAATCCAAATGAGTGTAAGTCTCTAGACGTTGGTATTCCTTCAGTATCATTTGAGTACAAGGGGAGTAATTTTTTCCATCTTCCTTCTGATATCCACTTTAACTGGTTAAATTTTACTATTTCACCTTCACTTTTTATTCTGGTCAACATATACAAATCTAACGGTGTGAATCCTAAAAACAACATGGTCATAAAATTAAAGTTTGTATGCGGAACTAAAATTGGTATCAAACTAAATAATTGAATCTCTAAAAATTAAAGTTTGTTTCTGAATTAAAAATTAAACTATTGAATGGAACAAATAGAACTTACCCCACTCGAAATCCTTGAAAAATAACGTATTTGCAGTGTTCCACCAACGTTCACAAATTACTCGCACAACTTGAGTCATGTGGTTTTTGCCTTTCATGAAATATAAACGCTGCCAAGGATATCTTCTCAAGGATGCTTGAGCACCTTGGGGGAGTAACTCAAACACTTCAGTTAGATCAGACCACCCACCTCTTAATTTAGGTAACAAAACTCGCTCGGGATGGTTACATAAATGCGTAGATTGTACATCAGATCCAACTAGTTGCCTAACATTAGCGAACTCGTGATGTTTATCCTGAACCCATACTATATCACTATCTGCAACATATTTTCCCTTTTCTTTTCCATTTCTTTTCCTTTGCCTATTTGTTTTGGAACTACTACTCATTTTTTTTAAATCACTCTGCTCTGATGTAAACTGAAGAGAAGGGGAGAAAAGTTATTGTGAATGAAAAATGAAGGGAATAGAGGTATTTATAGCCGGTAGAGCACCGACCGTGAACGATCGAGATTAAATCGGTGACGGTGTAATTTAAACTTGGCGATCTCTTAGAGACCTCTAGCGGTGTAGTCTCGACCGCTAAGTGGAGACTCGATCGTTTAGAGTTTTTACCATAGTGGCGCGGCCAGTTTGCCATAGGAACCGGCCAAAGGCCCATCAAACACAACTTCGGCTTCATATTTCCCAATTCAGTTCTAGGGTTTCATTTCGTGACTACTGTGATGTCTCTTCAACCATGGAAAATCATGCTAAACCCAAAAGCAATGGAATAATCGTAAATTCAGATATTACAGAGAACATACTTTCTCGTATACCTATCGAGTTCGTCTCACGAAGCAGAGCTGTATGCAAGTTATGGAGAAATCACTTGAAAAAACCAAAGACGGGTTTCCTTTTCACAGTTCAGAATTTGCAATTGTGTTATGGCGAAGAAGATGAGGTAAATGTTGAACAGCTTTCTTTAAAGTCCCTTACAAAGATTAATCACTGTTTAGGTCAAGAATGTATACCTAATATATATGGTTCTTGCAATGGTTTAGTTTGTTTTCCAAAAAAGGGTCTTGTGAATATTATTTGCAACCCCATGACAGGAGAATATGTTGATCTTCCAAAGATGGATTTAGGTGGAATATCATTGTGTGTGGTGTACAGTGGATTTGGTTATTCAACATCCACTAATGAGTACAAGGTTGTGGAAGTTTACTACGATCTCAGTATCGGATTTGTTCGGGGAAGGGTTCAGATTTACACCCTTGGTGATGGAAATGGGTGTAGATACAAAGGAGAAGTCCCCTTACATTGTTAAGGACAGTGCTATTTTTGCAAACAACTCACTTTATTGGTTTGATCGGAGTACAAATTCGCAATTCAATAACATCATAGCCTTTGATTTAGCGCACGAGACGTTCAGTGTCATCCCATTGACATTGTTCCGGAGATATAAATATCCTCCAAAAAGTGTTGATCTCGTGTCGTTAAGAGGGAGCTTAGGTGTTTATAATGTCAGTACTGCTGAAAGGTCAGATGCTGGGATGGAAGAGCATTCTATGGATATGTGGATACTAAAGAAAGAGCAGGTTTCAAGAAAGAAAGAAAAAGAAAGAGCAGAAAAAGAAGAAGAGCAACCAGAAGAGTAGAGGCCCTTTTGGGTACTCCCCTGTGGACGAGATTGATGACACGAACCCTTGGGTTTGGATTCGAGAGTTCAGTATAAAGTATGGACGCTGTATTGGTGATCCTGTTGAATACGAACCATTTGCCATAACACCAAGCCATCAAATTTTGTTGTGGCAGACTCTTGGCTTGAAGAAATGTCTATTTTGTTATGACCCTAAGACTCTTACTTTAAAGGAACTGTGGGATGAGTATGTGTGTCGTGCTGAAGCTATTCCTCACATGAATACCTTTGTTTCATTGGAAGATCTGGGAGAGAAGTCTGCGAGGCACATTCCAGATGATAGTAAGTCTATGCATAAGAGTTTGAAAGTCTAGGATAGGATTTGCCACCATAACCTCCAGGATTCAGGTGCAAGAATTTACTTTTTCTTTTACTTCAGTCTTCATATGTTATAGACTTATAGTCGAAGTTTCTGGATATTGATATTAACTACTTTGATCAGTTTAATAGAATCTTTTTTGTTCATCTTTACCATAATTTAGCAATGCAAAATGATAGTAATTTTTCTTGTGTATTTCTGTTATTATGTTAAGTTCATACAAGTTGGGGCAATATTCCCTTACAATAAATTCTCAGAAGAAACTTTAAACTCTAAATTAGGTACATAACCTTCAACCATTAACTGTTTTGTAAGGCCATCTAGAGTAGAGTATATATTTGTACATTTCTTGTGAGATTTATCAGCTGTCATAAAGTTGTGGAATTCACCACAAATCTCTATCCAACTACAACCTGGGAATTTAAACACGCCTCGATCCTTCATTTCTGCTCGAACCTGTGCAGCTTCATTCTCTCTAGAAGCATCTTTATAGATATTAGATAGAAGCACGTGATATCCAGGATGTTGAGGTTTCAGTTTCATTAGATGGTTTGCAGCAATTTCACCTAGAGACACATTCTTATGGATTCTACAACCCCCAAGCAATGCACCCCAGACACAGTCATCAGGTTTTACAGTCATGCTTTTAATAAGATCGTATGCCTCTTGAAGTCGACCTACTCGCGCTAAACTGTCAACCACACAAGTATAGTGCTCAACATCTGGAGCAATTCTGTATTCCATTATCATCAACTGCAAAAAATTTAAACCTTCGTCTACCAAGCCTCCATGGCTGCAAGCTGATAAAAGAGCAATGAAGGTTATCCTGTTGGGCTTCCATCCATCCTCCTGCATCTCAGAAAAAAGAGAGAGAGCCTCAGTCGGACGAGCATGCAGACCATAAGTTTTGATTATTGTATTCCAAGAAACAACATCTTTACAGTCCATCTCGTCGAAAATTTGCTTAGCTTCATCTATGCACCCACATTTCCCATACATATCCATAAGAGAATTTTGTATGGCGCAATAACCTTCAGAAAACCCACTTCTTATTATGCAAGAATGTGTAACAGTTCCTTGTCTATGAGCTGCTAACTCTCCACATCCGTTAAGAACAGAGCTGAATGTAAACTTATCAGGTTTTATATCTTCAGAATGCAACTTATGAAATAGCTGTATTGCCCGGTCAAAATCATTGTTAACTGAAAAGCAATTAATCATAGAGTTCCAGGAAACAATATCCTTCTCAGGTGTCCTTAAAAACACTCTTGTAGATGATTCAATATCACCTCGTCTTGCATACATTGCAACTAATGCATTGTTTACCGAAGTATTTGATTCAAAACCAACTCTATAAGCATGAGCATGAATCTCCAAACCAGTAGAAGATGGAGGACTACATTCCGGAAGAAGCAAAGTTAGAGGAACTTTAGAGAGATTTTTAAGTTCACAATCACACTGAATTACCATTTTCTGGAAGTAACGAAACGCTTCAGGGGAATTATTGCTATTGATGAACCCAGAAATCATAGAAATCCACAATTGAGAAGTTTTCAAGGAGATCAAATCAAATAGTTCAGATGCATATTCTATACAACCGTGATAGGCATAACCAGAAGCAATTGAACAGCTTAATCTCTCATCGTCAACTGAATCCAAACCTGTTATTTCTTTCTGCCTAATTGCAAAGCCATGGAGTTGTTTCAAATTAAGTAAGCATAATTCCATAGGTATAATCGGGAGAAGAGTATTAAAAGTGGCTGAATTGGGTTTCACTGGAAATTCTGAAACCAACATTCTTCTAAAAGTCTCGAACGCCAACTTACCATCACCAAACCGAACACAACCAGCCATGATTGAATTCCAACTACTTACTTCCACCTGAATTCCAGATTTCCCCATAAGTTCTAAAGCCTCCAAAGCATGATTCCAATATCCATTTTGAGCATACCCAGACACCATTGAATTCCAAGTAACTTCATTTCTCTCAGGAACTCTATCAAACAGTTTACAAGCATCCCAAAAACAACCACATTTAACATAAAAATCCAGTAAAGCACTCGTTGCAAAAACATCATGCTCATATCCATTAACAATCAAAAACCCATGAATTTGTCGTCCAGCTTCAACTAAATTCAGAGCTGAACATGACTTAAGAACAAATGGGTAAGTAAATTCATTAGGAACAAAACCCATAACCAGCATTTTTAAAAACAATTCGACTGCACTGACGAAACAATCAGAATCAACATAAGTACGGATCATAGTATTCCAGAAGAATTGGTTAAGTTTTTCTCTTGGAATGGAACGAAAAACAGACCAAGCCAAATCAACATCTTTAACACAGTAGTAGAAGTAAAGGAGCTTACTTGAAAGGTAGACATTATTAGATAAACCAAGTTGAATGATATGAGCATGAATCTGAACACCTTCTTTGTGAGAAAGGGTTGTCGGGGAATTTTCTAGTCTTGCGATTAAATTGTCAGAAGTAACTACAGTTTTTGTTAACGTTTCTGAAAGTTTGGAAGAGAGGGGGAGAAGAGTAGTTGGTTTAGATGAAAAGTATGGTTTGATCAAGGAGGAGATTTTCTTGTGTCTGAGAATAATATTATGTCTAGTGGAAGTGGTGGTTGAAGTAGTAGTGCTAGAAGAAGAGAGATGATTTGGAATGAACCAGGAGGAACCGAGAAGTGATGTAGAATAATGGGTACTTGAAGTTGAAGCCATCACCATGTCCCAATGTACAGTAGGAATTGAAACTACTCGAGGAATGCCAACAATTTCGAGTCTCGACGAGTAGCGGACCTACATGGTGGTAGACTGGTAGTTGACCCCACTGATAGAACAATAATTCTTTACCGATATTGTACCGGGAGAAAATCCCGCAGCTAAACCCGGATGAGGAGAGGTGGGTTCCACATCATCCTCATCCCTGAACGCTAGGATCGCTCCCAATCTAACCCTTGTTTTCCTCTCCGGGATTTTTCACGGTAACAATCAGGGTCAACGTAGCATCACTCATTCTTTACAGACCGTGACAAAAAACCAGCCCAAAACCCATAATTCTATGTTTACCGGGTGGAAAATCCCGTGAGATTTATCGTGACTCACAGCCACCCAGACCCACATGTGGGAAAACATCATCCTTACAAAACCTCCGGATGGCCCCCCGGGGATGTGAGACTCGGGAAATCCCACGAGATTTTCCCCCGGTCAACGTATCATCACTCTTTCGCTGCTGATGCGGAGCCGACGTGTCGATGATGTGGAGAAAAGATAGACGAAAACACATCTGATTTTTCTCTTATTTTTCTGGCAGAGTTGTCTGTTTTTTCTGAGCCTTTCGTTTAAAACTTTAAGTTCAGATGCTTCTCATCCATAAGATTTTGATCTAGTTTTTTTTTCTCAAAATCTCAATTCAATCTATGGTATATTAAATACACCTCTTGCAAACAAGAAGATTTTTCATCTTTACTGCTGGGAAGTGTGATTTTTTACTTTCATATGTCGCATTCAACACACAGTGTAGAGTAGAAAGAAATCAAAGAGGTAAATAATCATGACTCAGCATCCTAATTTTGGGTTTATAAAATCAAAATCATTGTTTAAAGTTTGATGTTAAAATAAAAATTTCTTGTTCTTATATATTATAACTGATCTATATGTTTAGAAGAATAGATTATTAATCTCTATGTTTAGAGAATCTTTAATAGTTGTTTATTAATCAAACTGCAATTTTTGCCCTAATTATGATGCCAAAAGTTGGAATGGAATTCAATAACGACAGTGAAATATATGAATTTTATAGAAAATATGCAGTTGGAATATGATTTGGATGTAAGATACGCTCGTCAAAAAAGGATGATGGGATACTAAGACACGTAACTTATGATTGTGTTAGGAATGGTAAACATAAAACATCATCAAGTACTCCATTCGAACTTGATCCTACAGGAAAATGTGAATGCAAGGATAAGTTAACAACATGTTTGGGTGTAGATCATAAATGGCGGATTATTGTTTTTGTTCCCAAGCACACTCACCGGACAAGCCCAAGTAAAACTCGATTCATGAGATGTAACAAGTTGATTACGAAAATTGTCAAAAGTAAAATCTTGATTAATGATAAGGAGGGATTTGAGATGTACAAGAATTTCAATATATGTGCAGTTGAAACCGGTGGAGTGGAAAACCTTACATATGATGAAAAAGACCTTAGATACATGGTTGCAAAAGAGAAGCGTTTAGAACTTGGAGAAGGATATTCTATAGCACTTCTAAATAACTTCGAGAGATGCAAAATTTGAATGCAAATTTCTTTTATAAAATAGAGTTGAACAATGAAAATGGCTTGAAGAATGTTTTTTTGGCAGATAAAAGGTGCAGAGAAGCATACAAAGAATTCGGTGAAGTGGTTACATTTGACACTACCTACTTGACTAATAAGTATGATATGACCTTTGCTCCCTTTGTTGGGTAAATCACCATGGTCAGTCGATTCTATTTGGATGTGGATGGATTGATTTCGAACGAGGATATTGGAACTTTTGTTTGGTTGTTCAAAGAATGGCTCCATTGCATGAGTGGAAGTGCTCTGCATGGCATCTGTAACGTGATTTTTCAAAATTAAACACGCCCCTTGTTGAATCAAATGAAGGGATACAACAATTATATAGATTTTGTACCTTCAAGTTGTTCACAGGGTTCCTCATGTAAAGGTTACATCCTTCATACATTGGCGGGAATAAACTGTATAAAACTAGTATGACGAGAGTTTGCCTGCAAAGCCATATATTTTTATATTAGGCAAAAAAGTAAAAAAGAAAGTTTGGGCAATACTCGGTGTCTAGTAAAAGATGCCTACTCATAACTCCCCTATTTATTATTAGGTAGCCTCTTGGGGCCGAGATTTATTGATTAGTAGGGTTTAGCTTTTGCCAGTTTAGAGTAAGTTTTTATTTTTATTTATTTATTTTTTCTAAGTTTTTAGGTTATGATAACTGGAATATCCAAACAAGGAGAGAAAGAATGATGAAAGGTTTAGATAGATCTCAATCAGTGGAAGAGATAATGCAGATATCAAGCTTTTTGACTGTCAGTAAGGGGATTTCAAGTTTCCCTTTGAAGAGAATATGTTAACTTGAGAGAAAATATTTCACAATTGAAGAAGAAACTTTTGGATCTCACAAGGTGGTGAAATTAACAGAGGGTGGAATAGGTGGTTACAGATCTTGGTTGGCGGTTGATAGAAGAATAATTGCTTGGATAAAGCAAATTCTAGATGCTGCTGCAGGGGGGCAATCTATGAAGAACAAATGGTCGGAAAGATTAGGAGAAGATGTATATCTTCTTCAGATCCAAAACAACAACGCAGGAGAATTTATGAGAGCATCAAGATTTAGAAGATATGGTGATGGCAAGAAGTTCAGTATATCTTTACCGAGTGGGGACAACATATCATGTTGGATGATGCTTGGTGAAGTACTTGAATATTTTGCAGATAAAAAGAATCCAAGTTTGGGTGCGATTCCATCTAATGAAGATTTTCAAAGTTTTGGTCAATCTTCAAGACAAGACAAACTGGGTCTTGTCAAAATCTCTCATAAGACGTATTGGAACAAAATTACAAGGATAATTAAAGGAAAGATCAGAATACAAAGATTCATTGAGCTTAAGGAGGTGAATATGTTGTCAGCTGTGTTTTTAATGAGGGAGGAGGAATGGAGCAGATTATGGCAGCCTGTTATATGGGAAACTAACGGTATTATTATCAAGGTCTGTAAATGGGTGAGCAATGTTTCGGCACCTACTAGACAGACGATTGAGAAGATGGAAGACACAAGCCAACAGAAATTTTCCAAAGTAGACAAACAGGAGAAATCCGTCACAAAAGAGTTATCAATTATCAGTTTTGAGAAAAATAAGAATGGTTGAAAATTAAAGGACTTCCATCAGCTGTCCCTTAACAGAGGAGATAGTAGACGGTACAAATCCACCTCCTCCCCCTCAGGAGAGGAAGCTGCGAGAGTTGACATCTCCATGCTTAGATTCGCAACCACTGTGTATTACAATCACTAACCTAGTGGAGGTAAAGCTGAATCTACTTTATCATCTGCCAAAGTTCAAGGGCCTTCCAGGTGAAGATCCGAATCGTCATCTTTGAAAATTTCAACAGAAGATGACAAGTCTTAGGCAATATACTGAAGACAATGATACAACAATGATGTAAGCTTTCCCATTATCTTTAATAGATTCAGTGGAAGAATGTATTACCTTCCTCCAGGGAGTATTACAACATGGACTGAAATGAAAAAAACTATTTTTAGAGAAGTATTTTCCTGCTTCTAAGGCATCATCCGTTCGTAAAGAGATTAGTGGCATTATCCAAATTACTTGGGAGTCTCTTTATGGATATTGGAATAAGTAAAAAATATTGGTGGCGAGTTTCCCTCACCACAACATATCTCCAACACTCATCATTCAATATTTCTACAAAATATTACTTCCGGAGCAACGAAATTTGATTGATGCAGCTGCTGGTGGTGGGGTTCAAAATCTTTTGAAAATATTGGTTTTCAATTAGGGGGACTGTTACGTATCTCTTCAAAAACATTGGAGATCAACAAATCATATGGCCTTCACTATTTTAAAATTGCAGTAACAGGTGTATTTGAAGAAATACCAGCGGCGATGGTGGTAGAGATATGCGATGAGAAGAAGGTGTTGAAGATTGAATGGGATTCGAATTATGGCCTAAAGATAAGTTATCTGATTTAGAATATCTTAGGAAAGTTCAAACTTTAGATGAGAACTTTAAGGCGAATTCAAATTTTAAAGGGTTGAATAACCTTAATTCAAATTATGAGGCGCGAGAAAATTTGAATGACGTGGAGGGTCAGGATTTAATAAATCCAAGGATTGGGGAAGCAGGTACGATCAATGGATTCTTTTTGAACGGGTCAGTCCAAGTAGTGAGAGAAGACGAGCATGGTAGCTGGGTTTATGTCTCAAAGTCCACTAGAACCAAGAATTTAGCCTTTAATCCTATTCTAGAGACTAGTTCAAGATTTCATGCCCTAACTGATGATGAAAAATGTGGAAATTGAATTATTGTCCCTCCTTCTGATGGTCCTTCACAAATATCCCTAACAGACTTTACAAATATCCCTGATGGCAAAATTGAAATTTTTATTAAAACCACAAATCTTATAATTCTTCTTTTAACCTTCAATTATCTCATCTCTTTCTTCTTTGATTTACAGAACTCGGGAAGAAAAATACTTGGACTCTAATCCCACCACCATCTGCATCACTCCCACCACCATTATCACCTCGACCGCCTCCACCGTAACAAGCACCACCACCTTCGTCCCCTCGGCCATTGCTATCAAATAATGGTAATCAATATTTTCGAAATAGATTTCAGAACTTAGTTGTAATGTTCCGAAAACCTAATTTTGTAGATTTCATATCGATTTTCTAATTAGATTCATGATTAAAGTATAGATCTGTAACAATCTCGTCTTGATCATTTTATTCTAGTTTATGATTCGTAAAAATCACTATTTTGATACCGAATGAGGTGGTGGTGGATAAGGATTATTTGAAACTATATTGAATTGTGTAAACTTTGGTTGTTGACTATATTCACATGGATCAACTTCCATTATTGATCCAATTTAGTAGATTAACTATTGTTGTTGATCCCCTAAATTGGATCAACTTCAACTGTTTATCCTTTTTTTTTGAATCAACTACCGTTATTGATCCCCTAAATTGGATCAACTTCTGATGTTTATCTCTTTTTTTTTTGGATCAACTACTGTTGTTGATCCCCTAAATTGGATCAAATTCTACTGTTGATCCCCTAAATTAGATCAACTTCTACTGTTGATCCTTTTTTTTTTTGGATCAACAACCGTTGTTGATCCCCTAAATTGGATCAACTTCTGCTAATGATTCTATTTTTATTTGGATCAACAATTATTGTTGATGCAGAATATCTAAACCAGTGGTGGTAACGGAGGCGGTGGTAGATTGATGGAGGCATCAGTGGTGGTGGAGGATTGGTGATGGTGGTGCAATGGTGTTGGTGGTGGTGGCGGCGGCGGTGGACTATTGGTGGTGGCATCAGTGGTGGTGGCGGACTGGTGGTGGTGGCGTCAGTGGTGGCGGCGCACTGGTGGTGGTGGAATATTAGTGGTGGTGGCGGTTGGTAGGTGGTGGTCGTTGAAGGTTGGTGGTGGAATGATAGTTGAATGTTGGTGGTGCTAGTGGTAGTGGTGAAGTGGTAGAGGAATAAATTTGTTCCATTTTGAAATAAAGAAACATATTATATGGATGAGGGTATTAAGGTAATCTAATATTTAATGGATAAGGTTATTAAAAAGTATGGACATATTTATTGTTGTATAAGGATATATTTATTGGGTTTCAAAAGTATGGACATATAAATAATATACCCATGAAAAATCAGTCAACGGAAGCTGGAGAAAAATAAAAGTCTCAATACACCAACAACTGATGAATCTGGTAGGAAGGATATGGAAGATGATATAATGAGAAATCTGAATGAAACAAAAACTCACAAAGAAGATAATGGAGAGATCATTGGTAAGACTGTAGAGTCTCTTGTAAAACTGGTTACGGTAAAATTAGTGATGAATATAAGATATCTCTGAGGAAGAATATGACGAAGCTTGTGCTTAATTATAAAGAAATATTTAAGAAAACAGAAGCATGAAGAGAGGAGGATATAGATCATACACATTCTGAAAATTGCGGCAAGAATGGTGAAGATGAAGATGGTTTCATTGGTGACATATCTCACATGATGATGAAGGAGATGTTGAAGAAAGGGAGAAAAATGTTGGTGATGGATTTTAAGATCCTAAGATGGAATGTACGAGGGCTAAACAAATTTGATAAGATTATTGCACTAACCAATTTGATTGCTTCACAAATATGTGATGTGTGTCTTATTCAAGAGACAAAAATTATGAAATTCTCAAACTGGTTCATTCGGCAATTGTGGTATGACGACAATTTTGAGTGGTGTTTTATTCTTTCGGTTGGAGCCAGTGGTAGACTTTAAACAATTTGGGATACTAGCAAATTTGTAAAAGAAGATGTTAGGATTGGTTTCAATAATCTCTCTACTATTTTATATAACAAAGTTACCGGTTTTAAATGGGATATTACTAATGTGTACAACCCTTGTGAATATGCACCGAGAGAAGACTTCTAGAATGATTTGGAAGAGAAACATCATTGGTGTGCTGGTCCGTTATGTGTTGCAGGTGACTTTAGCTCTATAAGGTCAGATAAAAAAGAAATAAAGGATAAGGATATAGTAGAAATGTTGTGTTTCTCAACAATTTTATTTTGAACCAGGAAATGATTGATCAACCTCTTATTGGTGGATCGTATACTTAGTCAAACAATCACTCAGATCCCTTACTTTGCAGACTCGATAGTTTCCTTTTTAGCATTGAATTTGATGAAGCTTTTCCAAATGCTATTCAAATGGTGCTTACGATGACAATCTCCGATCATAATCCAGTGATGGTAGTAACTAGTCACACGGTGCAAGGGAAGCCATATTTCAAACTAGAAAGGAGTTGGGTGAAGCATAAGGATTTTACTAAAAATGTTGATATATGGTGGAATTCTATGGAGTACGGGGGTAGTGCCAGTAGCATATTTTTTCTTAAATTGAAAAATCTAAAATTCTTCATTAAGAATTGGGGTTTGTAGGAATTTGGTTCCATTATAAGGGAGAAAAAGACTCTTACTGAGCAGATTGGTGCTCTCAATTTTGCTGAAGAAAGTGGAGTGCTCAATTCAGATCAGCAAGCGGAAAGATTGGAGTACAAAACCAAACTAAAAAATGTTGAGAATTTTCAAGCAAGGAAATGGAAGATTAGATCCAAACATAATGGCTTTAGATGGGGAGATGATAACACCATTTATTTCCATAGAATTGCATCTACAAGATAGAAGCGAAACACTATCACAAAGCTTCAAATTGAAGGGGAATATGTTCTTGATCAGAATGTTATCAAGGAAGATATTAGAAACTATTATATCAAGGGATATTTAACGTTCGGTACCCATCAAATGTCCAATACCTAGCTTTGGTACCCAACATTTGAAATATTAAGGGTTGGTACCTTGACTAGCCATTGGCTGTCACAGTCCAAATTTGACCCAACTATTTTTTTATGTTATATTTTTTAATTCTTTTATTATTATTGATGATCAAGTTTTTTACGTATTTCTCCCCACAGTTTTTAACAAGTTCTTTTAGTTTCATCCCAAACAAATCTCTAATCTCGGTTAAATTGAACTCCACCGCGAACTGAAAGAACAATAGATTCAGGGGTTGAATCATTTCTTTTACCAGACTTTATTAGGGTTTTGGAAACATATGTTGCAATGATATTTAGAAGGTTTTCTGATAAAGGAATTCTCTTAAAAATAAAAAAATCTAGGGTTTGAGAAATCAAGGAAGGATTGAGTTGCTGCCATTACGAAGGAAAAAAAATTAATCGGAGTCAAAGAATCACCAAAATTATATGAGATTTGGGTTTAAATTCATAATAAGATTTTTTATTGTTATTTTTATTGTTGTAGTAAATAGGTTGTCGTTCATTCGAACGTTGTTGAGATTAAATTAAAAGGTTCAAAGAAAATAACAAACAATGGCGAGAGCTACTTGGCCTAGGATTCCACCGAATTCATATCAATAGGTTCAATTATTTATTCTTCAGCAATTATCGCTCAATAAATAAAACAACATGGACTCTTATTTTTGCCAAGGTAGATTCTCCAAACATTAGTTATAAATCATAAGAATGGGACATCAAACATCTAAGCAAGCATGACCCATATAATAAAATGATAACTATTTTTTTCAAATCTTAATTCTTTTTTAATTAATGCAAAAGTCATATAGAAAAATTAAATAAATTCAACCATGTATGAAGTTCGGCTTCCTCCGTCGACCCAGTGTAGGGGTCTAGATTCTCATGATGTAGGCACTCTCAAAATAATTTTTTATTGCTCAAAAAGTGTGTACAAAAGTAGAAAAGAGAGAAAATAATTAAATCCATAATTTTGTAACGTTGTATAGACGTTACAGAAACACTATTACAATGTAAGCTTAATTCAAAATCTGTTGTGAAGCTCAGAACAAGTGTTACGAAAAACTGTCGCGGACACTGTTGAGAAACGACAGTTCTCGGCAGCACTATGTTCTTCATCTCCTTATTCACTGATGTTCATACACCTTTTCATTGGCACTTAACTCATCTTTCGCGCTTCAAAGTCATATATTATCCCAAATTCTGCATTTTTACCATTTTCAAGAATAAATATTTGTATTAATTAATTTTGTGTTTTTAAGTACTAAATAAAGATTGGAAGAATTGAGAAGACAAAAGAGAAGAAAGTTGGAAGCGTTGCAACCCGCTCGCGATCGTGGCAACTTTGTTTACAAATTCATGGGATTAAACAACCCATGATCCAAAACCCAAGACCCAAATCCATTTCCACCTCACCCCCATTGGATTCTTTCCAAAACATCCACCTCACCCCCATTGGATTCTTTCCAAACATCCACCTCACCCCCATTGTATTCCATTTCATCCATCAATTAAAGAAAACATCCCCATTCTCTCACTCAATCACTCCCAATTTGTTTCCCACAACCAAATATATTCCATTCAATCCATCAATTAAGAAAACATGTTTTGTTGAGTGGATGCTTTCCAAATTTCGAATCCAAGTGCTTGAGGGAATTTTGTGTATAAATAGAGAGGGTTTTTGTGTTGAAAACCCATCCAAGAATAGCTTGTTCATGTTAGTTTATAAAATTTCAATTTTGTTGTAATGTTCTTCATGTTCTAATTTCATTTACTATGGTTTAGATGAAGCCCTAATCTCATTGGTATGTATTCATATCTTGTATCTTGTTCTTGAAAGTTTAGAATTGTTTAAAGATATAATTTAATCCAAGTTTTTCAACATCTTGCTCTCACAATGTATGCCATGTATCCATTGTAGTTAGAATATCTCTATGTTGATTATGCTACAACTCATGCTTAACCAAATATTGATCTTTAGATTAGTTGTGCTTAATTAGACAATTAATGCTTTGGAGAAATACTTTAGTTGTGATTAAATTATCCATTGGAGAAACACCTTATTTATACGGTAGACTTGAATCTACTATAAGGACAAGAATAATATTACAAGTTTAATGCATATCATAGGTTATTGGTGGATTTGAATACCCTAGTATCCATATTATCATTGTTTACATATCTTGTTATTTGCATCTTTTACTTTTATTATTTCAGTCACTTGAAAATCATATCGTCGTATCGACAAAATCAAACCCCTTTTGGTTACTCTCTGAATCAGGATTTAGAATCAACTTCTACACTCTCCAAGTCTCTGTGGTTCGACCTGTGCTTGCCCTGTGTTGCTTGTCGACACTGTGCACTTGCAGTATACACAATAGTAGGTATCTTTCCGAGCCTACCATTCACCAGCAGAACTGGGTCTTCTCTACAACTTAATTTCTCTCGATCCTAAACCCTTCCTTGGACTCCCCTATCACTCTATATCCTTTTATGAGTCCCGTAAACCTTTATATATAGCCAAACATCACAGAGAAATATCTCTCAATCACTCCCAAAAATCTTCTATTACTCGGCAGTAAACAAAGATATTATTCGCATATTTTCTTCCCTTTCTTGCCTCATCCATGCATCTGCATCTGTCTAACCTTCCTTATTTATCTCAGTAATGCTTCAAATTACAGCTGAACTTCACCAAACATGTTCATTACACGTCTAAGATTCTTTGTAACTCAAATAGAAACCGTGAAAACCATTGTCCTCTGTTTGCTTCAATCCAACGATGCAGCCCATGTTTGTCGAAACAAATAACTATACCAACCCTGTTTTGTAGAAACAGACTGGTTCCAATCCAAAACCGAGATTAAATCTCTATCAAAACTCTTCAAGAGTCGAACCCTAATTTTTCCCGAATAGTTTACCTTAAATCCACCACTCTAGCCAATTTCAATCGAAACGGAACTCATTACCATCCATGTTAGGTCCATTAGAACAAACCCATTTAATTTCAGCCCTAGAATCTCCCTATAGCATGATCTAAACTCGAACCCTAATCTGGTGCTTCAAAACCCATTTTCCCGCCAAAAACGTATTTTAAAAGGTTGAAGATGAGGTGCCCCATATCCTGAACTGGAGTGTGAATAGAAGGTTGTTACCCCTTAGTAATTGGGTCCCCCTTAGCCAAAATTGGAGTCCGCTTAGCAAATGTCCTTTGGGGGTGCCTTTAGCGGTTTTTCGAGCCGATTCTTCCAAAAATGTTTATTTCCTAAAAATACCTACAAGCAAGTTTATTAGTGATAAAATGAGTACCAGCTAATGTATTTATGGGTGAAAATATGTCGCAATTTTGTGCTCATCAAATTCCCCCACACTTACATTTTGCTAGTCCTCGAGCAAAACAGAAAACTGACCCGCTACAAAACAGGTCATAAAATAAGAGACTTAGACCCGCTACACAGCTGGTCATGACAAATGCCACATACACAAGACACAATTTTATTTTATTTTTTTAGAGACCCGCTACACAACTGGTCATAATATATATATTTATTTATTATCTTTTTAGACCCGCTCAAGAGCTGGTCGCAATATGCAAGAAAAATCCTGAAAAAGAAAAATAAAAAGTTAATAACCACTCCCCCACACTCAAATATTACATTGTCCTCAATGTAATTGAGTCATCCAACGTAAAAATCAAGATGGGAAATTCATAAAATAAAAAATAAAATAAATAAACAAATAATTTTACCTACTGGAATGTACATAAAAGATCCCCGTAAACTAATAACATGAAAACTTGGGGATCGATCCAAAATACAATATTTACAAACGATAGCTTCACACTTATTTTATGAAAAAATGGGGACACTGAAACTGTCAGAAACCAAGATTTACCCCTAAACCAAGTTTTTACTACACATGGAAGTGCGTAAAGAACAAAATATGGGGATTCTATTGAGACTGGGGAAATATCAATTGATTCAAGTCCTCTGGGTACTTAGATGCAAATTAATCCAACAACAGTTTAGAAGCACACAATTCTAACCCTAAATTAGGAAATTTTTGGAAGTCTAGGGGTCTAGAAACAACCTCTAAGTCGGGTGAATGATCTTGTGAGGTAGATTCATCCATGGAATTAGGAGAATAATCTACACAATCATCCACAAGGTCATCTATATCTTATGTTTGGAACAGAGAGTCACTACCAGATTCATCATCATCAGCAAATAATCTTTGACATTCAAGAACTCTCAATCTTTGTTCCAAACTAGGCGGTGTGTGTTTGTAATACTTCTCATATATAGTTTGATGTGATTCTTCACTTACCATTTCTGAAGAAAAAACTCCATACCGTTTCCTATGCATATATTCAACAAGCGTCATCTCGGATGAGGTTTCCTGATAATTTGACTTTCTACGCATATATTCCGCCAGCGTCATCGTAGGTGACGTCTCCTCAGAAAAAGTCATCATCCTCAAAAAGTCTCTGAAAATAAATACAAAAAGAAACGCATAAAAAGGAAAAAAAAATCTAAAATGAAAAAGAAAAAGAAATATTGTACAAAATAAAAATAAACCTAAAAATTAATCTAAAAACAAGTCCGCGTTGGTGGCACCAAAATTAATAAGATTTTTTTATTGTTGTATTAAATAGGTTGTCGTTCACTCGGACGTTTTTGGGATTAAATTAAAAGGTTCAACGAAAATAACAAACAATGGCGAGAGCTACTGGGCCTAGGATTCCACCGAATTCATATCAATAGGTTCAATTATTTATTCTTCAGCAATTATTGCTCAATAAATAAAACAACATGGACTCTTATTTTTGCCAAGGTAGATTCTCCAAACATTAGTTATAAATCGTAAGCATGGGACATCAAACATCTAAGCAAGCATGACCCATCTTTTTTTTTTTTGAAGCATAAAAAATGACCCATCTAATAAAATGATAACTAAAATTTTAAAATTCTAATTCTTTTTTAATTAATGCAAAAGTCATATAAAAAAATAAAATAAATTCATCCATGTATGAAGTTCGGCTTCCTCCGTCGACCCAGTGTAGGGGTCTAGATTTTCATAATGTAGGCACTCTCAAAAGAATTTTTTATTGCTCAAAAAGTGTGTACAAAAGTAGAAAAGAGAGAAAATAATTAAATCCAGAATTTCGTAACGTTGTATAAACGTTACAGAAACACTGTTACAATGTAAGCTTAATTCAAAATCTGTTGCGAAGCTCAGAACAAGTGTTACGAAAAACTGTCGCGGACACTGTTGAGAAACGACAGTTCTCGGCAGCACTATGTTCTTCATCTCCTTCTTCACCAGCAGAACTGGGTCTTCTCTGCAACTTAATTTTTCTCGATCCTAAACCCTTCTGTGGACTCCCCTGTCACTCCATATCCTTCTCTGAGTCCCGTAAACCCTTATATATAGCCAAACATCACAGAGAAATCTCGCTCAATCACTACCAAAAATCTTCTATTACTCGGCTGTAAACAAAGATATTCTTCGGATATTTTATTCCCTTTATTGCCTCATTCATGCATCTGCATCTGTCTAACCTTCCTTATTTATCTCAGTCATGCTTCAAATTACAGCTAAACTTCACCAAACACGTTCAGTACACGTCTAAGATTCTTTGTAACTCAAATAGAAACCGTGAAAACTTGTGTCCTCTGTTTGCTTCAATCCAACGATGCAGCCCATGTTTGTCGAAAAAAATAACTATTCCAACCCTTTTTTGTAGAAACAGACTGGTTCCAATCCAAAATCGAAATTAAATCTCTATCAAAACTCTTCAAGAGTCGAACCCTAGTTTTTCCCGAAATAGTTTACCTTAAATGCACCACTCTAGCCAATTTCAATTGCAAATGGAACTCATTACCATCCCTGTTAGGTCCATTAGAACAAACCCATTTAATTTCAGACCTTGAATCTCCCCAGAGCATGATCTAAACTTGAACCCTAATCTGGTGCTTCAAAACCCATTTTCCCGCCAAAAACGTATTTCAAAAGGTTGAAGATGAGGTGCCCCATATCATGAACTGGTGTGTGAATAGAAGGTGGTCACCCCTTAATATTTGGGTGCCACTTAGCCAAAATTGGAGTCCGCTTATCAAATGTCCTTCGGGGGTGCCTTTAGCAGTTTTTCGAGCCGATTCTTCCAAATGTTTGTTTGCTAAAAGTACCTACAAACAAGTTTATTAGTGATAAAATGAGTCCCAACTAATATATTTATGGGTGAAAATGTGTCGCACTTTCGTGCTCATCAATTCACGCTTTGTTTGTGTAGAATTTTTTATTGGAGCAGGGATGCTCATCAAGGATCAACAGAGTTGAATAAACATTTTTCAATTGGGATTGCAATTAGGGTTCACGACGGTATTAATTGAGGTTTAATTTTTTAACTGGTGTTTGTTTCAGTTTCAATTATGATTAATAATGATAACAAGGTCAGATGGGCTCAATCAATCTTCATAGTAGGTTGGATTTATAATAGCACTTTGGGGAAGAAGATGAACTAGAGGTATATTTTGTTTCTGGGCTAAAATATGACGTTATCACTTTGTGTAAAATGAATTTGAAGATCTTTATGTGATTATAGAAAAAGAGATTTCTGGATCCTTCTTATTATAAATGGTTTCAATTTGATAAATTAACAAATAATTCTTGATGTTTATTCTTAAAACCACAAAACATTGAAACAGATTCATGAGTTATTACATAGCAACAAGCTGCGCCTCAAACCCTCAATCTTAGAATCATGACATTACTGTATTAATAATACCCAAAAGAAAGGCAAAGGGAATAAAAGCATGTCCATTATCAATACAAGCCTTTTCATGCTTCGTTATCTTACCCAAGGCAGCTTTCAAAGCTGCTTGTCCAACTGTGAAAGAGCCTTGCCCGATGAACTAATGGAGAAACCCAAAGAGGTTTTCCGTTTTTGAACATCTGCTTCAATCAATTGATGAAATACTTAATACATCATATAAGATATCTCTCACATGATCATGTCTATATTTGAAACCAGGATCCACCTTACAATTTGAAGAACGAGAATCTATTCATTAACTGTGGATTATCCAAGGGGATAGCGATTTATCCTTCTAAACCCTACCCATATCTTTATAAATGGCTTTGTGCTTTAAGTGGGGCGGTGTCATTGGTAAAACTTTCTTGAAATTTTCTTGTAAATGCCATATAAAAATTATCGTCCATACCTTCTACTCCACTATCCCTGAGTATGTGATATTGCAATCCCCAAGATTGCACACGTGATGCAAGAAAGGCGTATTGTGATGCTTCCTTAGCCGTGTATAACCCAAGGCCTCCATATCTGATAGGAAGTGTAACTAGTCTCCATTGAATCTCCCGAAAAATGGGCCTCCACACACAACGATTCCCTCTATCGCCTCCCTTAAGCCTCTATCAAAGATATCTCTCTGCCCGTAGTGTATCCCGAAACAAATTCAAGGCCAAATAACAACTTAGAGATGCCCATACATGCACGCAGAAGTAATAACTCGCTCTGAGGATCACGTAGTTTAGACAAAATCTTTAACTCCACTTGCCTTCTCTCGCTCTCCCCGATAGCAAGCCTTTTCACAAACTCATCATTAAGGCTGAACCCCTAAAAGTTTGACCCCATTGTCTGGCCTTGAGATTTCAGCAGGAAACATCCCATCCCTTACCTTTCTTCCATCACAAGAGGGCCAAAAGATTTCGGTTTTTTTAATATTCAATATAAGTCCCAACCGAGGCCCCTCTGTTTGAACGACAATAAGTGCTCGCTACTTCGATAGTGTCACCAATAATAGTACCATCATCAAGATACCAAGCCTGTAAGGATAGTGTGCACTGCTCATTTATCTTCGTTATAAGCTGATGAAGCACCAAAGAAAACAACAACGGACCCAACGGGTCACCTTGTTGCACCCCTGTTGAGGAATAGATATGATAATCTCCCACATATAATCTTGCCGGTTGACCATATAAATAATCCACCCATGGGGATATAGATGGACAAAGTCTACGAACCGCAAGAAGCATGGATGTGCGGTCAACTAGGTTGAAAGCGTTGGTGAAGTCTACAGTTAGCATAGTAAGACTAGGGTCTAAATGGTGCTTACTAACATACCATTCACTGCATGTAAAATGGCCTCCGGTCCTCCTGAAACCCCCACCCCAAACTGAAAGTCCTGTAAGTAGGCCGCCATGTCCTTGCCAACTCCCTTCATAGCCACCTTGGATACAAGACGACGCCAAATTGTCCCAACAGCGATAGGATCGAATACTATTATCTGGTTAAGAAGTGGAGTTAATGGTGCTGACGCAATAAACTCTGCCAGAATAAAGGAAACGATTTAATGCGGCTTATGTTTATCTTCCGGGGCTTTCTTGGTATCTTCATTGTAATCGCGCCAACATCCTCTAACTTAACACATCCAGTTCACGATCTCAGAACCTCTTTAATAAGCTTTTGGACTCCCCACTTCACCCCACATCGTCAATGCTTTTAGAATTTGCTTCTGCATAGATTTACGACTCCCGGATCTAGAGCGCAACGTACATCGAGGTAGTATTAATAAGCTATATTTGCCATCCTACACCCTTTAGGAATTTTCACAATACTCACATGAGCATGAAGAACTGCATCTAGTGTCTCAACGGTTAGCTCAAAATATTGTCCTCCAACGTTCTCAACAATTTGTGTAAAATGAATCAATTCTCCATGTTTACATGATCTTTATGTGATTAATGTAAAAGAGTCGCTTCCAATGGCCTGTTGAAGAGCATTCTTCCTTATTATAAATGGTTTCAATTTGATAAAGTCTTTTTTTCTTTAAGGTTTAATCTTAATTCAAACCAGGTTGTAACCCACACAATCTTAATAGAAATTGTGTAAAACTGCACAACCTATTATCTCCTTTCTCAAGTGCCAAAGAAAAAGAGAAATAAACAAGAAAAATAAACAACAAACTTGAAACCTTCTAACCCATCGAGATTTGTTGGGAAGTCAAAGGTTTTACAAAGTTCCTTAGTGAATTGAGATTTACAAAACCGTGATTTCTCGAAAATTTCGAAGCAAAAAGTTTGTTGCCAAACGATAAAAAATGTTCATTCTAACAACACTAAATGAATCAAAGAAACGGGGAAGAAGCAAAAAGTGGTTGCGGAGTAAAAATGTTCATTCTAACAACACTATGACCAGTTAAATGATTCAGAGTTTTTTTTTATTCATTAATAACATGACCACCGACCACCGTCAGTGTAAGGACCCTCAAGCTCGTCAACGATATTAGACCAGTCAAGAAAAGAATTGGACGATAATAAATCGATTAGTTATTATAACTTTATTTGTTAGAAACTAATCTAACAACGATTTAGATACGAAATT
Organism: Papaver bracteatum; assembly: GCA_023529315.1. NCBI lineage: Eukaryota > Viridiplantae > Streptophyta > Magnoliopsida > Ranunculales > Papaveraceae > Papaver > Papaver bracteatum. The sequence continues at coordinate 1,402,136 of JAJJWX010000447.1, read as the reverse complement.
AATATCACTCGATAGATCTCGAAAAGTTAGGCGGAATGGAATACTCGATCATGTCAATCAGATGTCGGATGAATAAGATATTATCAGTGTTCCTTTAAACCGCTTGCTGCCCCTTATCGTTTGGGAAGGTTCCTTTATCATTGATCGCTGGCCTTAAAACCAGATACATGTCGAAGAGAAATCATTTTCTCTTATTCTTTCTTCTTTATCTTTTTATTCTCGGTTTTTCTTCTTTCTTCTTCATTCTTCTTTTCTTCCCCTGTTATTTTCTCCGCTGGTGATGTTGTGAGAAGTTTTGAGATTCTGAGATCGAAAAGGGTAAGGAATGATCAAAGAATATCTTGTGGTGGTGGTGTTTAATCGCAGATATGATTCAGGCTCATCAGAAAAGGTGAAACAGAGAATCATAACTAGGGATTTAGATTTCATTTTGAGATTTCGTGGAATTAATCAATCAGTATACTGAGTTTTGTTGGATGAAAAACGAATGGGTTGATGTTTAATTGGATCTTTGAAGTTGATTCAGTGAAGAAGCATTGAAGAGATTAGAAGTTAGGGTTTCCTAAGAAGAATCTAAAGAAGATTTGATGGTGGTGCTAGAGTGGATTGAAGTCAGGAAACCACGAGAAGTTAAATTTGGAATTAGATTTATCTTGTTCTGAATTTGAATTATATGTTTTGATTTCTGAATTAGGGTTTCTAGAAGTGGAATTAGAAATTGACGATGGTAATGGGTGATTCGATAGATTATAAAAGTTGGGTAGGATGAATTTGGGGTTCTTGACTTGAATTTCAGTTTCAATTGATTAAATGGGATGGGATGTATATGAGATTGAATTTGAGATGAGGTTGCAGATTTTGGTGGTGTTGAATGAATCTAGGGTCATTTCATCCATCTGAACTCAGTTGATATGGATGGTTGTGAAGTTGTTATATAGATAATGTGATATTATAGAATATGCAGGGAAGATATTGGAAGTCTGTTAATAGAGGAAAGTCGGCGGTTATGTTTGATGATGATGTGTGAGTGGTTGTAGTTGCAGGTTTTTGTGGATAAGAAGGAAGTGGAAATGAAGTAGAGAACGTAGTTGTTGTTGTTATTGAAGAACTGGTGTTGGAGGTGGAAGTACTACTGGAGCCGAGTTTAATTGTGGTGGTGATGAATGAATAATTGTAATGGACAGTTGAAGATGGATTGACAGTTGTAGATAGATGTCTCCATTTGGGTTGCAGATTACTAATGTTGAATTATTAGATGAACTGAGCAAGAATGATTCTGTAGGAGTTGTATGCTAGTCAGTGGTATTGGTGATTACAGGGTTGAAGTTTATACTTGGAGTAAGTTGAATTGCAAGTAAGAGAACTGGAATTGCAAGAATGTGAAGTAGAGGTGTTATTGGTGCTGAAATGGAAATGCAGGTAGTGGGTTTATTTGTTGTTGAGTTATAGAGTTGTAGATATTGTCTAGAGGTGCTGGAGGTGCATGGGATATTGGTTTGGTAAGTACAGGGTCTTGGAGATGTTAAGGGAGTTGAATGGTAGGTTTGAGGAATGACAGTTAATGAGTTTGGTAGTGATGTTGTTCAGTTGTTGGTAGATGCTAAATGATATTGCAGGCGGATTGGATAAATTGTGTTGGTTGAGTCATAATGGTGTTACCATGACAAGTTAAAGTGTTGATTGTATTGAATGAGAGTTAGATGAATGTGATGAAGTTGATTTGGTAGTGTGTTGTCTTTGAAAAGCTTGAAACTGCATATTGCAGGTAAACTTAGTTGCATTGTAATTGGAATTCGAAGTTTATTTGAATGATTCAATTGATGTATTTTAGTTTGAAGTTGAGATTGAGTTGGTGTTGTAGAGTTAAGAGTTTAATGTTACACCATTATAGGTGCAGCAGGGTTTTGGCCTGTGCAATGGCTCAGGCCAGTGTGTATTCAGTTTAAATCAGAACCACCAACAACTGTGAGGAGAAGTAAAATACTTGCAGGTGAAGGAACAGGTGAATTAGAAGAATCTTTAAGGATAAGATCAGGAAGAAATAGAACAAGAAATGAAGCAGAAAGTTCAATCCAATAGCCGAATCAACAAGCACAAACGCAAGATAGGGATGTGGATTATGATAGAGTGAGTGTGCATACTTGGAGGTCAGATTCAGTAGAAGAGGCAGAAAATCGACAATTGAGAAATGAGGAAGAAGGAGAAATAAATCAAGAAGTGGATGGAGGATTAATTCATGAAGAACGTGAAATAGTAGATGATTTGAGACAAAGAATACAAGAAGAAAGAAGATTAGAGGCAGAAGAGCGTGCAAATTTAACAAGACAAAATCATGAGCTAAGAATGGAGAATTTGAGATTACAAAGAAGGAGATCAAAAAGTAATGTTAGGTAAAATTCAAGATCATTCAGAGAAGAACCAAGTCAAAATTCCCCTATAAGAAATGTTAGAGAAAATATTCGAGGAGAAGTGCAAAATAGAGAAGAAGAGATAATTGGTGATCGATATAATCCGCGCGACAATAGAAATCAAGAGGGAAGAAACAATCAAATTGAAGAAGAAAATCCCGAAGAAGGTAGGAGGATATTACATGGGCGAGAGAATCAAAGAATGATTGAAGAAGAAATTGAGAATCATTACGCTGAACAAGCACGTCTAGCTCGCGAGAGAGAAAGATTAAGAGCAGAAGTAGAAGAACATGAATTTTGAGAAGTAGTGCGACAAAATAATCATGAAAATCGAGAAAGGAAACGTACACAAAATCGCTACAATGATAATATTCAGGAGTAGTATGATAGAATACAAAGAAGATTAGCAAGGCAGCGAAGAGAAATGAAGAAATTCGTAGAGAAGAAAGTAGACAGCTACGATTTCAAGAAGAGGGTGAAAGAGAAAATCGCAGGGAAAGACGAGATGACAGTGAAAAAAAAGACACACAAAATCTCGTGAGACAAGAAAGGCAAGAGCGCAGAAGAAGGGAAGCCGCACTAAAAATTCCAATGGAGCAAAACTCAATTGAGAATGAGCAAATACTGGGAGAATTAGCAGAAATGCGAGGAATGATGAACAATAGAATAGAAGGAGGTAGAAGGCAACTTGATGAAGCTATTGAAGAAGCTGTGAGAACTCCATTTAGTCAAGAAGTACAGTTAAGAGGGATACCTCCAAAATGCAATTTACCAGCATTAACCAGCATTTTTGATGGAACTACTTGTGATGTTCAACACGTCAAAGCCTATGTTAGATGTATGCTACAGTGGGAAAATCATGATGCTGTGCTATGCAAATATTTTGCATCTAGCTTAAATGGCGAGGCGTTGAAATGGTTCGAGGGATTACCAAAAAATACTATAACTTCCTTTGATCATTTACAAGCTATATTTTTGGGAGCGTATATTAGCAACAATTCATCGCGGCCGGGTATTGAAGATGTGTTTGGGTTAAAACAAAGAGTTGGCGAGAGTTTGAAACATTTAACCATAAGATGGAAGACAATGTGCAGTGATATGGCAGGAAGAGTTGACGAGAGATATCTTATCTTGTCTTTTATCAATGCAATGTTCGCGACCAATCTACTGTACATACAAATTTTCAGAGTCAAGAATACAATCACTATGACTGAACTGCGAGAACTACATAAAGAATACATTTCTTTGGAGGAGAAACAAAATAAGATGGAATCATACCCGATCGCGAACAACAGCTCGCTAACAAAGTGTGGAAGTTTTCTCCCTAAAATGATAAATAATGAGGTGAGCACCTCGCAGCCACAACAAGAGAAGGTGGTAAGTGAAAACCAACAAAAATTGGTAGCAATGGGCAGACGAGATTAAGAAGAATATGAAAGGGAGAAGAATTATTACAATCGCGGTGGAAATAATAAGATTCAAAGACTTGATCATCCGCAAGAAATTTATGGCGGAAAAAGGCAGAATAACTTTAGAGGGCAAGGAAATCAAAAGATAATATGGGAAGAAATTAAGATGCCACCTCTTAATGCTAGTATAGAAAAAATCTGGGAAGCTATCATTTTAATGGAAAATATACCATCCCCATGGAACATGGGAAAAGAACCACATCCTAACAATCGCAGTCAAGAATTTTGTCCTTACCATCATTTTCATGGCCACACAGTAAATGACTGCAGGAATGTAAAGAGAATAATTTTAAGGATGATCGAACAAGGAAACCTAAATCACTTTTTAGCAGGACACCCACAATCTCATCGATTGCCTCCAGTACTAGAAACTCGCAGAGTGAATGTTGTAAAAGGAGCAGAAACATTCGTGATAGAAGTTGGGGCTAAAGCAAGGAATTTGTCTTGTAATTCCATTGTACATTCATTCAGAACTATATAAGATTTCCATGATAATGTTTTAAGCAGAGTCTTCGCGAGGAACACATATGGAAGAGAGATAATGAATATAGCGAGAACCTCTCCATTAGAAGAATGGCAGAAGCAAACTCTATCTTTCACCGCACAAGATATACCAGAACTTGGCAAGCAACATGACAACCAATTGGTGGTACGATTAGAGATAAAACCAAAATAAATGGAAGAAGAAGATGAAGAGAACGATGGTAAAATTGAAGACTCTTGGGCCATCAACATAGTCTTAATAGATACCGGGAGTTCAGTTGATATCTTATTCTATCATACCTATAGAAATATGGGCGGAAGAGATGAATATTTGATACCATCAACGTATAAAATCTATGGATTTAACGGTACAGCTAACAAACCAAAGGGGGAAATTGAAATGCAGATACCGTTAAAAGGAATATCTTCAAAAATCTTATTCTGTGTTGTGGACATCGAATCACCTTACAATGCCTTGATAGGACGACCTTGGTTACACGGGATATTGGGTGTAGCTTCCACTTATCACCAGTGTATTAAATTTCCTCATCCTAAAGGTGTAGGAGTTATTAAAGGAGATTGGGGAGAAAGCAAGAAATGTTACGAAATTGATATGAAATCTTGCGAAAAAAGAAATGAGAAGAATAGCAGTTGGAAGTACAAAATCAAACAACAACAACAGAGGTATAAAAGGTTAATGATTGATACAATAGAGCGGAAAGAGGATGTGAAAGCTGATAGCGAGCGTCTCGCAGAAAAAGGAACAACAGCAAAACGTAGCAGAAAAACAGAATCAGAAAATAGTAAGTAGAGAGGTAAAATGATGAACTTTAGAGAACTCTATGAATGATTTATTTGAAGAATATGTAATTGAATAGAATATTCTTCTTGAAAGAATCGCAAGATTTTACAAAAGGAAAGTAGATCAAAGCTATGAAATTCTATCAGAGTTACAATACTGGAGAGAAGCGCGAATAAAATTTCGCAGAGATTAATAGAATGAGACGAACCTTTATGGCGTGCACCCTAGTTCGCGAATAAAATTTCGCAAGAGGCAAATATAAGACCTAATAGCACGTCATAGGAGGGGGTATCTCTTGACATGATTCAGGGGTAAGGTTATACCGCTGCTGGATCCTGAGTCATGCAAATGTTGGGGTTAAAGAAAACCTATCCGGGAGAGAGATCTTGGATTTCCAACTATATATGGTTATACCCTGGTTGGACGACCGAGAATCTATTCCAAGAAATGCAAAGTATGACCAAGGCGCCGAGGTACACGGTTGAGCCAAGGGTGCCATGGGCGTACGAAACTCCCTTTCCATTCTTGGTAAGTTTTGGCTATGATGCACTTGGCCTGAAGAAAACCCCACTTAGGGTGCAATCATGTAACTATAAGACATATAGGCATAAAGGACAAGAGGCTACGAAAATAGCTGGTTGTTGTTAAATCTGGATGGGAGGATCTAGTCTTGTATGGCCGATGTTCCCTCCTTGAAGGGGAAACCAGGGGAAAGATAAGGGTGACACCCTCCATTAGGGAGCTGATAAGTGTCTTAAGACGGCAATGTCATGGGGCTTTATGATCGCAAGAACATTTAGGCCTATCATATTGTCGCATGACGAAAATTATACAAAGGCAAAAGGCCTAAAGAGAAAATGTTAAGATGAGATCAATGGGTTTTTGCATGAAAGTGTAAAAACGTCCTGCGATTTCATCGCAAGACAGAAATTTCATGAGGCTTTGTTCTCGTGAGAGAATCTATACTTGTCATATTGTTGCAAAGATATTGAAAAGATACTGATAAGGGAAGATCAATGGGTCAATACATGTAAATGTAAAGACGTCCTGCGATTTTGTCGCAGAAAAATATTAAAGGTTAGCAAAATAAGACCTTTAACTAGGAAGGCATAATAAGACCAACAGATTAATATTGAACATTAATTATTTGAGAATGCAGGAAATATCTATTCATTGCAGGAGGCAGATTACTTCAGATTTTTAATATCACCAACAAATTCATCAATAAAGGAAGATGAGGAACATAATTCACCATCTCAAGAAAAATATTAAAGGGCAAGAAGAGGAATAAGCAAGTAAAATCTTAATATCTTCCTTGAGAAAGTTCAACACAGACAACATGAAAAGTTAAAATTATAAAAGTTATCCAAGTTACACTCCTCGCGAAAAAAGAAGCAGGAAGAGAAAGCAAAAATAAAAATCAAACTTCAAATGACAGCCCATCAAGATTCTTCTCGCGTATTCTCGCGGAAGATTTATCATTCTCACCAGCAGATTTATCAGTATCGCCATCATTCTTTTCAGTATCGCCAGCATCCTTTTCTTTGTGAATTTCTTCTTCTCTAAGAGAGCCTTCATGTTCTTCTGGGTTATCTTCTTCAGCTCCTTCTTCTCCTTCAGTGGGTGTATCTTCTAAATCTTTATCCATAGGAATGGGAATTTCGCCATCCTCAACTTCTAGAGGAATAATAGATTCAGGAGGGAGAGAATGGGAGATCAGAATCTTATTCAACAGAACTTCGACAGAAAGATGAACTTTGCGAAGAAAGCCTCTATCACGGTTTCTAATCTCCATATTCTTGAAATACTCAAGATAATCAAGCCTTCTTTCTGCCTTATCGCGAACGTCCAAACAATCGGAAATGAGAGTCTTGTTTTCTTTGAGAACCTTATCTAATTTCTCAGTAAGAACAGTAATAGTAGCGAGATGGCTTCTTTCAGATTATGTAAATACCAAAAATGATAAGGAAATATTCAAATGAAGATTTCACGAGAAGAAAAACATAGGAATTTATCAGAAAAATCAACAATTGAGGAAGTCAACTGACTACCTTCTTTTTGAGAGGTTAAATTTTGGATTAATGCAAAGAAACAATTCCCCCACTGATTCATAGCATCGTCAAATTTATCGCCAACCATACCCTTCAGACGAGATTTCATGTTTTCTTCTTTGGTGCGAAGATAAAGGTTTTATTTTGCTAGTAAAGAATGAGATTTCTCTAATTGGGAATACTGATCTTTAAGTTCACTAGCCTTTAAACTAAGAGTTAATCTACCCTTGATAAGTTTATCCTTCTCAGCAGCAGATGATTCAGTTACTTCCTTGAGTTCATCTTTAAGGGAGCGAAGATATTGCTCTTGGTTATCACAAATTCTTTGAAGATTATCTAATTGTTGCGAGGAAGCCACCATCAAACTTGAAAAATTATGTTTTTCTTGGGATAGAGTTTTATTCTCATCTGATAAAGATTCCATCGCTAAATCAGTCTTAAATAACAAATATGAAAGGCGAGAAACTTCGCTACACAATAAATTTTGGCTTTGTGACAATTGATTATTCTCATTAGTAAGATTATTTATGTGATCAATTGAGTAAGTATAAATATTATCTAATCTACTATGTTGGTCCATCCAAGACTCTTTTTCAGCGCGAGCTTCTTCAGCGATTGATTCTAATTCAAATATCTTCATTAATCGATTCCAATTTGAAGCTAAATAAATAAACCAAACATTTAAAAGGAATGGAGTGTAAAAAATAAGGAAGACGAGAAATTATTAGAATGGAGAGACAAAAAGATAGAGGCAGGAAAGCTATACCTTTCAGCTCGTCATTATGTCTACGAAGATTCTCGCACTCAAGTGAAGAATTGCGAAGCATATGATTCAGAGTGTTACACTCAGAAGTTTTAACTTGAAGGCTTTTCCTTAGAGCTTCAACTTCATATTCCAAGGATACTCGCGAAGCAGAATTATCAGAGCCAAAATACTTGAGTAAAGTCTCGCAAGCTTCATATTGAAGAGAATCAGTGGAAGACTTTCTAGCGTTATCTAAGATATTAGATAAATTTTAAAAACAATATCAACTCCAGCAAAGGTTTCATTTGATGGAGGAAGATATGCAGAGGATGAAGTAGTAATGATAGAAAGTTGATGATTTGAATCATCTGTGATGGATGCATTATGAGAAGGAGGAGTTTTTGGGAAAGTGACAGTTGAAGGCAATATTGGACTAGAAGGAGTTTCAGCCACAACATTTGTAGAGATTTGATTTGTCAAATTTTCTGAAGAAAGGGGGGTATTGATAGCGAGGTTCTCGCAGACAGAAGAAGGAGGATTAGATTATAAGGGTGTGACGATAACTCTCCTAGATGATAACTCAGGAATAATGATATCAGCTTCAAGAGTTTTATTGCGACGGGGTTTTTTATGAGGTCTAGCAACGTTCTCGTCATTCTGCAAATAATAATTTAGATAAGAAATATAGGCAACAATATTGTTATTAAGATAAAATGTGTTTCTTACTACCTTATCATTCGCAGAATCCTTCTTCCTCCTCTTTTCAACAAGCTTCTTGAGGGAGTTAGGGTTTGGAGTTTCAGAATGGGCGATAGGGACAACTCCTCTAAAGGAAAATATGAAAAGAATTATAATGAATCAAATCAGGAAGATCGAAGAAAAAAAGTAAAAAAAAAAGTAATTCAAATATATGATATAATCGAAATACATACCTTGATGTTTCCATTAAAACAGTAGCAAGAGAATATGAAGATAAAGAAAAGTTGCAGACGGAAAGTGAAATAAACGGATAAAGAAGATGAAGAAGTAAAAAGAGAAAATTATTTCCGGAGTTTGACTCCACCTTTTATAGACAAGAGCAGTAGGACCCATTAAGAGGACACGTGTTAAGAAGAGCTACAACACGTGTAGGAAATTAAACTAAATAAACAGAGGTTTATCGAGAAGAAAACTTGTAAAGAAAGAAGCTGCGAGCATCATGAAGAATTGAAAGTTCTCATATCTTATCTTCTTCGCAGAAAAGACATGAGAAGAGGCAAGATGTAGGACCAGAATATCGCCATAACGATATTCTCGCGATGGAAACAACACTTCTGTGGGAAACCCAAACTCTACAAGTATTAATAACACTTTGACGAGAACGTCGCAAGATTCTTCAACGACATTTGGCGAGTGTCACAAAAGAGTAATATAACAATTAATGACCAAAGATATATGAGAAGAATAAGTCTGCTTCACGATGGTTACAAAGTTGGCGAAGATGAAGACTAGAGTTATGGCGATGAGATCGCAGAGTAAATTCGAATTAAGGGGAAATCTTAGCTGTCTTCCACTATGTATTTTCCTATATAAAGGGTTCGACTAAATCCAGAAGATGATGATATACTTTTGAGAGTTGAGAAAGTTTTGAGGAGAGAGAAACTCCAGAAAGAAAGTTGTATTTCTGAGTTTTGATATTTCTTGTAAATCTTCCTGAAAGTGAATTAATAAAAGTGTTGTTGTTCATCCACAATTACGACTTAATTTTCATAGATTCTTGACAAGGGTGTAGTGTGGGAAATCCTGCAACTACATTGACTTGACTTGGACTCTTGACTGTTAGTTGACTCTTGACTATTAGTTCAACCGTTAGTGACCGTTAGATTGACCCAGTTAGGCCAGGCCCTTATTAATAGGTTTGTTTAAGTGGGCTTGGGCTTTAGACTAATTATCTTATATTGATGTTTTGGACTACTTATGGTCCGAATTAGACTTTGACTTCTTCTACAAAGTTGTAGATACTCATAAGACTTAGCTATTGGACTAGAGAACCAACCCAATGAATTGGTAAATCTTTAGATACGTAAGATATGGATTATGAAGATGTGAAGAACCTTAGATGGGATTAAGATATATAATAAAAGGGTATAAAAACATAAATGGGCTTAGGACTATTAGTTAGAATTGTGTAATTCTTGTGTGAGCCATTTTGGCTAGAATCTTAGAATTCTTGTGTGATTAACAGTTAATTATTAACAACGATCGATTCAAAGGATGAACCAGTGGATCGTGGATCGCAAGGTAGGCGTGGCTTGTCATCAAAAGGTGTGGGAATGCATTTGACTCTTTATATTCATTATTGTTGCTTTTATAAAAGTTTATGCTTAACAAACTCATGCATTGTCTGTTTCTGCATTCCATATTTTATTTAAAATGCATTATGATAATCCTGTTATTTCTGTGAATCTTTCCACGATGTGGAAAGGACTTGTATTGTTTCTTCGTCAACATGAATTGTTATGGGAAATGAGAATTTCCACTTGTGGTATATAGGATACGCTCCTTCACATTTATATCTACATGAATTCAGCTTTTATTGTTTAGAGTTGGTCACCATGGTCTTGGTGGCATCCATAGTAAATAGGTGTGAATTTCCGGTTAGGAATTTACAACCATATTAGTATATTGTTTGACGAAGGAGTTTGTTCCGTATACATGTATGATTATTTTCAGTGACTTAGTCACTGTTCAATGTTTTCGGAAAAACATGTATTGTTTTCCAAATCTTGCCTATGATTACTTAGAAGGTTAAATGTTAATTATTCCCACTTCAGTTTCTGTGACAGATCAGAGTTGCGCAGCGAAAGCTTCAAGGGTTGAGTTCGCTAGTTGATTAAATTCTGTTATGTTATTTATTATGTTGTATATTTTATTTGAAAACCAAATGACTATTATATATGTATCATTGGAGAGAAGATCTTGTACATGTATTCTGAGAGGGGTTAGCTTTGGGTTAAGTTATGTATCGCATTTCTTAACTAAATGCTTAAGTGCATGTTTTAGATTTTAGTGCCTTTTTATTTAGTTAATTTATTGGATTAGTCAGCTGCTAGCTTAGGGGGCGCTACAAAAGTTGGTATCAGAGCTCACTATTAGATCTTATATGGTAGACAATAGAAATAGCCAGTGCCAGTTAGTGAACTAGATTGGTTTAGAACTGGGTTGGGTTTGTGAGATAAATCTTAATCATTAAAAGCTATCAATAATTAAAATAATTATTTGATTGATTGACTTGTTTGTTTGGTGGTTTGTATAATGAAATAATAATTGTAGGGTACACCAGTACTTTAGCTAATAAGAATTTGAGAATAATTAATCTAAAAAGTATGAACAAGTACACAAACCAATACTAAAAATGTAGAGAACAGGTTTATTGATAAATCTTGAAGGTCACGTAGAAATTTATTTAGTATCTTGCCTTATACGTAGGATCGATAATTTATAATCACATAAATGTTAATAATATTTTGGACTTAATAATATTTGTAAGAATAGTCAGAATAATAGTTCAACCATCAATATTAATGATAAAAATACTAAACTAGTAATTATAAATGGAAATGATAGTAATAATAATTTTAATTAAATAACGTTAACATTTATCAATTAGTATCATGTATAAATTAACTTAATTAATATTTCGTTAAATCAATATAACGACAAAAATAATAATTATGATTAAATAATTAAGGTAAATTAATAACGCTTGTGTACAGTTAAGTTTTGTAAATTAAACTTATTACAAATTAGAGATATAAGTTTTACTTCTAAACTTGATAACTCATGTAATGCTTATTAGGCGTTAGACTTAAGAAAACGAGGATATAATAATGTATAAAATGAAAATAATCAATTTGTTAGTAATTTTGTACCGAAATTATATTTAAACTAATAAATGATCCAATAAATCTATAAAATGAATCAAATATACATGAATTAGTAATAATAGTATTCAGATGCATTAAAAGAAAATAAATCTGTATATTAATAGGATTCTTCTTCGTAAATAGATTTAATCATTTTTTTGAAATGAAAAATTAGTATGACAAATTTAAACTGTTAGAATTTAAATTAATATTATATTGAACATAACTTAAATTAAATTCTCATTAACAAATATATTGCGATAAAATAATGATTATGACTAAATAGCCATGGAAAATTATTAGTGCTCATTTATAATTAAGTCCTGCAAAGTTAAATAATAATAAATTTGAATTTTGTATTTTGTATTTTGTATTTTGCGTATTAAACCAGATAGATAAATAAGACTTCTTCTGTAGGATTTAGAACATAAGGTCATATAAGGCATAAAATAAAGATTAAAACTTGTTAACGATCTTACACCTGGATTATCTTTAGTCCAATAAATGATTCACAAAATTACTAAATTATACACATGAAGTGATAATTATAATATTTGAATACTTAGAACAAAATTAAAATTAAAGGAGAATAAAATTGCATGTGAAATAGATACTTATTATTAATACCCAAAATCTGTAGACTATTAAGACATATTAAATTTTTATGCAGACTCAAAGTTTAAATTATATTAAATTACCAACGCCAATATTTAACAAGACGTAGTATACGCATTCAATCTGAATAAATAAAAATCTGTTATATCAATCTTTTCGTGAAAGTAAAATTATATTTACATGATTAGGGTTTAATAAAATTAAACTAATTATCATTACTAAATAATTACTTCGACTGTATTTTAGCTACGGTAGTAATCAAATAAGGAAGAAAAAAATTGATATAAGAATAATGAAAATGATAATATAATTAAGACAATAATTTTTGATAAGATAAGTAATTAATAACATTATGTTTTACTCATTGTTATAAAATTTAGAGTTATTGTAAACGTCACTTGGATAATAAATATTGGATAGTAATAGCAAAATGTAATTTTTATTAATAGTATAACATAAAGATTAATTGACAATAATATAAATTTGAGGAAATAAAGTTAGATTAAATCATATCTAATATTGATAATAAACTAGAACTTGGCATTACGATTAATCACGATTAACTTTTATCTGTCTAAGTAATAAGAAATAAATGTTATAATAATGATGAGAGTATTAACACCAAATAATTATGGAAATTTTTTTTTGTTAGCGGTTACTTATTGTAACTAAATAAGCAAATAGATACATTGGAAATAATGATAGTAACATTTGAATAATCGATATAACGTTAAGTTATTCTTAATTAGTACATGAATTTAAAATCTATCTAGTTATAATAATATAGTCTCATTTGGAATTAAAATTTGATTTCATTAAAATAAATAAATAATAATAAAATAAAAGGTAAGATAAATAATTCGAATAATTAAATTTCTTAAAATGATGTGAACTGCTTATATATTTTACAAAGTAAATTATCAGACATACACTAGTAAAGATAGAAGTTAAAGACTAAATAATTTTGATAAAATCAAATTAACACTTGGTTAATCGTAATAAGTTTGCACTTAGTTAATCCAGCACTGGGGAATAGTGAGGTTGGTAATTCTGATGTGTTCGGGTGATACTTGTTAGGTAGTAGGCATTGTTAGGCGTCGCGAACCTAGACAGGGCAAATGCATTCTTGTATCACTAGGCATTGAAGGGAGACTTGCTTCTATTAGTAAACTAATAGATCCCAAATTTTAATGAGAAACTTTATTATGGAATATCTTCAAAGTACTTAGAACCAGTAAATTATTGACTTAGAAATTAGTGTAGAAAATTTTCATGTAAGAAACTTAGACTTCCAAATTTGATAGAACTTAAATCAACATAGTTGAACCTAAAGCTACAAATTACAAATTTTAGTTGTAGAGCCATATAGGTTTGTGCTATGTTTTATGTTGTTGTGCGCTTAGACAAGAGATGGGATTATTCTATAAGGTGGGGAGTTGTTGAAGACCAAAGGGATGGATCGATTTTCAAGGACGAAAATAAAATAAGGTGGGGAGAATGTAAGGACCCTCAAGCTCGTCAACGATATTAGACCAGTCAAGAAACGAATTGGACAATAATAAATCGATTAGTTATTATAACTTTATTTGTTAGAAACTAATCTAACAACGATTTAGATACGAAATTAATATCACTCGATAGATCTCGAAAATTTAGGCGGAATGGACTACTTGATCATGTCAATCAGATGTCGGATGAATAAGATATTATCAGTGTTCCTTTAAACCGCTTGCTTCCCCTTATCGTTTGGGAAGGTGACTTTATCATTGATCGCTGGCCTTATCACCATATACGTGTCGAAGAGAAATCATTTTCTCTTATTCTTTCTTCTTTATCTTTTTCTTCTCGGTTTTTCTTCTTTCTTCTTCATTCTTCTTTTCTTCCCCTGTTATTTTCTCCGCTGGTGATGTTGTGAGAAGTTTTGATATTCTGAGATTGAAAAGGGTAAGGAATGATCAAAGAATATCTTGTGGTGGTGGTGTTTAATCGCAGATATGATTCAGGTTTATCAGAAAAGGTGAAACAGAGAATCATAACTAGGGATTTAGATTTCATTTTGAGATTTCGTGGAATTAATCAGTATACTGAGTTTTGTTGGATGAAAAAAGAATGGGTTGATGTTTAATTGGATCTTTGAAGTTGATTCAGTGAAGAAGCATTGAAGAGATTAGAAGTTAAGGTTTCCTAAGAAGAATCTAAAGAAGATTTGATGGTGGTGCTAGAGTGGATTGAAGTCAGGAAACCGCGAGAAGGTAAATTTGGAATTAGATTTATCTTGTTCTGAATTTGAATTATATGTTTTGATTTCTGAATTATGGTTTCTAGAAGTGGAATTAGAAATTGACGATGGTAATGGGTGATTCGATAGATTATAAAAGTTGGGTAGGATGAATTTTGGGTTATTGACTTGAATTTCAGTTTCAATTGATTAACTGGGATGGGATGTATATGAGATTGAATTTGAGATGAGGTTGCAGATTTTGGTGGTGTTGAATGAATCCAGGGTCATTTCATCCATCTGAACTCAGTTGATATGGATGGTTGTGAAGTTGTTATATAGCTGATGTTATATTATATAATATGCAGGGAAGATATTGGAAGTCTGTTAATAGAGGAAAGTCGGCGGTTATGTTTGATGCTGATGTGGGAGTGGTTGTAGTTGCAGCTTTTTGTGGATAAGAAGGAAGTGGAATGAAGTAGAGAACGTAGTTGTTGTTGTTATTGAAGAACTGGTGTTGGAGGTGGAAGTACTACTGGAGCCGAGTTTAATTGTGGTGGTGATGAATGAATAATTGTAATGGACAGTTGAAGATGGATTGACAGTTGTAGATAGATGTCTCCATTTGGGTTGCAGATTAATTGGGTTGAATTATTAGATGAACTGAGCAAGAATGATTCTGTAGGAGTTGTATGCTAGTCAATGGTATTGGTGATTACAGGGTTGAATTTTATACTTGGAGTAAGTTGAATTTCAAGTAAGAGAACTGGAATTGCAAGAATGTGAAGTAGAGGTGTTATTGGTGCTGAAATGGAAATGCAGGTAGTGGGTTTATTTGTTGTTGAGTTATAGAGTTGTAGATATTGTCTAGAGATGCTGGTGGTGTTGTAATGGAGGTGCATGAGATATTGGTTTGGTAAGTACAAGGTCTTGGAGATGTTAAGGGAGTTGAATGGCAGGTTTGAGGAATGACAGTTAATGAGTTTGGTAGTGATGTTGTTGATAGATGTAGAATACACCTAACTTTATATCTAGTATTTATGCTTTCTTTGCTATGTTTTCGTGTAAATTATGTATCTTATGATTACTTTTAAGTTTATTAGGTGTTCTAGAGTCACACGAAGGAAAAGAAGAAGAAACCAGCCGTTTTGAGCAAGAAGGGTCAAAAGTGTCATTTCATTGCAAGTACTATCTGGATCCCAGTCAAGGATGAGGGGCGACCAGCCAAAAATCCAAGAAGGACATTAGAAGGCGTACATCAAGTTTTACCCAGGGCTGACCTTATCGGTCTTAGGGATATAGTCCCAATACCCAAACCAAGAGAAATATTTTTCTTACATCCCTAATTTATCACCTGAAACTGAGAATGAAAGTAAAATTTATGTGCAGCCATGGAGGATTTCGATACAGATGAAGGAGGAAAGAAGGGTGTTGCTTGAGATTAATTGAATCAATGATAAGGAGAGAAGAAATCTGGATGAATGGAAGAATGGATTTGAGATTAAGGGTTTGGCTGGATTCAAGTCTACAACAGTGTTGGTAGTGGTTCTGTTGTTTACTGAGCTTGGGTTCTGTGAGAGCTTTAAATGAATGGTGTGTGTGCAATTGAATTTGTATTTGTGCAGGGACGGAGGTAAATGAGTTTAAGAATCAACAAAGCAATCTCAAATGTATTATCAACAGAATGAGAAGGAGGTGTTTGAGTAAACGCCTGAATGGAAAGTCCTTCTCAAATTCAAGTTCAGTTGCAGGTTTGAATATAGCAGAGATTGAAGAACTGAATCTGAGAAAAGGGATATGGAAGAGATGGTGATTATGAAATGGGTTGAATTACAATCAATTGAGCTAAAGGGCAGAGCTAGTGATGCTTAGCAGTGATGACAAAATGGTGCATTGGCTAGTGAGGTTGCAAGGATGAGGCACTGTCTGTTGCAGAGATGCAGTTGAGCCCAAGGTGGATGTAGCTTTTGCAGGTGAGGTTGCAATGGGCATAACTGGTGGCTAGTCATGGTGTTGGGATGAAGCTACATAAGAGCAGCAAGGTGAGAAGCTAGTTACAGGGTCAAAGTTGCAGTTGAGAACAAGCTGGTGATGGGAGAGGTTGTCTTCTGCTTGCAATTGGATCAGTTGCGGCATTCAAAGATTGCAGATGATGACATGATGTTGAATAAGGAAGTGGAATGAAGAGTTGAATGCAATATGTGGTGCAACTGAGGTAGCTGGTGAGTTATGGAAAAGGTGGAGTTACTGTTGGAATGGAATTTGTGGTGCTTGCAGCTGAGAGTCGAGAAAGGAGAAGGCAGTAAGAAGTGATGGACGTGAACTGCCAAGGCTTGTTGCAGGTGCAGGTGGAGTGTTATTCTAGTGGTGGCAGTGGAATGATGCTGCAATGAGCTGATGGTCAGGTGGACATCTACAACACAGGAGCATTGCATGGAAGTTAGAATGATGCTGTTGTGGCTAAGAAATTGCAGAGGCAGTGGAGTTGGGTGTTGTTGGGCTATAGCTGGTGAAGCTACAGGTGGTGGATTCCAGATTGGTGACTGAGCATGGGATTTATGAAACAACAGCAATGGTGTTAGGGTGTTGTTGTGAACTAAACTACAGAAGCAGATGGTGTTTTGTTGCTGCTACTGAGAGATGTATATAGCTGGGGAGTCGCAGTATGCTGTGAAGTTGGTGATCTGGTGATGTTGAAGTGCAGGTTCTGGTGGCATTAGGCAGTGAAACAATGGTGGATGCGATGAACTAAACAAGGAAGTTGCAGCTGGTGATGATTGAATTATGGACTGGGTTTTGTAGTTGCAAGAAACTGGAGCTGTAACATGCAAGAATGGGACAAGTGACACTGAGCTGCAGAAATAGCACGAAAACGGAGTGAAAATGGCGCGCCGGTGGGCATAGTTCCGGTAGTCGGATTTCGGGAGTTAAAGTGTCGATCGCAATATTTCAGTGAATCGCGAGGGGGTTATGAGTCGGATTCAAGAATTGATGGCTGGAAGTATGAGCTACGCGTCACGCTTTTGGGTACGTTTTCGCAAGAATAGAAAATTGGATTTAGAAGGGTTTTGCAAATGTTTGAAATATAGGAAAGCAAAGTTGAGCTACTGGAAGTGCAGAATTACTTGGTGACAGTTTCCAATAGACCAAGTGATCGGAGAAAGTTTTCCGGTAACCGGATTCCGGCGATGACGTCAGCATTCCGGCGACCAGTTTTGGACCCGAAAATTCCAGAGATATATTTTTCACACATGGGCTTGGTGTACTGGTAGATGGACGTGGACTTGAAGATTTTGAAGACTTTGACCTATTTTTGGAAAGCAAAGGGCTATAAAAAGAGAGTTTCTACAACAAAGAGATCACGTATTATTCTTGGAGCAGAGGAGAGAGCCGCTGAAACTACAACTAGGGTTTGCTTTCGTATTTAATATTCATCTCCTTCATTTGATTATTGATTATGATGAACTCCATAGCTATGAGTAGCTAAATCTCTTATTATTGGTTAAGGATGTAGTCCGATTTCTAAAACTTGTGCTTGATTAATGTATTAGTTTTCTCTCTTGATTATCGTTCATATCTCTACTGTTTTTAATATCACATGATTGATGTATTGTGATAGGGTTTTGATGTTTGTTTAGTTAAGTGGCCAATTAATTGAACTTGCATCTTGTCCATAGCTATTTTAGGGTTTTTCATCGAGCGATAACCCCAAATACAAGTAGCATGATATGATTAAAGTTTGTAGTGATACACTCTTATAATCATATGTAGAGTATGACCATTGTCCGAATTGTTCTGCGCAATGTATGACAATTGCATTGATTAGCCTATTTCTAAAACTTAGTGCTCCTGGGAATTGAACTTGATTAGCGCAAGGCGTTAGGTTATTCTTTAGGTAGAATTCACATACGCAGCTCTAATGTGTGTGTTGATGAACTTAGGAAATTTTCAGATTATCTTGCTCTCTTGATTTTCTAGGCTTTTGATAATAAAAGAGATTAAATCGTAATTCTAATCATGTATGCAAGCACATGTTTAAGATTTAAGATGAATTCCTTGACCAATATCTTTCTCTCCTTGATAATTTCAAATATTTACTTTGCTTTTATTTTACTTTAATTTTACAAAAATCATAGATTCCCCTTTGGGTTACTAAGAAACTAGAATTTGATAACAACAATCGCCTCTCTGTGGATACGAACTCTTCCTTACTTTATACTTCATTCATATTTTGTCGAGTAATAAAGTGAATTACTTTTGTGTCGGCTGACAACCGATCAAATTTTGGCGCCGTTGCCGGGGAGGCATTCGGCTTGTTATCTAGTTTTTAGTTTCTGTTCGCATACTGTTCTGTTCGCATACTGCTTTTCGTTTCTTGTCTTGTTTCTTACTTGTTTGTGAGAATTGTTTTTCAGGTACCTAATCCCTGGCTTATAAATATTGGAATTATCCAAGGTGCGGGATATCTACTCGAAAAGGCACAATACTCCAACCAAGACAAGGCACAACGGAAGAACACAACTTGGGTGAAGGCGAAGCTTTTCATCAAGAAGGCGAAGTAGAACACGAGATTCCTTTTGAAGAAGAGGAAGAAGAAGAAGAAGCAATGGGTGACCATGCAGATCGTTCACTTAAAGACTTATCTTCTCACAAGATGGATATACAGAAGGGTTGCATTCAAACCAACTCCACTTTTGAAATCAAGCCGGGACTTCTTAGAGAATTACCAAAGTTCCATGGCTTGGTGAATGAAGATCCTAACAAGCATCTTATGGATTTTCACACCATTGTCATGGTCATGCTCCCAGCAAATATGGAGGCGGATGGTGCTATGTTGAAGGTTTTCCGATTTTCTTTGGAAGGTAATGCTAAGGATTGGTTATACTATTTGCCTTCCGGAAGTGTTACAACTTGGAATGGGCTCAAGAAACTCTTTTTAGAGAGATATTTTCCTGCGTCAAAGGCTACTCAAATTCTCAAGGAGATTTGCGGAATGAATCAAAATGCGGGAGAATCATTATATGATTTTTGGGAATGATACAAGAGGTTGGTGGCAAGCTGTCCTCATCACCAATTCAGCGATGCTATGATTATCCAATACTTCTATGAAGGAATCCAATCAAGCGATAGGAATCTTATTGACGCTGCGGGTGGTGGTGCACTAGTAAGCAAGACTGTGACTCAAGCTAGAGAGTTGATTGAGAACATGGAAGCGAACTCCCAACAATTTGTGAGTCGTGGTTCGGACATGCTTCTTAGAAGGGTGAATGAAGTGAGCGAAGTGGAGGTACTTCGTCAACAAATGGGTAACATGACAGCAATGATGCAACAAGTTGCAGCCACGGTTATCCCAAGTTCTCATCAAGGATATGAAGAAGCCAATGAGCAAGCTAATGCGGTCTTTCCAAATCAGCAGAGAAGGTATGATCCTTATTCCAATACTTACAATCCGGGATGGAGAGATCACCCCAATTTTAGCTATGCCAACAAGCAAGGAGCAGTCCAACAACCTACTTTCAACAATTCGGGTGGATTCCAACCTCAACAACAACAATTCCAGCCGCGTCAACAATTTCAACAACAACAACCTCAAAATCAGGGGTAAAGTATGGAGGAGTTGATGAAATCGTTTATACAAGAGACCAAGAGTTCGATGAAGGAGTTGCAGACCCAAGTTGGTTCTATGGCTCTTGAGTTGAACCAATTGAAGGCACAAAATAGTGGCAAACTTCCTTCTCAACCTATCAACCCAAAGGAGGGTGTAAATGCAATTACATTGAGAAGTGGTACACAACTTGTGCAACCCGAAGATGCTGATTCGGGCAAGGTGGAGACACCAAAGGAACCTGTTTTGTAGGAGAAGAACGAGGACTCTCCCCAAACTTCTGAGGTACCTAATTCTTTCTCTAAAACTCCGGTTTCTACTTATGTTCCTCCTTTACCTTTCCCTCGCAGATTTGCAAATTCTAAGAAGGAGGCACTAGAAAAGGAGATTTTAGACATTCTCAAGAAGATTCATGTGAACATACCGCTCATAGATGCAATCAAGCAAGTTCCAAAGTATGCAAAAGTGTTGAAGGACTTGTGTACCAATAAGCAAAGGCTCAAGGGTAATGAAGTGCTTAGTGTGGGGGAGAATGTTTCGGAAATCTTGCAACACAAACTCCCATTGAAATGCAAGGACCCGGGTAGATTTGACATTCTCGTCACAATTGGTACCAAAACATTTAATAAAGCTATGTTGGATTTAGGTGCATCCGTTAATGTTATGCCTGCATCTATTTATAACTCACTTGATTTAGGTCCTCTCAAAAAGGCTGAAATTGTGTTGCAATTAGCCGATCGCTCTAATGTATACCCTATGGGTATTGTTGAGGATGTTCTTGTGCAGGTTAACCAACTTGTATTTCCATCTTACTTTTGTGTCTTAGAGATGGATGAAGGTGCACCGGACTCGTCTCTTCCATTGCTACTTGGGCGTCCCTTCATGAAAACGGCAAAAATAATTATTGATGTTGATAAGGGGACGCTGACTATGGAGTTTGATGGAGAAATAATACGTTTCAACATTTTCGAGATGATGAGATATCCTAGTGATGTCCACTCTTGTTTCTCCATTGATGTGATGGACACATTGGCGCAACAAATGTTTGAGTTGAATGGCGTTGATTCTTTGGAAACCGTGCTCACTACACCTATTGATAACGGTTTGGAGTACGGTGATGAGATTAAGGAAACCATTGGTTCTCTTAAATCATTACCGGAAAAATCTGCACTTAAGAATGTTTCATATGTTTCTTTACCTCGCAATGATGAAAATCTTGAACCTTCAATTGTTAAATCTCCGAAGCTAGAATTGAAACCTCTTCCTAGTCACTTAAAGTACTTGTACTTGGGTGACAATGAAGAGTTTCCTGTGATTGTTTCTAACGAGCTTAGTGAATTACAGGAGCAAAAAATTCTAAGGGTGCTAAGGAAGAACAAGACGGCCATAGGATGGACAATCGCTGATATCAAGGGTATAAGCCCTGCCGTTTGTATGCACAAGATCCGTTTGGAGGACGATGCAAAGCCTACAAGGGAAGCGCAACGTCGTTTGAACCCTCCCATGATGGAAGTTGTGAAAAAGTAGATACTCAAGCTTTTGGAAGTGGGTGTTATCTACCCCATATCCGATAGCAAGTGGGTAAGCCCGATACAAGTTGTACCAAAGAAATCAGGTGTGACAGGGGTGGAGAATGATGAGAATGAACTTGTCCCAACTCGTGTGCAAACCGGTTGGAGGGTTTGTATTGATTATAGGAAATTGAATGCCACTACTAGAAAAGATCACTTTCCATTACCTTTTATTGATCAAATGCTTGAACGTTTAGCTGGACACGCTTATTATTGCTTTCTTGATGGCTATTCAGGTTATAATCAGATTGTGATAGCGCCGGAGGATCAAGAGAAAACCACTTTCACTTGTCCTTTTGGTACTTTTGCATATCGAAGGATTCCTTTTGGCTTATGCAATTCTCCAGCTACCTTTCAAAGGTGTATGGTAAGTATCTTTTCAGAATATGTTGAAAACATAATCGAAGTATTCATGGACGACTTTAGTGTCTTTGGTGATTCATTTGACCTTTGCTTGAACAACTTGTCACTAATCCTTGAACGATGTGTTGAAACAAACCTTGTGCTGAATTGGGAGAAGTGCCATTTTATGGTAACTCATGGCATAATTTTAGGCCATATAATATCTTCTAAAGGCTTGGAAGTTGATAAATCTAAGATAGACCTTATTCGTGCTCTAAACCCTCCCACTACGGTGAGGGAGATTCGTTCTTTCCTTGGTCATGCAGGTTTTTATCGTAGATTCATCAAGGATTTTTCCAAGATAGCATCTCCACTTTGTAACTTATTGCAAAAAGATGTGGTTTTTAACTTTGATGAGAAGTGTGTGGTGGCATTCAATCGTTTGAAAGAACTTTTGATTTCAGCCCTTATCATTAAACCACCGGATTGGAGCAAGCCTTTTGAGCTCATGTGTGATGCAAGTGACTATGCGGTTGGTGCGGTACTTGGGCAGCGTGTGGGGAAGATACCTCATGCCATTTATTATGCTTCTAGAACGTTAAATGAAGCCCAACAAAACTACACAACCACTGAAAAAGAGTTATTAGCTATTGTTTTTGCTTTGGAAAAGTTTCGCTCTTATCTAATTGGTACAAAAGTTGTTGTTTTTTCTGATCATGCAGAACTTAAGTACTTGCTTACAAAGAAAGAGGCGAAACCGAGGCTCATACGATGGATTTTACTCTTGCAAGAGTTTGATATAGAGATCAAGGACAAGAAAGGAATTGAGAACATCGTTGCGGATCACTTGAGCCGTCTTGATGTGGACAAGGAAGCTATCCCATTGCGTGAAAGTTTCCCGGATGAACAACTATTCTCAATTGCCTTTGGAGAACCATGGTACGCTGATATTGTTAATTACTTATTTTATAAACAAATCCCAAAGAACTTGTCTCGTGCTGAGAGGGACAAACTTAAGAAGTTAGAAAACCAATACATATGGGATGATCCATATTTATGGAAACATTGTAGTGACCAAGTAATACGAAGGTGCGTTCCAGAATCCGAATTTAACTCTATCTTGTCTTTTTGCCACTCATATGCATGTGGAGGAAACTTTGGGAGCAATAGAACCGCTATCAAGGTATTAGAATGTGGTTTCTATTGGCCGACTTTGTTTAAGGATGCGCATGCATTTTGTATAACATGTGATAGGTGCCAAAGAACAGGCAATCTAGGATCCCGAAATCAAATGCCACAAACTATTATTCAATTTGTTGAGGTCTTTGATGTATGGGGAATCGATTTTATGGGCCCTTTTGTCAATTCTAATGGGAATTATTATATTTTTCCTGTTGTTGACTATGTCTCAAAATGGGTGGAAGCTAAGGCCACCCCCAACTAATGATTCTAAAGTTGTTTCAGATTTTGTGCAAGCAAATATTTTTGCAAGGTTTGGAATTCCAAAGGCTATAATTAGCGATGGAGGTTCACACTTCAAAAACAGATTTTTGCAAGCCTTGTTAAGGAAGTACAATGTGTCGCATCGGATTGCAACACCATACCATCTACAAAAAAATGGACAAGCCGAGGTTTCCAACCGAGAGGTGAAATTCATTCTAGAAAAGACGGTGAATCCAACAAGGAAGGATTGGAGCATGCGCCTCAATGATGCTTTGTGGGCGTATAGAACCGCATAAAAAACACCTATTGGGATGTCTCCCTTTAGGCTTGTGTATGGTAAACCTTGTCACTTACCCGTAGAAATTGAGCATAAGGCGTTTTGGGCTATTAAGCAATGCAACATGGAGTTGGATGGGGCTGGAAAGCAAAGGAAGTTGCAACTCCAAGAGTTAGAAGAGATTCGAAATGATGCATTTGAAAGCTCAAGGATTTACAAGGAAAAGACTAAGGCATTTCATGATAATATGATTACAAAGAAACAATTTTGCATTGGGCAGAAAGTTCTTTTGTTTAATTCTCGTTTACAATTATTTCCGGGTAAACTAAGGTCATGTTGGATTGGACCTTTTGTTGTGACTAATGTGTTTTCTCATGGTGCAGTTGAGATTCGTAGTTTAGCTACAGGAAATGAACTTAAAGTGAATGGGCACCGGTTGAAACCATATTATGAGAACTTCTCTTCGGAAGTTGTGGAAGGAGTGAACCTTGTGGAAGTTCTCCCTCTGGAGGAGTCTTAGCAAACAAGGAGTACGTCGGGCTGACGACTTTAAACCAAGCGCTAAGTGGGAGGCAACCCACCGGTTTTGTATCTTTACCCTTATCTTTTTATTTTTATGCATTTGCTTTGCTCTTTATTTTTCTTGTTTTTGCATATCATTTGCGGAATTTCCCACTTTGAACTCTCTTTGGATGATTCAATTTTACATTGAGGACAATGTAAAGTTTAAGTGTGGGGGAGCATTTATATGTTTGTATAGTTTGTTTTAGTGTGTTTTATGTGTTTGTATAGTTTGTTTTAGTGTGTTTTATGCCTTTAAAAAAAATCAGAAAAATAGAAAAACCAAGAATTTTTTTTTGCTTTTTGAACTCCGAAATCTAGAAACTTGTGTCTTTAGGATGACACCATTAGTGGACGGAACCATTTTGAATGCAGGAGTTGAGGAACCAATTAACTAAACGGGACGAACATAGCTCAGAAATCATAAATACCATGATAGTTGTTACCATATCTCGGAAGATCACCATATCACGTTCTATTTTTATTTTTTCCATATTTATCTATTGTTCTCTAAGTGCTTTGGTGGGTCACTAAACATCGACGTGTTATTACTGCTAGGATGAAATAGAGTGATTGAGTTACTAGAAAAAGAACAAAGAAATGAAAAAAAAAATATATTTGAAAAGAAAAAAAGAGACCGACCAATTAGACCAAACGGAATAAAAAGACACTTGGGAATAGCAGTATGTGTGAAACGTAGTCCCTATCTCCGTCGCCTAAACAAGCGGGTAATGCAGGATCCAAGGAAACTATCATGTACTTGCTAACAAGAATCATGCGCTTGGATCCAGTTTGATCCAATCATGTTGTCTAAAAAAAAGTGAAAAAAAAAATGAAAAAAAAAAAGAGAAAAAAAAAGTATTATTTTGGTTGAATAAAGTCACTTCTGGTTCCCTTGTATATGCCAGTGAGTTGATGTAGAATTCAAACCAAGTATCTCAATCCAATAGGAATAGGTTTATCTTAGCAGTGACCTTCAGACAGATATGGGAAACATCGATCACTTGTGAATATTCGCCAACATCTACATCTATATCCATCTTCTTACTCTTTTCATTGTGATTGTGGTTTGTTAGTTTCCGAGTATTGTGGCTTGTTCGACTATCTAATTAAAGCTTTATTTATTAATATATGAATTGAAATTGTGCAAGGTACCTCCTCATGTAGTCATTTTGGATTCGTTCATTGATTTGTCACAAATAGACGGAGTTGGAAATATAGGTTTTGTAGGCAGACCTCTTGTAAACCTTCACGAGACTAAAACTCATCCACTAGGGACACCTAGGGGTTTAAAGGCTTGTTATTTATGCTTAAAGTGACCGTAGCCTCGACGAGACGGAGTTGTATGTATTCTTTTTATTTTTATTTTGTTTGATTTGCTCGAGGACTAGCAAAGTCTAAGTGTGGGGGAATTTGATAGGTGTAGATTACACCTAACTTTAGAACTAGTATTTATGCTTTCTTTGCTATGTTTTCGTGTAAATTATGTATCTTATGATTACTTTTGAGTTTATTAGGTGTTCTGGAGTCACACGAAGGAAAAGAAGAAGAAACCAGCCGTTTTGAGCAAGAAGGGTCAAAAGTGTCATTTCATTGCAAGTACTATCCGGATCCCAGTCAAGGATGAGGGGCGACCAGCCAAAAATCCAAGAAGGACATTAGAAGGCGGACATCAAGTTTTACCCAGGGCTGCCCTTATCGGTCTTAGGGATATAGTCCCAATACCCAAACCAAGAGAAATATTTTTCTCTTACATCCCTAATTTATCACCTGAAACTGAGAATGAAAGTAAAATGGATGTGCAGCCATGGAGGATTTCGATCCAGATGAAGGAGGAAAGAAGGGTGTTGCTTGAGATTAATTGAATCAATGAGAAGGAGAGAAGAAATCTGGATGAATGGAAGAATGGATTTGAGATTAATGGTTTGGCTGGATTCAAGTCTACAACAGTGTTGGTAGTGGTTCTGTTGTTTACTGAGTTTGGGTTCTGTGAGAGCTTTGAATGAATGGATGTGTGCAATTGAATTTGTATTTGTGCAGGGACGGAGGTAAATGAGTTTAAGAATCAACAAAGCAAGCTCAAATGTATTATCAACAGAATGATAAGGAGGTGTTTGAGTAAACGCCTGAATGGAAAGTCCTTCTCAAATTCAAGTTCAGTTGCAGGTTTGAATATAGCAGAGATTGAAGAACTGAATCTGAGAAAAGGGATATGGAAGAGATGGTGATTATAAAATGGGTTGAATTACAATCAATTGAGCTAAAGGGCAGAGCTGGTGATGCTTAGCAGTGATGACAAAATGGTGCATTGGCTAGTGAGGTTGCAAGGATGAGGCACTGTCTGTTGCAGAGATGCAGTTGAGCCCAAGGTGGATGTAGCTTTTGCAGGTGAGGTTGCAATGGGCATAACTGGTGGCTAGTCATGGTGTTGGGATGAAGCTACATAAGAGCAGCAAGGTGAGAAGCTAGTTACAGGGTCAAAGCTGCAGTTGAGAACAAGCTGGTGATGGGAGAGGTTGTGCTGCTGCAATTGGATCAGTTGCGGCATTCGAAGATTGCAGATGATGACATGATGTTGAATAAGGAAGTGGAATGAAGAGTTGAATGCAATATGTGGTGCAACTGAGGTAGCTGGTGAGTTATGGAAAAAGGTGGAGTTACTGTTGGAATGGAATTTGTGGTGCTTGCAGCTGAGAGTCGAGAAAGGAGAAGGCAGTAAGAAGTGATGGTCGTGAACTGCCAAGGCTTGTTGCAGGTGCAGGTGGAGTGTTATTCCAGTGGTGGCAGTGGAATGATGCTGCAATGAGCTGATGGTCAGGTGGACAACTACAACACAAGAGCATTGCATGGAAGTTAGAATGATGCTGTTGAGGCTAAGAAATTGCAGAGGCAGTGGAGTTGGGTGTTGTTGGGCTATAGCTGGTGAAGCTACAGGTGGTGGATTCCAGATTGGTGACTGAGCATGGGATTGATGAAACAACAGCAATGGTGTTAGGGTGTTATTGTGAACTAAACTACAGAATCATATGGTGTTCTGGTGCTGCTACTGAGAGATGTATATAGGTTGGGGAGTCGCGAGTATCTTTGTGAAGTTGGTGATCTGGTGCTGTTGAAGTGCAGGTTCTGGTGGCATTAGGCAGTGAAACAATGGTGGATGCGATGAACTAAATAAGGAAGTTGCAGCTGGTGATGATTGAATTATGGACTGGGTTTTGTAGTTGCAAAAAACTGGAGATGTAACAGGCAAGAATGGGAGAAGTTACACTGAGCTGCAGAAATAGCGCGAAAAAGGAGTGAAAATGGCGCGCCGGTGGGCATAGTTATGGTAGTCGGATTTCGGGAGTTAAAGTGTCGATCGCAATATTTCAGTGAATTGCGAGGGGGGTATGAGTCGGATGCAAGAATTGATGGCTGGAAGTATGAGCTACGCGTCACGCTTTTGGGTACGTTTTCGCAAGAATAGAAAATTGGATTTAGAAGGGTTTTGCAAATGTTTGAAATACAGGAAAGCAAAGTTGAGCTATTGGAAGTGCAGAATTACTTGGTGATAGTTTCCAATAGTTCAAGTGATCAGAGAAAGTTTTCCGGTGACCGGATTCCGGCGATGACGTCAGCATTCCGGCGACCAGTTTTGGACCCTAAAATTCCAGAGATATATTTTTCACACATGGGCTTGGTGGACTGGTAGATGGACGTGGACTTGAAGATTTTGAAGACTTTGACCTATTTTTGGAAAGCAAAGGGCTATAAAAAGAGAGTTTCTACAACAAAGAGATCATGTATTATTCTTGGATCAGAGGAGAGAGCCGCTGAAACTACAACTAGGGTTTGCTTTCGTATTTAATATTCATCTCCTTCATTTGATTATTGATTATGATGAACTCCATAGCTATGAGTAGCTAAATCTCTTATTATTGGTTAAGGATGTAGTCCGATTTCTAAAACTTGTGCTTGATTAATGTATTAGTTTTCTCTCTTGATTATCGTTCATATCTCTACTGTTTTTTAATATCACATGATTGATGTATTGTGATAGGGTTTTGATGTTTGTTTAGTTAAGTGGCCAATTAATTGAACTTGCATCTTGTCCATAGCTATTTTAGGGTTTTTCATCGAGCGATAACCCCAAATACAAGTAGCATGATATGATTAAAGTTTGTAGTGATACACTCTTATAATCATATGTAGAGTATGACCATTGTCCGAATTGTTCTGCGCAATGTATGACAATTGCATTGATTAGCCTATTTCTAAAACTTAGTGTTCCTGGGAATTGAACTTGATTAGCGCAAGGCGTTAGGTTATTCTTTAGGTAGAATTCACATACGCAGCTCTAATGTGTGTGTTGATGAACTTAGGAAATTTTCAGATTATCTTGCTCTCTTGATTTTCTAGGCTTTTGATAATAAAAGAGATTAAATCGTAATTCTAATCATGTATGCAAGCACATGTTTAAGATTTAAGATGAATTCCTTGACCAATATCTTTCTCTCCTTGATAATTTCAAATATTTATTTTACTTTAATTTTACAAAAATCATAGATTCCCCTTTGGGTTACTAAGAAACTCACGACAACATTTTAGTCATAAAGCCGTTGTTGAATATCCTGTTTGTCTATTTAAATTCAAGAGGTTAATGCCCAATAAGATGTACACGTAACATACACACGTATTTGAAATCACGACCCTAGATCTGGTTGATTTTTCCCCGAGATTCTAACTCACATTATCTATACATTATCTATACTTACGCAGAGAGAGAAAGCATTATTCTCTCCGCCTCTCCTCTCTTCTTCTTCCTCTTCTCCACTGTTTTATCTTTTACACAATCCACGATTTGGTTTTGATTTGAAACCCACTTCTTCCTATGTAGATATTCGGCTCAACACACGCAGAATTTGATAACAACAATCGTTGTTTGTGATTTTGTTGCGGGTAAGGTTTACATATCTTTAGCCCGTGGTAAAAATTCTGACGGGACAAAATTCAAAGGTAGCTAAACAAGATAGGAAGAAGAAGCCTAGAAGTAGAACTAACAAGAGGATGTAATATAACAAAATTTTGGTCACAGCCGGTAACATTTCTTCCCATACCTTAGTCAATCATTTAGATCTTTCTTTTGTTTCTTGGTATAAGAAGCATATATTTGAGTTTGTGTTGATGTTTATGAATTTGATAGGATGACTTGTATTTCTTAACTTAATCTAAGCTGTTTTTTTGTTGCTTGGAGAGCGAACTGAAGGAGCTTGAGCAAGCAACAGTGATGATGGTAACTAGCTCGATGCTAGTGGTGGGGTTTTCAAGGTCTGAACCGGTGGTGGTAAGTTAGTGTTTGGAATGGGAGATCTTGATGAATATCAAAATTGAGAATTCTAATTATTTGATAATTGGCTTCTTATTGATATTATGTTCTTCCTAGGTATGCAAAGATCTTTGTGATTCGAACTGTGTTGGCGGAATTCTTTTGCGATATCGTTCAAAGGAGGCAAAATTTGGGTAATGAGGGTGTGCGAGAAAAGAAGAGTTCAATGGAGGCGAGAATTTGGGTAATGAGGGTGTGCGAGAAAAAGAGGGTTGTCTGTGTGGGGGTCTTTTAAGGAAGACTGGATGCTCGATAGCAATAATTGTTCAGTGATGCGAGATGAGGAATGATGAATTATGGATGACCACTTCATTTTTATTCCTCTCGGTGACTTTGTTTCCTTGGTTTATGATATCCCTCTTATTGCTCGTAAGGCATGGGATTTGTTTTTAAATATAATAAATCTACATTTTTTATAGAATTGATTGTCGTTGATTCAATTACTTTTCATTTTAACTTTCATGTTTACACAGTAGTAACTGAAAAGGTGTTTTAGTCAATAAACAAAGAAAAATATGTTACAGCATTTGTGTTTTATTGGTAAATTGGACGCATTAAGGATTGGGTATTGTATTTTGAATCTGTTTTTGAAAAGAGAATTGCGAACTCTTCCTTACTTTATACTTCATTCATATTTTGTCGATTGTAAGAAAGTGAATTACTTTATTTATGCATACCTATTTTGTGTTCATACTTTGTAGCACCAAAGACCGACATGCATGCAACAAAAGCAATTGCTTCATTTAAGCTTCCCACTACAATCAAAATCTATTTGTCATAGTCATTATCTGATATACTACATCTGCCATTATTTTTGTTGTTGTTGTAGAGGTGCAATATTTCCATGATCATTTGGGTTTTGGTCATTCGTTGTTGGTAGATGCTAAATGAGATTGCCCTTGCTCTGAAACCTTGAGTGATCGTCTTCGAATATTCATTGATTGGATGAATTTGATTTAATTGGTTGAGTCATAATGGTTTTTTTTTTTAAATTACCATGAGAATTTAAAGTGTTGATTGTATTAACTTCTGTTATGTTATTTATTATGTTGTATATTTTATTTGAAAACCAAATGACTATTATATATGTATCATTGGAGAGAAGATCTTGTACATGTTGTTCGGTTGTTGGTAGATGCTAAATGAGGGGTTAGCTTTGGATTAAGTTAATGGTGTTACCATGAGAATTTAAAGTGTTGATTGTATTAACTAAATGCTTAAGTGCATGTTTTAGATTTTAGTGCCTTTTTATTTAGTTAATTTATTGGATTAGTCAGCTGCTAGCTTAGGGGGCGCTACAGTCAGTTTCGATAAGTGGTTAAGTGGTAATGCCACGATTAGTTTTTGATTTTCAAGGTGCATTCTTGAAAGATAAACAAATCTTAGATGATGTTCTTATTGCAAATGAATGTGTGGACAGTATATTAAAGGCAAAGCATCCCGGAATCCTTTGCAAGATAGATATGGATAAGGCGTTCGATAACGTCAATTGGCAGGCACTTTTTTGTATTTTTCATAAACACGATTTTAGGGATAGTTGGATTTCATGGGTTAAATGGTGTCTTTCTTCTTCACATATTGTTGTTTTGGTAAATGGAGAATCTACTGAAAAATTTAAGCCTTCAAAAGGCTTAAGGCATGGCGATTCTTTGTCTCCCTATTTTTTCTTGTTGGTAGTTGAGATTTTGTCAAAGCTTATGAATGATGTAGTTCAAAGAGGTCAAATTTAGGGGTTCAAAATGGCTGAAACTGGAAGTGTTATTTCATATTTATAGTTTGCTGACGACACATTAATATTCATTGATGCTAATCCGGATGAAGTGACTAGATTATTCATAATTTTATCAGTGTTTGAGGCGCTGACATGAATGAAACTTAATCTCGAAAAAAGTACAATGGTCAGTATTGGTGCAGATGATGTTGTGAGAGTTTTGACTAAATATCTTGGTTGTAAAACTGAACAACTTCCTTTCAAGTACCTCAGAATGCCTAAAGGTGCAAGTTTCAGAAGTACATCAATCTGGAATTCTGTATTGGAAAAAATGCTAATGAAGTTGGCTAGTTAAAAGAAAAAAATACCTCAACAAAGAAGGTAGACTCGTGTTAATTAAAAGTTGCCTATCTAGATTACCCATCTACTACCTCTCCTTGTTCCATTTACCGGTGAGTGTGGAGAATAAAATGATTAAAATCATGAGAAACTTTTTGTGGGGTGCAGTTGAAGGTAAGAAAAATATGTCTTGTGTAGCTTGGTCTAGGATTTGTTTGTCTAACATATGTGGAGGTACAGGGGTGAAGAACCTAAGAATAACCAATAAAGCTCTATTATCTAAATGGGTGTGAAGATACTCTAGGGAGAAGAAAATGATTTGGAGGAAGATTGTACAAGAGAAGACCAAATCGGATAAGGAGATTCTCATGCCAACAGATGATAGTTCATCTCAATGCCGTAGTCTATAGAAGAATTTCACTAGAATGGTTCCGAAAATTCAACAACATATTACTATCAATTTAAGAGATGGTAAAGTTATACAGTTTTGGATGGATAGGTGGCTGGTTCAAGGGTGTCTAAAAGATTTATTCCCTGAAGTCTATAAACTTTCGAGACAGAAACAAGCCTCCATAGCAGATATGATACAGCAAGGAAGTTGGCACGGTGTTTTCAAAAGAGCGCTAAATGGGAATGAATAACTCGAATGGGATCTTCTTTATAGAGACTTGGGTGATGTTCCAGTTTTGGTGGAGGGTGCAGACGAGATAGAAATGATGGAAAATTTTAGCACTAAGAGATGCTACGACGTGCTGATTGGAGATGTCCAGGAGTGCGAGTTCAACAAATATTTGTGGAAAAGCTACATACCACCCAAAGTACGTTTCATGTGTTGGGAAATCTTTAATAACTCTCTTCCCACTAGAGACATGCTTAGGCATAGAGGAGTAGAGTTGGATAGCGATACTTGTGTCTTGTGTAACTCCGTCGTGGAGTCTGCAGACCACATTTTTCTTCACTGCAGTTTCACCTTTGAAATTTGGAATTATTTCATTAAAGCTTTTCGCATCTCTTGGCCGATTTCTGGTACTATAAGGGAGTTCTTTGCAGCTTGGGAATGGAATGTTCTAAGTGGAAGAAGTAGGATGGTTTGGAAGCTTTTCCCATACGATGTAATGTGGAACGTTTGGAAGGATCGAAATGGTCGAGTGTTTGGTAAGAGAGCTAAAACTGTTTATGAGTTAATTGTTTATATTAAGCATACCCTTGTCTTATGGAGATGTGATGTAGAAACATTCAAGTCTTTAGACAGTACTCAGATTCTGCACAACTGGGAATTGGTGCCGCATATGTAATCTGTAGCTTCGTCTTTGTTTTTTGGATTTGCCTTTTCTTTTCAATATAAAATTTTCTTATTCAAAAGAAAGAAGAAAAACACCATATTCACCATTATCTACCACTAGTGTGTAGTGGGATCCTTTTTCGTCTTTGATTCCATGTTGCTTTCGACGTCAAGGAGTTGGGTCATTGAACCTTGCTACTGAAAAGAGAATTGCTCATTTTAGAATTAGCTTCCTGCTGTTTTAAATGAGTTAATTAGCATGTTAGTTCAAATTGATATTTGTATATCTATAAGTCGTTGATGTTATTCCTAGTTTTAATCAACGAATAAACGAAATAATCTGCACCATCTAATTATGTGTACATTTTTATAATTTACAAAAACAAATGCAACTACAAACAAAACAAGGCAGCAAACACTTGAATAACCTACATCCCCGCAGCTACCAATGAGTTAGGAGCAGTGTGTTCATGTAATAACATTTTAGTCTTTCAATTAATAAGATTTTAGAAAGATAAATCTTTCTACTTATGTTTTTGAACTCAAAAAATTTAGCATTTTCGGATATAGATTCCACTTTATTGTATATTTACTAATGTATCGCATACTAAATTTTTTTTTTCGTTTTTGATAGGGATGTAAGAAACTGAAAGATTGGCACACGTACCAAACACACCCTAATATTAGATAAGAAAATAAATTAACCCGATAAACATAAAAATATATATATATATTAGAATTTGATAAACATAAATTTATTTTGAATTCTTTATCCGTAATAATCAATTTGATTTTGTTTCCCAATAATAGGATTCATATTTATATGTAAATCTTTTTGAAAAATATCCTATGATGTGGAATCTTCAAAGAAGAAGGAAGTTTTACAAGGGGTTAGTCAATTGGGATTACTAAAGACATTCAGAGACTTTTTATACATGAGATTTCGGGTGACTCTCCGTGAGTTTAGAGATTTTGAGAGACTCTCTTGATGATTTTCAAAGAATTATGGTGTTCATTGAAACCATAAAACATATATGAACTTCAGCTTACACATATGTATAAGTCCATGCATGGCTAACAAAAATTGTAACCATTTTGCCAATAAAATCAAAACTAGACGAACATAAGGGATTCGAGTCTCTAGTAAACTTATTGGGTTTTGGAAGACAACAATTTTTTTTCTCCATTTTTTATGAAATTATTGTTAATGCTAAGAAGAATAACTTCCTCTTTCATAGATTAGGGGTTGTAATTCAGAAAGGTGTTGGGGCTCAGCTGGTTGCTAGGCTCCCCAACAGCTTCTTGTAAGACTCTGTTCTTCTGTCTGCCATATAATAATAGTTTCATTAAAAAAAAAATTAAGAATTAGCATAATTTATTGTAGATTATTTGTTTATTGTTTTAAATATTTTGATATTTAATCCTTAAAGAAAAGTGAACGAACAAAGTCTCTCGAAATATCACCTACTTACAGGGGGTTAGTCAGTTGAGATTTGTGGAGATATTGGAAGAATTCTAGAGACTTCTAAAATCTCTTGTTAGTCAATAGAGACTTCTTCAAAATCTCAAACAATCTCTGTTATTGGATCGTGACTTTCTAAAAGTCTTCAGAATTCTCTGTTATTGGATTTGGAATTTGAAATCAATGACTTGTGGTTTTGAGAGACTTGTAGAGACTTTTATTACAAAACATACCATAAATAGCTAAACTATAGTTTGTTGACAGACTACTTGTGGTTTTGCACAAACATAGTAGTTAATCTTTTGCACAAATGAAAGAAAGAAGACCATCATCACTGAGTCCAAGTGGGAGTATTAAATAGACATTATCAGGAAAATCAACTCTTAGAGAGTCGCACGTCGAGAAGAGAAGATGGTAGAGGTGAACATTTTCAGTGGTTTAGAAGTAATAGATTGTTGACCACACTATGGGCGAAGTAAGCTCATGCTGATAATAATGATGGTGAAATGATTTAATTGGTTTTAGAAGTAAACCAAGCACCACTACTAGTAATGCAAGTACAGATCAGAATTTCGCAACCAGCATTGATCAAGAATGTGGAATTTGTGGTTGCTAACAGGAATGCTACTGTTGGAGGAAGCAAAAGTGAGTCCAAGGTCAGAATTTTGATATGTACCTGAAAGATGCTGAAACCATTAACCGGTAACCTAATCGAAACTGCTCAAACTTGCTTTAATTATTTTTGCAACACCTTGAACTTGTATTTTCACAATATTTTTATTTGATTGAATTATTATCTCTTCTCCAATTTGTTTCCAGATTGAAAAAATTCTTAGTTAAAGGAACTATAGTTTGTTGCATGGTCCTTGTTTTGTTTAAGTAACCGGAAATGTAAGTCGGCTAGTTTTTTTGGCTGTTTAAAAAGAAACCTAATTAGTGGACTAATTTTCACTTAGTTTGTTAGAAATTTTTTATGAATTGAAATCATATAATCTGTGGGTTGATATCTAAATATAGCTTTCGAGTTGTTCCCATGACCTTCTAAAATAACATTCACCCTATGCTCGTATAATTAAGTTTCTTATCCAAGCTTTTATGATGAAATGAAGCAGTCGCTAAACTTGAAATCAAATTCCACCAATTGCACATGAGCATAAGTTCTTATACTTAGTGGTTGTATTGGTTAGCTCTTTGAACCAGTTTGCAATAATTATGCGACATAGCCATTTTCTTACTTCAAAGATGATTTTGATCCTCATATGTTACTTCGTTCTCATTTGTGATCCAGAATACTGCAAAAAATAAGCTACAACTGAGGACGTTCAGAATAACGAGGAGGACAAGGAAGATGGCAAGCGAAAATGATCATCCCTCTAGCGATGAGAGAATGGCAAGCCATGCAAATTATTTTTGAATTTAAGGTGATATTTTTCTTGATATTAGAAGTGTTAAAGAACGAACAACCTTGAGTTCAAGCACAATCTTAGCTTCCAATCAACCTTGAGTTCATGCACAATCCTAACTTCCAATCGCCTCCTATAGTACATATATACTTTACCCTTTTTTTATACTACTGTATGTCTATGGTACCTATTTTAATTTATATGACCATCAAAACTAGTACCCATTATATTTTATAGTACCGTGAAAATTAGGTACCTATCTTTATCTATACGACCGTGTTAGTGAGGTACCTAATTTATTTTATACGACAGGTTGAAAGACTATGTGCACTACTTTGCTTATTGACAAGTAAACTTTGCGTCAGATATTATGGTCAAGTGACGCTGCTTTCTCTCTATTGGTGTTCATGATAGATGTAAGTTTTGGCAGTGGTGTGTTCTTCACCGGAAACAACCCAACGTCCACTGGGGTAAATCTAAATTTATACTACATGTGCACATATTGGTTGCCTCATCCAAGCCCACACCTTAATTGTACCACTTGCTAGGATGATCCAGAAAATATACACGGTATGAAGGAATTCCTCCCACCAATAAGAGAAATATTTAAATCATCGGCTCTTTCCATCTATGTTTATCATATGGTTTTGATCTTTGTGACATGGCAACCAGCCAACCACAAAAAATCTGCACTGCAGACCAAATATTCTTAATTTGGTTTAGTTGTAGTGCAGTGGAGGGTCTACTTGGCAATTGCTAAGAAAGCTAAATAGAAAATAGAAATGGTTTCTCACTTCAGTTTTCTGCAAGTTGCCAAAACAATTTGCAAAAAAGGTTCCCTAGGCTCATTCTTGAAGTACTACTTCTTCTAAGAAATGTGTTTGTATTAGTGTTGTCTTTGACCACAAAGGCCACAACTTTGATTTTGGGATGTAGTTCGACAGATGAGAGTATCCTTGAGGTTAATGTGCTTTCATCTGAGGTCGAATTAGTGTGTCAGATTAGTTATAGACAATATAGTCTGATATCACTGCACGCCAGGGTTGCTATATTGATGTTATGCTCTATTCGGTACTATGGATTGTGTTGCTATTTTAAATGATAAAGCAAATGAATCTGTAATTTGAAGGAAATGGAAGTGAGAACTGTTAGGAATACCATGATGATAGTGGCACGAGCTAGCGGTCCAGTGCATGTATGCTTGTGTATGAGATACATTAGCCTTTGCATTATATATTGTGTAATATGTAGACTACGAGGTTTTACATTTTATGAAAAGTCAAGTCAGCATTTGGTTTCGAAATCAATTTATCCGGAATTGTTGTTTCAGGTTGGCCAACCTCATGTTGCGTGCATCCATTTTCCGAGAGTTTTTGGGATCCAAAGAAATCCTTGTATTGTTCTGGACGGTGTTCTCTTCATACTGAAAGTATCCTATTAGAAGGAAATATTATTCCAGACACAGGGCTTACACAAGGCTATGTTTGATAGCTGCAGTGGTGGATTCAAGCACAATCCTAGCTTCCAACCGCCTCCTACAGTACATATATACTTTACCCTTTTTGTTATAATACAATATGTTCATGGTCCTATTTTAATTTATATGACCATGAAAACTAGTACCCTTTATATTTATAGTACCGTGAAAACAAGATACCTATTTTTATTTATACGACCGTGTTAGTGAGATACCTAATTTATTTTATACGACAGTTTGAAAGACTATGTGCACATATTATGGCCAAGCGATGCTGCTATCTCGCTACTGGTGCTCATGATATAGATATAAGTTTTGACAGTACATACTGGTTGCCTCGTCCAAGCCCACACCTTAATTGTACCACTTGTTGCTCACACAGTCGGAAGGAATTACTCCCACCAAAAGTAGGATGATCCAGAAAATATACACGGTATGAAGGAATTACTCCCACCAATAAGAGAGAAAAAAATCTCAAACCCACCCATTTCTCCAAACCCAAACAAAGCCTAACTATGGTTAATAACTGACTTTGCTGGAGGGCTAAACTTGGAAAAAAAATTCAAAACTTAACAAATACAGAAAGACAAAATCGATTGTCCTTGTATATGGGTTGTATCAAATATTGGCTGGATCGGTGGGAAAACTCAAACCTTAGGATTTCGTTGAGGATTTCTCAAGAATCATTGCTTTACGATGCCTATTTTTCAATTATTAGTGGAATTGTCATATGAAGAAAATAGACGCAATGCTATTGCATCGGATGCAGCTAGCCACATTGTTGTAGCCTGTTGATTGTTGTCCTTTGTGAATAAGCTAGGAGTTAGTCAGGCGATCCACAAACCAGGTTAAGCATCAACAGTAACAGCCACCTTCACAGTTGGTTTATTTGACCACTCCGTCTCTTCCATAAACCTGATTGGTTTTGGACAAATTTGAGGTTAAAATCATAATTTACCGACCTAATGAAAAGGAAAGTCCATATAGAAAAAAAAAATTAGGTTTTTGTTGATTGATACTCCCTCCATCCCACTATTAAGTGACCAAGTTTAAGTTTACACAATTTTTAATCCAATTAATCAAAAAAAAAATACTTTTAAGCATTTCTTTATAACTATACCTTTATGGATAATAACTAGTGAAATTTAAAAATGATTTATCTCTCAAACTATTTTACGGATGTTCGCAAACTTCATACCATTGAAAAGCATTTTAAAACACCTACGTAACGAATATAAACATGCCTATCAAATTATGTATATTTTTTATACTCCCTCCGTTCTTAAATAATAGGCTGGTTTCATGTACAAATTACACATGAAACCAGCCTATTATTTAAGAACGGAGGGAATAATTAACTAAATGGATAATTTTAGAAATATCTCATTGTTTAGTGATATAGGTCACTTATTAGTGAGACAAAATCTAAAATCAAATAGGTCACTTATTAGTGGGACAAAATCTAAAATCAAATAGATCACTTAATAGTGGAACCAAGGGAGTAAAAGAGAAAAGCATATAATCTTTACCTTTTGACTGCGTTATAGACAACTGTCATACCGCTTGTTTGAACTCTTACCACACCGGTGTAAGTGAACAATGAAGGATCCATGGAAGCAATAATAGTTGCTGGATCGTGAAGGTATACACATGTATGCAATGCCAAGATAAATTTAATATCACATCTAGAAGACGACTATACTAGTCAATTTCGTCGATGGAGCCCAATTTACCATACAACCTTTTGTGTTACGGTGATAGGAGTAATAGATGCCTAAGATCTTGCTTAAATATTGCGCAAATTTCCCGGTCATCAAGCAAAATGAGAATATGGCGATGAGAATTATGAGAATTAGAGATTGTGAGAATCATACCAGTCATAATAACTTGATGAGTAACATGAGTTACATTTAATCCTATAGCTATGACGTCAGCTCCACTAGTGAATACGATATCAGCAGCATCTGGATCACCAAATATCTGGTACTCACAATTCAGAAAAGAAGTTAAGACTAAGTATCAAGAATTAATTTGGGGCCCTAAAAAATAATTGGGGCCTCACAAAATTTATGCCCACACCAAAAATTATAGGGGGCTTCCAAAATAAGGGTGAAAATTTAATTTTACCCTTCCCTTAAAATTAACCCTAAAATCCTATTAACACTAAACCTAGGCCCCCATTTCATTTCTTCCCCAAAACCAATCTTCTCCTCCTCTCCCCCTCCCACTGTCCGTTCATCATCCTCCATTAACGATCGTGGAGAATTTTTTTTTTCATCCGATTCATTGTCGATACGAAAACTTTAATCGACGATTAACTTCTTTTACAAACATGGCACGAACGAAGAAATATAGGGTTTGAATCGAAGAAATATATTTCTCAGAATGGTAGTCGTTAACCACAAAGTTTGAATGTCTAACGATTTTTCATCCTTGGTTAACGATTTTTCATGTTTTGTTAACGATTTTTGATTTCCATGTTGGCCTTTGGTTAACGATTTTTCATGTTTGGTTAACTATTTTTCATGTGCATGTTGAAAAAAAAGCTAACGACCCTTGCTAATATGAAAATAAAATGAAAAGAAAGCTAACGACCCTTGTTACATGTAAAATAAAAAGAAAGCTAACGACCCTAACAAAGCTCTTTGTAACAAAGTTAATGTAACGACCTTTATTCAAATTTTAAATGACGACCCTAACAAAGCTTTGTAACACATTAACGATTTTTTCATTTAACAAAGATTTGTTAGGCTAACGACTCTTGTTCAAATTTTAAATGACCCTAACGACCCTTAGAGTGTTAGTGACAGTGAGTAAAAGGTTTTTGAGTCGTTGGGTTATAAATATATTTAGTGAACAACTCTAAATGACCTACAAATGGAGTCGTCAATATTTTCAAAAATGTTTGACGATTTTTCATAACTGCAGATTGGAGTCGTTAGTTTGTTCAAACTTGAATGACGATTTTTCATAATTGCATATTAGAGTCGTTTCTTTCCTTGACTAATAACTAACTACTCTTAAGGGTCGTCCTATTAGTATACTCCCGACCTAACGACTCTCACACTGAGATGTTGCATAGTGACCATGAATCGACAACTTGGAGCACCATTTATGCGATTTGAAGAGTATAGGAAGTTTACCTGATTGTTTAGAGCTTTGGGTTCTTCATTTTGAGTATTGGTTCCATCATTTAGAGCAAAAGGATCTTCATTTGCAACCATTTTAACCTAAATTTTCCCCCAAAACTCACTTTCTTCCTCTCTATCCAACACAAAAACATAAATTTTCTATTATCTAAACTAATTATCAACTAATCTAACTTAACTAATCAACTAAATTAACACTAATGGTTTGGGGGTAGTTTAGCCATTTCGAAAAAATCGGATAAGGGGTAAGCACAAAATGCTATTGGGAGACCAACTGGTCAGGCCCCCAATTATTTTTTCTGGCCCCCAATTAATCCTTGCTAAGTATATAGTACTCGCAATTAGAAATGAATTTGAACTACTTCATTTTGAAGAAAAAAGGTGATAACAGGTAGAGAGCACAAGGGAAAAAAAAGCTTCATTATATAGACGTTCACCATAAGATATGCAAAACTTCTCTTATGCCTTCTTTATTTTTATTTATTTTATTTTTGGAAAATAGAGGGGGTCAAGGAGACCCCAACATATAAAGAGAAAAAAGGGAGAAAAAAAACTGATCTAAACAACAAACCAAAACCAAGGACAAATTACTCTCTAATGTA
Organism: Papaver bracteatum; assembly: GCA_023529315.1. Taxonomy (NCBI): domain Eukaryota; kingdom Viridiplantae; phylum Streptophyta; class Magnoliopsida; order Ranunculales; family Papaveraceae; genus Papaver; species Papaver bracteatum. The sequence continues at coordinate 1,360,854 of JAJJWX010000447.1, read as the reverse complement.
CACTTTCCAGGCGACATCTTCCCTAATAATCTTCTTCATTTCCTCTGTAAATGAATTCAGTTCTATTTCCAGAGATTCCCTTGCTAGGTATATGCTTGCAAGCATGTCCGCTGCTCTATTAGTTTCCCTATAAGAATGTTGGACAGTACAATTCGAAAACATTGCTCTCATACGCTTAATTGATTCCCAGACATGGTGGCAATGCCAAGGAGGTTTAGGGCTGGGACTCAATTGGTAAGAGATTACAGTCATAGAGTCTGACCTTAGAGACACTCTAGTATGGTTCTTGATGACTGCTAGTTTGTAGCCAGGTTCCACTCCCTGAATATCATGATGAGTAATTGTAAGTGGCTCTGCACTTCCTACAACTGCATCCAAAGGGGCGTCATCTTCATCCCTTATTATGGCACCAAAGCAAGCAGCTAGCACTATCTTTTAGAGAGCCATTAGTATTGATTGTCACTTCTCCATTAGCAGTTTTCAACCAGGTGCATTCAACTTGAGCAGATGTGATAAATCTTATGTCACATCTCCAATTAGTAGATATAATTTTGCTTTCAGTTGTAGAAGGCATTAAGATGGTATGCGCAACCATTTTTAGCTGAACCTCTATAGTAGTTTTGTGATAGACAGCCTCGTGAGTGCATCTTTTCTGAGAAAAAATCCTTTGGTTACTCTCACACCATGTATGATGGATAAAGGCATTGAAGCATAGTTTCCCAATGGTGCCAACATCCTTTTTGCCATTGAGGTGCCCAATGCACCAGATGATAATTTCTTCCCAAGTAGAATGCATGCTCCCTTTTAAGCCCATGCGCCTGAGCAATCTATTCCAGATGGTGGTAGAATACATGCACTTGAATAATAGGTGATAATCATCTTCTATCATTTCATTGCATAGAACACATATTGGGTTAACATCCAACCCCCACGAAAGAATTTTATATCTAGTCTTCAGTTTACGATGGAGAGTCATCCACACTATAAAGCAGTGTCTAGGTATACAGTTAGGAAACCAAATAAGAACATGCCAATATTGAATATTATTCTTGTTTCTGAAAGCATTTTATGTATCCTTGAGGTAATAATCACCAGATTGGCCAGATTTCTAAACAATTATGTCTTCTGAGAGAGGATCAGTCTTGACTCTAGTAATAGCTTCAGAAATATTTTGCATGGCATTAGAGAGGTTCGGAGAGAGGTTACACTGCCCATTATCTAAACAACTACTCACCGTAGCATCAGCATGGTGGACAGAGTCATAAGCCAGTATGTGGGAAACATATTCATCAAACTACCTTGAGGAAGCCAAATATCTTTCCAAAGTCTAGTATTCTCACAATTTTCAATCAGAAAGAGAATGAACTTGCTGTCAATCTCCTTGTGTTCCAACATTCTCCTCCAGCACCAAGAACAGTCTGATGGGATTTTTTGGAGCCAGAAGTCTTTGTTCTTTATGAGATTCTTGTATACCCATTGAACCCAGAAGGTATCTTTGTTACTGACCAAATCCCATATGTGACTTAGGTTGGTTGTTGTGTTAGTTGTTTCAATACATCTGATGCCCAATCCACCTTCTTTGTAAGGATGGAAAATGATAGTCCAGCTGACTACATGATTCTTATAAATAAGCTTAATACCAGTCCATAAAAAGTTCCTAAAATGAAATTGAGGCAGTTGATGGTATTTTTACGTGGGACAAAACAAGCAGTCCAAAAGACTAGCATGCTATTGAGAATAGCCTTAATGAGAAGCACCCTGCCAACATAGGAAAAACTCTTTCTCTCCAAAATTTAATTTTAGAAATGACATGGTTTATAAGAGACAAGAAAAGTTAGGGTGAGATAATCTTGTGGAATGGAGAGGGAGGCCAAAGTACCTAATAAGGAGAGTGTCCACGGGAAACCAAGAACAATTTTAATTCCATAAGCAGAGACACTGTCTGGAGAAGACATGAAGATATTAATTTTGTTATTGTCAATAATACATGTCCTGGCTGAGAATATATTGAGAGCAGTGGCCAGAGAGGTAGCAGATTGCACATCACCATTCATGAAAACAAACAAGTCATCAGCAAAGCATAAATTTGTGACAATAGGCTCTTTGCACCTGGGATGAAGATTGAAAAGGCATAATTCCACTTATATAAGAATAATAGAGTTGAAGACCTCCATCGGTAGAACAAATAGGTAGGGAAATAGGGGTAGCCTTGTCTAATTTCTCTTTTCCCTGCAATATAACCATGGGCATAGCCATTCACCATAAAGGAGAACTTTGGAGTAATGCACATACAGACCCAGACTGTGAAATTCTTGGGGATCTTGAACTTCTTCAAAGTCATGAAAAGTGCATCCCATCTAATGCAGTCATAATCCTTTCTCAAATTAATTTTCACAACACATCTAGGGGCTCCACTGTCCCTGTGATAGTTCATCAAAAGCTCATGTGCCAGCATAATGTTGTCTTATATTGACCTTCTATATATGAAGGATGGCTGACAATTTTCTTCACAATATTCTTTAGCCTAACAGTTAAGATTTTGGTGATGCATTTGTACATTGTGTTGTAGCAATCTATTGTTATGAAATCATTCAAAGAGGAAGCAGCAGGGGTTTTAGGAATGAGACACATAAGGGTTACATTTACCTCACCTAGGAGCTTTGCACTCGAGAAACAACATTTAATAGCCTTGATGAAATCAGCACCTGTAATTCTCCAGCAGCACTTGAAAAATAGGAGGAAAACCCATTTTGCCCAAGGTCCTTATCTGAATCAATTATAGACAAAGCATAAAAAAATTCATCATTAGTGATAGGTTGCACAAGTTTTAAAGCATCCTCCTCAGAAACAGTGTGTTGGAGAGTGATTTGGTCCCCAAGCATTTTGATCTATAGGAGTAGCAAAGTGCTGGCCAAAAAGCTGAGAATAATAGTTAATGCACTCCTGAGCAATGTCTTCATCAAAAGTTAGCATATTGTCATCTGCATCATATAAGACTAGAATTCTATTTCTTGCTCTTTTTACTATGATAGTCTTTTGAAAAAAAATAAGTATTATTGTCACCAAGCTTTAACCAATTCACTCTAGATTACTGCTTCTTCAAAGATTCTTCTTGTCTTTCCTTCTTTGCATAATCTCTAACAACTGCCTTTTCAGAACTTATGGAGATAGGGCATAAAGGATTTCTTAAAGGAGTTTTTGGGCTGAAACATTTTATATGATTTGTGTGAGACAATCATTTGATGTCAACTTAGAAAGTTTCGTATTGATCATTCAATCACTTGAAAATTACTTGAAACTAATGGTTTGTGTGAGATAGTCATTGTCGTCTTCTAAGAATGTTTCAAAGATTGAAATGGGAGTTCAGGAATATTAACCATGTCTGGATACAACACTGCATGCATAGCTAGTATGTGAAATGTTTTTTTATGATTCAAGTCCGAGAACCTTGTTTGCGTACCTAGTATACGAACGGTTCTACCTGAGTTAGGTCCGGGACTTCTGTTCGCGTACCTGGTTTGCGAAAGGCTGGACAGGCCAAGATCCGTAGCTATAGTTCGGGAACCTGGATGGCAAACACAGTGGTTAAATTCTAAATTTGGTTAAGTATGATTCTCGTACTCATGAACTAAAACATTTATGAATTAAGAAATGCAATCTTTGCAAACCGTGGCTTAATGTTCATGAATTAATTCTTGTATAAGTATTTTGTACGATTACAAATCAAAATTCAATTGGTTCATAAATATTTCTATGAAATGGTGAACAATTAACCAACTCTATTTTAATCACATTTATATTCATTTGATTATCTTTCATGATTGATTGATCATAATATTTGATCTATAGTGTTAGATGAATGTGGGTAAGACAAAAGTGTTCATATGGCTAACTTTGGTTAATTGTTATTGAGCCAACTCACTATACACGTTTAGGTAGGGTTAGCCATATCTAAATGAAGGTATATTAAGCAAACTTAACTCATTTGTGTGTAACAAGCTAAGACCATCTAACAGTGGAGATTGAGTGCTTTATTATTAAGCAGACTTAGCTTGAATCTTAAATCAGGATTTCTTCTAACTGTGAATATTAAATGCTTTGTTACTAAGCTATCTTAGCTTTGATTGAAAGTGATAGGTATCGTAAAATGCCTAGATTTATATCAATTGTTTATGCTTTCTTTACGAGTTTCTTGTAAATTATGTATCTTATGATTGCTTTTGAGTTTATCAGGTGCTTTGGAGTCATTTGGAGCAAAAGAAGGAGAAATCAATAATTTGGAACGAAAAGAGAAAAACGGTCGATTCACAGGAGAGTGATATGGGAGCCAAACCATTCCAAGACGAGTCTCGTTTAAGTGATTGTTACTCTGGTGGCCTGTGTTAAACCTTAGGGTGCCTATATCAATTTTGGTTCCTACGTAGCCTCAGATTTCAGGGTTTCTCGATCATTTTCTTTATCATTATCTTCTAAAAATCAAGACAGGGAGAGGAAAATGGTTGCGGCTTCTGTAAGAGAGAACCAGAGAGGTCGAGAAATAATCGATGATGCTGACTTGAGTTCATGGTGGTTTCAGCTAAAGAAGAAAGGGGTTTTGCTGGAATTTGATTTGTACAACGAACTTGGAAGGGATGGTGGTCTCTGTGTTGAAATCGTGAAAGTAATGGGAATTAGAAGGTAGTAATGGTTGATTGAGTTACTGAAATTCATAAATAGGGAGAAGTTCGAAGGAATATAAATTTGTGGTTGGAAATCATTGAAATTAGGGTCCGAGGAGGGGGTCTCTGGACTGACGACTGAATTGAAATGGATTTGGTGTTTATAATGGTTAGATTCAAACTCAGATGTTGTATGAAGCCGTGAAGGGGAATGGATATTTGGGTTCACTTTTGTTGATACAAGGATGAATAACTGATGGAGATGAGAAGACAATTCTCTTGATGCTGATTCCAAACTGGTGCTGATAATTTAAGTAAGAACTCAGATGGAGGAATTGGTTCCGATTCAGGTGAAATTAGGGTTGTTTGACTGAAAAATTGAGAATGGAGAATGGGTTTTGTGTAATGGCAGTGGCTTGTAAATTGGTGAAAGATATATGGTGTTACAGATGTTGCTCATGGATAGGTTATTGCAGCCGAATGAGTTGAGATGGATGAACTGTAAGCTGGTTGTTTTACACTTTAGGTTGCTTTCTAGGTAGATATCACATGTGCATATTTTAATGTGTTTGTGATGAAATCATGAAATTAACGGGATATTCTTGCGATCAAGGTATCCTAAGACTTTTAGTAAATGAGAGATTAAAATACCAATTCTAGTCATGGATGAAAATACATGTTTGTGAATGATACTATCCCGTGATAAATATCTTCCTCTTATTGATTATTTTCATATTTTATTGCTTTCAATTTATTTTTATTGCTTTGATAAAGAAAATCCCCCCTTGGTTACTTAAGAATCTGAAATTTTATAACAACAAAATCCTTTCTGTGGGAACGAACTTTTTCTTACCACGTACTTCATTTATATTTAGTAGAGTCGGAAAGTGAAATTATTTTTGACGCATACGACAGCGATCAAAAAGAAAATCCTGATTTGAAAGACTATATAAGGGAGAACTATAGCAACTGGAAAACCGAATCCCCATACTTCTGTGTGCTCCTAGTTGCGTACTAGAGTCGATTCTCCTTTAACCTAGGTTTTTCCCAAACCATATTAGGTTAACGACTTGAAGACTTCATTTGGGATTCGTTAAGCCAGATCCAAATATTTTCTTTGTAGTTGTGTATTTTGGTCTTACTTGTTCTATCGTGTTGAGTACTATCTTATCTAAGATTTGCTTGAGATTTATCTCTGATAGGTAAGATATAAAAAGTAGTCACAAAGTTCTTCATCTCAGACTTTGTGATTCTACAGTAACTTGTTCTACCACCATATAGTTCAGTTATTGTGAAGTGATTGATATTTCTAGGCTGCTCTTCGGGATTCTAAGATTGGATTATTATTGGTTCCTGTTCACCTTGATTTATCATAAGAAGGAACAAAACTTCATAGGTACTTCTGTGGGAGACAGATTTATCTATCAGAATAGACTTATATGTGGGAGATATATTTGTTTATAATTCTTCAACTTTGGGTCGTTGCAACTCTTAGTTGTGGGTGAGATCAGCTAAGGGAATCAAGTGCGCAGAATCCTTCATGGTTCTAGAGGCATAAAGAACGTGAATGTACCTTAATCGGTGTGAGACTTGGTTAGGGATCAACTACATTCCAGTCCGAAGTTAACTTGTACTAGGCTAGTGTCTGTAACGGCTTAATACAGTGTGGTGTTCAAAGTTCAACTAGGTCCCGGGGTTTTTCTGCATTTGCGGTTTCCTCGTTAACAAATTGAAATATCACAGGTTGTGCGTAGTTCAATAAGTTGATAAATTCGACCTTGTTTGTTGGATATAACTTGATTGACACTTAGGCATTGGTCTTTGGTATTGTCCAAGTTATTTATCATATCAATTAGACTCACATATTTCTATTTGTTCGATTGCAGATTATATTGAGAAATTGAGATAAATTTCTTCAATATTATTGTTGGTTGATCTCGTTTTTAAGATGGTGCTCTCGAAATTATATTGGAGTTTAGTCCATACAGATTGAAAAATGAATTATTGGGTGTGGTTATTATACCTCCGCTTTTTCAGCTTGTCAACAAGCTAAGAGTCATACATTTTCCATTTTCTTCTGTTCAACATAATAATATGTATGGTCCTTTGGATCTCATTCATACTGATGTATGGGTTTATCCACTATGTTCTACCAGTTTCTAAAAATACTATGTTTTTTTATTGATTCCTTCAGCCAGTTTACATGGTTATATCATATTGCTTATAAATATGATGTTCTTTCTACATAAATTTATCAAGTTTAAAGGTCATGTTGAAACTATGTTTGATAAGAAGATCAAGATTGTTCAATCATATTGGGGAGGAGAGTACATAAATGTGTCTACTTATTAATACTCTTGTGGAATTGTTCATATAGCCTCTTTCCCTCATGCACATGCTCAGAATGGTACTTCAGAAAGGAAGTACAGACACATTGAGGAAACTGGTTTGCCTCTTTTATATCATGCTTCACTTTCTTTGTCTTATTGGTCTTTTGCTTTTGAAACTGCAAATTTCTTTATAAATAGATTACCAGCCACTATACTTCATAAAGTGTCTCCACTTAAATGTTTTTCCGAACTCCAACCTGATTATACATTTTTGGACACATTTGGTTGTGTTTGCTATCCTTGTCTTAGACCATTCAATACACATAAGCTTGAACCTAGATCTATCAAGTGTATCTTTCTAGGATATGGCAACATGCACAAGGGGTATAGGTATCTCAATCCTCTGGTTAATAAGATAATCATTCCTAGCAATGTGAATTTTGATGAATAAGACTTTCTATATGAAAGTATCTTTTACACAATGAACTCTAGCAATAAAAATACTTATACTGTATCAGTTTTGCCCTCTGCAAGTGTTTCTACTCCAGTATCTAATGAGGTGGATGTCTCTATGTATGATATGCTTATTACTTTTATCCCAACTGAATTTGTCACAACATCACAAGCTACTTCTACTAGTCCTTCTACACTTGCTACTATATTACTTGCTTATTTCACTACTCCCACAGTTAATGATCATTAAATGACTATTAGGGTCAAAAGAGGTATTTTCATGCCTAAGCCTAGAGTGTTTGGTTCTGAAGTACAATCAGTTTGTGAAGATATTACAGTGCCTACCTGCTACATCGAAACATGTAAGGATCCTAAGTGGAGGTCATCCATGGATGAAGAAATCAATGCTCTTTTACAAAATGGCACTTGGAAATTGGTTTTTGCATAATCAGGGCAGAATGTTATTGGGTGCAAATGGAATTTCAGAATTAAAAGAATTGCATATGGCTCCATACAAAGGTACAAATCTATACTTGTTGCCGAAGGCTATAATCAAGTGGAGGCATAGACTATCAAGATGTATTTAGTCCAGTGGTCAACCCCACTAAAGAGCGCATGATTCTATCAATTTATGTTTACAATGGATGGGAAATCAGGCAACTTGATGTTAAAAATGTATTTTTACATGGATATTTAGCTAAAGATGTATTTATGGCTCAACCACCAGGCTACATTGACTAACTGCTTCCGAAGCATGTATACAAATTGCAAAGGTCTCTATATGGCTTGAAACAATCCCCAAGGGTTTGGTTTGATAGATTGAGAAAAAATTTGCTTGCTCCAGTGTTCAGCTCTTCAAAAATACATACTTCACTTTTCCATAAGGTTAACTCTTCTATGGAAATTTACTTTTTAATCTATGTAGATGATACATTCGTCAAAGACATCTCTTCTATTGCAGTTACTCAACTTATTCATGCTTTAGGAACTGAATTTTCCATGAAAGACTTAGGTCCTCTACATTTTTTTCTTGGTAATCCAGGCCACTACAACTTCTTCAGGTATTCTTCCTTCTCAAGAACAGTACATCTCCAATCTGTTAATAAAAACAAATATTCATGAAGCCAAGTCTTGTTATACACCTTTTGCAGTTGTTCCTCCTCCTACTACTTCTCCAGAATTTGAGTATCATGTACTTTATAGAAGCACAGTAGGAGCCTTGCAATATGCCACAATTACTAGAGCCGATGTTGCTTTTGTTGTGCACAAAGACTGTCAGCATATGAAAAATCCTTATGATGCTCATTGGTACGTTGTGAAGCGTATTTTAAGATATACGAGGTACTATCAAGTTTCGTTTACAATTCAAATTATCTACTTCTCTTCAATTACAAGCATATTCTGATGTTGATTAGGCTGGGGATTTATTTGACAGAAGGACCACTACTTGTATGGCTATATTCATGGGTCCTAACCTGATCTCTTAGTGCTCTTGAAAATAAAAGACTATGTCTAGGTCAATTACAGAGGCTAAATATCGTGCATTGGAAGATGTTATTTCAGAATTAGTATGGGCTCAATCTTTAATGGCCGAACTCAGTTTTCATTATCCAAGAGATCCAGTTTTATGGTGTGATAATATGGGAGTAACATACCTGTCAGCCAATCTAACTTTTCACAATCGGGTGAAGCATATAGAAACTGCATTTCACTTTGTCAGGGAATTGGTAGTTGTTAAGGCTTTGGAGGTTAGATTCTTTTCCACTCAAGATAAGGTGGCCGACATCTTCACTAAGGGTTTATCCACCAACAGACTTGCAGCATTACGACTCATGATTAGTGTCTCCGAGCCTTCATAGACACTACGCTGCGGGGCGTGTTAGACTATTGTCTTATTCTCGTGTGTTTCACACATGTGTATATACTGTCTAGTGTCAGTTACATGTTAATGGAGTCACCGGTCAAGTATGTTACCGGTTTTAGTTTCTGCTTTAAATATATATTCTTCTCTGTAAGAGATTAACATTATTGTAACCAAAATTTGAAATGAATTAAAATCTGAGAAAAAGTCTGTTGGGACACCAACACCAATTAGGAGAGTCTAGTTATTTTAGGAATTAGTATATCTTTCCTTATTTGTTATTAGCTTAGGACTCAAGTAATTATCTCTTTATATTCATATTTTTTTATAGGGTTTATCAATCAATCAATACAATCAATATTATCAAGCTTGTCTTAACTTGGTGGATAATCCCCAATTCAAAGGATTATGGTGACTGATCGCCAATCAAATGATTAATTTATCTATCTTTAGCATTAGGATCCCTCTAGTTCGGTGTTGGATCCTAGCATCTGGTATCGGATCCTAACATCGTCCAACGACTGCAACTCTCTTTACAATGATTAATTGAAGAAAAAAAATCAATCAACTTTTCTCCTTACGAGATAAAGTTTTGGTTTTTATTTCACATGTTGTAATAATTTAGTGATGATTTTGAAAAAGATACAACTTTTAAGTCAGAAGAAGATGAGAATTTATGATGATGAAAATGATCAACTTCCTTCATTTCTTCCTCAGGAATTAATAATCAATAGCATTACAAAAGTGTATAAAGAGGCTTATGCAGAGCCTTACTAACCGTAACTTCATATGTGTTGTCATTTTGTTTCCTCATTTACACTAATGTGGGTATTTTTTTTTTCCAGTTCATGGATGTACCTCCCCTAATGGATGAACAACCTTTAGCAAATGAATTTCTCACCGAAGATTCTAGCTTTCACTATTTAACCGAGGAGACATCGGAGGAGAAATATGATGCAAAGAAGTGGGCTAGAACGAGGCAAGTTGATTATGTGTATCATAGCTTGTAATGGTTTCACAGATGACAGAAGCTTTCAAATGGTTTGCGAGTGTAGTGGACAACATAAAAGTCACGTAAAAAAAGGTATCATGCATGAAGCAAAGACAAAGAGGAAGAATACTACTTTCACTAAGAAGACCTGATCCCCCCTTCAAGCTACAATTTAGAAAGAACGCGACAAAAAGGTGGTTTTTGGAGAGAGTTGTATGCGGTAGTCATAACCACCTTATATCGGAAATTTTACTAACACACCCTTATTTTGGACGCCTTACTAAAGAATAAGAGATGATCGTAGAGTCAATGACCCAAAATCATATGAAGCCCATTGATATCCTCGCAAAGAAACCCACAAAATGCTTATACTTTGGCTAACATCTACAATGCAAGAAAAAAATTGAAGAATAAGAAATGGGAACAATGGAACGAAATGAAATAATTAAGGCATTTGGGGGAGAAGCATAATTACTCGGTTTTCCACGATGAAGATGAGAAAGGACAAATAAAACATCTTTTATTGGCTCATCCTGAGTTTTTAAAGTTGGCACGGTGCTCTCATCAAGTTCTTTTAATGGATTGCACTTACAAAACCAAAATCTTTGAGATGCCGTTGTTGAACATTGTCCGGAAAACTTCTACCAATGCTCCTTTTAGTGTTGGTTTTTGATTCTTGAAAAATAATCTCGAAGAGAGTTATGTGTGGGCACTAAAACAAGTGAAGTTATTCTACATAGAGGGATATACTCCAAAGGTGATTATTACCGACAAGGAAAACTTTGTTGAATGCAATAAAGAGGGTTTTCCCGGAAGCTCATAACCTTCTTTGCAAATTCCACTTGTGGAATAGTATTGAAACTAAGTGCATGCGCATTGTCCGTCCAACCAAAAAAAGTGAAATGGAGAGAATAAAGAAACTACCGATTGATCAACAAAAGGAAGCCAAATAGAACTAGTTTGGAAGTGGGAATAAAGAAACTACCGTCAAGTGGTGAGAATGAGAAGGAAACGACTTGTTATATCCGAAACTATTAAATTCTCTATGAAAGTTAGCTTTTTTTTTCCTCGACTTTATTCGTGATTATATCAAGGCCACGGATTATGTTCATGGTGATAGGAATTGTGGTTACCACGTCTTCGTGGATCAACTTGGACCTTTTGAAGATGCGAAAAAGTGGTATTGTGACCAAGTTACTTACGTAATGCAAAAATTCTTATTGGAACTACGTGGTCACCGCGACTTCTATAAGCCAGTGATGAGAGTTGAAAGAGATGAAATTGATGAGGTATTAAATGAGAGATTCGCGGAATAGGAAGGGAGGTTAATCGGCTATATGTGTTTGACAAGCGAATATTGGATGCTCATACCTATATGTGGTTGACTACTCGCCAATGTATTCAATTGCGTTGCTCATTTAATCTCCAGAGATATGAGCCATATATTTGCACCAACAAGAATATCGTTTGATGAAGATTTGTCAACAAAAAAAAAACAGTTGTCATTGGACACGTGCAAGGAAATCATTACATCGGCCTCCGATTGAAAGAAGGAAGCCCATTACCTCCATTGAGGATGGAATTTGATTATGACTGTGAACTCCCCAAGTCTGGTGCAATCAATTTGAGGAAAGGATTGAATTATGGAAGGCCATAATATTGTCGAGGCCATCCCAATTCATAGTTATGACCGATGATGAAGAAACGTAAATGTTGTGAAGGGTAGTGAAATACATTTTGTATTTTGGTATTTTTACTAAATGTGATATGATAAAGTGACAATATCATATCTATTTGATTCACGTTATGAATGGAGTATTTTTTTTCAATTTATATTATTCTTAACAAAAAATCCAAGTAGGTTGAGCTAATTTGAGTAGAATTCCATGTCTCAGGGTTATTTACGGTTGGTAACAAGAATTCCATTACGAACCGTAACTACCTTCAAAAACTTATTTTAACTTCCAGTGTCATTTACTGTTGGTTACGATAATCTAGTTAGTAACCGTAACTAACACTGAAAACTAATATCAAACAGATATAAGTCATTTAAAACCATCTTCACTACTAAACCAACATTACAACTATTAAACCATTATAAATATAAATGACATTACAACTCATTCATTCATGTGACTTAAAAGGATACTAATATTCAGGTCTACGAGAGCGATACAAGTCTTTAAGGATGTTTAAATGAGGTAAGTATTGAAAATTCGACATTTTCCATCGTCTCCATTCTTGAATAGAGCTCTCTAAAAATTCAGTGACAGTTTCACCCCTTAATCGTATTTGACCCATAATACAAACTGATGCCATAAATTCTTTAACGTTATCCTGAATAGATCCATATAGAACATGCAACATAATTCCATTGCGGTTATAAGGGTTACCTGTTTCGGAACAAAAAAAAAATCAAAAATGGTTTTCAAATAACTTGGACTCACAAAACCACCTCGACATCGTTCTTCTCCTCTTTTTGGATAGCATAGAACATAGTTGCGGCAAATACATAAATCTTCTTCCAAAGTAAAATCAGGGTTTTGAGCCATAATCTAGTTTAAGGTAGGAGATGATTCATGTGGAGGTGTAACTTCTAGTAAGGAGGATAAGCATATACTCCCTTCGTTCCAATTTACTTGATGTTTTAGGGATTTATTTGTGTTCCAAAATAGGCGAGGGTTTAAGTATTTTTCCTAAATTCTCACTGATTTACCCTTTCTTTGGAATCACAGCATACCATTAATTATCATTGTAATCAGCAGATAAATGATTATTCCAAGGATTTATAAGGAATATTTGGTTTATCCCAAGTAAATTACAACGGGATACGTAATTTACATTAAATCTAGAAACTAAAAACTAGGTGGTTTAAAAATTTAGAAAGCTATTAATATGGGTAAATTTGAAGAAAAAAAAATTACTCTCTCTGTAGTTTCTTAATCTACGTGAAAAACTCTATAACATCAAGTAAATCAGAACGGAATGAGTATATATAACAAAAAAAAAATTGTACTATATAACGAGTCTATTTTTTGAAAATGAAGTTGTTGAAGGTTTCAACGGCTATATTTTAAAATCAAACAAGGACATGTCAATGCAAATATAATTTATTTTTTGTTGAAGAAACATAGTTACGGTTCGTAACTAGAATCACGGGATGAACCGTGATTCTGTAATTAAAATTTCTGCAGAGTTACGGTTGGTATGAAGTTCGACAATACGAACCGTAACTCTACGGAAATTTCAATTCCAGGGCTACGGTTACTTAATGGCTAAGGTTACCAACCGTACGCTGCAAAATAATTTTGTTAAAGAGTTACGGTTAGTTAGAAAAATCCATACCAACCGTAATTGCTCACTTCAGAAAATTTTGGGTTCCAGGATTATTTACGGTTCATAACCACAAAATAGTTACCAACCGTAACTATAGCTACGGTTCATCTCGAAGTTTAGTTATGAACCGTAATTGGTGACCTATGTAAACTCTGGGTTCCATGGTTATTTGCGGTTTGTAAATTAAAAGGGTTACCAAATAACTAACACACAACTATTAGTTTGTCATAATATCCATAAGTTGAAATTCATAGCTAATACACAAATAAAGTAAAGAAAATAAATAAAAGGGGTGTTCTCCTATAGAATGACACACACAACCATAACTAACCACGGCGACCACCATGAGTGTGAGGACCATCACAACGACTACCACGACCACCTCTTTGGCTAGTACCCACACCGTGCACCTCCTTTTCAAAATTTGTCTCTTCTCTTATAGGTGACGGTTGACTATGGCTAGTACTTGCACCTCCAAGAGAGTTTTTGCTCCTATTTAAGCCTCTTTCTTCTGTGAACAAGCCCTCATACGATTCTGTCATGTTTGGATCATGCATGTTCCTTATTTTCTCTTGTAAGGTCCTTTGTTGAGGAGCTTGAATCACACCATTACTACGGATGCATGAAGTCATACAATTTGTCAAAGCTTTTCCTCGCTCTTTGTATTCACATATCAAAAAGAGTGTTAAGAGATTCTTTGATAATATAAATTAATCTTAAAATACAAAGTCATGAGGATAACAAAGTTACGTACCGATATGAAATATAGCTTCTTCCAAGTCAAACCAAATAGAACCTTTTTCTCTTTGGTCTCCTCGACAACCTTCCTTTGTGTTAGAGCCTTTTGAATATATGGTTGGGCCTATGAATCATTATTGATCACATATGGATGACCAAAATGATAATACCAATCCATGTAATCATCAACGGCCTCTTTCGTGTTGTTACGAGCCCTTGCCTCTCCCATTGCGAGTTGGTATCTTTCTTCATGGCGGTTGTTCCAAACATCAATCGTCGGACTTGGGTGGTAGTTCAGTACAATGGTGGTGACTTTTGTCTCGGATCCTTCCTTGGATAATTTGAAGTTTTCCTTGATAACCCTTTCTTGAATATGACCAATTTGGCGTAGAGTTCGACGAGGATTGGTAATAACGTAACCTGTGAGATGATACAATGATCCGTTGTAGCCTGCAGTCTATGAGAACTGACGAACATCAACTCCATTTTGGATCCTCAAATAAGGGTCAAAGATAACATCTTCAATAGTGAAAGCATCTATTTCTTGCCTCACTCGAATGAGCTTCTCCTATTTGTTCCTTAGTTGTCTACCAGTGAACTTGAACTTCTTTTCTGTAGGGCCATATTCATCTTCTTCCTATTCAGTAGTAGGTCTCATGCTAGGAAAGTGGTCATATACCCATGCCTAAAAAAAAAAAAAAAAAAAATTGGCACATGACTAAACATAAAAAAATATAACAAACTATCATATAATAAATATGTAACCAAACTTACTATTAGAAGCACGACATTCCCGACAATTTCAGTAGCCCCAACCCTCGAGGCCTTTCTTAAGTTGTCAAGTAAATATCCAAGGCTGGAAGTTCCCCACGAATAATATTTGATCTTGCCCAAATCCTTCAACAATTGTAGGTTATGAACATTCACCCTAT
The DNA here is from genome assembly GCA_023529315.1 of Papaver bracteatum. Classification (NCBI taxonomy): domain Eukaryota; kingdom Viridiplantae; phylum Streptophyta; class Magnoliopsida; order Ranunculales; family Papaveraceae; genus Papaver; species Papaver bracteatum. The sequence goes on along the minus strand of JAJJWX010000447.1, from coordinate 1,345,555 downwards.
TTCCCGAGTTATCGGACAAGAATACGGTCCCAAGAGAATACAACAAATACATTGTGGTTGTACGCCTAACTCTTGTTTCATCCACCACCTCACCTTCCCTTTCCTTTAAGAGCGTTCCTCCAAATTTTGTCTTCAAATACTTCAACAATAGCTTTCCGATGATAGGTTGCTTATATGGTTCACTTGGGTAACCAGAAGCCAACCGAAACTCCATCTCGATTTCGTTTTTCTCCCACCCAAGTGTTTCTTGAACAAGGCTGTAAAGGTCAGTCCAAGACATGTTGTTGTCGAAACCTTCTGCCACAGATTTTCCTTCAACTTCTAGGTCAATAATTTGCTTCACATCGTCCGGTATTATTGTCATCTCTCCAAATGGGAGATGAAACGTATCGGTTTTAAGCCAATATCGTTCCCTGAAGGCAGAGACCACAACACTATCATACTCCACTTGGGTATTCAGAATTCCAGGCCCTAATCCTGTACTAAATACTAGATTGCGAATAGAAGCACATTCTTCACTTAATGGAAATATTTAGCCCTTTGACGCTCCTAAAAGAAATATACAAAAATACAAACATATTTTTGACACTTAATGAACATTCTTCATCATTAGATCATTCCTCTACAATTTGTTTTTCTTTGCCTTCACGGTTAGTTTCGACTCCGACCTCTTCTTGATCATTAGGTTCCACTCCTTCTAAATCAACTCTAGATTCATCTAAAGGTGGTTCTCTCAACCTAATTTGAATTTGATTCTTCTTCTTCTCATTCTTTTGGATACCTCTATTATCTACCCCTAAATGCTACCACACCGCGAAGGGTGGGCGTATGATCAATCGGAGCTAAGTTATTCCCTCTCTTATTCTTTAACCTATCAGGATTCCTACAACACAATTGATTGATTTACTAAGGGTTGAAAAAACAAAATAGAAAACAACAAACAAAAAAAAATTATCAAACAAAATTATTTACGGTTTGAAATGTGACAACAAATATAGGAGCATCGATACCAACTGTAAATAAACTACGGTTGGTATACCAACTAAACTTTGGAACCGTAAATCAAAATTTGAAACTTAAGTGAGACACAGAAATATTTACGGTTGATAAGGATGTTAAACATTCAAACTGTAACTCAATTACGGTTGATAAGTGTGATACAAATACAAACCGTAAAAAAATATTAAGACATGCAGGAAGAATAACGGTTCGTAATTCTTGTATTGAAATCAACCGTAAGTTAATTTACAGTAGAAAAAAAAACGTAACTGAATAAACTTCTAAGATAAAGAACATACGGTTGGTAATTGAACTATTACCAACCGTAACAACATCCAAATCTACAGTTACGGTTCATAATTGAGTGAAAAGGCAACCGTAATTCACCTGAACACGGAAATTTCAATTTCAAAACCCTAATTTTTGATAGAAATTTAACTTAAATCGAACAAAATAAACTAAACCCTAACTGGGTTTTTCAATACATACCTCATATAAGTCATTACACTTGATTTTTACGATTGAGGGGTTTCAAATTGTTATTCTTGGCCTATTGGAAGATGTGGTTGATTAGAATGTTACAATCTTCGTCAACTTTCTTCTTCTTTGACATCTTTAATATAGATTTCAATTAACGATTAATAATTTTCGAATCGCTGATTAATCGAAGACGATGAAATTTTAAGTTTTAATGGAGGTTACGGTTGATGGGAGGAGGAGGAGAGAAGATGAAGAAAAGTGATTTGGTTTTCTGATTCATTAGGTTTAAAAATAGGGGAGGACAATTCAGTCTTTTTGACTAAAAAGGAAGGGTAAATTAGTCCATTTAAAGATAAAAGGGTACTCTAGTCAATTTACAGTACCAATAGGACAACCCCTAACCAAGTAGAGGGACATTATTATCATGGTTCAGCCCCTCTAATAATTTCTTCATCCCCTATAACATGTTACTTTTGTTAGGAAATTTTAACTATTATTTGAGTCCAGTTTGGGACCTTCGGTCCAGTCTTCTAAATTATTAAAACCAATACAACAAACAAGCTGATTCATTCAAAATAAGTTAAAACCTGGGTTGCACAGACGTTGCGTTTTTTGAGCCGTGTCCGACGCACCAATGTGCGCGTCCGGTTTGGAAGCACTAATGACTTGGGTTCGAATCGTCTTTTTTTTCATTTTCATTTAAATTTCTTCCTTTATTTTTACTGTTATTAACTAAATGAAGAAAGACAAACATTAAGATCAATCATTTAGGTCTTTATTAGGGTTTTGTAAATGGGTATAACATCATGTATACCCTTGGTTGGGCATGCGTTGTTCTAAGAATGCATTTTGATTGTGTCATGTGTTTAATAGTGATTGATTGCTTTGCCTTCGGCGTGTATAAACAAACGATCTCTTATTTTATTTTTGAAATTTATACACATGTAATATCATTTTTCTAATTTTTAGGATCGAAACACTTGACTTTGATGTATGAATACATGATTGTATATATAAATAACTAGGGTATGACCCGTGCCATAACGGCACGGGTTTTGGGCTGGTCATGGTGTTGTTGTTGCAGAATGTTAGCTTTTAACATTGTAGACGTTTGTCTTGTGGTGACAAATGCATCTTAGATGATTCTTAATTTTGTTACAAATTCATTATGTGTCTTATGCTGGTTGTCTATATTTGAACATGTAGTCACGGATAGAACTGAACTCATTAAGTGTTATCCTCGCGAAACACCAATTCTAATGCAAAAAAATTCTTTTGGTGATGTGCATGATCAACGCATGTATGCTGGAAAACTGATGTTGTTGTTGTGGTAGTGCCATTGAATTTTCCTAACGAAAATTGAATCAACTATGAAGACCACCAGAAACTGTCTACAATGAAGATTCATTTTCAACTCCATGTATTATACAATGTTGGTGAAATGACATGGGCACCACTAAGGAGGAAGGACCATGTGACTTCACAAAACATAAGACGACGATCATCACCTTAGTCGCAGAACAACACCACTAAAGAAGAAGAATATGCAATATTTAAAAAGCACAGTAAGCACCCACTCTAAACGAAGCACTACACAAAAGCAACATAAGGAAAATAAGGTAACTTAACTGAACTTTTGCACTTGAGCTCCACATTTTCAAGTGTTACGTAGAAGCATCGATGATCACCCTTGTGGTCCCTCCAGGGAAAAATATCTAAAACATAATTGGATGACAATTGTTGGCTTTGAGGAAATGCATAATTAAAAGAAATTATAATAATTTAACTTATAGATGGATGCCCGGCATACAATGCTTCATTTCTCATTCCTACATAATGTACACAAAATGACAGATTCAATTTTCCTGGTAAAAGGGCTTAATAGCATGTAAATAGGAGCTTATAAGGGACTCGACCCACATGCATGTCTATCAAAGTAATAGTTAAACACAAAATGGAGGTCTGATGGATACATGAAGTGGTTGAACTGTTGATAAATATTGAAATGACACACTAAATAAGTTAATGTTAGCTACAATCAATAACTTCAAACTCATTTTTGTTTTTATTCTAGAGCAATTCTTAATGAACCGTGGTTTTCAACCCACTTAAAAATCGTGATACTCACAAACGGTGGGACATGCCCTTCAAAAGCAAGTAGGGGGGCCCTTATGGGGTGGATTAGGTCCCATCCTTTGTGAGGAGTAGTTTTGGGGTGGTTCAATGACCACGGTTCACAGAGACTTTTTGTTTATTCTAATAGTTCTGAATCTGTCATTGATAACCTTTGCAAAAGCTAAATAAAGCATGGGATTTTACCAAATCGAAGATAAAAAAAAAAAAAAAAAGAACATCACAAACCTCATGAAAATTAAAAACCATGTCTATTTAATAAGAATTAATCTCGGTAAATAGTTACCTACAAACCCAAATCTTCTGTAAATGTCGATGATTAGGTAGAAAATCCTTTGATGAACAAAAGAAAAATCAAATTAAGAATTCGGGAAAGAAAAACCCTAACCTGAATCAACCACGATCTGAGGGGACAATACCTTTTCTTTAAAAAATGGCTTGAATTATCCTTGTCTTTGCTTTTCGATTTATAAAATCCGGCTTACATTCACTTTTTTCTTTCTTTTTTTTCTTTTGAAGCACAAACATTCATTACCTAAGGCCTATATATGACATTATTTGGAAGAAAAATTGGAACTTATTCCAAGAGTAGCAGAAGAAGAGTAATGCCAGGAGAAGAGGGCGAGTGAAAGGAGCGTAAATATTGGTCAATCAGGATGGATCGTCTTTTATTGGTCCAAAATGTAGATAGTTGTGAGTTGTCCGTATAAAATATATTTGTTAACATTTTTCATTAATCGCCTAAACCGTAACCGTCCTTTAAATGCCTAAATTGTATATTATTTGTCAAAACAAATTCATTGATAGTTTGGCACCGTAAATTTTTGGGCATAGTTGAGTTGGGGGGAGGTAGTTGGAGGAGGTAGTTGATTTTACGAGTGTTTGGCATAACTATCTTAGGGGTGATTTCGTTTTCTCGGGAATTTATTTTCCTTCATCCAGTGGAAAACAAGTCGACACCCTTAACCCTGGGATTTCAAACTCCTCTCTTTTTTTTCCATCATTTTCTCTTTCTTCCCCATTTTTCCCTCTTTCCCTTTCGTGTTCAGCCATAAGCTCAGGCTTAATCCGGGAAAATCACACTATTTTCCCATGTTTTCATCATGGGTTATTATTAAATTTATGTTCTCTTCTTCTCATATACTTCTATCAACCATTTTTTATGGAAATACCAAACCCTAGATTTTTTTCATAGCCAATTAAATCAGGATTGTAAACTTAATCCATGCGAAAAGAAGCTTTCATGATTGAATGGTGTTCTTCTTGTTTTTGTTTCAGCACAATAATGAACCCTAATCTACCATTTCTCCCCTCTAATTTTCTGATTTTTGTATGTACCAATCGAACAGATTAGAAAACCAAATTGGTTAATTTATCAGAAGATATCAGCACAAACAGATCTTCATTTCAAACGATTAACACTATCAAAAAAAGCTTTGATTCTTTTATCTCTATATCAGAAAAGGTTATGATTCTTCTTATCTCTTTTGATGAAACCTTGCTTTCAGTAAGAACTATGTCTTAACCTTATTTGCCACCTATTCAATTTTGATGCCAAACAACAAATATTTCACGGAGGCAGTTGAATTTCTAGGTAGTTGGTTTTCTGGGTTGTTTGAACTACCTAGAAATTGAACTCCACCGGTGCCAAACGAAGTGCCTAAACCGTAACCATCCTTTAAATTGTATATCCCAAACCACAATAGTTTCTCGATCTGGACCGTCTTTTATGTGTCCAAACTATAGAGAACCGTCGATGTAGTTAAACACCATTGTCCCTAAATTGTATATCTCAAACCACAATAACTGCTCGATCTGGACCATCCTTTATGTGTCCAAACTGTAGAGAGTCGTCGATGTAGGAAAACATCATTGTCCCTTATACTATAAATATATAAATAAAAAATGTATATACGTGTATATAAATATAATAATATATAAATATAATAATATATAAATAAAAAATATATATATGTGTCCGTCCGCGTCCTAGTCTTTTGAGAATTTTGTAGTATTTGCGTCCGTGCAACCCAGATTAAAACAGCGTCCTAGTCTTTTGAGAATTTTGTAGTATCCCCATCCGTGCAACCCAGATTAAAACCAACGGTGAACAGGAGATCTAATACCACCCAAAATTTGAGCCACATGGATCCGACAGCTAATTTAACCTTCTAAAATTTTGTCAAACTCACAATTCTGCATCTAGCATCTGACTGACCCATAAAGATATTTGTCGACACTGAATGGCGATAGAAAAGAAAATTTCTGTTGCATTCAGAAAAATCTAACATAAAGCAATCTAGTAAACCAGTAACTTTTTGGTACAGCTGAAACTTGCAGAGCTCCACAAAGAATAATGAAACCATTCGATATTTCCTTCTTCAAACCCTATGATTCACAATTTAGTTAGTAGTAAAATGTCATCGTTTTACCTTAACAACCTAATCATATGACCTCCATAAATCCCTGCCTCTCTACATTTACAATCATCTACCTTCAGCTCAAGCATTCTACAAATGAACTGGACCATCAGCCAAAGTCTTAACGGTAGGTTAATGACAGGTGACGACGATTAAAGATTTGCTTGAGCTGTCAGTCAGGCACCTAACCCTAAAAAATAATACGGTAATGATTAATTTCCCAAGAGCTGCGGTCGAGTGGGATTAGGGGTAAAAATCATGTAGTGGTGCCAGGAAAGCATATCGTCATCTTGGCAATTGATCAGAACCACCAGCTTGACCAGATGTAATGCTTGGACCAGCACCATTTTCAGGTGGTGGAACAGTTCCCCATTTGCCTTCCGACTCTAACGGTTCAACGACGTAGACCCCTCCATCACTCAAGCCAAGTGCAATTTGATTAGGCTCAGATGGATGAGCCGCGATCACAAGTGGATGCACCCTCGAGCTAATATAGAAAGTAATTAATGTTAGAAAAGAAAAGAAAAGAACAGAAAAATTAGGTCTTACGGAAAACAAGTGCAATTACTAAGGTCGCCACGACAATTACCTGATGTTTGGTGATAGATAAGCAGTAGGATTAATCCGACACCTTAATATGAGTGTTGTGGAAGTAAATACGCCAACACTACCATCTCCAAAACTAGCATATATTGATTGGCTATCACAGGAGTATGTAGCATGTGTAATAGGAACGCTCGATTCTTGTGGTATCCACTGTAAGAGAATCAATACATATAACAGATCAAATTCATCTATGCAGACAACTACAGAAGAAAACTCACAAGCTATGAGGAATTCTCAATTTGTCTCAAAATCTCACTGAGGAGAAGGTTTAAATTTGTTTAGTTGAGACTGGCGACTTAAGCTGATGTGCAATCTTAATTTACCTGATCTAAAGAGGTAACCATTCTTTATAAATGTCTCTAGGACTAATAAATTAATTATCTATCGAAGTTCGTCTGAATGAAACAAATGGGACAGAAGAAAACCACCCACTGATAAATCATCTAGAAGATACCCAGTGGGAGACAATTAAGTGCTGACCTACAATATGCGGCATGCATCTGTACCGACTGAAATAAATGTACAGAAGGAAAACTTATATACTAATGTAAGCTGGAACACATGTTATTACCAACAGCTAAGAACCCAAATTACCTGTTTAACACATTCGAGTTTTGGTGCTTCATATATGGCTATTTGAGTTTCATGAACTACCAGAAAGTGTATTTGATCCTGGTGAAACTGAACACGAGTCTCTGCAAGTGGAGCTGCCGCTCGTCCTGTTGGAATCTGCAAAAATTTACTGGCCTGTTTGTCCCATCCATCGGTACTCCAAACACATAGCTGGTAAGAAAAAAAAAAAGGTAGACCTGTTAGTGACTTCAAAATTAATTCACAAAATAACTCAAAATAGCAACACAAAATGTGATCTATAGACTATTTTCTTGTACTGACAATTCACACATTTCTTCTGAAAATGCCACTTTCCAACACTACTACTTGTATGGAATTACAAGAACAATTGGACAGAAATTCACTGACCTGTGCATCTGCTCCTGATGATACAAGCACATTCAGGGAATTAGAAAAGGCAAGACCTGTTACTCTCTTTTGATGGCCTTTCAGTTTACTTTTAACCTACAAAAGGACGGCATACCAATGTTAGGGCATGTGTTTGCTACAAACCTACTAAATTCTCAGTACAATAAGATCAAGACCTCATCAACTCGAACGTTATAGATTTGAATAGAGGAATCCTCCATTCCTATGGCAATGATGTTATTGTCCTGTGGATGGAAAGCCAGAAAAGTCGCAGCTGGAGGTGGAGGCATGAATGTCGTCATTGTCTGTTGCATAAACCAAATTCAGCACCAAGTTTCCAACGGAGAAGCAAAGGATAATGAATGATTAATACATGACAATGATTTTAATATACCTTAAATGTCATCATGTTGAAAAGTGATATTTTTCCTCCTGATGCTGACATAACATAAGAATCATTCTTCGAAAGTGCAAAGCAAGGAACAGCATCTTCAGGCTTTGTATCACTGATCTCATTGGTCATTAGTATTCCACTAGAGGGTTGCCATAATTGAGGTGGCACATTGGTGGTTGCCTGCAAAAGGTTATGCATTTAATTTACCGATAACAAGAAGTCTTGCACACATCCAAGCTTCCAGATCATCAATCATTACCTTTCCTGTTGTGTTACGATCATTCCTCTGCCATTTCCACAACTTGTGAACCGCATTAGCTGCTAAAGCTAGTAGGGCAATTCCTGAATTCGTGTAAATCAATCTAGAAACCTGATAAACCATTAATGAGAGAGGAACAACCACAACTTAGCTAAAAAAAGAGAAAGGAACAACCATTATAATTAGAAGATCAAGCAATCCAAATAGACTAAAAGGGAAAACAATCTGACAATACATGCTTCTTTTGAACAGAAAAATAAACAAATATTGGGAACCAATTTCATACAGGTGAATGAAATGTCTCCAATATTACGGTTCAGAGATACTCTAGGTTGAAAGTCAATAAATCCATATACTTCAAGCCAGAAAGTTAAAGACTTTTCTCAGCTAAAGCTCAAACCTCAATTAAAGAAGTCGATTACAAACTGTTAAGCAGTCTAGGTCCAAACAGTGCATGTGTGGCAACCCTTTCCTTATGTATCTGCTGTACGTATTAGGCTCAGCTAGCTTTAGCCAGTTAAAGGCAGATGTAAAGGTAACTCGATGCAGAGATGGAAACAAGATAGCATAGAGTAGGCTTTACAAGATGTTATAAAATGGATGCATGGCACGCCTTCAACACCTAAGCAAATGGGTAAACTACTCAAGATTGTTTGTCGTTAAGAGAAGACGTACCCGTAGAGCTAACAAATTATCTGGAAGGCATAAAGAACGGCATTGAGATGGCTCGTTGATTTCTGTTAGCTTCCAAATCTTAGGTTTCTCCACAGGCTCTTCAGTAATTCTCGGTTTCACATCCGCCAGACTTCGACTGTCTCCATTCTACAGAAAGTAAAAGTAAAGTAGTTATTCTATATACCATTATTCAACTATAGTGAATGTGTCCAAGAACAGAAAAACTACAAATCTGTCACAGATCCAGATACAACCCACGAGAAGCATCAAATCAACTTACCAATCCACCCATTGCCACTATAGGAGGACCTCGATCAGAAAGTCCAGCACTTGGTCCAGCAACTGCACCCCCAACTCCCAATGCATTAATCATTGGTCCCTGCAAAATAAAAGTCACTTTCACATAACATGTGCAATTTATGGTCTACTGAGAAGTTGAGATGATCAGGTTACCTTTGCAGCAGCTTCAGATGTTTTTGGACCTTCAACAGAATGTAGTAGGCGGAGTCCATCAGAGTTTGCTAATACTTTAATACCATTATCATTAGCAGAAACAGCCAACAATGTCCCTTCTTTGTTAAACCGAATACGGGGAGAGGCCTGTAGAAAATACAAAGAAGATTGGTTGTTTTATTTATGCAACACGAAAAGTAGGGATTCTGTATCAAGGGTGTCTGTAGTAGTACCGGCAATCCACCATCTGCTTCAATAGTTGTCAGGATGTTTTGATTGTCCATGTCCCAAATCTTGATCAAGAACTCATCCCCAACTGCCAAGAACCTGTTTTTAGTGGTATCAAACTGCACAACCCCAGTCGAACGCTTCCGGAATCCTATATATGTTCTCTTTACTGCCCCTTCACTTTCATTCCATTCCACGAGAAATGAATCTCCATCTTTACTAGTTCCACATGAGAATAATCTAGTTTTCCATAAACCAAAGACGCAGGTGTTTCAATCAAACAGTTCATATAATTATAACAAATAAACTTTCACCAAAACACGGACACTTTGTACTGTCATCGAAGTGAAAGAAAGAACCCATTTACAAACCTTGTTCCATCCGCACTGTAGGACATGGTCGTACAACCCTGGCCTGGTGCATCATAGTCGACTCTCGACCCAAGATTATCATACAGCCACGCCTTAATCTTCCCATCTACAGCTGTTGAAAAGATAAACTGCGAGAAAGAGAGGTTAGAAAAAAAACTGCAGCTTCCAGATTACCCTAATTAGAATGGAAACGAATAATGAATATCGTATGCACTCTATGAAGAGAAAAGCACCTGAATGTTTTCCTTGTAGTGAGGACAAACAGAGAAGACTGGTGCTTCATGACCTTCAAAGGTGTACTGTTTGGCACCGGTGACCGCATCCCACACCTACAAAAACTCATGCTCTTACAATTCAGGTCACAAATTTCAACACTCCACCATAAGCGACCATTATTACCAGAGGTGAACTTCATAAGTATGATAAATACCTTGATAGATTTATCATCTCCGCAAGTAATGATGCATAATTGTTTATTTGGATGAGAGAAAGCAAGATCATTAACAGCACCAACATGAGCATCAATCTGAAATGGTATAACAAATTTCACAAGCAATTCAGACGTAAATAATTTACCAACGAATCCATAATCTCCAAATAATGCAGATGTAAAAATGCGTTCAAATTAGACGGGGTGATGGACCATATGGTAGTTCATCTAATAAAAAGTACTTAATCACTGAAACATCAGAAGAACAATACAGACCTCCAAGTGATGTCGCACATCGTCCCCACCGTGGTAAGAGTGTACATGCACAATGTGTTTGCTGTGTGCAACACCTGAAGCATGGGTTTAAAATATGGTAAAAAGGAATCTTAAACATGAATCCATCAAGGCTTACCGTTAACAATCTTTAAGCACTCTAATCTCAATCTTACTACACATACAAAATAAAACTAGAAGAATTTTTTCACATTTTCTCTAACCATAGAGGATTGGAACATACCAAGAAGAGCACCATCAGGACTCCACATTACACGGTTAACGGATATAGAAGGTTCCTTCGCCAAAGCGGACTAATTAGATAAACAAGAAAACTGAATTTAATCTCATGGTTAATCTCATGTTTGATAAATTAGTAAAAACACATTTAGTTATAATGCAGAAGTCACACCTGCAAAGGCATTGAGCATGTGCTACTGTCCCAAATCTTGAAATTTCTATGAGCAAGCCTTTCGCGGTTACCCAACTCCCAGATAGCAATATCACCAACATTTGTTCCAACTGAAAGTTCAAGTTCCCCAATTAATCAGAAACAGATGATAGCTACCTTTATTTCATCTATCTATGGGCAGAGAAAACAATTAAAGTAATTATACAACTAGAAACACAAAATGTAACTTGCAAGCTAACCAAGGAGTAGAGTCTGTTGCACCGGATGAAAATCCATGCTCTTGATAGCAGAGCCTTGATGCAGGCTCATAACAACATTTTTAGGTAGTTCATCTGAAGAGTATAAACTCTGAGCATGACTTTGACCAGGGTATTGGATAGGCAGTATGTTAGCTGGCAAATTATTAGTCTGTTGCAGTAGATGAAGAGGAGTCAATTAGATTAACAAAATCAATGTAAGAGAAAAACTAAAAAAAAAAAAAAAAAAAGATGTACTTCGTAGTAATCCCCAAACGATTACTTAGAATAATCAAAACTGAAGGACACGCTCAAAAAGTAATACCTCTTCGAATCCTAAAGGTCTTGTTCTTTTCAAAACATGTTCAGAATCTGCAGTTTGATAATCCATGGCAGGGTTGTTGGTAGGAGTCCTTGGACGCTTTAAAAGATTCGCTGTAGTGAATAATTAACAAAAAATCAAATAAAGCATAAACAAACCAGAGGATAAGGTCAAAAGGAACATGTAAATGTAAAGACATACATACTCATCTCTACTTTAAATCTATTGAATTATATTTTCTAATATCCTCTCCCTATCAGTGACTTAAGTAGTCCAGTATCTTCCATAGTATTTTATTATTGCTGCCAGCATGATCGCAGTCATTACCACATGAATAGTCCAAAAATATTTCTTTGATGGCTACATGTTTTCAATAAAAACAACAATCTCATTCTCAATCTCCATTACTCGCCTAACATACATTACAGAGGGATGAGAAATAATCAAAAAATGCAATCCATTACTATCGAAGGAGGTTAATTATGGCATTTACATGCTTGACTGATAAATGTAATCCCTTACTATCATGTCTTCAGTTTAATTTTAAGATTTTGTTTTGAAATATGGAACAGCTGAATAAATAACTTGGAGAAGGGCCACTAGCCAGGTCATCAAAATCATCCTTAGAAAAAATGCATTACTTTTGATACAATGCTTCTTGACAAAACACTAAAATCAGAAATACAGAATCCAATGAGCATAACCTACAAGCACAGGACTGATCCAAGGGCATTGTCGAAAAGACCTACACACTTCTCTTTATTTCATCATATTTTACCCCATGCATATGGCACACACTTCCATTGTTCCCCGAAAACCATCCCGTGAAGGCACCAGAAAAGTTTCCATTTCGTGTGTCCCTTGACGTTACACACAAACCCATAATCCATGGACCGTGGCACGTAGGGGAGTAGAAAAAGTTGAGTCAAAAAGCACTACAAGGTCGGTAGATAATTACTTTATGGAGTTACATAAATGTATAAACAATCCTTTGCTCTTTAACTTTATTTTTTGAACTACATAATATAATTGCAACTGCATGCATTTACATTAACATACTACTCTTATGTACTACAGGAATGAGTCTCTACGCACAAAAGCATGCATACTTCTTTCTCATATTTTGGTATGCACTTCAAAAGGCATTATTCAGATTGAAAATCTTAACATGGATTAACAAGCAACAATTCAAAGACAAGTAAACGTGTGAGTCATACAGCACATTCCAAAGACAAACGATCAACGGCCTTATTATACCAAGAATATTCTTATGCCAACAAAAGTACCTGCATTGCTTGGAGCCCCTAAACCCATAGGCCCAGCAGAAGCTGCAGGGTGAGGCACCGCTGAGGGATTAGCCATCCATCCTGCAATAGATGTTGGTAGAGGTGCTTGAACAGGCTGAAATGGCTGAAATACGAAAACCCAATCAGTTATCTTATTAAAAAAGTGGAAATGATACTCACAAGGGAAGATTAATTGTTTAATTTCACTTACACCATGAGCACCCAGTGGGGGGAAGCCCCCTGCTTTAGGAATGGTACCCATTAGCGGGTTAGTGACGGGGGAAGGAGCACGAGCGCCATTTGGTTGTCCACAAGTATGGTCCACAAAGAGGGTCTTGATGTCAGGGTTTGGCCTGGGATTTTTACAAAGTTGATGCTGCCAATTCAAACTGCAAAAAAAAAATCTAACAATTAAAGAAGGCTAATAACCATAACACTGAAACAGAAGATTCTACCGTATGGGGTTATCAACTCAGCAAAGGAAAAAAATATTTAATAAGACAGAGATAACAACTTCTGATGCAAAAATCAAGTAATTGATCAGCTATAAGCATGAGAAAATAAATAATACATTTTTTATGTAAAATTTATTAGGAAGATATAAACTAGGTATAATGAACAAAATGAATAGTTAGGAAAGACATGAATATTATATATATATATATATATTACATAGGTGTCGGTTTATAGTCAGACGTGTCAATACCGCTTTATTACGGACACGTTATCAATACTTCTATATTAGAAGCTACGCCTTTTAAATATTCCTCTTTGTCTATAATAACGAAGCTAAAATTACTACACTATGGTTGGTTACCTCTGATTAATCAGTGTCCTGAGCCTCGAGTTCTTCAAAGTGGGAAACTGAAGCTTGTCCCTGAATAGGGGATTTGCCTCGATCAGCTTTTTAAGTTCGGCAAGCATTATACCCCTAGCAGACTTGGTATCACCATACTTGGATAGCTGCTCATTCTCCCTGAAAGTAAAAAAGTGGAAATGGACTAACATATAGAGGAAGGAAACAAACAAAACGCGTACAAATGTTTCCATGAAATAAATTCATCCAATCTAATTTTGCAATACCTGAAGTTCTCTAAAGTAAGTAGCTGAGTTATTTCCTTGAACAACTCATCATTAAAAGCCGAAAACACTTTCAAATCCTTGACCAAAATCTCTACTGCTTTAGAACGATCGTGTCTGAAACATAAATACAAACAACTCATCATTATCTTCTGAAACCTCAATTTTCTAAAATAAGAATAATCTAGCATCATAATAATGATACTAATTGCAAACTAAACAAGGAAACAAATAATTATAAGCAAAATGAAATTTCATTCCATGAAATGAAACACTAACTTGTCAAGAGCTTCAAGATATTTCTGTTTCCGTATTTCAAAGAAGATCTTCATAGAGTATCTATTATCATCAACTTTTGTAAAACCAGAGAGATACTTCTCCACATCATCCCATTCTCCATTATTCACAATATCCTCAAAATACTTCATATTAAAGAAAAACCCTGACTCTTGCTCCAATCTAAACAAAAATATCAAAATTAAACAAATTAAAGTAATAACTACAATAAAACACGAAAAAAAATAAAAATAAACAGAAATTACTACTTACTTGTGAACAGATTCCTTAAATTTCTCTTCATCAAGAAACTGAAGTATGAGAAAAACAAGCTCTCTGCTAAGAGAAGACATATTCACAGTCTCCTCCTCCAAGATCAAACTCTAAACCCTAAAATATAGATCTAACTCGTCTTCTTTACAAAAATGAACAAAACCTCCAAAATAACTCGAATTAGGGTTTCAACTTTAACAATCTCACACAAATCGATCGATACAGCCTCTCATCTTTCAAATTTCAAACCTAATCTGGGGGGAAAAAATCACCGTTTCTCCTTCCACTACTCGATTGACTAAACGAGGGAACAGATCTATAGTGGAAGAAAAAAAAATTGCAGACAGAAAAAAAAAATGAAGAACAAGATGAAGAAGATGAGTCGTGGTTTTCTTTCTCTTCTTCTCTTTTAACTTCTTTTTTTATATATAAATACAGAGAACTCTGAAGCAAAATAAAAAAATTAAATAATTAGCTAACGAAGACTGTACTCCTTTGGTTGGGATAATATAAATTTAAGAAAACTAGATCTAAGGTTTATCGTACTCTTAAGGATGACGCTAAGAAAATTAATACCTCAAATGAAAGCGAGATGGACGTATTAGTAAAGTTCTCGAAATGATAAGTGGATAAGTTAAAGTATAAGAGAGTTGGCTTATATGATAAGTAGAATTACATTTTGCATAACGTTGTGATAACGTTATGATAAGTTAGTTGACTTATTATCTCAAAGCGAGATTCCCGGTTATTGAGAAAGTGGAGAAGTGTGCGGTGTTTTCTATGTAAAGAGTAAAGACTCGAAAACTTTACTAAAAAGTATGTGTGGGTGTGAGAGTTGTGACCGACGACTTTTTCGTTTAGAATTTGAAATACTTATTCGGTGTTTTTCACGTGTACCGTCGTTGGTACGACATATGCGGTAAGATTGATGCAACGGTTAGGTAAGTTGTAACTGGATAGGTTTATCCTGGGGATGGCTTTATATCCCATATTTAGCATTTTGTTTTTGATCCCATGTGTAGGTTTTCCATTTTTACAACGAAACAAAAAATAAGTGGTGGTTGTTGTTCGATGTGGTTGTGTGGGGCTCATGATTTCACGTGTGCTATGCATATTTAATAAAAATATTACTAATTAATAATAAATATTTCCACCGTTTTCTGGTAAACTGTTACTTTTACTTTTTTATTTGGCCTAATTTGTAGTACTTATCTAAACTTTAGGTTTATGTCTTTTTCAACATATTTATAGAAGATAACGTATTCCGTTTTGACTAACTTTATCACATGGTTGATTTCAAATGCCCGCATCGAAACAGTAACCCTACAACAAAAATTATACAACTTTTTCTACATGAATGAAAACGAAAATGAAAAAAATATTTAAAGATTTCAATGTGGGGTATAAGATTTATTATGTATCATCGTGTCCAAACTTTCTTACATATAAAGTTTCATGTATTTTTTTTTTCTTGTCTTCTAAGTTATTACCATGGGGGTGAAGTAAGTGGTAAGGGGAAGAATCATATGGAATACATCATGGGAAAATTTGTTTGTTTCGTGATCCAGATAGGTTGTATTTTTAGACAAATTATTATTATGGAACCGTGGTAAGGGAACTGAGTTAAAATAATCAAACAGGTATGCGAGCAAAAACAATTATATGTTCTACAACCAGTTAAGTACCCAAACCGGTATGTGAACTGAAAAAGTTATGTCAACTCCGGAACTTTGAGTTGAACCAAAGTTTGCAAACCGGTATGTGAGCTGCAAAAGTTCTATGAACTCCGGAACTCGGTCATTGCATATAAGTTTGCAAACCGGTTAGCGTACTGTGACTCAGTCGATTCACGAACGACTCAATTAATTGTACTTTGTACATTTACCAACTATGTCAATTATGATTCAAGTGCAATTAAAATTATTTCTATGAAGTAATTTGCATTTGATCAATTCTCCAACGTCTTAGTGAACATGAAAATGAGTGTTAAGATTTTAAAGTTCAAATCGGCTAGTTTCGGCTAACCATGTTGGACATAGTCTTTATAATGGTTCGGTTACGGTTTACCTAACCATAATGTATATCTTGTTCCAAATCTATCTTAGTTTAAACCTAAACCAACCTAGGCTTTGAAGTTTATATAATGGCAACTGGGATCTTTGAATCCAGACACTAGTTTTTGGTGTGTCCTAGTTATATCTAGATTCGTCATCTCCAGAAACCCTTTTAAGGTTTAACAACTACAAAGACTTCATTAGGATTCGTGAAGCCAGGCCCAGTTATCTTTTATCTTGATATTGATAACTCGAGTATCCTAATCTTGATTGTTTGTAGAGCCTTGTCTCTTCGTTTCATACTTTGTTGATTCCGCAAGTTTTATACTTGTGAGCTAGGTGAATAATAATCTAGGTTGCACTTCGGGTTGCATAAGTCCAGATTTTGAGGATAGCCAAATTGTTGTCAAGTTGCTATCGATTTCCATCACCTGGATCTTTTGTTCGATATGATCATCCATTTAGATCGTAAATCAAGAAATCAATCATAGGCTTAATCTGTGGGAGTCAGATTTGATTTAAAGTATTCGATTGGGTTGAAGCAACTCTTATTTGGTGTGAGACTGTCTAAGGGAATAGATTGCATGGAGTCCTGCTGGGATTCAAGAGGCGTAAGGAGCACAACTGTACCTGAATCAGTGGGAGACTAAATTCGGGCTCAACTACATTTCAGACCGAATTTAATTGGTAGTAGGCTAGTGTTTGTAGTGGCTTAATACGATTTTGTGTTTAATTTGTTCGAAGCCTTGGGGTTTTTCTGCATTCGCGGTTTCCTCGTTAACAAATTTTCTAGTGTCTGTGTTATTTATTTATTCGCATTATATTGTTTATCTTTATAATTAAAATATCATAGGTTATGTGTTGATCAATCATAGTAGATAGGTCCAACCTTGTTAGTTGGATAAAACTTGATTGATCCTTGGATATTGGTCTTTGATACCGTCCAACTCTCTTTGTAGTTAGTTTCACAGATTCAGTTATGTAGACGTTCTAACAACAAGAGAGAAAGAGATATAACTCTAGACACTTTCCTTAATTGAAATTTTACTCTTGGAGATGTGTTGAGTTTATCCATACAGATTTCCTATGAAAAAGTTGGTGGTGTATTTTGGTACCCCTGTTGTTTTCGGTAAAAATTGATATGGATAATGCATCGCTTTCGTTACTTGAGTAGAATAATATGGTCCCTGATGTTGAGCTGAAACAAGGGAAATAATCGCTCATAATGGCACAAAACCTGTGAATGGGTCGAGGATCTAAAAGAGAGCATTAAAGTAGGATTGGTTTCTACACCTTTGGATGAGAGTTTGATGTTGCAAGGATAAAATGATACTGATTTTGATAAGAATGAAGAAGAAGAAGAAGAAGAAGAAGAAGAAGAAGAAGAAGAAGAAGAAGAAAAAGAAGAAAAAAAAGAAGAAGAAAAAGAAGAAGAAAAAGAAAAAGAGGTAATTGAACAAAAAAAGGTTCTTGGTGAGTGGGTTTCTTATAAAAGAAAGAAAGGCGCCGACAAAAAGAAAGTGGAAAGTGCAAATACCTCATCTATCGATCCCGCCATTTCCCTGGGTTTTGAAACCCATAATAGGTTTCTTGGTTTCAAAGAAGAAGAAAGAGAGGTAAGTACTTCCAAATTAGTTTTTGAAGATTCAAAATTTAGCATCGCAAAGTTGTCTTCGTGGAAGCCGATTATAAAAATTTGTATGAAATCCAAAGGTACAAGTATGTTCCTAAATGGCACTCTTTCAAGTTCAAAAAAGAAAAAACTTCTTTAAACTAAAGTTCCTAACATAATTTTGGGAGATAAACTAATGGAGCATGGTTCTTTACGAGGATTAGAATTTCCTCCTCTAAAGACTAATCGTGAATATATGTTTAGAGATCTCGTAAAAAATCACGATGATTTAATTATAGAATATGTTGACGAGTCTGCTCATTCTCAATAGGCATTGGTCTTTTTCGTTTTATCTATAGACAGTGATCTTTATTGTGGTTTGCAACATTGCTCTAGCTCTATTTTTGTTTTTTTTTCTACTTTGGTGGGCATTTTGCTCTATGTCAGTTGTATCCACCCGCATACGACTTGTGTTCCTTTTAATCTATCATTTTTGAACGATAAAAAAACAAATATTATTACGTAGAAACTACTATATAGTCTTAGAAAAAAAAACTTAATTGAGTTAGTTTGGTCATGTTGCTCAAGTCAACTGTCTGTGTGGCTCTTTTTAAAATATATATTACTAGCCCTTAACCCGTGACGTAATGGCACGGGCCATGATGTTGGTTCATTTTTAATATATCATATAATTTGTGTCATAAATACTTATCAACTCCTTATGATTTAATATATGTTTGTCATAAAAATAGTTAGGATTTTCCTCTCTTTTTTTCTTTGTTTTTTCCTTTAATATTTTACCGCCTGAGATTTGCTCAAATGAAAGAAATATAATGTTAACTTCCAGACACTTTTTTATTTACGTTCATTGCTTATAATAAGATAATGCTCTACATGAACATGGAATTTTAAATATTTTTTGGAAATATGTCCTCAGCAGCGCTCATCTCAGTGAAATCAACTAATCAATATCGTCCATAAAAGTCTTCAAATGCTCATATTTCTCTCCAGCTGACTCATCTATCATGGTCATGTTGTCGATCCTCCAAATAGGCAGAGAATAGTATTTTTTGATGAAGCTTCCGTCGCCAAAAAGACCGCACATGGAGGTTTCGTCGCCGAATAAGTTGATGATGAAGATTCCGATGTAGATTTCGTCATCGGAGACAACCAAGATGAAGGTTTCGTCGTTGGAGAGCATGGAGAGCATCACCATTGATCTTAAATCTCAACCCAATAACCAAGAATCTCCATTAAAGCGAAGATAAACCTCAAAATGGTAGATAAAATCACCAAAATGGTTTAGATAAGTAGAAAACATAATAAAAACCAAACTAATCTACTAACTAACCTACGTATATGATGTTGATCCACCATTTTAGTTAGTCATATTATGTTTTTGACTAACTTTAAACTTGATGTCATCTTCTACTGTGAACTTTATGTGATTTCAGAATCGAAATAGTTATACCTATTTCATTCGTATTAAGTAATCCGTTGTATATCCCAACAATTCTTCTACAACAATTCCTTTCTTTTGTGGTTTCCGGACCATCAGTAGCCATTATTGTCAAACGCAATTTGTTTAGTTTTTGTTGATGTTATGTATTTTCAATGTTCATTTTTTTTAAAATAAATAGATGTGGAAAAACTAAAAAAAAAAACATAAGTATTACATCGGGTCTAAGTTAATATATCCAAAATACCATGGACACTACTTTTGGTGCCTTATTTCCTCAAATTTCTCGTTGCATTCTAGACAGTACATGCAACACCAATCATTTGCGAGGTGATCTATTTGCGCAAGTGTGGTCAATGTATCCCTTGCATGTAATAATAATAACAACACGTCAAAAAAAAATTCAAGGCATCCAGTTGTAAATGGTATGAATCTAATAGATTTGAATTATACCTCAATCTTAGATATCACCTTCTTCTCACATAACATAGCAATTGAGGAATGACAAATCTTGACCACTCTTTACATAGGCAGAGTTAGCCAAACTATATTTTGCAATTGTCTTGCATGAAAATTATTATTAATCCATATTTTAGTCAGCTCCTATCGAAGCCGATCTAATTAGTCCTATAGAAAGTTAATCTTAAATTTTTGACCTTATCTCTTGACCAAATTATTGAAGTATTCTCGGTCATCTTATGCTTTGTGTGATCTACCCATCTGTGTCTACTCTACCTTCTAACCCAGTGAATGAAACATATACATATTGATCCGTAATTTGATATTGTTGATTTGTCATCAAGAGGTCGCATGATTTGAGAATGTAAAATATAAAAAATATTCTATAAACATCGGAGGAGAAATTTAAATTTATGATTTAGAGTTTTTTATGATGATTTTGATGAACAAACATGATTTTCAAACAAATATTTTAGAATGCAAATACATTTTCCCGGTCAATAAGGTTTTATATCGGGAATTGAGTGAAAGTTGTTGTCTTTGTAGGTAGTTTTCGCGAAACAACTCGACATTGATGGTCTTTCAGGAAAAAGAATGTAATAGTACTTGAGAGAGCGGTAATGTTCTCTTACGCGGGTACACCAATTGCCTTTATATAATACGGGTGATCGAACAGTCATGATCATATTGTCTTATACGTTCCGGTATCATCCTCGAAATATTTGGTTTTTGTCCTTATCAATCGTGCTAAAAACAACCAATTACATCTTTCACAATATAATGTTGCATGTTTTGTGAAGATTATTTTTTTACTTGGTCAGTAAAACTCACTAAAAAGCAAAAACTATTATTATACACTACTATTACCAACTCCCACCACCATAAAAACCATCCACCGCCACTATTTCTTCCACCAATAGTAATGTTACCGCCTCTACCATTCACAAACACCCACCACCGCTTATACTAACCCTACTACCACCATTAGAATTAATATAGTTTTTAGTAAAACTATTTATTAATAAAATTATGTATTTATGTTAGATTATTAAAGGGACATTTATAATAGAAATTTAATTAATCATTATGAACAATCAATGAGACACTAATTAATAAAACGTTTAAAAATGGTTAAGTTGAACAAACCCCATCGGTAAATTTATCTTTGGCAAGGACAAATCCTGACCACTCTTTACATAAAAAAATCGATAATAAATAATTTCATATGTTTTTATCTTGATTCGTGTCGTTCGTTTAGTTATTACATAACATGGCAATTGATTGCACCAATTTTTTAAAATGGACATGTGTTTTATCGAGTTTATTTTAACATTAGAATGATCGGCCATGTTTTATACTTTATAATATAACGTTACACATTTTGTGGCGTTACGAAATTAGCATAATATGTTTTTGTTCACCAGTACCCGCCACCACCATAAAACCATATGAATTCACTTTTTTTATCCACCACCACCTAGTGGCGGAGCCAAGGGTTGACTAACCTGGCTCTAACCCCTTAAATTTTTAATAACTACATAATTTTTTTAGTTTATTTTATAAATAGTACTTTGTCCATATATATTTATGGTTTAGTCTACCAAAGTTTACATGTTTCTTTAAAAAAAAAAAATATAGGCCTCCTCAATTTCAATTTTTGACTCCATCACTTCCGCCCATCCCATGTAGGTTGTTGGACGCAATTCTAATTTTCAATCACAAATGCCATTATGAGGTTTAGATTGAACAAATTTTGTCAATTGATTAGTTTCATTAATTTTTTTCCGTGTATATATTTTTTTGTATTGCAATTAATTTTATTTTAACATTAAAAAATCATGATTTATACGATATAGTACCAAAAATAACAGGGGTACCATTTGGGGTGATCCAACTACGATCATGAAAATGTTGTCTTGTATGATATCATCCCTGAAATATATGGTACCTTCCTTTATCAAAAGTGTTAAAAACAACCAACCACATCTTTCACACTACGATGTTATCGATGTTGTAACGACAACATGAAATTAATATTGTCCATCACTACTCACCATCATTCACCGTCACTACTTCTTCCACCACAAACCAGGGGCATAGCCAGGATTTTGAGGAGAGAGGGAGAAAAAATTCTTGGCAAGCTGGAAACATGTGAAAAATGGACTTTGTATCCCATTTTACGATAAAAGAACAAAAATAAAAATAATTGTGCTTGGCTCCGCCCTTAACCACCACTAATCTTTCGGCGTCCACCTCTTCTATTACTCATTGTTGCAGAAAATGTCTATTGATATTATTTATCAAAATTACTTATCTTATCTTATCTTATCTTATCTTATCTTATATCTTATCTTATACTAATATAAAGAAAAGAGCTCTTTTTAGTAGGAGACCCCCTAAATTACATAGTTGTCCCTATTTTTTACATATTTACATAAATACCATTATTTTAAAAATAGATCAAAAAATTTAAAACTTAATACATAGGCCAAAATGAAAAAGTGAAAGTAACACTTTTCCTGAAACGGAGGGAGTATCTTTCAAAATATACACCAGATTCTTTAAAAATTTATATATTTGAAAAGCTGTTTCAATTATGTACGTAACGAGTACAAATAAGAATAGTAGGAAAAAAATTAGGAACAAAATTTCATGACTTTCAAATTTAGTATTGTTGGATGAGTAAAAATTCAAGCATGTGCATCGCACATATGTCCTTACTAATAGAAATAAATATTATACTTAACTAAGAAAACATTTATAATTAAAAAATGATTAGTCATTTATTATGAGCAATTAGTGAAACACTAATTAATAAAACACTTTATAATGAATACATTATTTATTATGTGCAATTAGTGAAACACTAATTAATAGACCAATTATGACATTTAAGTTGAACAAACTACCACTGTTGATTTATCTTTTATATCAATTCCAACCAAGGTGGAACAATGGTTAGAGTCCACTCTTATGACACAATAGGTCATGAGTTCGAACCTCCCCGTTGTAATTTTTAAAATTCCATATATTGACTTGCGTATTCATTTTTCATTCATAATATTGGAATTAATGTCACGCGTGCGAGTTGTAGGGGTTGGCCAGGAGAACCAAGACCCTTGATTTATCTTTGTCAAGGACAAATCCTGACGACCACTAACACAGGCAAACTTAGCCTAGCTCTATTTTGTATTCTAGATTATTTGGTCCTAAATATTACAGTTTGGTCCTAGGGTGGACAGTACCCACGAGAGATGACATCATCAATAATGTCATAATCTATTAATACTGACACAAATACAAATTTCTCTCTTTTAAAAATAAATAAATAAATACAAACTAAAAACTGAAATATCTTTTGAACCACATGTCCGAAAATGATAAATTTGTATATTCGGAAAACCCTTGATATTTCGGAGCTTTAATTTTTACCTTATGCTTTAGATAAAAATTATCTATAAAGTTAACTATTCTACGAAATAAACTACTTTAATGAACTTTCATACTATCCAGTACATTTTAAAAAGTGAACTGTTTGATAAAAATATATGTAAGTTCATTTTACAGAATGAACTCTTATGATTAAGTAACATACAAGTTCATTCTACAAAATGAACTGGTATAATGAACTACTATTACGAGTTCATTCTACCATACGAAATACCATTAGTAGTTCATTCTACAATATGAACACCTATCAAGAGTTCATTTTACAACATGGACTACCATTTACGAGTTCATTTTATAATATGAACTACCATAATGAACACATATTACAAGTTCATTCTACAATATGAACTACCATACTTAATTATCATTACGAGTCATTTTACAACATGAATTATCAATCCTACAATATGAACAACCATTATGAGTTTACACGATGATATGAACATTTATCACGAGTTCATTCTACAATATGAACTATAATAATGAACTACCATTGTGACTTCATTCTTCATAATGAACTAGTTTTATGAGTCCATTCTATAAAACTAATTGCTAGCATATACGAGTTCATTCTACGAAATGAACTTCTAAAACTAGAAGGAACTACCATGTTCTAAAAGGCAGTGACTGAATGCAACCCATGTTTTGGTTAAATGCAACCGAGATACCACTTCTGAAATTTTGATATACTTTACTTTTAGAAGTGACTAAATGCAACCTAAAAAAGTCGAGTCAAATCCAACTCATAATCCAAAATAACCACCCAAAAATAATTACCTGTTTTTCATGCCTTCTCCATTACGGTGACTTTATATTTAGGACTGGCCAAGCCATTACAAGACAAATATGGATACATTTTGCAACATCATGAATATTAGGTCAGGCAATTAAGTGTAGTTGATTTGATTATTAATAAATATTATAGGATACTAGATAAAAACCTTGTTGATGTGTATGGTCAAGACATATTGATTTCATCATTTTTTATGTAATACTGAATTTACATCTTTATCACTGCGATATGTTTTCTTTTTAGTTGTACAGTCGATTAGTCCTGGTTGACTTGAAATCCTAGTGTCAGCCAGAATGAAATTAATCATTGCCTCAATGGTCAGTTATAAATGATTGATCCTTTTATTTCTTATCGTATGTTGTTGATGTTGCAGTCATCCAAGTTTGGTCGACTCGATGTAAGCAGTCAATCAATGATATTAAACTCCAAACACATATAGTCAGTCTAGTCTGGTTGACCATAATCCGCAATAGTCACTCTGGTCTGATCGACCCTTTGTTGTTGGATAGTTTCTTTCACACTAACTGGTAACTAATGTCAGTCTAGTCTTGTCGACCATAATCGCAATAGTCAATCTAGTATGGTCGACCATAAGGCGCAATAGTCAGTCTAGTCTGGTCGACTTTAAATACAATGAGACGTTTTAATGGATTGATGCTTTCAATCGATTTGTTTGACGAATGAGGAAGGATCATATTATGTTAATGAATCACGATGATGGATAAGAAGAAGAATTTGGGGTTTGCTTTTTCTGTTATTTTTTTGTTTGTTTTTTTTCTTTTGGAGAGCATGAAAAGAGTTTTGGAGAAGATGTTTTTTGGGGTTCTCAGATGATTCTTCGAGTGAATTTCTCCATGAAAGGGAAGCTAGCAAAAAAATCAATGGCGATGGTAACTTTCTCAGTCCTTTCTCTCGTTCTATCTTGAATAAAGAAGAAATATTAAAAAACTTGTTTTAGGTTGATTCAAATCGGTCAACGATAGGGTTGTAATTAATAACAAAATTGTTAAAAGTGATCTAGGTTGTATTTAGCAAATTACATTTTCCTTGGGGTTGCATTTAGTCAGGATTGCATTTAGCCCAAACGTGGGTTGCATTTAGTCACTGCCTTCTAAAACAGTGTTCATTCTCAAATATGAACCACTATTACAACGAAAAAAATTAATATTCTGAAATATAATATAATGTGTACTCGTTGTGTAGATCTCGTCGAGACCTTTTCGAATATGTAAAATATTTTAATTTCCGACTTATATCTTGAGAGATATTTCATTTTAAAGTTTTTTTGAAATTAGTAGAAAGAATAAAGAAAAGAGAAAACAAATCAAAAAAAGAAATATGTGTGGAAAAGAGAAAATAAGAGAGAATATTTTAGATATTTTTATATTTTTATTAGAATAGATAAGGACCAAAGAGATCTCTTATTGGTGGACCAAATAGACTTGTGACCATCTAAAAAAGCACCAAACAACAATATAGTAATATCATTAGTACAATACAAAGCTAGGATAAGTTAGCCTGTGTTAGTGATGGTCAGGATTTGTCCAGACAAAGATAAATCAAGGGATGTGGTTCTCCTGACCACCCCCTACAACTAAATGAATACTTAAGTCAAGATATGGATTTTGAAAAATTATAACGGGGAGATTCGAACTTATGACCTATTGTGTCATAAGAGTGACCTCTAACCAGTCTTCCACCTTGGTTGGAATTAATAGAAAAGATAAACCAATGGTGGTGGTTTGTTCAACTTAAATATCATAATTGTTTTATTATTTAGTGTTTCACTAATTGATCATAATAAATGACTAATCATTTTTCAATTATAAATGTTTTCTTAATTAATTATAATATGTATTTCTATTAATAAGTAGTTTTGATAAATAATATCAATAGACATTTTTGGCGACAATGAGTAGTAGAAGACGTGGAGGCCGAAAGATTAGTGGTGGTTAAGGGCGTCGCCAAACACAGTTATATTTATTTTTGTTCTTTTATCATAAAATGGGATACGAAGTCCATTTTTCACATGTATCCAACTTGCCAAGAGTTTTTTCTCCCTCTTTCCTCAAAATCCTGGCTTTGCCCTTGGTTTGTGGTGGAAGAAGTAGTGACGGTGAGTAGTGATGGACAATATTAATTTTATGCTGTCATTACAACATCGATAACAAGTTTGACATTCCTCATGTTGGAGACTAAGAGATGGATGATTTGTTAGATGGTAGAGAGGGTTTAACACAAAGTGAAGAACCAATTGTTGAAAATAAATAGGTGCACCTCTAAACTATCTCCCATCGGTTCAATTTCGCTCAAAACTAGCTTAAGTACGCAAAAAGTTTGAGATTTTTAGACTTTCATGGAAAATTACGGTTGGGTTTAGCTTCGTTGCCAACCATAATTTAGGTTTACGTCTAGGTTTTGGAAGAACTCCAAACCGTAACTAGTTTCCAATAGGACAAAATTGAATTACGGTTGGTAATATGTCATGCCAAATACTTCGAAAACCCAGACGTGGGAGAATACATCTGGGAAAAAAAATTCACGAACCTAGACGTAGAAGATTACGTCTGGAAAGTTTACTTCGCAACCTAGACGTAGAAGGCTACGTCAGCAAAAATTATATCATGAACCTAGACGTAATCCCATTTGAAGCTACTTCTAAAAAATCCAGGAAGAATTACGTCTAGGTTAGCCTATAAGATAAACCTGGACATAAATTCATTTTCTATTGTTGGAATTATAAGGAACCTGGACGTGATTTCAATTTCTACGGTTGGAATGAAGAGAAACCTGGACGTAAACCAACATGCAAGCTAATTCTACGATTTGAATTTATCCAAACCTGGACGTAAGTTCTTCAAAAACTGAAATTACGGTTGGCGAACCTAGACGTAGTCGCAACAATGAAGTGAATTGAAGTTGAATTGAATTGAAATTACTGAGAAGGAAGAGGAGCGGTTTTTTTGTGAATTAGAATAGAAAAAAAAATAGGTTTTTAAACTTTTATTTTAGTTCAAGGGTAATCTAGACATTTTGTTTATGTGTTAGGATATCCCATAACCTCTTTTTTGGACACTAAAAATATAAGTGAAGCTCCTCTAATGAAGTGTGACGCCACAATAATAGCCTTCTTTTAAAAAATTGGTGAAATCAATTGCGATGTTATGTAATAACTAAACGAACGACACGAATCAAGATCAGAACATATGAAATTATTTATTATTGATTTGTCTATGTAAAGAGTGGTCAAGATTTATCTTTAGCAAAGATAAATTTATCGCTGGGGTTTGTTCAACTTAACCATTTTTAAACGTTTTATTAATTAGTGTCTCATTGATTGTTTATAATGATTAATTAAATTTCTATTATAAATGCCCCTTTAATAATCTAACATAAATACATAATTTTATTAATAAATTCTAAAAACTATATTAATTCTAATGGTGGTAGTGGAAGTAGGGTTAGTATAAGCGGTGTTGGGTGTTTATGAATGGTGGAGGCGGTAACATTACTATTGGTGGAAGAAATAGTGGCGGTGGATGGTTTTTATGGTGGTAGGTATTGGTAATAGTAGTGTATAATAATAGTTTTTGCTTTTTAGTGAGTTTTATTGACCAAGTAAAAAAATAATCTTCACAAAACATGCAACATTGTATTGTGAAAGATGTAATTGGTTGTTTTTAGCATGATTGATAAGGACAAAAACCAAATATTTCGAGGATGATACCAGAACGTATAAAAAAATATGATCATGACTGTTCGATCACCCGTATTATATAAAGGCAATTGGTGTACCCGCGTAAGAGAACATTATCGCTCTCTCAAGTACTATTACATTCTTTTTCCTGAAAGACCATCAATATCGAGTTGTTTCGCGACAACTACCTACAAAGACAACAACTTTCACTCAATTCCCGATATAAAACCTTAATGACTGGGAAAATGTATTTGCATTCTAAAATATTTGTTTGAAAATTATGTTTGTTCATCAAAATCATCATAATAAACTCTAAATCATAAATCTAAATTTCACCTCCGATGTTTATAGAATATTTTTTATATTTTATATTCTCAAATCATGCGACCTCTTGATGACAAATCAACAATATCAAATTACGGATCAATATGTATGGGTTTCATTCATTGGGTTAGAAGGTAGAGTAGACACGGATGGGTAGATCACACAAAGCAGAACATGACTGAGAATACTTTAATAATTTGGTCAAGAGATAAGGTCAAAAATTTAAGATTAACTTTCAATATGACTATTTAGATCGGCTTCGATAGGAGCTGACTAAAATATGGATTAATAATAATTTTCACGTAAGACAATTGAAAAACATAGTTTGGATAACTTTTCCTATGTAAATAGTGGTCAAGATTTGTCCTTCCTCAATTGTTATGTTATGTGAGAAGAAGGTGATATCTAAGATTGAGGTATAATTCAAATCTATTAGATTCATACCATTTACAACTGGATGCCTTGAAAAAAATTGACGTGTTGTTATTATTATTAATTACAGGCAAGGGATACATTGACCACACTTGCGCAAATAGCTCACTTCGCAAATGATTGGTGTTGCATGTACTGTCTAGAATACAATGAGGAATTTGAGGAAACAAGGCACCAGAAGCAGTGTCCGGAGTATTTTGGATATAGTAACTTAGACAAGATGTAATACTTATGTTCTTTTTTTTTTTAGTTTTTCCACAATCTATTTATTTAAGAAAAATGAACATTGCAAATACATAACATCAACAAAAATTAGACAGATTGTGTTTGACGATAATGTCTATTGATGGTCTATAAACGACAAAAGAAAGGAATTGTTGTAGAAGAATTGTTGGGATATATAATGGATTACTTGATACGAATAAAAGAGGTATAATTATTTTGATTATGAAATCACATAAAGTTCACAGTAGAAGATGACATCAAGTTTAAAGTTAGTAACAAACATAATATGGCTAACTAAAATGTTAAAAACAAACAAGATATATAAACTTAGAAAGCCGTGGGACTTGAATATGCCAATTTTGAAAACTACAATCTTAGAAAGCAACGATCCACAATACCATAATTATTTTTTATAAATATTCAACGTAGAATATATCAACTTTTGGTAAAGGATCTATTGACAACCTATTAATTTGAAATAGGATCAGGGAGTACAATATGTGTTCAAGGTTCTTTATGAGGTAATGTGTCGCCATGTTGTATTCCAAGTGAAGGTAGGAACATACGGAAGTGACAAAATGTCCAAGACTTTTGAAGTTACCAAAGCCTTTGTTAAGACAAATTGTTGGGCACAATACTTTGTTGAAGATTTAATGGCAGAGGTTCGCATATATACAATCCCTTCGAAAAGGTAATGGGTACACATTTTAAACATTGTCATCTAATGGGTGTTGAAAAATTACAGGAAAATCATGTCACATTGGATAGTTTGTATCATTCGTTTGATGCAAAAAATACTATTCTCTGCCTATTTGGAGGATCGACAACATGACCATGATAGATGAGTCAGCTGGAGCGAAATAGGAGCATGTGGAGACTTTTATGGACGATATTGATTAGCTGATTTCACTTAGATGAGCGCTGCTGGCGACATATTTCCAAAAAAATATTTAAACTTCCATGTTCATGCAGAGCATTATCTCATTATAAGCAATGAACCTAAATAAAAAAGTGTCTGGAAGTTAATATTATATTCTTTTATTTGAGCAAATCTCCGACGGTAAAATATTAAAGGAAAAAACAAAGAAAAAAAGAAAGGAAAATCCCAACTATTTTTATGACAAATACATATTAAATCATAAGGAGTTCATAAGTATTTGGGACGTAAATTATATGATATATTAAAAATGAACCAACATCATGGTTCGTGCCGTTACGACACAGGTTAAGGGCTAGTCACCCATAAAATCACCAAGTTGCAAACAAAAACCCACTATCAAGAGAAGAAAAAAAAGTACGTGAGGAAGAGAGAAAACCCACTATTATGCAGACAATTCCCATTATGAATACTCTCTTTATCAACCTGACATATTGTTTTTGGGAGCCTTTTTTGTATGCACTTTTGTAATGAATTCTCACAGAAGGAATTTTGGTTGATGCTCAACCACATAATTTTTGTGTTAACTATGAGCAGTAATAAATTTGGTCGTTCATTCCATTTTTGAAACAGATGCAGTAGGTGATCATAAAGTATGATCACAAGTCCCAACAAATTAAAATTAACATTCAATGTACATTTGATGTATGTTTCAACTTTCATTTTCACATACCATGCCAAAACCTAAAAAACCAAATAAAAACCATACTTCTTGAGCAGGATGTGAAAATCAAACACATAAATTTAAATACAGTATGTTTTCACCAAATCATACTACCATTATTAGCAAGCTTGAGATAAGAACAAAACAAGAGATATGACCATACAAGCTAAAAAATAGAAGTCTTGGAAACCAGATGCAGCACTTCACTTTTCCCGTTTTTGGTCGATGATACATGTGATGTTATACCAACCCCCACCAAGAGGAGTTTACTTGGAAGGATAAAAGATAGAGCCTAGAGTGTGTGCGAGGAATGTGGATATTTAAGAAGCGTCCATCCAACTATCCAAGGAAGGGAGAGATTGATTTCATGATTTCTTGATTGCACTTGCATGTAGTATGAAATTGGTATGACGATGTGCATATGCTGACATCGCCCCACGATGCCCCCGATCTAGAGTTGTTACTATTATACATTTTTGTGGCCTGACCATCTTTGTTTAGGACGAGAGGTAAACTAAAGAACCACATAATTTGGCTGATGTTTTTTCAGATATTACAAACGAGAGGTACCCATTTTTTTTGTTTTTTGTTTTGAATACTCTCTTTATCAACCTGACATATTGCTTTTGGAAGGCTTTTTGGTTCGCACTTTTTGAGTTCATGTAATGAATTCTCACAAAAGGAATTTGGCTGACGCTCAACCACATAACTTTTGATTTTAACTATTCAATACATATTCTATTGTATGTAATGAGTAGCAGAGCTAGCAAGAGGAACATTATTACTAGGTTTAGTAATAAAATGTCCGCTGGAAAGGATCTTAACTCACGGGAACATATAAGAGCAAGTCTTATGGTGGAATCCATCCATCTTCCATCTTCCACGCCACCTCAACACTTGGAACTGTGGATGGAAGTGCAAGTGTAGTGGTGGAACGCAGACAACGCTAATAAGAATAGCGTAAGACGCTAATAATAATAGCATTGAAAAACGCTATTAACAACAGCGCTTGACTCAATTCAACGGTCAAAACGCTATTGATAATGGCGCAAAAAGCTATTGTTAATAGCGTTTTTAATTCTTTTATCCAGAACACCATCGACCCTTCTCTTCCCCAGTTTATCTTCCCTAGTTCTCGAGTGAAAAAAAGAAAAAGAAAAACCTAATACTTCTTCTACCCCAGTTCTCAAATGATGGTTCAAATCAGTAAAATTGGTTCAAAGGGTTTGTTCATTGCAATATAAGGAATCTAAGCATACTTCAATTTCTCAATTTGATTGAGGGTCCAAAGAAAGGTTAATTTTGAGTTTATATTATGATTTGATGAAAATTTAGGGTTTAGAAGATATGATTGTTGATTGTATGCTTGATATGATGAATGATAACAATTTTGATTCTAACAATGACGAATTTGACATGTAATTTAGGGTTTTAGATGATGAACATTTTGTAATTTAGGGTTTTAGATGATGAACATTGTGAAATTGCCATGAGATAATGAATTAACATGTTTTAGTTACATTATGTAAACAATTTAAGTGCATTGTGTGACTATATTGTTTTTATTTGATGATTTTGTATAGATTATCGATGTGGATGTGTGTATGATCTTGAGTTCAAAAGAACCGGATGAGAAACATATATCTACAAGTATAGACCCACTTGATATATAACATGATATCACATTTAGAAGTAATCTAGAAGACCTTGAGGATTTACATAAACGTGTGGTGGTTCATGAAAGTGCTAGTCAAGTTCTTCAAAATTCCGACCTTGCTAGATTTTTTGAAATTAGAATTAAGAGAGATGATCAACAACTAGATTATACAATCATAGAGAGGTGGTGGTATAGCACGAATTCGTTTCATTTCTCAAATTTTGAAATTGGTTTCACTCCTTTAGACTTTGTTCACTTAACCGGAATTCCTATTGGAAATGGTCGTAGAAGATTAGAACACGCCGCTACAAGTAAATGTAAAAGTAAAGAAAATTAACAACTAGAGGATACCTACTTTAGACCTATGCATGGGTATGTACACTACAACAAGCACTCACATGATTTTCCTATTAGTTACCTCGCAAACTATATCAAGGACTCCAATTAATGATGAAAATTGGGAGATTGTGACTCGATACTTCTTATTATGGGTGATTTCAAAAGTTTTATTGGCACGTAGCACTACAAGATCAAGCAAAGGTTGGATCGCTTTCTTGTGTGATTTGAATGCGATTAATAATTATGATTGGGGTTCGGCTTGTTTTAGTCACTTGTATAGTAGCATGAGTGTGGTTGCTAGAGGTGCAAAAAACATGTGTGGAATGGCGATGGTTTAAGAATATTGGTTTTACATGTATTTTCGTACTTTGACGCCTTTTGTCCAAGAAGGTGTACCGATTTTTTTTTTTTTTTTTTTGAAGCATTAAATTGGATTAAAATTAAAGATAGATTACACGTAGGAATGTTATTCCCGTCGAGTCATTTAGTACATTTTGTTTCAAAAAATCGGGAACTATGTGTTCCCAAATTTTTCCGTGTAATAGTCCATGTTGGATATAATCCGCCGCGTGATTAGAGAGGGTGTCCGCTGCCTGGTTCGTTTCTCGGTAGTTGTGATGAATTGTGTATCTGGGAATTTCAGCAAGTATGTTGATGATTTCCGTAATCATGTCTCTTAGGTACCATGAAGGTGTACCGAATGATGTATGGCCTGCAATTATGATATTTAAGAAAAATAGTCTAGTGAAGTTGCAAAGGGGTACTTCTAAACACTCTCTTAATACAACTCGCCAACAAATTGAGTTGAGGACAATTGTTGGAACGGAATGTCAACCATGGTCTACTAGTATGTATAGAGATCATCCTGATATAGTGCATGCTCGTGAAATATCTAATCAAAGAGTGGCTTTCTATAATCTGGAAAGCGATACTAGTATCATGTATCTTGGTGAACGGTTTTTAAGTCAAACAAGGGGATTAATAACAATTCCAAGAAGTCTACGTGAACGTTTGGAAGACCCCGCTACCCCCCATGATCCTATTGATGTGGTTGAAGGACGAGACTATAAGCATGTTGATGAGAGCATGTATGTGTGGTGGTGGAAGCAACAATCTATTGGATTTTTGCTCCCATAAATATATCGTCAAGAAAACAGAGATGAAGTTGGAGCTGCAAGTACTCAAGATCCGACATTTATGGTGAATCAGGTCCCCCCAATACATCCATCACGGTATAAGTATAACAACATCTCACAAGCTTCACCTGAATTTCCAAGAGTTTATTTCTGTACTGTACGTTCAGACAGTGAAGGAAACCGTGTTGAAGTGCCTTTGCAAGCACCCGATCCTCCTCCATTTACGTATGATGTTAATTGGGGAACAAGGGTTAGTAATTTTTGGTTTTAACTCCTTCAATTATTTTGTTTGCCATATTATTATGATTTTCTTTACACATTAGAAGTAACTTAATATAATTGTTATCTTGATGTTTCTTTTCAGGAGCAATGGAAAGATCTTACAACTATCGGGAAAGGGTGCTTCAAGCCTTTGTAGAAAAAACGGGTGGTAATGAAAACGGAAGAACAAGACAAAGTATTCAAAATAGGTGGTCGGTAATGAAAAAGCAAACCAAAGTTAACATGGGTTTCATACATTCAATTTATGCAAATATGCCCAGAGGAGGATGGACGTTAGAAGAAGTTGTAAGTATTATTCAATGGAACCTCTTATTTTCAATTATCTACATATTTTAAGTCATTAATTTTCTAAATGAGAGATTATGTTTATTTATTTTGTAGGAGGCACATGCTAAAACTCTATATTCTCAACAAAACAACAAAGATTTTGCATTTGATCATATGTACCAAATTCTTAAGAACCACCCCGCTTTCGGAAATTAAATATCGTGATCTTACAGATGATGAAGTGAACTTGGAGAAATGATGAAGCTTGACAATGAAAATCGGATCATTTTAAATTCTAAATATTAGTTATTTCAATCCATGTAATGTCGATTTTAGTTTCTTTTAATCCATGTAACTTAATCTATGAAATGAAAATTAGCTAATTTAAATTCTGTTTCAATTTCAAATTATAAATTTTGTTTTGTTTTGTTTTAAATTTATTTTCAATTTATAGGTAAATAAATAGGAGTGATGTGAGAAGAGTGTGAGAAAAATAAATAAGTCGAAACGCTATTGTTAATAGCGCAAAATGCTATTGTTAATGGCGCTAAGAAAACTCTATTGTTAATAGCGCTTGACTTACGCTATTTTGATTAGCGTCTAGCGCCATTCATATTGGCGTTTCTTGTCCTCTACCGCGCTAATCTTATTGGCGTTCAATGCTATTCTTATTGGCATTTTGATTGATTCCACAGACCCTTCCACCAAACCATGGAACCTTACTTGGATTTTCTATGGAAAACCCCAACTTGGAATCCACTAGACTTGAAATTCCATGAATTTTCCACACTTGGAATAGGTTGGATTCCACCATAAGACTTTCTCTAACTACTTAGACTATACGAATCGGTTTTCCCTATTTCCTATCCCCACTTTTCCTATTTCCCATCCACCTTAATTCCTATCCCTAGTTTTCCTAAGTACCACCCATATAAAATTTCATATGTCCTAAGTACCATCTCTTGACTTTGTATTTACACCCGATAATAAAACTTCCTAACAAAATAAATAAATAAATAGTAATCGCTTACGTTTATATCTCCATCACCACCAACCAATACCTATTCTGCTCCATCTGCAAAACTTATCATCACCTTCGGTGAATACAATGAAGGAGGAAGTTTGGGGTGTCATGTAATCTAGATATTAAAAAATAGTGGACGAGGGGGGATAGGCCATCATATTACTCAAAATTGATTGGAGCATATGATACCAACGCCTCCTTGGACCTAGTGGCACATGTACATGGTTTAGTTTCCTACTCCATACCTGACCAGAGGGTCATGGGTTCAAGGCTTGGTACCAAGATTGGAGCATATGATAAGTTATTGATTTACATTGTACTAACAGGATTATCCACTAGTTTTTTTTTTGTTAAGCATGTGCTAGCCAAAGGAAAATCATTCAGTGAAGGAAACGAGAGCTTGGTAATTCTGTCAAGTTTCCTGCTGCTTGTTGGTTACTGTACTACTTTAAACCTAGATTTAGGCTGACACGAAGCTATGATATTTGTCTTGTAGTGTATGTATGTAGTCATCCTAAGCTTCACTGTTATTCCCAAGCCTTCCATAATCCTAAGTAATTTTAGCAAGTTATTGATAATTTTTTTAAGTTTAGAAAAACCAAAAATCTCTACCCAAAACAATGGCAGTGAATCCAACTGAGTTGTAGGATAGTCGCCTTAGCAAAACCTACGTACACTATCTTAACTGTGTAGTTCGAGCGTGAGTGATAATGAAGTTAGGGTTAAATACTTTTCCCTTCATTTTTCTTAACGTAATCTCCCATGATAATGGTTTATTGGATAATCGCTAAATAAAAAAATTAAGGAAATAGATTTTATACCGTCCAAAAAATTATTTTAATGGAATTAAACAAAGCTTTTTGTTGGCAACCTAGCAACAGGCTGGGCAACAAAACCTTCTTGAATATTGTTTAAGAAATGGATGTATTGTAATTATTTATTGAAATTTAACTTAGGGTTTCTAATAACTTGATATTTTTGGGTTTTGTTCAATAAATAACGAAGAAGAAGACAAATGAAAATGGTATATAGTCATGGTCAAAGTCAAATTTGACTTTTATGGGTGGTACATAGGAAAAATTAAAATTGAAAAGTGAATAGATTTTAGAAATTCTGGAGGGATTGGGAAATAGGGAAAACCTATGAATCACATTTAAACTACACAAATCACATTTAACACCAAATAACTAGAGAAGGCAAACAGTTACATACATGTTTTGAAAAACCAGAACCAAAAGGTAAAATTTGTTATAGGGGCTATGGTGCATAGATGTGCGGCCCAACTAGGTAGTTATGGTTTTCCCATGGTTGTATATACAGCATACTCTTCTATGTAATATGACTGCCGCCTATCAATACAATCACTCTTGTCGTTTCTCATTCTCTTGGTCTTCTCTCTGTTTTTCCCTGAAAGACGTTATCAGCACGAGCTCTTTTCCAAAAAAAAATAGTTGGAGTAATCATCGATTCAAGTCAGTTCTTAGAAATCTACATCTCACTGTATTATGTGCTAGATCTGCTCCATGTGTTTTCCGAACTCAACGATGCGGCGAAGAACAAACGAAAAGAAAAGGAAAAAGGAAATGGATTGTTAGCGAATCGATGTACTACACCTCGTGAGGCTTTATATTTTTAACTGGTTCCATACTTCCATCGTTCTTATTTAAATCAGACCCATTAAAGTTTAAAAGGTATATAATGATTCATCACCTTTTGTAATCATCTGTTGAAGAAGGTATGCCTAAACAATTGGTTTTCTTAAGTTTTTTTTTTTTTTTTTTAAAAATTTTGTGATGTGATCTATGAGTAGTCTGACTACCTAATTCTAATTTTCTGCCATGTTTCCCTTGAGTACATGTATATCATGGTTGATTGAACATAATGTCCGTATATGCCATGCTATTAATTTAATCAAATCAAATGATAGACATGATTGGTAATCATAAAATTTCGTCCCCTTGTTTCAAATTTGTTTTGAATCCATCATGAAATCTATGTCTTATTTTGCTATTGTGGTGTTCAATTTTGTTTGCACCGACTGATGCCATTTTTTCAAAATAAAATAAAATTGTTGTTCATCTGTAATAGTCATTATTACCCATTATTCATACTTTAATTAACAAAGAAAAAATCTTGTACGTTACTGTACTATAATTTTTGTGTTATATAAGTTATATTTATGATTACATTTTATAACTAATGTATTTTTGGTTTTATGTTGTAATTGATTTTATGCATCCGGTGTTAATCCTCCGCGCAAGAGGACAAGGAAAGCATGTTCGTAATCCTTTGGAGAAGGAGTTTCCGTTTCCACGCTGTCCGTTTCTCTTCCGGTCCACTCAACCCAGTCTGTACCAGTACAGTCTCCACCCAGCTTGGTTCGGTCCAATTAACTCGGTTCGGTCCGGACCAGTCCCCTTGGTTCAACTCAGGCATGTTCCCGTCGAGCCCGGTCCAACTTGTTCCCTTGTTCCTGTTCATGTTGGTGTCTGTTTTTGGGACGTGCGCGGCTAAAGCTGTTCTAGTTCTGTCTATGTACGACGGAAACCAAAGCTTGAGGTATGTAACTAATGGAACATCTATTGGGATTATTTATTTGTTTTTGGAACATTCTTTTGTCATAGGTAAGTCCACATATAAAGGGTCAATTTCAATCTTGAATATGATATTGATTATAGTTGAATGATTGTACATTTGGTTGTACCAACTCGATCCATCAATGTATTTATTTGGGGTCTAAAATTACTTGGACTGTTATTGCGTACTTGATATTTTCTCCCAAATTTGAATGTTTCGTGGAATGTAATCCACGTGTTCGACTATTAAAGAGTTAGCAGTTTCAAAAGAGTTGCAAATAAAATCACATGTATTCCAATTTTTGTGGAAGAACTCACAAAAGATGATATGAATCAGAAAATTTCCATTTGTCTACTTCATCCATGATACTAACGGACCAGCATATGTTGAAGTATGACAACAAGAGAACTATTTTTAGTAATCTATTCAACCTAAAGTAATTGGTTGACATTTATAGTGAGATTCTCTTAGCTTGTTGAGATAAAGAAATTTCTTAAATTAAGATAAATGTACCAAAATTAAAAATGGAAAAGAACCCCAAAGTAATGAGAGTTAGAAGTACCGACACATATAAAGCATGTGAAAAGGGACATATGTATCATGAGACAAAGATGTACTTTGTCTTCGGTAGTAATAACACTAATGCACAAGTATCAACCGAGTATGGGATCAGCTAAAATGTAATTGTAGATCCCATCATAAATGAAAGAGTTTGAAATGCACCTGGTCATAGGTGTTGGTATATACAATGTAATTTTTTTATCAAAGAAGCAACCAATTTTCACATCAACTTTAATGGCAACAAGAACTTTTTTTTGGACAATTGACTATCTTATCGAGCGCAGCACTGCTCATTTTTTTTTTCAAGATAGAACAAAGACGTAGCAAAATCTCTAGATGTACCAAGAGATAATCACACCTTGTTAAATTCCCAAGTAACCCGTGCAAATGGATATCATGTGGAACATCAAAACGATGAGAATTTAATTGATTGCATCTTTTATAGTCTCTAATATATTTGGAAGGAAATATATTTAAGAGAAACTAATGAGTCAATCTAGTGCAATGTAATTTACTATAATATTTGGATTATTGAATCATATTGACTCCGACGATGAAATGTTGGAAACTGACTCATACAGTCTTTGGGCATAACCATAAAGAAACTTTGGTTGTGACATGATGATTGTTTTGAAAGAACTCATTCAAATATCACTTTATTTGAGTGAACGAAAATGGGAAAAAAGAATGACAGAATGCAAAGCGACGACATATCTCTCAATAAGTGTTTTCTAAATTACTAGATGCACAACCCCCCTTCCCATTATGCTTTTAGGTAAGAAATCATATCACTCATTTTTACAAAGTCTTCAGTAAAACAGGATCGAGACCATCCTAAGATGCAAATGGTAAAAATTCCATATTACAAAGAAAACAAGGTGAACTTTAGAAAAATATTCATGCAGAATGCAGACCATTAAAGTGACTGATGAATCTGGTGAATGTTTTGACATTTTGGACTAGTTATAGTTCCCAAGAAATTTGCGTTTAAAAACTCCTAGCACATATTACACAATACAAAGTGCAAAGGCTCACCACCCTTATTAATGCTAGAGAATTTACATCAAAAGGACTTGATGAATATTGCATGTTTAATAGGATCAATATAGAGCATTTTATACCCAATGGTCTCGTAGAGGCTACCATCAAAGGTTGCAGATGATGCCTAAGGAATAGGTTATGCGTACCAACCTATCTTTTATTTCTTTGGGGATATGCAATATTACAAGTTGTAGATGGTGGATTTTCGACAAAGGGTAGAATTGTAAAACTATACTCCAGATTTGGCAACTGGATGAGTATTGAGGCTCATGTCTCTCGATTAAAGCATGAAAGCTCATGCCACAAATCTCTGACTGAGAAGGCTATCTGTCAGAGTACATGTAGATGTGTAGTCTCTCAGC
Source organism: Papaver bracteatum (assembly GCA_023529315.1). NCBI lineage: Eukaryota > Viridiplantae > Streptophyta > Magnoliopsida > Ranunculales > Papaveraceae > Papaver > Papaver bracteatum. The sequence continues at coordinate 1,305,616 of JAJJWX010000447.1, read as the reverse complement.
TGAGACCACGGCACATCTCATGAATACTGAGCAATTTCAGTAATTACTCCGGATACGGAAACCAGATGAGTATTGAGACTCATGTCTCTATGCATGAAAGCTAATGCCACCTCTGATGGAGAAAGTCTCTCAGAGATGATGCAGATGTGCAGTCTCCTAGCTGAGACCACGGAACATCTCATACTGTATAGAATCGAAAGATTTGACGGCTCCTAGACATCATGCCTGCTAGTATAGAGCGGCAACGTCTTCGGGATGCAACCAGGTTTTCCCCGACTATGCAAGAGGAATATGATACTCCAGCAAGTTCATATTGCTCAACCCCCAGATGATTAATGTTCCTAGACAGGAAGCCCTTCTAGTATAGATCCATCAATTAATTTTCTAAATCGTCTGAATATCCAGCAATATTCTACGATTCTTCGTTATATTTCGTCACTTCAATTCGTGGTTCTTCCCAGCAGAATACCACAGGTTAGTGATAAATATTCAACGAAATAGGCATCTGAGCATCGAATAAGCCCTGACAAAAATGGTGCAAGTGTAATTAGCAAATAATGCATAGACCAGCATTTTGAATGCACGAACGAGAATTTCAAAAAATATGAACGAACGAGGAACCTATGCAAAATAGGGAGGAAAATAAAAATAATAAAATATTAGCAAAAGCATCAGGGGACTGGGTTCACCAGCCGGTCAGTCATGCTGTGACCAGTCCCGTGCCCAATTTTATATTTTATCATATTTTTACTATTTTCCTGATCTCATGAAAACCCTCTCGTTCGAGCAAATTTTCTTTATTTCAAAGAAATTATCTGAATCACATGATTTCATCAAAAATAATAAAATTAGGAAAAGGTGTCATGGGACTGCCGGCCGGCCGGTCATGCCTTGGCCGTGGCTGGTCCCACACCTCATGTTCCTTATTATTTTATTATTTCTCTCAAATTATGAAAGTTCCTGGATTTTGTGAATTTTCTCTAAAATCATGAAAATTACCTAGTTTCATGTATTTTCATCTAAATCACATGATTTTATCAAAAAATAATAAAATTAGAGAAAGGTGTCATGGGACCGTCGGCTGGCCAGTCATGCCTTGGCCGGTCCCACACCTCACGTTCCCCATTATTTTATTATTTCTCTCAAATTATGAAAATTCCTTGATTTCATGAATTTTCCCTAAAATTACCTAATTTCATGTATTTTCTCTAAAATCATAGAAAATATTAAAAACATTAGGGAAAAAACTTGTGGGACCAGGCTCTAGCAATCCGGCCATGCCCTAGCCGATCCCACACATCCCTTGTTTTATTATTGTTTGGTGTTTTGTTTCATGATTTCATGAAAACTCCCTAATTTCAACAAAATATCTTGGTTTTCAACAAATCCCTTTGATTTTATGAAAAATTCCCTAAAATCATGAAAATTATATAAAATTAGGAAGAGTGTCTTGGGACCCGCGCCCATGGCCGGCCGGCCATGCCTTGGCCTTTGCTGGTCCCACACTCCCATTCCTTATTTTATCTTATTTTATTTTATCTCTCATCTTATGGAAGTTTCCTAGTTTTATCAAAACTCTCCAGTTTCATGGAATTTCCCTCAAATCAGAGAAAATACATAAAATTACATATAACTGGGAAATATGTGGGACCATGCTTGTCAACCGGACGGACATGCCCTAGCCGTGGCCGGTCCCGGTCCCACACCTTGCAATTCCCCGTTATTTTTATTTTCCGTCATCTCATGCATTTTTCTGAGTTTCAGCAAAACCATGGATTTTGCATATTTTCTCCAAATGTTGCTCAAACGTGCACCAGAAAATATCAAAATTCTCAGGAATGAAACACGGACGTTATGGTGACACGGGCACATCCCCTTGACCGACCGAGAGTGACCCTGAGGCTTGCAAATAGCTGGTCCCGCATGTTTTAATGATTTTAACCTAATTTGCTCAACTGCTCATATTATGTGCAAACTCTTTCCAAACAATTGGAAGTTTGCTCAAATGACCATCCACTGGTACCACACGCACTAAGAGCCGGTCTCATGACCTCTTGGTCATTCCTTTATATTATAATAATACATGGTTTTATTATTTATCGCTCACACGAGCATTATTTCAGTGATTAAATCAGCATTTAACCATTATTTCACCAACTGGTCCTCAAGAAACTTTGGTATTTTTGCTCATTGGAGCATCTGAGTGATACATGGTGAACCCCTCATCCCATGTAGTCGGTCCCTGTGTCACTCTGTATTGATTTGCAATGAATCATAATCTCGGTAAAATTAGGGTTTTGAATCCAGAGCTCTGCAGAAACGTGATTCTGACCAGATTCAAACACTCTGATAATTTTATGATGATTCCATGATTAACATTTTATTTATTTTGCTCGACCCATCAGTCAGTAAATTAAATTAATATTTTATTCGGTCCTGCTACCCATAAATTCATCAAACGAGCAATATTTGCTCGAACCGGCAATATTCACTCAAATTAGCAATATTCGCTCAGACTAGCAATATTTGCTTGGATCAAAGAATATTGGTTCAACTATCAATATTCGACAATTCAGCAAAATAGTTTGCTCGTTTTAGGTTATAATGGTACCTCGTCTCAGCAGACATACATTTAATTCATGAGTTTCGGAACATTTGCTAAAACGTGTTCAACTCAGCACTACATGGACTCATCGTCCCACAATGTCAGCAACTGACTCCACAATCACGAGATTTCAATCGTGTCACAATGGTGGGATATTAACTAGGGTTTTGGTCTGGCGGTCTATGGCACGTGTGTTCACCCACGATGAGAATGTGAGCAAGTCGTGCAATCAGTTGGAAGAATCAGCAAAGTAGTGGGTGGAAAATTAACCAAGTCTCCGCACGATGAGTAATTGGTTTAACACGATTTCTCACTTTCCCACTCTCTGATTCCAGCAACTGTCGCATTTCATGGTATCATGGTGTTTTCAATTCTGGCATTATAAAATATCTCTGAATCTTGATTGAGACAACAACATTGAACAAGATTTGAACAATTCGAACATTGAGCAATTTCTCATCAAATTTCATACAGAAAATCTTTCGTCTACACGAACTCACATAAATCACTCTCAATCACCTACCCTAAAGAAGTCATATGAAGTCCACCACCTACCATTGCTGATCTCATCAAAGCGCAAGAGACTCTTGCAAAGAATCAGACAGATATGGCTGCGGCACAGCATAAATTATTTGACCATCTGAAGACCCTTACTAACAAACTGTCAGAGAAAACTCAAGAAAAAGGGAAAGAGAAGGAGAAACCCTCAGACGCTGATCATGAGGTGATTCCAATTCATACAGTGGATGATGAAAAAGCCGGCAAAGCTGCAGGTGATTCATCAACAAAGGAGTCATCAAACTTCATTACTCGTGAAGACCTGGTGCGTCTTTTGGATAACCGTGTAAAGAGCAACACATCACACGTCCATCGTCACCAACCTCCTTATCCCACCACTATGCAGAGGATTCCTCTTCCTAAAGGTTACATTTCTCCAACTTTTACTCTGTGTGATGGAACTGGCAATGCTCGAGAACACGTCTCCCGTTTCCTCGAAGCCTTGGGAGAACATGAACATAATCATGTTGTTCGGCTCAAGGAGTTTTCAAAATCCTTGAAAGGCAGGGCATACACCTGGTATAACAACATTTCACCAGGGACTATCAATAACTGGGGAGAAATGATCAACGCCTTCTACAAAAAATACTTTTTATGTCAGAGCAAGTCACTCTATCTGACCTTGGAAGGATGTTTCAGAGGGTCAGTGAAAATCCCAATGACTATGTGAAAAGATTCCGAGTCCAAGCCCTGGATTGTCATGACCCAAATGTCACAGAACAACAGCTGGTAGATTTATGCATCAACGGCATGCTCTCGGTTTACAGAGCTCTGCTGGAGGATCTTCGATTCCAGACTTTCTCAGAGCTTCACGAAGCGGCGAAGAGATCAGCAACCACTGCACCTGCTCTGTTGGAAAGAGCAAAACCTACAAAGACCGAGGAAGCGCGTGACACTCGAGGTAGCAGACATCTAATCAACAAACATTACAACCTGCAGCCCTCTACAAAATCTGTTATGGAAGGGAGCAAGCGCAAGGCTGAATCCCCGGACAAACATGCTGCAACTCCTCCGAAGACGCAAAAAAAAGTAAAAACCAGAGACATAGACTCCTGGCCAACGCACAAAGGCTCCTGACGATGCATCTGACTTTCCTCTACCAATTAGAGAAGTTCTCGAACTACTAGACGCCTGGATCCAAGATGGTGCAATCAAATTGCCATACGTCAGGAGAGACCCAACTGAGGAAGATATGGAAAATCCTCGTTATTGCCGATTTCACCGATTAGTCGATCATCCGACAAGCGGTTGAAAAGTTTTGAAACGCATATTCAGAGAAAAGGTTAAGTCAGGAGAACTTAACCTTGGAACCGAAGGGGTGCACAGAGATCCCCTCCCTATCAAGACTTTCTCTATTTCTGAATACCAGTCAAGGGAGCAGTTCAGTCATTGATAGAGCATGTATGCGAATTGCTCTATCTGTCGAAAGCACAAAGGGGAGACATGTTCACGGCTTTGAATCACATAGTTTCTTGGAAATGCCTGCTGATTCCAGATGTACCTCCTGAACCTTCAGCCACTGACAAAGAAATGTATGACTCGGGACTGCTCACCACAGTGCATATTAAAGGAAATGAATTCAAAAGGGAATTTGTTGATGTTGGTACTGCTGTCAACATCATCCCTTTGAAAACTCTCAGGGCTGATGGCATTCCTCGAAAAGAAGCTACTCATGCTCCCATAGCAATCCGAGACCATGAAGGCGTTTCCAGAGACGCATATGGCTTCATTACTCTCAAAGTTACAGAAAGTTTGGTTTGCACTAAGACCAAGTTTTACATAATACGAGAAGACCCTGGATATGACATGATCCTTGGAAGGACTTGGATCCATGCTGGAAGGATAACTCTGATGCCTTTAGCACACTCTACCGCCGACGAAGACTCTGAGTCAGCAGAAGAAGCAGAAGATGCTCCGCTATTTGAGCGTCTGGAGGAAATTAAAACCTTGGTGGGACTTACGCAAGAACCTGGAGAAAGTCCACACACCTTTGTCAGAAGGTTTCAAGCTCAGGCAAGTCTTATTCCTCCTCATGCTCTAATATTACCAATGTTCAAATATGATACGTTGATCCAGGGACTCCTCCCCATGAACAATTTAGAAATGACTAGGAGTTACGAATGGATAAATTCACCTCGACAATATTATACCCAATGGTTGCGTTCAGAGCATCTCCATGTTGATCATCCTATCAAAAGGTTTATTACTGAAGACTTGGCTAAGCATGACAGACAATATGCTGAATACTCTTCTCTGCACGAATGTCCATATGTGCCACAACCATGGAATCAACGCAAAATATTCAAGGCACGAACTGCAAAGCCGAACATATTCAAGGAAGGAGATTTGGTTCTCAAGGAAACTAAACGGTACCTCCATTCTGCAAGGATCTCCAATTGGGAAGGACCATTTATGGTTATTAAGTCCATAGCTGGAGGATACTACAAATTGATCAACACAAATGGCAGAACCCTGCCAGTAATTCACGAGAATTGGCTCAAGACATTTGTCTAAAATTATTATACATTTGAGGTACTGGGCGTTTGAGTTCTCATGATGTATGGATTTAGCATTTAAGATTTTCTTTCATTGTATTTCAATTCCTCCAAAACGCTTGCAATACTTGCAATCAGTATTTGAATTCAGCAATTTATCAGAAATTCAGTTCACTTTACTTACAATAAAATCTCTATCAAATCCAAAGTCAAAAGAAAATCCTCAGTCATAGACTCAGCACATATGAAAGATCAAAACCCAAATAAAATCTCTCATCTCTCACATAGTTCGTGGTCATGAGATTATGGAAAGGAAACTAAAGAAAGACATCAAAGAAAGATTTCTGGTTCTCTGCCTTCTCCAAGACTTCCAAGGATGCTTTTTATGCCTCCATCTTCCTAGTTAACTCATCAAATTCATTCATCTTCTTGAACACAACATAACTAGTAGGGAAAGGAGCATCACCCTTTACTACTTTCTTAATAGCTTCAAGTCTTTCACGGAGACACTTCAGATTGAAGCCAAGTTCATCAGCATTCTTCAAGTTGTACTCCCAATCAAAGAGTACATCTTGGGAAACAACATTTCTGGCTGTAACCCGGATATCATCTATAACACGCAAGATAGCCTCTACTTGTTTCTTCAAAAAATAACTATGTCCTGGATCCCGATTAACAACAATGTGACCATACATTTCCTACAGTTCCTTGTACATAACAGCATATCCGATGGGAACGCTAAAACCTCCAACGAGCTGGTGATATGGGACTAACTCACCAAATTGAGGATCAAAGGAAATCCCTGCAGTAGGATGCTCGTGCACTATCATCTGGTTCTTAGTTACAGGAACAATGTCAATAATCATAGAGACAACTCCAAGGGAAGTATCTTCTGCTGATTCAGGTTCGGGTTCTACCGCCTGAGACACAATTGGAGTTTTCACCACCTCCACAACATCAGAAACTAGTACTTCATCATCTAGAGGCACAATTATGGAATTCTTGTCGCCAACAACTCCTGGACTGCTCAAATCATCATTGGATCCATGGTTCCCAACTTCGTCGTTCGACACCTAATGCGAAGATTACATGGGATTAGGATAATTCAAGGATGTGAGTCCAATACAGTCATAAAATCAGGAAAGTAAGTGATCTAACATCATCTAAGTTCCTTATTATGCATCTAATTATGTGCAAGTAGCATCAAAGTCATGAAACACGTTTTCAAAGAAACTCATCTGAAGAAAATTTACACTACCCTATGTTCAAAGACGAACTGGGAGAAATTGATGTGGATTATGGAGTTGGGTTATATACCATTCTATTCTTATGGAAGTTCTATACAACATGTCAAAATTTCATGATGATTGGATAAACAATCAAGGAGATGTGGCCAAAACATTAAGCAATGCGCAATCTGAAAAAGTTTTGAAAGTCTCCTGGAAGTTTACTACTTCGCCTTTTTCAGGTCCTGAACGTGCTCAGAACTTAAAAGGCTTCATTACCAAAGCTTGGAAACTTCTGGGCTTGAAAATTCATATGAATATATTGAAATTATGATTCCATACGGAGGTTTTACGGTATTTTCATTAAAAAACTGAAGCCTGAAATTTTCTGACGACGTATTTCGCCGGAATTATGTGCATAGTCGCATGGGTTTTCATTCATTCATGCACAAATCAGCAATCTTATACTTCTATGGAGAATCTACTGGAAAAATACTTACTAGGGGAGTTTCCAAACCACTTAGAGGCTCGGCAGTGTTGGAATCATTATCGACACCTCCGTTATCTCCATTCGGTTCGTAAATTTGAGAACTCTCCATATTTTCATTCGGTTCAGAATTTCGAGAGCTTTCCACATCCTTATCACTCAATGAAAAAGGCGGTGCATTAACATCCTCCTCATCCACGATAAATTCCTCCTGGATACATCAACAATGGTCACCATCAAATCATCCAGAGGCATATTATATTGGTTTAATTTGAAAAATGATACTTACATCAACTTCCTCGTCAGTATTGTGTCCCTGGGTTGTTTGACCATGAGCGAAATGAAGACCATCAATAACGGACATAGAAAAATTCTACAACCAAATAACAAATATTGGTCCTGGTAAAGCGGGTAGAAGAAGTCACAGCGTAAAAGTATCAACAACTCACCAGAAAGGCAACTGAGGACTTTATGGTATTAGGCACCAACTTGAAATTCTTACTCCTTCCTTATCCACCATGAATAATTGCCTATGCTTCTAAGAAATTCACTTCAATTCGAGATCTCACAGCATGACCATCCTTCAAGAGGACATTGATGTGATGATTAAAGGCAATTATACAAGTTATATGAAAAATACACAAAAGAATACATACAAGTAAACTTCCTGGAGATGTATTTCGCTTCTCACCACCATAAATATTTTTCAATATTGGACAAGAGGCACTCATCTCAGAAGAAGGAGTTTCTTTCACTAAAGGTTGGGCGGACGTCACATAATCATTTAGACGCTCAAGCTGCTGGTCCCATAATTCTATGTAACCCGGAGTCACATATGTGGTTCGATCAGCACAAGGGAACCAATAAGAGCTTCCTTCAGCATGTGTATGATCTAAACAGGTCTTAAGTTGTTCCACCGATGGTTTTCTCCTCCGCAAAGTTGGGACACATTGGTCCATACCCATCTGACGGGCGGTTCCATCAATGTTATACTCCTCCACCGAAAAATCTCCATATGTAGCTGATAATAGATGACCGGGAGTGCAACTCAGCATGAAAGATCTTTCTCCATCGCTCAAATTAGCACCAGATTTCAAATACTTACTTTCTCCAGTATTGAAAGTCATCAATTGAGAAATGTAAGGAGGAATCACCACCCAAGAACGGAAGTTGAACTCAGACTCGTCATCTAATATATCAATGAAGCGTGTTTTCGACTGAATCTTCTTTGTAGACCATCGCATAATCCTAATGTTGTCTTTCTAATGGAAAATACGTCGAGAATCAGCTGAGTTCAGACCTTGCAAGATACTACGAGGAATAGGCGCATAATTTTCGAAACGTTCCCACATCATAGCTTGGAGAAACATCGTATTGGCGTAGCATTCAATCTTCATGAAGCCATTAGAAACACTGGAGTCTATAACTAAAGATTCTAGGTTAGAATACAAAGAGCCCAGGAATAAGCTACCTAGTGGAAGTTGTTCACCTTGAGCCATCTTAATATCAAAAGGGATTACAAACGGCTTCAACAAGGTTCCAGCATCTTCAAATATGTCCTTGGACAGCCATAAGCACAAGAAAGCAGCAATAGACAACATACTATCGGGTTCATCAAGAGGGACGTCTCGTGGCCACCAGTGTGTCAAAAAATGAGCATAACAAGCTTTGACAAAAGCCTTGTTAATTCTCTCCATCTCAGCTGTTAAAGTTTTGGAAACCGCTTTCTCCTCCGCTATCCAAATTTCTTCAGGAAAATAACCTGTAATTGGAAGATGCAATACAGCAACTACATCTTCCAAGGTAATAGCGAACTCTCCCCAGCTGCATATAAACATGTGAGTTGGGATGCACCAGAGAGCAAGAAGAGATACAATACCTCGTGCATCATGAAAGATATATAAGTCTCCAACTGTCTGAATGGCCCTGGTAACTTATGCTCTATCCAGCATATCTGTAACACGAGGAAATCCCAGCATGTGCCTTGACCATCCAGAAAACTTCTCTAAGGGTCGTCGAGAGAGCTTGAATTCAATCATTGAAGCTTGGAAGAGACCTCGTTCAAGACAAAACCGGATAGTAGCTCGAGGAGTCACCCGTTTCTTTTAAGTAACTGTTCGGGGATTAATCAAAAGACAATACACTGGGGACTTGAGACGATTTTCAGTCTCTTGAACCTCAAAGAATGCATCATCTATGTTTGGAACATCTTGACTCCAGGTGTTTCTTCTTTTTCACCAACAGAAGTCTCATCCATACATGTTTCTTCTCTGGAGATGTCATCATCTACACACATTTCATCTCTGGAAGCATTATTGGTTGGGGAATCAGACATCCTTGCAAAGCAGCTGTGAAATCCATAACAATAATTATTTTCAGTCGTCTGAATGCAAATTTGGCGAGATGATGGATTCTGTAGGTACTGAATATCGCAAGATAATAGTTCACGAGTATCGTAATAAATAAAGGAGGAAGGAGTTATAAAATGATACGATGATAGAAGTGGCGCGGAGAAATATGAAGTTTTGCGAGGATGAAATAATTTTGCGAGAATGAATTGCGATACTTAGCAATTTATATACAACTGTATAAGTTTTACTATAAATTGGAGTTCAAATGTAAAATTCTAGAGGTTCTTTTAGTGAGTGTAAGAAATTATCTTAGGAAAGAGAATAGAAAAAGTTGTAGCTATTCTAGTTCCATTTTGATAATTCTATGTAATCAATTAAGGAAGTTAATAAGAAAGTTATCATTCACCATCAAGAACTTCTTGAGTTTTTACTAATTCTATTGAGGGTGTAGTTGTAGGTTATTCTGCAACTACATAATTGGCGCTAGAAACACGGATTTGAAGAATTCCTGTACCAGAAAAATGACAAGAATAAGAAACACATCAGAACCATTAACTGAAGTAAGAAGAAGTGTAAGACTGGCAGGAGGAGAAGCAAATATAACAGGAGAACCTAGTAGGAGAAGGAGTAATCGAAGAAATCAAGCTCAACAAATAATAGATCATGATCGAGTGAGTATACACACTTGGAGAACTGATACACCAGGAGAAGAAGATAGAGAACCACAAATCAGAGAAAATGGGAGGTTGATGGGAGGAACAATTCTTGAAAGAGAAAGGGAGATGTTAGAAACATTGAGACAAGGAATCCGAGAAGAACGAATGATCGAAGCTGAAGAACGTGCCAATTTAACAAGACAAAATCAAGAATTGAGGATGGAAAATGAGATGTTACAAAGAAGGAAATCTCAAAGTGTTGCAAGATCAAATGTTAGAACAGAAAGAGAAGGACAAAATTCACCGATAATCAATAATGAAAATAATATGCAAGAACAAGCGCAGAATCAAGGTGAAAGAAATCAAGAGAATCGTTTCATTTTAATACCAAACCACGAACAAAACATGGAGAACTTACGAACAAGGCCAAATCCTAGAGAAAACAATCAGAATCGAGAGGAAGAACAACAACTTATGGAAGAAACTGAGAGACAACAAGCAGTACATCAAAACAATCACGAGAATGGAGTAAGAAGATATGAAGAGGCTCGTAACAAACAAAATGTTGAGTATGAAAGAATTAAGAGAAGAATTGTAAATCAACAAACAGAAGTGGAGAGGAATGAACCAAACTCTCGAATCAAAGTACAAGCAAATCAAGAAGAAATAAATCATAGAAGAAGGAGAAATGAAGAAGAAGAAATTCCTGATATTCGCACGAGAAGAATGAGAAGAATAGAAAGGGAAGAACAAGAATTCCAAGATGCTCTGCGACTGAACAATTATGATAATTTAGAAAGAAGATATTTGTAAAATTATGCAAATGAAAACATTAATGAAGAATATGATAGAATGCGAAGGATCGCAAGGGAGGAAGCGCAAGAACGTAGAAGAAGAGAAGCTGCATTAAAAAGACCAATGGATGAGAATTCTGAGGCAAATGCACGGATCTTTCGAGAATTAGCAGAAATGAGAGGGATGATAAAAAATAGAAGAGGAGGAGATAGAAGGCAATTAGATGAAGCAATAGAAGAAGCTGCGAGGACTCCATTTGCTAGAGAAGTACAATTGGGAGGAATTCCACCAAAATGAAATTTGCCTACACTTACCAGTATCTTTGATGGGACTTCATGTTCTATTCAGCACATTAAAGCATACATAAGATGCATGTTACAATGGGAGAATCATGATGTTGTGTTATGCAAGTACTTCGCATCGAGTTTAACAGGGGAAGCTTTAAAGTGGTTCGAAGGACTACCTAAGAACACTATTACGTCATTCAGTCATTTGCAAGCAACTTTCCTCGGAGCATATATCACAAATCACTCTTCACGTCTTGGTATTGAAGATGTATTTGGTTTAAAACAAAGAGTGGGTGAAAGTTTGAAGCATTTGGTAAGACGATGGAAGACTATGTGCAGTGATATGGCAGGGCGCGTGGATGAGAGATACTTGATTCTGTCCTTCATAAATGCGATGTTCGCAACTGAACAATTATATGTTCAAATCTTCAGAAGAAAGAATTCCATAATGATGACAGAATTACGAGAATTGCAAGAAGAATACATTACACTAGAGGAAAAGCAAAACAGTATGGAGTCATATACAGTAGCAAACACTAGCAATCAAGAGGGAGGAGCAAATTTACTTCCCGAAATAATCAATGTAGTAGCAGGTAATTCGCAAACATCCTCACAAACTTCTTCGCAAATTTCAGAAGAGAAGAAAATCAATGGTAGCCAGCCAAAAATGGTAGCAATGGGTAGTAGAGATCAAGAAGAGTATGATAGAGAGAGGAATTTCTATAACCGAATAGGAAATAACCAAGTTCCAAGATTAGATCAACAACAAGAAAATTATGGGGGACAAAGGAAAAATTATATTGGACAAGGGAACCAGAGAAAAAATTATAACAACGGTCAAGGAGGTCAAAGAATGGTAAGGGAAGAGATAAAGTTGCCACCTTTGAATACAAGTGTAGAAAAGATATGGCAAGCAATTATCCTGGTAGAGCATATACCAACTCCATGGAACATGGGAAATGAACCACCAATGGGTCCAAGAAGTCATGAATTTTGTTCATATCATCATTTTCATGGACATTCTACAAATAATTGCCATAATATCAAGAGGATAATCTTGCGAATGATTGATCAAGGAAAACTAAATCAATTTTTACTTAAGCAGACACAGTCGCAACAATTACCACAGGCTCCAGCCATAACTCGCAAGGAGAACACAACAAAAGAAAAGGGAGAAGAAATCCTACAGATAGAAGTGGGATCAAAAGCAAGGAATGTTTTCTGTAATTCCATTGTTCATTCATAGAGGATTTTCATGATAATGTGTTAAGCAGGGTATATGTGAGGGATGGTGAAGGAAAGGAAGTAATGAACATCGCAAAAATTTCACGACTTGAAGATTGGCAGAAACGTGAAATTTCTTTTGAAGCCACTGAAATTCCAGAAGGTTGTGAAGCACATGATAATCCATTGGTAGTAAGATTAGCAATCTACATGAATATGGAAGAAAACGAAGATGATATGGAGGAAGAATCAATTGGTATTAATAGGATTTTGATTGATACGGGAAGTTCTGTCAATATCCTCTTCTATTCTGCTTACAAAACTATGGGGGGGAAAAGATGCAGATTTAATACCTTCTACTTACAGAATTTATGGTTTTAATGGAACTGCCAACAAGCCCAAAGGAGAAGTGAGCATGTGAATTCCATTAAGTGGAATGCGAACTCGAAATTCGTTACTCGTTGTTGATGTCGAATCACCATATAATGCTTTGATAGGAAGACCATGGCTTCATGGAATTCTAGGCGTAGCTTCCACTCTACATCAGTGCATAAAGTTTCCTCATATGAAGGGTATTGGAATTATCAAGGGTGATTGGGCTGAGGGAAATAAATGTTATGATACAGAAGTAGAAGTTTGCGAAGGAAAAACTACTGAGAAGGAAAATTGGAGAAAAAGAGCAAAGGCTGTGAAAAGAAGTGAAAATTTAATGGCAGAGGATTAAGGAAAAAGAGAATAAAATTACGATGATAATCATACAAGAAATTTACGATGATAATAAGGGACTGTGATTTGCGAAAAAAGAAGAAGGAAAATAATAAAACAAGAAGGTAATCAGTATGTTTGCTCGTGGAAATGAGGTATGTGGCAAAACAAAAATTTTTATTTCGTGATAAATTTTACGAATATTATTTGTTCGCAGGAAATTGGGAAAAGTTACGAATTTCAAAATCTATATTACGATTAAACTTTCATTAATTTGCGAATAAAAGACCGCAATCTGTGATCAGCCTCCAAAAAAGAAAGAGAGCCGCAGAAAATTTTATACAGGCAAACCTTTGTGGCGTACACCCTAGTTCGCGAAGCTATATTTCGTAAGAGGCAAAGTCCTAAAGTACGTCATTTAAGGGGGTACCTATAAACGTGGCTAAGGGTAACCGGAACACCACCGAGGACCCTTAGTACATGGTAAAAATTTAGGGGTACAACCCAATAATGGGGTACCTATCCGGGTTAGACACCTTGGATTCTCACCTAATCTAGCGACATTACGCAATATAAAATGCGGTGTAAGAGGATTTATGTTGAGCGACTAAGGCATACTTTCTTTCCCAAGAAGTGCAGAAAACGATCAAGGCGCCGAGGTACACGGTTGAGTCAAGAGTGCCGGGTGAGGTTGAACCACATCTGCCATTTTTGACAAGTCTTGGCAAATGATGCACTTGGCCCAAAGATACCCCATAGGGTGCAACCTCGTAACTATAAGCCCTATAGGAAAAAGGATAAGAGGTTGCGATCAAAAGCTGGTTGTTGGCAGAACCGGATGGGAAGAGCTAACCTTGTATGGTCGATGTACGCTTCCTTGAAGGGGCAACCAGGGGGAAGATAAAGGGCAGCACCCTCCATTAGGGAGCTGATACATGCTATAAGACGAAAATGTCACGAGGCTTCTTGTTTGCGAATGAAGTTCTGCGAGCATTCTAAAAAAAAAAAAAAAAAAGAACTCGCAGAATGAAACAAAGAAGTTAAGATGAGATCAATGGGTCACTACATGAAAGTGTAGAGATGTCCTGCGATTTCATCGCAAGACGGCAATGTCATGGGGATTTATGTTCGCAAGAATATTTAGACCTGTCATATTGTCGCAACACTTCCTGAAGAGGCTAAAATACTATACAAAAAAAGATAAGATGAGATCAATGGGTTTTTGCATGAAAATGTAAGAACGTCCTGCGATTTCATCGCAAGACGATAATGTCATGAGGTTGTATGTTCGCAAGAATGTTCAGGCTTGTCATATTATCGCAAATACAAAAATTTACTACAAAATAGGTGGAAAAATAAGACCTTTACTTAGGAAGGCATGATAAGACCACATAAATTAATGAAATACATTACATCAAAACCATTGAAGAAATTATACAAAAATATACATTATGAAGATCTTAAAAGAAGACAGCTTTGTCGATATCATTGAAGAAATTTTACAAGAATATACATCATGAAGTTTTGAAGAGAAGATAGCTTCGTCAATACCATCGAAGAATTTTTACAAGAAGTCCTATCAAAGAAGATAACATCATTGAAGAATTTTCACGAAGACTTAACAAAAGATGCGATTTTGATAGCAATCAAATACAGATAAGTTCATACTCGTAAATTGTTACGAGAATTAAATACTTCTTATACTTCTCCATATATTGAATATTTCTCCACAAATTCAATACTATTTATACTTCTTCAAGAGTATATCATATTTATTATACTTCTTCAACGGATATTTAATTTTGCGAAGGTTAAGTACTTATTATACTTCTTCATACAATGAGTAATAATTCTTATACTTCTTCATATATTGGGCAATTCTTCATGAATTGAATGCTGCTAATACTTCTTCAAAGATATTTTATACTTCTTATACTTCTTAAGGGTATTTCATATTCCGTATACTTCATACTTCCTATACTTCAAGGGGAGATTTATTATTTAATTCGCAACATTCCGCAAAAGGCAAAAGGCTTATATTTCTTATACTTTCAAAGGGAGGACTTTTTATTCATAATCACAATAAGACGAAACTTCGTAAGGTAAATTGAGAAGGATATTCTAATACTTCCAGCGATAGTTGATCATTTGAAGAGCAATAATAAGGGGAAAGGGAATACTAAGCTAAGTCTTTAAGATATATTATTTCTCTTCACATGATCAAGTTATGCGAATAAGGGAAATAATCAATCAAAGAAAGATTAATTCAAATTAAGCTTTGAAAAAGAAATTGTTGGATTGATTAAAAGTGCAATCAAGAAGAAAGTGTTGTATTGAAAAGAAACAGAACAGATATACAAAAAAGAGTGAAGTTACAGAACAGATATACAAAAAAGAGTGAAGTTATTTTTCAGGCGATCTATTCCCATCAAAATGATCTTCTTCTTCAACTTCACTATCATCTTCAACTTCACTTTCAGAGATTTCCAGATATGGAGTATCTTCAGGAATTTCTTCATAAAGGAGCGTATGGTACTTCTTAAGAGGAATTTCATTATCTTCGCAAATTTTGCGAGTCATCTTAGCTCGAAAATGCTTGACATATAAACTATGGTTATGCTGGGAAATTAGAAGCTGAGATCTCAAATCAGAAATTTTCTTATTACGATTAGCAAGGATAGTTTCCAGATCGTTATTCATCTTCGCATAATTTTCTGCAGCAAGGAGAGAAATTAAGGAATTGGTTAGCAAATTACGAAGGAAAAGTAATCAAAATAATTACCATCGCAAAGAGTTTACCTTCTAGTTGCATCTTATCATTACGAAGAGAAGAATTTTCAAGCTTTAATTGATTATTCTCCTCAAGAAGAGAAGAATTATCAATTGCGATGCTCGCAGATTGTGAATTATCTTCGTGATGGGATATTAATTCTGCGTTATCAATACTTAAATCCTCTACTTTCAGACGGAGATTTGAATTTTCAACCTCTAATTTCTTACAACGATTCAAAGTTTTCTTCTCAGCAATAGAATGACGTCTTTCCCAATCAGAAGCAGCTGCACAACTAACTCTTCCAACCTAAACAAGAAAAAAGGGGTTAGAAATCAACAAAATAAGGGAAATAAACAAGGAATAGAGAAGAAACTTACCATGCTACCTAAAGCATATAATGAAGCAGGAGAGACGAATCTTGAAATTCCTTTGAGGGAGTTATTATCAATAACAGTAGGAACTTTACAAGCCTTCGCAATAAGTTTGCGAGCATTCGCTGTAGGAGAATTTCCTAATCCACGAGAAGAATGGAGGAAAGCCTCAAAGATGCTAACCATTGCTGAGGCAAAAGTTTCTGGGATACTGAAATCTTCATTTCCACCTTCATCAATATCATTATCATCATCTCCTTCGTTAGAAAGGGTATCGGAATTAGAATTAAAGTCCTTCTCAGGAAATTTATCATCTTCATCACCAAGATCTTCCTCAATATTCTCATTAGAAGAAATTACATTGGAATGAGACTTGGTTGAGAGTTTCTTCTTTTTCCTCCTTTCGTAAACAACATCTTGAAGTTTTCTTTTCCCTTTTCGAAGAGCATCATCTTGACTACCAGAAGCTTGGGTAACCTTCGCAGAACGAAGAGTTTGTTGTCTTGCAGTAAACCTTTTAGAAGAAGTATAGCTCTTATTTTCACTCGCAGCAATCTCAGGAAGAAGAGGAACCTGCAAATTCAAATAAGGATAAAAAACAGAGGCAACAATATATTGTTTAGAAAAATACAAGAGTGTTTCTTACCTCATTTGAAATTAAAGGTTAACAAAAATATAAAGAGATGGAAGTACATACATTTCTAAAAACCCAAGGTTGATAATGGCGGTTACGAAGGTTCGCAGGAAGTTCTACTATCCCAGAAATATAAGAACCCGATAATATTAAAGGGTACTTATACCAATCTTCATCATTAGAACGACGAGGTGTCTTATTATTTCCTGAAGCATAATCAATATCGTGCATGAGAAGATCATCTGCTGCGATATTAGTTTTACGATGAAGACGAACACCCCAATGATTATCTTCTTTCCTCGCAGGAATTAGTGTGTAATTTTTGAAGAAACCCTCAACTGTATAATTCGCAGCAACAATTTCCATATTTTCAAATCCAGGTTTCCTAAGATCAACTGAATACAAAGATTTCCCAAAAGCGGCACGATTTGCGAATTCAACTAAGAGGCGAATACAATCACCAGTTCATTGGTAAATGGCACAAGAAAATTTGGGGTGGGAAATAATTTCATAGAATAGAGGAAAGTTAACATCATAAAGAGGAAGAGGAATACCTGCGAGGATTTGACCTCGTGAGATTAAAATTTTCTGATCATCCAAAACATAGTTGGTAAAGAGCTTCACACAGAGAGAAGATTTATTGTCATAACTTTCAATCTTAGAGAGAATGAGATCCCTATCATCAAGTTCCGCATTAATCTGTTCAATAGTTTTCTTCTTTGGTGCCATTGAATATAAGATGGAAAATAGAAAGGAAAAAAGATAAAAAAGATTGCAGAGGCAGAAGTGGTGAAGAAGATGAATAAGATAAGAGAATAAAAAGCAAAAACAAAGGATAATATTTATAAATAGAGAGAGTTTGATGAAGATAGAAACTCATTAATACGAGTAAGCGTGAACGGTTGAAAAGAACGGTTACGAAGAAACGTGTCAAAAAGATAAGAGAAAAGTAAAAAGACGTGTTGCGAACTTGATGGGTGGTAATAACTACACTAAATTTACGAGAATAGGGATTCTCATGACATTTCTTCTTCGTAGAATTGACATGAGAAGAAGCAAGATGTAGGTACTGAATATCACAAGATAATAGTTCACGAGTATCGTAATAAATAAAGGAGGAAGGAGTTATAAAATGATACGATGATAGAAGTGGCGCGGAGAAATATGAAGTTTTGCGAGGATGAAATAATTTTGCGAGAATGAATTGCGATACTTCGCAATTTATATACAGCTGTATAAGTTTTACTATAAATAGGAGTTCAAATGTAAAATTATAGAGGTTCTTTTAGTGAGTGTAAGAAATTATCTTAGGAAAGAGAATAGAAAAAGTTGTAGCTATTCTAGTTCCATTTTGATAATTCTATGTAATCAATTAAGGAAGTTAATAAGAAAGTAATCATTCACCATCAAGAACTTCTTGAGTTTTTACTAATTCTATTGAGGGTGTAGTTGTAGGTTATCCTGCAACTACAGATTCATGCAAAAGGAAATTCCAGCATCTAAAAAACGGTAATTATTAACTCTCACCTCTTTCAATTTCACTAACAGTAGTGATTATGCCGCAAGAGTTAGCACACAAAATTAGTTCGTTTCTTGAAACCTGCAGTAACGAACGAAACTTCATTAGTTCATAAAAAATGATTTTCTCATAAAATCATAGACATAATTTTCATAATGTGAACGTTCACACAACTAAACTTTGAAGTTTACAACAAGACATTATTTCATCATAAATAAATTTTCCAGTTTCCAAGGTTACTCAAAACCCACGTCTTGATTTTGCAAAACGATGATTAGTGCAATTTATTCACGTAAATTTTTAAAAATTTATTTAATGAGAAGAAATCCATGTGAATAAAATATGTCATCATATCCCCACATTATATGTCACGGCTACATATATGTACATTAAAAAAAAATCTCTTTTCCTTCGTGTTAGTATTTCCTTTAAAAAAAAAAACGAAGGTTTATGCTAGTTTTGTGAAAGCTCACACCTCTTGTGATAAAATATTAATTCTCATGAAAGCTCATACATGAAGTTTTATCACTGAACATAAGTTTATGTATATGAAGAAAACCTATTTCCCCTCGTATGAGCGTTATTTTATAAAACGAGGTTTATTTCGGTTTTGTGAAAGCTCACACCTTTTAACATAAGATTTTGTTTCCCATGAAATCTCATAAGCAAAATTTTATCACTAGACACAAGTCTATTTTCAAAGAAAAATCTCTCCCAAATCAGGGATTCTTATTAGTTTTCAAAACTAACGATTGAACGAACATACGCTTAATAAAATAAGGGTTTTTTCTATAAAACTCACATTAACATATACATATGTATAAAATTTTAACATGATGAAAGCATGAGCATCTCATGAAATCAACAACTCTGAAAAAAAAACAAAAAAACTTACGCACCTTGGTCGGCGCTGGAAGTTGGCCGGACGGTGTTAGCTCCAGTCGGACAGGTGGTGATGCTCCGACGATTTTCTCCTGATGCTCCTGCTACTCAGACGTGAAGAGGGGAGGAAAGTGGTCGGTCGTGTGGGAGAAATAAAAAAAAGAAAATGATTAATTCCTTTTATATCTAATTTTATTTCCAAAACCTAATTCCTTAAGGATTTCCTTTTGGGCACGGCCCGTGAATCCTACACCAACCAAGGTTCCACCATCGAATCAGCGGTTCAACACCAATTTATGTTCACTAGATGACTCCCTATTATGCCACTGAGGTTTATTCAGTCGAAAATCGGTAATATCTTATCTTATAACTAAGTTCAATTACTTATTTCTATTTATGCCAGGAAAATCACCATTCAATGTTGACTGAGAAACATGACTGTTCCTCACTAAGCATGGGACTTAATGTAGATGGTGGATTTTTGACAAAGGGTAGAATTGTAAAACTATACTCCAGATTCAGCAACCGGATGAGTATTGAGGCTCATGTCTCTCGATTAAAGCATGAAAGCGCATTCCACAAATCTCAGACTGAGAAGGATGTATCTCAGAGTACATGTAGATGTGTAGCCTCTTAGCTGAGACCACAGCACATCTCATGAATACTGAGCAGTTTCAGTAATTACTCCGGATCCAGCAACCTGATAAGTATTGAAACTTATGTCTCTATGCATGAAAGCTCATGCCACCTCTGACGGAGAAAGTCTCTCAGAGATGATGCAGATGTGTAGTCTCCTAGCTGAGACCACGGCACATCTTATACTGTATAGAATCGAAAGATTTGACGGCTCCTAGACATCATGCCTGCTAGTATAGAGCGATAACGTCTTCGGGATGCAACCAGGTTTTCCCCGACTATGCAAGAGGAATATGATACACCAGCAAGTTCATATTTCTCAACCCTCAGATGATTAATGTTCCTAGACATGAAGACCTTCTAGTATAGAGCCATCAATTAATTGTCTAAATCGTTTGAATATCCAACAATATTCTACGAGCCATCTTTAATCGTCTGAATATCCAGCAATATTCTACGATTCTTCGTTATATTTCGTCACTTCAATTCGTGGTTCTTCCCAGCAGAATACCACGGGTTAGTGATAAATATTCAACGAAACAGACATCTGAGCATCGAATAAGCCCTGACAAAAATGGTGCAAGTGTAATTAGAAAATAATGCATAGACCAACATTTTGAATGCACGAACGAGCATTTAAAAAAATATGAACGAACGAGGAACCTATGCAAAATAGGGAGAAAAAATAATAAAAAAAATATTAACAAAAGCGTCAAGGGACTGGGTTCACCAGCCGGCCAGTCATGCTGTGACCAGTCCCGTGCCCAATTTTATATTTTATCATATTTTTACTATTTTCCTGATCTCATGAAAACCCTCTCGTTCGAGCAAATTTTCTTTATTTCAAAGAAATTATCTGAATCACATGATTTCATCAAAAATATTAAAATTAGGAAAAGGTGTCATGGGACCACCGGCCGGCTGGTCATGCCTTGGCCGTGGCCGGTCCCACACCTCACGTTCCCTATTATTTTATTATTTCTCTCAAATTATGAAAATTCTTGGATTTTGTGAATTTTCTCTAAAATCATGAAAATTACCTAGTTTCATGTATTTTCATCTAAATCACATGATTTTATCAAAAAATAATAAAATTAGAGAAAGGTGTCATGGGACCGCCGGCCGGCCGGCCGGTCATGCCTTGGTCGTGGCCGGTCCCACACCTCACGTTCCCCATTATTTTTTTATTTCTCTAAAATTATGAAAATTCCTTGATTTCATGAATTTTCCCTAAAATTACCTAATTTCATGTATTTTCTCTAAAATCATAGAAAATATTAACAAAATTAGGGAAAAAACTTGTGGGACCGGGCTCTAGCCGGCCGGCCATGCCCTAGCCGGTCCCACATGTCCCTTGTTTTATTATTGTTTGGTGTTTTGTTTCATGATTTCATGAAAACTCCCTGATTTCAACAAAATATCTTGGTTTTCAACAAATCCCTTTGATTTTATGAAAAATTCCCTAAAATCATGAAAATTATATAAAATTAGGAAGAGTGTTTTGGGATCCGCGCCCATGGCCGGCCGGCCATGCCTTGGTCTTTGCCGGTCCCACACTCCCATTCCTTATTTTATCTCTCATCTTATGGAAGTTTCCTAGTTTTATCAAAACTTTCCAGTTTCATGGAATTTCCCTCAAATCAGAGAAAATACATAAAATTACATAAAATGGGAAATGTGTGGGACCGTGCTTGTCAACCGGCCGGACATGCCCTAACAGTGGCCGGTCCCACACCTTGCAATTCCCTGTTTTATTTATTTTCCCTCATCTCAGGTAATTTTCCCAGTTTCAGCAAAACAATGGATTTTGCATATTTTCTCCAAATGTTGCTCAAACGTGCACCAGAAAATATCCAAATTCTCCGGACTGAAACACGGACGTTATGGTGACACATGCACATCCCCTTGACTGACCGAGGGTGACCCTGAGGCTTGCAAACATCTAGTCCCACATGTTTTAATGATTTTAACCTAATTTGCTCAACTGCTCATATTAGGTTCAAACTCTTTCCAAACAATTGGAAGTTTGCTCAAATGACCATCCACTGGTCCCACACACACCAAAAGCCGGTCTCATGACCTCTTGGTCGGTCCTTTGTATTTTTATAATACCCGGTTTTATTATTTGTCGCTCAAACGATCATTATTTCAGTGATTAAATCGGCATTTAAACATTATTTCACCAACTGGTCCTCAAGAGATTTTGGTATTTTTGCTCATTCGAGCATCTGGGCGATACATGGTGAACCCGTCATCCCATGTAGTCGGTCCCTGTGTCACTCTGTATTGATTTGCAATGAATTATCATCTCGGTAAAATTAGGGTTTTAAATCCAAAGCTCTGCAGAAACGTGATTCTAAGCAGATTCAAACACTCTGATAATTTTATGATGGTTCCATGATTAAAAATTTTATTTATTTTGATCGACCCAGCAGTCAGTAAATTAAATTAATATTTTATTCAGTCCTGCTACCAATAAATTCATCAAACGAGCAATATTTGCTTGAACTGGCAATATTTGCTCGAATTAGCAATATTCGCTCAGGCTAGCAATATTTGCTCGGATCAAAGAATATTGGTTCAACTATCAATATTCGACAATTCAGCAACATAGTTTGCTCGTTTTAGGTTATAATGGTACCTCGTCTCAGCATACATACATTTAAATCATGAGTTTCGGAACATTTACTAAAACGTGTTCGACTCAGCACTACATGGACTCATCGTCCCACAAAGTCAGCAACTGACTCCACAATCACGAGATTTCAATCATGTCATAATGGGGGATATTAACTAGGGTTTTGTTCTGGCGGTCTACGACACGTGTGTTCACCCACGATGAGAATGTGAGCAAGTCGTGCAATCAGTTGGAAGAATCAGCAAAGTAGTGGGTGGAAAATTAACCAAGTCTCCGCACGATGAGTAATTGGTTTAACACGATTTCCCACTTTCCCACTCTCTGATTCCATCAACTGTCACACTTCATGGGATCATGGTGTTTTCAATTCCAGCATTATAAAATGTCTCTGAATCCTGATTGAGACAACACCATTGAACAAGATTCGAACAATTCGAATATTCGCCTAAACGAGCAATTTCTCATCAAATTTCATACAGACAATCTTTCGTCTACACGAACTCACAGAAATCACTCTCAATCAGGCAAAAATCAATCATTCAGAGTATTTTCACGCTGAAATCATAACACACCTACAATCTCAGATCACCATTGATCTCACACATTTCTCAGCTTCCCTCCTACAAATCAACCCATCCTCTCTTGTGACCGAATTGACTCTGGAACGTCCATTGTTCTTGGTTTAGGCCGGAGTATTACAGATTGATCTCTCGAACTTAAAGCACTCCCTTATTGAAGTGCATCTTTGTGAGGTTCAACATTTTGCTCGGTTCAAGGAGTCTCCACAAGGTCGACTCTTCAATTCCGTAAAAACCAGCAAATCGTTTTTCCCCATCTACACACGCATCTTACTGAATTTGTTTTTAGAACCCAATATTAGTCAACCTTTTTTGCATACCAGTTGGTAACTGGATTTAAGCCTGGCATTCGTGTTCTTACGCATTTTTGGTTGCATTATATATGTTCCATTATGACTCCACATCGTACTATGATGGGTCTTCAAAACTGTTAAGTAGTTATGTTGGAAATGAGTTCCCAACAATTATTCGCATTTTAAAACTTTTTGCAGGAGATCTCTTACCACTAGATTTGCGGGTTATCACTTTAGTGAGACAGTCTTCCCGTCGTTTGGGGGAGATAAGAAAAAGTATTTTCTAAGGGAGCGACAGGAATTGTCGTGGTGTGTTCTCACTGTGTCTCATATTAATTATTGTACTCCACAAATGTAAATGTGAAGTGACAAAGAACAATCAATTTTCAGAATGTACACTGATGTCGCTAAAGTGACAATATCACACATACCAGCTTAAAATATTCCTGCAAGGTTAGAAATCCTCAGTATGGGGTACACCATAGACTAAGGTGTTACAACTACACTTGGTGGAAGTGTAGTTGAAGCCGTGGCTCCATAAAGTAAGATGGAGATACCACTAGGTTCGATCAATACTCACCTAGAAAGGAAGTAGATGAGTAAGGCACAACCTAATTTGTATCATTAATAAAATCATGTCATTTGATTGTCTCTGACTATGTCGATGAATCAATACTGGAGGACGCTCTGAAGTTTAATGATTCCAGAGAACAATGAAATCCTAAAGGATTATGAGAACACACACGAGTCAATGGAAAGATCGAGCGAGCATATTGATGATTATTTTTATATATAGTTGCTCAAGGAAATATAGCAAGATGAGATCGAACCATGCTTCTTATTTTTTAATTCAATAAATAACATATTTGGCCTACACAATCCAGGTAGAACTTAGTTCTTTAGAAAATATACGGGTATTTGGTGTGGTAGTTCTAACCAACTAAGTGTAAAGCCTGTTGGACATACATGATTAATTTGTCACAAAGCATAATGAGAAGAAAGTAGTCTTAAAGTACAAAGATTCGCCTTGTGGCGCGAGGTTTCTCACAAAGCCCTGGAATTGTTCTCTTGTAATGAACGTTATAGAGTACAGTTACTTAGTTAGATTGGTAATTTCAAAAGGACTTGAAATGCAGCATATGTATGTGGTTGTTACATATCTATGAAAGAATCATGAGATAGAAGATATTTACAAAAGTATTTCATAGACTTTTGTTGCCCAAATCAAATGACTCTAAGTCACAGAGTGCGTTTGCAGTTAGATAGAACGCTCACTTATAGATTGAAGCAATCAGGCGGATGTGGTATACCCGTCTAAGTGGCTACTTGATTTGGAGGGGGATAGACAAGTAAGTTATTTTTCCTTGCAAATTCACAAGAAAGTTCCTAATTTGGAATTGTAGCTATTTATGTCGACGGTACAGACACGATGGGTACTCTTGATGTAATAAGAAACCTTAAAAGCTATTTAAAATCCGAATTTGAGATGAAAAATCTAGGGAAAGCTCGACCGAGTACTGAGCTTGTGGGATATTATCCTACCAGTTTGCATATGTCTAAAGTTGTCAGAAAATTTAACAAAAACATGCATCCTGATAGCACTCCCATGATTAGTCGAGGTTCAAATGTAAGTAAGTGACCATTTCGTCCAAAGGAAGATGACGAATATGTGTTGGGAGATGAAATTCCCATATCTAAGTACAATAAACGCATTGTTGTACTTAGTATAATAATGTACTCGATTAAAATTTACATCCTCAATGAACTTGTTAACTAGATATAGCTCAGCGCTAACGCAACGTCATTGGAATGGTATAGTGAATGTAATCATGTACTTAAAAGTAACCATTGACACAAATTTTTATTATCCCTACAAAGATATTAAAAGGAAAGCTAATGAAAGTGCAATCCAAAAGTTGTTGATTATGAAGGAACAATAATCTATTCTCCAACGAAAGTAATCTGAGGGAGATATGGTAGATTATTTCCTAGGTTATTACCGATATTCAGTTTTGAAAAGTACATGACCAAAGAAACTGTGTGGAACAACTCTGAAAGTAATCAGGGGGAGATGCCGACATCAGGGGGAGGATCCAAGGGTATGATGTCGACATATTTTACTTCGAAATCGAAGATGTGTTGTACTCTTTTTCCCTTCGATCGAGAATAGTTTTTCCCAAAGGGTTTTGTTACTCGACAAGGTTTTTAGCGTGACAATAGTTAAAACATCAAGTATGTTGAACATTGAAGACATAAAGATCTCGTTGATATTACTGAAAATATCTGAATCAAAGAAATGAAACGTGATAGTATGTTAAGCAACGTAGCTTCCAGAATCAACAATATGTTCTTATAAACATTCAAGTAACCAAAGTAAAGTGTGATAAACCCCTTTTGACTGCATTAGACTAATGAAAATTGTCTGACATCAGGGGGGGGGGGCATCTAACGGTGTGTTGAACTATTTTCCTTCACTGAGGTTACTTTTTCCCACAGGGTTTTGTTACTCGGAAAGGTTTTTAACGAGACAACAACAAACAACGGGAATGTAATTTCCCAGCTAAGGCTATTGTCTTTCCCATGAGGATTTTCTACCTTAGAAGTTGTGAAACAATTCGTCAACTTCAATGGAGCAAAGTGATCATATGCAACTGATCACCTTTACTTGCATCTGTCAGGTTGTACTCTTTTCCCTTCGTCAAGGTTTTATCCCACTGGGTTTTCCTTGTCAAGGTTTTAATGAGGCAACATTTATGCATCCAACTATGTTCTAAGTTTGCTTAATATTATACTATTTTCTTTAGTTTAGGTTTTATCCCTATGGGTTTTCCTGAAGAAGTTTTAACGACGCATTTAACTTAGATCATCGATATTTGAAGATCGTATTACATGTGATGAACTACATGTAAAGTACGTGACAACATGTGAAGAATTCTACCAAGGTTTTATCCTACTGGGTTTTTCCTTATCAAAATTTTAATGAGGCAATTGATTTTGGCACAAGTCACCAAGGAGAAGACGTCCTTTGAAGAACTACATTTGATACACTATATGTGAAACACTGTGTATGAAGTTCTATTATACCGCACAAGGGAGTGTTGTAGGGGCTATGACCCATAGATGTGCGGCCCAACTAGGTAGTTAGGGTTTTCCCATGGTTGTATATAAAGCATATTCTTCTATGTAATATGACTGCCGCTTATTAATACAATCGCTCTTGCCGTTTCTCATTCTCTTGGCCTTCTCTCTGTTTTTCCCCTAAAGAAAATTTTCATTATAGTCCGAGAAAGCATACATCACTGTATATAATAAAATTCACAGAATGCTTTCAGTCAAACAGAAAACTGAGGCATAGCTCTACAGCTCTGTTCTAGTTCTCATGAGTCATGATAAAGTTTGTACAAAAAGCGAGGAATAAATGTTACTAAACAGAACGAGAAAGACATAAACAGTAAGAAAAGATCTTTCGTTCTTCCTTGATGATGAGACCACATCACCCTATCCACATCAATCTCAGGACATCCATCAACTTTAGTATCCAGGTTCTCGATATTGCGAAGTTCAATGCCTGTCTGGAATTCATCGTGGATCCTAGTGTATAGACTGAAACGATAGTTGAACTTGCGTTGTTCTATCTCAAGTCGCCTCAGACCCAGTAGTGTGGTTCGAACATCTTAAATTGGTAGTCCCGTCAGTCTACTGAGGTCCTGCTCAAGAACGATATGCAAAATCAAATAAAACGATATGAGGAAAGCATCAATATAACTCAGTTGGTCAATGTATGTAACAGATTTTCTAGAAAGGACTTAAAAAATGGGTCAATACCTCATAAGATTGTCCAGAGAGGTGTTTCAGTTCTCTCTAGAGGATGATCCATTTCTAGAACTTGCTATAATAAAACGCACCCCCATCTTCACACCTTTTGAGCTCACATGCTAGAATTACAAAAAAAAAGGAAGAAAAAAATAATTACGATCCAGAAGGAAACAAGAGAGGAACCAAGAGGAACCGGACAAATTACCCAAAGAACAACACGTTACCGAGTCTAACAAGTAAAGTTGCATAACCGCGTCTTTGATGAGGTGGAAGACATAAAAACCTAGAACTACCGTAAGGTTCCATCATTTGTTTTACCTGCATCGATAATGAAAATGTTGGCACAAAGCGGAAGTGTAATGGGTTTATGGAAATGGATTAGGAAAAGAGTTTGGGAAGAGAGGTTGGTTATTTGAAAAGTAAGGCTTATATTACTTTGGAAATGAAAATGTTTACAAGGGAATTTATTGTAGTTCTTTGGCTCACTATGTTTACAAGGAGGACTCTTTAGCTCTCACTCTAACTCTAGCTCTCACTCTTTACTAACTTGCTAACTCACTTGAGTTTTTTTTTTTTTTTTTTTAACACGTGACTTTTCCCTTTAATTTACTAAGACTAGAAGGCTCTAGAGATAGAACTCTCTAGTAAATGTCCGACAGCCCTAGATTATACTAGGATTTACTTTAGTGTAGGTGATTTGTCTTCTTTGACCGTCCAAACTTATCTAGATATTTTAAGATTACTTCACAAATTAACTATTAACTTTAACACCCCCTCTTAATTTGTGATGTTGAGACGGTCTCTAAAATAATTAAATTTATCCACCGTGATTTCTTTTGTGAAGATGTCAGCATTTTGCTCATTTGTTGGAAAAAATTGGAGCTCAATTTCCTTGTTTTCGACCAACTCTCTGATGAAGTGGTGTCGTAGTTCTATGTGCTTTGTCCGTCCGTGGAAGACTGGATTTTTTTTCATTGCAATTGTAGACATATTGTCACAGTAGATAGTTGTCGGTTGCTTTTGCCTTTGTTGTAGGTCGGTCATTATTCTTCTTAGCCATACTGCTTCACATGCTGCACTTGTTGCTGCTATGTACTCTGCTTCGGCTGATGATAGTGCCACCGTACTTTGCTTTTTAGAACTCCAAGAGATAACTTTTGTGCCCATACAGAGATGTGCTCTTTCGGTCTTCAATGGAACTTGCCCAATCACTATCTGTGAAGCCAATTAAATTGTTATCTTCTTCTCTTGTGTACTTGATGCCAAAATCTTTTGTTCCTTTGATATATCGGAGAATTCTTTTTGCAGCGGTGTAATGTAACTTGCTTGGCTCGCTCATAAACCGAGAAACAATGCTGGTTGCATTGACGATGTCTGGCCTTGTATTTGTTAAGTAGATCAGTGAGCCGACTAGACTTCTGAATAAGGTTGGATCCACTTTAGTTGCTCCATCATTTTTTACCAATTTCTCATTGGCACCCATTGGAGTTGCAATTGGTTTGCAATCCATCATGTTGAACCTTTTCAGTAAGTCTTCTGCATATTTTTCTTGGGAAATAAATATTTGTTCTGGAGATTGTTTTACTTGAATCCCAAGAAAATATCGCATAAGTCCTAAGTCTGTCATCTCATATTCTTTCATCATCTCATTCTTAAATTTTTCTGCCATCTCTTGTTTTGTGATGGCATAAATTAAATCATCAACATAGAGACAGACGATTAGGAAATCCGTACCTTGTTTTCTTATGTAGAGGGATGGCTCACTTGGACTTTTCTCAAATCCATTATCTCGGAAATACTTGTCGATTTTGCTGTTCCAAGCACGTGGTGCTTGCTTTAGGCCATATAGTGCTTTGCGGAGACGATAGACCATTTTTTCTTTTCCTTTTCGGACATATCCTTGAAGTTGTTCAACGTACACCTCTTCTTCAAGTTCTCCGTTTAGGAACGCCGACTTTACGTCCAATTGGTATATCTTCATTTTTAGTTGAGCTGCCAAGGCTAACACCATCCGGATTGTTTCCATGCGAGCGACTGGAGCAAATGTCTCGTTGTAGTCAATTCCTGGTTGCTGGGAATATCCTTTTGCAACTAGCCTTGCCTTGTGCTTTTGAATTGACCCATCTTTATTATATTTTTTTATTGTAGACCCACTTCAGACCAATTATTTCTCTGTCTATTGGCTGATTAACAAGCTCCCATGTCTTATTTTTCTCGATTACTCGCATTTCTTCATCCATGGCATGTCTCCATTTTTCTTCCTTTGCCGCTTCCTCATATTTGTGAGGTTCTAGTGCTATAAATGCACAATTAGATGTATTATAAATATCTACTAGGGAACGTACCCTTCTGGGTGTGGCACTTGCTTCTGATGAACTTGGGATTTGTTGTGTTGGACTTGGAGATCTCGGGCTAGCTGGTGGAGTATTTTCTTCCTGACGTGGCTGATCTGGCTCGTCTTCAATGATTAGTGGCAGCTCGTAGTTGTCTGGTTCATCATTCCAATCCCATGATTTGAACTCATCAAAGATAACATCTCTTGAAATTACCAGTTCTTTTGTGTCTGGATTTAAAAATCTATATGCTTTAGACTCTTCGCTGTATCCGATGAATATAAGCTTTTCTCCTTTTTTATCGAACTTTTCTCTATGTTGGAATGGAATATGTGAGTATGCTACACAACCAAAAATTCTGAAAGACGTTACCTCGGGATTTTTCTTATGCCAAGCTTCATATGGAGTTTTGTTGAGAACTGCTTTGGTTGGTGAACGATTAAGTATGTAGACCGCCGTGTTGACTACTTCTGCCCAGTAGTTGTTGGGTAGCTTCCTGGATTTTAGCATACTGCGAGCCATTTCCACAATTGTACGATTTTTCCTTTCCGCGACACCGTTTTGTTGTGGAGTGTATCGGACGGTAAGCTCATTCTTTATTCCATTTTATTTACATTAGTTGATAAATTTATTTGAAGTAAATTCTCCACCACGGTCTGTACGGAAAACCTTTTGTTGATGGCCACTTTTCTTCTCTGCCAACGCCTTGAACTCTAGGAATTTAGTGAATGCCTCGGACTTTTGCTCGAGAATATACACCCACATCATCCTGGTATAGTCGTCCACGAATAAGAGAAAATATCTCCTATTGTTGAGTGAGGTTGTTCTTGTCGGACCGCATATATCAGCGTGCACCAATTCGAGGGGCCTTCTTGCTCTCCACGATTTTTTTGTGAACGGAAGTCTATGAAACTTCCCAAGAATACAACCTTCACATACTTTATCTCCACTGCTGATATTAGGAAGACCAATTACCATGTTCTTTGATTTTATAACCTTCAAGGATCTGTAGTTGAGATGCCCGTATCTCAAATGCCATAACTTGCATTCATCGATATGATCGGTACTCATTGCACAATTTCCAATTGATGGCATAGATAGGGGAAAGACAAAATTTTCTGTCATTTTTACCTTTGCCACCAATTGCTTATTAATTTTATCATAAATTGTGCATTCTCCGTCTTCGAAATGTAGTGAGTACCTTTTTCTTATAAGTTGACCAACACTTAATAAATTTTGAGCTAGGCCAGGAACATAAAGAACATCAGATATGTATCGAGTTTTACCTGACCTTGTACGTACGAATATGACTCCTCTTCCTTCAACATTCTGATACTTTCCATCTCCGAGTTTGACTGGTGGAATCTCTTGCTCCTCCAACTTCACGAAATATTCTTTATTTCCTGTCATATGGCTACTGCATCCACTGTCGACGTACCATATACCTTGCGCTTTTTGTTGCGAGGTGAGGCAGGAATAAAATACTTGATTTTGAGAATCTTTTTTCTCGGAATAGTTGGCTTCATTATTTTTAAACCAACAATCCTTTTCCATGTGATTTAATTTATCACACCTTGTGCACTTGTATCTACAATTTTCAGTTGGATGGCCAAACTTTTTGCAGACATTGCATCGGAGATTTGAGGAGTAATTTTTTCCGTACCTTTGATTATTGTTTTTATAACCTCCTTTTCCTCTTCCACGTCCGCGGTAGAAGTTTCTGGGACCTTGACTTGATGTCGACCCTTTCTCGTATTGCGAGTTTGATGATGATCCCCCTCTGGAGCTTTCTTTACTGGCTTCCGTATTTTTCTTTTCACTGAAATTTATTTTTGATTGGAACGCCTGCTCCAACGGTTGCTCCGCGAACCTATTTATTCTTTTTTCATGCATCTCTAGTGAACCCATTAGTTCATGTACCGAGAGAGTCGATAAATTTTTTGACTCCTCAATGGCAGCGACAATATGATCGAATTTAAATGGTAAGCTTCTTAAAATCTTTTCTACAACTCTTTTGTTTTCTATGGTATCTCCATAACTACTGATTTGATTTACTATTCCAGTAACTCTTGAAAAGAAGTTCTGGATAGTTTCATTTTCTTTCATGAGTAAATTATCAAAATCTCGCCATAAATTTTGTAGTTTAATGGAGATTACCTTTTCTGATCCTTGGAATGCTACTTTGAGAATATTCCAGGCCTCCTTCGAAGTTTTTGCCACCGAAATTCGTGGAAAAATTGCTTTGGTTACTCCTTGTTGTAGAAACAGTAGTGCTTTAGCATCCTTCTTCTTATTTTCCTTATACTCCTTTTTCTGTGCGCCAGTCCATGATGCTAGAACTGCTGCCGACTCGGGTACCAAGTAACCATCTTCCACAAAATCCCATAGGTCTTGTGAAATGAATAATGTCTTCATTTGAAGACTCCAATAATCATAACTCTCACCATCAAAAATTGGAATTAGACTTTGGGCATAATTAAAACCTTGGTTAATTGCCATGGGTGGAGTTTTAAGATTACTGGGTTAGGTTGGCTCTGATACCAAATTTGTTGGCACAAAGCGGAAGTGTAATGGGTTTATGGAAATGGATTAGGAAAAGAGTTTGGGAAGAGAAGTTGGTTATTTGAAAAGTGAGGCTTATATTACTTTGGAAATGAAAATGTTTACAAAGGAATTTATTGTAGCTCTTTGGCTCACTATGTTTACAAGGAGGACTCTTTAGCTCTCACTCTAACTCTAACTCTAACTCTAGCTCTCACTCTTTACTAACTTGCTAACTCACTTGAGTTTTTTTTTTTTTTTTTTTTAACACGTGACTTTTCCCTTTAATTTACTAAGACTAGAAGGCTCTAGAGATAGAACTCTCTAGTAAATGTCCGACAGCCCTAGATTATACTAGGATTTACTTTAGTGTAGGTGATTTGTCTTCTTTGACCGTCCAAACTTATCTAGATATTTTAAGATTACATCACAAATTAACTATTAACTTTAACAGAAAGGTGGAGTTTATATCCACATCTCAGTAATTATATTTTCATATAAACTGGAGGACTGGAAGATTCACCTCCAAAAAATATGCTATCAGACCGTAGCCTGAATCATCGCGGACAACTAGGACATAGAACATGGAGCTTTCAATTGTTTCAGAATTAGTCTCAGTATCAAGGAACATACTACCCATATCGCAAATGTTGTCACAGTAACCCTTATTTTCAGCTCCATCTATCTGCAAATGTTTCTATATTATTAGTTCTCAAATGTAATTTAGGTAACATTCAACCACTACAACTAAAGCAAACATATCAACAGTTGCCTGAAAAACTGATAACTGTCCATCTATATAAATCTCGTGGCCAGGGGGGTCTCTACCTTGACATTCTTTCTGCAAAACCATAGAGTCACAGAAGCATAGTTAGGAGTCATCTAATACAGCTTTGTATGTTTACATACACAATTTTAAAACAGAACATAAACAACTATTTAAGTGTTAGCTTACCTTATGCGTTTTGAGCTGAGTATTAGAGTTTGTAAACGCAAGGCAACACTCACAAACATGGAGCTTTGTATAATCTTTGAATTCAGACATGACTGGTGAGGGATATCATGTCTTAATCTCATTTCTACGTAGATGTATGAAGTCCACTGTTCTTACTCGAGATAGCTCTTCAGGTGTAACATTTTTAGCATTTGGCATTAAAGACTCCATGTCTAGTTCTGCAAGTTGAACCCACTCATCATTCCTCCTATGAGCTGTAACAGATGGTATGCAAAACAGATGCAAATAGACGTCACAGTAAGCAACAATCATAGTTTTTACTGAATATAATCAAAAGCGCATGCATCAGTAAGATTATTTTCTTGGCAAGAACCCTAAAATCACGACTCTTGAATATAATCAAATATGTAAGAAAGAGCATGTTCTTGATATCAAAGTTTGCAGTGTGCGTATCAAGCTTGGGAAAGTATATTACTACAGAAAATGCAGGAATCACGAACATATGCTTACACGAAACTGCTAACTGGTATGCCTATAACCATATCTCCCCACTTTCTTTCTTTTTTCTTGTAGGCATTATATAACCATAGAGCATAAGAAAGCTGATAAAGGAAACAAACTCACAATCATACCAACTAAAAAGAGTTGCTTCCAGATGTATACCATTTTAATTTTACAACAAAACTCAAACAAAAAAACTCTCAATCATACCAACAGCCTTTCAAGAACCCCCTAATTCTCAATATCAAAATCCATTTCAATGAAACCCAGATTTACAACCCTCCCAATCAATAAGCTTATACAGAAATTTAACTATGAACACATAAAGAGTCTTTCAAGAGCCCCATCCCAATTATCAATACCCATTAAAATTCAAGCATTACTAACATAGGCTTACACAAAACTGCTAACCGGGTTTTATACCATAAAACCCACAATAGGCAGAAGAAAGCTGATAAAGGAAACAAACTCACAATCATACCAACTAAAAAGAGTTGTTTCCAGATGTATACCATTTTAATTTTACAATCAAGCTCAAACAAAAAAACTCCCAATCATACCAACTTACAGCCTTTCAAGAACCCCCCCCCTAATTCCCAATATCAAAACCATTTCCTTGAAACCCAACTGTACAACCCTACCAATCATAAGCTTATACAGAAACTGAACTATTAACACATAAAGAGTGTTTCAAGAGCCCCATCCTAATTATCAATACCCATTAAAATTCTAAAATTCAAGAAATCCATTCAAGAACCCCATCACAATTATCAATACTCACTAGATGACCGTTGCCACGGTGGGACGGCCGACCAAAAAAATGGACGCAAAACTAAATTTTATATTCATAATTTAGTTCCGTCATAATACCACCGAGTCGGACTTGTAAATTTGGAATGCGGGATAGTAAACTCACCTGGTTTACAGTTTTAACTCGCTGGACTCGGATGCCGACCTATTTCCCCTACAAAATTCAATCAAAGTGCCTTAAAATTTGTTGGCCATGATTTTCTAATTGAATCGTACACTAAGCTTTGCCTTGTGTAATTTGGTGTGCACGCACGTGCAAGACACCAATCATGTGCACGGTTGGAGGCTTGGAGCCATTACAGTACACTACTTAGTTCCACAGGTGTGTTTGTGTGGGAGTGCAAGCCACGTATTAGTTCAGTTTGTGACAACTTAGAACAGCTTTGTAATTCCAAAAAGAAATGAAAACGGACCTTCTTGGAGCTTGTCTTTCTCTTTCACATTTGGATCCGCACAGTACCACCATCTCCTCCTCTATCAATATTTCACTTCCACCACTAATTCATTTCCCGTTCGGTGACTATGTTGTATTTTGTGCAATCTACTCTGATTGAAATTAGGAGTTAGTTTTGTATGCACATATTTCATCACCCGTCACGTACCCATGGCCAAACACGTGGGAGGCATATAACTCGGAGCACCAAGGTATGATGCCACACGTGGATAGCTAAGATACATATCTCATCCGTGCAAGATCATCATCGGACAGATCCGACGGTCAAGGATCGAGGAGCACCAAGATACCATGACACCGCGAAGTACTGAAAAGCATCCCAAGACTTACTTTATCCCATCTCAAGGAAAAGTGAAGATCAACGGTCGGGGTTAGCCCAACCGACACAGACATGACAGGGGCAGAAGACCGCTGTCTGGCGCGTGCAGACGACCCAACCACCCTCATTAAACACCATGAGCAGCATACGTGTCAGCCAACCTATGGAAGATACGACCGTACTCTTCGACAATAGGCATGGAACGCGGGGGGCATCGTAGAAGACGAAGAGGTCCGCGGTATTGACACAGAACACAAGACAATAAGGATACAACGGCCTTCAGAAGTGGACCCCACGTCGTGACCCCTATAAATACCCCTCCCCATTAAGAGAAAGGGGTAGATCGGTTCTAAGAGGAAGGAGAGGAGAGAGAATTAGGAAGAGTAAGTAATTCCCCTAATCCCGCAGCCTCAGTTTACACTCCAAAGTCATTTGACTATCTTTGTAATCAATCTACATATAATAAAGCTCCAACCCCGTGGATGTATGCCTTAGTGCTGAACCACCTAAATACTTGTCTCCTTTACATTCAGCACTTACATTCCGCACTCTATATTCAGTATTTCGTATGATAAACTTTATATTATGTTTCGGTCTCTATTTACTCTATTATAGGAACATTTTTAGTGATAATATACGACTAGACAAGGACGAGTCCGAAGACTCAGATTCGATGAATCGGTATATTCACTCCCTTTTACGCATACAACACTTAATTTGTGAACTTTAGTATATGCGAACATTGTTTGTGAACACGTGGATGCCATCGTGATTTACGGCGTTCACAATCTGGCGCTAGAAACAAGGACTCTGTCCAGGTAAAAGATTTATCTTATCCTGTGATTTAAAATACCATATGTTCCATCCACCGCTTTCTGAAAAAAACGATGCTTGGAGCGTTTTCTATTTTAGTATTCGTTAAAAACGTCTACGTGAGTCTATCCGCGCATTATTTAGTAGATAAACGTCTTTATAAGAGTTTTTGGGTTTTATGTCTTTGAAAAACGAGATTTCTGAGCAGATCCATGTCTATCTCAGTAGATCTACATCTTCCAAAACACTTTAAAATCTTTTATCTTGAAAAACAAAACTTATGAGAAGATCCACGTCTTCAAAAGCATTTTAAAGATTTTATCTTGAAAAATAAAACCAATGGGTAGATCTACGCATTATTTAGTAGATATATGTTTTCAAAAGTGTTTTTATGCTTTGAACCGAAAACCCACGGATAGATCTATTTTCACTTCATGCATTTATTAAAAGTTTCGCAACCCGAGAACGATTTCTTGAGAAGTTGGTTAAACTATATCTTCGTCAACAGATTTTTTGTCATGTCTGCATCACCTTTTTTTCAAACTACGCATGTTTTTAGTCAAACTTATAAAATAGACTTGGGGTAATCAAGGGATCTGATACCCCTGAAAGGGGGAATAATAGCCAGATAATCTCTTCACGTCTCCGGGATCTGACTTCCATAACTCTGCTAACAAGTTCCCCGTGAACCACACCTTCTTTGTATACTCTCTATCTTTTGCAGAAGACATCGGAAATGGAGAAGAACAAAGATAAAGGAAAAACAAAGGCCTCATCAAAAGAAACGCCGAGGATGACACCATTAATGACTAGGCGCAAGCAAAAGGGTGAAAACCCCAAAGCCGTAGATAAGACGCAGGATAGAGCTGAAAGCACGAGAGCTTTAGATACCAGCGATATTGCAACGGAAGCTCTAAAGGCCGCGGCTGCCAAAGCAGGGGCATCAAAATCCGGGGCATCCAAGGAGGGAGCCTCCAAAGAGACCACTGCCACCCGACCGCACGAACAACGTGAAGGTATGGAAGAGTCATGGATACATCATCCTCTCTATGGGATGCCTCTCACTAATGAATAGAACATACCCCTCCAAGTCAATCAACCGCTCCTAATAAAAAATCAACACACACAACAACCAACGGAACAACAAAACCCGCAGAAAGATCCACTAGAGCCATTGATACATATCATCGACGAAGATCAGACGATAGCGGCTAGAGGACAGATGCATGAAGGAACGCCAAATCAAGAATCAAGTCACTCTGCTCGGATGAGGGCAGAGCTAGAAGAATTGAGAAGAAATCAAAAAACATACGCAGACGCGGTAGCTCTGCTAGCTCAGGAAAACCAGCAACTCAAGGATAGAATTACCCATAGCGTGGAGCTAGGAGTTCAGCACGACGAAGCTAACTATATGGCGCTAAGGCCGAATCAAGATTGAAGAATGGCGGTTGCCAACAACCCAGAGCCGTTGAACCAAAGAGACGCGAGAGGAAGTCAAAGATCCGACCCAGATTACAACCCCGAAAACTCGGACTACTTTGATAGCGGCACTCCAAGGCCGGGACAACCCTCTGCTCTGGAGGAACATCAGCGCCCAATGGAGGACCTTCATGGTGAAATGATGGCGGAGATCAAGCAACTAAAAGCTAGGCAATGGGGGGGGGGATTGGAGCAAGTGATGAAGGAAGAAAACACTACCCCCCTGACACAGCACTTGGCCAAAGCTCTCATTTCGCAGAAATGCCCCGTTCCGACCTTCGAGTGTTACGATGGATTTAGTGATCCTGCTGCCCATATTCGTTATTATAATCGAATGATGGCGCGGTGGAATTATGACGATGCCATATTGTTCAGATACTTTCCTTCAAGTTTGAAAGGATCCGCACTCTCCTGGTTCGATAACTTGCCACCAAATTCAATTGATTCGTACGACCAACTTAATGAGAAGTTCTTGGCAACTTACATGTATAACAAAGTTCTCAACACCGGGATGGATAAGCTCTTCTCACTAGCAATCAAGTACAAGGAAACCATCAGAGAATACACTGATAGGTGGCACAAAATCTGTCAAGCCATCGGAAACATGGATCTTGTGGTTAGCATCAACTACTACAAGTGGGGGCTTGACAGGATGAGCCCCCTATTCGTCGAGATCTACGACACCATCCCTGCTACTGAAGGAGATCTTCAAGTGATCATAGAAAAGCATGCTATATTAGAAGAAATCCAACGAGAAAATCCCAAAGCTCAGACCCAGCGTCCACCACGTAAAAACTCAGTGGAATAATCCAGCAGATCGAAAAGGGGCAACTCGGGTGAACGACCCAACGAAGACAGAAGGAAACGCAGGGACGATCGACGAGGGGATGTTCGAAAATTTGAAGACCAAGTCTTCACAAAGCTGAATGCCAGTTACTCGCGCATCTTGAAAGAGATCAAGGGTCGAGAGAACCTCGATTGGCCATGGTATAAGGGGAAGCATCCCCCAAGATCAGAAAGGTCCAAGGAATACTGTGAATATCACTGTTCCAATGTCCACTTGACAGAGAAATGCAAGAATCTAAAGATAATGATCCAAAAGTTAGTTGACGCAGGAGATCTTAAACAGTATGTGCAAAGGACTAACGATGAAGATAAGGCCAAACGAAACAAGCAGGTCCAGCTGCCCGAAGGAAACCGCACCCTTAACACTATCTCATGTTTTGAGTCCGCGGGGCCATCCCTAACGGCTCAAATAGGTAAGAGACTGAGGAAGCAGTTTGAAGACTATTGTGAACTATACAAAATCGATGGGGAAGAAGTAGACGAGCACGAAAAATGGATGGACGCACCCATGATATTCGAAGCGGACGACGTCGAAGAAGATATGGAGGATCATAACGATCCCCTGGTTCTCACACTGGCAATAACATGGTGCAATATCAATAAAATCCTCATCGATGGGGGAAGTTCAGTTAATGTTCTATTCTACGATACATTCAAACGAATGGAAATCAACGATGAACAGCTATTGTCTTTATACTACACTATCTACGGTTTTAAAGGAGTAGCCACGAATCCCTTAATGGATATTATCTTGTAAGTAGACGCACGTCCAATGAAGGTCGACACCTGATTCAGTGTGGTGGACACACCATCACCATATAATGAAATAATCAGACGAAGATGGGTGCACAAACTCAAGGGAGTGGCGGTTACATACCACCAATACCTTAGATTTCCAACTCCCCAAGGGGTAATGGAAATAAAAGGAGACTAAGTCACGGCACGAGAGTGTCAAACTTTGCAGAACAAGCTCAACAACGAATAGGATGAGCAGCGAAAGAACCGAAGGTCCCAAAATAAAGAAGTCGCGAAAGAAAAGGCCATCGATACTTATCTGGAAGAAATCTTCGGAAGAATCCTTTCAAAAGGAAATACGGTTAGGAATACAGAGGCAAGTACCTCGGCCACAAAAGAAGGCGAGGAACCTGACAAATATCAATCAAAGAATATTAATCTCCTAGGGGAATCAAAACCCACGTTTACACCCATGGAAGCAGTAAAAGAAATCAACGTAGTGACTGAAGGAGAACCTAAGATAGTCAAGATCGAAACTCTGATGGAAAAGAAATGAGAAGCATCCCTAATAAAGTTGCTCAAGGATTACACAAATGTCTTCGCATGGAAACTAGGAGACATGCCAGGAATCGACCTGAAGATAATCCATCATGAGATTCGTATAAATCCAGGTACACCACCCTTCAGGCAAAAGGTGCGAAAAGTATCCCCAGAGTACCACAAAGCAGTCGAAATGGAGCTTTGTAAGCTACTGGAAGCTGGATTCATCAAAGAAGTCAAATATCCAACATGGATTTCAAACATAGTCATTGTACCTAAAAATAACGGTGGGGTGAAAATATGCATCGACTTCACCAACCTCAATAAGGTGTGCCCTAAGGATAGTTACCCATTGCCAAGCATCGACCAACTGGTCGAAGCAGTTGAAGGGTACGAAGAGATGTCATTCATGGATGGATATTCTGGGTACAACCAGGTATTCCTAGCAGAAGAATATCAACATCACACGGCAGTTTACACCCCGCATGGCCTCTACTGCTACATAAGAATGCCATTCGGGCTTCGAAACGCAGGGGCTACGTACCAAAGGATGGTCGATGCTATCTTCAAACCGTGGATTGGGAATACTTTGGAAGTCTATGTGAATGATATGCTAGTTAAGAGCAAGCTACGCAAGGATCACCACCAAGATCTGAAGGATAACTTCCAAGCAATGAGGGAACACAACATGAAAGTAAAACCAGAGAAATGCACTTTTGGCGTTACTTCAGGTAAATTCCTCGGGTACCTGGTGACGAAGAGGGGCATCGAAGTAGATCCTTCCAAAATTCAGGCCATTGCAGGAATGCCATCTCCAAGGAACCTGAAAGAAGTCCAAAAACTCAATGGCTCCCTAGTGGCACTAGGAAGGTTTATATCCAGATCATCCGACAAATGCAATCCCTTCTTTAATATCCTTAAAAAAGGGAACAAATTTGAATGGACAGCAGAATGCGAGGAAGCCTTCCAAAAGATCAAGGAATACCTATCTGAGATCCTCATCTTGCAAAAACCCGATCCCGACGAGGTTTTGGCCCTATACATAGCAGCAACGGAGGATGCAATCAACGCGGTACTGGTTAAAACCAACACGAAGATAGAACAACCCATCTACTACGTCAACAAAACTCTCAACACAACAGAAATAAATTACACGAAGATCGAACAACTCATCTCGGCGTTAGTGTGGGCAACCCAAAAGCTAAGGACCTACTTACTGACCCACTATATCTGCGTTCCATGCAAAGCCCCGCTAGAGGCCGTCCTCAAAAGCACAGGGAAAGCAGGGAGAATTGCAAAATGGAACACTCATCTTGATCAGTTCAACATCATACATGAACTCCAGCATTCCCAAAAGTCACAGGTCCTAGCGGATTTCCTGGCAGATCTGCCATTAGATAACGATGAAGAAATCTTCATTGATGGACTCAAGACAACAGGATTACCAAAGATTGATAAGATCAAATTACCATCGATATTCTCGAACCGGCAAACCCCAGGCAATAGGAAGTCTTCGTTGATGGCTCTAAGAACAAAGAGGGAGTAGGAATCGGCATCGTGATCACTACTCCCACGGGAGATAGAATCATACATGCCTTACGACTAGAATTCAAGGGGCACACCAACAACATAGTCAAATACAAATTTGTTGTACATTCTCTTCGTCTAATAATAGAAATGGGTATAACGAACGTACGCTTGACAAGTGATTCACAACTAGTCATCTGGCAAATAGAGTTGGAATATAATGTTTATGATGAAACCTTATCAGCATACATGGCTTTAGTCCATACACTGGCACCTCAAATACCAAACATTAAATTCTGGCACTTAATAAGAAAGGAGATCAGGCACGCAGATGCTTTGACCTATGTCTCTTCTATGTTGAAAAATGAGGATGTTAAGGAAATCAAAATCACTAGGGTTTACGAACCCTCAGTCTCTTCCCGAGAATTCTGCGCTGCAAACCAAGAGGGCAACGTGGGAGAAGATGTAGCAGACGATGATGTAGGAGAATACATCACTGATGACTTCCAGGAGGAGGATATCATGGCAAGAGCAGACGAAGATGAAGACTTCAGCAAAGAAGATGACTGGAGGTTTGAGATCCACATCTTTATTAAAGAAGGGACACTGCCCATAGACCTAAAGAAGGCCAGGAAGGTACAATCAAAAGCAGGAAGGTACGACTTAAGGGAAGGGATCTTATACAAAAAATCATTTCTCGGACCCTTGCTACGCTGCCTATCCAGATCCGAAGAACACCTGGTGCTAAAAGATATTCATCGTGGGGACGCAGGAAATCACAGTGGGATGAGATCCCTGCCGACAAGGCAAAGACCCAAGGGTATTACTGGCCAACGATGATACGAGATGCTGCAAGAATGTCGAGAAAATGCGAAGAATGCCAAAATTTCTCCAAAAGAATCCACGCACCAGCAACGATGCTAAACTCAGTAGATATTCCTTGGCCATTCTCAAAATGGGGCATAGAAATTGTGGGTCCCCTGATCGAAGGTTCAGGGAAAATAAGATTCTTGATAGTGGACACATACTATTTCAGTAAATGGGTAGAATCTAAGGCTCTGGATAGAATATGCAACTCGGATATCTTCACATTCATTTTTCAGAACATCATCTGCAGGTTCAGAATCCCAGCAGAGATTGTCTCTAACAATGGTAAGCAGCTACAAGGCAAGAACATCGATTTACTCTTTGATACTTTCAAAATCCTAAAGAATAAGTCAACACCGATATACCCTCAAAGCAATGGCCAAGCAGAAGCCACAAATAAGACCCTCGCTCTCATTCTCAAGAAACAACTAAACGAGCATAGGGGACGATAGTGTGAACAGTTACATAACGTCTTATGGGCATACCGAACAACCCGAAGGTCAGCCACAGGAGAATCTCCATTCTTGCTCACTTACGGAGACGAAGATGTCATCCCCACAGAGATCATCATGCCAACCACGAAGACCGAAGCATGGGAAAAGAACCTCACAACGGACATGATGTTGGAAAGACTTGACGATCTTGAGGA
This sequence comes from Papaver bracteatum, assembly GCA_023529315.1. Lineage (NCBI taxonomy): Eukaryota > Viridiplantae > Streptophyta > Magnoliopsida > Ranunculales > Papaveraceae > Papaver > Papaver bracteatum. The sequence goes on along the minus strand of JAJJWX010000447.1, from coordinate 1,262,718 downwards.
AAGAAGAGAAACAACGTTACATAAAATGGAGAATTATCAAAGAAATCTAGCAAGGGAATACAATAAAAATGTTAAGCTTAGAAATTTCGTAAAAGGATAGTATGTGCTGAGAACCATACCCCAATACCAACGAGAAAAGAAGTGGGGCATGTTGGCACCAACATGGGGAGGACTTTTTGTCATACATGATATCGCAGGAAATGGATCCAATTACCTGCGTAACCTAAAATGGGAAGTCCTCAGACATCCATGGAATGTTAAATATCTCAAGCCATACCATCCATAGATAGCAGCGCAACTATGCAACTGCGTGAAGAGTAACAGAAGAAGAAGACGATGCATCTTATCGATATGTTTCTATCTCTGGACGAGGAATATCATACCTCAACAAATCAATCAAACAAGCTTTTTTTGAAATTCTTGGGTAACAAGATAGCCTAAGACAATACAAGGGGCAGCGCATTAACATAATGAATAGTTGTAAATATGTCTGTAAATATGCTATAAAAACCATGCGCCTATCGGGGAAAGTAGATACCTACAATCTCTCAGGACTCCCCTATCAACGTCTATAAGTGTAAGACCATGGGCAAGACATACAGCAAAAAGAGATCTCCAACCATTTTAAGTCAGCGGGTCAATGGAATGGGGACATGTAAATATTTCAAAATTAACACCCCATATCCTAGAGCACTGCATCGTCCCCCACCGTCTGGGAATCCTCTGTCCAAGGATTAGCTAGCGGAGTGATAGGTCTCAAGATGATCACAAAGGTATATACCTTTGGCATCGCATTCAAACACTTCGTTCTTAAAATAAACTCTTTTATTTCCTGTACCTCATTTGAGTTCGTTAACCAAATAATACAGCTAAGATAATAATACAGGAAAACAAAAGATGTATATAATTAATAAATGATGATCCATCCCATAAAAGTTGATTAACAAGTTCAGCAAAATAAACAAAACAAAAAGCACATCAACAGGTGTCACAAATCTCCATAATCAACAAAGATCAACTTTCTATAACTAGCATCGAAATCTACTTAGATGATTCAGCTCCACCGCTGGGATCTTTCCTATGTGATGAAGGTACGCTCCCACTAGAAGAAGGCCCTGAATATCTAGTCAAGGGGGAGGCATAGGGCGACGAGGATATTCCTTAACGAGACCATGCTCAGTCTTGAGATCATGCTCGATTCTGGTCAGGACCTTATTGGTTTCCTCAGCTAACTGACAACGAGCCTTATACGTGATGGCAGTATTCCGCATATCGGACTGTGACAACAAGGAGGACAGACGTCTCACTTCATTAGAGGCCGCATTCGCTCCTTCGTCTCGAGACGTAGCCAAACCTTTGCAGTGCGTCGTCTAACCCTCCTGATGAACTAAGGCAGTTTGAGCCTTACCTATCTCAGATTGAGCCTTTTCAAGTTTTTCATTTGCAGCGAGAAGCTATCCCTGGAGCTCTGAAAATAAGAAGAAATGTGAAGGGTTAGATCAACGGAACCACAAAATCACACTCGACGAAGAAAATATATACCTTCAACTCTAGCCGAAGCTATTTCATATTCATTAACAACTGCGTCTCGAGCTTCGCCAAGGAAGTCAAATTCGTCGGCTAGTTTATTATAATCCATTTGAAGGGTGGAAAGAGCGAATTGACTAGCGTCTAACTCTACCTGCTTTATTGAATCCAAGTGGCGAAGATGACTGACTTCGTTATTCATCTCCTCTATCCCTTTGTTGAGTCTATACATGCTCACTTCGAGATTTCTCTCAGACTCAGCATGGTGGGATACATCATCCCAAGATGTAGCTAAGGGCACCGGCCTTAGCCCTGGCATTGTATCTTTCTTTGGCAAGACGCTGCATATACTCTCTTACTTCGGGACCCTGGGAGGAACGAGCCTATCGTAACTCTTACTTCAGAAGATTTATTTTAGCTTCCAAAGACGAAGCATATTCACGGGTTTCACGAAGATTTCCACGTGTCCATAGCAGAGTTTTATTAAACAGACGACGATCAGAATTATACTTATTTTGCATATCAACTATCTGAGTATGCCTCAGACGCCATGCCTCGACCTTGGCGTCCCATCTCTCGGCCTCGTTTTTTATTTGATCCACTAACTCAACGATATGGGATTTCTGCCTCTCTCTCTTATTTCGAAGCCATATCAGCTCTGGGACTCCACCCACTGAAGATAGGGTGGGGAGACTTAGACAGAACACTAATCGCGAGAAAGTAGCAATGGCAAGTAAAGTGGAGAAAGGAAACGAACCTGTAAAAGATGAATCCTTTTTCCGAACCTCCTCCAACTCACTACGGACCATAGAAAGCTCTAGACGAAGCTTTTCCTCTTCGTTTCCCAGCTGTTCCTTCCCTTTGAGGCAACTTTTCAGCTCACTTATCTCCTGATCTCTGGCAGAGATAACCGCCTCAGCCGCAGATATCTCCCCTTCTCTGTGACAAAGTTTGGCCTCAAACTTGAGAGACTTGGCCTTAAAGAACTGGTACAGGTGTGATTGCAGTGTTCGCTCCTCATCACCTACGTTCCAGTAAAACATGGGGTATCATAATAGAATTCCGTACAGTCATGAAAGAAAGAAACATAAAGAGAATAACGCACCTCTAGCACCCGCTGCTAGGGGTAACCATACTGATACCCATCAGCTATGGCCATCATATCAACAATAGTGGGTGGAGGATCAACCGCCAGAGTATCCTCCAAGGCCCACATATCCTTGTCCCACGCTGTCGCAGCCTTATCTTCGGCAGATAATTGCATTATCCGACGGGTATAGGCGTCAGAATCCTTCTCACCAGCGAGCACGGGGGAAGGGTTCGGGACAAATATCAAATTATTCTCCTTAATCCAAGCAAGAATGGCATCGTCACCCTCCAGTATCAAAGATTTCGGAAAATATTCCAAGGTAGAATCAGTAGAAGTTTCTCGAACAACATCAGCCTTCCCAGCCGCAGACTTCTTCCTTGCTTATGCCTCCTGATTAGCAGGGGTTTCAATGTCATCGCCCACATCTACAACCTTTTTTCCCGCGGCATTCCTCTGGCCAGAGTTATCAAGCATATCCCAATCATCATTTGAGGAAAGCAAAGAGAACTCCCCAGCAAGACCCATGGCAGCATTCTTGTCGAAGGTCTTCGCTGCGGAGTAAACTTGGCCAAAAGAAAATTCTTGGGACCCAACATGAATAATACCAACATTACTCTCACCACCACCGACGACGTTTTCTTCACCAGCAACGCTTCCACCAAGTGTACTCTCCTCCTCCCCCCCCCCCCACACCACCCCACCACCACCACCACCACCATTTTCGTGGTTCGGGGGAGAAGTTTCAGTACGCTCCTCCCCATCAGAAATATCCTCATCATCATCGAAGTCCTCATTAGCAGGACTGGTAATCTACTTATAAATCTCTGCTCATCATCCATAACGGTAGAAGATCGCTTGGGACAAATCTTTCTTTTTTTCGTTACCTACAGAATAATAAAGGATGCCGTCATAGGATTACTTGTTCATTTACTTTAAAACTTATTTTTAACACAAAGGAAAAAATGGGCAAGTAGTATAGGAATAATCCATACCTTGACAGTTGCAGTACTCTTCGAATGAAGAATAGCATCTGAGCTTTCTTCTTCATCACCGACAACAACATCGAGAGCATAAGGAAAATTCATGCGTTCGAATTTCAAACGCCAGGGGCAGAAATCTCCGTAACGAACAGGAGCAACCTCACGAGGTACACTATCAGCAGTGGGACGCTATCCGTATGGACCAGGAATCCAACCCCAAGCCCACGGACCAATAATCTCAATAACAGTAGCATGCCACTCATAGTCATGATCACGCTTGATCCTCTCACGAGGAGGGAAAATCTTCTTGTTAGAAGATCTCTCTGTATCAAGAACATACTTTAGCTTGGCGTCGCTCACCTCACTTATAAGACGGATCTCACCACGAGGATAAGCGATGTTACGAAGACCTACACTCCACGGCTTACGATTCCTACTGTTAATATAACCCCCGAAGGAATTATTAAAATTCTGGGGAGTATACCATTCCCTCTCAGCAGGATCGGGGACATATCAAGTCATCATCATTTCTCCCTTTCTCCGAAGATAGCACTCCCTCAGTGCACGAAGATAATTCCCAGTCAAATGTGATACAGAACGACTATGGGTGCTCGTAGAAGATCCCTCACGACCAGACAGTACGTCGTAATAAAAAAAATCACCTGACTTATATAGGGGCAACATGAGACCCGCCTCGAAGGCTCCCATGGTAGTCAGAATATGAAACTCATTGAATTGATACCTTGAGATAAGCTCATAAGTGATGTCATCATCAGGAGCGTAGAAGCGGATATCAAAAGCTTTAAGTTCATGTTTCTCCTTAAACGCCTCCAGATCAATATGTTTGAATGTGACCTTTTTCTTACCAACCAAGATGCTTCGTATTATTGGGTCCGCATCTTCCTCATCCATAGGATCCGGTGTAGAATCCTTAGGAGGTCTCATGTATGAGATCTTTCTCTTAGAATAAGTATGCTTGATCAAATCAGTTTTCGAAGCGGTGCCCTTAGTAGATTCCCCCCTGGAAAGGACCGCTGGTGGAGGAGGCAGAGGACTTTGTTGAAGCAGCGGATGATGAGCCATAAAATGAATAGGTGCAACGTCCAACACGTCACTACGAGGAGGAGCCTGCGTGCTTCTAGAATCATCGCGAGGGCGAGAATAATCACGGGTAGCAGCATACCTAGAGCCAGGAGGATCCTTCGATGGATCTCCTTTATTGGAAGACGAAGGTCTCTGACCAGAGGAAGACGGGACCCTTTGGGTACGAAGATCATCCTGCGAAGATCTAGAAACTCCTGGCGGAGACATATCAAGGTCTCTGTGCGGAGAAGATCTACGAGGACTAGACGGCGGAGTCTGATAAGGAACCCGTTGACGATCAGCCATGTCTGTGGAACACACAAATAATTTATTGGTTCCGTAGAATAACGAATAAATATCAAAGAGCTAAATTTCGACCAGTTCATCACAGTTATCCAACGGAAAAAAAAAAAAAGGAAACCCCTAGACTAAAAATAAAAACGGAGAAACCCTAACTTAGTTGGGGTCGCCGGGTGAGAATCTTCAAATGAGAATCCATGGTCTTTGTAATAAAGAGCAGAGGCAAGTATATATATATATATACTTTGTATGTGTTATTCATCATAAAGCCAAAAACACAGTAGCAGAAGACGAACAAATGATAGATATCAAGATCAAAGATAAACAAAAACCCTTTACCTGTATCAGGAGATTTACCAGCAGAAGAACGAAGCGAGAAAACAATGAACAACAACAACTCACGAGCACCAGAGAATCAAGGACTGGCCGTATTCAAGACAAAGGAAACATCAGTTAAGAGTATCCAAAAAGGAAATAGAAACCGTCCCTTCACCCAAGGGGAAGTTATTGCAAGGAGTTATTTCATGTAGTGGGAAACGTGCCCTAAAATCTAGGGGAAGTTATTAAGAGAGAGGTAAGGAATATGTGACGGTTTTCCTCTAACTTCAACTGACGCCTTAGTCAGAATAAAATGGCCAAATTATATGCACATATCTCATCACCCGCCACGTACCCATGACCAAACATGTGGGAGGAATACAACTCGGAGCATCAAGATATGATGCCACATGTGGATAGATAAGAGACATATCTCATCCATGAAAGATCATCATCGGACAGATCCGACAGTCAAGGATCGAGGAGCACCAAGATAACATGGCACCTCGAAGTACTAAAAAGCATCCCAAGACTCAATTTATCCCATCTCAAGGAAAAGTGAAGATCAGCGGCTGGGGTTAGCCCAACCGACATAGACATGACAGGGACAGAAGACCACTGTCTGGCGCGTGCATACGACCCAATCACCCGCATTAAACACCATGAGCAGCATACGTGTCAGCCAACATATGGTAGATACGACCGTACTCTTCGACAATAGGCATGGAACGCGGGGGGCATCGTAAAAGACAAAGAGGTCCTCGATATTACAGAACACAGGACGATAAGGATACAACGGCCTTCAGAAGTGGACCCCACATCGTGACCCCTATAAATACCCCTCCCCGTTAAGAGAGAGGGGTTGATCAGTTCTAAGAGGAAAGAGAGGAAAGAGAATTAGGAAGAGTAAGTAATTCCCCTAATCCCGCAGCCTCAGTTTACACTCCAAAGTCATTCGACAATATTTTTAGTCAATCTACATATAATAAATCTCCAACCCCATGGATGTTGGACTTAGTGATGAACCACATAAATACTTGTCTCATTTACATTCCGCACTCTATATTCAGTATTTCGTATGTTAAATTTTATATTATGTTTCGGTCTCTATTTACTCTATTATACGAACATTGTTAGTGATAATATATGACTAGACAAGGACGAGTCCGAAGACTCAGAGTCGATAAATCGGTATATTCAGTCCCCTTTACGCATACATCACTTAATTTGTGAACTTTAGTATATGCGAACATTGTTTGTGAACACGTGGATGCCATCGTGATTTACGGCGTTCACAAGTTTATTTGTGTATTCGATGGGATTAGATTAACCAATTAACTTCAATTCGTTTTACTTTTGAGCTGGATCTGATAACTTAAAAAAATTACCATATGCTAGTGTTGTAGAACGATGGTGGCGTGGCAGTGGTACTGGTGATGGCGGTGGTATAAATTTGATCATTTTTTTTAATTTGTCATTTTACTGAGTGTTGTATATGTAACGCCCATCAAAAACTCAGTCCCTGCTCATCTTCTTTACTTATCATTTTCTAATTCGTATTCAAGGAAGCTCAAATTTATATTTGTTAGATTTGTAAGTGTCGTTTGATGCCACTAAATGTGGTGGTGATGATTTTGATGGTTACGAGGGTTCAGGTGTTAGTGGTGAAGGAATGATTAATGTTACGGTGGTGGTGATGGTGATGGTGTTGTATCACACCAAGGGGTTTATTATAAAATAAAGTTGTTGACTGCAGTACTATGATCTGAACAAATCTATGTATGTAGATTATTTTATTCTTTGTGCTGCAATTTTACCACACTACATCGTCATAATCTAAGAAAACATATTGGAATTGTTGTAGATTTCAATGATTGATTAAGATGAAAATAGGGAGGGGCTTTGTGGTAGTAATGATGATGATACGGCTGTTGCTATTATAGTGGTGGTGTTGGTCGGGTTCGATCAAGATTGAGCGAAAACAGTCAACTGAAGAATAGAAAGAAGCAGAGGAAAGAAGAAGGAGAAGAAGAAAGAAAAAAAAAATTGAAATTTTTGAGGTGGTCGGGATTCGACCCCGGGACTTCTAACTCGTTTTTTTTTTTTAAATTACACCTATGTGGCTATGTCCTTTTTGGTTACACCAAATCCAATCTTTTTTGTCCAATTGAAAAAAAAAAAGCACGCTTTACATTGACACAAAGTCACCATATATAGGGTCCTCCCTCGCTTTGCTCGGTCGGCCCAATTAAAACTCTATAATTCAAGAAGTGGAGAAGGAGTAAATTCTTTCAAGAACCCCATCACAATTATCAATACCCATTAAAATTCTAAAATTCAAGAAGTGGAAAAGGGTTCTTACCATTGGGATTGATGTAGATTACAAAATACTCAAGAGACCCATCTTCATGAACAACACTACTTATGATCTTAACTGGTCGAGCAACTTCATATTTGATGCAATTTAGCATACTTCCAAGTTGTCAAGGGGCTTGTAATGGAGGCATGGGCAATGGAGGAGGAGTTTTCTTCTTAGACCTTTTTGATTTCTTCTTTCCTAATAGTAGTGAAATGATTAAACCCATTTCAGAAGTAACTCTTCAATGAAAAATAGAGAAAGAAAGTAGTATTGATCAAGATTCTTGATCAAAGACAGATGAGGAGGTGGAAGGAAGAACACTGTAGGAGGGAAAATTTTAAGTTTATAAGGGCTGCCCATAACAAAAAAAAAGTGTATCATAATGCTTACGTAAAAGGTTGTCACGTGGACGGAATCTTACCTGGACTGAGTCAGCCGAGTTAGTTTAACGATCCACCGAGTCATCGCTTACTGCAGCGAACAACCTTAAAAACTCCTCCTCACAGATTTAATTTTCATCTCGATTTCATTTTCTTTGTATTGACGAATAAATTCAGTTGCAGAAGAAACTTCATCAACCCTATGAGAATTAGCAATTTCAGCTGATTCGTGTTGATCGAAAACTTTGGGTCTTCACTAAGGACTGAAATTGATTCAAATATCGCCATAACAGTCTGCAGTAGTCGGAAGAAGATTAATGATTCAGAAAAAACTTATCGACTGATTGAACTCACCATAGGGAAAGTAGAAACGCAAGAACCCTCATGTGCTAGAGATTAGACTGATGAAGAATTTCCATCCTCCATAACTAAAGTTAAGGGTTTAATGGATGGATCTGGCATGGCAAAGTTGAAGATAAGGAGAATATATTTCGGTTAAGTCAACGGATCAACGACTAGTGAGACTTCGGTACTTAGCGCTTAGTATTTTTTTCTTCTTTCCTTTCCCAATTGTACCTCCAATGGAAACCATCGACTGTTTGGTTTTTCGGAAAAATGAGTCCAAATTTGTTCACACTACTTAGAGTGTATATTTCACATATATTTCTAATTGGTTAATTATTTAACTTATGGTCACATTACCCTCCATGTTTAGAATCACAACCATTGTTACATAACTCCCTAAATTAAATCAAGGATGGAGATTGAAATGTTACGTGCACACTCATTAAGGAGTGTGCACAAATTCGGACTCGGGAAAAAGGGTTATCGACTCAGATTCAGTGGTCCAGTCATTATCTAAGCTGAACCTCGTCCCAGTGTGGTCTGTCGACCAATAGTGATCTGGCATGGTCGGGTTTCCAGCGGATATTCTCCCCCTATAAATAATTAATCCATTCACACCAAAATTCAATTTTTTCGTGAATTTTTTCCATTATAATTTTTTCTCTTGAAATGTCTTATAAGGCAATTTCTCTTTTACATGAAGCCAAACTTGAGGCTGATGCAAATAAGATATGTGGTAATTTTAAAATAGTAAAAAGGAAAAATCTGTGCAAATTTAGAAGTTAATCCACGAAAATGTTCTGTTAAAAGGAAAAAAAAACTCCAGTTTTGGAAGTTAATGGCCGAAGTTTCAAAACAGAGGAGAAATAGTTCACGGGCGCGTTGAATGGAAGTTACTTCAAATTAAGAAAACCAGGAGGCCAAAGATTGTAAAAAAAATTATTGATGTAATTATTTAAGTTCTTATTATTGTCTAAGTTTATAGCTTATAAAAAAAGCGGCAGTAATATTAATTAATAAAAATATTTAGACCTTAAATAAAACTTTCATTTTATATTAATCTGTATACTTGTTACATTTAGACTAACACATATAGTAACTTGATTTAATAACGACAACAATAACATCAAACTACATCAAATCCAACGGTATTAACCTTATAGAGTTCATAACATTCAAAATGCTTAAACTCTCTTCCGTTTTCTTTAATTAAATGGGCTTGAGCCATGGTTTTTTGGGAAAAAAGGAAGATAAACAACATATTACGTCAAATATGTTTTTAATTAAACTATATAGCAGTTGTTGAATGAGGACAAAGGTATTAAGATACTCACCAGTTCTTCACTGGACAATCCAAAATTATCACGGTGAACCATCTACAAAACTTCTGTATAACGTTTGATATCGTTACCGATAAATGAAAATCTTAGTTTAAGGCTCTTGGTGTTTCTTATATATTCATTTTGTAACGCTACCATCCTTTGCAACACTCTTTCCCAGAAATAGTCACCAGTCATATTTTTCGTTAGAATATGTATTCAACATCTAATAAGAGTAACATATAAAGTTAGAGCATTTCTCGGTCGAACTCACAAGTGTTGCTATATCAAACTTGTTGTCAAAACTATATCTTGATTTCTAGTCTACAATTAGTAAAGTCTCGGTCTAGGATAAAGGTAGTTGAGAAACGAACCAGTCATCATTTGCGTTCTACTATATGAAGGCAAAGATCAGCCGAAGTTTTTGGAGAACTTCATCAACAGAAGGTAAGTGAAGACTGAACTACCTATTTCTCAAGTTATATTCACCTTCCTATCATAGAGATGATTGTCGCATAACTAATTAGACTAGATTGCATAGACAAGAATTTCGAGTCGAGAACTAATTATTTAGTTTACGATTATCTCGAAATATAATAACTAAGCTTAAAGAACATTTCTTCGTACTTGATCAACTTCGGTGGAGAACAATTTATTGTTCGGAACCAAATCTTGATTCAAGTTTATCATTCGAAAATAGCTTGGAACAGTGATATGTGTCATTGATCTTATTCAAGAATGTTTCGAATTGATTTAGAGAAGTATAGAACTACTATATTCGGATAATTATTATTTGTTTGAAGCCGTAATATGTGTATTCGTATTCGTATACGTAGCAAAATAGTTATATATCGACTTGCAGATTTGTGTGATAACACATATTCGTATGCACATCATGGGAAAATCTGTTTGTTTCGTGATCCTGATAGGTATATATTCGTATACAAACCATTTTGGAACTGTGGTAAAGAAACTGGATTTAAGTATCCAAACCGGAATGCGAACAAATACAGATCTATGCTCTAAAACCAATTTAGTACTCAAACCGGTAGGCAAATTGAAAAGTGAAAAAACGAGGGTCTAACAACCTCACCCAATATTTCGATTAGCAATCTGTATAGATAAACTATAATATACTTTTAAGAGAATCAACTATACAGTTAGACTAAATCTTAATAAAAAGTATATCAAAGAGTTAATATCTCTATCTCTCGATTTAATCTATACTCAATCAAATAGAAATTTGTGAGTCTCTATCAAATACAAGAGTTATAAACTTGGATAGTACCAAAGACCAATATCTAAGGATCAATTAATTTCCAATCAATTTTCAATCAACAACCAAAGGTTGGATTTCACAATTAATCGATACAACGCACAACCTGTGATATTTCAATTATATAACAAAATATAATGCGGAATAAAAATAACACAAATACCAGAAGTTTTGTTAACGAGGAACCCGCAAATGCAGAAAAACCCTGGGACCTATTCTAGATTGAACACCACACTTTATTAAGCCGCTACAGACACTAGCCTACTACAAAATAACTTCAGCCTGGACTGTAGTTGAACCCCAATCAATCTCACACTAATTCAAGGTACAGTTGCGCTCCTTAAGTCTCTGATCCCAGCAGGATGCTATGCACTTAATTACCTTAGATGATCTCACCCACAACCAAGAGTTGCTACGACCAAAAGTCAAAGACTTGAATAAACAAATCTGTATCACACAGAAAAGTCTACGATAATAGATAAATCTGTATCACACAGAAAAGTCTACGATAATAGATAAATCTGTCTCCCACAGATAAACCTAAGAGTTTATTTCGTCTTTTGATAGAAATCAAGGTGAACATGAACTAATCGATAACCCGGACTTATATTCCCGAAGAACATCCTAGAATTATTAATCACCTCACAATAATCTTAATTGTATGGTAGCGAAACAAGATATCGCGGAATCACAAACGATGAGACAAATATGTTTGTGATTTCTTTTTATCTTGCCCTATATGAGATATAATCTCAAGCCAATTATTCAATTGAACTCGTATAATGGAAAATGGCAAGATCAGATCGTTCAACTATAAGAGAAGTAGTTTCGTCTGGGTTCACAATCCCAATGAAGTCTTTAAGTCGTTAACCGACAGGGTCTCGAAAATAAACCTACGGTTAAAGGAGAATCGACTCTAGCATAACCAACTAGTATCACACAGGAGGTGTGGGGATTAGTTTTTCCAGTTGCTAGATGTCTCATTTATATGGTTTTCAAATCAGGGTTTGCAATCTAAGTTACCTTGGTAACAAAGCATTCAATATTCACTGTTAGAAGAAAAACTTGATTTATCCAAGCTAATATATTTCAACTGTTAGATCGAAGCTTAGCTTGTCACATATACAAATGAAATGTATTTCATTTAGGTTTGAGTAACCGTACCTAAACTTTTACATTTGGTTGGTTCACAAATAGTTAACCAATGGTTAGCCATATGAGCAATTTCATATTAACCGTATTTATCTTTCTCATAACTAGGTCAAATTACTCACAAGAACTAGTTGAAAAGTTGTTCAATTACTTAGATCTTTATGCATAGACACAACTGAAACAAAATTGGTTTGATTTACTTGAATCAATTCATGAACAATATAGCCACGGTTTGCAAAGATTGCATTCCTTATTGATTTATTGTTTAAGTTCATGAACTTCCGATTTGAGAGATATAACCAGCTTGGGTACGAGTACGGGTACGTGTACAATAGATACCGGATTTAAGTTTACAAACTCAGCAGAAATTTTCGGTTCAAAAACTTATGTGGGTACAAGTACTGGTACGCGTACGCGTACGCGTACCTAAGGTGACCGGTTTAACAGTTTGCAAACTTACAAACTCAGCAGAAATTTTCGGTTTGATAATTTCCGCTGGTACGCGTACCCAACTTGTCTCATTCACCAATACTGCATGCACACACTTGGTTTCCGGCACATGGATTTATACACTAATGTACGAACACACTATATATGCTTATATCCATAGTTGGTTACGTAATCTCAACTCTATATTTCAATCATTGAAATATTCTTCTATAATGTTATAACAATCGTTATTCACGACTATCATCATCAAAGCTATTTTCAAGATTAAAACTTCATCATGACTTTCGTCACGAGTAAAGATGAAAATGGTTAAAGCAAAAGCTTACCAACACATATTTCGAGAAAAAGATAGGCGAGTAAACTCGGCTCGAAATAGCAATTGTGTATGTATGAAAACTATCATACTTATACGACCTTTGTATCAAGAGTAGGAGATAGAGTAGATATACTTTTGAGTGATAGATGAGTTTAAGTCTCCACATACCTTTTGTTCGAATGAAGTTCCAATGGTTCCTTTAGTAGTTCTTCATCTTTGTAAGATAATCGCCATGGAGTCTGGAGCTCAACTATACTTAACTATCCTAGATCGAGACTTAATCATAAGTAAACTAGAAATCAAGACATATAGTTTTGATCACTAATATTGACAAACATGCTTGAGATAGAAACGCATGCGAGTTCGACCGAGCAATGCTCTAACAATCTCCCCCTTTTTTAATTTTAGTGACAAAACTATCAGTACATATGGATTACAAAATAGATAAAACTTTGTAGCTTCTCGTCCACATGCTTGATCTCCTTGGTGCTTCAATATTACTTGAAAAATTTGTCTTTTCCAAGTACTCCCATGATTCCATAGATGTTCAGTTCAGCATCATAGTTCTTGAAGATCCGTATCCATAACAATGAGAAAACAAAAGTTCTCGATCATTGTTATACAGTGTCATAGTATTATTACACAGTATCAACGTTCTTATATCACAACTTTGACAACAATACTATGGTAATATGTATCACTCCCCCTTAGTCAATACTTTCGTCTCAACACGAAAATCACTCCCCCTTACATAATTATCTGAAAACCTTATGTATTTGTAGTTTGAACTACATATTAATTCTCCCCCTTTTGTTAATAAAATTGGCAAAGGTACGAAAACGGGATCCTAATGAAATTTCCACGGAGACGCTTCAAGACCAAAGAAAAGTACATATCAACTTTGTTTATATGGAATCACAAAGCCGAAGCTAAATGCATTCATCAAGGAGTTTATAAAGAAGCAAGATAACCCCTAAAAATTAAACAGCCGCATTCCCCACAAAGATATGGAAATTAAACGCAAGTTCAAAAGAACTCTCCCCCATTTGATGTCATTCCCGAAAGAAAAACAAGAGTGGCCTTACTTTTACAAGAAAAGAAGAATTTATTTAGACACCAAAAACCACAAAAATGATTTTGTATCCAAAATTCTCAATCAAACTAATCACAAGAGAACACATGATTAATTTAATCGGAATACACAATCAAAATAACCATAAATGAATCTATGATTAGTTTAGTTGGAAATGCTCACACAAGAAAATTTATTGAGCCACACAGTATATACATAAAATATGGATCAGGGAAGATCAATACTGCGGCATAGAAAAGGATGCATTCTATTTTCCATCATTATTTGCACAATGACATACAATAGACATAATCCTTGTAAACAAAATATTTTAACATATCTTCCATCAATGAATGACATAATAGGCTTAACTTTTATTTGTCAAAAGTTCATCAATCTTGTATCAATACTTGCATATCGACATATAAAAGAGATAACTTTTGACATCGTATGGGACAATAATAATTCACGGACGCAAACACAAATATCCCATAACATATTGCAATATATAAAACCATAAAGATTAATACTGCAAAAATCATCTTCCAAATCAACTTTAGAATTTAAATAAATAGATATAAAGGCATGAAGATGAAAATCGTTGGACATAGCTATGTGAACTCACAATAAAGGCTATTCCAAACTCTAGTAATCCTTCTCAAAAACAAGAATAAATTCTCATAAGAAGTTTCATAGGTATCAAGACAAACTTGTAATGCACATATAAGATGATTTGTCCTTAGAGGATAAAATCAATCTTTTTCGTCTGGATTTATACCAAGAATAGATACCAAAGGCCTATGAAAAGATTTTATTAACAAAGAAGAACATACAAAGTCATTAACGACCATGCACCATAGTTCACAAAAAATGATTGAACATTCAAGAATCCTATAATAATGCGTACTACTGCCCATTCTTGAACTTTCTTCTTTGTGATTCACCAACAACATTCTTGTAAAATATACAGATGAGCTTATAATAGTATTACTCCATGAATCCAAGTTCCCAAGTCCAAGATAAGTGGAATAAGTGCGACAAAACAGAGCAAAACACTCAAAAACAAGATACAAGAAAAATACTAATATTAACTCATCCAAATTCAGGAATTCTCATCTCCAATTTGAAGAAAATTCAAAGATAAAGAGAATTAAAAAAGAATGAGGTCATTCCGAGTTCGGACGAAGAAGTTACGGCTAAAACATGTTTACAGAATATCGACGTCTACAGGCAAGTATGCATACGGGTTTGCAAATGAATTTCTGTGACCTGGAGCAGTATGCAAACGGGTATGCGTACTTAAACCCCTTTGATTTTAAATGATGGTATGCACACCTGGTATGTGTACCATAAAGTCCAAACATCCCGAACCACTATTTTCAAACCTAAACATTTAAGGACCTTAAACACAGATCAAGTTAGGTAGCAGAAATGAAAAATAAGCAAGGTACACGGATCATTATAAGTACTCTAAGTAGATAAAAACACAAATATTGCTCAAGTTTATAGACATACCTTTTTAGAAGAATCCAATCGACTTACCGAACATAATTTATGTGCCCCAATTCTCGTGCTTCCCTCACCGTATAAATAGCATGGTATTCCTTGGTGAGGATGCACTTACAACACAATCAAGTTGTGTTGGGGTGAACAATGTCTTGCTCACCACAAGTGACCATTGGATTATCATGAAAGAGATCGCTTTTAGAACCTTTTACATCCAATTCCATTTTTCCAAAAAACTTGTTAAGTTCCAACATCATGGATACTGCCTTCTCCATAGTCATGGAATTTTCTGGAATATCATTCCTTTTCACACTCAATGCATCATTGGTTTTCTTTGGTACCCACTTCTGAGTGTGTTTAGGAACAACCGGAACCTTCTCCTCATTACTCTCTTCAAGATTTCTTGGAAGAGAATTGGATTGACTATTCTTTTGCAAGTTAGTCTTTCGCCAATTTGGAGCATCGGATCTTTTCTTCGTATTTACAAAGTTATCCTTTTTATAACCATTAAAATTGTGAAAAGGCTTCGTATGATGTTTATAGGCAAAACTAGGTATATCACCGCACTGATTTCTTTGCCTAAAGGTTGGACATTCATAACCCGTAACGTTAAGGGGATTAGTCTTAACATATGATCTTGGTTTCACAACTTCTTGTGATTCCCAAACAAGAACATCATGAAGTTTCCCAATCCTTATACAGAAATGACATCTCCTTTCCAGGTTACCTTTATTTCCGCTATAGTGCAAACATAAGGAATGTTCTTACCTCGATCTGTGTGTGTTGGCTTTGGTGGTTGAGATACTTTGCTCATTTGAACCTTAACTGCCGGTGAAGGTATTTCACTTTTGCCTTCAGTGGAAACCTTTTGTTGATAAGAATCACTAGCCTTGACAAATTTTACCTCTTTGCTAATACTTGGAGCATCAATTCCCTTATAGCCTAATCCTCTTATATCACGATGATTTTTACTTTATCCTAGTATAGTGGTTAATTTTCTTGAACTAGTATTGAACTTTTTCAAGTCATCTTCCAATATCTTGATTTTATCAAGAGCAGCAGCTAAATCATCCTCAAGGCGTTTTTCTCGAGCGAGAAAAGCGCTTTCTCTGTCATCAAAACTTACTTGCTGGGAGTTAATCCTTCCTTCAGTTTCTCTTCCAACAAGAAGTATTTTTGATATACACGATCACATTCAAGTAACTTTCTACTTAGGTTTTCCTCAGTATCTTTGAGGACCGATTCGCAAGAGCAATTATCACCATAAAGACCACCGTATATCCTTTTCAATTTCTTATTTTCTCGACATATAGGAGTCATAAGAGATGTGACATGAGAAGTTGTAATCTTCTTTATTTTCAACGAATCCAAAAACTTATCATACTCTGAGACTTTCTCATCAACATCTCTATTAATATCTGAATCACCTTCTCAGAAAGTTCATCCAACTGTTCTTTTAGGAGTGTTTCCCAATAAACAATTTTTACATGAAGAGAATGTTTAGATATTAACTTAGATGTGACAGTTCTCTCAAGTGAATCTAAGCTTTCAGAATCATCTGGTAATTTCTGAACTTGTACGTTATTATAGATAGACACGTCCATATTCAGATCGCTACAAACACAAACTTATATGGTCTTTAACGTGTTTGCCTGCTCTGATACCAATTAAAAAAGCGGGTGTCTAACAACCTCACCCAATATTTCGATTAGCAATCTGTATAGACAAACTCTAATATACTTTTAAGAGAATCAACTAGACAGTTAGACTCAATCTTAATAAAAATTATATCAAAAAGTTAATATCTCTATCTCTCAATTTGATCTATACTCAAACAAATACAAATATGTGAGTCTCTATAAAATACAAGAGATATAAACTTGGATGGTACCAAAGACCAATATCCAAGGATCGATCAATTTCTAATCAACAACCAAAGGTTGGATTTCACAATTGATGGATACAATGCACAACCTGTGATATCTCAATTATATAACAAAATATAATGCGGAATAGAAATAACACAGACACTAGAAGTTTTGTTAATGAGGAAACCACAAATACAGAAAAAACCCGGGACCTAGTCCATATTGAACATCATACTGTATTAAGCCGCTACAGACACTAGCCTACTACAAAATAACTTCGGTCTGGACTGTGGTTGAACCCCAATCAATCTCACACTGATTCAAGGTATAGTTGCGCTCCTTATGTCTCTGATCCCAGTAGGATGTTGCATACTTGATTCCCTTAGCTGATCTCACCCACAACCAAGAGTTGCTACGACCCAAAGTCGATTGAATAAACAAATCTGTATCACACAGAAAAGTCTACGATAATAGATAAATCTGTCTCCCACGGATAAACCTACGAGTTTGTTCCGTCTTTTGATAGAAATAAAGGTAAACATGAACTAATCGATAACCCGGACTTATATTCCCGAAGAACAACCTAGAATTATCAATCACCTCACAATAATCTTAATCATATGGTAGCGAAACAAGATATTACGTAATCACAAACGATGAGACGAAGATGTTTGTGATTTATTTTTATCTTTCCCTATCGGAGATATAATCTCAAGCCAATTATTCAATTGAACTCGTAGGATAGAAAATGGCAAGATCAGATCTCTCAACTAAAAGAGAAGTAGTTTCGTATGGATTCACAATCCCAATGAAGTCTTTAAGTCGTTAACTGACAGGATCTCGAGAAGAAACCTACGGTTGAAGGAGAATAAACTCTAGCATAACTAACTAGTATCACACAAGAAGTGTGGGGATTAGTTTTTCCAGTTGCTAGATGTCTCCTTTATATAGTTTTCAAATCAGGGTATGCAATCTAAGTTACCTTGGTAACAAAGCATTCAATATTCATCGTTAGATAAAAAACTTGATTTATCCAAGCTAATATATTTCAACCGTTAGATTGAAACTTAGCTTGTCACACACACAAATGAAATGTATTTCATTTAGGTTTGAGTTCATTTGGTTAGTTCACAAATAGTTAACTAATGGTTAGCCATATGAGCACTTTCATATTAACCGTATTCATCTTTCTCATAACTAATTCAAATGACTTAGAAGAACTAGTTAAAGAGTTGTTCAATTGCTTAGATCTTTATGTATAGACACAATTGAAACAAAATCGGTTTGATTCACTTGAATCAATTCATGAACAATATAGCCACGGTTTGCAAAGATTGCATTCCTTAACTACACCATTTTAAGGTATTAGCAACCTACTGTAGATGTTGATAAACGGGGTCGCAACAGGCTTTTGCCGTTGCTAAACAAGGTGTCGCAATTTTTAGCAACGACATAAGCTCAGTTGCTAATCGCGGTTGTGTGTTGTTGCTAATCTGTTGCCAAATAAAATAATACCCTTACCCGGAACTAGATACTGTTGGTTTTGGTTCTACTTTAGCAACAGAGCACCGACGTTGCTAATTTTTTGCAACCTCAAAAAAAAAAAGGTCAAGCCTATGTTTATTGACCTTGTCAAAATTTATTTCCCCCCATATTCACCCCCATGCAATTACTCGATTCCTTATATTCAACATCCACACAGATATACAAACTACAATGGTGATACAAAAAAGTATTATTGAGAATCTTGTTGAGAATCACCACTAGAAAATATTATAAAAGAAAGGATTCTTTACAAGTGAACTTCCTGAATCTAAAAGGATTCTTTACAAGTAAACTTACTGAATCTAAAATTTTGTGACTGACATACAATATTCTATCTATATTGATGTTCATAAATGGATGGGTAATCTAGTTTATGTCAACTGACAGAGGTATTGAAAAACAGGGAAAGAAAGACTAAAATATCACAGAAGTATCACGAGACTCGCTTGCTTAACCAAATTCCTCTGCAAATCATAGGTAGATTCAGCTGCTGCAGCTACAACATCACCAGAGTAATACTTTTCGACTTGAGCCCAAATACCTTTATAATAACCAATTTGATGTTTCAGTATTGAGGTCACAAACAAAATACTAAACCCTAGATTTTGTATAATATAATAATAATTTCTATATTTATAAGCCAAAAAATCATCAATATAAGTGGGAGCACGGCACTAGATTCTCAAAGTAGGATTGCATTTTGTTTTCAAAACAGTGATGTTGTGCAACTTCAATAATTTTATAAAATGCATACAGTCTAGTAAACAAATTTATTGAAAATCAATCCTTAGGTTTACCCTTATGAGGCTATTTCTGTCTGCATAGAAAATTGTTAACTTTTTTATGATATGAAATCATAAAATCAAAACTAAAATTCACACCCCCTAAATGTGTTGAATCTTCCTTAACCAAAATATAAGTAACTGAAAAGTAATATCATACCTTGATGAATGACGACCATCATCATCATAACCACATCATCATCATAACCACATCGTCATCATAGCCACATTCCATGTATCTATCATATTTCTTACTTCTCTGGCCAGACAAAAGTCTTCATTACTTCGACTTCTTCCTCTATTATAATCATCATCCTTGTAACCACCATCAGAATCTCTACCATAACGGTCTCCATCGAATTTGTATGAATCACCACCTCTACTTTTTCTGTTATCATCCTTATAACCATATTCACTTTCTCTCCCATAACCATTTTGGTCATCGTCTCTACTTCCGTAGATATCTCCATCCCCATAACCTCCTGAACCGGGCCTATACATTCCCCTGAGTGAGTTTGTGCTACGAGTACTATGAAATTTTAAAGGTCAGTACACACAAAGGTGTTATGTATGATAATTTAACTTCCATATACAAGAACATAGAAATAGAAGGTAAATTATGGAATTGATTTATAATATGTTCAGGAAATATTCTCCAAGTTTACCATAAGTTTCCGAAGCTTCAAATAATGAGAAGCTCATTCTTGAGCAACATAAAGTACACATGAGAGCTAATAATGATTATCTAGGAATATCTAAAAAGATTACTACGGTCTGTGGTAAAAGAATAAATTCTTAAAATTTTATCCATATGCAATAGCGTTTAAAAATCATTCGAGTATTCTGGAAAGGAGACTGACTTCTCCCTGTTGGCAAGTGCTTTCTGTTTGGCTTCTTGAATTCTTTCTTTATCGTTCACTAGTGCCACCAAAGACTGAGATTTCTTTCTGAAATTACTTCACTGGTCCCTCCCACTGGCGTCGATATATTAAAAATTGGATAATGTCTACATGTCTCAGTAAAGAAGCTCACTTAGTATATTTTAAAATGGAAGAGTGTGATTAACAGAAAGTTGCGAAATAAACTAAACAGGAGTATCGTCAAGAATACTTGATTACATCGTAAAAGCTTACTCAAATTAGATGTTGCAAACAATCATTTCCCCATGGAAAATATTAGAGATGGAGATAGAATTTTTTATGCATGTTCTTTGATTTCATTAATAACACGTTAAGACCCAGGTCCCACAAGGTATTCAAGAACAGTCGATGCCTGAAGCTCAACGTAAAAAGTCGTTAGTCAACTAAAAAAATCCTCTGAGACTAAGTAATCCATAAAATATCCAAGTCGATTTCATGTGCAGGAAATGACGAAACTATCAAGATAAAGTTATCCACATGTCAAAAAATTACCAAAGAAGAAAAAAAAAAGAAGCAAGGACTGTAAAGAAAACTGTTACCTTCTGTCTACTACAGGAAGGACATTCTTGTTCACCCCCCTCTTACTGCAAACCAGTGAGGAAGCGAGTTCAGGTCATGTTTTCCCAAATACGTTAGAGAAATGAAAGTAATGTATCATATTTATAAGAACTCCCGTAAGGTAATCCAACCATTGAGAATAAATAATTTCCTAAAACGTTATGTAATACCCCAAGTTTAGGATCAAGGTTCAATACAGAAACTCAAGGCATTACAGTCAGGTCACGATATTTGTAGCCAAGCTTCATTATATCTTTCCCATCGTTTGTTTGAAAACCACAAGCTTAAGTAAACTTTTAACAAAATAAAGTCACTTTAAACATAACAAAATCATTTTGTATATCACAAAAATGCTAACTTCAGTATATTCTAAGATTTTAATTTTGCAATGTATAGAGAACAATCAAATTTTTAAGATGCAATAGTTTTGTCAACATTCCGTACAAGTTTTGTACAGAACTGAACTTCAACGAAATTCAGGTAAAAAATGTTTCACAAATCTGTCCACATGATCTATTAAGCTATTGGTCGAAACGACGCATCCTTTTGACACACTGCAGATGACACATACGCAGACAATTTTTATTTACAACGTATCGCCTTAATCATGATCAATTGCTATAGGCTTTGCCGTCTTTAAGGCTGCAATTTTCTTGACAGAAAAATGAAATTTCTAAACGATATAAAACAAGTTTAATTCTCAAGAGGAACACGATAAGTGACTGCTCCATTTCAAAAATTCTTAAAGAAAACATAATTTGAATCCTTGACATCATTCTAAACTAATTTATCAAACACTCAAGAACACATGTGAAAGAAATGACTAAGCAAATGACACAATCAAAACAGGGAGAAGTCCTTAATTATCTTCCACTTCGTACTTCGATTAAATATGCAAGAAATCCAATTTGGGGGAGATGGCACTCAATAAAATGCACCCTTACATATTCAATTATTTATAAGAGTTCAATAAAATGGGCATACAAGGAGAATGCATCGACCAAGGAAAGTGATGGAATCTAAAATGATAGTTCAAACGTAAGGTCGCTTTTATTCAATTCTAGTACACGAATATCCTTGGGTTGTGCCCAAGGATAAATAGCTAATTGACACAGCTCATATTGCACTAGAAAAAAAAAAAAACCAATAGCATCTTCTTCATGATGCACACAGTTCATGCTCTGTATCCATGTCAATTGATCATGTGATTCACATAACAAACAAATTAACTAAATTTTAAGTCTAAATTAGCAAGGTCAAGAATAAACATAAAAACAAAAGGTTAGCAAGACCAATAAGAGAACAAACTCCCATACATAGTCTTGTTGAACATTTAGTAATCTTTAACAATTTTATCGAATCAAGCAATAGATTCAACTTTGCTTTAGCTTCTATCTATTTATTCAATCACACAATTAATTAATGATTAAAATGTACCCATGATTCAAAATCAACATAAAAACAATTGAACTAAATCAATTTCCTAAATTAAAATAATTCTTGAACTTTAATGCTCTGCCTATCAATAAAATTGATCAAAACTTTGCTATTGAAAATTAGAAACTCACTTTAGTAACTTGGTCATTTAGTCCTTTTCTCGAATATGTGATATGAATTTAGCAAGCTGGTGTTGGAGACCGATTGCACCCAAAACCCTCAATTTCAGATCGATTGTACCCAACACCTTCAATTCATCAACAATATCATCTGTAACAACTTTAATTTCAGATTGATTACATCAAACACCTGAAGAAACAACAAGGTTTGAATACAACATAAACCCTAGCTTAGAATTTCGAAAATTTACATTGCACATTAAACAAAATTATAATCAAATTCAAACCCAAGGTTTCCCTTTGATCAATGAACAAAATCCCTATAACTCAATCAACGAATTTGGTATCATCATCTCCCTCTGTCCGTCTATGTCTTAGCTGGTAATTTTTTAGGAACAGGAAGAGAGAAACTGGAATCAAATGATGGTGATGGATATGCTACTACTGCCTCTATGGTTTCATCGTTGTTAATAAGATTATCATAGAGGCATACATGAAGCGGCTCGTGAAGAAGAGATAAATGGAGAAGAAGAACAGAGATGGGAGATCAAAAACTGAAGGGATTTTGTATGTGATGAGATACATGCTATTATAAGATATGGGAAATTAGGTCCTATGCGTTAATTTTCATTGAGATTGAACTCGAAATCAAAAATAAATAAATAGAAAACCAAATCTCACAGACAACGAAACCTAAAATTGGACCCAAAACCATAAAACTAGAGTGAAACTTTATTACCCGATTATCATATCGATACTTCTAAATTTCACAAATGACCTAAAATCTCAGATCAATGCTTCCAACTGCAATAAAAATTCCAACTGAAATCCATTAGCAAACATAAATCTAAAACCAATATATACACAGAACAAAACGATTATTACCTGTTGATCGAACTAGGGTTTCTGTAGTTCAATCGATTTTTTGAAAAGGGATCTGAAGTTGATTGTGATGAATTTGTGCTCGTGAAAGGGGATCAAGATTGAAACATTATCATGACTTTCGTCACGGTTAAATATGAAAATGGGTAAATCAAAAGCTTACCAACACATATTTCGAGAAAAGGATAGGCGAGTAAACTCGGATCGAAATAACAAATGTTATGTATGAAAACTATCATACTTATACAACTTTTGTCTCAAGAGTAGAGGACATAGTAGATAGACTTTTAAGTGACAGATGAGTTTAAGTCTCCACATACCTTTTGGTCGGATGAAGTTCCACTGGTTCCTTGAGTAGTTCTTCGTCTTTTTTAGATAATCTCCATGGAGTCTAGAGATCAACTATACTTAACTATCCTAGACAGAGACTTAGTCATAAGTAAACTAGAAATCAAGACATATAATTTTGATCAGTAATATTGACAAACATGCTTGGAAAGTCTATTTCTACTCTATCTCATATATTGAGACATAAGTCATATTACTATATAGTATTTGATTATACACATTTGAGATTTCGAGCTGAGTTTATCTCGCTTACATATTTCTCGAAATATGTGTTGGTAAGCTTTTGCTTCAACCAAGTTCATCTTATATTCTTGACGAAAGTCAAAATATGAATATGTAAAAATCGCCGAGTAACATCTTACATGGTTTGTGTGATATAATCATTTGGTGTAGACTTGGAATGTTTCGTTATGATTATTTCAGTAACTTCAAAATTGCTTTGATGCTAATAGTGTGTGAAAACGGCTATTGTCATCCTTTAAGAAAGTTTAAATGATTGAAATAGAGTTTAGAACACCTAACCATCATTGGATTATAAACATAGTGTGCATTCTTGCATGTATGTGATCCATGACCGGAACTATAGTATGCATACCCGTATGCGTACCTTTTAGTTGTAAAATTCTGAGTACCTAAGTACACATACCCGTACGCGTAATAGCGAAGGATTTGGGTCCGGAAATTTCTGATGTGTTTGGAAGTATAAGTACCCATTTGCATACTGGCAAACCCAAACTCAGATTGGCTACTTTAAGTATGCATACCCATTTGCATACTTGAATGGTTAAAGTTCTAAAACCGGTTTGCTCATGAACTAATACATTAATATAATAAGGAATGCATTCTTTGCAAACCGTGGATATGATGTTCATGAATTGATTCGAGTGAATCAATCCGATTTTGCTTCAATTGCATTCTTGTATACTTCTATGAGAATATAGAAATTGAAAAACTCTTTAACTAGTTTCATTTGAGTCATTTGAACTAGTTGTGATTAAGATGAATAAGGTTGATATGAGAGTGTTCATATAGCTAACCTCGGTTAACTACTATTGAGCCAACCGAGTATACACGTTTAGGTACGTTTACTTAAACCTAAATGAAGGTACATTTCATTTGTGTATAAAAATCTAAGTTCGATCTAATAGTTGAAAGATATTAGCTTGAATCTAATCAGGTTTTCATCTAACGGTGAATATTGAATGATTTGTTGCCAAGGTAACTTGGACTGCAAACCCTGATTTGAAAACTATATAAATGAGAACTCTAGTAACTGGGAAACCTAATACCCATACCTCATGTGTGATACTAGGTGCGACTAGAGTCGATTCTCCTTTAAACTTAGGTTTTTCACGAAACCATGTAGGTTAACGACTTAAAGACTTCATTGGGATTGTGAAGCCAGACCCAACTATTTTTTATTTAGTTGCGTGTTCTGATCTTGCCTTGTTCTATCGTATTAAGTACTATCTTCGCTAAGATTTGCTCGATATTAATTCTCCGATAGGCAAGATAAAAAGTAGTCACAAACATCTTGTCTCATCGTTTGTGATTCCATAATATCTTGTTTCACTTCCATACGATTAAGATTATTGTGAGGTGATTGATAATATTAAGCTATTCTTAGGGGAATATAATTCCTGTTTATCAATTAATTCATGTGCACCTTGATTTATCAAAAGACGGAACAAAACTCGTAGGTATTTCCGTGGGAGACAGATTTATCTATTCCAATAGACTTTTATGTATGTGACAAATTTGTTTATCAAGTCTTCGACTTTGGGTCATAACAACTCTTGGTTGTGGGTGAGATTAGCTAAGGGAATCAAGTGTGAAGAATCTTGCTAGGGTTCAGAGACGTAAGGAGCGCAACTGTACCTCAATCAGTGTGAGAATAATTGATCGGTCGAAATCTCATGCGTTGCTATATTTTGAGACAAAAGTCGTATTACTATATAGACTAAGAATATACACATATGATATTTCGTGATGAGTATATCTCGCTTATTTATTTTTCAAAATATGTGTTGGTAAAGCTTTCGCTTTATCCAAGTTCATCTTTACCTAGTGACGAAAGTCATGTTATGTTTCAATCATTTTGGAAATTTCTCTGACGAAAAATAGTTTGTGAATAACAACTATATAACGCCCTCTGAGAATGTTTCAATGATTGAAATGAGAGTTTAGACAATATAACCATTTGAGGATATAAGCATTATTGTGGTAATACATATATGTATAAGTCCTTAGTGATTGAACCGAAGTTTGCGAACTTTGTTGATCATGTAAAACCGGAGAATTGCGTGAGCTTCAGTCTGCGAACTCATTCCACGAACCCAATCCGCGAACTGACGGAAGTTCTCGACCGAGAATTTATGTTGGAATTTGTGAACCCCATCCGGGAACTTAAGTCCGTGAACCCAGTCCGCGAACTTGAGTAGGTTATGTCTAAAAACGATGTTTGTGAACTTATCATAATAAACTAAGGAATGCTATTGCAAACCGTGGATTTATAGTTCATGAATCGATTCGAGTGAATCACATCGTTTTTGCTTCAATTGTTTCTTGTGTAGTACATAAATATCTAAGCAATTGAACAACTCTCTAACTAGTTCATTTGATTCATTTTGACTAGTTATGGTGAAGAAGAATATGGTTGATATGAATGTTATCATTTGCCTAACCATTTATTTAACTAGTGTTGAACCAACTAATGTACAAGTTTGGGTACGGTTTTTACAAGCCAATAAACGTGTAGTACATGTGTGTATAACAAGCTATGTTTTCGATCTAACGGTTGATAAATATTAGCTTGTATCTAATAAGGTTTTTCATCTAATAGTGAATATTGAATGCTTTGTTACTAAGGTAACATTGATTGCAAACCCTGATTTGAAAGACTATATAAGAGAGAACTCTAGCAACTGGGAAACTTATTCCCCACACATTCGGTGTGATACTAGTTTGCTAAGCTAGAGTCGATTCTCTTTTAACCTTTGGTTTTCTTCTTCTAAAACCAGGTTAACGACTTAAAGACTTCATTGGGATTGTGAAGCCAGACCGATACTGCTTTTATCGTAGTTGTGTGATCTAATCTTGCATCTTCTATCATACGAGTACAATTGTAATAATTGGATTAAGATTTATATCTCCGATAGGCAAGATATAAAAGTGGTCACAAACACTTTGTCTCATCGTTTGTGATTCCTCAATAATATTCTTTGTTGCGTCGATTAAGTTTATTGTGAGGTGATTGATAAAGCTGAGCTGTTCTTCGGGAATATAAGTTTGGTTTTATCAATTGGTTCATGTTCATCTTGATTTATCAAAAGACGGAACAAAACTCATAGGTTTATTCGTGGGAGACGAATTTATCTATCCTTGTAGAATTTTCTGTGTGAGACACATTTGTTTATTAAAGTCTTTGACTTTGGGTCGTAGCAACTCTTGGTTGTGGGTGAGATCAGCTAAGGGAATCAAGTGCGCAGTATCCTGCTAGTATCAGAGGCATAGGAACATAACTTTACCTTGGATAAGTGTGAGATTGGTTGGGGGTTCAACTACAGTCCAGACCGAAGTTAGCTTGGAGTATGCTAGTGTCTGTAGCGGCTTAATACAATGTATGTTTAATCTAGACTAGGTTCCGGGGTTTTTCTGCATTTGCGGCTTCCTCGTTAACAAAATTCTGGTGTCTGTGTTATTTCTTTTCCGCATTATATTTTGTTATATAATTAAAATAATACAGGTTGTGCGTTGTTCAATCAATTAGAATATACGACCTTCTTGGTTGTTGATTTAAATTAATTGACACTTGGATATTGGTATTTGGTACCATCCAAGTTATCTCTCTTTGATTAAGACTCGCAGATTGTATTTTCTTGAGTAAATTAAATTGAGAGATATAGATAATAAACTCCTTGAGATATTTTCTAT
Source organism: Papaver bracteatum (assembly GCA_023529315.1). Taxonomy (NCBI): domain Eukaryota; kingdom Viridiplantae; phylum Streptophyta; class Magnoliopsida; order Ranunculales; family Papaveraceae; genus Papaver; species Papaver bracteatum. The sequence continues at coordinate 1,234,853 of JAJJWX010000447.1, read as the reverse complement.
TGATTGAGTCTGACTGTCTAGTTGATTCTCTAGAAAGTAATTCAGAGTTGTCCATATAGATTGCTAATCAAAATATTGGGTGTGGTTGTTAGACCCCTGCTTTTTCAATTGGTATCAGAGCATGCAAACACGTTCAAGACCTTACAAGTATGTGTTTGTAGCGATCTGACTCTATAGGCAGTAGTGCTATCTCAATAAATGCACCACCAGATCCAGGGATTTCAGAATTCTCTTCCATGACTGATTTAATAAAATTTGTAGAAGAAATTCTATCTAAACCTCCACCAGGTTTAAAATCCATTGAAGTATTTTCAGGAATTGAAAATAAACTTGAGAGCTTATCTCTTGATGTTGAGTTATACCTCCAGAAAGAGCAATAATCTCTTGATAGGCTAAATCAAGTTATGATGAATAATATTCATGTTGAGGTTGATATTGATTTACTAATAAGTGAGAGCAATGCTCTTCCTCTGCGTAATCCAATTAGTTGTGATAAACTAAACGAATTACAAGAGGAGTTTGAATTTCAGTCATCTGAGAATATCACCTCAAAGCATGACTTGATTCATTGCTCAATTCTTGATACTTCCTATCAAAATAGTAGTACTATTCTCGTTTATAAAGAATCTAGGACGTCTCTTTTTATCAAAGGAGTTTCCCTTTGTTGTACTAAGAACTATATGCTAAAACTGTTTCTTAGAAGTTGGAAAGCAAGAAATCAGAACCAAAAATATTTTTGGTTTCTCTTGAAATTCTTTGATAGACTTAAAAAAACAGTTCCTTGGGTGTTTCTCAACACTACAAGATTTAAGAGTTGTTGGAAAGAAGCTCTCTCATGGTGTCATGCTATGGAAAATTGTTACTCAATTGTAAGCAGACCCTGAGGGATTGTTTCTGTAAAATAAACATTCCCTTCTCTGACACGTGTGGTTCACATATAAGGAACTCAAACCGACTCACGAACGAGTATTGTTCCAAAATGTGTCTAAATGATTACATGACATACACAAAAAAAGAAAGAAAATCTCCTCGTTCACTTCACCATATTCTCTAAGTTCGAATATGCAAGAGTTTCTCAAACAGTTCTCGTTCTCCTGCTCCATCAAATTCAAGTTCTCCAATTAATTCGAAGGTTCTTAGTAGTGCTGAACTCGTGTGAAGCTCGTGAACATTTGGTCAAGTGTAGTTTTTGTATCGGTTACTCATATGAAGAACTGCCATTATAAACTATTCACGAACCAAGTAAGTTTACAAACTCCTCTCCATTTCCTTTGCAACCATGAATAGAAGAAGAGCTAGGGATGTAGGAAGTTCGAGTCAACAATTTAGTGATGGACCCTTTCTTGACCCTAGTATTGGTGCTAGGTTTGTCAACCCCGCTGCTCATGAACAATACCTAGTGTTGAAAAACAAAACACCCATTCATGAACGGTACTATGATGCATCTAAAATAGATGTTCCAGGACTGGTTGAATTATTCAATAATCATCCATGGGAAATTATTCATAGACCTTTAGGGAGTGTTTATGTTCATATGGTTTCTCAGTTTTATGCAAACATCCATGATGAAAATACTGCTCTTTGCTCGTTCAAAACCATAGTAAGTGAAACCATATTTACTGTTAATCGTGTTGTTATCTCCTACCTACTTAATATACCTGTTGGAGGATAAAGATACCCTCCTACTGAGCTTGGGATAATACCACTAGAAGTATTGTCTAACAGGTTGTTCGACAAAGACATCTCTCGTAATGATGGTAAGGTATATGTTAAAGGATATGTTTCTAAAAGTTGCTGCTAAACTTATTGTGGCAAATATGATTCCTAGTACCTGTGACAACAATTCATGGACCAGGGGACTTACTGAGTTCATCTACTACATTGTTGAAGAAAGAAACATTGATTTCTGTGGAATTATTATTTACCAGATGATAAGTGTCAGACACAACTCCGGAAAAACACCAGGTTTTCCATGTCTCATCTCAAGAATTTGTGCTAACTTTTAAATTCCTATTTTTGGTTCTGATCTTGGAGGACCAGCTGATCTAAGCATGTCTAGCATTGAGAAAATGAGGCCTTCTACAGTCATAGTCAACCCAAGAACCTCTAGTACTCCAGCAACTGAGGAACTGTCTCTCCTTAGAGGAGAACTTGCTGAGCTTCGAGAGGAAAATGCAATACTCATAGAACAAGTAGACTATGCTGGAAATTCCGTCCCAGAATTGTTAGAAAAATTCTGTGAGATTAAGAGAGATCATTATGAATGGAGTGACTGATATCTGGTATCTTATTTTCTGTCTAGTCACTATCTGTTTAAACTTCTAATCTGTATTTAAAAGTTTATGTCTTTGTGATGTAATAACTTTTTATGGCACAATTGTCTTGGATGATATGTTTGTTTTTAATTAAAAGAGCTATTCATAATTGAATCCATGAAGAAGTACAGATAATTTTTTGTTAAAAGTAAAGTCGTTCGTAAATTGATATGCAAATATTGATAAAAGAATGAATAGACTTTTGGCAAACACGAAAGTTAAGCCTATATTGTCAATTATTGATGTAAGATAGGTTAAAATCTTTTGTGATTCAAAGATTATGTCTATTGTGTGTGCAAATAGTGATGGAAACATAAAATGAATCCTTGCTTATTTCACGGTATAAGGTCGATTCTACGATCCACAATTTTTGTGTAAATACTGTGTTGTTCCATGAAGTGTCTTATCCTGAGCACTAAAACAACAAAAGTTGATTGCTTAGTGATCAACTTAGTTGTTGTTCCGTAAGGTAATTTATGTTGAACATGATTGAACTAAATTAATCATCTTGTGTGATTATTTAGTTAGCATTCCATAAGTTTTCTTATGTTTGAGCTTTTCTTTGACTGGTTTGGTTATTCATGATTAACTTAGTCATTGCTCCATAAATTTCTTATGTTGAGTGTGGCCAATTAAATTGATTACTTTTGTAATTAGTTTGGTTGAGTATGACAATTAGATTATTTGCGAGTTTTCTTGTGATTAATCTAATTGATTTAAGTCTCCATAAGTTTACTTGTGTCGAGCATATTTAGTCAAATTAATCTTGGTTCTCCTTGGTTAATATGATTGAATATTTCTTTTTGGATTCCAAATTCATACTTGTATGTGATTTGTTAAGTCTAAAGAAATCCTTCTTTTCTTTTTGAAAATAAGGTCGCTCTTTTTGTTCCCTTGGGAATGAAATTTTATGGGGGAGAGTTCTTTTTGAACTTGCGCGTAATTTCCAAATCTTTGTGGGGAGTGCGGCTGTGGAATATTATAGGGGTTATCTTGTATCTTTATAGACTCCTTGATGAATGCATTTAGCTTCGGATTTATGATTGCATCTAAACAAGATGATATACATTTACCTTTGTTCATGAAATGTCTCTTACGGAAATTTCATTAGGATCGCGTTCTTGTTAAGGGTGCACACGGTGCGGTTCGGCTCGGTTCTTGCCGAGACCGAGTACCTGTACCTCCCTAGCCTCGGTTCCTATTTTTTGGACCGGTACCTGTACCCTGTACCTCAGTTCCGGTACTATTCGGGACCAGTACGGTACCAGGTACAGTTCCGGTACCAATCTCGGTTCCAGAATTTTTTTTCCCATCTGCACATTTGGAGATTACCATTTTACTTCATTAGTGGTATGTTTCCCATCTGCACATTTGGATCCATCAACTCATGTGGTATGTTTCCCATCTGCACATTGGGAATAATCACTATTTCTAGTTTTTAGTCTTGCTAAGGTTACCATTTTACTTCATTAGTTTATACTTTGTTGATACATTTTGTGTTCCTGAACTGTGAAAAATAACATATTGAATCTGGATATAATATGTCTCCACCATGTTCTAGAAAAACATATCGCTCTTTCATAATGCGTGTAAATTTGTGAATATTGATGGGCCATAATTCTCTGTACATGCATTTGCTCTAGCTGAAAAGGAATGGCAATATTTGGAATATATACTGATTTCTGGTCATTTTCAGGTCTAGATACCTCTATTTCAGTTCTCGTGGACTATATCTTTGCTGCTCAATTGGCAGAACCAATTCCCTATCATCCGTGTGAACTCCCTGTTCAGGGTCCTGATGCCAAGAAAAATAAGCGGCTGGTTGAACAGGAATATGAAGAAATGATGAGTGATTGGGGAATCCACATAGGGGTAGAATTGGAGAAGAAGAAGAAGAAGAAGAGGAAAACACATATAATATAATGGATATTATTATTTTATTACCCCTAAATCTAATGGCTATTACTACTCGGTACATTCGGTCCGGGACGGTACGATACTTGGATAAGACCGTGTACTTATACCTCCTTAGCCTCGGTTCCTATTTTTTGGACCGATACGTGTACCCCCTTCCTCGGTTCGGTATAAAAACAGGTACGGTTCCACAGGTTCTGGGACGGTCTGTCAGTCTGGCTCGATTCCTGTGCACCCTTAGTTCTTGTACCTTTGCCAATTTTATTAACAAAAAGGGGGAGAATTAATATGTAGTTCACACTACAAATACATATGGTTTTCAGATCATTATGTAAGGGGGAGTGGTTTCCATGTGAGATGGAGTATTGACTAAGGGGGAGTGAAGTATCACCATAGTATTGTTGTTAAAGTTGTGATGCAATTGGACTTTGACGTTGTGTGATGATACTATGCCACTGTATAACAATGATTGAGAACCATTGCTTTTCTCATTGTTATAGCTACGGATTTTCAACAACGATGGTGCTAAACTTACAACCTTTGAGATCATTGGATTACTTGGAAGTGACGAAGATTTCGAGTATTGTTGAAGATTAAACGACATGTGGAATAGGAGATATAAAGTTCATTTATATATATTTTGTATTCCATATGTATTAATAGTTTTGCCACTAAAATTGACAAAGGGGGAGATTGTTAGAGCATTGCTCGGTCGAACTCGCATACGTTGTTATCTCAAGCATGTTTGTCAATATTAGTGATCAAAACTATAAAGTCTTTGATTTCTAGTCTACTATAGCTAAGGTCTAGGACTAGGATAGAAAGTGTAGTTGAGCTCAAGAAATCCATGGCGATCATCATACAAGACAAAGGACTACTCAAGGAACCAGTGGATCTTCATCGACTAAAAGGTATGTGGAGACTTGAAATTATCTATCACTTGAAAGTCTATTTATTCTATCTCCTATCTTGAGACAAAAGTCGTATTACTATATAGACTATGAATATACACATATGATATTTCGAGATGAGTATATCTCGCTTATCTACTTATCTATTTCTCAAAATATGCGTCGGTAAAGCTTTCTCTTTAGCCAAGTTCATCTTTACCTAGTGACGAAAGTCATGTTATGTTTCAATCATTTTGGAAATTACTCTGACGAAAAATAGTTTATGAATAACAACTATATAACACCCTATGAAAATGTTTCAATGATTGAAATGAGAGTTTAGACAACGTTAAATGAAAACGAGCAACTTGAATGGGACCTTCTAAGGCGTGACTTAAATCAGGTTCCTAGGTTTGTGGAAGAGGATGATAAAATGGAGATTATGGAGAATTTCAATGTTTCAAGATGTTATGAAAGCCTGTCAGGCAATTTGGAAGAGTGCGGATTCGACGAATTTCTTTGGAGAGGGAACATTCCAAACAAGGTGAGTTTCATCATTTGGGATACCTTTCAGAATTCGTTACCAACAAGGGATATGCTGCGACACCGGGGTGTAACTATTGATAGCAACCAGTGTGTTTTATGCAATGAGGTCAGGGAATCGGCAAATCACATGTTCATTCATTGTAAGTACTCTTTCCAGATATGGAATTATTTCATCAAATCATTTGCGATAACTTGGCCATTACCAAGCACATTACTTCAATTGTTCAAAGCATGGTCTAACAATGTGTTGCAAGGGAGAGGAAGAGATGTCTGGCAAATCTTACATTATGCGGTTTGTTGGATCTTATGGAAGGAAAGGAATGGAAGAGTTTTCGGAGGTCGCCAAAGAGTGTGCAAGAAAGTATCGACTTGGTAAAGCAATTGGTAGTTTTATGGTCTTGTGACAAAGATACATTTAAGTTTGTGGATCCTAGTTTAATTTGGAGTAATTGGGATATCCTAATGGGAATGTAGACTTGTATTAAACTGGGTTTATTCCTTGGCTTCTTTTCTCCTTTATAATATAACCTTTTTCTTAAAAAAAAAAAGAGTTTAGACAATATAACCATTTGAGGATATAAGCATTGTTGTGGTAACACATATATGTATAAGTCCTTAGTGCTTGAACCAAAGTTTGCGAACTTTGTTGATCAAGTGAAACCGGAGAAGTGTGTGAGCTTCAGTCCATGAACCCAGTCCGCGAATTAACGGAAGTTCTTGACCGAGAATTTCTGCTGGAGTTTTTGAACTCCAACCGAGAACTTAAGTCTGCGAACCCAGCCCGCGAACTTGAGTAGGTTATGTCTAAAAACGATGTTTGTGAACTTATCATTGGCAGAAAGAATCCCGGAGGATAACCCGGACTACTTGGATGTTGTATCATCTTCGGAGGAGGAAGATTGATGGCTTTAAAAGTTTTTGTATAGGTTTTGTGGGTAAACCTCTATGTAAACCCTCACGAGACTATAACTCGTCCACTAGGGTCGCCTAGGGATTCAAAGGCTTGATGCACATGCTAGGTGCATTCGTTTTTATGTTTCAATCAATGTAGTAACCAAAATTGCATGAATGAAGTGAATTACATCTTCCCATAATACAGGTCGGCATGGTTAGAAATCCTTAACATGCCGGCTACAGGAAAGCTGGCAGTGTTATAAATTATGTGTATGCCGACTATATTATAGCCGGCATGGTAGGGAATATTTACATGCCGACCGTTAGATTGCTGGCCAAAGGTAGTTGGCTTATTATTCATTCAAAATACCTTCCGGCCAAAAAATAGTCGGCATTTTCTTCATCCAAGGACCATGCCGGCTAAAAGTGGTCGGCATCTTATTCAAACGTATACCATGCCGGCTAAATATAGCCGGCACCTTATTCAAACGTCGACCTTGCCAACTTATAACATTTTCGAAAACCCATTTTTTTGATCTTAATCGAACTCATAAGACGGATTAAAGGTTTAACCTACTGAATTTTCGTTTTCAAAATTTTAATCTAAACTCAATTAATTAGCCTAATCAGATTTTTAGTGTTAATTATAAAAGGACATTTTTGCCATTTTGAAAAATATTTGGATAAGGGGTGACCACTTTTACTTCAAAATGACCATATTTCGTCTCATTTGGTATATCCAACAAGATGATAATTGAAACTAAATATTCAATTCCCCTTCATTGTGACCCTACAAAAAGCTGATGTGGATAGGTGTGGTAAGAGCGTTCACAATGTACGACCATCCTAAAACTAAACCTAAGACCAAATACTAAAAATATTTGGTTTTGAACGTGTTTCAACGTAAGGGTGGGGAGTATAATTATAGTCAAGCGAATTTTTTAATCTCCGCCTGATACTGAGCGGATATTTAATCTACGTGCGTCTACCATACGGATACCTAGCTAAACGCCTGAATGAGGCGTAAATCAAATGTGCGCCTGCCATCAAATGAATGTTTAAGTTACGCCCAAAAGGAAACGTAGGTGGTGTTGTCCGCGCGAGTGAGGAAAGAAGATTCAAAGTCCGCCCCATGAGGCGCACGATTAAAAGTTCGCCCCAACTCGTTTCCGTTTCCGTGTGAACCGTCCGTGTGCAGTACCATCGGGCGCATACCCAAAGTTCGCCCCATTTTCGTGCGTAAAGATCGATGTCCACCTGACGTTAAGAAGAAGAAAAAAAAAAAAACTGCGGACATCACAAGAAGGTCTGAGTTCTTCCAATCTTCTTAACTCTTATCCCTGTGTTATTTTTCTCCCAACTTCTTCACTTCAATGCGTGTTCTTATTTCTCCTAATTTCTTCCCTTCTCTATGCTATTCACTGGTGAACCCCACTCTCATATCTTTTAGTGGTCTATTATAAGGTATGATTATAATACTTTTGAATTAGGTTTTGTTAATTTAATTTTAAAATTCAGTTTAATTTGTTAGCTACGTTTATGAAGTTGTAAATTAGGTTTTGGATGATTGATTTAAAAGGGTTTTGGTTAATTTGGTGTATCTACTGTTTTGGTTAAGAAATTAGGTTAATCTGTGAAGACCCAATTTGCGTGTATGTGTATATGTAAATAGGATTAATTTTAAAATTAGATAATACATATAGAACACCTAATTTGTGTGTATGTAAATTGGGTTAACACAATTGATTTAGAATCAATTATTATGAATTTGGATTGTTTTTATTTATGTTTAGGTTATGTTTAATTTTGAGGAATGTGGACGTATGATATATTTGTACTGCATATTGAAGACCTCAGTTTTGTGTACATAATTTCGGTTATATATCAATAAATTTTGAAACGAATTTTCAAAATTTGGAATTTATTTATTATGTTTGTGTTTATGGAGTTATATAGAGTTTGTATATATAGACATTTATGGAATTCCACGAGCGTGGTCGGGAATATGTTTTGTAGTTTGATGGTGACTCTTTTACTCATGAATAATATACTTTTAATCGGGAATATGTACTGTGGTTTGATGGTGATCGGAAATATTCTTTTTTTGCGTGTGCGTGAGCATATGTCCAAAAATGTAGTGGCGAGATTCATTGGGCGCCTAAAGACCAACAAAAATCAGCCTAACAAGAAACAAAAATCTAAAGGTAATGAGGATGTTGGAATTAACCCAAGTATTGAAATGGAGGAGGTCTCTATTCCTGAGATAGGGACCTATCGTGTAGTTGAAGATTATAAGAAACACGCTACAACGGAAATTACATTTGCAAGAGATCCAACATTTAGGTATCAACATCGTGGTTCCCTTGTCTCGGTCATTAAATACTATAAGCTTATTAACAAGCATAGCCTTAGAGTTAAATATATAATTGAAAGGGCAGGGAGGGATAGTTTATTGACCATGAATATACGAGAAACCTCACATTCCTTGATCGATTATATTGTTGAGCGATTTTGGGACACAACAAACACTTTTCACTTTACATTTGGTGAGATGGGATTTACACCCCTTGATTGGGTCATGTTAATAGGATTGAGTATTGGTGTTGGGCCTGATATTCCGTATGATTCAGAGAAGTACACTTTTGAATATGTTCGTGATCATATTTTTCCTGACATAGAAGATGCCTCGCTTTGTCCACTAGGCGCGTCTTGGATTTCAAATGCAATTACAGTTACCTTTTTAAGCTCATATTTCAATAAAGATACGTTGGCTGCGGCTGAAAATGATAACATACTTGCTAAAAGAGTTGCAACAGCCTTTTTTATGTATGTTTTGGGTCAATTTTTCTTTAGTAATGCAAAGAATTATATTGATGCGGGATGGTTAGATGCTTTTGAAAATCTAGATACAGTTGGCACGTATGATTGGGGTGGTGCTTCTTTTTCAAAATTACTTACAACACTGGGTTTATCAAGTAGGTGCCAGAAGGCACTTTGCAGAATCCTAGAGGTAACTTTTATATATATATATTTATTATGGTTAATTATTAGCAACTGATTAATTTGTTCGTCGTTATTACGAACTAGTTTTGGGGGTACGAATATTTGGGTATATGTCGACCAGATGTAACAATTAGTGAAGATAATGCACGAAAATGGCCTAGAAGTTCTATATGGAAGGGAAAGAAGAAGATTATTGCGATTGGTAGTTGTAGGACTTTACTTAATCAGTTGACTGAAGACCAAGTGACATGGCAACCATGGGAATATCATACACATTTCCTCACATCTCAAATTTGTAGTGTGGTAAAGGAGTTGTCAGACTCAAGGGAAATCTTTTCCTGGAACGGCATTGTGAGTTAATAGTTCCTTTTTATGTAGCCCTTATTATTAAATGCCAATACAACATTTCTATATTTTCAGATGCATATGACTTGTTTAACAATACAACACAACATATATTTGGGCGAAAGGTGTTGGAGGCAAAACCATCCCACATTTGATGTTCCGGAAAACCTACCTCAAAATACCAAGAGATCGTGATGCAGGAGCTGAATTTTCTATGGAGAGATTACTTTGCGCCGACACCACGCTTTACACCAAACGTATTCCGTAGAAGATTTAGAATGAGGCGTGAATTATTTAACCGAATAGTGGAAGGTGTTGTGTCTCATTCTTATTATTTTCTTCAAAAACCAGATGCATGTGGGGTCCTTGGATTAAACCCTCATCAAAAGGTAACAGCAGCAGTCCGAATGTTAGCTTATGGATGTGCATCAGATGCAATAGATGAGTACTTAAGAATTGGAGAAACCACTGTATTGGAAGCTACTCGTAGGTTCTGTAAAACGATCGTCCATGTGTATGGGGTTGAATATTTGCGTGAACCAACTACGGGTGATGTAGAACTGTTGTTAAAGCAAAACAGAGACCGAGGATTTCCAGGGATGTTGGGCAGTATTGATTGCATGCATTGGAAATGGGATAACTGTCCGCCAGCTGAATCAGGGGCTTACACCGCATATAAAGGAAGCGAAAGTATTGTGTTAGAGGCAGTGGTGTCCTATGATCTCTGGTTTTGGCATGCATTTTTTGGTATGCCCAGCTCCAATGATATTAATGTGATGAACCGTTCATATGTTTTTCGAAGTCTTATCACTGGGAAAGCACCACCAGTGAACTTTGTGGTAAATGGACATTCATATGATATGGGATATTATCTTGGCGATGGCATATACCCAGAGATTGATACAATTGTGATGGCAATAAAATATCCAGAGGGTTAGAAAAAAGAATTATTTTCAAACTTGCAAGAGGGTGCACGAAAAGATGTAGAGCGGGGATTTGGTGTACTACAACAACAATTTGCAATCATCAAGCAACCGGCAAGAATGTGGAATCCAGATGTGATTGCATATATCATGAAAAATTGTATAATTTTACACAATATGATTGTCGAGGATGAACGTATACCCGGTGACTGGCCACATGTATACGAACAACACAGCAACGCAGCACCGATTAATATATCGAGAAACCAAACTGAGGAACTTTCCCAAATGAGAGCCTACCAATGCGATCGTACAATGCGCAACAAACAAATACATAATCGCTTGCATGATGACTTGATCGAACACATATGGTCAGAATATGGGAATAATTAAGATGTTTTTATTATATTGCTTATGAATGTACTGTAAGATATGAATATTTAAATTTATCCTTGTCGTTTTCTTCTTGTCCAACTTACGATAATATGAATGTGCTGTAACTTATTAGTATTAAAATAAATCCTTACTCTAAGTTTGTTAAAGTTTATTCTATTCGAAGAAAATTAAATTAAAATCCAAAAATTGAAAGATTAATATACTAATGATAATAATAAAAATAAAAAAAAAAACGTAATTACTAAAACTATTAATCCCTTAAAAATAATAATCAAGGTGTAATAACTAATCCGTCAATGCTTTAAGCTCGGTTTCTTTTATTCTGCACTATCTCCGCCTTTCGAAGTTGGTAGTATTCTTTTTCAATCGGATCCATTCCATCGAGATTCATGCCCATGATGCGAAATTCTTTGTCTGCTGCTTCCTTAGCTTCCATTCTATCTTTCCTTGCTTGTTTTGCTTCAAACTCGGCTTGTCTTTGTGCCATCTTGAGTTTTGATTGTTCTTTGTAATAGGAGTTGAAATCGTCTTGTTGTTTAATAATTATTCCCATCATTTCCTGTTGGGCGGTGGATTTTTCTCTCCCTGTTTTCTTTAGTCGTTTTGCTTATTTTTTCCCAATCTGACGGAGATATGTGTTCTCTATGTCTCATATATCGGTGTCATTATCGGACTCGCATTGAGTTGTTCGTTGTTGTCCTTCCCCATCCACCCCGGTATTCTCATAATCTTCCATATCATGCGTTGTATCAAACACAAATGTCGATCGCCGATTATATTTTATATTTTATATTTTCTAACATAATTGGGTAGCACTCTTCGTGCTTAAATTTTTTATTATCATTGCATTCCTTGAACCGCTTATTTACTTCTTCAAGCTATTATTGTTTTTCAAAACAAGATTAGTTCGACCGCTTGTAAAATATGATTAACAAGGGTTCAAAAATATAAAGATTACTCACCTTCATTTCAGGACCCCATCCGGTATGATGTTCTCCTTCCACTTCCGACTCTTTTGCGGAGAAGAGCGCAACATCTTTACTTATTTCCTGATATCTTTTTGAATAGAGGTCCAAGGACGTTTCGGTATGCCGGGTAATTGATGTTCCATCTCATCTTTGATGCGACTCCATAACTCTGCCTTTGATTGATCTGTTCCAAAAGAAGAATCTTGAGATATTGATAAATGAATTTTACACATCGTTAAGTCTTCCGCTGGTGAAAAATTTGGACCTCGTAGTGCTCGTGATGACATAACTATTAAATTGATCTGAAAGATAAAATGATACTGTGATTGGTTTTTATAGTTTGGTAGTGGTGATGAAATGTTGTAGTTCATGAAATGCCAAATGAATTCGCATATATAGGGTAAAGGAAAAAATAACCGTTGAGATATGATCGAAATTTGTCCAACTGAAAGAATGTAAACGATCGGAAACTTTAAATAAAAATTTGGTGTCAAGCGAACTTTATATGTACGCCCCAATGGGGCGAATTTGTTTGAGAACACCTGGATGGGGCGTTGTTTGAATTTTCGCCCCACACGGGCGGTAACAAAACCCTTCGCCTCATGTGGGGCGTAGAGAGAAACATGATCCCCATGGGGCGGTAACCAGACCATTTTCTCAATTCAGGCGTACATTCAATCTACGCTTCACCAACGCGCGTAATTTTAAAATACGCGCCCCGACAAACGCACTTTAAAATACCGCCCCATTTCCAAACGAACTTTAAACATCTGCCCCACTATAATCAGTTTACTCCAGAGTATCGACCAAATTTGGTCGAGATTTCACTCTCTCTCCAACTAAAACCAAATTATTTGGTTTTACTCCTGTCCACTGCGAATGGTTTCCGAGTAAATGTGGGGTTTAATCCACTTTTTACTCGTCCATTGTGGATGCTCTAAGAGCATCTCCAACAGAAGGTGGAAAAAATCCTACGTGGATTTTTTGTTTAGTCCTTTTATTTATGAGGTCTATACATAGAGTAAATATAAGACCTCATATCTAAAAAACCATCTCCAACAGTGAGAAATTTAACTCTTAGAATTAAAAGAAAATTGGTTAAAAACATGACGTGGAGGTGCAACCGGAGGTGTAAATAACACTTTCTTGAACACCTTCATATTTAATAATTGGTCCCTCCTAACTTGTAGCACCCTAATGTTTGAGATGGATTTATGCCAAATGGGGGTCTAAAATACTATGTGTCACTAAAAATAAATAGATTCACACTCTCTTGGAGATGCTCTAAGAGTATTTATAAATACAACTCTCTTATTAATTCTACTAGTTTGTCACCCGTGCGATGCACGGGTCTGGTTCTCGATTATGAAATATAAGATGTTTTAAAACTGATTTCTCATAAAACATTCGATAATCCAATCACCTTTAAAATTAATAATAGGTTTTAACAAACTCATAAAAAATTAATCCAATAAAAGAAAAAGCAATTAAAGCGTCATGATTTATGTAGTCAAAAATCAACAAATACTACGACAATTATTAGAGCTTTATAAATTGCTAAATGTTATGCTGCTCCAAACCTTCTTCAAGTTTCCGTATTTATTAAATATTTCCATATTAAGGTAAGATCAATATCAGGAGAACTGTTTGATTATGTCATGAGAGTTTGTTGGTACCTTATTAAGGTAAGATCAACATCGATCAGTGATTTAATTTCTTAGATAACTTAATGACTTTCTTGGTTTTCCATCTCTTGGCCACACAAACCTAAAAATAATTTTACATGGAAATTATGAATTATTAAACATATAAAAAAATAATAAATTATATATAAAGCGAGTGTATTTACAGGGTCGTGTCTCCTTTCCCTACTCACGATCTATGCCTTCTCTTCTAAATTCGTGAATTATAATATCTTATGTATTTTAAACTCATAAATGTATTGGGTTCATGTCGAATAGTTTATACAATCATTGTATGTGTGCTTGTAAATTCCAATCCATTAAAAAGAATATGTGTTTCGCTTCAACGCAATAAAATATTTTGGATTAAAATAAAGTAATTATTTATAAATTGAGTCAATTTATGTACAAACATTTTGTGTATGTATGCCTCGAAACAATATGTACATAGAGAGTATAAAGATCACATAAAATTATAAAATTATAGGATGAACACGTGCAATATAAAGTGAATTATAAATTGCTTGAATGATTGCATGTATGGATATATATTCGGGAAAATATAACATGAACCCGTAAATTCATGCATTGGGTGACTTCACGCTACCCGTCAATTGCAGCGCGATCATCTACTAAATTAATTTCGTGCAGCTTAATTTATGCGGCTAATGAACATGAACTCTCAGTGTATATACAATATACATAGTGTATTTAAACTCGTGAGTTCACGAAAATATCCAAAAATACTAAAGCATTCGTCACGTTAAACAATGGATAAAAAATCATAAAAATTTAGGTCAATATATCTGCAAAAATCTCACATGGGACCAAATTCGAATCTCTGATACACAAATCATTTTCGTATATAAATTAGACAAAAAAAGTATAAAAATATATCGTCTTTTTTATCATCTACATTTAATAAGTTTCTCATCTCGGCATTCTTATTTCCATTCGATCGCCGCCCTTAATATAGATGTTGGATATATAATATGTACACAACATAAAAAAAAATGATTTTTTTTAAGGAAAACCAAGTTGGAAAACTTTATTATCATTTATGTATCATGTGTAAAGTTGTACTGGCTAAGCGGCAAGCCAGAGACAGATATAGGCACTTGTCCCAATTAATCAACCTACGGTCCTACACGATTATTACACGATGGAAAGGCTAATATTTTCCCCAATTATTTT
Organism: Papaver bracteatum; assembly: GCA_023529315.1. NCBI lineage: Eukaryota > Viridiplantae > Streptophyta > Magnoliopsida > Ranunculales > Papaveraceae > Papaver > Papaver bracteatum. The sequence continues at coordinate 1,219,783 of JAJJWX010000447.1, read as the reverse complement.
CTCGTCAGTCGTTCACACTATAGCAATGTTTTCTCATTTTTTTACTCGGTGATCCTGATTTTGGCAAGATATTTCCTTGCTTATCGTACACAACACACACATATGTATGCTGGTTTTAGCAATGTTTTCTCATAAACACGCCATGGAATATTTTATTTATGTTGGAACACCATTATTACTACATCCACAAATATTGACCAACCCTTCTACAAATATTGTCCCAACAGAAAGTTAGTGAAGTGATTCACCGCTAATGAAAATCAGGTATATAGGTTTTGGTCTATGGTTGAGAGAATAATCGATGTATTTAATTTTTTCTGTGAGGGCAGTACCGTTACTCTATAACAGAAACAGGAGTACCCAGCAGCACATAATCTTTCAAAATCTTTACCCAAAATTTAAAATGTATACTTGATATGAACGAAAAATATTAAAACCTGTTAGTATTACATGATGGACTTCAACTTTACTCCTCAAGAAAAAAATGTATAGCATAACTAATTAAGCTCATTTGAACAACTAAGGGAAGGAAATTTTTTACAAAATCATATCTAAAAAAAAGGCAGTGATTAATTAGAACCTCTACTAAGGTTAAATACAACCCTTAAACATAATTATTATTTATTATACTTGATGATACAGGTAGAAAAAACTCACCTTTATTGTCCAACCAAATCTGTATTTGATCAAATCAAATCAATCATAACGTTAGATTCCAACCAATATCTGTATTAATAAGATATAAGATGTGTATTATTTACCATCCTGCAAAAACTGTTGCTTTACGCAAAACCTTATCCTTCTGGTAAATATGCATATACCAAGATTCGAATGAGAAAGAAATTTAACAAATTCTTCATGCCATCATATTTCTTTCCATGCGAAGATCTTTTAGGAATCATCCATATCCATGAAAAACACTTTTTTTTTTTGCTTTTGCTCACCTTCTAAATGGTAGGAAGTCGTTTTTATGCTTGGATCAGATCATATACCGGATATCGAAGTCCCAGATTCTCAAACAGGATTTTGCTGCAGTATTTCATTGACATCCTTTCCCCCGTCCCCGGATCTGTTCAAGATCTTGTTTTTTGTTTCCATCTGATTATAAGCTTTTTGATTCTAAGTAAATTCACAATATATCACCATTTTTCCATTTTAGAAAATACAAAAATGTGACGTGGAATATTATTTTGGTTCTACATAGCCCTGTGATAATCGGTTGATCTATATTATTATGAATTTTGACTCCACATAGTCTTGTAATAAGTTCATCTTCATCCTACAGAGTCAAGGAAACGTAGTAAACACAAAACTATCAAAGTGTTCATATTTTTTTTGCTTTTGCTCACCTTCTAAATGGTAGGAAGTCGTTTTTATGCTTGGATTAGATCATATACTGGATATCGAAGTCCCAGATTCTCAAACAGGATTTTGCTGCAGTATTTCATTGACATCCTTTCCCCCGTCCCCGGATCTGTTCAAGATCTTGTTTTTTTGTTTCCATCTGATTATAAGCTTTTTGATGGAGACTTGTATATGTACTTGAAAATCTACTGAAACAAAAATCCGCTCCCATTGCAAACCTCAACATACGTGTGTGCATCCAATGGAGTAATCAAGTCCATCTTATTATGAGAAATGACCCACTGGTTAGATAAATCATCTACCTACCATATCCATATGAGTATAATACACATTATTCTTGCCTCTCATAAACTGGATAACCATTCACATCCACACAGAGTGGATTTTGAACTCCTTTGGATAATGTGTTGAACACTTGTTGTCTCTCATATATTCTTGGTCTGGTTTGTTAATTCTGCAAGGTCCATGAAATGAACAACAATTTTTTATGCCTGTCTACCTCTGAAGTCCTTTTCTTTGTCAGGTATTTTTTCCGATAAATACAATTTATTTCCGAATGATTCTGTGCCATCAGGAAAGTGTTTTTTTGTTGGCAATATAATTTATCCTGGAAGAATCTATTCTAAGTAAATTAACAATATATCACCATTTTTCCATTTTAGAAAATACAAGACTGTGACGTGGAATATTATTTTGGTTCTACATAGCCCTGTGATAATCGGTTGATCTATATTATTATGAATTTTGACTCCACATAGTCTTGTAATAAGTTCATCTTCATCCTACAGAGTCAAGGAAACGTAGTAAACACAAAACTATCAAAGTGTTCATATTATTAGAAAATCCAAACTACATACCAAAGTGTACAATTTGGTTACACGCACAACTTCTAACTTGGTTCAATGTAGGACGATATTTGCATACATTAACCTAATCTTGCATCATATCTCATAAAAAGAAAGGAAAATAAAACTGATCTTGCAAATATGCTTGCAGGTGGAACAACAGAAACAATCAATCATCTGACTCTTTGCATCATAAAACAAAAAAAGCACATTAATCTAGTCGTTATCATAACAAATATAAACATACATACATGGGCGTTCAAGCTTAAGTTGTAGTATTTTCCTGGGTCATTTCTTGAGTGAGATAACAAATATCACCACCCTGGATTTTTCAGAATGTATTTATCATAATTCCAAGTTACGCTATGATAAAAATTCCTATAGATTCCAACTATGCAGATCACACTCCAAAAACGAAACTTCAAAGACGGATAAACTTAATAAAGGAAATAAAACAAATAAAACAATATAGAAAAAAGAAAGTAGAATGAGAGGGTAAAAAATTATACAAAACAAAAGGTTAACCATACACAACGCCCTTGTATTTTGATTTAACAGTTCCTACACCACAAGTAAAAGTGGATTTAAGGGTTAAAAACCATCTATTAACTCACCCATATATCAAGGAGGGGTGCCATCAACAACTGCAACACAAACAACACCAAGGAGAGGTACCATCAATTAAAAAAAATAGACAACAAAATCTGGAGAAGAAAATGCAAAACCCTAGCAGAAGAAAAAGCAACATAAAAAGAATGAAGTCTTGGCTTTGCTCGAGTTATTTATAAAGAGTGCAACTTAGCACATAAATTCTATAAAAGAAAAACGTTATTTGGGAAAGAATACAAATTGAACACCCAAAAATATAAAGGTATGTAATTTTTATAATTTTCTATGGCTACGCCATATTTGAATAGTCATGATAGTTGCCGCAATAGTTTTCTATAGAAAATATGCAACATATTCTAAGGGTCTGGGAATAGTTTATTTTCTTATTTATTTTTCTATGGAAAGACTATGTAAATCCATCTAATGTATTGTTGTTGCTTGAAAAAAAAGAAGATCTTATTCGTTTTTCTGTTAGCTTGTTCCATTCATTTTTGTTTCAAATAATCGACGTCTTTGTGCTAACGATTTGTATTTTTTGATTATTTGACAATTTCTTTGCAAAAGAGAAATACCATTCGATTTTGATCTACATGTTAGTACTATACATGTTGTAATCCATTTCGTTCCAATTCAAACCAGACTGAAAGAAATTCATTTGCTCGTCTGTTAAGACTTTATAGTTTGAAAATACCCGCACTGTATCATGGGTCCTACTTGCTGGGGTTAATATCAAATAAACACAATCATAAAACAAAGCTAAAAATTATATCGCATCTTTCACAAAAGCTAACAATCATATTTAGGCATTTTAGAAAACAAACTACTCAAGTTTATAACATACATGGTAGAAGCAACAATTTTCTTACTGTCACAGCAGGGGAATGGTCACATTTTACACTTGCTGAGATGAATTCTCATTTACTTCTACTATCTCTGCAACAATCGAAGCTTCTACCATCCTAATAGAAAAAATTAGGGCTTAAAAAGTAAATAACCACTATTATATCGCATCTTATTTGAAAATTCTCAAATAAAAAAAAGATGAACTATATCACTTACCCAATTCAATGGGGATAACCACCGATAAAAGATACACGAATCTCTTATATTCATCAATCAACCATACAGAAACAAAAGAAAAGATTATGGAACAAATAAACTAATATAGTTTTTTGTCACAGAATAAACTCATAATTATATTACTTGAATAAACAATTAGAAGCAAGAAAATAAAAATCACCCGACCATTTTTCAAAAGGGAGAAGCATCGCCAGTCGTCTGCACACACTTCCATCATATCCTGCAAAATAAATGGCAACCACATATCAGGCTAATTGTCAATCGTAAACATCAAAAAAAAAAAAAAAGCCACACCAAAAGAATGAGGCTTGGCTTTTGCTCAAGCGTTTTTATACACGAAGAGATTACTAATTTTGGAATTTATGTCTTATATTCACTAAGAAAAAATTATAAAGATGTTTTCTTCCTTAATATGTGTTCGCGTATTAAATGTTTGAAATTAATTACCAAAAAATATATCAAAATATAAATTTGGGTTTATCTATTAAATTCATTTTCGGAAATTATTTTATTTCTGGTTCAAATTAAAGTTTTACTATTCACGGAAAGTTTTTTATTTACCGGATTTTTATTAATTTCATTTATTTGTGGGAGCATTTTTGGCTAAAAAAATATTGAGCAATTATTCCATGTCTAAGAATATAATTTATTTATTTACTTTTATTTTTATTCTAATGTAATGAATAATCTTACTATGAATAACTGAAACAAAATTGAATTTTTTTATCTTGGTTCTCATCACGATTTTTTTTTTTTTTCTTCTTCTTAGAATAATAATATACATTTTACAAAGTTAAAAATTTTTTATCTTGGTTCTCATCAACTCCGCCTCGTAAGATATCGATTTTTTTTTTTTTTCTTCTTCTTAGAATTGATTTTTTTTTCTTTTAATGATTTTGTATTTTGATCATTTGATAGGATTTGTCAGTTTTCCGGAGGAAGATGAAGTACAAATCGATCATCAACAGGTACTAATCATTTAAATCTGATGAATAACTTTTTTATTTTTAACTCAATCTTAATAATTGTAATTAAAATTAGTTTAATTATTAGCAACTTGGAACTGTAATGAAGGCTGGTTTAATTTTAAGAAGTGTAATTGGACGTTGGACATTTTTTTAATGGACAATTTAATTCTTAGATTAATATCATGATGCGCATTTTAATCTTAATAGTTCAATCACGATGAATAGCATAAACATTATTTCATTTTAATTATTTGTTGTTGTGTGTTTTATGATGGAATTTAATGTTGATTTTGTAATATTTTCATTTGAATATATATCGGGTAAATTATAAGATTTTGTTTGTTTTTCTAATATTTTAGGGTAAAAGATATTTTCTTAGATTATTTTTTCCAAAATTTTATAAAATTACCAAAAAATAAATTATGGTGGGGCCAGAATCAACCAGAAGCTCCGATTAACCACGTCGCTCGAAAAAAACTCTATTTTTATTGTAGATGCATTTTACTACAAACTATATCCAAAGGATATAAACGCAATGCTCATCTCAAATGAAAGTAAACACTCTACAATGAACACAAGATATACGTGGTTCTGTATGATTACCTACGTCCATGGGGGTGAAAGGATGAATCTTATTACTTTGAAGTGTTACAAAGGTGTTGCTCTCCGTGGGATTTTCTTACAAGATGCACTTACTACTCACTTTTCTTCTTCTTCGTGTTTACTCGAGTTTCTCTCCTTTTCTCTCCCAAAAATACAACTTACTTTTCTTGAATACAAGTCCCTCTATTTATAGGAGAAGTTCTATACAACGAAATTAAGGTGTTGGTCATGTTACATCTATTTAGCAGTTCTGTGATCGGGCCGGTTCACGTCGTATCATGTGGCCGATGTATCCTGAATCCTCGCCTATCCTCCGTTCGGGCCAATCTCTTTAGGTGCATTATTAACACGATGTCGCCTATCTTTTCTGTCGTCTTTATGGTTATCCGATGTGACCCGTTCTTCCTTATTCGTTTGACCATAGTTCCTCGTTTGACCCGCCACGCCTTATCTTGTCAGCTTTATCAGAAGTCTGGGTCAAGTCTTATCCGACATCATTACGCCCGATCCACGTGGCTCCTTAAATATCGCGCCCGATAATCTTTGCTCTATACTTCGCGTCTCTTCGTATTTGGGTACACCGGTTCTAGGATGTTGCCACCTGGATCTGTAGATAATTTACACCTACATTTATGCCCCTTCTTTCGCTCGTGTAGCAGACACGAGTGGAAGAAAGTCGTTTCAACCTCCATGTCCTCGTCCATGCCGCAGATCCCGCCATGCCGCGTCCCACTATCTCCACTTTATTACATGTAACCGTTGTCATCGGTTACAAATTATTCTCTTTAAATAGCCCGCTCCTTTTTTCTTTTTCTTCTTCTTCACCCCTTCTCACTCAGTCTTCCTCCATTGCAACCTCTTCTTCAAGATTTCTTCATTACTTTGCGCTTAAAAAACCCTAGATTTCTTGTTTTTCTTCCTTCATCTCCTCCTCCCCGATTGTTACAGTAGCTGTTGTCGCCTCATCTTTTTTTGTTGAAAACCGAGCTTTGCATTATCTCCATTAATGGATTCTTCTCCTTCCATGACTGAGAAAAGGTCTGTTGACGACGTTTTTTCCGAGTTTGATGCTCCTTCCCTTGCTTCTCTGTTTTTGCTTGAAAGTCCTTCTAGGTATGACGATCGCGCGATAAAATCTATTTTTGCTGATAGCTCTTCTTCTATTTCGTGAAGGTCCGAGAAAAGGGTGAAAGATCTCTCTGATGAAGAGTTCATTGAGCAGCTGAAGGAGAAGTACGATCTTCAAAATTACGAAGTGACCCTTCTCTCGGGCCGAAACGGTATCTTGAAGAAAACCGATATGAAGAAGTACGAGCAATCGAATGATTGTGTGGTCATCACCCTGGGCCAACTTGAGCTGGGCCTTCATCTTCCCTTATACAACCCTGATAGCCCATTTTATTACGAGATTCTATCCCAGATTAGGCCTTCTCGGGCTTTGGCTCAATGGACTGGAAATACTTTTCGAATTATGAACGAGTGGAGGGATCGCCGCGATGGTCATGGTTATGATGCTGATTGGTCGACCTACAAGCCTGAGAATGCTCCAATGTATTCCTTTGCTAATTTCCTTGTCAACTATCGGGCCGGTACTACGAACCTGGGCGATCTTGCTGGGTTTGCTGCTAGTCCTCATCGGGTCAAGGTTATGCCCGAGGGTGTTGAAAGGATGATGTTGGATGCCGATCCCATCGGAAAACCATGCAACAAGCGACCCCGTCATTCTAATGATCCGATTTATCCCCGAGTTCCACTTCTTGTTCGAGGTCCAATTCTTCATGGTGACTTCTCGTCGCCTACTTTTCCCGTCAAGCCCTATTCTTTTTGGGTGGTTAATGATGACAAGGCCAATAAGGTATGCGCTTTTCTTGATTTCTATCTTGTTAGCTTCGGGCGTCAACTGGTCATCTTTTTTTTTGTTTGAAAATTTCAGGTCGGTTCCACCAAGACTGTCGGGTCTAGGAAGAGAGGTGCTGGCACAATGGTTGAGGAAGACCAGGGGAAGGTAACAAACATAATGATTTTCTTATAAGTACATGTACTTGCCCCTGTTTTTTGCCTTCACATGTTCTGACGAGACACTTGTGAAGAAACACCCAAGGCACGATGATGATGACGCGGGCGATGTTGACCCCACTCCGCTTAGGCGTAATCCTGGTAGAGGTAAGCAAATTGCTAAGCCACCACCGAAAACGGGCCCCATCATTGATCTTTCCGATGAGGATGATCTGTTTGGAGAGAATGTGTCGGGTGACAAAGGTGATGAACAAGGTGTGGGCGACCAGCAGGATCCCTCGGAGACGCCCGACGTAGAGAAGGTCGTTACTAATGTACCGGTAGAGCTTCCTTGTGTGCCCGGACATCGAGGATCGTCTTCTAGTGCTGAAACTTGCTTTACTGTCTCTGGCCCGATCATGAACTCCTTGGGTGCGCTTACTTCCTCCGAATTTGGGAAGTATACTGGTGAAGAAATGTTGAATGATGTACCCTGTTATGGCGACATCGCCTTGACACTTGACACTGTGGTGAGCGATTCGTTTCTATATGGTAATGCCCCGCTTCTGATTTCTGTTCTTAGTGTCTCTTATGATGCAAACTCGTTTGTTTTTGTTAGATTATGAACCGCGTACGCTTGGATGCCGCCAATCGCCTTCGAGATAAGCAGTTGATAGAGTCTCTCCAACTTCAACTTCAGAATGAGAAGGATCGCGCGAACGAGCTGGAGATCAAACTTGCCGACGCTCAAGGTATATGATCATTCTTAACTTGTGTTGATTGAGTTTATCATGCCAGTATCCTGAGTCGGGTATCCTTCTTCCTAGCCGAGGTATCTAGTATAGGTATAGACGCTTCTTCGGAATTTAGGATTATGAAGAGAAAATGGGATATTGAGAAGGGTCTAATGGAAAATATTCGTAAACGAATGGCAAACAAAGACGACAAAATAGACCGTCAAACTGAGGAAATTGCAAGACTTGAGGACGAGTTAGAACGACATCGCCGGTTTGATTATGATCCTGCTGAGATGGACAATTTACGGGCTCACTTGGGATCTTCTCAGCGCCTTGCTGCTGAAAAAGCTGCTTTAGCCACAAGTTTGGAGCAAAGGGTAGATGCTCTACAATTACAGAATCGAGACCTTCACGAGGACCACCGACGAATATTGAGAGATAAAGATGTGGTGGAGCGAGCTAATAGCGATTTACTGGGCTGAGTGAGTGAATTTGATAAAGTTATGGGTGATTTAGAGTGGATTAGATCGCAGCTTGCAGTGCTCCAAGTGTCGCGTAATCGGTTAATGAACGATTGGAATGAGCATAAGAAGTATTGCCCCAGCAACGAGTTCAACGAGCAATATTATAACGAATTAACCATGAAGTTGTCCAAGGCCGAGGATGAGTTGTACAAGTCTGTAGAGTCGCTTCAGTCGGTAGAGTCGCTTCAGTCGGTGTTGCCCGCCCTGTCAGGTCTCTTAGACGATGTGTTGAGTCCGTTCTTTTAGATCTAGATTGCGCTTTATTCTTGCAAAAATGTTAAGTCGTACCCGATGAATAACATCCTATCTTTGTGATTTTGTAGCCGAGCAAAAACGCTCTCAGGAGCTGGATCTGGAGGTTCGTCGATTGAAACAGGCCGAGGTCGATTTGGGCTCCAAGTTAGCTGAAGCTGAGGAAAATGCTTCCCAGATTACCCAACAACTCGAGGATGAGCGCGTCGCCCATGTAGAGGAGTTAGACCGGAAGGTTCAGTCGGGCATTATGGACTGGGTAGAGAAGAAGCGGCTCAAGGTCGCGTAAAGGAAGGCCGAAGCGATTCCTCCCAAGGATTAAACTTTCTTTTTGTGGTGCTGCGTCACTATGTTGCCCCTTCCATCGGGTTGTAAATCGTTCTGAACACTTCTCCCCTTTTTAATTTCCGCTACCTTGCTTGTTTGTTTTAATGGGGGTGTTGCGTCACCGATGTTGTTTGTTTTATTTTCATTAGACGCTTCGTTTCGCTTGGTCACATGACGCTTTCCGTATTTTCTTAATAGTTGCATGACGCAATCGAGTTCTCCTTTGTTTCATATGTTATTCCTGCAATCATTGTTCAAGTAAGTCAGTATTCTAACCATTTCTGTCGAACACACCCAACAAGGAGGGTCATCGGGCCCTATGCCATGTCCTGATTGGGGTATCTCATCACTATCTCTTTGGATTCAGTGGAAGGGTTCCAGTCATCCTAGTTCTAGGCCCGACAATCCCGAGTGGTTATCGACCAACCGATCTCGGGCAAGTGGACACGCCCACTTGCGATGGTGGTGACCTTTCAGATATAAGTAGGCCACCTAGCTGATTAGACCTCGCGTCTAAACAACCTTTGGAACTAGTTTACAACCACCAGAACCCTTAGGCTACCTCGGCACTTGCACACTGCCACTGCCCCGAGTTCGAATAGCCAGGCGACTGTAAGGCACCTCGGCACTTCCACACTGGTGTTGCCCCGAGTACGAATGCCCATTCGAGTGTAAGTCACCTCGGCACTTCCACACTGGCTTTGCCCCGAGTACGAATGACCATTCGAGTATAATTCACCTCGGCACTTACACACTGGCATTGCCCCGAGTACGAATGACCATTAGTCGCTCATGCCATATCCCATACCTCTCACGGTTTCACAGAGATAGAAGACACGTTTGCTTACCGTTTTTCCGCATCGCTCGTCAAGGATGGTAGAGTTTCAAGAATCGGATGTTCCATGGTTTGAGCTCTCTTGTTCCGTCGAGTCGCAGTAGTCGATATGATCCCTCGCCCGCCTTATATTCGATTATATATGGCCCACCCCACTTTGGTGCTAGTTTTTCGCCTTTTTTGTCGCGCTCCTATTCAACCAGAAATTTAAATACCTGCTGCCCGGGATTAAATTCTCTTGGTCGAACGCGCTTGTTGTATTCCCGTTGTAACCTCCTTTGATAATTTTCCATTTTTTGTAACGCCATTTCTCTTGTTTCTTCCAAGTCGTCGAGTTTATCCAAGATCAGATCGGATGACACGCTTCGCCTCCAAGCTTCGGTTCTTGTGGTAGGAATCATTCCTTCTGTTGGTAGAATCACCTCGGTTCCATAGGTAAGCATAAACGGGGAAAATCCCGTAGCTTCCCTTCGTGTGGTTCTGTATTCCCATAGGACGTTATATAGCTCCTCGCACCAGTTGCCATATTCCCCGTCCAGTTTCTTCTTCATGTTATCGGCGATGGTCTTATTAGTGATCTCGTCCTGCCCATTGCACTGGGGGTAAATCGGGGTAGCTTTGCTCTTCCTGATGTTGTAAGTATTGAATAGAAGATCAATGTTCTCGCCATGTAGTTGTTTTCCATTATCAGAGACGATTGCAGCTGGGACCCCGAAGAGACAAATGATATGTTCCCAAATAAACTTAAAGACATCTTTGTCCCGAATATGCCTTAGTGGTGCCTCCTCTACCCACTTGGTAAAATAATCAGTGGCCACGATCAAATATTTCCTTTGCCCTGTTCCTACACGTAATGGCCCGACAATGTCCACTCCCCATTTAGCAAAGGGCCACGGACTTATTATTGAGTTTAACGGTACGACGGGAGCATGGATTTTCTTCCCAAAACGCTGACATTCTTCGCAAGCTCTTGCCATTTTCTTTGCGTCCTCGTTCATATACATCCAAAAGTAGCCCATTGTTTTTTCCTTAACCGACAAGCTTCTTCCCGAGCTGTGATTTCTGGCCGCCCAATAGTGTAGCTCATGTAGGATTATATGGCCCTCTTCCCTGCTTAAGCATCGTAGGAGTGGTCCTAGGTAAGATTTCCGATATAAGATCCCTTCCCTTAACTCGTAGGCGCCCGATTTTCTTTTGATCTTGTTCATCTCGGGCCGACTCTTAGGTAGCTCACCCGTCTCTAAGTATTGATGTATTGGCTTTCTCCAGTCGCCTTCTTTGTATCTATAGGCTGTGCTAACGGCCACCTCGATCTGTACTTCTGGTTTTTCTGGGATAGACGGGTTAAGAAGCCTCATAACGCGTATCCCTTCGATGCTCGGGTCTACTAGTTGTGAGGCGATGTACAATAGAGCGTCTGAGTGTCTGTTATCCTTTCGGCATATATGGCGGAATTTAATATCTGGGATTTGCTTGATGTAAAATTGGGCGAGCTCCCAATATTTTTGCAGCACCGGATCGTGTGTAGCGTATTGGCCCGTAATTTTCCGGATCACTAGTTGTGAGTCACTAGTCAGTCGAACCTCATGCAGCCCCATTTCCACAATTATTCGTAAGGCATGGATCACCGCCTCATACTCGGTGACGTTGTTTGTCGCCTTGAATTCTAACCTGAACGAATGCACGATATTCCTCCCCTTTGGCGTGGTAAACACCAACCCGAGGCCCGATCCGTCTTTGTTTGATGCCTCATCAACAAATACTTCCTATCGTGTTGAACTACTGGCGGCTAGTAGGTCCGCTGGCTCCTCTTGTTCTTCTGCCATTCCCGGTATATCTTCTACCTCGTCCTCATCACTGAGGGGGAAATCTTCCAAGAAATCGGCCACTACTTGCCCTTTGATCGCGGTTCTTGTCTCGTATATCACGTCATATTGTTTGATTATGGCTCCCCACTTGGAGATTCTCCCCGATCGCCCAGTACTATCCAAGACCTCTTCGATATGCGATTTGGTGAGCACCCGTATTCGATGAGCTTGAAAATATGTTCGTAGTTTAGAGGCAGCAAAGGCTAGCGCGAGCACCATTTGCTCCATTCCGGTGTAGTTCTTCTCGGCCGGACTTAAGGTTTTCTAGCGAAGTATACCGGCTTCTCCACGCCTATCTCTGTTTTGACAAATACCGCACTGATGGCATAGGGTGTCGCGCCTAAGTATAGAGTGAGAATTTATGACGGCTCAGGCCTTTGAAGAACCGGGAGGCTAGCTAGATGTAGCTTGATATTTTGAAAGGCCTCTTCGCTGGCGTCCGTCCATTGGAATTTTTCTCCTTTCTTCAAGATGTCGTAAAAGGCCTTGCATTTGTCCGATGACCGTGATACGAATCGCCCCAATGCGGCTATGCAACCATTTAGTTTCTGCACGTCTTTTACCGTTTCGGGGGATGGCATTTCAAGGACGGCTCGTACCTTCTCGGGATCTGCTTCTATTCCCCTGGGGGTGATGATGTAGCCTAGGAATTTCCCCGACGTGACCCAGAAGTCGCACTTGGCAGGATTAATTTTCATTTTGTGTTTCCTCATTGTCTGAAAAATCTCTCGAAGGTCTCGGACGTGGTTTTTTGATTTTCGACTCTTAACTAACATGTCATCCACGTAAACTTCTATGGTATAGTGAATCTTGTCTTCAAACATGTCCCCTACCAATCTCTGGTACGTAGCCCCGACATTCCTAAGTCCGAATGGCATCTTGGTGTAACAATACAATCCTCTTAGTGTGAAGAAGGAAGTGTGTTCCTGGTCCTCGGGCGCCAATGGTATTTGGTTGTAGCCCATGTATCCGTCCATTAAGGTCATCGCCTCGTATACCACTATTGATTCTACTAATTAATCTATGCTGGGAAGGGGGAAACTGTCCTTCGGGCAGGCCTTGTTCAAGTCGCTGAAATCAATACATATTCTGACTCCCCCTTTCTTTTTCGGTACCACGACCATGTTAGATATCCACTGTGGGTAGTGGGACTTCCTTGTTATTCCGTATTCTTGTAACTTCTTCAGATCGACCTCGACCGCCGCTTGTAACTCTGGCGTGATACGCCTCATTTTTTGTCTAACCGGTTTGAACCTCGGATCAATTTTTAAGTGGTGACATCAGACCTTCGGGTCAATACCCCCCAAATCATGCACTTCCCATGCGAATGCATCCAGGTTTTCTTTTAATAACATCATGAGTTTACTTGCTTGTTCGTCCGATAGTAATGCCCCGATCCTCACTACCTTGGGTTCTTCTATCGTTCCCAAGTTTACTTCTTTAGTCGGCTCAACTGTCGAGAAGTTTGATTTGGTCTCCCTGACTGGGGACGGTTCCTTTAATTGCTATAAAGGGTCTTGTTCTCGAGTCCCGTGTGCCAGGACCGCTTGTGAAATCACCTCCTCCAATTCTTTTGCCGCCTTCACTTCCTTTGCTTTGTTCTTTTCTTGCCTTTGCCGAGCTCGCCGTTCTTCATTTATTTCTACATCAACTTTCATGCATTGTCGTGCCGCCTGGGAATCGCCCACAAATTCCACTATTCCCTTCCAAGTCGGGAACCTTAACCTTTGATGGTATGCCGATGCTACTCCCTTAATCCCAGAAATCCATGGGCGCCCGATAATGGCCTCATAAGGTGAGGCGACATCGACCACACAAAAGGTGGTTAGTGTGTCGAGGTAGCCACCACCATCTGAAACTCTCAAAGTTACTTCGCCCTTTTGGATGGTTACTGTGACGTTAAAGCCGTAGATGCGATATGTTGATGGGACGAGCATGTCGTCTGAGAGTTTCATTATTCTGAATGTGTCGTAGAACAGCACATCGACTGAACTTCCGCTATCCACGAGAATCCTTCTTACTCCCCACTTCTCAATCAATAGCGTGATGACCAGTGGATCAGTGTGTGCATGTCCGTTTGTTGGGACATCCTTAGCCGAGAACGAAATGGGCAGTGTCATCCAAGTTTCCATTGGAAGGGACTTGGCTATGATAAATATCTCTTTACCTTCACGATCCCTTTTATGGATCCTAGTGGTGATTACTGGGCCGAGGGTGTAGTTTTGCATAGCCGAGTGTGAAATGGTGCTAACGAACTGACTCGCCCTATCGATGCGGACTTGATGAACTGGTGCATCGGGTGTTGCTTCCGGCCGAGGGGGGTTTCAGACATACTGCCTCAAATATCCATCGCGGATGAGGTGCTGAACAATATCTTTCACTTCTCGACAGTTGTTGGTGGAATGGCCCCTATACTGATGGTAGTGACAGTATTCGGGATGATCTCGGGTCTCTTGGAACTGTACCCCCCTCGATGCTGGGTAGTTAATGTCGTTTCTCTTCTCAACTTCCTTGAACACCTCTTCCAAAGAAGCATTTAGAGGGGTATACGATCAGGCTTACTGCTTTGGCTTCTTCCCTTTGGCCATCCATTCCCTCTTCTCACTGCTCATCGGGGGATGGTCCGGTCTCTTTTCTGATCGCCTGATATGGTTGTCCATGACCGTTTTAGTTTCGGTACCAACTTCAGCGCTGGCTTCTTGTACTCCTCTATCTCTTGATTCGGCCTGAATTTCTTCCAAGGTGATGTAGTGTTCTTGCATTCTTCTCATCTCCTTTAAGGTTTTAGGTTTTTCAGAAAACATGGCAATCGAGATGGGGTCCGATCTCCCCAACACGTTTTCAAACCCAAAAATGGCTTGATCCACCGGTACCTTCCCAATTTCAGTACACAGTTTCCTCCACCTGTCGGTCAGGGTTCTCAAGGGCTCTCTGAATCTTCGGGCGAGAGTAATCATCTTGTTCATTCTTGGTTGAGGTCGACTGTTATGCATGTAGGTCTCAAGGAAGGCCTCGACTAGCGCATCGTACCCGTTAATCGAACCAGGTGTGAGCGAATAAAACCAATCTCGCGCCTCGCCCTCCAAACTAGCTGGAAAGAATTTGCACATAACTACCGGGTTGCTTCTCCATTGGATCAGTGACATGGTATAATCTTAAGATGCTCGATCGCATCGCCCGTTCCATCAAATCTAGAGGGGAATGAAGGTAAAGTACACTTGGGTGGGAACGGCATTTGTTCCAGTTCTTGAGAGAAAGGAGTTTTCTCGGCTTCACTCATAATCTCGGATAACTTATTCTCTTCGCTTCCACCCGAGAGTTCCTTGATTTTTTCTTCCAACTCCTTAAGCTTGTCTTTAGTTGTCTGTCTTGTCGCTCGTCCCTTCCTCGCCTTTCTTCGTCGGTGGACGAGTCCTCAGGTGGTCCATATCTCTGCGTGGGTGGTACCGGAGGTAATGGTGGCTGACCTGACTGATCGGGATGATTAAGGTTACTTGGCCCCATCATGGGTGGTGAGTGACCGGATCGGCCGCGATAACCCGATGTCCCTCGGCTGGATGACCCTCTTGATCTGGTCCGTTGGTTCCTCAGTTGGTAGTTCTCATACTCCAAGGCTAGATTCTGCTGCTGGAGTTCCATTAATGCCGCTTCTTGTCTCCTCTGACTCTCCAAAATGGCCAACAACATCGGGTCCGTACTTTCATGACTGGAATTTCCATTGGGTTGGTGTGGCCGAGGCTGTAATGGTGCAGATGTGGGTGGTGGGGGTAATATCGGGTTGGTTACACGATCGACCGTGTGAACAGTTGTCGGGCCGATGTTACTTGCTGCTGCTCGCCCCAGCTGAATCTGCCTAAGACGCTCTTGTTCCCTTCCCAAGGCTTTCTGGTACTCAGCTTGTTGCCTCATCCTTTGCCTCTGAGCTTGTGCTGCAAGTGCTTCCTCATCGTCATCGGTGTCTGAAGATGTGAGTCCATCGATTTAGTCAACTCTTCTCTGAGTCAATATAACCTGGTCCAGAGGTAGGGTGTTATCGTCTCGCCCCAAATCTACTTCCTCATCTATAACAGGAATTCCTCGCGCAGCTGCATGAGATTCCTCGGGCGGTGGTTTGCGACTGTCTTCTTGCCTCGGTCCCGTTATCCCTGCCTGCATGCTGCTGCTAGTGACTGTACGATTCCTTAACATCCTAATTGTCCCTGAAGTGCTAGCCATCGGTCACGTCGCATGATAAGACGAGTATCGCCCGTCCCTACGTCAACAAATACAAAAAAGAACCCCTTACTTTGACCTAATTTTCAAATAAAAAATTCAGACACAAGGGCAAAAAGTTCGACTGTACGACTGCTGTCACTATGTAAGATCTACTTCAGTTGTTAGGTGGGTACTGTCCCTCTACCCTATTTTGTCCCTATGCTGAATCTGTGGTTGACCTCACTTTCCCGTCGCTATCACTCCATACGATGTCGCTCTCTGTACTCGACCTATGCATTTAAGTTAGTTTTGTCCTTTATTCTACATGTTCCAAATCATTGATCTTATGCACATGATGCTTATAAAAAAGTACGGCAAGTAACCCTTAGAATCAAATCAAACTTGTACCAGCTCCACTTTCTCGAGATCTAATTATGAACTCTCCGATGACTTATGCTACACCGCCGGCTAAAAAAATCTATACGGTTGACAGTTTATCGCACGATGAAACATCTACAAACGCAAACTTTTGGTTATTCCAAGCACCCGACTTCATGCCGTAGATAAAAACAACTCGTTTAACGCTAACAATTATACAACTATCAAGAACAAACAGTCGTACTTTCAACAGATTCTTCACATAGATTCTAACCCGAACTGTTAGTCGCTGGTGAGCTCGTGAAGTCTCTCTGTTGATCAAACTGTTGAATATGTTAAGAAGACGCTGCTATTGTTCTGGCTTTGAAGTAAATGACTCAAAACAACCGTTATTTCGTCCAACAGAGTTCATCATAGCTTCAACTTCAACACGTTAATCGTGTATTGAGGAGCTGTTGATCGTCTCTGAAGGTTTTTACGGCAAGGTATCCGGAGATCTTAGTTGTGTCCCCTTAGTCGGCGACAGAATGTAGATGCATTTTACTACAAACTACATCCAAAGGATAGAAACGCAATGCTCATCTCAAATGAAAGTAAACACTCCACAATGAACACAAGATATACGTGGTTCGGTATGATTACCTACGTCCACGGGGGTGAAAGGATGAATCTTATTACTTTGAAGTGTTACAAAGGTGTTGCTCTCCGTGGGATTTTCTTACAAGATGCACTTACTACTCACTTTTCTTCTTCTTCGTGTTTACTCGAGTTTCTCTCCTTTTCTCTCCCAAAAATAAAACTTACTTTTCTTGAATACAAGTCCCTCTATTTATAGGAGAAGTTCTATACAACGAAATTAAGGTGTTGGTCATGTTACATCTATTTAGCAGTTCTGTGATCGGGCCGGTTCACGTCGTCTCATGTGGACGATGTATCCTGACTCCTCGCCTATCCTCCGTTCGGGCCAATCTCTTTAGGTGCATTATTAACACGATATCGCCTATCTTTTCTGTCGTCTTTATGGTTATCCGATGTGACCCGTTCTTCCTTATTTGTTTGACCATAGTTCCTCGTTTGACCCGCCACGCCTTATCTTGTCAACTTTATCATAAGTCTGGGTCAAGTCTTGTCCGACATCATTACGCCCGATCCACGTGGCTCCTTAAATCTCGCGCCCGATAATCTTCGCTCTATACTTCGCGTCTCTTCGTATTTGGGTACACCGGTTCTAGGATGTTGCCACCTGGATCTGTAGATAATTTACACCTACATTTTTATAGAGAATAATCCCCACAAAAATAGTATTTACGTCATATTATACCTTCATCTTAACCTCCTTTCAACAGTCTAACGAAACTAACCCCACTTTCTCGCCCACTCCCTACATGTACAGAAAAGATATCCATGATCAAAACCACCTCCCACTTCCAGTGTTATCGTACTTCTCAATATCTTCTTGCTGAATCGGTTGGTACCACATCTTCGTTTCACACCCAGGTTTGGTTTTCGTTTATTCATAATTTGTTTTGATTCAGATTTATCAATTCCACTTTACTAACATTTTTGTGCCTGGCGAATTTAGGGGCCAGGCAAAAGGATTTAGGGGCCAGACTAAAAGACAAAAAAGGTCACCCGAACGTAAAAAGGGGTCATCCCTTAACCGATTAAGCCGTATTGGCGAAACTACCCTTACACATTCGGAAGTTAATGGCCAAAATTATCTTCCGAATGTAGTGGTTCAGGAGCATAATGTTGCTACTGTCCAGGGGGGTTCGGGACGATTTTTTTGATCTTCAAGAACCTATTTTTTGTGTTCTAATTATTCCACTTCCGGCAGAGTAACCCAATTTTCGAGCACGTTGAAAACATCACCATTACTTAAGAACATCATCCATAATCGGTAGATAAAGTAGGTCGTTATCTACCGATTATTCAAGGCCATTGTACAAGGTTAAACACACATTCGGGAGGATAATCTTTTACTTATCCTCCGAATGTAACAATTACGAAATCTCCAAAGATTAGTGTTTTTTGACATTCGGAAGTTAGATAGTATAGATTTTTAACTTAGAATATTCTTGGTTCGAAACCAACCACGCCATAATGCGGTTCCAAGGGCCATTGTACAAGGTTAGGGTTCGGGAGGATAAGATTTTACTTATCTTCAAGAACCTATTTTCCAAAGATTAGTGTTCTAATTATTCCACTTCGGTAGATAGTATATATTTTTAACTACCGAATTTCTTGAAACAACGTTGAAAACATCACCATTGTACTTAGAACATCATCCATAATCGGTAGATCCTCCGAAGTAGTAACGTTATCTACCGATTAGTGTTTTTCTTCGCAATAGTGTAAATCCAAGAACATCATCCATAATCGGTAGATTGTATAGATTTTTAACTACCAATTCGGGAGTTATCCTCCTCCGAATGACACAATTACAAAATCTCCAAAGATTAGTGTTTTTCGAAATTCAGAATTTCGGGCCAATCGGTAGATAGTATAGATTTTTAACTACCGAATATTCTTGGTTCGAAACCAACCACGCCATGGCTCTAGGAGGTTCCAAGGGCCATTGTACAAGGTTAGCCAACACACATTATGGAGGATAAGCTTTTACTTATCCTCCGAATGTAACAATTACAAAATCTCCAAAGATTAGTGTTTTTCGAAATTCAGAATTTCGGGCCAATCGGAAGATAAGTGAAAGCTCTTACTCCCGAATGTAAAGTGGCCTAAAATTCCTGGCGAATTTTGGGGCCAGGCAAACGGATTTAGGGGTCAACACTAAAAGACAAAAAAGTCACCCAAACGTAAAAATGAGTCATCCCTTAACCGATTAAGCCGTATTGGCGAAACTACCCTTATACATTCGGAAGTTAATGATCAAAATTATCTTCCGAATGTAGTGGTTCAATCCTCGACGTGCCAAGGCTCGATGATGGTTTGGTGGTGGTTCCATGGTGGTCAGTGCATATGGTTGGAGTTTTTGGCCACTTTACATTCGGAGGTTATATCCTTAACTTATCCTCCGAATGTCAATATTCCAAAAAATACAAACTATGAGTTTTTTCGAAAATCAGAATTTTGGGCCACTTTACATTCGGGAGTAAGAGTTTTCACTTATCTTCCGATTGGCCCAAAATTCTGAATTTCGAAAAACACTAATCTCTGGAGATTTTGTAATTGTTACATTCGGAGGATAAGTAAAGATTATCCTCCCGAATGTGGGTTGTCTAACCTTGTACAATGGCCCTTGGAACCGCCTAGAGCCATGGCGTGGTTGGTTTCGAACCAAGAATATTCGGTAGTTAAAAATCTATACTATCTACCGATTGGCCCAAAATTCTGAATTTCGAAAAACACTAATCTCTGGAGATTTTGTAATTGTTACATTCGGAGGATAAGTAAAAGATTATCCTCCCGAATGTGGGTTGGATAACCTTGTACAATGGCCCTTGGAACCTCCTAGAGCCATGGCTTGGTTGGTTTCGAACCAAGAATATTCGGTAGTTAAAAATCTATACTATCTACCGATTGGCCCCCGAAATCGAATTTCGAAAAACACTAATCTTTGGAGATTTTGTAATTGTTACATTCGGAGGATAAGTAAAAGATTATCCTCCCGAATGTGGGTTGGCTAACCTTGTACAATGGCCCTTGGAACCTCCTAGAGCCATGGCGTGGTTGGTTTCGAACCAAGAATATTCGGTAGTTAAAAATCTATACTATCTACCGATTGGCCCAAAATTCTAAATTTCGAAAAACACTAATCTATGGAGATTTTGTAATTGTTACATTCGGAGGATAAGTAAAAGATTATCCTCCCGAATGTGGGTTGTCTAACCTTGTACAATGGCCCTTGTAACCGCCTAGATCCATGGCGTGGTTGGTTTCGAACCAAGAATATTCGGTAGTTAAAAATATATACTATCTACCGATTGGCCCGAAATTCTGAATTTCGAAAAACACTAATCTTTGGAGATTTTGTAATTGTTACATTTGGAGGATAAGTAAAAGCATATCCTCCCGAATGTATGTTGGCTAACCTTGTACAATGGCCCATGGAACCGCCTAGAGCCATGGCGTGGTTGGTTTCGAACCAAGAATATTCGGTAGTTAAAAATCTATACTATCTACCGATTGGCCCGAAATTCAATTTCGAAAAACACTAATCTTTGGAGATTTTGTAATTGTTACATTCGGAGGATAAGTAAAAGCTTATCCTCCCGAATGTGTGTTAGCTAACCTTGTACAATGGCCCTTGGAACCGCCTAGAGCCATGGCGTGGTTGGTTTCGAACCAAGAATATTCGGTAGTTAAAAATCTATACTATCTACCGATTGGCCCGAAATTCTGAATTTCGAAAAACACTAATCTTTGGAGATTTTGTAATTGTGTCATTCGGAGAATAACTCCGAATCGGTAGTTAAAAATCTATACAATCTACCGATTATGGATGATGTTCTTGGATTTACACTAGCAGAAACATAATCGGTAGATAACGACCTACTTTATCTACCGATTATGGATGATGTTCTTAAGTAACGATGATGTTTTCAACGTGCTCGAAAATTGGGTTACTCTGCCGGAAGTGGACTGATTAGAACACAAAAAATAGGTTCTTGAAGATCAAAAAAATCGTCGAACCCCCCTGGACAGTAGCAGCAATATGCTCCTGAACCACTACATTCGGAAGATAATTTTGTCCATTAACTTCCGAATGTGTAAGGGTAGTTTCGCCAATACGGCTTAATCGGTTAAGGGATGACCCCTTTTTACGTTCGGGTGACCTTTTTTGTCTTTTAATCTGGCCCCTAAATCCTTTTGCCTGGCCCCTAAATTCGCCAGGTTTTTGTGGGGTTTGTCGCTAATTTTTCTGATATGTTTAGGAAAATTGGTACTCACTAACTTGGATGCATTGTTTGCTTACGGACTTTAATATACTGCACCTCCAGGTACATATATGTCTCTTCATTCACTCTTTTTATTTTTTAAATTTTGATTTCGGATTAGAGCTCTATTTGAAATTAATGGAGATATAAAACCTCTGACAACTTTGATTTCAAACATAACTTTCTTAGCATTGTGTTGATTTTTTGTGTTATTTTCAAAGACCAAATCTAGCACAATTTAACTGTTTGTAGAAATGACAAGAAGAAATTCATCACAAATTTTCAACCTATTGGAATATGCTCTACATAACTTGCAGAACTTTAGGTTTGCACTCCGAAGTTCTCTGACGTCTTCGCTGCAAGTTTTATTCTTGCTAAAGGTATTAAGGTTGGTTAACTTCTTATTTTTCTCATTTATTTCTCTTCTATGATTAGTAAAAAGATAGAAAGTTCTGCTCATGATTGACATAGATATATTAGGAAAAAAAAGTTACGTTTTTAGAATTTGCTTGCAGAAGGACCATATAACTAATTACATTTTTGTTGATACCGATGATGGATACTAATATATTGGTGACAATTATAAACTCAGTGCATGCCTTTTCTGATTCCAATGATCCTGATCACGTTTTTTTTTTTGTTCCAGATGTTAACTAGATACCTGAAGGGTCCTAGCTTAAATTTTTTTGGTTTTGTTTTGGTGCTTCAACGTTAGCTTTCTCTTAATTCAGTCTGACATCTACGATTTATTGCAGAATTTTTTGATGTTAAATGGTTCATTAGGAGACAAACAATGCATACGTAACACGTTACAAGACTTTGTTGGTAGAATCCTAGGGTAATTTTCTTTCTTGTTTTTGTGGTGTCATTTGTCACACAAATATTGATTCTTAGATAAATCTTTTTTCTTCGGAAGTGCAACTGATATATTAGAACAGAAAATGCATAACTTTATCTACTAACAGCTTCCCAATAGGCTTAAATATGAAAGTACTCTTAAAAGATGGAAGTACCAGATTGCTCTGTGGATATTATCACAACATTTACGAGGATTTGAAGTTACAAAAATTAAGTTTCTTGCCTCCGTGCTGTAACTTCATTATGTGAATATCCACTGGTGAGAAATATATACATGAGTTGGGTCCTCTCAAGTGGAAGAAGTAAACAAAATTCTTCATTTTTCTCAATTCTTTGTTTTTGGTTGGTATTCGGCAGTTCTGTTGATCAAACTTTGTGTATAACTGGAACCAAATAGGGACGCAAGCTGCTTTGGCCTAGCACTACTTACGCAGTGAGTTGGTATTTTGCATTGTGTTTCTGTAGGTTGGTGGATGACAGGTAAGCTACAACATCTATTGTATACATGGTCAATTTCACCTTTAATACCATTATCACCCCACTGTTCAGTACATTCTTTTTTAATGTTGATTACTGATGACACACCAATGTCTTATAGGCCTTTACTTACTT
Organism: Papaver bracteatum; assembly: GCA_023529315.1. Classification (NCBI taxonomy): domain Eukaryota; kingdom Viridiplantae; phylum Streptophyta; class Magnoliopsida; order Ranunculales; family Papaveraceae; genus Papaver; species Papaver bracteatum. The sequence continues at coordinate 1,196,835 of JAJJWX010000447.1, read as the reverse complement.
ATTTAGCATTTTGAAGTTTTTAATTTTATTTTCAATTGAATTCTGGATGAATACGGTAGAACCCTCTTTTCTTTTAGGGTAATGTAAACAAGGTTACTTTGTCTCCGGACAACAACTTCTGACGCTGAAACCTCGCTTGAATAGGATTGGTTTTATTCCTAATTAGTTATAAACCACTCTCTTTCTGTACATTTGCTATAGTATCTCATGTTGGAAGAGATCTTTCACTATAAACTAAAATTCCATTACTACTGCGAATGCAATTACACCACCTTCCTTCCTTTATTATTAATGCCCATATGTAGTTACTGAAATATTGTGGTGGATAAATAAAGGCATTTTTCGCCTACAAAGTTTACCAATTGGAATGGAAATTGATAGGGTATGGTTTGAGGTGGATTATGGCAATGGACGTATTCGATGTCTAAGCCTTGGACTAAACCATCTGCCATCTCAAGAAGCATGGCATGGAAAGGATTCTTAGCACATATGCCTCACTGCAGGTAAGGTTGTTATGAACATCGATTAGGATTGTTTAATATTTTTTAACCAGGTTAATGCGTTAGTGGCGACTCTCTCGAATATGCATGGATTGAGACGGCCTCTGCTATTTGAGCAACATAGAGTCTCTCGGCCTCAGGATTTCAGATTTAGATGTTCTTTGAGTTTCGGTTGTTGTACATTTTAATTTTTTAAGTTATTTAATTATTCTATCAAATTTTACATTTTACATTTTTAAGAAGTATTAATTTGGGGATATGAAAAGTAATTGGAGGATATTTTACATTTTAATTGAAGTATTGATTTCCGGCATTGAAAAACCATGCCGGCATGAACAGTAAAATATCCCCAATTACTTTCCATATCCCATAATTAATCATTCATTTTTAAGTTAAGTGTAGGTTATTTCCAGTATCGAACTGGATGATTCATAAATAATTGGTTTTAAATTTTTTTGGAGTATATAAATCTTGGCCTTGGGCATTTAGCTGTACAGGGTTTGATTCGTGTTGAATGTATCTGATGATTAAGAAGAAAATTAGAATTTAACTTTCTAATTTCATCTAATCCAGAGATGTAAAACTATTAAAACAAGCCTTTAAGGCCGATACAATTTCTTAAGCCTTAAGCAAAAAAGTTGGCATGACCCGATGCGTAGCACGGGTTACTATCTAGTCCCAATTAATCTGGGTATACCCCAATCAAGCCAGGAAAAAAAATTCATTAAATTTAAGTTTAGTGATAAAACTCTACAATTACGAAAGAGAAAAAAGCTTAGTTTTTTCTCTTGTCTCATACATCTCGTAATTTTGGAAGTACTGGGCACTATAGCCTGGCCATCGCTTGCAGAGAGCACATTCACCCTTTACCAACAACCATTTTTCAACGCAGTCTGTATGGTATTTATGGCCGCAAACAAGAATCGAAATCTTTTCTTGGCCCTCATATTCAGCCTGTCCAGTAAACAACAAACATTTACATTATAACTCATGCTTCAAAAATCTTGAATGTTGTTGATGTATATAGAATAAACTGTACCTGACAAATAATGCAGATTTCGGTTTCCTCGTTCGTAAATGTTGATTCAATATTTTGAACCATTTTGTCTTTGATTCTGGCTAATCTGGCTTTTTTTGTTCTTTCTTGTTCCTACAATTGTAATGGAAGTCAGTATTAAGACAAAACTAATGCAGGATCCTTTGACGGGAAATATAAATCTTTGGAGGAGATCAAGAACAGTGTTAAGATGCTTATTTATAACTGGTGCTCGGGAACAAGGATTTTTCAAGGAGTGTCAATTGAGATGGTTTTGTACAATTGGGAGGCTGTTATGAACTAGTTTCATTTGGGTTTTGCTTAACTTTTCTTTTCTTTTTGAGTATTTCCTAGTACTTCTATTCATACTTTGTATTGGTTCGGCTCAGTTTTTTTACCTCCTTGGTAATCACTGTTTTCTTTTAATAACTTGTGCCCTTTATGAGTCAAAAAAATAAATAAGACCAGCACAGGAAAGATACTTAAAAAGGATGAGGACTGAGGAGTATATGCATCAGCCCATGGCCTACCCTTCTATTAAAGCAGTCAAAGCTGCGCCTGTGGCCACAAAATAAAAGGGCCACAATTTTTTGAAAATTTCCTCCCTATACAGATGGAATGGAGTTTAATGTGCTAGTGGTGATCTTTTTTGCCGATCAGTGGTGTTAACTTTTATTTTGTTAAAAAAAAAATCGCACTATAGGGCCACATTAATTTTCCGATTGAGGCCACCAGAAACCGGGATCGGGCCTGCATCAGCCTTCAAGTTTGAAAGATACTTGTAAAGCCTTATCAGGAGTGTGTTTTACATAAGTCAATTTATGGTTTTGGCATGAGCTGATATACGTTGACGCTCCTTGGTTTCAAAGTAATCGTCTTATTGCAATGTGGATGATACTACCAGTATTAGTGTACTAAAATTTCAAACTGATCTTACCTCTTTTTTCCTCTTTTCAAACTCCATCTGCATTCTCCTCGTAGCTAGGATACTGGAATCGGTGAGGCTATTCAACAAAATCCCCATTAGCTTGTCATAAGCTTCCTGCATAACACAATTTTTTTTTAATGCAGTAGAGAAAAAAAGACGCGAGAAATAAAAGAAAAAAGAGAGTATATGAATACGTACATCGTCCAAAAGGCTGTTTAGAGCTGATGAGTTGTGCACTCTTTGTGCTCCACGAAGGCCACCTTTATTAACCAGGTCGGACTGCCTAGTACTCGCCATAGCCTGGCTTCTTGTCTCCAGAGAAAACTTAATGAGGCTCGAAGCGCAACAAATAAATAGAATCACAAGAATCCCTGTGATTAGAGAGATTCGACTGTTAGCAAATTGCACAAGAGAAACCCAAACCAGAATCGCCAACTTGATAATTGCATACAAAACATAGGAACACGAAGTGCTGCTTAAATACTATTCTATCCTAATACTACACGTCCAAGTATTCCTAAACTTGATATACAAAGAATTCCTAAACCCATTATAATTGAGGCACTTTTTTCTTCTTCCAAATCCATGATGTTCGGTGCTGTTTCCACGGTGTCCTCTGATTCCCACTCGCAAGCCGACAGTATGCGATGTTCATAGTTTTGGGGTAATTATATGTTGCAGACTTTGACTGGCAAAATGGCATTGTTCGATTTTGAACTACGAGAGAGAAAATATACTGAAGATGAAAAAATGCGTGTACCTCAGGAGTTATAGAAGACTTTGTGGATGGCACACCTCAACATTGGATACTAGGATAATGAATTCTCACAGAAGGAATTTGGCTGATGTTCAACTACATAAGTTTTGTTTTAACTATTCAATACATATTCTATTGTATGCACTATATGCAATGAGTACCAGAACTAGCCAGGGACATAATTACTATGCGAATCACAATTAAAATACACAAATCACATTTAACACCAAATAACTAGAGAAGGCAAACAGTTTCATACTTGTTTTGAATAGCCAGATGTTATTATGGTTTTGTTAAGCATACAGCAGAGAGTCTTCATAAAGACTCTCAGTCAAGTGAAGACTGTAACAGAACATCATTGTAGGCATTCAACTAGTTCCTTATAAGTTAGCTATTTTCATGTTATTCAAAGTTGTTATGTTCAACAACATTTATCTGTGTAACAACTTGAGATTCAATCTCACAGTATAAATAAGAAAGGTATCTCCACCAGTTAGGTGTGGAAGAATTAACCCAAAAATCATGTTCTAAGTGGTTTGACAAAGCATACATGTGGAAGAATTAAACAGAAGCAAAAGAGCTTTCATTCTTCCTTGATGATGAGGGGACATCATGCTATCCACATCAAACTCGGGACATCTATCAACTTGGGTATCCAGGTTCTTGGTATTGTGGAGTTCAATGCCTGTCTGGAATTCATCCTGGATCCCACTGTATAGACTGAAATGATAGTTGAACTTACGTTGTTTTCTCTCAAGTCCCCTCAGACCCAGTAGTGTGGTTCGAACTGACAAAAACTTAAGGTTCTCACTTCATAATTTGTGTATTGATTGTGTATATGATTCTTTACAAGGTGACCTATTTATATACATTACAAAAGACATATTGTCAAAAAGGAAAGGAAGAAAAATAAGGGATGTTGTCAAAAAGGGGAGGAAGAAGAAATAAGGGAGGAAGAAAATAATGGCCATTCTAGAAGCCATCCATTCTAGAAGCTAACATGTGTTTCATATTCACAATTAATACCCTCCCTCAAACTCAAGATGGTACAACACACATGTTGAGTTTGGAAACCAAAAACTGGTGAAGTCGTGTTTTGGTGAATAAATCGGCGAGTTGCAATTCCGAAGCGAACAAAAGGTAAAACAATAGTCTGTTCCTTGAAGTGATGTCGTACAAAGTGACAAAATCATGTTCTAAGTGGTTTGACAAAGCATACATCACTATATATAAAATTCACAAAATGCTTTCAGTCAAAACATGGCCTAGAAAACTGAAACATTCTTTGATTGTTGAGGAACAATGAGAGTTTCAAGGAGATATAATCTACCAACTCTGGCCTAAATGTTACAGTGACAGAAGAAAAAAAACCATCTGCACGCGAGGCATGGCTCTACAGCTCTGTTCTAGTTCTCATGATAATGTGTTCACAGAAATCGAGGAATAAATGTTACTAAACAGAACGAGAACGACAGAAACAGAAGCAAAAGAGCTTTCATTCTTCCTTGATGATGAGGGGACATCATGCTATCCACATCAAACTCAGGACATCTATCAACTTGGGTATCCAGGTTCTTGGTATTGTGGAGTTCAATGCCTGTCTGGAATTCATCCTGGATCCCACTGTATAGACTGAAATGATAGTTGAACTTACGTTGTTTTCTCTCAAGTCCCCTCAGACCCAGTAGTGTGGTTCGAACATCTTCAACTGGTAATCCCGTCAGTCTACTGAGGTCCTGTTCAAAAACGATTGCAAAAAAACATCAGTATAATCATACGTAGTTTTGCAGGGACTCGATAAGGATCAAAATGACCTAACAGTAGCAGACAGTGCTGAGCATGCTGAGTGCAAAGAACAAAAAAAAAGGGATCAATACCTCATAAGATTGTCCAGAGAATGATCCAATTCCAGAACTTGCTATAATATGAAAAGGCACCCACATCTTCACCCCTTTTGAGCTCACATGCTAGAATTACAAAAGATAAAAGAAAAGAATAACTGCGAGCCAGAAGGAACCAAGAGAGGAACAATGAGGAACCAGACAAATTACCCAAAGAACAAAATATTACCAAGTCTAACAAGTAAAGTTGCATAACCGCGTCTCTGATGAGGTGGAAGACAAAAAAACCTAGAACTACCGTAAGGTTCCATCATTTGTTTTACCTGCATTGATAATGAATGGTGGAGTTTATATCTACATCAAGGTAACTATATTTCCATAAGCTATACAAACTGGAGGACTGGAAGATTCACCTCAGAAAAATATGCTATCAGATCGTAGCCTGAATCATCGCGGACAACTAGGACATAGAACATGGAGCTTTCAGATCTTTCGGAATTAGGCATGATATCAAGGAACATACTACCCAGATAGCAAATGTTGTCACAGTAATCCTTATGTTTAGCTCCATCTATCTGCAAATGTTTCTATATTATAAGTTCTCAAATGTAATTTAGGTAACACTCTACAGCTAAAGCAAACGTATCAAAACTTGCCTGAAAAACTGATAACTTTCCATCTATATAAATCTTGTGGCCAGGGGGGTCTCTACCTTGACATTCTTTCTGCAAAACCATAGAGTTTCAGAAATAGTTAGGAGTCATCTAATATGGCTTTGTATATTTACATACACAATTTAATACAGAACATAAACTATTTAAGTGTTAGCTTACCTTATGCCTATTGAGCAGAGTTTTAGAGTTCGTAAACGCAAGGCAACACTCACAAACATGGAGCTTTATACAATCTTTGAATTCAGACATGACTGGTGAGGGATACCATGTCTTAATCTCATTTCTACGCAGCTGTATGAAGTCCACTGTTCTTACTCGAGATAGCTCTTCAGGTGTAACATCTTCAACATTTGGCATTAAAGACTCCATCTCTAGTTGTGCAAGCTGAACCCACTCATCGTTCCTCCTATGAGCTGCAACAGATGGTATGCAAAACAGATGCAAATAGACGCCATAGTAAGAAACAATCATAGTTTTTACTGAAAAGAACATAAACAGCATAAACGTAGCAAAAGCACATGCATCAGTAAGATTCTTTTCTTGGCAAGAACCCTAAAATCACGACTCTTGAATATAATCAAATATGTAGGAAAGAAGAACATTTTCCTTGGTACAAGCATACCATAATCTGGAATGCTTGATATCAAAGTTTGCAGTGTGCGTATCAAGCTTGGGAGAGTCTATTATTACAGACCCTCCCGATCAATAAGCTTATACAGAAATTTAACTATAAACACAAAAAAAGTCTTTCAAGAGCCCCATCCCAATTATCAATACACATTAAAATTCAAGCATTACTAACATAGGCTTACACAAAACTGATAACTGGAATGCCTATAATCATATCTCCCCACTTTTGTTTCTTCTAGGCATTATATAACAATAGAGCAGCAGAAGAAAGCTGATAAAGGAAACAAACTCATAATCATACCAACTAAAAAGAGTTGTTTCCAGATGTATACCATTTTAATTTTACAACCAAACTCAAACAAAAAAAACTCCCAATCTTACCAAGTAACAGCCTTTCAAGAACCAAACACCCATCAAAATCCATTTCCTTGAAACCCAACTGTATAACCATCCAAATCATAAGCTTATACAGAAACTTAACTATAAACACATAAAGAGTGTTTCAAGAGCCCTGTCCCAATTATCAATACACATTAAAATTCTAAAATTCAAGAAATCCACTCAAGAACCCCATCACAATTATCAATATCCATTAAAACTCTAAAATTCAAGAAGTGGAGAAGGAGTAAATCAATTCAAGAACCCCATCATAATTATCAATACCAATTAAAACTCTTTAATTCAAGAAGTGGAGAAGGAGTAAATTCGTTCAAGAATCCCATCACAATATCAATACCAACTAAAATTCTATAATTCAAGAAGTGGAAAAGGAGTCTTACCATTGGGATTGATGTAGATTACAAAATACTCAAAAGACCCATCTTCAAGAACAACAATACTTATGATCTTAACTGGTCGAGCAGCTCCATATTTGGTGCAATTTAGCTTACTTCCAGGTTGTAAAGGGGCTAGTAATGGAGGTATGGGAAATGGAGGAGGAGTTTTCTTCTTAGACCTTCTTTTTGATTTCTTCTTTCCTAATAATAGTGAAATGATTAAACCCATTTCAGAACTAACTCTTCAATGAAAAATAGAGAAAGAAAGTAGTATAAGAATCTTGATCAAAGACAGGAGGAGGAGGGAAAATTTTAAGTTTATAAGGGCTGCCCCATAACAAAAAAGAAAGTTGATAATAATGCTGACGTAAACGGTTGTCACGTGGACAACTAGCCAGCTGGAATCTTACCTGGACTGAGTCAGCCGGGTTAGTTTAACGATCCACCGAGTCATCCCTTACTGCAGCGAACAACCTTAATAATTCCGCCTCACAGATTTGATTTGAAAGACGGAGACTGCATCTCGATTTCATTTTCTTTGTATTCACGAATAAATTCAGTTGTAGAAGAAACTTCATCCACCATATGAGAATCAGCAATTTCAGCTGATTTGTGTTGATCGAAAACTTTGGATCTTCAATAGAGTCCTCATTAAGGACTGAAACTCGATTCAAAATTGTGAGCGCTGGACGAGATATGATCGGAATTAGATTCTGATGCTTGTTGTGATCAGAAAGCATAGAATCATTAATCTCCATTAAATCTTCTTCGTAGTTGGAATTAACCCCATCAAAATCCCAAATTGAAGAAGCTGCATCTGCAAGGAACAACTGAATCAGAAGAAGGGAACCAAGAATGATCGTAATTGATGTCGGCGTTGGTGCATCCATCCTCCCTAACCTTATTGATTTCATCCTGTGTTTTTGTAGAAGCAGAATGAACCTTGCTTAGAGAAAACTGAAGGAAAGATCGAACTCGCCAAAGGGAAAATAGAAACCCTTGCTTAGAGATTCGGCTGATCAAAGTTGAGGGTTTAATGGACGGCTGGCAAAGTTCAGGATAATAACTTTTGGTTAAGTCAACGGGTAAATTAATAGTCAGACATATACTTTGCGCATATTTTTTTCTCTCTGGGAACTTGCCATGAAATTTCCATAACTTATAATTTTGAGGCTACGAAAAGGTATCCTCACGGGATTACCTCCCCGTACCCAGCATTATCGCTACGAAAATGCAGCTTCAATTTAAAGAAGTATTAATTTATGGATATGTACAGTACCCACATACCTAAAATACCTGGCTTGATTGGGGTATATCTATTTTGTTCCCATCCAATGTAGTGTGTTAAAGGGTGTCTGAAAGATGTGAAAAGACCTAATTACCCTTGTTATCAATACCTGCCGACTGAAACTTGGTTTTGAAAATTTTCAAAACCAATCCACCCTATGAGGTTCATCTGTGATGAAATCGAAAATCAAAACAAAACTAAAAAAAATAAAAAAAATCCAAAATCCAAAATCAAAACAAAACAAAACCAAAAAAAATAAAAAAAAGTGGCTACGAGATTTGAGTTTAGGTATGATTTTGTACCCAATCTCAAACCAAGTACAAATTCATACGCGGTTTGAGATTGGGTACAAAATCATACACAATCTCAAATCCCGTATGATCCCACATTTTTACAAAAGTCGGCATAGTGTTTTTTTTGGTGATCTTGCCGACTAGTATCGGTCGACATGGTATTTTTTGGTGATCTTGTTGTCTTTTCAACTCTGAAATTAGCATTTACAGGGTATGCACGGTATTCATCCTTATACCTTTCCGACTATAATTTAGTCGGCAGGTTATGAAATTAATACCTTGACGACTAATCATGCATTTGTAACACCTTTCTCTGTATGTCAACAATCCTATAGTCGGCAAGGTATTTTTTGTCAACCTTGCCGACTATAAGGTAGCCGGCAAGGTAAAAAATCAATAAAATGCCGACTAGTGAAACATTTTCAACAGTCTCCCGTGTGTCAGAAATAATAAAGTAGGCATCTTCTTCATTCATCGACCTTGCTGGCCAAAGCTAGTCGACATTTTCTTCATTCGTCGACCTTGCCGGCCAAGTTAGTCGGCATTGTCTTCATCCGTCGACCCTGCCGACTTTTCATAGTTTCAAAACTGAAAGTGTTGATTTCTTCTTTCATTTTGAATCTGATTTCATACATCAGCTTTGCAATCCCTTTTTTAAAAGTGTTTGGGTAGTATGTTTTCATTTCCGTTGCAAAAAAAATTCTCACAACAAACTTTTTTCATCAAAAATCTTCCCACATGACACTACACCAAAACGGCCATTTAGGGATGTTTATAAACGTTGCGCATAATTTTTGCAACGGAAATAAACGTTGGCAAAACGGCGTTGCGCATTGGTGTGCAACACATATTATCCGTTGCACAAATTAATTTGTACAACGCTTATAAACGTTACACAACCGTTGCACCTTTTCTTATTTGTGTATTATTTATAGAATAACACTTTTGTGGGTCCCATTTTGATTTTGTCAACATTTTATTTATTTGGTTACAGTTACATCCGTTGCTCATTTCCGGTAATTTGTGCAACGTATAATTGTACAACGTTTATATCCGTTGCAAATTAATTTTCAGGTTAAAAAAAAGTAACCACCGGCACAATTTCCGGCATTTTTCTGCTCCTGAATTGTAATCGACCAGGAACAATTATTGATCATCACAATCCATCAATAACGATTCATATATCAACAAATTAAGTAGCTAGATAGTATCCAAATAATTTTCAGGTGTGTTGTGCAAAATAATTCTGGGAAGTCTAATCTGAGTTTGATATCCATGTCAAACATATGAAAACTCAGATGTCATGGAGAAAGTGAAACTGTTTTACCTGGACAGCAATATGGGGCAACACTGGAAAAGTTCCATCGGATCTCACGAAACATGAAGAGCATGTTGGAATTTCCCTTACAATTATAAAAATGTAATGCTTAGAAGATGCAGAATGGCTTTCCCATGGTACTCTTCAAGTATAAGCACCTCATCTGATTCAACAAACAACACAAAAAAAATCAATATTTGACAATATACTCTCAGAGATGGCAGAGCATAGACAATTATGTTGAAAATCATACTATGTAGATTACCAGTCTAAGTAGGAACCAACTAATCATATAACATAATAACCATTATGTTGAACCATTTTGATTCAACATATTTTGATCTCATATAATAGAGCAAAATCATGAATAACCAATTCAAAAGCACCAAGAATAAAGCTAAGAAAACTCACATTTTGCCAGTTCTTTTCAACAATAATACTAGAAAGTTGACACTGAGTTGAAAGTTTTGGGAGCTATTTCAGGAACTCTGTGAAGTACTTTGGAAGCTTCTTCTCAACTGTGAAAACCCCATCAGACTGCCACAAGTTTGAATCACAGCTCCACTGGGGACAGCATCACACATCAACTCTAACACACATACCATTTCCTTTGTTGATTTGACTTCACAGAACAATCTCAAACCAAACTGCACTTTTCAAATTCAAAAACCCATTTCAGCTCAGTTTTCCTTCTATGTATTGACTTCCAATAACCCTCTTCCTCTTACCGACTTCTAAGACTCAGCTCAATCCATTGCAAACACAAGAATAATGCAAGCAGCCACACAAACCATTGCAGCAACAACCCTTGCGTACAGACTATTGGTTCACAAACATCTGCAGAACAAGTATTGATATCAGAAGGAAAATCATGCCAACCATGCTAGCCGCACCTCTGTGCCAATGGCAAATCATGCCAGCCACACCGACCGCGCCAAAGCATGCCAACCATGCTAGCCTTACCTCTGTGCCAATGAAAAATCATGCCAGCCACACCGACCGCACCAAAGCATGCCAACCATGCTAGCCGCACCTCCGTGCCAATGGCGAATCATTCCAGCCACACCAACCGCGCCAAAGCATGTCAACCATGCTAGCCGCACCTCCGTGCCAATGGAAAATCATGTCAGCCACACCTACCATGCATGCCAAACGCACCTCTCCATGGCCCCATGTCGCGCCACTATACTGGTCTTCACTACGCGGCTATCAAAACGAAGGCGTGCATCAATCAACGGTTGCCCTTCAATCCCAGGAGCAAATCTTGACCGTCTAAGGTTACCAAACGACCTTTGCCCCAAAAACCCTAGCTTGGTCACACACCTAGCCCAAGCTAGCCGCGCCATGCCAAATGCACTATGCCTTGGCCCTAACTATGCTAGTCACACCACGCCAAGCCAAACGTCATTGCCTTGGCCCTAACCACGCCATACGCCCATGGAAAACCCTTGGCCCCACATGCCAAGCCAAAATCGCACCTATCCAAAGCTAGCCACGCCCAAGGCGAACCCTTTTCCCCACATGTGAAGCCTAACCTAGCCGCACCACCCTGCTGGCCTTCCCTACGCGGCCACCAAACGAAGGCATGCAACGATCAACGTTTTCCCTTTAATCCCAGGAGCAAATCCTAGCATCCAAGGTTACCAGACGACACATAGTAACCTTTGGCCCGAAAACCTAAGTTTGGCCACGCCAAACCATGCCATGACAACGACATGCTAACATAGCCGCGCCACCACGTTGGCCCTCACTACGCGGCTACCAAAACAAAGGCGTACAACGATCAACAGTCGCCCCTCCTCTCTAGATGCAAAATCTCGACCGTCGAAGGTCACCAGGCTAGCAATTTTCTGAGATTGACTTTCCAAGCCACAACAACGTGCTACATGTTTTCCAAAAACATTCTAGACATCAACACAAACTGAGGGATGCTTATTAGGGTATTGTTTTGGTGGTCTATAGCATGCGGCATACACAAATGCATGTTTCAAGATAGTGTAATAAGAATAAGACGGTTAGTAAATGCAAGAAGCAACGGTGAAACGCTCTTTCATTATGGAACATCAATTCCATCAAATTCCATCAATACCAGGCATTACCACCTCTTACCATTTAACTCATCCGTTTTCTTTTCTTATGAGGCCAGAGTACGTTTCTTTTTGGACTTGTATAAATAGGATTACCTATTTCCACCAAAAAAAAAACAAGTTTTTGGTCAGGGAAAAATACCACACTGATAGGTGTAGAATACACCTAATTTACTATCTAAGAGTTTATGCTTTCTTTGCTATTTTTCTAGTAAATTATGTATTTTACGCATGTTTTTGAGTTATTAGGTACTATGGAGTCGCACAGACGAAAAGAAGGAGAAATCACCAAAATTGAGCAAAAAGGGAAAATTTGTCATTTCACGGGGTAAACACTATCTGGAGCCCAGCCACGGTTAATGGGTAACTCTTTTGGAAGAGCACTATAGATAGGCCATCTATGGTTAATGGGTTGTCATTTAGGATATCCCTTATCACTTATTAGAGGGTGTAATTATCATTGGGGTGTCGTTAGCCATCCCCAATTATGCCCTAACCCTACATCTCGAGAACCTCTCATTCACTTCAATCATTTTTGCGCCTGAACCTAAAAGAAAGCAGCAGAGGCTGCTGTGAAGCTATGAGAATCTGGGATGGAGTTCGAGTGGAATTGTGAAGGAGATCAATAACGGAGAAAGTTATGATGGTTCTGATGTTAAAAACGAAGGTTGAGTAGGGTTCGATTTGATAATTGACAGAGAAGAAGGTGCAGTTTGGGTTGATTCGAATTAGGGTTTCAGCAATCAATCGGTGGAGTTGAGATTAAAGATGGGTTCTGGTGGAAGCAGTTCAGATGAAGAGATCGAGAATTGATGTCGAATTTGTGAAGACGGAGAGAAGAAATCGACGACGAATTCATTGCCAGGGTTTATAAAAATAAGGGTTATGTGTTGCTGTTCTTGTAGATGGGTGAAACTTAAAAGGGAGATCTGATGATGATTTCGTTTGGAAGAGTAAGTGGTGGTGCTGTAGAATGGGTTTTGAGAGGATTTTGTGTTGGTGGTGATATGAGGCTAGCAGTGAAGAAGTAGATGCTTCTGTGAGTCGATTCAACAAAGAAAATGAGATGAGTTTCTCTTGGTGGTGCAGTGTGGTTGAACTACAAAGATGTTGAAGGTGAAGAAATTGACTCAGATATGGGTTTGTATCAGATGGGGTTGATGGAGTGAATGAGATGGTTTGAGCAGATTCAAGTGAAGCTAGGAGCTGGTAAGGAATTGAAGTTTGCTACTGATTCAAGACTGGGTTTCTATTTGTGGATGTGATGCTGATGTTAAAGAAAATGGTGTTAAGGGTTGCTGTACAATTCAGGGATGGATAATGTCAAGGGTGTGGTGAGTGCAGAGCATTAGATGAATGTTAGGATTTATTGAAGTGATGTTGTGGTCTGGAACAATGGCAATGGTTGAGAAGATTGTGAATCTGTGACTAAGGTGATGTTGCTGTTGTTGTGAAGTTGAAGTTCTGCAGTTGAGAAGGTTAAGTCAAGAAGGAATTATAGGGAAGTGGTGAAGAGATTGAGAGGGATTCAAAGGAATAATGTTGTTGAAGCCCTGTTGCTAGAATGGTCTGAATTGAGACACTAGATGTATGCCTAGGCTTTGAGTTGCATCTGCAACTTAATAGAATTGGGAAGAGCTGAAATTGGAAGAATAGGTATAGGATGAAGGCCTGGAATGGCTTATATGAATTAAAATTGCAGTGGTGGAGTAACTGTGGCGCTGTTGTGCAGTGAGCTGCAGGTGATGGGATTTGCAGGCTTGAGAACTCAAATTGCAGGAGCTAGTGTGGATGGATATGGAGGAGGTGGTTATGAAGTCAGGAAGTTGAGGGATTGCTGTTGGTTCAGATGAAAATACAAAGGTGCATGACTGCAGAAGTTCAAACTGGTGGAGTTGAATTACAGATGACAGCCATCATGGCTGGGTGTGCAGAGTGAAGCATGGCCATCTTGGCCGTGAACAATAAGGTTCTGTGCAAGTGGCTTGGTCAGAACTAGTCAGCCGAGTTATCCAGCTGACTCGGTTCTGACTCGTTCTAACTCAGCCCCTTGACTTTGACCTTTGGCTAACGGTTGACCTGTTTGACCGTTAGTCCTAACGGAATATTCCGTCACCGGGGGAGAATTTTCAGGTGGCCGGTGGTGACGAATTCCGGCCTATTTCCGGCCAAAAATCCAGTTTTCCGGTGAGCAAAAATGCCGAATTTTGTGCGGACTTCTCTCATGTGTGTGAAGACTTAGAATTGGGAATTGGATGAAAACTTGGAAGTTTTGGAGAATTGGACTAGAAATTGGAATATGGCTCAAATTGGGAAAGTGGTGTTCTTATGGAATGTGGAATCTTTTCCTACAAAGATATGGAGAGTATTGAAGCCTATAAATAAAAGAGTTCTCTACAACTTTACACACACATCTACTTTGGAGAAGGAGGTAAAGTGCACAAGGATTGAAGGAAGGAGCAACCATCATCTTTTCAATAAGTTTTCTTTCTTCCTTAATTATTATTATTATTGTTTGAACTCCAAATTATGAGTAGCTAATTTTCTTATTGATTAAGGATGAATTCCTAGTTCTTAACATATGGTTTGAGTTTTGTTTCAATTCTACTTTGAAGTTTTTCATATGATTATCGTTTGTTTTTATTAATATTAATGTTTATGATTGATTGATAGGTTGTTTGGAGTGAACGCTAAATTAATTTGTTAATTTAATCTAAAGCTAGTGAAAGTTAGGGAATACGTAATAGTTTCTTGACTTTTTACACAAGTAGAAAACACAAGACCTTGCGGAGGGATTCCGTGGAGCAATTGTGTGTGAAAACAACGCTAGAAAGTGGACCAAGCGAACCGAGTCTAACTACTAGTACTAAACCTAAGTTCACAAATCTTAATGCGTTCGGGGAATTACATCTTGTAAGCGAACCTCAAGGTGGTTCTTTTGAATAGAATCTAATAACTAAGCGGACTTGTTACTCGGTGAAATAAGGAATTTTGGGGTTAGCTAAGCGAACCTGCTATCCTACGGTTGGTGATAATCTATGACTAATGAAAAGTCGAAAAGAACATAACTTAATCATTGTTTTGCAGCGAAGAAGGATTCCTTGATCTATTCTATCTTATTGAATTCAACTTACACTTTTAATTACTTTGTTTATTTATTTTGATTTTAAAATCTTGAACCAATACCCCCCTTTTTGTGACATTATAAGACAACTATAATCTCTTGCTCCTTGTGGGATCGACCTTGACTACCCTATATTACTCTTTAATTAGGTAGTAAAGTATTAATTAATTTGTTGTGGTTACGACACGCATACACACACTCAGAAAGGCAACTCTTGCTAGCTTTCTCGAAGCTTTCACCTTCTGATACACAGTCAAGTACTACTCTTCCATAATTATTCTGGCCTTAGCACTCTCTTCGCTTTCCTCCATAAACCAACCCTTCTCCTCCACTTTGTGACCTAAGCAAGTATGGAATAGCCATTTTTTGGTTTAGGCCGGACTTGTACATATTGATCTCTCGAATCTAAAGTACTCCCTTGCAGTATATTTTTTAGGGTTTAAATTGTTTCTCACTTTCACACCCGTAATTACCAAAATCAGTAGAAATCATTTTCACCTATAAATAATTGGTGACCACAGCGGGAGGTTTGATCTTTAGGTTATAATGTCAATTTTCAACCAGCAATCTCATTATTCGACCCATACGTCAAGATGGTAGAGGAAGGCGATCCAATCTGACTTAGTTACTCGACGGATCGATTATCAGTCATGACTCGACAAGGGATGTAACACCCCGTATTTTTAGCATGGTGCATGCTGAAAGATGCGCCATGGTCTGAGATGAAGCTTCATCCAAAGCTTCCGTTGGTTAGTGAGAGGCAGATTGGCTTAAGGTCAATATCGCTCCAAAATGGCGCATTATGTTTGACATTTGGCCAACAGCCAATTCTCCTGTCAAAGGATGCGTTTGTCCAAAGGCCAATATTGGGTGCCAGGTAAGGCGCATCGCGTATGCATATTGGCTAAGGCCAATATGACATTAGTTGGAAGTTACATTGGCTAAGAGCCAATCTCACACTAAGGGTGCTTCAGGCCAATTGGGTAGATGGCCTTAAGAATGTACATCCATCACAGCTGGACATTGGTGTGGCCTATGGTCCAAAGTCGGAAATAAAGCCATCACGACCCTTCATCGGGTTTGGCTCTGGAAATGTTCAGCCATCCTGGCCGAGCATAAGAACTGGCATGTGATCCATAACTGAGTGTACAACCATCTTGGCCGGTTATTCAGTAAAATACATGGCAACGGCCATGAATAGTAAAACGGGGAGTTGATGAAAGATTTTTCCTCCCCTAATCAGAGTTCTAAAAATGTCAAATAAACATATATAGGGAAGGGTAGTTGGTTGAAGGTGCATATGCGGACTATCCACCAAGTAAGCTTCATAGCTTAGCCGGAGGAGTATAAATGATGCATAAGGCTCATTTATAGTTGTGCAGCCTTACGAATGTAGCATATGATGCTAAGGCATCACTATGCCATTCCACCGACTCGATGATGCATCACTTGGATGTATTTGACGGAACAGCCTATACGGACTAGGCCATTACCACTATTGCTTGGCCACAACCTAGCAAACAAGTTAGAATAAGTCAATTGTCCCTTCGTGGATGAACTACGGTCTGTGCTTGATCCCTTTAGAGTAGGAAAGGGTACGTAGGCAGCCACAATAAGTTGCATCATTGCCGGTCCAGCACGTTGGCCCCTCATATCATCTAATCTCGGTAGCTCGACGCAAGAGATGATTGTGGCCAAACTTGATGAGTCTTAGTTGCATGCCAGGAAATGGATGCTCATACTTCCTATCAAGTTATAAAGAGTTGGTAAGAGAAGTAACGTAGGAAATGGCAAGGGCTTGGTGCGGCCTATGCCTAAGTCCACGTCTTATGCCTTAAGTCTGGACAAGACCCGACGGTATGACGATTGATCAGATAGATAGGAAATTCAGTGATGAATTCCCTACGTTGAGACAAAGCTAGAGATGCATGCGAAGTGCATTGGAATTGACCTTATGGCCATATACCCTTCTGCGGACAAGGGTGACTTTGGAAAGGTATAGAAGCTTAAATATATGCATCATGCTCCACGAGCATGCTTGCAAGGGAAAATGAACGTGCATTTTCCTGGGGTTGAGGCCCGGATCGTAGCTTCATCGTGGAGCACCGGGGGATTTACGTCCTGCGGGGCGACGCGCCAAAGGCGTAATTTTTCGGTCCGTCACAGATAGTATCAGAGCAAGTTCCGAGAAAACACTAGGGACTTATGCAGAGTGGACTTGTCCACAAGTATTTTCCTTAATGGAAAACTTAAAGTTGGAGAGTATGCCAACTTCGGCGCGGGAAAGAGTTGTAACTGCTGGACGAGTTACTTTGCAAATCGAGTTAAGCTTGTTTATGTGTCGTGAGTTTTCCTGGACTAAGTGGCACACTACTTACGAGTGGATATACGGAAGACCTTCTGGGACGGTGGGTATACAATGGGAATGATCATCCCCACACGTTGGCAACTGGCCAAGGGTGTACGTTGTCAGGACAGGCTAGCATCCCACTTACGAGTGGAAACCTGGATGACCGTCAGGGACGGTGGGCAACTGGAAAACTGTTCCACACAGTACTGTGCTAAAATCTTGCCATTTTGATGACACCTTTCAACTTGTGAACCTTAGGGATTCCTGGGTGGTAGTATGGGATACTATTCATGATACCTGGTCGAGATATCATTTTGGCACTGGCCAATTGAGATTCTTGGTAACATTGTGGGCACTTTTTGGATTCCTGGGCAGGTGGTATGGGACATGTGCTCAGAAGGTCTAAATTGTTGTTCACGACAACTTGAAGAAATCTGTGATTTCTGAGCATCTGGTATGGGACTTTTGCTCAAGAAATCCAAACCGAAGAGATTGTCCACAATAGTTTTGTTTAAAATTTCGAGGACGAAATTCTTTAAAGGGGTGAAGAGTGTAACACCCTGTATTTTTAGCATGGCGCATGCTGAAAGATGCGCCATGGCCTGAGATGAAGCTTCATCCAAAGCTTCCGTTGGTTAGTGAGAGGTAGATTGGCTTAAGGCCAATACCGCTCCAAAATGGCGCATTATGTTTGACATTTGGCCAATAGCCAATTCTCGTGTCAAAGGATGTGTTTGTCCAAGGGACAATATTGGGCGCCAGGTAAGGCACATCGCGTATGCATATTGGCTAAGGCCAATATGACATTAGTTGAAAGTTACATTGGACAAGAGCCAATCTCACACCAAGGGTGCTTCAGTCCAATTGGGTAGATGGCCTTAAGAATGTACAACCATCACAGCTGGACATTGGTGTGGCCTATGGTCCAAAGTAGGAAATACATCCATCACAGCCCTTCATCGGGTTTGGCTTGGGAAATATTCAGCCTTCCTGGCCGAGCATAAGAACTGGCATGTGAGCCATAACTGAATGTACAGCCATCTTGACCGGTTATTCAGGAAAATACATGGCAACTGCCATGAATAGTAAAATGGTGAGTTGATGAAAGATTTTTCCTCCCCTAATCAGAGTTCTAAAAATGTCAAATAAACATATATATGGAAGGGTAGTTGGTTGAAGGTGCATATGCGGACTATGCACCAAGTAAGCTTCATAGCTTAGCCGGAGGAGTATAAATGATGTATAAGGCTCATTTATAGTTGTGCAGCCTTACGAATGGAGCATATGATGCTAAGGCATCACTATGCCATTCCACGGACTCGATGATGCATCACTTGGATGTATTTGACGGAACGGCCTATACGGACTAGGCCATTACCACTATTTCTTGGCCACGACCTAGCAAACGAGTTAGAATAATTCGCTTGTCCCTTCGTGGATGAAATACGGTCTGTGCTTGATCCCTTTAGAGTAGGAAAGGGTACGTAGGCAGCCACAATGAGTTGCAGCATTGCCGGTCCAGCACGTTGGCCCCTCATATCATCTAAGCTCGGTAGCTTGACGCAAGAGATGATTGTGGCCAAACTTGATGAGGCTTAGTTGCATGCCAGGAAATGGATGCTCATACTTCCTATCAAGTTATAAAGAGTTGGTAAGCGAAGTAACGTAGGAAATGGCAAGGGCTTGGTGCGGCCTATGCCTAAGTCCACGTCTTATGCCTTAAGTCTGGACAAGACCCAACGGTATGACGATTGCTCAGATAGATAGGAAATTCAGTGATGAATTCCCTACGTTGAGACAAAGCTAGAGATGCATGCGAAGTGCATTGGCATTGGCCTTATGGACATATACCCTTCTGCGGACAAGGGTGACTTTGGAAAGGTATAAAAGCTTAAATAGATGCATCATGCTCCACGATCATGCTTGCAAGGGAAAGTGAACTTGCATTTTCCTGGGGATGAGGCCCGGATCGTAGCTTCATCATGGCGCAACGGGGGAGTTACGGCATGTGGGGCGACGCGCCAAAGGCGTAATTTTCCGGTCCATCACAAGGGATGACTGGGGACTTCTCAGAGGCTAGAAGCAAAATGATCCGCCCAGAGATTAACGGCGCAGTTATCAGAAAGCTCAACAATGACTCGGAAGACTGGGGACTTCCCATGACCATGTTTCTCAAAAAAAAAAAAAAAATTGGTCCTACACCCGGAAAGTTTATTCTCATCAGAAGACCTGAGAAACCGAGTAAGTCTTATCTAGATAAAAATACGTGGTTTGCTTTTTCAAGTTCTGATAAAACCTATAGCCATGTTTCATCCCATGTCATCTACCAACACACGGTTCCATGGTTTTCCTGGGATGTCTGCGTCACTTTTATTCATAGCCAAAGACAATTCACTTCTAAACATTTCATTCAAAAAAAAAGTATATAATCCAAAACCGTCAAGGTAGGATTTATCTATTAACCCGAGAAAATCAGAAAATCAAAAACCAAAAACCAGGCGTCTCATTTTCCTTTCAAAAAAAAAAATACTAAGGATAAGAGGTTCAAAAGACAGATATATATTCTAGGGAAGTTTTCCAACAATGGCTTGCTCCTTTTGGCAAAGGCATCCCTCGTGCTTTGGAGAGCCGCCCTCTTAAGTTTTAGCTTCCTGCACAACTTCTTGAACTCCGCTTCTGGTTTCTTCATCATGTCTGCGTAAGGACCTTCAACTGCTCCGGCCAGCGACCTTTCAACATCAGAGAGACCTTCAACGAACCAAGGAACGTTGAATTCGAAGCCCATGCACATGTCACGATGGAACTTCCATCTTGAGATTACATCCTCAGAAAATGTATGACCAGTCACGCTGCACATCTCATCAATCGAAGACAAGGCTTCCTCCACACGCTTGACAAACGCATGTCGACTAGTGATTTTCTTAGTCGTGGCAATGTGGTCGTAGCTTTCCCAAATCTTGGTTTACAATGTCGTATGTCTAGCTGGCACGCTAAATCCACCAATCAACACATGGCCTGGGAAAGGGTCCAGATACGGAGGATTGAAGGTGGCACCTGCAACTGAATCATCAACTAGCCGGAGATCCCTAACTACGATTTCACCCCCCCAAAGTGTTCTCCTCCACCTGAGTCGCGCAGCGCCCTCGGGACGATGAATCTCCATGTCCAAATCACTAGCTGGCATAGTTTCCGTAGTGGGAAGTATGTCTACGTCTTTTCTCTGGTGGTCTTCCACTTCAAGATCATCCCCAGGAACGGTTTCCTCCTAAAAATCAAAATTTAGTTTTATTGCAAAAAAAAAGGAGGGGAAAGAAGAAAAACATGGAGGAGACTCACCGATTCGGTTTCAGGATGACTAGAGGAAGATTCAACACTATTATCGGAAGAATTTCTCTCGCCATCGCTAGACCCTGAACTCTCATCCTTTTCGAGTTCCGCGTCATCATGGGTAGGCTCTGCAATGCCGCTATCTGTCTTGAAAAATGATGTTTTCTGACTGCTCGCAAGTTTGTCAAAGGCGTTTGTACTACTGATACCATGGACAGAATACAAGGGCGCATTTTCATAAAAGGAACAAGGAAATAAATGATCCAGGCCAAGGTCAAGAGAAGAGCCGTACGTACCCACATATTGGATGAACTAAAAGTCGGCAGAACCATGGAGTCTGACTGAAAGCCGCCCGCACGATCTTTAGATCTTCGTTCCTTCACCTGGGGACTATATCCGCATTTGGACTAATGGATTTTCGCTTGGGATCCCTCAGCAGTGGATGTTACGCTAAAAACGCAGGAGAAGGCTTATCCTGACGATTCTCTGCCACATCATTCACGAATCCATGAATAGCAAGAAACTCATCCTGCCAAAATATGTTGTATTTGGAGGTCGTTGATGGATTCCGTTCCGCGAGGAAAGGCAGACTTTTACCCGACACAAGAGCACTAGCATCGAGAACAATTTATAACGGGATTTCTTGAACAACCGGCTGACGAACAAGTGGGACTCCTTGGTCGAAACCCATATGTCGAGCAGTCCTATCAAGATTGTAAGAGATCGTTTTGCAAGCTCTTCGGAAAAAAAATGTCACGTGGCCAGGCGTGCAGCTACGCATGAACACCATCTCTCCAACGCTTTAGGCCCACCTCATCAGAAGACAAAGACATATTCGAAGCAGGAGCAAAGGTACTAATCTGAGTTATGGATGCATGCACCAGAGCCTATGGACGAAAATTAACCGCATACGAGTTGTCAAGAAACTTAATCAGTTTCAGACCAGTTTTCCGGCGCCTGTTCGACCAACGCAGTATTCTGGAGCCACCCCAAGACTCAGGAAGTATAGCCAATGGTTTCAGGGCATACTTCTCTAAATGCTCCCACAATCATGCCTGTAGAAAGGCGGCATGGACATACGAATCCACTTTCATATGACCGTTCGAGACGCGCATGTCTGAAACTAGCTGGTCCAGGTGTGCATACAGAGAACCAAGAAACAAACCACCGAGGGGGAGAATGACACCTTTTTCCAATTTTATGGCACACTTAATAAGTCCATGTCTTATCTCTATCTTGCCCGAGCTGTCATCAAAAATATATATGGATAGACAAAGAGCCAAGAACGCTGCAACATGAAGCGTACCATTCTTATGGTTCTAATATAACGCGTCAGGAAACCACTGGGATACCCACCAGTCATAGAAGAACTTCGTCTAATTTTCTTTCCGAACGAACCCTTTTGATTTTGAAATTAGGGCGGCATGCATTTCTTCTTCATCAGCGGACAACTTAACATCAAGGTTTCCAACTACGGGAAGGTTCAGCAGTATATCCACACTCTTCAAGGAAATTGTCATTTCACCCCATCTACATACGGCCATGTGGGTGTCCGGAAACCATCTGGCAACAAAAGCAACCAAGCCTGGAATATCTTTTCTAATCTGAAGCACTGTGGAAGCCGCAACAGCATCAACGATCTGCGCCTTGTTTAAGTTGGTTCTTACATGCTCCTGGATCATCATGAACCACATCCATTTCTCGAAAGGACGCAACGGACTCACAGATATTTTAAAGTCAATGGGATAGGCATGATATTCTCTCCTTTGAAGGCAAAACCTTACTACGTTTCCTGGCCGAACCGACCGGCCTTCTCCCTCTCTTTCTGAGCCGGTCAGAAGAATAAACACATGGTTGGGATGGTTCCTCCTAACCGTGGCCGATGTGGTGAAGAATTCATCATCTACGTTTGGTTTGGAATTGAAAATGTCTTTCGGTACCCTACGGAAAGCCCACGAAAATTATTTTCACTAAAGACGCAAGCCAATTTTTTTCAAAGCCGTACCCTACGACATAGAATTCTTGTCCAACCGAGGAGGAGTGACCTACCAGGGGAACCATACACATGGCCACGCCAAAACAAGGAGGAAACCCTAAAAACTAGGTTTTCGTGAGAATACATGGCAATTACTATAACGTGCCTACCTTGCACAGTGAGTAGGGGCGGTCAACATTACTATGGTATTCATGCCTAAGTGTTACGACAAGCTAGGGAAAAAATACCTAAGATTCACGCCAACATTTCTACAAGGTCATGAAAAGGTACGCCTACAACTAGGGCTTACACCAGCACAAAAAAAAATGAGTTAAAGAAAAGTGTTGGAAGGCATACCTGGGATTTGCTCGTCCGCTCTTCTTTACTGTTGTCACACGGCTGGGAGGAATAAATAGGCGTGAAACAAAAAGAGAAGTCGGCCCTCCTTTTATATATACATGGTACGTGGGAGTTTGAACAAAAAAAAGATTTCCTATTTTGATCCAAG
Source organism: Papaver bracteatum (assembly GCA_023529315.1). Classification (NCBI taxonomy): domain Eukaryota; kingdom Viridiplantae; phylum Streptophyta; class Magnoliopsida; order Ranunculales; family Papaveraceae; genus Papaver; species Papaver bracteatum. Next base: position 1,173,423 of record JAJJWX010000447.1, on the reverse strand, counting down.
AAGGTAAAAGAGGAAACCTGTGACGGACAGGAAAATTACGCCTTCGGCGCGTCGCCCCGCAGGCCGCAACTCCCCCGGTGTGCCACTGATGAATCTACGATCCGGGCCTCATCCCAAGGTAAATTCACGCTCATTTTCCCTTGCAAGCATGCTCGTGGAGCATGATCCATCTATTTAAGCTTCCACACCTTTCCAACTTACCCTTGTTCTGCAAAAGGGTTCAAGGCCATAAGGCCAATGCCAACGCACTTCACATGCATCTCTGGCTTCGCCTCATCATAAGAAATCCATCACTGAATTTCCTAGCTAGATGAGCAACCGTCGTATTGCCATATCTTGTCCAGGCTTAAGGCATAATCCATGGACTTAGGCACAGGCCGAACCAAGCCCTTGCCATTCCATACGTTACTTCGCTCACCAACTCTCTTTATAACTTGATAGGAAGTATGAGCATCCACTTAATGGCATGCAACTTAGCCTCATCAAGTCTGGCCACAATCATATCTTGCGTCGAGCTACCGAGCTTAGATGATATGAGGGGCCAACGTGCTGGACCGGCAATGCTGCAACTCATTGCGGCTGCCTACGTATCCTTCCCTACTCTAAAGGAATCAATCACAGACCGTAGTTCATCCATGAAGGGACAAGAAACTTATTCCAACTCGTTTTGCTAGGCCGTGGCTAAGTAATAATGGTAATGTCCTAGTCCGTATAGGCCGTTCTGTCAAATACATCCAAGTGATGCATCATCGAGTCCGTGGAATGGAATAGTGATGCCTTAGCATCATATTCCCTCTCTCAAGGCTAAGCAACTATAAATGAGCCTTAGGGATCATTTATACCCTTCCGGCTAAGCTATGAAGCTTACTTGGTGCATAGTCCGCTTATGCACCTTCAACCAACTACCCTTCCCTATATATGTTTATTTGACATTTTTAGAACTCTGATTGGGGGCGATAAAATCCTTCATCAACTCCACGTTTTACTATTCATGATCGTTGCCATGTATTTTCCTGAATAACCGTCCAAGGTGGTTGTACATTCAGTTCTGGCTCACATGCCAGTTCCTATGCTCGTCCAGGATGGATGAACATTTCCCGAGCCAAACCCGATGAAGGTCCGTGATGGCTATATTTCCGACTTTGGCCCATAGGCCACACCAATGTCCAGCTGTGATGGATGTACATTCTTAAGGCCATCTACCCAATTGGCCTAAAACACTCTTGGTGCGAGATTAGATCTTGGCCAATGTAACTTCCAACTAAGGTCATATTGTCCTTAGCCAATATGCATACACGATGTGCCTTACCTGGCACCCAATATTGACCCTTGGTCAATTTCCCAACGCAATGCGCCATTTTGGCGTGATATTGGCCTTAAGCCAATCTACCTCTTTCCAACCAACGGAAGATTTGTATGAAGCTTCATCTCAGTCCATGGATCATATTTCAGCATGTGCCATGATAAAAATACGGGGTGTTACACTCTTCACCCCTTAAAAGAATTTCGTCCTCGAAATTCCAAATAAAAACTATTGTGAACAATATCTTCGGTTTGGATTTCCTGAGCAAAAGTCCCATACCAGATGCTCAGAAATCACGGTTTTTTTCAAGTTGTCATGAACAACAATTTAGACCTTCTGAGCACATGTCCCATACCACCTGCCCAGGAATCCAAAAAGTGCCCACAATGATACCAAGAATCGCAATTGGCCAATGCCAAGAGGATAACTCGACAAGGTATCCTGAATAGTATCCCATACTACCACCCAGGAATACCTAAGGTTCACAAGTTGAAAGATGTCATCTGAATGACAAGATTTCAGCATTGTACTGTGTGGAATAGTTTTCCAATTGCCCACCGTCCCTGACAGTCATCCAGGTTGCCACTCGTAAGTGGGATGCTAGTCGGGCCTGACAACGCACACCCTTGGACATTTTCCAACATGTGGGGATGATCAGTCCCATTGTCTACCCACCGTCCCTAACGGTCTTACGGATATCCACTCGTAAGTGGTGTGCCACTTAGGCCAGGAAAACTCACAGTACATGGACAAGCTCAACTCGATTTGCACAGTAACTGGCGAAGCAGATACAAATTTTTCCCGCGCAGAAGTTGGCCTACTCTCCAACTTTAAGTTTTCCATTAAGGAAAATACTCGTGGACAAGTCCACTCCGCACAAGTCCCTGGTGTTTTCTCGGAACTTGCTCTGATACCATCTGTGACGGACCGGAAAATTACGCCTTCAGCGCGTCGCCCCGCAGGCCGCAACTCCCCCGGTGCGCCACTGATGAAGCTACGATCCGGGACTCATCCCCTGGCAAATTCACGCTCATTTGCCCTTGCAAGCATGCTCGTTGAGCATGATCCAGCTATTTAATCTTCCACACCTTTCCAACTTACCCTTGTTCTGCAAAAGGGTTCAAGGCCATAAGGCCAATGCCAACGCACTTCACATGCATCTCTGGCTTCGCCTCATCATAGGAAATCCATCACTGAATTTCCTAGCTAGCTGAGCAACCGTCGTATTGCCATGTCTTGTCTAGGCTTAAGGCATAAGCCATAGACTTAGGCACAGGCCGAACCAAGCCCTTTCCATTTCCTACGTTACTTCGCTCACCAACTCTCTTTATAACTTGATAGGAAGTATGAGCATGCACTTAATGGCATGCAACTTAGCCTCATCAAGTTTGGCCACAATCATCTCTTGCGTCGAGCTACCGAGCTTAGATGATATGAGGGGCCAATATGCTGGACCGGCAATGATGTAACTCATTGCGGCTGCCTACGTATCCTTCCCTATTCTAAAGGAATCAAGCACATACCGTAGTTCATCCTCGAAGGGACAAGCAACTTATTCCAACTCGTTTTGCTAGGTCGTGGACAAGCAATAATGGTAATGGCCTAGTCCGTATAGGCCGTTCCGTCAAATACATCCAAGTGATGCATCATCGAGTCCGTGGAATGGCATAGTGATTCCTTAGCATCATATTCCCTCTCTCAAGGCTAAGCAACTATAAATGAGACTTAGACATCATTTATACCCTTCTGGCTAAGCTATGAACCTTCAACCAACTACCCTTCCGTGGAATGGCATAGTGATTCCTTAGCATCATAGTCCGCATATGAACCTTCAACCAACTACCCTTCCATGTATATGTTTATTTGACATTTTTAGAACTCTGATTGGGGGCAATAAAATCCTTCATCAACTCCCCGTTTTACTATTCATGGCCATTGCCATGTATTTTCCTGAATAACCGGCCAAGGTGGCTATACATTCAGTTCTGGCTCACATGCCAGTTCCTATGCTCGGCCAGGATGGATGAACATTTCCCGAGCCACACCCGATGAAGGGCCGTGATGGCTATATTTACGACTTTGGCCCATAGGCCACACCAATGTCCAGTTGTGATGGCTGTACATTCTTAAGGCCATCTACCCAATTGGCCTGAAGTACTCTTGGTGCGAGATTAGCTCTTGGCCAATGTAACTTCCAACTAAGGTCATATTGGCCTTAGCTAATATGCATACACGATGTGCCTTACCTGGCACCCAATATTGACCCTTGGTCAATTGCCCAACGCAATGCGCCATTTTGGCGTGATATTGGCCTTAAGCCAATCTACCTCTTACCAACCAACAGAAGCTTTGGATGAAGCTTCATCTCAGTCCATGGCGCATATTTCAACATGTGCCATGCTAAAAATACGGGGTGTTACAAAACCGGTCCCACAAAGACCAATTTCCATGCCCAAGACCGCACATGCCATTGCCTCGGCCCCACCACGCCTAGCCGTCCTTGCACGTTCCACCATGCCATTGCCGAGGCCCCCCTTCCAAGCCATTCGCTCCATTGCCGCGGCCCCACCATGCCTAGCCGTCCTTGTAGGTTCCACCATTCCATTGCCGCGGCCCCCCTGCCAAGCCATTCGCTCCATTGCCGCGGACCCACCACGCCTAGCCGTCACTCCTCCTCGGTTGGACAAGAATTCTATGCCGTAGGGTACGGCTTTGAAACAAACTGGCTTGCGTATTTTGTGCAAATCATCCCATCCACACCGACCGCACCAAAGCATGCCAACCATGCTAGCCGCACCTCTATGCCAATGACAAATCATGCCAGCCACACCAACCGCGCCAAAGCATGCTAACCATGCTAGCCGCACCTCCGTGCCAATGGAAAATCATGTCAGCCACACCTACTACGCCATGCCAAATACACCTCGCCATGTCCCCATTCCGCGCCACCATACTGGCCTTCACTACGCGGCTATCAAAACGAAGGCGTGGAACAATCTACGGTTGCCCTTCAATCCCAAGAGAAAATACTGGCCGTCTAAGGTTACCAAATGACCTTTTCCCCCAAAACCCTAGCTTTGTCACGCACCTAGACCAATCTAGCCATGCCATACGCCTATGGAAAACCCTTGGCCCCACATGCCAAGCCAAAACCGCACCTAGCCCAAGCTAGCCGTGCCATGCCAAATGCACACTGCCTTGGCCCTAGCTATGCTAGTCACACCACGCCAAGCCAAACGCCCTTGCCTTGGCCCTAACCACGCCATACGCCCATGGAAAATCCTTGGCCCCACATGCCAAGCCAAAACTGCACCTAGCCCAAGCTAGCCGCGACATCTCAAACGCACCCTGCCTTGGCCCTAGCCATACTAGTCATACCATTCCAAGCCAAATGCCCTTGCTTTGGCCCTAGCCAAGCCATGCGCCTATGGAAAACCCTTGGCCCCACATGCCAAGCCAAACCAAACCTAGCCCAAGCTAGCCACACCATGATAAACACACTTTTCCTTGGCCCTAGCCATCCTAGTCACACCATGCCAAGCCAAACGCCCTTGCCTTGGCCCTAGCCACGCCATGCGCCTATGGAAAACCCTTGGCCCCACATGCCAAGCCAAAGCAAACCTAGCCCAAGCTAGCCGCGCCATGCCAAACGCACTTTGCCTTGGCCCTAACCATGCTAGTCATATCATGCCAAGCCAAACGCCATTGCCTTGGCCCTAGCCACGCCATACGCCCAAGGCGAACCCTTGGACCCACATGCCAAGCCAAATCGCACCTAGCCAAAGCTAGCCACGCCCAAGGCAAACCCTTGGCCCCACATGCTAATCCAAAATCGCACCTAGCCAAAGCTAGCCACGCCCAAGGCGAACCTTTGGCCCCATATGCCATGCCTAACCTAGCCGCACCACCCTGCTGTCCTTCCCTACGCGGCCACCAAACAAAGGCGTGAAATGATCAACGTTTTCCCTTCAATCCCAGGAGAAAATCCTAGCCATCCATGGTTACCAGACGACACATAGTAACCTTTGTCCCGAAAACCTAAGTTTGTCCACGCCAAACCATGCCATGCCAACGGCATTCCAACATAGCCGCGCCACCACGTTGGCCCTCACTACGCGGCTACCAAAACAAAGGTGTGCAACGATCAACGGTTACCCCTCCTCTCAAGATGAAAAATCTCGACCGTCGAAGGTCACCAGGCTAGCAAGTTTCCCGAGCTTGACTTTCCAAGCCACAACAACGTGCAACATGTTTTCCAAAAACATTCGAGACATCAACACAAACTGGGGGATGCTCATTAGGACGTATTGGTTTGGTGGTCTATAGCGTGCGGCATACACAAATGCCCGTTTCAAGATAGTGTAATAAGAATAATACGGTTAGTAAATGCAAGAAGCAACGGTGAAATGCTCTTTCATTATGGAACATCAGTTCCATCAAATTCCATCAATACCAGGCGTTACCACCTCTTCCCATTTAACTCATCCGTTTTCTTTTCTTATGAGGCCAGAGTACGTTTCTTTTTGGACTTGTATAAATAGGCTTACCTATTTCCACAAAAAAAAAAAGTTTTTAGTCAGGGAAAAATACCACACTCAGAAAGGCATCTCTTGCTAGCTTTCTCGAAGCTTTCACCTTCTGATACAAGTCAAGTACTACTCTTACAGAATTATTCTGGCCTCAGCACTCTCTTCGCCTCCCTCCCTAAACCATCCCTTCTCCTCCATTTTATGACCGAAGCAAGTCTGGAACGGTCATTTCTTGGCTTATGCTGGACTTGCACATATTGATCTCTCGAATCTAAAGTACTCCCTTGCGGTACATTGTTTAGGGTTTAAATTTTTTTTCATTTTCACACCCGCAATTACCAAAATCAGTAGAAACCATTTTCACCTATAAATACCTGTGTACTGACCTGATTATGCGTGATATCTGAATTACTGGTTACTTTTACCTCTTCATCTGAAGAATCATCTGAACTGTCATCAGCTGGTTGTTACATTGGTGGATTTGTTTTAATCAATAAATCAACCAGCCCAATGAAACCAATAAGAAAAATCAAACAAGGAAACCCTCATCCTCACAATCACTCTCACCGGAGTTATCACTGCTGGACTCTTGTTTCTTCTTGGTTGCAGGTGCAGGGGATTTTTCTTTCTTGGGCTTCCATTGAAGGAGGTTCCTACAAGAGAAAGAAACACAATCAAATCTTATAAGAAAAAAAGAATTGCATTGCAAAAGTTATAGGACAAAAGTACACTGAAACAAGCATTAGAATTATGCGGTTGGGAACTATCAATCATAAGGAATATATTTACATTACAACCAACTAAACTCTCAGTACAATAAGATCAAGACCCCAATAACTAAAAGTTCCACTGTTTGAGAAGGACGAGCAACATATGAGCCATTAAAAATGAGCTGAACAAGTAATAATGATTTTTCCTACACTCATAAATGATACTCATTAATGAAGTTCAAGATAGTAAAGAAGTTATAAGGCATACATGAAGATAAAAAGCAAATACTCAATTAATAAATATAACATAGCTCCTCATATAACTTTTGACATTGATAATCCAAAGTAACGTTTCAAGCATACTTAAGAATCAGATGATGTTCTCTGGTTATACCCGGGTGCAACACCATTTGGGACTCTAAAAACAATAGGCACAAAACTACTGACCAACAGACATATAGTTTGATTTTTCTACACAGTTGATGATATGATCGATTTCCTGGGAATGGATCCAAAAATCATCAATCAATAAGAGTAAGTAGTTCCTTATAGCTAAGTAACTTGCGTTGTTTCATTTCTTGACATAAGTTGAACTGAAAAGACAGGACACATATAAACTGAAAAGTTCATAATTTGTGCATTAACTACTATCCAAATCACAAATAATTGAATAGAGTTTCTAAGCACATACCATGTAAATATGCAAGTCACTGGGGCCTCCTGCGGCAGACCTCTCGGATGCTTGCCACTTTAATAACCTGAAAATCATCCATTATTCGTTCATTATGATTACCCCCACTAGAAAGGTATTGCATGCAGAACTACACTAGCTAGCATAGAACTGTGAAACTGCAAATGCATCTTTACACTAATTAAGCATAACATAAGACTGAAACCAAAATCCATAACAAAGGCCATGTATTTGACCAATGAACAACCTATAAATCAAATTGTGACATACTGGTATGCATGTGCACTGCACACCAGTATGATCAGTCCAATTATGACATACTAGTGTGCAGTGCATATGCAATCTTCCAAACATGCATTGCACACTATTATATAGAACTTGAGTTAAATTTGGAAGTTGTAGAACTGAGAAAATGTGAATACTAATACGAAATGACAACATCCATATAAGTAAATATATGTGAAAAACAGAATCGTTCAGTAACGTGCCATATAAATATACGTGTCCCTGGAGCCTCCTGCGCCAGATATCTTGACTGCTTTTCCCTTCAACAACCTACAAACAGAATCATCGGATCATCAAAATACAATAATTTTTTTAAAAAAAAACTTACAAGTACCACCTGCAATTGTGCAAGCCTCGGACAAGTTCGCAAATATAGTGATGGGAATTCTTTGAGAAGCTCTATAATAAAGTGTCTCATTCACTATACCCAATCTTCCTTAGTACCCCTTTAAGAAGCCTCACCAGCTTTCTTTAATCGACCATCATTGACCTGTAAGGAAAAAGGTTAAAACTCATAATGACAAAAAATAAAACGATCTCAAATGGTGACTGGGTGGGTAAGAATACCATGCATCCAAACTGACATAGGGACTTGCTGCCTGAGATGCTTTGACAGTGTACACCTTGAGAGTATCATCCCACCAATGCAGTTTTTCACACATACTATCCCAAAGAATCATATGATTAGAGTGTCTCCATGAATCAAATAAAACGCAAAAAATGAGTGCTAAAACTACAGTTAAGCTAAAACCAGAACACAACAACGAATTGAAAAATCGGTGACACAAAAGTCAATAGATATAAAGATTACACAGATAAGTTATCATCACCAACACCATAAACATCTCGACCTCATGATTAATAAACAAAGAAAAAATTAGAAAAATAAATTACAAATCTAGGAATTTAAAGGAAAATTATAAGGAAAAAAAAACTAAATCTGACAAGGATAATAGATCTATGACTATAATATTCATACAAAACCGGATCCATCAGTTCATCACTAGAGAAAAATATTCAGGTTGGATTCAAGCACACCTTACAGAATCATTCAACTTCACAAAATAAGAATTTCTAGGGTTTGAGTTATTGAGGTATTGGGTTTTGATTTCTAGACTTGTTTTGATTCATGAGATTCGATTAGGAGATATGGGTTTTTATTTATGAAAAGTTGGGTTTGATTTGGAGATCTCGGCTTAGGGTTAGAAGAGAATAAAAATGGGGGGGGGGGGGGACTCGATATTTTTGAGAGAATATAAGAAAGAGAATAAAACGAAAAAAAGAAATAAGAAAAACGAAAAACGAAAATAAATTAGATAATATGAATTAGATAGACTATTTTACCCTTAAACTAGTTTAATAATGACAAGCGCATCCATCTTTCCTATTTCTTCTTCTTCTTCTTTCCGGAATAATTAATATTTTGTGCAACGTATTTCCTGGTATGCAACGGATATAGACGTTGCGCACATCCCCGAAAATTGAAGCGTTGCTAAAACCAGGATATGGTGTAGTGTGAGTTCAATCAAAAACAAAATTTCATAACTTAAATTCATAAGTTTTAATCTACTTAATTAATTCATCTAAACTCAATTAATTAACCTAATCAGAATTTTTAGTGTTAATTAAACAAGGGTATATTAGCCATTTAGAAAATATATGGTTAATGGGTGGTCTGTTTTACTTCTAAATGACCTAGGTTTTGTCTCATTAGGTGTACCCCAATTAATCCGGGTTTACCCCAATTAAGCCAGGCTAAAATATGGGACCAGACAATCCCATCTTTTATTAATCAAATTTTATTTCATGATTCCGTGGGTACCACATACCCACGATAAATTATAAACTAATTTATTTTTATTGTAAATAGAGAAAATAGAGAAAGAGACACAAAGTAGAGGGAAGAATAGAGAGAGAAATTCTATTAATGTGTGTGTAAGATATAATGTTTAAGCCTCTATTTATATAGATAGAAGACTTGGTGTCCAAGATATGTAAACCCTAAACTTAGACACAAAGGGAAACTTAGTAAATAAACTTGGTTTATAACACTCCCCTTGATGACCACTGTGGCTAAGTCAGTACAAACATATCAGGAAAACTCAAAAGAGAAAAACCTGAAATTGCATAAGCATGTAAAGACTCAGACATCGTTGGACACACATATGTTGCCTCATTAAAACCTTGACAAGGAAAACCCAGTGGGACAAAACCTTGACAAAGGAAAAAGAGTACAACGCGATAAAATCCAGTGAATGCACCTTAATTTGATGATGGCGCTCCCCCCGATAAGTACTTTAGTTAAATCTTGGATTGAAAATCTTCGAGTCGAGTCAATTTCGGTAAACGAATTTCTTGAATGCTGGAGATATCAATGATTTCATGAGAAATTTCCAAGTTGATGAAGTCTTCTTTTGTGTTAGTCTTCTAATGGTAGTGTTCTAGAGTCTTCACACTTCTTTAAGTACATTGAGGACTTGCTTCTTGGATTCCTAGCTTCTCGTAGATGATTTGCAAGAGTAGTTGGTGTAGTTTCTTCAACAAAGTGCCAAGATATGAATACCTTATCATACATGAAAAAAAATCGTATTTGTTAGAAGGAAATCCAAATTCTTAGGAGATGATTAAGTTGATTTGGTTTAATCAAATGTGGGCATCCACTAAACCAAAATTTATACAACTCCCCCTTGAATGACCATCATGTTGAATTAAATTGCCTCACTAAAACCTTGCCAATAAAACCCAATGGGAAAAATTTGGACGAAGGAAAAAGAGCACAAATATCAAAAATAAATAAATAAATAAATATATATTAAATGTCTGAGATGTTGCCTCGTTAAAACCTTGTCAGGAAAAACCACATGGGACAAAACCTGAATCCAAGGGAAAAGAGTACAACTTTTGACATATTTATCGATGCTAACTCAACTACACGAGTTTTTCAAGAAATAAGCATCAAAATTAAAACTCTAGTCTATCGTAAAGAAGAGTTTAAGCTAACATAATTCCAACTGCAGATTTAAGAAAGAGAAAGAAAAAAATAGAATTTATGCTGCTAATGCGTGGATTTATGTGTTTTTAAGGACTCCTCAAGAGACCTATAACGTTGAAATCATCAACTAATTAATCCGGATTTGTGGTTGTGTACCAAATTTCTAAAAACACATAAAGGATTGTTAAACCTTATGTAAGCAAATAAGGTGGCTGCTTGAATAAAATTTTGAATCCTCAAAAGATTACAAATTCAATATGTTCTTCGACCACATTTCTTGTGTCAACGCAATATGAGTCCTTCAGAGACTACCACGCCAAGTGCATTGTATAAAGAGAACAATTAATGAATCAATCCTAGGGTCTGAGAAAAAAAATTAAACCATTAAATCGTTTTTACAACGAAAAATTTCTCGTATAACGCATTATGACTACACTAGCCTGTAATTAATAGGCTTGGCATATTTTTTTTAAGTGTTAAGTTTTGGATCCAAAAATTGCGTTAATTGAGAAACTAATCCAACTTAATTTGGATTGTATGCCAACCAATCACATATGTCGATATTCCTCTGCATAGGGGTTCAAAACCACCATCATTTATTTTAGTAGCTACTATATATGAATATTCTACAATGTTAACTAACTATGATCCCACACAATTCTCAAATGTATGCATATCTTGAAAAATTCATAGAATTAGTGGTACCAGCACCCGCGGGATTTATAATCTCCTCTTATTCAATTGAGGAGATAATAACTTTGAGAATGCAAATCGTGTTTTTGGTACACTCAAGTGGAGCACTACCAATAGCCTATTATAAAACGCTACTTATTTTTCAAGATGTGATTGGATTTTCCTCTTAAAGAGGTAAACGTTTATGCAAAAGCAAATATGATATTTCACGCCTAGTCAATGGCAGCCTTTTTTTTTTTTTTCAATTTGATCATGATGGGAGAGAAACTGATATAACATTCAAGTTAATTAACACCAACTTTTGCTGGTAGTGTATAGTCTCCCCCCTGATTATGGCGGAAATATTTTCACCTTATAAAAACGAAAACAAATTTCGTAAAGTATTATCCGATTAATTCGAGGACATATACTTATAATAATTTCTGGATGTTAACAATACCAAGTGGGACAGTAGATACTGATTCCAAGAGCCATAAAAAAATGTCCACAAATATTGTAGTTTATACAAATTAAATATCAACCATGGATTTTATTAGTTACAACAAAAATATACAAATAAAACTCCAAAATAATTTCATGACCTCAAGGATCAACGAGATAATGAACTAGAATGAAATTATGGACACTTCTTTATCAAAAGAAAATTATATCAAGATCGATATAGTCACAACAAGGACTAATGATATAGCTAACAAGCCGGGTGCGCACCCTTTGATCTTTAGTGTCCAATTCCAACTACAAGTGGAACTATTTTAAATTTTGGGGAATATTAAGATGAAAAAATAAAACAAAGATTGCTCAATATCCCTAGGGAACGCAAAAATTCTTAGTTTCATCGGTGTTTACAATTTCGAATACCGTAATAACGGTATCTCATTCTGAAGTCGATAGAGAAAACCAAATTCAATTGTCTTATATGATTCTTTTTAAGAAAACAAAGAAATCTTGTCTTTACCAACTTTGAGAAAGAAATCCATTATGTGGATGAAATAGTCACTCTATTTTGGCAAAAAAAAAAAAAATAGAAAAATATGCCAATGGAAACGACCGAGAAAACTGGCACCAATTAGTTTATACGATTTATCAAAATCTCGTATCGACAAAATTAAAAATATTGTCTTTTAGTCATCGCAATGGAAAAATCCACTTTCGTGGTCGATGTATGGATTCTTGTAAATATATAGAAATCATGAGTAAATCACATGATCTTTGTCTATAGGACAAAGATACCAACTTAGTTGGACGTAGGTTTTTCAACCATGCATGTGATTAGATACACCGTAAAGATATCCAAATCGCGATAACACCAATTTTTGGTGATTATAGTTTCATTAAAGTAATAGAAACTATAAATCATCTTTTCAATGGATTTTTTTTTTCCGGATAAAATATTCGATCCTTATTACTTTATTTAGCTCCCATCGGTGATACTACATGATCTTGTGTAATGAGAATAATAATAACAGGAAGATACAATCAAAATCAAAGTACCGCACTGATGTTTATTACATCCAAAAAACCGGCATCAAAAATTCAAAACACGGGTTCATGATTAATTAAAAAATAATAATTATTACACAAATTAATGTAATCTATTTTTTTACCCAACTCCTTTCAAATAAGTAGAAAAATAAGGATAGGTAGTAGATAGGCGACACCACCAAACCGTAAGGAATGACTGATGCACATGATTATGAATAAAATATATAAGACAAAAGATAATTTAGATAAGAAAAAATATCGAACCCAATCTATATATGCCTCTAAGATATTGTTTTGTCAATTAATAGAGACAAATCAATAAACTTGTGCGGATTCTTTGAGAAAAATGAAAGCGATTACATCAAACGAAATGTCTTTTTTTTTTTTAGAGAACTAAAAAATATGTCGCTCAGAGATTGGAGCTACGTGCTGATGACGTATTGTAAATAGAGAAAATAGAGAAAGAGACACAAAGTAGAGGGGAGAATAGAGAGAGAAATTCTATTAATGTGTGTGTAAGATACAATGTTTAAGCCTCTATTTATATAGATAGAAGACTTGGTGTCCAAGATATGTAAACCCTAAACTTAGACACAAAGGGAATCTTAGTAAATAAACTTGGTTTATAACACTTTTAATATTATGCCTCAAAAAAATAATATTAAAGATGTCATTAGCTACACACCAATTATAAATAAATATTTTGACATCGTCAATCAGTTTCTCCAAATTTTGATATTTGCCATTACAAATCCTTTAATATTTCTTAATCTAGATAGCTCACCAAATGGTAAATGAGGTGATATCCCAAATTATTCTTTAGATGTTTGAACTAGCTTCGTTATTACATCTCCACTTCCAAATTATACTTCTAACATGCATTTGAAAACCCATTAAAGCTTGTAACTATCCAGAAAAGATTTCATACATCTCTTGTTATTTTACAGCGTAAGAAAATATGTTGATTGGATTCGGCTACCTTCTTACAAAATAAGCACTCATTAACCATAAGGGAATTCTTATATGTGTCTGAGGTTGGTGCAGCATTATAACATAAAGGCCATATAAAAAAAATTATGGTTAGAGCATCGCCGGGTTAAACTCACAAGTTTTGGTATATGTCAAGATTATTGTCAATTTTAGTTGATTAAGCCTATGTCTTTATTTCTAGTTTACTGAAGATTTTTTTCCACGTGCCATCAAATCAGAGACCTAAGCAGGGCTCGACATTATTTCGAACTAGGAACATGGTAGTTGATTATCATAATTTACTAATCGAAACTGAAGAACGACAACGTCTACGAAAACTTCACCAACAAAGATACGTGGAGACTGACTATCATATTTACTCATATTATCTACCATTCTATCTACTGAGACATGTCGTATGACTTTAGTATTATGATGAACATTGAAAAAAAACAAAAATCAAGCAATAAGGAGTAGACAAGTTAGTTATTATATTCACAAACTAACTAACTCAATTCACGAGCTTGAACTTATAAAAATAAAGACTTGATGAATATATCTCAATTAACTCGACTACACGAATTGATTTGCTCAGTTCACAAACTAGTCGATTTTGAGATAGTCTTGAATATTATTTCTTTCAATATTACACGAATTGATTTATGAAATTCGCGAACTGGTTGATTTTGAATATTTTCTAGATACCTTTTGTATTCAACTACACAAACTGTTTTGGACAGTTCACGAAGTTGTCCAATACAAAATACTCATGAGTTACGATGCGACTATTTGTTTCCAAACTATTTCGGACAGTTCATGAACTTATTTTGGACTTGTAATATTGTGCTCTAATTCAATCTTGTCAGTTCCGGAACTACTTAACCATTTTTCTTTGGAAAACTACATGGTGCATGACGTATACTTACGGTTGTACATATCTTCTTTGTTATTCAAGGAAAACTTCTCACATGATTAAATGTACAATCTATATGGATAAGTTAAGCTTGCTTGGATATAAATAAATTCGTAAACATGGAAACTAGTTCATGAATACAACTTTGATTGTAAGCTACCAAGCCTTGTTCATCAATTTAAATAGAGGACTCCGTGGATTTTAGAATCTCAATCCTGGCACTTTTGTGTCTTAGTTGAGGAAAGAGTCATATTCACAAATAAGTAGATACAAGTTATGCCGCCAGCTAAAGTTTCGTCGCACAGTGATGGTGCAGCCGCCAAAGGATAGTTTTCGAACAACTACCTCCAATGACTATTTATTTTTCTCCTTATAAATTAGATACCATTCTATTTCATAAAATCACAATTCTCTTTATGTGTATATATCTGAAAAGATGAGGGTACCCAAATACACCACAATCTTTAATTTATCCACCTATAAGTCCTCTTACCGAAAGTGATTATCAATGGCCAAAGTGGAGACAATACTACAAATTGGTATTCACACTTTGTGTGATTATATATGGATACGAGATCGAAACAATACGACTACCAAAGTGTGATAACTTGATAATAGATTCGGACTTAACCAAAATCTATAGGATCACTAACAAGTAAATCGGAGTTAACGTTTGTGTATTTTTACTTCTAAATTATAATAAACAATTATAATTGCAGAAACATAAAAGTAAAAGACACAACAAGATTTTGTTAACGAAGAAACCGCAAATGCAGAAAAACCCCGGGACCTAGTCCAGAATTGAATACTCTCATAATTAAGCCGATATACAAAATCTAAACTAACTTCGTATAGTTGAGACCAAGCAACTAACCATAGTTCACTTAGTTTCCTCAGTATCCATGCACTTCCGACTTCGATGAGTGCACGCACTGGAACAATTCCTCTGGATCGTATTCCAAACAGTAAAGGAACAACAAATCTGTTTGGTAACAACTCTATTGATTCTTTAAGATAAGATATCTCAAATCATATGCTAAGGATCTTCCGTTTAAGCTAATAAACTCCTTTGCCCGGTTAAATCAATCCAATCTATATTACCATAATAATAAGATTCGGATTTGTAACAATCAAAATAGATCTCAAGAGAACTATTAGGCGTTACCGATCTCACGTAACTAACCAATCGAATAAATTAGATTCTAGTTGGATCCTAGCCGATCAAGGTTTGTGCAACACAAAGGTATGAGAAACCAATAAGAAATCTTATTCGTCTTCAAATCTTCTTTAATCTTCAATTAAACCTGCACAACACCACTTGAATCTCTTGTGATCAATCACGCACAGAACAGAGTCTGTTAGTATAATTGGGTTATCACAAGATGTCTTTAGATCTACAAACAGTTTTAAAGATGCCGTCGATACTTTGATCTAGTATCAGTGAATCTTATATCAGAAGAGAAGATTCTCAATGTAGGATCAGAATATCGCAACAATAACGTTCCTGCGAAATCTTCATATACAACGTTGTGAAACCGTCGCAGACAAACAACAAAGATGACATAACAAGTGACACCAGCTCAAACATGAGAAAAGTGTGATGATCTTGTGAAATTTAGAGAGTTTGCAAAGACTAACATCAAAATCTTGCGAGAACATCGCAAGTCAGATCCAAAATTAAAGGACAGATTAGTTGTCATCCACTATGTAATTCCCTATATAAAGAGTTGAACATGCGTAAGGAAGAGAGATCTATTTTGAGTATTGAGTAAGTCATTAGGAGAGAGGAAGTCCAGAGCAGTTATTAATTTCTTAGTTTCATTTCTTTCCATTCTTGTAAAATTTGTGAGATTAATCAATAAAGATTGTGATTGTTCATCTTAAAATGATTTGATTGTATGAATTCTTGTGAGGGGTGTAGTGTGGGATTTCCTGCAACTACATATTGGCGCTAAAACAAGGATTTTCCCTTGTTTTTAGTGTGAAAATTATCATTGTGATTTGAAAGAATTTGGAATAGTTGATGAAAAGTTTCATATAATTTCCAACAATTCATTGAGATTGAAGAAATGGCTAGAAGAAGAAATTCTTCAAGACAACCAACTTCTGTTAGTAGGAGTAAGAGACTTGCTGGAGAAAGAATAAATGAAATCGGAGAACCGTCAAGAATGAATATAAGAAATAATAGAGAAAATCAAATTCAACAACCAATTCAGCATACACCAGCGCAAAATATAAATTTGGATTATGATAGAGTGAGTATACACACTTGGAGATCATATTCAACAGAAGAAATGGAAGAAGAGCAACAATTAAGGAACGATAGACAAGAAGAGAGAGATCAGTAAGCAGTTGGTGGAATAATTCAGAAAGATGAATGAGTTGAAGCATTATAGGCATTAAGACAAAGGATACACGAAGAGAAGAGATTAGAAGCTGAAGAACGCGCAAATTTGACAAGGCAAAACCATGAGTTGAGAATGGAAAACATGATATTACAAAATAGGAGGTCAAGAAGTACAACAAAATCAAGTTCAAGAACAATTAGAAGTGAAGTAAGAAGAAATTCACCTATGACAAATATTGGAGAAGAAAATCGAGATCCAAATGAAGAACGTCGCAAAATGAGAGAAGTAATTGAAGATCGTTATATCCCACCAGGTGAAATTCTCCAAAATGGACAAAACAACAGGAATCAGGAAAATGAGCGGCGTCAGGAACGAAATAAATAAGATGGCGAAGAAAATCAGGAAGAAGGGAGGAGAATATTACATGGGAGAGAAATTCAAAAGAAATCAACAAGTAATTGAAGAGGAAATAGAAAGGCATTATGCTGAACAAGCACGTTTATCTTGCAAAAGGGAAATATTGAGAGCAGAGGTGGAAGAACAAGAGTTCCAAGAGGCAATTCGCCAGAACAATCATGAAAATCGAGAAAGAAGGCGAGAACAAAACCACAATAATGGTAATATTAATGAAGAATATGATAGAGTACAAAGAAGAGCTGAAAGGAGATAAAGAGAATTGAGAAGGGGTGAAAAAAATCGCAGAGAAGAAAATGAGAGGTATAATCATATGCGAATTCATGAAAGATAAGATCGCGGGGAAAGACAAGGAGAAAACGATAAAGAAGAAGATCAAAACAGGCATGAATGCATTAGAAGAGAAGCAAAATTAAAAAGACCAATGGAAGTAGATCCTAGAGTAAATGAGCAAATTTTACGAGAATTGGCAGAAATGAGAGGAATGCTAAACAACAGGAGAGAAGGAGGTAGGAGACAATTGGATGAAGCCATAAAAGAAGCTGCGAAAAATCCGTTCTCACAAGAAGTACAATTAGGAGGAATACCCTCTAAGTGAAGTTTGCCTGTGTTAACCAGCATCTTTAATGTAACAACTTGTGCAATTTAACACATTAAAGCTTATGTGAGATGTATGTTACAGTGGGAAAACCATGATGTTGTGTTGTGCAAGTATTTCACATCAAGTCTAACAGGAGAGGCGCTAAAGTGGTTCGAAGGTTTACCCAGGAATACTATATCATCTTTCAACTATTTGCGGACTACGTTCTTAGGGGCGTATATAACTAACAACTCCTCGCGACCAGGCATTGAAGATGTATTTGGTTTAAAACACATAATTGGCGAAAGTTTGAAGCACCTAACCATAAGATAGAAGAAAATGTGTAGAGAAATGGCTGGCCGTGTGGATGAGCGATATCTTATTCTATCATTCATTAACGCGATGTTCGCAACCAACTTATTGTATGTTCAAATTTTCAGAATCAAGAATACAATCACAATGACTGAGTTGCTAGAACTTCAAAAAGAGTATATCGCTTTGGTGGAAAAACAAAATGAAATGAAATCATACCCAGTAGCGAACACAAGTTCAAATACAGCGAATTCAAGCTTATTTCCTAAATTGATAAACACAGTGGCGAGCACTTCGCAAGTACAACAAGAAAAGAAGAGTGATAATCAACAGAAGGTGGTAGCTATGGGAAGCAGAGATCAAGAAGAATTCGAAATGGAAAGAAACTTATATAACCATGGAGGAAATAATAAAATTCAAAGACTTGATTAGCCGCAAGAAACGTATGGGGGACAAAAACAAAACTATCATAGAGGATCAAGAAGTCAAAAGATAATATGGGAAGAGATCAAGATGCCACCTTTGAATGCTAGTGTGGAAAAAATTTGGGAAGCTATAATCTTGATGGAAAACATACCACCACCATGGAACATGGGAAAATAACCACTTCCAAATCACCGAAGTCAAGAATTTTGCTCTTACCACCATTTTCATGGACATTCAACAAACGACTGCAGAAATATAAAAATAATCATTCTCAAGATGATAGATCAAGGAAAATTAAATTATTTTCTAATAGGGCATCCTCAATCTCAACTCTTACCACCACCACCAGAAATTCGAAGAGTAAATACAACCAAAGGAGGAGAAACATTTGTCATAGAAGTTGGAGCAACGACGAAGAATTTGTTTTGAAATTCTATTGTACATTCGTACAAAATAATTGAAGACTTTCACGACAATGTTCTAAGAAGAGTCTTTGCAAGAGATGATGATGGAAGATACATTATGAACATTGCGAATATTTCTCCACTAAAAGAATGGAAAAAGCAAATTATTTCTTTCACTGCAGAATAAGTACCTTAGGGAGGAGAAATGCACGATAATCCATTAGTGGTGAGATTGGAGATTAACCCAAACCCTAAAGATGATGAAGATGATGAAGCAGAAGATTCATGGGCAATCAACCGAGTTTTAATTGATACTGGAAGTTCTATGGATATTCTATTCTATCATGCTTATAAAACTATGAGAGGGAAAGATGAAGATTTAATACCTTCAACCTACAAAATATATGGTTTTAATGGTACTGCAAATAATCCTAAAGGAGAGATCACTATGCGAATTCCATTGAAAGGATTATCTTCTGCATTGTTGATGTGGAGTCACCTTATAATGCTTTGATTGGGCGACCTTGGTTGCATGGGATTCTAGGTGTAGTGTCGAAATTTCATCAATGCATCAAGTTCCCTCATCCCAGTGGAGTTGGAGTCATAACGGGAGATTGGGCTGAAGGAAAGAAATGCTATGAAATCGATGTAGAGTCCTATGAAGAACGAGCTGCGAAGAAGGAAAATTGGAAAGGTAACATCAGAGAGTGTTGATGGTGGATTTCTATTTAAAGGGCAAAATTATAAAAAGCCAATTTTTGTAAGCTGACGTCCTGCAAAGGATAAAGCCTTCAGGCGATGAATACTTCTCGCCATATTAATTCATTGGAGCATGTGCAACCATCCCTGAGAATTAAAACATACCCAGAACGGAGCCTGTGGCAACCATCCCGACGGAGCATGTAGCAACCATCCCGGTTTTCTGTAGGTATACATCATTACTATTAATGTTTTAATTAAAGCCTTATGTTCGACGTGCAAACACCCGTCGGCTACCTGACGGCAGGTTATACTAGCCCCGTTGAACGCATGCAAAACTACCCGTGTTAGTCTCGCTTGCTGAAAACAAACCCAAAAATATACCTCATCCGTCCAACTTTGCAGACATAGATGGAGGGTGTAGATATAGATTCAGGGGGTCCTGAGCATGCCACCATGATCACCTTGGACCCACCTTCATGCATGACCGAACGGTCAAGACCAACTATAGTTGGTCCTTCCAAAATGTGCGCTCAAAGTGAGCATGACGCACGGCTAGGGTTCCTTTTAATCGTGAGCGTCCAACTTCGCCGGCATAGTTGGACGGCTTAGATTATACCCTAAAACAAGTAGTGAAGTGATGGTACACCATTGGCGGGCCCGATTTCTACCTACATGACCTAATCCCTCATAGGTAAGCCGTGGTGCAAGAAATGATTGCCCAAACAAGGCTAGATTAACGCCTTATGCAGGTTTAGAAGATCCAAAACAATCACGACCATCCGACTTCGCTAGCATAGTTGGATGGCTTAGATTGCGCCCAGGGTCATAAAGCAAGCATGTACATGCTCACTGTCGACCCAAGATGTTGCATACATGGTCGGTCTCCCCAAAAGAGGCACACACACCCCAAAACCGATCGCCCAAAGTGGCCGGTCCAAAACCCTAATTAGGGTTTGCGGCGCAGAAACATCTCGAGCGTCCATCTTCGCAGGCTTGGACGGAAGGCCAAGATGGAGACTTAGAAGGAACCGAGCATGCTAGCATGACCACCGTGGGCCCGGCTTCACGCCTAGATGATCGGACAAGACCTGCAGTGGTCAAGCTCCTCGGTACGCGTGCCCAAAGGTGACATGTCACGGCCCTTCCATAAATTCTAATCTCGACCACTCGTCTTTGCCACCTGAGTCGAGTGGCTTAGATTAAATATTTGCGAGTCAAGCAGGCATGGGCGTGAACACCATTGAACTACCTCTATGCAGGGCTGATCGGTTCCTCCATTGGAACTCTCTAAGCATGCAAACGTTTGGGCCGAAACAGGCAGCATGCGCGCCTCCCATCCAACGGTCGCAAGCAAGGCTACGAGTCATCTCGTCCGTCCAGATTTGCAAGCTTGGACGAATGGATTAGGGTGCGAATCAACCAGCAAACAAGGTATCACTATGACCACCATCCGTCACTATTCTTCACAGGGTAATCGACCAAGGCATGGCTTGTCTATACAGCCTCCAAACGGTCACCTGAAGATGGCTGCATGCGATGTTATACCAAGTTCACGGTTCACCCTGCACTATTTTCTGTGGGTCCCGCGATCCACACACTCGAGACATTAATCACGTCACAACTGGGGGATACAAACTGGGGTATTGGTCTGGCGATTTACAGCGTGCAGCGTGCAACGCGCCATCACAAGAACGTGTTAGGAAGACATGGGCGGTTAAGTCAAGATGGGAAAAGTGGGTAGTTCTGATCGTGTGACACTCACACACAACTCCACTCTTCCCTCACTCCACTTCCTCCACTTCCCACGAGAGACGTGAAGAAGGCTTAATGACTTGTATAAATAGGTTCTCCTCCTTATTTCCAAAAATAGAAGTTCGAACAACACAGAATACCAAGTGTTAATCGTATTCAACACCCAGAGCCTGCCTGCAACATTTGCTAGCCTGCTCAACCTTCTGTTAACAAGTCATCAAATAGCCTTCACCTTCATACTCTCAACACCTTCTTCGCTTCCCGCCCTAAGATCAACCTCACATCCTTCACCTGTGACCGAAACAAATCTGGAACGGCCGTGTCTTCGGTTTAGGCCAGAATTGTATAGATTATCTCTCGAATCAAAGTGCTCATCGTGCAGCACATTTGTTGAAGATTTAAACTCACTTCTCATCCACACACACCCAAAATTACCTAAACTGGCAGAAGTAGTTTTCTCCCACAAACAATTGGCGACCACAGTGGGAGGTTAATCTCTCGGTTGTGAAGTCGATTTCTTCAATACCAATTCAATCTCTCTGATTTCAAGAATGGTGGATCTTAGGTCTGGAGCAGCAACCAACGATGGAGTTAAAACCGACAACGCTTCTGGTGGCGCTCGATATCCCACCATCAAAAAGTGTTACAAAGTGCAACCCCGCCAGTGCAACCAATGTGTCTCGTGGAATCGCGTCTTCTATCATCAGTACTAGTGGAGCAGGAGCAGACATTCCAACAGGCGTGACACCTCCCATTACAAGAGCCAGAGGGGCCGCAAATCCAGGCATTTCCTCAAGCATGACACTTCCGTCCATCACCAGAACAACTGTTACTTCCCCTTCAGGACGAGGATCTGGAGGACCCAGAGGAGGACAACCTCCTATCACCATGGTGGACTTGATGGAGAGACAAAAAACCCTCGCTAAAGCTCAGGCATACATGGAAACCACTCAGAAGGAGGTACTCACCTTCCTTAAAACATTAACCGATCGATTACCACAAGAGTCGAGACAGCCTCAAGGGCCAACAAGAAATACGTTTAGCACACCTGGAGCAGGTGCCTCAGTTACGCAAGCCTATCTGAATAAAGAGTCTTATGTTGCTGACCACGCAAGAGAAAGTGACGAGCGTCTCAGGGAAAGGAGCCAATCGTCCAACTTTATTACACGTGAAAATATGGAGAGACTCCTCCAAAATCGTGGCAAAGAAAATACGATGGACGCGCATCAACACCAACCTCCATATCCACAAGATGTGTAGCGGATTCCTCTTCCCAGGGGATACACCTCCCCTCAATTCATCCTTTACGATGGTACCGGTAATGCTCGTGAACACGTCTCTCGATTCTTAGAATCTTTATGAGAACATGAATACAATCACGTTCTCCGCCTGAAGGAATTCTCCAAATCACTTACGGGGAGAGCCTATACGTGGTACAACAACATCGCACCCGACATCATATCCAATTGGAGTGAGATGGTCAGCGCGTTTTACAAGAAGTACTTCTTTGTATCTGAGCAAGTTACTTTCTCATACCTGGGGAGAATCTCCCAACGGAACAACGAACATCCAAATGATTTTGTCAAAAGGTTCAGAACACAAGTGTTGGACTTCCATGAACCAAATGTCACAGAACGACATCTGGTGGAATTATGCATCAACGGAATGATACCCATATATCGCGCCTTGCTGGAAAACTTGGGATTCCAGACGTTCTCAGAACTCCATGAAGCAGCCAAACGTTCGGCCACTACCGCCCCAGCATTATTGGAAAGGACTAGGATCGTTCGGAGCGACGATTCACGAGATAATCGTGGAAATAGGCACCTCATCAACAAGCAATATAATACTAGCCCTTCTGTCAGTGTAGTAAGCGAAGGCGGAAAGAGAAAAGATCCAGCGGCGGCAGAACAACTACCCAAGCGTGTGGCTCAAACGCATAAAGCTTCGCCTCGAAAGGGAACAAGCAAAGATCCTGCGCAGAGCACCGAAGACACAGGCTTCCCATTTCCGATAAATGAAGTAATAGAACTCTTGGAGGCATGGATTCAGGATGATGCTATCAGACTACCTCCTATCAGACGTCCACCAACTGAGAAAGACGTGGCAGACCCTAAGTACTGTCGTTATCATAGGTTTGTCCACCACCCAAATAAGGATTGCAACAAGATGAAGGAAATATTCAGGGAAAAGATAGCAGCAGGAGAGCTCCTATTGGGAAATGAAGGAGTTCACACAGACCCCCTTCCTGTCCGAAGTTGCATGATCTTTGGAAGCTCTGTGCGCAAGACTGTACAATCCATGATGGAACACCTGTGTGAAATCTTGTACCTTTCCAAGGTACAACGTCAAGATATATTCATGGACCTCAACCGTATTATGTCAGGCAGGCACTTGTATCCAGAAAAGGAAGTCATTCCAGCATCTCAAGCCTCTTTGGAAAAGAGCACCAACAAAGGAAACTGGGGACTTTTGACCGTCGCCCATCTGAAAGATGTCAAGTTCGATAGCACATTAATCGATGCAGCTTCTGAATTCAACATCGTTACTATCAAGACCCTGCAAGTTGCGAAAATCTCAAAGCAGGAGGCTACCCGTGGTCCGACTGTGATCAAGAGCCCAAAGGAGAATTTGTGGATGTCTACGGATACATTGACCTTGATGTCAAGATTGGTAACACTCCAACACAAGCTAGATTCCATATAATTAAGGAACATCCGGATTACGACATGATTCTGGGGCGCCTGTGGGTACACAAGGCGCATTCCTTACCAATCTCAG
Organism: Papaver bracteatum; assembly: GCA_023529315.1. Taxonomy (NCBI): domain Eukaryota; kingdom Viridiplantae; phylum Streptophyta; class Magnoliopsida; order Ranunculales; family Papaveraceae; genus Papaver; species Papaver bracteatum. The sequence continues at coordinate 1,149,137 of JAJJWX010000447.1, read as the reverse complement.
TACATGAAAGAATCTCCAACAAGCCAGCTCCGATGATTTCCAACAAACCTTGGAGAATCGAAGACTGCGTTTTGCCCCCATATCAACAACTCACATGCATAATGCAACTCCCTGGTGAAAGCCCTTCGTCTTGCATCAAGAGATTCCGAGCCCAAGTAAGTCTCATTGAACGACCCTCTTTACAAGTAGTGGATGATTGTCCTGTTAGACCACCGTGGACTGTTTCACCTGACAGGCGGGCCACCACCAAGAGATGTGAATGGAGTGCTGTCCCCTTTAAGCGCTTCACCAAAAGCTTGGAAGCAATCAAGAACGACAAGTGTCAGAAGCAAGATGTTATGGCAAGTCCGAATCCATTTCAAATCGGAGATATGGTAGCAAAGGTAACCACGTTCCAAGTTGGAAACATGGCAGTAAAGATAACTTCCCAGTCTGATATGCCTGCAAAGGAAGAGGAAATATTCTTAGTGGCAGATGTTATCTTGGGCGGTTACTCGAAGATCATCAATGCAGATAAACTCGAAGGTGTGGTTGTTCACTCACGATGTCTCAAGACCTACCTTACTTGAAGACACGACATCGCCTCTCTAATCCCCCCGGGGGATTCCTCCAACAATTTTCCTTTTCACAATATTTGTAATTCCTTCAAAATGATGGCACTGCTTGCCTTCATACTTATTAGGGTTTCAATATTTCTTCAAGTAATCAAGATTTCATTCCTTTTACAATTTATCATAAAATCACACAAAGTTATGAGTCACCTTCAAACCACCATTACCCAGAAACAAAACCCTAAACCCTCATACCAAATCTTCATACCAGCCTGGTAATATGGGAGGAATAAAACATGTAAAAGGGGAGGAGGAAGATATCCTACGTGATCTACTTCAACAAATCCAGACTCACGTCAAGGGGCACAAGCAGGAAAATATGCATGTTTCGAAAGCAAAGACTGAATAAAACTTTGTTCAAGACAAGCAAGCAAAAGCAAAGAAGAAAACTTCAAACTCAGCCGCCACTGAGTATAAAAAAAAATACAAAGAAGAATAACAGGGAAACTCAATTGCTGGTTGCGTCTTCATCACTGTTGGGTTCCACATCTTGTGCCGCTTTCTCCAGAGACGCCTCGACTTCTTCTGGCACAGAAGCTACCGCCTCAACATCTTCAGCATGCATATCCTCTGCAATTTCTATAGAATCCATTGCAACCGTGAAAATCGTGCCAATCACTTTCGGACGATCAGTCTCATCAGTATCAGGGTCAAGGATTATCACACCACCACGTATTGGTTCTCGAACTTGCTGGTGCTTGTGACGCCTCGCGTTTCCACTTCGCTCGCAACGCTTCTTCATGTCTTTGTTTCTCCTCCATATCAATTGCAGCTGAAAGAGCACGGAGCCGCCCCCTGACAATGGTTAAATGCAAGATGACATTCCCCTCAGACAAAGCATGGCCTACTTCACGAAGTGGCAAATCAATTTTAGCCATCACCTCTTCATGTGCGTTAGCTTCTGGTTTATCAACTTCAAAACTTTTTTCTGAAGAAGCTGCATAGTTATCATCACCAACTCCTTTCATGATCTGCAAAAAGAGAGGAAGATGAGTTACGACGGCACATAAAAAATATTCTAATCACAACTATCGTCGATCGAGAAATCAACGTGTGAAGCAATACCTGAGATATTGAAGAAGATCGCCTAATGAGAAGAATACAGAAAACTTCTTTATATACTTCACGATCCAGCAAGATCCCGAGGAGAAAAGAAGTCCTCCTTGCCGCTTTCTGAGGATTTTGAGTCGGGATTGTGATCAACAATGCTTATCGAATGCACGATGCTTGTTAGGCATATGAGAAGGAACACCGAAAGAGGAATGCCGAGGTAGGTCGACCCATCAAGATGTACTTCCCCAGCAGAGCTTTACCATTGGAAGGATCAACTCAACCAGCTCCAAGGAGTTTAACACACGTGACATACCTTCTCCCAAGCGGTAAACACGTATCTACTCTGGCTTTAATTATTTTTGTATGCAAATTGTCACCATCTCATGCCTACCCTACAATAGTGTAACCATTGCATGCTAGGCAGGGGACTTAATGTTGATGGTGGATTTATATTTAAAGGGAAAAATTGTAAAAAGCTAATTTTTGTAAGCTGACGTCCTGCAAAGGATAAAGCCTTCAGGCGATTAATACTTCTCGCCATATTAATTCATTGGAGCATGTGCAACCATCCCTGAGAATTAAAACATACCCAGAACGGAGCATGTGGCAACCATCCCGACGGAGCATGTAGCAACCATCCCGGTTTTCTGTAGGTATACAACATTACTATTAATGCTTTAATTAAATCCTTGTGTTCGACGTGCAAACACCCGTAGGCTACCTGATGGCAGGTTATACTAGCCCCGTTGAACGCATGCAAAACTACCCGTGTTAGTCTCGCTTGCTGAAAACAAACCCAAAAATATACCTCATCCGTCCAACTTTCCAGGCATAAATGGAGGGTGTAGATATAGATTCAGGGGGTCCTGAGCATGCCACCATGATCACCTTGGACCCACCTTCATGCATGAACGAACGGTCAAGACAAACTACAGTTGGTCCTTCCAAAACGTGTGCTCAAAGTGATCATGACGCACGGCTAGGGTTCCTTTTAATCGTGAGAGTCCAACTTCGCCGTCATAGTTGTACGGATTAGATTATACCCTAAAACAAGTAGTGAAGTGATGGTACACCATTGGCGGGCCCACTTTCTACCTACATGATCGACTCCCTCATAGGCAATCCGTGGTGCAAGAAACGATTGCCCAAACAAGGCTAGATTAACGCCTTATGCAGGTTGAGAAGATCCAAAACGATCACGACCATCCGACTTCGCTGGCATAGTTGGATGGCTTAGATTGCGCCCAGGGTCATAAATCAAGCATGTACATGCTCACTGTCGACCCAAGATGTTGCATACATGGTCGGTCTCCCCAAAAGAGGCACACGCACCCCAAAACCGATCGCCCAAAGTGGCCGGTCCAAAACCCTAATTAGGGTTTGCGGCGCAGAAACATCTCGAGCGTCCATCTTCGCAGGCTTGGACGGAAGGCAAAGATGGAGACTTAGAAGGAATCAAGCATGCTAGCATGACCACCGTGGGCCCGGATTCACGCCTAGCTGATCGGCCAAGACCGAAAGTGGTCAAGCTCCTCGGTACGCGCGCCCAAAGGTGACATGTCACGGCCCCTCCATAAATTCTAATATCGACCACTCGTCTTTGCCACCTGAGTCGAGTGGCTTAGATTAAATCTTTGCGAGTCAAGCAGGCATGAGCGTGAACACCATTGAACTACCTCTATGCAGGGCTGATCGGTTCCTCCATTGGAACTCTCTAAGCATGCAAACGTTTGGGCCGAAAGAGGCAGCATGCGCGCCTCCCATCCAACGGTCGCAAGCAAGGCTACGAGTCATCTCGTCCGTCCAGATTTGCAAGCTTGGACGAATGGCTTAGGGTGCGAATCAACCAACAAACAAGGTATCACTATGACCACCATCCGTCACTATTCTTCACAGGGTAACCGACCAAGGCATGTCTTGTCTATACAGCCTCCAAATGGTCACCTGAAGATGGCTGCATGCGATGTTATACCAAGTTCACGGTTCACCCTGCACTATTTTCTGTGGGTCCCGCGATCCACACACTCGAGACATTAATCACGTCACAACTGGGGGATACAAACTGGGGTATTGGTCTGGCGGTTTACAACGTGCAGCGTGCAATGCGCCATCACAAGAACGTGTTAGGAAGACATGGGCGGTTAAGTCAAGATGGGAGAAGTGGGTAGTTCTGATCGTGTGACACTCACACACAACTCCACTCTTCCCTCACTCCACTTCCTCCACTTCCCACGAGAGACGTGAAGAAGGCTTAATAACTTGTATAAATAGGTTCTCCTCCCTATTTCCAAAAACAGAAGTTCGAACAACACAGAAAACCAAGTGTTAATCGTATTCAACACCCAGAGCTTGCCTGCAACATTTTCTAGCCTGCTCAACCTTCTGTTAACAAGTCATCAAATAGCCTTCACCTTCATACTCTCAACATCTTCTTCGCTTCCCTCCCTAAGATCAACCTCACATCCTTCACCTGTGACCGAAACAAATCTGGAACGGCCGTGTCTTCGGTTTAGGCCATAATTGTATAGATTATCTCTCGAATCAAAGTACTCATCGTGCAACACATTTGTTGAAGGTTTAAACTCACTTCTCATCCACACACACCCAAAATTACCTAAACCGGCAGAAGTAGTTTTCTTCCACAAACAGAGAGCAACAAAGAAGTGAAAGACTCATGGTGGATGCAATAGAGAAGAGAGTAGAAGAAATCTTGCTGAAAGGAAGAAGCAGCGAAGTTCTCGCAAAAGGTAAGAAAATAACAAAAACTATCGAAGATACTAAGGGAGAGAATAACAAAGGTAAGAAACTTAAATTGTGAATATATTCGCTGATGTTATGACTGCAAAAGTATAAATGTGAAGAAAAATAAAGATGTATGGCTGATTTGTCGCAAAAATTTCAAAAAATATATCTATATTATAAGGGACAATGGTGTTTTTATACATCGATGTATCTCTACAGTTTAGATACATAAAGAACGGCTGAGATTTCCCCAGTAATATGTGTTAAACCCTCCATGGTTTTACATGTTGAACGGAGCTCTACATTTTGGGTGGATAAAAGAAGGCCAATATCGAACCAAATATTTTAACACCTAACTTTCGCTAGACCTAACTCTTTCCACATCTTATTCTTCTCATTCAACTCCATGCGTTTCAAACTGTATCTGATGATCTCACTCATAAATGTGAGGCGTTACACTTCAAAAACCAATGTAAAACTAAATATCTAAATCGAAATCCATAGACACGGATGATTCAATTGGATTTTTCATATTGAATCTCTGGTAGATGCATTCTCTTCGTCTAAATAAGATTTCTTTCTACTTAGTCTGTTTCATCTACTTCTTTTGGTGACTGGATTAGAGTTTGTTTTAACCATCTTATTTCCTTTCGTTGTTCAAAATTTAGGTTGATGGATTTGGTGGAAGGCTCAGGATCATTCCCGCAGTAACAAGTTCTTTAGGGTTTGGATTTTCTTATGATTACATGTTGCCTCTATTTTCTTTCTGATCTGGAATTTTCATCTTTTGCTTAATGAGTGACGATTTTGTATGCTTTTAAATTGGGGAAGCAATTGTTGTAGCTACAATACATCCGGCGTTGTAACTCATTCAATATAACAACAATAATAACTTAAATACAATCGGAATTGTCACGGTCATTAGGTAAAAGATTGATTTAGAAGTAAATTTACTATTATTTTTTTTCAAGTTCAATTTCATTTCATATTGAATCTTTGACTAATTGAGTTTTTTTCCTTCTTCTTTTGGTTTCCAAATATCTTCAGCTTTCCCACTTCCCCATTTTTCCTACTCTGCCAATCCAAATAGTAAGATTTTCAACCCAAGTCTTAAATGTTGAGATTATTGATAGAAAGCATTAAACATGGTTATTTATAGTTAGTGCAATGTTCAGGAACATGAATCCTTCTAAAGGTGACCAAGAATCGTCATTGTTATTGTAAAAAGACATGGGAATACAGATTTTAATAATAATGAAGGAAGATATTACTCATTCATCGTTATCAATAGTAGCAATTATGTGATTTTACACAAGAAGATATTCGTATAAAAACAATGAGTATTTTGAGCTCATTGTCAAACTTGCATATAATTTTGTCAAAGTATTTGGTAATCTGCTAAATTTTCAGTTCACATCAAAGATGCAACTGATGGTCAGTCATCTCTTATATCCATTTCATGCACAAAAGACTTGCAACAAACAATACAATGAATAACAATGACCATTATGTGAACCAAGATGGCTGAAGGTGAAGCAATGCAGGTAATTGAGTACTATTGCTATGTCTGGGGATTTATGCTATTTTATTTTTTTTAGGTGTACAAATAAGGTGTGTTATTGAATAATGATGGTACTATATTTGATATACAATATCATCTAAATTTTCCATGATTGTTAAGCAGCTGCACGCAAGGATATCTCACCACCATTGTTGTTTTTTATGCTTCTTGCATTTAGATGAGTATGGCTTTCACATTCTTGACAACCCCAACTTGGATGGTCACCAAATAAATTTCATACATCCTGAAATTTCTGTAGATGTTTTAGAGATCCGATCACACACAAATCATAGTCTAGATTTCGTTTTCTGTTTTAATGATAAAGATGTAGGCGCAATACTCTGCTTGGTGAAATAATAACAAATTAATTATAAGACAGTTGGTTACAGTATGGAGGTCACATTAGTTGGAGTCGGATTTTGCTTGGGTTCTCTCTAAACCAATCAGACATAGAGCACATGACTTACACGATTGAATGAAGAAGATTTAAGGTGTTTTTCTTAATTGCAACTCTAGATACTCAGTGTCAAGATCGTATCAGCGGTTTCTTCCATGGATGGTGCCACACTATGCAGGGAGGTTCCTCTATATTTTTGTTGGCATGGGATTCCATTTCGAGTTTATAAAGATGTGTTCCTATTTGAATATGAAAGCTAACAGTCCGTTTTTAACTCCCACGTTTTAACGACACACAAAAGTTTGAGTTTTTGGTTTGAACATAAAGTATCCCAATTTTAGTTTATATGACTTCTGTTTTTCTGCAACTGTTTTGAAGGGTGTCTGCAGTTCATGAGGTGATGATTGCTCCTCAAGGCCTTCCAGTAAAGATGCCAATGATAGGATTATCCATTCTCACCCCTCGGTCTATTCAAGGGGGCATTTTTGAGGTTCTTATGGATTTCACCACTAAGTTCCATTAACTTCTTTCGAGCTTGCACGAAAGGAAATTGATGAAAAGCGATCAACAAACAATCGGTTAAGCTATTTCATTAATATGGAGTGGTGGTTACCCAATTAGCATGAGGACAAATAATGATTTATTATGGAAGACTAAAGAGTTACGTACATGTATTGATTTAACTCATATTACGAATTTTGTAGACTCCGGACTCCAGAGATTCAAGACCAAAAATGATAGGAAGATGGACCTCCTTTGGGATAATACACATGATATGGAAAATGATGTGTGTACTATAAATAGTACTATTTCCTATGCTTTCTTAGGTGTATTTTTGGTTTTCACAATCAGATTGTATTTTTGGTTTTCTTAGGTGTATTATGGACTCTATATTCTGCTAAGATGTGCCCTTTGTGGGGAAAAAGTCTCTGAAAAATCTTGTTTTTGTTTGCAAGAAGTCCGTAAGTTCCACTTCTCCAGTATCAGAGACACCACTATAGATGGGCGACCAACAATTTATAAAACCCAATTGACTGATTGGATGCACATGTATAAACGATTATGTGAAAAAATAAATTTGTTGGCTTGATATGTTATTATTGTTACGCACTGTATTATCTTTTATAATGTCGTGGTAATTTAACAATGACAGAGAAAGCCGCGAATGATTTTGCAAAGGAAACATGTCTAGCCGTGGTTGTTATCAACTCTGCAACAATAATTGAACCAATAATTTTTCAGGTTGTCAATGCCTACATGTTAATGCTCATTCTCCAAACTGAAAGTAGTGGGTTGTCATATCTTTAGCCTCGCATTGAACGTTTTTTTTCTTTCTTTTTTTCCGGAGTAATTCTGGACAAACTGTCCATAAAACTACCCCAAAACTGTTCTCAATCACATGGGTGAGGTCCACACACCGGGAATTAGTAGGGATTTATGGGGGGGTTGGGTCACGCTACATGTCTCTCAATGGTTTCGGGGTAGTTTAGGGGACGAATTTTTGTTTTTTTCGATTTAACGAGGCCTTCTCGACCATAGGGAAGAATGACGCATATAGAACAAAATAATATGAATCCTATCCAATAAAAAAATAGACTTTACAATCTTGCGATATAACATCCAACGTACATGCAATATACCCCAAGGGTAACCAAGTGATGGATGGATGGATGACACCTAGGATTTATTACCTTTTCCACTAAATTTTCATCTTCAATACAAGAGTTAAGGTCATATAGATTAATGACACGGTTAAATGTGGGTAAAGGAGGGAATCTAGATCAGACTTTTTTCCATGACCTTGAGTTTTAAATCAACATCATCACTTTGTATGTAAATTTGAATAAAATTTGTTATGAAATTTTTTAGGGGTTGGAGATGAACTTCACGTTAAAAAAAATAACTTTTTTTTTTACCTTGACCCCCTAAAAAAAAAGGTGTCCATTAGACCTCCTCCATAGAGGGATGACCTTAACCCACTGCATTGGAGATGCTCTAACCGAGTAATCCAGTAAGGTCATGTTCTACACCATTTTTAGTAACAACGGCCTGAAGCCCGTGCCATTATGGTACGGGTCATATCTTAGTTTATATATATATATTATAAGGGACAATGGTGTTTTATTATATGGACGGTTATCTACATTTGTGACATATAAAAGATGGTCCAGATTAAGCCACTGATTTCTGCTGTTAGTAGACGGGGATCTATATTTTGGACTTATAAAGAGAGGCCTAGATACACTCGAATCACACGTCCAAAATTGTATTCGCGTAGTTCTCTGCCGGTCTTCCCCTTCAACTTCGAGTCGTTTATATTTTCCTTCACATTACTCTCCTCAGTCCTCAGTTAGTCGCTTCTAAATTCCCCATTAATCAGCAATGTTATTAATGTAGGAGGCGAGGCGTTACTTCTGAGTAATTAAGGTCACATTAAATCTGATTTATGAGCATGATTAAAAATATGTTTTTTTTTCCCACTTTTCTTTCGGTATACTGAGGGTTAGGGTTCGCCCTGATTTTTACCCACATTCCGATCTTTCTTTTGTTATCATAGTTTCTGCGTCATTGTCAACAAATCTAGGTAGATAGTGCAAAAAAATTTGTCGATTACCAATTTTTTTATTTGAAAATACAGTATATGCTTAAATTTTTCTTAAAATTATTTAATTTTTATTAGAATTTTGCAGGTCATGAGAGTTTGATTGAAATTTTTTGGTTCTCCCACAACAGGTATAAGTATCTATCAATTGCAGTAAGTTTATCATATTGAATTAGTGTCGACTAAAGGTTTGATTCCTCTCAAATGCTTCCTAAGGGACTATGTATACAAATGAATATATATATGATCATAAAGATTTCCATTGATATCTGACAAATGAAATATCTTAATGTGCAACTGGCAGGTGTAACACATTGTGGAAATGGCTTTCGTATGCTATCCCGTGGGACTTTTGGAAGGAGATAAATGCAAGAACCTTTAATGGAAAAATGAAGAAAACTGATGATTTAGTCCTACAGGTGAATGCTCTTCTTATATTGTGGGATTTGCCCTTAGAATCGTTTAATTCCATCCATATTAGCAGCATTTTCTTTCATTTGTTCAGCCCTGGCTTGAATCGAATATGATATGACGAAAACTGTGATTTTGATAGTGTACTAAAGGAAATGTACAATGGGATATTTTTTATATGACATGGCTGTAAGCTTCACAAGGTAATTCAACTCAGCTTACATTGAAAGATGTTCAGAATCTTTTTGTTGCAATTCACTTTGTTAGTGACTCCCAGTTTCGTTTGGAAGAATATTATGTTCCTCCTAATTTATTTAGTTCAAACGTGGTAATCTGCTGTGCTCCCAATAATGTTGCTTCACAGAATCTTCAAAAATCTAAGAATATAGAATGGTTTTGACTAAATTTGGGAAAACTGAAATTGTGCACAAAATTAATGGAAATGTAAGAAAACTGAAATTGTCTAGCTATCAGCAGGTGTACTGCGCGCAAAATTATTGGAAATGTAAGCTTCACAAGGTAATTCAATTCCGTTTGGTTTTCTTCGTTTTAGTTTACATTTCTGATTCACTTTTTAAGTTCTGAGTTCAATTGTTATTTTCAGTGTTAAATCACTAAAAGAATGATGTTCTTCGTGGTTAGTATTCTAGATTTGTGATTGCACATATTTATGGGTTTAAATATCCCTACAGAGACATCAATGGCAATCTTTCATTTTTCCAGTTCAATCTGTTATACCGGCTGAACCAAAAAAAACCTGCAACGTAGTCCACATTATTTTTGAAGCCAAGGTATGGGCTATAATTTACTCTGGCTCTTGAAAAGTGAAATTTTTTTTTATAAATTGATTACTGACACATTTCATTATCAGGAATACTATGTTACAATTGAATTATTTTGCGCACCATTTTACAATTGAATCTAATCTGGATCTCAGTAACACATCAGATTAAAAATTATAGTAAATATTCTTTTTTTTTATATACATATATTTAGTGGGAAACGGTTCAAACCATACGATAATTGAAACTTGAGTGTATTTGGATGGTGATAAACCTCTGTTAAGTTGATTCGCCTAATTGTTAACAGATGGGGTTTATTTACAAATAGCGAGGACATGTACCAAGAATGGGGGTCAGAATGGCATGAAAAGCACATGCTAATTAGGTTGACTTCATCATTGTTTTTAACAAGACTGGGGTCTTTGTAATTGTAAATAACAGTCTAGATTCAACAGAATTAGTGAGAGGTGGAAAACAGGTGCAACTTTTGTAAGACTGCATATGTGAAAACAATTGATGTTCTTTGATATTTTAACAGGTGCTACAAGTTTTATTTCCCTTTAATATTGTTGCACCTTTAAAGTAGCACGAGACCTTTTAACGGCTATACCTTACACTGGCAGATCTTCATGAAATCCAGATTTCTTTCTAAGAACAAGGCAGTGGTTAACAATGTAGATGTCACTTTCACTGTGAAGCCATCAGATTGAGTAGAATGCAGGTGCAAGAAGTAATTCGCCCATGCGCCTTATCTTCTCAAGTCAGATTCTACTAATAGGTAATGGATTTGGTTTCGTTTTTAGTATTGTAGGTGTGTATGGTTGAATCATCTAATCGATTCTGGATTGGTTATTGCAGGGGTTGCGTCTATAACTGTAGTTGCTCCATTGGACACAACCAGAACACATTTGACAGTCAGCAGTAATGGGAGTTTAACAGTGAAATATGGCATGGTAGAATCCCAACCTGAGATTTCATCCACCTGTTATAATTCCAAGTAGAAGGTGATTTTGTTTGCCAATAGTTATATACTCATGTAACGAAAATGGTTTTCTTTACTGGTGCTCGATAAGTGTCAAACCCAGGGGCGGAGGCAGTGTGTTGCACACCCTCAAATCCTAAGTTTTTCTATTTTGCAAGCCCAAATAAATCACCAACTGAATCTTGCACCCCCTAGAAATGTGGAGTTGAAAGCTCAAGAGTGCAAAACTCAATTCCTAATCTTAATTCTCACTTCTCACTGACGTACTCACACAACGAGAGACGAGTGTCGTGACCATTAAGGGAAACTTAGCACCAATAACAATGGTAGCGACCATTAAAGACAAGTTAACAACAATGACAAGGGATAGATGAACATTTTGATTCTTTGGTGTGCAAAAAATAAAATAAAATCTTGGTTCTTTTGTTTTGTATCTTTACTTGCACCCCTCTCTTCAATTTCTGGCTCCGCCCCTGGTTCAAACCTCATATATCGCCCTATATTGGACTACTCGATTTCATTTTATAAATCAAGTATTTAGTGTAGGATGACTTTCTGACCTTCTATATCTTTAGTCCACAATGTAGCCAAGTTATTTTCGTTATTACTACTAATGTACACTGCCTTTAAATTTAATTACTCTGCCTCGACTCTGCCTCGAATCTGATGTATTTCTTATTTAACGACATGGTCGAACGATAATGCTTTAAAGTGGCATCTCAATTGGCAAAGTGTTTTCATATAAAGTTGCACCATGGTAGGCTGGTAGCCTTGCCTGTCTTTTTATTCGGATGAAGTGGTTTTGGTTGAGAACCTTACATTGTATTAAAATAAGAACACTTCCGATATCATTTTCAAAAACATTAAATACAAAATATGTAGTAATTTTTACACATGATAAACCTTACATATACATTTCCGTGAAAATATTTATGATTCCTTTAAATATGGGGGCTAGGGATCCATAGATCTTCATTTTCCTAGACATCTCAAAGAAAATGAAAAGTCCGAAGTCGGTTTTTTTCTTTGGTCCTGAATGAGCCGGAAACACTTAAAACTACTTACAGTTGATGATGAAAACTGACATGCCCATGTCCACAATACTCAAAGCTATAACTTTGAATCATCTATGATGCATCAGTTGAACCCCAATATAAGAAGAAAAAAAATTACAACGATAAGACATGCGTCAAATACGTTAAGAAGTTAATGGTCACGAACTAAATCCCGTGCCGTTACGGCACGGATTATACCCTAGTTTTTACTTAATGACAAAAATGAGATCGAGAAACTATAACAAATCTGAAATGCAAAAGAAAAAATGGAATAATTCTTAGAATGGGACGAACTTTTATGGCGTACACACTAGTTCGCGAATAAAATTTCGCAAGAGGCAAATGTAAGACCTAAAGTACGTCATAGAAGGGGGCATCTGTTGCATGGCTCGGGGATAAGGTTATACCGCTGCTGGAACCTGGTTCATGGAGATTTGGGGTCAATGAAATCCCATCCAGGAGAGGCACCTTGGATTCTCAACTTGAGCATATGACTTAGGTTGGGCGACTAAGGTAATAAGGACTCTCCTAAGGAGTGCAGAGTATGATCAAGGCGCCGAGGTACACGGTTGAGCCAAGAGTGCCCGAGGCGTATGAAACTACCCTGGACATTCTTGGCAAGTCTTGACTATGATGCACTCGGTTCGAAGAAAACCACACTTAGGGTGTAGTCTCGTAACCATAAGCCATATAGGCAAAAGGGATAAGAGACTGCGAAAACAGCTGGTTGTTGTCAAGACTGGATGGGAGGATCTAGTCTTGTATGAAAGAAGTACTTCTCCTTGGAGGGGAAACCAGGGGGAAGATAAGGGCGGCACCCTCCATTAGGGAGCTGATAAGTGTCTTAAGACGCAAATGTCATGAGGCTTTATTTTCGCAAGAAAATTTAGGCTTGTCATATTTGTGAGACAATCCTGAAGAGGCAATAATACAAAAGAAAAAGTTAAGACGAGATCAATGGGTCACTATATGAAAGTGTAAGGACGTCATGCGATTTCCTCGCAAGACGACAATGTCATGGGGATTTAATTTCACAAGAAAATTTAGGCCTGTCATATTGTCGCAGCAAAAATGACAAAAGAACAAAAAGTTAAGGCAAGATCAATGGGTTTCTGCATGACAGTGCAGAGACGTCCTGCGATTTTGTCGCAATGACAAAAGGTGGTAAAATAAGACCTTTACTTAGGAAGGAAAAATAAGACCACATCAGAATACAAGGAAGAATGCAATTTCAAAATATGTGATTGAGAAATTAAGCAGAAATTTGCTTAATCTCTCATTTGAACACAAATAATAGAGGCAAGTATGGGAATGCATAAAATGAGAATACGTTATTTGTCTCCATATGATAGATTTACGCACGCAGAATGAAAAATAAATTATATACTGATTAATCATATTGCGAGAAAGGATTATTTTTCTGACACATACAGGAAGAAACAAAAGAAATAGAACTTGTATTGAAGACTGGAGAAATTCGCAGTGATAGATTACAAGTGTACGAGAATAGAAGATCAAGATCAAATGTACAAGTTTTACAAAAAGATTGAACAAGGAAACACAAGGAAGCAAAAGCTACTTCTTGCTTGATTCTTCATTATCATCATCAAATTCTTCACCTGAGTTTTCTTCTTTATCTTCATCAGACTTCTCTTCTCATCTTCTTCAGACTCTGTTTCTTCATCAGCATCACTATCAGAGATAACCAAGTTAGGAACGTTTTATGGAAATTCGTCTGAGAGACAAGGATATGTAGAATGAGGAATGCCATTTTCATCACAAATTGTTCTAATAGTTTCGTTGCGGAAAATAATAGCATCATTCTTGAAGTTCGCAACAATAATTTTTAGTTGACTCTTCATCCTAGAATATTTCTCATTGCGAGAAGAAAGACCTTTTGCGAGTTTCGCTTTCTCATTCTCAAGCTCTTCAATTCTCTTGCGATATCTATCTTCAGATTCTGCGAAAATATAATAATAAATCAACAACTTGATGCTAGTTTATGAAAAACGAACAATTAAATAAGGAAGAACAATTGACAACCTTCTCTGTTAGAAATCATATCTCTAATCAAGGATGTGTGCTCAACTTGGAGACTGACATTTACACCTAAATTGTTCCTAGCGTTATCTAGAAATCTCGCAGCCCAAGCAAATTCATCATCATCATTTATGAGAAGGCGGGAACGAGTTTGGTTCTCTCTTTCGCAGAGCACAACATTTCTATATTTGAGATCATCTCTTTCAATTTGGACCTCAAGAAGAGTTTCTTGGAATTTCGCTAAAGTTTGAGGACCTTGGAGAGAAATACGATCTTTTTCATCTATGAGATCACTATACTTGGCCCTTAAATTATTGATTTGTTCTTTGGAATTATGAAAGAAACATTTAAATTTATTAGCCATATTCAAGACAGATCTATGATCAATTTCTAAGAGGCGAAGTTTTGATCTAAGTTCATTTATGGGAAGAGATTCAATATTATCATTTGAGAAACTATTTAGAGAAGTATTTAGGTGTTCAAGAAGGATACCATCATCCATAAGATTGGGAAACGTATGAAGAAGAATAGCTTCATCAGAAAGACCATAAATGTCTGCGAAATGGTAAACTCTATAAGAAAAAATTATGAGAAAATAAAATATAGGAAAAGAAGAAGAGTCCCATACCATAGAGTTTCTTATTGGCATCTTGAAGACCAGAGATTTTATTCTTTTGGACAGCAGTCTCAAATTCAAACTGGTTGTTCTTTTTGCGAAGATCAGCAGCCTCAGATTCCAATTGGTTGTTCTTTTCGCGAAGACCAGCAGTTTCAGCCTCCAATTTCTCATTCTTCTTGTGAAGTTCAAGATTCTTCTTTTCAAAAGCCGCACGCCTTTTTTCCAAATCTGGGGTAACATCATAAGAACCTTTCCCAGCCTACGAAATAATGCATCGAATTTTCAGAATAAATTATGAATTCAAGACAAAAATAAAAAGAAGAAAAGTATGAGTATGAAAATTTACCAAACTATTGAGCGAATGTAAAAAACTTGGAGATATAGATCTTGAAACCCCGCGAAGAGACTCATTATTCTCTAAGAGGGGGCATCACATATAGCAGCTATGGATTTGCAAGAATTAGTAAGAGGAGTATCACCAATTCCTTGCAGAGAGTCAGAAAAGATATTAGACAATTGCGCCATAGAAGACTCATGTGGAGAATTTCCCTTTGCGGCATAATTGTTAGCTTCATCATCAGTGGAACTTTCATCAGAATGAGAATTGTAGGAGAGGAAGAACGGATTCTTTTTTTCTTGGAAGGAGGGGCAACAGATTTTTCATTGCGAGAAACATTCTTGCCTTTACCCCTAGTCTTCGCAACTTTGACAGGCCAGTTGAACACCCATGGTTGGTATGTGGCGAGATTCACAGGTAGAACATGAGAGCCAGAGACGTACGGACCCTCTAGGATTAAGGGGAAGATACACCACTTATCATCGTAAGAATGACGCGGGGTTGTATTATTGCCAGGATGCCAATAAATGTCTTGCATAAGTATCTTGTCATTAGCAACATCATCCTTCTTCTTCAAACGAACGCCCCAACAAGTACTATCTTTCTTCATAGGAATTATCTCATAATTCGCAAAGAAATTTTCTACAGTATAGTTCGCAGGAACAATCGCAACGACAGCGAACCTAGGATCTTTAACTTCTGAGGGATAAAGAGATCACTTACTATCACCACGATTGGCGAACTCGAGCATTATACCAATGCAATCCCCACTCAATTGATATACTGCTCGCGAAAACTTCGTGTGGGATAATATTTCATAAAATAAAGGAAGTTCAGGATCATAAAGAGGAATGAGAAGGCCAACGAGAAGCTGACCTAGGGAGATTATGATCTTCCCATGATTGCAAGGATGATCAGAAAATAACTTGGCAGAAAGATTAGATTTAGGGTTTTGAACAAGAATGAGAGATAAGGTAAAACCTTTAGTAAGAAATTTCTTTCGAGTTTCTTCAAAGATAACTTTATTTTTACGACCAGCTGGAGGCATCTTCAGTATGGGAATGAAGGAATGAGGAACAAAAGATGAAGAATGAAAATTTGCAGTAGCAGAAATTATTGAGAAGGTAAAAAGAAGAGAAGAAAAAAGTAAGAAGAGTATATATAAGAGAATAAAAATTCTCAAGAAGATAAGTGCATTCAATGCGAAGAGTAGACATGAGCGGTTAAGAAGCAACGGTTAAAAAAGACGTGTCGAGAGATGAATAGAAGAGGGGATACGTGTAATAAAGTTTGCGCAAAGTACAAAATTGTGACAATACAGAAATACTTGGAAAGATAAGCAGTTGCGACATTTTGAAATAAAAATTCTCATGATGTTCTCCCCTTCACAGAGAAGACATGAGAAAAGGCAAGATGTAGGATCAGAATATCGCAACAACAATGTTCTTGCGAAACCTTCATCTACAATGTTGCAAAACCGTCGCAGACAAACAACAAAGATGACATAACAAGTGACATCAACTCAAACATGAGAAAAGTGTGATGATCTTGCGAAATCTAGAGAGTTTGCGAAGACTAACATCAAAAGCTTGCGAGAACATCGCAAGTCAGATCCGAAATTAGATGACAAATTAGTTGTCATCCACTATGTAATTCCCTATATAAAGAGTTGAACAAGCGTAAGGAAGAGAGATCTTTTTTGAGTATTGAGTAAGTCATTAGGAGAGAGAAAGTCCATAGCAGTTATTAATTTCTTAGTTTCATTTCTTTCCTTTCTTGTAAAATTTGTGAGATTAATCAATAAAGATTGTGATTGTTCATCTTAAAATGATTTGATTGTATGAATTCTTGTGAGGGGTGTAGTGTGGGATTTCCGGCAACTACATATTGGCGCTAGAAACATGGATTTTTCCTTGTTTTTAGTGTGAAAATTAGTATTGTGATTTGAATTTTTTTGGAATAGTTGATGAAAAGTTTCATATAATTTCCAACAATTCATTGAGATTGAAGAGATGGCTAGAAGAAGAAATGCTTTAAGACAACCAACTACTGTTAGAAGGAGTAAGAGACTTGCTGGAGAAAGAAGAAACGAAACCGGAGAACCGTCAAGAATGAATACAAGAAATGATGGAGAAAATCAAATTCAACAACCAATTCAGCATACACCAGCGCAAAATAGAACTTTGGATTATGATAGAGTGAGTATACACACTTGGAGATCGGATTCAGAAGAAGAAATGGAAGAAGGGAAACAATTAAGGAGCGATAGACAAGAAGAGAGAGATCAGGAGGCAGTTGGAGGAATAATTCAGGGAGATGAAAGAGTTGGAGCATTAGAGGCATTAAGACAAAGGATACACGAAGAGAGGAGATTAGAAGCTGAAGAACGCGCAAATTTGACAAGGAAAAACCATGAGTTGAGAATGGAAAACATGAGATTACAAAATAGGAGGTCAAGAAGTACAACAAGATCAAATTCAAGACTAATTATAAGTGAAGTAAGAAGAAATTCACCTATGACAAATATTGGAGAAGAAAATCGAGATCCAAATGAAGAACGTCGTGAAAGGAGAGAAGTAATTGAAGATCATTATATCCCACAAGGTGAAATTCTCCATAATGGACAAAACAATAGGAATCAGGAAAATGAGCGGCGTCAGGAACGAAATAACCAAGATGGCAAAGAAAATCAGGAAGGAGGGAGGAGAATATTACATGAGAGAGAAATTAAAAGAAATCAACAAGTAATTGAAGAGGAAATAGAAAGGCATTATGCTGAACAAGCACGTTAGCTTGAGAAAGGGAAAGATTGAGAGAAGAGGTGGAAGAACAAGAGTTCCAAGAGGCAATTCGCTAGAACAATCATGACAATCGAGAAATAAGGCGAGAACAAAACCGCAATAATGGTAATATCAATGAAGAATATGATAGAGTACAAAGAAGAGCTGAAAGACGACAAAGAGAATTGAGAAGGGGTGAACAAAATTGCAGAGAAGAAAATAAGAGGTATAATCATATGCGAATTCATGAAAGAGAAGATCGCAGGGAAAGTCAAGGAGAAAATGATAAAGAAGAAGATCAAAACAGGCATGAACGCAGAAGAAGAGAAGCAGAATTAAAAAGACCAATGGAAGTAGATCCTAGAGTAAATGAGCAAATTTTACGAGAATTGGCAGAAATGAGAGGAATGCTAAACAACATGAGAGAAGGAGGTAGGAGACAATTGGATGAAGACATGGAAGAAGCTGCGAAAACTCCGTTCTCACAAGAAGTACAATTAGGAGGAATACCCCCAAAGTGTAGTTTGCATGCGTTAACCAACATCTTTGATGGAACAACTTGTGAAATTCAACACATTAAAGCTTATATGAGATGTATGTTATAGTGGGAAAACTATGATGTTGTGTTGTGAAAGTATTTCCCATCTTTAGACGAGCGGTCGTAAGAGATTTCGCTTAATTAGAGTACTTTCCTCTCCGATTAGACGGCTCCACCAGAAATAACAAAAAGATGAAATTTGCCTGGCTCTTAGGATAGTTTGCTTGAAATGCAAACTTAGGTATTTATAGACCAAAGAACACCAAGGAATTTCCAAAACCGAAAGTATTCTCAAGATATGCAATAAATTTATATTCGGTTTTCATAATTCCAGTAAATGCTTTGTCCAATATTTTCCGAAATCTCTCAATAGAAAATCTCTCCAATTAGTAAATGCACATTATTGATTTTTATTCTCTAGAGATATGCATTTAATTGCTGGTAATTACATCATATAAAACTAATAACCTTAATTAAAAGATTCTTAATTTATTTCGGAACATGATCTCCTTGAGTACTAAGGAATATCTTTGAACAATAAAAGATAAGAGTTATTGTACGTGTTCAAAGAATGTTGACATCTCTTCTTTGTAAATCCTATTTCATATTTACAATCTTGGATTCGATTATACCACATTTCTAAAAAAGTTTAGAATTGGTTCATCTTTATTCCAAGACAACTATGTGATTGATCAAATATCAAATCACATCCATGGGTTCAATCGGTTCTACAAATCACTGGGATCATTTATACCCTAATATGGAAGCACTTGTGATCGATCACACAAGTTACCAGCACCAGTTACATCAGTTACCAGGATCGGTTACATCAATTACCAGGACCGGTTACCATATACATATGGTATTGCGTGTGATCGGTCACACCATTCACTAGGATCGGTTATACCAATTACCAGGATCGGTGACACCAATTAATAGGACCGGTTACACCAATTAAAAGGATTGATTACACAACTCTTTGTGATCTGTCACACAAATTACTAGGATCGGTCACATCAATTACAAATATCGATCATACCATATCAGGTGATTATATAGGATCAGTTACACTAACTAATCAAAACTAGTCATACAAATCATAAGTCAGGCATTGTGATTAGTTGTACCAAGTTACATACCAAAGTTACGATCAGTTCTACCATCTCACACATATTGGTAATCCAAAGATTTGTAATGAATAACCGTACCAATAAGCCTAGCGATTTCTCTTTCGATTCATAAAACAAGTTCATGAATGTACTTACTTTAAACAAATGTAAAACATTGTTTCCTAGGATGAAATCTTCACCTTTACCCATTCACAAAATCATAACAACATTCATAAGATTATGTCGATGTCATATCTACAAAGTTCAAAAGATAAGCGTTATACTTCGTAGTCTAATTCCCTAATACTATGATCATGTGATCATATCTCACTACTAGAGTAATATATCCATACACAGCTTCGCAGTTATGTTTTCAATATAGCACGACTTGAAAGATTCATTAGGAATGAAACAGTTCAAGTCAATATTACTAACCTCAAGAGGAAGGATGATGTTGTGATTGTAGCTCGTTACTTCTTCACATTCTTCAGGTCTTCGAGTAATACTTATATGTCTCAACATCCCTAGACTTTCTAGTCTAACCTAAACGAAGTTGTCTCTAGTACATAATCAAGCGAATCTTAGATGAGTTTTGATTCACTAAAATATGACAACCAAACTTGACATACCAACGTTTGGTGGGTTCAACCGAGCTATGATCTAACAATATCAATTTTTTTCTAGATTTTAGTAAATTAAATTTGTTTTCAACCATGAATCCCGATTTGATTCTTATGAAGAGGATGCGGAAATTGATGAAACTTTGTACGAAGAAAAGTAGGAAATGTATTTAAAGATTTGCGTCAATCGGACGAAGAGTCAAATAAGGATAAAATGCGCCAAAGACTTATGATGCAATTACATTTAGGAATGATACCTAAGACTTTAGAGTCAAAACAAGTTTTCACTAGAAATATGGACGTGGTGAGAGCGACTTATTTACCATGACAAGATGATGCGTAACTATTTTAATGATGGATACGTATGTATTCTGATGGATCCTCATGGGCCGTAATTTAACTCAAATGATTATTATTGAGCTTTGTTAGGTACAAACTTTATTTAACTATCAGTATATGATGCATGACATGTACGATGTTTTAGTCCTGAACAAAAGATCATTGCATCCATTCGAATATTATTTTATGGGGTACCAGCAGACTCCATAGACAAGTGCATCCATATGGGAAATACAACCGCATTTAGGTATCTCAATTTTTTTTACGACACAGTAGTCGACTATTTTGTTCCAACTTTCCTACGAAAACCTACTCAGATAAATGAAGATAAAATTATTTCCCAAAACACAACTAGGGGTTTTCGAGGAATACTAAGTAGTCTTGATTGTATGCATTAGATATGGAAGACATGTCTTGCTGAATGAGGAAGTCAGTATAAGAGTCATTACCCAAGACCGTCGATTGTTTTTGAAGCTTCGACTACTTATGATTTTGGGTTTGACATGCTTTTTTTGGACTTCCAGGTTCACAAATGACATCAATACTTTTCATAAATCACCATTTTCTGAAGATCTTAAGTTGGGCTCGTGCCACACTGTAATTCCACCATCATCATTTATGACTACACTCAGAGGTATTATCTGTCAGATGGGATCTATCCACAATGGTTTGCGTTTTTTTAAATCTACAATTAGACCGGCTTGGGACCGGCTTCAAAGATAATAATTATTTTAAAACGCAACAAATGGTTTTGACGAAGGACGTTGAACGCGTATTTGGAATTTTGAAAAACAGGTTCGCCATTATTTGGGGCCGTGTCATTTTTTTTCAATATTCAATAAATGAACAAAATTATGTACACATGCATAATTCTGCAGAGCATCATCATTGATAAAACCCCGCGTGATCCCACATGGACTAGTTATCCAGACGAATATTTGAACCTTGCTCTTCAACTGTTCCATGGCCATCCTGTAAGAAAATATAGGCTTGCAACTAATATAATTCAAAATTGGGACCTCTATGGACAACTCATAAATGGTCTAACTGTGCACCTTTGGTCTAAAATAAGAGTTGTGCTTCTTGGTCAAAATCGAGCCAATTGAATTTTTTTAGACTAGATTTTGTTATATTTTAAGTATTTCAATAAGTTAATGTAATTTGATATTTCTTTTATTTAAGTGGGACTATTTAAGTTAAGTGATACACTAAAAGCTAATACATATAATTTTGCATAAGGATTACATTAAACTTACCTATTACATTTAAAATTAAAACTAAACTAGTAAATTTTAAATTAAAATAAAATTAGTACATTCAACTATATTTAAATTTCAACTAGCTAGTACATTTCGTCAAAACCGAGGTTTAGAAAAAGAGTTGTGCTTCCTGCTCAAAACCGAGCTAATTGAATTTTGTTAGACTAGATGTTGTTATATTTTAAGTATTTCAATGAGTTAATCTAACTTTGCACCTTTGGTCTAGAAAAAGAATTGTGCTTCCTGGTCAAAACCGAGCCAATTGAATTTTGTTAGACTAGATGTTGTTATATTTTAAGTATTTCAATGAGTTAATGTAATTTGAAAGAAAATTTATTGAAGTAATACATTTAATTTTCCATAAGGATTACATTAAACTTACCTACTATTACATTTAAAATTAAAAATAAAACTAAACTAGTAATAAATTTTAAATTAAAATAAAATTAGTGTATTCGATTATATATAAATTTCAACTAGCTATTATATTTCGTCTTCAAACTTAAAAAAAACTTAACTACTACATTGAAGCAGAGCCATTTAATCAACATGGTATTCTTCTTTTTTTGCTTCTCTAGAGATATCATCATCCTCATACTAGGCATGTCATGAGATTTGTTGTTCATTCAATTGTTCTTTCACCTTATCCGTTTCCCTTTCCCATAACATATGTTGTCGCGAAATTTATGATAGAAGTGTTCATGAAAAGAATTTTGTTCTTGTTAAAATTCTTGTAATGTTGTTCTCGTGAAAGACGACTTTTTCGAAATTGCCTTATCACCAAGCCCTGCTTTTCATTTCTTCCTGATGGCCGTTCTCCATGTACTCGGCATAATCAAACTCAGTTGTTGAACTAAATGCTGCTTTTTGTGTTTTTTATTTTGCTACTTTTACATCTTTTTGCCTCTCCCTTCTTCTTCTTTTGGTATTGTTATAACATGGAAATTAGAATTGTGATATTCCTGACTACTTGGAGATCCATTATTTAGTGGTGTTGAAGCTGTTACTTGAGAGGAAAATGGTATACCATTATGAAATTCTAGCAAAATGGGACCATATAGGGATCTTGTTGACACTTTTTGGGTCATTTGCCACTCTGCTCGACATTTTCGTTCCTGCAATTTGGGAAAAGTAATTTAACTAAAAGTACAAAATCTAATTTTTTTATCAAAGTGAAATACATATTTGTTCACCACATTGATTCATCATCACCACTTCTTTTGCATCAGTGCATTTGCATGATCAAAGCTAAATATTCACTAACTTCTTCGCTGACAGCATGAAAGCAACGAGACAACCTGTCCCCATCACGATGTAGGATGTTACAGGTTTCTTCTTTAAATTTGTCAAAAGGTTTCTGATAAAATGTATCTTGTTGGTAACTATTGATAATATCTTTTGTAAAGTACTAGACCTTAACCCATGCCGTAACTGCACGGGCCATGATGCTGGTTCATTTTTAATATATCGTATAATTTGTGTCCTGAATACTTATCAACTCCTTATGATTTAATATGTGTTTGTCATAAAAATAGTTGGGATTTTCCTCTCTTTTGTTCTTTGTTTTTTCCTTTAATATTTTACTGCCGGAGGTTTGCTCAAACGAAAGAATATAATCTTAACTTCCAGACACTTTTTTATTTAGGTTCATTGCTTATAATGAGATAATGCTCTACATGAACATGGAATTTTATATATTTTTTAGAAATATGTCGTCAACATCGCTCATCTCAGTGAAATCAACTAATCAATGTCGTCCATAAAAGTCTCCACATGCTCCTATTTCGCTCCAGCTGACTCATCTATCATGGTCATGTTGTCGATCCTCCAAATAGGCAGAGACCAATATTTTTTGCATCGAACGAATGATACAAACTATCCAATGTGACATGATTTTCCGGTAATTTCTCCACACCCATCAGATGACAATGTTTAAAATGTGTAACCATTACCTTTTTAAAGGGATTGTATATATGCGAAGCTCTGCCATTAAATCTTCAACAAATTATTGTGCCTAGCAATTCGTCTTAACGAAGGCTTTGGTAACTTCAAAAGTCTTGGACATTTTGTCACTTCCGTATGTTCCTACCTTCACTTGGAATACAATATGACGACACATTACCTCATAAATAACCTTGAACACATATTGTACTCCCAGATCCTATTTCAAATTAATATGTTGTCAATAGATCCTTTACCAAAAGTTGACATATTCTACGTTGAATATTTATAAATAAAAAATTTATGGTATTGTGGATCGTTGCTTTCTAAGATTCTAGTTTTCAAAATTAGCCTCTTCAAGTCCCACGGATTTCTAAGTTTATATATCTTGTTTGTTTTTAACATTTTAGTTAGCCATATTATGTTTGTTACTAACTTTAAACTTGATGTCATCTTCTACTGTGAACTTTATGTGATTTCAGAATCGAAATAGTTATACCTCTTTCATTCGTATCAAGTAATTCGTTGTATATCCCAACAATTCTTCTATAACAATTCCTTTCTTTTGCCGTTTACGGACCATCAGTAACCATTATTGTCAAACTCAATCTTTCTAATTTTTGTTGATGTTATGTATTTGCAATGTTCATTTTTCTTAAATAAATAGATTGTGGAAAAACTAAAAAAAAAGAAAGAACATAAGTATTACATCGGGTCTAAGTTACTATATCCAAAATACTTCGGACACTGCTTCTGGTGCCTTGCTTCCTCAAATTCCCCGTTGCATTCTAGACAGTACATGCAACACCAATCATTTGCGAAGTGAGCTATTTGCGCAAGTGTGCTCAATGTATCCCTTACCTGTAATAATAATAACAACACGTCAATTTTTTTCAAGGCATCCAATTGTAAATCGTATAAATCTACTAGATTTGAATTATACCTCAATCTTAGATATCACTTTCTTCTCACATAACATAGCAATTGAGAAAGGAAAAATCTTGACCACTCTTTACATAGGCAGAGTTGGCCAAAATATGTTATGCAATTGTCTTACATGAAAATTATTATTAATCCATATTTTATTCAGCTCCTATCGAAGCCGATCTAATTAGTCCTATAGAAAGTTAATCTTAAATTTTTGACCTTATCTCTTGACCAAATTATTGAAGTATTCTCAGTCATGTTCTGCTTTGTGTGATCTACCCATCTGTGTCTACTCTACCTTCTAACCCAGTGAATGAAACATATACATATTGATCCGTAATTTGATATTGTTGATTTGTCATCAAGAGGTCGCATGATTTGGGAATGTAAAATATAAAAAATATTCTATAAACATCGAAGGCAAAATTCAGATTTATGATTTAGAGTTTTTAGTGATGATTTTGATGAACAAACATAATTTTCAAACAAATATTTTAGAATGTAAATACATTTTCGCGGTCAATAAGGTTTTATATCGGGAATTGAGTAAAAGTTATTGTCTTTGTAGGTAGTTATCATGAAACAACTCGACATTGATGGTCTTTCAGAAAAAAGAATGTAATAGTACTTGAGAGAGCGATAATGTTCTCTTACGCGTGTACACCAATTGCCTTTATATAATACGTGTGATCGAACAGTCATGATCATATTGTCTTATACGTTCCGGTATCAACCTCGAAATATTTGGTTTTTGTCCTTATCAATCGTGCTAAAAACAACCAATTACATCTTTCACAATACAATGTTGCATGTTTTGTGAAGATTATTTTTTTACTTAGTCAATAAAACTCACTAAAAAGAAAAAACTATTATTATATACTACTATTACCAACACCCACCACCATAAAAACCATCCACCACCACTATTTCTTCCACCAATAGTAACGTTACTGCCTCCACCATTCACAAACACCAGCCACCGCTTATACTAACCCTACTTCCACTACGACCATTAGAATTAATATAGTTTTTAGTAAAATTATTTATTAATAAAATTATGTATTTATGTTAGATTATTAAAGGGACATTTATAATAGAAATTTAATTAATTATTATGAACAATCAATGAGACACTAATTAACAAAACGTTAAAAATGGTTAAATTGAACAAACCCCAGCGGTAAATTTATCTTTTCCAAGGACAAATCCTGATCACTCTTTACATAAACAAATCGATAATAAATAATTTCATATGTTCTAATCATGATTTGTGTCGTTGATTTAATTATTACATAACATGGCAATTGATTGCACTAATTTTTTTAAATGAACATGTGTTTTATCGAGTTTATTTTAACATTAGAATGAACAACCACGTTTTATACTTTATAATATAACGTTACATATTTTGTGGCGTTACGAAATTAGCATAATATGTTTTTGTTCACCAATACCCGCCACCACCATAAAACCATATGAATCCACTTTTTTTATCCACCACCACCTAGTGGCGGAGCTAAGGGTTGACTAATCTAGCTCTAACCCCTTAAATTTTTAATAACTACATAATTTTTTTAGTTTATTTTATAAATAGTACTTTGTCCATATATATTTATGGTTTAGTCCACTAAGGTTTACATGTTTCTTTAAAAAAATAGGCCTCCTCAATGTCAATTTTTGACTCCACCACTACCACCATCACTGCCGCCCATCCCATGTAGGTTATTGGACGCAATTCAAATTTTCAATCACAAATTCCATGTATGAGGTTTAGATTGAACAACATTTCGTCAATTGATTAGTATCATTATTTTTTTTTCGTGTATATATATATATATATATATATGTTTTGTATTGCAATCAATTTTATTTTAACATTACAAAATCATCATTTATACGATATAGTACCAAAGATAACAGGGGTACCATTTGGGTGATCCAACTACGATCATGAAAATATTGTAAGGACAACATAAAATTATCTATGAAAATATTGTAAGTGTTAAAAACAACCAACCACATCTTCCACACTACGATGTTATCTATGTTGTAAGGACAACATAAAATTAATATTGTCCATCACTACTCACCAGCATTCATCGTCACTACTTCGTCCACCACAAATCAGGGGCGGAGCCAGGATTTTGAGGAGAGAGGGAGAAAAATTCTTGGCAAGTTGGATACATGTGAAAATTGGACTTTGTATCCCATTTACGATAAAAGAACAAAAATAAATATAATTGTGCTTGGCTTCGCCCTTAACCACCACTAATATTTCGGCCTCCACCTCTTCTACTACTCATTGTCGCAGAAAATGTCTATTGATATTATTTATCAAAATTACTTATTAATAGAAATAAATATTATAATTAACTAAGAAAACATTTATGATTAAAAAATGATTAGTCATTTATTATGAGCAATTAGTGAAACACTAATTAATAAAACACTTTATAATGAATAGATTATTTAATATGTGCAATTAGTGAAACACTAATTAATAAAGCAATTATGGTATTTAAGTTGAACAAACCACCATTGTTGATTTATATTTTCTATGAATTCCAACCAAGGTGGAACACTGGTTAGAGGCTACTCTTATGACACAATAGGTCATGAGTTCGAACCTCCCCGTTATAATTTTTGAAATCCCATATCTTGACTTGAGTATTCATTTTTCATTCATAATATTGGAATTAATGCCACGCGTGCGAGTTGTGGGGGGTGGTCAGGAGAACCACATCCCTTGATTTATCTCTTGTGAGGACAAATCCTGACCACCACTAACACAGGAAAACTTAGCCAAGCTTTGTTTTGTATCTTAGATATATAAATCCTACAAATAGATTCATCTTCATCCACTGGAAACCTCATACCATGATCCGTGTTGTATTTTTGTTGCGAAGCGCTACCATTTTACACAATAGTTAGGATTTTAGGAAAGTTTTGGGAGAAATTAGAGAAGTTTTGGAGAACTTATGATTTGGATTGGATGAAATATGAAATATTTATAGGGAATTCAAATACAACCGTTGGATTAGTTGTTGGGCGACCTACCTAGAGCTGCCCAAAAAATATTACGTCGCTCACGCCTTTATTTCAACCGCGTGGCGCAACTTATGTCGATGCTCGCTTCTTTACTTCAACCGCTCAGCATAACTTATGTGCGACTTAAGATTGTGCATCTTTTTTTCTGCGTCAATGGGAAAATTCTCAATCGTTTTTTTATGTTTGTTGAGTTCATAGTGGTTGCAAAATTGACAAATCAGAGATTTGTCAATCGCATAGGAACTTCCCTGAAGGCACACACAATTTGTTCAAATACAGGTATGTTAAATTTGTTATCAGCTCTAGGGGTGAGAATTTTATCCGTCATCCGCGGATTTAACCGAGACCAACCGTACTTATGCGGATGGATGTCCGGACCGTTCGCTAATGGGTTGGACGCGGATGAGATTTTTGAAATCCAACGAATTATGGATTGGACCCGGATGCAACCTTGAAAATCCGTTGGACATCCATACCCGTTAGATTAAAGATATTTATATAATTTTTAGAAAATATATGGATAATTTTGGAATTTTTATAGTGTTTGCTTGGAGTGTTGTCCGCGGCACTTCTATATTTATATACATATATAAAATGTGTAGGTTCTATAAGAAGTCATCTATATTGGCTTTAGTTTTTCGTTATAAATTTTAACTAACACAAGTCCATTATATCCGCACCCAATCCGTTCATCCGTGCATCCATTGGATACAAATCCGTTGGATGTGGATTAGATGTGGATGCCAAATTTGAAATCCGTATAGAATTGGATTGGATGCGGATGAGGTGAAAACCGGTCCATACCGGCCCATGCTCACCCCTGATTCAGCTCTGTGATTTATAGGCCCAACCAAGATACAACCTCCATGACTCCATCCAAGGCCTAACATAAGGCTCTATGTTCATTCAACCTCGGCCTCATGGGTGTACGAGAGCCTAGAGGTAAGGAAAGTTAATAAACTAGCCAATCAAGCCACTATGTTTTTGCTGGGGTGACCGGAGAAAGCAATTCCATACTCTTGGTTGATATACTGTAATCTCGAACCACGCGGCCCAACATATGCTGCACAGCTAATCTTCTGTCACTAGTTAAGTATTCCGATAGTGGCAAAACAAGTTTGTTCATGCACCTGGCTCGACAAATTTATTAATTTTTTCTTAAAAACTCCCCATACGAGAAATTGTGATAGTACAAACTTCTTCTGAAGCTGTTTACCATAATAGGTCGACCAGTCGAACTTCCTTCTTGATGAATAAAATTTCTGTTGAACAGTTGACTACAGGTCAGTGAAGAATTGAAGATAGCACTGATATTCCACATTAAAATGATCCATTGTTATTAACATTCAAATGCATTTGGAAAATTAAACTAAAGATATGAAAAGGTTTTGTTTAAATACAGGATATATGTTACATTTGTTATCAATTAATTTTTTTCTTGCAATCAGCTTTCTGTGACTATTTAGCCCAACCTAAGATACAACCTCTATGACCTTCTAGCCCCAACATAAGGCTCTCTGTTCATTCAACTTAGTCTTCATGGTCATGGGTGCATGAGAGGTAAAGTTAAAAAGTAGCCAGTCAAGCCACTATGTTTTTGCTGGGGGTGACCGGAGAAAGCAATTCCAAGCACTTGATTGAAGTACTGTAGTGGCTTGGTTTGAAAGTTTCCTATACAATCAAGTACTACTGTACTAGCTATTATCACTCCTACAAAATTCAGAGCACTACAGGTCTTTGAATTCCTACTAGTTTGAACGCAATCATTGTTATGAAAACAATCAGGCATCATCTGTTTACATTGCAACTCTAGCAATTATTGCTCAAAAAAGGAATCACTCATCACCTCCGGCAATCTGCATGATTTGCAAGTTACCGAACAAACATAATATACAACAATTCATCTTATGAGGGTTTCCTCATGAACACACTGAGTCTCAAACCAAAATGATGGCAGTCCTAGTGTACTTAACGTCATAATGATGTCTTCCACTCTTTCATATATAATTTCATAATTATAAGGGTTCTTGATATGTGTTCTGTCCAATTTTTATTAGATTGTAAATCCAAAAAATTCTCCACGTTCCGATCTAGAACTCTTAATGCCTGTAGAGAACTAATGATGCTTAAACAAAAGCTAACACCATCCAACATTAGCGATCTCTGCTGGTAACCCACTTGCGTTTGTTTTGTTTTTGTTTGTTTGTTTTTGTTATTCTAATAAAAGTAATCGAAATTACAGTCTGGTGGAACTAAGATAAATTCGCACATGTTAATACTGGCTTGGCCCTTTTGGACCTTGTTTGAACCTGTGAACCAACGTTGAACACTTGATGTTAAAGATGATGACTTTCATAATTATGTCGAATCATTTTTAACAAAAAGGGCTAAATTTCTTTGTGAAAGTAGTTTTTCCGAGCAAAAGATTCCTTTGTAATTGTTGCATGATCACTCATATATTTACACTAACAATCATATACATATTCACTAGTTCAATATTAAGTACAAATTTGGCTAATCTCGTGCATTTCCAACACAGGTAAAAACAATAAAGTCCTCAAATACACTGCACTTTTTTGTTGCACCTCGATAATCGCGCTTAAATATCATCAGTACGGTGAATCGTTCTTTATCTGAAGCGAAGAATGAATCAGTTGGAATGACAGATAGGGAGTAGTCAATTACTGTCCTAACATCTTGATCCTTCAAATCATCAGTCTGCTTTAAGAGAGACACACACTCGCAAACCTTGAAGACGGGGACCGGCAACAAGATTTAGTGACGCGTTCTCCACAAAGGACTAAATGATTAGCTACGACTAAGACCCAAAAGCACATCCCGCGGGAGAAAAGAGGTGCCTCTCATCGGATGAACAGAATCCAAAGGTGAGAGGTAGTAGCATCATCGTGCTGCTTTCAAAAAGAGTAGCTTAGTAGCAATTATCATGTTGATTTAGGTCACCATTTGTAGACCCGTCCCCAAATCTTCTAAGTACAAGGGAAACAAGGGTTAAATTCTATTCACACCACTTTGCGGGTGACGTTTCAACTTTTTTTTCTTTCCCGCATTCCCTTTCGTTTGGGTTAAACTGTATTCACACCAAGGTAATTCCACCAGCTTGAGATCCTTTTTATTTACTTGAATACAGTTGATAGGCTCTAGGCTTCTAGCTAGAGATTTATTTGTACAATTCTTGCTCTTGCATACACTGTGATGATGAGGAAGGGTTTATTCATCACATCTTATTGCACTGTGAAGTACTGAAGTGGCCAGGAGGGGTATGGCAGACCTTAACTCCGAGGGAGGGTTGGTCATGGGTTTTTTCGAAATCCATGCTTGATTTCACGTGTTACTGGAAGTCTAAAGTTTATCAAACTTGGGACGTATGAATTGACCTCTCATTCTCGTAGCTGTTACATGGGTTCTTTTGAGAGAAGGTAACAAACGTACTTCCGACCAAGAGTATGCTTTTAAGACTGATAGTAACTTGACTCCGAGGCAAGATCCATGTTTTCAGGCCATTCTTTGCGTATAGACTTCTCGTTTTCAGTCTTAGATTGAGATTCCATTTGCTTGTAACCTTTCCCCCCCTTATCTTTACCTCTAGTATATTCAAACTCAGGTATATTCTTATGATGTTCTTTAATATCTTCCCTTTCTATGAGTGAAACGACGGTTCATTTACTGCAACTGTGCTAAATATGATTTATGTACGAGGTGTAAATTGGGACGGGTCATCACGTTTATGGCACAACACAACACGTTAAAATTCGAGCACAACATGGCACAACACGTGACCAGCCCAGCACGGACACAACACGTTTGTTTAAAAAAAATGTGTTGTGATATGACAGGTGGTATTGGATTAAAGAAATATATATAGTTAATAAAATCTTAAAAAAAAAAAAAAACTTAATCTTAGCATTTTCAATGCAACGGTTAACATCAAAATTGATTGGATACCAAATTACCAATAGGCTTCATTTCACCTTTTAGTAAAATACCTTTTGGTGGTTAATTCTGTTCGTAGTTATGGAGAAGTGGGAGACCACATGCACCCCGCGTTTTCTTTCCGTCATTGCGAAATCTGTTAAGGAATGCCATATGAGTCATATGATTTGATTGAATACCAAATTACCAATAGGCTTCATTTCATCTTTTAGTAAAATACCTTACTGATTTGATTCTATTCAACTAATTAACTTAGGGGTAGAAGAAAATCTGGGGAAGTACTTTTACTTTGGAATAAATCTATTTTCGATGATGTCGATTACCGATTTAAATGTTTTCCGTTATATTTCTACTAGCGGTGGTTTTTCAGCTGGAAATCCTTCATTGGTCGATGAAGGGATCTTTGTAATCTATTTTTTTTTAAAAATGATAAAACTTTAACCTTTTTTTTCAAATAATATATAAATTTTACTAACAATTGATTTCAAAGTTACATACTTATATGTACAAAATACACCAGATTCTTGTGAGACATATGTCGTTGTATGTTCGGAAGATGATTTTATTGAGAAAAGTAAGCCCAGTGAAAAACTAGTTTTGAATATACAGAGTTTTATCACCAGCATGATTGGAGTCATTTCGCGCAAATACAATTAGGTTTTCGCAATTACCCTTAAATTTGAGAAAACTAAAATGAAAGGCGGGGCAGCCAATAAACACAAATAAACCCCTAGTTAAGTTACAATACACTCTTTGAACGCTGTCTTAAATGTTTTACATATTTTTTTATTGCAGTCTCCATCTTTTTCTTCTTTTACTGTAGTTAAACTCTATGTCTCTCAAAGCTCATTTGCTAGTATTTCCAAACAATCTCTCTTATTTACTTTTCAAACCAAATTATTTTTATTTTAATCTTAGTTTTCTAATCAACATTAAAGTCCAAACCTATTGATTTTAATCATGACAAACAAGAAAAGGAGTAAGATTGAGAGGCGGTTAACAGTAAAGAACCTACGGTAAAACATTTGTTGTAATGATAAGTTAATAATCTATAACCATCATTTGGTTTTTATGATCATGAACTAATCCAATTCCGTAGTGTACTTGATGATAATTCACAAATTGATGCGAATCCCATCCAATCCTTATTCCTGCAGCCCCCCATATGCAATAATTACTAGTTACCAAAAGAGAAACCGATAAGAAAGAAAAGAAGCTAATTAATTTACAACAACAAAAGAAAAGATCAATTTGTTTATCAAATTTTATTCAAATGGTTAGAAATCACCGCAAGATTTAGGATATGATATCTCTAGTAAATCAGTCACCACTAGGAGATAAATAAATTAAATTTACTTTCTCCACATTTTCTTCTGACTATGAAATGAAAATCATCATATGGTCCACTAATTAAAAAAACATTAAACCCCTAATCTTGCTTTTGTGAATGTGAAAAAGTTGAGACAGAGATAAAGTGAATTATTAAAATCGTGTG
This sequence comes from Papaver bracteatum, assembly GCA_023529315.1. NCBI lineage: Eukaryota > Viridiplantae > Streptophyta > Magnoliopsida > Ranunculales > Papaveraceae > Papaver > Papaver bracteatum. The sequence goes on along the minus strand of JAJJWX010000447.1, from coordinate 1,115,938 downwards.
TTGGAGAGGGGCTTTATATTTTTTTCATCACGTCCTGTCATGCATAATTAAGTAAAATTAACCTTTAACAATATTCGTATCTCATGGATCTTCTTTGCTTATCTCTACTTATAGAGCTTAGCTTTTCTGATAATTTTTCAGCTGTGTAATATTCCTCAAATCTAAAAAGTACTATATATATATATATATAGATGTGTCCTCCTTTGTCTTCATCGTAGAAGAACTATCATCATCCTCTTCACTCTAACTGCTACCTCAGCACTTCTTTCTTGTATGAATTGTATCTTCTCCAAAACAAAAAACAAAATATCCTCAAGGAATTATTCTATCTTCTCCAAAACAAAACAAAAAAATCCTAAGGAATTAGCTAGTTCTAGACAGTAGAGAGTTATGGAGAAACAAGAAAACATTTACAAGAAAGGAGAGAATGGAATTATCAAGAAAGGTCAGTGGAAACCAGAAGAAGATTTGATTCTTAAAAGATACATAGAAGCTCATGGAGAAGGAAAATGGACTACTGTTTCTAAGAAATCAGGTACGCACATATATCACACACCCGACAGCAAAAATGAATTAATCAGAATTCTATCTGTCTGTCTATCTATTTATATAGATTAATAATTACTTAGTTAAATGGTTGTCTCCGATACTGATATGTTTTATAATTGAGCAGGGTTGATGAGGGGTGCAAAGAGTTGCAGGATGAGATGGAAGAATCATCTTAGACCAAATATCAAGCGAGGCCAGATATCAGAAGATGAAGAAGATCTTATCATCCGTATGCATAAGTTACTTGGCAACAGGTCAGTCGCAACTTAATAACCTGCTGGCATGTTTCCTTTTAATCTGAATCTTTTTCTTTTTACATGTGCACAAAAGTGTGGTATCACTGTTACATATACAAATATCTTGAAACAAGGTACTAAACTTTCTTACTTTGATTGTATGTTGAAGGTGGTCGCTGATAGCAGGCCGACTCCCCGGTCGAACAGATAATGAGGTCAAAAATTACTGGAACACCCATCTCAGTAGAAGAAATCTAAGCCACTATCAAGGACAAACTGTTATTCCTAATGCTGTTAACTGTTCGAAGAGTAGGGAACTAATACAAATGGAAGATCCAGAGAAACCATTAAGGGGAACTACAAGCACCCACGAAAACTGTATTATGGACGGAATATTAGATGATCATGGGAAATTGGATGCTGAGGCTGATGTTCAAAGTGACAATACTACAACGACAACGATCGAGACCCAACCATCATCTTCTGAGCAAAGATCCGATGATAACAATGGAAGTACGATACTTAGTGATCAGTCACTGGTATCAGGTGAAAGTGATGATACAGAAGGTTCTACTTTCCCAGACTTTCCGATGGTAGATTATAATATGATAAGTGAAGATGAGAACTTTTCACTGTGGTTATCAAACGAGACCATATTTTATGATGTCCCTCTCTTGCCATCTTACGATTACTACTTCCCTGTTTCGTACGAGCCATTCGAACATAATTCAGATGACGACTACTGTGCTTGGGACAAAAACCTAAGCTGGCTCTGATCAAGATCAGTAACTGGCGACGTGCCATATGTAATATGTTAATAATATCTATAGTGTAATTGCTTAATTATTTTTCTTCATTTATCCTATTGTTAACTACAGCAAGTTATTTACAATAATTTATAACATGATTCCGACAAGGTCATTTTCACTAATGAATTATGACACTATATTATGGGAAGTGATTAAGATTTTTCTCGTACTGCTCAGTATATGGATGATTGATAATCAATAATTTCCCTCGTAGATGATTGTGATAGGAATCGCGAATCCTCGGTTTCCTTATTGTTTTGTCCTTACTAAATTTTCACTTTAATGGTGACAAAATTAGAACATTTTGTTGGTATAAAAGTCGGTTACTAACTATTGACTATCCCTATTTGTCCCAGTTCTTTTTTTTACTATTATTTTTTTTCTCTTCTTCTTAATCAAATTCTTACCGCATCCATCCCTATATCTTTATCGTGTTATTTTTGTTTCTTTTTCATCATCATCATCAATTCATCATCTTTGACCAGAACTAAACTTTAGATATTGATTTAGATTTTGGATGCAGTTATCTATGCACTACATGCAATCATTTAACTTCTACACGTCCGTAAATGATTATTTCTTTAATTTTGGTAAAGAAAAAAGAAAGTAAATATGTGAACCAAAGGTGACTCGAAATCAAGCCTAGGCTCAATCAGAACCCGATCGAGAGAGGAGCATAATTAATCATGACAAAATCCAGGAAGAACCCTTGATTGAATTAATTTTTCTAATGAGTCAATGCATCCGCTACTTGGTTGCTTTTCGTGTAAACAGTAAGAAAATTTACTTATGGTGGGTTTGTTTGTGGAATTTATGGTTTCCAAGAATTTATAATCCCATGGGATTATAAATTCTGGGATTCATGAAAATTCTTTGTGTGTTTGGTAACTCAATTAAAATTCCTAGGATTTATAGAGTTTTCTTATATTAAAGTATTTGTACCGTTTGGCACTACCCTCAAATCTTAAAATTGCATATATATGGGATTTAGAGTTAAAAAAAGAAGGCTATTATTGGGGCGTCACATTCCATTAGAGGGGCTTTACTTGGATTCTTAGTGTCCAAAAAAGTGGTTATGGGATATCCTAACACCAAAGCAAAATGTATAGATTACCCTTGAACTAAAATAAAAACTTAAAAACCTAATATTTTCTATTTTAATTCAAGAAAAAAACTGCTCCTCTTCATCTTTCTTCTCTTCCTCTCCTCGTAACTTCAATTTCAATTCAATTCAACTTCAGTTACGTTTTCTGGTGGTGTTACGTCTGGGTTCGGGTTTAATTTCTAAACGTAAAATTAGATTATGAAGAACTTACGTCTAGGTTTGGGTTGAATTCAACCGTAAAATAGGATTTGCATGTCGTCTTACGTCTAGGTTTTGTTTTAATCAAACCGTAAAATGTAGTCTTACGTCTAGGTTTAATTTATTCAAACCGTAAAATGTAGTCTTACGTCTAGGTTAGTTTACTAAATTTAAAAAATAGGAAAATGTATAATGTAGCCTTACTTCTAGGTTAGTTTGTCTTACGTCTAGGTTAGTAGGTTAGTTTTAGTCTTACTAGGTTAGTCTTACGTCTAGGTTAGTAAGTTGCGTCTAGGTTAGTCTTACGTCTAGGTTAGTAGGTTAGCTTTAGTCTTACGTCTAGGTTAGTAGGTTAGTTTTAGTCTTACGTCTAGGTTAGTCTTAATCAAACCGTAAAATGTAGATTTCTTTTGTCCTATTAATAACCAGTTACGGTTTGAAGTTCATCCAAACCTAATCGTAAATAGGGCTTACGGTTGGGAACGAAGCCTCAACCCAACCGTAACAGGACCAGTAAGTCGAAAAATCCAAAAAATTTTTACGTACTTTAGCTAATTTTCTCTATCATACAAAGATTCACCTGCCTCAATATGGTAACTTGTTTTATTCATTTTGGTTGAGTGAATCAAAATCTAGGGTTTGAAAGAAATCTCCAAAAAAATCTTTTTTTTCTTCTCTCTAGTTTTTCTTCCCACAAAAACTGTCCTAGAATTCATCAAATATATAACAAAATTCATTAATTTAATTACTATCTAATTAAAATGAAATTAAAATTAACTAAATAAGGGTTATTTAGTCATTACGAAATTATTCGAGATAAGGGGTTTTTGAAATTACTTATGAATGACCCGTTTTTGTCCTATTAGGTGACGCCCCTCTAATAGAATGTGACGCCCCAATAATAGCCTTCTAAAAAAAGTGGGTCCATAAATCCCTTGATAAGTTTTCCAACAAATCTTAGGGGGGAGGGGTCAGACTCCATATGGAGGATTTGGTGGAAAACTGAATCCCCTAGGAAACGTGATTCCAAGGATTCGGACAACCAAACATAAAAAGGGAAACGTAATTCTACCAAATTCCCTGGACCCATAAATTCCCTCTTTAAAATTCTACATCCAAACCCGCCATTAATTTTTACACTAATTAAAGAGAAACTGTCCCTTCTAAAATTAGATTTCTCATGCCGTGCCGTGCCATGCCATGGAGGTAGAACTCCCTTTCAAAGAGTTTATATGACTGCCAAACTACTTCACTCTAGCTCCACCTTCTGTAGTTATAGTTCTTCTACCCACTTTATTGCTGCAGCTTTACTTTCTACTTCGTTTGGACTCAAAGCTATTTCCATGACCGATCTTAACCCCTGCAAGTACCAGAGAGTACCTGAGTACCCAACTTCTGCATGTTGAAAATCCGGCCCCAACAAAGTTTACTTTGATGAACCCTTTCCCCACGGTGAGTGGAGTCCTTGGTGTAGTTTGGTTTAACACGTGAGGTCTATTGAGAACGAGTGAAACAAAACATATGTTTATTTGAGCGATTTTTTATTTTTCATCTTTTAAGAATTCAGGACATCATCTTTTGTTATCCATAAAATATTGGGGGTTCCATTATAATAACTTATATACCTAGTTGAGTATGGCGTACAAGACACAAATGTAAACCGGCTCCTGTGTACATGCTCAGTGTTTGTGGTATCTACTGTCAGTTAAAATCCAGAATCTACCTTAACTATGCGTGTATATTATTTTTACTTTTTAAAGAAGAAAGTTTTCATACAAGAATTTTTCTGTTGCCAGGCAGGGAAAGGATAAATGTTCTTCTAATATTGGGATTACAAAAGGCTAAATTTGGTCCTTTGCTCTCCCAGTTGAGATTTTTCATGCGATTTTCTCACGGTAAGTTAAGCACTTTCGCTATGCCATTGCCTTTCCTATCATGGTCGAATAAATAATTAAAAACAGTCGTTATAATTGGAGTGAAATATTTAAATTTTCTTTTAAATAAGTAATTTGTGAGCTTTAAAGAGGAAAAACCAATTACGCTTATCTTTTTTTTTTTGGAACTACAGAATAGAAATCTATATAAAAAGCTTCAAGAGTGGACAAAGAGAAGACAATTACATGAATATGTTAATAACTGCATTCCAGTTTCAAATAAGAGTGGATAAAGAACAAACTTCCAAAATATCGGAGTTAAAACACCAATTAAATAATAAACACTTAGCTGCCACAATAATTTGCTTGAAATTCCTAATTTTGTTGTTGCACAATGTTTCATTTCTTTATTTCTACAAAATCTACCGGATTGCAAAAGGCAACAAGCTCCTGATATTGGAGCTCTTCGTAGGTCTTCATTTTCATAAATTAGTTTTTATCTTGTTAGCAGGCCCAATTCACACCAAAACTTTTTTCAAAAATAGGTCTAGACTTTAAAAATGGTGTCATAGAGCGAGAATAAGTGATCATTGGTCTCAAGTTAAGCATTACTAGTAAGAAAGTATAGTCTTGCACCTTCCTAGCATTATAAAGAAACATATAACCCTCTCCCTTATAAGTATGATCCTCATGGACGACTAATTTAATTTTGTAATACATGATAGTTTTAGATCGATTTAAATACTATCCCATCATATGTAATTTCTAGTTAGCAATAGAGAGTCAATTATTAAAGAAATGCATAAGTAACATAGACTTGACAACATAATAATGCTTGCACAACACAAAAGGAAACTACATCAACTAGCTTGCATATTCTTTACAAAGGCATTGCCAACCTCTGTATTAAAGAAATTAGCTTATTGAATATCGACTTAAATATGTGTAGGCCAAGCCTGATTTGATTGAAGTCCACATCGGGTGGAACGTCGCCATTAGAGGTGCATTTACTGGACTTATCTACACTCATTGTCCTCCATAAAGCAAATTAGCACATAAATATCCATATTGTTTCATATTTTTACATGCTTATACATTTCAGGTTCTACACTTTTGAGTTCTCTTAATATATTTATGATGGCTTAGACGTAGTGGCCACCAGCGGGAGTTGATAAACATATTTTGAGACATTATATATGTAGTTCTGTACACATATTATGAAGGCAATGACTAAATACAACCCTCAAAAAGTTAAATGCAATCATCGTCTTGAAAAAAAGGAATTTGTTAACCTGATTAATGTGGGTGCACAAAACCGACATTATCATCCTCCCTATTTTTCTGCTGTCATATAATTTTGAATTCACGACCATGAATTGAATGTTCATGGACTAATGGGTCGACGGTTAGTATCTAACTAAGTCGGTGATTAGAGAGAAATCCCATGATGCCATAACTTATTCCATCACATCTCTTTCATAATCGCCATCATGGACAAATAAAACTTAATTTTGACAACTTAAAATTATCTAATATGATTCTCAATGATCATACAAAAGAGTTATTCAAATGTGAAATGACAATATTAATCTAATTTCTGTAAAAAAACAATCCTATATTTATAATAGATGCACCATACATAAAGAGGAGGAATCCCCTCACACTTTTCTTATCACACTATCTCACATTTTGGAGGTCATTTTTGCGAATAAAAACGAAACTGTAACGGATTTGAAGCTAATATTTTGGAGATATATTACTATTACATAGCTTTACGTTCCTACCGAAAATAAGCGTATTCTGAGACGTATAACACCACCATCTACTACTTTAAAAATGAACCGTGGAAAATCAACGGATTTCTGACCATCAAAATTAATACCGATAGATTGTGAGGTTTTATATTTCGGAATGTGCTCATTTTTGGTAGGCATGTAGAACTTGGTAAGAGGAAACATATTCTCAAAATATTATCTTCAAATCTGTTACAGTTCATGGAAATGACCTCCAACGTGTGCAATAGTTTGATAGTAAAAATGTGAATGGATCTTTCCTCAGACATAAGTAAAATATGATTTGTTTGGGTTTCAGTTGGTTTTGATTTTTATCCTTTTAGTGATGTTTGTTTTTATACGGTGAATAAGATGAAGAAATAGTTGTTTCCAAATGAAGCCATAATTGATCCGAGAGACAAGATCAATAACTAGATGCCTCAAAAATATTTAAATAAATAAATTTAAAAGAAAAAGAAAGGAAAGGAAAGGAAGAAGGAGGAGGAGAAGATGAAGAAACTTGGCCATTAATGAGTACAAGTATAACTGTGGGTTTTATCACCCACACTATTTTTGAGTTTTAATCAAGGGTTGTAAATAATAAAAACCAAGGTTGTAAATAATAAAAACCAAGTATAACTGTGGGTTTTTGTAAATAATAAAAACCAAGGTTGTATACGTCTCTTTCTTTCCGGATGTTCACTTCTTTAATTACTTGATTAACATATCATTTTCACAATTTTTTTTTTTTTTTGATCAATAAAACGATATAATTTTTATATATAAAAGAATAATGAATGGAAAAGTTACAATACCTCAAAACCACAGTGAATCAAGGTAAAGGTAAAAAGTAAAAAATTCATTTTCACAATTTTATTTTGGACATAATCATTTTCACAATTTTATTTTGGAAAATATCATTTTCACAATTTTATTTTGAAAAATGGGACGAGAGACAAATTAATTTACATGAAAGAGGGGTTGATAACAATGATAAATTGATTTGGCGAGATAGATAGAGAATTTGACGGATTATAAAAAGAGGATAGGAAGAACATGGAGTGTCAAAGAAAAACCAAAAGAAAAGAAAAAAAAATGATAAGAAAAGGAAATCCATCTGTGACAATAAATCCGTGTACCACAGTATACTAAAAGTTGCAGGTGGCCGTGGCTACACCCACACAATCTTAAAACGGGGCTTAAAACGGGGTTTTACCGATTATAAATATATATAAGAAAGCCATCTTTCCATTTCCAGGGACGAAAGCTAATTTGCGGGATGAGCTGAACTTTCCATCAAAAACAAAAAACAAAAAAAAAATTAAAGGGAAAAAGAGAAAAAGAGAATGAGCAAAACTTTATTTATATTTTATATTTCTTTAAATCTTTCCCTCCAAAGTAGAAAAACAATCTTTTGAATATCCAAACGAGTAGAGGTTAAATCATGAAATCTTTGTCTTTTTAGAAAACAAAGCAATTCACTGTCATAATTAAAGGACCAAAATGAAAACTACAATACTGTTGCGCAATAATCATAATGGACCCAAATTAAGCAACTAGTTCACTTAAACAAACTATTAGCGTTGTTTTGCACAGTGCACAACTGCTTCAAACCTTTGATACGTTCAAACTTAGAAGATGAAATGATCACCCTTTAACACTTAACCAATCACTCAGCCAATCACCCATTTGTGGATATCATGTTCACGTGTGGGGTTCCATGATTTTTTTGCTGATTGATAGAGTTATCTTTTATCTCTATTTCACGGTAGTGCGGTTTCGTTTAGTGTAGGGGCAGGGCTGTGCTTCAAATATTTTTTGATGGATACCACCACAGTCAGACAGTATCCCAGTTGCTCGTTTGGGATTTGATCACATGCAGAGAGAGGTGCGGGAAGTTGTGGCCGCTCATTCCATATGCAATCACGTGGCAATTGTGGAAAGAAAGAAATTTAAGAGCACAAGGTGCAGTAGAATTAGATCAAGAGATGTGGGTGAAACTACAGTATAAACTTTGATGTTATGGTGTAATATTTAAGGATACTGTATTCAATTGCTTTGTAAATTTTTCCTAGTGTTTTTTTTTTCTGCGAGCGAGTGGAAAATTTTGACAACTTTTCCGGTTTATAAATAGTATAACTTTTCTTTCCTCGCACAAAAAAAGAACATAACGACTTAAACGAGGAAAAATAAACTAGTACTAGATGTGTAAGGTAAGCGTACTCAAATTATTTTTTATAGAGTTGGTATAACGTATAACTGTAATACTAGTATTTTAGGGAAGAGGTGAACATCAGTTATGGATAGCTTTCGGCAAACATCATATTTTATTATTTTGTCAGTTCGAGCATGGGAAAAATGTAGAGGTAATTATTTTCTACAGATAAATTTCTGTTTCCTAATTACGAGATGATATGCATGATGAGCAACATATAAGATTCCAATAAGATATGCCAGTGACTTAGTGTCTCCCATTCACTTTAAAGCTAGTTAGCCTCACATCAATCTTTACCGAGGAAGATACATATATGTGAACCGACCAGGACCACTAGGTTGTATGCAGTTAGTATGATCATCACTATATTTAGGCCTTCAACCAAAACCATGCCCAATGTTCAGAGAACCTAAGAGTTAGCTAGCTAGGGCCATGCCCAATGTTCAAAGAACCTGCTATGAGTTCCTTGCATGCACTCAAATGGAGATGGCAATATTTTTTTTGCTTGATTGAAGATGGCACAGATCAAGATTTGGCTTCAGAATCTGTCATGTAATAGGTCCCATAAATGGTGCCCCTCAAGCTGGGGTTATGTCCATGATTAAAGTTTTGCAAAACTGAAATTTGAATATTTATATATGTAATTGGTAATTACGTACAAAAGATGTTTTTCCAGAATAAAATAAATAATGTTGTTGCCCAGAATTGTAGACGTGAAACACATGCAAAAAGAGGGAATCCGCATAAAAGATACCCAAGTCTTGATCAAGTAATAGTTCCTGGCTTCCTGCAATAGTGCGACCATGTGGGCTAAAAATAACCATTTCCTAATTGAACTGTTGCAACATTATTTTTTTTTGCTAAACACGTCTCAATCTATTTCACAAGTACATACCTATCTGCCAAACGGCACATTTCGTTTTCCGATTAAAAAAATAAGTATAGTAGGAGATCGTTACTTTTGACAATAGTAAATTTTTCTTTCCCCGGTAAGTCACATGATTTCACTTTCAGTTTTAAAAAAAAAAATTGGAACTTCACTCTCAGGTTGTTTACCTTCTGCTTAGTTAGTTGTTGTATATAAATTTGTTGTTTTTGGTGTGTTTGTATAGTTTAAAGGGTGATCTGCATTACGTCTCTTGGCAAAATAGTTAATCAACATTACCTCCTCTAGCTAAAAATCGATAACTGGCAGATAAACACGCAACAACCACAATATGTCAACATAAAGGAAGTTTTTTCAATACCATATGTGACTTTTCCTTGAATAATTATAATTATAGTTACTGTTTCATTTAAATGAAGATAATGAACAATATGGATAATTAATTATCAGATTCCGTGACTAGGATTATTGACTCAGCACTGCCCGAACACGTTTTAAGCTTCCGTATCATGCTCTAACTCTGTGATAGGGTGGACTCAGAAGGTTAATTTGATTGGGCACGACACCTGAATATAGTTATAGCTTCTCTAAATGACATCACTTTTAAGATATTCTTTGAGTATAAAATTCTAAATATTAGGAACAATAATTTTTTTATCTCCAACCCATAAATTTTTTTTTTTATTATTTTTTTACTTATTTGTAGGCATATAATTAGTTAAAATCATTTCCATATTTATTTTTCAATGATTTTGCCACGTCACCTTCACATCAATTGGTTGGAGATAATTTTTTATATAACGAATCTACATATACCGTGAAAAGGCACCGAGCTTGGTACCGAGTGAGACATGAGATGTGGGCAGGGCCCACCAGGACTTGTAGGGGGCCATCATTTATGTCTCACTCGGTGCAAAATGGTGTACAATTTTCACGGTAGATGTAGCATTTTTATTTTTATTTTATAAATATGGTTGTGGATCCTACGTGGATTATGATTTTTTTCTTCACACACATTCCATTGGAGAGGATCTTAGTTTAAAATTATTTTGCAACGAATAAATAGAAGGTTGCATTTTAACTCAGTAATCAAAATTCAATTTTATATAAGAGGAGTCGGGTCAGCATTATTCGAGCCCTCTCTGCTCCTCTTAACTTATTAGAACTCTGCAGTTAAGCATGTTCGGGCGAGAGTAGTCTTAAGATGGGTGACTTCTTGGAAAGTCCTTCTATTGATTGCCTAAAAATCGAACCCTCTCTGCTCCTCATATATGAATGTCAGCCTTTTATCCACACGTTGAACTCTGTTTTTGATTTATATCACATTAATACTATGAGATGTTTATCATCCATTGTATGTAATTTATGTTGGTAGGTCGGTCAAGGACTAGATTAGGAAATCTAGTTGGTTAAGGAAACCAAGTACTTGTGTCCTAAGTATAGCAGCTTAAGAGGTTTGTCCCTTAGAGCTAAGTTAGGAAACCCTATACTTTTAGGAAAGTAATCCTTGTTAAGGAATGTGTCCAGTCCTATTGATGTGTATAAATAGCCATAGAGAGAACTAGAGAAAACACACCAAAACTAAGTAAGAGTTCTCTTCTTCTCGTCTAAATCTTTGTATATTCCAACCTATACGGTGATATATAAAATTGCTTATTCCTTCCCGAGGATTCAACCTCGTTAAATACTTGTTCTTCTTGTGTGTGTGATTGTGTTCTTGGCAATATTGGAGTACCATTGTAGTAGTGCAACCTAACGCTTCCGCAGGCTTTGGCGCAACAATTGGTATCAGAGCAAGGTTACGCTCTTGGATACGAGAACTCAGATTGCAATTGAAGTAAAGGTATTTTTCTGAAGATTGCTTGAGGTAATACTAATCTCAAAGGTTCTGTTTTTTATCTATATTTGGTTGTTTAAGAACAATGTTTGACGGGGGAAAACCAGTTGATCCTAACGATTCTGATGGAGAACATTCGGAGTCCACAAATAAAGATAAAGAAACAAAAGAAGAAATACTTCATTCACATAGATCACAACTCAAGGTAGAAAAGTTTACAGGAACCAATAACTTTGGTTTATGGAGAACGGACGTAATGGATGCTCTTGTTCATCTTGACCTAGAAGAAGCTCTAGAAGTTCAGCCAGTGGAGATGTCTGAAAAGAAGTGGAACAAGATGAATAAATTATGTCTCGCTTCGATACGAGGGTGTTTAGCAACTGTATTAAGAGTTAATTATCAGCGCGAGACTTTAGCTAAGGATCTCTGGGAAAAACTAGAGAAGGAATACCTTGTGAAGAACGTGGCAAATAGGATACATCTTAAAAGGAATTTGTATCGCTATAATATGAAGAGAGGTGCAACCCTAACCGAGCACCTAGATTCATATAATAAACTTCTTGCTGAGTTGGTTAACTATGATGAAAAGTTCAACAACGAGGAACAAGCTTTGTGTCTGATAAACTCTCTTCCTGAAAAGTATGAACCCGTGATTAAAGCATTAATGCACGGCAAGGACAAGATGACATACGCCGAGGTTACTACAGCGTTGCGTAGTGAGGAGTTCAGGAAGATGGATCGTGAAGACCTTGCAAGTGAAGCTAATAATAACTTGCTTCTTGCAAGAGGTCGTTCAACAGACGGGAGAAAGAAGAATGGTGGTTATGGTAAAGGTAGAGGACGTTCTAAGAGTAGAACGCGACTGCATAAAGATGAGTGTGCTTGGTGCCATGACTTTGGTCATTGGTCTAAGGATTGTACCAAGCATAAGGCAAGAGAAGGAGATAATAATACTGATGTGAACATTGCTAAAGGTAATGAAGAATCAGATGATGCTTCTGATTTCTCGTTAATTGTGACACCATCAGCTTATACTATTACAGATGGTACATGGGTATTAGATACTGGAGCAACGTATCATATATGTCCATATCGAGACTGGTTCTCAAGTTTTGAAGAGCTTGATGGAGAAGTACGTATGGTAAACAATCATACCTGCAGGGTGATTGGGATTGGTAGTTTTTGTATCAAGATGCATGATGGTATGGTTAGAGAGCTGAAGGAGGTGAGATTTGTACCTTCCATAAAGAAGAATCTGATTTCGCTTGGAACTTTGGAAGCTAAGGTCTATAAGTTAGTCGCTGAAAATGGTGTTCTAAAAGTAATCTATGGATCTATGGTAATCATGAAGGGCATACGTCATCATAACTTGTATTACTTAATTGGGAGTAAAACAACAGGGGATGTGTCTATTTCTGAACACATCGAAAGTGCAGCTACCGAGAAGACGAAGTTATGGCACATGAGACTTGCACATCCAGGTGAGAAGTCGTTGCATAGGTTGATTCAACAAGACTTGTTGAAAGGTGCTATCGCTTGCAAGTTAGCATTTTGTGAGCATTGTGTTAAGGGCAAGAAAACAAGAACAAGCTTTGGCACAACTATCCACAATACTAGTGGAGTTCTTGACTATGTTCACTCAGATGTTTGGGGTCCTTCCAAGAATGCATCATTAGGAGGTAAACATTGGTTTGTGTCGTTCATTGATGATTATTCTAGGCGCGTATGGGTGTACACCATGCGGCATAAGGATAAAGTCCTAGAAATCTTTGTGAGGTGGAAAAAGGAAACTGAGACTCAAATTGGCAGAAAGATCAAAGTACTACGTTCGGACAGTGGTGGAGAGTACAAGAGTGATCCGTTCTTGCAAGTATGTCAGGATGAGGGGATAAAGAGGCACTTCACAGTTAAGAATACACTGCAACAAAATGGGGTAGCTGAACGCATGAATCGTACTTTGCTGGAGAAGGTATGATGTATGTTATCTAATGCTGGATTAGGTAAAGCGTTTTGGGCTGAGGCAGTTACATATGTGTTCTTCCTCGTTAATAGGTTGCCATCAGCTGCACTAGAAGGTAAAACTCATATGGAGAAGTGGTTTGGTAAACCAGCTTATGATTATGACTCAATTCATATCTTTGGTTGTCCTGCATGGTATCATGTTAGTGAAAACAAGCTTGATAACCGTGTTGTTAAAGGAATCTTTGTGGGTATGAAGAATGGAGTAAAAGGGTTCAAGATTTGGAATCCAGTTGAGAAGAGGATAGTCATGAGTAGAGATGTCACATTTGATGAGATGTCTATGGTAAAGTCTTGGGGTTCTCGACAGTTGGAGGACAGAAGCACCAATACTAGTGAGCCTTTGCAGCAGGTGGAGATTGATGCAACTCCACTAATTCCAGCTAAGTCTGTATCTGTTCAGAATACTCCTGAAGACATTGAGTCTATAAGAGAGGTAACTACTGAAGTTCCAAATGATAGTGACATTGTTGAGGAAGAGGAACAAGAGTCAGTAGAAGATACAGAAGCTAAGGTCACGGAGACCATAGCAACCAGCAAACCAAGAAGATCAACCAGGAAGCCTGGTTGGATGAATGATTACATTGCTTATGCATTACCAGTTATAGAAGATGGTACTCCTACTTCCTATTTAGAAGTTGTACGTAGTGCAAGGTGTAAAGAATGGGAAGGTGCAATGCAGGACGAGATGGAGTCTCTCTATAAGAATGGCACATGGATTCTTATAAAACTTCCGAACGGTAAGAAGGCCATTGGGTGCAAATGGGTATATGCTAAGAAAGAAGGATCTCAGGTGAATCAAGTACGCTACAAGGCAAGGTTAGTTGCAAAAGGTTATGCCCAAAGAGAAGGGATTGACTACAATGAGGTGTTCTCTCCGGTGGTAAAACACTCATCAATCCGAATTTTGTTGGCGTTGGTAGCACAATATGATTTAGACCTAGTTCAGCTAGATGTCAAGACGGCGTTCTTACATGGTGATCTAGAAGAGGAGATCTATATGACTCAGCCGAGTGGGTTCAAGGTTGCTGGAAAAGAAATTTGTGTATGTAAACTAAATAGATCGGTGTACGGGCTGAAGCAGTCTCCAAGACAATGGTACAAACGATTTGATCAGTTTATGATAGGCAAAACATACATAAGAAGTCACTATGACCATTGTGTATACTTTAAGAAGCTACATGATGGATCTTTCATATATTTGCTCTTGCATGTCGATGATATGCTAATTGCATCGAATAACAAGAAAGATATCGATAATTTGAAGTGCAAGTTGTCATCTGAGTTTGAGATGAAAGATCTGGGAGAAGCTAAGAAGATTCTTGGTATGGAGATTCAACGTAACAGAGAGAATGGTAAGGTTTGTTTGTCTCAGAAGGCATATTTGAAGAAAGTGTTACAGAAGTTTGGTGTCTACGAATGAACTAAATCTGTAAGTACTCCCCTTGGTGATCATTTTAAGTTGAATGCTCGTATGTCTCCTACTACTGAAGAAGAGCAAAAGTATATGGCTCAAGTCCCATATGCTGAGGTTGTTGGTAGCTTGATGTATATGATGGTATGTACAAGGCCTGACATTTCACATGCAGTTAGTATGGTTAGCCGTTATATGCATTGTCCTGGTAAGGGACATTGGCATGCTGTGAAATGGATTTTAAGGTATCTTTATGGTACAATTGATTTTGTCTTGGAGTTTGTGAAGGATAAAAGTAACAATCAGTTGTGTGTTGGGTATGTGGATTCTGACTATGCTGGTGATTTGGACAAGAGACGTTCAACTACAGGGTATGTATTTACCATAGCAGAGCACCAAGAAGTTGGAGATCAATCTTGCAGTCTACTGTGGCGCTTTCAACTACGGAGGCGGAGTATATGGCACTGACTGAGGCATTTAAAAAGGCTATATGGTTACAAGGTTTACTAGATGACTTAGGAGTTGTGCAAGACCAACTGCATGTGCATTGTGATAGTCTAAGCTCAATTTATTTGGCTAAGAATCAAGTGCATCATGCTAGAACTAAACATATAGACGTACGATTTCACTTTGTAAGATAAATTCTTGAAGAAGAAGACATTCTACTTGTGAAGATCGATACCAAAGACAATCCAGCTGATATGTTGACTAAAGCAGTTTCTGGGATCAAGTTTCGACATTGTTTGAAATTGATCCACATCCTTCCGGTTTGGTGAAAGGCCCTTTTTGGGGTAGAGGTTCTTAGGAACCTAGTGGAGGTCTTCTAACAAGACCATTTGAGAGAACTACGATCAGGTTTGATTCCTATTGAGGATACGTAGGCAGCCAGTGATGGTTCAATCGACGTTGGAAGATGGAGGTGATTTTATCTATTGATCGTCTCATGCATGAATGCATGATCCGAGGTGGAGAATTGTTGGTAGGTCGGTCAAGGACTAGATTAGGAAATCTAGTTGGTTAAGGAAACCAAGTACTTGTGTCCTAAGTATAGCAGCTTAAGAGGTTTGTCTCTTAGAGCTAAGTTAGGAAACCCTATACTTTTAGGAAAGTAATCCTTGTTAAGGAATGTGTCCAGTCCTATTGATGTGTATAAATAGCCATAGAGAGAACTAGAGAAAACACACCAGAACTAAGTAAGAGTTCTCTTCTTCTCGTCTAAAGCTTTGTATATTCCAACCTATACGGTGATATATAAAATTTCTTATTCCTTCCCGAGGATTCAACCTCGTTAAATACTTGTTCTTCTTGTGTGTGTGATTGTGTTCTTGGCAATATTGGAGTACCATTGTAGTAGTGCAACCCAACGCTTCCGCAGGCTTTGACGCAACAATTTAATGTTAAATATGCACAAGTATACTACAATAAAGAGTTTTAGAAATTAACCATAAATCTTCGGTTCACAATTTAACATACAAATCGTTTATGACGAGAAACAAATCACGATCCATTGTACGATTTAAAAACCTTGTCAGCAATATTTATAATTGCAAATTTAAAAACTTAAGATTTTGGGTGGGTCTATCCAAGGCTCTGCACCTTCATTTAGATATTTATATTATTGGCACAGTAAGTTAGGAAAGTCATAAAGATTATTCGACAGAATAGAAGAAACTCCAGGAAGGAATACATAGGGGGCCTATTTGATCGCAACCTTCAGGCCCCCATAAGATTTTTAAAATCTATTATTTCCTCTATGTTGTCTGATGATACGTGTAGGTCTAGAATAAAACCACCGCCCTTACAAAGAAAAAAGAATCTTAAAAATTAGAAGATTTGATATATTTTCTACTTAATTTAAGACCAACTCTACCTTATCCTCTTCGTGAAGAAAAATTGCTTAAAGATTAATGATTTTATACCTTGATCCCTAATTTAACCAAAAAAAAAAAATGGAAATAAATTCTTGAATTTCTTATTTATCTTTCAAAGTTTAGGATTAAACTACTTCTTGATGCTCAAATTCTTTGATGTATTAATGTAAGTTTGTTTCCTAATTAGTGTATCAGATAGAACTTTTACTTTGCCTGAGTTTCAAACTCGCTAGCACTAAATTCTTTACCGATCAAAATAAAAATAAAAAATAAATTTTTATTTTGCATTCCCCGCTACCGAGTACCGACTCTGAATTGTTTTTCCAAATAAGGGGCGACCTTAAAATACATACCGAAGCTTTGGAGCAAAGGAAAAAAAAAATTTACAAAGAAGTTAACATCGGGGCAACCTCAATCCTCAATGTACATACTGTAGCTTTTGAGCAAAGGAAAAAATACAAAACAATTTACAATGAAGCTAACATAGGTACTTGTTATGGTGATTGCAAACTTACATAGTTCTGAAAACTATAAACAATCATGCAAGTAGGTTGGGGGTCCAAAGCAAAGCAGTAATCAACAAGGAGCCATCATTCATTCTATCATAAAATATTGTACATCATTATAATGTGATGCTTATAAATCACCTACCAGTTTGCGATGAAATTAGTCCTTAAAGTACAAGATTCCACTACTCTCTGTTAGTGATTCGCTTTAACCAACAAATTAATCAAAGTTATATGGCCCATCACTAGCTAAATCATACGTCGAATATTTCTGCGTAGACAAAATGCACTTTTGGTGGGCAAAAGGAGATAAATATTTTATAAGAAAAAAATAAAGCAGTTAACATCAAATATATTTATATTCATCGCCATGATGTAACAGATATTATAAACATGTATACTCTATTATTACGAGGCAGCAAAGATTAATTAAAACCCACGTTCACATTAGTTTTTTGCTTGTCTATTTAAGCAAACACTTTGTTCCTTTCCACTTCGTCGTTAATAAACTAGTTCTACTTTCAGTGTACTTTTACTTAGACAGAAAGAGAGATTCTTAGAATTATGAAGAAACAAGTAAGTACTAATGAAGAGTTCAAGAGAGGTGCATGGAAACCAGAAGAAGATTTGATTCTCAAAAAATATATCGAAGCTAATGGAGAAGGGAAATGGACTACTGTTTCTAAGAAATCAGGTAACGTATTGTGCATTTTTATTTGAGTATCAATCGTTAAAGGACGAAGGTGTTTATTTTTTTTTTCTTTTGCATTTTCAGGGTTAATGAGAAGTGCAAAGAGTTGTAGAATGAGATGGAAGAATCATTTGAGACCTAATATCAAACATGGACAGATATCCGAAGACGAAGAAGATCTCATCATTCGAATGCATAAACTACTCGGCAACCGGTAATTAGCATTAATTTCATTGATTATTTACATATGTATCTATATATATCAGTGTGGAACTAATTTATAATTCTCTCGTATGTCAAATGAAGGTGGTCGTTGATTGCTGGAAGAATTCCTGGTCGAACCGACAATGAAGTAAAGAACTATTGGAATACCCACCTTAGCAAAAGAAATCTAAATCATCAGGGCCAATCAATGAATAGTGTCACTTTTAACTGTAAGAAAAGGAGGAATATGATGGTCTCAGATACGAATGATGCTCAGCAAACACTATCCATTGTAAGCACTAAACAGCAGGATGAAAGCAATATTTTCAATGGAGATGAAAGAGTTGATGCACAGTTAAGTAATCCCAGCAGTACTACTAGTACATCCAGCGGAGCTGAAGAAGTTAATGCTGTACAACGATATGCTACTAGCACCACTCCGGACAATTCAGCGGCGGGTGACACTGCGAAGATCATTAGTGAAGAGGAAATTTATTCATGTTGGTTATCAGATGAGCCGACGTTTTATGTCCCTTTCGTGCCATCTCTTGACTACTCCATCCTTCCATTTGATTCGCTGGATAACAACTACGAAGACTGCTGGAATAATAAACTGAGATTGCATGACTTAGTGGAGGACTAAGTATCCTGCTGGTCAGTACTCGCAAACAAGGCTTGATATGTTAAATTTGTTGTGTTTAGTAGATTTCGTGCTTAGCTGCTTTGTAGTTCAAAACCTTAAATTTAGGTCATGCTGTTGGCCAGATTTTGGGATGGTGTCGTTTTTGGCTAGTAGTACTTGCGCAGCTACGCTTATATGCTATCTAAATCAATGTTAGGCACTTAGGCCCTCAATAAGGAATTAAGTGGGAAGAAAATAACATATCAACTTGTACCCGTTTTGGTGTTGGTTGTCAGTAATTGTTATTAATAAAAATCCAAATTTATAGTTGTCTTTACAGGTGGTAAGAGTTTTTTCTTTTCTTTTCTTTTGTTTTTTTAACTAAAAAATACGAAAAGGTTAAAAAAAAATCATGGAAAAAAGGTTAAATATCATCTATATTATTTAGATTATACAATCGTATAAAACTTTAGTTGGTAACCTAGCAACAAGCTGAGCTCCAACACACTTCTGGATAGCAATGACTAGTTTATAAAAAAGAAATTTCCCTACTCCTCTACTAACGTAGAGCGAGTTTTTTTAAAGCAAAAAAAGCTTAGTTAACTTTAATTTATCAAGAATACAAACTAAATGTTTCAACCTTTATATCTTTGTATACTAGGGAAAGATCATTTTGATTGAAGAAAAGGTTATATAACTTGTTTTAAAGAGTTAAAATTGTTTAAGCAATTCTTTTCAAAAGAGAATAGCGAGTTTTGAAGCAAAAAGATAACTTTAGTTTATCAGGAAGAAACAACCATATATATCTTTACATCTTTGAAGTAGGGAAAATCACCTATATAAGTTAATTACATTTCCCAAAATTCCTATAATATCTATAAGATAATAACTAAACCACTCAGTCTATTAAAAAACACAAACTTGGTTAAAAAGATCAAAATCAAAATTTACTGGGTGAAAAGGACAGTTAGATTTTGATACTATTTAAATGAACCAAAATATAAAAATAGTCAGGATGTAACCAGTTTCATCCTGCCAATTTTCAAATACTTTTTCTTATTTTTAATTTAAACATGATGCATCCAGTTTCATCCTCGCTATTTTTTAAGTTTAAGCCAGGATGAATCCAGTTTTATCCTTGCTAAAAATATTTGTGTCCATTTCACCCATAAAATTTTTTACTTGTCCATTTGAACCGTATTTTAAAAATATTTGGACAAATGACTCATTTTCCGATTAAACAATCTCTACTCTAACAACATCTCCAATAGAGGGTGAATTTTTTTGTTTTTCATGACACATAGGATTTTACATCCCCAACTAAAATAAATCCATCTCCAATGGTTGGATCCTACAAACTAGAAGGGATTGTAAAATAAATATGAAAGTGTTAAAGAAAATTTTATTTACACCTTCAGTTGCACCTCCACGTTATATTTTCAGTTATTCTATTTATTTTTTTAAATTAGTTAAAGTAAAAATAAACGGTTAAGATTTTAACATATATAATATTCTAAGGACTAAACCTTTCACTATTGGAGATACCTTTTTAGCCATGGAGTCCTATATTTATATGTGTAAAATCTCATTAAATTTTTTTAATTAAATTTCCACGTATAATTTTTTACACCCACCATTGGATATGCTCTAATAACATTATCCAAAAATGATGGACTAAGAGTTCCCATCGGTTTATCCAAAAGCACCCATAGAGATGGGCTTTTGTTAATTTTTGGGCGGTGGTGGAGCCCACCATTTACTAGTGCCTCCGGAAAAATCGAAATAAAATCTCCAGTCAATGTATAACTGCTGAACATTATAGCAGCACTTATCAAAGTAAAGCCTCTATATTTTTCAAGCCTAGCTAGTTTCTATTCAAGAGATAATAATTTTATTTATTTCTTGTAACAAATAATAGTGACACATAGGATTTTTTGTTGGGAAACAATATTTTTATTAATCTTTATTTTAAAGTTTTTAACTAAATAAAATTAGTTTTTGTTTTCTTTGTGAATGAAAATCTTATTAGTCCCACATCGGGGAGTTTTCATGGCTTAAATTGTTTTGCTATACTATATAGTTGACTCAGAGGAGTCTAAGTCTACGAATGGATATATATTCACTCTAGCATGAGGGTTTGTTTCTGGAAAATTTTCAAAAACATACATATATTGCTTATTGTGTTAGATAAAGCACAAGAGGGGGCCGAGTGCCTAAGATACTTTTTAGAAGATATTCCTCTCTGGCATAGGCCTGTGCCAGCTATATCTATACATTGTGTTAGCCAAGCTATAAATAGCCAAAGCTAAAAAACAACTAATCTCAATAGGCGTTATTTTCATTGTTTGGATAAAGTCCAGGAGAATATCGCATACCCTTTGACGAAAGGTTTGTCTAAAGAGATAGTTAGTGCTGCATCGAGGGGGATGAGACTGAAGCTCATTAAATAAAATTTCCATGAAGGATACTCAACCTTGCTGACCAGAGATCACAAGACCAAGGTTCCGAATGAGACAACTAATTTGTGGTTATTAAAGGTATGCACTATCAAGAGAATTACATTCTATGTCCCTCCCTATGGTGCTTTGTTGTGATAGTGTGACTACATGTGAAGGATGACTTTTAAGAAGTCTTAACGAGTTATATAGTTTCAATTTAAGATTGAAGTGGGGTGTAGCAGTAACACTCTTTATGGAAACTCACTTATCTGAATGAGGAAGTGAGGCCGCTTCCTATGAGAATATGAGCTTTGATTCTTTAGAGCATTCTGAGAAACATGATATGTCTAGGGCCAAATTGGACAAAATGGCACGAGCTTGGCAGCAACCTTGGAAATATCATCCGTGGTTGCTATCGCGAGTTACATCAAACGTTAGCAGTTCAAGAAATCGCGTCCACTGTCTCTAACAAGTAGTTTCGGTAATATCTCACTAAGCAAAGGTTCAAGACCTCATGGACACCTCTACCTGAAATGGTATTTCCTTCTTTTTTTATGTGATTTTCGTTTTGATGGTTTTGGTATTATTGGAACTTATGACCTAGGGGTCACTAAGGGTTCACTATTTCGTGATTTTTCACTTTGGTGAAAGAAACCTTTAGCCTTACTGTGAGAAACTAAAGATGAAAGTTCTCTATACTATTATGATTTATGCAATCCATAATATGACCATGGGGTCAACACACTTTTGTGTGAGTAAGAGGACGTAAAAATGACTTGTATGATTTCAACACACGGACGGTCTATATGTCTGTTCGGTCAGGCAGAGCCGTGGGGATTAGGGTGTTGATTTACCAAGATCTATCTGTGTTTTCATGTTTTACCAAGGCTTTTCATTCATGTAGGGGATTGTTGGGAAACAATATTTATTGATTTTTATTTTAAAGTTTTTAACTAAATAAAATTAATTTTTGTTTTCTTTGTGAATGAAAATCTTATTAGTCCCACATCGGGGAGTTCCTCTTCTTAAGTTGTATTATTCGATTATATAAACAAAATTCTCTACTTTTATAAAATATATGGGAAACTTGTTTCTCTATATTTTAGAGAGACCCCAAAGGGAAAATATTTTTATATTGTTTTATTTTCTTTAAGGGTTTTTTCGGAGTTGCCAAAATCAAGTTAAGTATCTACTACATATGCTAGTTGTAGGTGTAGTAGGGTGTTTTATCCTTGAGATATCCATCCTGTGATGGCTATAGCATCACTCTTGAGTGTAACAGAAGCTAATGTCTTAAGGAAAGCGTGTTGAACACGTAACTCACTCTTTTTTTCCAATTTTTTTCCTTGTTGTTGTGGCGGAGATCTGGGGAGCTCGTCCTTTTCATCAAATCGATTACTTCCATTATAAAGAAGCTAAGTATCATTAACTTTTGCTTATTTTATTTTTCCTTGTTTTTGATTATTGCACCCAAAATTTTTGCCCTCCATTTTAACTAAATTCATCTCCAACAGTAGGTCCTAAAAAACAGGAGTGACCTCCATGTCATATTTTTGATTTTTAATAATTAATTAAAATACAATTAAACGGTTAAGATGTCATCACATAAGATTTTCTAGGGATCAAACCTATATACTATTGGAGATAGTTTACAAGTTACGGGGTCATATATTTACTATATGTGAAAATCCTCCTATATAAGGGTCTTAATAAATAAATTATGTAAGATTTTTAACACCTACTATTGGCGATGCTCTTAGGTCCATCTCACACATGTTGGTTAGCAACTTTAAAGGCACTTCCTTAGATTTCTTTGGGTCTAACTTATTCAGCGGAGAGGGAGGGAAGACTCCTGACCTCCCACCTTATGAAGAACATGAAAAGTGTATACAAATCTTGGTAGCATGAGGGTCAAACTCCTTCCTTGTTTTTAACACAAATCATTTTTAGTAAAAGGAATTTGTACTAAATAAGATTTTAGCCCAATTTACTTGTAATTAGCCCATGTGATATGTAATCACCTTATTTTCACCCATTTGATTTTACTTCAACAGCAATATTAAGTTTGCTTCTATCCCATTATAGGCTATAGCAAGTAAAAGTTATATTTTTCCGATGCTTTGCTAAAAATCATACTTATATAATGTTAATAATTTCTTGTTCTCTCATAACTGTTTTTTTTCTTTGTTTATTTAATCTAATTTGTTGTAATAATAAATTGATTTAAACCTATAAAATTACAGATCATATGTTACGTGTATGTTATGCAGTCAAGATATATGGTGCCATAGACACCAAAAATGAAAATTTTCATTTGAAAATGCATACAAGCAGCTCTGCCACCAAATGGAACTTAGGATCTTTTCGGGATATTGATACAACCTGCATTGTCTATATAGTTTCGTAAAGTCCATCCATCATTTATTTTCTGATTGGGAGTTTGCGGTAGAAGCTTGAGGACTATCATATATGAAAATTCAAGGTGTAATTTATAACACTTGTCTTACCTTCATAGATGAGGACAATAAATGGGAAGTATAGATAACAGATGCAATTCAATGCCTCAACATCTACTAAGTAATGGTTTATATGGAAAGAGAGATATAGTAGGATTTTTGTAAATGAGATGTATACTCCTTTATAGGTCTCATTATCAATACAAATGTACTTTAGCCATTGGAATCATGAAATATCTCATAGCCTCAAGAATACTATTAAATTTAAACAATGTTGCAAAAGTTGGATAGCTCCCTTAACCAACACCAACAAATTGAACTGCCATGCATCTTGGGTTTCTATAGACTTTATATTCTATTCCATGGTATAATCTAACAAAATGCTTTTAAAACCTTCATAGGAGCGAAATCAGGGACAATTCAAGCTTTCTCTCCCTAAGAAGCGGGAGCTATGAGTCTGCTTGAAGCGGTTGGAGAACTTGGTCATTGAGCGAGATTTCATGTCTACTACATAATATCTACATTTAATAAATAATAATGTTCAATGGTAGTACAACATTTTTTTCAGATGAAGCAATCATGTTAGCGGAAAATTGTCTTCTTTTTGGAGAAGCAAATATTCGGAAGAAAAAAAAGGAGAAGAGATGACAGCATTATTTTGGGATGACCAGGCACCTATTCTCCTAACTCATGTTCCTACTTTGGATCTTAGTAAAGCTTTTATAAATGTATTTCCTATTTTCCTGCTTTATATCCTTTAGGTATCTCAAATAATATGGAACTAGTTATCTTAGAAGATCCTATCAGAAATGAAGCTAATTAGGTTACTCTTTTTATGAATATATCTTATAAGATTATGTTCTTTGAAAAGCCTAATTAGGACAAAAAAAGAACTTATTTTAAGTTCTTATATTCTGAAATGGAATACCAAAAACATGTTGCTTAAACTAAATCTTCAAATTAATTATTACTATTTGGGTACCAAACTTCAATCTTATGAAGCAAAATACCATAAATGTCTCCATCTATCGATACCAATCTGAGATGAAATTTTTTGAGTTTATTTCTCCTTGAAGTTGAATTCACTTTCTTGTCATAATCGAACTTCTTAGCTAAGATTCAGTGATTCCAAATGTTTTTATATTTTTTTTCTGGGTGGGGGTGTGTGATTACCTTTTGGGGTTAGCACCACGTGGAGGCATTTTGGAAAGAGTTAGGACGGTTATGTTTATGTATTTTTGTTTTTCCATTAAGTTTATAATGTTTTCAAAGGTTAAAACCATGTTATTAAATCCCAATATGTTTTATACAAGTATTTATTTTTGAGGTTTTCATCCCATTTTACTTGAAAACCGAGTCGAAATTGTTTTTATACGTAATTTCTTTGGATATTCACGAGAGAGAATAATTCCTTAAAGGATGTTTAGATAAATCTTAGAAAGTAACTTTTTGACTTAAAATGATCAGAAGTTAGGTTGAGAACCAAATTTTCGAATGATTTCTATAAGCAAAAGAGTATAATTTTTGTGAAGTAGTTTTTTTTTTTTACTTATAACTTCTAAAAATGACTTCTTCCTTTTGAACTAGTATTTATACTTCCATATAAGTTGTGTATTTTCATATGACAATGAAATGTCACATGTTTGTAATACCCATCGAACTAGTATAGTTGTGTAACAATAATAATAATGAGATTAAATTGTATGTATGTATTGTTTGAAGCTACTAAGATATTGAAGCATATTAACAAAATTTAAATTATTGTAGTCGTTTTAAAATCTTGGTAGAAGCAAATAGTTAATAGGATATCTAAGATAACTAAATTTATCATCAGATTTCAATATGCACATGAATAAAAAGATAAAATTTGTATAAAAAAAACTAAATTATTTTAGTCTCCACTTTTTTTCTTAAGTTTTCCATTATGGATCTTTTCAACCACATTTGTTGTAACACCAATCCATATCAAGTATCACTGGCCACCCATCCCGCTTGCAAATTTCAAAATCACTTTATATATCATTACTCTCTCTTCCATCTCTCTCTAAACTCTCCTTCCTATAACTTTCATATATGTCTCTCTGAGGTCTCTGAACTCCTACAACCTCCATCAAATCATTTGAAGTTTTCAAAATAGGTAGTTAAGTACTCAAATATTTGTTATACGAAATTATTAGATTTTCTGTACTCACTGTGTTCTAACATTTAGATCTAATTTGTTTTAGGGTTTCAATAATCGAATTTAATTATCTAGTTTATGTTTATTTATGAAATTAGGTTTTGATATGTTTTTTTTTTAAATTATTGTTGTTGTTTTTGCAGAGAGGATGTTAAGAGATAAATCAAAAGAGGAGGCAATTCATGATGGAAGTGATTTTAGTGGAGATCAACCGGTTATTAAGAAGCAAGAACATATAGATAGTGAAGAACTTCATAATAGAAAAGGTTTTGACAAAGATGAACCTGTTAATATGTAATCAAATGTTTTCAAAATGGGTAATTAAATATTCCAATGTTTGTTATACGAAATTATTAGATTTTATGTACTAACTTTGTTCTAACATTTAGATCTAATTTGTTTTAGGGTTTCAATAATAAAATTGTTAGAGCATTGCTCGGTCGAACTCGAATGCGTTGCTATCTGAAGCATGTTTGTCAATGTTAGTGATCAAAACTATAAGTCTTGGTTTCTAGTCTATTATAGCTAAGGTCTCGGACTAGGATAGAAAGTGTAGTTGATCTCAAGAACTCCATGGAAATCATCATACAAGACGAAGGACTACTCAAGGAACGGGTGGATCTTCATCGACTAAAAGGTATGCAGAGACTTGAACTTATCTATCACTCAAAAGTCTATCTACTCTATCTCCTATCTTGAGACAAAAGTCGTATTACTATATAGACTAAGATTATACACATTTGATATTTCGAGCCGAGTATATTTCTCCTATCTATTTCTCTAAATATGTGTCGGTAAAGCTTTCTCTATAGTCAAGTTTATATTTACCTAGTGACGAAAGTCATGTTAAGTTCCAATCACTTTGAAAATTGCTCTGACGAAAAATGGTTTGTGAATAACAATTATATAATGTCCTCTGAGAATGTTTCAATGATTGAAATGAGAGTTTAGAAAATATAACCAATGGAAGATATAAGCATTATTGTGGAAACACATATGTGTATAAGTCTTTATTCCTTGAACCAAAGTTTGAGAACTTTGTTGATCAAGAGAACCAGAGAAGTGCGTGAGCTTTAGTCCACGAACTGGAGAAGTTCTCAACCCCGAAAATTTATGCTGGAGTTTGTGAAATCCATCCGGGAACTTAAGTCCGCGAACCCAGTTCGCGAACTTGAGTAGGTTATGTCTAAAAACGATGTTTGTGAACTCATTTCTATAAACTAAGGAATGTTATTGAAAACCGTGGCTATATAGTTCATGAACCGATTCGAGTGATTAAAATCGTTTTTGCTTCAATTGTGTCTTGTGTAGTACATAAAGATCTAAGCAATTGAACAACTCTCTAACTAGTTCATTTGAGTCATTTGAACTAGTTATGGTGAAGAAGAATATGGTTGATATGAAAGTTATCATATGGCTAACCATTTGGTTAATTATTGTTGAACCAACTAATGTACAAGTTTGGGTACGGTTTTCACAAGCCTACAAACATGTATTACATGTGTGTATAATAATCTATGTTTTCGATCTAACGGTTGATAAATATTAGCTTGAATATAATCAGATTTTCATCTAACGGTGAATATTGAATGCTTTGTTACTAAGCTAACATTGATTGCAAACCCTGATTTGAAAGACTTTATAAGGGAGAACTCTAGCAACTGGGAAACCTAATCCCCACACCTTACGTGTGATACTAGTTTCATAGCTAGATTCGATTCTCCTTTAACCTTTGGTTTCTTCTCCTAAACCAGGTTAACGACTTAAAGACTTCATTGGGATTGTGAAGCCATGCTGATACTACTTTTATCGTAGTAGTGTGATCTGATCTTGCTATTTCTATCGTACGAGTAAAATTTTAATAATTGGCTTGAAATTTCTATCTTCGATAGGCAAGATATAAAAGTAGTCAAAAATACCTTTGTCTCATCGTTTGTGATTCCACAATATCTTTTTTCGCTGCGTCGATTAAGACTATTGTGAGGTGATTGATAAAGCTGAGCTGTTCTTCAAGAATATAAGTATGGTTTTATCAATTGGTTCTTGTTTACCTTGATTTATCAAAAGACAAAACAAAACTATTAGGTATATTCGTGGGAGACGAATTTATCTATTAATGTAGACTTTTATGTGTGATACAGATTGGTTTATTAAAGTCTTCGACTTTGGGTCGTAATAACTTGATGAGTGCCAAATATTGCATATTTCTATACCTTTTTATTGGCATTTAACTCATCATTTGCGCTTTAAAATCATATATTATCCCAAATTCTTTATTTTCATTGTTTTCAAGAATAAATTCCTGTACTAATTAACTTTGTGTTTTTAGGTACCAAATAAAGCTTGGATGAATTGAGAAGCCAAAAGAAGCAGGAAATTGTTGACCAGCGTCTATGAAAGAGCAGTCGTAACCTTCTTGCGCATCAGTTGCAACCTGTTTGCAAATACATGGGCTTAAGCTATCCAAGACCCGAACCCATACCCAAGCCCGTCTTCATCCTAAGTCGTTGAATTTGATCTAGCAGCTGTATCCAAAGGCACCTCCACCTGAGGCATCAACAATCGAAGCTCCCGCCTAACACCCTAGCCGCCTGTCCCCTTCACCTAATCGACCAGAATCCAAACACCCCCTTGCCATCGTACTCATCTTCTTCCCCTTCTGCAGAAACCTCAGTTCTTCCCCCCTTCTCCTCGACTATTTTTGCAGAGCCAACAACACCTTCTTATCCATACCATCCCTACTCTCAGCCACAAGCCATTTCCACTAACAAACTCTTAATATTATCTCTCTCCATCGTATCTCCTCCCTAGAAGCTAGGATTGAGAGGGATAATATTAGGGTTTCATATACAGTGGAGGAACATGAATTTAATGGCTTGCGGAGAAGAATTGAAGAGGGGACAAGGAATTCAGGCAGTTATGGTGAGTGGGTTTGCATTAAATTTCCAAATTTGAGTGTTAGTAGTGAGGTTTTGTATAAATATGGTTATCTTTCTTTGTAACATTTTTTTTTTATCCAAGACTAGCTGAATCAATTAGTTTGAATATAATTTGTGTTTTCATCTTGTTTATCATGTTCTAAATTCGTTTACTAGGGTTTAGATGAAACCCTTGATCATATGCTAGGTTAGTCAAATTTCAGTGATTGCTCTTGTTATGCTTAAATTGATTTAGGATTGATAGTTAGCTAATAAACCAAATGAACCTGTGATAGGTTGTACTGTAAGAAGACAACTTATACTAGGGTTGAGTTAGTGAAGTTGGTTGATAAATCATCCATCTGAGGCCTTCAAGGGAAGGGACAAGAACATAATTTGAGTTTTTATTGCCTTAGTATAGGATTAGGAGGTGGATTAAATCACCCTAGTGCTTCTCAATCAGTTGTTATAATCATTCCACTGTATCTTTACTCTACAATCTGTTTTATTAGTTGTTCTCTATCCACCATCATTGTCGTATCAACACCTAAACAATCATCTCGTTACTGCCTGTTTTGAATCAGTTTTAGTAAGACGTTAGAATCAACTCTACACCTACCTTGTATCTGTGGGATCGACCTGTATTTTCTCAGTCTACAATAGACGATGTGCACTAGCAGTTTGACATAGTCGTAGGTATCTTTCTTAGACCTACCACAACTCTTAGTTGTGGGTGAGATCATCTAAGGAAATCAAGTACGTAGTATCCTGCTGGGATCAGAGGGGTAGGAGCATAACTGTACCTTGGATCAGTATGAGATTGATTGGGGTTCAACTACAGTCCAGACCGAAATTAGCTTGGAGTAAGCTAGTGTCTGTAGCGGCTTAATACAGTGTATGTTTAATCTGGACTAGGTCCCGGGGTTTTTCTGCATTTGTGGTTTCCTCGTTAACAAAATTCTGGTGTCTTATATTATTTATCTTTATAATTAAAATAATATAGGTTATGCGTTGATGTTCAATCAATTAGAATATCCGACGTTTTGGTTGTTGATTTAAATTGATTGACACTTGGATATTGGTCTTTGGTACCATCCAAGTTATTCCTTGTATTTGATTAAAGACTTGCTGATTTCTATTAGCTTGAGTAAATCAAAAAAAAAAAGAGATAATAACTCCTTAAGATATTTCTATCTAGATTGAGTCTGACTGTTTAGTTGATTCTCTAGAAAGAAACTCAAAGTTTGTCCATACAGATTGCTAATTCGAAATATTGGGTGTGGTTGTTAGACCCCTTCTTTTTTAATTGGTATCAGAGCAGGCAAACACATTCAAGACCTTATAAGTCTGTGTTTGTAGTGATCTGACTCTATGGACAGAAGTACTATCACTATTGACGTACCACCAGCCTTCAATGTTTCAAACTACCAGTGTGAAAAATTGCTATGAGATCTTTTTTTCAAGCTCGTGATTTTTGAACATGGGTACATGTTATCAATGGCTACGATCCTATGGTTAATACAGAAGGTGATGTATCTATACCTAAGGATGTTGGTAGTTATAGTCCAGAAGAAATCCTTGCTGCAAAGCAAAATTCTGAAGGCTTAGATGCTATCAGACATGCCCAGATCTTCAGCACTACGTTTCTACTTGCACTAAGTCTAAAGATGCCTGGGATATCTTAGAAACTATTTTTGAAGCAACATGTTTCTAAGAAGTGTGCCATCGACGGAGGAAATAACCTCAACACTCCTTCCGTAAATACATCTTTTGAAAAGGAAAAAAATCGATCATGATCAAAATTCTGTTCAAGCTATTGCATTCAATGGTGTTTCCATCACAGGTGAAACCTCTGTCTTGTCTTGGGCTGATTAATGCTGTTCAAATGGTGTTTGGTTCAAAAAACCATTGATTACAGAAAAGATCAAAGGATTCGTAAAAAGAAGCATTAGACGTGATGAACGTCCTCTGTCTGTCTTCGCTACCAATGATTCTATGAAAGAAAATCCTTTAAGTGTCAATACGTTTGATGCATGTGCTGATCTCTCAGCTTTTACAGATGAAATATCCACATACTCAAGTTCTGATTCAGAATATGAATCTGACACAAAGATTTTCGATTACTTGGATAAAGAGGTTATTCAAGAAAATCTTCAATTAAAAGCTTTATTGAAGAAAATAGAATCATTAATCCATGTGAAAAATCTTGAGATAGACAGTATTAATGATAAACTCACTGGAACCATTGCTCTAAAGGATAAATAGATTAATACTCTTAAGGATGATCTACAAAGATTGTCTGGAAGCTCTAACAAAATCTCAGCAATGCTATTTGGTCAGAAGTCCTTTGGAAACACTAATGGTTTAGGATACAAAAGCAAGTGTGCAGGCATTATCAATCCCGTTGCTTCTATTGATCAGGGAAAAACAAAATTTTGCAGTTGTGTTAAGCAGAAGACACCTCAACAAAACAAAAAATCCCTGATTTGCTTGTTTTGAGGAAATGCCAACCATGTTCAAAGCATGTGTTGGAGATTCAATAGGAACAACGAAAGAATTGCCAAACTGCAAAAGAACATGCAAAGGATGAATCTATATAATATGTGTGGTTCTCCTAAAAACAATGCTTCCAGAATCAGAAGAGGTAGGGAACCTATTTACACAACAAACCTTGAAAAATCACTATGTGATAAACAAAGAGAGCGGTTGGCTCACAACGTCTCTATCTAAATTAGAGGCGTTCGCATCCTCATCTTTAACTTAAGAAAATGGAGTTTTGCGTCTTTGTCGCTCAAGTTTTTGTATCTAATTTTGTTAAGAAATTATTCTCCCAATTATATAAATAATGAATCAGTAAACTACTGAAGACTTGTTCTTCTAGGGTTTTGATGTTCGTAAGTCTATTTAAAGTAGTTTGTAGTCGTCCTCATTACCTGAAAATATACATTTCATGGCTCCTGTAACTAGAGGAACCACAAGCAGGGATGCAGTTGAAGCATCTAACGTATATCTGTGTAAAGGGATTTCTTCCTCAAGGGTGAAGAAAGTGAAGGCTACAAATAATGGAGAAGGTTCTTCCTCTAATTGGTTCATGTCCTTCTATTAGCTTGATGATAACTTCAGGGACTTGGTGAAAGATTTCATCAACAAAAGAAACAATTTAAAATCTCAAATTGTTTCGTCTTTAGAGAAGTTGATTCACTATGAATGAATGTTGTCTCAAACAACAAACACCATGCGCGAACTAAGGAGAGAACTTAGTGAGTTTAACTGATATCTCTGAAGATTTGGAGGAATTGAATGATCCCATAATCAATGGGTTTTTCAATAATGAGAAAGAATTCTCCGTAGATTCCCTGAGAAAGATCTACAACGACTAGTAAGTCTTCAAATGAGAATTTTGGTTTCTTGTTTTGTTTAGAAGAATAACTAGAGTTTGGAATAACCATTATTGTGATTACACATAACTACGTCCAACGTTTTCATCTTCTTGTTTTTAGATTTATTGGTTTAAATTCTAAACTTGTTTGGAAGATGATTTTTGCAGTATTAATTAATCTATATGATTTTATTTATTGCAATATTGTTATGGGATATGTGTGTTTACGTCCGTGAATTTGATTGTCCCATACTTTTTCAAAAGTAAAGTCGTTCATGAGTTGATATGCAATTATTGATGAAAGAATGAATGGACTTTTGACAAATACAAAAGTTAATCCTATTATATCAACTTTTGGTAGAAGATAGGTTAAAATATTTTGTAATTCAAGGATTATGTCTATTTTATGTCATTGTGCAAATGGTGATGGAAACATAGAATGAATCCTTGTGTATTCCACAGTAATTGATCTTCCATGATCCATGTATTACTGTGCGGCTCTGTATTGTGTCTTATGTTGAGCACTAGACAACCAAGTTGATTACTTTTGTGATTAGCTTAGTTGTGTTCCATAAGGTACTTTATGTCGAGCATATTGAACTAAATTAATCATCTTGTGTGGTTATTTAGTTATGACTCCGTAAGTATTTTCTTATGTTTGAGCGTTTTTGACTGGGTTGATTACTTTCATGATTAACTTAGTCATTGCTACATAGATTTTCTTATGAGAGTATAATAAACGATTAAATTGATTACTTTTGTGATTAGTTTAATTGTGTATTCCGATTATAATAATTATGGGTTCTCTTATGATTAATCTAATTGAGTTTTTAAGTCTCCATAAGTTTACTTGTGTTGAGCATATTCGGTTACTTTTGTAATTGAATATTTTTGGATTCAAATTCATACTTGTATGTGATTTGTTGTCCAAAGAAATCCTTCTTTTATTTTGAAATTAAGGTCGCTCTTGTTGTTCCTTAGGGAATGACATATTATAGGGGAGAGTTATTAATTGAACTTGTGCTTAATTGCCAAATCTTTGTGGGGAGTGCGGCTGTGGAATATTATATAGGTTATCTTGTATCTTTATAGACTCCTTGATGAATGCATTTAGCTTCGGCTTTATGATTGCATCTAAATAAGATGATATACTTTTACCTTTGGTCATGAAACGTCTCTTACGAAAAATTCATTAGGATCCCGTTCCTGTACCTTTGCCAATTTTATTGACAAAAATAGGGAGAATTAATATGTAGTTCATACTACAAATACATATGGTTTTCGGATCATTATGTAAGGGGGAGTGGTTTCCATGTGATATGGAGTATTGACTAAGGGGGAGTGACATATCACCATAGTATTATTGTTAAAGTTGTGATGCAATTGGACTTTAACGTTGTGTAATGATACTATGACACTGTATGAGAACTCTTGTTTTCTCGTTGTTATAGCTGCGGATTTTCAACAATGATGATGCTAAACTTACAACCTTTGGGATCATTGGAGTACTTCGAAGTGACGAAGATTTCAAGTAATGTTGAAGATTATACATGTGGAATAGGAACTACAAAGTTTATTTATATATTTTTTGTATTCCAAATGTATTGATAGTTTTGTCACTAAAATTGAAAAAGGGGGAGATTGTTAGAACATTGCTCGGTCGTTGGAGACTTGAACTTATCAAAACTAGAAGTCTTGATCTATAGTCTACTATATCTAAGGTCTCGGACTAGGATAGACAGTGTAGTTGATCTCAAGAACTTCATGGAAATCATCATACAAGATGAAGGACTACTCAAGGAACTGGTGGATCTTCATCGAGTAAAAGGTATTTGGAGACTTGAACTTATCTATCACTCAAAATTATATCTACTATATCTCCTATCTTGAGACAAAAGTCGTATTACTATATAGACTAAGATTATACATATTTGATATTTCGAGTCGAGTATATTTCTCCTATCTATTTCTCTAAATATGTGTTGGTAAAGCTTTCTCTTTAGCCAAGTTCATCTTTACCTAGTGAAGAAAGTCATGTTAAGTTTCAATCATTTTGAAAATTGCTCTGACGAAAAATAGTTTGTGAATAACAACTATATAACATCCTCTGAGAATGTTTCAATGATTGAAATGAGAGTTTAGACAATATAACCAATGGAGGATATAAGAATTGTTGTGGAAACACATATGTGTATAAGTCCTTATTCGTTGAACTAAAGTTTGCGAACTTTGTGGATCAAGAGAACCGGAGAAGTGCATGAGCTTCAGTTCGCGAACCCAGTCCGTGAACTGCCGAAGTTGTCAAAATCGAGAATTTCTGCTGGAGTTTGTGAACTCCATCCGGGAACTTAAGTCCGCGAACTTGAGTAGGTTATGTCTAAAAATGATGTTTGTGAATTCATCACTATAAACTAAGGAATGTTATTGCAAATCGTGGCTATATAGTTCATGAACCGATTCGAGTGAATCAAATCGTTTTTGCTTCAATTATGTATTGTGTAGTACATAAAGATCTAAGCAATTGAACAATTCTCTAACTAGTTCATTAGAGTCATTTGAACTAGTTATGGTGAAGAAGAATATGGTTGATATGAAAGTTATCATATGGAAAACCATTTGGTTAACTATTGTTGAACTAACTAATGTACAAGCTTGGGTACGGTTTTCACAAGCCTACAAACGTGTATTACATGTGTGTATAACAAGCTATGTTTTCGATCTAACGGTTGATAAATTTTAGCTTCAATCTAATCAGGTTTTCATCTAACGATGAATATTGAATGCTTTTTTACTAAGCTAACATTGATTGCAAACCCTGATTTGAAAGACTATATAAGGGAGAACTCTAGCAACTGGAAAACCTAATCCCCATACCTTACGTGTGATACTAGTTGCATAGTTAGAGTCGATTCTCCTTTGACCTTTGGTTTCTTCTTTTAAACCAGGTTAACGACTTAAAGACTTCATTGGGATTGTGAAGCCAGACTGATACTACTTTTATCGTAGTTGTGTGATGTGATCTTGTTGTTTCTATCGTACGAGTACAATTGTAATAATTGGCTTGAGATTTCTATATCCGATAGGTAAGATATAAAAATAGTCACAAACATCTTCATCTCATCGTTTGTGATTCCACAATTTTTTTTTTCGCTGCGTCGATTAAGACTATTATGAGGTGATTGATAAATCTGAGCTGTTCTTCGGGAATATAAGTCTGGTTTTATCAATTGGTTCTTGTTCACCTTGATTTATCAAAAGATGGAACAAAACTGGTAGGTATATTCGTGGGAGACGAATTTATCTATTACTGTATGCTTTTCTATGTGAACCAGATTGGTTTATTAAAGTCTTCGACTTTGGGTCGTAGAAACTCTTAGTTGTGGGTGAGATCAACTATAAGAAACAAGTACATAGTATCCTGCTGGGATCAGAGGCGTAGGAGCATAACTATACCTTGGATTAGTGTGAGATTGATTGGGGTTCAACTACAGTCCAGATCGAAGTTAGCTTGGGGTAAACTAGTGTGTGTAGCGGCTTAATATAGTGTATGTTTAATATGGACTAGGTTTTCTGCATTTGTGGTTTCCTCGTTAACAAAATTCTGGTGTCTGTGTTATTTCATTTTCCGCCTTATATTGTTTATATTTATGATTGAAATAATACAGGTTGTGCGTTGTTGTTTAATCAATTAGAATATCCGACCCTTTAGTTGTTGATTTAAATTGATTGACACTTGGATATTGGTCTTTGGTACCATCCAAGTTATTCCTTGTATTTGATTAGCTTGAGTAAATCAAAACAAGAGAGAGATAATAACTCCTTGAGATATTTCTATCTAGATTGAGTATGACTGTCTAGTTGATTCTCTAGAAAGAAAATCGGAGTTTGTCCATACAGATTGCTAATTCGAAATATTGGGTGTGGTTGTTGGTGAGCGTCGTTTAATCAACAAAATAAAATATATTTCCCACTAATTAAATATAATATAGCGGTAGTAAGAGATCGTTCCCACGAAGAGTAATGCAATTTTTATGTTATCTAAATCGGCGAAAATATAAAAGAAGGATAAAAAGATAAAGATATTGAAGAAATCCTTCGCATTTACTAACCGTTAACTCAACATTGTACCCGTTTATCTCTTGTTAGAAACAATTGTCACCAACCATAGGAAAGCAGGTACGCTTAGCAATCCCCAAAAACTCCATATATCACCGGATATGGAAGCGCTCGACTATCGGATTCTTTTCAAAAGAACCACCTTGACACGGAAGAGCTCGACTACAAGATGTAATTCCCAGAACGCATTAAGATTTGTGAATTTAGGTTTGATCCCAGCAGTTAAACTCGGTACGCTCGGTCCACTTACTGGTGTTGTCTTTACTCGCAATTTCTCCAAAGAATCCCTCCGTAAGGTCTTGCGATTTCTACTTGTG
The DNA here is from genome assembly GCA_023529315.1 of Papaver bracteatum. Lineage (NCBI taxonomy): Eukaryota > Viridiplantae > Streptophyta > Magnoliopsida > Ranunculales > Papaveraceae > Papaver > Papaver bracteatum. The sequence continues at coordinate 1,079,327 of JAJJWX010000447.1, read as the reverse complement.
TAGGAGTTAAGAGACAATTACGCGTCGACTCAACTCTCTGCTAGCATTAGAATGATTAATAAACTAATCCGGTTGCGCACCCAAACCAATATAAGAATCAATCATAAACCTTCGATATATTAAAAACAATCCACAATGAATCACAATTAGAACTTTGAATTCATCCTTACAATATAAAAAATAGAAAATAGATAGTTCTCCCCCTAAGGGGGAGAAAAACGGTGAAAAGAAAAGATATGTAAAGAAGATATTATATTGTGCCTAGGGTTCTCTATATATAGAGTTTTGTAACCTCCTTCTTAAGAAACTAGAAAACCTAGCAAAAATAGGAGAGTGCACCTCCTTAGTCCCGTGCATAACACCCGGTCGAAGTAGGTTCCAAAAACCCTTTGCGCACTCACGGCTGAACCCTTAGTTCTGTTCGTGTAAACATTTTGGCTCAAAGCCTGTTGAGCTCGTGAAGCAACAAAACCCCAGTCAATTTAACCTCACATCTATCAGTCACGGGATGCTGTCAAGCCCAGCCCATTTATCCTCCATCTCCGATCAACAGTCTCGCGACTGATATGCATCATCCGCCAGGCAAATAGCTTGCCAAACTCCTGCCAAATTATCGTTCACGTCCAAGTCTTGGCTGGAAAAAGAATCGAGAGAAACCATCCACATGGGCTTGCATCAAACGGGAGAACCAACCCAATTCATCACTGCCAAACTCATCACAGTCCCACCGTAAGCAACTCAGCTCGACTCCTTCATTCGATCGACTACTCGTCATTGCTGCAAAACTGTCGAGCTCTCTAACAAACCATTCTTCATATCCAACATCCAATGGCAGTAACCCACAACCTGGATCCTCATTTCGATAATTCACAGACCACACACAGCTTAGCACCATTAATACTCTTCATATATTCAACCACACATCAACCTATTCCAGCTGCCATCATTCATGACTGCAATTTTGTTTAGAAACTCCAGCATCACCGACGAACGTTAGCAGCTCCATCAGACTCTGCCAACAACCATTCACGTCTTCACCACTTCATCCGTTGCAGCCAACCACAAACCACCAACTCCATAAGCAACGTACTTCCAGTTCTTCCATGCACCATATCTTCTTTCTCTCGGTGCATCAGTCAACCTCGATCACTTGTTCTAATCTCGGGCATTGCTTCGGCCTTCACCTGCCAAAGCACAGTAATAACAACACATCTTTTACCTTGATCATTACCGGTACAAACCCAACTAACAGCACAGCACAAAAACCATCTCAATCACCGGCAGAAACCAAACTCGACTCGACTTAGTGATGACAATGGCATCATTCTCGATCACAACTCCTCCTGTGTATCATTCAATGGCATTCTGCAACAACCAGGGTCTCAAATGTTTTCTCCTTCCCTGTAAAACCAAAACTCCAAAACAAACCGAACCAAAACTCTTCCCCTGGTCCGTACTCTTCTTAACTTCAAATCCTGTCTCAACCTATCGAACCTTGGCGAGAAATTTCTTCCAACAAATGTATGTGAACATGTAGCCCATGTTGAGCCCATGTTGAGAAAGCCCAGTCAGAAATCCAACATCGATATAAAGAACCTCTTTAAGCCCAACACCTTAAACTGGGCCGGTGTTAAGCCCATGCGTGCCTCAATCTCCAATATGGCCATTCGACTGTCATTAGTGATCCCATGTAATGATAATTTCGTCTCTCTTTTGGAAAATTAGACGATTCTTGTTCTTTTCGGGAATAAGCTCCAAAATTCCCGTAAAATATAAAAAGAAAGATAATAATACAATTTCACTCGAAAACTAGCTAAGAAAGCAATACCAATCGATATTTAGAAAGGTGTTTTTACACACCTATCAAATTCCCCCACACCCAAACTTTGCTAGTCCTCGAGCAAACAAACCGAAGCAAAAATATAATACAACTCCATGTCGTGAGGATACGGTTACTCTTAGCATGAATAACATGCCTTTAAACCCCTAGGCGTCCCTAGTGGACGAGTTATAGTCTCGTGAGGACTTACGAGAGATATACCCACAAAACCTTTAAGCCAAAATAAATAACAAACCAATTAGCAATTACTCCCCGGCAATGGCGCCAATTTTGGTGAGCGTCGTTTACTCAACAAAATAAAAATATATTTCCCACTAATTAAATATAATATAGCGGTAGTAAGAGATCGTTCCCACGAAGAGTAATGCAATTGTTATGTTATCTAAATCGGCGAAAATATAAAAGAAGGATAAAAAGATAAAGATATTGAAGAAATCCTTCGCAGTTACTAACCGTTAACTCAACATTGTACCCGTTTATCTCTTGTTAGAAACAATTGTCACCAACCGTAGGAAAGCAGGTACGCTTAGCAATCCCCAAAAACTCCATATATCACCGGATATGGAAGCGCTCGACTACCGGATTCTATTCAAAAGAACCACCTTGACACGGAAGCGCTCGACTACAAGATGTAATTCCCAGAACGCATTAATATTTGTGAATTTAGGTTTGATCCCAGCAGTTAAACTCGGTACGCTCGGTCCACTTACTGGTGTTGTCTTTACTCGCAATTTCTCCACAGAATCCCTCCGTAAGGTCTTGCGATTTCTACTTGTGTAGGAGTTAAGAGACAATTACGGGTCGACTCAACTCTCTGCTAGCATTATAATGATTAATAAACTAATCTGGTTGCGCACCCAAACCAATATAAGAATCAATCATAAACCTTCGATATAGTAAAAACAATCCACAATGAATCAATTTAAAACTTGAAACAAACTTGTAAATAATTGAGCTTCACAATTAGAACCTTGAATTCATCCTTACAATATAAAAAATAGAAAAGAGATAGTTCTCCCCCTAAGGGGGAGAAAAACGGTGAAAAGAAAAGATATGTAAAGAAGATATTATATTGTGCCTAGGGTTCTCTATATATAGAGTTTTGTAACCTCCTTCTTAAGAAACTAGAAAACCTAGCAAAAATAGGAGAGTGCACCTCCTTAGTCCCGTGCATAACACCCGGTCGAAGTAGGTTCCAAAAACCCTTTGCGCACTCACGGCTGAACCCTTAGTTCTGTTCGTGTAAACATTTTGGCTCAAAGCTTGTTGAGCTCGTGAAGCAACAAAAGCCCAGTCAATTTAACCTCACATCTATCAGTCACGGGATGCTGGCAAGCCCAGCCCATTTATCCTCCATCTCCGATCAACAGTATCGCTGATATGCATCACTGCCTGTGCAAATAGCTTGCCAAACTCCTGCCAAATTATCGTTCACGTCCAAGTCTTGGCTAGAAAAAGAATCGAGAGAAACCATCCACATGGGCTTGCGTCAAACGGGAGAACCAACCCAATTCATCACTGCCAAACTCATCACAGTCCCACCGTAAGCAACTCAGCTCGACTCCTTCATTCGATCGACTACTCGTCATTGCTGCCAAACTGTCGATCTCTCTAACAAACCATTCTTCATATCCAACATCCAATGGCAGTAACCCACCACCTGGATCCTCATTTCGATAATTCACAGACCACACACAGCTTAGCACCATTAATACTCTTCATATATTCAACCACACATCAACCTATTCCAGCTGACATCATTCATGACTGCAATTTCGTTTAGAAACTCCAGCATCACCGACGAACGTTAGCAGCTCCATCAGACTCTGCCAACCACCATTCACGTCTTCACCACTTCATTCGTTGCAGCCAACCACAAACCACAAACTCTATAAGCAACGTACTTCCAGTTCTGCCATGCACCATATATTCTTTCTCTCGGTGCATCAGTCAACCTCGATCACTTGTTCTAATCTCGGGCATTGCTTCGGCCTTCACCTGCCAAAGCACAGTAATAACAACACAGCTTTTACCTTGATCATTACCGGTACAAACCCAAGTAACAACACAGCACAAAAACCATCTCAATCACCGGCAGAAACCAAACTCGACTCGACTCAGTGATGACAATGGCATCATTCTCGATCACAACTCCTCCTGTGTATCATTCAGTGGCATTCTGCAACAACCAGGGTCTCAAATGTTTTCTCCTTCCCTGTAAAACCAAAACTCCAAAACAAACCGAACCAAAACTCTTCCCCTGGTCCATACTCTTCTTAGCTTCAAATCTTGTCTCAACCTATCGAACCTTGGCGAGCAATTTCTTCCACCAAATGTACGTGAACATGTAGCCCATGTTGAGCCCATGTTGAGAAAGCCCAGTCAGAAATCCAACATCGATATAAAGAACCTCTTTAAGCCCAATACCTTAAACTGGGCCGGTGTTAAGCCCATGCGTGCATCAATCTCCAATATGGCCATTCGACTGTCAGTAGTGATCCCATGTAATGATAATTCCGTATCTCTTTTGGAAAATTATACGATTCTTGTTCTTTTCGGGAATAAGCTCCAAAATTCCCGTAAAATATAAAAAGAAAGATAATAATACAATTTCACTCGAAAACTAGCTAAGAAAGCAATACCAATCGATATTTAGAAAGGTGTTTTTACACACCTATCAGTTGTTAGACCTTTGTTTTTTCACAAATTTAATTCATTAGTTTATGTTTATTTATGAAATTAGGTTTTGATCGGTTTTTTGTTGTTGTTGTTGTTATTGTTGCAGTGACATGCAGTGGCTACCAAGGAAAATTTGAGCAAGCTAATCTGGATAATCATAGAGATAGGAAGCACGACCAAAATTCAAGGGGAATAACCGAAAATTTATCTCTCAAATCTTCAATTAAAAGTAAAAATCATGTTCCACAAAGGATGTTAAGAGATAATTCAAAGATTTCTAAATTACTTCCAATATATGATAAAGAGGCATTTCATCATGAAGATGAGTTTAATGTAGATCAAACAGTTATGAAGATGCAAGAACAGATTGATCATGAAGAATTACAATTTAACAATGCTTCAAAAAACAATTCCAAGAGTTATCATCTTGACTGAACTACAATCACAATGACTTTCCTAATTATACATTACCATAATACCAACATTATTGTTAATAACAAGATTCAAAAATAAAATATCATTTTCTATTTTACTTCCACTAAGTATGACACTAAACTATAAAACTGTTAATATTTTATATCCACGCTTAAATATGTCATGTGCCAAATTGATTGCAGAATTTTCTTTATAACTTCAAAAAAAATTCTTTATTAACATCGTCATTGGTTTTCTTTTTCTTTTTTATATATGTTGATAAAGTATTAACAATTTTTGTAGGTTTTATATATACCGCATTCTCTCTTGATTTTTTTTTGTTAGATAATAAATGATGTAATATATATTAATCAACATTATATTTTCAAACAATATCACTAACACTTGACAAGAAATACATATTATACAATTGTATTTACTATTGCATTATTATTATAAAACTTAATTAGTTACTTTTTTTTTCTTCAAGCAGACATTAAACCCATAATTCCATTATCCATAATAATAAGTAACATGATATATTTACTTCATAATACCAAAACCTTTGCGTTTAACTATTCCTAAATAATACTATTAAATCCATCTAAATTCTTGAAATGATAAGTAGCATTACGGATTCCAAACACTCCATTTTTTCATGAATGGAACGAACTCCGATCAATTGGAATTGCGACGGCGTCGTTCTCCATTAAAGGAATTCAAATACAGGTTAACCACACTTTGTAAAGTTTGAAGCAGCTGGTAAGGTTGGTTCTCAGTGGGCCCAACTGATTGAATAGTGAAACCAAGCTTCTTAGTGAGTTTTGTTGCGGCTTGTGCAGCTTTTTTTTTTTTTTGAAATATATGAGCGTATTTTTCTAAGATCAATGTGATCATTATGCACTTCAGTTAAGCGCTTAAGACAGGATTTGTTCTCCATGGTATAACACTGAAAATATCTAGATATGTGAACAAAATTTCAAACACCTCATTCCTTACTGATGAATCCGCAAATTGATGATGATGATGAAACCCCGTAATAGTGAAGCAAAAGCAGATTTTGTCACAGATGAAAGATATTTCTAAATGTTGTGAACTGGCTTGTGCAGCTTTAGGAACAACAATGTTGTTTTGCTCCCCATAAGTTCTCAATAGGAGAATATAAGCTTCAATTCTCTGACGCAATTCAGCACTCAAATGGTTCATACCCTTACAACAAGTTCGGTCTTCCCCCATACTCACCTTGATTCCACCCACGGTGACAATAACATTTTCAGCTGCGACATTATTTGCCACATTAGGAGAAACATTTCCTGCCATTCTGATTAAATTGATCGGTTTTACAGATACAACCTCGGAGGTTCTCCCTTCGAGATTACGAACACAATTTGTAGTAGATGCAAATCTGAGTGTGTAGCAAAAACTTAGTTAGTTACGATAGTATATTTTGGAACTAAAAACACAACTGTGAAAAAGACACGTTCAACGTATAACTTGTCGTGAGTATAGCAACAAAATAAAGTCAAAACATAAAAGAAAATATGATTATTTATTATTCTAGTGATGATTTTGTCTTCCTTGGGAGCTAACATAAGATAATTTTTTCAGACATTTATATATAACATCTATAAACACTCAAAGGTTGTTGTTTTTGTAAATGTTTTTTTGACCGAAAAATAAAATAAGTCAACAAATTTAAATAAAAAAAATATTTGCCCCTTAAAATCAAATCCTAGTTCTGCCACTGGACGAGATCACATAGAAAGAGCAAAAATTTTACGGTGACTTTGAATTTATATTTTGTGAGTATTGTGTATGATAAGAGAAGGTAATATGTTTCTAGCGTTTTTCCCATATGTACTCATATTTTCTATCAAAATAGGATTTAGCGTCTGGTGTACATTTAACTTTATAGTGACATATCATCTATATGTCGTCGTTTGGTTGCTAATCGGTGAGTCTATCCATAAATATTGCAATTCTAGCCTTTTGGTCTGCTTTGTGTCTGTAAATACAAATCTTCAGTTGTTGTGACCTCATGTGCCTCATGATATTCTATTGGGTAAGAAATGATATAATGAGACAACCAAAATAATCTTGGTAATTATATTGCCCGCCAATTGCGAGACTGGATGGAAATGAAAGAGATGGACGAATCAATCGAAGTATTTTTATATGTTGCTCGTTACTTTACATGATTCATTTTTAAATAACTATTTATAGGTTGCTTATGCTACTAAAATTTAATTGGTTTGGAATTCAATCGAGAGGCCCGGTCAAAAATTCGTTGGCCGGAGAACTCTTAGGCTTCCCAAATCTTGAAAAGCGCTTCCTCCACGTTTGATGAATTATAGGTATAAACACGAGTTTTTTTTTCCTTGTATATGTTGAAGGATGTTCCATGCCTCTGTTGAGGTAGATATTAATGTTTATTACAGTATCCCTGGCAAATTGAAAATTTAATTTGTACAATAATATTCTTAGATTATCTTCATTCAATTGCTTGCTAACAACATTCTAGTTACAGTAGGATGAAATGTGAGCTTCCTCGATAATGGGCATACCTATTTTTAAAATAAATCCATTTACTTTAAAGTTTATGCAAGTACTAGGTTGAAGCCCGAAATCCTCACTAATGAAGTTTCTGTTTTTTCGATCTCGGGAATACATTCCTATAAGTAACCTTAAAATAACTTATGTATCACTTTGAAAAATAATGTTGAATCCGCTTGTTGATGGTGGTTTTTAGTTTAAGGGTTAAAATCATAAACCCTATGTTTGATGCGTTGTCATCCTGCAAAGGAACAGAATCCATGCATTTAAAAGCAATGAGTGTTTAAGCCTCTTCGCTCACATATGTATTGAGCAATTCAATATATCTATATATATGAAATTTACTCATAATGGTGAGTGCAACAACAATCCCAAAATATTCTGTGAATTTTATCTTCCACGGGCATTATTCACTAATGCATTGCATGCCTAGTATTTTCCTATGCAATGTTCCCAGCCAAACTCTCAATATTGGCATGACATGACGATTAATGTTCGCTCGCAGTGGAGTAGCATGAATCTCCCGAAGAGTCAGTATTGAGACTTGCATGAAAACACTCACGTAGGCCACACCACTCTCTATAGAGAAATCAGCGTGTTTACACAGTTTTTAATTAATAATTAGCGCGATCGAACACGTTTAAATTCCTTAAGGAAAATCTAGATTGTCCATATCAGTATTAAAAAACGATCGCGGCCACATGATTTAGCCACACAATTCAACATGCCTGGCATACTCCTAGCGGAACTAGGTGATCATCATGATGACCACCGGCGGGCCCACTGGTGCTCTAGTCGATTGATTCCTATTTAGTTCATCCAAAAGCGCTTCAAACGTTAACCCAAACATGGGTGTTCGCGCTACTTGAAAATAAGCTCAAACGAGCTAAGACCGGAAAATACGGTCTCAAAAACATCAAGACCGTCCAACTTAGCCAGCCTAGTTGGACGGCTAAAATCTTCCTTGGAATGATCAAAGAGACGCTAGCATACCCATTGGCGTCCCAACATCTCCTTGGTCGATCAACCTGCCTGCACCTAGTCTATAGGGCGTTAAATATATTGCTCAAATAAGGGTGAACACGTTATTGATGCATTAGCTCAAACGTACTAAGCCTGACCATAACGGTCTCAAAAAGACGCCGGTGTGTTCACCGGAAACTCACATTCATCCTTAGCCGGTCGAACCTCATACGACAATCCATAGGCGCATTGAAATGATCGCCCTAAGTAGGGTGATCGCGCATGTTTTAAAAACCCTAAGTTGTGTTACGGAAACACACTACTATCGCAAATCGATCACAACCATCCATCTTCGCTGTCCAAATAGAGAGGTTTAGATTCAATTTCAGGCGGCCCCGAAGATGTCAACGTGATCACCGTCGACCCACCATTACACATGGACAACCGGCCTGCTCAAATTAGTTTCCAATGCCCTGAATTGATCGCTCAATAGAGGGTTGGCCGTACGGCTCCTAAACCCTAATTACATCAACGGCACTATGTAACAGCCGCAAAACCATCTCGTCTGTCCAACTTCGCTAGATTGGTTGGATGAACTAGATGATCGATAGGGTGCCACTATGATCACCGGCCACCCCCTCCCATAAGGAGTGATCATCCGAGCTACAGCTCGCCTGTGCGATCCCAAATGATCGCCCAAAGATAGTCCTTCGCGCTGCATTAACAACAATCATTAACTGTCGCAAATCATCTTGTCCATCCAACTTTGCTATCCTAGTTGGATGGTGCGGATTTATTTTCAGAAAACCAACAAGGTAGCATTGTGACCACCGGCCATCACTCCTCCACAGAGAGCGATCAACCAAGTGATAGCTTGCTCATAGGGTACTCAAAAGATCACCCAAATGTGGTCGGTCGTGCTACCTTTTAAGATGATCAATTCGTGACTGATTTAATAGATCTCTAAAACAATGATGCTTCCAACACATCGATTATTTTTCAGCTACTTGTTTAAAAGCGATGCTTTGTAAACATCGACTATAAGCGATGCTATACAAATATTGATTTCGTAAATAACTTTATTGTTTAACCTAAAAGCACTATGTGCTTCTTTTAGCGGTGAGTCTCACGACTTGACCCATTTACTCAAGACATCAAAAATGTCACAAACTAGGGGATACCCACTGGGGTATTGATCTGGCGGTTTACAGCGTGCGGCGTGCAACGCGCCCATTACGAGAAAGTATCAGGATGGACGGATGGTTAACAGTAATGAGAGTAGTGGGTGAAGGTGTGACTATTCTTCCCTCATAAAGGAAACACAATGATCACCACCTTCCACACGACTCCACTTCTCCACTACTTAACTTCCTCCACTTCCTATGAGATCAGGGTGCGCTCAATGACTTATATAAATAGGTTTTCTACCTATTTCAAAATAGAATACAAGTGTTATCAGCACAAGTATCCTGAAAATCATATTCTAATGCAAGTTATTCAAACATCCACACCTTCATAATTCTACATTCTGATCTCAAACACCCTCTTTGCTTCCCTCCCTAAGATCAACCCTTTTCCTTCACTTTGTGACCGAATTGAATCTGGAACGGACATTTCTTGTTTTAGGCCAGAGTCTTACAGATTGATCTCTAGAATCTAAAGTACTCCCATGCAGTGCATTTGTTTAGCGTACTAATTTGTTTCTCATCAACACACCCAAATTTACCAAAAATATCAGAATCAATTTTTACCCTCAAACAACTGGCGACCACAGTGGGAGATTGATCTCTCTGTTACAAAATCAGTTTCTCAATATTCATTCCATTTTTCTTAATTTCAAAAGGGTGGATCTTAGATCCAATTCAATCATTAAATTCAATTTAGGTCCAACAACCAATTTCAATTCCGGTGTTATATTCGCTAAGAAACTTCAAAAAAATTCTTTTTCAAGCAGTGCTACTGGAAATGCCTTGGATAGATGAGCACCAGTAAATCTCCCAGATAAAAGGACCAAAAAGCCGCGTGGAGACACAAGAAGACGTGACTGCTACTTAGAAGAACACAACGGCTTCTCTCGAGATCCGGATGGAGCAACCGCCTTTTATGCAACACCACAAATGTTGTATGGATCAAGCCAGAAATGCGTTAAAGGGTCCATACGCAGAAAGACAAAGTGAAGATTCGCAAAGCCGTTGTTCCAGTATGGAGATAGTCGACAACAAATCTCAACACCAGTGGATTCCTGGGAAGACACTTGCAGAGATCACAAAATAAAAGGTCTATCTCCATTCCACCACTGCTACCAATTTAAAGTCAGGAGTATCCACTATCACTTCATCAAAAAAACATGTAGATCCAGAACATGGCTTAATTCTGAGAATTTGTATATCTGCAATAACAAAAGAGGTTTGACACATCTTCAAATCATCATAAAGTGTTCTCCTATTATGTCAACCCGGTCAAGAGCGAGCCCAGGATATCTTCAGATCTACTGGAGCCGACACCTCCAGAGAGCAGCCTCAAGAAGATAATGATGCATGCGTCATCATGTCGAGAAAGAATCCACAACCGACATAACCTCACTCAGAGAAGATCTGAGAAATTGTTGCACCAAAAGGACTCGCGTCTCCCATATTTCCTTTGCCTAGGGAAACGGGTAACGCTGAAGAAGAAATATTTCTCCGTGTCTGAAAAAATCACTCTATCAGACTCGGGAAGAATATTTTAGTGAAACAACGAACATCCAAATGATTATGTCAATAGGTTCATATTTCAGGCACTGCATTGTCGCGATCCAAATATGACTGAACAACGATTGGTGGAATTATGCATTAATAAGATGGTACCTATCTATCGTGCTATGCTGGAGGATCTGTATTTTCAGGCATCCTCTGAGCTTCGTGAAGCTATTAAATGCTCAGTTACAATAACACTTGCCCTGCTAGAAATAACCAGGCCTTCCAGGAATGAAGAGCCTCATGATATTCGTGGAAGCATACATCTCACCCACAGGCAATACAACCTTCAGCCTTCTGTAAGCAGTTTCACTGAAGCAGCAAGAGGAAAACCACCGAGATACAACATCATGCGCGTCCAAAACTGCCAACTCCAACTCCAGTACTACATGCACGACTGTCACAATGATAAAACAATGTCCAACATATACCATATCTGGATTGAAGGCAACAACATCGGTGAGAGACGCTTTCAGCAGAAGAAGTTGAAATACCGAAGAAGGTTGCGCATGGGACTTAATAGGTACATATGTACTCTCAATGTCAAGAGCTTCATCATATTTTCATGACCTGTTAGTTAAGTCATTCGCATGAGGAAACTTCCATATTCTTCAAAAACACGATCCAAAGATGATAAAGGCAAAGGAGTGTGGATGGGGACTGCTCAACACTACCCATCTCAAAGATGATGAATTTAGAGAGACGCAAGAGTGTTATCATTATGATTCCAAGATTTCCAAAGACGAGGACATACTCAAGAGAGAAGACGTATTATAAAAGACCAGCGATATACCTGGAAGTCTATGAAACGCAACGTAGACGCAAAGACGGCCTCATGATCAGTAACTCATATGATCCTCATCAACATAGGGTTCAAATCCAACTCTCATCCAAATTATTTCCTCAAAAACCCAGCGTGACAACATCTATCAAGTCGAAAGCTCAGTGGATCCTCGTGGGCAGGAGACTGTCTCTCTCTTTTCTATTCCATGAGGCAACATCAAGGAAGCTATCGGCTCCATAATTAGCTTCTCCCTATAATAACGAGACAAGATCTACCACTATATGAATACTTCCAAGTTTGTGCCCATATCTATCATTCCTCTCCCTGCCAGTCTCTTCTGATCACAGCTGCTGCCGAGAAATGTTGTTGCTCATTTGGTGATACCAGACCGAACTTCACCATAGCAACAACCACTATGGAAAAAGGTAATCCGAACTTTTGAATATTTCATTTTCCCATGGAGAAATAACAAAGTCACGGAGGCGAGATGGCTGAAAGGCGAGGGTACCCCAATATACCTCAAGCTAAAACTTTTCCTTCCTATAAGTCCTTTCTCCGAAAGTGATTGTCTATAGACTGAGTCGAGACAATGCAACCAATCGGTTAACACTTCGTGTGATCGTCTATGGATACGAGATCGAGACAATACAACAAAGAAGTATGTTTACTTGATACAAAGGTTCGGACTTAACCAAACACAATAGGATTCACGTATCAAGTAAATAGGAATTAACGTTTATGCAATTTACTTTAATTATAATAAAACAATTATAATACGGAAATATAAATTAAATGACACAACAAGATTTTGTTAACGAGGAAACTGCAAATGCAGAAAAACCCCGGACCTTGTCCAGAATTGAATACTCTCATGATTAAGCCGCTATACAAAATAAACCAACTTCGTATAGTTGAGACCAAGCAACTAAACGTATAGTTCTCCTAGTTCTGTTTGTATTCCCACACCTCCAACCTATAAATAAGTCACATACTTGGACCAATTCCTTTGGTTCATATTTCAAATAGTAAAGGAACAACAAATATGTTTGGTATCAACTCTCTTCAACCAAGTGATATGAGTTGCGCAAAGGTTCCCTTTATTATCTTAACATAAACTCCTTTCCCAGGTTCCAAGATCTATCCTATGTTATATCACCAAAAGGCAATTGGTAAGATTAAGCCAATCAACACTCTTAATCCTAAGAATTGTGTTGATGCTGATCTTCTCAATTAATCAATCCAATCTACCACAAGGATAAACCGATTATTAATATGATCCTCTGTTACCCAAACAAGTATTGTGCACACCAAAGATTATAAAACCAAGTCAGAAATCTTCTATCTCTTCTTTGTCCTCAAATCTTCTTAGATCTTCAATAAATACCTACACACAACTACTTGAATCTCTTGTGATCAATCACACACAGAACGGAGTCTGTTAACAATGGATAATCACAAGATCGTCCTTAGATCTAATAACAGTCTAAAGATCCTTGTCAAAACCTTGAACTAGTTTGAGTGAATCTTATATCAGAAGAGAAGATTCTCAAGCATAAACAAACTAGGTGCAATCAAAGTTCAACTACCGTTAGTCAATCAAATTAATATGAAAACTAAAGATAAACCGAAATATCTAGTTTCCCACCAACGGGTCGCTCTAGAGATTCTCAATCCCAAAGAAGACTTTAAATTGAGCGGCCATAACAGATTTCACCTAATTAGATTACTCCCCTCTCCGATAGGTGGCTTCACCAGTAACAGTACAACAGAGGAAGTTTACTATCATGAAGGATTAGTTTGCTAGAAATGCAAACTCAAATTATTTATAGACAAGGAATTTTGGACACCAAGGAATTTCCAAAACTGAAAATATTCTCAAGATATTTTTCCATATTTACCCAAATTCGGTTTTCATAATTCCTGTGAATGCACTGTCCAAATATAATGATCGAAATCTCCTTGGAAAATCTTTAACTAGCAAATGCACATTACTAATTCTTATTTTCCATATATAATTAAAAACCTTAATTAAACGATTCTTAACTTATTTAAATTCGATCCTGGGATTTACTTCCTTCTTAGATGTTAAGGAATATCTTTGAACAATAAAATAATAGACATTAATGCGCATGTTCAAAGTGTGTCGACATCTTACTCTTGCAAGTCCTTTTTCATACTTACTCACTTGAAACCGATTTACCACACTTCCAAACAAGTTTAGGCTTGATTCATCTGACTTTCAAGAACTATGTGATTGATCAAGTAACACTCAATCACAAACCATGGGTGTAGTTCTACCAAAATAAGTTTCTGTATTGTGCATAGTCACACTAGCTTACCAAAGATACGGTTGACTAGGTACTAGGATCAGTTTCCCGCATACATTTGGTATCTAACATGTATGTACGGCACATGTCCATAGGATCGGTTCCCCCTTGCCTAAAAACGTGTTGCACATGTTCATAGGATCGGTTCCCCTTTCTTCTATAAACCTTGCTGCACCTCATACAAGGATCGGTACCCCCCTTGTGGTGTACTACACCTTTTTATAGTATCGTTTCCCCTTTCCCAAATTTGGTCAGACACTCACAAACCCGATCATACCCCAGGTGATTACTTAAGATCGGTTTCACTAATAAAAGGCATACCAATACATAAGTATGGCCTCATGTGAATAGTTTTACCAAGAACACAAACAAGTCATGAGTGGTTATACTAATCACACATATTGGTCGTTTATAAGATTTGTAATGAAGAACAGACCCAATAACTCCTGGCGATTTCCTTTTCGGTTCACAACACATATCATGAACTTACTTCCTTAAAACACATGTAAAAACATTGTTTCCTAGGATGAAATCCTCACCTCATAACCATACATAATCACAATAGCATTCATGCGATTATGTCAATGTATCATATACAAAGTTTAATGGTTAAGCAAGAAACTTCATATTGTATTCCTTAATACTATATCTATCTAGAGTGTTCATGCTTCACAGTTTTATTTTTTCAATATGCACGAATTGAAAGATACGTTAGGGAATGAAACAGTTCAAGTCGAATATCACTAACCTCAAGTGGAAGGATGATGTTGTGGTTGTAGCTCCGTACTTTTTCACTTCTTCAAGTCTTCACAATACTTTTAATGCCTCACCCTAATACTTTCAAGCTAACCTATACGAAGTTGACACTAGTACATTTAAATCAAGCAAATCTTAAATGAGTTTTGTCTCACTAAAATATGATAACCAAACTTGACATACCAACGCTTGGTGGGTTCAACCGAGCTATGCTCTAACAATGGTGATATCTTTATTATGGTAAACCCATCGACCGTATAAGATAGAACCATGTAAATCACGCTTGGGGACTGAGGCGCAACACCGAATCCCTTCACTGTCAAGGACCTTTTCAACCCAGAAGAGACGGTCAACCAAGAAGTCATAACCGTGACAAGGTTACCCCTTTTCAAAGATGCAGCGTAAGAGTATCATCACCTCCCTGTTTGGGAGGCGCCTGACCGACAAGCAGTATTTAGTTCAACCATCCATAAGCATTGTTATAAATGAATAATTGAAGAGGAAAGTTGCGCCTCAGCAAGCCAGACCGACCGAATCATGCCTTCCACAGAACTCAGTGATGCCTAACGAAGGCCTGCACGAATATGTGCATCAACAACTACATCACCGACCAAGTCAGATTCGGTGTTTCTAGATTTCTAATTTCCTATGGGAGGGGTACATGGGCTGCCAAAAGTTTGGATACAATACAGATCTATCAAGAGTGACTCCCGTCCATTGATCAACAAATGACGAATCCAACAGATTGCCGCCCTCATCAATTCGTCAACCACCTTACCGGGAGATGTTGTGAAAGTACGTCTTTCAAGTGAAAATAAGCTCGGGATAATTACACCTGGGACCGCCAGCACAGGATGCCTTCACGTCCCTCAACCGGTTTATTTCTAATATCAGCATTATCACTGTTGAAGCTTTACGAGCCACAAAAATTTCTCAACATGAAGACGTACATGCGCATCAAAAACTCCAAAAGTACAAAATCGGAGATATTTTCACATATCCAGACACACCATCGAATCTGAAGTGTAACTGGGGACTGCTCATCGCATCTCATTCCATACAACTATCCAAGATCCAGAAGATGGTTCAAAAGATATCGCTTGGAACGAAGTCCTTGAAGATTCGCGACACATCGTCCATCCTTTTATATAGCTAGCCAGCATGCCACAAATCTTCAAGAAGCGTGTAGTCTGCAAGGGGAATATCAAAAAAAAGAATGGGAGAGCTCATATTGCAAAATCATGTACACAGACTATAATCTAACCTTACCAAAGAGCGATACGCCTAAAGTTTCAAGATATTGCGAGATCTTTCTAAGAATTTGGATTTCTTAGTCGGGAGATTTCATTCATTCATCCAACTGGAAACATAAAATCATAAAAGCAGCATGAATGAGGGACTATTATTCGATCAAGCCCTGACTCCAACCGCAAGAAACAAAGACTACAAAACATCAAAGAAGTGCCATCAACGCTAGGGCCAATGGTGCCTTCACTATAGTACTCTCCAGGAGCTACTTCAACATCCTCTCCGGAAGCCGCTTCAACATCCTCTTGATCCGCTTCAATACCCTTTTTAGAAGCTATATCAATGTTCTCTTTGGGATCTGCTTCAACATCTTTTTCAGAAATTGCTTCAGCAGCCTTTTAAGGATATTCCTCATGATATGGCTCATCCACATCAGATTCGGGGATTATGACGTCGTCATGAATAGGGTATTCATGTTTATTCGGGAGTTCATGTTATTCTCTACCCTCTTCACTTTAGCCGGGAAGCAAACCTTTCAGCCCTAGCACTTGTTAGCTGAGATTCTTCATCGCGCCTTCACTTTTCCTCCATGCTAACCGAAGCCAGGAAATCTTGAACACGCTCTCAAACGATACTCATATGTACAAGGGACTTGGAATGCAGTTTGAGATCCCAACCAACCGTATGCCTAATTTACCTGGGGCCAACCGACATCATGTTAGGGGAACGCTTACCTGGACGCCTCTTGAACATGACATGTTCCAAGGACAGATCGAGCCATCTCTCCTGGTAACATCTAACTTTGTGTCATAAGTTTTATTTTTATTTGTCACCATCTAGTGCTTACCCCGCAAATGTCACTGTTACGTACTAAGCAGGGGACTTAATGTTAATGGTGGTTTTTAGTTCAAGGGATAAAATCATAAACCCTGTATTTAATGCGTTGTCATCCTGCAAAGGAACAGAAGCCATTTAAAAGCAATGAGTGCTTAAGCCTCTTTGCTCACATATATATTGAGAAATTCAATATATCTGTATATATGAAATTTACTCAAAATGGTGCATGCAATGGCAATCTCGAAATATTCTATGAATTTTATCTTCCACATGCATTATTCACTAATGCATTGCCTGCCTAGTATTTTTATATGTAACGCTCCCAGCCGAACTCCAAATATTGGCATGACATGATGATTAATGTTCGCTCGCATCGGAGTAGCATGAATCTCCTGAAGTGTCAGTATTAAGACCTGCATGAAAACACTCACGTAGGCCACACCACTCTCTATAAAGAGATCAGTGTGTTTACACACTTTTTAATTAAAAATTAGCGCGATCGAACACGTTTAAATTCCTTAAGGAAAATCTAGATTGTCCATATCAGTCTTAAAAAACGATCTCGGACACACAATTCAGTAGGCCTAGCCTACTCTTAGCGGAACTAGGTGATCATTATGATGACCACCGGCGTGCCCACTAGTGCTCTAGTCGATCGAGTCATGTTTAGTTTATCCACAAGCACTTCAAACGTTAACCCAAATATGAGTGTCCGCGATACTTGAAAATAAGCTCAAACGAGCTAAGACCGGCAAATACGGTCTCAAAAACATCATGACCGTCCAACTTAGACAGCCTAGTTATATGGCTAAGATCTTCATTGGAATGATCAAAGAGGCGCTGGCATGCCCATTGGCGGCCCAACATCTCCCTTGGACGATCGACCTGCCCGCAGCAAGTCTATAGGGCATTAAATCGATTACTCAAAGAAGGGTAAATGCGTTATTGCTACATTATCTCAAACATACTAAGACTGACCATAACGGTCTCAAAACAACCGCAACTGTCCAACTTAAACAGCCAAGTTGGACGGCTTGGATCGTGTTTTGGACGATCAAAAAGATGCCAGTGTGTTCACCGAAAACTCACCTTCATCCTTTGCCAGTCGAACCTCACACGACAATCCATAGGCTCATCGAAACGATATCCCAAAGTAGGGTGATCTCGCATGTTTTAAAAACCCTAAGTTGTGTTGTGGCAGCACACTACTATCACAAATATATCACAACGATCCACCTTCGCTGGAAAAATTGAGAGGTTTAGATTCAATTTCAGGCGGACCCAAAGATGTCAACGTGATCACCGTCGACCCACCATTACACATGGCCAACAGGACTGCTCAAACTAGTTGTTAATTCCCTGAATTGATCGCTCAAAAGAGGGTTGGAAATACGGTTCCTAAACCCTAATTACATCAACGACACTATGTAACTGCCGCAAAACCATCTCGTCTGTCCAACTTCGCTAGATTGGTTGGACGGCTTAGATCTGATACTATATGATTGATGGGGTGCCACTATGATCACCGGCCACCCCCTCCCGTAAGGAGTGATCGGTAGAGCTACAGCTCGCCTGTGCGATCCCAAACGATTGCCCAAAGATAGTCCTTCGAGCTGCTTCAACAACAATCATTAACTGCCGCAAACCATATCGTTCACCCAACTTTGCTATCCTAGTTGGATGGTGTAGGTCTGTTTTCAGAAAACCAACAAGGTAGCATTGTGACCACCGGCCATCACTCCTACACAGGGAACGATCGACCAAGTGATAGGTTGCTCATTGGGCACTCAAACGATCACCCAAAGGTGGCTGGTCGTGCTACCTTTTACGACGCTCAATTCGTGACTGATTCAATTGAGCTCTAAAACAACGATGCTTCCAGCACATCGATTATTTTTCAGCTGCTTGTTTAAAAGCGATGCTTTGTAAACATCGACCATAAATGATGCTATAAAAATATTGATTTCGCAAATAACTTTATTATTTAACCTAAAAGAAGTATGTGCTGCTTTTAGCGACGAGTCTCACGACTTGACCCATTTACTCGAGATATCAAACATGTCACAAACTGGGGGATACTAACTGGGGTATTAGTCTTGCGGTTTGCAGCGTGCGGTGTCCAATGTGCCTATTACGAGAAAGTGTCAGGAAGGACGGACGATTAACAGTAATGAGAGTAGTGGGTGAAGGTGTGACTAGTCTTCCCTCATAACGAAAACACGATGATCACCACCTTCCACACGACTCCACTTCTCCACTACTTAACTTCCTCCACTTCCTATGAGATCAGGGTGCGCTCAATGACTTATATAAATAGGTTTTCAACCTATTTCAAAACATAATACAAGTGTTATAAAAACAAGTATCCAGAAAATCATATTCTGATACAAGTCATTCAAACAGCCACACCTTCATAATTCTACATTATGATTTCAAACACCTTATTTGCTTCCCTCCCTAATATCAACCCTTCGCCTTCACTTTATGACCGGATTAAATCTGGAACGGCCATTTCTTGGATTATTCCAGAGTCTTACAGATTGATCTCTCGAATATAAAGTACTCATGTGCAGTGCATTTGTTTAGGTTACTAATTCGTTTCTCATCAACACACCCAAATTTACCAAAAATAACAGAATCAGTTTTTACCCTCAAACAACGCTCCATTGAGTTGCTCATCTGAAAGCAACCTCTTCTCATTTTTCATCTATATCTTCTCTTGCAGTTCAATCAACATAGGTTCCTTTCCCTTCATTTTCTCCTGCAAAAGTTGTTAAAGTTAGACCAATTCCTAAAGTTGTAATGGGATTTGACATAGAGATAGATATGTTATTCCGGGTATTAACATATAAGCTCTTTCAGTAGATGGTTCTATTGTGGTTACTTTTATCTCTTCAGCATTCATAGGATTATAGTAAATATTTATTATGATGTTATAATCTGGGGAATATACCTTTTGGTAGTCGTTTATGTATCTAACTATGTCACCTGCTGTTTTTGCTCTATTCTGGTTTATTTTACCAAAGACTAGGTTACATCTTGCTTTTCAAGCGTGCCAAGTTATTATTCCCTAGAATCCAGGCCATTCTATTGCATTTAAACAGCTATTTTGGTTGGTAAACCAAGTACTCAACCAATCATGGAAGTCAGTTATTCTAATTTTTATATTTCGGAGGTGTATCCACACTTGGTCGATAAAATTGCACTGCATAAATAAATGAGTTAAGGTTTCACTACCAGTACCACATAGTGTGCAAGCAGTATTTATGTTCGACAGAAAAAAAAATTCAATAAAGAGTTTAACAGAAGTTGGTACTTGCATGCTCTGTATCATGCTCCAATCCTTTGAGCTACTTTTTGTTGTGTTAATTGAATCATAGAAGGTTTTAACAGTGAACTTACCTGTGTTATTTAGTGTCCATTGAGTTTCATATTCCCTTGCATTATTTGGAATTTGTATTTTTAAAACTCTCTCTTTTGCTTCCCCTAACAAAATGGGCTGACAATTTATCATAGTCTCAGGCATTTAGACTTATCATTGGCTCACCTTATTTAGATTTTCTGTTCCTATTAGAGTTTTAATAGGGGAGGTTTAGTATCTGGTATACAATATTCTTCCCAGATGTCAATACTTTCTTCATTTTCAATTTCCCAGAAAAAAAATCTTATTTATTTGTTGTACCCTTGAATGTAAACCCTTCCAAATGCAACTATCTCTTATATTTGGTTTGTCTTGCAGTTTCACATTTAGGGTATGTGGGGGTACCAGAATACACCACCAACTTTTTCTTAGGCAACCTGTATGGACTAAACTCAAATATAATTCCGAGAGTTCAACTTAATGAGTCTCAATCAGGAAAGATATGAAGAGTTTATATATTTTTCTCTCACAATCATAATGTTACAAAAACTAGTTCGTGAACCTGATTATACCGTAAGAGTACTTGGACGATTCCAAAGAACAATATCCAAGAATTAATCAAGTCGTATCCAATAAACAAGTATGGATATATCTACTTTGATTGATTTACGTACAACCTGTGATATTTCAATTATAAAGATAAACAATATAATGCGGAAAAATAAATAACACATACACTAGAAATTTTGTTAACGAGGAAACCGCAAATGCAGAAGAACCCCGGAACCTAGTCCATACTTGAACACCAAATTGTATTAAGCCGCTATAGACACTAGCCTACTATCAGAACTTCGGACTGGAATGTAGTTGAGACCGAATTAGACTGTCACGACAATTCAGTTACAGTCGCGCTCTTTACGCCTCTTGAATCCCAGTAGGACTCCATGTAATTGATTTCCTTAGATGACGTCCTTTACAGCCTAGGAGTCACTTCAACTCAATTGAATACTTTAAACCAATATGCCTCCCACAGATAAGCCTATATGTTATTTCCGTTTTGATCAAAGATCAAGGTGAGGTAGGAAATCGATTGCAATAGACAAAGTCTAGCAAATATTAAAATCTGGTCTTATGACTCCCGAAGAGCAGCCTATATTATTATTCACCTCACAAGTATAAACTTGTGGAATCACAAAGTCTGAGATGAAGAAACTTTGTGTTTTCTATCTATCTTGTTTGTTGGAATAAAGATCAACAACCAAAACAAGATCAGGATACACAAACTATCAAGATAATGATAGTTGTACCTGGGTTCACGAATCACTAGGTGAAATATTTTTAGTCGCTAAACCTTAGAAGTGTTTTAAGGAGAGGACGACTCTAGTTTACAACTAGGACACACAAGAATAATGTCAGGGATTCAAAGATCCTAGTTGTTTGAGGTTCTCCTTATATAGACTTTCAAGATCAAGATTGATTTAGGTTTAATTAAGCTAAGATAGCTTTGGAACCAAGCAATCAATAATCAAAGTTAGATGAAAAACTTGACTTGAGATTAACATAGTAGAATATACACTCTAGTTAGGATTAACCATAACCGAACCGTGTACAATGACATGTTCATGAAGGTTAGCTGAAACTAGCCAATTGAACGATAAGATTAACCATGTTCTTGAATCACACATATGATCAAAAATGTCTAGATAGTGTTTTTAGAGAGTTGTTCAAATGCTGATTTCTCATATAAATAAAGCTCTATCAAGACTTATATTACAGCTCTTATGCCATTTACTGTTTATTAAACCTCTATTAAGTCTAGACTTATATTTACCAGTTCCATGCTTGTTACTCGTCCAAGTAAAAGGATTCCCACTAAATCCTAAATCTGACAAGCCAGATTCTCTTATGAGAGAAAGAACCTCAGGGGAAGTAGATATGGTTGAGCAAATGTTTTTATGATCTGGGGAAATAGTAATGTTTAAGTCACCAATGAGTACACTAGGTATATTAACTGTGTTGCTAAGATCTTTAATATAGCTCCATTGGTTGACATGATTAGTATGGAGTTCCATAGACACAATAGAGAAAAATTACCCTCCTTTGCTAGGGTTAGTAACTAAAGCATGTATCATTTTATCTGTACTGCCAACAATTTCTAATGAAAAGCCATCCTTCTATTAGAGATTAAGACCACCAGTTTCACCCACTGCGAGAACATAAACTCTATTGGGCATGCAAAGAAAACTTGTGAATTTTAGTATTCTGCCATAATTAATCTTAGTTTCTGAAATAAAAATTATATCTGGAGCATGTAAAGAATTCAGATGATAAAGAGATCTCTAGTTTCCATTCCTAGGAAACCTTGGCAATTCCAACTTAAGACTTTAATAGTGCATCAAAAATGTGTAACGGAGTAACAATGAAATTCAGAATAAACAAAGCTACGACTTAAGCCAGAATTATAGAGGATCAAATAAATAGAAAAATAATGAGATTTAGAGAAAGAGAAAGTAGTTACCAAAACAGTAGCCTCCTCCATCTCATGAAAGTACTCATTTGCATTTGGATGTCCTTCATCAATCAAGTGGTGCTCCATGCCATCAAACTCAGTAATGATTGACTTTTTTTTCCAGTACTATGATGTGTAAGTCGTGACTTTGAAGCACATGTTTATTAAGGATTCCAATGTTTTATGTAGTCTCCTCTTGGTCTTCTGTTTCCTCATTAATATGTCTTTGACTAGCTTCACATATTTTTTGCAGCATCACGTCTAAATCATCAGAAATTTCAACTCCATAGGCTCCTGCAAGTTCATGACAATAATTAATGTATTCATCATTGACGAGTCTTCTTACTCTTAAATCATCATCAACATTATGGCATTCTGCATTATCATGATCTATAGTAACAATCTTGATAAAGGCTATGAGGTTGTCTCTCCCAATGATATCTAACCCAAGTAACACCTCCAGCAACCATATTCCACCAACCTCCTCTATAAAGTGGTTTCTTTAAGTTAACTTTCACTCTTACATTACATAGATCCAAAGCCTGGTCTGGAGTTCTCCTTAACAGTCCAAACCTTAAGGCCCAATTCCTCTAAAGCTACCTTGGATAATGGTGCAGGCTATAACGAGAGACATTTCAAATAAAGCTTCCTTTTGTGTATCAATTGTTTTTTATGTTAATTCTGCCACTGAAGCTGAGGCCAGAGCTATACTCATATCATCATTCAAAGTGATACAAATGATCTCAACGACCAGCTGGGAGGTTTGATGGTGGTCCAAGAACAAATGTTATCTTTAAAGACATCCAATTTTTCTCTTCTTGTTTAGTTGATTATCTTTTTACTTTTCAACCTCGGTTATGTAATTCTATTGCTCATGCCCAAGCATAATGGGCTAAAACAAACAATTCCTCTCTGTGGTGGCCTATATATCTAATTTGGCTTAGGCCAATCGTTGAGAAGCATCATTAGCCTTTTTGAAGGTCTGCTAAAAAAAATACAACTGGGAAAACGTGCAATTTTATATTATTAATACTTGGTAACTGAAAGAATTGCAGTGATAACCATACGGTCGATGAAATGCTAGTATAAAATTAGTGACAGTATAATTACAGATCTTACTGAAAGTAGGTACTAATGATCTCTTTTCTTGAATACCTACAGTATTTCATCGTCATCCTGTTGAGAGTACATCAGCGACGTGTCCTCAGCAGGCAAGGATGGGGGCGTGCCAGGGGGAATGCATGCTTCACCATTCTCACCTGCACAGAAGAACAATGCCTCTGCGTCCCTTAGGGCTGCATTTAAATCAATGTGACCACTTAGCTCGTTGATGAATTTCAATAATGTATCGAAATCCATCTGCTCACCCATTATCTTCTTCCGATGCCTCTTCAGAATTGCTACACACAAGTACAAGTGAAGATGCTCGGATAGATGATGCGTCCATAACACCTCCCACAAAAGCATTGTTTCCTCATATTCAAGCTCCCTAAGAATCAATAAAGATGAAAACCAATTATCATAACGTTTTCCGATGGCAGCAAATGCTTGTGAAACAAAGGACATAAATTAAGAATATTCAACAAGCACAATGTAAAACAAAGTTCAAATTCTATAAGACAAGCAAAAGAATAATGATCCATGATCAAAATCAACAATATCAAATCCAGGCATTGAAATCTAATGGACAACCATCAGAGCAATGCATTCAATTAGCTGAAACAAGAACCCTTAACCGACAATGAATAAGTTCAATGACAGCTTTTGTAAGTAAATAAGTAACTTATAAACTTGTTTTGCTGTCACCTTAACTACAAGTGAAACCAGTCTAAAGCACTGTTTAAGGCTACTCTGACTCTTCTTTGGTGTAAATCCCAGAAACTTCAAAATATTATTAGCTAAATCATCAAATTTTATTGCCAAAACTATTCAAATCAATTACAAAAGATGAAACTAGATAAAAAAAAAAAAACAGAGCAACACCAGATAGAAAAACTTGTACAAAATTGCAACATAGATAACCATGACATCCTCGGTCAATTATACTGTCATAAAAACTTCTGATTTGCCAACATTACCATGTGCAACAAAATTCTAAGGAGCTTCTAGCGCAACACCACTCACATAAGCCATTAAGATGCCAGAAACTTAAATGTGAAAAAATAACAAATGAAGTTACTATCTACTTGAAGATGGGCTCAGCAATTAGAACTAAGTAAGCAGTCCTTGTTTGTTTTTTTCCCGTTAATAAGTATGGATCCAAGATTGTAATGCGTCAACATATCTTGCACCAAGATTCTTCTCTATTGAACCCCGCAAAATTAAACTTTACTTCTATCATTTGTCCGCCCACATGTATTCATACGTTTCATTTATGGTAATAAATCTAAGACGGGCAATTAAATGATACATGAAAAGAAAATTACTAGATAACATTTCACTTTTAATGCAAACTCATATAATTAACAGGATACGTGATATAGGGTTTCCATCCATTAATTACTGAAAACCTTACCTCTTAAATTGTATAAGCACCCAGCGGAAACAAAAGAAGTAGTTTAAGCAATCATTCTGCTTGAAATAGTTGTGCAACGGACTGTCTAGCAACTCTACCAACTGGCACCATTCAAGATAAGTTCATTAGCATGTAGACAGTTATTACGATTTTTATCCAAAAACAACAAGAATACAATAATTTATCAAAAAACAACAAGAATACAATAATGAAGGAGAAAACCTATAATTCGCTAGAATGAGAGAACATCGACCAAAGAGAAAAATGATGAACAGTTAAGTGGCACTCAGTAGTCTCACACCACCAGCATATAAGATACCTTAGATGCATTGGTATCAGTTAGGGGTTCTAAAATGTAGCTTTTAAAAGTGAACTTTTTGGCATGACTAACCAGGTACAATTAATGTGGAGTAAGTTTAGAGCCCAACATTTCTTCAAGAAAAGAGGCGGCGATTTCTTAGCTTCATATCAATCATAATATTCTTGGGTGGAAGCCCATAGGGTCCGGTGAACCCTCCGGGATAAATGGATAATCTAATGGTGAATAGAAACTAAGGAGAACAGTATCAATTTCAGCAGCATATCCAAGGTTCCTTGAAAATAGCCACTACACAGATGAGAGATCTGTTTAATTCTGAGACTAATTCTACATGGTTGGGGATTCCAAATGTACCCAGATTTTCTTTACATAAATCAACTACCTCACTAGCTCACTCAAGCAGCTTGAGAATTCCAAATGGTTTGCACAACCTGTATATTACACAGTGGTCATCACGTTTTTTGGTCTTCTTTATACCTTCTGTAAGTTTGGGAGGGCAGTAACTTTTCCATCCTCTGTTGCAATTAATTTACTCGTGACCAAGTTGCATCTACATACAATCGAATGGAATTTCCAAATAGTCGGAAAAGGTTTCTTTCTGACAATTCTCTTTCCAGTTTTCATCTAAAATACATATTTTTGTAGCTAATGCACTAAGGTTTCTTTCTGACAATTCTCTTTCCAGTTTTCATCTAAAATACATATTTTTGTAGCTAATGCACTATTTGATAAATAAGCATGCATGGAGATCGTGGCCAAATTCGGTAACTGCTCACATGCAATATTTCCCGTAGTATGTGACAAGACAAGTTACCACAGATGTTAAAGCATATCTGCACTATGTTCCTCATTTGTTTTGGGGTTAGGACCACTACCAGCACTAGTTTTCTCACTATTTTTTTTCCTATATTTGTGTTGGGAATATTTTATTTTGTTTTAAATTTACCGGGAAAACAAATTAAACAAATAAACCAAAATATATTATAAAGCCAAAACTCTCCCCTATATTTAGCCAATTAGGTTGGATTTTGAATTGAGAGTATGTTATTAACCTGCGTTTATGTATAATACTTGTAAATTTATAAAGAATTTCCTTGTGCACTACATACCTTAGACAATGCAAACAACTGTGAATGCATGCCAGCTTGGTCACGATTAAAATTAGGTCCAAGCCTTTCCATCAGTGCAACAAAACACCAAAATGATTCCTGCTCATCTTTCATTACGAACAATATGGGAGATAAGAGATCACTCATACCCTACGAAAAGAACAGGAAAGGTTGTTTCAAGATTAGCAGCTTCAACACAAAATATGATGAAATATAAATTCATTAGACGGGAAAACAAAATGACACAAAAGTATTTACCTGGCAGTAACCAAGATCAAAGTTGTAGAACGAGTAAGTCAACAGTATGTCTCGTAGAATTCTCACATTGGGATTGTCATCTCCATCATAGAATGAGACAGTTCTGTCAGTTCTCACCTTGAAACCAAAAATAAAGCAAGTAACACAATTAGGATTATAATACGATTAGGATTATAAAGTGTAAAGACTAGTAACAGTGGTTTTCTTTAAAATGGCTACATGGTGTAATACCACATCCTTATCAATGAGGCCTTTTCTCTCCCTGAACTTTGTAAATCTTTTTGCCTGTGCTGGCGTAATACTCTGTAGATAGAAACATTCAAGCATAAGATTCCATAATTTTTTAATCAGGAGAAAGACGAAATAAGAAAAACTGAACTATATCCAGTTGTTCAAATAACTATTTCTGTTGAAAGAAGAATAGAAGGCAAATGAACTTGAAGATTTCATGTAACAATTTCCATCTTACTTCTTTATGACAATGATAAAAATACAAGAATCGAAGTACGGCATCTTCTAATGCCTCATACTTTCAAATATGAAAGTTGGGTGTGATTAGTTGCTCTATATAAATTTTAAGTGGAATTTCCTGCACTCCAGGCTGAACTATTAGAATTGTTCTTCATCAATTTGATGCACCCGGAGTCACGGGAATTAATTGCTAATGGGAACTGATATAAGCTCACATATGTATCCATGGGAGAAGGTAATCATGAAATGTAATGCAAAATTCATATCTTCAAATTTGGTATTGTAAATGAAGTACGAAGCTAAGGAACCAAACCAAAAAAAAAAAAAAAAAACATATTCTGAGAGAAGTGATTAGAACCTGCCACTGGCGCTTCATTGTTTCATATTCTTCTTTTTTAACTGAAGCTAGATATTCCCTCTCAGCAAATGTCGAATCATAACCATAGTAGCCCAACAAGAATTTCCAGGCCTGCATCCATTACACACATCAGATTGATCATATATACATATCAAGGATGAAACGATCAGAGAAGAAAAATCAATATCATGCTTCTATTTTTGACTAGTTAAGTATAAAACTTTAACCTACAAACCTCTTTTCGCAGTCTATGCTCGACTCCTCCATAAAATATTCTCTTTCTTAACCCTGTTGAATCCAAGATTCTTCCTTCAGCATCTAAGAAAGTAGCCCACTGGAAAGATAACTATGTTTGTAAGGAAAACAATAATTACACAATTTCTCATTTGCCTAAAAAAACTATTCCATGTGGTCATGAGTTCAAAAACAGTCAAACGCATATTAATAAAAGCAAGCACAGCACCATTAACACGAAGGTGTGACATCATATTTAATACTAGTTTGATGAATTGTACAAGGCAAAAACATTTTAACTCATACTAAGAAATCTTGAAAACTGTTAGTATCCCATATATCTAATAAGTTACATTAATGAACTCAAAATAAGCAGAAGAGACATTTTCGATCATCATTACACAAAGAGGATAACGATTTTTGACTTTTGATGGCACAAATCGGATAGTTAAAAAAAAAAAAAAAAGTGAAATCTCCGAAGGGAGTGACAGTAAGATAATACCAGATGCTAAAGAACCAAATGCTGATAAAGGAGGGAGTTATTCTACTATCCTAATGCTGGAAGTATGTCCATACATGTGGAAAGAATCATTCAGTTTACAATAAATCTTAGTAGCCAGGAACGGGAAAGAGGTCGGGAGCGGGAGCGAGGACGGAAGCGGGGATCGTAAAATTTTCAAAAAATGAGATACAAGAAGCGAGTTGGGAGCGTAAATTACATTTTTTCAGAAATAAGACAAGTACATGAAATCTATGCACGTAGAGTATCTCCTTTGTCTTTTTTTTATTCCATCCAACTTAATTATGTGCAGTCATGCACATCTAATCCCCCATTGATTTCATGAGCTGTTGAAAATCGAGGAGTAACGTGTACGTGCTCATGAAGATTTTGTGTTATGGATACTAGATCAACTTAACATTTGTTATCTACTGCAAATGAATCACATGTTTTACCAAAAAAACTAAGATCATATCTTGACCATATCAACTCCAGCAGATTATCAACCCCATAAAAAAGCATTAGACAAGTCAGCCATTCTCAAAACCGTAGGATGTAAGGTAATTTTTTTGAGCAAATCTCAAAACCGTAGGATGTAAGATAATTTTAGTAATTTTTTGTCAAAAAGGTAAAAAGAAAACCACTCCGTAATCTGTACAACGCATTATCGGTCTGTTTCTTTTCTCCGTCTCTCTGAAGAAGAAGATCACAAAACCAGAACATCTTACCAATTTTCCAATTTTGTAATCAAGAAATAAGACAAGTAAATGAAATATTTAGAAAATCTTACTTAAGTACATGAAATATTTAGAAAATCTTACTTTACATGAAATATTTTGAAGATATTTAGAAATCTTATTATTTAGGAAATCTTACTTCAATTTTGGTCGAAAATTGAAATCACACGGTTCTTAATGTTGGGAACGCGTTTTTTGCATGCTAGGAGCGCGCTCCTAACACGTTTCTCACTTGGGAACGCAGAACCGCGGATCTCATGGAGATACCAGACAGCCTCTGACGTTCCTGGCTACTAAGCAATATATTAGGCAAAAAAAAAAAAATGGTGATCTCTATTTTTATTCTTTGCTAATATACTAATACATCTCATACCTCAACAGAAGGTTGTTCTTATCAACTGTCAATGCAACAACCATGAAAAGAGAGTAGATACCTAGTTGATCGGACTTTTACAGCTGCTTATCTAGCATTACGACATTAATCTTGCAGGTTGAAATTATAGAACTACAACATATTTGAAACACTACATATTAAATGTTCAAGAGTCCATATTCTAGAGAACAGAAAAACACACCTCTCCAGCTCCTAAAGGAGTTTGCCGTGGTTTACCCCAAACCAGCGAGATCTTATCAACCTGTAAAAAAGGGCATATTATAAATTTGAGATGAAAGGAAATGCCGAAAGCATAATTTATTCGTAAGAAACAGGAAAAATTATAAAAATAGATCTTGATAGGCTTGTCTACAAAAATGATAGGGCATTAAAAAAGTGATCATTTCTCAAAGCAATAGAGACATGTAATATACATGTGTGAAGCTACTGCCTTGCCAAAATTCCTAAGATGTGATTGCAATAAATAATATATTTTCCAGCAACTAAGAGATTAGAAACAAGCAACACTTTTGAATACCACAATCTGTTTTCTATTACATTATCTAAAGCAGATATAACAAGAAAAGTGAACTGTCTCCAGAAATTCTTCAAGCGAACTTCATTGACATTTACAAGCATGGTTCAAAGTTTTGAATGCTTTGGAATGCCTATGAATATATTGCTAGAGGAATTTGTAAGGGGTTGCCACTATGCCTCAAGAAATTCAGCCAGGAAACTCCATTAAGAGTTGCATGCATTTTCAAAGTTTTAATGTTGAAGAGTGACTGTGATATTTCATTTCAGTTATAGTGGTGATTGGAGGGACAAGACCTTAATATTTGTCTCTTTTTCTTCATATTGTCAAAACAATACTAGAGTAGCTTCAGAATCCATAGCTCACGGTTTAAAGTTACATGTCTTAGTAGTTTACTTGAGTTATCAAACAATTTATATTCTGTCAGAATGTATCAAAATAGCTCCACCAAGTTCTAGTCAAAGTGATTATCAAATTGAGTTATCAAACAATTTATATTCTTTCTAACCAAGAGGTCCAAGACATTTGGCACAGCAGAGTTTGAAACCTTGAATACTAAAAAATTATGAAACCAACCACATGCTTCACGCGAAAGACACTCACGTCGAGAAATAAAAATTCAAAAGATGCTTCAGGAATATTGATGATCAATATAACTCTCATCATATACAGTTATATCTCAGATCAAACACATTTTCAAGCATGAGATGATCATAGACCTACCAATGCTAGAATGTTGAGCCCTGCTAGGTTATCTTAATGAAAGATATCTAACGTAAGATTTTAACTTTCATAGGAATTTTGCAACAATCTAAAATTTTCATAGTAGATTAAAAAGTCACCTCATGAGGATCGGCAGCCACCGGTATTTCATCTGAAACGCTTGCAATGCTATTCTCTGGTTCAGTAATATTATTTGAGAGAGGAGCCGGGATACGGTTCTTTCTATCATTCGCACTAAAAGTGTCACTTTGAATTTCCCGGAGAAGTTGAGAGGTAGTATCCCGAGCAAACTTGGTCACAAGTGAAAATTTCTCCAGCACTTGAATTGAAATATCACGAGCAGGATCGTTAACCTTTTGTCTCCTCCCCGTATGCTGAATAATACTGAGACCATCATCCGTCCTAGCAGAGGTTTCACCAGAAGGGGCCGGAATTACTGAGGTAGATGCACTATTTGCAATTGAAAGAGCTCTAGGAAGCTCCAACGAAGACAAGCTTCTCTGCAGTGAAAGCAGCTTGACATTACACTACTGGACCCAATACTCGGAAATAAGAAACCCAATCAATATGATAAACTATAGTCTATATAAGCAAATTTCTGGTATTCTTAATTAAACAACAGTTAACAATGAATGAAGGAAATAAACTAGCTCACATTTGAAATTTCACCGGACTTAACATAAAATACAACTTATTGATACCTGGGGCATATGCAACTTAAGTGTGTCGACTAGCATGTAGTATATTCACCGTGTTTTGAGAAGTAAACTAGATACTGGTAACTCCAGACACTCCATGAAGATACTTTAATCAGACATTCATTATTACCGAGAATTTCCTGTTTTCAATCACATTGTTTCACGCTGACTCTTACATCATGATTCAGATATAGGATAGTTAATCATCCATTTTTCTAATGTAAACATGGTTTATAACTCTAATCAATCTGACGTACAACAAGAAATTTCAATGTCACAGGTTAGATCCAGGCATCCAGCCTGTCTAGTACCAACAAACCCACAGCTCAGTCTAGCATTTTCACCACAACAACCCAAAACAAATTACTTGAGCACAAAAATGGGATTGTGATCTAACTGTATTAAAATATGGGTGACCTAACACACACCATAAGTGTTATCGCCTTGTCTTAATAAAAGTACACTCATACAGTAAACTAATAGTTTGAAAAATACCCAAAGATACATCCGATCGAAATCCTAGGGAAAAGTCACTAATAATTCAGAAGCAAAGATATTGTTCCAACTACCACACCCCACATGTAAGCAATAGATCTATTTAAGCAGCACTCCTTGAATACATTAATTATAAAAAGTAATTTGCTAACATTAAGTTCTCAGTGTTTCAGAAGTATAAATATACCTGAAGAGGATCTTGAAAATCATTCACGAGGAATACATTGGCATCATCTGCAGACCTAGAAATCAATACAAACAAATTGGTAAAACGAACATGGGTAATTGTGGACACCAAATGACTTGGCTATTGCACTCAAGGAAAGTTAATCATAATGGCACTACCATCAAGCACAGTTTTGAAAGAGCCGTCACACGACTTTTAGACTATAGGTTCACCGAGATTCAGAGCAGTTGGTATTGATACGATAGAGAAATGAAAGATGTACTACGCACTACATACATTCATTGGTATTAACTATTAAGATCTATGAGACATGCAGAGTTCATATACAAATCCATTTTCTGTGCCCTATGCAGAAATTCTACACCATTAAGTACTTAAGTAAGTATCTGCAGACAGTTGCACATGTAATTTATATGGCATCACTCACTCAGTCTGTTGGCTATTACGTCTAAAACACTGTGCCAGTGTACGCAGCTGATGGAAGTATTGCACCAATTGTACATAGGTTACTACTTACTAGAACCATGCTTAGGTTATGTTGGATTTTAGGCTCCATAAGGGTGCAACTACGTCGCACTACTTGACACCGAAAAGAGTGTCTGTGTTCATTGTGCATGTGTTTTACGCTGTGTTGGACCATAAGCCTTATAGTAAATAGAAACGCCCAGAAAGAAAACAAAGAAAACCAACCTGATAAGGGAAACATGTTGTTTTAGTGTAGCAAGGAACTCCCGAACACCTCCATTATAAAAGTAAAGCGGTGGAAATGCAAGTCCTGCACAAAGCTCTCAATTTACATCTTTGATGCATAATCTAAAGGACTACAATAGAAGTTAGTGTCATTTATCATGTATGGTAAAGATAAATCACAGACAGGATTCTAATTCACCTACCAAAGGTTCATAAACAGTTTCAAAGTTGCATATAAATATTTCCTCAGACTGGTGGCTACCCATACCCCTGTCACATAGTGCTATGTAGTACATATATGACATGATGACGTACAACTAAGTGGGATCATCTATCAGCCCCCTTATATATCAGTATAAACCTCACTCAACAAAAATGAAAAAACATGCTGAC
Organism: Papaver bracteatum; assembly: GCA_023529315.1. Classification (NCBI taxonomy): domain Eukaryota; kingdom Viridiplantae; phylum Streptophyta; class Magnoliopsida; order Ranunculales; family Papaveraceae; genus Papaver; species Papaver bracteatum. The sequence continues at coordinate 1,045,727 of JAJJWX010000447.1, read as the reverse complement.
CAACCCTTAACAAGCATTCATCAAAGGTGTAAAAACATAGAAATGACTAAAAGTTTTGGAATGACAAAAGCAATATATAGTTCACTTACCAGATGACAAGACAACGATTATATACTGCCAGCCAAGAGTAGGAGTATGCCGACGAATAGATCGCACATCAGTAAAAGGAACTGCCCTAATAGTGTATAAACTTCTATCTGACAAGTAACACTCAATTAAAATCAAGAACAATAACAAACATACAAGAATACATTTAAACTACAAAATTGTGAAGCAAAACCTAACCTCTGTCTAGTAAATTCGGGTTCGAACTCTGAAACATTGAATCAGCACCACTAGGACTAGCTTTATAAGGTATCCATGTCTGTTATCAATGATTAAAAAAAAAAATCCACATCAAAAATTATAAATCATTAAAAACATTGCCTAGTAATTAACAAAAACTAAGACAAAACATAATTACCAAAAATACAGAAGCCCCTTGTTTAGTTAGCCGTAACCGACCACTTATCCTTTCAGATGCATACTGAGTTGGATGAATCGTCACATTATCCTTCAAATAAACAAGTTCAGCTCCATCTGGTTCGCTCTTTTTGCTATCCATACGAGTAATACTTTTGGGTGCCTTCAGAAAAAAATAAGAAAACTCATTCCCCTAATGAATCAACTATTCTAGTAATATAATTAGGTTCGGTGAATTAATCATCGCTAAATTAGGGTTCCAAAACAAAATTACAATTGATTGGGGAATCTGATGCGACTAGGGTTCCAAAACAAAATTACAATATTAAGATCGGAATTGAGGAGGACTGATTACCGGTTTCTCAGATGCGATTGCTACAGCATAATCGGCATCATCAGCCAAATCTTGGAGTTCTGCTTCTTGCATCGTTACTGATAATTAGGGAGAGAGAGTATGTGTGTGTAAGATGAGATGAGAGATCGAACTTCTAGTTCTGGTTTTCTTCTGGACGAAGGAATAGAGAGAGAGTCTGACTAGCACTCCACACGGTAGTTAGATGCGTGCGCGGGAATATTCATTGACTATTTTTATTTTTCATTAGAAAGATAGCAAAGTGAGAGTTGAAGAAGAGACGAGTAATCGAACTCACTAGGATCCAATTCTCGTGCCTGGTATCCTGTTGGCTGTTGCCACTTTTTTGCCTTTATTGGAGTGGTTGAGATTATTTGATAAATGGTCGCGAGAAAAACATGACTTTCACCGATCATCGAAGACTGCGCGTTTAGACAGGAGCATTTCTATTCTTCTAGAAGTAAAAGTTAAAAGCAAAAAAAAAAAATGTTTTATAAGGTGTTTGGATATGTACACTTAGGCCAAGCACTACGGTGCAGGGTATCCCTTCCCTATCCTCATTTGTAGGGAAGGAAAATCACACGGAAGACAGCCTCACTATGGTGCCCTTTTTACCCTTCCCTACAAATACGGAAACTCAACTTCCGTATGAATAATGTCATACGGCTACGGAGTTTCTATATAAGTCAACTCGCTGACTTGACCAATACAGCTACTCAATAGCCGTTTCGTAAACATAAGTACCCAGAAACCACACGAATTTCCCATTTCACCTTCTTCTCTATTTTTTCCTCCTATCAAAACCCTTTCAAACCCCTTTTATCCCCTTTTGATTTTGATAGTGAATCACTGCGATTCTTTGGCTTAAATTAAAAGGGTTTGATCGTTACTCTTAGGTGAAACAAATCCATTCTTCAATTTCGAATTCCATCCATATAATCATCAAAGGTGAGTAATTCTAATCTTAGGCTTTAAAATTATTTTGATTTTGATTTTGATGATATTGTTGACATTAGGTTGGTTAGGTATGTAGTATGCAATAATATAATATAATATAATTAAAACATAGATTTAGTGAAAAATCCATGATTATTACTTGTTGTGTGTCTTGATTAGTTGAATGAAATGTTTGTACACTACTATTTTATCGATGTATAACACTGATTGACTTGTATTTATGTATTGTATAGACAAATTGATACTATGATTGTTGTTTGCAAAGGTAAATAATGAATCTAATTCGTGCTTATGTGAGAGTAAAATATGGAATCTATTTGGATACTTCTAGTGATGAAGAAGAGAAAGCTTTTCTAATGTTTACACAACTTTGTTTGGATGAACAGTTCTGTAGTATTCGACAACCGGTACCTAGGGAGGTACGGACACGCATTATAATAACTTGTGATCGAGTGTGGCATGATGCGAAAATGATAATGATTATTTTACACCTAGAACTGGTTATACCTCAAGACAATTCACACAACGCCTAGGCATGAGGGTAGAATTATTCGAGAAATTGTTAGGAAAATTGCTTGAAGTGGACCCAGAATGGCAACAACGTCCGGATGCAACCGGTACTATGGGGCATTCTCCGCATATGAAATTAGTTTCCATGATGAAATGTTTATGCAAAATTAGGGCAGCTTGTTAGAGCATTTCTCGGTCGAACTCGCAAGCGTTGGTATCTCAAGCTTGTTTGTCAAGTTTAGTTGCCAAAACTATAAGTATTGATTTCTAGTCTACTTATAGCTAAGTCTCGGATTATGATAGTAAGTGTAGTTGAGCTCTAGACTCCATGGCGTTCATCAAATAAAGACGAAGAACTACTAAAGGGAACTTGTGGAACTTCATCAACAAAGAGGTATGTGGAGACTTGAACTTATCTTTCACTCAAAAGTTTATCTATTTTATCTCATATTTTGAGACAAAAGTCATATGCTATATAGACTTCAATTATACACATGTGTTATTTCGAGCGGAGTTTAACTCACTTATCTATGCCTCAAAATATATGTTGGTAAGCTTTTGCTTTGGCCAAGTTCATCTTTACTCGTGACGGAAGTCATGTTGATTATTTCAATAACTTGAAAATCGCTTTGATGAAAAATAGTTTGTGAATAACAACTATATAACATCCTCTAAGAAAGTTTCAATGATTGAAATGAGAGTTTAGAACATCTAACCATCTTTGGATATAAACATAGTGTGGTCTCACATTTGTGTAAAAGTTCAAAACCGGAAACCTGAAGTATGTGTACCCGTACGTATACTGGGGGTTGTTGGAAATCCGTGTGAATATGCGTACCCGTACGCATACTAGCGGAAAGTTCACGTCCGTGAATTTCTCCAGGAGTTTGAAAGTGAAAAACAAACTCAATCCGGTTACTTAAGTATGCGTACCCATTTGCATACTTAGGTAGGTTACTTTCTAAAATCGGTGTGTTCATGAACTAAAACATTTATATATAATAAGGAATGCAATCTTTGCAAACTATGGCTATAATGTTCATGAATTGATTCGAGTGAATCAAAATCTATTTAGCTTCAATTGTATCTTGTATACTTCTATAAGATCTAAGCAATTGAACAACTCTCTAACTAGTTCATTTGAGTCACTTGAACTAGTTATGGTGAAGATGAATAAGGTTGATATGAAAGTGCTCATATGGCTAACCATTGGTTAACTATTGTTGAACCAACTAAGTGTACATGTTTAGGTACGGTTACCCAAACCTAAATAAAAGTGCATTTCATTTTTGTATAACAAGCTAAGTTCGATCTAACGGTTGAAAGATATTAGCTTGAATCTAATCAGGTTTTCATCTAACGGTGAATATTGAATGCTTTGTTACCAAGGTAACTTAGATTGCAAACCCTGATTTGGAGACTATATAAAGGAGAACTCTAGCAACTGGGAAACATAATACCCACACCTCATGTGTGATACTAGTTGTATAAACTAGATTTGATTCTCCTTTAACCTTAGGTTTTTCACGAAACCCTGTAGGTTAACAACTTGAAAACTTCATTGGGATTGTGAAGCCATACCCAACTATTTTCTCTGTAGTTGCGTGATCTGATCTTGCTATTTCTATCGTATTGAGTACAATCATATGATTTTCTTGAGATTGATATCTCTGATAGGCAAGATAGAAAAGTAATCAAAAACACCTCTGTCTCATCGTTTGTGATTCCATAATATCTTGTTTCGCTAGTCGATTAAGATTATTGTGAGGTGATTGATAATTCTAGGATATTCTTCGGGAATATAAGTCCAGGTTATCGATTGGTTCCTCTTCACCTTGATTTATCAAAAGACGGAACAGAAACTCGTAGGTTTATCTGTGCGAGACAGATTTATCTATTCAATAGACTTTTCTGTGTAAGACAAATTTGTTTATTAAAGTCTTCGACTTTGGGTCGTAGCAACTCTTGGTTATGGGTAAGATCAGATAAGGGAATCAAGTGCTTAATATCCTGCTGGGATCAGATACCTAAGGAATGCAACTGTACCTTGAATCAGTGTGAGATTGATTAGGGTTCAACTACAGTTTAGGCCGAAGTTAGTTTGTAGTAGGCTAGTGTCTGTAGCGGCTTAATACAGTGTGGTGTTCAAATATGGACTAGGTCCCGGGGTTTTTCTGCATTTGCGGTTTCCTCGTTAACAAAACTTCTGGTGTTTGTGTTATTTCTTTTCCGCATTTTATTTTGTTATATAATTAAAATATCATAGGTTGTGCGTTGAATCGATCTATGGTAAATCCAACCTTTGGTTGTTGATTGAAATTGATTGATCCTTGAACATTGGTATTTAGTACCGTTCAAGTTATTCCTCTTGTATTCAATCAGGATCGCAAATTCCTATTTGTTTGAGTGAGGATTGAATCGAGAAATTGAGATATAACTCTTTGATATACTTTTATTAACATTGAATCTGACTTTCTAGTTGATTCTATTAAAAGTATATTGGAGTTAGTCCACATAGATTGCTAAGCAAAATATTGGGTCTGGTTGTTAGACCCTCGCTTTTTCAATTGGTATCAGAGCAGGCAAACACGTTTAAGACCTCATAAGTCTGTGTTTGTAGCGATCTGACTCTATGGACATAAATTCTATCTCCATAAACGTACCACCAGTCTTCGATGGCTCAACCTATTCATTGGAAAGTCGTTATGCGTGCTTTTCTTCAAGCTCGTGATTTTCAAACACGGGTACGTGTTGTTAATGGCTATGATCCTCCGGTTAATACAGAAGGCGATGTATATATACTTAAGGATATTGGTAGATATAGTCGAGAATAAATCCTTGCTGCAAAGAAAAAATTTGACGGCTTAAATGCTATCATACATGTCGTTACCCCAGATCTTCAACATCATGCAACTACGTGCATGAAGTATAAAGAAGCCTGGGATATCTTAGAAACTATATTTGAAGGGAATATCTCTGAAAAGGAAGCTAGGCTTCAAAACCTATGTTCTGATTGGGAAAACATTCGTATGGCATATGAAGAGTCATTTGATGAGTTTAATCACAAAGTGTGTGAAATTTTTAGCATCTTTTGCATTGGGTAAGACTATTCCTGAAAAGGACATTGTGATGAAAATTCTCAGATCACTGCCATCTAGATACGATTCTAAAAATCATGCCATCGTTGAAGGAAATAATTTCGTAACACTTTCCAGAAATACTCTGGTTGGGAAATTAAAGGTCTTTGATCATGAGCATACATCCAAATCCGGAAAGGATGTAGATTTCAAAGCACAAAAGAACACTAAATTACTTGATAAAAGTAAAAGTGTTTGCATCTATGAAGATGATCTTTCTGAGGTTTATTCATCAGATGAAGATCTTGATAAGTCAGTCTCCTTGATCACAAGACAGTTTAGGGACCTTCTTTTGAAAAGAAGTAAATGGTTCTCCAGAGATAAATCTAGGTCATCAGTGAAACCCCATAATCGTGTTCCTCCTAAAAATAGGGATATTCATGAAACTGATGACGAGGATATGCCTCAGTGCTTTAAGTGTAAAGGTTTTGGCCATTTTTCAAATGAGTGTCCAAATCGTAAAAAATACACTAGGAACAAAGGTCTTGCTACAACTCTTGATAAAATATCTGACAACTATGATTCTAATGAAGACGAAAAGTCAAGTGTTGCACTTTTTTATGAAAATATTGATTTTGGTAATTGTAGCTATACCTACATCAATCTTGATATTCTTTCAGAAGAAATCCCAACCAATCTAGAAGAAAAAATTGATCTACGACATGTTTCTACTGGAAACTCCTTTTCAGATTTTGCAGGTTCAACCATATGTTTAGTATCCTGCGCAGATGAGATGTATAAACCTTCCTCCAGGATGATGTAGCTCCCCCGAAGCTAGCAGCTGACTAGTCCAAGAGATTAACTAAATAAAGAGGCACTAAGAATCTGAATCATTCGCTTAAGCATTCCATTAAGAAATCTGCTACAAAACTTAAACCAAAAACTATCCCCACTCTGAAATACATATTACAATAACTCCTCTCAAATGATACATATTCAATAGTGAGTTGATTTACAAATGGAATACAAACACATAATAAATATAGCGGAAGCTAACTAACGTAAATAATTCTTCGAAGCTTTCCTCATCACATGCACATCTTGATATGTATCTGAAACTGAAAGTGGGAATGGGTGAGCACATCATATCTAAAAGGGGTTCCCAGTAGAAATAACAACTAGCTTTCAAGTAATCATTAATATGAATTGAAGACAATGCAGGTTTTATCGAAAGTCGGTAATACAAGGAATGACAATGAAACATAAAGTAGAAACTTCTTCATAGACATTCATAAATAACAGTAAACATCCATGTATGATATATGTGTTGCCGCACATAAGGGAAGAATAATATTGCTGTGGATCTCCCTAGCCATAATAATATTGCGGTGTATCGCCCTAGCCATAGAATACTGAATATATATAAAGGAAGAATAATATTGCGGTGTATCGCCCTAGCTGTGTAATATTGTGGTGTATCACCCTAGCCATGGAATACTGATATTGTGTCGGCACATATCTTATACCACACAGAGCACACAAATATATGCATGAATTTCACAACACAGATTGATTTGTAAAACAATAATGAATACAAGAGAGTTCGTTATCGATTCCCTCATCTTTTGATGACAAGCCTCGCCTACCTCGAGATCTACGATCCACTGGTTCATCCTTGAATCGATCGTTGTTAATATAGACTAATTGTTAATCATTCAAGAATTCTTAAGAGTTTAGCCAAAAGGCTCACACAAGGCTCATAACATAATTTCATACAAAACTATCTAATGGTTCTAAGTCCATTTATGATTCTACACCCTTTTAACTATCTATCTTCAACATATCTAAGGTTTACTAATTGAATTGGATTGGGTCTATAGTCCATTAGCTAAGTCTTATGAATATCTACAACTTTATCGAATGAACCAAAGGTCAATTCAGACCACAAGTGGTCCAATTCATCAAAATAGGAAAACTAGTTCTAAGCCCAAGTCCACCAAAGTCATCTAACGTTCAAACTAACAGTCACATGTCAACCAACGGTCAACGTCCAAGTACTGGTCAAAGTCAAAGTCCTGGTCAATTGAGTCAAAGGTCAAACCTAGTCAGGTCAAACAATTTTGAGTCAGACTGATTCAACTCAGGTTAAGAGGATCAACTCGACTCAGTCAGCTAAACAGAAAGAGTCAGACTGAATAAGTTCATTCAGACAAAACAAAGGCTCACACAGCTGCAATTCTAACTTAAATTCAACTTCAATCTAATAAAGCATCAATCCAATCATCAAATAACTTCAAATTTGAATTACAATATCAAACTATGCCTACCTGCAAATGCAGTAGTTAAAAGCTCCCAAAAGAGATTCAATTCAACACAAACTATTTCAGATTCATCTTCTTATTTACATTCACATCGACACAGCAAACCCATTCATTCATATCCCATGTACTTCGACCACACTGCCATCTTAACTTCAATTGAAACATACCTATATTAAACAAAACTTCCATTAGTTCAACTCAATTCATCCACCTTTCATCTACATTTCTTATTTCAGTTCACCACTGATTTAACCCTCAACATACAAACAACACTACCATTCAACACTTACTATCATCAACTCTACCTCATTCCACTTGCACATATAATTTCCATAGTGCTCATTCATGTACTACCACATTCAATCTACTAAGACAACAATAACTCCAATAGACGTTCAACCCCTTTTTTGCATCATAACAGTACTAACTGATCATTATCATTCCAAATAAACTCCGGTCATATCTTCATAACTTGCAACTGTAACTTAACACAAACATCACCAACCCATTCAAGACTCAATACTAACACCATCTTCAACAAATACAACTTCAGCAAGATCCATCAATTATTAATAACCCATCTCCAATCTTAATATTCACAAACCACCAGTTCTACTAACTTACTTGCAAAATCAATAAACTCTAAACTATAAACCTCTGTTTCATTATGTATTCATCATCATCCACAACTCATAAACTCATAAACTGAAATCAATAGCTTAAGAAAGTTATTAAGAAGACAATTACCTCAAATCAGTTTTGCTCAAGCAATTGAATCTTCACTGTCCACTAATCTCAGCTTCAATCAACACCAAGTACCCAATTTAAACTTCTGTAATTACCATCATCGATTAACTGAAACAACCCCCATCATCTTCTTAACCATAGAACCAGACCCTAATTTGATAACAACTTCAAATCATCGATTCTAGGCTAATCTTCCACCTTATATCTTAATTCATGTCAAATCCATCACTAATCATTCCTCAGAAATCCCAATTCATCTTCTTAATTTATCTTTAATCGAATCCTGAAACCAAATTCAGGAACCCTTACTCTCAATTCATCTCCAAGACAAGTTCAGAACTTCAATTGAACCTAAACTCATAATTCTTCATCCAACCATAGCTCTAATTGCATCCCTTAAATCTTCAGAACCTAAATCAACTTTATAACCCTAATTTTGATACTCCTAGATTCAACCTAACTGTTCTTCGTCATGATTCACATCTCCAACGTCCCCTGTATCATCTACACATCATCACTACCTGATTTCAATCAATTAATTCTCACCCGCTACTCTCAACTCTCTCGCAGGCGACGAACAAGAAGAATAGAAGAAGAAACAAACGAGAGGAAGAAAGAAAAAGAAAGAAAAAGAAGAATAAGAATAAGAGAAAATGATTCTCTCTGCTCGATTTGGTGAAGATAAGGCCAAACACAATTGATAAAGGAGCCCATCCAAACGATAAGGGCAGTCCCAATCGGTAATCTAATCCATCACACTAATCTGATGATATCTTATTCGTCCGGTATCCGAATGACACGTTCGAGTAGCCCATTTCGCATAACTTTTCGAGTTTTATCTAACGGTACTCGTTTTGTAACTAGATCGTTATTAGATTAATTTCTATTAATTAATGTTCGTGCTAGACTAATCGAGTTATTATTGGCTAATTCGACACTTGATCATCACTAGACCGGTCAAATAGCGTTGACGAGCTTGAGGGTTCTTACATTCTCCCCACCTTATAATATTTTCGTCCTCGAAAATTGAACCTTCCTTCTAGTCTCCAAAACTCCCCACCTTATAGAATAATCTTATTTCTTATCTAAGCGCAAACAACAAGAAACAAATCACAAACCTATATGGTTTTCTACTACTAAAAAATTTATGGCTCTAGGTTCAAAATACTAATTTCCATTTCAAATTACTGGTTCTAATTACGAGAGAATATTCTCTAAAATAAAGTTTCTAGGTAAAATTCGGGATCTATCAGTTCAATAATAGAAGTAAGTCTCCCTTCTATGCATAGTGATACAAGAATGCAGTTGCCCTATCTAGGTTCATGACGCCCGACAATGCCTACTACGTAACAAGTATCACCTGAACACACAAGAATTACCAACCTCACTATTCACCAGTGCTGGATTAATTAAGTATTAATTAATTAAGATTAATTAGTCTCTAAACTCTTATCGTAATTGGTGTAAGTCTTGTAAATTTACTTCATAAAATATATAAATAGTTCATAGCATTTTAAACAATTTAATCATCAAAATTTTATTTTATTTTATTTTATTATAAAAGGGCCATCATAGGCTTTTATTAAAGACGAAATAAACATAAGTATTTTTATACAGAATTAGTTGGTAGCCGAGCCATAAGTAATCTAATTTTTATTTATCAACATAAGTAATCTAATTTTTCGATTTCGCGTCAATTTAGAATATTTAATATTTTAAGTTTAGTGTAATACCATATATAAATTTTCCAAATATTATATACCATTGATTTGCTATTAGCTTACTTACAATAACATTATTAATTGTGTTATTATTCCCATTATACTTAAGTTAATAGTTCAATTGGTACACTAAACCTTAATCTTGTAAATATGATTCTAATTTTACGTATATATTGATATAACAGGTTTTGTTTATTCCGATTAAATCCGATTACTATATCTTATTAAATATTGACGTTGGTAACTTAATACGATTTAAATTTTGAGTGTGCATAAAATTTTAATATGTCTTACTAGTCTTTAGATTTTGCTATTAATATGAAGTATTTTATTAATATACGAATCTATTTTCTTTCACGCCTAATGTTGTTCTAAGCATTCAAATACTATTATTTCCGCAGTCAGAACTAGAAGACATGAAGATAAAAGAGAATTATATTATTGAATGGTATTAATTACATTGAGAACCCATAGGGTATATATAGCGATACCGTAACTTGGTATGCAAGAATAATGCTTGTAAATCAATTCATACTAAATATATCAAATACTAAATATAACCCTAAATACTAAAAATTTCCATATAATTTATTATTACCAATCATATACTCTAACATCCGCTTCATGTGTATTTATTTCATTTTAGAGATTAATTGGATCATTTGTTAGATTAAAATAATTTGGTACAAGATTACTACCAAGTTGAGTCCTTTATTCTATTTATTTTATATAGTTTAACCGCAAAACTTATATCTCTAATTTTCAATTAATTTAATTTACAAAACTTAATCGTAGATAAGCGTAAATTATTTCCCATAGTTATTTAATGATATTATTATTTTTATCGTTATATTTCTTTAATGAACTTTTAGTTTATTAAAAAATAAGTTTTGTTAAAAATGCTAACATTAGTTTATTAAAAATTATTATTACTATTATTTTCATCTATAATTACTATTATAATATTTTCATTATTAACATTGATGGTTAAACTATTATTCACTACTCTTTCATTCAATTATTATTTAAGTTCCAACAATTTATTAACATTTATGTGATTATAAATTGTTGATTTCTATATATAAGTCAAGGTATTCAATAAATTTTATGTAACTTTCAAGATTTATCAATTGGGCTAATCTCACTATTTATCTATTGGATTATGTACGTGTTCATACTTTTTAGATTAATTATTATCAAATCCTAAAGTTATTGGTGTACCCTACAATTTTTACTTCATCACAATTACAAACAATCAACAAACAAATCAATCAATCAGATAGTTTTTTTAATTATTGATAGCTTTTAGTGATTAAGATTTATCTTACAAACCTAACCCAGTTCTAGACTAATCTAGTTCACTAACTGGCACTGGCTATTTCTATCTTTTCCTATATAAGATCTAATAGTGAGCTCTGATACCAATACTGTAGCGCCCCCGAAGCTAGCAGATGACTAGTCCAAGAGATTAACTAAATAAAGAGGCACTAAGACTCTGAATCATTCGCTTAAGCATTCCATTAAGAAATCTGCTACAAAACTTAACCCAAAAACTATCCCCACTCTGAAATACATATACAAGAACTCCTCTCAAATGATACATATTCAATAGTGAGTTGATTTACAAATGGAATACAAACACATAATAAATATAGCGGAAGCTAACTAACGTAAATAATTCTTCGAAGCTTTCCTCGTCACATGCACATCTTGATTAGTCTCTGAAACTGAAAGTGGGAATGGGTGAGCACATCATCCCTAAAAGGGGTGCCTAGTATAAATAACAACTAGCTTTCAAGTAATCATTAATATGAATTGAAGATAATGCAGGTTTTATAGAAAGTCGGTAATACAAGGAAAGACAATGAAACATAAAGTATAAACTTCTTCATAGACATTCATAAATAACAGTAAACATCCATGTATGAGATGTGTGTTGCCGCACATGGGGGAGAGTAATATTGCGGTGGATCGCCCTATCCATAATAATATTGCGGTGTATCACCATGGATATAGAATACTGAATATATATAAAGGAAGAATAATATTGCGATGTATCGCCCTAGCCGTGTAATATTGTGGTGTGTCGCCCTAGCCATAGAATACTGATATTGTGTCGACACACATCTCATACCACACAGTGCACACAAAGATATGCATGAATTTCACAACACATATTGATTTGTAAAACAATAATGAATACAAGAGAGTTCGTTATCGAATCCCACCTCTTTTGATGACAAGCCTCGCCTACCTCGAGATCCACGATCCACTGATTCATCCTTGAGTCGATCTTTGTTAATATAGACTAACTGTTAATCATTCAAGAATTCTTAAAAGTTTAGCCAAAAGGCTCACACAAGTCTCATAACATAATTTCATACAAAACTATCTAATGGTTCTAAGTCCATTTATGATTCTACACCCTTTTAACTATCTATCTTCAACATATCTAAGGTTTACTAATTGAATTGGATTGGGTCTATAGTCCATTAGCTAAGTCTTATGAATATCTACAACTTTGTATAAGGAACCATAGGTCAATTCATACTAGGGGTGTGCAACGGTTGGACGGTTGCGGATTAGGGGTCACCCGCAACCAAACCGTAAAAGTTGCGGTTTTTGGAAAATCAAACCGTGTCCGGTCCAATCACCCGCGGTTTTTTCATCCGCGGATCAGCGGATGATACGGTCCGGTTGCGGATCAACCGAGGATTTACTCAGGAAAAAAAAAAGTAAAAAAAAAATAACACTAAGTTAAGAAAGATAGACAAAGAATGCAGTGTTAATTCATTGACAACTTGGCATGTTATTCTTAGCTGTTTGGTAATGAAAATTATATGGGTCTTGAAATGATTTAATTTATGTTTTATGTTCTGATCTCTTAATGTTTGGGCCATGTCATGTGACTAGAATTTTTTGTTGGTTTCAGGCTTTCAGGTATTTACATTGTGCTAACATGCTTTAGAATCAGGGTTTATATATAAAACCCAAAATCGTGGCTACACAAGCCCACGGAACTAGATAGGGAAGTTAAGGCCTTTACTACCCTACGGTGCGGTTAAAACCGCGGTTCTACGAATCCAACCGCTAAACCTTGCGGATTTGAAAACTCAACCGTGTCCGGTCCGTAGCCTCTTGCGGATTGGTTTTTACCCGCAATTTTGCGGACGGTTGCGGGTGAACCGCGGTTCTGGTTTTTTTGCACACCCCTAATTCATACCACAAGTGGTCCAATTCATCAAAATAGGAAAACTAGTTCTAAGCCCAAGTCCACCAAATTCATATAACGGTCAAACTAACAGTCACAGGTCAACCAACGGTCAACGTCTAAGTGCTGGTCAAAGTCAAAGTCCTGGTCAACTGAGTCAAAGGTCAAACCTAGTATGGGTCAAGTCAAACAATTCTGAGTCAAACTGATTCGACTCAGGTTAAGAGGATCAACTCGACTCAGTCAGATAAACTGAGTCAGCTAAACAGAACGAGTCAGACAGAATAAGTTCAGTCAGACAAAACAAAGGCTCACACAGCTGCAATTCTAACTTAAGTTCAACTTCAATCTAATAAATCATCAATCCAATCATTCAAATAACTTCAAATTTGAATTACAATATCAAACTATACCTACCTGCAAATTCAGTAGTTGCAAGCTCCCAAAAGAGATTCAATTCAACACAAACTATTTCAGATTCATCTTATTATTTACATTCACATCAACACAGCAAACCCATTCATTCATATCCCATGTACTTCAACCACACTGCCATCTTAGCTTTAATTGAAACACACCCATATTAAACAAAACTTCCATTAGTTCAACTCAATTCATCCACCTTTCATCTACATTTCTTATTTCAGTTCACCACTGACTTAACCCTCAACATACAAACAACACCACCATTCAACACTTACTACCATCAACTCTACCTCATTCCACTTGCACATATAATTGCCATAGTGCTCATTCCTGTACTACCACATTCAATCTACTAAGACAACAATAACTCCAATAGACGTTCAACCCCTTTTCTACATAATAACAGTATTAACTAATCATTACCATTCCAAATAAACTCCGGTCACATCTTCATAACTTGCAATTGTAACTTAACACAAACATCACCAACCTATTCAAGACTCAATACTAACACCATCTTCAAAAAATACAACTTCAGCAATATCCATCAATTATTAATAACCCATCTCCAATCTTAATATTCACAAACCACCAGTTCTACTAACTTACTTGCAAAATCAACAAACTTTAAACTATAAACCTCAGTTTCATTATGTATTCATCATCATCCACAACTCACAAACTCATAAACTGAAATTAATAGCTTAATAAAGTTATTAAGAAGACAATTACCTCAAATCAGTTTTGCTCAAGCAATTGAATCTTCACTGTCCACTAATCTTAGCTTCAATCAACACCAAGTACCCAATTTAAACTTCTGTAATTACCATCATCGATTAACTGAAATAACCCCCATCATCTTCTTAACCATAGAACCGGACCCTAATTTGATAACAACTTCAAATCATCGATTCTAGGCTAATCTTCTACCTTATATCTTAATTCGTGTCAAATCCATCACTAATCATTCCTCAGAAATCCCAATTCATCTTCTTAATTTATCTTCAATCGAATTTTGAAACCAGATTCAGAAACCCTAACTCTCAATTCATCTCCAAGAAAAGTTCAGAACTTCAATTGAACCTAAACCCATGAATCTTCATCCAACCATAGCTCTAGTTGTATCTCTTAAATCTTCAGAACCTAAATCAACTTTATAACCCTAATTTTGATACTCCTAGATTCAACTTAACTGTTCTTCGTCATGATTCACATCTCCAAGGTCCCTTGTATCATCTACACAACATCACTACCTGATTTCCATCAATTAATTCTCACCCACTACTCTCAACTCTCTCGCAGGCGACGAACAAGAAGAAGAGAAGAAGAAAGAAACGAGAGGAAGAAAGAAAAAGAAGAATACGAGAAAATGATTCTCTCTGCTCAATTTGGTGAAGATAAGGCTAAACACAATTGATAAAGGAGCCCATCCAAACGATAAGGGAAGTCCCAGTCGGTAATCTGATACATCACACTAATCTGATGATATCTTCTTCGTCCAGTATCCAAATGACACGTTTGAGTAGCCCATTTCGCATAACTTTTCGAGTTTTATCTAACGGTACTAGTTTCGTATCTAGATTGTTGTTAGATTAGTTTCTATTAATTAATGTTTGTGCTAGACTAATCGAGTTATTATTGGCTAATTCGATACTTGATCATCACTAGACCGGTCAAATAGCGTTGACGAGCTTGAGGGTTCTAATAGTTGACATGTCCTTATTGTTCTCTCAGAGGTCATGAGTTATCAAAATATTTCAAGTACAAACATAAGATAAGATATGTCAACAAACTTCAACGAAGAGCAAATCGTTTAGCTAACAAGCTCAAAAGTGTTCAGGAATCGACTGAGTTATGTAAACGCATCTCCTCTTCAAAGAAGTTAGTTTCCAAAGAAATGACTAGATCATTAGAATGAAATGTATGGTATAAACACTATATGAAACCGGGTCTATGAATTCCTTCAGAAAATAATATGGTAGACATATTATTATTCACCCCAGCACAACCTAAATTGTGTTGGTTCGTGCATCTTGTCTCATGTTCCTGGTCAAAATAGACAAGATTTTGCACACCTCAGGCTTTAGGAAAAGAAAATTCTTTTAGATTTTTTTTTTCGTATTTTTGCTCTGTGAGCATCGCAAAGTCTGGAATTCATGTCGCTTTTCATATCTATTTGATATTGGAAAGGACTTTCCTGTTTATTCAATAAAAGAGGGTTAAAATAGAAAATTATTCCTTTGTTAGGGTATGAGTTGTTTGTACGTAAATCCTTTAAGTGTATAAAGGTTATGTAACCATACATTCCTTTTTCCTTCTCCAAGAAACTATTATCATAAGACTGCTTGTTGAGATTATCTTGTGATTTCCTCTCAAAATTCCGCTTTAATGGATACTCCAAGCATTATGTCGACGGATAGAAAAGATGTCAATATGATTGTTAAGCCATCAATCATGAAGGAAAAAGATAAATCTCCGTCACCTCCAACTTTAAAAAGAAAAAGAAGGAATGTGAGGAAGCCATGAGTTGTTACTTCAAATTCTCAGAAGTTTTCTGATGTTCTTGAAGAGTTGAAGGAAACAGGGAAGGAGATTCAGAAAATAAAGGCTTTTGTGCTTAGGTCTCTTGAAATTAAGAAGGCCCTGGTTTGGCATCAGTCAGAAGGTTTGTTGATGTCAACTCCTATCTTCATGAACCTTATGTCCCAATGGCCGTTGATGACAAAGAGTTCGGGGAGGATAAAGAATGTTTCAAAAGTCTTAATGTCTAGGAAACTTCTTATGAGAATTTATTCTTGTGTTTTTAAGAAGTATAACCAGGGTTTGGAATAGCCATTATTGTGAGTACACATATCTATTTCCAACGATTTTCATCCTGCAATGTGTTTAAATTTATTTGTTTAAATTCTAAAATTGATTTGGAAGATAATTTTGCAGTATTAATCGTTATAGTTTTATATATTGCAACTTGCTATGGGGTATGTGTGTTTGCGTCCGTGAACTATGATTGTCCCATACGTTTTCAAAAGTTAAGTCTTTCATATGTCAGTATGCAAGTATTGATAAAAGATTGAATGAACTTTTGACAAACAAAATTTAAGCCTTTTATGTCATTATGCAAATATTGATTGAAAAAAGGATGAACTTTTGTTTACAAAGATTAAAATCTATTATATTGTCATTGTGAAAATAGTGATGGAAAATAGAATGAATCTTTGTTTATTCCGCAGTATTGATCTTCCTTGATCCATATTTTTTATGTAAATACCGTGAGGCTCCGTATTTTTTCTTATGCGAGCATTTCCGATTAAATTAATCATGGGTTCTCTTGTGGTTAATTTAATTGATATTTTTGGATATAAATTCATATTATTATGTGATTTGTTAATGTCCAGAGAAATCCTTCTTTTCTTGTGAAAGTAAGATCGCTCTTGTTGTTATTTAGGGAATGGCATTTTATGGGGGAGAGTTCTTAATTGAACTTGTGCTTAATTGCCAAATCTTTGTGGGGAGTGCGGCTGTGGAATATTATAGGGGTGTTATCTTATATCTTTATAAACTCCTTGATGAATGCATTTAGCTTTGGCTATATGATTTCATCTAAAAACGTTGATATGTGCTTTTCTTTTGGTCATGAAGTGTCTCTATGGAAATTTCATTAGGATCCCACAAATTCAAAGAATATGCTATAGGTTGAGACATAGAAAAGACATCAAAATATTTTGGGTATTCCATGTTACTCTTACCATTTATCAGTGGTCTCGGATGCCATGGTTTCAGAGATTTCCTACATCAAGTTAGCTGAAGCAAATTGTTATTTCAATAATGACTCAATTTGTATTTGTAGAAACAAACTCGATAAATTAAGTAACCATAACTCGATAAATTAAACAAATTCGATAAATCAATACTGAAGTAAATTAACATGTACCTTGAAACTGATGCTCACCTTTGTGGACATTGAACTTCAAATGGTTATGCATTCTATCATTAGACGTAGAACATGAAAGATTCCAAAACTACAAACATGAAATCCAAAGCATTTATCATGTTGCATTCAATGAAAGTAAAACTATAAAAAGTGACACTGCAACTAAATATCCTAATTAGAATGAAATACACAGATCAGTAAAAACACCGGAAAAATCTTGTAACTGAGAGAGGGCTCCAAAGAACCAAATTTGTAAAACAATATAATCAATAAGAAAGCGAGAAAATTTAGGATAAAGCACCATACTAAATACTGCTTTATCAACCGACTAACATACAAACCTCCTGGTGGTGAATTTATTGGAAGAGTTATAGCAGGTAATAAAACAATTGTCGGCATACTAAATGCAGTTTCTTTCTCAGCCGACTAACATACGGTGAATTTAATGGAAGAGTTATAGCATGTAAGAAAAAAAATGTGCATCTCCAACCTAAACTATTGCTGCTAGAAGACTTTTAGCACCTGCTTTTCTTAAAGACCAATTGAATACCTTTTTTTATCTTATTTTTCAACACTGTATTCCTCGTACCGAGTCACCAATGTCAAGATATTTCTATCACACGTAGAATTATTGTGTTGCTGCCAGAAGAAACCACAGATTTTTCAAGACAAATATTGTCGACCCTGAAGTTTCACTGTAGATCTTTGAAGCCGTTATGCCTACGACGAAGTGGGAGGTATGATTTGATCATCTCATTATTGCCTACAGTCTGTAATCTTTTCTTATTGAATTTTTAAAGATGTTGTTCAATTCTGGAGATGACTGAAACAATAGAGCTTGGAGTAATATTGTTAAAATTCTAAAGAATGATCAAGCTAAGTGACAACATTTGTACCTTAATAAAGTCTCAAAGACTTGAACTAAGGATTTCAATTGCTAAATACAGCTCTACCCCATCACTCCTTAGTTTTCCACAGGTGATTCCCACTAAGTTTTCTTTTCCTGGAAACTTCTGCAAACCCCAGTGACCATAAAGTTTGAGAGAACATGGTTAGCAGTAGTAGCCAGGATAAGGAAACTCAGCTGACAATACACACCGATTTCGACCTGATTGAATCTCTAACCTTATAAACAATAGGGAACAAAAACGCCATCAATTCATACCTTAATGCAGATTTATTTATATCAAAAACTAAAGATGATGATCTTAGTGTATTATGCAGCAACCATGTAACGAACCAATCGCAAAAAAAAAAATCAGTATATTGGCCGACCACACTTACTCCCAGTGTCCAAGAAACATACCTCAAGCCATAAGCACCAAGTGTATGTTTCAACAAATGGAATAAATATTCAGTTTCAGCACCATCAAAGATATTCTTCATAATTATCATTTACTAATGTAACCAACGAAGCGACACATGGTTCAGGTGGTATATACTTGTTTCATAATGATTTGATGCAATTAAAGAAAACTGTCTAAAGTGTAGACGCGTTAGTTAAGATGGATGCACTGTTAATTATTGGTTGAGTCTAAAGTGTTCATGGTGATGACTTAAGAAAATACTAATTGAGTCAAAATTGCAAGCACCCTAGAAGAGTCACAAAAGAAGGCATGTAAATTCAAGACACGAGGGTGCTCACACCTTTTTGATGATACATTAGGACTTTACAGGGATGGATCAGTTTGACCCCTCCCCTCCATTCTTGTATCTCGTGGCTTGGAAAGATTGGGTTTAGAAGCAAGAGACGATTTATTTTCAACGAACTTGATCAAAAACTGCAAATCCACAAATAAGAAGAATATCTGATTAAAATCAAATAGGAAGAATTTGAAATCAATGGAGATGAGACTCCCCTAATTTTCAATAGGGAAGAGATTACCACATAACGAATCAAACCCTTGTTGTTCGAATTAGTCTCTCCCTGCCTACAAAATAACAACATAAATCAAACAATCCATCACAAATATCATAGAGATAAAAAAAAAACAAGATCAAAGAGAAAAGGGATACCACAGTTACTGAAACAACCATATACCGCATTAATTTCTCTTGGACTATAAAATCAAAACATAAAACAGAGTTCTAGGGTTTATGCGAAAGAGAAAGTTTTTTGTAATAAAAATATTAACATATAAAAATCCATGGCCGTCCACTCCAAAAACATGATCCAGATGCTATAGACCGCCATATCATGGACCCCATTAAATCCTGACCATCTAATGACTCTCAAATCTAAGAGTCAAACACCACCTTTTTTTATAACAATGACTAGGTATCACCAGGGCATTATGGCCCCGACTCAACCTCTCTTTTTAGTCTTTACACGTAGATATTTTATCTCTTCGTAACAATATATTAGAAAAAACTAGAACTTAGTTAATGTATCCAAATACTTTCAAAAATACTACAACTTAGTCATTTATACAATAGATAATTTATATCATTCCAGGATGAAACTACCCATATTTCTACAATATCACTAAACACCTAATTACATAAGTACTAATAGGATCATTCTATGTTTGTTACTTAGGCACAAAGTTCCAGCAAAAATATTTCTCGAAAAAAAATCAATCACTTGATTTAATTTCATCAATATTTAAACCTAAATAGTTTTAAAACCAATCATCGTTACTAAAGACCGAAATAGAGAAATCAATAGAACAGATGGATCCATAATTTGTACGTAAGGATAATAACGATGAGAGAGAGAAAAATGAGGTGACATATTTCTCTACCAAAACATATTTCAGTATATTTAGATAATGATACAGAACAGAAGGGCTCAAATTAGGTCAACTCCATGAAAAACTAAATTGTTGGTGTTTTACTTTGAAAGTACAATATGGTAGTCTTTTTTAGAAAAACAGATGTGATTTATTATAATATGTGATTGCGAGCCTAATCTGGTCAAGCAAAGGCGAGACTACACAAAGTACATGTAGTAGAGTGTAGGGACTACAACAACATGATACTAATGCATCAGTATGTCTAAGCTCCTAGTTTAGCTAAAACAATTGGTATATTAGCCTGCTTAATTTGGAATTTAAATAGTATTTCAATTTATTACCAAATGTCATTGTTTAAAAGAGAACAAAATTACGTAAACCCTCAAGATCTTCGCATATTATAAGACCATTATTGATGCGGTGTATTTTAAGAAATACATGCCGATAGGAAAAAATAATGGAATATTTTTTCTGCTTATTACCTGAATATTGGTATACATGCTTAAAGAAATAAGAAAGATTGGTATAATATTTCAAACAGAAAAAAATTAGATCAGAAAGATTGGTATAATATAATATGTCTTTGAATTGCGCTCAACTTCTTATATTATTTCTTCAATTTTATAGACTATAAGACCTTCTTTGCATATTTTCATTCTTTCTCGACAAACTTTATCCATGTTGACACGGTATTTTGGCTTTAGATGTTCTTTGAATGCTAATATCCGACGTTTCTAGTGTTTTTTTTTTACTTCTCATTCATCTTTATAATAATATTTCCCAAATTCTTCTATTTTCTCTTCAGATCCATAATCTGGAAAAAAGACTCCTATTATCATGCTTTCTCTATATATCTATTCTTTTACTTTATTTTCGAGGATTGAAATCACTTCTCCGTTTACTTCTTTTGGTATTTTCTTCATAAAAAAAAAGGAAATTGCATTTTTTTTTTAAATACTGCAAAGATGTCTTCGTAGTTCTTTTGCATCAGGCCTTCATTAGAGTATGAATCTTCTATAAAAGTTTTCTTTACTGAATAAACTTCAAGTATTTAACTGTCACACGGCAATTGATGAGTTGTAGAATTTTTTTTATTGCATTGTTGATTCGTCAGTGTCATCTAATTCTAAAAATTTATTAAACGTGATGTTATTCCAGTCTTTGTTCAACTTTTGTTATTGTCTAAACTTCGTCAGCTCGTGTTTTTGGTTTCTCTTTTCATTGTACATATATATGGTCATTTTGTAAATATCTTTAATCCTATATTTTTTAGATTCATAAAAGTCAATCGGATAATACTTCGAAAACGTGGTCTCGTACCATGTTCTCCTTGTATATATATAATGTTCCAACTCATATTAGTCATAGAAATCCATAGTTTTCTATTAAGGAAATAAAGACGTCGTGTGTCGGGTTTCTTTTTTTATGTCGTACAAACACTGGTTGTTTGATAATGATTTGTTCTTCATCCATTGAACTATTTTGTTTCGAAATTGGAAATATATTTTTGTGGAGAGATAGTTTTTCTTCCCATTCTTCCCCAAAACCATATTTTTTATTGTTTTCAAACATCAGTTGTTGTCATACAAAAACTATGTTATTTTCCACCTATATTTTGTATTTAATCCACACACAAAAAATAAAATAAAAAAATAGCACCATTTATACTTATTCCTGGTTTTTTTCTTGCTTGAGTATATAAGGAATTCAAACTGGTTCTGAAAATCGTCAAGTTTTAGGAAACTGTGTCAGATTGTTTGATAAGCCTTTTTATTTTTATAGGTATTTTGGAATTAGTGTGTCCGGTTGATCTTGAACATTAACGTTTTAGCAACCAGTGCATCAAACCCGTAAGTATATTTATGTTATGTACGTGTATTATTGTGAACATAGTTTTTTCACCTCAGTATAGTAGTTATGCCGTTGGAAGTATCAAATCATAGAAATTTAAAAAACAAAATTTACAATTTTCACACGGTAAAAGTTACTCGATAAATTCTTAAACAATTATTTATCGAAACCCAGACATTTTATTTGTCTTGGGGTAAAAAAAACAACTATAGATTGATCTAGCTATGTTGGCTGTGAATTAGCTCTTTACCTTTAGTTTGTAATTTTTGTTCCCCGGAAGGGTAAGAAATTAAAAATAAAAAAATATTACAAATATGTGATAGGCACTGGTACCGCAACCATCTTTTCTCTATTTTCATTATTGATTCTCCGTACGTTCATACTTGAATATAGGTTAATGCAACCATCTATCCTTTATTGCATTGCTATATATCCAAGATTCTTGAGAAACTATACCTTGTTAGTGTGAACATTGCTTTTCATCTCAGTAAGTTTGGTTTGATATTGGAAGTACTAACACTGTAGGAAGTACTGACCCATTGATAAATAGTTACTCAAAGATGTATACCTTGCTACATACTAAGTTCGGTAACACTTGGAAATATTAACTTGAACTTCCTACCTTATGGTAAATGTGATAAGTTTTGGTTACAGAAAGCATTGGACCTCGATTGAACTACGACTATTGGTATAATCTGCTGGGATCACACTTGAACAGATGTAACATAGTGATCGCTGTCGTAGGCGTCAAAAATAAATTACACTTTCATACTACTAAAAATATATAATGAAGCAAGGGAAAGAAAGGATCGTTCCCACAGAGAGGTCTAGGTTGTCAAGTTATTTCGGTTTTCTTTTTAAAACACCGGGGATTTTCTGATTTTTGTAAATTAAAAATAAAATAAAAGCAAACAAAGAGATAAGCAAACAAATCAAATATAAGATATATTGGTTAAGGATTCATCTTCATTCACAAACATTCTTTCAAAACAATAAGTAGAATTGATATTTAATCTCAACTTTTATCAAAAGCCCTAGGATACCTTGATCGCAAGAATATCCCGTAAATCTCCTTTTGTCATCAACAAACACATTAAAAGATGCGAGTATGAGTTCTATCTAAGAGAACAACCTAACGTGTAAAAGCACTAATCAAGTTTAATTCCCTAGATGCATTAAGTTCTATGAAATCAGGCCAATCAAAGCAATCGAACGTGGAAAACGCACTAATCCGATTTAACAAAGGTTATGGTTCACATATGATTATAAGGATGCATCACTACAAGATATAACCATATTCATGCTACTTGTAATCAGGAATCTATCACTTTTACGTATAACAAACCCTAAACAAATGATTATAAGGATGCATCACTACAAGATATAACCATATTCGTGCTACTTGTAATCAGGAATCTATCACTTTTACGTATAACAAACCCTAATCTAGCAATAGAGATGAAAACAAACTCAACCGATTCGCGACTCGATCAAACAAGCATTCAAATCATGTAACAATATAAATAGTGAATCATAATCGATAATATGGAGACAAAACTAATTTATCATATCAAAAAGCATATTATGTGAAATCCAATTAATCCATAACCAAAAGAAAATTAAGTACTCATGCTCAAGGAGTTCATAACAAGAAGAAAGAGAAACCCTATCATGTTGTAAACCCTAGAAACAAAAGTAGAAGATGAGATATATTCTAAGAGATATCATATTAGGTTAAAGTCTTCTCTTTTATATGTTTCTCAATTTCCATAAAGGATACTCCTTCCAAAATTAGGTCTTCTATTCAAAGTCCATTAGTTGGAAATCCACCCAACCCACAAGTAAGAGAAACCCGTGTAGAAATTCTGTCCAAAAAACGCTCGCCGGAAAATTGGGATTTTGCCGGAATCCGGTCGCCTGAAAATTCTTCTCCGGCGACGGAATATTCCGTCAGTCCACCGTCAAGGTTAACGGTCAAACGGGTCAAATTGTTAGTCAACGGTCAAGGAGTGAGTCACTGAGTCAGAACCGAGTCAGCTGGCAAACTCGGATGACTGGGTTGAGTTGGTCTGTATGCCAGAGCTGTTGCAATTGTGTAGAGCAGTTACGTCCAAGATGGCCCTACTTCACTACCTCATTCCCTACCATGATGGTTGTCACCCTGCAAGTCTCCTTAGCCATTTTTTTACCTCCTTCCCTGCTTCTCTTGTGATTCCAGCTCTAGTCATCACTGCAACACTACAGCATCAGCTCCAATAACTCTCTCTCCCAGCACGGTAATAGTGCCACTGCCAATTGGCAATCAATCACCACAACAACCTTCATTATCAGCAACAAACCATGAACCTCAAAAGTAGCTCCATTTGCAGTCCACTGCTTCATACCAACACCTACAGTTGCTCATCAAGCTCAAGACACCAACACTGCATCCATTCTATTTCAGTTCCTTCCCTGTAAATTCCACCACTGCCTTGGCTTACACGACTACACTCCATCTATAGCACAAACCACCACATCCATGTTCTACAACTCCATTTCATACCAAGAACCAACTTGAATTGCATCTCCACCTGTAGATTTACCTGCAATCTTGGGCCGCCTCTCTAATCTCCAACACTTGCCTAAATTCACAGCTTCACCTTCCAAGAACACAGCTGCATCACTATCTTGATTCTCCAGCTCTGTACATCAACCCTGCAATAAACAACCCATGGCAGCATCACATCTGCACAACACTGCAGTTCCATTACTCTAGCCACTGTCAACATAGCACCACTTGCAACCCATGAATATCTCCTCCACTTTAGGTCAACCAACACTACCAGCCCCATTCTCCCTTGAATTTCACCATTAGCTGCTTCTTGTTGCTTCTCTACACCTATAGCTCTATCTGCAACTCATGATATTCAACTCAGCCCTTTGACTGCAATTCCACCTCTTCATTTGCTTCTCAACCTCAGACCCTCACCAGTTCCATCTCAGTCACACTAAACCCCCATTTCAGAATCTTTATCTCATCTGTGAATTGAGTTTTCCTCTGCAAATTACAAATCTCTCAGCTCATACCCATCTGCTACATTAACATCAGCATTACAATTTAGCTCAAAATCTTCATAACTTCAATCACCGCTTACACCAATTTGAACTGAAACACCCTAGACATTCATTTAAATAGTGCAAGTTCAGTTCACACATAGTCCTTGAGATCCCATTCATCAGCTAACTCATTGCACTCAACTCCCATACTTGCCTCACACAGAATCATCACAAACCCATTATTCCTTCAGTTGCAATTTCCGGCATAAACTCAACCACTGCAAGTTCATTCCACTTCCCTTGTTCCAATTGCATAATATGTGCCTCAACCTGCAGCAACACAAACTCACAACCTATTCTATATTAAAAGTAGATAACCACCTTCTCATCTGATTCATCACATAACCCTTAAATTCCATAGCAACTTCTCACTTTCACAGAATCAATTCAAACCCTAAGCAATTTTACCAAAACCCATCTGATTCATAGAAACAGCAAACCCTAAATTGCAATTTCGAATTTAAACTAAACCCATCTCATGATTCAACACGGATTCTTCAGAACACCCTAATTAACCACAGATTCGAGACCCATCTTCACAGCAGTAACAAATCGTTCTTCTTCTGAGCCTTCCACCCAATTCTCATATCAACATCTTCCAATTTCAAAACCCAAATTCGATTCATCGTCAATTTCTTCAGTCTGTCTCAACAATTCCTTTCTTGAATCATCTCCAGCAATCCCTATTTTGAACATCATCACCAGACCATCACCAGGAACGAATTCATCCCCTAAATCTTCTATGATTTCTCTCGAGCTCACCAGCAGTCACAACTGCTTCTCTTTCTCAATTTCATGAACAAATGATTGATAAACAAATGACTTCTCGATTTAGGGTTGTGTAATAAATAAAGGTGGATACATCCACCCAAGTCCGGAAGATAAGGGGTAACCAGCTCATTTGTGTGGCTTGTCGGTTTCAGATAACCGACAGCCTGATTCTCTATTCAACTGTCAGTTCTAGGAGACTGACATCTTAATTTCCTGCATAACTCCTCTTGAGCACCCTAGAATGCTCCAAATATCGTCTGCGAGTTGACCTTTTTGCCTTTTTCACTCCAAATGAACGTTTTCTCCTTATTTTGCTCCAAATGACTCCAAAGCACCTAGAACACTCGAAAGTAAACATAAGATACATAATTCACACGAAAATTCGCAAAGAAAGCATAAATACTAGATATAAAATTAGGTGTTTATCACACCTATCAAATTCCCCCACACTTAGACTTTGCTAGTCCTAGAGCAAATCAAACAAAACAATTCTAAAGCATACATACAAATCCGTCTCGTCGAGGCTACGGTCACTTTTAGCATAAATAACAAGCCTTTGAACCCCTATGTGTCCCTAGTGGACGAGTTATAGTCTCGTGAAGGTTTACAAGAGGTCTGCCTACAAAACCTATATTTCCAACTCCGTCTATTTGTGACAAATCAATGAACGAATCCAAAATTACTACAGGAGGAGGTACCTTGTGCAAATTCAGTTCATATATTAGTAAATAAAGATCTAATTAGATAGTCGAACAAGCCACAATACTCGGAAACTAACAAACCACAATCACAATGAAAAGATAAAGAAGATGGATAAAGATGTATATGTTGGTGAATGTTCACAAGTGATCGATGTTTCCCATATCTGTCTGAAGGTCACTGCCAAGATGAACCTATGCATCCTATTTGATTGAGCTACTGGTTTGAATTCTACATCAACTCACTGGCATATACAAGGGAACCAGAAGTGACTTTATTCAAACAAAATAATACTTTCCTTTCTTTTTCTTTTCTTTTTCACTTTTTTCACTTTTTTTTTCTTTTCTTTTTTAGACATCATGATTAGATCTTTTGGATCAAAGCGCATGCTTCTTGTCAGCAAGTACATGATAGTTTCCTTGGATCCTTCATTCCACGCTTGTTTAGGCGACGGAGACAGGGACAACGTTTCACACATACTGCTATCCAAGTGTCTTTTTATTCCATTTGGTCTAATTGGTCGGTCTCTTTTTTTTTTTTCTTTTTTTTTTCTTTCTAGTAACTCAATCACTCTATTTCATCCTAGTAGTAATAACACGTCGATGTTTAGTGACCCACCAAAGCACTTAGAGAACAATAGATAAATATGGAAAAATAAAAATAGAATGCGATATGGTGATATTCCGAGATATGGTAACAACTTATCATATTAATTGTGATTTCTGAGCTATGTTCGTCCCCTTTATAGTTAATTGGTTCCTCAACTCCTGCAATCAAAATGGTTCCATCCACTAATTGTGTCATCCTTAAGGCACAAGTTTCTAGATTTCGGAGTTCAAAAAGCACAAATTTTTTTCTTGGTTTTTCTATTTTTCTAATTTTTTTTTTTAAAGGCATAAAACAAACTAAAACAAATTATGAAAACATATAAATGCTCCCACACACTAAAACTTTACATTGTCCTCAATGTAAAATTGAATCATCCAAAGAAAGTCAAGGTGGGAAATTCATAACATGATATATTTACACAATAAGAAAATAAATGCATGATAAAACTCATTACTCCAACTCATAGCTATTTCGGAACAATAGAGGATAAACACTAAACAAGCTATTTAGTTGGCATCTAATCTCAACTCAGCCAATATATACACCTCACCGCTAAGAAAAAATTCCATCTACTTAGAAAGGCTAGTGTTTATTCTAAATTGTTCAAAAATCTCTAAAGTTGGA
The DNA here is from genome assembly GCA_023529315.1 of Papaver bracteatum. Lineage (NCBI taxonomy): Eukaryota > Viridiplantae > Streptophyta > Magnoliopsida > Ranunculales > Papaveraceae > Papaver > Papaver bracteatum. The sequence goes on along the minus strand of JAJJWX010000447.1, from coordinate 1,017,627 downwards.
GTTTTGATATGCAAATATACAAAATAAGAAAATAAAGATAAAAGACTTAAAATAAAACAAAAAAAAATAGAGATAGATACACAAAACCGGTGGGTTGCCTCCCATTAACGCTTGGTTTTAAGTCGTCAGCCCGACATGCAAGTTGAATTCCCCATACACCAATAATATGAAAAGTTGGGGATCCACCCATAACACTTGTTTTGAAAACACTAGCTTCACACAAATATTAGTAATATGAAACAGAAATGAATCTATGAACCGATAAAAGTTTCCCCCACACTTATTCTTGTCTACACTTGGAAGTGCATAAAGAATATAGGAGTCGGGTACTTCCACGGTTTCTTGTTCACAAACCCGCATAGTATGAGAATCAAGTATATCTAATGGAGGATATCGAGAAACAAAGTCATCTAACAATGTTCTCGAAGCACATACATTCAAACCAATAAGAGGTAAAGGAGAAGAAACAATATGCAAAGGGTTAGACAAACCTCGCACAATCTCTTGAATTACAGAATCCTCTTCATCCTTGAAAAACTCAAGTGAATTATTCACCTCTTGTATATCATGGTCCTCTATCAAACCTTGCAACTATTCTTCATCCGTTTCTGCCTTAACCAAAGTCTCGACATTAACATCATTGTTACAATCATATGCAAGCTCAATTGGGTCTTCCATAATATTGGTCATAACTGTCACATTCTCAATACACTCCTCTTCATTAGACTCAAACCTTGTTCCAAAGTTCTGTAAAACACTAGTTTCATCATACTCATGTACCTTTTGAATAGGTGCTTGATCATTATAAAGATCAAGAGTTGAGTCAACTACACTAACGTCATCAAATATCTCCAAAGGTTGGTCCTTTTCAACACAATCATCTTCGTCTTCATCTTCAGACTCACCATAATAAGAATCTTCGTCGGTTTCCCAACCTTTATCACGACGTCGTTTGAGTTCCATATGAATGGTCCTACTAATTTCATCGATAAGCTCTTTCGAGGCTCTATCGTCTTCCAACTTGTATGATTTCTGTGCAAGTTTCCTGATGTTCACACGCTTACCACCATTTGATATATTAGGTGCTATTTCCCATGACTCTTCCCTTTGAATGGGTGAATGATCATACTACGATCTGGAGTCGGGTAAGAAGGAATGTTCCAAAAATTGGTTTGTGCGACGTTCTCTCTATTACGGTCAAGTTGGTCTAGCCTTTGTTGCATATCTTGCAATCCATGCATAATCTGCATACAACTCGAATAAATCCAATTAGAAGTAGAATTATCCCACCTAGGTGCTTGACTTACATACCCACTACAAGGTTGTTGTTGGTATGTATGAAAATCACCATAAGGTTCTCTAGGATATGCATCATAGCCAATAAATTAGTTTTGATTGCATTCCATAAATGGTGGGAAATTGTCATAGTGTTGAGGAGGTGGAAAGCCGTATCCATTGTTCCAATATGCTCCTTCCATAAAAATTGGTACCTGAAACAAGAGTTCTCAAAACTATGTCAAAACCAGAAAATAAGAAAAACAAAAATAAGAAACCAAAAACAAGTGACAACCGTTGCCTCCCCGGCAACGGCGCCAAAATTTGATCGCTGTCGTAGGCGTCAAAAATAAATTACACTTTCTTACTACTCAAAATATATAATGAATCAAGGGAAAGAAAGGATCGTTCCTACAGAGAGGTCTAGGTTGTCAAGTTGTTTCGGTTTCCTTTATAAAACACCGGGGATTTTCTGATTTTTGTAAAGTAAAAATAAAATAAAAGCAAATAAAGAGATAAGCAAACAAATCAAATAGAAGAGATATTGGTTAAGGATTCATCTTCATTCACAAACATGCTTTCAAAACAATAAGTAGAATTGATATTTAATCTCAACTTTTATCAAAAGCCCTAGGATACCTTGATCGCAAGAATATCCCGCAAATCTCCTTTTGTCATCAACAAACACATTAAAAGATGCGAGTATGAGTTCTATCTAAGAGAACAACCAAACGTGTAAAAGCACTAATCAAGTTTAATTCCCTAGATGCATTAAGTTCTATGAAATCAGGCCAATCAAAGCAATCGAACGTGGAAAACGCACTAATCCGATTTAACAAAGGTTATGGTTCACATATGATTATAAGGATGCATCACTACAAGCTATAACCATATTCATGCTACTTGTAATCAGGAATTTATCACTTTTACATATAACAAACCCTAATCTAGCAATAAAGATGAAAACAAACTCAACCGATTCGCGACTCGATCAAACAAGCATTCAAATCATGTAACAATATAAATAGTGAATCATAATCGATAATATGGAGACAAAACTAATTTATCATATCAAAAAGAATATTATGTGAAATCCAATTAATCCATAACCAAAAGAAAATCAAGTACTCATGCTCAAGGAGTTCATAACAAGAAGAAAGAGAAACCCTATCATGTTGTAAACCCTAGAAACAAAAGTAGAAGATAAGATATATTCTAAGAGATATCAGATTAGGTTAAAGTCTTCTCTTTTATATGTTTCTCAATTTCCATAAAGGATACTCCTTCCAAAATTAGGTCTTCTATTCAAAGTCCATTAGTTGGAAATCCACCCAGCCCACAAGTAAGAGAAACCCGTGTAGAAATTCTGTCCAAAAAATGCTCGCCGGAAAACTGGGGATTTGGCCGGAATCCGGTCGCCTAAAAATTCTTCTCTGTCGACGGAATATTATGTCAGTCCACCGTCAAGTTTAACAGTCAAACGGGCCAAACTGTTAGTCAACAGTCAAGGAGTGAGTCACTGAGTCAGAACCGAGTCAACTGGCTAACTCGGCTGACTGGGTTGAGTTGGTCTCTAGGCCAGAGTTGTTGCAATTGTATAGTGCAGTTACGTCCAAGATGGCCCTACTTCACTGCAGCTCAAAACTGGAAATTCGTCCGGGGTGCCTGTGCAACTTTAGACAAAGTGCGTAGCAGATTCAAGATTTCGCTTGCTTCTAAGTGTTGCATCTGTAGTAACGATGAGGAGTCCCTTGATCACTTACTTTGGCATCTTTGCCCACTGCGAAACAAGCCTGGAGTTGGATTTCAGGTATCTTTAATCTCTCTCCTCAATGTAGTTTAATATCTTCGAGTAAGGCTTCGAAAGGGTGTAGTCGAATGGTAAAAGATCTTTGGCTAGTTTCAATTTTGGTGCTTGTTTCGAGTTGTGGTACCGGAGGAACAAGATGGTCTATGAAAAGAAGAAACCGAAATTGGATTTTCTTTAATAAGAGAGTGTTCAATCTCATTCATGAGTACTCCTCAAGAATGAAAGGTTGTATGTTCAACACTGTTGAAGACCTTAATATCCTGATCTTCTTCAGAGTCGGACACAGAAAGGTGAAGGTTATAGAGCCGGTTCAGTGCTCTTTGGAACCCTCCAATGCACAACGAATTATTTTTGTCTTTGTGACTGGGCTTCTAGGGGAAACCGGGGGGTGGCGGAGCAGGAATTGTAGCGAAAATGCGGATAATCTTGTCTTGGGTGCGATGTGTGTTGGTCTAGGAGTTACTTCAAACTACATGGCGGAGCTGTATGGTATTCTCTGGGGTCTGGAATGGGATGTTCGTTGGGGTTATAAAAATGTTTTGATACGTACGGACTCTTCGAGTGTTTTAACTGCTTTGAAGGATAACAAAATCCCTTGGTTCGCTCGACGAGAGATGGAATGACGTTCAACGTCCGTATGAGTCTATAAGATTTACTCATTCTTACCGTGAGGCAAATTTTGCAGCTGATAAGATGGCCAAAGTCAGGTGTTTGTTGGACAATGGAGTCTGGATAAACTTCATTGGTCGTCCTAATTTTTTAAATTCAATAGAATTACCAAATGTTCCGTACTTTCGTTTTAAATAGTTTCTTTTGAGTATATGGGGTGTTTCTGCCTCCTGTTCTCAAAAACTATCTTGTATTTTTTGTCTTTTCAATGAAATTTTTGACTTAACAAAAAAAATCATTCCCATCCATGATGGATGTCACCCTGCAAGTCTCCTTAGCCATTTTTTTACCTCCTTCCATGCTTCTCTTGTGATTCCAACTCTAGTCATCACTGCAACACTACAGCATCAGCTCCAATAACTCTCGCTCCAAGCACGGTAATAGCGCCACTTCCAATTGGCAATCAATCACCACAACAACCTTCATTCCCAGCAACAAACCATGAACCTCAAAAGTAGCTCTATTTGCAGTTCACTACTTCATACCAACACCTACAGTTGCTCATCAAGCTCAAGCCACCAACACTTCACCCATTCTATTTCAGTTCCTTCCCTGTAAATTCCACCACTGCCTTGGCTTACACGACTACACTCCAGCTATATCACAAACCACCACATCCATGTTCTACAACTCCATTTCATACCAAGAACCAACTTGAATTGCATCTCCACCTGTAGATTTACCTGCAATCTTGGGCCGCCTCTCTAATTTCCAACACTTGCCTAAATTCATGGCTGCACCTTCCAAGAACACAGCTGCATCACTATATTGATTCTCCAGCTCTGCACATCAACCCTGCAATAAACAACCCTTGGCAGCATCACATCTGCACAGCACTGCAGTTCCATTACTCTAGCCACTGTCAACATAGCACCACTTGCAACCCATGAATATCTCCTCCACTTTAGGTCAACCAACACTGCCAGCTCCATTCTCCCTTGAATTTCACTATTAGTTGCTTCTTGTTTCTTCTCTACACCTGTAGCTCTATCTGCAACTCATGCTATTCAACTCAGCCCCTTGACTGCAATTCCACCTCTTTATTTGCTTCTCAACCTCAGACCCTCACCAGTTCCATCTCAGTCACACTAAACCCCCATTTCAGAATCTTCATCTCATCTGTGAATTGAGTTCTCCTCTGCAAATTACAAATCTCTCAGATCATACCCATCTGCTACATTAACATCATCATTATAGTTTAGCTCAAAATCTTCATAACTTCAATCACCGCTCACACCAATTTGAACTGAAACACCCTAGACATTCATCTAATTAGTGCAAGTTCATTTCACACACAGTCCTTGAGATCCCATTCATCAGCTAACTCATTGCACCCAACTCCCATACTTGCCTCACACAGAATCATCACAAACCCATTATTCCTTCAGTTGCAATTTCCGGCATAAACTCAACTACTGCAAGTTCATTCCACTTCCCTTGTTACAATTGCATAATCTGTGCCTCAAGCTACAGCAACACAAACTCACAACCTATTATATATTAAAAGTAGATAACCACCTTCTCATCTGATTCATCACATAACCCTTAAATTCCATAACAACTTCTCACTTTCACAGAATCAATTCAAACCCTAATCAATTTTACCAAAACCCATCTGATTCATAGAAACAGCAAACCCTAAATTGCAATTTCGAATTTAAACTAAACCCGGCTCATGATTCAACACGGATTCTTCAAAACACCCTAATTAACCACAGATTCGAGACCCATCTTCACAGCAGTAACAAATCGTTCTTCTTCTGAGCCTGCCACCCAATTCTCATATCAACATCTTCCAATTTCAAAACCCAAATTCGATTCATCGTCAATTTCTTCAGTCTGTCTCAACAATTCCTTTCTTGAATCATCTCCAGCAATCCCTATTTTGAACAGCATCACCAGACCATCACCAGGAACAAATTCATCCCCTCAATCTTCTCTGATTTCTCTCGATCTCACCAGCAGTCACAGCTGCTTCTCTTTATCAATTTCATGAACAAATGATTGAGAAACAAATGACTTCTCGATTTAGGGTTGTGTAAGAAATAAAGGTGGATACATCCACCCAAGTCCGGCAGATAAGGGGTAACCAGCTCATTTGTGTGGCTTGTCGGTTTCAGATAACCGACAGCCTAATTCTCTATTCAACTGTCAGTTCTAGGAGACTGACAACTTAATTTCCTGCATAACTCCTCTTGTGCACCCTAGCATGCTCCAAATATCGTCTGCGAGTTGACCTTTTTGCCATTTTCACTCCAAATGAACGTTTTCTCCTTATTTTGCTCCAAATGACTCCAAAGCACCTAGAACACTCGAAAGTAAACATAAGATACATAAGACTATACTAGTATAAAATTAGGTGTTTATCACACCTATCACATAGTTGCTAAGCAAAAAACTCTACCACGGTGTTGTCAAAGATGTCGAACTCTTGACACTATGGTAAAAAGTAAAATATTATCATATGATAAATTTTCAAGGAACCGATTGGCTCGGAAATTTGTAATAAGAACCACTCGAAGACCAAAAAATGTTACTTTGTTTTCCATAAGCATCGTTAGTATAAATATTGCACTTCAAGTTTCCGGGGAAGAACATCAATAATCCTTTAAAAACATAAACGTACACTGGTAATGTATTATGTATGCCAAATAAATTCGTTAAACAATAACCCAAAACATCCTAACTTTAAAAGAAATTAAAAAAATGAAAATGAACCTTAATGTAGAAGCTAGTACTGAAAAGAATAACCAAATCTTCTAAGAATCCTATTTTTAAAAGAAATCGTTATAACTTAATCAATCCATTATTTATTCAGATTAGTTTTCATAAACTCATTGGCCTCTTACTCTTCATCACCGGAGTCCACTTTATTTTTAGTCTACATCGAGTCTTTTTGGCTATTTTGCTTCTTTTTCGTTACTTAATGCACGTTTCCTACCATTGTTAGATTTTTCCTTGTCCTTATCTTTGATAGTATGTGTAACATTACTTTCACGACATGAAGCATGTAGACAATGATTCATATTTGAACAATGAACATATTGGCGTGTCCGAAGAAAAAAAAGTGATTCATATCGCGACCTAGAGTTTTACATGTAAATAGTGATTCATATTTTAAATAAAAAAAAAAGTGTTTTAGGATCAATCATTTGCAAAGCTACCTGATATTCTGTATCAGCATCTAAATCCTCTAATTTGCTTTTGGTTTGAATACTTTAAGAATCGTAAAATTGTCATATTGGTTGTTTATACCATACTCCTGGATTACCAATATCAAGTCCTACGTTCGGTTGAACCACATGTGTGCCTTTTCTCTCTTGTTAGTGTGCATTTGGAAATAAATAATATGATGAGCATAGGTTCACAATACATATATCTATAATCAAGTTAATTGTGAATACTAATATGTTGTTACCTCATTGCATTGTTCTAGGTAATATGATATAATATACATGTTCTTTGGCAGTGAATTTTATCAATTTTTTATTGTCTTTCCCATCACTGTGAATACTGCAGTACCTTTGTCATAATTTATAACCAAACTCAATTTATACATGTATATATTATAAGACGTTAGCACGTCTCGATGTATTTTCCATCCATTTATAAAGATAAACGTCATCCATTATCACCATAGTATATCTTCTTAAAATTTGTTTTTGCACTTGGTACATCAAGATTTCTCGTTTTCTTCGTACTCAACCTTTTTAACAAATTTTACATGCCATGTAATATCACTCTATATTCTTAACCAAGCCCAGTATCGTTGCCTTGTAGGAGAATGTTTTACCTTGTCATTTATTCGAAGCCGCACACATTTAAATATGTTTAAACTTAGCAGGTAAACAAAATCAACCAATTACATGCTTACCATAAACTCACTTTATTGTATTATGTCAGCTGCTTCATGTGTAATCTTTCTATTTTCGTGGGATCATCTAGGTGTAGCGCACCAACTATTGTAATTCCATTGTCTCTTGATTTAAGCATGCATAAATTAATTTGTAGTTTTAGTACGTAATAAAAGTCATATAGTCTTAATTTTATTCTGTGCACTACCTTTTTCTTGAATTCATGGACTTCATGTATATCCAGATTGACCAACACTCTAGAGGTAGTAATAGTAGTTAAATGCAAGTGCACCGTTGCAAGGTATATTTATATGTTACGTAAACAAATAAATTCTAATGTTAGCACATGTCTTTGTTAATTAATAAACGGATCACTAACCTTGAAACTCGCTTACAAACATTCCAGTAAAAACAATAATTAATTATCGGATTAGTCGTGTATTCTTCTCCAACTCCCTCTTTCTACTTATTTGCACCATTACCCCCATAGAGTGACCTTCATATCAACCCCCTTTTTTTTAAATATTAAAGAATAATCATCAATTTATTAAGGGTATTAGTTCATAATTTAGATATAATATACCTTTTAAATCACAGGTACTTACTTTGTATTAGTTAAAAATAGATTATCTGACTTTACCTCCGATGCTGACGATCTGAAATTTATCTTAGGGGATGAATATAATATCTCCGTTTTTTTTATAGTTAAAATCTTGACTTCAATTACATGTTGTCCACATCTGGTGACCAGTATTCCTGCGTCATTGTAGCGACCTTCTCTTAGGTGCAAGATTCCTCAATACCATGATTGGGCAGCCAACTTTAATATCTAACTTGATCTGAGGCATTCCAGATGGATTTAAATTCTACTGAAATTCGTTGGAAAGGTGTGCAGTATTGCTAGCTTCATCCGCATTTAGCTTGTCCGCATCAAGTTATGTGTACAAATCCCCGTCTAAGTTTTTCGTTTCTTTTGTATTAATCTTTTGCTCATCGTCATTGCAGACTAACAGTATAATCCACTCGGTAAAGCATTTTGGAGACACTCTTTTATTTGTTCCAAGCTAGGGATAAGGACTGGTTATTAGTCCAGGCATGTCTTTGCATCAATTCACGACTGTGGAAGCTCAACAACTTCCATTGGACTATTACTAACCTATTATTTATATCCAACAGATATAAATCATATCCATGCTAAAGGACAAATGCGTAAAAGGATGTAAAGAACATTAGAGGTTTTCATACCGCTACTAAGAACTTGGCATGCAAAGGATATATTTTCCAGCTCAAGCGCATCCATGAGCATATTTCGATGGAGCGCTAAGACAGTGATATCGTTCCAAAACAATGATCTCCTCATACATGCTCCAACGACTTCTTCACGATATCCAATGGGTATAACAGGAAACATCTGCCTAAAGTCTCCTCCCAGGACAACTGCTTAAACGCAAAACCTATGTTGCTTGGGAACTTTGTCTCATGTAATTAGATTCACTTTTTTCAGGAGTTTAAATTGTGAATCCTCTTTATCAACTCCAAAAATATTGTCCTCGAGTATTTCTATGGGTATCCTAAATGTTGAATGTGTTGTACGACCTCATACCAAAATAATTGGAGCAATTATGGAACAATAGTCAGAACTATGTATCCATCCCTGCGGCAGCTAGACACCAATGTTTTATACATAATGTTTTACTACTTCCTTCACTTCCATTGAGAAAAAACAGTTTACGTCACACCATCCGCCACATAATTAAACACGACGTTGTACGCCAATGATTGGGAAGAATTATACTTCCTGATAGTATCTTCGACTTCAGCATCACATACTGCAAGTTGAAGGCCCTGATGCTTCCACTTGAGCTTGTCACCAACAACATCACTCCATGTCAGTTTTGGTATTGGCATATCCTCGAAATCTTCCAGACACCTGCTAGATTCAGGCAATTGTTCATCTGAAAGTTATAACCCTAAATAAAATACATGCTCATTGGTTGGCTTCCTTATATTATACTTTGTGGGCAGTTTAAAATGTAGATCATCACATATGTTTAGTCTAAACTTTGTAACATCTGGTTGATTTGGATTACAATCACAAAGAATAATCATGAAAAAATTTCTTATCTTAACTCCATATTGCATCATTGTTGCCTCTTGTAAACACATAGACCATTCATTGTCATCTCCTAGAAATCCAAGTGCAATGCATGCTCCTTTAAATGTATGATGTAGTTTCCTATCGTCACCCTCCTTTAAATGTACGATGCAGTTTCCTATCGTCACCATCCCTGACTATTTTCAGGTTATCAAATAAATTTGCACCGGATACAACCACTAATACTAAACGCAACTAATAAAATTAACCGATATTGGGATTGACAAAGTTTATCCTTGCAATTGCAAAACCTTGCTTCCTTACTTTAAATTTTTTTTGTCCCATACAAATGATGTGAATACTCTTGATAAGTATGATTTGGAAGTGGGATTCTTGCAATAATACTCAAAGATATTTCAATTAATAGGAAGATGGTTCATATAAGTCACTAACAAATTGCACAAATTGAATCATACTATATTATCTCAATCAATACAGCAAATTACACATGAGTTCCTCTTTATTCTTTTGAGTATCTTCTCAATTAAAGCAATTGGATGTTTACTTATAGAACCCACTTTCGTCTCACTAATAAGAACGCTACTATTCATTGAAGAGAAGACAATTCATAGAGGTTAATGACCAATTCAAAAAATTGAATTTATACCATTTTTAGAAAATCTGATGCCGTCGCTTGCATGAAATACACCATTAGGGTCAAAAAAGAAATTGAAGGCTAAGCAAGAGAGTAAAATGCAGGTAACTAAACTAAATTAGATGCGTGCATAAATATAACGAACATGGAAAAGAAGAACAAAATATGCATAGCTTCCATAGAAGTGAGTAACTGAACTATGTTGGTATACAGAAAATTTAATTAGTGATGTTGTAAAGTAATTTTGAAATCTTACCTGGGGACCTCCATCACAATCCGTGTACAATGGTTTGTTGCTCCTTGCTTCTCGTACGTAACTGCACAATTTATTTAGAGCCTTACAATGACTGCTTAGTCTAAAATAAAGTACTTATTCATGTCCAAAATGCTCCACTTTAGCCGAGTCTCCCCAGAGATGTATGATTGGATAAGACGATATTTTGAACTGAAAATTGGGAACTTTCGTACCTTACATTTTGCACACACCATGTGAGTTTAAGATCACAATACAGTCTTCGATAAAATTCATGGAACATCTGCAAAACAATGGAAAGTAGTAGCAAGAAAAAAAAAGTTTCTAATAACATACGCAGAAAGGAATTGATATAAGTCCCAGTTGGAATTATGATTGGGTTTTCGGGATCAGAAAAACTGTGCTCATCAACTATTACCAATGGATATCCAATAGATTTTTCAACAAATTCCATATATGAGGTACAACATGTTAAAGTTATGATAGAAGATATGGTGTATCCTATCGTGCATCAAGTCAAATCATCAATCTAAATTACGACAGAGCTGCGCAGAAAACAAAAAAAATCTCAAATTTTATAACCTTAAGAGGAAAATGATGGTGGCTCTTTTTAACACTGAAATACTGAGCAACTATTGCGGCACCAAGAACTGAAGTCCTAATCATAGGCCTAAGCATGCTCCCCCCACCCAACAAAACCTCATCAAGATGACCATTCTTTTCTAACATCAAAAATATGTTGGATATATAATCATGTCCTGAACGCAAATTCATTCTTCTCAATCCAACAAATCTTTTATATCCAGATATACGTGTAATTAGAGAGAGGAAATTTTGTGGATTAAACTTCTTTCCACAACTTTCCAAATGTTGACTTCACTCAACTTCAGGTTAGTAATAGCCAACACAAATAATTAGAACGTGACCTGCTTTGTGGCGTGGTCCATATTTGAAAATCTTCAAAAAATTGTCGTCGTCTTCGTCCGCACTCTCTATCCTTGTATGAAGTCTCATTATATGTAACACTGGTCATAGTAGACTTCTTCTCATGTATGCCACGTAGCCTGAGCACAGTCTCAAAAACCACCAACAACCACTAAGAGTAATATCAATATACAAATCACTGATTCAGTCACTGTTTGTGGGAGTCGGACCCACAATCTCATGACTAAAGCCATGCGCTCTACCAGTTGAGCTAAGATAACCAAAGGAACGCATTACACTACATATATGCACTTTTCTCTTCCACAATACTTCAATCAGAACATGACTTCGTTTTTCATCCACATCTTACAAAGGACAAATCTTATTTTGCCTCAAGTTCTGAGAAAATATGCATAATGATTAATGAATCAGATTTATAATTGAGTAAAATAAGAAAATCTTCATCATCTTTCGAGAATTTTTCATAGTGAGCATATGGGATGGACGTTGCAAGTATCATGTGTAAGATAATAGTCCTGGTTAATTCCCTAAACAATAATTTCACTATCCCTCGGTGATTGCCACTGATTTTGTTTAATTAATAATGCCAAAAAGAAGTACCTATTTCACATCCAAAGATTTCATCCTTTGCTCAACTAATTTTGAATATAGAAACCTTTCCAAACATCTTCATAATATTTGGATTACTAAACTGAACATAAGCATCAAAAGTCGAAAAAAGTTATCAACTACTTTGGGGCTTCACTGGTAGGTTTAATCTAAATACAATACTTAAATGTGAGCCTACTTACAGCCTTTATAGTCCAAGTTTTGCATACATCGCCCAGGAAGAGGGTGCCATTGTATTGATTCGGAGTAACACCATATTGTGTTCCATTATCCTGAAACAGATTATCTATTTAGAAAAGATATGCATCACATATATAACTCTATTCAGCTTAAGCAAGACGTAAATATTATTTACCATTGGGCTAGTGTATGGAAGCAAAACCTTTATTTTTCCTAGTTGCAGTAACTAAAGTTTTGTTGCTAGGTATTATGTGGATGGTTTACCTTTCAGTTGCTCTTGTAACATCTTTTTGATTGATTCTTTTCAGTTCACATTGTTTTTCTCATCTTTAATTAACAGAACAAGAAACATAATATGCCAACATATAATAAACTGTAATCTGTTTGATAATTTTAATCAAATAAATTAATCAAGAACAGAAGAAAACTGACCTGAACTGGAAAACAGCTTCTCATGTAGAGATACAACTGTGCAACATGCTTAGAATTCGTAGGGAGATCTCTTATCACACCACAGTAATCAGCATCCTAAAATTGAAGAAACTTCTTTTAAATCTTCATTAGTTGCACCATCCTCCAAGCCTCCAATAAATACTTCAAACTCCTTGCACTTGCGCCTCGCCTTAGAAACTTCATGGTGCTCCACATCTTCACCTTCAGCCATGTGTTCTCTTCACCTTCTTCCCCTTAACCCCAATAAAATCTTTAGGCATGAGCAGATTATTTCTGTAAAAAGTCAGTTCATGTTACCAACATTACGTTGTATGCACGCCCTAAAATAGGATGTATTAAATATAGTTCATATTTCTTCATTTGAAAAAAAAATATAATGAAAAATTATCACGAAACCTATACACCTAGGTACATAACGATTCTTAAGAGCCATATATGAGCACCTATTCTTCTATGAGAAGCTCTTTTAGTAAATTTTTTTTCAAATAAGCAGGAATATATCAATTTGGATGACATCATTAGATCATGCTAAGTAAGGTAACATCAATGTTTGACCTAAATAGAGCTGGAAATCGGGCGAGTCAGGGCTTGCCCGTAGAGGGTTACACGGGTTCGGGTTAAAACAGGTAAAAACCCGCAGGTTGATATTCTTCACGGGTTGTCATTTTATCAACCCGTGCCCGTAACAGGTTAAACTTGCGGGTTCACGGGTTATCCGCCCGTTTATCAGCTATAAATTTGACAAGCGTTTCCTTGGATTTCTGGTCTATTTCCAGCCACATTTCAGGCCATCTAAAGCTAACCTAACATAACATTCATCTAATTCATTTAATACTTAGATTCACATCAATCAACAGAAGTACATACAACATAACAAATTCAACAGTTCAACAAAATTGAAAAACTTAATGAAATGAAAATTAGGAAATGACCATCACTAGACTCACTACTCATAACATCATTATAATGGTCTTGTTCTTGTACACTTGACATCCTGAAACCTGGATAGATCCACAAGAATAGGTCAAATACTCAAAAATTGGTAAATCCCTAGTTAAAACCACATAATTTGAGACTGTTGCATATAAAATCTCAACAAAATCAGATAAATCAGTCAAGCGCAAATCAAACATGCATCAAAATCAAAACCCATCCTTTAATTCATCTATTCATAGAATCATAATCCATTTTACAGTAATCAGTTATGAAATCAAAGAACCCTAAATTACATTTTTCTTAAAAAGTAAGATACAATATGATACAAACAAAAGAATCATAAAAGTACCCATCCAAATCAGAGTACCCATTAACCCAATCCAAATCACATAATCCATAATCCAAATTATAAAAAGTAAAATCAGAGTACCCATGGCCATAATCATAAAAATTAAAATCACATAATCATAGTATCCATAATCATAAAAACTAAAAAGTAAAATCACATAAAACAAATCATTTAGTTACAATATGATACAAAGTTACAAACAAAAAAATCATAAAAATTAAGAGAATCGTGTATACTGTATACATAGTTAATTAGTTACATACGTACCAACTACCAACTTGTTAAGGAAACTCGTTTGTAAAAATTAATCAAGAGCGCTGCGGGACTGCAGGAGAAGGAGTGATGGAGGTAGTGAGGAGGAGCCGCAGGAGAAGATGGTGGGGAGAGAAAAAAAAGGAAGAATAAGAAGAAATGAAAAAATTCTCTAGGGTTTTAGTGTTTTTATTTCTCTAATGTAGGGATATGATTAAGTAACCTACCTAATCCAACGGTGAGTATTAAAGGTAGTATTATTTTACACGGGTTTACCGAATTACCCGCGGGTTCACGGGACGGGCACGGGTTAACCCGTTTTCTCACGGGCCAGCATTTCTATAACCCAAACCCGGCTTGTTTATAACCAAGTCAAGATGGGTTTGGGTTTTCACGGGCCGGGTACGGGTTTATCCGCGGGTTTCGGCTTGATTGCCACCTTTAGACCTAAATGATAGTCTAGTTTAACTACATGAAACAACCTTTACGAATAATAAAGCATTAACTACCAATTTTTTTAAATGAACAGTTGTAGGAGTAAAAGTATATACCGCAAGAAAGTAATGACTTCCTACATTTCCATAAGCTATAAAAACCTTATGAAACTTGAGGAATGTTAGCCAGTGATGCATGCACTCTCTTGTCAGCAAAAGATAAATCAATAACATCTCTCAAACGCAAGAAAATCAAAATGACTATGTCTGACTCCACACATAGCAAAGTGAATAACGTTTGATTCCCAGTTTCTTTGCAATGGAGAGAACTTTCCTGACTGCGGAAGATATTGTATGAGTTGGTTCTGGGGATGGTATTAAACCTTAAGTCCAAGAAAATTATATCGCACCTGTAGCATGCACAGCGGAAGAGTCTTCATTCAAATTCAAAATTATGATAAGCTTCAAACTTAGAAGTATAATTTTTTAAGGAAAAAAAAATGTCATTCAACTTTAAAGATTCGATTTGAGGAATATTTCTTTTCTTTTAAACCACAACAGTAGAGTCTTTTCTTTTCTTTTACAAATTTTTTTTTTAAACCTAATTCATATATATGTGAAATAAGTGGTGCCAGAGCATGGCAACATAGGCATGCAACAAAACAAAACAATTGTCCTTTGTTGGGGAAAGCAAGCTTTAGAGTTCGAAAAATATTATCACCATAACGAATGGGATCGGGAATGATGTCATTCCCAAGTGTGTGCATCTTCATCCGAAGTGTCATTCCCGTAGTCTCCATAGTCAGCATATACACCTTTGGTTAGTGAAGGACATGCAATAGGCTCAACTTCCCTAATAAGTGGCTTAATTATTCCATAAATTTTCATTTAAATACATAGAAATTTAACGCCCGCTAAGTTCGACCCACCATACAACCAATGATCAGTCCTATCATCTCCATTTGCTTTATACACTCTTGACAATGATAGCCTGGTACAGTAAAGCATAGTGTAGAACTTGGTATCTTCATTGGAAGACGACATTTCTAATAAATATAAAGCTCACATAGTATTTAACATAGTAGAATTACTCTCATGGCTTGTTTATACCAATCCCATATACAGTTCTGTCACATATAGGATTTCCATGAGACATGCATATATAGTTTTCCCCATATAGGATCTCCTATTTCTTCCGTTGTTAAGGATCTCAAGGAATCTTGTTAAATGTAGAAACCTAAAGGTAGTGAACAAATAAATCAATATTATCTTGTAGTACTAAAAAAAAACTTACTTAATCAAGGAAATTTCAAATTACCTATTGAAGGAAATAACACCCAACAAACAAAATGATATGAGGGGTTGTGGAGCTACCAATCTATTTTCCAAGATTTGTTAAAGCGGGATACATGACACTGGATCTTCCACTACCATGTTTTGAGAAGCTCAGAGTCTTTAGAGAAGCCAGCACTTCAAGTTCAGATGTAATTTTATCAGAAGACAAAAATCAATAACTTTATGATATTGAGAATTTCAATAATTAATATTGCATATATACCACCATTTGTGATTAACAACCTGTGACCTTAACCACAGTAATTTGTATGGAAAAATTACATAATCTTCGAAATGTGGAAAAATAAATGCTGACTTAATATACAGGTAGGATTACCTGGGTTCCCAGCTAGTCAACCAAGTTTAGATCCACTAGAAAGTTCTCAATGAATCTCTTTAAATAATCTCTAAAAACTCTTACAACGGGATCATTTATTCTTCTCATATTGATGATTTTGTTGTTAACTTGTGCAAGTCAGGATCATTAGAAAAAATTCCACATCTTCTAAAGGAAAGATGACCTGCAAAGCATCAGGGTCAAATAAGGGTATTATTAGGGTGCTGATAAATGGATTTCATAATTTTTATAAGCGGGTATATTAGAGAAGATACCGAAGTTTCAGCATTTGCAATCATAATAATACCCCTGACCATATTAACATCCTACTGAAATATAGATTCATGATGAGATGTGCCTATCTTTACAATTCGCGTTCCATTGATGTTTTCCTAATCCTATAATTCCGACTGACCGTTTCTTTTGCAACTCTCTCTCCTCTTGTTGAGTTTTTAAACAATTCAGAGCATTGTTCTTTTCCTACAACGTCCATACATTTCACATTTCCAAACTAAAAGACGGTCCTTTAGAAAATGAACATGAAATATTAAAAAGAGAGAACATCATTCTCAATCTGGATTTTGGTTTCGTTTGAAAATTCCTAATTTCTATATTTTCTCTTGTGACCACCACCCTATAATGTTCTTCACTATTTTATGGATAAAACAATTTAATTATGGATAAGGCAGTACTTACCACTTATGACCCATCTAAAAGTGAAGCCTGATCTCTCAGACTCTGTCACTAAATGCAGTATCAAGTGAACCATTTGCAACGCTAACTTCAGTGAGAAACCTATCAAGTTCCATATAAAAACATCAGCCATCTACCTATATGGATCTCAGGAAAATCGAATTTTGTACAAAGCACCTTCTCCAAAGTACTGAGAAGACATGAGAGAAGAGAACTAAGCCTGCATTCAGAACCATCAACTTAAACATTTCCCCCTAAATGCTTAGAACATTATCACACGGCTAGAAAGTGTACATGATGTGCCACCTTAGCCAACTTCATCGCATAATTCGATCTAAACACTTTACCTCTTGCTCAGATAATGTACCCATATGATATCTTGTAAGTTATGAAACACCATTGTAATGTGTCAACTGCACTAACACAAACTTCATTTCATGATGGGAAAAACAAACTAACTAAAAGTTACAAACATTTCAATATTTCTCTATTGTGGCGCAAGGTTAATCGAGCATCACCTCTTAAGTGGGAAATAAAATATAAGCTCTACAATTGCATAATTTATGTTAATAATTTACAGAGACTAAATAAAATATAATAGATTCTTAGCTTACCGATAGCAAAACTTAGGCTTGAGCAAAGTTGTCTTTAATCATTTTTATTTTGGCGTAGGCTCGACAGTGTACACGAACATACTTCAAATGAGCAGGGCAGAAGATTGCACACATTTACATGATCCTATAAAAACAAACCCATGCTCAGATTGGGAAACAGAGATATAAACATTGAGGTTGAGGAACTACGTACTAAATATATGTTCATGAATATAGGACCCCACACATTATGCTATGCATCTACGTGCACATATGCAACTATTCAATGCTCACCTTATTGTGAAATGAACCCTCCCAGTATTAATAAAATAAAATAATAATAATCAGCAACCCACGCTTATACAGCCAAAAGTAAAGGCTTTAAATAAAGAAAGGCTTAGAAATGACCATACTTCCTAAGTTTATCTCAACAAACTAAGTATATCTAGAATCTAATTTAAGTATTGGTACACAATTCTCATATAAACGCAATCATAGATTTAAAAAATAAAAGGAACGATAAAAGAAACACTTACCAAGCCCTAATGAAGAGCCCGTGAAAAGAGTATTTCATTATATGTCTGCTTCTAACTCACCATGCTACCATAAATGGGATGCGCTAATCATTTGTTGTGTCATATACTTTATGACTTGTTTCCCACTTCATACCATTTATTGGACCCTCACCCAAGTGTATGTAAAACTTATAGGAAAAAAAACACAAACACACACTCATTTAATGATCAGCTTATCAATTTTTCAAACTTAAAATGTTACTTTGTATTAAACTGACACCCTATGGAATCTGACAGACCCTTTTCGTCGCGTTCATAAGAAACTGACGTGCTAACAACCAACTACAAATTAACGCTCGCAAAATTATTGTCATTCAGGGAGGATGGGTTAACATATGTAGTTATACAGATATGTTTATCATCAGGAAGATAATCAACGTAGCAAGACATGTACACTTATAATAGTAAAAAGGGAAGTAAGCACCAGCTTAACCAACTGTTGAAAAATATAGATCAATAAATTAATAGATATATCAATGATCTTTCTTTGTCAGACATGGTTGGCACAATGCATTCACCCATTGCAAAGTAAGCACCATCTTAACCAACCCATTTCACAGTGCATACCCCTTCTAAAGAAGTTGAAGATGTCTCCCTCAAATGCTCCATCAGTTTTCCCACTAGACCTGACCCCATATCCCTTGCAGTTGAGGAGCAACCATGCAAATTGAGATATCCAGATAAAATAGAGCAATGTTCATGCCTAAGTTCCACAATCAAATCCAGCAAAGCCACCATACCTGACTACTCTATACTTCCGTAGATGATTTCAACAATTTATTAAATGTCACCGCCAACTTTAATCCTCTGAAATTACTTTTGTACTAAAGCTTTCCCTTGTAATTCGAACATAACTGAATGAATAATGGAATTGAATGCTAACCCTTTCATGATTAAAATCTTACCTGAGAGATCTGAATTGGAAAACCTGGTACACGAACATTACATCGGGAGGCTCATGGACTTGATATGAGCAACCAAGATGCGATGTGATACTGGAAACTCTCTAATGGACCGGCAATCACATCCCATATTGGAGTTTTCAGAATCATATAGTGTCTTGATTCTCGTTTTTCAAGTAAATATAAAAAAAATCAAAGATTTTGTAGTCAGCTTACATCCTGGTCCGCAATGATTCAACTTTCCCTAGCAACTACTGAAAAATCTAATGTCCCTGAACAACTAAAAAGCTAGGATTAGCAGCAATAGTCAGGGTAAACGACACCAGCAAAAAATGTGTTTTATACTAATATAGTTTGATTCACAGATGGACATTAGAGTTTTCAGTAGTTACTGTATGGATGTGAATGAGTTACCCTAACCTAAAATACCAAGAACACAAAACACTCATAAACTTCTTTCCTAAATTCAAAAACAAAAACATGAAATGCATCAAACCAAAATAGAGCAGAGAAAAAAAAGCAAACCTTAACCTATATTTGGTTTGGCTTGAGAAACCATAACCATAACCTTAACCTGGTCATGAGCTTTAATAACTTGTTTTTATTTCTCTGTAGGTCATAAAAAATTCAATTAAACAACAAAATCTAAAGTTAGTTTATTGAAAGAAAATCACAGCTTTATGCTTAAACGTGTAGCACATTATATATCAGATGTCAACTCTCTTAATTTTCCTAAAATTCTCAATAAGATATTATCCATTTTATTTGAATGGGAGATGTGATTGCTGGTGTATTGGAATTTCTATTATTTCATCTAACGGTGGTTGTTCTTGCCATCTAAATACTTAGTGTGTGGTTGGAAAACGCAAATGTGGTGAACTAAAGGTCAGTTTTATTTAATATAGTATTTTATTTTATTTTATTGCCATCAAGCATGGTAACATTCCTCTTCAACACAAATATAGTATGGTAGCTAAACGTTCAAACGGTATAAGAATTTACTTCCAACTTTCAAGTGACATCAAATACTTAATTTCAATGTTAGTCACCTCAGTCGTATCTCTGCATTTCGTGATGAGTGTACCTGGAGCTTTAAGGTTGTAAGAATTGTGTAATCCAACCAGAATGTCTCCGTATCTAGCTGGTCTCAAAGATTGAAGGTGCAAGACCTGCAAAATAACAAAAGGAGTTTATTATCTCAAAATCATGTGGTGTAGAATATAGTATTAAATTAGTGGTGATACATTTCCATTCTAAAGCGGAGTAGAGATGCATATTTTACTGCAGTAGTAAACTCCGATAACACACCTATCGCTATTGTAGGTTATTAAGATAAAAGAGCAAGTTTGAAAAAACAAAATTAAATTAAGCTACGAAAGAGGAACAAAAAAACCTACAACATTGTTCATAGCTGTTATGAAATCTAGTGTGTCAATAAAGTGAAGGTTTATGCTCCAGCAGTAATGGACATGAATCTCTTCCGCCATGAGCATACAACAACAAGGCCACCTCTTCCCATTCATTGTATCAGACATGCCTGCATCAAAGGAGAAGAACAACCCAATTCATCCCAAAGACCCATGCTTATTATGATAAATAATGTATAATTTAAAAGGTAACAATAAAATTGACCTTGCCTTTGTAATTGAACAAATCCATGTCCGTGAAACTGGCACCAATATCCCTGCACTGGTAACAAATGTCGTGTTTACCTTCTTTGGTCCTAAGATCGAACTTCTATACCATGTGGTAATTTTAACAGGGTTAGCACCAGCAGTTATACCACCTATGAAACATCTAAAAAGTTAGCATCAGACACAAAATCTTATGTTGCATATCTTTGATCTTGAAATAATGCAAGGAAGCAACATTCTTAGAGAAAACTTCCGATCAAAGTTGCAATCTTTGGTTAAAAGATCTGCATAAGAGCAATAGGTGTTCTCAACAACAGATAATTCCAAAAGTTTAAGATTTTGTAACTTGTAAATACCTACATGAGAACAAACTCATGCTTCCTGGGTGATTGATTATTTAAAGCCAGCTAAAACCCAAGGATTTTTAATCCCTTGATAATTGAATTTACTAAACCGAACTAAAAACTCGAATTGAAAAGTATAAAAAGCTTACCTTGAGTTAAGTTCAATCTTACGATCAACAATACGGCTGGTGATGAACATATAACATCCAATAATTTCCATTGGAGAAATCTATGAAACTGAATTATCAAACTTTTTAGTTGTCAACAACACTACATGGGAAAAACATAGTTATGAGTTGATAACCAAATAAGATGGAACTAATTTCCACCGTAATCCACCATTTATTTTCTTACCTCTTCATCCCTTAAGTGCATATTATGCCATAATGTCAAACGATTAATCAATAAAAGCAACCGATGCAGTTTTCTATACATTAACTAATTCACGGATGATTCTTACCCCATACAATCAACAAAAACTGGATTATGCATATGCAAATTTTATAAACTGAATTCAGTTAGTATATACTATATGTCTAACTGCACTTGTGTGAAAGGGAAACAAAGATCAAATAGACAAAAACTAACAAAGTTCAGTTTGTTTAAGTCGTATCTTTTCCTTTTCGGCAATCATGAAACATCTCCAGCAGTCGCCGAATGAACATATTTTACTATACATCAGCTTGAGCTAGTAGTTACACACTTACACAAATAGAGAGTGCAATTTGGGAATGCATATAACATGTTGTCAGGAAGAACTTAATCGAACTACCTGATTGGGTACAGTAAAAACCTTCAGGCTTCATTGATTTCTCCCAGTATGTTCCTGGAGGTTACCCACCTTTCATCACAAACACTTCTGGTAGGAACATACTGGGAGAAATCAATGAACAACAATTTAAGTTCATTGATATTCAACAATTTAATTCACTGATACCTGTAAAACAAAGCTAATAATCTTCAATGGGAAGCTTAGGAAACATATAAGAATAGTAGATGAGAACTTCTATTCGTATATCTAAACAGGTGCACCAAATACCTCAATTGAATCCCCTTGCATCATTGGATTGCCACTTCCTGCTATTACAAACAAAGCAGCTTTTATTCACATTCTGATTCAACTAAAAATTGAAAAAACAAACCAAAATATCTTAAAAGCAGAAATTTCTAACCATCTGATTCCCGGTATCAAAAAATATGTAACTTACTTCGGAAGGAATCAAATGGAAGAGGGGCTGATGTTGCAGGTACAAAATTGCAGTTGTAAATGGTAGAGGAGGAGGTGTAACATCATCTCTAGTAACACGTATGGCTGATACGGAAAGGTAAAAAGCCCTAGAATTTGCTAAATCGGGAAAACCCCCTATTTGGAGAAAATGCTAGATTTTCCTAAACCCAACACCCTAAATTGCAACATAATCTTATTAGAACCCATAAACAACAGAAACTCCATAATTTAAAATAACAACGAATCAAAAACCCTAGATATCACATACGAAATTGAAAAGGTGAGAAATACTGCTGAAAATAATAATAATCGAACCATTTGAAACTCATAAAATTCAGGAATCAAAACAAAATTTGGATTAATTTGTATCGCGTTGGAAGTGATTTCAGGGAGGAGAAGAAGACAAAAAATCGTTGGGAAAGTGGGAAAATTTCAGTTCTTGCATCCACCGAGCAAGAAGATGGGGTAATATCAGGTCGTCCCCGAGCGTAACAATCCCCCGTAAAAATACCGAAGTTTTCCAGACCGTAGAAGTCAAAACTCCATCCGGATGCTAGTGGCCGCCAGATCATGGACCCCATTAAATCCTGACCATCTAATGACTCTCAAATCTCAGAGTCAAAGACCACATTTTTTTATAAACAAAATTGAAAAGGTGAGAAATACTGCTGAAAATAATAATAATCGAACTATTTGAAACTCATAAAATTCAGGAATCAAAACAGAAATTGGATTAATTTGTATCGCGTTGGAAGTGATTTCAGGGAGGAGAAGAGGACAAAAAATCGTTGGGAAAGTGGGAAAATTTCAATTCTTGCATCCAACGAGCAAGAAGATGGGGTAATATCAGGTCGTCCCCGAGCGTAACAATCCCCCGTAAAAATACCGAAGTTTTCCAGACCGTCGAATTCAAAACTCCATCCGGATGCTAGTGGCCGCCAGATCATGGACCCCATTAAATCCTGACCATCTAATGACTCTCAAATCTCAGAGTTAAAGACCACCTTTTTTTATAACAATGACTAGGTATCACCAGGGCCTTACGACCCCGGCTCAACCTATGATTAGTATGAGGCCACACATCATGAATAATATTAATTAGTTACAATTGTATGTAGTAATTCCCACCGAATATGCTATTACATCGTGGTACTTGCATCGTACAATGCATCTATGTTAATATGATCCCGAATCAAAATCAAAAAATAAAATAAAAGAAATCAGAAAGTATAACCTAAAACGTAACTTTCAGTATCTTTTAACACTTGACTTCTTCTAGAAAACACACAATGTTAAACAAAACATCTTCAAATTTAGAAAATCGTTCATTCTCACCATGGTATGTCCTCTTGAAAATAGTTTTTTAACTTGCTACACCAAGATTCCTCGTTTTCGTTGTACTCAACCTTTTTTATTATATTTATAGATCCCATGTAATACCATTCTCTTCTCTCAACCAAACCCATCACTATTTTGCCTCCCTGATAAATGTTTTACCCTGTTATTTACTCAAGTAGCACATGTTCATAAGAAGTAAAAAAAATCAAACAAATAACCACTTACCATATTCTCACTATATTGTATCATGTCGGTTGCTTCCTTTATAGTTTTCCTATTTTCGTTGGGGTCATCCGGTTGTGGCGAGGAAGTAATTGTGTTTTCTTTTTGTCCTGATTTAATCCTGCATAAATAAATTTAGTAGTTTTAGCACGTAATAAAATTCATATAGTCTTATTTTTATTTTGCGCACTTACAAAGGTTTTGTTTTCTTGAATTCATCAACTTATGGTATATCTAGATTGATCAACATTCTAGAGGCAGTGGTGGTAGCTAGCGCAATAAGTGCACCTGTTGCAAGGTATAATTTTTTGTAAGGTAAAAAAATAAATGCTAATGTTATATCATGTTGTGTTTAATTATAAACGGACAACTAACCTCAAAAATCGGTTACAAACGTTATCGTAATAATAACAATTATTGGAGTTTTCGTGTGTTCCTCTAGAACACCCTCTTTTACGGATTTGCACTATTCCCCCATAGAGTGACCGTCATGTCAACCCCCCTATTTTAACAACAATATAAGATTAGTGAACATCAATTCATTAGACATAATATACCTTTTAAAGAAAAGTTACTTACTTTGTATCTTCGATGACTATTTCTCTTTTCTGAATTAACTTCACGGATTCACCAGTCCCTAAGATGCGTCATGTAGGTTTTAGTATTCAACGGAGGTTTTTTAGCTTGGTATATACAATCCATCAAAATACTTTAACATATCATTAATATGCTTCTCTTATTCATGTATATAAGTATTACCATAGATGATTACCTATTTTTTTTTTCCTTTGATGCATTTTTTATTCGTTGATTCTAGTGTAGCCAAATAATGACCATTGATAAATGTGAACATCACTTTTCATATGGTAGTAAATTATAAAGTGACTTACGTGGATGATGTGGGGCTCTTTCATCTAACAAATCAGAACATGCCCGCTTCATCTGAATATATATGAAATCTTCTAACCAAATTCTTATTATTTACTTGAAATGAACTAATGAACAATTTTGGTATGTGCTTTAATAAATTATCGGAAGAAATTTTTTCCAAGATTTTGAAAGCAGTAAGTCTTAAGTTTAGCATAAATCAATCCAAAAAATATATATTATGAAGTGAAAAAATGCCGAATAAGAATTCAAATTACCTAAACAACAAATTAAATACAGCAGAAACTCTGCAGATTAATGTTATTAGGAGCACCAAAATTATTAATTAAGCGGGATATTAATTAATCGATAAATTAATAATTAATATATTTTATTAACTTGTATATAATTATGCTTAAGCATAGAGGTGTAACTGTTCAAAGTGAAGTTTGTCCAATGTGTAAGAAGGAGGTAGAAGACTCGGATCATTTGCTGGTTAAATGCTCTTATGCATTTGAGATTTGGTTTTATTTTCTCAAATCATTTAAGATATCCTGGGTGGCTCCAAGCAATGTTAGTGGTTTCTTTGAATCTTGGATGCATGTTGAATAACTTAACAGGAAGGTGCAGATATGTATATATGGTGGAAGGTCATTTATACAGTTATGTGGCACTTATGGAAAGAGAGGAGCAAAAGAGTTCATCATGCATAAGGAAGCTCATGAATTAATTATGGTGGTTAAGCAAGCAATTGCTCTTTGGTTTTTTGATAAGGATACTTTCAAAGGAATCTCTGTAAATCAAATTCTGTTTCAATGGGATTCAATACTACACATGTAATGTGTGTGCTGTGTTGATCCTGTTTTTGTACTTTTTGTACATTTTTTTCCCTTTAATATAATCTTCTCTTTAAAAAAAAAAACTTATATATAAATTTATCGTCAAGTAAATATTTTTTGAATAAAATAATTAATTTTCAAAGCACCCTTTCAATCTCCCATTTGTGTTTCATTGTTCAATATATTAGTTTATAGATGAAATTCAATGTGATACTGGTATCAAAGAAAAATATCAACAAAAAGACAAAAGATAATTCAGCCATTTTTAAAAAACTCTTCGTAAATCATTAATGTATTGAATATAATACTATAGACTTATTAATTTAAATTTCACATGGGGTTTGTATGCGTGATCAAAAATGTATTATCTAATAATTTTAGCGAGTTATTAATTTGGCACACTGTCCCCGACTCGGGACCGACTAAAAGTATTATTTAATAAGATTCATTAAATAATCGTGTATTCATGAATGAAATTTCTACTGTAATGCAAAAGCTATTGAAAATTGTCAAGCAGATGTTAATGTCTTTTGACACAGCCAAAGCCCTAATGAATCATACGATAATATGAATAATATAAGGTTGAGTCATATCGTCCCTTTAAAGAATATGAAAGATAAAAATAACAAAAGAATTAGATTTCATTAAAAATAACTCTCAAAAGTGACGGCATATGTCTTTGACACGTCCATTAATTTCAATCTTCTCTCTTATACATTCCACTATTCTTGCATAGTTGTATTCATTCTCAAGTCCGGATTTCGTCTTGTAAGTTCTATATTTTCCATTTTTGACGTTGTCTGAATGGACGTAACCCTGTGTTTCGTTTTTTATTTTAACTTTTTTCATGGACTGATGTCATGTACTTGAACATTTTCTGTTCAGACCCACCTCCTGGGAAAAGACTGATATGTGCAGGTTGTTACATACCATTTATATGGCCCGATCTCTTAAAATTGTAATGATACCCTTGTCGATTTCCTTGAGTGATTAATCGCGGATGTCTTCGTCATCTTCAATGAACTCTTCATTCTTCAAATAATCCTCAAGTATCTTACTAATGTAAATGTGAAAATAAGATGTCAATGTTGCAGTGATACTTATTTTCATACTTAACCTGATCAAAATCATGTAACATTTAAGACTGAAAAAAATGTTCTAACATTGTAGTTTTTTGTTTTTTATATTATAATCTTTACACTTTTTCTCTTCGAACTCATTTTTAGAAAAAAAAAAATTTGGGTTCAAATGGCTCAAAAGGTTTAAACCATCCCCAACTCTCGATGTTATTTTGTTTCCATAGTTCCTGCAAGAAGTTCTCTAGTTCGTCATTGTCATCGGAATATTTTGGCTCTTGATTAAAGACCTAAGGGAGTCTTGCAAGAAGTGTTTTCTATTTCTTTTGCTCTGTAGTGCATTCTTGCTCTTTCTCATCATTACCATCAGTGATACCTCTTGATCCCTTACATAATGTTTAGTTGCTCTGAGCGATGGTTGTCTTTTCCTTTGTCTCTAGGAATCATTTGGACTACATCCCTGGATCAAACTTTTATGATGATGTATTGCCTTTTATCGACAGTTATAAGTATAAGGTTTTCCAATTCAATAACAAATAATATTGACGTACACTTTTACACTTTCAACAATAATTTAGTACATAATGAGCCTATTTAATTTGGAAGAAAAGATTCAACATATTATTACTTGTTATTAATCACCAACTTTAGTATAACTAACTAATTTGAATGCTTAGAATTCCTCAGGAGCAATCGCACACATTTATACAATATTTTAAACAACTAAAATTATCAAGCTGTAAAATGTTTATTTTTTTTTACTCTTATATCTTTTTCCTTGTTAATATTTCTTCTTTAAGTTTTTGTCTTCTCCAAATGTGTAACCAAAACCCTAGTAGCTTCATCAAGTCCTTCGTTGGATTTCTTTTTCAACTACATAACTGGTGCACCAAATTAGGCAATCCATACCAAATTAGTTTGGTATGGATTGTGATTCCTGGTTATTTGAGATGCTTTAAAATTCTTGGAGAGTTATAAAACTTTATGTTGTTGTATTTCGTTGTAGCTAGGGTTTTTTTTTATATCAGGTTCGTTATTTTTAATTTGTAAAATATATGTTTTAGTCTCTTGGTATAAGCGATATCAGGCGTGAGATATAAATGTTTAATTAAGTTTATACAATTGAAGCAAAATCGGTTTGATTCACTCGAAACAATTCATGAACATCATAGACATGGTTTGCAAAGATTGCATTCCTTATTTTATAAATGTTTAATTAAGTTCATGAACATAACTGATTTTCGAACTTTAACCTTCAAGTATGCAAATGGGTATGCATACTTGAAATACCCGGACCAAAATTGGTTTTCTCCAGTACGCAAACGGGTACGCGAACTTCCAGTTCTATTAAAAATATTCGTACATGAACCTTATGCCAGTACACGAACGGGTGCGCATACTTAGGTTCCCGGATTTCTCAATCCAACAGGTACGCATACGTGTATGCATACTATGTTTCTCGGACATGGATTACATATGTGTAAGAGTACACAACATTACATATCCAATAATGGTTAAGTGTTCTAAATGCTTATTTCAATCATTGAAACTTTCTTATTGGATGACAATAGCCGTTTTCACACACTATTAGCATCAAAGCAATTTTCAAGTTAATGAAATAATCATAACGAAACATTCCAAGTTTACATCAAATGATTGTACCACACAAACCATGTAAGATGTTGCTCGGCAATTTTCATATGATCATCTTTTGACTTTCGTCAAGAATACAAGATAAACTTGGTCGAAGCGAAAGCTTGCCAACACATATTTCGAGAAGCGAGTAAAACTCGGCTCGAAATCTCAAATGTATATAATAGAAAAATATCAATAACATGGGCTATCAGATCAAAAACATGGGCTATCAAAAATAGAAAAATATCACAAATTTCAGTCATTTTTGTTCAATTCAAAAACATGAGCTATCATATCGGGATGATCCGAAGCATAATAATATGGTAGAAGGCCCTCTTTAGTTTTGAACCAACTCGGATTTGCGGTCATTTAATAAGTTATCTTGGTGATGATTAAAACACGTAATATCTAATGAATCTTGAAAAACATCGAACATATTTCCTAGAATCACCAATGACTTTCACATTTTTATCCTTGGGCGGACTGACATTACTCAGAACCTCATGTGTGGAAGAATACTTAACTCATAACACATTATGATGTGGGAAACTATTTTCAATTGTCCAAAGAACATCTATGTCCAACTGGGGAATTATCTTTGCATGAACATTGATGGCATGATTAGGATTGTATATATAAAACTGTGAATAAAATGGTTATGTTTCTTAATTGGGTACTAAGCTCCACTCCACCGTCGAAGTTTCCCGTGTATTGTAAAGCACTTTGGACTCGTTCCTGTCGATCTTTTTTATCCAGACTGTACACAACTCATAAATGAATTTGAAGTATTATACTCTCGGATGTGAATGCGGAACAATCTTGATAGGGAATCATCACCTTCATATAAATACCTCAAAGTCTGGGGAGGTTCAAGCAACGGAAGGAATTTTATATTTCCCTGAAAACAACATCTTCAAAATATTGGTTTCTTATGGTCAATCTCTCGTCAATCCAGTGCATTTCCCCATACAAAGAGCATACAACGTTATTTTTTCTAAAGTAATGACAGACTGAAAGTCAAAGTTATGATTTACAACGCTTTATGTACCCACATCGTCCTCTTCATCTGACAGACCACAAAATTCATCTGAACCATCCAATGCAATATTTTTAGCAGCAATTTTTCTGTACGTATATATACAAATACGCGTATAATCAGGTATATGCAGACTCGCATCTAAGGGAACCAAACCAAAAAACAATTCAATAAGGAAGTTGCGAATGTATATGCATTAAACCCAAAGGGCTATCAGTTGAACCCACAGTCTCCATACTTATGTCAGCAATCAAATCATTGGGTTGGGTAAGATGTTTAAACTCCCCGGTATATTAACCTACAATTAAACGGCTATTCTTTATACCATGGGTCTGTGGACACGAAAAAGTCCAAAAATATTATCACTCGAAATCATGCCAAGTTTTTTGGAGAGATCAGCTTTACACGAATTCTTTGAATAACACGTACATATCTGTTTGTGCCAGGAACTCTATAAATGTAGATAAATTGTATCAAGAGCATATAAAACAATAGTTCAGTGGAAATCACGACAACAGTAACATTTAGAATTGAAATTGCAGATTAATGCAAGTGTGTACTTTCATGCAAGGCCATATCAGGACAATAGTAACATTCAAGATAGTAACCCATGAGAAATTACTTTCTATCAGATAATCCATCAGAAATTATTTCTTGCAAATAATTTCACGATTACACATTGGAATAGCCTTTGCCAGCTATTTCATGGACAGTCCAATATGAAATCATGAATAGTCGTCTAGGGTGAGCTAGGGTATGTTTTACGGTTTCCCATTATCAGAAGAGTTAATGTAACATTTAAATCCAAAGAACCATAATATAGAGTAAAACACATGGGATTGTACTTTTTGTTCATATCCACGGCGGCATTTAATTACCCAGTTGTGAAGAAAACATCCAACAAACTCAACTGGCTATAAAAGTTAATAACAATATAGATATTATCATAAATATACCGACTAACATACAAAAATTGTGACTTGTATATGGTAACCTATGTTCTGAATACGTTTTTGTTACACATCTATAGATAATGTTATGAATTTAACAATATATCTTGCGTGAATCGAACACGCAACCTTCTAAGTTGGACTCAGATGCGCTACTATTGCGCCAAAAATCCATTACTAAACAACCTAGATACCACGACATGCAGAATCATCCGATCTTTCAAACAGATTGCATCCAGAATGTACTTAACTCAATTGCAAATAGTGTCAATTGGTTGTTTTTCTTTACATCTATAAATACGCTGAAATGCTTAAGGGGTAAAAAAAAAACAAATTTAGGCTGAAATGTGACATACCTTCCCTGATAAGAAGCTCATGGTACAACAAGTAAACATAAAATATCATTCTCACATATCATTGTTGCTGAAATGTAATTACGATCAGAAGATTTTCTTGGATTTAACCTGCATGCACATTAGATTAAGAAAAAAGGTCAAACGAAATATCATGCCAATTCGTTCAACTAAGTAGGTTTCCAAATTACGGAATGAAAAAGCATAATTAAATTTAGATATGGGCATAATAACTTACGATTTTGAGTTCAAATTTATAAAGGTACTGAACGAAATACAATTGAAAGTACCTAATTACGTTGTACCATTGCATAAAAGTGAAATCAGAAATTGTTCTGCTATGGTCCACGACTAATTACATCATCTGCACCCCCCAAGAGATGCTAGAATGCTAGATTTCGTCACACATCCACACATCATTAGGATCTCATGCATCAAATTATATATATACTATAGATACACTAATAGCAATGGTTGTGCAAATGAATCTCATAATTTACCACTCCATATAGTATCCAATATCGACTTTATTAAAGTTTTCAACTGACATACATCTTTGTAACCCTAACTCTCTCTCCAAAAATTGCAAAACATATTGATACACCTGCCATGAAACAATTCCACGAATTGCAACCTCATTGTTAATTTTAAAGCCAAATACTAACACAGTTACGCAAGTACTAATCAACCTACAGAATGCAAAAAATTCAGAGATTCAATTAAGCTCTGGGTAAAAACCTATTTGCCCGAAGAGCCCGAAGAGTAGTTTAAATTACATCATTTTTGTGCACAAAAGCCATTGTCTAAGTTGTTGTAAATAACAACAATATTTTTATGTCACTAAGATTTCAAATTTACAGAATAGATTTTCAATATGTGGCTTTATAAATATATTCCAAGGAAAACAAAGCTCAAAATGACACCCAAGTGTGTTTCTGTACAAAAAGAGTTCTCAGTTCTGCTATATTTGGATTACCCATCTACCTAGTTGGGATATATATGCATTTATTATTGCTTGTGATGGCTATCGGGTTAGATTAGGATATCAGGAGTCGAATGCAGTATTTAATACAAAATTTATGAAACCACATATCCATCATTACATATGATCACACCATACATGTGCATATTTCAATGCTTTAAATTATGAATGAGAAACGTTAAGATATTAATGACTTACCTGGATCAACCACTACCTGAGAATTCTCAAAAGTAGAATGCAGTGCAGACGGGGTAGGAGGAGTGAGAGTGGAAATTGTAGAGCTATAATTGTTATATGCTGAAGGAGGAGATTAGTGAAACCAATCTCCCGCACTGCTTTTATTGAAGAAGCACCAACCTCTTGAGAGGGAAAACCAAATTAAACTAATCAGTCACTCTCAAGATTTCTTTTCATGAAAAACATATCATACATAATGCAACTGCATTCAGTCTCCCGGATATTCTATTTCTTTCCTTAATCTTACAACACTACAATCAATTTTACGATTTTCTTCACAACTTCCCTCTTTTTAATGGGATTAAATATAGACCCTTTTCCTCTTTGTTCCTTTTTCAGCTGTCAATACTACATTATTACCAAATCAGCATCTTCAGCTGAACCTAATTTCTTATCCTAACAATCAGAGATGCACATAGATGTCAATTAAAAAAAAAGTAGGTTAAAAGCTGTCTAGGAAAAGAGAAAAGGACTGAGAATCAAAAATATAGGGCTTACCTTGTGAGAGAGAAATGCGGTACTATCATCATCATATATAACATCAAACTCTAGTCTCTCTAGTATTCATCAAAATCACCACCGCCTCTTGAGTAACCACTACCACCGCTGTTATCCATCACCGTCGCCTTAAGGCGAACACCCTATCCACCTGGTCTGCACTGATGGAAACCACCATAATCATTACCGCCTTCATGGAAACCACCATAATCACCACCGCATTATCCATTTTTAGAAGCAGAAGGCTTTCTTGAGTTCTTTTAGCCAATGTGAAGCGAGAAGGCTTTCTTGAGTTCTTTTAGCCAATCTGACGATCAAAAGTGAGATAATAAGAAAGAGTTTTGGTGGCTGCACAAAAGAAAAAAGGAAGCAGTTTTAGTTTTGCGTTAAAAAAAAGAGAGTAGAGAATACCTATTTTGTAACTCATAATAAATTAAAAGCTAGTTATCCCTAATTATGAAATCCTATTTTAAAGAGTTTTATTTAGAGAACACACGACAATACACCACTGTCTTTGTTTCATCCCCTATACTCAGAGTGTTAATTACAGATATGTAGGAAAAACATTTGGAGAAATGCTCGAATCACCATCCATTTCACCCAGGATATGAAAAGCCTGGCAACCACCTTTGCCACAACCATCTGCAATCGCAGTGCAAAATGAATGAGATCTACCAAACGAAGAAGTTCTAGTATAGTTTCTACCTGCAATGATATGTTTTTGGTTCGAGTTAGATGAGTTCTCAAAGTCTTCTTGTTTCAACACGTCAAGCTATGTGAACAACTATCAAAAAAACGTGAAATTAAACAATCAAATCAGGTTACATAAAAAGAAAAGAAGTTTATTGTAACCATTAAAAATATGAGGTGTGGAACAATAGCTGAATATGTTCTAAAATCCTATGCAATGATTTATTTTTTAGTTGTTTCTTGGGGGCTTTCAGCTTGTACCAAGGCCCTACGAATCTAAGAATTGATATATAAGAGATAACATTTACTAAAAATATATGAGGCATAAAAAGTTTTGATCAAGCATATATACCCAGATTGAAGATTTATAGATGTATTCATGAGCATGAATTAAGAAACCCACGCTACCACGGGTTCTTTGAATTATTTATTTACATTTTTTTTTATAACTGATTGTTTAAAATTTTGTGAAGGGTAAGCTTATCAACTCATTCACGTAATTGATTGGTGTAAATTTGTAGAAGAGTTAGCGATGATTACTATTCATTTCAGAGTACAACACCTCTTTGTGCGTCTGGGATTAGCTAATGCAATCGCAGAAAGTTTACATTAGACATTGTGTTCTCCAACTCAGCGGCAGCAAACTTGCATGTTACAAACTCCTACAGACTGTGTACTGTAATGAGGAAGAGATATCGCAGACATTAGTCCATCACTTCCTGCAGTTCCAAAGACATTTGGCAGTTCTGACAATGTGTGTGTGTAGTGTTATTATAATTTGGTTGCACATTCTAAAAATTCTTCCTAAATTAAACACAAACACCAGCAACCTCTAGTAATCTTCAGAGTCATCCTTAGATTCTCAAATATCTCCTAACCCATCACCCATACCGACATGAACTCCGGTAAAGATGCCGATTGAGAGACAACATGCAAGTTACAACAACGGAAGCAAGATTGGTCAACAGGTGGTTTAGAAATTTTGTCAAGCACTTGCTATGTATTCTGTTGTTGATGGAGATATGATGTTGACGTAGATATCTAAGGCATTCTATATCTCCTTCCCTGCAAAATACGAATTCAACACATACCCATATTTCCAAAACCATTCACCACTCATAATACTCACAATTCAAACATAATCATTGATGGTAACAACATTTTTTAATGGCAGGAAACTCTTCTTCCTGGCTTCTGAATTCAAAACTAACCCTTAGCAAACACCCACCATCATCATCTTTCATCAGCAATTTAATGACAGCAACAACAACAAATTTTGTTCCCTTGTCCTCTCCATCCAGCTAGTGGTCCAAGATATTTCCCAAATTCGATCCATTAGTTCCCTCTTTACAACATAAGTTTTCTATAGATTGTTGGAATTATTTTGATATTTTCAGACCTAACCATACAAATAATTAGTCACCATCATTGAGAAAATATAACCTGTATTTTTGTGTTCGAACGAAAATTTTCGAGGGAGGCGAAAGAGGGAAAGAGAGAGTGTTTTCAGTTGAGCTAGATTTCCATACATATCACAAACTGGTATTACCTTTGAATACCGTGAGTCTTTCCCAAATAAAAACTCCATCAGGGAAAGAGAGAGTGTTTTCAGTTGAGCTAGATTTCCATATATATCACAAATTGGTATTACCTTTGAATACCGTGAGTCTTTCCCAAATAAAAACTCCATCCGAAGCTTCACGTCGGTCTGATAGTCCTAGTTATCATGGAGATAAACCTCATACTTATGAATTAAGCGTCATTCTGTGACAATGCATCCGAATTTTCTCTTCTCAACCCATGACATTTTTCTAGTCTTTGTATACCTTCGAATTTTCTCTGCTCAGTTCTAGGGTGGATTCCCATCTCATTCCCCTGGGAAGATGAGGGAGTTGGACTCTCCATCCCCCAATTCATGTTGCAACTTGTAATAATATTGAATCAAAAGTAAAAGAAAAATTTATTTACAGCCATCAGCACTTGGCCATAAAATATAAAATTATAAATACAATTTTTTTAACCACCGGCCCAAATTAAAGAACAAAATTAGACTACACTACCTTTTACCAATAGAAAAATTACTACCTTTACCATAGCTGAGAGAGATAAAAAAAAGCGAAGAGACAATCTAACTTCTTATCACTTCATTAATGTCCAATATTACAGTACAGTGAAGCTAAATGGATAAATTCAAATGTTAATGGGGTAGGCATCCAATGCTGAAATCCATAGATGCAACACGGGTTAACCTTAAGAGTACTTACAAATGAACCCACCGACCATATTCATAAGGTGATACAAATTTTCCACAACACAATTATGTTTTCTCAAGTACTTACAATATGATGAAGATAAAACTAAATATATTCCCATGTCAATCAATTAGAAGTGATCAAACATTTGCAAAGAAATGAAAGACGTTAGACGTACCAGTAAGACATAATTCCCGGCTGATCTACAATGCCCTCACATCCTCCAAAGGAAGGGGCAATGTATGGGATTTTCAGTGCATCAATGAATGTCTTGGTACTATCTAAATATCCATCAATCTGTAAAAGTTGCATGTTGTGATCAGGTAAGTAAACCTGGAAACCACCACATTGCAAAAGCAAATAGCTCAGACAAACATCCAGCTCATAAACTTTAGCACTCACCTCAAAACTGACTCCTCCTCCAAACCCTGTCATTAGCTTCATGGAAATTTTGTGTTCCGGTAAGTAAACCTGGAAACCACCACATTGCGGATGCAAATAGCTCAGACAAACA
The DNA here is from genome assembly GCA_023529315.1 of Papaver bracteatum. Taxonomy (NCBI): domain Eukaryota; kingdom Viridiplantae; phylum Streptophyta; class Magnoliopsida; order Ranunculales; family Papaveraceae; genus Papaver; species Papaver bracteatum. Next base: position 981,728 of record JAJJWX010000447.1, on the reverse strand, counting down.
TCCAGCTCATAAACTTTAGCACTCACCTCAAAACTGACTCCTCTTCCTCCAAACCCTGTCATTAGCTTCATGGAAATTTTGTGTTCCGCGTGACTTGGCAGACCGGTATAAGAACACGTTTCCGCCGAAGATCAGATCAAGTTAGCATCCTAAAAGATGAGACTTCTTGGAAGAGAAATTATTGTTCTTATTTATCTGTTCTATTGATTTTCAAATTTGATCAAGATGTGCCTCTAAAATCTCGGCTATCCTCAATCCTGTTATGTTTTGCTGCTGTGCACGAAGATGCAGTGTCTTCATGCCTCGGATGACTAAATAAGCGGCATTCTGATAACAATAACATATAGCATTAGTATCATTCTCAATCAAGTCTTCTATGCAAACTAAATAAACATGGGAGGTCAAATCAATAAGTATGCAATGTCTTATCAGAAAGGTACCAATTTGATTACTAATAACAGAATGAGGCAAAAGGCCAATATACCAATTCAGGATAACAATGATGCCAGTCACGTGATTGAATCAAAGTTTCCTGGTAATTATTAGGGATGGCCATGTTCAATCTTGAGTTAGAAGGGCGTGCTCTTTGTGCAATATTCAAACTCGGATGATACCTTCGTCAAGGATCACCTTAGTTTCCACCATGATGCTAAAGTAGAATGTGAGATAGCAGCTTCAGAATGAGACTTCCAAGTATTGCTGAACATCGAATCTAATCATGTAAACCTAAACAAAAGAAAGGGAGCTTGGTAATGTGTGAACATGACTGCTGCTGGCAATGTCCATTGCTCTCATAGTGTTTTTCAAACGGAGTAAGGTTGAGATGAAGTGATAGAAAGTATTCAAAAGAGGAAAGGTATATAAAGTGTTCGTGTATCATATAAGTGGCAGGAGTCCCTTTTATGGTAAACATCCGAGTGATTTCCGTATATAATTCAAATTGGTATTAACTTTGAATACGGTGAGTGTTCTCTAGCCGTCCAAGCAAAAACTCCATCCGGAAATAAACATTGGACAACGTCACGATAAAACGTGGGTGACTAAAGAAAAACGTTTGAATTATATTAAAATTTTGAATGCTTACCAACAATATAAATAATATTACAATTTTCAGATATAAATGCTTTCCCCTTGTCATCCGATGCCTGTTATTTTGAATGCTTATACCACCGCAGATAGCACTGTAATATGTACAATTTCATTGTCTTCAGTTAAACGTAATCATAGGCAAATTACCCATAAGAAATTCTGAATGAACTTAGAGTAACTTAACTCACCTGAGATGCTTGGTGCCAGAATTCCATCATCCATAGCTACGGAACTCCATAAGAATTGGAATGACTTAACTGTTTCGTAGTGTCTTTAATATTTTAAGTTCTCCTTAATTGGCTTGATGGTGTGTTCAATTTATAGTTGGATAGCTCCCTGTCTCTGGCTTCCAATTAGGTATTAAGCCTTCCTTCGCGTAGCGACATATCAAGTCAAAAGTTCCTCTTAAAGTTGTCAATAAGTTGTCATTGTCAACCTTCAAATGTTGAAATACTTATACGTTTGCAAAGTGATTCATTGTAACAGTGCAAGCCATAAAAATGACCTAATATGACATAGAAAACAATTATGAAAGAATTAGAGATCTTCTTGAAAGATTGACAGCAGAACTTTCTCCATGTACGGGGCCCGGTCAGTAATTTCGTTTGGGGTAGATAGTCTGGTCACCCTTCATTACATAGGAATTTGTTATAGAAATAATTTTACTCTTTAGTGCGTTAGATTTAGACTTATTCCAAGAAATTAATCTATAAAATAAAAAATTCTTACCTTTCAATCTCCAGCACTACCAAAGCAATAGGCCATAGCAACCACCCCCTCACCTGACCAAGATACTCTCTTCAAATCTCTTTTCAATATACTCCCTTCCCCTTCCCGTAATATCGACATTATACCTTACAGTGGATGCCAAAGTTACACACAATGAGATTAATATACCACACGCAAATTTATATTTATGATTGATTATTATACCTTACAATGGATGCAAAAGTAACACACAGTGATATTAATATACCACATGCAAATTTAAATTCATGATTGATTAGGATAGTGAGATATCATTTTTAAACTATAGGTCCTGTACTCAATGTCCTTATACTTTATAGTCCATTATTATTGGTATTCTTCATTCATTGCAGTAAAAGAAGGTTGGACGTATGACTTTTTCTGCTACGGTAACAGGATACTTGATAAGAAAGAACTATGGAACTCACATGTATTGTTAATGTTATCCGGAAGAAGAAAGACGACCAACAATAACATAATGGACATTTTTGCACTTAGCAGCGATTGATGAATAGTCATTTTCGAGGGACAATTCCACAAAGTATGTTTCGTATCCCAGAAGCAAGATGTAAACACCAGCTAAGCTAAGGATTCCATGCAAAAACAAAGAAAAAAATTAACAGCAGCAAAAGATTGGTGTGAATAATTACTTCATATAAAGAGAGCACCTGAACCACACATAATAGTAAATTTCATATTCAAAAGTATACTCAAAAGTGGGATACTACAATGACGGCCTTCACGTCTCATCGATCAGTTCTTAGATCCAATTCACCCATGCAATCAATTGTAGAGAAGCCAAGGAAATAAAATATCTAAGCTTTATGTGAAAACAACATACCAATTGTTCTTGACACAAATGGTGGGTACTTAAGCCTGACATTGCGGAATAGTAAATTTCAGTTGAGAAGGTAGTATGATACATGAATGAGGCTATGCATTGAAAAGTTTGCATCATCTTCCGTCACTGCTCTTTCCAAATCATGATATTGTCAACAAAATTTCAGTTGCATTAGCTTTAAGGATCTCGCTATGATCAATAAAATTTTCAGAGCTATGATAAAGAAAAATGAAAAGAACAGATCAAACAAAACTTAATACACTGAAAAAGGATATTATCGTTGAATTCAATGTGGTATAGCTAAGAGCTTGATGTGTCATTCTAAAGGAATAGATATCTTACCATACACTAAAAAGAGTTGACATGCTTTTCTCTAGGACATTCAATTTTTTAGGTTAATAAAACAAAGATCAGAGAAACAATGTATACGGAATCAATCACCTGTTTTGTTGGTGGAGACTTGAGATGATTGAGGTAGTCTTGGTAGTGGCAACTGCATCAAATTCATATTTTTGTTCGACAACATTGAAAACCCCTGAATTTACCATCAAATATATACGAAACCCAAGGTTCTAATTTTTGAAATCATGACAAAAATCAATTATTTTTGCCAAAATCATTTCTTACTTATGCTAGAGCAAATAGAAAGGAAAAATGTAAAAACTGGAACTAAATCGCAGAAAGAAAAACGAAATTGCAATACCATTTTCGAAGCCAAAACAATGTACGGAGGTGTCCTTAATGTTCCACTCTTCTATATTTTTTCGGTTCTGAATGTCAATGCTATATAAGTTCTTCTTCGTCACTGAAATCACAAAGCCAAATTCAAATTGAAAACTTAGAAGCAAAAGAAATTAGCAGAAATCATAAAAACAAATTCAAATTCAAGAATAAGGAAAATAAAGTAGGTATGGTAGAAAATCAAAAATATATAAGGGCATAGTTAATGATTTGGGGTAGTGATATTAAACCGATAACTCAAAATATAATTGATTGTTGTATAACGAAACTCGTCGGATGAGTATAAGCGAACGGGTAATAGCAAAATTGATTAAAGTGAGAGGGGGCAGTGATCCAACTCAGCACCTTTTCATATTTCGGAAGATGGGTGGGTGTTGTGGTCCTCTTACCGAGTTTAGAAGACCGAATGGATCAAAGAGAAAAACTAATTGTTCCCTTAAAAATCAACCTACAACAATCAAAATAAGCAAAAATATTAAAAAAAAAAACTTACAGTTAAAAATTCTAGGGTTTTTTACATGTGTACCTTCTTCTTTATTTCTTTCTTTCAACTTTGCCTCCTAAATTTCCTGCAAAGGAGTACAATAAAAATCAATTACGGAAAACCTAAAGGACATGAAGGAAACATAAATCGCTGATAACAAAACAGAGAAGCAAGAATCTATAGTTTATGCGCGAGAAGAAGATCAAAAGTGATAGGAAACTGATTAAGATTGGCTTCTTATTCGTTTAATGGTAAAAATCATATGTTTCCTATTTTGTTGACAATTACCATAACAGAAAAACACCTATAGTGCGATTACTCCATGAACAACACCTAAGAATGCTTCAAAAAAAAAACACCTAAGAGTATAAGCTACAGACCATTACTAACAACAGAAAAAGGAATCAAACTAAGAATTAGCCTGTGATCACTGCAAAATATGCAGGCAACCATAGAATCTAAGTAATGATGGGGAGCCAACCTATTACATAATTCATTCATAATAATCAATATTCCCCTGGATTACTTATGTTCTGTGCCTGTTGTAGATTGATAACCAATCATAAAAATAGATAAAGAACAACACAAAAATGGATAATTAAGTAAAAATATCTGCATCAATCAAAAATATTAGTTAAAGAACAACAAAATCGATTTAAATGGTAGATAAATACACTGAACAACAAAAGGCTGGAAATATTTTTTTTACAAATCCAGAACTGCGATATACAAAATCCGAAAATCAAAACCTACAGACAGATCATGAAAAGGGTTTGGATTAGGGTTCATTGATTTATTTAAATCAAAATCTTGCTTCGGTGTAGATCAAAACAAAAGGGTTAGGGTACATTAATTAGAGAAACAAAAATACAGAAAGATAAAAGGAAAAGGGTTTACCAAGTGAGAATTGTTTTCAGCCAAAATCGCACCTACAGTAGAGTTTGGATACTCTCCGTGGATCGTTACCAAGATCTAGAACTTTGAATTTCAAAGTTATTGTGGAGCAATTAAGCACTTGCTCAAAGTATGAGAAGATGATGCTGCTCGAGAAGGGAAGTATACGAAGGTATAGATAGATTCTGGTGATGGATGTAAATAACCAAAGAAGAATTTTTTTTGAGTATGCAGAAGAAGGGACCTAATTTTTTTTTTTGAGGGTCATCGACTAAGCGTCCCCTATTATTGTTGACCCACACCTCACCCCGTAACATAGCTATCATTCCCTGCCGTTCAATGGAAAAACCAATCCGTAACTTCCCGACCGACGGATTCGGGTCCCCGTTAAATGACGTCCGTCTGATAGCTTTTGCTATCATGACACAAAGACCACCTTTTTTGATAACAATGACTAGGATATGACACGTGCCGTGACGGCACAGGGCTATGAGTTGTTTTGGTGTTGGTTGTTTATTTATTTTTCTTGCGAGACTACCATGAACTGAGCATGGGAAACTTAGAGGAATGGTCATCTTTCTTAAACTGAATTCGAAGCTTTGATCGATATTATTAACATTTGCTGGATCGATTTCTTGTTAAATGGTATTAGGATGTCCATATATGAATATACACCGATAAATATACATTAGAGAGTATTTTTGTTGGTGGTTAAGATATCCATGTAAGTTTGCACACTGGAACTCCACCTAGATTCATTTATGGTAATTGAGATAACCATCTATTCACAGTTGTTGCAAATAATGGCAAAAAAATTGAAAACTTAAAGTCCCAAGCGGGAACTTTTAGAAGTTCATTGTTTGATAAAATTAACTTGTCGATTACATTCCAAATTATAAATGCATTTCAGTCAAGTGTAATTTTTTTCGATATTTAAAAAGTTAAATCTGAGCTTCAAACCCTTCTTTCATATCCCTAAAAAGTGTTATATCTGCATCAATTATTGAAATAATTGACTGTTTTCAATGTATAATTGGCATGGTTACACATTAGTAATACTCGAAGCCATGGTAAAAATGTTTAATCGGTTAGGTTAATTTAATTGATGGCCAGTCATTTAATGGCCATTAAGCATGTCATTTGCATAAATATGGTAATTAACATTCATCATTCCCTAGGATGTTCTAGGTTTGAGAGACGTTACATTGTACTATGAAGCCTCTTGTTAATTAAAGAATGATGACTATACATTTATGCTTTAAAGTAACATATGAAAAACGCCCATCTTACAACGTCACAAAATAGAAAGGAAGATAAAAATGTAAAACATTGAATCCTACAACATTACCTTAGATATTGGTAGTATGAAGCGTTCTTCAATCTTTCATAGCAGTGAAAAATGATCCACCTGATGAAGTTGCATACAACATATGCCAAGTATGTGTTTCCTTGCAAATTAATAATACAATCTTGAAGTCTTATTAAATAGTGCAAGACTCGCATTAAATAAAATTGCATATCCAAACAAAAGAAATTTACCCCTCTAATGTATGAATCGATAAATGATACATGTATAGGAGAGTTTCTCTTTGTCAGCCCTAAAAGTATATAAGAGACCCAGTCTAAATACAAATGGTATGAAAACTTGCAAATGGAACTGATATTACACCTTGACCTATGAGTACATAAGAAACCTAAATTTCAGGCTTAGCAAGATGGTTGACTATGTATAAATAATTTAAGATGATCTTCTAAGATAATAACCATTCTTGGTGTCAACTGCATATAATCATTATTTAAATATGCGTGAAGAATCTTGGATAAAAAAAAATACTCACTTTGTAAACCTTCAAATGGTTAGTTATAAGTATGAAAAGGTATAATTTCAAGGTTTGTATGATACAAAGAATTAGAAGAATAAAAAATATAATCAAGAAACTTCAATCTATTTGATACCAACATGTATGCGACTCTAACCTGATTAAGAGTATGAACTCTCCAACGGCAATGACAATACAATTAATAAATGCCATTTACCGACCCAAATTAAGGGCATAACAATGGAACCGTCATTTTCTTCGTCATTTATTTTCACTCCATGTAAATCCTATAATTTTTGGTTGAAGAATTCAAAGTCTTATTGGAAAATTCCCTGTCAAGAGAAAAATATAAAATATTATGTAAGAAAATATAAATTAAATGGTATTGTATGGTATTAAAAAAAATACCTGATAAAAGAATAATAATGTACCAAGCAATCATATATCTGATCAAAATAAAAATGAATACCGAGCAATCATATATATCTGATCAATATCATTTGACTGCAAAAGAAAAAAACAAAATCGAAATAACAAAATATAATATTAATGAAAAAAATAAAAGAGAAATTAAACTGCATAAATGAGACAAAAATTAGGCGTGAGGCACCATGAATCCATGGATGTTAAACAAAATATTAAAGAGAAAAGCTAACAACAATTATCTCAATCAACCAAAACAAAAGTGAATCGTACCTTGGGAATAGACTTGTGCAAATGATGAACCTTGGGAAAGAAATTTGATTAAGTTAATGGGCGTTTAATTATGAATAAAAGTAATGTTTGGCATTAAATGGGAGGAATAACTCCCAAATAAATACACATTAAAAATCTACTGTGTACGAAGAATCTAAGAAAAACAAATACTCACTTTGTAAACCATCAAAAGGTATAAGTATGAAGAGATATAATTTCAAGGTTTATATGATACAAAGAATTAGAGGAATAACAAATATAATCAAGAAACTTCAATCTATTTGATACCAATATGTACACGACTCTAATCCAACTAAGAGTATGAACTCTCCAACAACAATAACAATACAGTTAAGAAATGCCATTTACCTACCCAAATTAAGGGCATAACAATGGAACCGTCTTTTTTTCGTCATTTATTTTCACTCCATGTAAAATTCTATAATTTTTGCTCGAAGAATTCAAAGTCTTATTGGCCAATCCCCTGTATAGAGAAAAATAAAAAAATATTGTGTAAGAAAATAGAAATTGAATGGTATGGTATGATATTAAAATAAAAACCTAACATAAGAATAAAAATGAATACCTAACAATCATATATCTGATCAGTATCATTAGATAACAAAATAAAATATTAATGAAAAAAATAAAAGTGAAATTAAACTGCATAAATTAGAGTATGAACTCTCCAACTAAGAGTATGAATCTCCAACAACAATAACAATACAGTTAAGAAATGCCATTTACCGACCCAAATTAAGGGCATAACAATGGAACCATCATTTTCTTCTTCATTTATTTTCACTCCATGTAAAATCCTATAATTTTTGCTCGAAGAAGTCAAAGTCTTATTGGGCAATCCCCTGTCCAGAGAAAAATAAAAAAAATTGTGTAAGAAAATAGAAATTGAATGGTATGGTATGATATTAAAAAAAAAAAAACCTAACATAAGAATAAAAATGAATACCTAACAATCATATATCTGATCAGTATCATTAGATAACAAAATAAAATATTAATGAAAAAAATAAAAGAGAAATAACTGCATAAATAAGACAAAAATTAGGTACCATGAATCCATGGATGTTAAACAAAAAATTAAAGATAAAAACTAACAACAATTATCTCAATCAACCAAAACAAAAGTGAATCATACATTGGGAATAAAGTTGTGCAAATGATGAACCTTGGGAAAGGAATTTGATTATAAAAGGAAATAAGTTAATGGACATTTAATATTGAATAAAAGTAACGTTTGACATTAAATGGGAGGAATAACTCCCAAATAAATGACATTAAAAATCTAAATTCATTATCTTAAGTAAAATTAATACGTAAATTAATGTGGGCTTTTTTTTATTTGCCTAAAATGTGGATTGAAAATCTTAAATGTGTAGCTCAACCTCGACCATTCTTTTTATGTCAGAAATGTAATTGAATAACTTAAATGTGTGCCTCAATCTGGGCATTCCTTTATGTGTCCAAACTGTAGATCTCCGTCCATAGAGAAAACACCATTGTCCCTTATAATATAGATAGATAAAAAAAATTCTAAGGGGGTATGATATAAAAAAATTTTAGTAAATTTAAAGATTTTCATATCAACTAAATTCTAACTAACATAACCAACTATTGGGGGTATCACTAGTGTTTTTAGGGGGATATAAAGGAGCACCCTTCTAGTATAGCAATGTGCTTGAAAATAAATGAATGTTTGGCTTTTTTGGGCGTCCATTGTGGAAGCTCTGGCAAATTCCAGAAAGCATTTATTTTGAGGAGCAAGTTGCAGAAAAAGACAATGTTGTCATGACTACCTATTTTTAAGAGAAAAGCTGAAGAACAGAGTGAGTTGGTTTCGACTACAAACTACCAAGAGAGGTTTACAAAAAATCTAATACACTATGCTTTAGTAATTTTTGGCTGTAATTTTAGATATGCACAATGCCGGACAAGGCTTCAAGAATTATGCATTCACATAATTAAGCAGAATACTAAGTCCGTATCTCATGGGAAATGATACAATGCAAGTCAGAACTTACTCGTTTTCCACAATAAAAGTTTACAGAATCCTTGTCCGGTATTTTGCTTATCTGGTAAGCAAGACATACTACCTATACATGAACATCAACCTGTGTAGGATAACGATCCACAAGTATTTACTTTTTATCGCCTTTTATTGGTCTTTGAGCGTCTTTTCGTATTGGGTAAAGAAGATTGTTGCTGTAAAGGAACTGGCAAGACGGTTCCTCCTTTAATGCCATCAGAGTCTGTCAGTTTAGCTAGTGTTTTCTGAGCTTCAACATACACCGTAAAATCTCTTATCTGGAAATACCAATGAAAAACATACTTCAACTACGAGAGTAATGACAACTGAAAGACGAATCATGAATGAAGCTACAAATGATAACAATTACCTGTTCTTCCAGATCCAATATCTTCTCATCCCTCAGAGCAATTGATGATCTTTCTCTGAAACAAATAGTGAAAATGAGTAAGTTCAAAATTTGGAAGTATTATACCCACCTTTTCCGTTGACATAACATATCCCAAGGTCAGAGAAATAGCAATTTTCATGCGCTATCAGCAGCTTAATCAACAACTCAAATAAGTCGTAGTATCTACTGCATACCTAATATGGGCCACATGCTACTGATGTTTTACTGATAAACATGTGGATTTAACTTGAACCATTTCAAGATCCACTATCTGGTGAAGATATTTCAAGATGATATTCAGTCACCAAATCATCCAATGATTGGATGTTGGAAATACAAATTATATAATGAGCTGATTCTCCCCAAGGATAATCATTGTTATGCGATGAACATTCTCACAGAAAGACGGGCCTTAATTTGGTACCAGCCTACCAGGGGCCCAACATCTCCACCAAGGAATATTCCAATGTGTACCTTACTAGTTTAGGCATGGGGTATCACAAGCCTAAAAATATGATGGAAGAGCTCAAACTACAAGATATAAAACCATTAACCAGAGTACAAGGCTGAATTTGATCCTCATACCCTGCTCCATTATGCCCACGTGATTAAACTACAGCACCAAATCATCTTCGCAAAATTTTAACTACATTGGGAACATTTAACATCGTGACCTGTGGTCAAATTTCAGGGGTATGCAGGGTATGTGTTGCCATCATTTTTCAATCAGATGCGTTACTTGTTCTATAATGGGTGATTTCCAATGAAGATGATCCACCTGATGAGAGAACATTCTCACTGAACAACCATCTCATGTGAGCCACATGGAGCACTAAAATTGATAGAGAAAAAATAGTGCAAGTGGATCCTGACCCCACTGCATATCTATGTAAAGAAAGAAATGTACCTTTCTTCCAGTTCCATAATTGTCTTCCGCCACTTATCTTGGTTCTTCATCAGATTCTCATTTATCTAAACACAAAGATAAAAAGTTTAGGAATGTACCTATGCCAATCCTTTGTAAAATAAAAAAATTCAGCCACTGAAGTTCTAATTACTTACGCTGGCAATGGCAGTCTTTTCCTCCAAACATTTTTCAATCTTGTGTTGAGTTTCCTGCAGCTTCAAATTCACAGCCTTCTCCACTTTGTCTAAAACAAACTTTCCCCTTTTTTCTTTGGTTTCAGCAAGTAGTGTTTCATAGTACTAATAATCAAAACAAATGACTTAGAAACAACCTTCATAAGAGTACTACAAATCTTAAATTAACGCTAATGGGTGAATGCAAGGTACCAAAACACAATATAGAAAATGTGTACAATAGTAGAGTGTACAATTTCACTTGAAGATGCTAGGAGTGGAACCACCAAACTGGTCCCACTTCGGATATCTTGCATCTATGGTAAACAAGGCTTTATTTGATAGATCTAATAGATAGTAAATCAGTGACGATGAAAAGTGGATCATTCCCATGCATCTCCGTGAAGATATTCAGTACACTGCTACTACTATTATGGCTAAACATTATTTATGACTATGTCATAGAAATGAAGATGACAAAAGAAGACTGTCTTGAATCTTAGACGGATACATTCAATCATCCACCAACCACTAAGGAAAATTTAAGCATTTTTACCTCTCTCTGATTCTCAAGCCGGCTTGCGAGCAGATGGTTGTACTCATCGACAATCTGTTGAGACATAAATACACATTATCATATTATTATTGGCAGGTGAATTATACAGGTGAAATATATCATTAACAGTACTTCGTTGAATACCAAAGACTGAAACATGTACGTACCACACTATATTAACCTAAGGCTCTACAATCCCATAATTTTATGAGTATGATTTGCTGCTGTGCATTGTATCTCAGTACACACCGACAATTAGGCACCTTCTAGGACAAAATCTACTCAAAAAGACGGGCACCTTTGCATAATGTTGTCAGGAGCCTCGAAACATACTAAAAAAATAGTTAGATTGGTTTAAAAAAGGCTGTAATAACGACAGCGCACTGTTAGGAAAGTGCTTTTCGACTTCAGGAGAGGATATTTTGGTGACAAGTTTGAATATTCCTTGTCATGACAGTTGTACTTCTATCCTTTCCTCTCAAATAAAAACTGTGAATCATGTGTTAACTTTAAGGTTTCGCAGGTTGGATATCTCTTTGGAACAATTGGTTGGGAGATTCTAAAAATAAAATGACATCAGAATTTATTTTTCTTACAGATTTTGCTTGGCGCTCGTAAAATATCAGTTCTCTGCCAAGCTCGAATCAATTCTGCAACATGCAAGATGGTCGACTTATCTGGGTAATGGTAAATCAAACATGATACTACTCTTGCATGTATGCAACCCACAGGGTCTGAAAGACATTTAGTCCTTACAGAGTAAGTTTTCCTCATTGTACGTGAGTGTGTGGGTGCACTTGCATAGTTGCACATATTTGCACTTTGTTGGAATGTACAAGAAAAAGGAAGACACAGATCTCTAGTTGAGAAGACGAGAATTACCAAAGCTAGTAGTACTACTGAATCTCTTTCTAGTTACTCTTGCAGTGAATTGGTTAAAACTTAAGAAATCATCTCTCTTAGTTTTTGTACCTTCTCATTAACCTATATATTTCTCCATGCATTAATATTACACTGAATAACATGTAACTATAAGAAATTTAACTGTTTCTATATGGTATTTGTTCATAATCTAAAATTTAATTCTTTGTTAGTAGTTCAGAAACAAAATCTCACCAACAATCATTTCCAAGAATAAGAAGTGAAGTTACCATTTCAACTCTATCGCCACTAGCTCCAGAATCTTCGCTACATTCGCAAGTCGAACAAGGTCCACAATCTCCATCAACAGACCTACATCTGGAGTTCAAATCTGCCATCTTACCATCTGTTTTTGACTGATTTAAGCGGTGGACATAGGTATCACCAACATAATCCCAGACTCGCTGTGCTTCTACGTCGAGTGAATAACAATGTTTGGTATCTTCCCAGTGCCTGATAGCATGACGCCCTTTATACCTTACATCAATAAAATACATCTTATCAAATTAACAAGATAGAAGAAGATAATCCAATTACTTTAATACTAAGCGTTGACTCCTTACAGTAAAGAGAAATTTAGAATCATTTAATGCCCACCTTCCACATCCTACAAAGCCACAAATTAGACAGATCCATAGGTCCTCCTGAGTTGCACAAACAGCACATGTCGGTTTCGCAGTCTGCTGCTGACAAAAACGGCAAACCTACAGAACACGGTAGAAATATCATTGTATCGTCTCTAACAATATCACGTAGAGTGTCACATCAAATTATCCTATGATGGTTGTGTTTTTGTAAAAACATCTGCACCTTCGTTCATGGTTGTAACTAATACACCAACTGGATTACTGATGTGCCAAAAGTCTAAGACCAAAAAAAATAAAAAATAAAGTCTGAAACAAAACTTTTTCTGATTCAATCTTCTACAATCAGTTGACCCAAAAATATGGGATATTATGATCAGTATGGGGCTAAAGGTCTACTTATTCAATATAAATGATTTCCTGGTAACAAGAGAAAAAAGATATTTAATCAATACGGGAATACAAAAGGCATTATTTGCTTGGGAGTGGCCGTCTCATACATGAATGTATTTGCCTTGTAGATTCTAGCACATTCCCAAGGTTAGCTAGCACCTAATGTTAACCAACTGATTTTAAGTTTGGCAATGCGGTTTACCGGTTGATATGTAGGGTTTTTCTCTTCTTCTTTTTTTGTTTTTGTTTTCCATTTTTTGTTTATTTGATCAGTATAAACAATCTAGAACACTTCCAGATTTAACATTTTCTTTGAATGGGCACAAGATGTAAAAAATATGTAAACTGATACTGTATTGCATCAAAATGCAAAATGGGAGTGAGTAATCCAGGAAATGAGCACACATGCTTGTGATTATGGATCTCACGAGAGCGTAATAAAGGACTACTTAATTCCAGTCATGCACAAGAATAAACTTATGTGAAGTCGTACTTCTCCAATTTTGAAAATACTAAGTTTCCTTTAAATATAACTGAACCATGCGATCTATGGAATTAAGTAAACTCATATTTACAAAACTACAGTATCAAATCATACAACTCAGAAGCGACCCCAAAGTTCATCTTTGTAACTTAACTCCTCATGCAGGAGTTTGTCTTTAGAAAATGAAGAATTTAATTCCAGTTCTAGTCGGAAAAAAACATAAGTAGTTCGATAGTGTACTTACAGGACAAGATGAATCAGCCCATCTTGAAATGCATGGGCATTGGAACGAATGGTCACAAACTGTCGTTAGAATCCCACTAGTATCTTGGTCTAGTCTCTCTGAACAATCAAATTCAAACAAAATAACTTAATATAACCCAAAAACAGAAGAAGATAAACCCTAGAGAAAACCCAAATCATGGAGTACATAACTGACCTAGACAAACAGGACAAGTTGGCAATTCTGTAAATCCAGGTGGAGGTGTATTGGCAATCTCAGTTAATTCAGTATATTCCACAGACACTATAGAGAGTATATGACAAATTTCAGCCTGTAAATGTCGGGCATATTATAATCAAACAGAAACACGTCAGTTTCAATCATATACTAGAATTTCAGCTCTGAATTCCTCAGAATTGCTTGTCAAAGTACAAATTTTCATTTTTTAGCTGCGCATTAGATTGACTTTGAGTAATCTAAAACTTCATAAAAATCAGAACACACTCTAACCTCAGTGGATGAAAACGGCCTTCCATTGAAATTCCGAAAGAAACTATCAGTTTTTTCCTGATCAACGAGCTTAATCAACAAACTGTACCGATCTTCTAATACATCATTTCTACAAAATCCCATCAAAAAATCAATAAAAACAATATATAATTGAAATCTATAAACTATTGGTCATAAAATTCCGTTGAAAAGACAATATACATACCTGATGATGAGAATTTCTGAAAGATGATGGATATAAGATCCACAAAAGTGAATGAAATCATAGATGGAGAGATGAATCGGAACAGCGAGAACAAAAAGAAGAGTAGTTTCACTGGAATTCCTAATATTACTAATTCCACGATTATTATTAGGGTTTGATGAAAGAGATGAAGAAGAATGAGTAGATGATGATATGTTGTTATTGCGGTAGAGATGAATAATCCCTTTACGTTGTTGAATATCAAAATTAGGGTTTGTAAACTGGACTGAGCGTGAATGGGTGGTGCTGGTAGTGGTGGTTGTCCATCCTTCTTCTTCTTCTCCGCCGAGAGGGTGGTTTGAATCCACGGAGTGAACTCGGATGCTAAACATCTTCGCGGGAATTTTCTCGATTTCTTTCTGTGGAGATTTAATTTGGAATTTCGATGTTGAAAATTTGGGATTTGTTGTGGTATTTATATTACACGCCAAGCGGTCTGAAAAACTAAAAATTACTGAATACACCCCAACTAAAAACTACTGAATACACCCCCAATTGGATCCGCCCCTTGCCAGACCACACTGGTGACCCGCAACTGTAAAATCTTATGCTCTCCCGACAGGTGAAACGGAGGTGTTAAGTTATATTTTTTGTTACAGGGAAAGCCAAAACTTATGGGGGAAAGCTGACTTTGGTCCAAATAAGTTGACTCGGAGTCAATAAACGGAGGAAATAGAGAAAATACAATGTCATCTCCTATGTTTTTGTTTCGTAATTTCCGTTACATACCAGAGTCCAGAGACTACCACCAAAATTGTAAAGCATCGCCATTAATGTCATTCTGAAAAGAAAGAAAAAAAATACTTGGTAGATAAATCTGATGACATAAGCTACCTAATTGTATTTGTACTACTAGATAAATACTGCTAAACTTTCAAAATCATCTTTGATGTTTCCTTCATGTTCGAAACCATGTCAATTTGTTAACGAATGGTGACAAACGATTGAGGTTTTAATCAATTTCCTTACACCAATCAATATGTTTCAAAGTATCCAAACATCAATCGATAACAATAAAAGTATGCTTCAAAGTTGTAATCAATTTCCTTATACCAATCGATGTCAAATCTTATAGTTGCTGTCTTTTTCTATGCTTATCGTTTCAATGGTGATTCTCATAAAATTAGGGTTATTGTTTTGATGATGCAAAAGAAAATTAAAGTTTAGAAGGTGCTTGGATAAACTACTATGTATTAACTTAGTTTTAAACTTAGTTAAATACATTCATGAGACATGAAAGACACGGAAGAGTTAAAGATATGGGATGAAAATTCATACCGATCTTGATAAACCGTGAAAGATTAAAGAAGAATAAAAATTTATGTTTCCCCCCATATTGACCAAAAATCAACAGTTTATGACCAGTGTCAGCTTTCCCCCAAAAGAATTGGCTTTCCCTATAACAAAAATATTAAATTAGGCTTCATTTTCTTTCACTCTTCCCAAACGAAAATTTTGAAGCCAGCGTCATATATAGAGTTTATCAGAGTGTTTATGCCTGATGGATTTTGCTCAGGAGGTTCTGTTGGATGATCATAGCCTAAAACACATTATGGGGCACAAGTGCCGATATAAAAGTTATTCTTCAAAAGCCTCATGTTGGAAAATTTGTGGAGAAGAACATACATATCCTAATTCTATTCATAAGGCTGGTGTCTGAGCAAGGCTGTTAATCGAGAAGTAGAATCCTATTATTAGGGCTTAAAAAGGCTTAGTTTTTTGGGGGCTGCATAGGGTCATGAAATAGTAATATTGATCACCCTTTATCCCAATAATTTACATAATGACTAATTTGCCCCCATTTGATTTGACATCACTAATCATGATTAGTGATTCAATTAAGACTAATTCATTTCTTTAAGTTATGTGATGAAGATGAAAATCAAAACAACAAGAAAAATCAGAAGAAAAAAGAAGAAGAAGAAAGAAAAAAATTGGGAAAAAATTGGAAATGAGTGATTCAACCAAATTTTCCATTTTTTTTATTTAGGTGAATCCTCATCAAGATATTAATACCCATCAACAACGATCAGTTCTTTGCTGATTTTAAAAAAATCATGAATTTTTTTCTCAAACTCAACAAAACCATTATGAACCTTAATATGATTTTGAAGGGCTAACCCAAGAAAAAGAAGAAACCGAAGAAACAAATGCTCAAGATTACCAGATATTTATGGTGGTTTTTAGCTTAGGGTTAAATTGTAAAACCTTGCATCTGATGTGACGTCACCCTGTAAGGAAAACGGAGCCACGAGTGTTAACCTCTCCACTGGCATATTTATTGAGCCACTCAATATATTTATATAAAATTTATCCAGGCTGGCGCATGTAGCAACCATCCCAGATGTTTTGTAAATTTCGGCGCCTTGCGCTTAATATAAGTTTCTTTGAATGCTTTATATTCTATGTTCCCCGCTTGAACCCTTAATGTTGATATGGCATGACAATTTGTGTTCACTCGCAGCAGAGTAGCACGAATTTCCAAATATCAAGGATAAGGTCTTTGCATAAAGTATTCAATCAGAAAGCATGCTACTCTCTGGCAATGAACTTAAAGAACTCTGTGTCAACACATAAGATTCAATCAATTACTTTTGCGCCTTGCGTAATGTACCTGACCTTGCTTGTCGAAAGTAAGCCTAGGAAAACTAGGAAATTAATCCGCCATGGATTAGTAGGGGCAAAACCTTGCACATAATTAGAAAATAGGGAACCGCAGCAGCAAAGGGAGGCGTGGACATGCCTTAGGCAAGCTGGTGCCACTTTCCGTTGACCACGCCCCATCCCAAACCGGCCCTATTAACCTCGACCAACCAGGTCGCTTTAATCTCGCCACACACACATAAGTTGTGGCTGGGCCCATACTTGTCGGGCCCATTTCCCATCGACCAATCAGGTTGTTCTAAAGCCGCCACACTCACACCAGAAGTGTATCCGCGCCTATGCTTGACCGGCCCTCCCCTTCCTACCGACCAATCAGGTCGCTTTAAATGTGCCACAAGCACTAGAGGTGTGGCTGTGCCTTATGTTTGCCCATCCCCTCTTCTTGACCAATCAAGTCGCTCTAAACTTGCCACTATACATTAAAGGCCAAACACGCCCTGCCACAAACATATATCAAGCGGCATGCCAACATGCCACTCTACCGCAGTAACATGCCAATAGCGTCACCACGTGCTAATCCACTCTCCATTCGTGGCCAATGCCATAACGAACTCCAATTAGGATTTTATGATCGAAACAAGACTTTTGCTTAAGTAGCATTGGTCGAAACCGTAATTTTGGTCATAGTCCACAACATGCCACGAGCCACTTTAGCCTTGGCCACGCCGCGAAGCCTTATCCGTGGCCACGCCGCCAAACCCTAGCCTTGGCCACGCCGCCAAGCTCTAACTTTGGCCATGGCGCCAAACCCTAGCCTTGGCCATGCCGCCAAGCCCTAACTTTGGCCACGACGCCAAATCCTAGCCTTGACCACGACGCCAAGCTCTAACTTTGGCCACAACGCCAAATCCTAGCCTTGGCTACGCCCCCAAGCTTTAACTTTGGCCACGCCGCCAAATCCTAGCCTTGGCCACGATGCCAAACCCTAGCCTTGGCCACGCCGCTGATAAGCACGTATGTGCTATATTTTATTCCCATATTTATATTAGCTAGGACTCATATTTTGGCTAACAACACTATTTTTAGTTCTTTTGTAGAAAGTACAAGCGAGTTCCATAATTCCGAAGATAAATGATTAAATATAAGATCTTAATGGAGTTTGCGGAAAATTCCCCAAAATGTCTCATGGGACCGGAATGACACGGAGCTTAACCAAATTTTGCTTTGGAGTTTTTCACGTCAGTAGCCTGGCCACTTCAAGGCCAGATGACAAGTCAGTTCAGTGGAATGAGATTTCTTTTATTTGCCCATTTGCGAAACACTGAAGAACTCGTGAAAGAAGGACGAACTGCTTGGGCTTACACCGAATCTCTTTTTCATCTCATCATTCTGGAGTTCGACCAGCAGAAACTAGAGTTAGATTCCGATAGTTGGAGGCTGCTGGTAATGGGGTTTTTAATCTGGAAATGGATTTGCATGGAGTTGTTGTTGCGAAAGGTTTGAAGACGCAATGGTGATGGATGGGCTGAGGTTTCTACCAGGGGAAGAACGGATGAATTTTTGTGGTTCGATGGCTGTGTTGTTGTGGACTGAGTATGGGTGTTGGATGATTTGTTTATGCTGCCAAGAAGACTTTTGCTGTGAAATGGAATTGAGTATATCAGTCGACTGAAATGGAGGTATTGTTTGCAATCGATGGACCGTGGTGGTGACGAAACTCGGATAATCAGGGAATAACATGTTTACTGTTGATTGGCTGAACTGGGTTTAATTGCTGGAATTATACAACTGCCGATGGAAGACGGCGTTGATAGATCGAGGAGATTGAAAAGATATCTGCTGGATGGTGTTGTGTGGAGTTGTTTGTCGAAGTGAGATGGTTTCATTGGAGATAATTGACTTGCTTCTTAACTAGTGGTGCAGAGATTTAGTTGGACGGGGGATGAAGAATAGTGTTGTGGTCGAAGAGTCAGAATTAAGAAAGTTGATCGTGTTAAGGAAATGCTAGACGAAATAAAGCTGGGTCTGTGGCTAGTTCATAGTGCCGCAGCTAAGGGTTGGTATGTTGGTGGTCAATCTGAGAAGGTGCTCGACGAACAGAAGATTGAAGTGCTGTGTTATTAGTGGAGACGCAAGTGTTGGCTAAGAAAGTGAAGTTACCATTAGGCTGAATATTTTACATGGTGTTTTTGGTCCAAGAGAAGTGGGTTTGTACTAAGCAACAGTACTTCGCAGCAACCAAGTGAGAAGTTCAGGGTACAAAGAGTTGTGTAGTAGCTAGTTTGAAAAGAAATTGATGCAATAAGTGGTCGTGGTGATCTGTTTAATGGTCAACGATAACATCAATCGGTTTCTGGCAGTATTTGTCTGCTTTGGATTGTAATTGAAGGAGAGAGGTGCTGCTGGGTTAGTAGAGAGAAACGTTTACCGTCGCTGGTGCATAGACGGACAATTATGTGATTGGATTTTGGACTTGGTATGGATTTGGAAATTGAAGTGGTATTGGACCGGAATTGACTGGGCCTAAGCAAATATTTGCTAGGTCTTATTTTGGACTCGCAGCAACACCTACAAAAGTCGCAACTGAGAGAGCAGAGAGGGGGCGAATCTTGGGAAGAAAAAGGAGGCGGCCTAGGTGTTTTAGTGCTTAAAAACAAATGACGACGACAAAGATATTGGTTTGATCGCTCCTCATTTGATATTAGTTTCAATGGGTTTTAAGAAACCCATTTCTATGTATTGCTAGATTTCATAACTAGGGTTTTTATATTGAAACCACTTTGGGTATTAGGCTATTTGAATTGATTTATTGAGCAAAAGACCATTATGATTTGAATAGATTAATCTTTGAATATTGTTTATTGATTTATTGAAATATTAGTTGTTGCTTCACCGGTTTTAAAAACCTATGTGCGTAATTGATGGTTCTACAAATATATTTGTTCTTATTATTTGATAATCAATGCTTGGGTTAATGTCTTTGATGGGTTATGCTTAGAAAAGCCAGATAATATTTGTGAATCAATATTTTAGTTTCGTATAACTTTCTCGCTAACACAATTTGATGGTGCATGCTTGGATTTAGTCTTCTGATGTGCCATGCTTAGGGTATCCCAGTGATATTTGCGACTCTAATACTTATAATAGGTGATGTCAATAGAACAAACAATAGACAAATATTCAAGAGTTATGTTTCAGTTCAGTAATTAAATAGAAATAGTGGTGGATAGTATAAACCCTAGTTACTGTCTTTCTTGTTGGATTCATTTTATTAGTTTAGTTTATTTTTTTTGTTTTTATAATTCTAAAAATTCCAAAAGCATCTTTTCTGGTTAATTTTTATTAGAGATATTGATTACAATATTTCCACCGCTCCCTGTGGGAACGACCCGTACTTGCCATTGTCTGCATTGTCGACACCGTGCGATTGCGGTTATAATATAGGCATCTCCCGGATCCTATCAATTTTTGGCACCGTTGCCAGGGAGCGATTGTGGAATACTGTAATTAATATTTTTGATTTTGTAAATAGTTAGATTTTTATATTATTTTATTTTTGTACAGTATTTTTATTTCTTTTTAGGATTTCTTTTTCCTTTTTACTCTTTTTGTGTTTTAGAATTTTATTTCAGGAGTCTTTTTGAGGATAATGAATTCTTTGTACGAGACGTCATCTAAGATGACCCTTGCAGAATATAAGCGTAGAAGTTCACATTCTCAGGAGACGCCTTCTGATATGACGCTTGGGGAGTATATGCATGGGCAACGGTGTGGAGTTTTTGCTCCACATATGGTGAGTGAAGAATCGCCTCTAATGATATATGAGAAGTATTACAAACACACACCACCTAGTTTGGAACAAAGGTTAAGAATTCTAGCATGCCAAAAGTTATATGCAGATGATGATTTAGAGGAATCTGTTTATACAAAAGATACTATTGTTGAGTCTAACGACTTTGAGACAGTAGACATTCATCATGAGATACCTTCTAGTCATTCGAATAGTGATATTCTAGTTGCAGATAATGATAAGGCGATTCATGATATTGTTGTCCCATTGATCTCCTCTTTCGCTGATCCATCTTGTGATTTTATAAATGCAGATGTGAATGTTGAACATATTGATATTGGTCAGATAACTTGTACCGATGATTTTGAGCCTTTATCTGTTTGTTTAGCACACTTTGCTGATTCGGATGACCCGATGCTTATTGATATTGTCAATGCATTGCGACTTCCAATAGTTAATCAAGGTGACTCACCAATGGAAGTTATTTCCGCGGACTTAGAACCAGATTTAAGAGTTACCGATTTTCATAAACTTGAACCATTAGATACATGTTTAAACAATTGTGCTGAGTTTGATAATCAGGTACCCTTTTGCAGAGTCAGTACATTGCTTTCTTTGATTTCTAATGAAGATAATGTATCGACCGAATGTATTTCTGCTGATTTGGAACCTGATTTAGAGTGTGCTTCCCGAATAGAAAATAAAATACATTATATGTTTGTCGTCCATGTGAGTGATTTATTTATCTCGACTAAGGACTATTTTCTATTGGGAATGAATTTACACATATTTTTGGAAGTTTATAGTGCTTGCAGGTTCAGATTCGCGGCAGGCTTGATTTGTTGGAGTGATCCCCAACTTTTCAGACTATACATATATGCTTTGCAGTTTACTTTGGTGCAACATCACCTTGTTTGAGGTTCTTCTTTATGTGCGCAAACATGGATACAAAGAGTATGCTTTATGGGAGTCAACCCATACGATTTCGCTTCATGGGAGTCAACCCATCATATTTGTTTTCTTTCCTCTATCTTTTATTTGTTTGCTTGAATTTCCCACCTTAATTTCTACGTTGGATGACTCAATTACATTGAGGACAATGTAATGTTTAAGTGTGGGGGAGTGGCGTTTTCGTTAGGAATTATGATTTAAAAAAAAAAGGTGATCAACTGTGTAGCGGGTTTTTTTTAAAAAAATTTATATATTTTTAGAGTATTTTTTATGAATGTTTAACGAGTCTTTTTGTCTAGCTGTTTAGTATACATCTTTATACCACTGTTTATTGGTTTCATCTTGCTGTTTAGCAGACATTTCTCGGTCTTTCTATTTAGCGGATCCGTCTCGCTGTTTAGCAGACAACACTTTTCATATCCAGATGTGTAGCGGATATATTCCTTGTTTTGCTCGAGGACTAGCAAAATATAAGTGTGGGGGTGTTGATAAGCACATATGTGCTATATTTTATACCCATATTTATATTAGATATGACTCATATTTTGGCTAACAACACTATTTTTAGTGCTCTTGTAGAAAGTACAAGCGAGTTACATAATTCCGAAGATAAATGATTAAATATAAGATCTTAATGGAGTTTGCGGAAAATTCCCCAAAATGTCTCATGGGACCGGAATGAGATGGAGCTTAACCAAAATTTGCTTTGGAGTTTTTCACGTCAGTAGCCTGGCCACTTCAAGGCCAGAAGACAAGTCAGTTCAGTGGAATGAGATTTCTTTTGTTTTCCCATTTGCGAAACACTGAAGAACTCGTGAAAGAAGGACAAACTGCTTGGGCTTACACCGAATCTCTTTTTCATCTCATCATTCTGGAGCTCGACCAACAGAAACTAGAGTTAGATTCCGATAGTTGGAACAGCTGCTGGTAATGGGGTTTTTAATCTGGAAATGGATTCGCATGGAGCTACTGCTGCGAAAGGTTTTCAGACGCAATGGTGATGGATTGGATAAGGTTTCTACCAGGGGAAGAACGGATGGATTTCTGTGGTTCGATGGCTGTGTTGTTATGAACTGAGTATGGGTGTTGGATGATTTGTTTATGATGCCAAGAAGACTTTTGCTGTGAACTGGAATTGAGTGCCTTAGTCTACTGAAATGGAGGTATTTTTTGCAATCGATGGACCGTGGTGGTGACGAAACTCGGATAATCACGGAATAACATGTTTGCTGTTGATTGGCTGAACTGGGTTTAATTGATGGAATTATGCAACTGCCGATGGAAGAAGGCGTTGATAGATCGAGGAGATTGAAAAGATGTCTGCTGGATGGTGTTGTGTGTATTTGTTTGTCGAAGTGAGATGGTTTCATTGGAGATAATTGACTAGCTTCTTAACTAGTGGTGCAGAGATTTGGTTGGACACGGGATGAAGAATAGTGCTATGCTCGAAGAGTCAGAATTAAGAAAGTTGATCATGTTAAGGCAATGCTAGATAAAATCGAGCTGGGTCTGTGGCTAGTTCATAGTGCCGTAGCTAAGGGTTGGTATGTTGGTGGTCAATCTGGGAAGGTGCTCGACGAACAGATGATTGGAGTGTTGTGTTATTAGTGGAGATGCAAGTGTTGGCTAAGAAAGTGAAGTTACCATTAGGCTAAATCTTTTACATGGTATTTTTGGTCCAATAGAAGTGGGTTTGTACTAAGCAACAGTACTTCGCAGCAGCCAAGTGAGAAGTTTAGGGTACAAAGAGTTGTGTTGTAGCTAGTTTGAAAATAAATGGATGCAATAAGTGGTCGTGGTGATCTGTTTAATGGTCAACGATAACATCAATCAGTTTCTGGAAGTATTTGTCTAGTTTGGATTATAATTGAAGGAGAGAGGTGTTCTTGGGTTAGTAGAGAGAAACGTTTACTGTCGCTGGTGCGTAGACGGACAATTATGTGGTTGGATTTTGGACTTGGTCTGGATTTGGAAATTGAAGTGGTATTGGACCGGAATGGACTGGGACTAAGAAAATATTTTCTAGGTCTTATTTTGGACTCACATCAACACCTCCAAAAGCCGCAACTGAGAGAGCTGAGAGGGGGAGAATCTTGGGAAGAAAAAGGAGGCGGCCTAGGTGTTTTAGAGCTTAAGAACAAAGGACGACGACGAAGATATTGGTTTGATCGTTCCTTATTTGTTATTAGTTTCAATGGGTTTTAGGAAACCCATTTCTATGTATTGCTAGATTTCATAACTAGGGTTTTTATGTTGAAACCACTTTGGGTATTAGGATATTTGAATTAATTTATTGAGCAAAAGACCATTATGATTTGAATAAATTAATCTTTGAATATTGTTTATTGATTGATTGAAATATTAGTTGTTGGTTCACCGGTTTTAAAAACCTATGTGCGTAATTGATGGTTCTACAAATATATTTGTTCTTATTATTTTATAATCTATGCTTGGGTTAATGTCTTTGTTGGGTTATGCTTAGAAAAGCCAGATAATATTTGTGAATCAATATTTTAGTTTCGTATAACTTTGTCGCTAACACAATTTGATGGTGCATGCTTGGATTTAGTCTTTTGATGTGCCATGCTTAGGGTGTCCCAGTGATATTTGCAACTCTAATACTTATAATAGGTGATGTCGATAGAACAAACAATAGACAAATATTCAAGAGTTATGTTTCAGTTCAATAATTAAATAGAAATTGTGGTGGATATTATAAAGCCTGGTTACTGTCTTTCTTGTTGGATTCATTTTATTAGTTTAGTTTATTTTCTTTGTTTTTATAATTCTAAAATTCCAAAAACATCTTTTTTGGTTAATTTTTATTAGAGATATTGATTACAGTATTTCCACCGCTCCCTGTGGGAACGAACCGTACTTGCCATTGTCTGCATTGTCGACACCGTGCGATTGCGGTTATAATATAGGCATCTCCCGGATCCTATCAATTTTTGGCCAAGCCCTAACTTTGGCCACGCCGCCAAACCCTAGCCTTGGCCATGCCGCCAAGCCCTAACTTTGGACACGCCGCCAAACCATAGCCTTGGCCACGCCGCCAAGCCTTAACTTTGCCCATGGTGCCATATCCTAGCCTTGGCCACGCCGCCAAGCTCTAACTTTGTCCACGGAGCCAAATCCTAGCCTTGGCTACGCCGTCAAGCCTAACTTTGGCCAAGGCGCAAAACCCTAGCCTTGGCCACGCCTCCAAGCCCTAACTTTGGCCACTGCGCCAAATCCTAGCCTTGGCCACACCTCCAAGCCCTAACTTTGGCCACGGCTCCGAATCCTAGCCTTGGCCACGCCGCCAAGCCCTAGCTTTGGCCACGCCGCCAGGCCATAAAATTTCCCACGGTGCCATACCCTAGTCTTGGCCATGCCTCCAGGCCCTAAATTTGGCCACAACGCCAAACCCTAGCCTTGGCCACGCCACCAAGTCCTAACTTTGGTCACGGCGCCAAATCCTAGCCTTTTCCATGCCGCCAAGCCTTAACTTTGGCCACGGCGCCAAACCCTAGCCTTGGCCACGCCGCCAAGATCTAACTTTGGACACACCACCAAATCCTAACCTTGTCCACGCCTCCAAGCCTTAACTTTGGCCACAGCTCCAAACCCTAGCCTTGGACATGCTACCAAGCCCTAACTTTGGCCACAAAGACAAATCCTAGTTTTGGTCATGCCACAAAGCCATGACTACGCCACTGGCATACCGCTATGCCATGGCTACGCTACGCATTACTATTCCAATGACGCCACTTTGCTATACAACGATTTGTGGCCGTAATTAATGGCCATCCTTCCTCGTGAGATAAAATATCAGCCATCCAAGTTCGCCACCAAACTGACAAGCTTGTGGCAAGTTTTAGGCGACCAGCCGCCTAAATCTAGTGGCCATGGCTATGTCAGGCGCCACTTGCACCACCGTGTTAATGGCATGCACGAGTCATGCCATCCATGCTACATTACCACTGGCGTACACTAAAACGTCCATGTGCCATTATCAGGCGCCAACACAAGGTAGCCATAATCAACGGCTACCCTCCTTCATGAGACGCGATCTCAGCCATCGAAGTTCGCCACCGAACTGACAAACCTGTGGCAAGTTTTAGGTGACCAGCCAAAACAAAGCCTAATAGAATCACATGCTATCTTCCTGCAGTAAGTCCCTTGAATTTGACTTGCCACAAGTAGTAAAGTGCTACATGTTTTCCACGAAAACACTCGAGACATCAAACATGTCACAAAATGGGGGATGCTCATCGGGGTATTGGGATGACGGTTTACAGCGTGTGGCGTGAAATGCTCCCATTACAAAAAAGTGTCATGAAGTAGGACAAGTGGTGGTAAAAGTAACGGTGTAAACGAATTCACTTCCTTCATCATGGAAGCATAATGACTGACGGTTACACGTTACTCTATTTTCTTCCACCACTAAATCGTTTTAACTTCCTACGAGACCAGGGTACGTTTCAATATGACTTGTATAAAATAGGCTTCACATATTTCCACTAAAGGACAAGCTTTGGTCGGAGAACAACACAGTATCCAGAAATCACCTGATAGCATTCCACTATGCTAGCCAGTTCTATTTTATGATACAAGTCGTAAACAACCACACCTTCGGAATCAACGATTCTAGTTTCAACACTTTCTTCACTTCCTTCCCTAAGACCAACCCTACTCCTTCACTTTGTGACCGAAGCAAGCCTGGAATGACTATTTGTTGGTTTAGGCCAGGATTGTATAGATTGATCTCTCGAATCAAAAGTACTCTCATGCAGTACATTGTTTAGGGTTTAGATTCATTTCTCATTTACACACCCAAAATTACCAAAATCAGCTGAAACAGTTTTCACCCATAAACACCAGGTATACCTCTAATCTAACTCCAATTTCAGTTTTCAAGCTCAGAGTTGCAAGAAGTTTCTATTTTTTCCTTCTGAAAACCCTAGGTTTCCAGTCGCCAGGTCCAATCACGGTTGGAAATCCATGAACTATATCTTTTTTTAGAAATAGTGTTTCCAAGAGAGAAAGAAATATTAACTATCTCAGAGAGTTTAACATGAAACTCTTCAAAAGTATCGTTATCGTCCATCCAGAGGTTTTCCCAATCAAAAGTGAGGGTTTGAAGTCCGGCTTCCTTTTTTGATGTATTTTCTTCGAATACGGTCAGAAGATTATCCCAAGCTTCCTTTGAAGTTTGGCATGTGGATACATGATGTTGCAGATCTCAACTTACTACATGTATGATAACATTCAAACCATCTGAATTTTACTTTGTAAAAACCTTTTCTTCACTTGTATAATCAACTAAGTGTTTAAACTTAGTTTCCGATCCTTCTATTTTCGGACGATTATATCCATCAACGACTAATAACCAAGTATTAAAATCGCTTGATTGAAGAAAATATTTCATAATAGATTTTCAGCACAAATAGTTAGTTCAGTCAAATCTTGGCAGTACGTTAACAGAAATAAGAAATCATTCATGTGAATTCGAATTCATTTCTTATAGGTTGGATCACACCAAACATAAATTTTTAGATATTTTCGTGTTTGCCTTCTTTGATACCAATTAAAAATACGAGGGTACCCAAATAAACCATAATATTTTAAATATCAACATATAAGTTTTATACCAAGTGTGATCGTCTATGGAAAAAGTTGAGACAATACACCAACTATGGTATTCACTCTGTGTGATCGTCTATCGATATGAAATCAAGACAATGAAAAAACTAAGCGTTCACTTGATAATATGTACGGTGTTGAACCGAAACACTATAGGATCAGTATCAAGTGAATATGAATTAGCGTACAAGTGTAATTTACTTTAGATTATAATAAACAAATTATAATTACAAAATAATAAAGTAAATGACACAACAAGTGAAAAAGCGGGGGTCTAACAACCACACCCAATATTTCTCTTAGCAATCTGTATGAACAAACTCCAATATACTTTCTAGAGAATCAACTAGATGGTCATACTCAATCTAGATAAAAAGTATATCAAAGAGTTTATATCCCAATCTCTCGAATTGATATATACTCAAGCAAATAAAAATCTGCAAGTCTTTATCAAATACTAGAGAGATAACTTGGAGGGTACCAAAGACCAATATCCAAGTGTTAATCAATTTAAATCAACAACCAAAACGTCGGATATTCTAATTGATTGAACAACGCACAACCTGTATTATTTCAATTATATAACAAAATATAATGCGGAATAGAAATAACACAGACACCTGAGTTTTTTTAACGAGGAAACCGCAAATGCATAAAAACCCCGGGACCTAGTCCATATTGAACATACACTGTATTAAGCCGCTACAGACACTAGCCTACTCCAAACTAACTTCGGTCTGGACTGTAGTTGAACCCCAACCAATCTCACACCGATCCAAGGTACAATTATGCTCCTATGTCTCTGATCCCATCAAGATACTATGTACTTGATTCCCTTAGTTGATCTCACCCACAAATAAGAGTTACTACCACCCAAAGTCGAAGATTTTAATAAACAAATATGTATCACACAGAAAAGTATATGGTAATAGATAAATCCGTCTTCCACGAATATACCTAAAAGTTTTTTTTTGTATTTTGATAAATCAAGGTGAACAGGAACCAATTGATAAACCAGACTTATATTCCCGAAGAACAGCTCAGTATTATCAATCACCTCACAATAATCTTAATCGACGCAGCGAAAAAAGATATTGTGGAATCACAAACTATAAGACGAAGTGTTTGTGATTACTTTTTATATCTTGCCTATGGGAGATAGAAATCTCAATCCAATTATTATAATTATACTCGTACGATAGAAACAACAAGATCAAATCACACAATTACAAGAAAGTAGTATCGGTCTGGATTCACAATCCCAATGAAGTCTTTAAGTCGTTAACCTGGTTTAGAAGAAGAAACCAAAGGTTAAAGGAGAATCGACTCTAGCTTAGCACAACTAGTATCACACAGAATATGTGGGGATTAGGTTTCCCAGTTGCTAGAGTTCTCCCTTATATAGTCTTTCAAATCAGGGTTTGCAATAAATATTAGCTTACTAACAAAACATTCAATATTCACCGTTAGATGAAAACCTAATTAGATTCAAGCTAATATTTATCAACTGTTAGATCGAAAATATAGCTTGTCACACACACATGAAATGTATGTTTGTAGGCTTGTGAAAACCATACCCAAACTTGTACATTAGTTGGTTCAACAATGGTTAACTAAATGGTTAGACATATGATAACTTTCATATCAACCATATTCTTCTTCACCATAACTAGTTCAAATGACTCAAATGAACTAGTTAGAGAGTTGTTCAATTGCAAGGAAATCTCATGTACTACACAGGATACAATTGATGAAAATATCATTTGATTCACTAGAATCGGTTCATGAACTATATATCCACGGTTTTCAATAGCATTCCTTAGTTTATAAAGATAATTTCACAAACATCGTTTTTAGACATAACCTACTCAAGTTCACGGACTGGGTTCGCAGACTTAGGTTCCCGGATGGAGTTCACAAACTCCAACAAAAATTCTCGGGTCAAGAACTTCCGCCAGTTCATGGTCTAAGTTCGCGGACTTAGCTCACGCACTTCTCCGGTTCTCTTGATCAACAAAGTTCGCAAACTTCAGTTTAAGGAATAAGGACTTATACATATATGTGTTTCCACAACAATGCTTATATCCTCCAATGGTTATATAGTCTAAACACTCATTTTAATCATTGAAACATTCTCATAGGACGTTATATAATTGTTATTCACAAACCATTTTTCGTCAGAGCAATTTTCAAAGTGATTGAAACATAACATGACTTTCGTCACTAGGTACAGATGAACTTGGATAAAGTGAAAGCTTTACCAACACAAATTTCGAGAAATAGATAGGCAAGGTAAACTCAGCTCAAAATATTAAATGTGTATAATCTAAGTCTATACAGCAAAACGAATTTTGTCTCAAGATAGGAGATAAATAGACTTTTGAGTGGTAGATAAGTTCAAGTCCCCACATACCTTTTAGTCGATGAAGATCCACCAGTTCCTTGAGTAGTCCTTAATCTTGTATGATGATTTCCATAGAGTTCTTGAGCTCAACTACACTTTATTTCCTAGTCCGAGACCTTAGCTATAGTAGACTAGAAATCAATACTTATAGTTTTGATCACTAACATTGACAAACATGCTTGAGATAGCAACGCATACGAGTTCGACCGAGCAATACTCTAACAACAAGATTTTATTAACGAGGAAACTGCAAATGCAGAAAAACCCCGGGACCTAGTCCAGTTTTGAATACTCTCTTAATTAAGCCGTTATACAAAATCTAATGCCAATTTTGTATAGTTGAGAGCAAGTAGACTACCCCTAGCTATTTAGTTCCCCCGGTATCCATGCACATTCGAATTTTCGAGTCATACGCGTGAATCTCAAGATAAAAGTTGTCTCAAGTTGCTTTACCCAGTAAAGTCTTAATGTACTCAACTCATTTTGATCGTATTCCAAACAGTAAAGGAATAAACTGTCTGGTAACCACTACAATTATATTTTACATAAAAAGACTTTTTGATTAGTCGAAAATGCTCTTCTATTGAATCAAATAAACTATTTTTTCAGATAAGACCAATCCAAATCAGTAACTTAGATTCAGATTCACAACTATCATATTCAGACACCACCAAATCATAGTTGTCAATCAATACGACTTTTTGATCAAATCTATCAAAGATAAATCTAATCTATGTCGGATCCTCACCGATCAAGGTGTGTGCACAAATTCACAAGATACGAAAACTAATAAGAAAATCTTCTTCATTTTTGTTAGAGCATAGCTCGGCTGAACCCACCAAGCGTTGGTATGTTAAGTTTGGTCATCATATTTTAGTAAACCAAAACTCATTTAAGAGTCGCTTGATTTAAATGTACTAGAGTCAACTTCGTATAGGTTAGATTGAAATTATTAGGGTGAGACATTACAAGTATTGCGAATACTTAAAGAAGTACGGAGCTACAACCACAACATCATCCTTTCACTTGAGGTTAGTGATATTTGACTTGAAATGTTTTATTCCCTAACGTATCTTTCAAGTCGTGCATATTGAAAACATAAAAATACGAAGCATGAACACTTTAGATAGACATAATATTAGGGGATACACTATGAAGTTTCTTGCTTAACCATTAAACTTTGTATATGAGACATCAACATAATCATATGAATGCTATTGTGATTATGTATGGGTATGAGGTGAGGATTTCATCCTAGGAAACAATGTTTTTACATGTGTTTTAAGGAAGTAATTTCATGATATGTGTTGTGAACCAAAAATAAAATCGCCAGGCGTTATTGGGGATGTTCTTCATTGCAAATCTTATGAACGACCAATATGTGTGATTAGTATAAATGCTCGTGACTTGTTTGTGTTCTTGGTAAAACTATTCACATGAGGCCTGACTTATGTATTGGTATGACTTTTATTAGTGAAACCGATCTTAAGTAATCACCTGGGGTATGATCGGGTTTGTGAGTATCTGGACAAATTTGGGAAAGGGGAACCGATCCTATGAAGAGGTGCAATACATCACAAGGGGGAACCGATCCTTGTATGAGGTGTATCAAGGTTTATAGAAGAAAACGGAACCGATCCTATGAACATGTGCAACACGTTTTTGGGAAAGGGGGAACCGATCCTATGGACATGTGCAGTGCTACAAGTTAGATACCAAATAAATGTGGGGAACCGATCCCAATACCTATTCAGCCGAATTTTGGTAAGCTAGTGTGACTATGCACAGTACTCACATGGAGGTAGAACTGAAACTTGTTTTGGTAGAACCGTTACACCCATGGTTTGTGATTGAGTGTTATTTGATCAATCACATAGTTCTTGAAAGTCAGATGAACCAATTCTAAACTTGTTTAGAAGTGTGGTAAATCGGTTTCAAGTGAGTAAGTATGAAAAAGGAGTTACAAGAGTAAGATGTCGACACACTTTGAACACGCGCATTAATGTGTATTCTTTTATTGTTCAAATATATTCCTTAACAGCTAAGAAGGAAGTAAATCCCAAGATCGAATTTAAATAAGTTAAGAATCTTTTAATTAAGGTTTTTAATTATATATGGAAAATATGAATTAGTAATGTGCATTTGCTAGTTAAAGATTTTCCAAGGAGATTTCGATCATTATTTTTGGACAGTGCATTCACAGGAATTATGAAAACCTAATTTGGGTTTATATGGAAAAATATCTTGAGAATATTTTCGGTTTTAGAAATTCCTTGGTGTCCAAACTTCCTTTTCTATAAATACTTTGAGTTTTCATTTCTAGCAAACTAATCCTTCGTGATAGTAAACTTCCTCTGTTGTATTGTTACTGATGAAGCTGCCTATCGGAGAGGAGAGTAATCTAATTAGGTGAAATCTCTTACGGCCGCTCAATTTAAAGTCTTCTTTGGGATTGAGAAGCTCTAGCGCGACCCATTGGTGGGAAACTAGATATTGCGGTTTATCTTTAGTTTTCGTATTGATTTGATTGACTAACGGTGGTTGAAATTTGATTGCACCTAGTTTGTTTATGCTTAAGAATCTTCTCTTCTGATATAAGATTCACTCAAACTAGTTCATGGTTTCGACAGGGATATTTAGAGTGTTGTTAGATATAAAGATGATCTTGTGATAATCCATTGTTAACAGACTCCGTTATGTATGTGATTGATCACAATAGATTAAAGAGTTGTGTGTATGTGTTTATTGAAGATCTAAGAAGATTTGAAGATAAAGAAGAGATAGAAGATTTCTGACTTGGTGTTTATAATCTTTGATGTGCACAATACTTGTTTTGGTAAAAGATGATCCAATTAATAATTGGTTTATCCTTGTGGTAGATTGGATTGATTAATTGAGAAGATCGGCATCAACACAGTTCTTTGGATTAAGAGTGTTGATTAGCTTAATCTTAACGATTACCTTTTGGTGATTGAACATAAGATAGATCTTGGAACCTGGCAAAGGATTTTATGTTAAGATAAACAGAAGAGACTTTGTGCAACTCATATCACTTGGTTGAAGAGAGTTGATACCAAACAGATTTGTCGTTCCTTCACTGTTTGGAATACGAACTAAAGGAATTGGTCCAAGTACGTGACTTGTTTACAGGTTGGAGGCATGGGAATATAGACAGAACTGGGTGAAATATAGGTTTAGTTGCTTGGTCTCAACTATACAAAGTTGGTTTATTTTGTATAGCGGCTTAATCCTGAGAATATTCAATTCTGGACAAGGTCCCGTGGTTTTTCTGCATTTGTGGTTTCCTCATTAACAAAATCTTGCTGTGTCATTTACTTTATATTTCCGCATTATAATTATTTTATTATAATTAAAGTAAATTGCACAAACCTTAATTCCTATTTACTTAGATACGTGAATCCCATTGAGTTTGGTTAAGTCCGAACTTTTGTATCAAGTAAACATACTTCGTTGTTATATTGTCTCGATCTCGTATCTATAGACGATCACACGAAGTGTGAACCGATTAGTTTCATTGTCTCGACTCAGTCCATAGACAATCACTTTCGGAGAAAGGACTTATAGGAAGGAAAAGTTTTAGCTTGAGGTATATTTGGGTACCCTCACCTTTTCAATTTTTAAATTTTCAATTGCCTTCTTAATAACCTGCATAACACAAACTTGAATCCTCTTATGATCAATCACGCACAGAACGAAGTCTGTTAACAATGGATTACCACAAGATGTTTGTATATCCTCAGATGGTCTTAAAGATCCCGTAAATGCTTTGATCTAGTTTGAGTGACCCTTATGTCAGAAGAGAAGGCTCTCAAGAATAATCAAACTAGGTGCAATCAAAGTTTCAACAACCGTTAGTCAATCAAATCAATAATCGTAAACTAAAATAACAATGCAATTATCTAGTTTCCCACCAACGGTACTCGTAGAGATTCTTGATCCCACATAAGTCTTTAAACGAGCAGTAGTAAGAGATTTCGCCTAATTATGATACTTTCCTCTCCGGATAGACGGCCCCACCAGAAACAACATGAATGAAGTTTTTCTGGCTCTTAGGATAGTTTACAAGAAATGCAAACTCAAGTATTTATAAACCAAGGTTGTTTGGACAATAAGGAAATTCCAAAACCGAAAATATTCTCAAGATACACAATAAAGTACCTAATTTTGATTTTCCTATTTCCAATAAATGTCAACCAAATATTCCGAAATTTCTCATAGAAAATTTCTACTATTAGCATAACACATTGACTAATAATCATTTTCTATATTATATGCTTTAATTGATGGAAATCAAAGCATATAAAATCGAAAATCATAATTAAATGCTTTTCAATATTTCGGTTTGGGATCACCTTGACCATCAAGGAATATCTTTGAACAATAAATAATATGAGTTATGTACATGTTCAAATGATGTCGACATCTAGAAGTTTCTCTTAACAAACCCTAATTCCAAAGTCGCACAAGTCATAAAGATATATGTGAATATTGGAAACTTGGTTTTACTCTTGGGGTCGGTTCTACCATGACTCACAATGTAAGTTGTGACCGATTATAACATGCTCCCCAAGATAGGTTATGATTGGTTATACCATGCTTCCCAAGGTAGCTTGTGATCGGTTACACTGTACTTCCCAAATTAGCTTGCCTTATTACACCTTGCTTCCTAAAGTATCTTTTGACCGATTAAAACTAACTTCCCAATGTATCTTGTGACCGGTTACACCCTTCTTCACAAAATAGCTTGTGACCGATTACAACTTTCTACACATTATAGGCTATGACTGGTTATACCTCAAATCTCAACATAAGTTAAGATAGGTTCTACCTTGTCATCTTGTATTGGTCATCCAAATATATATTCAATGAAGAACCGGACTGTGATGCACCGGTAATTATGCCTAACGTGCCTGGGCGCGCAGGCCATAACTTCTCCAATGCGCCATTTTCGATACTCCTAACCGGCCTTGATACTAGGAAAATGCACGTCCATTTTTCCCTGAAAGCATGCCCGTGGATCATAATGCATCTAACTTAGATTCCACACCATACCAACTTACCCTTGTGCTGCAAAGGGTATAAATCCTTGAAGGCTATGGACGATGCACCTTACATGCATCAGTGGATTCCGAGTCTTGTCCAGGCATAAGGCATGCCTTGAACATACACATAAACTATTTCGGTCATAATACCCCCTCTTCACCTGTTTAGACATTGCTGAAAGTATGCACTTGTCTTGCTCATTCCAAGGGTGCATCAATCAGGCACATGTAGTACACTTTCTATGCTTATGCAAGATCCCCTAACTTGCATATTTATGCAGCTTACTTTCTTGGTCATGCCCAACTCGCAATTGTGCATATTCAGTGAATGTCATGCAACTAGCCTCATCAAGTGTGGCCACAATCATCTCTTGCATCACAATACCGATACAGATGATATAAGAGGCCAATGTGTCGCAATCATCTCTTAATTAGATGATATGAGCGACAAATTACTGGACTGGTAATGTTGTAACTCATTGGGGCTGCCTACGTACCCTTTTCTACTCTAAAGTCATCAAGCACATACCATAGTTCATCCTAGAAGGGACAAACAGCTTAATACAACTCATTTGCAAGGACATGGCCAATCAATAATGGTAATGATCTAGTCCGTATAGGCTGTTCTGGTCAAAATACATCCAATTGATGCATATTTAGTCTGTAACATGGCGTAGTGATGCCTAAGCATCATATTCCCCATTGGAAAGGCTACACAGCTATAAATGAGGCTTAAGAATCATTTATACTCTTTCATCTAAGCTATGAAGCTTATTTGGTGCATGGTCCGCATATGCACCTTCAACCAACTACCCCTCCCTATATACGTTTAAAAAAAAAATTACAACTTAGATTATGGGAGAAAAAATAATTCATCAAGTCCCAAGGCCGAATCTTGCAGAGGCCTTTCCCAAATGAAGCTTCATTATGCTCAGCTAGCTTACAAAATACGACCATAATGGATGTACATTCAGTTATGGCTCACAGGTCAGTTCCAATGTCCGACCATGTTGGCTGAAAATTTCCTAAGCCATCTTGCTCTGGATTGATGCAACATAGTAAAGCGATATTGTCCTTAGGCCAATGACATGGTAATGTGCCATGTTAGCACTAGCTTTACTCAAGGCCGTCTACCCAACTTGCCTAATGCATCATTTGATACGATATTGTCCTTTGGAAAATATAGCTTACAACTTACACCCTCTTGGTGCCATATTGGCCTTAACCAATATGCCCAACATAATGCGCCATTTTGACACCATATCGGCCTAAGCCAATGTTCCTATTAACATGAAATAGAACTTGAGATGAAGCTTCATCTCATGCCATGGTGCATCTTTGAGCATGCACCATGCTAAAAACACAAGGTGTTACATGGGCCAACATACTTATTGATTTCTTTTCGGTTACGAAAAATGTTCGTATATGTACTTCCTTTAAACAAATGTTATAAAACATAATTTCCTAGGATGAAATCAACACCTATATCTTATACATAATCTAGTAACTAAATACACAGATTATGTCGATGTCTTATTTACGAAGTTCCAAAGATAAGTGGTATACTTCGTAATACATTTCCTTGACACTTTGATCATAATGCTATGACTAAGTATAATCACTAGAGTATTATACATATATATATACAGCTTCGAATGTTATGTTTTCAATATAATACGATTTGAAATATACGTTAGGATGGGAAACAAGTCAAGTCAGTATTACTAACCTCAAGTGGAAGGATGATGTCTTCGTTGTAGTCGTTACTTCTTCACATTCTTTAGGTCTTCAAAGTAATACTTGTATATCTAAATATTCCTAGACTAACCTAAACGAAGTTAACTCTACTAAATAATCAAGCGACTTTAGATGAGTTTTGATACATAACAACCAAACTTGACATACCAACGTTTGGTGGGTTCAACTGAGCTATGCTCAAACAACACCACAATCTTTTAATTTCAACCTATAAGTCTGATACCAAGTGTGATCATCTATGGACAAAGTCAAGACAATACGAAAACTTGATATTCATTTGATAATAATTACAGTCCGAAACCGATTTACTATATGATCAATATCAAGTGATTAGGATTAATGTACAAGTGTAATTTACTTTATTATAATAAGATAATTATAATGTGGAATAAAGTAAATAACTGTTGATGGTGGTTTTTAGCTTAGGGTTAAAATCGTAAAACCCTGCATCTGATGTGACGTCACTCTGCAAGGAAACATAGCCACGTGTGCTAACCTCTCCACTGGAAAATTTATTGAGCCGCTCAATATACTTACATAAAATTTATCCAGACCAACGAATCCCAGATGTTCTGTAAATTTCGGCGCCTCGCGTATATTCACATAAATATAAGTTCCTCTGAATGCCTTTTATGCTTTGTTCTCCGGCTGAACTCTTAATATTGATATGGCAGGACGATTTGTGTTCACTCGTAATAGAGTAGTACGAATCTCCAACTATCAAGAATAAAATCTTTACATAAGGTATTCAATTAGAAAAGCATGCTGCTCTCTGGCAACGAATTTAAAAGAGCTATTTGTCGACACATAAAATTCAGTCAACCTGAATAACTTGCAGAAGTTAGGGTTTTGCGACTCGCACAATATACCAGACCTTGCTTGTCAAAATTAAGCCTATTAGGTAATTAAACCCGTCACAGCGCGCTGGAAGTGTGGCCACTCCCTAGCTTGCCGTCCCCACTTCCCATCGACCAATCAGGTCTCCCTAAATACGCCACGCATATTCCGAACAAGACCGGCCCCATGTTGCTTGACGGCCCCACTTCCCATTGACCAATCAGTTTGCCCTAAAGGCGCCACACTCTCACCAGAAGTGTGGTCGCGCCTTATGTTTGGCCGACCCCCTTTTGTGGCCAATCAGGTTACTCTAAAACTTTCCACCATACATTAAAGGCCAAACACACCCTACCGTGACAACTTCACAACATGCCAACTTCGTGGAAATCTGCCATAAATAGCCACCACACGATAATTCCTACTCATGTGGCCATTTCCACACTATGGCCTTGCCATGGTTTCTTTGGCATAGCCATGGCGCCATTTGCACAAACGTAGTGCCATGTCGTAGACGCACGCCACGTGCACTAATTAGGGTATTCAACAAACCCTAATTTGAGAAAATTGCTACCAAAGCCAAATAACATTCCCATAGCAACGAGATTGGCATGGAAACAGGGCCAACGTTGCCACACCACATGTGGGTCTGACTCCACGACGCCTTGGGCCAAGCCCTAATTCTTCCATGACGCCTTGGCCACGCCAAGCCCTAATTATTTCACGGAGAATTCTTCCACGGTGCCTTGGCCATGCCAAATCCTTCCAACGGAGCCATGCCCAAATCCTTCCAATGGCGCCAAGACATGGCCACGCCAAAATCTTCCAACGGCGCAAGACTTGGCCACGCCCAAATCCTTCCACGACGCCAAACCCTAACTTTGGCTGCGGAGCCAATTTTTAGCTTTGGCCATGCCGCAACATCGCTGGCATACCGCTATTCCGCGGCTACTAGCATGCCGCTATACCATGGATACGCCACTGGCATGCCATTATCATGTGGGTGACGCCACTTTTCTATACAACAAGATGTGGCCATAATCAATGGCCATCCTTCTTCACGAGATATTATCTCATCCATCCAAGTTCGCCAATGAACTGACGAGCTCGCGACAAGTTTTAGGCGACTATCCAAGACGAGACTAGCATTACATGTTATTTACCTATGACAAGCCTCTCAATTTTAACTTGACACACGTAGTAAAGTGCTACATGTTTTCCATGAAAACACTTGAGACATCAAAATATGTCACAAACTGGGGGATTCTCATCAGGGTATTGGTCTGGCGGTTTACAGCGTGCAGCGTGCAATGCACCCATTATAAGAAAGTGTCATGAAGTAGGATAATTAGTTGTGGTGAAAATCAACAATGTAAACAATTCATTTCCTTCATCATGGAAGAGTAATGACCGACGGTTACACGAATTCACTTTCTTCATCATGGAAACATAACGTCTGGTAGTTACACGTTATTCTTTTCTTTCACCACTCCATCGTTTCCACTTCCTACAAGACCAGGGTACGTTTCACTATGACTTGTATAAATAGGTCCCACCTATTTCCACCAAAAAATAATTTTTGGTCGGCAACACACAGTATCTAGAAATCACCTGGTAGCTTTCCATCCGGCTCACCATTTCTACTTTCTGATACAAGTCACAAAACACTTACATTTCTAGAATCAATCATTCTGGTCTCAACACTTTCTTCGCTTCCCTCCCTAAGACCAACCCTTCTCCTTCACTTTGTGACCGAAGCAAGCCTGGAACGATCATTTTTTGGTTTAGGCCAGGATTGTACAGATTGATCTCTCGAATCAAAAATACTCCCGTGCAGTACATTGTTTAGGGTTTAGATTCATTTCTCACCCATATACACGAAATCACCGAAATCAGCAGAAATCGTTTACACCCTCAAACAATTGGCGACCACAATGGGAGATTAATCTCTCAGTTACAATATCAATTTCTCAATTCTCGATCTTATCCTTCAACCTCGATCTCAAGATGGTAGAACTCGGGTCCGGATCAGCGACAAATCTTGAGAACACTGGTGCCGAAATTATTCTCGGTGTTAACGTTCCTTCCAGTGGTGCTAATATGCCACCTGTCAACAACATCAACATGGATAATGTTCCATCAGGCGTTACACCTTCGGTTACCAAAGCCAGAGCCTCTGCCGCGAAAAATGCTCCGTCAGGTGTTACACCTCCAATTATCAGAGCCAGAGCTGCTGCCTCTTCTCCTAATATTCCGTCAAGTGTGACACCTCCAACCGTCACCAGAGTCGCAGCTACTCCGCCGTCAGGGCGAGAAACTGGAGGACCTAGAGGGATCCGATCCTATATTACTATGGATGATTTGATGAAAAGATAGGAGGTTATCGCTAGAGACCAAACGGACATGGCCTCGACTCAGAAAGAGATACTTGTTTTTCTCAAGACACTAACGGGGCGGCTACCACAAGAATCACGCCAGCCAGATCCCATGAGGAATGCCTCCAATACCCCTAGTGCCAGCACCTCAACATGGCGTACCTTTGTAGATGAAGAGACTTTCCCATAAACTCCAGCGGAGAGAACTCAACCGTCCAATTTTGTCACACAAGAAGATTTGGAGCGACTTCTCCAAAACCGATACAAAAGAGATTCCATGGACATACATCATCATCAACCCCCGTATCCTCTGGAAGTACAAAGAACTCCTCTTCCAATGGGGTACTATTCCCCTCAATTCTCTTTGTATGATGACACTGGTAATGCGCGTGAACATGTCTCTCGATTCTTGGAGTCCCTGGGGGAGCACGAATACAATCACATTCTCCGTTTGAGGGAATTTTCGAAATCACTTACTGGAAGAGCATACACGTGGTATAACAACATTACGCCGGGAAGCATCCCCAACTGGTCTGACATGGTTGCGGCTTTTTACAAGAAGTACTTATTTGTGTTTGAGAAAATTACCTTCTCATATCTAGGAAGGATGTTCCAACGAAACAACGAACATCCGAATGATTTTGTCAAAAGATTCAGAATTAAAGCACTGGATTGTCATGACCCAAACGTGACCGAACAACAATTGGTGTATTCTTGTATCAATGGCATGATTCCCATCTACCGGGACTTACTAGAGAATCTGCGATTCCATACATTCTCTGAACTTCATGAAGCTGCAAAACGATCAACCACAACAGCACCAGCGTTGTTGGAAAGAACCAGGCTAACTAGAGGCGAGGACGCACGTAAAACTCGAGGGAACATGCGCCTCATCAATAAGAAATACAACACCGGTCCCTCCTCTGTGAGCGTGGTAGACAAAGGAGGAAAAAGGAA
Organism: Papaver bracteatum; assembly: GCA_023529315.1. Classification (NCBI taxonomy): domain Eukaryota; kingdom Viridiplantae; phylum Streptophyta; class Magnoliopsida; order Ranunculales; family Papaveraceae; genus Papaver; species Papaver bracteatum. The sequence goes on along the minus strand of JAJJWX010000447.1, from coordinate 940,622 downwards.
GGCTTCAGTGGCAGAACAACAATCCAAGCGCCCAACGCCAGCACGACAGGCAGCTCCGCCTCGGAAGACTACCGCTAAAGCTCCCATGCGATGTCAAGAAGCTGAAGAAAACATCTGGGATTTCCCGTTCCCAATTGAGAAAGTGATTGAACTCTTGGAAGCATGGATCCAAGATGACGCCATTAGACTACCTCCTACCGGATGCTCACCAACCGAAGCGGAAATGGCAAACCCCAAATATTTCCGCTACCACAGATTTGTCCACCACCCGACCAGTGACCGCAAAAAGCTAAAGCATATCTTCAAAGAAAAGATAGAAGCAGGGGAACTTCAACTGGTCAATGAAGGAGTTCATAGAGATCCACTCCCAGTCAGAAATTACATGGTCTTTGGGGACTCTGTACACGAGACTGTGCAATCCATGATGCAGCGTGTGCACGAAATTTTCTATCTCTCCAAGACACAACGTTAAGATATCTTCACAACCTTTAATCGTGTTATATCAGGCAAACAACTCTTTCCTACTGAAGAAAGCACGTCAGAACCCCGACCTTTCTCGGGAATCGGTGTTGTAAAATGAAACTGGGAACTGCTGACCACGGTTCATCTGAGGGATGCCAAGCTCGACAACACATTAATTGACGCGACCTCTGACTTCAACATCATTACCATCTAAACCCTGAGAGCTGCGGGAGTTTCAAAACAGTAGGCTACCCGTTCCCCAAACGTGGTCAAAAACTTGGAAGGCGAGGCAATGGACGCATATGGTAAATCACACTTGAAATCAATGTGGGAGACACTCTAACACATGTCAAATTCCACATTATCAAAGAACTCTCAAATTACGACATGATTCTGGGGCGCGCATGGGTACACGGAAATAAAACAAAGTTAGGAGTATCCCCTTTGCCGATGCCACTTCGCTATACAAAAATATGTGGCCATAATCAATGGCCATCCTTCTTCACGAGATGCAATCTTATCCATCTAAGTTCGCCACCGAACTGACGAGATCGCGACAAGTTTTAGACGACTAGCCAAGTTGAGCCTAGCATTACATGCTATTTACCTGCGATAAGCCTATCAATTTAACTTTCCACAAGTAGCAAAGTGATACATGTTTTCCATGAAAACACTCGAGACATTAAAATATTGTTGGAAAAAATTGACAACATTCGTATTTAACTGAGAAAAAAATAATTAGATCAAACCGACACTTGATTGATGTTTCGGGCGATGCACTGATGATAGTACCGCGAACTAGTAGAGGTGCATATGAGATACACTGACCTAAAGGTAATATTGCATGTTACTCCTCTGAGATGCTATAGAAGTTGGCAAGTCACCTCCATGATACAACTACTGGTAGCACTCCTCAATGTAGCATATAAAGATAGCACTCTAAGAGCTTGGCACAGATGTATGAATAAATGAAAATATTGACAGTAGAAGAGAAACAAAGCAGTAGCAGAGAAGAACAAGAGAGGAAGAAGCATTTGCTTCTCTACTGTATATTTTTTCAAAACTAAGCTGAAAACTCCTGATATACTCAACCAAAAAATGACCCATTACTAATCATAAAAGATTCCCATACGTGATAGATAAAAAGCATAGAAAACAGGAACAACTTTTGCAGAAAACCGTTTTTCTTTTGTCAGGTACAGAAAACAGCCTTTGCAGAAAATGACTTTTACTTTTGCCAGGTAAAGAAAACAACTTTTGCAAATTTGCTTTTGCTTTTGCCAGAAGCATGCGCGAGACATATAGAAGCCAAGCCAAACACGTAAAAAGATAGGATCTAATGAACCCACGCCCGAGCCCGGCCCTCCCGCCCGGACAACGGCGGCGTGCGTGCTTCTGTGCGAAGCACCGCGTGTACGGGAAAGGAAACCTTGCCCTAGTATAGGTCTTCCCCCTCACACAAAAGTGTGTAAACCCAAAGGGCCATGCCCTTTAGGCAAAACCCATGGTATTTAAGTCTAAAACTCTTAAGATTTTAGTCTATGTGGGACTAATGTTTTATCCTTTCAAATGAAAAAATAACTAGTGGGCAATTGGTCTAGGGATCAAAACATGGATCGCACTTTTGGTTTTAATACAAAATATGTTTTTTCTAACAATCCCCCACATGAATGATAAAACATATCGATAAAGCACGAGAAAACAGAAGACAACAAAATTAGGCTAAGGTGTCTCAGAGATTGAACCTTAACTTAGTGAGAGGTTACCAGAACTGCTTGTTGTAATGGTGAACACAATGTCTTGAACCGCCAACAATGAATGCAATTCAGAAATAACAACCATACTTTGATGTCTCAAGAAAAAGCTGCCAAGCTCTTGCCGTTGTGACCATTTTGGTCGTGGGCTAAATCTCGAACTTAATGAATGTCTCTAGAAAATTAGCTCTAATTCCCATAGAAAGCGGCCCCAACTTCCAACATCCACATAAATGAGTCCATTAAGAGTGTCCTGCCACACCCCGCTTTAAACAAAGCCATGAAACTCATTAAGATCTCAACAAATTATCCTAAATCATGCAGGCAACACTATCACACGGTTACACCATAGAGAGGGACAAAGATAGTGCTTTCTCCATATCACCATATATTAGTTGTCTCATTGAACCTTGATCTTGGAGCTCCATTCACAAGGTTGAGTATCCTTCATGGTGATTTATTCTATGATCTTAAGTCCCATCCCCCTCGATTTGGATCTAACTACCTCTCTGGATAAACCTTTCGTCAATGGATCTGCAATATTATCCTTGGACTTTTTGAAGCCTATAGAGATAATACCGGTAGAGAGTAGTTATTTCACCATCTTGTGTCTTCTTTGTATATGTATAGACTTTTCATTGTATACAATGTTCCTTGTGCAACCAATAGCATCTTGACTGTCACAGTGGATTACGATCGAAGACACGGGCTTGGGCCAGAGTGGAATTCCTCCCAGGAAATCTTGTATCCATTCAGCTTCCTCTCTAGCTTTCTCCAAGGCTATAAACTCAGACTCCATAGTGGATCAAGCTATACATGTCTGTTTGGAAGACTTCCATGACACAGACGCACCTCCAAGTGTGAAGATGTACCCACTAGTGGATTTGCACTCATCTGAGCCTGATATCCAGTTGGCATCACAATACCCTTCCATCACAGCAGGATACTTCCCAAAACTTAAGCAATAGTTTGAAGTGCCTCTCATGTAGCATAAAACTCTATAGAGAGCATTCCAGTGATCCCGCCTAGGGTTGCAGGTGTACCTACTCAATCTACTCACAGTGTAGGCAATATCAGGTCTTTTATAGTTCATCAAATGCTCAAGATTTCCAATAACGCGAGAATACTCAAGTCGAAAAATTCCCTCACCCTTGTTCTTTTTAAAGTTACAAGCAAGATTATAAGGAGTAAATACAGGTTTAGCATTTTCATGATTAAATCTCTTAAGTACAGTTTTAGCATAATGAGATTAACTAAGCCTATATCCATCAGACGTCTTTCTTATTTTCATCCCTAAGATTACATCAGCATGGCCTAAGTCTTTCATTTCAAAGTTTTCGTTACGCATGTTTTTAACGGCATTAATTATATCAAGGTTACTGCCTAATATGAGCATATAATCAATATACAGGCACACAATAACATGAGAATCATCCACAGATTTAATGTAAACACATTTATCATATTCATTAACGTTGAAGCCATTAGATATCGTTACATGATTAAATTTTTCATGCCACTGTTTAGGTGCTTGTTTGAAACCGTACATAGATTTTTTCAATTTGCATACTTTGTTTTCAAAACCATTCACAACAAAACCTTCATGTTGGTCCATATAAATTTCTTTATTAAATTAACCATATAAAAATGCAGTTTTAACATCCATATGATGTAAATGCAAGTCATAAATAGAAGCAATAGCAATCAACATCTTAATCGAAGTGATTCTAGTGACCGGTGAATAGGTATCAAAGAAATCTAATCCTTCCTTTTATCTATAGCCTTTAGCTACCAACCTAGCTTCATGTTTCTCTATAGTTCCATCTATTCTAAGCTTCCTTTTGAAAACCCATTTGCAACCTATGGCTTTACTACCAGGAGGTAAGTCTAGAAGCTCCCAAGTTTCGTTTTGCTGAATGGACTCCCACTCATTTATTGAAGCTTCTTCCTAGAAGGGAGCTTCCGGAGAAGTCATAGCTTCCTTGTAGGTTTGATGTTCAGACTTTACCGTAAGGGTCACAAAATCTGGGCCAAAACTTGTCTCAGTTCTAACCCTCTTACTTCTTCTCGGTTCGGTCTCATATTCTAGAGATGGGGGTTGAATAGTCGAAGGAACATCTGTGAGGTCATCATGGACCCTTTTTCGAGGTCCATACCCTAAAGGAAATGTGTGTTCAAAAAAACACAACATCTCTAGATTCCATTATGGTGTTCAGACCAATGTTATTATGGTCAGAACTGATGACCATGAACCTATGTGCATTAGTATGCTCAGGATATCCTAGGAAAACACAATCTACAGTTTTAGGTCCTATTTTGGTTCTCTTTGAACGAGGAACACCCACCTTGGCCAAACACCCCCACACTTTAAAGTATGCATATGAAGGTTGTCTACCTTTCCACAACTAGTAAGGAGTTTTATCAGACTTTTTAAATGGAACTCGGTTCAAGATGTAGCATGTAGAGAGAATCGCTTCCCCCCACAAGTTCGAGGGTAACCCTGAACTGGTCAACATAACATTCACCATATCTATGAGTGTTCGATTTTTCCTTTCGGCTACTCCATTCGACTCAGGTGAAAAAAGTGCAGTAGTTTCATGAATGATGCCATTAAGTTTACAAAATTCACCTATGGGTATCACATACTCACCGCCACGGTCTGACCTAAGGGTTTTTATTGTAACTCCTTTTTGGTTTTCTACTTCAAGTTTATATAATTGAAAGCCTCTAAAGCCTCATCTTTACTTCTAAGAAGATAAACCTGACAGTATCGTGACTAATCATCTATAAAAGTGATGTACCATTTTTTACCGCCTCTAGTTGGTGTTGATTTCAAATCTCCTAAATCTGAGTGTATTAGTTTTAAGGGAACTATTCTACGTTCAACCCTTTTGTTAAATGGTTTCTTGCATATTTAAATTCAACACAAATTTCACATCTATGATTTTTATCAATGTTAATTTTAGGAATGCAACCTAAATTAGCTAGTCTTTCCAAGGATTTGAAATTAACATGTCCAAGTATATCATGCCAAACATGAGAGGAGTCACAAACATAAGTAGAAGAAGATGCATTAACATTCATGTTCAAATCAACTACACTAAACTTAATCATGTTATCAGTGACATAACCTTTTTTCTACGAAGTCACCACTCTTAGAGATTACAACATTATTAGACTCAGTAAATTTTTTAAAACCTTTCCCTAGTAAGATGGTCTCTGAGATAAGATTCTTGCATATGTCCGGGACGAGATACACGTCATTCAATTCAAGAGTTTTTCCTTAAGTGAGCTTCAATTCAACCTTGCCTTTCCCCACCACTTTCGCGGTGGAAGAGTTTCCCATAAACAATTTTTCATCGTCTCCTACTGTGGCATAGGAGAAGAATGAATTTCTGAACTTACAGACATTCTTAGTGGCTCCAGAATCTAACCACCAATCTCTCACATTGGTCACATTAGAGATAAGGTTGACTTCAGACACCATGCCAGTAAAATATACATAATCATCTACTATGTTCGCCTTATTTTTCTATTTTGGATCATTTTTGGTCTTTTTAGGTGCCCTACAGTCTTTGGCCATATGACCGGTCTTACCACAATTATAGCAGTCACCTTTGATGGTGTTTTTAGAGACACCACCCTTTGGATTAAGATAGTTACCTTTGGAGTTACGACGTTTGTTACCATTTTTGCTGGAATTAGATTTTCCCTCATGTTCTTTCTTTGTTGTCGCATTGTCATTTAGGATATGAGCTTTGTTGGACATGTCTTTGCTCAACAGCAGGTTCTTGTCCTTGAAAAAGAGTATCTCCTCGACTTGAATCTTTTTTCCCAGCTCTATCATGGTGATTTCACGAGTCTTGTGTCGCAGACTCCTCTTGTACTCGGTCCATGAAGGTGGAAGTTTTTCAATCACTGCAGGTACTTGAAAAGCTTCATAAATAACCATGCCTTCAGCAAGAATTTCGTTCATGAGGTTCTGAAGTTCCATGAATTGATCAACCACAAGTTTTTCATCATTCATTTTGTATTCAAGGAACCTAGCCACCAAGAACTTCTTGCTTCCAGCAGCCTCAACAAAATATTTTTCTTCCAGGGCTTCCCATAAATCAAAATCAGTAAAATTCTCTTTTGCATTATAAAAATCATACAAGGAATCATCCAAGCAGTTAAGAATATGATTTTTACACATATAATTCTTCCTAGTCCACCTATCCAGTCTATCTTCATAACCACGGTCATGAATCCTTCTTGAGGGTTTTTCCAAAGCAACTTCATCTAACCTTTGGTCTTTGAGAAAAAATAACATTTTTGATTGCCATCGTTTAAAGTCTTTTCCACTAAACTTAGCAGGTTTGTCAACAGTACTTTTTCCCATGTTGTCACACAAAACTCTAGTAGTGAAATATTACCTTTAGAATGTTGGAAAAAATTGACAACATTCGTATTTAACTGAGAAAAAAATACTTAGCTCGAACCGACGCTTGATTGATGTTCCGGGTGATGCACTGATGATGGTACCGCGAACTAGTAGAGGCGCGTATGAGATACGCTGAACTAAAGGTAATATTGCTTGCTAATCCTCTGAGATGCTATAGCAGTTGGCAAGTCACCTCCATGATATAACTACTGGTATCACTCCTCAATGTATCATACAAAGAGAGCACTCTAAGAGCTTGGCAGAGATTTATGAAGAAATGAAAATAGTGACAGTAGAAGAGAAACAAAACAGTAGCAGAGAAGAACAAGAGAGGAAGAAGCATTTGCTTCTCTACTGTATGTTTTTTCAAAACTGAGCTGAAAACTCCTGATATACTCAACCAAAAAATGGCCCGTTATTAACCATAAAAGATTCCCACGCGCGATAGATAAAAAGCATAGAAAACATGAATAGCTTTTGCATAAAATAGTTTTCTTTTGTCAGGTACAGAAAACAGCTTTTGCAGAAAATGACTTTTGTTTTTGTCAGGTACAGAAAACAAATTTTGCAGATTTGCTTTTGCTTTTTCCAGAAGCATGCGAGACACACATAGGATCTAATGAACCCATACCCACGCCCGAGCCCGCCCGGACGGACAGCGGCGACGTGCGTGCTTCTGTGCGAAGCACCGCGCGTATGGGAAAGGCAACCTTAACCTAGTCTAGGTCTCATCCCTCACACAAAAGTGTGTAGACCCAAAGGGCCATGCCCTTTAGGAAAAACCTATGGTATTTAAGTCTAAAACTCTTAAGATTTTAGTCTATGTGGGACTAATGTTTTATCCATTCAAATGAAAAAATAACTAGTGAGCAATTGGTCTAGGGATCAAAACATGGTCCATGCACTTTTGGTTTTAATACAAAATCCATTTTTTCTAACAAATATGTCACAAACTGTGGGATGCTCATCAGGGTATTGGTCTGGCAGTTTACAGCGTGCGGTGTGAAATGCGCATGTTACAAGAATGTGTCATGAAGTAGGATAATTAGTGGTGGTGAAAAGTAACAGTGTAAACAATTCATTTCCTTCATCATGGAAGAGTAATGACCGGTGGTTACACGAATTCACTTTCTTCATCATGTAAACATAATGTCTGGCAGTTACACATTACTATTTTCTTCCACCACTTAATCATTTCCACTTCCTACGAGACCAGGGTACGTTTCACTATGACTTGTATAAATAGGTCCCACCTATTTCCACCAAAAAACAAGTTTTGGTCGGCAACACACAATATCTAGAAATCACCTGGTAGCTTTCCATCTGGATCACCAGTTCTACTTTCTGATACAAGTTACAAAACGCCTACATTTCTAGAATCCATCATTCTGGTCTCAACACTTTCTTCGCTTCCCTCCCTAAGACCAACCCTTCACTTTGTGACCGGAACAAGCCTGAAACGACCATTTCTTGGTTTAGGCCAGGATTGTACAGATTGATCTCTCAAATCAAAAGTACTCCCGTGCAGTACATTGTATAGGGTTTAGATTCATTTCTCACCCACACACCCGAAATTACCGAAATCAGCAGAAGCGGTTTTCACCCTAAAACGATAACACACACAAGATTTTGTTGACGAGGAAACCACAAATGCAGAAAAACCTCGGGACCTAGTCCAGTTTGGAATACTCTCATAATTAGGCCGTTATACAAAGAACATAAGATAACTGTGTATAATTGAGACCAAGTAAACTACACCTAGTTACTTAGTTTCCTCAGTATCCCTGCATTTTCAACCTTATGGTCACGCACGTGAATCTCAAGAGAGAAATCACTATCTCAAGTTGCTTTACCCAGTAAAGTTTTTATGTGGCCAAACTGTAAAGGAATAAATCTGTTTTGTAACCACTTTAATTATCTTTAGAATAAAAGATTTGTTGAATTATTGACAAAGTCTCTTCCGTTTAATCTAATAAACTCCTTTGTCGGGTAAGATCAATCTGAATCAATAACTTAGATTCAGATTCACAACTATAGAGTACCAGCAAATGATAGTTTCCGATTTATACAACTTTCTGATCAAATTTATCCAGAGATAAGCCATATCTAAGTCGTATCCCAGCCGATTAAGATATGTGCACAAAAATCACAAGATACAAAAACTAATTAGAAAATTTTTATTTGTATTTAAATTTTCGATTAATCTTTAAAGTACATGCACACAAAAACTTGAATTCTTGCGACCAATCACGTACAGAGCGGAGTATGTTGACAATGAATAGTCACAATATGCCTTTCGATTTAACAACAGTTCTAAAGATCCCGTCGATACTTTGATCTAGTTTGAGTGACTCTTATTTCAGATGATAAGGCTATCAAGAATAATCAAACTAGGTGCAATCAAAGTTCCAACAACCGTTAGTCAATCAAATCAATAATCAAAAACTAAAATAAAAATGCAATTACCTAGTTTCCCACCAACGGTACTCGTAGATCTTCTTGATCCCACAGAAGTCTTTAAACGAGTGGGCGTAAGAGATTTTACCTAATTAGAGTATTTTTCTCTCCGGATAGATGGGTCCACCAGAAACAACACGAATGAAGTTTGCATGGCTCTTATGATAGTTTGCAAGGAATGCAGACTCAAGTATTTATAGACCAAGATTTTTGGACAACAAGGAAATTTCAAAACCGAAATATTCTCAAGATATGCAATAAAGTACTAATTTCGGTTTTCCTATTTCCAGTTAATGTCAAACAATATTTATGGAATCTCTTATAGAAAATTTATATTATTAGTTTAGCACATTAACTAATAATCATTTTCTAGAATATATGTTTTAATGCTGGTAATTAAAACATATTAAATCGAAAATCATAATTACATGCTTTTCAATTAATTCGGTTTGGGATCACCTTGAGCACCAAGAAATATCTTTGAACAATAAATGATAAGAGTCACATGTTCAAATAATGACAACATCCAGAATTTTCCTATCTTAGAAAACCCTAATTTCTACTTCACACACAACATGAAGAAATTGATATGTGGATTAGGAAACTCGGTTTTGATCTTGGGACCGGTTCTACCATGAATCTCAAACTAAGTTAGGACCGGTTATACCATGAATCCCAATATAGGTTATGACAGGTTATACCCTGCTTCCAAAAATAAGTTAGGATCAGTTGTACCATGTCACTTACTATAGGTTATGACCGGTTATACCTTGCTTCCCAAAACTAGTTAGGATCGGTTATACCATGTAATTCAATATATGCTATGACCGGTTATACCTTGTCTCGCAATAATAGTTAGGATCGGTTATACCTTGTCATCTTGCATTGGTTGCCCAAATAATCTTCAATGAAAACCGGACCAACTGATCGCTGTCGTATGCGTCAAAAATATTTCACTTTCTCACTCAACTAAATTTAAATGAAGTATGTGGTAAGAAAGAGTTCGTTCCCATAATGGGATTTTGTTGTTATGCAAATTTCAGTTTCTTAGTAACCAAGGGGGGATTTTTGTTTGGGTTATTTGGTGTTTGATACTTACATTTTATCCAACATTAGTGTTTGGTCTAACTTTTGTCCAACTTAGGGTTTGGTACTTGGAAATAACGTTGACCCGCGTTGACTAGGTTAACTTTTGATTTCTGTTTAGTAATTATTAAAAACATTATATAAATTCTAATTATTATACAAGTTTACTGTTATACCCTTTCACTTTGTTAATATTGACAAAAAAATAGTAATTTGTTTGGGAAACCTATCTTCTCATTCTCCCTATCACCGTACCTACACCTTCGGTCCCCCACCACCACCATCACGTCTCTCTATCACTACTGCAACGATCACCACACTGATTACCGTTCAATATCATTTATTCATCTTTAATTAAATTGGGAAAAGATCACTTTTCCAACTGGTTTTATGGGGAAGTTTTGCTCAATCTTTCCCTAAGAACTAGATCTTAGAACAAACCCAATCATTGTAGCTCATCATATCCCCACAAACTCATCAACCCACTAATTCAATAACAACATCCCTGATTCCCTATCCACGGAAAACCCAATACCAACATAAACTCCACCTCCTCTGTACTCTCTAACCCATGTATTTACCCTTTTCTCATGAACTACATACTCAAAATCCATTGTAAGCACCTACCAACACCACTGGATCTCGGCTGAAAATCAAATCAATTTGAGAAATAAGATCTTACCTTTCTTTTAATTGGTGTTTAAATTAAAACCCCCAAATCCAAAAATCAAATCAATTTGAGAAATAAGATCTTACCTGAGAAGATTACGAGAAGTGGGATTGTGGGTAGACCAAAACATATCAAGCAAATGAACCCTAGGTATCAATTTTAAAGTGATGGATATGCTTCTACCGTTTTAGAAATTGGTCGATGGAAAAAATTGGTCGATGGAAAGAGTGATCTAATATGTGTTGGAGGCGGAAGAGAATAGAGAATTATGGTTAAATTATTAAATGATATTTGATCTCTTGTCGTTAATTACGTGGATTCATCAAAGCCGCTGGATCATATGCTATTTTAGGGGTATATTTGTAAATTCAGTATTATTTATAAAATAAATAAATTAATGTTTGGTCACAGACGGTCAAAGACAGTCAACGTAATTTCCAGGTACCAACCCCTAAGTTGGACAAATGTTAGACCAAATGCTAACATTGGACAAAATGTAAGTACCAAACACCAAATAACCCTTTTTGTTTTAGCAAAGCAATAAAAATAATTGAAAGCAATAATATATGAAAGTAATCGATAAGAGGAAGATAATGGTCACGGGATATTATCATTCACACACATGTATTTTCATCAATGACTAGAATTGATATTTTAATCTCTCATTTACTAAAAGTCCTAGGATACCTTGATCGCAAGTATATCCCGCTAATTCCATGATTTCATCACAACCACATTAAAAGATGCATATGTGAATTCTTCCTAGAAAGCAACCTAAAGTGTAAAAGCACAATTAAGTTTAACTCCCTAAAAGCACTAAGTTCTATGGAATAAGATTAATCAAGGCAATCAAACGTGTAAAAGCACTAATTCAATTTAACCAAGGTAATGATTCATATATGATTATAAAGATGTATCACTACAAGTAATAACCACACTATGCTACTTAGAATCAGGGATAAAGAAAATTTTCGTATTGAAAACCCTAATATAGCTTTAGAAATGAATGCAAATCGGATTGATTCCGGACTCAACCAAACAAGTATTCAAATCATATAACAATATTAATAATGAATCATAAACAATAAATTATTGAGACAAAACTAATGCATTGAATCAAATAGCATGTTGAGAAATCAACTTTATCCCTTAACCAATAATTGCATTTAGCTACTCATATTAATGGAGTTCATCAAAGTCATATTTGAAATAAAGAACATTAAAAATAATGAAAGGAAACCCTCGTAGAATCGTCGCTCTCTTCCAAAACTCCATGTAGAAAAATACGTGTAGAAGACCCTTTCTTTTGTAGCTTTTCTCAAACTTCTAAAATTAGGTCCAATCTCCAAAGTCCAATACAAAGATGTCCACCAAGCCCATATGTGAGGAATACCCATGCGAAAATATGTCCCAAACCAAGCCCATATGTGAGGAATACCCATGCGAAAATATGTCCCAAAAGTGGTCGCCGAAAAACTGGTTCCATCACCGGAACTTGGCCGAAAAATGGTCGGAGAAGTAGCTCATATGAACGGCAAAGTCAGCCCGGACACCGGTCAAACGAGTCAGTCAACCCGGGTCAACTCAGAAGTCGGAACGAGTTGAAGTGAGTCAGGTGGTCTAGTCAGAGCTGAATGAACTGGGTATCCATGGGCTTGGCTTTTGCACGGCCTGAACTTATGCAGCACAATCATTGTGCATCACCAACTCAAATCCAGCCATAATGGCTGTGCACTCTGCACTTCGGCTAATATTCACCTAATTCCAGTTCTAGCACTCAACTCATATATTTGTAGCTCAATTCATCCATTCAAACACAACCAATTATGTTCGGGTCTCACCTCAATAACCTCAGCGCAATCCCGCCTCCAGCTACAGCAAAATAATCATCACCAGCTCCACTGTAGCTGCAATTCAGTTCATCCCTGTAATAACAATAGCAACATCACACACAAAATAAGCCATAATTCTCAGTATCCATCTTCTTTTGTAATCTTCATCTACTGATCAATTCATTCTCCTAAACTTGCACTGCCTGAACTTCAAATACCATTAACATCATATTCTCATTCTTGTCTCAGCTAATCAACAGTAGCATCTTTATAATCTCATCATCAACTCAACTGAGTCAGCTAACAACTTCAGTGCCATAAACTCTTGAATCACAGCCACTTTACAGTCCAACCAGTTCTCGCAGCAAACTGCAACACCCATAGCAGCTTCTCTTGCAACTCCAATGCCTCAGAAAGTATTACACCACCATCAAATTTCAGTCACTGCGCATTACAGTTCAGCTGCAAACCACTGCCCTGTAATTCACATACATACAGCCTAGACATACATCTACATAGCATTCATTCAGTTCTTATCCCACCAGTTCCATTAATTCCGGCTACTGCAATATCAACCATTTCATCTGTAAGGACAGCTTCAACATCATCTAGTATTGCTCCTGCTTTACATACTGGCACACTCCACTGCACTTCCCATTTATGCCATCATTATAAGCAACACTGCTGGCAATTTAACTCTATAACATAATAACACCACCAGCTCTGCCTGCAACACCCATTTCAGTCCAGAATATCACCGCCAGTTCCAAGCATACAACACCAACACTTCTACATGTAGCTTCAAATCTACTGCCAATTCAACAACATCATAACATACAATCAATCCATTTCAGCCTTTCCTTTGTAACTCACTCCATACTGCAATATCACATCCCACCAGTACCACAACCAATACCCGAACCTTCCCTAACAGCAATCTTAATACAATAACTCTACATCTCTCAACTTTTCAGCCCTAACATTTCTCAGTAACAACAGCTTCAATCTTCTCAGCAAAATCTTTGAATTTCACCCATCTTCCTGTACTCTATCTTTGTAACTTCAATACCCATCTCTCAACTTCTCAGTCTCAGATTTAGATACAAATTGAGAAACCCTAACTTCAGAAACTCATGTTCTTCTCTGCTCAGGCTCAGATGCAATTCCAAAACCGACATATAAAATCAACCCAGATTCATCATCTACTAACCTTAAATCATTATCAGTTGCTCCATCCATCGATCTGAACCAAACCCATATCAGACTTCTTCCTCTTGTACTCATCGGCAGTACTAGCAAATCCAATCTCTGAAATTCATCACACTCATCACCAGATTCCTCAACCGATTTTTCTGAACAACAAATCATAACATGTTCTCGATCTGTTGAGATGTATTCTTCAAATCCTTGACAGATTCAAGCCCTAATCAAATCATTTTCGCCAGCAGACTCATACCCTCATTCCGATTTCTCCCATCACATGCTTTTTTTATCTTAAATTTCTTCATTTTGGTTCTAGCTAAAACAACAACCCTAGACTCAGCCGCATATTACTCTGTTAAAAACCAAATAATTGAATTCCGGGGTGTGGTAATGATAAGAAGTACCACAGGCACCCAGAACTCTGATAAGGGCTATCCATGTACTATTTAGCCTATTAGTCTCAGAAAACCGACAGTTCATCCTTCAATCCTTATTGTGCAACATTAGCCTGCTCCAAATATCGCATGGGAATTGATCTTTTTGCCGTTTTCGCTCCAAATGGACGTTTTCTTCTTCTTTTGCTCCCAATGACTCCATTGCACCTAATAACTCAAAAGTAAACATAAGAGATGCAATTCACAACGATAATAGCAAAGAAAGCATAAATACTAGATATAAAATTAGGTGTTTTAGACACCTATCAAATTCCCCCATACTTAGACTTTGATAGTCCTCGAGCAAATCAAACTAAACTACAACATACAATGCCTTTCCGTTGAGAATACAGTCACACTTAGCACGTATAACAAGCCTTTGAACCCCTTTATATCTCGTGAAGGTTTACAAGTGGTATACCTTCAAAACCTACTTTTCCAACTTACAAGTTCTCCGAAATGATAGCATCTAACGCGCTAAGAAGACATAGAAATTCTGCACACTACTCATAAGAAGTTAGACATATATATGAACACAATCGCATCCTTAAAAGTTGAGATAGAAATAACCATCCCTTATCGAAAGAATCCAGGTTCGAGAGTGATTGAAAGTCTCGACTCTGCCTCACCACAAAGGGTTTTATGAAGTTTCTCTCAATAATAAACAACTTTTTTTATGGGTCACACATGTGTCCAGGTAGGAATGAAGAGAGAATCTTGTGACACTTTAAATAGTAGGAAGGCAAAACCCTCCGAATTGTTTTGAAAACCCACATATTTTATTGTTTTGAAAACCCATTTTTCCGATGATCTCTAAAAAAGGAAATCAACCACTTAACGAAGGTGGGAATATGCTTAATTACCTCGTTATCCGTTCGATGTGCAGTTAGCACCACTCTCACAGCGTCCATAGAAACGTCTTCGATCTTCAATCCTTGTCTTCATCTTCGTCTTCGGTCTTCAACTCTTGATGATGAAATCTTGAAATTCGTAGAATCTTGACAATGTGATTCTTTCCTCTAATTCATTGTTACTTGAAACTTCATTATAAATATTTCTTCCTTTTCCTTCTTTCCGTTGGCTTTATTAAAAGAATACAAAACTAAAATGGAACTAAACAAACCAAAATATGATGCAATGAATATATATATATTTATATTTTGTAAGATGCAAAATACATAAAGTAAATACAAAATGAAAACAAACAAAATATTAAAACTAATGATGAACCTAATGAAATTTTTTTTTAGACAAGAGAAAACGAAATACAAATAAAAATAAAGATAAAATAAAATGCAAGTACAAAGGCCGTGGTGTAAGTACTTTACCACTTGATTCTTCACAACTTGTATATCTCGATATCATAAACTTCTTGAACTCATCTTGATAATCTTGACTCTTGTACATAAGTCTTCAACTTGTAAAAATTATGCTCCTTGTATTGTTGCTTTACTTGAATCTGAAATCTGCTCATTTTTATATTGTTGCTTGTAAACCTTGAACGTCTTCAACTTTCCTTCAAATTTGTGATGCTCATCTTGTTGATGATGGTGGTGTTTCTATGGACTTGTTGGTGTAGAGAGAGATAAAGTGGATGGTGCTAACTGCGAACAAGATTACAAGCGGTATGTAAGTTAGCAATCCGATGTCACCATCATGATTGATAAAATAGCACTCAAGAGATCAAAGTAGTGCTTCTATTGGTGGGAGGTTGGGTAGCTCACCATTCTACCCGGAGTTTACGTACGGTGACACATACTCTAAAAGCACATATTTAGACACGTACAAATAATTGAAGGTCGGTGCCTCACATGATGTAATAATAGGTAGTCCCCACTATAGAGGATCACAACTATAATAACGAATTCAGTCGGCACCTCATTTTCCACTGGCATGGTTAAATCCAACTTTAACTCTCGTACAAGTAAGAAACCCGATCACGTTCTCTGGAATCTCTAAGTTCAATCACTCTTGTGAGAATTTTGATGTAACCTTAGTGACATGTATACTATGTGACTCTAAACTAACTATAAGTTGGAGTTTTTCATGCACTAATTTACACAAAAGTTGAAAATTTTGAAAAATTTACAATGCAAATGCTTCACAACTCTTCCACACTTAAACTTTACATTGTCCTCAATGTAAATTGAGTCATCCAAAGTAAGTTAAGGTGGGAAATCCTACATGATAATGTGACAAGAAATCAAAAAACAAAACGAAATAAAAACAAGACAAGAAAAAATAAGATAAGAGATACTAAACCAATGGGTTTCCTCCCATGCAGTGCTTGGTTTAAATTCATCAGCCCGACTATCTCTTTGTTTGTTACGCCTTAGCCGACTTCCAATACATTATGGAAATTTGATTGAATGTTACTTGGTTATTTCCTAGCCTCAAAGATATTAAAGTGTATGACTTCTTCGTCGAAATCCATAGTCAAGATGCCATTGTGGACATCAATCTTCGTTCTAGAGGTTCTCATAAATGGTCTACCCAACAATAAAGGCGTAGATGAGGATGAATTCACATCACTCATGTCTAAAAAATAGAAATCCCCTGGAAATATTATTCCTTTACACACTTTGCATAGCGAGGACTTTTCCTAATTACTTCAATGAGTAGAATATTCACTCGGACCTTCTTAAAAATATCCCAAATATCTCTATCTTGTTCCACATTCCTATTAGCTTTATCGAACCTGCCAGGAAAAGGTAGAGGAGGAACAAAAGTAGAAACAAGAGGTTTAGAGTTGGATTTAGTTACTCGGGAGTTTGGGGAAAATCTATGTTCTTTGTCTCCAAAATTGGTTCCCTTGGGGATTCTTCTATACCTGAATCAGTAACTTCGAGTTGCACAAATTGTGTACCACTTCCCAACGTAATAGCATTGACACCCTCTATTAGGTTAAGAGGTTGAGAAGGGATTTTCCCACCATTTTGTGCATGCAACTGATTAATCTCCTCGGCCATGGAACCAACTTGTGTTTGCAAGTCCTTGATCGCACCCTCTGTTCTTTGCATAAAATATTTCAGCAACTTTTCCATATTAGACCCTTGATTTTGAGGTTGTTGTTGTTGCTGGAGTTATTGTTGTTGTGGTTGACCAACTTGTGCTTGCAACTCTCTAATTGCATTATCCGTTTTCTGCTGATTTAAGTCAGTTAGTTGTTTATTTTGATATACCACGGAAATTAGAGACTCAATCAAAGTAGCCATCTTTTCCAATTATGGGTTTCAGCTTGTTGTAGTTGTTGTACTTGTTGTTGGAACTCACTTGGACGGTTGTAAACAGAACTTGCACTTGTAACTTGCTCGTTACCATAGCTAATGTTGAGATTGTCTTTCCATCCTTGATTGTGGCTGTTGGAGAAAGTATTAAACCGCTGATTTGAGAAAAGAGCATTGACATGCTCTACGTTCTCATAACCTGGGCGTGATGGCTTTACAACTACGGCCACAATTTGTTGCATCATTGCCATCATGTTGCTCATTTGTTGATGTAATTCAATAATCTCGTCAACTTGATCAACTTCCATGGTAGGTGGTTCTGATCCACGAATTGAAAATTGTAGAGAATTTGCTGCCATACTCTCAATCAATTCTCTAGCTTGCGTCACCGTCTTGTTAATAAGTGCACCACTACTTGCAGCGTCAATAAGATTCCTATCACTTGCTTGGAGACCTTCATAAAAGTATTGGATAATCATTGCGTCACTAAATAGGTGATGAGGGCAGCTTGCTACCAATCTATTGTACCATTCCCAACATTCATACAATGATTCCCCCATACTTTGTTTTATCCCACAAATCTCCTTGCGAATTTGAGTAGCCTTTGATGCAGGAAAATATCTCTTTAGGATGAGTTTCTTCAATCCATTCCATGTTGTGACACTACCAGGTGGTAAATAGTATAACCAATCTTTATCTGCATCGAGTAAAGAGAAAGGAAAAGCACACAACATTCCTTCATCTACGTTAGCACCATTAGGTATCATGTTTGTTATCAACCATTGAAACTCCATAAAATGCTTGTTCGCGTCTTCCCATGCAAATCCATGGAACTTTGGTATCTGACTGATCAACCCCGGCTTAATGTCAAAAGTATAAATTGCTTCAATACACCATTGTTGTTGGTCCAACTTCTGAGAAGCTAGCACTTTGAGTGTACGATTTGCATCACCCATTACTTCTCTCTGTTTGTATTCTAGTAAGGTACCTGAAACAAAATTGTCAAAACGAAATTAAAAACAAAATAAGAATATGAAACCAAAACAAAATAAGGCAGTAGCGCCAGAATTTGATCGCTGTCGTATGCGTCTAAAATAATTCACTTTCTCACTCAACTAAATTTAAATGAAGTATGTAGATGGGGAAAAACGATTTGCTGGTTTTTACGGAATTGAGGATACGACCGTACAGAGGAGACTCCTTGAACCGAGCAAAATGTTCAACCTCACACAGATGCACCGCTGCAAAGGGGGTGCTTTGAATTCGAGAGATAAATCTGTAGTACCCCGGCCTAAACCAAGACAATGGCCATTCTAGAGTAAATTCGGTCACAAGAGAGGATGTGTTGATTTGTAGGAGGGAATCTAAGAAATGTGTGGAATCATTGGTAATCAAAGATTGTAGGTGTGCTGAGAATTGTGAATATGATAAGTTCTAAATGATTAAAATTGCTCAGTTGAGAGTAATTGCTCAATTGATGAGTTGTTGATCTCGTATTGTCAGTGATACATGAGATTATTGTTTCTGTTGTTGTTGTTGTTGTTTCAATCATAATTCAGAGACTTATTTATATTGCTAGAATTGTAGACATCATGATCCCATGAAGTGTGACAGTTGATGGAATCAAAGAGTGGGGAAATGGAAATCGTGTTTGAAACCAGTTGCTCATCGTGCGGAGACTTGGTTGATTTTCCATCCACTACTTTGTTAACTCCTTTAAATGATTGCACGACTTATTCAAATTCCATCGTGTGTTTGAACACACGTGCCGTAGACCGCTAGACCAAAACCTTAGTTGATATCCCCCCCCCACCCAAATGACACGATTGGCGTCTCGTGGTTAATTAGTCAATTGCTGACTTCGTGATTTAATGGGACGATGAGTCCATGTATTTAGTTGAACATGATTTTGTAAAATATTCTGAAACTCATTAATTGAACGTGTATGCTGAGACAGTGATGTGATTCTCACGTTGAGGTGATCAACTGTTGCTCATTAGATGAATTGTTGAATATTAATAGTTGAATCAATATTCCTTGGCTTGAGCAAATATTGCTCGTCTGATCAAGTGTCGCTCATCTGATGAATTATTGGAAGCTTGACCAAAATAAAATATTAATTAAAATACTGGTAGTTGAACCAAGCATAATTAATAAGAATACTGATCATGAGATCGTCGTAAAGTTATTAGTGTTCGAATCTAGAATTATGATCCTTGGACTCAGAAACCCTAATTTGATCAATTGATGACCAATTGATGGTTTATTTGAAAATTAACCACAGAATGAAGGATAAATGCCTTCATGGGACCGTGGATCAACCATGTAGTGTCCATATGCTCGCGTGAGCAAATACCAAGACTTCTTTAAGAGTTGGTGAAGAGATGATCAAATGCTGGTTTAATCATTAAAATAATGCTTATCTGAGCCTTAGGTGATGAAACCTAATTAATTATGAAGAGGTAAGGGACCGACCAATGGGTCATGAAATCGGCCCTGGGTGGTCACGGGATCGAATGACGATCACTCCGTCAAATTCTGAAATTATTCGAAGAGTTTTGGACCCAATACGTGCAATCGCGCAAATTAGATCAAATCATGAAAATACGTGGGACCGGCACATTGCGAGCCAAAAAGCCAACCCTGGTCAGTCAAGGTAACATGCTTTCGTGGTTGAGACATCCGTGTTTCAGTCCTGAGAATTTTGATATTTTAGGGTGCGCGTTTGAGCGACCATTTGAGAAAATATGACAAAATTAGGGTTTTGATGAAACTAGGAAAACTTCATGACATGAAGGAAAATAATTATGAAATAAAAGAATGATGAAGCGTGGGACCGCCGAGGCCAAGGCATGGCCGGCCGGCCGGCCAGTGACCACGGTACCGTGGTGCCTTTTCCTTATTTTTTATGAATTTATGAAAATATCATGAAATAAAGGAATTTGTTGAAATTAAGGAGTTTTCCTTGAAGTGAAGGAGTTTCCATTGGATCAAGGAAGCAAATAATATTAAAATAATAAAAACATGGGCGTGTGGGACCGACTAGGGCATGGTCGGCCGGCTTGGGACCGGTCCCACGAGTTTCCCTAATTTTTATGTATTTTATATATTTTTCCATGATTTGAAGGATTTTTCCTAATTTGAGAGAAATATCATGAAATCAAGGAGTTTCATGGGAAGAATGAAATCCTAAAATAATAATAGTGGGAATGTTATTTATGCCCCAACTATCCATGGGTCATGCATAAACACCCTTATGGGTCTTTACAAATACCCCTAATGGCATAATTGAAATTATGAACAAACGAATAATTCACATAATTCCACTTTTAACCTTGATATCTTATACTTCAACTTCTTCTTCATTTTTCAATCGATAAAAATTAATGGAACTTTCCACCATCTCCATCACTTCCACCACCATTTCCATCTCCGTCACCACCAAAACCAACGCCACCAATACCAACACCAGAATCATATGCATCGCCATCATTACCATCTCAGAGAGTTTTAATTTCACATCAGAAAAAAAGAATATCTCTTCTCTTTCTCTTTCTATCCTGAAATAACCACCACCACCACCATCTCCTCCGCCAACAGATTCTGATTTAATCGTAAATTATTATTAGCAAAAAATGGTTCGTATTCAGAAAGACCTTCTTCTTCTTGTTTAATTTCAAAAACAGATTCAAAAAAATTGAGATCTGATTTCTAGGTTTTGATTTCTGACAAGTTCATCTCGATTTCAACTAGATTGGGATTGAAGAACCTAAAATCGATGATTACAGTTGGTTAATACAGATTTTTTTTGCATCGATTTGGAATTTATTAATTATATTCTTTCTTTTGCTTTGATGTTTCTGTTGGTGTTTGTGGTATTGTAATTGGTGGTGATGTAGATAGAAAGAGGTTATATTAAGAACGACAAAATTGATGGAGATTGCGGTGGTTATTATTGGAATGGTAAAGTTTGGCGATTGAGACGGTGGTGGTTAAGATTGTTTGTTGTTGTGGTGGTGGTTGAAGATGGTGGTGGTGGTGATATCTTCTAGATAGGAAAGAAGAAGAGTATACAAATGATGGTGGTAGAGCTTATTTCCAAGGTATGGTTTCCATCTTGAAATTGTTTATTGTCGGTTGAATTGATTTTAATTGAATTGTGGTTTAATTGAGTAATGCAAATTTGGGTTCATATGAATGAACTATGTTGAAATAGGAAGAAGGGGTATGAAATGAATGTTAGGTGTTGCTTGAGATAACAAGGTGAAAGAGAGATAATACAAGAGCAGAATAAGAAGGTGTTGCAGTGGGTATGTGGTGCTGCAGTTGAATTGCAGCTGAACTGAAGTTTGTTGGTTTTGCAGTGATTAATTGGGAGTATTTTGTTGGTTCTGCAGTGAGAAATTAGTAGTAGCATGGTTTTGGTGCTGATAACGATTTGCTAGTGGTTGAATCAGAGGAGATGTTGAAGTCTGGAACTGATAAATGAAGATGTATATGTTTTGGTAATGAATGAATGATGGAATGGTTGCAGCAGTTGATGGTTACTTAATAAGATGATTTTATTTAAGACAACTTGCTTGTTCTAAATGTTTTTTGGGCAACTCTCGGTGGTATAAAATGATGAAGCAATGATAAGTTAGGATCTGTGTATTGTTCTGTATGGATCCTGGGTGCTGTTGGAGTTGGAAGAGATCGGCTTTAGAGCCGCAAAGAGAGTTGAACGTACATAAATAATCAATGGCAGGACTTTGGTAATGGACTGTAATTTGTTGTTCTATGACGTTAAGTTATTCAGGTGGTTGAAACCGGTGGTGCTGAGATGGGTTTATACCAACAAATGGGTAACTGCAGTCTGTAGAAGATGAGGAGATAGAGAAGCGAGACAAGGGACTGGTGGTGTTAGAGTTTATCAAATTTTAAATTACTGTGAGCATAAAGTTCTCGCCTGGAAAAAATTTGTCAGGCAGCAAATTAACAAGATCCAAGTGGAGTAAGGATTTGATGGAGTTTTGTTCAACTGTATGCTACCACTAACTCTTCATTTATTATCTTTGTCTACTACACTTGACTAGTATGAATATTCCATTTTCTATGAATTGATATACTTTATTTCCTTCAAATGACATGCTTATTAGTTTATGTTAGCAGTAGCATTTTTAATCTTTGAATAAATAAAGCAGTATTATATAGTGAACTTGATATATAGTCTTTAAGAGACTAACGTTTCGATAAGTTGACACTAGTACAAGACTTGGTAATAGTATAAGTTTAAGTCTCGAGTTTTTAGTTCATGCATATTGTGCCTAATTAATATAAGGATTATGTTGTCATTTGTGAAATCATGGGTCATTTTTAGAGATTCACTACTAACGCATGCCGTAGTTGAAAATACATTTGTGTGTTTATCTTTTAGTCTAATAAGCTATTTTATTTGTAGATTGACAGTGCTTGTATGATAGTTGAAGTAGACATAAAAATAAAAATGATTTAAATAAAAATGATTGAAGTAGACATAGCTATGTTTATAGTTAGGGTAGTATTTTGGAACAAACTGACATAAATTGCTATTTTTGTGCAAAGATGTATTGATGTGTTTTCTCTTCACAGATAATGGAGTTTGATTGTGGCCACAATTGGTTTTCCATGGGTCCAAATGACCAGGTGATGGTGATGGGGTTTCAGTCGAAAGAGATGGAACTAAATGCTTCCAATGATTTCAGTGAGATAATTCAAGGAAGGAGAATAGGTTCTTGGGTAATTTAATAAGTGCTGATTTCACATAATGGAGAAAGGACTGGTGCTGTAATAGCAATCGAGGCTTTATTTGTGCCTGCATGTAAGGTATACATTAAGTGATAAATTATCTTTATGCATACATATTAGAGTAATCGCGATGAATTTGTGGTGTAATGGTAGCACAACTGACTATATGTCAGAAGATGTGTGTTCGACGCACACTAGGTTCACTCATTTGTGTACAATTTTTATTTTTTGGAGACAACTTGTGATAGTTGTCTCCATATATGAAGACAACTTGTGCTAGTTGCCTCCATATTTGGTGACAACTTGGGCTAGTTGCTTTCACTTTTGAACACAACTTTGTGCTAGTTGCCTTCACTTTTGAGGACAACTTGAGCTAGTTGCCTCCACTTTGTTTTGCAACTTATTCATGTACACTATTTTTTGGAGACAACTTAAGCTAGTTTCCTCCACTTTTGGAGACAACTTGAACTAGTTGCCTCCAATATGGACATTATTTATTGGAGACAACTTGAGCTAGTTGCCTCCACTTTTGGAAACAACTTGAGCTAGTTGTCTTCGATATGGACACAACTTCAGCAAGTTGACTCCACGTGGTAGTGGTGGTCGTCGGTGGCGGTGGTTGGCGGCGGTGATGGTGGTTGACAGCGGTGGTGGTTGGCGGTGGGTGGCGGCGGTGTTGGTGGATAATGGTGGTGGTTGGCGGCGACGGTGGTGGCGGTTGGCGATGGTGGACAGTGGTAATGGTGGTTGGCGGTGGTGGTCGGCGGTGGTGGTGGTTAGTGGCGGTGGTGGACAGTGGTGATGGCGGACAATAGATGTTTTTTTTTTTTTGTTGTTGTTGTATAGTGGTTAGTGGTAATGGTTTTGTATATACATTACACAAAAGAGGGTATTTTAGTAATGTATTATGCTTAGGGGTATTTGTAATGTTCAAAAGGGTATATTTGCAATGGGTCTCATAGTAAGGGTATATAGATAATATTCCCATACTAATAATAAAATAAAGGGACATGGGGGACCGCATGGGGCATGGCCGACCGGCTGGGGCCCGGTCCCACGGGTTTCCCTAATTTAATATTATTGTTCATGTATTTTTTGAAAAATAACATGAGATGAAGGAATTTTCATTAAACTAGGAAAATAATAATAAAATAATGAGGAATCACATGGCATGGGGTCGGCCGGGATCAAGGCATGGCCGGCTAATGATCACGGCCCCACAATGTTTTCCCTAATTTTATATTATTTCCTCTGTGCGAAGGAAGCACCACGGAATTGAGGAGTTTCCTCAAAACGAAGGATATTTGTTCAAATGAAAGGATTTTCATCAAATCAAGGAAAATAATAAAAATGTAATAAAACATAAAACTGGCGTGGGATTGGCCATGGCACGGTCGGCCAGTAAGTAGGCCCATGCTCCCAGCGCCTTGGTCAATATTTTGACTATTTATTATTTTTTCCCTATTTTTCATAGGTTCATCGTTTCGTCGTATTTTGAAATACTCGTTCGTGCGGTGATTCCTAATGCATAATCGTTGAATACACTTGCACCTTTTGAGACATGGCTTACTCAGAGGTAGCTCCGATGCCCGTGCGTTGAATATTTATTACTAACCCATGGATTTCTGTTGGGAAGAACCATGGTTTGCAGTAATGAAATATTTGCGAAAATATTTGAATATTTTCGGAAATTCTGTGGATGAATCCAAGAATTTAGGAATAAATAACTTATGGCTCTATACTATCAAAGCAAGGTGTCTAGGAGCATTAATTATTCCAATATGAGCTTGCTGGAGCTTCATATCCTTTATATAGTCAGGGTAAACTCGTTGTTTGTATCCTGAAGACGTTATCGCTCTATACTAGCAAAGCAAGCTGTCTAGGAGCCGTCCATCTTGTGATACTATATAGAAATAATTACTGAAGTGTTCAGTATTCATGAGATATGTTGTTGTCTGGCCGTGAGACTACATATCTACATGTACTCTGAGAGAAGGTATTCTCAGTCAGAGGATTCGATGAGAGACCCGTGTCTCAATACTCACGTCTGATCGTTGGATCAGTGGTTCGTATAATTATGGGTCTACGATTTTAGCCTTTGTTGAAAATCCACCATCTACACCACCAAGCCCATATGTGAGGAATACCCATGCGAAAATATGTCCCAAAAGTGGTCACCGGAAAACTGTATCCATCACCGGAACTTGGGCGAAAAATGGTCGTAGAAGTAGCTCAGATGACCGGCAAAGTCCACCCGGTCACCGGTCAAACAAGTCAGTCAACCCGGGTCAACTCAGAAGTCAGACCGAGTTAAAGTGAGTCAGGTGATCTAGTCAGAGCTGAATGAACTAAGTATCCGCGTCCTGAACTTATGCAGCACAATCATTGTGCATCACCAACTGAAATCCATCCATGACGGTTGTGCACTCTGCACTTAGGCTAATATTCACCTAATTCCAGTTCTAGCACTCAACTCATATATCTGTAGATCAATTCATCCATTCAAACACAACCAATTATGTTCAGGTCTCACCTCAATAACCTCAGCGCAATCCCGACTCCATCTACAGGAAAGTAATCATCACCAGCTCCACTATAGTTGCAATCCAGTTCATCCCTGTAATAACAACAATAACAACATCACACACACAATAAGCCATAATTCTCAGTACCCATCTACTGATCAGTTCATTCTCCTTAACTTGCACTGCCTGAAGTTCAAATACCATTAACATCTTATTCTCATTATTGTCTCATCTAATCAACACTAGCATCTTCATAATATCATCCTCAACTCAACTAAGTCAGCTAACAGCTTCAGTGCCATAAACTCTTGAGTCACAGCCACTTTACAGCCCAACCAGTTCTTGCATCAAACTTCAACACCCATAGCAGCTTCTCTTGCAACTCCAATGCCTCATAAAGTATTACAACACCATCAAGTTTCAGTCATTGCGCATTACAGTTCAGCTGCAAACCACTGTCCTGCAATTCACATACATACATCCTAGACATACATCTACATTTCATTCATTCAATTCTTATCCCACCAGTTCCATTCATTCTGGATACTGCAACATCAACCATTTCAGTTGTAAGGACAGCTTCAATAACATCTGGTATTGCTCCTGCTTCACACATTGGCACACTCCACTGCACTTCCTAGTTATGACATCATTATAAGCAACAATGCCTATAATTTAACTCCTTAATATAATAACACTACCATATCTTCCTGCAACACCCATTTCAGTCCAGAATATCACCATCATTTCCAAGCATACAACACCAACACTTCCACCTATATCTTCAAATCTACTGCCAGTTCAACAACATCATAACAGACAATTAATCCATTTCAGTCTTTCCTTTGTAACTCACTCCACACTATAATATCACATCCCACCAGTACCACAACCAACACCCAAACCTTCCCTAACTGCAATATTCTGCAATTTTAATAAAATAACTCTGCATCTCTCAACTTCTCAGCCCTACCATTTCTCAGTAACATCAGCTTCAATCTTCCCAGCAAAACCTTTAAATTTCACCCATCTTCCTGGACTCCATCTTGTAATTTCAATACCCATCTCTCAACTTATCTATATCAGATTCAGATACAAATTGAGAAACCCTAACTTAAGAAACTCATGTTCTTCTCTACTCAGGCTCAGATGCATGCAATTACAAAACCGACATATAAAATCAACCCATATTCATCATCTCCTAACCTTAAATCATTATCAGTTGCTCCATCCATCGATCTGAACCAAACCTATATCAGACTTCTTTCTCTTGTACTCATCGACAGTACTAGCAAACCCAATCTCTGAAATTCATCACACTCATCACCAGATTTCCCAACCGATTTTTATGAACAACAAATCATAACGTGTTCTCGATCTGTTGAGATATATTCTTCAATTCCTTGACAGATTCAAGCCCTAATAAAATCAATTTCGCCAGCAAACTCATACCCTCATTCTGATTTCTCCCATCACATGCTTCTTTTATCTTAAATTTCTTAATTTGGTTACAGCCAAAATAGCAACCCTAGACTCAGCTGCACATTACTCTGTTAGAAACCAAACTAAATTTTATGCCCGTGCTACGCATCGTGCATCTCTTTCTATTAACCATATTTTTGATTTGGTGAGATGTGGTTTCGCCTCGCACCATTGTGTATTTTTTTTATTTGGTGTGGCTCGGCTTCGCCTCGTCCCGTCGCTTAGGATTTTTAATTTGGTTACTTGTGGCTTCGCCTCGCCCCGCACTATCGCTTAGGATTTTTGACTTGGGGTGGCTTCTTTGCCCACATTAAATTCGTTGTTGTATTGAAGTCATATTAAACCTGTTCTATACACCATTTTTCATATGATAAGCTTTGTAATGTGAAGTTACAAAACTTAAAAGCCGTTGATATACATTTTTTAGTACTTCTAATAAATATAAAAAAAAAAAAAAAAGGGCTATGCCACAGACAAAATTCCAATGAAAAATCAAGTATACAAAACTTACAGCTTATGTTGGTCCATTCCACGGAGGGTTTCCTTTCGTAATCATGTGTAGATGGTTACCGCCACCACCCCGAGATTCTAAATGGTCTGAACTTATTTTCCTCACTATTTTGTTACACACAGTTGCTCCATTCTATGCTCCTTGTTAATAGATTAAACTATTATCTCCTTCCACCAGGACCACCACCATGTGATTCAACTGACATTAAACATAAGCAAGATTAATAAAAGATGAAGCAAGAATAAGAAAAAGAAAGAGCCGTTGATTTTACATTAAATCTGAAGTGATCTCATTGGAAACTGTAAGAGAATTTGTCTTTGAATACATCTCAGTACATACCTTTCATTTATCTTCCAGGATCTCAGAACTATAGCTCTATCTGCAAACACACAACACTTGAAACCTAAGAAAACAATAACATAAATATTACGAATCCAAGATTAATACTGAAACTTCTGAAATATATAACATTGCTTGTGTCCCACAAATTGATGCTGCAACTTCGTTATAAATGATTGTAGACAGTTCTCTCTTATTATTCCCCTACTGTGAAGATTTATACCATGGTGACGATTAGCTAATTTCACTTAGCAAGCAGTGTTGGCAAAAACTAATACTTTATCAACTGGACAGTGAACAACGTAAAATTGGAGCTGGGTTTATTTACCTGGATAGTGTAATCTTGAAGTGATTAATTCTCTGAAGTATGCAAAAATATAAAAAAATATAGTAGAAACTTCCGGTATTTTCCTATATATCCAAACATCTTAACCTGTAAGCTTCATCATGAGTTACAATAGTTAATTAGCGTGATTTCATACAAATATTAACCTCAACCGGCGGCTTCATTCTTAAAGTAATTTCCTTGCCTTAAGAAAAAAAGTATATTATCACAATCTAAACAGAGAACAACCATTACTTTAAGTGCATTTGTTGTGCAATTACCATTATTAAACAACATATTATATTATCTGAAAACCTGTGGCCGAAGTATTAGTGTTTGACGTGTGGATAGTTTTGTTGTCTGCAACAAAAGATTTCTCATAAAATGACCTACAAAAATAAATTACTGTGAAAATTTTTAATGGACTTAGATACAGTAATATCAACTAAAACTTCAATATTAAAAAGCTTTCGCCTACCCTGTTAATGAAGTTACTAAATAAATAGTCGAAAAAGCTTACCATGAACAATGCAAATATGGTTCCCTCTAGAAACTTTCACCTTTCATACACCGGGGAACATGATTCTCTAGTTCTCTAGTATTGATGTCACTTGAAAGACCATCATCTGGCAATTCCTTTTGTAATTGTTCAACTGCAGTGATAATAATTTCTCTAGATTATAATCTATCTGCTGCAAACTACATACAGAAAGACTGATGAAATATCAAAAAAAAGTCACCCTCTCTCACCTTCTCTTGGTCTATCTTCTTAAAACCAAATTTAGTTGTCCATATGGATTCTGCTTCTTCGGAAACTAGGAGTACTAAAGTTTCTACTTTAAGATAATACCCCAGAAAATGCTCAATGCAAGAAAATAACGATTGGAAGTAACCATTAATATTGCAAAAAAGGACTTAAATGATGCAAAAATGAACCTAAATGGAACCTATATGAAAAGGTTTCCACAGAGAAACCCAAACAAACAAACAAATGATGCAAAAACGAATCCAAATAAATTACATCACCAGAATTTAGTTTGATAAACTCACCCGTCCTTGGACTTCACTACTGATAGCAACCAAAGGAAGTTCAGCGATATTTCGTACAAAGATCCCAAAAATGGTAGCAGATACATCAGGTGAGAATATATTACAAATATTAGTGGCTAACCATGATCAAGATATATTCTTACTTTGATGTCAGTACCGCAGTCGGGAGGGTA
This sequence comes from Papaver bracteatum, assembly GCA_023529315.1. Classification (NCBI taxonomy): domain Eukaryota; kingdom Viridiplantae; phylum Streptophyta; class Magnoliopsida; order Ranunculales; family Papaveraceae; genus Papaver; species Papaver bracteatum. Next base: position 910,903 of record JAJJWX010000447.1, on the reverse strand, counting down.
ACCTTAGTGAGAGCCCACATGCCGATAATCTAAACATGTACAACCTATCAAATTGGTATTCATGAATAGAGCACATGCCGATAATATAAAAATACTATTAGTGAACATCAACATTAGTAAACAAAAACTAAAAACACAAATCAAAATTTCGTAGACATGAATTGAGCCATTTTTTTATAGGTTCATGAATGAGCCATTCATCATGATACCAAATCCGAACAACTTGGAAGTGAATTATACTTGTCACAGCCCAATTGAATTAGTATTTGAGGCTACCGTAACAAATAAAACCTCTAAAAAGTAAAAAATCATTCCCAACAAAATCGGGAATGATAGGATTCAGACGTAATACCTATTTGAGTCAGTAAACTGACAACTTCTCCACCAATTAGGTAAGAAAATAATACGTAGGCTGGGATTTCAAGCTTGGTAGCAATGGGATTTCAAGCTTGGTAGCAATGGGATTTCTATTACTGTGAATCAACATTAATCTCTGCAGCAACAAAGAAAAAAGAAAAAAAAAGTTTATTAGTAAAGGGTTCTTAAAGATAAAATGCTGGTGATAGATTGGGGAGGCTTGAGAATCCTCTCTGTATCTATATGTAGAGAGAAGCATATGATGAACGAAAATCAAATTCGAACCAGAGAAAATAATTTAAATCAAAATCTAGTATGAACTCAAAATCAATAAAAGATAACAAAATCATAAAAAAACTTACCCTTATGATTAATAATCAAGGTTGAAAGTGAGAGATACGGAGACCCTAATCAGTGTTCAATCTAATTAAACACATGAAAACCACATTTGATGTAGAAGAGATTGAGAAAAAGTTGCAACGGATTCCTAGATTTTCTTCCATTATCGCTTTCCTGAGTTCTAGAAGAGGAAATAATAAAGCTCACTTGCGAAAACACAAATGGAGTTCTATAGGGGCAGGGATATGATACCTGAAGGTAAATAGAATAGGATGAGATGTAGAATATGGAGAAGAAGGTGGATACAGAGTTGTATTAGGGTTTCTCACTGCATCTCTTTTGGTTTCATTTTTTTTTTTCCAGGGAGACTGTTTTTTTGTTTGTTTTCCATTCCGCTTTTTTCAACCGAAAGAGTTATTTGGTGTGACATTAATATAACTTGAGGAAAAGTGGAATGGATAATTTTCAAGGGGGCGGGGACGCTCACCCAAGGGTGGGTATTCTCACCGCGCGATGTGGAGCCTTATATGACTTAGGAGTTTAAAGGAGTAGATGATTGAATTCCGGGGTGTGGTAATGATAAGAAGTACCACAGGCACCCAGAACTATGATAAGGGATATCCATGTACTGTTTAGCCTATCAGTCTCAGAAAACCGGCAGTTCATCCTTCACTCCTTCTTGTGCAACATTAGCCTGCTCCAAATATTTCCTGGGAATTGATCTTTTTGCCGTTTTCGCTCAAAATGGACGTTTTCTTCTTCTTTTTCTCCCAAGGACTCCATTGCACCTAATAACTCAAAACTAAACATAAGAGATGCAATTCACAACGATAATAACAAATAAATCATAAATACTAGATATAAAATTAGGTGTTTTAGACACCTATCACCAATATAATTCCTTGATACTTTGATCATAATGCTATGACCAAGTATAATCACTAGAGTGTTATAAATATAGCTTTGCATGTTATCTTTTCAATATAAAGAGACTTGAAAGATACATTAGGAATGGAAACAAGTCAAGTCAGTATTACTAACCTCAAGTGGAAAAATGATGTCTTCGTTTTAGTCATCACTTCTTCACATTCTTCAGGTCTTTAGAGTAATATTTGTTAGTCTCAACATTCATACACTTACTAGTCTAACCTAAATGAAGTTGGCCCTAGTAATTAATCCAGCGACTCTAGTTGAGTTTTGATACTAAAATATGACAACCAAACTTGACATACCAATGCTTGGTGGGTTAAACCGAGCTATGCTCTAACATAATATTAGGATTACTTTAAGTTTGTTTGTTAACTTTTGACTTCTATTTAACAATTTAGTTCAATCTTTACTATGTATTCTATAACTAGGGTGTTTACAAAGATTGTAATTTCAAAACTAAATCAATTTGATTTTTTCCTTGTTATGATGGTGCTCAAACGGCTTTTTAAGTAGAGTTTTTGTGGAGAACTAATGAAATTTTAAGTCATCCCATATGTATGAACTTTATCTAATAACCTGAGTAATAGTTAGTGACCACACGCATACTAATGCATTGGTTAAAATCGATGACCTTGAAATAAGAAGGATTCTCAATCAAGATGGTTCAACTCATTCTAGTGATTGGACGTCATCTATGCCTAAAAACTCTCCTCCTGTGGTACAAGATCAATATGACAAATACAAAAAACATTATCAAGGAGGATTTGTTTTGGGTAACATTCTTATCTGTCACGCATAAATGATCGAAGGAAGGGATCGGTGAATATTTATGATATTAATTAGTGTGTTATACAAAATAGTTTAGTATGTAATATTTTAAATTTTAAATGTTTACTAATTTTGACTAAGTCATAACAACAAAACAGAAGAAAAAAGTTCGGGAAGTACTTGAAAGCTTTGTTTCCTAACTTTCCCCCCACCTTTTAGAGGTTTATATAGATTCCTTTTCCTACTTTATTTAAATATACAAATTCATATTTGGTTATTTTCTTCTAATCATTATATGATAGATATGACAGGGAAGACAAAATACCTTAAGGTTAACTTACCTCAAGCACATTGTCTTTACTTTTGTCTAACAACACCAATTTCATTGTATTATAATGGGGTGGGGTGGGGGGTGGGGGTGCATTTTAGTTATTTCTTTGTCTAGTTACCTTGACTTATAGGTATCAAACATATTCTTCTAGAAAAGGTTTTAAAAAGAATAAAATAATACACAAGTATGCATTAATATTAACTTAGTAATAAAAATGTGTCTCATGTGTTTCAAAAACAAAGTATAACCTTGATAAAGGCATACCCTAGGGACCAGACAAAATATTTGATTAGCGAGGTTATTTATTTACACAATTTTATCATTGGCATACACCCTCCATATGTGTAGGTGAGGCATAAAATCTTGATTCTTAATACAAACATAACATCTAGACTATTTTTTTTTTATCATTTGCATACACCCTTTTATCAATTTCCAGGTATTACATGAAATACTTGGATGCGGATATGATTTCCGTACTTTTAAAATCGACTGACAACTGGTTCTCTGCATCTAAGTCTTTCAACAACAACAAAAGTGCATTTTCCTTTTATGCCACTATACTAAATCAAAATATACTTTTAATTTAAAGTTATGTTGTTGTTGTTTTTTCCAGTGATGCTAAAATGAAAGCAAAGAAGTACACGGATATTATGGAGAATGTGCTTTTAGGTGATCCCTATTTTATGAACTTCACTGAACAATATGAGTACCTCGTAAGAGTTAATGACCATATGTATACTATTACATATGATGATGAGAATTTCTGAAAGATGGTAGATATAAGATCCACAAAAGTGAATGAAATCATAGATGGAGAGATGATTAGGAACAACAAGAACAAAAATATGAGCAATTTCACTAGAATTCCTAATAAAAATTGGTTTCACAATTATTATTAGGGTTTGATAAAAGGGATGAAGACGAATTAGTAGATGATGATATATTGTTGTTGCGGTAGAGATGAATAATCCCTTTACGTTGTTGAATATCAAAATTAAGGTTCGTTAAATGGACTAAGTGTGAGTTGGTGGTGCTGGTTGTCCAACCTTCTTTTTCTTGTTCTCCGTTGGGAGGGTGGTTTGCATCCACCGAGTGAACTCAGATGCTAAACATGAGATTTATTTGCGGGAATTCGCTGGACTACTTTCTTTTCAATGACAGGGAAGACCCCTTAGGAAGTGCAGCCATAATTTTTAATCCTAGTTTTTCCCTTTCCCTATCTTAGTTATGCAATATTTATAATAATTGCTATTTTGGTTTGTAATTGAACAACTAGGCCATTGTTGAAGAGTCGAGCAACATGTGCAGAGAATAGTGATTTGAAGCTAGAATTTGGGTCTTCTTTGGAATTCAGATGAAGTTAACATTGAAGATACTTCTCAATCTAAAAGTCCCTTACATGCAGTTGTTAGTGTTAGAGGAAGGGGGCATTGGATTTTATCTTATATATATGATAACCCTAATGTTATATCTCAAATTAATGAATTTGTCTTTAAAATGCGAAAAAATTAGGCTGTGAACACCATTAGCTTCACGTGACTTTGCATACATAGTTGTTTCATAATTATTCTACAACATGATTCATTCAATAAGGTTCCATTATATTTATGTTGTTGGTCCTAACTTTGTATACTGGCATTGTGTGCATTCAATTAGTACTTTCCCAGGATCTCTCACATTGTTTGTGTTGAAAGATAATGTATCATTGTGTTTTGTCTCTCTACTTCTTACAAAAATTCCAGACTCTTCCACTGGCATGGCTAGAAAATTTATGTTGCATCCTAATTAACATCCTAATTCTAATTCATGAACCGCAAGCCTAAAAATATTGATACTTGAAGGCGGTGTTATACCTTAAGAAAGTTCAGAACGTGATTTTTCTTTGTTGCAAAATAATTATAAATCTTTGTTTCACTGTTTATGCGTGTTTTTTTTTTATTACTTGTAGTGAAACGTAAAATTGGTTGTAATTCAAGCTTGCAAAGTCCTCTTACAAATAATAAAACTTGGCGAATTAAACATATTTTAGGAAAAATAATGGGACCAAAATTAACGTGTCTATTTTTTCTGCATCTTTTTTTTTAAAACATTTTTTTCTTCTAATTGGGATGGTCATTTTTCATCTATAGACATACATTTCTCTGATCATAATCCTATCATACTTTCTTGTGATTTGAGTGATTGGAGTCATCTATCTTGGATATTTGAGGGTATGTGGCTATTGGATCTTTTGAAACAGTAGTGCATATTTTTTTAATATTTCTTTAGTGGTCCTTTAGGCTTTGTTTTAGCCAAAAATTTACAACCCCTAAAAGGTCTCATTCATATCTACAGTAGAGGGACTTTTGGGAAGCCTTTTTTTTTTTTTTTGGAAAATCCTAATTATATTGATAGTGAGTCAAGGTCGGCATCATTACAAGGCAATTCTTTTTAAAAAAGACAACAACTTTGAAGGCCATTGCATAAGCAGTTGAACAAACATCAAGATTTACAACTAATAAGATTATAAAGATTCTTCAATTATACCATTTCAATTGAACCCAAATCTAACATTCTAATAAACCAAAAAATTAGGTAACCAAGCTAGTTTAAATGGCCCTGTTACTTTTGATATGAACAAAACAAAACCAAATAAAATAGCAACACTATATGAAATAGATGTGTTGAGTTCATTATGTGATCCAACCATTTCTCACAGTTATGTAGGACAATAAAACTATCTAATCTAAATTAACTTTCTAAGCTAAAAAGGTATATGATTTCCGAAATGCTATGAATTGGTGTGAATTTGAAACTGTTTTTGTGTATCCGGTTGTTGTTTCTATGTCTGTGGGAGTTGATGTTGAAGTAATTTGTGTTCCTGGGATTGTTATTGTTGATTTTGCAGCAGAATTGGAAGATAATATTCTTTTGAAAACACTAAAGTCCCACCTCTTAAGCTTCATCATCAGAAAAACTAGATAAATATAAAGTAATGAGCAATACCAAGATCTAAAACCAGTTTAACAAACTGGAAAAGAAGAAGAAGAAAGTAGTTCATACAAGCAAGAAAAGGCATCAAAAGGATAACAAGACATAATACATAGTAAAACAAAGATTCAAAGTTTGTAGATCTACCCATACTTGCTCCATAGGAGCCGATCTGAGCAAATATGGATTCAGGGGGCTAGGGTTTTGGTTATCGATGTTAGGGGGAAAAGATTGGAGAGATATGGATTCAAAACCAACCTTTGGGAAAATTGAGAGAAAGCATGAACAAAATTATCTGCTCATTAATTGGTTGGGCCAACATCATTATTAATCTCTAACTCCCTGATTATGCTTAGGGATAATTTGATGCTTGAATCTGAGGAGCTAGCGTACATGAAAGAAATGCTTTGAAGGAAAATTCTTGCATGCCGTGGAATAAGGAAGGCGAAATAAATAATAAGTTGATTCATCGTATTGGAAGAATTAGATAAAGAAGTGAAAGGAATACTTTTCCCTCCATGATTGTAAATGAAGTGGTTTTTAAAAATAAAAGTGCTACCAAAAGCAATATATTCGATCACTTTCATACCAGATTCAAGTTGGTGAATGACTATTCAACTTCTATATCATATATGCTTTTCAAATCTATTGTTATTGATGATGTTAGATGGATAATAAGATCTTTGAGGGAGGATGGAATTTTCTCTGCTCTCAAGTTGTTGGGGCAGGATAAAGTCCCGGGCCCAGATGGTTTTATGCATAATCTTGAAATATTGAAATTTTATGATAGAAGATATCATGAAAGTGGTGCAAGATTTCGAGACCTATGATACTATTGACTGGCATCTTAAGTCAACTTTCATCGCGTTGCTGCCAAAAAAATATGCACATAAAGGATTTGCGGCAAACTATCCTTACCAACAACATCTATAATGTAATTTTTAAAGTCCTTATAGATAGGCTTAAGGTGCTCCTTAAGATTATCTATGACCATCTTCATGCCTCCGTAAAGGTAGGATTTTTTTTTTTTTGATAGCATCATAATTGCTAATAAATGTTTGGACTCTAGATTGAATTCTAAAAAAACTGGGATTATTTGCAAGATTGGCCTGGAAAATGAACAACTTTTTGGGGACCATGACTTTTTTTTGGGGGACCATGATTTTATTAGGCCGCCCATTGTTTAAGGTTAACAAATATCTTTTCCAGATATTTGTTATGTTTCTGTGTCACATCATTGCTAATTGCTTGACCTGGAACAAAAGTAATGACACCTTTACCCTTAAAGGGTGAGATACTAGTAATATCCAAACACATGTCATGACCATTATCCCAGTTATCAACCATAATATCAGTAGGTCCCAGATCCATACTGTTATCGGAAATGAGGCCCAAAGCTACCTCCTTCCTAGCTGGAACTCCTGCACGATAACTTATATATGCAAAGTGTCATGGACCAAGTCGTGTCTGAACTTAAGACCAACCCCATGGACACGGTGTAACGCATGGTCCCCATAAATATCCATATCCCTATCACAACTAGAGCATACCCTACCTTCTTCGAAAAGCGGAATACCTAGCCTATACCGGAGCAAGGCACAAAATTGTCGTGGGTCAATTTTCTGATTAAGCCATTTAATAGGAATGGCCAATAAATAGTCTTGTGCATGTTTGGTTTTATTGCATATATTGCCAAAGTGCTATATCCCGCATAGACATGTTGAACCTAGTAGGTAATTCCTTCTTCACTGCATCAAAGTACTTAATCTCCAAAGAACTCATAGAGTGAGGGTCAATATCATCAATGCAAAGAGAATAAGTATCACTATCATATACCTGATTGAAAGCGTTTAGTGCATGTTCAAATCTTGGGCTCAAACCCACCAAGCCTGACTCGCGCAAAATATTATTCTGCTGGAAACGAGTCCGCATAATAAAAAGCCAAATAAAAATACTTAATAGTATCTCCCATCGTGTAAACACCCATGCCACCATGCTTTATAGGGAGAATGGACAATCTTTGTTGAAGCAAACCATATCTAGGTCCATCCCCTGTTACGGGGCGTAGCAGAAACTAGGTCAAATGGCTATCAAAAAGCTGTTGTGCATCACACAAATGCCCAGGCTTGGTAATTCTCATTGAGAAATAAAGCCGAGATACCATAGTACAATTATGAAGGAGAAACAACTCACACAGTGGGTTTTGGAGCTTAGAGATAGCATCCATCAATGTCGTTGTTTTATACACCCTATTAACCACCATATCATTAAAAAACCAGGATTCAGACTGACAGGGTCACCCAAAAATTTCATACCATTACTCGATTTGTAAATGTTCGATGGAAACACCCCTACGGCTAAACCCCTACTATCCACAGTTGGCCAAAACAACTTAGTTTTGGAAATATTCAAATGCAACCTAAAAGCCGCACCCTCCTACTAAATAATATGTAATGCTTTCATGACCATCAACGTATCACCAATTAGATGCCAGGCTTGTAAGTCTAAGTCGCACTGCGATGTAATCCTGTGAATTAAGGGATGTAAAACCAGAGCAAAACGTAAGGGACCAAGCGGGTCTCCCTGCTGCACCCCTTGAGAAGATGGCAAAGTTCTGTCATTGTTATATATCGTAGATAGCATTGCAGTATGATCTACCAAGTTGAAGGTATTGGAGAAATCCACTAACAACATAACCTTAGAACTGGAATCACCATGTGCTTCCAACAACCTATTGACCGAATGAAATATAACCCTACCTCTATATTTCACACCCACCAAACTGATAATCACTCAGATATGCTTTCACCTCCCTCCCAACATGAGAGGCTACAACCTTGGAAACCAAACGTCTCCAAATGGGGAGTAACCCTCCACCAGGGTTTAACAGTACAGTGAGAGGAGCCGAAGCTATGAATCCCCCCCACCCCCCAAGGAAGGTGGGCATTTCCTTGCCAACCAAATATTCACAATATCTGTGATAAACGAGATTAGTTATTCGGAAAAACCAGTCGTAGAACCACTAAGAGCATCAATCAGATGTTGCGCACGTAAAACATCTCGTCCACATAAAGTCCCTCTGGGAAAGCTCTTTAGTTTGCTCAAGACAAGATCCTTGGACGCAACAAAAGCTTCCTAAGTGAATGCATCAGTTGGGATTAAGGGAGGGACTGTCGGAGTGTGCTTGCAATGTAGTTCTTCAAAAGTGTCATCGTTAGATGGTGCCACACTATTGGAGGTCAATGTTCTTATAGCTACAATGTATATGCCATAACTCATTTTCTTATGGCAAAGTCGCATGTTAACGACTTTATGGTTGGTTTGCACTTTTCACTTAGTTTTTCGTCACAACTCCTGCAAAGGCAACCTATTCCTCCAACACCTTCTAGACCATAGATATACAATCACTGGTGTCAGACCATTGAGTCAGAGCTAAATTGATGGAAGCTATCTGTAGCTTTTTCCTATTTCCGGATTGTTCCTCCACGTTGTTCTTGGGAAAATAGGTGTGAAGGGTATAAACTGGGAATAGCATGAGTTGTATCCAGTTGGAGATATCTCCAACACATCTAATAATCTTCTGCAAGGTTGCATTGAAAATCCTAGCAAAATTGAGTTTACACTTAGCTGGTATGCTGGATACTGTCAAAATTTTCCTCTGTAACACCTCATCCAACAATTCCAAACTAAGACCTGGCAGTGTGGTACATGAAGAAAAAACAGTAGCAACATTAGGATCAGGAGGACAATGCATACCGTGTATAAGAAAATCCACCCTTGTACCATTGAAGGGACTGAGAATAAACTCCTTTTTATTTTCTTTGCAAATGTTTTCTCCACACATACAGATGCATACAATATGTACAAATCCACATTTGCAGTTGCTGCAGTTCCTCATCCCCAAGCCCTGTAAACTCCAAATTTTTTGCTCATAATCTGGCGACATCTTGCCTTAGTCTGTGCATTGGGGTAATGTATGTCTTGCAGGTGTTTGATCATAAAATTGCGTACATAACCTCTACCACTCACCCCAGTCTTACAACCAGCATATCCACGAAAGGGGCACTGGTAGAAATTCCCTTGTGAGTCAGACGTTGCAGATGAAGGACTAGAGTTTGACATGAAACTGATCCGTGCATCAAACACCAGAAAAATCCATACAAACAGCAAAACCCTAAAATTGGTGGAGTAAGCCATAGAATATGCGAAAAAACCCTAGCTATGTAGGTCAAAAGAAAGCTCCAGTTGAGAGGAAGAGGATGAGGACGATTGCAAGATGGGAAGATTGAGAGTAAAAGGATTGATCAGATAAATTCCTATTCCCTCCCCAAAAAAAAAAAAAAAACTCAAAGTTGCCAGAATCGCCTGTGCGAAAAATACGACCCCTCAAGAAGAAAAAATCTAATCTGTAGGTAGCAAACCGAACAAGGACGATTGTTATCCATTATTTTTCATTTTTATATTTATATTTTTTTATAATTTGAAGTGTGCTGAGTAATTTGAGGTTCCCTAGAAAAATAAAAATCCTAGCCATAGCAAACCAAAGTTGATAAATTAGAAACTTAAAATAGATTGTTTTCCTAAAAAAGTAAAAAAATAAATAAAAGATAATAATTTAGTAATAATTAAAAAATCAAAAAAAAATCAAAAAAATTGAAAAAAAAATAAAAGTAAGATATATAATAATGGTATTTTAGCCATTACCATAAATATATGAGTAAGGGGTTTTCATCTTTACTTGCTTTATAATGACCTAATAAAATAAAATAGAGGGAATGGTCCCCTCAAAAAGAGAGAGGTCCCCAAGAAAATCATTCTAGTTAGTAGGAATTAAAAATAGGTATCAATATAATAGGCCTAGTTAATAGCTGGTCCACCCATTAAGAAACTATAACAAGAGGTCCAGGGTTTAAAAGAAAAAAAAATTGGACATTTTTACTCTCAGGTCCTATACACATGTGGGACTTATTATGGGCATTTTTAAAATTCCCCAAACACCTTTTTGTATATAAGAACAGGGTAACTAAATTTCATTTCATTTTTGTGTTTTCATTACAATTTCTTAGAGCCAAATCGGGAGAGCTGGTAGAAGATTTTTTTTTTGTCTTGGGCTTTCATTGCCGAACGCGAGATTAGTTATTCCGATCTTGTTTGATTAGCCGAGATTTAAATGTTTTTTTTTTTTTTGAAGCTAGGATCTTGATTTTCACTGGAATGGCAAAATTCAATCGAGATACCGTATATTAAGTTGTTTCTACCTATAGATCAAGATAATCAACTAAGAGTTAGTCAAGGTATTTGGTTTATATTTGATTCTTAGGTTGATTTTTCAATTCATCTCAATCTGTTGTTGGAGATCTTATATTCAGTATGGGTAATTTTCTAAAAGTAATGTTTATTTTAGGATTTCTAGTATCTAATCATTCGTTCATGTTTTATTATATTTCCGATCTCCATGTTTGATTTGTTGATTGTTTACTTCGTTTTTATGATAAGATGTAGACATATATCTGTTTGTGTATATCTATTTGTGCTTTGTCTGAAACTCGCTATTAATTTGTTTGTTTGTTGTTTTTTGCAGGTTCGTTGTTGTTTTTGGTTTTGGATTTGCGGTGCATTGTAGTTCGATTGATAATCTCAAGTTATTTTGGTGTAATATGTGTCTGTGACGTGGATGGTTATTTTGATTTCAGAGTATATATACCAATGAAATATAATGTTAAAGTTAATATTTTCTTTATCAGTATGGCATATATGTACTGATGAATTACAATGTTATGTAAGTTGAACTAATCTAGGGTTTTTAGGTATGTATATGGATTACTGAAATTAAACTTCTTTGATTCTATTATATTCAAAAATCACCTGTTTTGGACAAGAAATTGATTTTTATTTTATGGATGAGCAGTACATATGTAACATATTGAAAAAACTACTTTGATTTTTTTATAATTTGCATGATCTAGCAATACATATATGGAATACTGAAATAAAATCGTTTTGATTTTCTTTGTTGATTTAAGGAAGGACCAGTTATAATAATCATTTTGTATGCCTTTTGTTGCTGTGGTTCTCCAGGATATAGTTGGACGCCAACTTCATTTGCATGTTTCCTCAAAAGTATATTTACTTTCTCGCTGCAACAAGTCGGGACAGAGAAAGGAACTCGAGTATGCTGACAACAATTGTAGATCTCTAAAAGTTGCATGTATGCTGCAGGTTTTTCTTTCGGTATTGCTTGCATCTGGAGCACCATTCACATGTGAGAAACTAATTAATCATGTAGTTGGTGTCTTTACTTCAATTTATGAGTACTATATTTTCGTGGATCATCTTTCAATAGCTTATGAGTACTATAATTAATTTTTAGATAGTAATAAAAATTTGAAATCAACTCTAGAGGTTGGAATGCATGTAATAATATTGTTTTTCACATGACAAGTTTGAAAAGAAACCTAATATTAATTCTTAAAATCTCCATCAGTATAGATTTTCAAGACCCAATACATATTTTCTTAGTTAATAGAGGGTGGAACATATCTAACAATAATAATTTCATATACGAGTACTACTGCTGATAGCTAATTAGGATTCTGATTGCATGTTTTCCTTCATATTCACTTACTTTAGAGTAAACCTACAATACCATTTGCTTATATATCTTTCCTTTTAACATCTCACCATAATAGATGCAATATCTTTGAACAGGTAAATATGTGTTCTTCTCTATTAATAAATATTTCTTAATAACAACTGTTAATAGTACATAAGTAACGCACTCTGGAAAAATCAATGCATAAGCGCTATACTCCAGAAAAATCACAGTGCATATATGCAGTATTGTAGAAAAATCAATGTGTAAACGCTATACCATGTTATTTTTTCAGTGTATAAACGTTATACTGGCTATATTATGCTCCCATTATAGTGGAAAGCGAAATCGAAGAAGTACAACAAATATATACCAGAACATATTCAAAAAATTAGTATGATGGGTCGTTGTTGTTGGGATTCAGAAGGTTAGAGTTAGTTAGTGGACGGATGAATATATGGTTGTGAGCAGGAAATCTCTTCATGTATCCATATTTTTTTGCTGGAGCAGGCTAGTAACGGTAGATTAAGTAAGAATATTTTTCGATGTTAGTTTAATTTCTAAGAAAATTGATACGGGTTTTTTCAAGTACTTTCGTTAGAAAAGAAAACACTTTTAAGTACCGTAAAATTATTGTTTATTTGGGTTATGACTTATGGGTGTTATGCTAATATTTTGCGGGGTTTTAACAGGAATAATAGTGCTCCGGGCAACAATCTCTTCTCTTGTACCTGCAATGCAGAAAGGAAACAAAACAACTAGAAGTATAGACATCGCGTCGAATACAATAACTATTTTGTTATTATATTTTATTGGTAGAAAAATTGTTCTCAAAGTATTTGAATTCACCAAATGGCCCTGAATTCTCTATATAGAAATCCATAACTGAAGCTTTATTGTTTTGTAACATTTTGTTGTTATAACATGTTTTTCTCTCTTAAATCGAACCCGTCATTATTTAATATCAGTGTAATAACATGTGGGTGAAGTTATAATTCAGACTAAACATGTTGTAAATTTGCATTTTCATCTTACAAAATATTTTATATGAAATTATTTTATTTCAGACTTGAATTATAGTTCATACAATTGTGTATACATCGTATAAAAGATGTGCTTCAGAAAAACTATGGCGCATAAATGAATATTTTTTTTCTAGAAAAAACATGGTATGTAAACGATATACTAAAAACCACTCATTATATAATTATCAGAATCGATCTCAATGTTCATTTATAAATCAGTAATCTCTACTTTCAATCAACTAAAAAAGGAATCACAATATCATTTTCTCTCTGAAGACTTTCATAAGGAATGTTAAGAATGTTGTAGAAATTCTAGTATGATCATCTTCATAAGGAATGATGCAGAAATTCTAGTATGATCATAAGGAATGTTAAGAATTTCTATAGAAATTCTTAAACATTCTTAAGGGATATTTACTTTCAATCAACTAAATAGCTCTCATTTGCAGAAATAGATTTTTCTTAGTTATTGTATGGATTTGATCATCTTCTGGGTATTTGTTGTTGGTTCTGATTTTACAAAACGAAAATGCTCTAATTAAATATGTTTTTAATCTTTGACTAAATTATTGATATACTATCACCCCGCAACCATAAACCCAATTCCACCATATTCAAAACCAAAACATAGCTTCTCCAGTGTCACCACCTTCACTGCAAGTCAAAATTTTAGGTTTTTATTTCAATACGACACATATATACTCATGAATTATATCATCAAAATCTAACCAAACAATCATATTTGAACTGGGGAACCATGTTAGTAAAAAAAAACTATTTTTTTCTTCAGTCAACATATATGTATTGCTGATTTATACTGTCAAAATTAAAAGAAACTATAATATAAGCAGTCATGGATCATATTAACCAAAATAAACTTAGTTTTTACTTGTTACAGTATAACGGATATGTACAACTAATCCACACTAGGAAACAAGCAAAAGAAACTATCATATATGCACCGACGCATCATATTAATCAAAACAAACTAGGATTTTTTAGTGTAGCATATACATATTGTTGATTTATACGACCAAAAACAAAAGAAGCTATTATATATGCACCAATGGTCCATATTGGCGAAATGAACAACTAGGTTCTTACAGTACGATAAATATGTACCACTAATTCGCACTATTAAAATCAAAATTAACTATCGTATATGCACTGACAGATCATATTAGTCAAAATAAACTAGTTTTTTTTTTAGTACAACATATATGTGCTACTGAAAAAGCGGGGGTCTAACAACCACACCCAATATTTGGATTAGCAATCTGTATGGAAAACTCCGAGTTACTTTCTAGAGAATCAACTAGACTTAATCAATAGAAAATATCTCAAGGAGTTATTATTTCAATCTCTCAATTTGATTTACTCAAGCAAATACAATCTGTGAGTCTTAATCAAAGAGAGATAACTTGGATGGTACCAAATACCAATATCCAAGTGTCAATTAATTAAAATTGTAGTTGCAGGATTTCCCACACTACACCCTTGTTAAGATTTTGTTAAAATCAACTCATAATTGAAGATGAAAAACGACACTTTATTATTTTGATTTCAGAAATGTTTACAGAAATGAAAGAATTCAAGATTACAACTATTCTCTTGAAGTTTCTCTCTCCTCAAGACTTTCTTAACTCTCAAAAATACATCATCCTTTTCTGGACACATTGGATCTATATTTATAGGGTAGTTACGTAGTGGATGACAGCTAAGTTTCCCTCTTATTTCGGGTTGATTCTGCGATTGTACTGCGATTAGTTACAATATTCACTCTCGCAAGTTTTGTAACCATCGCAGGATAAACATGCTTTTCTCAAGTTTTCTTCACTCGTCATTTATTGCGTCGCTCTTTTGACTGCTTTTGTGACACTCGCAAAGTGCATTTAATGATCTTGCGATGATGCTCGCTGGGAAGTGTTGTTAATCTCGCAGATAAGTATTATAGCGATATTCCGGTCCTACATCTTGCCTCTTCTCATGTCTTCTTCGCAAAGTGGAGAGGATATGAGAATCTTCAATTCTTCAAAGTGCTCGCAGCCTTTCTTCTTCCCATATTTTGTTCTCGACATTGCTCCGTTAATTTAGCTTTAACCGCCTACACGTGTTCTTTTTACGGACACGTCTTTACTCAACAGGTTATTCTCTTTTGCCTATAAAAGGCAGAGTTAAACTTCAAAACTAATTTTCTTTTTCTACTTCTCTATCTTCTTCATCTGTTTATTTTATCTTTCGTCTGCAACTTTTCTTCTTCTTCATATTCTCCTGCTACTGTTCTAATGGAATCATCAAGGTATGTTTTCTAATTACAATCTTTACTTGATTCAATTTTTACTCATATTCTTCGGTCTTCTCTATTTGATCCTTCATTAACTCTCGTATTATGTTTTATCTTCAGTGGAACTATCCCTAACACCCAATCTTCAGGTCAAAACCCTAATGCTCGCAAAAGACCAACTGAGAAGAAGAAGAAGAGAAGTTCTACGAATGATAAGGTGGTAAGAAACACATCCTATTTCTTAATAACAATATTGTTGCCTCTGTTTCTTATCTAAGTTATTATTCGCAGAATGTCGAGAACATCGCTAATCCTCCCAAAATATCTCGTCATTTCAAAGCTCTTGAGGCTGACTTTTCCATCCCCAAATTAGCATCTGCAAGATTTACTCCCACACCCTCGCAACTGGGTCCTCTTCCTTTTGTCTGCGAGAACATCGCTGCCAACACCTCTTCTTCTTTCGATTCATTGACAAATCAAGTTCCTGAAATTGTTGTGACTGAAATTCCTTCTAGCCCTTTATTGCATTCAACTGTTGTTTTTACCAACACTCTTCCTTCTGATAATACAACCATTGCAAATGACTCTAATCGTCAACTTGACCTTGTTACCACTTCACCCTCTGCATTTCTTCCTCCATCGAATGGAATCTTAGCTGGAGTTGATGTTGATTTTAAAATTTTATCTAATATTTTAGACAATGCTATAAAATCTTCTACCGATTCTCTCCAATATGAAGCTTGCAAGACCTTACTTAAATATTTTGGCTCTGATAATACTTCTTCACGAGCATATTTAGAGGCTGAAGTTGAAACTCTGAGAAAAATCCTTCAAGTCAAAACTTCTGAATGTGATACTCTGAACCATATGCTTCGCAACTCTTCTCTTGACTGCGAGAACCTTTGCAGAAAAAATAACGAGCTGAAAGGTACAATTTTCCTGCCTCTGCTGTTTTGTTTTTCTATTTTGCTTTTATATCTTCTGTACTCAAGTCTCCTTATTAAATTATTGATTCATATATTAGTTTCAAATCGGACTCGTTTCATGGAAAGACTTAAATTTGAATCTATTGCCGACGAAGCTCGTGTTGAAAGAGATTCTTGGATGGACCAGTATAATAGATTAGATAATCTCTACACATATTCGATCGATCAAATAGATAATCTTACAAATGAGAATAACCAACTATCGCGAAGTCAAAATTTATTAAGTAACGAGATTTCTCGTCTCTCATATTCGTTAACCAAGTCTAACTTGGCGGTAGAATCTTTATCAGATGAAAATAAAACTTTATCCCAAGAGAAACATATATTTTCAAGCTTGATGGCGATTTCTTCACAACAATTGAGTAATCTACAAAGAATATGCGATAATCAAGAGAAATCTCTTTGTTCCCTTAAAGATGAGCTCAAGGAGGTAACTGAATCATCTGCTGCTGAGAAGGATAAACTTATCAAGGGTAGGTTAACTCTTAGTTTGAAGGCCAGCGAGCTTCAAGACCAATATTCTCAATTGAAGGAATCTCATTCTTTACTGGCAAAGGAAAACTCATCTCTACGCACCAGAGAATAAAACATGAAATCTCGTCTGAAGGGTGTGGTTGGCGATAAATTCGATGACGCTATGAATCAATGGGAAAACTGTTTCTTTACATTAATTCAAAAATTAACCTCGCGGAAAGAAGGTAGTCAATTGACTGCCTCTCTTGTTGACCTTTCTGTCAAATTTTGTGTTATATTTTTTGCAAAATCTTTGACTGAATGATATTTTATCACTTTTGTTACTTGCAGAATCTGAAAGAAGTCTTCATTCTACCATCGCTGATCTTACTGATAAATTGGATAAAGTTCGCAAAGAAAATAAGACTCTTACTTCCAATTATATTGAAGCTCGCTACAAAGCAGAAAGAAGGCTTGATTATCTTGAGTACTTCAAAAATATAGAGATTAGGAATCGTGATAGAGGTTTCCTTCGCAAGGTTCACCTCAGTGTTGAAGTTCTCGTGAACGATATTCTACTCTCCCATTCTCTCCCTCCTGTGTTTGTTCCTCCTTTAAAAGTTGATGATGATGAAATTCCTCTTCCCATGGATAAGGAATTAGAATTCACTGAAGAAGTAAATACCACTCAAGAAGATAATGAAGAAGAGACAAGTCCTCCCAAAGAAGTAACTTCAAGCGGTGAGAAGAATACTGATGAAGCTGACAATTCTGGCAAGAATAACGAATCTGGCGAGCAAGAATAGTGGATTTGGCGAGACAATCGTCAAAACTTGAATTTCATTTTGCTTTCTTTTTCTTATTCTTTCTTGCGAATAATGTAACTTTTGAAATTTTAGAATTCAACTTTTGATTTTGTTTACTTTGAATATCCTCAAGGAAGATAATGAAATCTTATTTCTTCATTCCCATACTTGCCTTTCATTATCTTTCTTGAAATGGTGAATGATTTCATGTGTCTTCTTTCGTGAATGTATGAATTTATCTGCGATGTAATGAATATAGCTGCAATATTCCGAATTTTTTTGAAAGGGTTTACGATGTTATGAATCTGCCTTCTTATATATTCTCCCACGATGAACAAATCTTTCCTGCATCTTAAAATAGAATAGTTAATTTTTAAGATTATTCTGTTGGTCTTATTTTGCCTTCCTAGTTAAAGGTCTTATTTTGCCACATTTTTTCTTTCTGCGACAAAATCGCAGGACGTCTTTACATTTGCATGTATTGACCCATTGATCTTGTCTTATCAATTTTTTCAATATCTCTGTGACAATATGATAAGTAAAAACTCTCTTGCAAGAATTAATCGTTATGACATTGCCGTCTTGCGATGAAATCGCAGGACGTCTTTACACTTGTTAAATGTAAAAACCCATTGATCTCATCTTAACTTTTCTCTTTTGGCTTGTTGCCTTTGTATAACTTTCATCACGCGACAATGTGACAGGCCTAAATGTTCTTGCGATCATAAAGCCCCATGACATTGCCATCTTTAGACACTTATCAGCTCCCTAATGGAGGGTCCCGCCCTTATATTCCCCCCGGTTGCCCCTTCAAGGAGGGCACATCGGCCATACAAGACTAGCTCCTCCCATCCATATTTTCCAACAACCAGATGTTTTCGCAGCCTTTTGTCCTTTATGCCTATATGGCTTATAGTTACGAGACTGCACCCTAAGTGGGGTTTTCTTCAGTCCAAGTGCATTATAGCCAAGACTTTCCAAGGATGGCCAGGGTAGTTTCGTACGCCCCGGGCACCCTTGGATCAACCGTGTACCTCGGCGCCTTGGTCATACTTTTCATTTCTTAGAAGAGGTCCTTAGTCGTCCAATCAGGGTATAACCTTATATAATTGGAAATCCAAGATCCCTCTCCTGGATAGTTTTTATTTAACCCCAACATCTGCATAACCCAGGTTCCAGCAGCGGTATAACCTTATCACTGAGTCATGTCAAGAGATACCCCCTTATATGAGCACTATTAGGTCTTACATTTTCCTCTTGCGAATTTTTTTTTTTCGCGAACTAGGGTGCACGCCATAAAGGTTCGTCCCATTCTATTAATCTCTGCGAAATTTTATCCGCCGTTCTTGCGATTATGCTCGCAGTTCTTGCTTTGCTTTGTTACTAATAGAATCTCGCAATTGGAATCAAAGAAAATCTTTTTTTTTTTTTTTACAACGTACCTATATCTCTTATCTTGCAGAAGTTGTCATTGATAATACCTTTTCAGAAATAGTCTATTCCATGGTCTGTCAAGTCTTTGTCCAACATCTCTCCCTTCAGGGTCCATTAGTTTGTATTCCCCAGTTCCAACTATTTCTTTAATGATATATGGTCCATCCCATTTTCTCATCAATTTTCCACCATTCTCTCGCTGATATCTTGGTGTCTCTCACAGCACTAAATCACCAGGTTGAAATTCACGTTTCTTAACACGTTTGTTGTACTCGCGAGCTAATCTTCGCTGGTAATTTTCCATATGTTGCAAAGTTTTTTCTTTTTTTCCTTCTAATTCATCCAATTTATTTAAAATCATTCCAGCACTTAGATTTCTTTCCCAAGCCTCTCTTTTTGTTGTAGGAATAGCTACTTCTGTTGGTAACACAGCTTCAACTCCATACGTCAAACAAAAAGGTGACATTCCAGTAGCTTCTCGTCTGGTTGTATTGTAGGCCCATATTGCATTATGCACCTGTTCACACCATGCTCTGTGGTATCCTTCTAACTTCTTTTTTAAGATGTCTGCGATTGTATTATTGGTTGCTTCAGCTTGACTATTTGCTTGTGGATATAGAGGAGTATATTTTCCACACTTTATCTTAAATGCATTGAGTAGCAATTCTATATTCTGCCCTTAAAATTGCTTTCCATTATCAGATACCAACTGTGCTGGAATCCTAAATCTGCAAATTATATTCTCGAATATGAATGTAAAAATATCTTTATCGCGAATATGTTGTACTGCTTTCACTTCTCCCCATTTTGTGAAATAATCTGTTGCGACAATCATATATCTTCTTTGTCCAGAACCAGGTACAAATGGTCCCACAATATCTAACCCCCATTTCCCAAAAGTCCATACACTTGTTGAAGATGATAATGGTGCTCCTGGTGTATGTATCTTCTTTCCATATCGCTGGAAATATTCGCAACGCCTTGAGAGTTGTTTTGTATCTTCATGCATATATGGCCAGTAATAACCTTTCATTTTTGTTCTATATGCCAAAGATA
The DNA here is from genome assembly GCA_023529315.1 of Papaver bracteatum. Classification (NCBI taxonomy): domain Eukaryota; kingdom Viridiplantae; phylum Streptophyta; class Magnoliopsida; order Ranunculales; family Papaveraceae; genus Papaver; species Papaver bracteatum. The sequence goes on along the minus strand of JAJJWX010000447.1, from coordinate 890,569 downwards.
TTCCTCCACTATGATTTCTAGCGTCACCACTATGTAACATCTTTAATATTTTTTGTCCTTCCTCCCTCGTCAAACATCTTAGCGATGGTACACTAAAAGATCTGCGATATAGTACTCATTCTCTTAGCTCATAATTGGTTGCCCTACTTTTTAATTTATGTTCTTCCAATCGATTTCTTGGGATTTCTCCTCTTGCCAAATATGCATGAAGATATGCTCGCCAATCCGTAATGTTGTTCTTTAATTCCTCTTCGCTAACTTCAACCATCATCACATCTTCTTCTTCCTTTTATTCCTTGTCTATCGCTGGTGTAAAAAGTGTTTGAATTTTTATGCATCTTGCAGCTAGATTTGTCATCATACTAGATATGAAAGCAAATGCATCTGCGAGCCTATTATATTTCCTTGATATGTGTCTCCATTTTATTTTTGGAATTCTCGCAGATAGTTCTTCGACTAACCTTTTATACTTTCTTAAAGATGGTTCATTTGTTGTGTATTCTCCTTTTATTTGGCGAATAACCAACTGTGAATCGCTGGCGATTCTAAAATTTTCCAACTTTATTTCTACCGCAAATTTTAAAGCATGAATCACGGCCTCATATTCTGTTTCATTATTAGTGGAAGTAAATTCCAATCTAAATGAAAAAGATGATTTTTCTCCTTCTGGTGAAATAAAAACAATTCCAATCCCATTTCCTTCCCCATTTTATGATCCATCCACTAATATCTCCCATCTATCGGGTTCTGTTAATAGTTCTTTTGGATCTCCATGTTCCTCTTCTACATCCATCATCTCTTCCACATCTTAATCATCTTCTAAGGTAAATTCAGCTAAGAAGTCTGCGATAACTTGTGACTTTGGCGAGGATAAAACTTCATATTGAATATCAAAGTGTCCTACTTATGCATTCCATATCTCAACTCTGCCTGATCTTTTTGAATTTTTCATTACTGACTCAATTGGCACTTTTGTTAACACTTTGACCTTATGTGCTTGAAAGTAAATGTGAAGCTTAAAAGTTGCATGCACCAATGATAGAATTAGTTTCTCAATCTTTGAATAATTTCTCTCTGCAGAATTGAATGTTTTGATGATGTAATAAATTGGTTTTTCTACCCATGCATCTACTCGCAGCAACACAGCACTTAGCGCATATGTGGTTGTTGCGAGATAAATTAATAGTTCTTATCCCGGTTCAGCTTTCTGCAAGATAGTTATGTTCATCAAATGTTCTTTTATTCCTTGAAAAGCCTTTTCACATTCATCTGTCCACTTGAATTTTGTTCCCTTCTTGAGTATATCGAAAAAATGTTTGCACTTGTCTGAAGATCGCGAGATGAATCTTCCTAGCGAGGCTAAGAGTCCATTCAATTTTTGCACATCTTTTACCGTCGCAGGCGTTGGCATATCGCGAATTGCTTGTACTTTTTCCGGATCAATTGTATTCCTTCTTTTGATACAATATACCCCCAAAATTTCCCTGAAGTTACTCCAAAAGTACACTTATCGGGATTCACTTTAATACTAAATTTCCGCATTTAATCGAAAATCTCTTTCAAATCTTGCACATGATTCTCAGCTTCTTTGCTTTTGATCAGCATATCATCTACATACACTTCTAATATTTTGTGGATCCACTTTGCAAACACCTTCTCCACCATTCTTTGATACGTTGCACCAGCATTTCGTAAGCCAAATGGCATCTCTGTATAACAATATAATCCTCTTGGAGCAAAGAATGCGGTATGTTCTTGATCTTCTTCATCGAGAGGGATTTGATTATATCCTTTATATCCATCCAACGATGATATTCTAGCATTTCCCGCTGCTGATTCAACCATCTGTGGGATATCCGGTAACAGAAAACTATCTTTAGGACAAGCTTTGTTTAAATCAGTGAAATCTATGCAAATTCTTATCCTTTTGTTCTTCTTTGGGACCACCACCATATTTGCAATCCACTCTGGATATTTTGCTTGCCTTATAATTCCTGCGTCGAGCATCTTCTGTAACTCTTCTTCTATTTGAGAATGATATGTTGTTGCGATTTTCCTTATTCTTTGCTTAAATAGTCTTATATTTTTGTTGATTTCTAATTTATGACATGCTATTGATGGATCTATCCATGGCATCTCATCCATGCTCCACGCGAAGATATCTTTATACTCTCGCAAGAGATTTATAGTTCTTTGTTCCTCATCTGCCTCCATTCTAGTCCCAATTTTCAGCATTTTAGGCTCTTCTTCACTCCCAATATTTATTTCTTTTGTTGGTTCTGCTGCAATATAACTGTCTTCAGGTTCTCCCATTGGTGTTGGTGTTTTCATAACTTTCGCGAGTTCATCTCCTTCTCGCGAGATTTCACTGGGTATTCCTTTTCCTTCTTTTGCTCTTATCATGTAAAATTTATATTCTTCTTCCTTTTTTGCTTCTCTCGCCAATTTTCTGCGAGTCTTTCGCAGCTTTGGACGTTCTTCACAATTTCTTACTTCAATTTGGTAACACAATTTCGCAAAATCTGTGTCTTCTCTAATTTCTCCAATTCCGCTGGGTATAGGAAATTTGATGCATTGATGCAACGTTGATGCTACAGCCTTGATTGCGTGTATCCATGGTCTTCCTAATATCATGTTATACGGTGATTCCACGTCTACCACACATAACGTTACTTGTGTTTCAATTTCCCCTAGTGGAATTCGTACCATTATCTCGCCTTTAGGTTTTGTTAAAGACTTTCCAAAGCCATGAACATGATATGTTGAATAAGAAATTTCTTCATCCTTTTATCCCATTTTCTTGAAAGTATGATAAAATATTATATCTACAGAACTTCCTGCATCCATCAAAGTTCTATTCATAACCCATTCTTCTACATATTTTATTGATTCTTCCTTTCTCATCGGTATAGTGGATACTGTGATTACCAATGGAGATGTATGACTTAGATTTTCCTCTGGTATTTCTGATACTGTAAATGTGATTTCCTGCTTTTCCCAATCTTTCAATGGCGATATTTTTTCCACCGTCATAATTTTCCTTCCTTCAAAATCCCGTTTGTGTATCTTCCCCTTAATATTTTCATGAAATATATCAATCATTGTTCTTGTTATCATACCACACTCCAATTTTCTACAATCCTCTTTGATTCTAATCATCCTTCCTTCAAATATCTCACTGATTTGTTTTATGATTTTCTTAATCTTGAACAATTCTTATCTTCCTCTTCACTTTTTTCTATGAATTCAATCCCTGTTTCGGGCGCCAAAATGTAGTTGCAGGATTTCCCACACTACACCCTTGTTAAGATTTTGTTAAAATCAACTCATAATTGAAGATGAAAAATGACACTTTATTATTTTGATTTCAGAAATGTTTACAGAAATGAAAGAATTCAAGATTACAACTATTCTCTTGAAGTTTCTCTCTCCTCAAGACTTTCTTAACTCTCAAAAATACATCATCCTTTTCTGGACACATTGGATCTATATTTATAGGGTAGTTACATAGTGGATGACAGCTAAGTTTCCCTCTTATTTCGGGTTGATTCTGCGATTAGTTACAATATTCACTCTCGCAAGTTTTGTAACCATCGCAGGATAAACATGCTTTTCTCAAGTTTTCTTCACTCGTCATTTATTGCGTCGCTCTTTTGACTGCTTTTGTGACACTCGCAAAGTGTAGTTGATGATATTGCGGTGATGCTCGCTGGGAAGTGTTGTTAATCTCACAGAGAAGTATTATAGCGATATTCTGGTCCTACAAAAATCAACAACCAATAAGGTCGGTTATTCTAATTGATTGAACAATGCACAACCTATATTATTTCAATTATATAACAAAATATAATGCGGAAAAGAAATAAACAAACACCAGAATTTTGTTAACGAGGAAACCGCAAATGCAAAAAAACTCCGGGACCTAGTCCAGATTAAGCATACACTGTATTAAGACGCTACAGACACTAGCCTACTCCAAGATAACTTCGGTCTGGACTGTAGTTGAACCCCAACTAATCTCACACTGATACAATATACAATTATGCTCCTACGCCTTTGATCCCAGCAAGATATTGTGCACTTTATTTCCTTAGTTGATCTCACCCACAACCAAGAGTTGCTACGACCCAAAATCGAAGACTTTAATAGACAAATCTGTCTCACACAGAAAAGTCTACAAGTATAGATAAATTCGTCTCCCACGAATAAACCTATGAGTTTTGTTCCGTATTTTGATAAATCAAGGTGAACAGGAACCAATTGATAAAACCAGACTTATATTCCCGAAGAATAGCTCAGTTTTATCAATCACCTCATAATAAACTTAATCGACGCAGCGAAGAAGATTATTGAGGAATCACAAATGATGAGACGAAATATTTGTGACTAATTTTATATCTTGCCTATCGGAGATAGAAATCTCAAGAAAATTATAACAATTGTAGTCGTACAATAGAAACAACAAGATCAGATCACACAAAAAGTAGTATCGGTCCTGCTTCACAATCCCAATGAAGTCTTTAAGTCGTTGACCTAGTTTTAGAAGAATAAAACCATAGGTTAAAGGAGAATCGACTCTAGCTTAGCAAACTAGTATCACACAGAATGTGTGGGTATTCGGTTTCCCAGTTGCTAGAGTTCTCCCTTATATAGTCTTTCAAATCAGGGTTTACAATCAATGTTAGCTTAGTAACAAAGCATTCAATATTCACTGTTAGATGAAAACCTGATTAGATACAAGCTAATATTTATCAGCCGTTAGATTGAAAACATAGCTTGTTATACACACATGTACTGCACGTTTGTAGGCTTGTGAAAACTGTACCCAAACTTGTACATTAGTTGGTTCAACACTAGTTAACCAAATGGTTAGCCAAAAGATAACTTTCATATCAACCATATTCTTCTTCACCATAACTAGTCCAAATGAACTAGTTAGAGAGTTGTTCAATTGCTTAGATATTTATGTACTACACAAGATACAATTGAAGCAAAAACAATGTGATTCACTAGAATAGATTCATGAACTATAAAGCCACGGTTTGCAATAACATTCCTTAGTTTATTAAGATAAGTTCACAAACATCATTTTTAGACATAACCTACTCAAGTTCGCGGACTGGGTTCGCGGACTTAAGTTCCCGGATGGAGTTCACAAACTCCAGCAGAAATTCTCGGTCGAGAACTTCCGCCATTTCGCGGACTGAAGCTCACGCACTTCTCCGGTTTCACTTGATCAACAAAGTTCGCAAACTTCTGTTCAAGCTCTAAGGACTTATACATATGTGTGTTGTCACAACAATGCTTATATCCTCCAATGGTTATATTGTCTAAATTCTTATTTCAATCATTGAAACATTCTTAAAGGGCGTTATATAGTTGTTATTCACAAACTATTTTTCGTTAGAGAAATTTCCAAAATGATTGAAACATAACATGATTTTCTTCACTAGGTAAAGATGAACTAGGCGAAAGTGAAATCTTTACCAACACATATTTCGAGAAATAGAGAAGCGAGATATACTTAGCTCGAAATATCATATGTGTATATTCTTAGTCTATATAGTAATAAGACTTTTGTCTCAAGATAGGAGATATAATAGATAGACTTTTGAGTGATAGATAAGTTCAAGTCTCCACATACCTTTTAGTCGATGAATATCCACTGGTTCCTTGAGTAGTCCTTCAACTACACTTTCTATCCTAGTCCGAGACCTTAGCTATAGTAGACTAGAAATCAAAGACTTTATATTTTTGATCACTAATATTGACAAACATGCTTGAGATAGAAACGCATGCGAGTTCGACCGAGCAATGATCTAACAATTCCCCCTTTGTCAATTTTAGTGGCAAAACTATTAATACATATGGAGTACAAAAAATATATAAATAAACTTTGTAGCTCCTATTCAACATGTCTAATCTTCAACAATATTCGAAATCTTCGTCACTTCCAAGTAGTCCAATGATCCCAAAGGTTGTAAGTTTAGCATCATTGTTGTTGAAAATCCGTAGCTATAACAATGAGAAAAGCAATGGTTCTCAATCATTGTTATACAGTGTCATAGTATCATTACACAGCGTCAAAGTCCAATTGCATCACAACTTTAACAACAATACTATGGTGATACTTCACTCCACCTTAGTCAATACTCCATCTCACATGGAAACCACTCCCCTTACATAATGATCTGAAAACCATATGTATTTGTAGTGTGAACTATATATTAATTCTCCCCCTTTTGGTCAATAAAATTGTCAAAGGTACAAGAATGGGATCCTAATGAAATTTCCGTAAGAGACATTTCATGACCAAAGGTAAATGTATATCATCTTGTTTATATGCAATCATAAAGCCGAGGCTAAATGCATTCATCAAGGAGTTCATAAAGATACAAGATAACCCGTCTAATATTCCATAGCCGGACTCCCCAGAAAGATTTGGCAATTACGCGCAAGTTCAAAAGAACCCTCCCCCATAAAATGTCATTCCCATGGGAACAACAAGAGCGACCTTAATAATTTCAAAAAGAAAAGAAGGATTTCTTTAGACACAACAAATCACATACAAGTATGAATTTGGAATCCAAAAAGAAATATTAAATCATATTAACTAAGGAGAACCAAGATTAATTTGACTAAATATGCTCGACACAAGCAAACTTATGGAGTTTTAAATCAATTAGATTAATCACAAGAAAACTCGCAAATAATATAATTGTCATACTCAACCAAACTAATTACAAAAGTAATCAATTAATTGGCCACACTCGACATAAGAAAAATATATGGAGCAATGACTAAGGTAATCATGAATAACCAACCCAGTCAAGGAAATGCTCAAACATAAGAAAACTTATGGAGTGCTAACTAAATAATCACACAAGATGATTAATTTAGTTCAATCATATTCAACATAAAGTACCTTATGGCACACCAACTAAGCTAATCACAAAGCAATCAACTTTTGTTGTTTTCGTGCTCAACATAAGACACTTCATGGAACAACACAGTATTTACACAAAAATTATGGATCGGAGAATCGACCTTATACCGTGGAATAAGCAAGGATTCATTCTATGTTTCTATCAACATTTGCATAATGACATAATCCTTGAATCACAAAAGATTTTAACCTATATTACATCAATAATTGACAATATAGGCTTAACTTTTGTGTTTTGTCAAAAGTCTATTCATTCTTTTATCAATACTTGCATATCAATTCACAAACGACTTTACTTTTGACAAAATATAGGACAATCAAGTTCACGGACGTAAACACACATATCCCATAACAATATTGCAATATATAAAATCAAAAAGATTAATACTGCAAAAATCATCTTCCAAACAAGTTTAGAATTTAAACCAATAAATCTAAAAACAAGAAGATGAAAACTTTGGATATAGCTATGTGTAATCATATTAATGGATATTCCAAAACACTAGTTATTCTTCTAAATAAAACAAGAAAAAATAGAAGATTTACTAGGAAAACAAAAATCAGAGTTCATTAAGAACTTCGTATCTTTCAATGAAACCATCAAAGAATGTATCACTGATTTCCTTTATTCTCTTGACCGTAGACACACCATGTTCGTGAGTTAGAACACTAACATTGCGATCAGCCACCCGAGAAAGTTGTCTAGCTTTGGCACAGTTCATGATAAGATACTTTTGATTCCGTATCAGAATATTCTGATTAACAAGAATTGGTCTGACCATCTAGAAGTTGGTTTATTTGCAATTGAAGATTTGCAAACTCGACACTTGAATCGTTCTGAAAACGAATTAAATCCTTTACATAAGCATCAATCCAGGAGTTGTGATCCTTTATTTCAAGCATCTTCTTTAGAACCAGCTCCTGAATTGACTTACATTCCTGATTTTCTTCCTCCATATCAAGACGCACAATCTCTTGAGATCTTGCAGAGTTCTCCATAGAGTTTTAGGAAAGGGAGAACACAATATAGAACAGGTATATATGCATTCGTCAACGAGAGTAGACAACTCTGGTTTTGAAAACCCTAGAAACTCACAAGAGGATGACGCAGACGTTTGTGGACTACTAACAAAAAAACTCAAACAAAAATAATATACAACATACTTGAGTATTCCCCAATTATTTTCCTTGCACCTCTCAAGTTAGAAACAAGGAAACAAATACCTGGAATCAGGTAGTGGAGTGGAAATTAATTCCACTATGATCATAGGGAAAGGAGTTGTATATATCATATGACTTTTTGATCTTTGTTTTCTTCGCCTTTCTTCGGTTGATTTTCATCCTTGAAGGATACGACATGGCGTTCTTAACAAATCCATCCAATGTCTTTTTCTGAGGACTAAGTCTAGGACCTCTTGCAATTGGTTCAAGAGGACCAGAATAGATAGGCATCAATTTTCTAGACTTAGATTTATCAGAAATATTCTTATAAGTACATGGAATGCTTTTTTTAGCAACACAAGAATTTATGTCAGAATGCACTTGAGCCCTGTGATGATTTCTAGAATAGAGATCATTATTATAAGGTTTCTAGTTTCTTGTGGGCATGTGATTCACTGCATTAGTCGACTGACTATTTGTTCCATTGACAGTAAAGAGAAGCAAATTATGAAACTTAGAAATTTGTTTCCTTCTTGAAAAACAATGGATAGCATAGTGATTCTTTTTCCCACAAAAGGTATAAGTTCGTGGAGAAGAAACAATAATTGGCACCTGTCTTTGCTTCATAGCCATATGAGAAACCTTTCTTAACACAATATTCTTCTGGAGAACATTTCTTCATGTGATGTACAAAAGATTTTCTCCTTAAGACAGAGTTTTCCTTTTCCAAGGATTTACACTGTTCATGGGCTAGAGTAAGAGATGCACTTAGTTTCTCTTTTTCATCACGAAGTCTGTTGAGATCTGATGAATGAGGCTTGAGCAAACGTTTTTCTCTTATTGGGTCTTCCTTAACAACCTCCTCAAGAGCACTAATCTTTTCACGTTGTAGAGTAGTTTCTTGTAGAAGTTTCTCAATATTCTTAGAGAAGGACACTACAATGTTATAGAGATCACGTTCTCGATCAAGAGACTTTTCAAACTCATCAATAAGCTGATCATGATCATTAAAATCAATAGTCTCAGCTGTAATTTTTGATTTTCTGGTGAGCTCCTTTTCAGTTTTTGCCAGAGTGTCACATGCCTCGCGAGAGGAAGAAATGTCATTATCAAATTGAATATTCTTTCTACCTCGGGATTCAGAAGAATCTACTAAGGAGTAATCCATTGAGGTGTTTCTAGGACACTTGATATAATCAAAAGATTTAAAATACATTTTGGTACGCGCAACAGAAATCTTGTCCTAAGACTCAGATTGCCACAAACACAGACTTGTAAGATCTTGAACATGTTTGCCTGCTCTGATACCAATTGAAAAAGCGGGGGTCTAACAACCACACCCAATATTTCGATTAGCAATATGTATGGACAACTCTAAGTTACTTATAGAGAATCAACTAGACTCAATCAATAGAAAATATCTCAAGGAGTTATTATCTCAATCTCTCAATTTGATTTAATCAAGCAAATACAATCTGCGAGTCTTAATCAAAGAGAGATAACTTGGATGGTACCAAAGACCAATATCCAAGTGTCAATCAATTTAAATCAATAACCAATAAGGTCGGATATTCTAATTGATTGAACAACGCACAACCTGTATTATTTCAATTATATAACAAAATATAATGCGGAAAAGAAATAACATAGACACCAGAATTTTGTTAACGAGGAAACTGCAAATGCAGAAAAACCCCAGGACCTAGTCCAGATTAAGCATACACTGTATTAAGCCTCTACAGACACTATCCAACTCCAAGCTAACTTCGGTCTGGACTGTAGTTGAACCCTAACCAATCTCACACTGATCCAAGGTACAATTATGCTCCTACGCCTCTGATCCCAGCAGGATACTGCGCACTTGATTCCATTAGTTAAACTTACCCACAACCAAGAGTTCCTACGACCCAAAGTCGAAGACTTTAATAAATAAATCCGTCTCACACAGAAAAGTCTACAAGGATAGATAATTTCGTCTCCCACGAATAAACCAATGAGTTTTGTTCCGTCTTTTGATAAATCAAGGTGAACATGAACCAATTGATAAAACCATACTTATGTTCCAGAAGAATAACTCAGTTTTATCAATCACCTCTCAATAAACTTAATCGACGCAGCGAAAAAGATTATCGAGGAATCACAAACGATGAGACGAAGTATTTGTGACTACTTTTATATCTTGCCTATCGGAGATAGAAATCTCAAGCTAATTATTACAATTGTACTCGTACGATAGAAACAACAAGATAAGATCACACAACTACGATAAAAGTAGTATCGGTCAGGCTTCATAATCCCAATGAAGTCTTTAAGTTGTTAACCTGGTTTTAGAAGAAGAAAACCAAAGGTTAAAGGAGAATCGACTCTAGCTTAGCAAACTAGTATCACACAAAATGTATGGGGATTAGGTTTGTAGCGCCCCCTAAGCTAGCAACTGACTAATCCATGTGATTAACTATATAAAAAGGCACTAAAAATCTAAATCAAATACTTAGCATTCAATTAAGAAATCTTCTACAAAATTTAACCCAAAAGTAACCCCGCTCAGAAATATAGATATACAAGAAGTCCTCTCAGATGATACATATACAATATTTATTTGTTTTGTAAATATAAACAACATAATAGATATAGAAAAAGATAACTAATTAACGGAGTCAACCCCTCGAAGCTTTCGCTGCGCAACTATGATCTGTCTCTGAAACTGAAAGTGGGAATGGGTGAGCACATCATCCCTAAAAGGGGTGCCCGGTAGGAATAACATTTAACTTTCATGCAATTACTGGAAATGATTTGAAAACAATTCATGTTTTCCCTAAACACTAAAACGCAACCAATTTCACATAGGTAAACAATCATGTATATAGATCTAACTCCTTCCAAACAATTTACTATTAATGGTAACTCATCCCGCACCTAGATAGCTATATGGTGACTCGTCCCGCACCTAGTTATTGCAATAAAAATGAATATGTATAAATGAAGGAGCAGTATCCTATATACCACAGATGGAAAATCTCATTCTTCAGCAATCAATGGAAATTCTTATTTCCCAAATAATTCATAAAGACGAACAAAGCATTACGATTCCTTTCCAAGCAATGGAAAGATTAAAATAAATAACAGAACTTTCGTAAATCAAAGTTAAACAATGCATGGAAGGTACAATCAGACATGCATGAATTTTTTAAACATAAACTTTGGTAAAAGAAAACAACAATAATCACAAAAGAGTTAAATATAGATTCCCACCTCTGTTGATGACAATCCACGCCTACCTCGGGATCCATGATCCACCGTTTTATCCTTGAATCGATCGTTGTTAATATAGACTAACTGTTGATCACACAAAAAGTCTAAAAATCTAGCCAAAAGGCTCACACATGAATCATACAAGTATTTCTAATGATTCTAGGCCCAATTAAGGTTCTACATCTTTTAGTTATCTACCTTTAGCATAGCTAATGTTTACTAATTGAATTAGGTTGGTTATATAGTTTATTAGAAAAGTATTGTGAATATCTACAACTTTGTAGAAGACGCCAAAGGTTGATTCAGACCACAAGGGTCCAAAACATTAAAATAGAAACTAACTATAAGCCCAAGCCCGACAAACCATTTCCTTAAACTAAGGCCTGGTCCAAAAGAGTCTATTAACGGTCAAATAGGGAAACTAACAGTCCACGTTAGTCAAAGTCTAGGGTCAAGGTCCAACTCGGTCCACCGAGTCAACTCGGGTCAAGACAGGGAACTCGCTGAGTCAACAAGTTTCAACTCAGGTTATCAGGGTCAACTCGACTCAGTCAGATTAACTGAGTCAGCTAAACAATATTGAATCAGACTGAATAATCTCAGTCAGATAGGCCAAGGGTCCTTCTCACACATCTATAACTCTAACTCTCTAACTCTACAGCTCTAACTTTACAATTCATTCTACTCAAAGCATCAATTCATATCATTTAAATTATAACTCAAAATTGATTTACAAGATAACAAAGTCTACCTGCAAATGCAGTTTCCAAGCCTCAAGCACAAACACCACTACTATCTTTTGCTACCATTGGTCTGCAACTGCAATTTTATTATCTTACAAACAACACAAAACTCCAACAGAATTAGCTTAAGTATCAACACTCCAAACATCCAACCATACACACCTGCAATTCATATCACATCTCCAACAGATCAAACTCAGATCAACTCTTGTCCCCAGCCACAATAATCCAAACCCCATATTACCAATAATCAGTTCAACTCAGAACCACATCATTAACACCTCTAGGATTCATTTGAAAGTTCACTCAAACCACCATAACAACCTAACCATACATCCTGCCTAATCAAAATCTTTATCTCCAACTCCTTGTATTGATCAAGATATAGTATCTCCACTTCTAACACACACACATCCATTCAGATACACCGCCAGACCTCCATTCCAGCACAGATGAATCTACAGCTCCACTAGAATTAAAACTAACACCAGCATCCAAACACATAACAAAACATCTAGACACAGTTCCCCTGCAACTCCCTGCCAACACCATAAGTTCAATTAAAACATCTTCAATAACTCAATCTAATTACCATCCATTTTGTTTTAAATGCAATTGAAATAACAGCTCAACAACACAATTCAACCAACACCACCATACCTGCAGTTTCACTCCAACTACAACCTAATTCCTGAAATCACTCAAATTATTTTCAGTCCTTCTCAAACATCCTCAATCACTAGCACCTTCAGAATTACACAATATTCTCTGTTTTACAAGTTCATCTTCAACCCTTCCACATCATCAGTTGAAGTTCTAACTCCATCTGCACTGCTACAATTTACCAACAATTCAATCCCAGACACATGTAGTCACAAACACACATATAAAACCATCTCTAGTTCACCCCATTAGCCATAGCCACAATTACATCTCCGCACAATACAAATCCCATGTAAAAGTGATTATGCATAAAACCCAATTACAAATTCAACTTCAATACATATTATTCACATTCCAATTCCAGTTCTCTGACAATTTCATGAATTTAACAATAAAAATTGCATAACTTTACTAAAGAAACTCAGAGAGCAATTACCTCAATATAATCCACTTCAAGATCTGTCCACACTATAAACACCCAATCCCGTCTCAATGAATCTAGCCACCAAAATAACTCTTCTGCTTCTACTGACCCAAATCCTCAAAAACTAACCTTAGCTTCATCACAACTTCCAATCATCAGTCTCAGTTATAAAATCATAACCCTATATTCTAATTTGAGTAAAACCCATCTTTCAAATTATTCATAACCATCACCAAAAAGAACTCCAACTCGATTCTCTGAAAAACCGTAACTTTCTCGATCTTCATCAACACAACTCTTCCTCATTGATTAAACAACAACCCTCTTAATCTTTCTCTATCAATAACCCAATAAACTCGTCGATTCCACAACAACATCAAAATCATACGAAACCCTAACTTACTGATTTCTTCAATTCATCACTGAATCAACTTCAGCACTTCATTTAAAAGTCTACCCATTGTCCCCAATCTAATCAAAACTCCATATTCATCTTCTAAATCCTCTGAACATCAATCGAATATATAAACTCTACTTTTCTTCAATTATTCACTGATTCAACACTTCAAACAGGAACCTTAACAATCCCTACTTGTTCTCCTTTATGATTCAAAGCCTCATCATCTCCCTCACCAAATGATTCTCTCGAACAGATTCTCAAACTCATCTCTCAGATTCGCAAAAGAATAAGGAAAGAGAAGAAAAAACGAGAAGGAGAAGAAAAAAAAAGAGAAATGAGTTTATCCTCTCGATCTGGTTTTGATAAGGCCGACAAAAAATACTTCTACACCCAACATTGTGGATATGGGCAGCCCAGGTCTGTTTGTCTAAGAAAAGACTAATTTTTCCTTCAAGCTAATCTGATAATATCTTCTTCGTCTGATATCTGAATGACACGTTCGAGTAGCCTATTTCGCAAAACTTTTCGAGATCTATCCGATGGTACTAGTTTCATATCTAAATCGTTATTAGATTAATTTCTATTAATTAAAATCTATATTAACTAATCGAGTTATTATCGGGTAATTCGTCTCTTAATCGTCCCTTGATCAACTCTTGACCGGTCTAATAACGTTGACGAGCTTGAAGGTCTTTACATTCTCCCCACCTTATATCATTTTCGTCCTCGAAAATCGAACCATTCTTCTAGTCTTCAAAACTCCCCACCTTATAGGAAAATATATCTATTGGCTAAGCGAAAAAACATAAAACAAAGCACAGACCTAAATGGCTTTCTACAACTAAAATTTGTGGCTCTAGATTCAACTATACTGATTTAAATTCTATCAAATAAGGAAGTCTAATTTTTCTTAGACTAATTTCTATTTTATAAGCTATTTGTCTCTAACTTCAAGGAAGGATCCTACAAATCTTTCTAAGTGAACTTACATCTATTAGTTTTCTAAATTAAACTACGACATACTTCTATGATCGGTCATCTCTGCATGCAGTTTCCCTGTCAAGGTTGGCCAAGCCTAACAATGCCTTCCTACGAAAAGAGAAAACACTATCTTCACTATTCCCCAGTGCTGGATCAATTAAATGCTAACTTATTATGACTAATTAATCTCTAAATTCTATTGCAACTGATTTAGCTTAAAAATTTTGTTTACTTCACAATATATATATTATTCATATCGTTTTAATCAATTTAATCATCAAAATTTATTCTATTTTATTTTTATTTAACATTATTATTATTATTAATAATATATGTAAATAGCCACCCAGGGCGCTTTATTGCAAAACGAAAAATAAAGTCTTTACACGGGGTCGGTTGGTAGCCTAGCAACAATCAGGGCGCTTTATTATTATTATTAATATTATGAAAGAGGCCACCGAGGCATTTATTAAGAAACGATAATATACAAAAATTTACAGGGATTTGGCAGGGAGACGCGCAACAAGTTGCGCCCCTATGCCTTTTTGAATAATGATACCTAACCTATGGAAAAGAAAATTGCCTAAGTTATTGTTGACGTCGTGACTTTCCATGCAGTTTTTCAATCTTTTCAGGAGGACTGTAATATCATCACTTAATTCCCCTAGTGTCGTAAATGGCAGAACGCTAAACCCGTAGCCATGGGATGGGCACAAGTCAGCATATTTGATGCATTTGCGAGTGATTGCCGCTAACATAGTATGGCCAGGTGTGAAGGCTCGGTTTCCTCCTTTAGAAAAAGGGGAAACACTAGTGACATCGAAGCATACATCGCGTCCATTATCCCAATTATAGATCACGAGGTCAGCTGGCTTAAGAGGGATATTCCTGGCAGATGTAGGTCATAGGGACGCCTCTTTCCTTGCGGCTACTCCTGCTTTGTAACATAGTTCGAAAAAGAGGTCTCTTACCATGTCGTGACGAAACTTTAAACCAACTTCACTTGCGCAATGAATGGCATGATCCCCAAACCAATCCATTACACGGTTACAACATGTACAAGTACTGCCTTCGGCGAATAGGGGTATACCCAGACGGTACTAGAGTATTGATTGGAATTGTCGAGGTCCCACTGTCTGATTAAGGCCTTGGATAGGATAGCCTTTAGATAGTCTTGTGCGTGGGGCTTTTTATTACATTTCCATAGTATAGAGTCGCGCTCGGACATAACAAAGTTAGTTGGTATTTCCTTCATGATTGCATCATAATAACGAGTTGCCAGTAAATGCATGGGTTGTGGGGCGACTTCGCTAATATTGAAAGATGAAGGAGACAGACCACATATTCGAATGTAATGATCCAACGCAGTGTGAAAATGGGGGCTAAGGCCAGGCGTACCTTGGAGAATTTTATTATGTAGATGTTGGGTTTGAAAGCAAGAAGCTAAGTACCCAAATTGAGTAGTGTCTCGCATGGTGTAGACGCCTAGGCCACCGTCTTTGATGGGTAGTGTGGCAATGCGTTGTTGTAGTTGACCAAAACCCGCTCCATCACTCGTAATCAGATATTGCAAGAACTACATAAGGTGATCATCGAACTGATGTTGAGCTGCAGCCATGCACTGAGGCCTTGTAACGCGCATTGAGAAGTATAACTTCAAGACTCCAACACAATTCCGCAGCAACAGAAGTTCTGCTTATGGGTCTCTAAGCTTTTTGACGCAATCCATCAGATGTATTGTTTTGTCTACACGAGATTGGATGATACCACTGCAGAAGTCATCACTGAGACTTGTCGGACCTCCCAGTAAACGGACGCCAGTAGTTAGTTTATTTTATCTATATAAGTAACTCAATTTCGATTTTACGTCAATTTATAATATCTAATATTTTAACCTTGTTGTGATAGCATATATAATTTTTAGATTCATGTACTATTAAAGAATAACTTAATGTTATAACCATTATCCAAATGTTACATTGTTATTTTATTTTCAGCATATTATTTCCAATGTATCTATTTGTTTATTTCATTATGTGACTTGATGTAAGTAAATAACCACTAACAATTCTTCATAGTTGTTTGGTATATATTTTATTTTTGGTTGTTACATTTATTTCTTATTTATTAGACTAATAAGAGTTAATCGTAATTAATCATAATGCCGAGTTTGATTTTATTGTCAATACTATATTTCATTTGATCTAACATCATTTCCTTAGATTTTATATTATTGCGAAGTAATCCTAAAGTTTTATCATTAATAAAAATTATATTTTTCTATTACTATCCCATAATTATTATTCAAATGATATTTACAATAACTCTAAATTTTATAGTAATTAGCATTGTATAGTATTATTCTTTGCTTATCTTATCAAAAGTTATTTTCTTAATTAGATTATCACTTCCGTTATTGTATTATCAATTTTTCCTATTTGATTACTAGCGTAACTAACATATGACCAGAATAACTACTTAATAAGGATTCTTAGTTTAATTTTATTAAGCATGAATCTTGTAAATGTAATTATACTTTCACATAAGATTGATATAATTGATTTTATTTATTCAGATTGAATCTGTATACTATATCTTGTTAAATATATTGGCGTTGGTAATTTAATATGATTCAAATTTTGAGTCTGCATAATATGTCTTAATAGTATTTAGATTTTGGATATTAATAATAAGTATCTTATCCATAGGCAAATTTTATTCTCCTTTAAGTCTAATTTTGTACTAAACATTCAAGTACTATAAATATTACTTCATGTGTATAATTTAGTGATTTAGTGAATCATTTATGGGACTAAAGATAATATGGGTATAAGATTGTTAACAAGTTTAGTCTCTATGTTATGCATAATATGATCTCATGTTCTTAATCCTACCTAATAAGTCTTATAGTATTTATCTGGTGTGAACGCAAAACACATATTTCTAATTTGTTATTAGTTAACTTTGCAAATTTTAATCTTGGATAAGCACTAATAAAGCTATTTAATCCAAATTATTATTTTATCGCCATAATTTGTAAATGAGATTTTAATTTAAGTTATGCTCAATATAATACTAATTTAAATTCTAACAGTTTAAGTTTGTCATACTAATTTTCCATTTCAAAAGACGATTGAATCTATTTACGAAGAAGGATCCTATTAATATACAAATTTATTTTCTTTTAATTCTAATATTACACTAAGCATCTGAATACTATTATTACTAATTCATGTATATTTGTTTCATTTTACAGATTTATTTGATCATTTATTAGATTAAAGATAATTTCGGTACGAAATTACTAACAAATTGAGTCTTTTCATTTTATATAGTATATCCTCATTTTCTTAAGTCTAATGCCTAATAAGCATTACATTAGTTATCTGGTTTAGACATAAAACATATTTCTCTAGTTTATAATTAGTTTAATTTACAAAACTTAACCGTAAACAAGTGTTATTAATTTTCAATAACTATTTAACCATAATTATTATTTTTATCGTTATAAATATTTAATAATATTTTAGCTAGTTTAAGTTCAATATGATACTAATTGATAAATGTAAACCTAAATTTATTAAAATTATTATTACTATTACTATCGTCTATAATTACTATAGTATTAATATTTTTATTATTAACATTAATGGTCAACCTATTATTTTAACTATTCTTACAAATATTATTGAGTCCCAACCAAAGCCTTGTACATTTGTGATATTAGTATTTAAATAAATATTTCAGTAAAAAAAATGTTATTAAAATTTATGTAATTATAATTTGTTTAATCTTCGTATAAGTCAATGTGTGTTAGTAAGTTTCAATGTGATTTACAAAATCTATCAATAATACTAATCTCACTATTTTTTATAGCATTAGATTATCTATGTGTTTGTACTTTTTAGATTAATTATTCTCAAATTCTTATTAGCTAAAGTACCGGTGTACCCTACAATTTTTACTTCATTACATACAAACAACCAAACAAACAAATCAATCAATCAAACAATTCTTTTAATTATTAATAGCTTTTACTGATTAAGATTTATCTCACAACCCAACCCAGTTCTAAACTAATCTAGTTCACTAACTGGCACTGTCTAATTCCTATCTTTTCCCATATAAGATCTAATAGTGAGCTCAGATACCAACACTGTAATGCCCCCTAAGCTAGCAACTGACTAATCCATGTGATTAACTATATAAAGAGGCACTAAGAATCTAAATCATATACTTAAGCATTCAATTAAGAAATCTGCTACAAAATTTAACCCAAAAGTAACCCCGCTCAGAAATATAGATATACAAGAAGTCCTCTCAGATGATACATATACAATATTCATTTGTTTTGCAAATATAAAAAACATAGTAAACATAGCAAAAGATAACTAATTAACGGAGTCAACCCCTCGAAGCTTTCACTGCGCAACTCTGATCTGTCTCTGAAATTGAAAGTGGGAATGGGTGAGCACATCATCCCTAAAAGGGGTGCCCGGTAGGAATAACATTTAACTTACATGCAATTACTGGAAATGATTTGAAAACAATTCATGTTTTCCCTAAACACTAAAACGCAACCAATTTCACATAGGTAAACAATCATGTATACGGATCTAACTCCTTCCAAACAATTTGCTATTAATGGTGACTCATCCCACACCTAGATAGCTATATGGTGACTCGTCCCGCACCTAGTTATTGTAATAAAAATGAATATGTATAAATGAAGGAGCAGTATCCTATATACCACAGATGGAAAATCTCATTCTCCAGCAATCAATGGAAATTCTTATTTCCTAAAAAATTCATAAAGACGAACAAAGCATTACGATTCCTTTCCAAGCAATGGAAAGATTAAAATAAATAACAGAACTTTCGTAAATTAAAGTTAAACAATGCATGGAAGGTACAATCAGACATGCATGAATTTGTTAAACATAAACTTTGGTAAAAGAAAACAACAATAATCACAAAAGAGTTAAATATAGATTCCCACCTCTGTTGATGACAAGCCACGCCTACCTCGAGATCCACGATCCACCGGTTTATCCTTGAATCGATCGTTGTTAATATAGACTAATTGTTGATCACACAAAAAGTCTAAGAATCTAGCCAAAAGGCTCACACATGAATCATACAAGTCTTTCTAATGATTCTGGGCCCAATTAAGGTTCTACATTTTTTAGTTATCTACTTTTAGCATAGCTAAGGTTTACTAATTGAATTAGGTTGGTTATTGTAGATGCATTTTACTACAAACTACATCCAAAGGTTAGAAACGCACTACTCTTCTCAAATGAAAGTAAACACTCAACCATGAACACAAGATATACTTGGTTCGGTATGATTACCTACGTCCACGGGGGTGAAATGATGAATCTTATTACTTCAAGGTGTTACAAAGGTGTTGATCTTAGTTGGATTTCTTTACAAGGTGAACTTACTTCTCACTCACTTCTTCCTAATGTTTTCTCGAGTTTCTCTCTTCTCTTCTCCCAAAATTACAACCTAACTTTCATGAATACAAGTCCCTTTATTTATAGGAGAAGTTCCATACACCCAAGATATGGTGTTGGTCATGTTACATCAATTCAGCAGTTCTACTGTCGGACCGACTTATGTCGCCTCACATGGGAGAGGTATCTTGGCTCTTCGCTTATCTTTCGTTCGAGCCGACATCTCCCAATGCTCTCTTGACACGATGTCGCGTGTTTCTGAATGTCGTCCGTCTTCGATCGTTGCTTTTATGTTTAGCCGATGTGTCCCCTACTTTCTTATCCATTTGACCATAGCACCTCGTTTGTCTCGCCATGTCTCATCATGTCAGCTTTGTCAGAAGTCTGAATCAAGTCTTGTCCGATAGCTGTAGAGCGATCACGCCCGATCCACGTGGCTCCTGAAATCTCGCGCCACTAATCTTCATTCCATGCTTCGCGTCTTTTCGTGTTTAGGTGCACCAGGCCTAGGATGTTGCCACCTGGATCTGTGTATAATTTACACCTACATTTATGCCCCTTCTTTCGCTCGTGTGGAAGACACGCGTGGAAGAATATCGCCCTAACTACCCACGTCTTTGTTCATGCCGTGAATCCCGCCATGCAGCGTCCCACTAACTCCACTTTATGACTGGTAACCATCAGCGTCGGTTACAATTCTTCTTCTTTAAATAGCCCGCTCCTTTCTTCCTTCTTCTTCTTTACCCTTTCTTTCTCTGTTCATCTACTGTGGTTTTCTCCCAAGTTTCTTCACATTTTTCGCTTCTCCAAAAACCCTAGCTTTCTTGGTTTTCTTTCGTCGTTTTCTCCTCACCGACCGATACAGTAGTTGCTATCGCCTCATCTGTCTTTGATGGGAACCGAGTTCTGCACTATCTTCGTTAATGGCTTCTTCTCCTTCCATGGCTGAAAATAGGTCTGTTGATGACGTTTTTTCCGAGTTTGATGTTCCCCCCCTTGCTTCTCTGTTTTTGCTTGAAAACCCTTCTAGGTATGATGATCGCGCGATAAAATCTATTTTTGCTGATAGCTCTCCTTCTATTTCGTGCAGGTCCGAGAAAAGGGTGAAGGATCTCTCTGATGAAGAGTTCATTGAGAAGTTAAAGTAGAAGTACGATCTTCAAAATTACGAAGTGACCCTTCTCTCGGGCCGAAACGGTAGTTTGAAGAAAACCGATATGAAGAAGCACGAGCAATCGGCTGATTGTGTGGTCATCACCTTGGGTCAGCTGGAGATGGGCCTTCGTCTTCCCTTATACAACCCTGATAGACCATTTTATTACGAGATTTTGTCCCAGATTCGGCCTTCTCGTGCTTTAGCTCAATGGACTGGCAATACTTTCCGAATTATAAACGAGTGGAGGGATCGCCGCGATGGTCATGGTTCTACTGCCGAGTGGTCGACCTACAAGCCCGAGGAAGCTCCTGAGTATACCGTTGCCAATTTCCTTGTCAACTATCGAGCTGGTACTTCCACCTTAGGAGAACTTGCCGGTTTTGCTGCTAGTCCTCATCGGGTCAAAACTATGCCCGACGGTGTTGAAAGGATGATGCTAGATGCCGATCCCGTCATCCATGGTTCCAACAAGCGAGACCGCCATTCTAATGACCCGATTTATCCCCGAGTTCCGCTTCTAGTCTGAGGTCCGATCCTTCATGGTGATTTCCCGTCACCTACTTTTCCCGTCGAGCCCTGTTCTTTCTTGGTGGTTAATGATGACAAGGCTGATAAGGTATGCGCTTTTCTTGATTTTTATCTTGCTAGCTTCGGGCGTCAGTTAGTCATTTGTTGTTGTTTTAAAAATCTCAGGTCGGCTCCACCAAAACTATCGGGTCTAGGAAAAGAGGTGCTGGCACAAGGGTTGAGGAAGACCAGGGGAAGGTAACAAACATAATGATTTTCTTATAAGTACATGTACTTGCCCCTATTTTTTTCCTTCACATGTTCTGACGAGACACTTGTGCAGAAACACCCAAGGCATGATGATGATGATGCGGGCGATGTTGACCCTACTCCGCTGAGGCGTAATCCTGGTAGAGGTAAGCAAATTGCTAAGCCACCGCCGAAAACGGGACCCATCATTGATCTTTCCGATGAGGATGAGCTGTTTAGAGAGAATGTATCGGGCGACAAAGGCGATGAACAAGGTATGGGCGACCAACAGGAGCCCTCGGAGATGCCCGTCGTAGAGAAGATCGTTACCGATGTACCGGTAGAGCTTCCTTGTGTGCCCCGGATTACTGAGGGATCGTCTTCTAGTGCTGAAACTTCCTTTACTGTCTCTGGACCGATCATGAACTCCTTGGGTGCGCTTACTTCCTCAAAATTCGTGAAGTATACAGATGAGGAAATGTTGAATGTTGTGCCCCGTTATGGCGACATCGCCCTGACACTTGACACTGTGGTGAGCAAGTCGCTTATGTATGGTTATGCTCCGCTTCCGATTTCTTTCTCGTAGTGTTGCTTATGAGTCAAGATATTTGTGTTAGATTATGAATCGCGTACGCTTGGATGCTTCCAATCGCCTTAGAGATAAGCAGTTGATAGAATCTCTCCAACTTCAACTTCAGAATGAGAGGGGTCGCGCGAATGAGCTAGAGATCAAGCTTGCCGACGCTCAAGGTATATTATCCTTCTTAACTTGTGTTGATTGAGTTTATCGTGCCAGTATCCTGATTCGGGTATCCTTATTCTTAGCCGAGGTATCTAGTATAGGTATAGACGCTACTTCGGAGTTTAGGATTATGAAGAGAAAATGGGATATTGAGAAGGATCTTGTGGAAAATCTTCGTCAACGAATGGCAAACAAAGACGACAAAATAGACCGTCAAACTGAGGAGATTGCAAGACTTGAGGATGAGTTAGAACGACATCGCCAGTTTGATTATGATCCTGCCGAGATGGACAACTTACGGGCTCACTTGGGGTCTTCTCAGCGCCTTGCTGCTGAAAAGGTTGCTTTAGCCACAAGTTTGGAGCAAAGGGTAGACGCTCTGCAACTACAAAATCGAGACCTTCACGAGGAACGCCGACGAATATTGAGAGATAAAGATGTGGTGGAGCGAGCTAATAGCGATTTACAGGGCCGAGTGAGTGAATTTGATAAGGTTATGGGCGATTTAGAGTGGAGTAGATCGCAGCTTGCAGTGATCCAAGCGTCTCGTAATCGGTTAATGGACGGTTGGGCCGAGCATAATAAGTATTGCCCTAGTAACGAGTTCAACGAGCAACATTATAACGAATTAACCATGAAGTTATCCAGGGCCGAGGATGAGCTGTCTAAGTCGGTAGAGTCTCTTCAGTCGGTGTTACCCTCCCTGTCAGGTCCTTTAGATGATGTGTTGAGGCCGCTCTTTTAGATTTAGATTGCGCTTTATTCTTGCAAAAATGCACCCGATGAATAACATTCTATTTTTGTGATCTTGTAGCCGAGAAACAACGCTCTCGGGAGCTGGATCTGGAGGTTCGCCGATTGAAACAGGCCGAGGTCGATTTGAGCTCCAAGTTAGCTGATGCTGAGGAAAACGCTTCCCAGATTACCCAACAACTCGAGGATGAACGCGTCGCCCATGCGGAAGAGTTAGATCAGAAGGTTCAGGCTGGCATTATGGACTGGGTGGAGAAGAAGCGGCTCGAGGCCGCGCAGAGGAAGGCCGGCGCGGCTCCTCCCAAGGCTTAAACTTTATTTTTGTGGTGCTGCGTCACTATGTTGCCCCTTCCATCGGGTTGTAAATCGCTCTAAACACTTCTCCCCTTTTTAATTTCCGCTACCTTGCTTGTTCGTTTTAATGGGGGTGCTGCGTCACCGATGGTGTTTGTTTTATTTTCATTAGACGCTTCGTTTCGCTTGGTCACATGACGCTTTTCGTATTTTCTTAATAGTCGCATGACGCAATCGAGTTCTACTTTGTTTCATATGTTATTCCTGCAATCATTGTTCAAGTAAGTCAGTATTCTAACCATTTCTGTCAAACACACCCAACAAGGAGGGTCATCGGGCCCTATGCAATGTCCTGATTAGGGTATCTCATCACTATCTCTTTGGATTCAGTGGAAGGGTACCAGTCATCCTAGTTCTAGGCCCGACAATCCCGAGTGGTTATCGACCAACCGATCTCGGGCAAGTGGACACGCCCACTTGCGATGGTGGTGACCTTTCAGATGTAAGTAGGCCACCTAGCTGAGTAGACCTCGTGTCTAAACAACCTTTGGAACTGGTTTCCAACCACTAGAACCCTTAGGCTACCTCGGCACTTGCACACTGCCACTGCCCCGAGTTCGAATAGCCAGGCGACTGTAAGGCACCTCGGCACTTCCACACTGGCGTTTCCCCGAGTACGAATGCCCATTCGAGTGTAAGTCACCTCGGCACTTCCACACTGGCTTTGCCCCGAGTACGAATGACCATTAGTCGCTCATGCCCTATCCCATACCCCTCACGGTTTCACAGAGATAGAGGACACGTTTGCTTACCGTTTTTCCGCGTTGCTTGTCAAGGATGGTAGAGTTTCAGGAATCGGATGTTCCATGGTTTGATCTCTCTTGTTCCGTTGAGTCGCAGTAGTCGATATGATCCCTCGCCCGCCTTAGATTCGATTATATATGGCCCACCCCACTTTGGTGCTAGTTTTCCGCCTTTTTTGTCGCGCTCCCATTCAGCCAGAAATTTCAATACTTGCTTTGCCGGGATGAAATTCTCTTTGTCGAACGCTCTTGTTGTATTCCCGTTGTAACCTCCTCTGATAATTTTCCATTTTTTGTAACGCCATTTCTCTTGTTTCTTCCAAGTCATCGAGTTTAGCCAAGATCAGGTCGGATGACACATTTCGTCTCCAAGCTTCGGTTCTTGTGGTAGGAATCATCCCTTCTGTTGGTAGGATCGCCTCGGTTCCGTAGGTAAGCATGAATGGAGAAAATCCCGTAGATTCTCTTCGTGTGGTTATGTATGCCCATAGGACGTTGTATAGCTCCTCGCACCAGTTGCCATACTCCCCATCTAGTTTCTTTTTCATGTTATCAGCGATGGTTTTGTTTGTGATCTCGGCCTGCCCGTTACACTGGGGGTAAATCGGGGTTGCTTTACTCTTGCGGATGTTGTAAGTGTTGAATAGAAGATCAATGTTCTTGCCTAGCAGTTGCTTTCCATTATCGGAGATGATAGCCGCAGGGACCCCGAAGCGACAAATGATGTGTTCCCAAATGAACTTAAAGACATCTTTGTCCCGAATATGCCTTAGTGGTGCCGCCTCTATCCACTTGGTAAAATAATCAGTGGCCAGGATCAAATACTTCATTTGCCCCGTTCCTACATGTAATGGCCCGACGATATCCACTCCTCATTTAGCGAAGGTCCACGGACTTATGATTGAGTTTAACGGTACGCCAGGAGCATGGATTTTCTTCCCAAAACGTTGACACTCTTCGCAAGCTTTCGCCATTTGCTTTGCGTCCTCGTTCATATACATCCAAAAGTAGCCCATTGTTTTTGCCTTAACCGACAAAATTCTTCCCGAGCTGTGATTTCTAGCCACCCCATAGTGTAGCTCGTGTAGGATTATATGGCCCTCTTCCCTGCTCAGGCATCGTAGGAGTGGTCCTAGGTAAGATTTCCGATATAAGATCCCTTCCCTTAACTCGTAGGCGCCCGATTTTCTTTTGATCTTGTTCATCTCGGGCCGACTCTTAGGCAGCTCACCCGTCTCTAAGTATTGATGTATTGGCTTTCTCCAGTCGCCTTCTTTGTATCTCTCGGATGTGCTGACGGCCACCTCAATCCGTACCTCTGGTGTTTCAGGGATAGACGGGTTAAGAAGCCTCATAACGCGTATTCCTTCGATGCTCGGGTCTACAAGTTGTGAGGCGATATATGATAGGGCGTCCGAGTGTCTGTTATCCTTTCGGCAGATGTGGCGGAATTTAATATCTGGGATTTGCTTGATGTAAGACTGGGTGAGCTCCCAATATTTTTGCAGAACCGGATCGTGTGTAGCGTATTGGCCCGTAATTTACCAGATCACCAGCTGTGAGTCACTAGTCAGTCGAACCTCATGCAGCCCCATTTCCACAATTATCCGAAAGGCATGGATCACCGCCTCATATTCGGTGATGTTGTTCGTCGCCTTGAATTCTAACCTGAACGAATGCACGATCTTCCTCCCCTTTGGCGTGGTAAACACCAACCCGGGGCCCGACCCGTCTTTTTTTGATGCCCCGTCGACAAATACTTCCCATCGTGTTGTGCTACTGGCGGCTAGTAGGTCCGCTGGATCCTCTTGTTCTTCGACCATTCCCGGTATATCTTATACCTCGTCCTCATCACTGATGGGGAAGTCTGCCAAGAAATCGGCCACTACTTTCCCTTTGATCGCGGTTCTTGCCTCGTATATTACGTCATATTGTTTGATTATGGCTCCCCACTTGGAGATTCTCCCCGACCGCCCAGCGCTATCCAAGAACGCTTCGATAGGCGATTTTGTGAGCACCCGTATTCAATGAGCTTGAAAATATGTTCGTAGTTTGGAGGCAGCAAAGGCTAGTGCGAGCACCATCTGCTCCATTCTGGTGTAGTTCTTCTCGGCCGGACTTAAAGTTTTGCTGGCGAAGTATACCGGCTTTTCCACGCCCATCTCTGTTTTGACCAATACCGCACTAATGGCATAGGGTGTCGCGCCTAAGTATAGAGTGAGATTTTCTGACGGCTCAGGCCTTTGAAGAACCGGGAGGCTAGCTAAATGTAGCTTGATTTTTTGAAAAGCTTCTTCGCTTGCGTCCATCCATTGGAATTTTTATCCTTTCTTCAAGATGTCGTAAAAGGCCTTGCATTTGTCTGATGACCGTGATACGAATCGCCCCAATGCGGCTATGCAACCATTTAGTTTCTGCACGTCTTTTACCGTTGCGGGGGATGGCATTTCAAGGACGGCTCGTACCTTCTCGGGATCTGCTTCTATTCACCTGGGAGTGATGATGTAGCCTAGGAATTTCCCCGACGTGACCCAGAAGTCGCACTTGGCCGGATTAATTTTCATCTTGTGTCTCCTCATTGTCTGAAAAATCTCTCGAAGGTCTCGGACGTGGTTTTTTGATTTCCGAATTTTGACTAACATGTCATCCACGTAAACTTCTTTGGTATCGTGAATCTTGTCTTCAAACATGTCTCCTACCAATCTCTGGTACATAGCCCCGGCATTCCTAAGTCCGAATGGCATCTTGGTGTAGCAATACAATCCTCTCGGTGTGAAGAAGGAAGTGTGTTCCTGGTCCTCGGGCGCCAATGGTATTTGGTTGTAGCCCATGTATCCGTCCATTAAGGTCATTGCTTTGTATCCCACTATTGATTACACTAGTTGATCTATGCTGGGAAGGGGGAAACTGTCTTTCGGGCAGGCCTTGTTCAGGTCACTGAAATCAATACATATTCTGACTCCCCCTTTCTTTTTTGGTACCACGACCATGTTTGATATCCCCTGTGGGTAGTGGGACTTCCTTATTATTCCGGATTCTTGTAACTTCTTCAGCTCGACCTCGACCGCCGCTTGTAACTCTGGCGCGACGCGCCTCATTTTCTGTCTAACCGGTTTGAACCTCGGATCGATTTTTAAGTGGTGACAGCAGACCTTCGGGTCAATACCCTCCAAATCATGCACTTCCCAAGCGAATGCATCCAGGTTTTCTTTTAATAGCATCGTGATTTTACTTGCTTGTTCGTCCGATAGTAATGCCCTGATCCTCACTATTTTGGGTTCTTCTATCATTCCCAAGTTTACTTCTTTAGTCGGCTCGACTGTCGAGAAGTTTGATTTAGTCTCCCTGACTAGGGACGCTTCCTTTAATTGCTATAAAGGGTCTTGCTATCGAGTTTCGTGTGCCAGGACCGCTTGTGAAATTGCCTCCTCCAATTCTTTTGCCGCCTTCACTTCCTTTGCTTTGTTCTTTTATTGCCTTTGCCGAGCTCGCCGTTCTTCATTTATTTCTATATCAACTTTCATGCATTGTCATGCCGCCTGGGAGTCGCCCACAACTTCCGCTATTCCCTTGCAAGTCGGGAACCTTAACCTTTGATGGTAGGCCGATGTTACTCCCTTAATCCCAGCAACCCATGGGCGCCCGATAATGGCCTCATAAGGTGAAGCGACATCGATCACACAGAAAGTGGTTAGTGTGTCGAGGTATCCACCACCATCTGAAACTCTTAAAGTTACTTCGCCCTTTGGGATGGTTACTGTGCCGTTAAATCCGTAGATACGATATGTTGATGGGACGAGCATGTCGTCTGAGAATTTTATTCTTTTGAACGTGTCGTAGAACAGCACCTCGACTGAACTTCCGCTATACACAAGAATCCTTCTTACTCCCCACTTTTCAATCAACATCATGATGACCAGTGGATCGCTGTGTGCCTGTCCGTTTGCTGGGACATCCTTAGTCGAGAACGATATGGGCAGCGTCATCCAAGGTTCCATGGGAAGGGACTTGGCTACGCTGAATATCTCTTTACCGTCACGATCCCTTTTATGGATCCTAGTGGTGATTACTGGGCCGAGAGTGTAGTTTTGCATAGCCGAATGTGAAATGGTGCTCACGAATTGACTCTCCCTATCGATGCGGACTTGATGAACTGGTGCATCGGGTGTTGCTTCCGGCCGAGGGGGGTGTCGGACATACTGCCTCAAATATCCATCGCGGATGAGGTGTTGAACAATATATTTCACTTCTCGACAATTATTGGTGGAATGGCCCCTATACTAATGGTAGTGACAGTATTCGGGATGATCTCGGGTCTCTTGAAACTGTACTCCCCTCGAGGCTGGGTAGTTGATGTCGTTTCTCTTCTCAACTTCCTTGAAAACCTCTTCCAAAGAAGCGTTTAGAGGGGTATACGACCGGGTTTCCTGCTTTGGCTTCTTCCCTTTGGCCATCCATTCCCTCTTCTCACTGCTCCTTGGGGGCGGGTCCGATCTCTTTTTTGATCGCCTGATATGGTCGTCCATGACCGTTTTAGTCTCGGTACCAACCTCAGCGCTGGATTCTTGTACTCCTCTATCTCTTGATTCAGCCTGAATTTCTTCCAGGGCGATATAGTGCTCTTGCATTCTTCTCATCTCCTTTAAGGTTTTAGGTTTTTCAGAAAACATGGAAATCCAGATGGGGTCCGACCTCCCCAACGCGTTTTCGAACCCAAAGATGGCTTGATCCACCGATACCTTCCCAATCTCAGTACACAATTTCCTCCATCTGTCGGTCAGAGTTCTCAAGGGCTCTCTGAATCGTCAGGCGAGAGTAAACAGCTTGTTCATTCTTGGCCGAGGTCGGATGTTATGCATGTAGGTCTCAAGGAAGGCCTCGACTAGCGCATCGTACCCGTTAATCGAACTAGGTGTGAGTGAATAAAACCAATCTCGCGCCTCGCCCTCCAAACTAGCTGGAAAGAATTTGCACATAACTACCGGGTTGTTTCTCCATTGGATCAGTGACATTGTATACATCTTAAGATGTTCGATCACATCGCCCGTTCCGTCAAATCTAGAGGGGAATGAAGGTAGAGTACACTTGGGTGGGAACGGCATTTTCTCCAGTTCTTGAGAGAAAGGAGTTTTCTCGGCTTCACTCATAATCTCGGCCAACTTATTCTCTTCGCTTCCGCCCGAGAGTTCCTTGATTTTTGCTTCCAACTCCTTAAGTTTGGCTTTAGTTGTTTGATCTTGTCGCTCGTCCCTTCCTCGTCTTTCTTCGTCGGTGGAAGAGTCCTCGGGTGGTCCATATCTCTGCGTGGGGGGTACCGGAGGTAATGGTAGTTGACCCGACGGATCGGGCTGATTAAGGTTACTTGGCCCCATCATGGTTGGTGAGTGACCGGATCGGCCGCGGTATCCTGATGTCCCTCGACTGGAAGACCCTCTCGATCTGGTCCGTTGGTTCCTCAACTGTAGTTCTCATACTCCAAGGCTAGATTCCTCTGCCGGAGTTCCCTTATTGCCGCCTCTTGCCTCTCCAAAATGGCCAACAACGTCGGGTCCATACTTTCGTGACTGGAGTGTCCATTGGGTTGGTATGGCCGAGGTTGTAATGGTGCTGATGTGGTTGGTGGTGGCGGTATCGGGTTGGCAACACGATCGACCGCGTGAACGGTTGTCGGGCCGATGTTACTTGTTGCTGCTCGCCCCAGCTGAATCTGCCTAAGACACTCTTGCTCCCTTCCCAAAGCTTCCTGGTGTTCAACTTGCTGCCTCGTCCATTGCCTCTGAGCTCGCGCTGCAAGTGCTTCCTCATCGTCATCGGTGTCTGAATCTGTGAGTCCATCGATTTGGTCAACTCTCCTCTGGGTCAATATAATCTGGTCCAGAGGTAAGGTGTTATCGTCTCTCCCCAAATCTATTTCTTCGTCTACAACAGGCATCCCTCGCGCAGCTGCATGAGATTCCTCGGGCGGTGGTTGTCGACTGTCCTCTTGCCTCGGCCCTATTATCCCTGCCTGCATGCTGCTGCTAGTGACTATGCGATTCCTCAACATCCTTATCGTCCCTGAAGCGCTAGACATTAGTCACGTCGCGTGATAAGCCGAGTATCGCCCGTCCCTACGTCAACAAATACAAAAAAAAGAACCCCTTACTTCGACCTGATTTTTCTAACAAAAAGTTCAGACAAAAAAGGCGAAACGTTCGACTCTACGACTACTGTCACTGTGTAGGGTCAACTTTGGTTATCAGGTGGGTTCCGTTTATCTATCCTATTTTGTTCTTATGCTGAATCTGTGGCTGAACTCACTTCCCCGTCACTATCACTCCGTACGACGTCGCTCTCTATACTCGACCTATGCATTTAAGTTAGTTTGTCCTTTATTCTACATGCTCCAAATCATTGATCTTATGCACATGACGCTTAAAAAGTACGGCAAGTAACCCCTAGAATCGAATTAAACTTGTACCAACTCCACTTTCTCGAGATTTAATTATGACCTTTCCGACAACTTACGCTACACACTTGACTAAAAATTATATATGGTCGACAGTTCATTACATGATGAAACATCTAAAACGCTAACTTTTGGTAACTCCGAGCATCCGAATTCTTACCGTAGCTAGAAACAACTCGCTTAACGCTAATAAACACACAGCTATCAAGAACAAACTGTCGTCCTTTCAACTGATTATTCACGTAGCTTCTAAACCGAACTGTTAGTCGCTGGTGAGCTCGTGAAGTTTCTCCGCCGATCAAACTGTTGAAGACACTAAGAAGACGCTTCTACTGCTCTGACTTTAAATTCTCAGTAAATGACTCAAAACAAACATTACTTCGGCCAACAGAGTTCATCGTAGCTTCTACTCCAACACATTAACGTGTATTGAGGAGCTGTTGATCGTCTCTGAATACTTTAATGGCAAGGTATCCAGAGATCTTAGTCGTGTCCCCTTAGTCGGCGCCAGAATGTAGATGCATTTTACTACAAACTACATCCAAAGGTTAGAAACGCACTACTCTTCTCAAATGAAAGTAAACACTCAACCATGAACACAAGATATACGTGGTTCGGTATGATTACCTACGTCCACGGGGGTTAAATGATGAATCTTATTATTTCAAGGTGTTACAAAGGTGTTGATCTTAGTTGGATTTCTTTACAAGGTGAACTTACTTCTCACTCACTTCTTCCTAATGTTTTCTCGAGTTTCTCTCTTCTCCTCTCCCAAAATTACAACCTAACTTTCATGAATACAAGTCCCTTTATTTATAGGAGAAGTTCCATACACCCAAGATATGGTGTTGGTCATGTTACATCAATTCAGCAGTTCTACTGTCGGACCGACTTATGTCGCCTCATGTATGCGTGTCGTAACCACAACAAATTAATTAATACTTTACTACCTAATTGACAAATAATATAGGGTAGTCAAGGTCGATCCCACGAGGAGCACGAGATTCTAGTTGTAAAATTGTCACACAAAGGGGGGTATTGATTAAGAATTTAAGTAAATAAAATAAACAAAGCAATTAAAAGTATAAAGGAAATCAATAAGAGAGATTAGATCAAGGAATCCTTCTTCGCTGCAAAACAATGATTAAAGTTATGTTCTTTTCCACTTCTTATTAGTCACAAATTATCACCAACCGTAGGTATAACAGCTAGATCAGTGCTAACCCCAAAATCCCTTATATCACCGGATACGGAAGTTCTCGACTACCGGATTCTATTCACCAAACCACCTAGTAGTAGATCACTCAAGATGTAATTTAGTTAAACGCATTAAAATTTATGAATTTATTAGGTTGATATTAGTAGTTAGACTCTTAGATCAAGGTCCACTTGCTAACGTTGTTTTTACACACAATTGCTCCGCGGAATCCCTCCGCAAGGTCTCGTGTTTGCTACTTATGTAAAGAGTCAATAAACGATTACTTATCCCCTAACTTTCACTAGCTATAGATCAAATTAACAAATCAATTTAGTTGCGCACCTAAACAATCTATCAATCAATCATGAATGTATAAACATTCCTATTAGTAAAAACAAACGATAATTATGTGAAAACTTCAAAGTAGATTTGAAACAAAACTCAAAACATGTTAAGAACTAGGAATTCATCCTCAATCAAATTAGTTACTCATGCTTAAGAAGTTCACACAAAGAATAAAGTATTGTGTGTGTAAAAGTGTGCAAAAGATATTGTAAAAGATGTATTCAAGATGTGTAAAGAAGTGTAGAGAACTCCTTTATTTATAGGCTTCAATGCTCTCCAAATCTTCCAAGGAATAGAATCCCTTTCCCTTTGTAGCTCAATTTCCAAATCCAAGCATTTCTCAAATCTTCCATCTCCTATTTCCAAATCCATGCCAAATTCTTCATTCAATTCCAAGTCCAACTCTTCACATCCCATGGGAGAAATCCACACAAAAATCTGCATTTTTGGCTCGCCGGAAAACTGGGTTTTTGGCCGGAATCCGTCACCGCCGGCCACCTGAGATTCTCCTCCGGCAAAGGTATATTCTGTTGGTCAACCGTTAAGACTAACAGTCAAAGCAGTCAACCGTCAATCAAACTGTTAGTCAAAGTCAACGGATAAAGTCAAGTCAGCTTTGAGTCAGTTGTCTTAGTCGGCTGGATTGGCTTACTCGCTGAGCTGGATCAGATCGGTCATCGGGATCAAACACCGAGTCTAACTGGTCCAAGCTGAGTTGAATCGGTCCAAGCTGAGTTGAATCGGTCCAAGCTGTTGCAATCATTGCACAGCCATGATGGCCCTGCTTCACCATCATTGTGCTTCACAGCCAAGATGGTTGTGCTATGTTTGCAACAGCTGCAATTTCACTGCACTTATTCATCTCAGCTGCAGTTGTCTAGCACCATCTTTCAGTAACTCAGCCAAGCATCAACTGTTCCCAACTAACATTCAAACACACCCTGCAACAAGCTTTACATAACAACAGCTTCTCCACTTCCTCATATCACACATCAATCATTGTCCCATTCACACAGCATAGCTCCAAAACCATGTCACCATCTTGACCTAGCCACAAATGCATTAGCTTCACCTGCAATTTCAGACACCACAAGTGCAATTCTCCACCATTCCTCATAGCTCAACCTCAAAACCCATTCATAGCTTCACTTCCAGGACCTACATCATTCTTACATTCTCAACAGCAACCCCAGACAACCACCAACACTCAAATTTCACCAGTACCATCTTCTTGCTTCAATCTGTCAGTTCATTATACAGCACCACCATAGCTTCCTGTAACATCAGTAGCACTACTTCCCCACACTTAGACTTTGATACTTAGCTTCATAGATCCTCTTCATCTTCTTGGTCTTCGTCTTCAACTATTGGTGATAAACTCTTTAGCTTCATAGATCCTCGACAATTTGTAACCTTTTTCCTTAAAATCCATGTCGCTTGAAACTTCCTTATAGATTTTCCTTCCCCACGGCTTATTCAAAACAAAACAATAATAGATATTTCTCTTGTCTCATATATATTTTTTTCTTTTCTTTTCTTTTCTTTTCATTTTTTTTTTCTTTCAATTTTTTTTTCAATTTTCTTTCATTTTTTTAGACAAGAGAAACACAATACAAATCAAAAGTGAAAAATAAAATAAACCATGGCCGTGGAAAAGTACTTTACCGCTTGATTCTTCACAACTTGTATCATCTTGAAATCATAAACTTCAATAATTCTCACCTTTTACTTTCTTCGCTTTTGTTAATAAGTCCTCAACTTTGGTATAAAATTATGCTCTTTTTCTTGTTCCATTGTTGCTTGAAAACCTTGAACCTTTTCAACTTCCCTTGTAGATTTTGATGTCGCTTCCTTGTTGTTGATGATTGTGGTGTTTCTATGGACCCATTGTTGTCGAGAGAGAGAATGGTGCTAACTGCAAATCGAACTACAAGAAGGAGGCTTTCATCCATAGACGTCACCCTCATGATTGACAAAAATTAGCACTCAAGAGATAAAAATAGTGCTGAAATTGGTGTGAAATTGGGTAGCTCACCATTCTACCCGGAATTAACGTACGATGACACACACTCAAAAGAAACTCTTTAGTAAAGGAAGAATTTCTGGTCGGTGCCTTGCATGATATGAAAATGGGTAGTATCCACTAATGATTGATCAGCAACTCTAATAACGCACTTCTCCCTGCACCAAATTTGCATCACCGGCATGATTAAATCCATTATTTAACACTCTAACAAGCAAGAAATCGAACGTAGTTCCCTAACATTTCCAAGTTCAATTATGTCGGTCAGAATTCTCTATGTAATCATACCTAGAATCATGCTAGTGACTCTAAAATCTCTAAAAGTTGAAGTTTTATGCAAAAAAAAAAAAATTTATGCAAAAAATATATGCTTAGCCACTCCCCCACACTTAAACCTTACATTGTCCTCAATGTAATTGAATCGTACAAGTAAAATCAAGGTGGGAAATCCTAATATGATATGGAACAAGAAAAAATAAACACACAAAACAAAACACAAATAAAAACAAAAGGATAAGAGATATAAAATCGGTGGGTTGCCTCCCACTTAGCGCTTGTTTTAAAGTCGACAGCCCGACATGGCTCTTGTAAGATTCACTCCCCATATACTAACAATCGGAAAATTTGGGGATCCTCCCATAGTACCTATTTTGCACATAATAACTCCATACAAATATTAGCACAAGAAAACAATAGTAAAGTTATAGCTCGATAGAAATTTCCCCCACACTTATTCTTGTCCACACTCGGAAGTGTATAAAGAACATAGAATTTGGGAACTTCCATGTATTCCTCTTGGAAAATTTGCATAGTATTAGATTCAAGTGTTTCCAATGGTGGATATCGAGAAACAAAGTCATTCAAAAATACTTTCGAAGCACATACATTCAATCCAATAAGAGGTAAAGGAGAAAAATCAATATGCAAAGGGTTAGACAAACCTTGCACAATTTCTTGTATTACGGAGTCTTCTTCATCCTTAAAAAATTCAAGTGAATTACTTACCTCTTGCATATCGTGGTCCTCTATCAAACCTTGCAACCATTCTTCATCATTTTCTACCTTAACCAAAGTCTCGGCATCATCATAATCATCGGCAAGTTCAATTGGGTCTTCCACAAATTCAATCAATTTGGTTTCTTTATCGAGCATCACCTCTTCAACATCTTCATCATCGGAATCGGGCCATTTACTAAAATGATTTTCGTTGGTAAAAATTGTAAGATCTTCTTGTGAGGGTGTTACACCGTTTACAACAATAGGAAAATCACACCAAATCTCCTCCTTTTGAATAGGTGAAGGATCGTTATTATGATCCGGAGTTGGAATAACTTACTCATTATTGCAACGCTCGTACACTTCCACGAGCTCATATCTTTCCCTAAGGAATTTTTTCCAAGCACTAAATGAATCTTCCTCAAGCTCTACCTTTTGAATAGGTGATTGATCATTATTAAGATCAAGGCTTGAGTAATCTACACTAGCGTCATCAAAAGTATCTAAAGGTTGGTCCTTTTCAACACAATCATCTTCATTATCGGAATCACCATAATAAGAATCTTCATCGGTTTCATAACCTTTATCCCGACGTCGTTTAAGTTCCATATGAATGGTCCTACTAATTTCTGCGACAAGCTCTTACGAGTCTCCATCATCTTCCAATTTGTATAACTTTTGTGCAAGTTTACGGACATTAACACACTTACCACCGTGTATAGAGTTTCTAGATTGTATATCCTTAAAAAGTGAAGGAAAAACACGATGAAGAGGAGTATATTCCCAATTCTCTGTCTGCACATTACTATAAAACAATGTATTAGAAGCATAATTATCCGTCCATCCTTGTAATTGTCCACTTACATACCCGTCATAAGGTTGTTGATATGCATGAGAATATCCATAAGGCTCCGAAGGATTTTGATCATAGCCAAAAGATTGGTTTTGATTGTATCCTAAGGATGGTTGGAAGTTGCCATGATGTTGAGGTTGAAAATCGTATTGATTGTTGTAATATGCTTGCTCTTGTCCACCATACATGGAAAACCGGTACCTGAAAAACAATTCAAAAACTAAGTTAGATACGATAAAGAATCCAACAAAGAAAGAATAAAGCAAAAAGTAAAAAGAAAACAACTAAAATCATCCGATGCTCCCCGGCAACGGCGCCAAAATTTGTATGCGTGTCGTAACCACAACAAACTAATTAATACTTTACTACCTAATTAACAAATAATATAGGGTAGTCAAGGTCGATCCCACGAGGAGCACGAGATTCTATTTGTAAAATTGTCACACAAAGGGGGGTATTGATTAAGAATTTAAGTAAATAAAATAAACAAAGCAATTAAAAGTATAAAGGAAATCAATAAGAGAGATTAGATCAAGGAATCCTTCTTCGCTGCAAAACAATGATTAAAGTTATGTTCTTTTCCACTTCTTATTAGTCACAAATTATCACCAACCGTAGGTATAGCAGCTAGATAAGTGCTAACTCCAAAATCCCTTATATCACCGGATACGGAAGTTCTCGACTACCGGATTCTATTCACCAAACCACCTAGTAGTAGATCACTCAAGATGTAATTTAGTTAAACGCATTAAGATTTATGAATTTATTAGGTTGATATTAGTAGTTAGACTCTTAGATCAAGGTCCACTTGCTAACGTTGTTTTTACACACAATTGCTCCGCGGAATCCCTCCGTAAGGTCTCGTGTTTGCTACTTATGTAAATAGTCAAGAAACGATTACTTATCCCCTAACTTTCACTAGCTATAGATCAAATTAACAAATCAATTTAGTTGCGCACCTAAACAATCTATCAATCAATCATGAATGTATAAACATTCCTATTAGTAAAAAAAAACGATAATTATGTGAAAACTTCAAAGTAGATTTGAAAGAAAACTCAAAACATGTTAAGAATTAGGAATTCATCCTCAATCAAATTAGTTACTCATGCTTAAGAATTTCACACAAAGAATAAAGTATTGTGTGTGTAAAAGTGTGCAAAAGATATTGTAAAAGATGTATTCAAGATGTGTAAAGAAGTGTAGATAACTCCTTTATTTATAGGCTTCAATGCTCTCCAAATCTTCCAAGGAATAGAATCCCTTTCCCTTTGTAGCTCAATTTCCAAATCCAAGCCTTTCTCAAATCTTCCATATCCTCTTTCCAAATCCAAGCCAAATTCTTCATTCAATTCCAAGTCCAACTCTTCACATCCCATGGGAGAATCCACTCAAAATTCTGTATTTTTGGCTCGCCGGAAAACTGGGTTTTTGGCCGGAAATAGGCCGGAATCCGTCACCGTCGTCCACCTGAGATTCTCCTCCAGCAAAGGTATATTCCGTTGGTCAACCGTTAAGACTAACGGTCAAAGCAGTCAACCGTCAATCAAACTGTTAGTCAAAGTCAACGGATAAAGTCAAGTCAGCTTTGAGTCAGTTGTCTTAGTCGGCTGGATTGGCTTACTCGCTGAGCTGGATCGGATCGGTCATCGGGATCAAACACCGAGTCTAACTGGTCCAAGCTGAGTTGAATCGGTCCAAGGTGTTACAATCATTGCACAGCCATGATGGCCCTGTTGTACCATCATTGTGCTTCACAGCCAAGATGGATGTGCTATGTTTGCAACAACTGCAATTTCTCTGCAGTTGTCTAGCACCATCTTTTAGTAACTCAGCCAAGCATCAACTGTTCCCAACTAACATTCAAACACACCCTGCAACAAGCTTTACAGAACAACAGCTTCTCCGCTACCTCATATCACACATCAATCATTGTCCCATTCACACATCACAGCTCCAAAACCATGTCACCATCTTGACCTAGCCACAAATGCATTAGCTTCACCTGCAATTTCAGACACCACAAGTGAAATTCTCCACCATTCCTCATAGCTCAACCTCAAAACCCATTCAAAGCTTCACTTCCAGGACCTACATCATTCTTACATTCTCAACAGCAACCCCAGACAACCACCAACACTCAAATTTCACCAATACCATCTTCTTGCTTCAATCTGTAAGTTCATTATACATCACCACCATAGCTTCCTGTAACATCAGTAGCACTACTTCAGTACCAATTTCAACATCAATTCCTACAATGCAATTTCATTCCTTGAACTCTCATCCAACACACAAATACCATTCATCTCTTCCAAGAACCCATGATTTTAACCTCAATTCCATCTCTTAACCAGCAGAGACATCAAACCCTAACCAATACCTTCTTGAATCGCTGGACCAGTTCTCCTTCAGTTTCTGTTGGTTACAAGGCAACCAGCATACCCATTTATCCATCTCTTTCTTCTCAATTTCAACTCTGATTCAAACACCAGCAACTATACTTCATCTATGCTATATAAACAAGTGATTACTGGAACCCTTGAAATCTCCATTTAAACCTACACAGCTCCAATTTGCAGAATCCACCAGATCCCCTTCTTCACTTCTCATCTTTCAATACACTCCTTCTTTGACTGCTCAAATCAATATCCATCTTCTCCTTCTTCTAATTCTGTTCAAACTCCACAAACCCATTGTTCTCACTATCATCCACCATCAATTCAACAACAGATCGAATCAATTTCGACCACCACCATCTCCGTTCATACCCCCTTTCACTGCTTTCAGCATCAACTCAGTAGCTCTGTTCAATTTCTTGTTCTTGTTATTCACCTTGTTCATCTTAAATTTCTTGGTTTCGAACTAATTTTGTCTCAGTTTCTGATTTTTCTTTTCTTTTTGATTTGCTTCTCTCTCGACCTGTCAGAACAAACAGCTGTTCTTCTTTGATTTCGGGTGAGAGGGGAAAGAGAGACGTATCTAATTTAGGGCTGAGTCAATCATTGGGTGGATTTGAACGCCCAAGATAAGAACCACCAAAATTGGGTGCTAACAACCACATATCATCTGGATAAGGGCTACCCGGTGTTGATTTCATCCTTGAATAAATGATAAGGGATACCCTAGATGGAAACCCCTTAACCATAACTTGGCTCCAGATAGTGCTCATCCTATGAAATGACAATTTTGCCCTTTTTGCTCAATTTTGGTGATTTCTTCTTCTTTTCCTCCATGTGACTCCAGAGTACCTAATAAATCAAAAACACACGTAAAATACATAATTTACTAGAAAAAATAGCAAAGAAAGCATAAACTACTAGATAGTAAATACGGTGTATTCTACACCTATCACCTCACATGGCCGAGGTATCTTGGCTCTTCGCTTGTCTTTCGTCCGAGCCGACATCTCCCAATGCTCTCTTGAAACGATGTCGCGTGTTTCTGAATGTCGCCCGTCTTCGATCGTTGATTTTATGGTTAGCCGATGTGTCCCCTACTTTCTTATCCATTTGACCATAGCACCTCGTTTGTCCCGCCGCGTCTTGTCATGTCAGCTTTGTCAGAAGTCTGAATCAAGTCTTGTCCGATAGATGTAGAGCGATCACGCCCGATCCACGTGGCTCCTGAAATCTCGCGCCACTAATCTTCATTCCATGCTTCGCGCCTTTTCGTGTTTAGGTGCACCAGGCCTAGGATGTTTCCACCTGGATCTGTGTATAATTTACACCTACAGTTATATAGTTTATTAGAAAAGTATTGTGAATATCTACAACTTTGTAGAAGACGCCAAAGGTTGATTTAGACCACAAGGGTCCAAAACATTAAAATAGAAACTAACTATAAGCCCAAGCCCAACAAACCATTTCCTTAAAGAGTCTATTAACGGTCACTGATGGTCAAATAGGTCAACTAACATTCCACGTCAGTCAAAGTCTAGGGTCAAGGTCCAACTCGGTCCACCGAGTCAACTCGGGTCAAGACAGGGAACTCGCTGAGTCAACAAGGTTCAACTCAGGTTATCAGGGTCAACTCGACTCAGTCAGATTAACTGAGTCAGCAAAATAATATTGAATCAGACTGAACAATCTCAGTTAGATAGGCCAAGGGTCCTTCTCACATATCTATCACTCTAACTCTATAACTCTACAACTCTAACTTTACAATTCATTCTACTCAAAGCATCAATTCATATCATTTAAATTATAACTCAAAATTGATTTACAAGATAACAAAGTCTACCTGCAAATTCAGTTTCCAAGCCTCAACCACACACACCACTACTATCTTTAGCTACCATTGGTCTGCAACTATAATTTTATTATCTTACAAACAACACAAAACTCCAACAGAATTAGCTTAAGTCTCAACACTCCAAACATCCAACCATACACACCTGCAATTCATATCACATCTCCACTAGCCAAACTCAGATCAACTCTTGTCCTCAGCCACAATAATCCAAACCTCATATTACCAAAGAAAATCAGATAGCAATTACCTCAACGTAATCCACTTCAAGATCTGTCCACACCATAAACACCCAATCTCGTCTCAATGAATCTAGCCACCAAAATAACTCTTCTGCTTCTACTGACCCAAATCCTCAAAAACTAACCTTAGCTTCATCACAACTTCCAATCATCAGTCTCAGACTCTCAGTTATAAAATCATAACCCTATATTCTAATTCGAGTAAAACCCATCTTTCAAATTCTTCATAACCATCACCAAAAAGAACTCCAACTTGATTCTCTGAAAACAGTAACTTTCTCGATCTTCATCAACACAACTCTTCCTTATTGATTAAACAACAACCTTCTTAATCTTTCTCTATCAATAACCCAATAAACTCGTCGATTCCACAATAACATCAAAATCATACGAAACCCTAACTTACTGAATCAACTTCAATACTTCATTTAAACGTCTACCCATTATCCATAATCTAATCAAAACTCCATATTCATCTTCTAAATCCTCTGAACATCAATCGAATATATAAACTCTAATTTTCTTCAATTCTCCACTGATTCAACACTTCAAACAGGAACCTTAACAATCCATACTTGTTCTCCTTTATGATTCAAAGCCTCATCATCTCCCTCACTAAATGATTCTCTCGAACAGATTCTCAAACTCATCTCTCAGATTCGCAGAAGAAGAAGAACAGGAGAAGAAGGAAAGAGAAGAAAAAATGAGAATGAGAAAAAAAAATTTAGTTTATCCTCTCGATCTGGTTTTGATAAGGCTAACACAAAATACTTCTACACCCAACATTATGGATATGGGCAGCCCAGGTCGGTTTGTCTAAGAAAAGTCTAATTTTCCCTTCAAACTAATCTGATAATATATTATCCGTCTGATATCTGAATGACACATTCGAGTAGCCTATTTCGCAAAACTTTTCGAAATCTATCCGATGGTACTAGTTTCATATATAAATCGTTGTTAGATTAATTTCTATTAATTAAAATATATATTAACTAATCGATTTATTATCGAGTAATTCGTCTCTTAATCGTCCCTTGATCAACTCTTGACCGGTCTAATAACGTTGACGAGCTTGAGGGTCTTTACAAGGTTTCCTAGTTGCTAGAGTTCTCCCTTATATAGTTTTTCAAATCAGGGTTTGCAATCACTGTTAGATTAGTAACAAAGCATTCAATATTCACCGTTAGATGAAAATCTGATTAGATACAAGCTAATATTTATCAACCGTTAGATCGAAAACATAGTTTGTACATTAGTTGGTTCAACACTAGTTAACCAAATGGTTAGCCAAATGATAACTTTCATATCAACCATATTCTTCCTCACCATAACTAGTACAAATGACTCAAATGAACTAGTTAGAGAGTTGTTCAATTGCTTAGATCTTTATGTACTATACAAGACACAATTGAAGCAAAAACGATATGATTCACTCGAATCGATTCATGAACTATAAATCCACGGTTTGCAATAGCATTCCTTAGTTTATTAAGATAAGTTCACAAACATCATTTTTAGACATAACCTACTCAAGTTCGCGGACTGGGTTCGCTGACTTAAGTTCCCAAATGGAGTTCACAAACTCCAGCAGAAATTCTCGGTCGAGAACTTCTTCCAGTTCGCGGACTGGGTTCGTGGACTGAGTTCGCAGACCGAAGCTCACGTACTTCTCCGGTTTCGCTTAATCAATAAAGTTCACAAACTTTGGTTCAAGCACTAAGGACTTATACATATGTGTGTTGCCACAACAATGCTTATATCCTCCAATGGTTATATTGTCTAAACTCTTATTTCAATTATTGAAAAATTCTCAAAGGCGTTATATAGTTGTTATTCACAAACTATTTTTCGTCAGAGCAATTTACAAAATGATTGAAACATAACATGACTTTCGTCACTAGGTAAAGATGAACTAGGCTAAAGCGAAAGCTTTACCAACATATATTTCGAGAAATTGATAAGAGAGATATACTCAACTCGGAATATCATATGTGTATATTCTTAGTCTATATAGTAATACGACTTTTGTCTCAAGATAGGAGATATAATAGATAGACTTTTGAGTGATAGATAAGTTCAAGTATCCACATACCTTTTAGTCGATGAAGATCCACTGGTTCCTTGAGTAGTCCTTCGTCTTGTATGATGATCTCCATGGAGTTTTGATCTCAACTACACTTTCTATCCTAGTTCGAGACCTTAGCTATAGTAGACTAGAAATCAAAGACTTTATAGTTTTGATCACTAATATTGACAAACATGCTTGAGATAGCATCGCATGCGAGTTCGACCGAGCAATGCTCTAACAACTACTAATTTATATTGTCAAAAGAAAATTCATAGTTTCTAACACAATTACAATCATACACGAAAGCATAAAATTACTTATTTAATCAATATGGTATTATGTACTGCAAATTCATAGTGCCTAATATAAAGAGAATCATAAATGAAAGCACGAAAATGTTAGAGCACTGCTCGATCGAACACGTAAGCGTTGTTAGCTCAAGCTTGTTTGTCAAGTTTAGTTGATCAAAACTATATACTTGATTTCTAGTCTACTTATAGCTATGTCTCAGATTAGGATAAAAGTGTGTAGTTGAGCTTTAGACTTCATGTCATTTACCTATTGAACAAGAAGATATACTGAAGAGCTTG
Organism: Papaver bracteatum; assembly: GCA_023529315.1. Lineage (NCBI taxonomy): Eukaryota > Viridiplantae > Streptophyta > Magnoliopsida > Ranunculales > Papaveraceae > Papaver > Papaver bracteatum. The sequence continues at coordinate 847,022 of JAJJWX010000447.1, read as the reverse complement.
GAGGAAATTCATCAACAAAAGGTATGTGGAGACTAAAACTTATCTATCACTCATGTAAAGACCCTCAAGATCATCAATGCTATTAGACCGGTCAAGTGTTGATTTAGACGATAATGACTCGATTAGTTTAACACGAATGATAATTAATTAATAGAAATTAATCTAACAACGATTTAGATACCAAACTAGTATCATTGAATAGATCTCACAAAGTTATGCAGAATAGACTACTCAAACATGTCAATTGGATACCGGAGGAAGAAGACATCATCAAACTAATATGAAGAGTAGATTTGTGTTTCCCTTATAAACCGCTTGGATGCCATTATATTTTGGACGGGTGCCTTTATCATTTTCGTTGGCATTATCCCCAGCCGGATCGAGAAGAGCGTATTATCTTCTTTTGCTTATTCTTCCTTCCTTCTCTCATGTTCTTCGCTTGTGTGGGTAGTTGTGATCTTTGAGAGAGAATTGATTGATGATAATCATTTGATGATGCAGGAGATATATGGTTGATAGGTATGAAGCAGCGCAGTTTGGGTTCGAATCTAAGACGAATCGAATCTAGGGTTTCTTTGTGAATCAATGAAGGTGAGGATGTTAATGAGATTAAGATCCAAAGATTAAGAATACATTTACGGGTAGATGAAAAAGCAAGGGTTGAGTTTTAATTACAGTTTTGGAGTTGTTTTGGAGATGAATCAAAGAATTAGGGTTTATTATAAGATTATTTATAATTCAATTAGAGATGAATAAGATGAAATTAAGTATGGGTGTTCATTGTTATTAGCAAAAAAGAAGATTGGTTAGTCACAGTGAGGGGTTGAAGAAATTAGGGTTGTATGATGAACTCAGAAAAGACTTGAAAGATGAAGTTGAAGTACTAAGTGTATGATTGGAGTTGGGGGTTATGGAATTGAAGACTTGGATTGTTGTTTGAACTCGAATTGGAGAATAATGGATTGAGAATTATTTCCAGGGTTTTCTGAGATCCAGTAATAAAGATGAAGATTTCAGAGTTTTGGTTGATTGAACGAATAGGCTTTGATAGTTTGGTGTTATGTTGCTGATTCGAGTTAAAATAAAGGACAATCTAAGTTCACTTGCTTGAACAAAACTGTTAGAGGTAATTATCTTTCTCTTGGATAATTTCGTAAAGTTACTTATTTCCATTGATTGAGTTTATATGATTGTAAGGGAAATACAAGACAAGATGAGTATGGAATCGGGTTGTGTTTGTGTCCTTAGTTGTAATAAATTACAAGAAGTTATTGGTATAGTTTCAGTTGGCATTGCAGATATTCATGGGGTTTGTTTGTGTAGTGGAATTCCTGAGTTTGTATCTTAGATAATAAAGATGTGTGTGTTTGTTGGGTGATAGAGCTCAACTTGGTGATGTTGTGAGATTGTAGCAGTGTATGAAGTTGTTACAGTTTGGATTTGAACTCCAACTGGTGGTTGTGAATTTAAGGTTTAGTGGAAAATGGAGTTGAGTTTCAGGTGGTAATGAATTTGAATACCAATTGAGTTATAAGTTGTTCTGGTGCTGCTGAAGTTGCAGGGAATATTGAGTTGATGTTACAAGTAATTGTGGTTGCTGAGTTGAAGTTATGGTGGACTGAGATTGAACTATAGACAGTGGTACTGAACAAAGTAAATGGATTAAGGGTATATGCGTTAGTAATGGAACTCAGTTTGAGGCAGTTTGGCAGTGGTTGTGGTGTTGCAGTTCATGGAGTTTGAAGTTTTACTTAGATGGGTGTATGAACTTTTGTAGGTGCAAGGAGAATGGGATAGGCAGGGTAATAAAGTTGTGGTATTACAACTGAACCTTGAACAAGGTTTTTGTGCAGTTAAAGTGATTAATGGATAATCTGTATATCATAATTGAAATAGAAATGAGACTGGTGGAGATGAAATTAGAATTGGTTTGGGTGTGTGTGTTGGTGGTTTAAGGAGTTGTTTAACAGTTCAATTGAGGGAGTGAAATGAATTTAGAAGAAGCTGAGCATTGCTTGGTACTATAATTATAGGTAATCTGTATTAGAATTTAAAGTGAGTTATGAAGTTTATATGCATTAAATGTATGATTGAAGTGTTAAGATGAAGTTAATATTTGTGAACAATCTGGTAGAACTAAATGAAGAGAAGTTAGATGGTTTATTGTAGAGTTGTAGATATTATTGGATGTGAAAGCTTGGAACTGCATATTGCAGGTACACTCAGTTTAGTGTTGTAATTGAATTCTGAAGTTTGTTTATGATTGAATGAACTGATATAATGTATAGTTTGAGGTTGACCTAGGATTTGAGTTATAGTTGTGTGAGAACCTTTGCCTATCTGACTGAACTTGTGCAGCTCTACACACGCTTAATGTTATGGGTAGGTAAGTAATTTTCATCTTTTAATTAAGTTTGGACCTCCGGATAACTATAAATTCCGGTTGGATCCTACTATAAACAACTATATGGGCCTAGGATCAACCAATAAATTTCCCAAAAGAAAAGGCTTTCGATAACGTTAACTGGTCGCATTTCTAAGACCGCTTTCTCTGTTTTAGTCAATGGGACTGCTTGTGGCAAGTTCAATTATGAGAAACGACATCGTCAGTGTTGACTTTTTTTTTTTTTGGGTGGCTTTGATTCTTCCTGTGTAGGGAGTAAAAATTAGTAATTTTCTTGGATGATTGTGTTTCTAAAAGGTTTTACCTATTTCCCATTATATTTTTCCTAAATCCCGCCACAACCACACAAAAAAGATTTTGTTAAATCCATTTAATATTGAGTAAACATAACTCACTCTATAATTTTCCATGGATGAACAGTAAACCGATGTCATAAAATTGATCAAGTTTGGAAATTAATTCCCATATCACCATCTTAATCAGGTTTGAAGGTCAAATTACCAAACTTGATTTTATTTACATAGATAATATGATTGTGTGGACAACAAAACTTACTAAGGAGGTAAAGTTCAAAAACATGCAAATTGGAATAAAAAGGCATCTGATTTGGTCTGCATGTTTATAAATGGAAACAAGCAACACAAAGAAACATCATATAAAGAAAGATAGAGATGGAAAATTCCACAATAGAAAAGACGGATATTAGAATACTAAGAACCAAGTACAACGTGTTTTGACCCTAGTTAGCAATTCGACGAATTATTCCCGAATCATTCACGAACCGAGACGAATCGTCCGAATTCAAATTACATAAACTCCGGATCCAGTACGCATATAATATGAGTCTGCCGAATTTGTCGCGAATTATTCCCGAATCCGAATAATTCAGATGTTTTGTTCGGTGAGATAGTTGGGCTGAGTCGGTGAGTGAGTCGGTTAACACCACTTTAGTTTAAAGTTTTCTAAAAAAATGTATGAATTGGGGTTTGAACCCGAAAGATAGAGATGGACAATTCCACAATAGCAAAGACTTCGGATCCAGTACGCGTATAATATGAGTCTGCCGAATTTATCGCGAATTATTCCTGAATCCGAATAATTCAGAAGTTTTGTTCAGTGAGTTAATTGGGCTGAGTCGGTGAGTGAGTCGGTTAACACCACTTTAGTTTAAATTATTCTAAAAAAATGTATGGATTGGGGTTTGAACCCGAAAGAAAGAGATGTACAATTCCACAATAGCAAAGACAGATATTAGAGTACTAAGAACCAAGTACAACGTGTTTTGAGTCTTTTGACACTCCCGGAAAATAAATTCAAGTAATAAAATAGTCAGAATCTTTACCGATCAAAAAAATAAATAAAAACAAAACAAGTAGTAACTTATTTTGATGCGGTTAAGAAGCAAATCCCCGACCAATTTACTCTATCTGCAAGAGACTCTGTTCTTTGGAAAGTCAATCAGATTAAACATGCTCAAGACTATCTTTTTTGCTGTCCCGATCAGCGGTTTAGGTCAGTGCCTTGGTCCCAGACAGTTCAGAGCAGTAGTTTGTTATCGTCTTGGTATCCCGTTATTTGTTGAGGATGGATTGTGTGCTTGTTGCAGTAAGCCTATGGATATCTTTGGTGATCACGCGCTCCACTGTGCTAATGATGTTGGTCTAAAGTTCCGTCATGATCTGGTACGTGATGTAATCGCGCATATTTGTTTCAAAGCTGGCGTCCCTGCTCGCAAGGAAGTTGATTTGGGGTTGTCTAAGAATAACAAGGATTTACGTCCGGCTGATATCCTTGTTCCCAACTGGGAAAACGGCCAAGATGTGTGTATGGATGTCACAGGAGTCTCCCCCTTTACTGGTGATGGTGTTCATGCGTTTGTCCCAGGCCAAGCTATCTCCAAAGCTATTTCGCATAAACGTTCCAAATATTTGGATGAGTGAACTTCGCACGGTTATGGTTTGGGAGTGCTAGCCTTTACTACCTTAGGATAACTTAGTGAGGACACGATTTCGTTTTTAAAACGTCTGAAGAATTGTTTAGTTAGTCATGATGTTGGTAGTGGTCTCGGTAGTTTTATTTTTCACAGATTGGGTATTACTATTCAAAAAGGGGTTGGTGCCCAGCTTGTTGCTCGGTTACCAACTAAAACCTTTTTTGTAAATTGACTTATGAGATAGATATTATTCAATAAATTATAGTAGTAATAAAATAGTTAGATCTTTAACGATTAAAAAAAAAAAGTAGTCAGAACGAGAACATATACACAAAATTAATTCAGCAGCGAGGTGAGACCAACTAAGGATGCCCCAAACATACAACCATGCAGCAACCAATCATTTTCAAATCCCCAAACGTTAAAGCCATAATCGAAAAAATCGGAAGCAGCTTCCAATACTTCTTCACCTTTCTCGCTTTGGTAAAGGTAGTTTATATGCAAACAAATTAACAACAATAAGTGTATGCACATATTTCATCACCCGCCACGTGCTCGTGGCCAAACACGTGGGAGGCATACAACTCGGAGCATCAAGATATGATGCCACACGTGGATAGCTAAGAGACGTATCTCATCCGTGCAAGATCATCATCGGACATATCCGACGTTCAAGGATCGAGGGGCATCAAGATACCAGGACACCGTGAAGTACTGAAAAGAACCCCAAGACTCACTTTACCCCATCTCAAGGAAGATCAAAGATCGATGGATGGGGTTAGCCCAACCGACACAAACATGACAGGGGAAGAAGACCGTTGTCTGGCGCGTGAAGACGATCCAACCACCCGTATTAAACACCCTAAGCAGCATACATGTCGGCCAACCTATGGAAGATACAGACGTACTCTTAGACAATGAGCATGGAATGCGGGGGGCATCGTAGAAAATGAAGAGGTCCACGGTATTGACGCAGAACATAAGACGATAAGGATACAACCTCTATAAATACCCTTCCCCACTAAGAGAGAGAGGCAGATCAATTCTATGAGAGAAGAAGAGAGGGGAGAGAATTAGGAAGAGTAAGTGATTCCCATAATCCCGCAGCCTCAGTTCTTATTTCAAAGTTATTCGACTACCTTTGTAACCAATCTAGATATAATGAAACACCAATCCCGTGGATGTAGGCCTTAGTGCTGAACCACGTAAATACTTGTCTCATTTACATTCAACACTTATATTCCGCACTTTATATTCAATATTTCATACGATAAACTTCATATTATGCTTCGATCTCTATTTACTACGTTACATAAGCATTTTCCATGATAATATACGGTGAGACAAGGATGAGTTCGAAGGCTCTGAGTCGATGAATCGATATAATTATGCCCCTTTATATACCCAGCGCATATTTCATAATATCGAGTGTATGCGAATATTGCTTGTGAACATGTGGATGCCATCGAGATTTATTTGTTCACAACCTGGCGCTAGAAACAAGGACTCTGTCCCGAAAAAAGATTTATCTTATCATGTGATTTAAAATACTATCTGCTCCATGCACCGCTCTCCGAAAATAACGGTGCTTGGAACGTTTTCTATTTCAACATTCGTTAAAAATGTATAAAAGAAACGCCTCTATGAGTTTATCAACGCATTATTTAATAGATCCGCGCCTTTATAAGAATTTTCGATCTTTGTATCTATAGAAAACAAAACCCATGGATAGATCTACATCTTTGAAAGCGTTTTAAGACTTTTGTATCAAGAAAACAAAACCCATGGATAGATCTACATCTTTGAAAGCGTTTTAAGACTTTTTTATCGAGAAAACAAAACCCATGGATAGATCTACATCTTTGAAAGTGTTTTAAGACTTTTGGATCGAGAAAACAAAACCCATGGGTAGATCTACATCTTCGAAAGAGTTTTAAAACTTTTGTATTGAAAAGCAAAACCCACACATAGATCTACACCTTCAAAAGTGTTTTCATACTTTTTAACTTTAAAAGAATAAAACACACAGATAGATCCATGTTTACTTCACACACTTATCAGAGTTTCCGCACCTTATGAGCAATTTTAAAAGAAGTTGGTTAAGCTACATCTTCTTTAGTGGACTTTTTGTCATGTCTACATTACCTTTTCAAACTATGCACACTTATAGTCGAACTCGTAAAATAAACCTAGGGTAATCAAGAGATCTGATACCTCTGAAGAGGGGAATAATAGCCGGATAATATCTTTTCACCTTCGGGGTATGATTTCCATAACTCAGCTAACTGGTTCCACATGGACCCCACCTTCTTCGTACACCTCTATTTTTTTGCAGAAGATATCGAAAATGGAGAAGAACAAAGAGGTAGGAAAAACAAAGGCCTCATCGAAAGAAACGTTGAGGATGACACCAGTTATGACTAGGAGCAAGCAAAAGGGTGAAAAGCTCAAAGCCGTAGAAAAGACACAAGATAGAGCTGAAAGCATGAGGCCTTTAGAGTCCAGCGCTATTGCAGCGGAAGACCTAAAGGTTGCGGCTGCCAAAGCCGGAGCGTCAAAAGCCGGGGCATCCCGAGTGGGAGCCTCCAAAGTGACCGATGCCACCCGAACGTATGAACAACGTGAAGGGATGCCAGAGTCAAGGGTGCATCAACCTGTATATGGGATGCCACTCACTAATGAACAGAACATACCCCTCCAAGTCGATCAACCGCTCCTAATAACAAATCAATCTACGCAGCAACCAGAGGAACATCGAAACCCGCAGATGGATCTACCAGAACCGTTGATACAAATTATCGACGAAGATCAGACGATAACAGCTGGAAGACAGATGCAGGTAGGAACGCCTAATCAAGGATCAAATCACACTGCTCAAATTATGGAAGAACTTGAAGAATTGAGAAAGAATCAAAAGATATACGCAGACACGGTAGCTCTGCTAGCCCAGGAAAACCAACAACTCAAAGATAGAATTACCCATAGCGCGGAATTGGAAAATCATCATGACGAGGCTAACTCTATGGCGCCAAGACTGAGTGAAGATCGAAGGATGGTGGTTGCTAACTGATAGGTGCTTAAAAACACCTCTCTAAGTATCGATTGATTATGCTTTCTTAGCTAGTTCTCATGTGAAATTGTATTATTAGCTTCATTTTATATTTTATGGGAATTTTGGAGCTTATTCCCGAAAAGAACAAGAAATTGTCCAATTTGCCAAAAGAGAAACGAAATTATCATTGCATGGAAACTACTATAGGCAGTCGTGTGGGCATATTTTTTAATTACTGCTAATGAACTTAATGGGTTGGAGGTACCGAGTCCAACATGGGCTTAATATGGGATATATGCATTTACTGGAGGAAAGTGAAAACTCTAAATTGAATGGAGTTCACATCAAATGGTAGCGCACATTTGTGCTGGTGGAAGAAATGTATAGGTAATGAAGTTCGAATCTGTGACGAACTTGAGCTTGCAAAACAGTGACGACGGACAAGATGTTTCCATTACGGTAGTATGATGAGATCGATGGTGTTGGCAAGGAATTCTGGAAGCTCTATGTATAAAGGAGAGTTTGCTGCAGTATATGATGGCTGTGATGAATCGGTGATGGAGATGATATCGGCTGGCAGTTGACGGAGAGGATGTTGCTCTTATTCAGGGAAGAGAATGTGAAAAATAACTCGGTTGTTGTGAGTAATTGGTAGATATGGAGATAGTGGCAGCAAGAATGGTTAATGGTTGGATTAATTCCATCAGTAGTGATTATTGGTAGTGATTGGAGTTGTCACTCACGGACGAAGTAATGGTGATGACAGGATGACGCTGATGTCGTTGTTTGAATAGGTGTTGGCAATTAGCAGCGAAGAAAGTAGGAAGTTGTGTGGTTTTCCAGTGACAGGGAGGAGTTTAAGAACTCGGGATGCTGCTGCCAATATTAATGACGCTATGATGATTCATGGACGATCTTTGCATTGTCAGTAACAAGGACGTGTTGGTGGTAAGTGCATGGATGCAGTTCGAAAATGGGATGGAGTTGAAGCCCAAGTAATGGCTTCTTCCATTGATGGCAGAAAATATAAAAGTTGATCTTAGTTTGGTTGCATGGACATGGACCAACATGGTCTGGTGGTTTGGTTCTTGGGACTGTTGAGAATGAAGCTTAGGTTTGGCAGTGATAACGAGTTGAGCTCGAGTTAGAACTCAGGGAACCAAGTTTGGAAGTGACAAGGAAGTGTCGGAGATGAGATGAATGCAAGTGATGGCTGGATATGAAGGAAGTGGTGTTGTTGATGAATGGGTCAAGAGATGACTGTTGCTGCTTCCATGATAGCAAAGACGAGAAAGGGATTTGGCAAAGGTCAAGAGATGGACAAAGGAGACAGTGAAGGATGAGATCGGGATTAGGGAAGAAAGAGCTCGAGCTGGAAAAGTTTGATGGGTTACTGATGGTTGTAATGGTCGATGCTCGTCGTTGTTGCATGATGGATCGTGATGAACATGGAGGAGTGTATACGTAATTGAGCTTGGAAGGGTGGTGGTTATCGGAAAAGAAAATGATAAGTAGCTCGAAATGGTGGAATCTGGAGAAGACATGAATTCGCTGATTATGGAACTGTTTTGGATGCATGGCGGACAAGCTGCAGTTACGTACGAGTTTGAAGAAGATGCAGTTGACGAGTATCGCCTGATGTTGTTGCTATTGGCTGGAACTGTCTGCTGCGCAACCCATTCAGGCTAAGATAAAATTCCTTTTCTCGACCAGCCTTGGACGTGTGTTTTTGGACAGATCTTGGCAAGCCAATTTGAACGGGGTATGATGCACGGGACACAATTTTAAGGAGGTGCAATTTCCTATTTTTACTAGTTTTTCTAGTTTTCTTAAAGAAGAGGTTACAAAACTCTATATATAGGGAAACCTAGATACAATTTTAGATATCTTCTTTTCACCGTTTTTCTCCCCCTTAGGGGGGAGAACTATCTCTTCTCTATTATTTTTATTGTAAGGATGAATTCAAAGTTCTAATTGTGAAGCTCAATTATTTTGCAAGTTTGTTTCAAGTTTTAAATTGATTCATTGTGGATTGTTTTTACCATATCGAAGGTTTATGATTGGTTCTTAGATTGGTTTGGGTGCGCAACCAGATTAGTTTATTAATCATTATAATGCTAGTAGAGAGTTGAGTTGACCCGTAATTATCTCTTAACTCCTACACAAGTAGAAATCGCAAGACCTTACAGAGGGATTCTGTGGAGCAATTGCAAGTAAAGACAACACCAGTAAGTGGACCGAGCGTACCGAGTTCAACTGCTGGGATCAAACCTAAACTCACAAATCTTAATGCGTTCTGGGAATTACATCTTGTAGTCGAGCGCTTCCGTGTCAAGGTGGTTCTTTTGAATAGAATCTGGTAGTCGAGCGCTTCTGTATCCGGTGATATAAGGAGTTTTGGGGATTGTTAAGCGTACCTTCTTTCCTATGGTTGGTGACAATTTATTCTAACAAGAGATAGACGGGTACAATGTTGAGTTAACGGTTAGTAACGGCGAAGGATTTCTTCATTATATTTATCTTATTATCCTTTTTATCCTTCTTTTATATTTTCGCTGATTTAAATAACATATCAATTGCATTACTCTTCGTGGGAACGATCCTTACTACCGCTATATTATATATAATTAGCGGAAAATATATTTTTATTTTGTTGAGTAAACGACGCTCAATACTAACAACTCGGACTACTTCGACAGCGACACCCCTAGGCCGGGACGACCCTCTGCTTTGGAGGAACATCAGTGTGCAATGGAGGATCTTTGTGGCGAGATGATGGCGAAGATCAAGCAACTAAAATCTAGGCAAGAGGGTGGGAGATTGGAGCAAGTGACAAAGGAAGCAAACACTACCCCCTGACACAATACTTGGCCCAAGCTCTCATTCCGCAGAAATGCCTCGTTCCGGCCTTCGAGTGTTACGATGGATCTAGTGATCCCGCTGCCCATCTTTGTTGTTATAATCGAATGATGGAACGATGGAATTACGACGATGCCATATTATGCAGATACTTCCCTTCAAGTTTGAAAGGATCCACACTCTCATGGTTCGACAACTTGCCACCAAACTCCATTGATTCGTATGACCAACTTACTGAGAAGTTCTTGGCAACTTACATATACAACAAGGTTGTAAACACTAGAATGGATAAGGTCTTATCGCTAGCAATCAAGTACAAGGAAACTATCATAGAATACACTGATAGATGGCATAAGATCTGTCAAGCCATAAGAAACGTGGATCCGGTGGTTAGCATCAACTGCTACAAATGGGGGCTGCACAGGATGAGCCCCCTATTTGTCGATATCCACGGCATCATCCCTGTTACTGAAGGAGACCTTCGAATAATCATAGAAAAACACGCAAGATTAGAGGAGATCCAACGAAAAATCCTAGAGCCCAGACTCAACGTCCTCCATACACGAACTCGGTAAAGTAATCCAGCAGGACGAAAAGAGGCAACCTGGATGAGCAACCCAGCGAGGATAGAAGGGAACGTAGGGATGATCGACGAAGGGACGTTTGAAAATTCGAAGACCAAGTCTACACAAAGCTAAATGCCAGTTACTCGCGCATCTTGAAGGAAATCAAGGGTCGAGAGAACCTCGATTGGCCATGGTCCAAGGGAAAGCAGCCCCCAAGATCAAAAAAGTCCAAAGAATACTGTGAATATCACTATTTCAATGGCCAATTGACGGAGAAGTGCAAGAATCTAAAAATAATGATTCGAAAGTTAGTTGATTCATGAGATCTAAAATAGTATGTGCAAAGGACTTGCGACGAAGATAAGGCTAAACAAAGCAAGCAAGTTTAGTTACCTGAAGGAAACCACACCATTAACACCATCTCATGCTCTGAGGCCCCGGGGCCATCTCGAACGGCCCAGATAGGTAAGAGATTGAGAAAGCAGTTTGAAGACTATTGTGAGCTATACAAAATCGACGGGGAAGAAGTGGAAGAACACGAACAATGGATGGACGCACCAATGATCTTCGACGCCGATGACGTTGAAGAAGATATGGAGGATCACAACGATCCCCTAGTTCTCACACTGCCAATAACATGGTGCAATATCAAGAAAATCCTCATCGATGGGGGAAGCTCAGTTAATGTTCTATTCTACGATACATTCAAATGAATGGAACTCAACGATGAACAGCTATTGTCCTCATACTACACTATCTACGGCTTCAGCGGAGCAGCCACGAAGCCCTTAGGAGATATTGTCTTGCAAGTAGACGCAAGACCAATGAAGGTCGACACCCGGTTCAGTGTGGTGGACGGACCATCACCCTATAATGCCATAATTGGCCGAAGATGGGTTCAAAAACTCAAGGGAGTAGCGGCTACATACCACCAATAACTTAGATTTCCAACTCCCCAAGGGTTAATGGAAATAAAAGGAGATCAAGTCACTGCACGAGAATGTCAAACTTTGCAGAACCAGCTCAACAACGAACAAGATGAGCAGCGAAAGAACCGAAGATCCCGAAATAAATAAGTCGCGAAAGAAAAGGCCATCGATGCTTATCTAGAATAAATCTCCGAGAGAAGCCTTTCAAAGGGGAATACAGTTGGAAACACAGAGGCAAGTACCTCAGCCACAAAATAAGGCGAGGAGCCTACCAAATAACAATCAAAGAATATTCCTCTCTTAGGGGAATAAAACCCACGTTTACACCCGTAGAAGCGGTAAAAGAAATCAACGTAGGAACTGAAGGAGAACCTAGGATAGTCATGATCGGAACTCTGATGGATAAGGAGCGAGAAACATCCTTAATAAAGTTGCTCAGGGATTACGCAGATATCTTCGCGTGGAAACTAGGAGACATGCCAGGAATCAACCCGAAGACAATCCATCATGAGCTTCGTATAAAGCTAAGTACACCACCTTTCATGCAAAAGGTACGAAAAGTAGCCCCAGAGTACCACAAAGCAGTTTAAATGGAGCTTTGTAAGCTACTAGAAGCTGGATTTATTAAAGAAGTCAAATATCCAACATGAATTTCAAACATGGTCATTGTACCTAAAAAGAACGGCGGGGTGAAAATATGCATCGACTTCACCAATCTCAATAAGGCGTGCCCTAAGGATAGTTACCCGTTGCCGAGCATCGACCAACTGGTCGAAGTAGTCGAAGGGTACGAAGAGATGTCATTCATGGATGGGTACTCTAGGTACAACCATGTATTCTTAGCAGAAGAAGATCAATAACACACGGTATTCTACACACCACATAGCCTCTACTGTTACGTAAGAATGCCCTTCGGACTTCAAAACGAAGGGGCAACGTACCAAAGGATGGTGGATGCTATCTTCAAACCATAGATTGGGAATACTTTAGAAGTTTATGTGGATGATATGATAGTCAAGAGCAAGCTACGCAAGGATCACCACCAAGATCTGAAGGATATCTTCCAAGAAATGAGGGAACACAACATGAAAGTAAACCCAGATAAATGCACTTTCGGCATCACTTTAGGTAAATTCCTCGGATACCTGGTGACGAAGAGGGGCATCGAAGTAGACCCTGCCAAAATTCATACCATTACAGGAATGACATCTCCAAGGAACCTGAAAGAAGTCCAAAAACTCAATGGTTCCCTAGCGGCACTAGGAAGGTTCATATCCAGATCATCAGACAGATGCAAGCCTTTCCTTAACATCCTTAAAAAAGGGAGCAAGTTTGAATGGACAACAGAGTGCGAAGAAGCTTTCCAAAAAAATAAAGGACTACCTAGCTAAGATCCCCATCTTGCAAAAACCCGATCCCGACGAGGTTTTGGCCCTGTACATAGCAGCAACGGAGGATGCAGTCATCGTGGTGCTGGTCAAAACCAACACGAAGATAGAACAACCCATCTACTACGTCAGCAAAACTCTCAACACAGTAGAAAGAAATTACACGAAGATCGAGCAACTTATCTTGACGTTAGTATGGGTAACCCAAAAGTTAAGGACCTACTTCCTGACTCACTACATCCGCATCCCATGCAAAGCCCCGCTAGAGGACGTCCTCAAAAGCGCAGGGAAATTAGGGAGAATTGAAAAATGGAATACTCATCTCGACCAGTTCAACATCATACATGAACTCCAGCATTCCCAAAAGTCACAAGTCCTAGCGGATTTCCTGGAATATCTGCCGCTAGATGACGACGAAGAAATCTTCATTGATGGACTCAAAACAACAGGATTACCAGAGATCGACAAGAGCAAAGATCCCATCGACATTCTCGAACCGGCAAACCCAAGATAATGGAAAGTCTTCGTTGATGGCTCAAATAATAGAGAGGGAGCAGGCATTGGCATTGTGATTACCACTCCCACGGGAGATAGGATCATACATGCCTTCAGACTAGAATTCAAGGGGAACACCAACAATATAGTCGAATACGAAGCTGTTGTACATGCTCTTCACCTAACAATAGAAATGGGTATAACGAATGTGCGCCTGACAAGTGATTCACAACTAGTCATCCGACAAATAGGGCTGGAGTATAATGTTTATGATGAAACCTTATCAGCATACATGGCCTTAGTCCAGACACTGTCACCTCAAATACCAAACATTAAATTCCGGCACTTAAGCAGAAAGGAACTCAGGCACGCAGATGCTTTGGCCTATGTCTCATCTATGTTGAAAAACGAGGATGTCAAGGCAATCAATATCACCAGGGTTTACGAACCCTCAATCTCTTCCCGAGAATTCTGCGCTGCAAACTAAAAGGGCAGCGTGGGAGAAGATGTAGCAGATGATGATGTAGGAGAATACATCACCGATGAATTCCAGGAGGATGATATCATGGCAAGAGCAGACAAAGATGAAGACTTCAGCAAAGTAGAGGACTGGATATTTGATATCCACCTATTTCTCAAAGAAGGGACACTGCCCACAGACCTAAAGTAGGTCAGGAAGGTACAATCAAAAGCAGGAAGGTACGACTTAAGGGAAGGGATCTTATACAAAAAAAATTTTCCTCGGACCCTTGCTACGCTGCCTATCTAGATCCGAAGGCCACCTAGTGCTAAGGATATTCATCGTGGGGACGCGGGAAATCACAGCGGGATGAGATCTCTGGAAGACAAGGCAAAGACCCAAGGGTATTACTGGCCGACGATGATACGAGACGCTGCAAGAATGTCAAAAAGATGCGAAGAATGCCTACGTTTCGCCAAAATAATCCATGCGCCAGCAACGATGCTAAACCCGGTAGATAGTCCTTGGCTATTCTAAAAATAGGGTATAGACATTGTGGGTCCTATGATCGAAGGGTCAGGGAAAAGAAGATTCTTGATAGTGGCCACATACTATTTCAGTAAATGGGTAGAAGCTAAGGCTCTAGCAAGAATCCACGACTCAGATGTCTTTACATTCATTTTTCAGAACATCATCTATAGGTTCGGAATCCCAGCAGAGATTGTCTCTGACAATGGTAAGCATCTACAGGGAAAGAACATCGATTTACTCTTTGATACCTTCAAAATCCGAAAGAATAAGTCAACACCGATATACCCTCTAAGCAATGGCCAATCAGAAGCCACAAACAAAACCATCGCTCTCATTCTCAAGAAATAACTAGACGAGAATAAGGGACGATGGTGTGAACAGTTACATAACATTTTATGGGCATACCGAACAACCCGAAGATCAGCCACAGGAGAATCTCCATTCCTGCTCACTTATGGAGCCGAAGATGTCATCCCCACAGAGATCATCATGCCAACAACGAAGACCGAAGCATGGGAAAAGAACCTCACAAAGGACATGATGTTAGAAAGACTCGACGATCTTGAGGAAAGAAGATAAGCAGCGTTACAGAAAATGGAGAATTATCAAAGAAAGCTGGCAAGGGAGTATAATAAAAAGGTTAAGCATAGAAATTTTGTAGAAGGACAGTATGTGCTGAGAACCATACCCCAATACCAATGAGAAAATAAGTGGGGCAAGTTGGCACCGACATGGGGAGGACCTTTTTTCATACATGATATCGCAGGAAATGGATCCTATTACCTACGCAACCTAAAAGGGGAAATCCTCAGACATCCATGGAAAGCTAAATATCTCAATCCATACCATCCATAGATAGCATCGCAACTTTGCAACTGCGTAAAGAGCACCAGAAGAAGAAGACGATACATCTTATCGATATGTTTCTATTTTTGGACGAGGAATAGAAGACCTCAATAAATCAATTAAACAAGCTTTTTTGCAAAAATTATTGGGTAACAAGATAGCCTAAGACAATACAAGGGGCAGCGTATTAGCAGAATGAATACTTGTAAATATGTCTGTAAATATGGTACAAAAATGTTGCGCCTATTAGGGAAAGTAGATACCTACTGTAGTTGCAGGATTTCCCACACTACACCCTTGTCAAGAATCTATGAAAAATAAGTCATAATTGTGGATGCACAACAACACTTTTATTAATTCACTTTCAGGAAGATTTACAAGAAATATCAAAACTCAGAAATACAACTTTCTTTCTGGAGTTTCTCTCTCCTCAAGATTCTTTCAGCTCTCAAAAATACATCATCCTTTTCTGGATTTAGTTGAACCCTTTATATATGAAAATACATAGTGGAAGACAGCTAAGATTTCCCCTTAATTCAGATCTACTCTGCGATCTCATCGCCATAACTTTAGTCTTCACCATCGCCAACTTTATAACCATCGTGAAACAGTCTTATTCTTCTCACATATCTTCAATCATTAACCGTTATATCATTCTTTTGTGACATTCGCCAAATGTCATTGGAGAATCTTGCGACATTCTCGTCAAAGTGTTGTTAATACTTGTAGAAATGTTTTGGCTCCTCGCAGAAGTGTCATTTCTATCGCGAGAATATTGTTGTGGCGATATTCTGGTCCTACATCTTGCCTCTTCTCATGTCTTTTCTGCGAAGAAGATAAGATATGAGAACTTTCAACTCTTAATGATGCTCGCAACTTCTTTCTTTACAAGTTTTCTTCTCGAAAAACCTCCGTTTATTTAGTTTAATCGCCTACACGTGTTGTAGCTCTTTTTTAACACGTGTCCTCTTAATGGGTCTTACTGTTCTTGTCTATAAAAGGTGGAGCCGAGTAACGAAAATAATTTTCTCTTTTTACTTCTTCATCTTCTGTATCTGTTTATTTCTCTTTCCGTCTGCAACCTTTCTTTATCTTCATATTCATCTGCTACTGTTTTAATGGAAAAGCCAAGGTATGTATTTTGATTATATCGTCTTATTTGAATTATTTTTTACTACTTTTGCTCTTTGATCTTCTTGATTATAATCTTAGTCATATTTTCCTTTAGTGGAGCAATCCCTACCACCCATTCTGAAACTCCAAACCCTAATTCGCTCAAGAGGCTTGTTGAGAAGAGGAGGAAGAAGGATTCTGCGAATGATAAGGTAGTAAGAAACACATTTTATCTTAATAACAATATTGTTGCCTCTGTTTCTTATCTAAATTATTATTTGCAGAATGACGAGAACATCGCTAGACCTCATAAAAAATCCCGTCGCAATAAAACTTTTGAATATGATATCATTATTCCTGAGTTATCATCTAGGAGAGTTATCATCACACCCTTACAATCTAATCCTTCTTCTTCTGTCTGCGAGAACCTCGCTATCAATACCCCCATTCCTTCAAAGAATTTGACAAGTAAAATCCCTATAAATGATGTGGCTGAAACTCCTTCTAGTCCAATATTACCCTCAACCGTCACTTTCCCAAAAACTCCTCCTTCTCATAACGCATCCAGCGCAGATGATTCAAATCGTCAACTTGCTATCATTACCACTTCATCCTCTGCATCTCTTCCTCCATCAAGTGAAACATTTGCTGGAGTTGATATTGCTTTTAAAATTTTATCTAATATTTTAGATAACGCTAGAAAATCTTCCACTGATTCTCTTCAATATGAAGCTTGCGAGACTTTACTCAAGTATTTTGGTTATGATAATTCTGCCTCGCGAGTATCTTTGGAATATGAAGTTGAAGCTCTAAGAAAAGTCCTTCAAGTTAAAACTTCTGAGTGTAACACTCTGAATCATATGCTTCGCAATTCTTCACTTGAGTGCGAGAATCTTCGCAGATATAATGTCGAGTTGAAAGGTATAGTTTTCCTGCCTCTATCTTTTTGTCTCTTCATTCTAATAACACTTCCCCATCTCCCTTATTTTTTACATTCCATTCCTTTTAAATGTTTGGTTTATTTATTTAGCTTCAAATCGGAATCGATTAGTGAGGATATTTAAATTAGAATCAATCGCTGAAGAAGCTCGCACTGAAAAAGAGTCTTGTATGGACCAACATAGTAGATTAGATAATCTTTATACTTACTCAATTGATCACATAAATAGTCTTATTCATGAGAATAATCAATTGTCTCAAAACCAAAATTTGTTGTGTAGTGAAGTTGCTCGCCTTACATATTTGTTATTTAAGACTGATTTGGAGATGAAATCTTTATCAGATGAGAATAAAACTTTATCCCAAAAGAAACATAATTTTTCAAGTTTGATGGCGGCTTCCTCGCGACAATTAGATAATCTTCAAAGAATTTGTGATAATCAAGAGCGATCTCTTCGTTCCGTTAAAGATGAACTCAAGGAATTAACTGAATCATCTGCTGCTGAGAAGGATAAACTTATCAAGGGTAGATTAACTCTTAGTTTAAAGGCTAGTAAACTTAAAGATCAGTATTCTCAGTTAGAGAAATCTCACTCTTTATTAGTAAAAGAAAATCTTTATCTTCGCACCAAAGAAGAAAACATGAAATCTCGTCTGAAGGGTATGGTTGGCGATAAATTTGACGATGCTATGAATCAGTGGGAGAATTGTTTCTTTTCATTAATCCAAAACTTAACCTCTCAAAAAGAAGGTAGTCAATTGACTGCCTCAATTGTTAAATTTTCTGATAAATTCCCATGTTTTACTTCTCGCGAGCTCTTCATTTGAATATTTCCTTGTTATTTTTGTTATTCGCAGAATCTGAAAGAAGCCATCTTGCTACTATTACTACCCTTACTGAGAAATTAGATAAGGTTCGCAAAGAAAACAAGACTCTCATTTCTGATTGCTTGGACGTTCGCGATAAAGCAGAAAGAAGGCTTGATTATCTTGAGTACTTCAAGAATATGGAGATCAGAAATCGTGATAGAGGTTTTCTTCGCAAAGTTCATCTTTCTGCTGAAGTTCTGTTGAATAAGATTCTGATCTCCCATTCTCTCCCTCCTGAATCTGTTCTCCCTCTAGAAGTTGAGGATGACGAAATTCCTATTCCTATGGATAAAGATTTAGAAGATACGCCCACTGAAGGAGAATAAGGAGCTGAAGAAGATAACCCAGAAGAAGACGAAGGCTCTCCTAGAGAAGAAGAAATTCACAAAGAAAAGGATGCTGACGATAATGAAAAGAATGATGGTGATACTGATAAATCTGGCGAGAAGAATACTGATGAGCCTGTCGCTGAAGTTTGAGTTTCATTTTTGCTTTCTCTTCCTGCCTCTTTTTTCGCGAGGAATGTAACTTGGATGACTTTTTTAATTTTTCCTGTTGTCTGTGTTGAATCTTCTCAAGGAATATATTAAGATTTTATTTGCTCATTCCTCTTCTTGCCCTCTAATATCTTTCTTGAGATGGTGAGTTATATGATGTTGAATAGATATTTTCTGAAGTAATCTGCCTCCTGCGATGAATAGATTTTTCCTGCATTCTCAAATAAAATAATTAATGTTCAATATTAATCTGTTGGTCTTATTATGCCTTCCTAGTTAAAGGTCTTATTTTTCCAACATTTAATATTTTTCTGCGACAAGATCGCAAGACGTCTTTACATTTATATGTATTGACCCATTGATCTTGTCTTATCAGTATTTTTCAATATCTCTGCAACAATATGACAAGTCTAGATTATCTCGCGAAAACAAAGCCTCGTGACATTGCCGTCTTGCGATGAAATCGCAGGACGTCTTTACATTTTCATGCAAAAACCCATTGATATCATCTTAATATTTTATCTTTAGGCATTTTTCCTTTGTATAATTTTCGTCATGCGACAATATGACAGGTCTAAATGATCTTGCGATCATAAAGCCCCATGACATTGTCGTCTTAAGACACTTATCAGCTCCCTAATGGAGGGTGCCGCCCTTATCTTCCCCCTGGTTTCCCCTTCAAGGAGGGCACATCGGCCATACAAGACTAGATCCCCCCATCCGGATTTGCTAACAACCAGTTGTGTTCGCAGCCTCTTGTCCTTTATGCCTATATGGCTTATAGTTACAAGACTGCACCCTAAGTGGGGTTTTCTTCAGGCCAAGTGCATTGTAGCCAAGACTTACCAAGGATGGAAAGAGAGTTTCGTACGCTCCGGGCACCCTTGGATCAACCGTGTACCTAGGCGCCTTGGTCATACTCTGCACTTCTTGGAAGAGATTCTCGGTCTCCCAACCAGCGTATAACCTTATATAGTTGGAAAACCAAGATCTCTCTCCCGGATAGGTTTTCTTTAACCCCATCATCTGCATGACTCAGGTTCCAAAGAATGCGGTATAACCTTATCGCTGAGTCATGTCAAGAGATACCCCCTCATATGACGCGCTATTAGGTCTTACATTTGCCTCTTACGAAATTTTATTCGCGAACTAGGGTGCACGCCATAAAGGTTCGTCTCATTCTTTTAATCTCTGCGAAATTTTATTCGCTATTCTTGCGATGATGCTCGCATAAATTGTGATAGAGAGAGAAGAATTTTTTTAATTGTTTCATCTTACATTTGTATTTCTTACCTCGCAAAAATTGCTACTGATAATACCTTTTCAGAAACAATCTATTCCATGGTCTATCAAGTCTTTGCCTAACATCTCTTCCCTCTGGATCCATTAATTTGTATGCTCCATTTCCAATTATCTCTTTAATGATGTATGGTCCATCTCATTTTCTCGCTAATTTTCCACCACTTTCTTGCTGATATTTTGGTGTTTCTCGCAAAACTAGATCGCCAGGCTGGAATCGACGTTTCTTGACTCGTTTGTTGTACTCGTGAGCTAATCTTCGCTGGTAATTTTCCATATGTTGTATATTTTTTTCTCTCTTTTCTTCTAGTTCATCTAACTCATGTAAAATCATGCCAGCACTTAGATTTTTCTCCCATGCCTTTCTTTTTGTTGTTGGGATAGAAACCTCTGTTGGTAGGACAGCTTCAACTCCATATGTTAAACAGAAAGGTGACATCCCAGTTTCCTCTCGTCTAGTTGTATTATATGCCCATATTGCATTATGCACTTGCTCACACCATGATTTGTGATAACCTTATAACTTCTTTTTCAAGATGTCTGTGATTGTCTTATTAGTTGCCTCAGCCTGACCATTTGCTTGTGGATATAAAGGAGTTGACTTTCCACATTTTATCTTAAATGCATTAAGAAGCAATTCGATATTCTGTCCTTCAAATTGCTTTCCATTATCAGACATAAACTGTGCTGGGATCCCAAATCTGCAAATTATATTTTCAAATATGAACGTAAAAATGTCCTTATCGTGGATGTGTTTGTCTTTGCCTTTACTTCTCCCCATTTTGTGAAATAATCTGTAGCAACGATTAAATATCTTCTTTGTCCAGAACCAGACACAAATGGTCCCACAATATCCAATCCCCATTTTCCAAATGGCCATACGCTTGACGAAGATGATAACGGTGCTCCTGGTGCATGTATCTTCTTCCCAAATCGCTGACAATCTTCACAACGCCTTGAAAGTTGCTTTGCATCCTCATGCATATATGGCCAATAATAACCCTGCATCTTTGTTTTATATGCTAAAGATCTACCCCCGCTGTGATTACCATCATCACCAATATACAACATTTTTAACACCTTTTGTCCTTCTTCTCTCGTCAAACATCTTAGCGATGGTCCACTAAATGACATGCGATATAATATCCCATCTCTTAGTTCATAATTGGTTGCTCTACTTTTCAATTTATGTGATTCTAATCGATTTCTGGGGATTTCTCCTCTCTCCAAATAAGCATGAAGATCTTCTCGCCAATCTGTAGCATTAGTCCCTATTTCTTCCTCGCCAGATTCTACCATCATCACATCTACCTCTTCTTATTCTTTGTTTATCTCCGGTTGTAAAAGTGTTTGAATTTTTATGCATCTCGCAAGTGGGTTCGTCATCATACTTGATATGAAAGCAAAAGCATCTGCAAGCCTGTTATCTTTCCTTGATATGTGTCTCCATTTTATTTTTGGAATTCTCGCAGACAATTCTTCAACAAGTTTTTTGTACTTCTTTAGAGATGGTTCATTTGTGGTATACTCTCCCTTTATCTGGCGAATAACCAATTGTGAATCGCTGGTGATTCTAGAATTTTCCAACTTCATTTCTATCACAAACTTCAATGCATGGATTACAACTTCATATTTTGTCTCATTATTAGTGGATGCAAATTCCAATCTAAATGAAAAAATCTATTTTTTCTCCTTCTGGTGAAATGAAAACAACTCCAATCCCATTTCCTTCTCCATTCGACGATCCATCCAATAATATTTCCCATCTGTCAGGTTCTGTTAATAGCTCTTTTGGGTCTCCATGTTCTTCTTCTATATCCATCATCTCTTCTACAGCTTCGTCATCTTCTAAAGGAAATTCAGCTAAGAAATATGCGATAACTTGTGATTTTGGTGAAGATAGAATTTCATATTGAATATCAAAGTGCCCTAATTGCGCATTCCATCTCTCAACTCTGCCTGATCTTTTTTGAATTTTTCATCACCGATTCAATTGGCACTCTTGTTAACACTTTGACCTTATGCGCTTGGAAGTAAATTCGAAGCTTAAAAGTTGCGTGTACCAATTCTAGAATTAGTTTCTCAATTTTTGAATAATTTCTCTCTGCTGAATTAAATGTTTTGCTGATATAATAAATTGGCTTCTCCACTCCCGCATCTACTCGCAGCAATACGTCACTTAGCACGTATGTGGTTGTCGCAAGATAGATCAATAGTTCTTTTCCTGGTTCAGCCTTTTGTAAAATAGATATGTTCATCAATTGTTCTTTAATTCCTTGAAAAGATTTTTCACATTCATCTGTCCATTTAAATTTTGTTCCCTTCTTGAGTATATCGAAAAAATGCTTGCACTTGTCTGAAGATCGCGAAATAAATCTTCCCAAATGAGGCTAAGAGTCCATTCAGGTTTTGCACATCTTTAACTGTCGCTGGTGTTGGCATATCGCGAACTGCTTGTAATTTTTCTGGATCAACTTGTATTCCTTCTTTTGATACAATATAACCCAAAAATTTCCCTGATGCTACTCCAAAAGTACACTTTTCTGGATTCACTTTGATGTTAAATTGTCGCATTTGATCGAAAATCTCTTTCAAATCCTATACATGATTTTTAGCTTCTTTGCTTTTAATCAACATATCATCCACGTACACTTCTAATGTTTTATGTATCCACTTTGTGAACACCTTCTCCACCATTCTTTGGTATGTTGCACCAGCATTTCGTAAGCCAAAAGGCATTTTTGTATAACAATATAATCCTCTTGGAGCAAAAAATGTTGTATGCTCTTGATCTTCTTCTGCGTTGGGAATTTGATTATATCCTTTATATCCGTCTAATGAAGATATTCTATCATTTCCCGCTGCTGATTCAACCATTTGTGGAATATCTGGTAATGGAAAACTATCTTTAGGACAAGCATTGTTTAAATCAGTAAAGTCTATGAAAATTCTTATCCCTTTATTTTTCTTTGGGACCACCACCATATTTGCAATCCAATCTGGATATTTTGCTTGCCTTATAATTCCTGCATCAATCATTTTATGCAGTTCTTCTTTTATTTGAGAATGTTATGTTGTTGCAATTTTTCTGATTCTTTGTTTAAATGGTCTCACATCTTTGTTGATCTCTAATTTATGACATGCTACTGAAGGGTCTATCCCTGGCATCTCATCCATGCTCCATGCGAAGATGTCTTTGTATTCTCACAAGAGATTTATTGTTCTCTCTTCTTCGTCTTCCTCCATTTTAGTCCAAATTTACAGTATTTTAGGCTCTTCCTCGCTCCCGATATTTATTTTCTTTGTTGGCTCTGATGCGGTGTAACTAGCTTCAAGTTCTCCCATTGGTGTTGGAGTTTTCATTTCTCTCGCAAACTCATCTCCTTCTCGCGAAATTTCACTTGGTATCCCTTTTCCTTCTTTTGCCCTTATCATGTAAATTTTAAATTCCTCTTCTTTCTTTGCTTCTATGTTCAATTTTCTGCGAGCTTTTCGCAGCTTTAGACGTTCTTCACAATTTCGTACTTCAATTTGGTAGCACAATCTCGCGAAATTCACATCTCCTCTAATTTCTCCAATTCCACTAGGCATAGGAAATTTAATACATTGATGTAATGTTGACGCCACAGCCTTGATTGCATGTATCCACGGTCTTCCTAGTATCATATTGTACGGCGATTCCACATCTACCACACATAATGATATTTGTGTTTCAATTTCTCCTAGTGGAATTCGTACCATTATCTCGCCTTTAGGTTTTGTTATAGACTTTCCAAAGCCATGAACATAATATGTTGAATGAGACATTTCTTCATCCTTATATCCCATCTTCTTGAAGGTACGATAAAATATCATGTCTACAGAACTTCCTGTGTCTACTAAAGTTCTATTCATAGCCCATTCTTCTTCAGATTTTATCGATTTCTCCTTTCTCATTGGTATAGTGGTTACTGTGACCACCAATGGAGATGTATGACTTAAATCTTCTTCTGGTATTTCTGCTGCTGTAAACGTGATTTCTTGTTTTTCCCAATCTTTCAATGATGATATCTTCTCCACTGTCATAATCTTCCTTCCTTCAAAATCACGTTTATGTATCCTTCCCTTGATATTTTCATGAAATCTATCAATCATTTCTTTTGTTATTACATCACCTTTCAATTTTCTACAATCCTTTTTGATTCTGATCATTCTTCCTTCAATTTTCTCACCAATTTACTTAATGATTTCCCTAATCTTGAACAATTTTTATCTTCTTCTTCGCTTTTTCTTCTATTTTCGTTAATTCAATCCCTATTTCGGGCGCCAAAATGTAGTTGCAGGATTTCCCACACTACACCCTTGTCAAGAATCTATGAATACTAAGTCATAATTGTGGATGAACAACAACACTTTTATTAATTCACTTTCAGGAAGATTTACAAGAAATATCAAAACTCAGAAATACAACTTTCTTTCTGGAGTTTCTCTCTCCTCAAGATTCTTTCAGCTCTCAAAAATACATCATCCTTTTCTGGATTTAGTTGAACCCTTTATATAGGAAAATACATAGTGGAAGACAACTAAGATTTCCCTTTAATTCGGATCTACTCTGCGATCACATCGCCATAACTTTAGTCTTCACCATCGCCAACTTTATAACCATCGTGAAACAGTGTTATTCTTCTCACATATCTTCAATCGTTAACCATTATATCATTCTTTTGTGACACTCGCCAAATGTTTGGAGAATCTTGCGACATTCTCGCAGAAGTGTCTTTTCTATCGCGAGAATATCGTTGTGGCGATATTCTGGTCCTACATCTACAATCTCTCAGGACTCCCCTATCAGCATCTATAAGTGTAAGACCATGGGAAAGACATCCAGCAGAAAGAGATCTCCAACCATTTTAATTCAACGGGTTGACGGAATGGGGACATGTAAATATTTCAAATTAACACCCCATATCCTAGAATGCTGCATCGACCCCCACCGTCTGGGAATCCTCTGGACAAGGATTAGCCAGCGGGGTGACATGTCTCAAGACGATCATGAAGGTACATACCTTCGGCATCGCACTCAAACACTTTGTTCTTGAAAGAAACTATTTTATTTCATGTACCTCAATTGGGTTCATTAACCAAATAATACATCTAAGATAATAATGCAGGAAAATGAATGATGTACATAATTAATAAACGATGATCCATTCCATAAAAGTTGATTATAAGTCCGGGAAAATAAACAAAGCAAAAAGTACATCAACAGGTGGCACAAAGCCCCATAATCAACATAGATCAACTTTCTATAACTAAGCAGAGGAATCTACTTGGATGATTCAGCTCCACCGCTGGGATATTTCCTCTGTGATGAAGGTACACTCCCACCAGAAGAAGGCCCTGAAGAACTAGCCAAGGGGGGAGGCATATGACGACGAGGATATTCCTTAACGAGCCCATGCTCAATTTTGAGATCATGCTCGATTCTGGTCAGGACCTTATTGGTTTCCTCAGCTAACTGACAACGATCCTTATACATGATGGCAGTATTCTGCATCTCGGACTGTGACAACAAGGAGGACAGACGGTTCACTTCATTAGAGGCCACATTCGCTGCTTCGTCCCGATACGTATCCAAACCCTTATAGTACGTGATCTGACCCTCCTGGTGCACTAAAGCAGTTTGAGCCTTCTCTACCTCAGATTGACCCTTTTCAAGCTTTTCATTTGCAGTGTGAAGTTGTCCCTAGAGCTCTTAAAATAATAAATACAAAGGGTTAGGACGACAAAGTTACAAAATCACACTCGACGAAGTAAATATTTACCTTCGACTCTAGCCGAATCTATTTCATATTCGTTAACAACTGCATCTCGGGCTTCGTCAAGAAAGTTATACTCGTCGGATATTTTCTTATAATCCATCTGAAGGGTGGAAAGAGCAAATTGAATAGCGTCTAACTCTACCTGCTTCATTGAATCCAAGTGACGAAGATGATTGACTTCATTATTCATCTCCTCTAACCATTTGTTGAGTCTGTACATGTTCACTTCGAGATTCCTCTCAGACTCAGCCTAACGGGATACATTGGGAACCGACCTCAGCCCTGGTAGTGTCTCTTTCTTTGGAAAGGCGCTGCATATACTCTCTCATTTCAGAACCTTGAGAGGAACGAGCCTGTCGTAACTTTTTCTCCAGAAGATTCATTCTTGCTTCTAAAGACGAAGCATATTCGCGGGCTTCACGAAGATTATCCTGCGTCCATAGCATAACCCCATTAAACTGACGACGATCATTGTTATACTTATTTTGCATATCAACTATCTGAGTATGTCTCAGACTCCACACCTCGGCCTTGGCATCCCATCTCTCGGCCTCGCTTTTTATTCGATCCACTAATTCAGCGATACGGGATTTCTGCCGCTCTCTCTCATTCCGAAGCCATATCATCTCTAGGACTCCACCCACTGAAGATAGGGTGGGGAGACTCAGAAAGAACACTAATTACAAGAAAGTAGCGACGGTGAGTGAAGTGAAAAAATGAAATGAACCTGTAAAAGATGAAACATTTTTCCGAACCTCCTCTAACTCACTACGGATCATAGAAAGCTCTAGACGAAGCTTTTCCTCATCGTTTCCCTGTTGTTCCTTCCCTTTGAGATGACTCTTCATCTCACTTATCTCCTTATCCCTGGCAGAGATAATCACCTCAGCCGCAGATAACTCCTCTTCTCTGTGACGAAGTTTGGATTCAAACTTGAGAGACTTGGCCTTAAAGAACTGGTACAGTGTGTGATTTAAGTGTTCGCTTATTATCACCTACATTCCAGGAAAGCAAGGGATATCATAACAGAAATCTGTACAGTTCCAAATGAGAGAAACATAAAGAAAATAACATACCTCTAGCACCCGCTGCTGAGGGTAACCATACTGATACCCATCAGCTATGGCCATCATATCAACAATGGTGGATGGAGGATCAACCGCCAGAGTAGACTCCAAGGCCCGCAGATCCTTGTCCCACGCTGTCGCAAACTTATCTTCGGCAGATAGTTGCATCATCCGAAGAGTATAGGCGTCGGAAGCCTTCTCACCAGCAAGCACGGGGGAAGGGTTCGGGAAAAATATCAAATTATTCTCCTTAAGCCAAGCAAGAATGGCATCATCACCCTCCAACATCAAAGATTGCGGGAAATCTTCTAAGGGAGACTCAGTAGAAGCTTTTCTAACAACATCGGCCTTCCCAGCCGCAGACTTCTTCTTTGCTTCTGCCTCCTGATTAGCAATGGTTTCAGCATCATCTCCCACATCTATGACCTCTTTTCCCACGACATTCCTCTGGCCAGAATTATCAAGCACATCCCAATCATCGTTTGGGGAAAGCAAAGAGAACTCCCCAGCAAGACCCATGGCAGTATTCATGTCGAAGGTCTCCCCTGCGGAGTAAATTCGACCAAAGGAAAATTCTTGGGATCCAACGAGAATAGTACCAACATTACTATTACCACCACCGACGACGTTTTCTTCACCAGCATAGCTGCCACCAGGTACATTCTTCTTCCCACCTTCACCACCACCATCTTCGTGGTTAGGGGGAGAAGTTTCAGTACGCTCCTCCCCATCGAAAATATCCTCCTCATCATCAAAGTCCTCATTAGCAGGACTGGTAACCTCCTAATAAATCTCTGCCTCATCGGTCACAATGGTAGAAGATCGCCTGGGACCAATATTTCTTTTCTTCGTTACCTACAGAATAATAAAGAATGCCATCAGAGGGTTACTTTTTCCTTTACTTAAAAATTTATTTTTAACACAAGAAAAAAAGGGGGAAATAGTAAAGGAAGAATCCATACCTTGGCAATCGTAGTACTCTTCGATGGAATAATATCATCTGAACTTTCTTATTCATCACCAACAAAAACATCGAGAGCATAAGGAAAATTCATGCCTTCGAAGTTCAAACTCCAGGGGAAGAAATCTCCGTAACGAACATGAGCAACCTAAAGAGGTACACTATCAGCAGTGGGACGCCATCCTTGTGGACCAGGAATCCAACCCCAAGCCCACGGACCAATAATCTCAATAATAATAGCATGCCACTCATAGTCATGATCACGCTTGATCCTCTCACGAGGAGGGAAATCTTCTTGTTAGCAGACCTCTCCGTACCAGGAACATACTTCAGCTTGGTGTCGCTCACCTCACTTAAAAGACAGATCTCACCACGAGGAGTAGCGATGTTATGAAGACCTACACTCTACGGCTTACAGTTCCTACTATTAATATAATCCACGAAGGAATTATTAAAATTCTGGGGAGTATATCACTCCCTCTCAGTAGGTTCGGGGACATAGCAAGTCATCATTGTTTCCCCCTTGCTATGAAGATAGCACTCCCTCAGCGCACGAAGAAATTCCCAGTCAACTGTGATACAGAACGACTATGTGTGTTCGTAGAAGATCCCTCATGACCATCTAGTACGTCGTAATAAAATGAATCACCTGACTTGTACATGGGCAACATGATACCGGCCTCGAAGGCTCCTACGGTAGTCAGAAGATGGAACTCATCGAATTGATACCTTGAGATAAGCTCATAAGTGATGTCATCATCAGGAGCGTAGAAGCGGACATCAAAGGCTCGAAGTTCATGTTTCTCCTTAAACACCTCCAGGTCAATATGTTTGAATGTGACCTTCTTTTTACCAACCGAGACGCTTCGTATTATGGAGAAAGTGTCTTCCTCGTCAATATGATCCGGTGTGGAGTCCTTCGGAGGACTCATGTATGAGATCTTTCTCTTAGAAGAAACATGCTTGGGCGGATCAGTCTTCGAAGCGGTACCCTTAGAAGATTTCCCCTTGGAAGGGACCACTGGAGGAGGAGGCAGAGGATTTTATTGAGGCAGCGGAGGAGGAGCCATAGAACGAATAGGTGAAACATCCAACGTGTCACTACGAGGAGGATCTTGCGTGCTTCTAGAGTCATCGCGCGGGCGAGAAGAAGCGCGGGTAATAGCATACCTAGAGCCAGGGGGATCCTTCGGTGGATCTTCTCTCTTGGAAGATGAAGGTCTCTGACCAGAGGAAGACGGGACCCTTTGGGAACGAAGTTAAGCCTGCGAAGATCTAGAACCTCCTGGCGGAGATATATCAGGGTCTCTGTGCGGAGGAGATCTACGAGGGCTAGACGGCGGAGTCTGATAAGGAACCCGCTGACAATCAGCCATGTCTACGGGACACACAAACAAGTTATAGGTTCCGCAGAATAATGAATAAATATCAAAAAGCTAAATTTCGGCCAGTTCATCACAGTTATCCAACAAAAGAAAATAAGGAAAACCATAGACTAAAAATAAAAATGGAGAGAAACCCTAACTTAGTTGGGGTCGCCGGGCGAGAATCTTCAAATGAGAATTCAGGATATTTGTAATGAAGAACAGGGGAAAGTATATATATACTTTGTATGTGTTCTTCATAATAAAGCCAAGAACACAGTAGCAGAAAATGAACAAATAGTCGAGATCAAAATCAAAGAAAAACCCCTTACCTATATCAAGAGCTTTACTAACAGAAGAGCGCAGCCAGGAAACAACGAACAACAGCAACTCGCGAGCACTAGAGAATTAAGGACATGCCGTATTCAAGACAAATACATCATCAGTTAAGAGTATCCAAACAAAAATGGAGAATAAAAGCTTCAGGAGGAAAAGAATGAAGAACTGACAGAGAAGAATGAAATTTATATAATGCTTTTCACATTTTATTTCTCACTTATAAGCATTGAAGTAGATAGAAACCGTCCCTTCACCCAAGGAGAAGTTATTGCAAGGAGTTATTGCATGTAATGGGAAACATGCCCTAAAATTTAGGGGAAGTTATTAAGAGAGAGGTGAGGAATATGTGATGGTTTTCCTCTAACTTCAACTGACGCCTTAGTTAGAAGAAAAGGGGAAAATTATATGCACGTATTTCATCACCCGCCACGTGCCCGTGGCTAAATACGTGGGAGGCATACAACTCGGAGCATCAAGATATGATGCCACACGTGGATAACTAAGAGACGTATCTCATCCTTGCAAGATCATCATCGGACATATCCGACGGTCAAGGATCGAGGAGCATCAAGATACCATGACACCGCGAAGTACTGAAAAGCACCCCAAGACTCACTTTACCCCATCTCAAGGAAGATCAAAGATCGACGGCTGGGGTTAGATCAACCGACACAGACGTGACAGGGGCATAAGACCGTTATCTGGCGCGTGCAGATGACCCAAACACCCACATTAAACACCCTAATCAGCATACGTGCCGGCCAACCTATGGAAGATACGACCGTACTCTTCGACAATGAGCATGGAACGCGGGGAGCATCGTAGAAGACGAAGAGGTCCGCGATATTGACACATAACACAAGACGATAAAGATATAACGGCCTTCAGAAGTGGACCCTGATGCGTGTCATATGCGTCAAAAATAATTTCACTTCCTCACTCAACTAAATATAAATATATTATTCGATAAGAAAGAGTTCGTATCCACAGAGAGGCGATTGTTGTTATGCAATTTTCAGATTCTTATGTAACCAAATAACCCAAGGTGTGTTTTTGTTTTTATCAAAGTAATAAAATAAAGCAAAGTAAATAGTTGGAATAATCAATAAGGAGAAGATATTGGTTAAGGGATAATATCATTCATAAACATGTATTTTTCATCTATGATTAGAATTGGTATTTAATCTCTCAATTATCAAAAGCCCTAAGATATCTTGATCGCAAGAGTATCTCATTTATTTCCTGATTTTATCACAAACAACATTAAAAGATGCTATCGTGAAATCTTCTTAAAAAGCAACCTAAAGTGTAAAAGCACAATTAGATTTAACTCCCTAAGAGCAATAAGTTCTATGAAATAAGACTAATCGATGCAAACAAACGTGTAAAAGCACTAATTCATTTTAACAAAGGTTATGATTCATATGCGATTAAAAAAATGTATCACTACAAGTATTAACCACAAGATGCTACTAAAAATCATAGATAACAACTTTTACGTATTGAAAACCCTAATATAGCTCTAGAGATGAAAACAAATCCAATTGATTCCGGAATCAACCAAACTAGCATTCAAATCATATGATAATAAAACAATGAATCATAAACGATAAAATTGAGACAAAACTAATTCATAGAATCAAATAACATGCTTGAAGAAATCAACTTTTTATCCCATAACCAATTATTGTATTTAGCTACACATATTCATGGAGTTCATCATCAAAATATTCAAAGGAAGACTATGAAACATAAAAGAGAGAAAACCCTAGAAGTAGTTATCTGCAAAAGCTCCAAGAATAGAATAAAAAACGTTCCCCAAAATTGTGTAGAAAACTTCCTTTTTATAGCCTTTTTCTCCTTCCAAAAATAGGTTTTGTCTTCAAAGTCCTCATGTCCACGTCCATATACCAGACCACCAAGCCCATGTGTGAAAAATATATTTCAGGAATTTTCGGGTCCAAAACTGGTCGCAGGAGTGCTGACGTCATCACCGGAATCCGGCCACCATCGCCGGAGAATTGATTCGGGCCACTTTTGTCATCAGGTACTATCATCAGGCAATTCTACACTTCCAGTAGCTCAACTTTGCTTCTCCCCCTCTCGATTCACTGAAATATTGCAATCCATGCTTCAAGTTCCGAAATCCGACATCCCGGGCTATGCTCACCGTCTCGCCATTCTAGCTGTGTTTTGCACAGTTTCTGCATTATTGATTTCAGGCCAATGTCACTTCTATACTTCCAGTCCTTTGTTCACCAATTCCAGCCATCTTCCTTTCTTATCTTCCATGCCAGTAGCACATTCAATCCCAAGCTGTAAACAGACTCATCCAATGCTCCAGCAACAACACCTCATAGTTCACGCCATAACTAGCTATAATGCCAATATCCAGAACTGCAGCTTCACCTCAGTTCAAGGAACGAGTCTTTAGCATAGTTCTTGGCTCCAACATTTCACCAGACAAGCACCACAACTTCCATAACATTTTATCTCTCTACAACAACCTCTTTTCCATATCAGTCATACCATCACTTGTAGTTGCACACACAGTTCTGCAATTGCACCATTCCCTATAATTGAAGCAGCAGCAGCTCAAACTCCATGGCAGCACCACAATAATCCCTGCAACTCCTACAATCACAGCATATCCACCAGACAACTCTCTCCAGTGCCATATCCTGCATTATTCCCTCAAATGCCACCACTTCTAGCACTTCCAGTTGCAGCTCAAGCACAACCTTTGCACCTTCTTCTCTTGGCAAGACCACAGACCCTGTCCTCTTGCAACTTGACAACTAACACACAGCTTTTCCAATCCCGCAATGCCATGCATTCACCACTTCCATCTGCATCACAGCTGCTCCATTTCCTATGCAGCTGCCAATCTATAAGCACCTTCATTTGCTTCACTCCAGCTGCTATTTCTATTATCATAGCCACCACCAGTTCAAAACATGCTCACACCCACCTGACTTTGCCATTATTTCTTCACCATCTCCTTTCCACTGCGTCAAACAACACATACCCTTTGTAACAATCTCCATAGCTTGTGTTCTTTTTGTCATTCCCTGCAACTCTACCTCAATTCACTGCCAAAATCTTCATAACCCGGATTTCTTAGCCACAACTCCTGTAATTTCACTAGTACCACCATACACATTGCCAGTTCACAATTCATCTTAAATTAAACCATCTCTGGCAGCAACTGAAGTCTACCATGCAATCAACACCTTAGCATCACCTGGTCTCCATTCCAGCTGCTTCAAGCTCCAGCTTCACTCCTTGCTTGCAGTCACCACCTCCTACAATCCATAACTGCCATACCAGCACCAAAACCTTGTGCAACACAAGCCATCAGCTGTAGCTGCTCTTGAACCAACATCTAATCATCAATTCCTTCAAACCTCAGAACATCACCATTCTTCTCCTTGTAATTTCATCCAGAAGCCCCATAAACTTCTTCCATCCGACATCGGTTTGTAACAGGGTTGAAGACTAATTCAGTACCCATTTCTTATAATTTCTTCAGTTACCTACTGGTTCCCTTATAACTCGATCTGTTCTTCTCTCCATTCGACAACATCATCGCCATCTCTCTGAATATTCCTCTCAACAGCATCAACACAGTTTCGATTGAACCCTAACTTCATTTCTCAGTTCTTAAAACCCCATCTCGATCTTCAAATTTCACTTCGATTTCAGCAGTAAACAACACCAGCTGCTGTTCTCAATTTTAGTGAATCAAACAAATGATTGAGAGGAGAGTTCTTCATTTAGGGTTGGGAATAATTGGGGTGGATTAATACACCCACTCATAAGAACCACCCAGATTGGGTGTTTTTAACATTTCTCATCCAATACAAAACTGGTTACCCCTTAACCATAGCTGGCTTACTTTTATCATTCTTCCAAAAGCAAGTTTCCCCTTAGCATGTGGTTGAGATCTAAAT
Source organism: Papaver bracteatum (assembly GCA_023529315.1). Classification (NCBI taxonomy): domain Eukaryota; kingdom Viridiplantae; phylum Streptophyta; class Magnoliopsida; order Ranunculales; family Papaveraceae; genus Papaver; species Papaver bracteatum. The sequence continues at coordinate 813,356 of JAJJWX010000447.1, read as the reverse complement.
AATGTTCTCCCATGAAATAACCTTTCTGCCCTTTTTGCTCAAATTGATTGATTTCTTTCTCTTTTCCTCCGTGCGACTCCATAGTACCTATGAAACTCAAAAACGAACATAAGATACATAATTTACATGAAAACTCGCAAAGAAAGCATAAATACTAGATATAAAATTAGGTGTTTTAGACACCTATCAGATTCCCCCACACTTAGACTTTGCTAGTCCTCGAGCAAATCAAACAAAAATAAAGTACAACAACTCCGTCTTGTCGAGGCTACGGTTAATATTAGCACAAATAACAAGCCTTTAAACCCCTAGGTGTCCCTAGTGGACGAGATTTAGTCTCGTGAAGGTTTACAAGAGATATACCTACAAAACCTATATTTCCAACTCCGTCTATTTGTGACAAATCAATGAACGAATCCAAAATGACTACAGGAGGAGGTACCTTGCAAATTCAATTCATATATAAGTAATAAACTCTAATTAGATAGTCGAACAAGCCACAATACTCGGAAACTAACAAACCACAATCACAATGAAAAGATTAAGAAGATGGATATAGATGTAGATGTTGGAGAATATTCACAAGTGATCGATGTTTCCCATATCTGTGCTACTTGGTTTGAATTCTACATCAACTCACTGGCATATACAAGGGAACCAGAAGTGACTTTATTCAACCAAATATAATACTTCCCTTTCTTTTTCTTTTTTTTTTCACTTTTTTTTTACTTTTTTTTTTTTTACTTTTTTTTTAGACAACATGATTGGATCAAACTAGATCCAAGCGGATGATTCTTGTCAGCAAGTACATGATAGTTTCCTTGGATCCTGCATTCCACGCTTGTTTAGGCGACGGAGACATGGACTACGTTTCACACATACTGCTATTCCCAAGTGTCATTTTATTCCGTTTTGGTCTAATTGGTCGGTCTCTTTTGTTTTTATTTTGTTTTTCTTTTTCTAGTAACTCAATCACTCTATTTCATCCTAGCAGTAATAACACGTCGATGTTTAGTGACCCACCAAAGCACTTAGAACAATAGATAAATATGGAAAAATAAAAATAGAATGTGATATGGTGATATTCCGAGATATGGTAACAACTATCATGGTATTTATGATTATGAGCTATGTTCGTCCCCTTTATAGTTAATTGGTTCCTCAACTCCTGTATTCAAAATGGTTCCATCCACTAATGGTGTCATCCTAAAGGCACAAGTTTCTAGATTTCGGAGTTCAAAAAGCACAAATTTTTTCTTGGTTTTTCTATTTTTCTGATTTTCTATTTTTTTTTTCTTTTTCAAAAGCATAAAACACACTTAAACACACTATACAAACATATAAATGCTCCCCCACACTTAAACTTTACATTGTCCTCAATGTAAAATTGAATCATCCAAAGAAAATTCAAGGTGGGAAATTCCGCAAATGATATGCAAAAACAAAGGAAATAAAGATAAAAACAAATGCTTAAAAATAAAAAGATAAAGATAAAGATACAAAACCGGTGGGTTGCCTCCCACTTAGCGCTTGGTTTAAAGTCGTCAGCCCGACTTGCTCCTCATTTGGTACGCCTTAGCCGGCTTCCAACACATTATGGAAATCTGCTTGAATGTTACTTGGGTGTTTCCTCGCCTCAAAGATGTTGAAGTGAATGACTTCTTCATCAAACTCCATAGTCAAGGTGCCATTATAGACATCAATCTTCATTCTAGCGGTACTCAAAAATGGTCTACCCAACAGTAACGGTGTAGATGAAGATGAATTCACATTATCCATGTCTAGAACATAGAAATCCACTGGAAATATTAGTCCTTTTACCTGCACCAAAACATCTTCAACAATCCCTTTTAGGTAAACGTTAGATCTATCGGCAAGTTGAATAACTATGCCGGTTTTCTTTAGAGAACCAAGATTTAAAGCATCATAAATGGAAGTAGGCATAACATTAATGGAAGATCCTAAATCTAGCATAGCTTTTGTAAACCGCGTTTTACCAATTGTGCATGGAATAGTGAAACTACCGGGATCTTTCAATTTAGGTGGGAGTTTCTTTTTAAGATACGCCGAAGCGTTCTCCCCCACACTCATTACCGGTTAGCTTGTGCTTGTTAGTGCACAATTCCTTTACACACTTTGCATAGCGAGGAGATTGCCTAATTACTTCAATGAGTGGAATATTCACTTGGACCTTCTTAAAAACATCCCAAATATCCCTATCTTGTTCCACCTTCGCATTAGCTTTAGCGAACCTGCCAGGAAAAGGTGAGGAGGAACATAAGTATAAATAAGAGGTTTAGAGTTTGATTTAGTTACCTCAGGAGTTGGGGGAAAATCTGCGTTCTTTTCCTCCAAAATTGGTTCCTTTGGCGCTTATTCTTCACCCGAATATGTAACTTCGGGTTGCACAAATTGTGTACCACTTCCCAACTTAATAGCATTGACACTCTCACTTGAGTTAAGAGGTTGGGAAGGGATTTTCTCACCATTTTGTGCATGCAACTGATTAATCTCCTCGGCCATTGAACCTACTTGTATTTGCAAGTCCTGGACCACACCCTCTGTTCTTTGCATAAAGGATTTCACCAACTCTTCCATATTGGACCCTTGATTTTCAAGTGGTTGTTGTTGTTGGGATTGTTGTTGTTGCGGTAAACCAATTTGTGATTGCAACTCCTTAATTGCATTATCTGTTTTCTGCTGATTTAAGATCGCTAGTTGTTGATTTTGTTGTACCACGGACATTAGAGCCTCCACCAAAGTAACCATCTTCTCCAATTATGGATTATGCCCTTGTTGTGGTTGTTGCACTCGTTGTTGGAACTCATGCGGATGGCTGTAAACAGAACTTGCACTTGCAACTTGCTCGTAAGTGTTGGAGTAAATACCATACGGCTGAGTTGAGAATATAGCATTGACATGCTCTACGTTCTCATAAGCTGGGCGTGATGGTTTTACAACCACTGCTGCAATTTGTTGCATCATTTCCATCATATTGTTCATTTGTTGACGTAATTCAATAATCTCGTCAACTTGATTAACTCCCTTGGTAGGTGGTTCTGAACCTTGACTTGAAAATTGTTGAGAATTTGCTGCCATACTCTCAATCAACTCCCTAGATTGTGTCACCGTCTTGTTCATAAGTGCACCACCACTTGCAGCGTCAATAAGATTCATATCACTTGCTTGGAGACCTTCATAGAAGTATTGGATAATCATTGCGTCACTAAATTGGTGATGAGGGAAGCTTGCCACCAATCTCTTGTATCGTTCCCAACATTCATATAAAGATTCTCCCACATTTTGCTTCATCCCACAAATCTCCTTGTGAATTTGAATAGCATTTGATGCAGGATAATATCTCTCTAAAAAGAGTTTCTTCAACCCATTCCAAGTTGTGACACTTTCGGGAGGCAAATAATACAACCAATCTTTAGCACTATCCACCAAAGAGAATCAAAAAAACTTTCAACATTGCACCATTCGCCTCAACATCCGCTGGAAGCACGGCCATGACAATGGTGTGGAAGTCCATAAGATGCTTGTTTGGATCTTCATCCACCATTCCATGGAACTTTGGTAACTCTCTAAGCAATCCCGGCTTTATCTCGAAAGTAGAGTTGGTTTGAATGCAACCCTGCTGTGTATCCAGCTTGTGAGAAGCCAAGTCCTTGAGTGTATGATTTGCAGTGTCACCCATTGCTTATTATTGTTTGTATTTCGGTAAGGTACCTGAAACACACTTCTCACAAACAAGTAAGAAACAAGACAAGAAACAGAAAACAGTATGCGAACAGAAATATTAAAAAGAAACTAAAAACTAGATAACAAGCCGAATGCCTCCCCGGCAACGACGCCAAAATTTGATGCGTGTCGTATGCGTCAAAAATAATTTCACTTCCTCACTCAACTAAATATAAATATAGTATTCGATAAGAAAGAGTTCGTATCCACAGAGAGGCGATTGTTGTTATGCAATTTTCAGATTCTTATGTAACCAAATAACCCAAGGTGTGTTTTTGTTTTTATCAAAGTAATAAAATAAAGCAAAGTAAATAGTTGGAATAATCAATAAGGAGAAGATATTGGTTAAGGGATAGTATCATTCATAAACATGTATTTTTCATCTATGATTAGAATTGGTATTTAATCTCTCAATTATCAAAATCCCTAAGATATCTTGATCGCAAGAGTATCTCGTTTATTTCCTGATTTTATCACAAACAACATTAAAAGATGCTATCGTGAAATCTTCTTAAAAAGCAACCTAAAGTGTAAAAGCACAATTAGATTTAACTCCCTAAGAGCAATAAGTTCTATGAAATAAGACTAATCGATGCAAACAAACGTGTAAAAGCACTAATTCATTTTAACAAAGGTTATGCTTCATATGCGATTAAAAAGATGTATCACTACAAGTATTAACCACAAGATGCTACTAAAAATCAGAGATAACAACTTTTACGTATTGAAAACCCTAATATATCTCTATAGATGAAAACAAATCCAATTGATTCCGGACTCAACCAAACTAGCATTCAAATCATATGATAATAAAACAATGAATCATAAACGATAAAATTGAGACAAAACTAATTCATAGAATCAAATAACATGCTTGAAGAAATCAACTTTTTATCCCATAACCAATTATTGTATTTAGCTACACATATTCATGGAGTTCATCATCAAAATATTCAAAGGAAGACTATGAAACATAAAAGAGAGCAAACCCTAGAAGTAGTTCTCTGCAAAATCTCCAAGAATAGAATAAAAAACGTTCCCCCAAATTGTGTAGAAAACTTCCTTTTTATAGCCTTTTTCTCCTTCCAAAAATAGGTTTTGTCTTCAAAGTCCTCATGTCCACGTACATCTACCAGACCACCAAGCCCATGTGTGAAAAATATATTTCTGGAATTTTCGGGTCCAAAACTGATCGCCGGAGTGCTGACGTCATCACCGGAATCCAGCCACTGTCGCCGGAGAATTGATTCGGGCCACTTTTGTCATCAGGTACTATCATCAGGCAATTCTACACTTACAGTAGCTCAACTTTGCTTCTCCCCCTCGCGATTCACTGAAATTGCAATCCATGCTTCAAGTTCCGAAATCCGACATCCCGGGCTATGCTCACCGTCTCGCCATTCTAGCTGTGTTTTGCACAGTTTCTGCATTATTGATTTCAGGCCAATGTCACTGCTATACTTCCAGTCCTTTGTTCACCAATTCCATCCATATTCTCTTCTTATCTTCCATGCCAGTAGCATATTCAATCCCAAGCTGTAAACAGACTCAGCCAATGCTCCAGCAACCGCACCTCATAGTTCACGCCATAACTAGCCGTAATGCCAATATCCAGAACTGCAGCTTCACCTCAGTTCAAGGAACGAGTCTTTAGCATAGTTCTTGGCTCCAACATTTCACCAGACAAGCACCACAACTTCCATAACATTTTATCTCTCTACATCAACCTATTTTCCATCTAAGTCATACCACCACTTGTAGTTGCACACACAGTTCTGCAGTTGCACCATTCCCTGTAATTGAAGCAGCAACAGCTCAAACTCCATGGCAGCACCACAATAATCCCTGAAACTCCTACAATCACAGCATATCCACCAGACAAATCTCTCCAGTGCCATCTCCTGCATTATTCCCTCAACTGCCACCACTTCTAGCACTTCCAGTTGCAGCTCAAGCACATCCTTTGCACATTCTTCTCTTGGAAAGACCACAGACCCTGTCCTCTTGCAACTTGACAACTAACACACAGCTTTGCCAATCCCGCAATGCCATGAATTCACCACTGCCAACTGCATCACAGCTGCTCCATTTCCTATGCAGCTGCCAATCTATAAGCACCTTCATTTGCTTCACTCCAACTGTTATTTCTATTATCATAGACACCACCAGTGCAAAACATGCTCACACCCACCTGACTTTGCCATTATTTCTTCACCATCTCCTTTCCACTTCCTCAAACAACACATACCCTTTGTAACAATCTCCAGATCTTGTGTTCTTTTTGTCATTCCCTGCAACTCTACCTCAATTCACTGCCAAAATCTTCATAACCCGGATTTCTTAGCCACAACTCCTGTAATTTCACTAGTACCACCATACACATTTCCAGTTCACAATTCATGTTAAATTAAACCATCTCTGGCAGCAACTGAAGTCTACCATGCAATCAACACCTTAGCATCACCTGGTCTCCATTCCAGCTGCTTCAAGCTCCAGCTTCACTCCTTGCTTGAAGTCACCACCTCCTACAATCCATAACTTCCATACCAGCACCAAAACCTTGTGCAATACAAGCCATCATCTGTAGCTGCTCTTGAACCAACATCTAACCATCAATTCCTTCAAACCTCAGAACATCACCATTTTTTTCCTTGTAATTTCATCCAGAATCCCCATAAACTTCTTCCATCCGACATCGGTTTGTAACAGGGTTGAAGACTAATTCAGTACCCATTTCTTATAATTTCTTCAGTTACCTACTGGTTCCCTTATAACTCGATCTGTTCTTCTCTCCATTCGACAACAGCATCGCCATCTCTCTGAATATTCCTCTCAATAGCATCAACACAGTTTCGATTGAACCCTAACTTCATTTCTCAGTTCTTAAAACCCCATCTCGATCTTCAAATTTCACTTCGATTTCAGCAGTGAACAACACCAGCTGCTGTTCTCAATTTTAGTGAATCAAACAAATGATTGAGAGGAGAGTTCTTCATTTAGGGTTGGGAATAATTGGGGTGGATTAATACACCCACTCATAAGAACCACCCAGATTGGGTGTTTTTAACATTTCTCATCCAATACAAAACGGGTTACCCCTTAACCATAGCTGGCTTCCTTTTATCATTCTTCCAAAAGCAAGTTTCCCCTTAGCATGTGGTTGAGCTCTAAATAATGTTCTCCCATGAAATAACCTTTCTGCCCTTTTTGCTCAAATTGATTGATTTCTTCCTCTTTTCCTCCGTGCGACTCCAGAGTACCTATGAAACTCAAAAACGAACATAAGATACATAATTTACATGAAAACTCGCAAAGAAAGCATAAATACTAGATATAAAATTAGGTGTTTTAGACACCTATCAGACCCCACGTCGTGACCCCTATAAATACCCCTCCCCACTAAGAGAAAGAGGCATATCAATTCTAGGAGAGAAGAAGAGAGGAGAGAATTAGGAAGAGTAAGTTATTCCCATAATACCGCAGCCTCAGTTCTTATTTCAAAGTCATTCGACTACCTTTATAACCAATCTAGATATAATGAAACACCAGTTCCGTGGATGTAGGCCTTAGTGCTGAACCACGTAAATACTTGTCTCATTTACATTATATTCCGCACTTTATATTCAATATTTCATACGATAAACTTCATATTATGCTTCGATATCTATGTACTACATTACATAAGCATTTTCGATGATAATATACGGCAAGACAAGGATGAGCCCGAAGGCTCTGAGTCGATGAATCGATATAATTATGCCCCTTTATATACCCAGCGCATATTTCATAATATCGAGTGTATGCAAACATTGATTGTGAGCACGTGGATGCCATCGAGATTTATGTGTTCACAATAAGTCTTAAATTTAACACAAACATCAAACCACTGAAACTGTTTAAAGAAAAACAATCATTCAAAATTAAATCATGATCTTTCAAAATCCTTACATGCCAATTTCAAACCTTTTATTCCTGAATTTAATAATCTTTGAATCCCCAGGCACAATTTTAAACCTTGATTCCAAATCAAAAACAACCGTGGTGACACCATACGTATCTCCATAAGAAACAGAATCAGTATCCCATGCCTTGCTAGGGTGTTTAGCCTTTTTCACAAGCTTTAAACCTAACATAAAATTTAATTACACAATGTGACCAATTTGATCATGATTAGCATGTCCTAAAATAAAACCAAAGATGCAGGGTTACTAGTGCACCTTTTAAGCACAAACAGTTGGCCTCAATAGCATCCAAAATTTCACCAACACAATGCTCATGGAAAGCTAAAGGCTTGATTAATAAGACACACATCTCTTCCATGAAAAAGTTGTCTTTAAAGTCCCTGAAAAATAAAATTAAGAGTTACCGCAAAAGGTGATACCCAACATAATCGAAAACTACTTACTGCAAGTATTATGTATATAACTTGGATCTCAACTACTGCGTTTGTCTATGTACTGCCAGCGTAGGTTATTTTCATTTCTCGATTGATGATTAGGAACTGTCCCCATGCGATGCCTAATATAGATTCTGCGAAACTGAAAAACATTTTATACATGCCACAATATCGATAACAAATTTAGCCCAAAGGCAGAATCTAATAATCAAATAAACAGATCAAAGAAGCAATCAAAAGAAAATAAGTAAACCAAAATAAAAAAATTAGAACACCATTCTTTATCTTATATTCAAGGTAATTGCAATCTAGAAAGGTAAACAGATTCCAGCACTATGGATAATCACAGTGTGATTTCATGTTTTGACACAAAAGTCTATCAAAAGGAGCTTCTTCATTGAGAAAAATTTATGTGAGCAAGATGATCATTAAATGAATATCAAACTTCTTTTAAACCATCAAATGGATATCGGGGATAATTTGTACCCATTTATGAAGAAATAAATGTCAAATAAAGTACAGAAATTCAAGACATGTACAAGCAAGCATAGAAAATAATTTGTTGAATAAACGGTGTCGCTCGTAAGTATTGGGTAGCTAGATTCGTAAATGCCATCTAAATAGCACAAAGATGTAAGCATCATCACTGATATCTAGAACAATGACTCAGTAAGACATGAGTGTTAAAGACACTCGACTTTGTTGTGTCAAAAACTCACAAACTTGTCACACATAAATATAAAACCCAGACAAATGTTTAGATAAAGTTAAAGTCCAAAAATTAACCAAAAATAACGATAATAACCCATACTATCCTACAAAAGTAAAACAAGGATTCTAGTACGTTTTCTTACCACAACAAACTAACAAGAAATAAATAAATGGATTGTTGCAGGACACGAGGTATGTTTAGTGCACAACTAAGAACTATGCAATTGCAAGCAAAGGTAAAAGGAAAAATAGTTAAATCACTTTTTATTTATATCAAAAGGATAGGCTCACACCCTCAGATATTTGCCACACCATCAGTATCAGTAACATATTGACGTAGAAATTCACATTCTACCATTTATAAAAGCCAAGAAAACTAAGACACATCGCTTATTACCTAGCAAACAAGTAAAATGAATGTAATTGTGAAAGCTAAGCAAACTATGACATTGCTTATTACCCAGCAAGCAAGTCAAGTTAATAGTGTTCTGCGACAAAATCCAGAAACTCTTCAAATGTTATGCATGAACGTGTAGCCCTTCATCAAAATATAATTTAAAACATGCTCGGTATCCTGAACAGTAACTTACTCGTGTATCTCGCAGAAGGCATCAAGCTTCCATGCATCTCTAACTTGGTCCAATAGGCCATATGTTTTCCCCCCAGGAAGCACAAATACCACCTCTGTACTTTCCCGAGCTCTTTTCTGAAAGTCAATGGTTTCGTCAAAGTCAGTGGAACCAAATTACCACAAATCAGTATCAATTTTCGCCTGATCCCCTGAATCGCTGGTGTAAACAGTCTCTCTCCTGTCACGTAAAAATGGAGATAAATGAAAAAGACATGCTTTATGCCATTAAAATTTAACATGCAAAACCATAAAATTAACAAAACCGAACCATAGTTCAATATCTTCTTGTTTCATCTGCCCATGTGAGTCGCTGGAGTAGACCATCTGTCTCCTGTCACATAGAATGGAGATATATGATGCATAAAAGGCAGAGGCTTTATGCCATTAAAATTTAACATGCAAGAAAATAAAGGTCCTCTTGTGAGTCATTTAAACTACTCTTTCGCTTTGGATTTGGAGACTTAACCTTTAGATCTTGTCCTTGCTAGGGCCGGCCCTGACATTTTGCTGCCCCATAGCATACCCAAAAAATGTTGCCCCCTTATACATACAACAAACTATAGTCAGGAGCATAAGGTGGTTGTTGGAACAATTGCTGAAAATAGCCTGCAAAAGAATCATAAACCAAAAAAATAAAAAATGTTATGGCTGAGTCACGACCAGGTCGCTCTCTTTAAGACGTTTCGCGGCTCTGCACAAGATTGTGCAAGCAGTTCTTCCATGTCGCATCGTCCCCAGGATAAAACAGCCAAGTAAATCTCTTTCACAATCACTCTTGCACTTTGAGAGTATGTGATACTTGTACACTTCTATTCTTGCTCAGAATCAAACTTGTAGAAAACAAGTGATGATCACACACTAGTTTTCTTTCTCTCAAAAATCTTATTTTTCTTTAAAACTCCAAAACATTAAAGAAAAAAATCTCTCTTTTTTTTTTCAACCAAAAATCTGATTTATAGTCAATGGGGGTTTTTAATAAAGTTTTAATGAAAACATTAATATGGTTTAATATAAACCATTACTCTTGTAACATGAAACGGTCAAGGAATTTATGACAAAAATAAATTTCTTTTATGAGTATCATTAAGATAATGAAAAATAACTTTAATAGAAAATAATAAATGGAAATAAAATTTTGTTTTAAAGAATATATTTCCAATAACCCCCCACTTATATTTTTAAAACATTGAGCAAGATCTATATAGTGATGTGCATAAGTAAAGGTATCTTTCGATTTTGAACCTTTACATAGTGTTAGACTCTCTCAAAATCTAACCATAGAGTGAACATAAGTCTTTGAACTCTAGGAGATGAAAAGATTGTTTAACACACACAACTATGCTAGTGTAAAGTCTAAAGCTAGCATATTACGTCCCTGAATGATCTATAGAACTGCCCATATTCTCATAGAAAGCGGCCACACTTTCACATCCATACAGGTGAATCTATCAAGAGTACTCCTGTAGCTAAGTACCCCACTCTAAATAGTGATATAGATATCATTAAGAGTTTTAGAAACAAAAACTCAACCTCAACTCGCTTCAGGATATCATGCCGTGGGATGAATTCTCAAAAGCATGATTTCGTGTCTACACATTATCCGTAACTTAGTACCATTTGAACCTATATTTTGGGATCACCATTCATAGGTAGGGATTACTTTTTGAACCTATTTCCGAAATCTTGAGTTATAGGTTGGGCGTCCATCACGAACAACAATGTTCATATCATTTGTGAATCGTTATTCCCTTTGAACCTATTTCTAGGTGGGTATCCATCACAAATGACTCAATTCTTAACGGGCATCAACATCATCCCATAATATGTATTAACACCTTCTTATTAATCCTTTCATCAAAGGATCAACGATAACTCTTTTTTCAGACCATATATAATCCATTCTCATAGCATCAAAGATGCTTTTCTATCACCATATATGTCGACTCTACCGTTGTAATTAACGGTTCTTAATTCTTGCAATAGCCGCGGTACTATCGCATTGGATTAATATTTTTTTTCTTCCTCTATCTAGTACAAGATTGAATCACTCCATCCCTTAGAGTATTCATTTGAGAGGATATCTCAATCAGCATCGCAATAATATCCTTAAAGGATTGCGGTAAACATTTTTAATAGTGTTTATAGGTTTAAGGTTCTTTTCAGACACCTCATAACCTTCTCAATGTTTTACTAATTATCCATACATGGATTATTAGTAAATCTGCATATATGTAACCCCCACTACAAAGTAATATACATATAGTCTATCACGTATCAAGAAGCAATGCCATGCTACCATACTCATTTCTAGTGCAATCACACACAATCTCAAAAAAAAAAAAAAAAAATTGGCACTAAATCAAATGAGTGAAAACTACTTTGCAGTTAGACTATATATATTTCTATTTATTTCCATTGTATTAAATATATTCAAGAGAAGAACAAATTCAATTCAAGCATATACACTATCTTCTCTCAAGTCTTTCATGTCAAATAGTAGACTAAGCATGTTCTCATTTTCATTAACATCATATAAGTTAGAATTTAAATTCCACAAATCACTTATGCATATACAACAACGAGCGTTATGCATTTCATTTTCAAAAATTCTGAAATTATTCAAACTAATCAAAAAATTAATTTTATCTCATTCAATTGTTTCAAAGTTTGTTTTTGAATATATATGATGATGACTTATCTAACTTATATCCATTTGTTCTAGTAGAAACTACACAATTTTTCATGCTTGGTCTACATAGATTCTCATCTTTTATACATTCCATATATTTTTCTACATATGATACACAACAAATCACGCATCGTAGAAACAGCATCACCAATCAAGAATGTAAATCAAGCGACATGAAAGCAAGTATTGAAATTAATTACCCTTTCTTTATTTTTTAAACTAAAATATTTGGTTCTTAAAACCTTTTTCCAAAGATTAAAATTACGAGGAGCTAAGTATCTCAAACAAGATAATAATTATGACTAAAGTTTGTTTTAGTCTTGCTACCTACACATCAATTCTTAATGATCTTGTGATCTCCATTTCTAGCTAGCTCTTTAATCTTAGTTTAGCATTCAAACATACATAGGGTAGAGAACCCCCACTATTTCTCGACCAAAGGAAACTTCAAATCAACACCAAAATATAAAATTGAGAAGTTACTTATGCAAATTGCATTTCTAGCCACGTTCATTCAAAAATTTCTATAGACTTCGTTAGACGTCATATTTAGGTGCTTAATACCAATTCAAAACCTAGAAAGTTTCTTCATTCATACAAAAATCAGAAATAATTTTTTTAAGCGCAAATAATTTCTCCAAATTCATATTTGACGCGTTATGTGTTCTTGCTCATTACTAATAAAGTAATTATCCAATTTCAAAATCATTTTGGCATAGTCTAGAGGACGACCAAACAAACATTTTTCATGAAGACATCATTTCATTATTCACTACTCAAAAGATCAATTTTAGTCACCAAGTTAGACTTGGTGAAACACCAAAAATATCTTATAAAATTCTCAAACATTTTATTTCATCCGATGATTTTGTAAACTAGTAATATTGAGAGTTTTACATGCTTTGAAGACTTGGGTAAAATTTGATACATGTCACTTAAAAAATTCTTAGAAATTTTAGAGGAAAACACAGCATTCTCACTAACTCAAAAAAAAAAAAAAAATTCATAGAAGCAAGATAAAATCACATATTTCAAACACTCCAAAGCTTCAATCATATCAGATAAATAATACAATATTCGGTTCAAACATTCCATTGATAACATATTTATTGTAGTAGTGCAATGATCAAGTTCAACAAAACTTTTAATCTCAATCTTGTTAAAAAAAAGATAGGTGGAAACTAGATTCTTTCTCATTTTGGTGGTATGAACATCTTTAACAAGATATTTCTACCGTAAGCAAACTTTTCAGACCATACCAATACCAAAATCCTAGAGATGCGAGTATAACTCATCACCACTTTCTTTCAAACGATTCAGTTCAACTTTTGAACCATAACCTATCAAAACAAATATGGTGTAAAACACCAATATATATCACCTCTCACCGTATCCAAAATTCACATTAACTTAGCTTAAAAAGCATTGTTAACAATATTTGATATTCTTGCAATGCCGTGTAATGCAAACATATCAAATAACTTCATAATTAAAATTATGTTCATTTCTTGGTGAGAGTTGGTATTCATAATTGTTTTGACTAGGTTTCTTATTCTTTTGGTTTTGGTTTGGTGTCAAAATCTATCCCGTAAGTTCCAAACTTGTATGAGTCACTCATATATTCTCATAAACAATAATTATCAATATCTAGTTTCCTTGCAACTCATTCTAAGATTGAATAATCAACTTATTTCAATCTTGAATGCAATTATTTGATCACTACAATAACTACTAATAGTTCATCAAATATACCTCATTTTCTTTGGAAGCTCAGTTGGTTATAAACCATTTTCCATTATTTCCACACCAGCAAAACCATTGCTCCATGCTCCTACTCGCAATTTTCATTTTCATTGGGAAACAAAAACTTGCTCAAGTAAGTGAAATTATCACCTGTCACAATCATTCAAATGTGAGCATTTGTAACCCAAAATAAGTAAGATGTGCACTTATATAATTACTTAAAAATCAAATAAAATTAGTACTCCAAGTTTCTCTTAAGTGTCGAAAAATTGTTCAAAGTTCTATAGTTATAACATCATATTTTTATAACTTTCTATCAAGCATTTTATCAAACATATGTGGTGCACTAGTTTGATTGCTAACAATAATCTTTTTTTTTTCATTACTAATATGAATCAGTAAAATCAAAACATGATTTTTAAAAGCAATATCTTGCATCTCTAATCATTATGCTCACACAAGTTTCACGACTCATATTTTGGACATACATACACATCGATTGTAAAATCATAACATCTCTCAAACCAAAAATCCAAACAAAAAATTTCAAAATGGGTTTCGAAGATAAGTTCATGATATATACGAATCCAAAATAACAACAAAAATATCAGCAATACGAAGTTAATCATAATTAAATTTCTACTTGTCAGAAATTTTCAGCAACGTTATGCAGTTTTGTAAAATACTTTAAAAACACTTTTGGGACTCCAAAAATTATGAAATTTGATCTGGGTGATCCACATAATGTCTAATATATACGGTATAAATTTCAATATCATATTCATTTTCGTTAAAGAGATTTGCATAAAACTATATAATATGTTACAATCCGTGTCCAATAGGATTAAACATAAAAAATTCAATCTTAGTTATAAAAATTCCAAGAATCATGTGAATAATATACCATAACGATTCAGTAAAATAAAATAAACGATGATACTTATCATGTTTCAGCAATAGTTTCTCGTTTAATCTCTATGGCAGAAGAAATCGTCTTAAAATTGTTGGAACAATTGCTGAAAATAGCCTGCAAAAGAATCATAAACCAAACAAATAAAAAAATTTATGGCTGAGTCACGACCAGGTCGCTCTCTTTAAGACGTTTCGCGGCTCTGCCCAAGATTGTGCAAGCAGTTCTTCCATGTCGCGTCGTCCCCAGGATAAAACAGCCGAGTAAATCTCTTTCACAATCACTCTTGCACTTTGAGAGTATGTGATACTTGTACACTTCTATTCTTGCTCAGAATGAAACTTGTAGAAAACAAGTGATGATCACACACTAGTTTTATTTCTCTCAAAAATCTTATTTTTCTTTAAAACTCCAAAACATTAAAGAAAAAATCTCTCCTCCTTTTTTTTTTCAACCAAAAATCTGATTTATAGTCAATGGGGGTTTTTAATAAAGTTTTAATGAAAACATTAATATGGTTTAATATAAACCATTACTCTTGTAACATGAAACGGTCAAGGAATTTATGACAAAAATAAATTTCTTTTATGAGTATCATTAAGATAATGAAAAATAACTTTAATAGAAAATAATAAATGGAAATAAAATTTTGTTTTAAAGAATATATTTCCAACAGTGGTGCGTGTAAGCTATGTTAGCATTATCATTTTTTGCCATAGTTAAGCCTACAAATACATATATTGTGTTGCCAAAAGCTTGTCAAATATCTCAACTGTACATATAGCAAAGCATTGTTCAAAAACTTATCAAAAGAACACGTTTCACCATTAGTTACCTCTTGATGCTATTCAGTTTAGTTCCAGAGACGCATGTTCAAGCATGTACAAAAAATTGCCGCCATAAACACGAAAAGTAGAGCTCGTTGACCTGTTTATGTAGTACCCGAATTTTGAAGTGAATTAGAGAATCTACCACTGTAAATGATGTCACATCAAATAGATGTTCTTTAACTGATAAATAATCATGCCTGCTCTGCTCATTCTAGTTTATGATATATTCATACTCTTAAACAAACATGCTATGAACAATAATTGATTAATTAATACCAACAGTGGAAGTGTTAAAGTACGTGGTAATACCTATGCTGGTCTTGGGTGTTCCTGAATGGTATTTATGAACGCTCTTCGCTGCCGAGTAGTTGTTAGTTTGTTACTATCTAGAGTCTAGATACCTTCAAATCTGAAAATATGATAGTTTAATTCATATGGGAATCAGTATTTAGGCACCACCTGTTTAAGTGTTTGATGTTTTACAATAGGTCTTGTGAAAATTTTGGCTGAATTAGAACACTAGGAGGGCTATTGCGAGTCCAGTTTAGGTGACTTGCATGATATCACGACGATCTCACAAAGGAGCAAGTAAAAATCAAACAACCACATTTTTTTTTGTGAATTTTTGCATTATTTAAGACTATGTAGTGTACTAGTGAATCTGAGAGGCTTTATCCCTTGAACAACCCTATTATTTTGACTTGGTAGAGTAACGAGAAAACACATGCCTAAGAGAAAGTACTTCAAAAGATCATTATTCTCGCCTATAGGCCACCTCACCTGTTATTGTTCTCTGGCAAGCTACAAAGTGTTCCCAATGCTCTCATTCTAATTCCCAATGGTTTCTTGCAAGCTTTTCCGTAGCTGGTCTAAACTAGCTAAAGATATTTTTGTTGATAACCATTGTTTATCAGTTGTGCGACCATTTTTGTGCAACCATTTTCATTGTTTTTCATTAACCAAAGTCTAAACTAGCCAAAGATAAAAATAAATAAATAAATTTGTTGCCCCCCTTGCCCGTGCTGCCCCAAAGTCAAATTTTACTGACTTTGCCTCATGGTCGGCCCTCCTTGCTTATGATTGTTGGCTATTATATTCCCTCAATGTTCATTGACATCTCACACTTCTTTATCTAGATCTCAAAGGTCGGTAAACTCCCATGGTTGGGCGCTTCACTATGCATATATATACACAGAAACCAAGCTCTTTGAATTGGTAGCTTTCATAATAATCACTTAAAAGAGAGTGCTTTATTTATCACTAGTATACTGCACGTGCTTCCCCTTGTACCCACTTTCCACGAAAAAGTTCTGAAATCAATATTCCAATGGGACCCTTTCTATTGCAATTTACCGTTTTATCCTTGTTTAATTTTTACAACATTTTCGATAAGGCTTTAAATTTAAGGGCAAAGTTGGATTTTCAAAAATTGTAGCTTCATTTACTGTTTAGAACTGTAGCTAAGGGGAGTTCCATTTATAATAGATTATAGATAGATGTATATATATGGACAGTGATGATTTCTCGTAGGCCCATAAAATGGAGAGTCCCCCCGCTCAAGTCTAGGTTGACTTAAATGTCAAATACAAAAGGTCTCCAGCAAATTGCATGTTAAAGTAAGGTAAAGATTAGTCCAACATACTAAAAGAGAAAAACTGAAACATGATGATCTCGTAGAAACCGGAGTTTTACAATGTTCACACTATACAACCTCATTTCTGCACACCATGGATTTCCTGTAATTCTCATTATGCAGGACTAAAGGTTCGGCATAGCAACAATTTTGTGACATGGATTTTGTACAGTCGTGAATCTGTATGGTGATAAGGTTGTTTGAATTGATGCTGAACAAAATCACATTTATATAACGAGAAGTTTATATATAGCATAGTGTAATAAACCAACCGCAACCAATCTAAACCCTAGAGAACCGCTTAAAATCCACACCTTAGAAATATTATCACACAACTTATAAATAAGGAGGCTACTCGACAACAAAAAAGAGATTATGAAATATTGAAAATAGCAATGAGTTCCAAGCTTACTCGACAACTTGGAAGGGTAGTTGTTGCTTATTGGATAACTCACGAACTTTATGAACAGCGTCATCTCCCTCCACAATCATAGCAGTAACAGGACCATGAGCTATGCATTCAACCCAACTAGCACATGGTAAAGGTACAGTTTCGGAGAAAGCCTCAGGATCCCATTTAATATTAACAAGGTGCTCACGAGCGAAATCTCTAGTCACTACCATGGATCTCATCTCTTGTACAACAAAAAAAATATATGTTAGCATATTAACTTGAAAGCATCAATTAAGAACACTACAGAAATAAATATGTTAAAGAAAATCATATTTACCTGTAATGTTCAAACTTCAAACCCAATTTCTCAAATTCGGAGATGAGAGCACCCATAGAGCGCTGGCGGAAGAGCCAAGGATAGGCCAAGACAAAAGTCTTTTGATGTTCTATCATTCTTTGTTTTTCTTATTCTGTCTTTTCTGTCTTTGGCTGGGCTCATTCACCATCCTAGATGGAGCAGATGAGGCTATCATCAATTTTCATCAAAAAAAAAAGAAAAAAGTCTCCCATAAAAAAGTCTCCCATAAATATCATGGCTTGATTGGGGTATACCCAGATTAATTGGAGTATACCCAAATTTAAATGGACATGTGCCCTTACTAAAGTGAGGTCAAAAATGAGTGAATTTACTTTAATACCCCTACACTAATTAACCTAAAATTAAACCCTAAACTCAAAAACTAAAAACATTTAATCTTTCTCCTAATACATCTTCTCTAATACCTCTCCTCTTCTCCTTCCTTCATCTTATTCCATCAACCAAATATCAACCAAAATTTTCAATTTTGATTTTCTACAAAAAATGGTAGATTTTAAACGATCCGGTAGCAAGAGAGATTCAACAGGTAACATGAGAAGATCCAAATCAAAAGGAAAAGGTAAGGAAAAGGTTGGAAGTAGCAAACTCGAAAATCCAATCTGTGAGAATGTTGAAAAAAACCCTTCGCCGGTGAAAAGAAGAGTGTAAGTGATTTATGAACTCAACCCATTATCCTTATGTGTTATATGATTGTTATGTTGGGTTAGAAATATAATATTTTGATTTTCAGGGTTTTTTTTGGTCGGCAGGGTCGATAATTTAAAACCCCGCCGGCTGTAGATATTTTGTAAGGGTCGGCATGGTATTAGGATGAATAACCTACCGACTTTTCATAGCATCCATGGCGACTGTTAGACAATAACCAGGGCCGGCAGGGTATAATAATCAACCATGATGGCTTACATATAGTCGGCATTGTATTAGACTTGTACCATCCCGACTTTAGTTCACAGAAACTTCAGGTCACATAAACTTAATTGTCGACATTTTTATTGAATAAGACCATGCCGACTTTGTATCCGTCGGCATGGTACACGATTACAACCACTCCGACCATTATTTGGTCGGCAATGTTTAGATTATATACCATGCTGGTTTTATTACCAGAATCATGTTTCAATGTTTAAAATTTTCATATCTCTTATTTGTGTATTGTTTAGGTTCCCAGAGGAAAAAAAAAGAAGATCTACCTTGTTTGGTTACTGCAGAAGAGCTATTAGAATTTATTGACGGAATTTATCCCAATGTAGAAGATCCTAAAGATGAAACTGAAGAGAATTGCCCTGTACTAAAGTTACTTCTGATGGGTAAGAAAGATCCTGAAGAATTCCTAAGGTTTATGCACAGTCCTAGCAATCCCCTCAACTATGTTGAATGCACATCATCAGAGGAGGTTGATCCAAGAACTTTTTTCAGGGCATGTGACTTTTCCGGAGTGAAGCCCTATTACAATGAGGTCAGTGACTACATAGGTACAGATAAGGGAAAAGCAAAAGCTGATGCTGCTGAAAAATCTAGTGATGGTGAAACAACTAGTGATGTGGAGGAAGAATGAGAAGGATCCATGAAATTTTTAAACTTTATTTGGTTTAGAAACTTAGATTGTGGTTTGAACTCTTTCATTATGTTTTGAGCTATTAGATTGTGGTTTTAGACTTGTTAAAATTATGGTAATTTTCAGTTTCAATTGATTTAGAAGTTATTCTTTTTTGTTCCTTTTTAGACAATATTGGAGTTGCAGTAAGTCGGCATGGTTTGTAAGGTAGATCTTGCCGAACATACCATGTTATATGCTATGTGCTATCAAAGATATGTAGTCGACATGGTTTTAAATCTCAACAATGCCAACCTAAATGGTTTTAAATCTCAACAATGCATAAAGAATGAAAGTTTCAAGTGCAACACAATCAAATATTTGTAGTCTTTGTACACTAAGTGGTCATTTGGCAAACGATTGTCCCTTTGAAAGAAGAAAATGCACTATTGAAGGTTGTAAGAGATTCTTATTTCTCATGAAAGCTGCAGTAGTAAATGTATATCAGCCGTATGCTTAAAAATGCACTTGTTGTGGGTTTTTCTATTGGATAGATGAGCGCCTAGCTCCGTATGAAGATGAAGTTGATAAAATAAACCTTCTACCATGCACAGATCCATATTACGACGGTAAGATGAAGCTAATTACCTCTCCTAAGAAATTGTATACCGGAAAAAGATATTATCTATGTCCCAAATGTGTTAGGGTTAAGTTTTTAATGTTTGTATGCTTTAATTAAGGTTTGTATGCTCTAATTAAGTTTTTAAGGTTTGTATCTGATGTGTGGTCTGGATTGTACTAAGTTAAAATCGTGCCGGCTCCTTAACAGCCGGCACTTAAAATTTAAAAAAATCATGTCGTCCAATATTTAGTCGGCAGCGTTCTCCTAATACACCATGCCGACTATTATGTATGAAAACATCCAGGAACCACTTTTTTGTTTGTCTGTTATGGTCGAAATTGTTATCCTCATAAAACATGCCGACAATCAAAAATCCGGCAACATGATGCAACCAAAACCATGCCGGCCATACCATGATTTTTTTTCCTGTATTGTCATGCAGTGCCGCCGACAGTCTGACTAATATATAACATGCCGACCCTGGTGAAGTCGGCAAGGTCGTGAAAATAATACAATGGAGGACAAAAGACAAGTTGAAATAACGACGAGAGTTTCTCTCTCTTGCGATTTTTTGAATTTTTTATTATGCTTAAGTTTGATTAATTTCTTGATTTTTCTTTGTTTTCTCACCACAGATCTTCTCTTTGGATTTATTGCATTTATGCATACTAGTTCTTATTAACCATTAATGGTTGTGGTACCATTATAATGGTTCTTCAAACTCTTATAACTTATTTGTCCTAGTTTTCAATCAGAAAAACTGTTAAATCTTCTTTGTTGTTTTTTTTCTCTTTTCCTTAATCTCTAAGTTGCTCTAATGGAGTTCTAATTTTGCAGGTCTCCTGACTTTCTGTGGGATCCAGTGGTGCTTTATATTCAGTATGTGGAAAGTTCTTGGTTCAATGACAGTGGTGTCCAGTACATTAAAGCTTCAAGCAGTAGTGCTAACCATCATTGTTGTGATGGTACTTCATAGTAGTATTAATCTAAGATTTACCTTAGATCAAAACCAAAAAATTAGTATCAGAAATTCTATCTTCCCTTTCACCTCAAAACAAAACTCAGTCAGAAACCATTACCCCTTAATTTTTCAAATTCAAAAATTACCTCCCAATCAGATCCGTACCTATTGCTGAAGAATAAGTTTATACCTTTTTTACAGTTATACTTTCCCTCAGAAAAACTATATCTTGTTAAGCAAAATCTCTGGTCATTTATTGCGTCAAAATTTTGCCCTACATTATAGGATCGACACTTACCATCTAAGGAAAGTCTATAACCATCCAAGTGAAGTCAATATAAAGCATGTTACAAAGTCTCAAAACCTCAAACCAAACCTTACAAAGTCTCAAAACCTATCAAACCAAACCTTTGAGTTACTACTAGAGAAATTTGGCTCATCAAAAATAGTTAATAATGCTGCAGATAATGGCTTTTTGGAGTTCCATCATCGTCTTCAAATCAATAACAACAACCATATCAATCGGAAAGATACCTACTATCAAGTGCAACTCGAACCACGGAGACTTGGAGAGTGTAGGATTCTAAATCTTGATTGAGTGCAAACCAAAAAGGGGGTTTGTTTTTGTCGATTATGATTTTCAAGTGACCTGAAATAATAAAAGTAAAAGATGCAAATAGCAAGATATGTAAACAATGATAATATGGATACTAGGGTATTCAAATCCACCCGATAACCTATGATATGCATTCAACTTGTAATATTATTCTTGTCCTTATAGTAGATTCAAGTCTATAACTAAAATCTAAACCTAGTAAATGAAACTAGAACATGAAGAACATTACAACAAAACTTAAATTTGATAAACTAACATGAACAAGCTATTCTTGGATGATTTTTCCATCCCTCTCTATTTATACACAAAAATTCTCTCTCACTTGGAAGAATTATTTACTCAACAAAACATGTTTCTCACTTGATGGATGTTTTGGAATACAATGGGTGAGTGGATGTTTTGGAATCAATGGTGGTGAGGTGGATGTTTTGGAATCCAATGGGGTGATGGAGTTTTGGAAAATGGTGGTGAGGTGGATGTTTTGGAATCTATGGATGTTTTGAACAAATGGAAATGGATATCAGATTATGTTTTAATCCCATGGGTAACAATCTCATGTCTTCTCTCAATTCTTCCAAGGTTTGAAAATGGTAAAATGCTAAATATATGACTTTGACGCGAAAGATGAGTTAAGTGCCAATGAAAAGGTGTATGAATATGCAATATTTGGCACTCATCAAATACCCCCAAACCTGATTTTACTTGTCCTCAAGTGATCCAAAATCCTAACTATACCATTGTCATTCGGTCTCTCGAATGCATTTAGAGGCCTTTAAACCCCTAGGTGTCCCACAGCTTGTAAATGTCCCACAAAACCTTCTCCAAATTCAGAGCATCCATAGAAATGCCTTAAATCTTCACTTCAACTGTAGATGATGAACTTCAAAACTTCCATTTTTTTTTTTTTTTTTTTTTTAAAGACATGTACTTCCAAAACATCAGATTTAATTTTTAGGGACCCGCTAAGAAGACTTATCTCCTACAAAAGACCCGCTACACTGTTTTAAAAGACTTCCTATACATGTCATTAATAAAAACAAAAAAATGCAAGACCCGCTACACCGGGGTCACTCAATGCCATATGCAAATACTCCCCAAACCTAAATCTAACATTGCCCTCAATGTTTCAAAATATGATAGAAACAACAACAAACCATGAGAACAAAACAGATTCAAAGGAAAGAGATTGCATGCCAAACCAAAGACAGTGGAGTATGTCTTATCTGTGGTATGTACAAGGGCTTTTTCGATCCACGTAGATCGGATCAGCAAGATGAGTTGTTCCAATCTCGAGTGGAATTGGTTGAGGAACAACTTCAGTCTCGCCCATTGACCTTGAAGACATTCTTGGTTGTTACATCTTCTAGTTCTCAGCCCCATGGGGAAAATTGTTCGCACCACGAACGGGCCTGTCCATTTAGAACGTAATTTTCACGGGAAAAGGTGCGATCGTGAGTTATACAATAGAACTTTAGTTGACTTGCGCAAAATATGGAACACCTTCATTCTTTGTTTGTACATTTTTGCATTATCATTATGCATCATTTCTTAACTCTTCCAACTCATTGAGTTGAAGCTTCCTTTAGTGCCAGCTTTATCTAGATCAAAGTTCGGTTTCTTTCTGAGTGTTCTTAACTCTTACGGGGAGATGACAAAACTTTACCGAAAAGTCTGTAAGGGGACATACCAATGGGGTCTTGTATGCAGTTCTATAGGCCCATAAAGCATCATTCAATCTTAAAGACCAATCTTTTCTAGACGGGTTAAAATGTGCTTAATCTCCCTATTTGAAACCTCTACAGAGAACGACTTTGTGAGTTATGCCATACTTGAATTGCAGAAATGTGAACCACGAATCATTATAGCTCTAGGGGTGCCAAATCGAGAAAAAATGTTTTCCTTTAAGAGAAAGTACCACCTTGTGGTCATTAGTTTTGAACCCAAAAACATAGTCATAACTTTCCTTGAGTTAGGAAATGGTCCCATGAAGTCAATACCCCATACATCAAATAGCTCAACAATCAAAATGGGTTGTAGGGCATCATGTTTCGTTTTTGATATACCTCCCAATTTACGCACAGGTCACAAGAAATACAAAATTCATGGCTATCCTTAAACAATGTTGGCCAGTAAAAACCACTCTGCAAGATCTTTGCAGCAGTTTTTCTTTGACTAAAGTGGCCTCCACATGTGATCATGACAAAAAGAGATGACATCCCTTTGTTCGAGTTGGGGACACATTTCCTAATGATTTAGTCGGAAGCGGTATTTGAACAGGGTACACTTCCAAGAATTTAGACCGGTCTTGTTTAGACCAATGAAGTGGCATCCTACCTGTAGCAAGGTAGTTCACGATGTCGGCAAACCATGGCATTTTCGGTTGTTCATCCTGGAAAGATTCTCTAATAATCTCGATTCATCGAGACTCGACATTCAATCTAGATAAGTGATCAGCAACAACATTCTCTGACCCTTTTTTATCTCGAATTTCAGGTGGAAGTCTATAACCATCCAAGTGAAGTCAATATAAAGCATGTTACAAAGTCTCAAAACCTCAAACCAAACCTTTCTCTGAAAAGTAATCTCAAGAAAACCTCTATCATGTCTTCATCTAACAACAACCATATCAATCAGTTATCAAGGCAACTTAGAAGGGCCAATATTGAGTTACCAGATACTAGAAGAACTGTTGGCTCATCAAAAATAGTTAATAATGCTGCAGATGAATGGCTTTTTGGAGTTCTGGGAAAGTTAATGTGGAAAGATAAAATCGATATGAGAACCATCAGAGAAGATATCAACTCATTATGGAGAAACTATAGGAACAAATAGATAAGAGTTATGGGTAACAATCTCATGTTGGTTTGACTAAACACACAGGAAGAGCGAGATGAAGTGATAAGGGAGGGCTTAAATTCCCAGGTACTTCCAAAACTTCCAGGTACTTCCAAAACTTTTTCAAGAAGTTATCTCCTACGGTTTTATTATCTTAAATTCCCATATTTCCAGCTCAATACTTGCTTTTATTTCCAGTTTTTACTTCTCTTGCACAATGCGAATTTTATCTTGGAATTGCAATGGTTACGCTTCCAAAGATACTAAGAACTATCTTTCTGACATTAATAAAAGACTTCACCCAGATATAGTTTTCTTGCAAGAAACCAAAATTAATTTTGAAAAAATCCCGAGACATGTCAGACCCCTAGGGTTCCCAAATACAACTTATGTGCCCTCTATAGGTAGAGCTAGATGCATTTTACTCTTGTGGAAAGATGGCTTCCAACTAGACATTGTCTATAAAGATAAAAATATGTTTCACTGTCTTGTTAAATCTGATCCTGCTAAACCTAAATGGCTTCTATCTTGTGTATATGGTTCTCCATATCCACAAGAAAAGAAAGCTCAATAGAGCTTCATCAAAAACTGTGTGTGATACTTACAATATTGATGCCCCTAGATCCTTATTGGTGATTTAAACATTACCATGCATCCTGATGAGAGAGCTAATAGCTCTGGTTCTTCTTCAAAAGCTTCAAAAATAGTTAAGATGATTCATGATACTGGACTATCTGACTTAGGTTATCATGGCAGTCCATATACATGGACTAGTGGTAAAAATGGTACTGTAAGATTTAAATCTAGATTAGATAGAGCTATCATTAATCCTGAATGGTTGGTAACATTTCCTGATACTGTTCTAAAACACCTACCTATTCTAAGATCTGATCAATGTCCCATTTTCCTAGAGTTTTACCCTAATGAAACCACTAAGAGTAGAAACTGGTAGTATTTTAATGTTGGCTAAGAGACAATACTTGTAAAGATCAAATTAGGACTTCCTGGTCAACCAATGTACAAGGCTCGGTTGCTTTTAAATTGAATAAGAAACTTGACACCACTAGAATAGATTTGTCAAAATGGAACAAAGAAAATTTTGGTAATATTCATGACAATATTAATTGTCTTCAGTCAGAACTAACTCTTTTGCAGCAGCTTCCCACAAGTGAAGATACTACTTCTCAGATCAAGAAAGTTGAAAATAACATCAATGAATGGCATGCACGAGAAGAAGAGTTTTATAAGCAACAATCATGAGATATTATGTTTCATGAGATATACCAAAATACAAAATAATTTCACCATCAAACAAATAGAATAAAATCAAGAAATCGCATTGAGTCCTTGCTTAAACCAAATGGTAGCTGGGTTTCAGGCAGAGAAAACTTAGAAGATCTTCTTACAGCTCATTTCACCAACATCATGAGCACTACCAATCCAGCAAATAATGAAGATTTGTTAAACCTTCTACCCAAGTGCATCACTGACGCAAAAAATGAAGCCCTCACTAGAATACCACAGGAGAAGGAAATTTGTGAAGCTTTTAAGAGTATGTAGCCATGGAAAGCACCTGGTCCTGATGGATTTCCACCTGAATTTTTTCAATCACAATGGAACATAACAAAACAAGATGTAATACAAATGATCCAAAGTTTCTTTGCAAGTGGAAGATTGCTCCGGAAAATGAATCGAACCAATCTGTGTTTGATACCAAAGGTTAAATTACCTCAATCACCAGGAGACTACCGGAAGATAGCCTTATGCAACACAACATACAATTTGATTACCAAGATTATAGATTTAAGGCTAAAACCTTTAATGGAAAAGATGATTTCACCTATGCAGGCGGCATATGTTCCAGGGAGACAAATTGGTGACAATATTACTCTTGCTCATGAACTAATACATTGTATGAGAAGGAAAAAGACAAAGAAAGGATTTATGGCGCTAAATCTGGACATGTCTAAGGCTTTTGATCGCGTAGAGTGGTCTTTCCTACGAAGAATCATGGAAGGATTTGGGTTTGCAGATCATTTTTTCAATCTTATACAAGAATGTGTAAGCAAAACAGAGATTCAGATTTTACTTAATGGGTCACCATGCAAAGCTTTTAAACCTAGTCGAGGAATATGGCAAGGCGACCCTCTGTCACCTTATTTGTTCTTACTTACTATGGAGATGTTCACGAGATCCTTAGCAAAAGCTGAAGATGACAAGAAAATATAGGGTATCAAGATTGCAAGGAATGCTCCACCAGTTTCACATCTCTTATTTTCAGACAATTGTCTGTTATTTGTTAAGGCTGATATTCACAATGCTGAAAATCTACTTCAACTCATCAAGGATATTGGTCAAGTTTCAAGGCAACAAATCCATTTTCAAAAATCAGCAGTGTTCTTCTCCAAACATATTCATTCAAGGCACTGTAGAATTCTTCTGAGAAGACTGAAAATAAAAAAAATGTCTCTTGACGAGAAGTATTTGGGAATTCCTTTATTCCTTAACAGAAGGAAAACAACATCTTTCTCAACACTAGTGGAAGGAATAACGACAAGGCTGCTAAGATGGAATGGAAAATTTCTAACTCAATCTGGTAGATCAGTTATGGTAAAGCACGTTCTTAATGCTATGTCATCTCATCAAATTAGAGTTTTTAGAATACCAAAACAAACAATTAAAAAAATGGATACGGTCCAGTAAAGATTCTGTTGGAAGAAGCAAGAGAGAAAAGGTATGTACTTTATCTCATGGGACATAATTAACACTAGCAAAGAGAATGACGGCTTAGGATTTCGTGATTTGTTGTGCTTCAATAGGGCTCTCTTGGCTAAGTCGGTTTGGAGATTGTGTCACAGCTCCCACCAGATTTGGGAAAATGCATTAAAAGAGAAAAACTTTCCAGATACGTCAGTCTTACATTCAAAGAAGAAAAAGAATACAACCTGGACATGGCAGAGTATACAAGGTGAAAAAGCTTTCGTATAGAAGTACATCTTTTAGCTTCTCGGAGATGGGAAAAAGATACTCACTTGGAAAAATAACTGGATACCAGGGGAACAAGGTCCACCAATCACTATTGCAGACTTCGACTTAGCAGTTTCCTATAACACTATAAGTGACCTCATTGATGCAGACACAAATAACTGGAAAGTTACGGTGCTACATCAACTCTTTTCCCCTGCAGATGTCCTCAATATCATGCGTATGAAAATTCCTAATCATTCTCATGACAAACTAATATGGACCTTGACTCGTGATGGGAAATTTTCCATCAAGTCTGCTTATAGGAAATTAGTGGAGATAAAAACAAGTGCAACTATAAACTATGATGCTGAGATGGCCGCATTCTGGAAGCGATTATGGAATTTGAATACCTTACCAAGGATTAAAACTTTTCTATGGAAGTGCATGCAAGACATAATCCCATCGAGTGAACGTATGGGGAGGATAATGCATTATAGTGGAGAAGTCTGTAGTATCTGTCAACATGGAAATGAAACAACCAAGCATATTTTATGGGAATGTGCTTTTGCTAAAGCAGTATGGACATCAGTTCCAGGTGCAAGAAAAATTATGCTAGATGGAAATCAAACAGTAGCGCAATGGATTAAAAGTTGGTTTACTAATACTTTTACTGAACTTGACAGTGAATGGATTGTTAAAATGGCTAATGCCTGTTGGGAGATCTGGAAAGAACGTTGTAGAGTTGTCTTTGATGGAAAAAAACCAAATCATGTGGAAGTCATACACATAATACAAAACCTCAACAACATGACATGGAAAGGAATGCTCAAGCATAAGAGTGGGAACAACAACAACACTCTACCTAACATTTTATCTGCTAGTTGGCTTCCGCCTAATGCACCATATTACTCTATTTGTTGTGATGCTTCTTTTAAAAAGATTATTTCTGAAACTCATTGTGGAATGAAACTAATTCTTAGAAACTCTGCAGGTGATTTTGAACAAGGGAGCTGCATCTATGAGTTGGATACCTAGACGCAAAACATGCAGAGATAGAGAGCTTGTTGCGAGCTATAAAATGGGAAGAGGAACTCAACTTGCAACATGTTAAGTTCGAGATGGATGCACAAAATGTGGTTGTTGCAGTAAATGGAGATTATCAAAGAATCAGATGGGAATCTCAAACTCTTATCTCAGAGATTATAGGTTTTTTAAGCAAGCATCCAACCTGGACTTGCATTTTTATTAGTAAGAAATTAAATAAACCGGAAGACAAGCTGGCAAAACACTCTCGTTCTTTCCAAATTAGTAGGACTTGGATTCATTATCCACCAAACTTCATTGTTGAGGCATTATATGCTGATACAATGTCTGTAATAGTTTCCAGTTCTTAATTTTCAATATATCTTTTTGCATCAAAAATAATAATAATACAATGCCGGCCAAATGAGTATAAACCAAAAAATACGTATCCATTTCATTCATTTTTAGTACTCCAAAGTACATTACACAAAACACAAATGAGATTACAAAAGTACTCCAAAAAGATTCCTTATTCCCTAATCATAATCACTCATCACTCAAATGTATCGGAGGGATTTCATTCAAATCACTAGACTCATCTAAAGCATTCCAAAGGTGCATGTTGTCCTCATAAAGTTTCATCCATTCCCTGCTCTTGTTGACTATGAACTTTTCCCAAAAATTAAACCTACAAAGAGGAGGTAATGGACATTCCTTGTTGAGTTGTAGACCAATAAAATTATTACCATCAACCAAAGCCATAATAATCCTTCTATGCTTGAGTTTCTCCACACAAACCGCATACTTTGGTGCAAATGCTACACTTAGTCCTTTACTAAAAAAATGTACCACACACGACCACGTATCCGCGAATAGATGTCCACACTCCGGAATTCTCAACCAATGCTCCCATTTGATCGGTGCATTTCCCTCCGGGCCTTTAACACAAGTAAGCGATTCTTTAAAAGTCGCTTCTTTGTCCTCCATGGAACCTTCTAGCATCATTGAGATATGAAACTCCTTGTCCATTTCTAGTCGGGCTGCCATCTTCTTTCTTATGTATTGACATTGGGTGAGATTCTCCTCAACCGCTCCACTTAGGTGTCCCAATTGTTGGGATGCAACGTGAAACCCACAATTTCCATCCTTTGGGACGTCATCGGTACCAATAACGAACTCTTGAATAATTTGAGGGAGTTGTACGCGATACTCTTCCAATACCAGTTTTACTACCTTCCTCGGATGACCTCTTTTCTTCACAACATCTCCTTGACTTGCTTGACTCTTAAGAAGTGGAGTTTCATTCAAGTTTGAAATGGTTGGAGTAGTTTTTTCTTTGCTCGGCCGACCCTTTTTATTTACAACACTTGCTTGACTCTCAAGAGGTGGAGTGTCAAGTGGGTTCAAGTTTGAAACCGTTGGTGTAGTTGTTTCTTTCCTCGTCCGACCTCTTTTATTTTTAGCTGGATCCTCTTTGTATTCCTCCTCGGTATACTCATGTCCGGATGGATGGCATTTTGTACTCAAATACTCTTTAATTTGTTCCCTTTCTTCCGCCCTCGTCTTTGTAGTTGGTGGTTTACCCGTTGGATCTTGTTTCCCAGGTTCTTCAAGTTCTTCCATAAAAGGGTAAACAATCGGCATCAACTTGTGCTTCATAGTTTGTTTGTCCAACCTATTCAACTTGGGGTACTTGTCGAGGATTATTCTCCCAAGTTCCATGTCGCCAAAATCTTCACCGGGATCTTCTTTTGGAGCCGGTTTAAAAGATAGTTGCTTCCAATAAGGATCGGTATCTTCAATCGGAATGGGAGTTTTATACCTACCAAGCATATGGCGACATGGAAGTCCGATAGCCTTCATTATCCAACACTTATAAGGAGTGTCCGGCTTGTCATACTTTTTATACAATGCGAGATTTTTCATCATGAAACGTATTGCCCAATGCGAGATGTTTCTATGTATACCAACAAGTAACCAATCATCCTCCTTAAACTCCTTCAACTTTCGGAAGCTACTTTATTCGAATTGCTTTTTTATCTTGTTGATATCATTATTAGTATACTCGTGGATAGCATGTTGCACCGTCACAATCACATTTTGACTCGTGAAAAGTAGACCTTTTAGTCTCCCATGAGCTTGCTCTACCATACTTGTGGACTCAAGTTTGAAATGTTTATAGTCGTAGGTAAAAGCATACACAAACCTCTCTTTGTGTGGCGTCAACCATTGTCTCTTGCAATATTCCACCACTTTGGGGTAATTAGTGCCCCAATCATCCTCTAACTCCTTCAAGTTTATCTCATATATTGCCACACTCATCGACCAAACCAACTTATCCCACGCTTTCATGAATAACCCAAACTTGATCTCACCTTCTTTCCATTCTTCGTCTTCTTTCTTCTTCTCTTCCTCTCTCTCCTCTTTAGTTAGTTTACTAAGACGTTCATCTTCCTCATTTTCACGTTTGATACCTTTCTTTGCCTTTGGATTTTGGGTATGATTCCTACAATTATTTCTAAGATTGCATTGTATATGCCAAGTGCAAAGAAAATTTTGTGCATTGGGAAAGACAATCCTCACGACGTTCATTATTGCCTGCTCATTTTCGGCCACCACAACCCCGGGAGTCTCGTCTTCGTGGTAGAGAAGCTTTAGAGTTTCCAATGCCCAAATATAGCTATCATACATCTCACGATCCATAAAACACCATGCCACCGTGAACGATTGCTTATTCGAGGTTTATCCTACAATTTTCAACAAAGGCACGTTGTACCTATTCGTCTTATAAGTACAATCCATGAACAAAACTTGGTAAAAGCACCTCGCCAATTGAATCATATCAGGATGTGCAAGAAAAATACGATCCACCTGATCCCCTCCGATGACTCATGGTGTCTCACCATGTAGTTGTATTTGTGTGTCAACTATTGTGATTCTTCCATTACCTTTCTTCCATCCCATTCAATTGTTTTGATAGTTTCCCGGGCCGCATAAATTGTAAACAATGAAGAGAGGTTATGCGGGTCGTCCCTCTTGAACTTACTAAGGATCTTGTTTGGTTTAATTCCCCAATTTGTTCTTACTTGTTCAAACTCGTGCGGTTTCAACTTGGGAACTTGGTAATGCCCAACAAGACTTTGCGGATCTTTATGGTTATGCCAACCAACATTAACTCTACTCATTCTCCACATGTTATTGGTTTATTTGTTTCTCCCAAAAATAATCTTGAATGGGCATCCACACTTCTTTGACTTCGTTTTGTACACCCTCGTCGTTTTCTTATCATACACATAACCCTTTCTCTTGTGACTTGCGTCCGGCGACCCACTACACTGGCATCTTCTTTTTGACTGCGTCATTTTTATCCACCCATTCTAAATCATTAGCATAATGTGCGGAAGTATCAGGACCCCTAACATTGTGAGCTTCAAGATGATCCTTCATCGGTACCAATGCAATCTACAAAGCAACACAAGTTAGTTGATATGTATTACACATGTCAGCATGGTATATATTTAAAACATTGCCGGCTAAATAACCGACGGCTTTGTCTAACAAAACAACAACGCCGACGAAAACACAGTCGACATGGTATATGAACCGGAACAATGCTGACTTAACCATGTTTCAAAATCGTTTCCTGTACTGCAAAAAATCTTATAATCGGCAAATATACAAAAAAAAACCTACGATCAGTTCGTAGATAGAAATTAAGGTAAGCATAGGTCAAGGTGTTGCAAATTGAATGAAACATTACCTCGATGCAGACGGCGGAGCTGTAGAGGAGAGATACAGAAGAATTTCTTCTTTAACCTAGACGGGTGGCGGGAACAAATAACCTAGACGAAGAGCATACAAAAAGAGTTTTACACCTTGTTTGTTTGCAGCTGACTCGGCGTCTGGGTCTGAGTCTAACTCCTGACTCGCGCCGAGTCAGCAGTCAGATCGTTTATTTTCATTTTTTGGCAACCCCTTTCTCGCGATCTGACTCATAGGAAACCCATGACTCGGTCAGTATTGAGTCAGGCATAGAAATGCCCCTGAGTCGCTCGCCCTTACCTCTGAGTCGTTGCTAATGACTGTAATACCCCTCCGTCCCTTAAAAAGAAAATTTTCATTTCCTTTCCTTTCTTTTCTCATCGACATGATCGACAGCAAAATGGAGGAACTAAAAACCCTAGATCTCCTCCACCTTTTTCACCCGATCTCCTTCATCTCTTTCATTTGATATCTTCATATCTCTCAGCTGATCTTCATTATTTTTTTGAAGCACTTTTGGCAATTTCGGTTTGATGAAAAGAAAGGTGTTATTGAGGATTTTGTTTCATCAACTGTAGGTATAACTTCTCCTATATTTGATAATATTGCATGAGTTTTTTACTGCTTGGTTTTTATTGTAATGGGATTCTAGGATTTTCTTTGTTGTGAAATCCAGTCAATTGCAAGGGTTTAGATTATAATACCATTTTCTACTGGGTCTTCTGCTTCTGTAGATGTTGTGTCATTGCCAGTATACCTTTGCAGCGCTGTCAATTTAATCAAAACTCACATTTATTATTATTGTTTTTATCGGAATTAATCAATTGATTCATGAAATGGTTCTGATTTAAGTAGATTTATTCATAGATGTAATTGCACACAAGGGATTTGATGAAATGTTTGAAAAGGATTTAGAAATTTAGAAATTTTATTGAGTGATCTGTGACATATGTGTATTAGTGCATCCAACCACATATTCTGCATTGCCTTGAAGAGTCAAATCCTGGTAATGATAAAGGTGTCAAGGCATTGCCTTCAAAATAAATGGTATCCATACCCATGTTACGAAATGATGCCAATTCCGACTCGATAGTTTTCCTTGTGTGTATATTGTTTAGTTTAGTCATTGTTTTCTCAATTTTTTTCTCGTGGTAATGGTGTCCACCTACTTGTTTGAACACTGAATGAATATGGTCCACAAACTTTAGTGGGATATCATGGCCAAAATGAGAACATGCTTCGAAGCCCCACTCTATGTACTTTCCCTATTATGAACGTCATTGTACAAGTGGAGAAAACTTCGTCTTTCTACATGTATGCCATATTTGTTTTTTATTATTTCTGGTTTTCATAACACTTGATTGGATACTTCGACTCTGGATAATTAATATAGACATCATTGAATGTGATAGATTTGGATAAGTAGTCTAACAAGTACATTAATCGTCTTCTCCTTTTTTTTTGACATTATTAATAGTCTTCTCCAGCCGTTGTATGTCCCTATCTTTGCTTACACTTTGCTGAAGTTGCTTCTGCTTTGTTCATTTTTGAATGCTATCATTCTTGGAGTTTAAGCTGGTCTCGTTTCTTAGAAAAAACTGGGCATGGGTACAATGCGGAAACATACACTTTTGATTGGAGCGAAGAGCAATGGGTTGAACTAGACAAGGTAAGAGACTGTTTTTTCTGTTTTGTTTGGAATTTAGTTTGCATTTTATATTTATTTTTCTACTAGACTTCAGTTGTAAACTACTGGTTGACACTAACAGTTAACTGTAACAAAAATAAAATTTGTGAATTTGATGTTAGCATTATTATAAACGTATCTGCTATCTCAAGTTGTTCGGTATCTTCTATTGTATACACACGGGATGAAATTGTGTTGTCATTTATCTGTTTTCTTTTGCTTATCATTTTTCTTCCATTTCATTGCAGATTGGGAAGGATAAAAGGAAGAAGGTTTCATGTAGAGAAGGGAAGTACTCAAATACAGGCAAGTACTCATTGACACTTGATTAGTTTTCCCTTGTTTTGTTTTTTCTTGCGACCTTGAGTGTTTTAACATCATCTGTAGCCTACCCTACTTCATTTTGAAACCCATCCCATGGATTATTTTAGCACTGAAACAATGAAGCTAGTGTTAGTCGATAATCCTGCATTAGCATTAGCTTGTTATCTTCATGTGTTGCAACAAGCATACTCGTAAATCCCAGGATATGTTCCGCTAGGAAGGCACTGTTGAGCATCAGCATTAGCTTGTCATCTTCATGTTCGTTTCTCTTCTTTCTCTCATGTGTATGTCTTTGTCTGATGGTGTGATTTTTTTGAGATGGACAGTAAAATATGGTTTGAGTTCTTTATAACCAATAATTCAATAGGTATTAACTATTTTTTTCCCGGAAAGGAATACAACTTGTATTTCTCAGCAAAAATGAAAATATTTGTCACGACTTCTCTAGATACATTGTACTGTTTTTGTAAATATTAGCCTTGCATTTTCTGTTCATCTCTAGTCACTTGCGGTTTGTTTTCCGTAGTCTGCAAAATTTTCGAGGTCTGAAAACCAAGAAATGTCCATGGTAGCCTGTTGTCTTGCATAATCCAATTGATAGTTGTAGTACTAGGTCATATGGTGTCCATATTTTGACAACTAGGTGGCATTATTAATATTGTGTATCAATCTTTTCTTTCATATGCGAGTGATTTCGTTATATTGTTTGTTGAACAATGGCGGATAAATATCATCTATGTGATGCTACATACTCTCATACACAGGGCTTTTTGTGTTCGTATCGGAACGTAAGGTATTGGATAGGTGATTACTGTAGAGTACCTCCAACCACAAAAGAAGAGAACGAGACATTTGAGATGAATGAGACACATGCAGATGAGGAAGATGAAGTGGAAGCTCATTTATTTGGACGACAAGAGAAAATATATATGAACACTTTACGTGATCAGATAGCTAATCTCCTTTAGGTTATATTGCTTCTTTACGTTTTTATAACTTTAATCTTGAATTCTACTTTCAATTTATCGTTTCATGATGTCTTATATGTTAACTCCGTGAAAAAGATAGCTGGATAGAGGGCTATGAGACCATTGTGATGTTTCAGTAATGATAAATGTTTATGGTCTAAAATCTGTACAAGTGTATTTTATGTCTTATAAAATTCAGTCAGTTGAGTCAGGTC
This sequence comes from Papaver bracteatum, assembly GCA_023529315.1. Classification (NCBI taxonomy): domain Eukaryota; kingdom Viridiplantae; phylum Streptophyta; class Magnoliopsida; order Ranunculales; family Papaveraceae; genus Papaver; species Papaver bracteatum. The sequence goes on along the minus strand of JAJJWX010000447.1, from coordinate 777,782 downwards.
TGACTAAAAAAACAAACACATTTTCTGAGTCAGACCTTAGTGAGTCAGATCCAGATGAGTCATGTGATTTCAGTCAGATCCAGATGACTCAGATGAGTCAGCTACAAACAAACAAGGTGTTAGAAAGGAACCACAGTCAAGTGCCTTGAAATACCGTTTTTCACTGGAATGGATAAAAATGCGGTGTTTAAACTAAACCCGATTTTCAAATTACACCGCCACGTGACAACTAATAATATCTACCGTAAGATCAATCGTCTAAATTTAAACGGCCTAAATTATATTTATTGGGAACATTATCTATATACCCTTACTATGAGACCCATAGCAAATATACCCTTTTGAACTTTTCAAATACCCCTAAACATAATACATTACTAAAATACCCTTTTTTGTGTAATGTATATACAAAACAATTACCACTATTTAACAAAAAAAAAAAACAAAAACAAAAAAAAAAAACCTCCACTGTCCGCCATCACTACTGTCCACCACTACTAACCACCACCACCAACAACAACCACCACCACCAACAACAACCACCACCACTGTCCACCACCGCCAACTGTTGCCACCACGACCGACGACCATCACCACCGCCGCCAACCACCACCGCGGCCGCCAACCACCACCACCGCCATTTTCCTCCACCACCACCGCCAACCAGCACCACTGTACACCACTCAAAACCACCACCACCGCCACCAACCACCACCACTTTCATCCACCGCAACCAATCACCACCAGCAACCACCAACTCCACCACAATCATCTAGAGGCAACTTGTTGAAAGTTGTCTCCAAATCTGGAGGCAACTTGCTGAAGTTGTCTTCAATAATGGAGGCAACTAGCTCAAGTTGTCTCCACATATGGAATCAACTACCTCAAGTTGCCTTCAAATCTTGAATCAACTAGCTCAAGTTGCCCCCAATCTAGAATCAACTTGCTCAAATTGCCTCCAAAAGTGAAAGCAACTTTCTCAAGTTGTCCCCAAAATTAAACAAACTAATTAAAGTTAATCTACTGAAGCCTCATAATTTTTTTACTCGATAATGATAATCTATAATATAAAGCAAAACGGTTTGTTTGGTGTTAGTAACCAAAAATTTTGTGTCCCATTTGAAATGACACAGCTGCCCCTCCATTATATTTTTCCACTCTCCATCTCACGTTACTGTTTGCAAACGTAGGGGCATTGTAATAACGCTAAAAGTTGAAGGCTACCTTTGTCAAAATAAGATACTAGATCTGAGGAACAAAACTTAGATTTTCGACTTCTTTCTTCTTCTTCTCACTCTCGATCTCGATCTCCCCTCCACCTCCTCCAACCTTCCACGCCACCATCACCAGCACCACTACTACCAACATTCGAAGTCACCATCACCACCACAAAAACTGAAAGTCTTTTGAAACACCACCACTATCTTCACCTTTTCACCTGTCAATCGACTGAAACACCACCAATACTCCCAATTACGTCTTCTGCCTTCTTCTACAAATCACCCCTACCTTATCAATCTAAATCTCTGTTTCGTCTTCATCAAACCGATCTAAATCTCGAGTAATCTTTACTCAATTTCGATTTTAGGGTCAGAATTTTGATTTGATTAAGTATTCAATCATCATCTAACCTGTAACCCTAAATTTGAAATTGGGTGAATTGATTCAATCACTTCATAATTGGTTTGGTTGTTAAACTCATATCATTCTCTTCGGGTAACCTTTTGTCAACCTTAATTGTTATTATTATTATTATTATTATTATTTTTGGATAAATGCCTAATCGATGGAAACACTAACAGAATACTGAGAGAGTTCGAGAAATGGGGTGAGTTCATTGAATTAAGTTTAGAGTTTAAATTGAATGTTAAAATTTAATCCATGGTTGAATTAAGTTTTCAATTCATGTTCTAATGTGGGTTTTTGGGTATGCCTGTTAGTGTTGGCTCAAAGTTTTTTGTCGAAATGCTTGATTGAAGATAGTGTACAACTGTACATGCAGTTTAAAGTCCCTCATATTCATTCTTATATTCTTTTGTTAGGCAGCAGTTTAGGTCCTTCCATAAAAAGTGATTGTTGTGGTTTTGACTAATCAAGTGAAATGTGCATATGTGAAAGTCACCCCATTGCATGAAAATAAGTACGACTCTATATATATTACTACTATCAGTAGTTTTAAATTTTGAACCTCTACACTAAATGTATATTCCTGTCATGATGCATCCACATATCAGAAGGTGAGAAAATTGACAAGATTGATATGGTTGTGGATGTGTAATTTAGTAGTGAAAGATAATGGGTCAGCATAGTTTCTTTTTGGGTAACATGAGATGAGGCTGATAAATAAAAGTTTTGACTTCACTTTTACCTGTTCTGCTTTGAATTCATGTTTTGTTTTATTGCAGATTTTGTTGAATTAGGATTGAAATGATTGAATTTGGTTGAATTGATTGAAATTATAGGATTGAATTTGTTGGATAGAATTGATGGTAGGTTAAGTTTGTGGACATCACCTTTTTGTGTAAATGTCCAAGTGAATTCCATTGTTTAACATCTTCCATTACCATTGTGGATGGATTCATCGAGTTCTCATCCACAACATTCACATCCAAGTTCGAGACTTGCTGATGTACCTCCAGTTCGGGAGCTGACGGAGAGTGATTCCAAAAAAAAAACCCGGAGCGTAATGAACGATGTCGTGCTGCTTATCGCACAAGAATTAATGCAGCAAATTTCCAACCAGATGACCATGAAGCCAGTTGTAAGTTTACTGAATTTAATGATATATCTTTAGTAAATGCTCATTCCATGATTAAGAAACTAAGAATATAAGCTTATCATAGTGTTGTTTTACATGTGCAACAAGTATACAAGTTTCTAACTCAACTTGGGAGCATAGACCCAATCAAGAAACTAAGAATATAATAACGAGCACATTGCAGGACCAACTATCATAAATTCGCTTTCAAAATTTGATTCTATTGCTCTTATTAACATTGTCTATTCTTAGCTAATTGTAATGTTGAATACATTGGCGCATAACTTTGTAGATTAACTAAAAAAAGGAAATTACATACAGATCGAGTAATATAAAGATTACAATTTTAAAAATAAACTCGGCTTCAGATAGATCGCCAACACCCCTTCCTTCCCCATGCCATTATGGCACGGGCAATCCACTAGTATGGAATTATTTAAACATACCCACTCACCTTCTTTTGGACATGAATCAGATCGTCACAAGCTCGACTATACATTTCTAGAGTAGTCTGTAGCTCTGCTAGAACATTCTGTACCTTCTGTTACTGTCTGCATACTATTTTTATATGTTTCCACAGAGAAAAATAATGGCAATCACAAACCATAGACATGACAAGTATAGACTCTAAACACAATCACTATAGCACAAAGTCTTCTGAAGCAGTACCATAAATTGAGGAAGAACCCGTTAACTTTGTAATGAGTTTATTTCTTGATACAACATAGAGATTGCACGTCTTTATATCAAATTACATAAGTGTTGATCGTGCACCCTGATTCTTAAGTTTCCTACAAGTGTGAGCGACAACACACACAAATAAAACACTCAAACTTTCATGCTCATTATCTGGAGTATATTATGATGTCTTATATTTAAACATAACAAATTTAACAAACACCATGAGAAAAAAAAAATCCATTCATCAACATCTATTTCCAATACCTTGTAAAATAGTTCGACGAAGACCCCAACACCAAATTGTTGCACTCTGATTTAGATATATGTCTCAGTATCGCGTACGCTAAATTATCATCCTCCAAAATCAATGTATCCATCTATACATTTTCGAATTGCAATAGACAATTATTTACTACTACCTTATCATACACCACATAAGTCACTCTAGTCTCACATTGAGATGTTCAGCAACATCATACTGACCTTCAATAGTCACCAATTAAACCTTATAGCTCCATTGGCTCAACTCAAGTTCAAACCAACATCATCCATCCATGCCAATATCATCATCTGAAGTTCAAACCCTCTTTTGCACCAACCACCAATCCATTCCTTCCTTGCCTGTTCACTGCATCACCAATTTCTACAAATGTAACTCCCAGTTCCATTCACCATATCATTCAGCTTGCATACCTAGACAACCACAATTCCCACCGTCAACGTAACCCATGGCAATACCTCAATCAACAATACCTGCATTATCTCTCCCTACTCAACACTCAACCAACGTAACTGCAACACCAACATAGCCTTGAGCCATTGTCACTGCACTTCATATAACCCATTGCTTGTGAGAATTTTTCATCCTTGGAATACTTCCCTTTGTTCGTAAACTAGTGTCGTTTTGAATTGACTGGGATAGAAACATTTATCATCAAATTTTTCAACACATACCAGATACTTCCCCATCTCTACAAAATTCCAATTAAACAACTAAAATATGAACTCAAATGAAGATAAAACAGAAATTACATGAATAGATTAGTTGTTAACTTCAATAAATCAAACATGCAACAATTCACTTCAAAAATTACCAAAATCGAAATGGAAACCCAATCCTTTTCTCGATCTCCTGAATCTTCGATATTGTAATCAATGTTAAAATGAGAAGAACAAGATGAAAGTGAAACTGTCGATGATGATTATGAAGCTTGATTTCACAGATTTGATAAATTTCCGACGAATGATTTGAGTAGTTACAGCGAACAAATCTCTATTAACAGCGAACAAATCTCTCTCCATCTCAATCTCACACGATTTCGATTCTCTCTAGGTTTAAAGTTTCTCTTGGGGTTGCGGCAGAGGCGGAGAAATGGTGGTAGTAGCAGAGGTATTGACGGTGTTGATGAAAGAGAAGCGAGAATTTTTAGATCTGAAAACATAATGAAAATGTTGTAGTTCATTTTACTAATACAGGGAGGGTATCTATGGAATTACGAATAAAATAATTTCCTTTTAGATAACTCAGGGGTATTTTTAAAGGTCTAAAGGGTATTTGTCCCAAGTCCTTCAAAAGAAGAATTAATTGGGGGATATGGGAATTAATTGGGGGATATAGCTACGGGACAAAATAGGTGTCCCAATAGCAATTCTGGGTGACCCCCTATGTAATTTTTTTTTAATTCCTAATCTAGCCCCCACTAATTAGGATTAGTGATTAAGTATAATTAGTAAAATGTTAAGTATTTGGGGGATAAATTAGTGTGTATTTTTATTTGTGTTTGGGTGAGAGTAGAAGGAGGGAAAAAATATTTGAGAGGAATTTCTTTTTTTGAAAATGGGAAGATGATTGTGATGAGAGAATTACTGATAATAAGAGGTTGAAAAATTGATTTTTTTTCTTTGAATCCACCATTGTTGCAACTGAAAAAGCTTGGTGCCGGCATGGTATTCAACCAAAAACTCATGCCGGCAATTGTTGGAAATGTTCATAAATTGTTTGCCACTATCCTCAGGGAGTTCGGACGATTTTTTTCCTGTTTTGATCTTCCGAATGTTGATTTTTTTTCGTTTTGAACAGTCCGGCATGGTAATAGTTTTTTTGAGCGTGCAGTGATACTGCTCCGGCATAGTATTTTGCTTAAATACCTATGCCTTAGGAACGAAATGAAAAGTATCCGAATGTTGATTTTTTTTTTCACTTGACTACCTAAGCATTGATAGGAAATTATCGGGCATGCCGCATCAGTGTTCCGGATATGGTCTTCATCAATTCCGCATGATGGTATTCCTCACTTCCATTTTGAATTTTTCCCGGCTTTAAAAAGCTTGGTGCAAGATGGTCGTTGATATGAAGACCATGCCTGTATTGTTTTTCTGCATAGGAAATAAATATGAAAACTATGCTTGGAAAAAATACCGGCATGGTCTTCATATCAACCCGACCATGCTTGTACCAAGCTTTTTAAAGCCAGAAAAATTCAAAATGGAAGTGACGAAGACCATGCGGAATTGATAAAGACCATATGCTTGAACCCTATCTCCTGCACGGCATGGTCTTCATCAATTCCGCATGGTCATCATCACTTTCAAAGATGATCTTCATCACTTCCGAATAAAAAAAAAAATTCGTTTCCAAAGTGAGGTGAAGAGAATTTGATATAGAGTGGGGAGAGTTTAGAATTTGAAAGGGAATGGAGAATATTTGGGTTTCAAAACACTACCCCTAAATAAGATTAATAAGAAGTGGAGATGGAAATGAGGGATATGATTTAGATTTTTGATTTTAAGTTTTTAATTTTTATTTTGAGGGAAGAAGTGGAGATGAAAATGGGGGATATGATTTTGTTTTTTGATTTTAAGTTTTTATTTTTATTTCGAGGGAAGGATATTTTAGTATATTCATAACCAAAAATCACCCCTTAGCACACACCATGGGTTGGGGGAAATAATTCATATCCCCCAATTAATTCCCATATCCCCCAATTAATTCTTCCTTCAAAATGAAGGGCAATTATAACATTCCCACTTATTTATTTTTGTTTTAATTTTCTGTGTATGAATATTTTTTTTCAGTTCCAATTTTTTTGTTGTTAAATGTCGTGGCGATATAAACATCTCTAGACTGTAGAAGAAGAAGTAGGATTTGCTTTCATGGCTTCCGCTTCACTACACAGTATCAACTCATTCAGTTATATAGGTTTCCCAACATACCCTTCCTCTTCAATTTCCACTTCCACTTCTCTATTCGTGTTCACCAAAAAGTCCTCAAAAATTCGTGTAACTTCTTCAACAGTTCCTCTGCAAACGGTATCTCTCTGTCCATATTCGTTTTTCATTCTTTGATTCTAATGTTTTTATTATAATTGGAAGTTTAGAATGGAGTGTGGTGTTAGTTTCATAATACCAGAAATGATTGCTGTTTGGGGTTTTTCATTTTGATGATTAATCCAATTTGGATACAAATCAAATTTGTTAGTTGAATTGATTACAATTTGGATTCATTTTGGCATTCTTTTCTTGATGAATTTTGGGCTAGGTTAAGTTTTTACTTGAAAGATTGCCCAAGTTATGTCATATCCCTTTAGAATAAGATACTAGTAAGTTTTATTGATGGGGTAGAATGTAACAGTAGTTAATTCCAAAGAAGAAGGGTAAGAGGGTTTAATTAGGTTGGGATATTTTGTTAAGCTAGTTACAAGATGATGTAAGTTTACTTAATAATTGAGTCAAGATTTCTGTAATCCTGATTTAATAATTGTTGTTTTTTCCTCTAGGATTTAAGTATCCGAAAAGAGAGTGCGTCGGGAAATGAGTCTTTCTCATGCCCAATTTGTTTTGAGCCACTAACAAGGAAGGGACCTCCGGGTTTAAACTTGTAAGTTGAACTACTTAATATGTAAATCTGATTAACTCATTTATGTATGTTTCTTGGATGTCTAAAGTTGATTCAATTGCAGGCCAGCAATATATAGATCGGCTTTCAAGTGTCAGAAATGCAACAAGTCGTATTCCAGCAAAGATATCTACCTGGATCTTACCATTACATATGGAAGCAAAGACTACACCGAGTCCTATCCAACTAGGACAGAGCTATTTAGGTATGTAATATGGAGATATTATAGTTCATAAACTTTATAGGCGGTGAACTTCCAAGTAAGCGCATTTAGTTCCATCTTCCCAAAGTTTTTCTTTCTTTAGCAATTCTCGTTCAATTTGTCCCCCCTTCAGTATCCTTATTATCAAGAACAATGGGTGTGGTCCATGTGGATTGACCTGTCCAAGTAGTCTAACTGGACGCATCGAGTAATAATGGAAGAAGTAAATGCGAACGACCTGACTACAGTATTGTGCATAATAATTAACCTGGGTAAACATGTAGGGTGTTATCAAAAGACGCTGGACCAAATGAACTTCCTTCAACACAGAAATAAAGTAATAAACTGATGATGATCTAGTACTATTGACTTGGGCATCATAAATCATGTTAATGTTTGCTGTTTGTATTCTCCTGTGTATTATAGGAACCCGCTTGTTTCATTCTTGTACGAAAGAGGGTGGCGTCAAAATTTTAGCCAGAGTGGCTTTCCTGGGCCTGATGAAGAGGTAAGCTTCTTATTTTCGTGTTTCTATTAGACCTGATCTGAGTAATGTATTCGTTATTGGTATACATATCAGTTATCTTCCATGTATTATATGTTCTTTGCTGAAAAAAATAGACTTGGCAGATTAATTTTGGTTACTCTATTTTATGATTTTTCCTTTCTGTTGGTTACTCTCCACATTTAAGTTATTTTATTGTATATGACCGCAGTTCACGCGTGATAGGTGTATAATAGTTTTTTGCCTTTTAAAAGGTAGGGTCTGGTCAGGGAAAAAGCTAATCATTTATCCTCATTGTTACCATATAGTTCAAAATGGCTCAGGAGTACTTCAAGCCTGCAGAAGGTGGACTCCTTGTGGATGTCAGCTGTGGAAGTGGATTATTTTCTAGAAAATTTGCAAAGTCTGGGACCTATTCTGGAGTTATTGCCTTGGATTTTTCTGAGAACATGCTCCGGCAATGTTATGATTTACTAATAAAAGATGAGACTATATTAAACCCGTACGTTTTCTGTCTAATGGAATCAGATTCAAATATTAACAATTCTGGTCGGAAATGTTTTATCTTCTTTGCACTCTTACTGGTTATGATCACTGGTTCTCTGATATTTGGTTCATTTGGATTATGCACAGCAATCTTGCACTTGTTAGGGCTGATGTCTCGAGGCTCCCCTTCTCGTCAGGTTCAGTTGATGCTGTCCATGCTGGGGCAGCGTTGCATTGCTGGCCATCTCCTTCCAATGCAGTGAGTAATTCATTCTTTACCAAATTTTTGTGCTGAAAATTTCGTAGTCCTTTTTCTTAGGTGCGATCAGGATTGCATGTTTTTGTTTACCTTTTGGATATTTGTCTTCAGGAGAGTTAATAAAGAGGATGTTTCTTTAAAATACTGGTTTCGTTTTGGTATTCAATTCATGTGTTGCTACAAGTGAAGGAGTACTATAAGTAGTCCACAGTTTCTTGGTGTTAGCGCAAAAAGATTAGTAGTTTAGTGAAGTTCATAGATGGGTTCTCTTTATCCAGATAGAATCTCGGAGCCTGAGAAGTAGACGCGCACAAGTCAAGTGTTGAGCTTTCGTTCTTGTTTTACCTAGTAATTTTTCCTTGCCATAGTCTAGGACTCTAGGGGTAGGTTTTTCTGAAAAACTTTTTGTTATATATGTGAGATGCAAACTGAACCTATGCATGTTACATTTGTCTCTAACAAGAAGCATGCAAATAACTTTTGTTGTTACTTCATAAAATGGCTTCTGAACTTCTAAGTTCATCAGTTAGGGTCTTCAGTCTTGGATCCATTCATTTTGGCATTGCTCTGCGTATGTTGCTTTTTTTTCGAGTTGGTTATAATGGAACAAAGTTTTCTTTTCTAGTTATCATTTATTTTTATGGTGATTGGTATGAATTGCAAATGTTTTTCATTCAGTTTAAAGGAGAGAATAGTCATTTGTATTATTCATACGTCTGTATGACTTGCTCATATTTTCCAGGTTGCTGAAATAAGTCGTATCTTGCGAAGCGGTGGAGTCTTTGTAGGAACCACATTTTTGAATTTTTCTTTTGGCAACTCGGCTTCTTCTCAGATATTGAAACCCTTCAGACAGGTAAATATATCTCTCACTGAGCACTTTATTTCCATAAAAGAACCTTCTCATGAAGAAGTACTTTGCCTTAAAGCATGCATGTTAAAGGCACCGTTTCTCATGTTCTCACACCAACCTGAGCCATGTTATGATATGCCATTGTTGGATGTGCCATACCCTCCTAGTTTACATCCAACTAGTGAACCCCTTAACACTGCCGAATGCGCAATATCAGAGGACAAATAAAGAAATGAGATGTACTTGAAAGACGGTTCATTTGAAGATTGAAGGAAAACTTGAACGAGGACTAGAGTTAACTCATGTGCTGCATACACAAATTATTTCTCTGTAGGATTGTTTTTAAAAAAATGAAATATACAAATTATGCTAAGGTTATTTATGATTTAGGGTCTGCATATTTTTCTTTGAAGTGATCTGGTTTTACCCTTCTCCTCAGTCCAAATTAGTTTCATAGAACTTGCCTTTAAAACCAAACCAGCAAAAACAATCTGTCCTTGGGGTGACTTTCCTTGGTTTAAACAGAATTAGGTAAGCATTTCAGAGTTTTGGAAGAAATCACTGGCTGGGGAATGTGTAGATTGTTCGGAAGTTGTTACGCTCCAGCAATTGAGCTGTTGTAATGTTAGGTTGCATATAAACTAGGTCGACAGTTCGACACCCAGCTTCGTTCAAGTTAAATTTGGTGCCTGGTATTGATTAACTTTTACTTAACTTTTATCTTTGTGTTGTGGTCTTTGGTGACTTCGACATGGGTTTCATTTCTAGCCTACCCCAACTTGTTTGGAACTAAAGGCTTGGTTCTTGTTGTATTGATTAACTTACTTTGTGACAAATGACCAGAGTTTGGGGCTGACAAATAGCACATATAACAATTTTACGGAGGAAGAGATAGAGGACTTGTGCACATCTTGTGGCCTTGTTAACTATTCCTGTAAAGTACAGAAATCCTTCATCATGTTCTTTGCGCAGAAGCCTTGAAATGCGAAGGGTAAGGTTTAGATTGAGCACATACAACGGTATAGGTAAACTGTTAATATCCAATCAAGAAGAAAATCAAAGGTAAAATAAGTTTGTTTGCCCAATACACTGAAACATATTTCTAGTAAATGTATGTCTGATGATATCTTACACAAGGACCGCTAGGAAATCGATTGTATTATATAGATTTACAGTTAATGGTTTCGGATGTAAAGTGAATTTGTTATAAATTTACAGTGTATCCTGTTATTACTAATTGGCTACATTGGAGGGCATCATAATCCATATACATACATTTGTTGTTGGGTCTATCTATTTTTTTCTCCATACGCTGGTTGGGATCTGTATATGAACCATCTTTTGGGCACCACCCAAAAACAGTGGGGGACTACCCATTGATATAGATGACCACCCTACATTATAAGGGGTGTCCCAAAAAATTGTGAAAGACTAAATTACCCTTACTCTAATTAAGCTTATAACTAATCCTAATCCAACCCACTAAACTAACCCACTACCCACTAATCTAACTCACTACCCACTAATCTAACCCACTAATTAAAACCTAAATAAAAAATAAAAATCAGTTTTATCTTTTCATCTTCTTCTTCTTTTCATCTTCTTCTTCTTCTCTTCTTTTCCTCCTCTTCTTCTTCCTCGTAGACATCGTCGTTAATCGTTGATTCGAAAAAAAATCATCGTCGATTAATCAATCTTTATAAGCAATGCGTACCAAGCAAACACCAGACTTCCCGAGATTGAGTCCGGGACTCCCACATATAGTGAATCTCCCAAAACAATTGCTAAAGTTTAAAGAACTTGAAGCACCGTTTCGAGGAAAAATCAATCATCCAACCGCAAAACAGAAGTCCGATTCAAGTGAAATGCAAATACGCGGGTAATTTTCTTCATGCCCATTCCTTTTAATTCGTTATTTGTAGAAGAAATCGATTGAAAATCATGAAAACTCATTAAAAATGGTAGTTACAGGGGCGATTTCGGTTAGGAGATTTTTGTAAAACCCTAAAAATTGCTTACCGAACTTACCATAAATTAGAACAGTTCGGTTAAGTCAACACCTTCCTGGTCACCGAACTACATAGTTCGGTGAGATCGCAATAAACATGTACCTAACCGAACTCAATCTTTTACTTGGAAAGAAAGGGTTCGGTTAGGTCGAATTTTTTTTAATAGCCGAACTCTTCATATATTTCGTTCGGTTATTCTTTTTTTTGTCAAGTAACCGAACTACATAGTTCGGTGATATCGCAAAAAACATTTTTGTAACCGAACTCGATCTTTTACTTTGAAAGAATGAGTTCGGTTTGATCGAAAAAACTTATTTGGTAACCGAACTTTAATTTGGTAACTACATGATGTGTTTACTTCATTCTTTAGTTCAATTTGATTTGGTAACACAATATTCTCTTATGTTTAGTTAATAGTTTGGTTTTTGTTCATTAGGAACAAAGGAGAAAGATTGAGACAACAACTAGATGAGGATTTCAAAACTCCAACCCCTAGGGGAGCAAAACATTTAGATTTTCGAAAACGTGGTGCCACATATGCCAAACATGGAGGGGGATCGTTACAGGAAGTGAACCAAGAGAATGATTATGAAGAAGTGCAAGGAAATGAAGACCAAGGAAATGTAGAGGCTGAACAACAAAGAGAACACGTTGAAAATGTAGGGGAAGAAGTAGGAAAGGGTCAAGAAGAAGAGGAAGAGTTTGATGAGGAGGAAGAGGAGGGAGAGGAGGAAGAGGAGGAAGAGGAGGAAGAGGAGGGAGAGGAGGAAGAGGAGGGAGAGGAGGAAGAGGAGGGAGAGGAGGAAGAGGAGGGAGAGGAGGGACAACAAGAAATTGTTCCCGTTAAAGAGAAAAAGAAGCCGAAGCCGCCTAGTGCTAGATACTCACACATTCCCCCTGATAATTTATGTTTGTCACCTCGGAACCCAACTTATGGTACTCCAAATGATGGAGGGGCAACATTGTTTGGCTACAAACACTCATGGGCTGCGAAGATCTATGCGACAAAGGTATTATTTAAGTTAACCCTTAACTAACAAAACTATTTATTTATTTTTTGGGACATGTTTCGTTAAGTATTAATAGTGTTATGTTTGTTTTCGTAGGATCATAATGATGCAGTTCGTCTTATTAAACGTCAAAAGGCGTCCAAATGGGATCTTTCTTTGGAGTGTGACGAGTTTGTAGCAAAGGTTAAAGAATGTGTGTTATGGAGAGCTATTGAGCATGCACATGTAGATTTTGACGCTGTTTCCGTATCCGCATTTCTCGAGAGGTATTATCCCGAGACATATACTATGCATCTTCCATTTGGCGAGATGGGAATAACTCCCGATGATTGCCACCATATCACTGGCTTACCAGTGGAAGGTAAATGCCTTCGAGAAGGATACAACCCCTCGATGAGTTATGAAGCTCTTGAAGAATTGGCTCTTAAATGTCTTGGATGGGATGCAAGAAAGTCTCAATGTGAGTTTAGACGTTCTGTGAGGTCCCCTAAACGTGGTGATGAGTATAATACACATGAGGCAAATGGAGGATTGAAGAAAAAGGTGAAGAAATTCAAGTTGGTTAAGTTGAAGGAAGCATTTGGAGGGACCAAAAGAAGGTGCAGCGAGGAAAGTTGGTGATGGACCAGGACACCCTTAGGTATCATGTCACGCTTATTGGTTATATCAGCTAGAAATCTGTTATTTTCCCCGACACTTCGGGGAATAGGGTGGATGCACGGTATCTACAGACTTTTGGAGGATCTCGATGACATCAACAATTACTCTTGGGCCACCGGGGTGCTTGCTTTTGTTATGGAAGAAATGAGCAAAGGGTCGAGGATTAAGACGAATCAAATTGGAGGCTATTTAACTCTTGTTCAGGTGACCTTTTACATTTTTAATGAGAAAATTATCTACTAAATTGATGTCCTTCCAATTATATTTTCATGAATATGGTTAATATTTTCCTATTTTCTCACAGGTTTGGATTTACGACCACTTCCCTTCATTGGGATTAGGCAAGGAAAAGAAACCTTATCCCTATGACGCACCTACAGCAGGAAAATGGGTGTTTTTGGACGCACAAAAGAAGTCTAAAGAGGAGGAGTTGACTTTGTTGAGGCAGAAATTGGATAACCTGACGGTGAACGATGTGGTATTTCACCCATACGCCGTACCCGATGATGTATTAGTAGATGAAGACGATCTTAATGGTTTTTCTACCGTCACGCCATACTATGGACCTATTTGGCATCCTAACGGCTACGCAATATATAATCCGAGGAGAATACTAAGACAACTTTGTTGCGTCCAAATGGATCCCGATGTGGAGAATGAAAATTTCACTTTGCAGGTTCAAGGAACAAAGAACAGTGAGAAATATTTTGTTCCAAAACATGAACCAACTCCTGCGGTAGCACATTGGAATGCACTTGGAGAATACCACTTACCAAGAGGTGATTGTGTACCTTGTGAGGAAGATGTAAATGCATGTGACGAAGATTACAAGGAGTATTATGAAGAAATCAGTCATCCCTTTGTGATAAATAAAGAACAACAAGCTAAGGCGGATGCGGCGAAAGCGAAGGCAAAGGAGAGGGAGGCTAAGCGAGCTAAGGATATACCTATTTGTGGAGATGAAGCAAAAAGGTTATGGGATAATGTGGTAAGAAAATGTCTTTGTCTTATAATTTGGGTTGTTTAAAGGTTTTGAAAATATATTTGCTTATGCTTAAAATTGGAATTAGGTTTTGAAGGGATCGAAATTGTTGAAGAAATGGATGGCTAAAATCAAAACCGGAGAGCCGATGTTGACTGAGGAACAAACTGCCTACTACAAGGAGTGGGAGGGTCTTATAACTAAAAGAATGGTGCAGCCAAGTAGGACTAAGCACCTCAAGAGGGGTCGACAACAAGGTGAAGGTTTGAGTGGCGTTATGGAGGAAACCGGTGCAGGAGATGAAACCCCAAGTGATGAGGAAGTTCGACCAAAAACTCGTGGAAAGCAAGGAGGTAGAAAGAGGGGTCGTAAGAGTGGTCATTAGTGATTTCGTATTATTTCAGTTTCAAAAAACAAGTTGGTTATGGATTTGGTATGTTTCTGTGTTTTAAACAATTACTTAAGGATTTAATCTGGTTTGTGTTTTCAATTTTAGAAGGCTGAAATGTTGAATACATTATGGTTTTCGGCAACCTAATATTTAAAACTAGCAAACCGAACTTATAAGTTCGGTAACATGTTAATAATTTCAGGTCACCGAACATATAATTCGGTTACCTTGAAAAAATAAGAGGTCACCGAACCTAAACTTGTTTCGGTTAAGAGTGCCTCGTCCCTGGATTTTCAAAATTTTGTCATTGCACATGTTGGACAACTCATTCTCTTGAACTTGAATTTGTTTTGAAGTGATGTTTGTCTTTGAGCAACAAAGTTTTATCTCAAGAAATTAAGTTGCATCCGAACTTTAAGAACTTTTCGTCCGAAATCATCCACTGGATTTTCAAAATTTTGTCATTGCACATGTTGGACAACTCATTCTCTTGATGAAAAAATCACATAAACCAACTCTAAGGTTTGTTTTGAAGTGTGTTTTGTGTCACATATATGTTCAGTTTGTCTTTGAGCCTTCCCAACAAAGTTCGGTTATCTCAAGAAATTAAGTTGCATCCGAACTTTAAATTCGGTTATGTCGCAAGGTTTTCTCTGCTAACCGAAATCATCCCTGGATTTTCAAAATTTTGTCATTGCACATGTTGGACAACTCATTCTCTTGATGAAAAAATCACATAAACCAACTCTAAGGTTTGTTTTGAAGTGTGTTTTGTGTCACATATATGTTCAGTTTGTCTTTGAGCCTTCCCAACAAAGTTCGGTTATCTCAAGAAATTAAGTTGCATCCGAACTTTAAGTTCGGTTATGTTGCAAGGTTTTCTCTGCTAACTCTAAGGTTTGTTTTGAAGAAATCATCCCTCGGATTTTCAAAATTTTCAAAAGATAATACATAAATTAGAAATTTTAATGTAATATCAAGTAACGGCTAATTTTATGACCGTTATACAACAAAGTGTTATATATATATGGGTCTATAGTTAACATTTTGTTTCTAAATCTGCTAAAAATGTCACCTACTAGTCATAAATTTAATCTAGTTGAAGATCTTTCTCTTTGCAGAAACTACATAATATACTATCCAAAGAGGGGTGAAGAACGAAGAATGAATGGTATTATGAGTCAGAGTTATTGGGGGATAATTCATGAAAAATTCTGTTCCGACACAATGAACCCTTATAACCGTGATCATATAGCTTTGTTCTTTCGATTTCAAAAGATTAGAGAGAGAGTTGTGGAATTTATGGCTTTATTTCGTATTGTAAGGCGGTATCGACTTAGGGGTGAAGGATTCAACGAAATCCTTTTAACATCAAAGAACGAATGGCGAAGATGGAAGACAAAGGATTTCAAATATGAAAATCATTTTCGCCTCCTTAAAGACTTTTTCATAACGCGTTTTGGATATTAAATTTTGTAAGGGGTGAACTTCTGTCTCGCAACGTTCGGTTAGGTACTGTAATTTGATTTAAATAGAACTCAGTTCGGCTATATCTTGTAATTTAATTTACTAACCGAACTAAGGTTCGGTAACCTTCTTATTTTGACCTAGGTTACCGAAATTGGTGTTCGGCTACGTAAAATATTTATTAATGTAACAGAACTGTCACCTGCCAACACCATAAAATAATAACATTTACTCCATAATTATTACCACTCTTCAAAGAACAAAGTTTTAGATTCATAAGCATAATTAGTTCCATTACATGTGTCATTTAATCATCTTCTAGTGAAATAGGACCTTCATGAACAATTTCTTCGGACTTCGTCAAAACATTCCACATCTCCATGTTATGCTCATACATGATACACCAACCCAACATTGTATCCGGATTAAATGCAGGCCAATAAGAGGTTGTACATATTGGAGGCAATGGACAATCGGGTTTTAACCGTAGGCCTATAAAGTGGTTGTTGTTAATAAATGCCATCACACATCTCCTTCGTTTCAGTTGTTCAACACATACGGTTATTTTTGGGGTGAAGGTGAAACTACCACTTTTTGAGAAACAATGAACCACACAATTGAATGCCTCGGCGATTAAGTGTCCACATATAGGCATGCTCATCCAATAATCCCTTGTGATCGGTTGACCCCCATGAAGACGACGTTGATACCTAACATATTGCTCATTGATACTACCCTCATCGTACAACATTGTCTTGTAAAATGCCGGATTCTCCTTTAGTTTGGATAACAACCTTTGCCTTATATGAGTGATTGCACACCCATTATTTCTCTTGGCACCTTCAATGAAAGGACCAACTTGTTGATTGACAACATGAAACCCACAATTACCATCCGGAGGAACGTCGTCGGTGGATATAACGTATTCTCTAATGTGTAGAGGTAGCTCATTCAAATAGTCTTTATTTGGAGCTTCAAGCTTCATGTCTACGGAAGATGGTTGGATGGGGAACATCGGAGACTTAAGCTTCACGTCGCCGGAAGATGGTTGGCTTGGTTGTGTTGGACACATCGGTCCCTTTTTCTTCAAAACCCGCTCACTTGTTTCTCCTTTACCCTCAATACTCCTACCCCGTTTCTTGGGTTTCTCCAAGTACATTGCCGCGGTATACTCATGGCCACAAGGGTCTCTAGTAGTGGCGTTTTGCTGACTTTTCTTCTTATGTAACACCTTTGCATATTCTCTTAGTTGCTTTTTAGTTTCTTTTTTGCTTGGTCTACCTTTGCGCTTGCCTTTTGCCGGTTCATAAACATTATCTTGCGTTTGTGGATATAAGATTTTCCTCATGTCATCCCAGAAGATTTGTTTTTGGAGCTTGCTCATGCCACGATACATCTCTAGTACGGTTCTACCCATTTCGTTATCACCAAACTCTTCTTCGGCTTCTTCTCCCTTTGGAGGAGGGATGAAACTTAGATGCTTCCAAAATGGATCGATTTCGCTTAAAGGAATTACGCCATGCTCATAGTTGAATATCATATGGCGACAAGGGAGTCCCATAGACTTCTTCATGTTACATACACACACCTCATCCGACGTGGTTTCCCACTTATCCATCAACTCGACTTCTATAATCAACAACTTCATACATTGCCGAGATACATTGTAATGGATTCCCTTGAACAATGGATGGTCGGCATATTTTCCTTTCATTTTGAATATACGGCTTTTTTGGAACTTCCCTTTAATTCTATCAATGTCGCGCTTGAAGTAATTCTCCATAGCATTCCACACGGTTACGAAATTATCAACACATCCAAAGAGATTTTTCTTCAACCGGTGGTGAGCCGACTCTACTAAACTTGTCGCTTGATTTCCCAAGTGTTTATATTGGTTGGTAAAGGCATACACAAACCTCTCTTTGTGTGGTTCCAACCATTGGCGAAGAACATACGATACAACATCGGGGTAATCGGGAGTATCCCAATGGGCGATAAACTCCGTAAGATTTTGATAATACTCTTCCTCGGTAAGGGACCAACATAATGATTCCCATTCACCATTGAATGCAACCCATTTAGCAAAATTTAGATCGTATTGTTTATCAACTTCCTCTTTTGCATCCGCTCGTTCATGTTCCGGTAGCATCTTAATCTCTTCATATCCTTTTTTCTTGGGTGGACAAATTGTTGGCTTGCACCTATGCAACAAATTACACCATATATGGAACGTACAAAGCATATTATGTGCTAGTGGGAACACTTCCGCTATTGCATTCATCAATGCGACTTCATTGTCGGTCACTATAACCCCGGGAATATCATCACCTCGGAAGATTGCCTTAACTTGTTGTAGTGCCCAAATATAACTAGGTTCTTGCTCGTCCCTTAAGAAACAAAATGCCACGGTAAACGGTGACTTCGTCGATGTACGGCCAACAATATTCAACAATGGCATCTCGTACTTGTTTGTCTTGTAAGTGCAATCCATTATTAGAACTTCATGAAAGCATTGAGCCAATTTAACACTTGTTGGATGCGCAATAAATAGTTGTGTTATCTCTCCTTCCGAATCCACATCCTTTTGAACCGCGTAGTCTTTCTCTTTGGCCAAAAAAAACAATTGTTGCATCACTTGTCTATCTCTCCATTCCTTCTTTCTAATTGTCTCAATTGCATTGTTAATGGTGGACACAGATGAGTGGTTATCCTTGTTATCCTCCTTTAGCATTTGGAGCATTTGAACCGGTGTAAGACCCATTTTCCTCATATTAGCTACCTTCTCCATCTCTTGAGGAGTTAGCTTGGCCGCCATGAAATGTCCTTCAAGATGCTCCGGACGAGGGTGGTTATGACGACCTTCCATAACCCGGTAGAGAACCCATCCCTTCAATTTTTTGTTGTAATTAAAGGAAAGCTTGAATGGGCATTTAATCTTCTTTGAGAAAGTTTTGTTTTTCCTATTTGTCTTTCCTTCATAAACATAACCCTTCCTCTTGTGGCTTCTATCGGGATCACCGCTTCTCTCACAAACCATTTCAAAGCGACTATTCTTTTCTCTCCCATTTAATACTAATACGCACATGTCTTTTTGTGCATGTTGTCTAGCCCAAGTCTTTGCATCTTTCGTATTATCGAATACCAAGTCATTCATGTAGTGATGGGATGTGTCATCGTACAACATACCAATCGGGGGAGGTTGGTTTTCCATTGGTTCAATTGAATCACATGGAACCTACAAGTAATAGCACAACGTCAATACCATAAACAAAAAACACGTACAAGTTCGGAAATGTCAAAAATTTCATCGACCCTACCGAACATAAAGTTCGGTTATGTATGTTTTAGTAAAACCATTGCGAGCTTACCGAACTCTATGTTTACATTTTATCCGCAAAGGTTCGGTAATGAGAATGAAAAATAAGACCAAACCGAACATAATGGTTCGGTTAGAAATGTGGTATACATTTATTTTGCGATGTTGCCGAACTTAAAGTTCGGTTACCAATTTATAAAAATCTACTAAACCGAACTATGAACTGTAAAGTCTATAAAAACAGTTCGGTTATGTCTTCTGTAATTTCCTAACCGAACTATCAAAAACTACCATTAACGTGTAGTTCGGTTACCTGCTTCTACAAGATCTAATAACCGAACTACATCTTCAGAAACGTTCGGTTACCTATGTTTTAAATATGGTAACCGAACTAGGAATACCTAGCCAACTTTTACCCCCGAAATTTTGAGTTTGTCCAATTTTTCCCACAATTCAACCTACATTAACTAAAAATGAGACATACCTGAGTACCCATATCTTCATCTTCAGGTTGTGGCTGATAAAATCCATCATTTGATGGGTTGGATTCACTTTGGGGCAAAAAGTTTTCTCCTTCTAACAAATAACTCATATTTGGATCATTTGAAGTATTGACATATACACAAGGAGGTGAAGGGGGTTCTGATTCTGATTCTGAGGTTTCATCACATGAATCACTCAATTCATAATTACTAAAATCAAAAAAAGTTTTTTTTGGGTTCACCCATATTCTTCTTCCTATTTCCTTCTTCTTATCCTTCCAAAACAAATGTTTAAAACAAAAAATCCAACTTATAAAACACTAATCACTAATCAGTTTTTAACTAATCACTAATCAATTTTTAACTAATCACTAATCATTAACTAAGTTTTTGGTTAAGGGTAGAATGGGTATAAAAAATAATAATTATAAGGGGTGACCAAATATTACTTCTAATATCCACACCAAAAACTGATGGGTAGTCCCCCACTGTTTTTGGGTGGTGCCCAAAAGATGGTTCCTGTATATACATTAGTTGCTGGGTCTCTGTATTTTTTCTCCATATGCTGGTTAGAAACTATGAAAACTCCATGGGCTATGCCTTTTACTCTTCTCGACCGACGATAAATCTTTGGTCCGCTTTGCTGCTGGGTCAGTCCGAGTACAATTATCTCTTCAGCTCAGACGTTTCATCACGCATTTGCTTGGTTACAAGATAATCTGTTGTCCACTGTTAGCATTTGAACGGATTGTAAGCAACTATCGGACATTGTCAAACACCGGATAAAATTCGTACACTGGAAATTGTAAACCACCATTTAACGTGCAGACAAATCTTAGCTGACCGCCCACAGGCATGATGCAAAACGCATCCCCAGGAGATCCTACAGCGGCGCAGATATGCTAGCCAAGGAAGCCGGAATAAGATGTTCATAACATCTCTCTATACATCATTTTTTAAAATATACTGACAGCCTTTATTTTCAGAAGCAGTAAAGGCATAGATTACCCAAAAAAAAAAACTCTATCAGAAACATTTTGTGACCATGAATCTGGATTCAATACACAACTAAGTGGGCTCATCAAAATTATCTTGTAGCTAGTTCATTAGGTTGAAATTTTCCACTTCCATAGGCCTCAAATAAGCAAGGTTCTAAGGATCATGAAACTGAACAATTCTCCTTACACCTGAGGATCAGTAAGAGGTGTCTACCTCAATTAATAAAACATGTTTCCTAAGTGGCTGCTAACATGCATCCCTAATCTCTAATGAAGTCTATAATGGAGTTCCACTTAGAAATGCCTTGAACAATGTAAGAGCCTGCGAGGGAGATGTAAGTGGAACTTCATGTGCTGCACCCATAACAGTGGCATAGGTAAGATAGGTGACATTCATTCCATCTTTTCTTATTGCACCAAACGACTGAGCCCAACCACCAACCTGCAACATGATCAACAATAGAGTTGCATTGTGTAATACAAACAAAATTATGAAACCCCAAAAATGTTCAGGATTGGGTTATACCTGCTTCTTGTTGAACCACGGAGCATATTTTGTGAAGGGAGTGAGGTTCAGATTTTGTGCAAGCATATTGGCAATAATCCTTGTTTGTGTTAATGGGATTTTTGTGTCTTGGTCTCCACTGAAAATACAGTTTCGAGACTAGTTTATGTTTATCTCAACGTAATAAGTCTAAAAGTATAGGGACAGAATAAATATGATCATGATGACAAACCTGTACAGCATGACTGGAATTCCATCTCTAATGAGATTTGAGACGAGAGGTATAAGGTTCATGTCTAGGTTATCTTGTTGATAGACAAGAGGCCTGCATCACCAGTATTTTAGCATTCGGTGTTAAAAGAAAGACAGTCGAAGTAGTGTATGTTTTACACGGAGAAAGCGAGAGAGATAGATAGAGACCCTGAGCAGAAGTCCCAAGAAGAGGAAAGGTGGGTGGTGCTGGCATGAAGAGCTTCCTGCACTTGAGGTTTGTTAAGATAGCTGGATATTCTATCAGCTAGGCATGGGTCGCCAATGTTACCACTCCTGTCAAGCTTTTTCAAAACTCGTAAGCATGCATGCTCATACTTTTGTAGCGCTAAACCGATATAGTATAATGTAAAACAATCCTGAATCGAACAAGGAGTAGTGAATATAGGGACCAGAGTAACACATACCGTTGCATGGATAGCTGCAAGCATTCCTTTTGATTTAAACTGTTCAGAACTGACACATCTAACACTAGATAAACTAGGCGACGATAGACATTGAGGTAGGAGCAAATCATTTCGATCAATATCAACACCAATTTCATCTCCAACTATATTGAAAACATCTTTACATCCCTGAGTCCTTATTCCATAAAGATGCTCTCTCACAAACCTCGAATCGTTACAAACAGTCTTCAACAATTTCAAGGTCGCATCTGAAATAGCTCCGTGAGACCATAAGTAATCAGCAGCATTAATGCTTATGTCTAGGCCTAGAAGTGGATTCCCAAGCTACAAACAAATCGTAGATGGCTTATCTTTATCTTTTATTCTACTCTAGTAAAAATCATAAAATTTGATAAATTCCGGAAAGCAAAGTTCTCAGCATTTACCGCAATGGCTTTTAGGTTGATTGGTTTGATGTTTGGTTGCTTGTTATACTCCATCAACAATGCTGCAAGCTGTGGGATGTAATGCCCTACACTCTGAAACTCCGAATATCAACAAAATGGAAGCATATGATTTTTGCAATCTAAATTTCTTGGTTTCTGGTTACCTGCATAGCTCTCTCCAGCCAAATACAAATCTGAATCTTTGAATTCTGGAAATTCTTCTAACCAATTTACAATAAACTTTACATTGTCTGCAGCTGTATTTCAAAACCCCAAAACAGTTTAATTAGTACATGTAAAGCCATCATTTAAGTACAAGAAGACACCCACCAGTTGTAGCATCGTTCCACATTACATAATTTGAGCTTGTATTCGAATACGAAAATCCAACACCAATGGGAGATTCCACATACAACATATTAGACTCTGCTCAAAATGAAAAATCAGATAATTAACACGAAATAACTAATTTGAGCAATGATTTGAAGTTTGAAGTGTGTATAATGTATTACCCAAATTCCATGAAAATTTGTTGTTGATTAAGAACCCGTTCTTGTCTGGTTGAAACGGGCCGTGTTCCATGAAGGCACCGAAACCAAGAGAAGAACAGCCGGGACCTCCATTAAGCCACAAGGTGAGGGGACGCGAAAGTGGGTTAACTGAGTTAGCTTCGACGAAATAATAAAACAGAGCTCGGCCTTGTTGCGGATCGGTTACTATGTAGCCAGAATGTTGTTTAAATGGAACATTTTTAGGTTGTCCTGGCAACCTGGTTATCAATTCACCGGACGTATTGTAACATAAGAAAATGGTGATTAATAAGAAACGAAAGAACATGATTTCTGTTCTAACAACTAGAGAAGAAGATCTGCCGAATCTCGTGGAATCTATAAACTCCACATCGAATCTATCAGTAGATCCAATGGCGGATTGAATATTCTGAATAAGGAAGCCAAACTTTCTTCCATTAGTACGCTAAATTTGAATTTTCCGGATCTATTTAACCATATGTACCATAAGAGCTTCTCCAACTGTGTTGTGTGCTGGGTTGCACGGACGCGGACGCGGCGACGCGGACACGACAGGACACTGACGCGGACACGAGGCCAATATTGCAGCGTCTCAGTGCAAATTTTAGCGTCAGCGTCGGCGTCCGAGCGCGTCGGACGCGGACACGGGGCCAATATTGCAGCGTCCGTGCAACCCAGGTTGTGTGTGTTTCCTAGTGGAACCAAACAAGACATTATTTTTCCAATGTTAACTTAAATTTATTGGGAAAAAATAATTCATCTTCAATGGTGTTGGTTGTTGTTGTAAAAGGAGAAGGAGACAGAAAATAAAGAGAAGAAGAAGAGACAAATTCTATTCATTAGTGTGTGTTTACAAAGGTTTGAGACTCTATTTATAGAGTTACATACTTGGTGCCCAAGTAATGGGGTCCCACTAAAGTGGGCATCTACCTAATAAACTTCCGTTTATAACACTCCCCCTACATGACCACTGTATCTAAGCAATTGCCTCGTTAAAACCTTTGTCAGGAAAATCCAAAAGGGACAAAACCTGATCTAAGGGAAAAGAGTACAATTGTGAGAAAACTTATAACAAAGCTGGACATGAATGTGTTGCCTCATTAAAACCTTGACAAGGAAAACCCAGTGGGAAAAACCTTGATGAAGAAAAAAGAGTACAACATGATGGTCCAGTAAAATACCTTCTAGTTTGATACTCCCCCTGATAAATACTTTAGTTAAATCTTGGCTTGCAAATCTTCGAGTCGAGCCAATTTCGGTAAACGAATTTCTTGAATGCTGGAGATACCAATGCTTTTGTGAGAAATTTCCAAGTTGATGAAGTCTTCTTTTGTGTTAGTCTTCTAATGGTAGTGTTCTCGAGTCTTCACGCTTCTTGGATTCCTAGCTTCTCGGAGATGATTTGCAAAAGTAGTTGATGTAGTTTCTTCAACAAAGTGGCAATATGCAGTTATAGTACCATAGGTGAGTAAAGTTTGTGATCATACCATATATGGATCAGAATGATATCCAAATTCCTAAGGAGATGGTTATGTTGATATGGTTTAATAAGAATGACCTAGTTAATGGTGGGAATCCACCTAATAACCGAAATTTGATACAACTCCCCCTTGGATGACCACCATGTTGAATTAATTTGTCTCACTAAAACCTTTCCAATAAAACCCAATGGGAAAAAGTTGGACGAAGGAAAAAGAGCACAATATCAACATTTTTGAGTAAAATTCATCGTCGACGAGATGTTGCCTCGTTAAAACCTTGTCAGGAAAACCACATGGGACAAAACCTGAAGCGAAGGGAAAAGAGTACAACTTTTGACGATTTTATGGATGCTAACTCAATTAAATGAGTTTTACTAAAGACAAGCATCGAAATAATAACTCTAGTCTATTTCAAAGACGAGTTTAAGCAGCATAATTCTAACTGCAGATTTAAGAAAGAAAAAGAAATAGAATTATGCTGTTAAAGCGTGGATTTTTGTGTTTTTAAGGACCCTTCAAGAGACCTATAAAGTTGATATCTTCAACTGATTAATCCGGATATTTGGTTCTATACCAAATTTATAAAAACACTTAAAGGATTGTTAAACCTGATAATTAAGTCAGGTGGCTGCCAGAATATAATTTGAATCCTACAAGGATTACAAATACGAATATGGTCTCTGGATACAAACGAGTCATTCAAAGACTACCACGCCAAATGCATCATATAAAGAGAACAAGTATTAAACCAATCCCGAGGTTTGAGAGAGAAAAAATAAAACCCTTAAATCGTTTTTACAACGAAAATATTTCTCATATGAAGACACAATATCACTATACCAACCTGTAATTAATATGCTTGGCATGTTTAAGGTGTTAAGTTTGGATCCAAAATTGCATCATTCGAGAAATTAATCCAACCTAATTGGATTGTATGCCAACCAATCACATATGTAGATATTCCTCTGCATAGGGGTTAACAACCACCATTTATTTCTAGTAGCTACTTTAAATAAATATTCGACACTTATTCGTTTATACGATCTCACACAATTTCCAGTGTATGCATACTTTAAAAATATTCAAAATTACTGGTACCAGCGCCCGCGGGCATTATAATCTCCCCATCTTCCATTGAAGAGATATGAACTATAGGAATGTGGATCATGTTTTGATAGACTCAATTGGAGTACTATTTGTAGCCTCTTCCAAAACGCTACTTGTTGTTATATGTGATTGGATTTTCCTTTCAACATGCAAACGCTTATATAAAAGCAAAATGAGATATTTCACACCAATCATATAATGACAGCCTTTACCATTTTGATCTTGATGGGAGAGAAATTGATATAACATTTAAGTTAATTAACACAATATTTTTGATAGTGTATAGTCTCTCCCTGATTATGGCGGAAAATATTTCAATCTCATATACGAAAACAAATTTCGTAAAGTATTATCCGATTAATTCGAGGACATATACTTATAATAATTTCTGGATGTTAACAATACCAGTTGGACCGTAGATAATGACTTTAAAAGTCATAAAATAAATGTCCAAATAAATAAATAAAATTACAGTCTACTTGACGTACAAATTTAAAATCAACCATGGATGGTTAGAGCAAGAAATATCTAAATCTCCAATGACCTATAAGGCCGTCGAGATATTCATTCACCTAAGAATGAAATTATAGACACTTTATTTCATTTAAAGAAATTAATATCAAGATCAATATAGTCACTACAAGGACTAATTAATGATTTAGGCTAACAAGCCCGGTGCGCACCCATTGATCTTTTGTGTCCTATTGTATTTCAACATAAAGTTGAATGGTCTTAATTTAGGAGATTAGTATTAGGAAGAAGAAAAATTTGCTCAATATCGGTTAGGAATGCAGCAATTGGTGTTTGCAATTGTGAATAATATGCTA
Organism: Papaver bracteatum; assembly: GCA_023529315.1. Classification (NCBI taxonomy): domain Eukaryota; kingdom Viridiplantae; phylum Streptophyta; class Magnoliopsida; order Ranunculales; family Papaveraceae; genus Papaver; species Papaver bracteatum. The sequence goes on along the minus strand of JAJJWX010000447.1, from coordinate 751,276 downwards.
ACGACATCTCATCCATCTAGGATTTATAGAGAAACCAATTCCAATTGGCATATATGATTCTTTTGTAAAAATAAATAAATCATTGTCGTTATCAATTTTGGAAAAATAAAATAAAAAATACATCCATTATTGGTTGAAAATGGCAAAAAAAATTTTTTTTTTTAGAGAATATGCCAATTTATTTTCTCACATCTTATAAAAATGATGGAGAAAAATTAATACCAATTGGTTTATATGGTACACCAAAATTACATCGACAAAAAAGAAAAATAATTTGCTGCATTAGTTATCGCATATGGAAAATTGATTCCGTGTTAAGGATGGTTTCTTGTAGATATATAGAAACCAATTATAATTAAATCACATGATCTTCGTCGAATGGACAAAATTACCAAAGTTAATTGGCCGTAGGTTTTTCAACCTTGCATGTAATTAATTACTTTAAAGGTAACCAAATATGCGATAACACCAATTTTGGTGATTACAATTTCATTAAAAGAATAGAAATTGTAAGCCATCTTTCGATGGATTTATTTTCTTCTTTCTCAATGAAAAGTATAGAGAATAGAAACCAAATGCAAATCACATGATCATTGTCCAATTGACAAAGATACCAATATTAATTGTCCGGAGGTTTTTCAACCATGCACGTGATTAGTTGCCGCCGTAAAGTTAATTAGACTGCGATACCACCAATTTTTGGTGATTACAATTTCATTAAAGGAATAGAAATTGTACATAGACCATCTTTCAATGGATTTTTTTTTCTTTCTCTATTAAAAGATAAGAGAAGAAAGGAAACCAACTTATTCGAAAAACTGATTACCCATATAACAACATAATTTAATATGTTTATAGTGAATATATATATAAAAAGAAAATAAAGAAAAAACTCAAAATAAATTATTGGCGATTAATTTACCAGATCTGTACTGACAACGCTTTCAGTCATCCATCAATAATATATTATTTTCTCATGTACGCTTAGGATTGATAAAAGTCCAGATATAGAATTGCATGTACGTACATAACCAAAGCTAATCAATCCATGACTTGTCCATGGATATGATCAGCAACCATGAACGAGTTAAGCCAGTCGTATGGATTTCGTCATTCAAGCACATGCAAAGATAAAAGCAGATGTCAATACACTATTTAAATAAATCTAACTCATAGAAAAAAAAATATAAAATCAAACACAAGATTAAGAAGTGTATTTGTGTTTCACGCTGCTGTCAATATAAGAGATTTCTTCTTTCGAGTCGGTCCTATAGCTCATGGTAAAGCTTGCTGATAACGTGTTGTAAAAGGAGAAGGAGACAGAAAATAAAGAGAAGAAGGAGAGACAAATTCTATTCATTAGTGTGTGTTTACAAAGGTTTGAGACTCTATTTATAGAGTTACATACTTGGTGCCCAAGTAATGGGGTCCCACTAAAGTGGGCATCTACCTAATAAACTTCTGTTTATAACAGTTGTGATCTTTTTTGAATTAAATGTAAATTTTATTTTTAATAATTTTAAGATTTTATTAAAGATGTAATTATTAAACTTTACATAAATAAATCCAATTATATAAATAATTTCAAATCAAACGAAGCTAGTGGTTGGCAACCTAGCAACAACCTGGTCATCAACCCCTCTTTGGATAGCAATGCCTACTCTATGTCTCTATGAAAAAATAAAACTACCAAAACCACTACTAGCATCATTATTGACAAGATAGTTCTTAAGACGCTTAAAGAAACATAAAGTGTCTTTACCTAGTTCCCCCAAAGTAGAGAAAGCCAGGACCCCCAGACCATATCCAAGTGAAGTGCACTTGTCTAAATATTTAGCACGCTTCCTTTAAACCGCCCTAGAAATGGCTTTCCCTGGAACAAAGGAACGTATACCATCACCAATGAAGGGAGAGACACCAGTGACATCCATACAAACATCTTGACCGTTTTCCCAGTTGAGAACAAGAATATCGGCAGGCATCAAGTCTTTATCCTCATCCAAAATAATACCAAGAGAAACTTCCTTGCGAGCAGGTACACTAGCTTTGTAACAAATATCAATAACAATATCACGGACAAGATCATGTCGAAACTTACTTCCAACATCTTTAGCACAATGAAGCGCATGGTCTCCAAAGATATCCATAGATTTGATGCAACTAGTGCATAAGCCATTCTCAACAAACAGAGGGATATCGAGGCGATAACAAAGCACGGCTCGGAACTGTTTAGGCCCGATACACTGATTAAGCACGTTGATTGGTACAACTAATAAATAATCCTGAGCGTGCTTGATACTGTTACACTTCCACAGAATAGAATCTCTTGCAAACATAGAGAATTGGTCTGGGATTTTCTTCTTGACTGCATCAAAATAAGTGACTGCTAGGGATTGCATGGAAGGGGGGGGCAGTATCATCGACACGGTAAGAAAGAGGTAATCCACATACCTGGACAAAGTTCTGAAGAGCCAACTGATAAGCAAAGCCTTTGTTTGTTGAGAATAAACTACCCATAATTGTCTTATGTACCGAAGCAGTCTGATTCCGAGAGGCAAGGAAACAGTAGGTACGGGTGTCCGCCATGGTGTAGATGCCAAGGCCACCATCTTTGATAGGCAAAGTAGCCAATCTCTGTTGCAAATGACTAAACCCAGCACTGTCTCCAGTGATTAAGAGTCTCATATACTTAAGTAGATGATCGTCAAAGAGATCAGTGGCAGAATGCAAGGCTGCTGGATTGGTAGTACGCAAAGCAAAATATAAACGAGACACACCAGTGCAATTGCGAAGTAATAACATCTCACTCTGAGGGTCCATGAGTTTTTTGATTGCATCCATAAGTTGAACAGTCTTATTCACCCTGGTCAACATCATATCGCTAATGAATTTCGAATCCAAACTCACAGGCTCACCCAAGAGCTTAACGCCATTAGAAGGTCTACCAATGTCAGATGGGAATATACCATCAAATGTACTTCTGGGATCAATAGATGGCCAAAAGACTTCGGTTTTTCGAACATTAAGGTGTAACCCCCTACTAGGTCCTTCAGCTTCTATTATACTCAAGGCCTTGGCTACCTCCATAGTATCCCCAATAATGGTACCGTCATCCAGGTACCAAGCGTGTAAATCAAGTGTGCAACGAGAAGCAATAGTCTTCACCAGAGGATGATGAGTCAATGAAAATAGCGAGGGACCAAGGGGGTCCCCCTGCTGAACCCCAAGTGCAGATGACAAAATATATTGGTCATAATAAAGTTTAGCGGGTCTCAAGTAACAAAATTCTACCCAGCGAGAAATACCTGGACATTGAAGACGAACCTCTTTGATGAGATGAGATCTGCTTACCATGTTGAAAGCATTGGAAAAGTCAATAAGTAGCATTGGCATTTTATCCGAGTGGCTTTTTAACTCCAGTAGGCAATTTACAACATGTAAAATACTCTCCCCACCGACCGGCACACCAACTCCAAATTGATAATCTCCTAAGTAAGAAGTCATCTCCTTTACAACGAAAAAAGAAGCAACCTTGGAAACCAGTCTTCGCCAAACCGCGCCAACATCAATTGGCCTAATACCACCCCCTGGTTTAAGTAATGGAGTCATAGGAGCGCTGGCAATGAACTCGCCCAAGCTATTGGGACATTTACCGGCTAACCAAAGATTGACTACCCCAGTAATCGAAGCAAGTAAATTATCCGCCACCGCCACCGCCACCGCATCCCCACTCATGACATCAACCAAATGTTGCGCGCGTAAGCCGTCACGACCACAAGACGTACCTTTTGGGAAGCTCTTTATAGCTCCCAAAACAGCCCGTGAATCCACTGTAATTGGGTCGACTGTGGCAGCATCCGAAGGAACAACGGGGGAAGGAGCTGAAGGATGCTTATCTTGCAAATCAAGATAAGTACTCTCATTGTGCGGAGCCAACCCTGATGAAGAAATCACTCGTATTGCAGCCGAGTAATGGCCGCAACTAATCTTCTTCTGGCAAGCCAGAATGTTAGCAGCACTTTGTTTCTTCGAGTCTGTCTTCCCATTCCCCAAACTGATAGGTTGCTGCAAAAGTTTCGACGCTAGAATCGAGCATCCATTAGGCTCTTTCCACACCGAAATGGCCTGATTGATTTTATTAGAACTAAAACTAGTTATTTGATATATTAGAATTAATTTTAGTTAAGCAAAAGCTTACTAGGATAGCTTGACAATGTCAAGGTGAATGTTTAAAACTTGACATTCACCTTGACAATGTCTAACAAAAATTAAGCCATGTCATCTTCACATGGCTTAAGAAATTGGGATTGGAATTTTTTTTTAGAGAAAATGAATGTGTATCCTATGTGGACTTAGACATTTATCTTCACATAAATTCTATTGGAGAAGCTCTAAGGATTAAGGAATGTCCAAATCATAATCTTTGTAACACATTTTATATTATCATCAACTCTATAAAATCCTTTTCCCCGTGAAAGTTAATATTTTAAATCATAATATAATCTCATTTTTATGGCCTTAGGTCCTACAGTGTCAGCCGGAAACGGTTGTTCCGGTTCCGGGGTTTTACTGTCGCATCCGTTGGAGTAATTCCACAAATTGCAGAAATACTTATTTTGGGACTGCAATGTGATAGGCAAATCACAGATGTGAAAACAAGATGGATAAACTTGGGGGTTTACGTCAAAGGATAGCAGGTCGGCCATAACTTGGCCGTTAAAACAATATTTTAGTACCTGTGGCTGTGGGCTATAATTCGGCCATACCTTGGCCGAAAACGTAACCATTCTCAACAAAGCTGCACAATGGCAGCTGTTTGTGATGCATATACATCGAAGACACCAAAGTAAAGAATATACATACAAGATCGACATTACAAAGTAAGCATTTCCAGAGCCTAAGTGTTTGACGTGTGCCAATACCTATGGATTGTTCAGTCCTTAGATCTTATTCCGTATAACAAACACAAGAACTAATAAGTTGCAGGATTGAAAATAAAGAAAAGAGAGACAAATGTTCCTAGAGTATAAAGACGGTAAGGGAGCAACCCTGTTAGTGTGGATGAGAATTTTTTTTTTTTTTTTTTTTAACTATGTTGTAATGTACTAAATTATGAATGTAATGTGGATTATTTACGATACACTATACATAGACTCAAAGTCGGAAATAGGACATGGATGGTTGATTTTACTCCTCGGAGTCTGAATATGGCGGACAAGATCCATCGTCTACATTTGCTAACGGGTTATAATCTGGTGAACTTGGATCTGTGCATCCTGTTACAAAGTTCAACTCGCAGCGATCACCCTGTCGTACATAATTTAATGACGTCCATTAGCACGTACAACAAGTTAGATATATGGAGTTTGCTTAACACTTTGTTAGCTTGGGTTGGTTAGAGTGAACTTGATTACTTACCCCTTCGACATTTAAATTACCAATCATGCGACAACGAGTAGGAACAATATCGGAATCTGGGAAAATTGCTTTTTCACAAGCACCATCTCGGCCCAATTCTTCAGCCAACCCCTGCATCATTAAAATGTATGTGTATAGGTTTATTAGGGAGAATATTTGCTCCAATTGAACCTAAAATTAGTAATTTGAGATGGCGTAGTAGTGTAGGAGTAATTACCTCATTAAAGAAGGCTAGAGGCTTGTTTCTCCATGCTTTAGGTCCTTCAAACTGAAGTTTATATGGTCCATCCCACTCACTTCCGTTTGTGAATGAGAAGATCAAGCTTACAGCTGCATACAGGAAAAAAACATAAAGAGATAACCATAAAAGTTAGACAAATAAGAGACAACCAAAGCTAAGGTAATATATAAATAAAATTCAATATTACACCAACCATGTTTAGGAACACAAATCCGGATGGTGTAAAATGGAGGATCAGCTTTGCCGCGAGTCTTCTTGAGCATAGACCTCGGTTCACCACCACACATAATAGGCTGATTAAAACCTCCTATTAACATCAAAAACCCGGTTAGCAGAGAAAGATGAAATTCAAACAATGAGAACTGTATATCTCATAGTTTCACTAAAGTAGATTACAGGAAGTGAATATTGGAATACCATTAAATGCAACCCCGAACTCTTCATTTGGATTCAAACCTTTTGCTATGGGATTGTAGAATAGTGTCAGCTTCTCACCCTGTAGATCAACCAAAATTTTATTACCAGAATCAGCTATGTTTAACTGGATGTCCGAGTCCCTTTGTTTTTATTATATAAATTGTGTTGACCCAAAACAAAGAAATTCTTGTTTCTGAGTGATAACATACAGAGGTAGGAGGAAGGCCATTCATGGTCTTCCAGAAGACAGGAGCTTTTCCTAGATCGAAGTCCGCCCATGTCGGTAATTGGTACCTGCAAAATTGAAGGAATTTTATTTTCACAATCAAAATTTAGGAAAAAGTGTTGACAGATACTGGGATACGCTTATCTAATTTGGTCATGAAAGCATGGCCAATTGTTTGTAAAGGTTGCCTTGTTCCATCTGGAAGATACGTACTCTTTAGTTTCCTCTTCAGTTGGGCTTGCAACAGCGGCGGCACTGACTTTGGTGGTTATCTTGAGTGCATTTCCTTTCTTTTCAAGACAATACCCTCTCAATGGAAGAGTACCTGTAAAATTACATATGTTATGCAACAAAAAACCCTTTGTAAATACAGCTCAAAGAAACATAGTTCAATTTTTGTTCCTATTAAGCTATCATGCTAGCGTTAAGAAACAAAAGCAATTTAGAGCTATTTCATTAGCAGTGCAAGGAAAAACTAGTTCTGACATACCAAAAGGATTCGAAACCGATGGGCTAGAGTTGCAAGTTGAATAAGAACGGCGACTGAAGAGACGCTGCGATGGGGAAGAGATAATTGAAGCAGTTGAAACAGCCATTGAAAGCCTCCTTCAAAGCTGCAGAAAGTCTGTGCAAGTGTCAGTCAGCCTAATCCATAGAATCAGTAAGATATATATGGTGAGAAACATAACCACAAATTCAAATAAAAATCTTGTGTCACTAGTAGACAAGAATTTAGATTACTATAGTAAACCCAGAAATTACTGTCTGATTTTATCCCAAGTGTCTCTCTCTCGTTGTCCTATATTTTCAAGTACATCTATCTCTCTGACCCTAAGAATTTTGCCTTGCCCAGAAATGAAAACCCAACCATTTTCCATTCAATGGCTTTGACATCAGTAACACCCAATCCCAGATTCTCCCCATCTTCTCATCAAGCACAAGTAATCAAAAAATCAGTATCTAAGTTCATCCATAATAGGACCAATGTGAGGAAAAATATTGATAGAACTCACTTGTGTTTCATCTCAGATGCACACAATCCTTTCAAACTCCGGCAAAACAGACGGCCGGTGACCGTTGTTTTTTGCAGTATCACCGGCAGAGGAAAATGTTGGCAAAATTTTGTTACCAGATGTGAAAGTGAAAAAGAGGAGTGTTTATTTTGCAAGAAAATGGAATTCAGCTGATATAGCAACTGCTGTTGTTGTGCTTTCAATGCATATATGCTGCCTTTTCGCGCCTTTCACATTCAGCTGGAATGCATTTTGGGTTGCTATTTCGCTTTATGTGATCACTGGACTCTTTGGAATTACTCTTTCGTTTCATCGAAATCTTTCTCATAGAAGCTTTAAACTTCCTAAATTTCTTGAATATTTGTTTGCTTATTGCGGTGCTCAAGCAATGCAAGTAAGTAAAATTTCAATGCTTTTCACCAATTTTGTTTTGTCATTTCATTTTTTAATTTGTGATACCCATTCTTGTGTTTGTGTGCAAGGAAATCCAATTGATTGGGTTAGTACTCATAGGTATCATCACCAATTTTGTGATTCAGATAAGGACCCCCATAGCCCAATTGAGGGTTTTTGGTTTAGCCATATGAGTTGGCTCTTTGACACTAATTCTATCCTTGAAAAAGTAGGAAATCTCGTTCTTTCTCTCTTGTTATTTTTGTTGTTGTTTTGTGTTCGATCTGACGAATGCGTTTGCAGTGTGGAGAACGAAATAATGTAGGAGATCTAGAGAAGCAACCCTTCTACAGATTTCTTCAAAAAACTTATGTTGTTCATCCAATTATACTTGGGGTGATCTTATATTGGTTTGGAGGATTTCCATTCATTGTCTGGGGCATGGTAAGAATTTGTGCATTGGTATCTTTTAGTTCTCTTGTCATTCTTTCTTTGAATTGAAAGCTATGAGATAGTGACTTTGTGCCAATGCAGGGTGTGAGGATAGTATGGGTATATCATATAACTTGGCTAGTGAATTCAGCTTGTCATGTGTGGGGAAATCAGGATTGGAATACCAAGGACTTGTCTAGGAACAATTGGTACTGAAAGTAGCGACTCTAGTCTATCAGATTCTACTTTAGAAATCACTTTCTTAGTTATGTTTTCATATTATATGTTCAGGTGGGTGGCTTTGCTTGCATTTGGAGAAGGGTGGCACAACAATCACCACGCCTTCGAATTCTCAGCCCGGCATGGACTAAAATGGTGGCAACTCGACATGACCTGGTACATTGTTGTAAGGTTGCTTCAAGTTGCTAAATTGGCTACAGATGTGAAGTTACCATCTGCATTACAAATGCAAAAGATGTGTTTCGACAACGAGACCATTACGATTTCATAGCCATCCCCCTTTGTTAATATAATCAGATCTTGATGAGTTTCTTTTTGCAAAAAGAAGAAAAACAAAATCTTGATGCATGACAGTTAAGGTTGTTAAATGGTAATATACATCAACTGAGATTGAAATTTGTTGACATTCTTACGAGCATCTCCAAGTAGTTTGGGTTTCAAAAATAATTTAAGGGTCGGGATCCTCCAACGAAAGTGTTTGACAAACCCTTTTGACAAATCTCTTGAACCGTTGGATGTTATTAATCTAATGGTTTCTATTTTACTGAAACAACAACCGTAACTATCAATGTTTTTTCCAATTCGGCTAAATTAGCCAAGCTAAAACATCTTCTTGTTCCCTTGATACCTTTTCTCTGAGAGCTAGCACTATGGTGCTATCTATTTTTTCCCTATCCCTAAAATGTAGGGAAGGGATGTCACACGAAAGGCAAGCTTGCTATGGTGCTCTGCTATCCCTTCCCTACACTAGATGCGTATTCATTACCCATATGAATAGTGCTAAACGGGTACTCAGTACGCGTTTTTTTTTTCATGGGAAAATATTTATCTAGGTAAAAAAATATTTTAGAGAAAAAAAAATATATCAAAAAGGTAAAAAAACGAGTTTTAGTAAAAAAAGAAGTGAAAAAGGGTAATATTTTAAAAACCAGAAAAAAAAACACGGGTACTCAGTACCCGTAAAGTGAAAAAGCATACGGATACTCAGTACGCGTATGATTTCCCTTCCATACAAGGCTGAACAGATCTGTTCAGCATTGTAGGGATGGTGATGTGTATTCCTACTCGTGTAGGGACATGAGAGACCATAGTGGTTGTTTTTTTGGGATTTTGAGGGAAATGGAGGGATAGGGAAGGGATAACCCCTCCCATAGTGCTAGCTATTACTTAAGTTCCTTGAAGTAGCTTCTCTATAATGGCTAATTTATCAGTACCATCAAGCGAATTAATATAATTGATTATTTGATCATTTATGCTTGTTTAATCACTAAATATTGATTCTCACCAATTCGAGGATCCACAAGGCACCACTCTCTGCAGCGTTAACATCAAAGGTCAACACGCTCTTTTTTTTTATCATGAGATTTACATGCTAGTATTGCATGATCAAATCCCGACCACTACTGATATACAGAACCCCATTGAGATGTCAAAGTATAACAACAATCTATCGCATAAAATTATAACCAAAAGTATTATAGATTCACATTCACAAAGGTACGAGTTAAAGAAAAAATGAAAAGAAAATAGTTAGGGAAGAAAGATGATCATGGAACTGGGAACGAGAATTGGTAGATACGATTATAGAGTTTTTAGTTTTTCTCCGATAATCTCTTTGGCTCGGCTAATTGAGCCAAATACAGATAAAAAGGTTTGTTAGGGTTGCCACATCACCGAAAATATACACCACTAGATTGGCTACATCCAAAGGTTGAAGATTTTTGTCAAAAGGGTTTGTCAAACCCCTTTGTTGCAGGATCCCGACCCATAATTTAATGCCACATGTTTAAAAAAATAAAGCTCTCTTCAACGGTGGTTGTTGAATAAAAAAAGTTGGGATTGGATTAGTTGGCAATGAAAATATGGATGAAAATATCTGAAAAAGCGGAGGTTTAACTTAGACAGTCAGATTCAATCTTAAAAAAAGTATATCCAAGAGTTATATATCTATATCTCAATTCAACATGCAATCAAATAAATAGGAATTTGCGAGTCCGATTGAATATAAAAAATAACTTGGACGGTATCAAAAACCAATATTCAAGTGTCAATCAATTTAATCAACAACCCAAAGGTCGGATTCACAATTGATTGAACTAACGCACAACTTGTGATATTGCAATTATATAAAAATATAACGCGGAAAAGAAATAACACAGACACCAAAAAAATTTGTTAACGAGGAAACGACAAATACAAAAAAAACCTGGGACCTAGTCCAGATTTGAACACCACACTGTATTAATCCGCTATAGACACTAGCCTACTCCAAGTTAACTTTGGACTGAAATGTAGTTGAGCCCTAACCAATCTCACACTGATCAAGGTACAGTCGCGTTCCTTACGCCTCTGAATCCAAGCAGGACTCTACGCACTTGATTCCCTTAGATGATCTCATCCACAACTAAGAGTTTCTATGACCCAAAGTCAAAGACTTGATAAACCAATCCGTCTCACATAGAAAAGTCTATTGAATATATAAATCTGTCTCCCACAGAAATACCTAGAAGTTTTTTGTTCCGTCTTTTGATAAATCAAGGTGAAAATGAACCAATTGATATACATGACTTATATTCCTGAAGAACAACCTAGAAATATCAATCACCTCACAATAATCTTAATCATATGGTAGCGAAACAAGATATTGTGGAATCACAAACGATGAGACGAAGATGTTTGTGACTACTTTTTATCTTGCCTATCGGAGAATAAATCTCGAGCAAATCTTAGAGAAGATAATACTCAATACGATAAAAAACATCAAGATCAGGACATCCAATTACAGAGAAGATAGTTGGGTCTGACTTCACAATCCCAATGAAGTCTTCAAGTCGTTAACCTACAGGGTTTCGTGAAAAACCTAAGGTTAAAGGAGAATCGATTCTAGTCGCAACTAGTATCACACAGAAGGTGTGGGGATTAGGTTTCCCAGTTGCTAGAGTTCTCCTTTATATAGTCTTAAAATCAGGGTTCGCAATCAATGCTACCTTGGTAACAAAGCATTCAATATTCTCCGTTAGATGAAAACCTGATTAGACTCAAGCTAATATATTTCAACCGTTAGATCGAACTTATCTTGTTACACACAAATGAAAAGTGACTTCATTTAGATATGGGTAACCGTACCTACACGTGTACACCTTGTTGGGTCAACAATAGTTAACCGAAGTTAGCCATATGAACACTTTCATATCAACCATATTCATCTTAACCATAACTAGTTCAAGTGACTCAAATAAAACTAGTTCTAGAGTTGTTCAATTGTTTATATTCTCATAGAAGTATACAAGACACAATTGAAGAAAAATCGATTTTGATTCACTCTAATCAATTCATGAACATTATAGCCACGGTTTGCAAAAGATTGCTTCCTTATTATATATATATATATATATATATATATTAATTCATGAACAAATCTATTTTAGAACATAACGCACTCAAGTATGCAAATGAGTATGCATACCTAAGTATCCGAACTTGGACCATGTTCGCTGGTATGCAAATGGGTACGTATATTGTCGTACACTTCCAAACTTCAGTTGAAACCAGTACACGTACAGGTATGCATAATCTAGTACCCGGATTTCAACTGACTTCGCCAGTACGCGTACAAGTATGCATACTCTAGCTCCCGGACTTTACCTGACCAACCAGTACGCGTACGGGTATGCATACTTTCCGATCTTGGATCAACACATATGCAAGTACGCATATTGTGTTTATAATCCAATCATGGTTAAGTATTTTAAACTCCCATTTAATTCATTGAAACATTCTCGGAAGACAACAATAGCTGTCTAACACAAACTATTGGCTTCAAAGCAATTTTCAAGTGTTCGAATGATCAATACGAAATATTCCGGGTCTACATCAAATGACTGTCTCACACAAATCATGTAAGATGTTACAAGGCGATTTTCACATGATCATCTTTTGACTTTCGTCAAGAATATAAGATGAACTTGGTTAAAGCGAAATCTTACTAACATATATTTCGAGAAATATGTAAGCAAGTTAAACTCAACTCGAAATATCAAATGTGTATAATCGAAGTCTATATATCTATACAAATTTTGTCTCAAATAGGAGATATAGTAGATAGATTTTTAAGTGATAGACGAGTTCAAGTCTCCACATACCTTTTATTGATGAAGTTCCACAAGCTCCCCTTAGTAGTTCTTCGTCTTTAATCGATGAACGTCGTGAAGTCTAATGCTCAATTACACTTTCTATCCAAATCCTAGACTTATCTATAAGTAGACTAGAAATCAAGACTTATAGTTTTGGCAACTAAACTTGACAACAAGCTTGAGATAGAAACGCTTGTGAGTTTGACCGAGCAGTGCTATAACAATCTCCCCCTTTGTCAATTTTAGTGACAAAACTATCAATACATATGGATTACAAAATAAATAAAATTTGTAGCTTCTCATCCAAATGCTTGATTTCCTTGGTTCTTCAACATTACTCAAAATCTTCGTCACTTCCAAGTACTCCATTGATTCTGAACGTGTTCAACTCTACATCATAGTTGTTGAACATCCGTAGCTATAACAATGAGAAAACAATAACTTTTAATCATTGTTATACAGTGTCATAGTATCATTACACAGTATCAAAGTCCAATTGTATCACAACTTTGACAACAATACTATGGTGATATGTATCACTCCCCCTTTGTCAATACTTCATCTCTCATGAAAACCACTCCCCCTTACATAATGATCCGTAAACCATATGTATTTGTAGTGTGAACTACACATTAATTCTCTCCCTTTTTGTCAATATAAATTGGCAAAGGTACGAAAACTAGTGTGATCATGATGAAATTCTCATAGAGATACTTCATGACTAAAATAAAACATATCAACTTTGTTTATATAAAATAATATAGTCGAAACTAAATGCATTCATCAAGGAGTTTATAAAGATACAATAAAACTCCTACAATATTCCACAGTCGCACTCCCCACAAAGATTTGGCAATTAAGCACAAGTTCAATTAATAACTCTCCCCCATTAAATGTCATTCCCGAAAGAGCAACAAGAGCGACCTTACTTTCACAAGAAAAGATGGATTTATTTGGACATTAACAAATTACATGAAACATGAATTTGTATCCAAAAAAACTCAATTAAATTAACCACAAGAGAACCCATGATTAATTTAATAGGAAATGCCCAACATAAGAGAACTTATGGAGCCACACAATACTTTCACATAGAAGTGGATCGGAGAAAGACCAATACTGCGGAATATTCAAAGATTCATTCTATTTTTCATCAATATTTGCATAAAGACATATAATAGACTTAGTTTTTGCAATCAAAAGTTCATCCTATCTTCACCAATATTTGCATAATGACATAATAGGCTTAACTTTTGACATATATGGGACAATCATTGTTCACGGACGCAAACACACATATCCCATAGTTTTTTTGCAATATATAAAACCAATAAAGATTAATACTGGAAAATCATCTTCCAAATAAACTTTAGAATTTAAATAAATAAATCTAAAAACATTGCAAGATGAAAATCGTTTGCAATAGCTATGTGTACTCACAATAATGGATATTCCAAACCCTAGTTATCCTTCTTAAAACACAATAATAAATTCTCATAAGAAGTTTCGTAGACAAAATCAAGTTTCTTTGATAACATCATACCTTTGAAAGGGTCCATCATAAATGGTATCACTGATATCCTTGATTCTTTTGACCGTAGAGACTCCATGTTCATGAGTTAGAACATTAACTTTCCTTTCAACAATGTGGGCAAGATGCCTGACACAGTCCATGATGAGTTTCTTCTGATTCCTGATCAAGATCTTTTGATTATCAAGGATTTTGGTCTGACCATCAATAAACTTATTTATTTGCAGTTGAAGATTTGCAAATTCGACCTTAGAGTCATTCTGAAAAAGAATTAAATCCTTGACAGATTCTCTAATACAGGAGTTGTACTCTTTCCTTTCAATCATCTTTTTCAAGAAAAGTTCTTGAACTGGAACGCATCCTTTAATGTCTTCTTCCATCTCAAGATTCACCACTTCTTGAGGTCTTGAGGAGTTCTCCATTTTTATTCCCCCCATTTTTTTTTTGAATTATTAGGGAAGGCAAAAACAAAATATATATTTACGAACAAGAGAAGGACACCCTTGTTATGGAAACCCTAAAACTCCCAATAAAGACACGGACGTTTGTGGACTGGAAGTGAAATGTTAATGGATCAGGAAAGATTCAAGAAAAAGAAATGTTCTCTATTTCAGATATCTCTTACACCCATGACTCCATAACTAAAAATAATCAGAGCATAAGGAAGAGATATACTAGATACAAGAAGTCAAGAAATGACTCAACCTCCACAAAAGGAGAAAACAGATAAATCAAACATATGAAAAATGGTAACCTACAGTAGACTTGAGCATCTCGCAAGTGTCATTCTTGTAACTCTCAAGTTAGATACAAGAATTAAATTACCTAGAGCTAGGTAGTAAAATGATATGTAATAACACCATGAATATTGAGAGATAAATTGTAAATACCATTTGAGAGTTTGAATCTGGTATTACTTACCTTCCTTTGGCTATTTATCATTACAAAAGAATTTGACATAACCTTTTTAGACAATCCATCAGAGGAATAAGCCTAGGACCTCTAGAAATCGGTTCCAGAGGATTAGAAGAGAGAGATATCCACCTTCTAGACTTAGATTTACCAGACTTATTCTCATTAGCACTAGGAACGCGTAAGTTTGTAGTGCACAAACTAGCACCATTAAGAGGACACGATTCCTATGGTGATTTCTAGAGGAATGAATCAGGAGACCTTGGGCATGAGAATTCTGGTATTCTGCAGTACTGAAATTCATTGTGGATGTTGTCAGACAATTTACTTTGTCGACAGCAAAAAGAAGTAGATTTTGAAGCTCAAAAATTTATTTCTTTCTAACAAAACAATGAGAATCATAATGATTTCTTTTCCTATAGAAGGAACAGGTTCGTGGAAGAGAAACATCGGAAGAACCATGTTTTAAACTAGTAGCCCTACTAGAAGACTGCAAGACATGTGAACATTTCTTAACATATTCTTCTTTTGAAGTATCTTTCTTCATGTACAATAATCCCTTATGAGAATTAGAGATTGGCACGGAAGAAGATTTACTCAATAAATCATATTTTTCCCTTTCCAAGGATTTGCACTATTACTGGGCTAAAAACAGAGATGCAACCAGTTTTTTTCCCCGACACGAATGTTGTTCAGATCTGATGAATGAGTCTCAATCAAAAGTTTTTCTCTAACTAATTTTTCTTTAACAATATCCCCAAGAGTACTAATCTTTTCACGCTGTAGAGTAGTTTCTTGAACAATTTTTTTGATATTATTAGAGAAGGACTCAATGATGCTATAGAGTTCACGTTCTCGACCAAGAGACTTCTCAAGTTCATCAATGACCTGATCATGTTTTTCTTAAAGAGACATAATCTTATCTTCTTGAAAATCAATGAACTCAACAGATTGTTTTTTAGTTCTGGTGAGTTCCATTTCAGTTTCAAACATAGTATTAAATGTCATATCAGAGGGAATGTTATCAGAATTTGATAGCAAAAACTTCCTTCCTCGGGATTTGGAAGAATCTACAAAGGAGTTATCCTTGGAGGTAAGGCCAAGGCATTTAGAATAATCAAACCTTTTGGAACACATTTCTAAGTGCGCGAGTTGAGATAAACAACTATCCACACAAATCAGATTGCCACAAACACAGAATTATGAGGTCTTAAATGTGTTTGCCTGCTATGATACCAATTGAAGATGCGGGGTGGGGGGTGGGGGTGGGGTGGGTGGGTCTAACAACCACACCCAATATTTCACTTAGCAATCTGTATGGAATAAATCCAATATACTTTCAAGATAGTCAACTAGACGGTTAGACTCAATCTTAAGAAAAGTATATTCAAGAGTTATATCTTTATTTCTCAATTCAATCTGCAATTAAACAAATAGGAATTTGGGAATCCGATTGAATATAAGAAATAACTTGGACGGTATCAAAAACAAATATCCAAGTGTCAATCAATTTAATCAACAACCCAAAGGTTGGATTTAAAATTGATTGAACTTACGCACAACCTGTGATATTTCAATTATATAAAAATATAATGCGGAAAAGAAATAACAAAGACACCAGAAATTTTGTTAACGAGGAAACCGAAAATGCAGAAATACCCTGGGACTTAGTCCATATTTTAACACCATACTGTATTAAGCCGCTACAGACACTAGCCTACTCCAAGTTAACTTCAAACTGGAATGTAGTTGAGCCCTAACCAATCTCACACTGATCAAGGTACAGTCGCGTTCCTTACGCCTCTGAATCCCAGCAGGATTCTACGCACTTGATTTCCTTAGCTGATCTCACCCACAACTAAGAGTTGCTACGACCCAAAGTCAAAGACTTGATAAACCAATCTGTCTCACATAGAAAAGTCGATTGAATAGATAAATCTGTCTCCCACAGAAATACCTCGAAGTTTTTTCTTCCGTCGTTTGATAAATCAAGGTGAACAAAAACCAATTGATATACTGGACTTATATTCCCAACGAACAGCCTAGAAATATAAATCATCTCATAATAATCTTAATCGTATGGTAGCGAAACAAGATATTGTGGAATCACAAACGATGAGACGAAGATATTTGTGACTACTTTTTATCTTGCCTATCGGAGAATAAATCTCGAGCAAATCTTAGAGAAGATAATACTCAATATTATAGAAAATACCAAGATCAGAACATGCAACTACAGGGAAGATAGTTGGATATGGATTCACAATCCCTATGAAGTCTTCAAGTCGTTAACCTACAGGGTTCCGTGAAAAACCTAAGGTTAAAGGAGAATCGACTCTAGTCGCAACTAGTATCACACAGAAGGTGTGGGGATTAGGTTTCCCAGTTGCTAGAGTTCCACTTTATATAGTCTTTAAATCAGGGTTTGCAATCAATTCTACCTTGGTAACAAAGCATTCAATATTCACCGTTAAATGAAAACCTAATTAGACTCAAGCTAATATCTTTCAACCATTAGATAGAACTTTGCTTGTTACACACAAATGAAAAGTGACTTCATTTAGATATGGGTAACCGTACCTAAACGTGTACACCTTGAAGGTATCAAATTTGAGATTTGAAATATTCTATCTCCTATCTTCAGACAAAAGTCGTATTGCTAAATGGGCTTCGATTATACACATTTTCTATTTCGATCCGAGTTTATCTCGCGTATCTATTTCTCAAAATATGTGTTGGTAAGATTTAGCTTTGGCCAAGTTCATCTTTACTCGTGACGAAAGTCATGTTGATTATTTCAATCTCTTGAAAATCGCTTTGATGAAAAATAGTGTGTGAATAACCGCTATATAACATCCTTTAAGAATGGTTCAATGATTGAAATGATAGTTTAGAATATATAACCTTGAATGGATATAAACATTGTGTGTGAACTCATACTTGTGTAAGTCCAAAATCCTTGAACCAAAGTATGCGTACTTTACTAGTTTAGGATGTCCGGAGCTAAGTCCGCGTACCCGTACGCGTATTTCCGGAAGTTCACATCCCATGAATTTCTGCTGGAGTTTGTGAACTAAAAACAAGCTCAATTCGGGTACTTAAGTATGCGTACTTAAGTGGGTTATTTTCTAAGAATGGTTTATTCGTGAACACATTAATAAATTAAGAAATGCAATCTTTTCAAACCATGGCTATAATGTTCATGAATTTATTCGAGTGAATCAAAATCGTTTTTACTTCAATTGTGTCTTATATACTTCTATGAAATCTAAGCAATTCAACAACTCTCTAACTAGTTCTTTTGAGTCATTTGAACTAGTTATGGTGAAGATGAATAAGGTTGATATGAAAGTGCTCATATGGATAACCATTGTTGAACCAACTAGGTGTACATGTTTAGGTACGGTTACTCAAACCTAAATGAAGTTAAGTTTCATTTGTGTATAACAAACTAAGTTCGATCTAACGGTTGAAAGATATTAGCTTGAATCTAATCAGGTTTTCATCTAACGGTGAATATTGAATGCTTTGTCACCAAGGTAACTTAGATTGCAAACCCTGATTTGGAGACTTTATAAAGGAGAACTCTAGCAACTGGGAAACCTAATCCCCACACCTCCTGTGTGATACTAGTTGTATAAGCAAGAGTCGGTTCTCCTTTATCCTTAGGTTTCTATCGAGACCGTGAAGGTTAGCGACTTAAAGACTTCTTTGGATTGTGAAGCCAGACCCAACTACTTTCTCTGTAGTTGCGTGATTTGATCTTGCTATTTCTTTCGTATTTGAGTACAATCGTAAGATTGGCTTGAGATTAATTTTTCCGATAGGCAAGATAGAAAAGTAGTTACAAACACCTTCATCTCATCATTTGTGATTCCAAAATATCTTGTTTCGCTATTCGATTAAGATTATTGTGAGGTGATTGATAATTTTAGGATGTTCTTCGGGAATATAAGTTCGGGTTATCGATTAGTTCTTGTTCACCTTGGTTTATCAAAAGACGAAACAAAAGTCATAGGTCTTTTTGTGGTAGACATATTTATCTATTCCTGTAGACTTTTCTGTGTGATACAAATTTGTTTATTAAAGTCTTCAACTTTGAGTCGTAGCAACTCTTAGTTATGGGGGAGATCATCTAAGGGAATCAAGTGGGTAGTATCCTACTGGGATTTGAGACATAAAGAGCACAACTGTACCTTGGATCAGTGTGAGATTGATTGGGGTTCAACTACAGTCCAGACCGAAGTTAGTTTGTAGTAGGATAGTGTCTGTAGCGGTTTAATACATTATGTGTTCAACTATACTAGGTCTCGGGGTTTTTATGCATTTGCGGTTTCCTCGTTAACAAAACTTCTGGTGTCTGTGTTACTTCTTTTCCGCATTATATTTTGTTATATAATTGAAATATCACAGGTTGTGCGTTGTTGTATCGATCAATTGGAAAATCCAACATGGTTGTTGATTGAAATCGATTTATCCTTGAACATTAGTCTTTGGTACCGTTCAAGTTATTTCTCTTGTATTCAATCAGACTCGTAGATTTATATTAGTTTGAGTTGGGAATGAATCGATAAATTGAGATATAACTATTTGATATACTTTTTATTAAGATTGAGTCTGACTGTCTAGTTGTGTAGATGGGGAAAAACAATTTTCTGGTTTTTAAGGAATTGAGGAGACGACCGTATGGAAGGGACTCCTTGAACCGAGAAAAATGTTCAACCTCACATAGATGCGATGCAAAAAGGGAGTGCCTTGAATTCGAGATATCAATCTGTAGTACTCTGGCCTAAAACAAGACAATGGTCATTCCAGAGTAAATTCGGTCACAAGAGAGGATGGGTCGATCTGTAGGAGGGAAGCTGAGAAATGTGTGGAATCAATGGTAATCAAAGATTGTAAGTGTGTTATGAATTTTGAATATGATAAGTTCTGAATGATTGAAATTGCTCAGTTGAGAGTAATTGCTCAATTGATGAGTTGTTGATCGCATGTTGTCTGTGAGACGTGAGATCGTTGTTGTTCTTGTCATTATTTTTCTTGTTGTTTCAATCATGATTCAGAGACTTATCTATATTGCTGGAATTATAGACACCATGATCCCATGAAGTGTGACAGTTTATGGAATCAAAGAGTGGAGAAGTGGAAATCTTGTTTGAAACCAGTTGCTCATCGTGCAAAGACTTGGTTGATTTTCCATCCACTACTTTGTTAACTCCTTCAACTAATTGCACGACTTGATCACATTCCATTGTGTGTTTGAACACATGTGCCGTAGACCGCCAGACCAAAACCTAGTTGATATCCTCCCAAGTGACACGATTGACGTCTCGTGGTTAGTTTAGTCAGTTGTTAACTTCATGATTTCATGGAACGATGAGTCCATGTATTTACTGAGTTGAACATGATTTTGTAAAATATTCTGAAACTCATGAATTGAACTTGGACATGATTCTCACGTTGATAGTTGAGGTGAACAAGTATTGCTCTGATTTGTTGAATATTGATAGTTGAACCAATATTCCTTGATTTGAGCAAGTATTGCTCATCTGATGAACTATTGTAGCATGACAAAATAAAATATTAATTAAAGTAATGGTAGTTGAACCGAGTATAATTAATAAGAATACTAATCATGAGATCGTCATAAAAAATTTAGTGCTTGAATCTGGGATTATGATCCTTGGACTCAGAAACCCTAATTGATCAATTGATGGTTTATTTGAAAATTAACCATGGAATGAAGGAGGAACGGCTTCATGGGACTGTGGGTCGATCATGTAGCTCACGTATGCCCGAGTAATAAAATACCAAGGCCTCTTGAAGAGTTGGTGATTTGTTGATGAAAGAATGATTAAATGCTGGTTTAATCATTTATTCGAAAAATGCTCGTGTGAGCATTAGGTAATAAAACCTAATTAATTATGAAGAGATGAGGGACCGACCAAGGGGTCATGAAACCGGACTTGGGTGGTCACGGTATCAAATGATGATCATATCATGAAGTTCCAAGTTATTTGGAAGAGTTTTGGACCTAATACGTGCAATTGAGCAAATTAGGTCAAACCGTGAAAATACACGGGACCGGCTCATTACGAGCCAAGGAGCCAACCCTGGTCGGTCAAGGTAACATGCTCACATCGTCAAAGTGTTCGTATTTCAATTATGAGAATTTTGATATTTTCTGGCATGCAGTTGAGCATCCATTTTAGAAAATATGAAGAAATCAAGGATTTTTGATAAAACCGTCAAAACTTCATGAGATGAAGGAAAATAATAAAAAAGTGAGGGAATCATGAAGTGTGGGATCGGTCATGGCCAAGGCATGGCCTTCTGGCCAAAGGGCCCAATCCCACACGTTTTCCCAATTTTTTATAATATTTTCATGATTATAGGGAAATATGATAAAACCAAAGAGTTTGTTGAAACCAAGGAATTTTTGTTGAAATCCCATGAGATGAAGGAAACAAAAATATTAATAATAATAAAATAAGGGCGTGTGGGACTAACTTGAGCATGGTTGGCCGTCTAGCACACGGTCAGGTGCGTTTTCCCTTATTTTATGTGTTATTTCATGATTTGAAGGGATTTTTTATAATTTTGAAAGACTTCTTCATAATTTGAAGGAAATATCATGAAATCAAGGAATTTCATAAAATCAAGGAAACATAAAATAATAATAATTAAATAAGGGGTTTGTGGAGCCGGCTAGGGCATGACCGGCCAGCTTGGGCCCAGTCCCACAAGTTCCCTTAGTTTTATGTATTTTCCATAATTTGAAAGAATTTCATAATTTGAAGGAAATATCATGAAATCAAGGAATTTCATGGGATTAAGGAAACATGAAAAATATAGTAATGATAAAATAAAACATGTGGGGCCAGTTAGGGAATGACCGGACGACTATGGCCCGGTCCCACGGAATTTCTTAATTTTATATTATTTTTCATGGGATCAAAGAAATATCATGAGATTAAGGAGTTTTCGTGAAATTAGAGAAATAATAATAAAATAATGAGAAACCATGAGGTGTGGGGCCGGTTGGGATCAAGACATGGCTGGTTGGCCAATGATCACGGCTCTACCATATTTCCTTAATTTTATATTATTTCTTTGGTGTGAGGGAAACACCATGAAACTGAGGAGTTTCCTCAAAACGAAAGATATTTGTTCAAGTGAAAGGATTTTCATGAACTCAAGGAAAATAGTAAAAAATATGATAAAAATATGAAACTGGTGTGGGATTAACCACGACACGTCCGGACGGTCAGTGGGCCCATGCTCCCAGCGCCTTGGTCAATTTTTAATTATTTATTATTTTCCTTCCTATTTTGCATAGGTTCATCGTCTCGTCGTATTTTGAAATACTTGTTCGTACGGTGATTGTTAGTGCATCATCGTCGAGTACACTTACACCATTTGAGTCGGGGCTTACTCAGAGGTAGCTCAGATGCCCGTGTGTTGATTATTTATTACTAACCCATGGAATTCTGCTGGGAAGAACCAAGATTTGCAGTAATGAAATACTGCGAAAATATTTGAATATTTTCGGAAATTCAGTGGATGAATCCAAGAATTTAGGAATAATTAACTTATGGATCTATACTAGCAGAGCAAGATGTCTAGGAGCATTAAATATCCCGACATGAGCTTGCTGGAGCTTCATATCCTTTATATATATAGTCAGGGTTAACTCGTTGTTTGTATCCTGAAGACGTTATCGCTCTATACTAGTAGAGCAAGCTGTCTAGGAGCCGTCCATATTGTGATACTATATAGAAATAATTACTGAAGTGTTCAGTATTCATGATATATGATGTCGCCTAGCCGTGAGACTACATATCTACATGTACTCTGAGATAAAGTATTCTCATTCAAAGGATTCGATGAGAGATATGTGTCTCAATACTCACGTCTGACTACTGGATCAGAGGTTCGTATAATTATGGGTTTACGATTTTATCCTTTGTCGAAAATCCACCATCTACAAGTTGATTCTCTTAAAAGTATATTGGAGTTAGTCCATACAGATTGCTAAGCGAAATATTGGGTGAGGTTGTTAGACCCTCGCCTTTTCAATTGGTATCAGAGAAGGAAAACACATTTAAAGACCTTATAAGTCTGTGTTTCTTGTGATCTGACTCTATGGATAGAAATTCTATCTCAATAAACGTACCACCAGTCTTCGATGGCTCAAACTACTTGTGGTGGAAAATTGCTATGCGTGCTTTTCTTCAAGCTCGTGATTTTCAAACATGGGTACGTGTTGTTAATGGTTATACTCCTCCGGTTGATACAGAAGGCGATGTGTGATAGGTGCAATATTTTCACTAGTTAGGTACTCAAATTCTTTGCTTTCTTGGTAGATTTTATATCATTATGCTTTGATTTTGTTTGTTTTGTGTTTCTTAGGTGATTGAGGCTATCTTAACCAAAAGGAAGTGGAACTCATTCAAATCCAGGAATTCTTTGCATCACCTTGAAGAGGACGAAAAGATGAAGCCAAAGTAGAAATAATGAGGTTATTCCGACCTCATATGAAGAAGTTAGGAGCATTCGAAACACATCAAAGTTTCGAAAAGTGAGACAACACAGAATGTATAAAGGCAGCCGTCAGTATTACTAAAGGAAGCCACATATTGAAACTGAACTGTTAGTTTTGGAAAACTGACACCCATTATCTTCTTCCCCGTCTGAAATCTGCAAACCGGTGACTATGACCCGGTGTTAATCGCGACGGAAGTTGTCTGCTACTTGTATACACCGATGTAACGATGAGAATCGCGCATACAACCAAAGTTCGCATCCAAGGTGATATCAAACTAAAAGCATTGGATAGAAATATAAGTGTATAGAAAAGGAGATCTGAGCATTCGGGCTCATCATCGTTTCCTTAATCAGATGCATGATACAAGATATAATACACAGATATGATAATACGTAAGTAAATGAACACGAGGATTTACGTGGTTCGGCTCTAAGGCCTACATCCACGGTGGTTTAGGTTTTACTATGTA
Organism: Papaver bracteatum; assembly: GCA_023529315.1. Lineage (NCBI taxonomy): Eukaryota > Viridiplantae > Streptophyta > Magnoliopsida > Ranunculales > Papaveraceae > Papaver > Papaver bracteatum. The sequence goes on along the minus strand of JAJJWX010000447.1, from coordinate 727,303 downwards.
TCTTTCGAGGTTACAATTGATAGTCAAATGACTTTGTGTGAGACCGAAGGTCTAAAGGGCAAAATCATACCTCACTCCTCTATTCATTTCTTTCGCTCCCTCTTATTATCTTCCTCTCTCTTCTCTTTTTTTTTTTCTGACCCCCCTCTCATTAGATAAAGGGGGTATTTATAGGGCTTCTGCATGGGGTATACATTTTTGCTATCTTCGATCCTTATCTTCTTGATTACAGTGATGGTACCGATGAATGCTTCGTAATTTCTCGATCCATTTTAACGGTCATGTGTGTGCCCGATGACTCTTTACTCTATGCTCCACATAATTCTCGACACGTGCCATTTGTATTAAATGCGGGTGGTTGGGCTAGTCTGCACGCGTCCGACAGCTGTTACTGCTCCTGTCACGTCTTCATCAGTCGCCTTAATCTTGACCGTCTATTTTGGAACTGTCTCGAGATAGAGTAAAGTGATATTTGGGTCTTCCTTGGTGCTCCTCGGTTCTTTCTTCGTCATGTGGCCCCAGGTTTTGAGATCGTCGGATCCTCTTACTACTGTTGACGTGTCATAAGATCTATGACTCTTCGGTATAGCAACATGTCATCGATCTTGATGTGATGGCCTTGTATGCATTACACGTGTGATCCTCTTTCCACGTGGCTGATTGTCGAATTATGTGCACACAATTTGCCCCTTTTCTTTATAGGTTTGAAATTGGTCAAAGTTAGAAGAAAAAAACACTTTCTCTTACCGCATTAATTTCTCTTGCAGGCACACGTTTCCCTCCTCCGTAATAACTCCCCCTTGGAATCCAGGGCTTTTTTCTTCACTGGGTATAAATAATGGAGATAGATTTTGGGGTATCAAATTACAATTCTCCTTCATTCTATGCTTTTATTATTCTCCTACCTTCATCCACTGTTTTCGCAGAGGAATTTAAATTTCTTATTATCTTTTTGCTCATAACTTCTGTTGGGGTTTATTTGATGTACTGATTACCCTCTGGACACATTCTTTATCGGGTACGGTATTGGCTAATGATTACTAGTTTTTGTGAAGGGTTTTCTTGATTACCCCATTTCTTCAGGTATGTTGTTTTTCACTTTAATTGATTCTATTTCAGTTACTGTTATTCTAGGGTTTTTGTGATGAAGAACAAAATATTCCGAAGTATATATACTTTTCCCTGTTATTTATTACAAAAACCCGTGTTCGTTCTCTGATGATCTAAAAATTGGTTATGAGTTGCTTGATATTTCTATGTTCTAGTGATGGATTTTTAATTTTTTGTTAATATCTGATGCCCCCATTAGGTATCCATGTCTGGGGATGAGCATCGGTCTAATCCTTATAGGTCTCCGCCGTTGAGTCCTTACCAGTGTCCTCCTGACCGAAGACAGTATAGATATCCACCGAGAGGTCCACCACCTAGGTCTTCCTAGTCTGATCCTTGTTCCCACAATATTTCTTCATCGTCTAATCCCAGAAAGGTGTCTCAGGGGGAGAGAGATCAAGCAAGGGGTTCTCGGTATGCAGTAAATAGGCCATTTGTGAACACTTCTTCTCAGCGATCAGATCCGTTGGAGCCACGGACTATTCGTAGTATTCCTCCTCCTTCGGAAAAGCTTAAGACCTCATTGAGAACAATAGCGACAAATAAAACTCATTCTCAAGGTGCGAACATAGATAGGAATCCTGCAATGAAGAGGAAGGCTTTAGATATTGATTCTCTGTTGAAGGCTTCTTCGAGCAAGGTATCTTTATCTGATAATACTCCCTTGGTGCAAGTTGCTCCTATCCCTAAGAAGAGGAAACATGCCGTCTCTTTTAAGTATATCGATCTTGATAAGTTTAAAGCTAAACATGGCTTGGAATACTTCGAGGTTCGCTTCTACACCAAGGTGATGATCTTACTTATGACATGATAAGTAATTATAAGTATGATTCCATGCATTTTTTGACGATGGTGGGAGCGTTTGAAGCTGGTCTCATGCTGCCCCTCTATAGACCTGGAGACTCCTTTTATTACGATGTGTTGGCTCATCGCGAAGGATCAACTCCTTATACTCACAACCATTCCATAGTTCAGCTAAGTGGTAATTATTTAAGGATGCTGCGTGAATGTTACCTTCATAGCAAATGTGAAACGATGATGACCTTCTACAAGCCTAATATTGAAGAACAAAACTGGTATACTGCTGAAAATTGTAACGCCTTCTTTGGGGATTATGTTAATGGTCGGAATCGGAAATGCTGGAGTGTTTGTCTTCGTACCATGACCGCTGCTCAGGGCGAGATCCATCTTTTAAGTGAAGTGAGTGACACCAAGCTCCGATATGTCCCTGGTACTGAAAATTCTGATGCTTCCAAGCTTTTCCCTCTCAAAGAACGTCTTCGTCGTGATCATGATTATGAATGGCACGATACCCCTCTTGAGATCATTGGGCCTTGGGTTTATGGGTGGATACCTGGTGAGAATGGTTGGAGACCTACTGCTCATAGCAAGGTTCGTGAAAGTGCCCCTACTTTATATGATGATTTCTGTCATTGGGCTCTCAATTTACTGGTATGAACTTCGATTACACCGTTGATACCGAAGATGTTGGTGACGAAGGAACTTCTGACGTAGTTCTTCCAAAGGATGTTACTATCTCCAGGGTATGATTCATTAAACCGTTGTTATAGTATATTTCCCCTTGAATCATGTATTTACGTGTAATTTGTTTTAGGTTTTGAGAAAAAAGAGGATTACTCATGTTCAGTCTTCTACCATAAAGGTTAAGGAGGAGGAGATCCTCGAGGTCACCAGTCCCGCGGAAGAGGGTGGTGACGAAGAAGAGACCTAGGATGAGGAACGGATCGAGACTACTCCTGACGAAGATGAATGTGTAGGGGGAAAAGATGCTGGTGGTATGCATCCTGAGGATCCTTTGTTTTCTTGTCAGCGGAACGAAGATGCTGATCTTCAACCTTCTCAAGAGTTCTCCTTTGGGAATATTTACTCTTCTGGTGGCCAAGTCGACATTGGTGTGGCTATGGGTATTCCTTCCGAATTTTCGATGTTGTCGCCTAATAATGAATGGAAATCGGAGGCTGATCCCATTGGTGATGAGACCCATGATGGTGAAAGCTCCGAAGGAGAAGATGCTGAGGAGTTAGCCTCTAGAGAGAAAAAAAGGCAAAGAAGCAGTTGTGGATACTTCGGCAGGATTTGTTCGTTTTGTTATGCGATCCGATGAGGATGAGAATTATGAATGGTTAAAGAAAAAAGAACTTTTGAATGCTCCTTGTCCTTCCCCTGTTGTTCCTGGTGAGAGGAATTCCTATGCCTTCACTCGTCGGAAGATGTAATTATCTTCTCGTGATAAGGCGATCGATGTGTGGCAAAGGGATCTTGGCGCTGTCATTCCTTCGAACTTGTTGGATTCTTCACATTCTTATATTGCAGACATGATGGCCATTGCTGATGTATATCAATATGTCCTTCCTCAACAACGCATGTTAGAGGTATTATTCTATTTTAATGATTCATGATGCTTCACTTAATTCATTTTTCTTCGTCCTGATGCCTTTTTTTGGTACATCTGTTGAATAGTGAACACTGCAACCATACTCTTTACCAATTTTTTAGGGCGAAATCTCTGAAGCTGTAGGCCAAGCTTCGTCAGAGATATGAAGAACTCGATTCTTCCCATGAGTCGATTCGGGCCAAAGACAAAGAGATTTTGGAACTCCGGGAGCAGCTGATGGGACAATAAAAAATAGTGCTACTGAAGAGGAGCTTCGTGGTCAGGTGTCTAATCTTCGGAAAGATATAGAGAAACTTCACGCTGAAGCATCATCGGCGGGCACATCGTCCAAAGGTTTGTTATTATCTTTCCTTCTTCTCTTCTCTTTCTAAGTTAGCCACGCCTGTCTTCAGCGGGTGATACCAAAAAAGTAGTGAAGCTTCAGAATGATAAGGTTCGTTAGGCCTCGCGCATCAGAGAGCTAGTTTCCGAGGTAATCAAGGTGAAGAAAGATGGGAATCTTCGGGATGATGAGCATAATTTATTTTTAGTTAAGTATCGTGAACGATGGGAACAATTGGTGACTATGCGAAATTCGATGGATAGTGCTAGTCGTCAGTTTGAAGGCACTCTCTCCTGGACTCGTCAAAATCTTGATGAAGACCACGATGCTGTTTTGAAGCTGGAAGCCAAAATTGTTGAGTTGGATAAAGAAATATGTGAGGCTCAGTCATCCCATGCTCCTGATATTAATGATTATATACAACAGATGGTTCGTGAGCGGATGATGCCAGAGCCGAATCACATGCCCTGAGTTTGGCACTTGCTGCTTCTCGTGCCGATGTTACATGTTTGGTGGAATCCGAAAGGGATCTTGAAGTGAACTTGTATGGACTCACGAAGGGGATTGGGGGGATTACCAATGAAGTCAATCATCTTCGTCATCTAGATTCAATAAATCATGTAGAATTGGATAAGTGCAAATTTTATCTAGAAAATTATCTTTGAGATTATAAGAAATTGTCCGGCGAATACTATCTCGCCTTTATGAATGAGTATGAAATATCTTCGGCTAACGTTGAAGGTATACCCTCGTGCGGTGGGGTGTAACGATCTGTTGGTTTTTTCTGACCAGTCTTATTTGTCTTCTTTTTTGTAAAACTCGAGGGAAAGCTTCACCTTGCAGATAATATTTTTGAAAAGGCTAAATCCGAGTTAGTTCAACAGCAGGGTCGGACCCATCACTTTGAAGGATTAGTTGGGAATCTTGAGGCCGCTTCAAAGGATACCGCTAAATAGTTGGAACGTATTCAGGCATCTTTGTCGACTGCAACCACGAAAATTTCAGCTTTTACGTTTATGGCGCGCAGAAAGATGGCCGAAGAAGTGAATAAGACCATCGGTAAGATTGAGTCGGATCTCCAGTCTAATCCTAATCTTAGGAAGTGGAAGCGTCGTCCGGTGCCAGAGCTTCCCAAATCCACCTCGGATCCTTCATCGGGGGTGGTGGTGGTGGGTGGGGTGGGGATTCCTTCTTTGAAACAAGATAGATCTGGTGTTGGTTCCAGTCCTTCGGGAGATGAGTAATTTGTCGTGTCGAACGAAGATTTGATAGGCGCTGATTATATTGCATCGGGTCATTTTTTGTGTATTTTTTGTAACCTTGTTGACTCTTCCCATGCCTGTAATCAACCTTTATGAAATGAATCCTCATCTCTTGTGTTAGAAATTCTTATCTCCTGCAATATTATTTTTCATATGTGAAAAAGCGGGGGTCTAACAACCACATCCAATATTTCGATTAGCAATCTGTATGGACAACTACGAGTTACTTTCTAGAGAATCAACTAGACAGTTAGACTCAATCAATAGAAAATATGTCAAGGAGTTATTATCTCAATCTCTCAATTTTATTTACTCAAGGAAATATAATTCGCGAGTCTTAATCAAAGAGAGATAACTTGGATGGTACCAAAGACCAATATCCAAGTGTCAATCAATTTAAATCAATAACCAATAAGGTCGGATATTCTAATTGATTGAACAACGCACAACCTGTATTATTTCAATTATATAACGAAACATAATGTGGAAAAGAAATAACACAGACACCAGAATTTTGTTAACGAGGAAACCGAAAATGCAGAAAAACCCCGGGACCTAGTCCAGATTAAACATACACTGTATTAGGCCGCTACAAACACTAGCCTACTCCAAATTAACTTCGGTATGGACTGTAGTTGAACCCCAACCAATCTCACACTGATCCAAGGTACATTTATGATCCTACGCCTCTTATCCCAGGAGGATACTGTGCACTTGATTCCCTTAGTTGATCTTACCCACAACCTAGAGTTGCTACGACCCAAAGTCGAAGACTATAATAAACAAATCTGTCTCACACAGAAAAGTCTACAAGATAGATAAATTCATATCCCATGAATAAACCAGACTTATATTCCCTAAGAACAACTCAGTTTTATCAATTACCTCACAATAAACTTAATCGACGCAGCAAAGAAGATTATTGAGGAATCACAAACGATGAGACAAAGTGTTTATGAATACTTTTATATCTTGCCTATCGGAGATAGAAATCTCAAGCCAATTATTAGAATTGTACATGTATGATAGAAGATGCAAGATCAGATCACACAACTACGATAAAAGTATTACCAGACTAGCTTCATAATCCCAATGAAGTCTTTAAGTCGTTAACCTGGTTTTAGAAGAAGAAAACCAAAGGTTAAAAGAGAATCCACTCTAGCATATAACAACTAGTATCACACAGAATGTGTAGGGATTAGGTTTCCCAGTTGCTAGAGTTCTCCCTTATATAGTCTTCAAATCAGGGTTTGCAATCAATGTTAGCTTAGTAACAAATCATTCAATATTCACCGTTAGATGAAAACCTGATTAGATTCAAGCTAAAATTTATCAACCGTTAGATCGAAAACTTAGTTTGTCATACACACATGTACTAGACAAATTTAGGTTCGTGTAACCGTACCCAAACTTCTACATTAGTTGGTTCGACACTAGTTAACCAAATGATAACTTTTATATCAACCATATTCTTCTTCACCATAACTAGTCCAAATGACTCAAATGAACTAGTTAGAGAGTTGTTCAATTACTTAGATCTTTATGTACTACATAAGACACAATTGAAAAAAAAATGATGTGATTCATTCGAATCGATTCATGAACTATAAAATCACAATTTGCAATAGCATTCCTTAGTTTATTATGATAAGTTCACAAATATCGTTTTTAGACATAACCTACTCAAGTTCGCGGACTGGGTTCGAGAACTTAAGTTCGCGGACGGAGTTCACAAACTACAGTAGAAATTCTTAGTTTCGAGAACTACGCCAGTTCGCGGACTGAGCTTATATGATGAGTTCGCAAACTGAGCTCATGCACTACTCCGGTTTCACTTGATCAACAAAGTTCGCAAACTTCGATTCAAGCAATAAGGACTTATACATATATGTGTTACCACAAAAGTGCTAATATCCTCCAATGGTTATATTTTCTAAACTCTCATTTCAATCATTGAAACATTCTCAGAGGGCGGTATATAGTTTTTATTCACAAACTATTTTTCGTCAGAGCGATTTCCAAAATGATTGAAACATAACATGACTTTTGTCACTAGGTAAAGATGAACTTAGCTAAAGAAGAAGCTTTACCAACATATATTTTGAGAAATAAATAAGCAAGATATACTCAGCTCGAAATATCATATGTGTATAATCTTAGTCTATATAGTAATATGACTTTTGTCTCAAGATAGTAGATATACTTTTGAGTGATAGATAAGTTCAAGTCTCCACATACCTTTTAGTCGATGAAGATCCATTGGTTCCTTGAGTAGTCCTTAGTCTTGTATGATGATCGCCATGGAGTTCTTGAGCTTAACTATACTTTCTATCCTAGTCCGAGACCTTAGCTATAGTAGACTAGAAATCAAGACTTTATAGTTTTGATCACTAACATTGACAAACATGCTTGAGATGGAAACGCATGCGAGTTCGATCGAGCAATACTGTAACAATATGTTAGTAAAAGTAAATTTATAGAAGATATATGGGAGTATAATGCCATAACGAAGGTTGCCCCTTCGTTATTTATTTTGGATATGTCACCCCGTAGGCCAATCCTGGGCCAGAGGATTACCTGATGGTGGGGGTTGAAGCAACATTCTCAGAAATCTGTTGTGTTATGTATATTATTTATATGTACCCATTCTGTTGAACGCTGATTTGTTCTTCGGTTGGGTATGTATTTCTGCTGGAAAACTTCCCCATGGTCGTACACTCATAGGCACTGATAGGGGAGTCCCGAGAGATTGCATATAACTGCTTTTCCTATTATAGGGCCCTGCAAAGGGTTATTGTTTGCACATTTTGTTAACAAAAAATGTAAATTTGTTAGATTGACGACATTGAGGTCCACTACTCCTTGTCCAGAGATAGAAACATGTAAGGCGGGTACACCATCTTCTTCTCCTGGTTATCGTCACGCAGTGGCAGAGTTGCGCTACTTCACGAGTAGTATGGCTTGAGGTATTTAGCATTCCAGGGGTGCCTTAAGATTTCTCCTTTCAAATTGCGTAAGTAATACGATCCTTTTCCTGCAATGTCATGTATTATGAACGGTCCTCCCCATGTTGGTGCTAAATTTCCCCATTTCTTTTCTCGTTGATACTTCGGTATAGTTCTTAGCACATACTTCCCTTATACAAAATTCCTAAGATTTACTTTATTATTGTACTCCCTTGCTAGTTTACGCTGGTAATTTTCCATTTTTTGTAATGTTGCCTCCCTCCTTTCTTCTAAGTCATCGAGCTTCTCTAACATCATGTCCGAAGTTAGGTTCCTTTCCCAGGCTTTGGTTTTAGTTGTAGGCATGATGATATCCGTCGGGATCACTGCTTCGGCTCCGCAAGTAAGAAAGAAGGGGGACTCTCCTGTCGCGGATCTTCATGTGGTGCGGTATGACCATAAGACATTGTGTAGATGTTCACACCATCGACCCTTACGTTCGTCCAGGTATTTCTTCAAGGTTAGGCCGATGGTCTTATTAGTGGATTCGGCTTGTCCATTGCTCTGTGGATAGATGGGGGTGGACTTGTTCTTCCTGATTTTGAAGGTATCAAAGAGCATATCAATATTCTTTTCTTGTAGATGTTACCCATTGTCGGATACGATTTCTGCTGGGATTCCAAATCTGAGATAATGTTTTGAAAAATGAATATGAACACGTCTACGTCCCTGATTCTGGATAGAGCTTTAGCTTCCACCCACTTGGTGAAATAATCCATTGCTACTATAAAGAACAGTCTCTTGATTGAGCCTATTATAAATGGTCTGATGATGTCAATTCCCCATTTTTCAAAAGGCCATGGACTCCCCACCGAGTTGAGCTATGTTGCTGGTGCATGGATCTTAATGGAAAAATGCTAGAATTCTTCACATCTTCGGGCCATCCTCGTGGCATTCCTTATCATGTGTGGCCAGTAGTATCCCTGCATCTTTGCTTTGTCATCTAGTGATCTCATGCCGTTATGATTGCATGTATCTCCGTAATGGATGTCTTTTAAGATGCGATGACCCTCTTATCTGGGTAAGCATTTTAGTAGTGGGTCGAGGAAGGATTTCTTGTACAATATGTCACCTCGAAGTTCATATCTTCCTTCCTTTGATTGTACTTTACGGGCTTTCTTGGAATCCACAGGTAGGGTTCCTTGTTTAAGGAAGAGGTGGACTTCGGATCTCCAGTATTCTTCATTACTGAAGTCTTTGTCTTTGTTGGCTCTCGCTATGACATCGTCTTCGGCGAGGTCATCGGCGATGTCTTCTCCTATATCTTCCATCACATCATTTTTGTGATTGAACGTCGTTATGACTTGCTGCTGGGTGGTTGAAGGTTCGTATATTCTCTCCACTTTGATGGCTTCCACGATCTTGTCTCTTAGTATTGATGATATGTAGTTCAAGGCATCGGCGTGCCTGAGGTCTTTCCTTCATAAATGCCTAAACTTTATGTTGGGAACTTGGGATGCTAAAGTTTGGACTAGCGTCATGTAGTTCGAGGGGGTTTTGTCATAGGTGTTATACTCCAGATCGATTTGTTGAATGACCAGCTGTGAGTCACTTGTTAGGTGCACCTCTGTTATCCCCATCTCAATTATTACCTTCAGAGTATGAACCACAACTTCGTATTCCACTATGTTGTTTATATTCTCTTCAAATTCCAGTCTTAGTGCATGTATGATTCTGTCTCCGGTGGGTGTGGTAATAACGATGCCTATGCCGGCGCCATCTTTGTTTCGGGATCCGTCTACGGAGACCTCCCATCTTCGTTTGTTAGAGGGTTCAAGCACGTCGGTCGAATCTTTACCTTCATCGTCTGCCCCTAGGGGATCCTTTACTTCTTCACCATTACCGAGAGGTAGATCTTCTAAAAAATCCGCTAGGACTTGTGATTTTTGTGAATGCTGGATCTCGTGCATAATGTTGAACTATTCTCGCTGTGTATTCCACTTTGTTATTCTTCCCACATTTCCTGTGTTTTTGAGGACAGATTTCAGCGGAGCTTTGCATGGGATTCAGACATAATGAGTCAGGAAGAAAATTAGTAGCTTCTGAGTAGCCCGTACTAGTGCCAGTATCAATTGCTCGATCTTTGTGTAATTCCTTTCTGTTGTATTTAGAGTTTTGCTGACATAATAAATTGGCTGCTCCACCTTGGTGTTGGTCCTTACTAACACAGCGCTGACAACATCTTCGGTTGCTGCCAGGTAGCAGGCTAGTACTTCACCGAGATTAGGCTTTTGATGAATAGGGATCATTGCGAGGTATTCTTTGATTTTTTGGAAAGCCTCTTCACATTCTTCGGTCCAAGCGAACTTGGTATTTTTCTTCAAGATGTTAAAGAAGTGCTTGCACTTATCTGAGGACCTGGAAATGAATCTTCCTAATGCTGCTATGGATCCGTTGAATTTTTGGACTTCTTTTAGATTTCTAGGAGATGGTATTCCAACGATGGCCTGAATTTTTACTGGATCGACTTTGATGCCCCTCTTCGTTACTAAATACCCTAAGAATTTTCCTGATGTGACTCCAAAAGTACATTTACCTGGGTTTACCTTCATGTTGTATTTCCTCATTGCATCAAAGATGTCCTCTAGGTTATCCAGGTGATCCTTGCGCAGTTTACTTTTAACCAACATGTCGTCGACATAAACTTCCAATGTCTTCCCGGTCCATGGTTTGAATATCGCATCCAACATATTCTGGTATGTTGCCCCTGCATTTCTTAGACCAAAAGGCATGTGTGTGTAGCAGTAAAGTCCGTGTGGGGTAAAAAATGCTGTATGTTGTTGATCTTCTGCTGCCAATGCTATCTGATTATATCCGGAATATCCATCCATAAGAAACAATTCTTCGTATCCTTCCACAGCATCGACTAGCTGGTCGATGTTTGGGAGTGGGTAACTATCCTTCGGGCATGCCTTATTTAGGTTGGTGAAGTCGATGCATATTCTTAATCCACCATTTTTCTTGGGTACGATGACCATATTGGATATCTAGGTGAGGTATCTTACCTCTTTAATGAATCCTGCTTCCATGAGTTTATTAAGATCTTGCTCTACATCGTGGTGATATTCTTGTGCTACTTTGCGCAACTTCTTCCTGAGATGGTTTGTTCCTTGATTAATCCGAAGGTCATGTTGTATTATCTGAGGATCGATCCCAGTCATGTCTCCTAGTTTCCATGCGAAGATATCTTTGTATTCTTTGAGTAGTTGTGTGAAAGTGTTTTCTCGATCTTTATCCATTAATGTACCTATCTTGATCATCCTCGGATCGTCTGTGGTCCCAATATTGACTTCATGGGTCGGTTCGACTGTCATAAATGTGGGATTCGTCTCCCCTAGGAGAGGAGCATTCTTTGATTGCTATTTAGCGGGCACTTTGTTGGCCTTCGTTCCTGAGCCGCCGGCTTCATTATTCAACCATCCGACACCTTTTGTTGAGCCTTTTGCGATTTCTTCAAAATATAAATCGATGGTTTTCTCCTTAGCTTCAGTCTTGTTCCTGTTTCTTCGGATTATATGATTCTCCTCTAACTTAGCGTTCATTTGGTTCCGAATCGCCCGACATTCTTGAGCTCACACCCGATCTCATTTGATTTCCATTTCCCCTTTGGGAGTTGGGAATATAAGATATTGGTGGAATGTCGCTGCAACGCCTTTGAGTTTATGGAACCACCTTCATCATATAATGGCATTATAGGGGGAAGGTGCGTCCACCACGCTGAATATGGTACTGACTTTCATTGGCCCTTCCATGACTTCTAAGACTATATCTCCTAAAGGCTTCGTTACTTCCCCATTGAATCCGTAGATAATATAATATGAAGACATCAATTGCTGATCATTTAGCTTCTTTCGCTTGAAGGTGTCATAAAATATGACATTGACTGAACTCCCTCCATCTATCAAGATCTTCTTTTTCGTCCACCCAGAGACATGAAATGTTAGCACGAGAGGGTCGTTGTGATCTTCCATATCTCCTTCCACGTCGCCAGCTGAGAATGTTAGAGGTACGTTCATCCATTCTTCATTTTAGTTTACCTCTTCACCGTCAATCTTGTACAACTCACAATATTGCTCAAATTGTTTCCTTATCCTTTTCCCTATTAGGTCAGTCAAAGCTGGGCCGCTGGACTCCGAACAGGAGATTGTATTCATTGTTCGGTCATTTTTTGGAAGATTAACTTGCTTGTCCCGATCTGCCTTTGCTTCGGATCCTTGAATCTGAATATATTTCTTGAGATCCCCCGCATCAATTAGTTTCTGGATCATTATCTTGAGATTTTTACATTTCTCGGTTCGATGCCCATTGAAGCAATGGTACTCGCAATATTCCTTTGACTTTTCCAACCTGGGTGGCTGCTGCCCCTTGGACCATGGCCATTAGAGATTTTCCCAATCTTTTATTTCTTTGAAGATCTTAACGTAAGTGGTGTTCAAATTCGTGTAAACCTGATCTTCGAACTTTCGGTCATTGCGTCGGTAGTCATCTCTTCATCTCCTCTTGTCTTTGCTCTACCTCTCAGTGGAATTCATTCTTTTGGATCCGCTAAAATGCTCGACAAAATTCGCCTGGTGTGACTTGTTGGTTTGTGCCCTGGGATTTTCACGATGGATTTCTTCTAGTCTGGCATGTCTTTCTATAATTATCCGAAGATCCCCCTCGTTGGTGGGGTTATTATTGTGAATCTCAACGAATAAAGGGCTTAATCTGTCTAATCCCCACTTGTAACAATTGATGCTGGCCACATGATCAACATTACCAATTGCTTGACATATTTTATGCCAACGATCTGTATATTCTCTGATCGTCTCCTTGAATGCGACTGCCAATGAGAATAACTTGTCCATGCCAGCATTAACAGTCTTGTTGTACATTTAAGTTTCCAAGAACACTTCAGTGAGTCTCCTATAAGAATCAATTGAGTTGACAGGAAGGTTATCCATGACAATGCCGATCCTTTCAGACTAGAGGGGAAGTATCGGCATAACACGATGTCATCTTGTTCCTATCGGGCCATCATCCGGTTATAATATCGTAGGTGTGCCGCTGGATCATTCGAGTCGTCGTAGCATTCAAAAGATGGGATGGGGCATTTCATAGGGATATGGGCTCGTTCCGGGTGTGGAGTCAGCAGTGTAGTAATAGATTTTATCATCACCTCTTCGAGTCTTCCTCCACCTTGTTTTGCTTTCAATTGCTTGATTTCCCCCATCATCTCACTTTTGAGATTTTCCATATCAAAGAAATGCTCGTTCCAAAGGCCTCGCTACGTCTTCTGCGTTCGGCCATCATAATAATCCGAAGCTCTTGGTACGTAATCTGGATCAGATTGATCTCCTCCTGGTACGGGCTATCGGTTGAAAGGTTCGGGGTTCCTGGGATCGGCTGTGACCATCCTTCGTTCTCTATTAGGCTCTGGAGATTTAGAGTTAGCTTCATTTTGTGCTTCATATCCTGCTTCCGATCTGGCATTTTGGACATTCTGTCTTTGAACCATTGGTTCTCTCGTGCTAGTAGTGCTACAACATCTTGTTAGGGACATTCTGTCTCTGAGCATCGCGCATACAACCAAAGTTTGCATCCAACGTGATATCAAATTAAAAGCATTGGATAGAAATATGAGTGTAGAGACGGAGCTCTGAGCCTTCGGGCTCATCATCGTTCCCTTAATCAGATGCTACGCATATATGATAATACGTAAGTAAATGAACACGAGGATTTACGTGGTTTGGCTCTAAGGCCTACATCCACGGCAGTTTGGGTTTCACTATGTATCTTTCGAGGTTACAATTGATAGTCAAATGACTTTATGTGATACCGAAGGTCTAAACGGCAAAATCATACCTCACTCATCTATTCCTTTCTTTCTTTCCCTCTTACTATCCTCCTCTCTCTTCTCTTTTTTTCTGACCCCCCTCTCATTAGCTAAAGGGGGTATTTATAGGGCTTCTGTGTGGGGTCTACATTTCTGCTATCTTAGATCCTTATCTTCTTGATTACAGTGCTGGTACCGATGAATGCTTCGTAATTTCCCGATCCCTTCTAACGGTCATGTGTGTGCCCGATGACTCTTTACTCTATGCTCCACCGAATTCTCGACACGTGCCGTTTGTATTAAATGCGGGTGGTTGGGCCAGTCTGCAAGCATCCGACAGCTGTTACTGTTCCTGTCAAGTCTTCATCAGTCGCCTTAATCTTGACCGTTCGTTTTGGATCTGTCTCGAGAGTAAAGAGATATTTGGGTCTTCCTTGGTGCTCCTCGGTTCTTTCTTCATCATGTGGCCCCAGGTCTTGAGATCGTCGGATCCTCTTACTACTGTTGACGCATCATAAGATCTATGACTCTTCGGTGTATCAACGTGTCATGGAGCTTGATGTGATGGCCTTGTATGCATTATACGTGTGATCCTCTTTCCACGTGGCTGATTGTCGAATTATGTGCACACACTACTCATATCAGAGATTTGTTTCAATAGTTGAACGAACGGAAAATAGAGTTGCTGGAAAGAGCTGTGGTGTTGGGTATCGATGGTTGCTTCCATGAAAACCAGTTACGGAGAAGTGGATCTTGAATCTCAGTATTGATGGGGCAGTTGAGAACGAGCGGAAACAGGGAAGTAGGGCATCTACAAATGATTTACGAAAGAGGTAAGATAAGAGTTGGAGCTCGAGGTTCACGGTGATGCTGCCATTGATGCATCAGTGATTGATGGCAGTGATAAAGATGACAATGAAGAATGATTAGGGATCGAGTTGGCAACGATGGTTCGCTGTTGCAATTGTTAATGGAGCTGCTCTCGGTGATGAAAAAGTATGGTTACTCGGTGATTCAGAGACTTGAGTTCTGCTGTTGAATGATCATCGGTGATGAGGGAATAACCGAGCTTTGCAGAGATGATGAAGCTGTTGTAGTTGGATACTGAGAGTGTTGATCTGTGTTTGAGGTGTAGAGGGATAGAGAAAGAATCAGATCGAGATTGAAGGGATTACTAGAACCGAAAACCAGTGAGATGATTATGGTGATTTCTGGATCACGATGTGATGAAGAGCTCTAGTTTGAGAAGTCAATATGTGTTTCTAAAAGGATGGGAAAGATAGTGACTGGTGGATCTGTGATGAAGACTGCCGGAGCTTGCCTGCAGTTGGAGAAGTTAGAGAAACTCAGATTTTGAGTTTTCACGGAGAGTGTAACTGCAGAAAATCCATAGTTACACCCACTTACTATTTTGAACTTAAACTCTTGAAATAATTTATAGATCTCTTTTTTGGATACCAAATTGTAATTTGAAGTGCTAAAATCATAAAAGGGACACACAATTTTTACGTGGTTCGATCCATGAAGGGATCTACATCCACGAATTTCACTAGAATATTTGGTGTTTACATAAGTAATTGATTTACAAGGTGAAACTCCATTAAAGAGTTTTGGAGCTCTTCTAGATCTAGTTTTTTGGGAAGAAGAAGATGAAGATAAGGGAGAATAAAATATGCTCTCCCTCCTCCTAAAATTTCCAACCCTTTTTACAATGGACCAAGTCCTTTATTTATAGGGAAGACTACATAATGGATGACAACTCATTTTACTTCGCTGATAGCTCATTTTACTTCGCTGACAACTCATTTTACTTCGCTGACAGCTGTCCTACTTCTTGCGTAACAATCTACACCTAGCATCCTTTACTTCACATGCTCTACCTTTTCTTGCGTAACAATCCACACTTCGTGGAATTACTACGTGGAGTTGCTGCTCTGAGTTACTTCGTGGTGTTACTTCTCTGGGTTTCATCATCTCGCGAGATATCTTCTTGTGCAAGTCTTCTTTACCTCGCTAATTATCATCTCGCTATCTTCAGGTGTTACTTCGCAGTCTCGTCCTATCTCGTACAAACTAAGCTATCTTGGTTAAGTTACTCCACCATTCGTAATGCGCCACGCGTCAAGTGTGATTTTTGGTACCTATATTTTGCCTTATTTTTCTTGAGTGTTGCTTGAAGAGCGATTCTTAAGAAAAATCCATCTTCGTGTAGATCTTAGGAGCGATACGTGTGGTGCTTGAGTATATGACTTTGATCATTTCTGATAAAGGAACGAGCAAAAGAATAATAACTTGAAAAAGTATATACTTGCCTCTTATTATTTTGCTAGGTTCCGAAATCTTGTTGTTGTATAGAAGTATCATTCCCGAAGTATAAGAAGTACGAAGTATGAAGTGATCTTCAAGAAGTATAAGAAGTACTTAATCCTCGAAAATATAAGAAGTATCAATCCTCAATTTTGTTGTTGTTGGAACGGTTTATTGCTTTTGATTTTGCCCTTGCGTGCTTGGTTGTTGGTTCTTCATGTTGATGAGTAGTAGCGAGGTTTCGTGTTGCATGTAACGAGCTAAAGTTGACGAGATGGCACTTGATTCTTATACTCTATTTTTGTTGAGGATTCTTGTTGTTGACGAAGTATGGAGTGGGCGAGATATCTTCATTAGTGAATGTACCGAGTTTCTTCTTTCCGAGTTTTAATCATGAAAGTTGGTTTTAATGATTTGATTCCGAGTTTTCTTTTCTTCATCCTTGTGCGAAGTCCATTGTAAGTACTAGTTTGAGCTTTACCGATGGTGACCTTGTGTTGATGTTTCCCTTGATGACGAGTTGATGGTATCACTTCTTGTTCTTGTCTTGCCTCATTGTAGCTTTTCACATGATATTGGTTCATTCGTAGCTTAACGTCCTTATAATTTGATTTATATCAGATCCAAAAATTTTGAAAAAATTTCCGCGAAGCGTATAATATGCATTTTCCCATATATATGTGGGCCTCCTTTTTCTTTGGTAGATGAAGGAACTAAATCTATCTGAAGTAAAAGTAATATATTTCATATTTCTTGCCCTTTCCCTTGTTTTGCTTGATATATTACTATTATATAGCGAAGTATCGATGAAATATCCTTCATTGGTTCATATAAACGCGAAGTATCTTTTGAAGTATATAATCCGAAGTATAAGAAGTGTCCTTAATTGAAAATCTTCAATAAGTATTGCATGATGTATGTTCGATGAATATATGTATGTTATGAGTGAATGCTATATGTATGAAATGGTATGCTTTTTCTATATGTATGCATATTACTTCGTCAAAATTATACTTGCCTTGATTTTTTATCGTTTGTGCCTCTGATTCTCCTTTGCATTCCTTCTCGTTCCCATCTCGTCTGTAATTATACCTCGTTGCCTTTTAGGGCTTGTTCCTGCATTATTAATATTCAAATCATAGCATAATCAAGTTAATATAAATATTATCATATGCAATATTTCAATTGCAAGTACTTCTTATGCAATGTAAGAAGTACTTCTTAGAATTGTGTGACTCGTGTGGTCAAGCTTTGTAATGTGCGTGCTTCTTGCTTTGCTTTGCTTTGTATCTTGCCTTTTTGTTTTTCCTCAGGTCTCATTTTCTACCTCACATCTCTATCATCATTTCGGGGTCTTATTTCGCCTCCTAGTTAAGGTCTTAGTATGCCCCACCCCGTTGATCAGGGATTTTCGACGAAGTCTCAGGCGCTCTTTACTCTTGTGAATTAAAGATCCATCAACCTTGCCTTATATCGCTCATTGAGGTCTTATTATGCAACAATATCACAGGCCTACCTACTCCCGTGAGTACCAGCCCCGTAACATTGCCGACTTTTGTGGTCACTCAGCTCCCTAAAGGAGGGTGCCGTCCCTTCCCCTCTGAGTACCCCCGTGCTTTTGGGCTTAGGTATCATTTATTTCGTGACCTCGTGCCCTTTCACCGATATGGCTCTTGGTTATGAAGTCACACCCTAGTTGAGGTGGTTTTGGGACCGAGCGGAAGAACTACACCAGGCCATCTTTTTCTCCACTGGCTCGTTCTTACACCCCTTACCGAGTGGTTACCCAATCGGGGCCCCCGACGGATGGGTCTTACTTTTTGCCCCTAGCTTATGGTTGTTAGCCATATCCTGAGGTTGTCTCGTGATGCGCGTTAGGTCTTACATTTGCCTCTTGCACTTTGTGCGAACTAGGTTGCACGCCACGAGGTCTCAGCCTCCCTATGTAGAGGTTTTATTAGGACTTACGATCGCCTTTTTCTTTTGTAGCCTCCTAGTGAGGTCTTGCTTATCGCCCAAATTTTATTTCTTTTGTATGTTTGGGTCTTATCATTGCCCCTTTATTTGATCATTTAGCTTATAACTTTATTTTCTTTATCTCAGCATGTCATTCATGCTTGTTGTTGTATGATGTTACCGTGATTCGTTGAGTTTATAGCTTATCTCGCTATGATAGAAGTTCGCTGCTGTCACATAAGATGATATTCTTGTTATTGAGTTGTTTCGGTGAAGTACTTGAGCATCGCTGGTTCCACTGAAGTGTCAAGATTTAACCTTGTTGGTTCCATTGAGTTGTTGTCTTCACTGGAGTGGTTTGGTCATCACTGATGTTATTGACTTGTTGTTGTATGTGGGATTTGGCGAGCTGGACTTGCTGCTGCGAAGTAATAGGTATCATGGCGAGTTGGCTTGTAACACGAGATGGTTGGCTTGCTGGGGTTGTTGTGAATCGAGATATGAACGTTGTGAACTGATGGAATGGGTGTTAAAAGCGAACGAGGTGGGTTGAGATGGGTTTGATGGACTGAGGATATGGCTTGTATTGATGGGGGTAAAGGCTTGTATTAATCCGGGCCTGGTTGATAATGATGTATATTTTTTGACGAGGTGGTTGATGGACTGATGAGATGGGTTCAAAATTAGTGAACGAGTCTGGTTTGGATTTGTTCGTGTAAATGAATGGGTGACAAAAAGGTTGGTTTGCTGATATCGAATGATACTTTGCTGAATTCCATGACCATCTTCTTCGCTGGGAGTCTCGAGGTAGCTGGCTGGGTCATTGTTGACGAAGTGAACTTTTCTGCTGCACTTCGTGTACTGTTTCGGTGATGAACTGTTAAGCTAGGAACGAACTGATTAGGACAGTCCTTGCTTTATCGTGGTCAACTAAGTATTTAAGTCTGTAACTCCTCTTTCTTTTTCGCATCTAAAATTTGTCTTTCGATTCCGCTATTTTTTTGTATTCATTCTATCTTCGCAAAAGAAGAGTTTGGTTCGTGCTTACTTATGTTAGATGTTCGCATCTTCTTTTTCTTTATTTTATCTTTCACCCATTTTGCCTTGCTGGGCTTGAGTAACTTCTTCTCTCATCTTCCTTTTCGTCGATGATTTATCACATCGACGGCTTTGTGCATCTTCTCTCTGTATGCATTTCTTTGTCAGTATTATCAAGTTTGTCATTCCGTGTCTTTAGGTACCTGTGGCATGCAACTCAAATGAGTAGATGTCATAAAAGATCACAATAGTTTCTTTTAAAATGATAAAAGTTCTTAGAATTTTTCACGTTTTAACGGTATGCTCAGTAAGAATATAACATGATACTTGTTTGAATAAGAGATGAGAGGATAAGAATGCTTCCCTTTTGATTGTATTGTTTACAGTCCTTAAATTAGCGTTGATCTTTTACTTTGATGGAAGATCTCCCCTGAGGCATCACTATTTCCTCATCCTGCTTGGTTGCTTTGTTCGTGGTTCACGACGAGAACTCCTTTAGTTGTTGTGCGGTAGTTGGTGACGAAGTTCGTTGACGAATAGCTGATGAAGATTTGATTTTTCGAGGTGAGTTGAAAATATATGTTGTTGTCGAGATGTGTATTAGGCGAGACAAAAGAACTGGCGATGTAGACTTGGCTTTCGGAGCTAATTCCACCAAATACTTAGCCAAAGTTATTAATGGAGCCTGCTCCGTTAACCTGTTAAGTTGTTGATTCTGAGGTATATTGCTGATGATGTTGTTGGCTTGATGATTATTAACTTGTGGTTGTAGCTGGACCTTGAGAATGTTTAAATCTTTTGTTCTTCACCATCAGATCATTGCATTCTTCCTACTTCGTTGACTCTGTTCCACTGAGTTGTTGACGAAGTGAGCTCTTAGTTTCCTTACTTTTCTGGTGACTGCAAAGTTGATCTTTGTTAGAACCTCTTTCGAAATATTCTTCTTCTCCAACTGATCTTTTCCTTTTAATAAATGTTGACTCGAACAATGATGAGTCTACATTTCACGAGCTAAATTTTCCGAACTAAAGTCTCCTTGCACGGTGTAAACTTGAGTTATGTATGATGTATAGACGTTTCTTCGCAGAAACCCTTCTTTGTTGTTCAAAGATTGGCCGGGCTTCGCTGGTTCTCTGATTATTTTGACGTATAACCACTTTACTTCGCCTAACTCATGACTACTTCGACGAGTAATCACATGAGTTGATTTTCGTAAAAGGTTGTTGTCACTTGGAGTACTTTTCCTCTCTTTTTTTTTGTTGTTGTAAGCTTTGAGCTACAATTGCTCTTAGCCATTCAATTTACATGTACATTCTTGTTTTATCTCCGGTAGTGCTTAGTTTCATCTCTTTCTTTTTGGTCGGTTGTCAGCCGACACAAATATAATTTCACTTTCTTACTTCCTAAAATAAAAATAGTATGCGATAAGAAAGAGTTCGTATCCACAAGGAGGCTTTTTGTTGTTATGCAAATTTCAGTTTCTTGGTAACCAAGGGGGGATGTTGATATTTCAAAGCAATAAAAATGAATTGAAAGAAAAGTAATAATAAAAATAATCAATAAGGAGAAGATATTGGTCACAGGATAGTTTCATTCACAAACTCTAATTATCAACAATGACTAGAATTGAAAATTTAATCTCTCATTTACTAAAAGTCATAGGATACCTTGATCGCAAGAGTATCCCGCTAATTCCCTGATTTCATCACAACCACATTAAAAGATGCAAATGTGAATTCTTCCTAAAAAGCAACCTAAAGTGTAAAAACACAATTAGATTTAACTCCCTAAAAGTAATGAGTTCTATGGAATAAGACTAATCAACGCAA
Organism: Papaver bracteatum; assembly: GCA_023529315.1. Taxonomy (NCBI): domain Eukaryota; kingdom Viridiplantae; phylum Streptophyta; class Magnoliopsida; order Ranunculales; family Papaveraceae; genus Papaver; species Papaver bracteatum. Next base: position 706,243 of record JAJJWX010000447.1, on the reverse strand, counting down.
CCAAAATGTGTAAAAGCACTAATTCAATTTAACCCAAGTTATGATTCATATGTGACTAGTATGATATATCACTACAAGCACTACCCACATTTATGCTACTTAGAATTAGGGACAAACAACGTTTTCGTATTGAAAACCCTAATATAGCTCTAGATAAGAATGAAAATCGGATTGATTCCGGACTCAACCAAATAAACAATCAAATCATAAAACAAAATAAACCATGAATCATAAACAATAAAGTATTGAGACAAAACTACATCATTGAATCAAATATCATTTGTGAAATCCACTTTATCCCATAACCAATAATATGAAGTTTAGCTACTCATAGTATTTTGATTCAACATAATTATTATCAAAAATAAAATGAAGAACATGAAAAATAAACGAAAGCAAACCCTCGCAGAATCGCTCTCCTCCAAACTCCAGTAGAAAGATACGTGATATGAGATAAGTCCCCAAAAGAATAAAAAAATTTCTCTTTTATAGCTTCTCAACTTCCCAAATTAGGTCTTCAAAGCCCAAGGTCCAATAACAAGAAATCCACCAAGCTCATGTGTGTGAAAAACCCATGTGAAAATATGACCCAAAAATTGTTCGCCGGAAAACTGTGTTTTTGTCCGGAATATGGCCGGAAAATATCTCCGGTGACCGGAAAGTATCAATGTTCGACCGGTCAACTCAGTCTATGAATCGGATGGGTGAGTTAGGTTCATATCTGAGTTAGAAACTAACTCAGCTGATTTAGTTTTAAGCCAAAGCTGTCAAGGCCTGTGCCTTTGCAACATTGCACAGGCCATAACCTGCTGTTGCACCATCATTGTGTTTCATCATCTGTAATAACACTATTCTGTCACTCCATACCCCACCAGCAACTTCGTCTCTTGCCATTTGCAACTAACCATTTCTAACTCAGCCTGCAACTCATTTCCATTTCAGTTCAGCTACAATGCATACATACAATACCACCTAACTCAAGCCACAGTTATCTCCTTGTTCTTCAATGCATCTCCAAACAACACCAGCCTTAACTGCAACAACTAATTTCCTACAATGCTCATCTGTAACTGTAAATAACCCAACTGCCACATACACAGCTTACACATACATCTACTTATTCTGTCCGAACTCCACCATAAGAACCACAAACAAATGCAGCAGTTATCAGTTCATTCACCTGTAATACTTCACTCCCAGCTGCTACTTCTTTCAGGCAGATCACCTCTGTGAGTCTGTGACACCAACTCACTTCCATGCTAGCTCTTCCACCTGCAATCACCACCAATCCAAGAACCTACACTTCCCTGCAGTCCAACACAGCTCCAGAAACAACCACCACCCATAAACTGCACCTGAATCACCACCTATTATATTACAGTTCACCACTAGAGTTCATCTGATCTTCAACCTCAGGCTATTGCAGAGGCTAACAAACTCAACACCTGCAATTTCAGAGCATCACAATCCCATTTCTGAACTGAATCCGAGCCACATTCCACATGCCACCTGCAGTACAACCCATGACAACAACACTTGTAACTGCCATTTCAGTTCAACCTGAGAATTCTGACCAAGTTACATTCGCTTCTCGACCTCAGAACACCACCAACAGTCCATCCCTTTTAATCCTGCTCAACCAACACACCAACACAGTTACTTCCTTCTAGCCCAGACTTAACCTGCAATACTCTCAGCTGCAAACTCAGGCATTACATAAACCTTCTCTGTGTTCTCGCTTTGCAACATTAGCACCACCACTCCTTGGAACACAACAACCCAACTGCAACCAGCTTCATTGCTTGCTTCTGACACCTGAAATGTGTCATCCTAGTATACATCTAAGCTTAACAGGCCTTTCATATAAGTCCTTACCTGCAAGGATTGCAATTCTAGAACAGACCCATAAACCCTGGTTGGCTTATAAACTCTCTGCACATCCTAACTTCTCGGTATCCATATTCAATCTGATTGAACACGAGTCTTATGCCTGCACCACTCAATTCTACAGCTCCAATCACCTGTTCTGCATCTTCAACTGCAATTTCTTGTCAGTACCAAATAACTCCACTCAGCTATCGAGCACTCGGCTACAGCAGCACGCGACAATACTTGCATTTTCACCATTGCATCAGTCAGTCAACACACAAGATCACCATGTTTCTGGAACCATCTAACCCTTATCTGCAATTTCTTCCTTTAACTCATTGCTTCGCTTCCACCACTGCAACACATAGCTTCTAGTCTTGCATAATCTGTAGTTGCACCAGTTCACTGCTCAGCTGCAATATCACTTGTAAACCTAACATATAATAATAAATCCAACCAGTAACAACCACACAATCAATTCCATTATCATCTGCAATACTTCTCATGTCACAGCTAACTGACTCACACAACTCCTCCATTTCTTGCTATCTTCCTTGGCTTCCCTGTAAAACCACCAACACAACAACAACATCATCATCTCGCCCAACTCCATTGTAACCACCAGTAAATTCAATCGAAACCCCCTCTCTGAATTGGTGTTCTCCATCTAATATTCGATTATAATCCACCCTGGATGTATCTTAACTTAATCCCATATCAATTTCATCATCAATACCAACAGCTACCCAGTTCCTCCATCAGAAACATCTATCTAATGCACAGCAATGGCTTCAATTCTTCTCAGAACCCTAATTCCAACAATCATCACAGATTCAACTTCATCTCTGCTCATTCTCATATTTAACAAAAACCCATCCTCTTTATATGCTCTTGATTCACTTAATGAACTCCAAATCCTCCATCATCAGAATTACTTGGCAACAGTTAATGTAGTCGCCACCTAAAGTTTCAGACAAGAGAAGTAATGATGAGGATAATTTCTTTCTCTGAATTTTAGGTTTTGTGGTAGTAGTAGGACTTAGAGGCACCCAACTTTGGATAGATAAGGGCCACCTAAATTGTTTGGCTTGTCAGTCTCAGAAAACTGACAATCCATACTTCACTCATTGCACAATCTTAGCCGGTTCCAAATATAACTCGCATGTAAATTGACATCTTTTCCTTTTACGCTCCAAATGGACATTTTTTCCTTCTTTTGCTCCCAAGTGCTCCATTGATCCTAATAACTCAAAACTAAACATAAGATACATATTTCACAAAATAAATAGCAAATAAAGCATAAATACTAGATATAAAATTAGGTGTTTTACAACACCTATCAGATTCCCCCATACTTAGACTTTGCTAGTCCTCGAGAAAATTAAACAAAACTTATTCTAAAATATACATACAATTCCCGTGAGCGTTTTCTAGAGAAATACCCACACAACCTACATTTCCAACTTACAAGTTCTCCGAAATGATAGTATCCAATGCGCTAAGAAGACATAGAGATTCTGCACACTAGTCATAAGAATTTAAACACAAATATGAACACAATTTCATTCTTAAAAGTTGAGAGAGAAATAACCACCCCTTATCGAAAGAAATTCGGGTTCGGAGTGATCAAAAGTCTCGACTCTGCCTCACAAGAAAGGGTTTTATGAAATTGTGCTCAATAATAAACATCTCTTTATGGGTCACACATGTGTCCAGGTAGGAATGAAGAGAGAATCCTGCAACACGTTGAATATTAGGAAGGCAAACCCTCCGAAATGTTTTGAAAACCCACATCTTTTATTCATTTTGAAAACCCTTTTTTCTGACGATCTCTAAGAAAGGAAATCAACCACTTAACAAAGGTGGGAATATGCTTACTTACCTCGTTATCCGTTCGGCGTGCAGTTAGCACCACTCTCACAGCATCCATAGAAACGTCTTCGGTCTTCAATCCCTGTCTTCATCTTCGGTCTTCAACTCTTGATGATAACTCTTAAACTTAGTAGAATATTGACAATGTGATTCTTTCCTCTCATTCCTTGTTGCTTGAAACTTCACTGTAGATATTCCTTTGTCCGTTGGCTTATTGAATGAATATAAAACCAAAATATGATCTAAACAAACCAAAATATGATGCAATGAATATTTTTTTTTTAGACATTAAATACAAAGTAAATACAAAATGAAAACAAACAAAAATAAAAACTAATGATGATCCTAAAGAACATTTTTTTTTTGAGACAAGAGAATATAATACAAAATAAAAATAAAAATGCAAGTACAAATGCCATGGTGTGAGTACTTTACCGCTTGATTCTTCACAACTTGTGTGTCTCGATATCATAAAATTCTTGAATTCTCATCTTGATAATCTTCACTCTTGTACAATAGTCTTTAACTTGTAAAAATTCTTCTACTTATCTTGTTTCTATACTTGAATCTAAAATCTGCTCATTTTTGTACCGTTGCTTGTAAACCTAGAACGTCTTCAACTTTCCTTCGAACTTGTGATGCTTCTCTTGTTGATGATGATGGTGTTTTTATGGACCTGTTGGTGTAGAGAGAGATAAAGTGGATGGTGCTAACTGCGAACAAGATTACAAGTGGTATGTAATTTAGCAATTCGATGTCACCATTCATGATTGATAAAATAGCACTCAAGAGATCAAAATAGTGCTTATATTGGCGGGAGGTTGGGTAGCTCACCATTCTACCCGGAGTTTACGTACGGTGACACACACACTCTAAAAACACATATTTAGACAAGTACAAAGAAGTGAAGGTCGGTGCCTCTCATGATGTAACATGGGTAGTCTCCACTATAGGGTACCACTACTCTACTACCGAATTCAGTTTGCACCATATTTGCCACTGGCATGGTTAAATACAACTTTAACTCTCATACAAGTAAGAAACCCGATCATGTTCTCTGTCATCTCTAAGTTCAGTCACTCTTATGAGAATCTCGATGTAATCTTAGCGACATGGATACTATGTGACTCTAAACTAACTACAAGTTGGAGTTTTTCATGTACTAATTTACACAAAAGTTGAAAATTTTGAAAAAATTTACAATGCAAATGCTTAACCACTCCCCCACACTTAAACTTTACATTGTCCTCAATGTAAATTGAGTCATCCAAAGTAAGTCAAGGTGGGAAATTATGCATGACAAATGAAAAGAAATCAGAAAAATAAAATCAATATAATACAAGAAAAAGCTAAAAACAAAACAAGAAAATGAAAATAAGACAAGAGATACTCATCCTATGGGTTGCCTCCCATTTAGCGCTTGGTTTAAAGTCGTCAGCCCGACTATCTCCTTGCTTTCTATTACTTCTCCAGAGGGAGTGCATCCACAAAATTAGCTCCTTCCACCACTTCGGAAGTGAAATTCTCATAATATGGTTTCAACCGGTGCCCATTAACTTTAAGTTCCTTGCCTGTAGAAATACTACGAATTTCTACTTCACCATGAGAAAACACATTAGTAAAAATGAAAGGTCCGATCCAACGTGACCTTAATTTACCCGTAAATAAATGCAAGTGAGAATTAAACAAAAGCACTTTCTGCCCAACACAAAATTGTTTTCTAGAAATCATAGTATCATAAAAAGCCTTCGTTTTCTCCTTGTAAATGCGAGAGCTTTCAAATGCATCATTACGAAGCTCCTCTAGCTCTTGGAGTTGTAACTTCCTTTGCTTTCCAGCCCCATCCATCTCCATATTGCATTGCTTAATCGCCCAAAATTCTTTATACTCAATCTCCACGGATAAGTGACAAGGTTTACCGTATACAAGCCTAAAAGGGGACATCCCAATAGGTGTCTTGTATGCGGTTCTATACGCCCACAAAGCATCATTAAGTCGCATGCTCCAATCCTTCCTTGTTGGGTTAACCGTCTTTTCTAGTATGGATTTCACCTCCCGGTTGGAAACCTCGGCTTGTCCATTTGTTTGGGGATGATAAGGTGTTGCAACCTTATGTGACATATTGTACTTCTTCAACAAGCTTTGCAAAGTCCTGTTGTTGAAGTGAGAACCCCCATCGTTAATTATGGATCTTGGAATTTCAAACCTTGCAAAAATATTAGCTTGCACAAAATCTGAAACAACCTTGGAATCATTAGTTGGGGTGGCATTACCTTCCACCCATTTAGAGACATAATCAACAACAAGTAAGATGTAATAATTCCCATGAGAGTTGACAAAAGGACCCATAAAATCAATACCCCATACATCAAAAACTTCAATAAATTGAATAAAAGTTTGTGGCATTTGATTTCGGGCACCTAGATTGCCTGTTCTTTGGAACCTATCACAAGTTGTGCAAAATATATGTGCATCCTTAAACAAGGTTGGCCAATAGAAACCGCTTTCAAGTACCTTGTGAGAGGTTCTTTTACTTCCAAAATGTCCTCCGCAAGCATAAGAGTGACAAAATGACAAGATAGAATTAAACTCGGATTCGAGAACGCACATTCTTATTACTTGGTCGCTGCCATGTTTCCATAAGTATGGATCATCCCATATGTATTGGTTCCCTAACCTCTTTAGTTTGTCCCTCTCAGCACGAGACAAGTTCCTTGGGATTTCTTTAGTTACCAAGTAATTCACAATATCTTCATACCATGGTTCTCCAACGGCAATTGAGAATAGTTGCTCATCCGGGAAACTTTAACGCAATGGGATAGCTTCCTTGTCCACAGAAAGACGGCTCAAATGATCCGCAACGGTGTTCTCAATTCATTTCTTATCTTTGATTTCAATATCAAACTCTTGCAAGAGTAAAATCCATCGTATGAGCCTCAGTTTTGCTTCTTTCTTCATTAACAAGTACCTAAGAGATGCATGGTCAGAATAAACAACAACTTTTGTACCAATTAGATAAGAGCGAAATTTCTCCAATGCAAATACAATAGCTAAAAACTCTTTTTCAGTGGTTGTGTAGTTTTGTTGGGCCTCATTTAACATTCTAGAAGCATAATAAATGGCATGAGGTATCTTCCCCACACGCTGCCCAAGCACCGCACCAACCGCGTAGTCACTAGCATCACACATTATCTCAAAAGGCTTGCTCCAATACGGTGGTTTAATGATAGGGGCTGAAATCAAAAGTTCTTTCAAACGATTGAATGCTGCCATACACTTTTCATCAAAGTTAAAAACCACATCTTTTTGCAATAAGTTGCAAAGTGGTGATGCTATCTTGGAAAAATCCTTAATAAATCTACGATAAAAACCTTCATGTCCAAGAAAATAACGTATCTCCCTCACCATAGTGGGAGGGGTTAGAGCACGAATAAGGTTTATCTTAGATTTATCAACTTCCAAGCCTTTAGAAGATATTATATGGCCTAAAACTATTCCATGAGTTACCATAAAATGACACTTCTCCCAATTAAGCACAAGGTTTGTTTCAACACATCGTTCAAGGATTAAAGATAAGTTGTTCAAACAAAGGTCAAATGAATCACCAAAGACACTAAAGTCATCCATAAATACTTCAATGATGTTTTCAACATACTCGGAAAAGATACTTACCATACACCTTTGAAAGGTAGCTGGATCATTTCATAAGCCAAAAGGAATCCTTATATAAGCAAAAGTACCAAAAGGACAAGTGAAAGTGGTTTTATCTTGGTCCTCCGGTGCTATCACAATCTGATTGTAACCTGAATAACCATCAAGGAAACAATAATAAGCATGTCCAGCTAAACGTTCAAGCATCTGATAAATAAAATGTAAAGGAAAATTATCCTTCCTAGTAGTAGCATTCAACTTTCTATAATCAATACAAACCCTCCAACCGGTTTGCACACGAGTTGGGACAAGTTCGTTCTCATCATTCTCTACCACCGTTACACCTGCTTTCTTTGGTACAACTTGTACCGGGCTCACCCACTTGCTATCGTATATGGGGTAGATAACACCCACTTCCAAAATCTTGAGTATCTCCTTTTTCACAACTTACATCATGAGAGGGTTCAAACGACGTTGCGCTTCCCTTGTAGGCTTTGCATCATCCTCCAAAAGAATCTTATGCATACAAACGGCAGGGCTTATACCTTTGATATCGACGATTGTCCATCCTATGGCCGTCTTGTGCTTCCTTAGCACCCGTAGAAGTTTTTGCTCCTGTAATTCACTAAGCTCGTTAGAAACAATCACATGTAACTCTTCATTCTCACCCAAGTACAAGTACTTTAAGTGACTTGGAAGGGGTTTCAATTCCAACTTTGGAGATTTAACAATAGAAGGTAAAAGCTTTTCATCACTGTATGGTAAAGAAATAAAAGAGATATTATGAATTTTCGGAAATCCTTGTAGTGAGTTGAGATCACCAAGGGATTCCTTAACTTCGTTACCACACTCGACACCGTCATCCATGGATGTAGTTAAAACAGTTTCCAAAGCATCATCACCATTTAATTCAAACACTTTTTGCGCCAATGCATCCATAACATCAACGGAGAAACAAGAGTGGACATCACTAGGATATCTCATCGTCTCAAAAATGTTGAAACGTATTATTTCTCCATCAAACTCCATAGTCAACGTTCCCTTTTCAACATCAATAATGGTCTTAGCCGTTTTCATGAAGGGACGCCCAAGTAGAAATGGAAGAGACGAGTCCGGTGCACCTTCATCCATCTCTAACACACAAAAGTTAGCAGGTAATACAAGTTGATTAACCTGCACAAGAACATCCTCAACAATACCCATTGGGTAAACATTAGAGCGATCGGCTAATTGCAACACAATTTCAGCCTTTTTCAAAGGACCTAGATTAAGTGAATTATACATGGATGCCGGCATAACATTAACGGATGCACCTAAGTATAACATTGCTTTGTTAAAAGTGGTGTTACCAATTGTGACGGGAATGTCAAAGCTACCGGGATCCTTGCATTTCAATGGGAGTTTGTGTTGTAAGATTTCCGAAGCATTCTCCCCCACACTTAGCACTTCATTGCCTTTTAGCCTTTGCTTTTTGGTACACAAGTCCTTCAACACTTTTGCATACTTGGGAACTTTCTTGATAGCATCAATGAGTGGTATATTCACATGAATCTTCTTAAGAACGTCTAAAATCTCCTTTTCTAGTTCCGCCTTCTTAGAACTTGCAAATCTGCGAGGAAAAGGTATAGGAGGAACATAAGTAGGAATAGAAGTTTTAGAGTTAGGAATAGGTACCTCGGGTGTTTGGGGAATTTCATCCCTCTTTTCCTCCAAAACCGGCTCCTTTGGAACTTCCTCTTCCCCCAAATCAGCAACTTTGGGTTGCTCAAGTTGTGTACCACTTCTCAACGTAATTGCATTGACACCCTCTTTTGGGTTAATGGGTTGAGAAGGGAGTCTTCCACTATTTTGTGCTTTCAACTTGTTGATATCAATCGCCATGGATCCCACTTGAGTCTGCAAATCCTTAATCGCACTCTTGGTTTCTTGTTGGCTCTCCTTGAACATAGTAGAAATACCTTGCATCATTGTTTGTAACTTTGCATCGATATCGGAACCTTGGTTTTGAACCGGTTGTTGTGGTTGCTGAAATTTTTGCTGTTGTTGTTGAAATTGTTGTTGTTGAGGTTGAAATTGTTGTTGTTGCAGTTGAAATTTTTGTTGTTGCGGTTGAAATCCACTCGGACGGTTGAAAGCAGTTTGTTGAACCGCACCTTGCTTGTTGGCATAGCTTAAATTTGGATGATCTCTCAATCCCGGATTGTAGGTGTTGGAATATGGATCATACCTTCTTTGTTGGTTTGGAAAAACCACATTAGCTTGCTCCAACTCTTCACCATACGAAGGTAATATAACCGCAGCCATCTTTTGCATCATGTGCTCCATATTGTCCATCCTTTGATCACGGTGTGATGATGATGAATCAATAACTTCATGCACTCCTCTAACCATTGGTTCACCTCTTGGGTAGAATTGTTGCGAGTTTGTAGCCATGCTTTCAATCAAATCGGTAGCTTGGGCCACCGTCTTGTTCACTAGTGCACCACCACCCGCAGCGTCAAGAAGATATCTATCACTTGATTGGAGGCCTTCGTAGAAGTACTGGATTATCATCGCATCACTGAATTGATGGTGAGGACAGCTTGCCACCAATCTCTTGTATCTCTCCCAACATTCATACAAAGACTCTCCCACATGTTGCTTTATTCCACAAATCTCTTTGCGAATTTTAGTGGCCTTTGACGCAGGAAAATACCTCTCTAGAAATATTTTCTTCAATCTGTTCCATGTAGTGACACTTCCGGCAGGAAAACAATTTAACCAATCATTAACACTGCCTACCATAGAAAATGGAAAAACTTTCATCATTGCACCATCGGCTTCAGTCTCCGCTGGAAGCATAGCCTTGACAATGGTATAGAACTCCATGAGATGCTTGTTTGGATCTTCATTCGCCATGCCATGAAACTTTGGCAACTCTCTAAGCAACCCCGTCTTGATCTCGAATGTTGAGTTGGTTTGAATACACCATCATTATGCATCAAGCTTATGAGAAGCCAAATCCTTGAGTGTACGATTTGCGTCTTCCATTGCTTCTTCTTCTTCAACTAGTGGTTCTTCTACGAATGGAACCTCTAGTTCTTCTTCTAGTTGTAACTCTTCTTCCACTTCTAACTCTTGCTCTTCCGTGTCTTGACTTAGTTAGATTATTGTGCCTCTTCTAGTAGAAATCCCGCACCTTGGATAGTTCCAATCCTTAGAAGCCATGGATTAGGTACCTGAAAACAATTCTCACAAACAAGTAAGAATCAAGACAAGAAACAAAAAAGCAAAGATAAAAGAAAAAATTGTAAAAAGAAACTAAAAACTTAATAACAAGCCGTTTGCCTCCTCGGCAACGGCTCCAAAATTTGGTCGGTTGTCAGCCGACACAAATATAATTTCACTTTCTTACTTCCTAAAATAAAAATAATATGCGATAAGAAAGAGTTCGTATCCACAGGGAGGCTTTTTGTTGTTATGCAAATTTCAGTTTCTTGGTAACCAAGGGGGGATGTTGATATTTCAAAGCAATAAAAATGAATTGAAAGCAAAGTAATAATGAAAATAATCAATAAGGAGAAGATATTGGTCACGGGATAGTTTCATTCACAAACTCGAATTATCAACAATGACTAGAATTGAAAATTTAATCTCTCATTTACTAAAATTCCTAGGATACCTTGATCGCAAGAGTATCCCGCTAATTCCCTGATTTCATCACAACCACATTAAAAGATGCATATGTGAATTCGTCCTAGAAAGCAACCTAAAGTGTAAAAGCATAATTAGATTTAACTCTATAAAAGCAATGAGTTCTATGGAATAAGACTAATCAAGGCAACCAAAATGTGTAAAAGCACTAATTCAATTTAACCCAAGTTATGATTCATATGTGACTAGTATGATATATCACTACAAGCACTACCCACATTTATGCTACTTAGAATCAGGGACAAACAACGTTTTCGTATTGAAAACCCTAATATAGCTCTAGATAAGAATGCAAATCGGATTGATTAGGACTCAACCAAATAAACAATCAAATCATAAAACAAAATAAACCATGAATCATAAACAATAAAGTATTGAGACAAAACTACATCATTGAATCAAATATCATTTGTGAAATCCACTTTATCCCATAACCAATAATATAAAGTTTAGCTACTCATAGTATTTTGATTCAACATAATTATTATCAAAAATAAAATGAAGAACATGAAAAATAAACGAAAGCAAACCCTCGTAAAATCACTCTCCTCCAAACTCCAGTAGAAAGATATGTGGTATGAGATAAGTCCCCAAAATAATATAAACTTTTCTCTTTTATAGCTTCTCAACTTCCCAAATTAGGTCTTCAAAGCCCAAGGTCCAATAACAAGAAATCCACCAAGCTCATGTGTGTGAAAAACCCATGTGAAAATATGACCCAAAAACTGTTCGCCGGAAAACTGTGTTTTTGTCCGGAATATGGCCGGAAAATATCTCCGGTGACCGGAAAATATCAATGGTCGACCGGTCAACTCAGTCTATGAGTCAGATGAGTGAGTTAGGTTCATATCTAAGTTAGAAACTAACTCAGCTGATTTAGTTTTAAGCCAAAGCTGTCAAGGCCTGTGCCTTTGCAACATTGCACATGCCATAACCTGTTGTTGCACCATCATTGTGTTTCATCATCAGTAATAACACCATTCTGTCACTCCATACCCCACCAGCAACTTCGTCTCTTGCCATTTGCAACTAACCATTTCTCACTCAGCCTGCAACTCATTGCCATTTCAGTTCAGCTGCAATGCATACACACAATACCACCTAACTCAAGCCACAGTTATCTCCTTGTTCTTCAATGCATCTCCAAACAACATCAGCCTTAACTGCAACAACTCAGCTCGCCTGAATTCCTACAATGCTCAGCTGCAACTATAAATAACCCAACTGCCACATACACAGCCTACACATACATCTAATTATTCTGTCCGAACTCCACCATAAGAAACACAAACAAATGCAGCAGTTATCAGCTTATTCACCTGTAATACTTCACTCCCAGCTGCTACTTCTTTCAGGAAGATCACCTATGTGAGTCTGTGACACCAGCTCACTTCCATGTAAGCTCTTTCACCTGCAATCACCACCAATCCAAGCACCTACAGTCCCCTGCAATCCAACACAGCTCCAGAAAGAACCACCACCCTTAAACTGCACCTGAATCACCACCTATTATATTACAGTTCACCACTAGAGCTCATCTGATCTTCAACCTCAGGCTATTGCAGAGGCCAACAAACTCAACAACTGCAATTTCAGAGCATCACAATCCCATTTTTGAACTGAATCTGAGCCACATTCCACATGCCACCTGCAGTACAACCCATGGAAACAACACTTGTAACTGCCATTTCAGTTCAACCTGAGAATCCTGACCAAGTTCCATTCGCTTCTCGACCTCAGAACACCACCAACAGTCCATCCCTTTTAATCCTGCTCAACCAACACACCAACAAAGTTACTTCCTTCTAGCCCAGACTTAACCTGCAATACTCTCAGCTGCAAACTCAGGCATTACATAAACCTTCTTTGTGTTCTCGCTTTGCAACATTAGCACCACCACTCCTTGGAACACAACAACCCAACTGCAACCAGCTTCATTGCTTGCTTCTGACACCTGCAATGTGTCATCATAGCATACATCTAAGCTTAACATGCCTTTCATATAACTCCTTACCTGCAAGGATTGCAATTCTAGAACAGACCCATAAACCCTGGTTGGCTTATAAACTCTCTGCACAGCCTAACTTCTCGGTATCCATATTCAATCTGATTGAACACGAGTCTTATGCCTGCACCACTCAATTCTACAGCTCCAATCACCTGTTCTGCAGCTTCAACTGCAATTTCTTTTCAATACCAAATAACTCCACTCAGCTATCGATCACTCGGCTACAGCAGCACGCGACAATACTTGCATTTTCACCACTGCATCAGTCAGTCAACACACAAGACCACCATGTTTCTGGCACCATCTAACCCTTATCTGAAATTTCTTCCTTTAACTCATTGCTTCGCTTCCACCACTGCAACACATAGCTTCTAGTCTTGCATAATCTGTAGTTACACCAGTTTACTGCTCATCTGCAATATCACTTGTAAACCTAACATATAATAATAAAGCCAACCAGTAACAACCACACAATCAATTCCATTATCATCTGCAATACTTCTCATGTCACAGCTAACTGACTCACACAACTCCTCCATTTATTGCTATCTTCCTTGGCTTCCCTGTAAAACCACCAACACAACAACACCATCATCATCTCGCCCAACTCCATTGTAACCACCAGTAAATTCAATCGAAACCCCCTCTCTGAATTGGTGTTCTCCATCTAATATTCGATTCTAATCCACCCTGGATGTATCTTAACTTAATCCCATATCAATTTCATCATCAATACCAAAAGCTACCCAGTTCCTCCATCAGAAACATCTATCTAATGCACAACAACGGCTTCAATTCTTCTCAGAACCCTAATTCCAACAATCATCACAGATTCAACTTCATCTCTGCTCATTCTCAGATTTAACAAAAACCTATCCTCTTCATATGCTCTTGATTTACTTAATGAACTCCAAATCCTCCATCAGCAGAATTACTTGGCAACATTTAATGTAGTCGCCACCTAAAGTTTCAGACAAGAGAAGTAATGATGAGGATAATTTCTTTCTATGAATTTTAGGTTTTGTGGTAGTAGTAGGACTTAGAGGCACCCAGCTTTGTATAGATAAGGGCCACCTAAAGTGTTTGGCTTGTCAGTCTCAGAAAACTGACAATCCATACTTCACTCCTTGCACAATATTAGCCGGTTCCAAATATAACTCGCATGTAAATTGGCATCTTTTCCTTTTACCCTCCAAATGGACATTTTTTCCTTCTTTTGCTCCCAAGTGCTCCATTGCTCCTAATAACTCAAAACTAAACATAAGATACATATTTCACAAAATAAATAGCAAGGAAAGCATAAATACTAGATATAAAATTAGGTGTTTTACAACACCTATCACTTTTCTACTGACATAGCTTCTTCGTTATTTTGCCACAATATTCCTCTTGAATATTGCCATACTGTTGATTCGGATCCCTTTGAGTTCATTTCTCCGCAATTGTTATTCCAACATTGCTTATGCACCTTTGTTTGCATGTTTCTTTGCTGGTAATGTAGTCGGTTTTGTTTTGTGGGTTGGTTTAACTTTGTGGAGCAAGCGTCTTCGCTGGATGTGATTATGTCCTTGATCCCTACTGGGTATTTAAACGAAGTGGTACCTCACCTTCCTCTCTTGCTCACTGGTTTTGCTCGAGTTTCTTGGAGTCTTTGCCGGAATTTACCGACGAAGTAACTATTACTATTGTATCTTCTCTTCTTCACGAAGTGATATTACTTCGTATTTCTGGGGTGGAAAAGTCGGATTGGTCTTTGCTTTGCAATAGTTGAATAGATAAGGATAAATATTAGAATTCTTTGCCAGGCTGGTGACGAAGTGTCTGACATTACGAGTTGGCCGGTGCTTCACGAGTAACTTTGACGAAATGAATCTGAGATGACACGAGCTGACTTGCTCCCTTCTTTGAAGTATCAAACTATTCGTATATGTGACTTCGCGTAGTATCTCGTTGTCTATTATTACGTTGTAATTCAGAGCTGCTGCTGTTGTAAACTTGAGTTGAGTGTCTTTCTTCTTCGCTACTGAGAGATTCCTTTTGCTATGAAGTATCTCTTCTTTTAGCTTGCCGAAACCATCACTATATCCTCTCGTCAGTTAGTGACGAAGTAGGCTTCTTTACTGTATCTATTCTTCGCTGGTGCTCCTTTAGTTTTGACTGACTCCTAGTTTTCTTATATTGTTATTTATATAGATTAACTAATTTTCATTTTCTCCTTATCTACTCGTAGTTTTCTTTTTTCACGAAGTAAACTTAACTAATTTTCATTTTCTTCTTCTCTCAGAATTTCTTTGGCCGGTGGTTGGATGCTTCTTCCTTCGTTGGTTGCTTCTTTGGAGTTCAACTGGTCACTAGCAACGTAAGTGTGCAGATTTGTTTTCATTTCTTCTTTGAAGTTTATGTACGAAGAAACTCTTCCAAATATCAGGTTCTCCATCATCCTCTTTGGGTTGCTGGATCGCTTTTATTTGTTTCCTTTCCAGTAAAGGCTTTGCCGGATGTTTGCTTTTCTTGCTCGTTGTAGAGATTCATGTTGCTCCTCTGTTCCGAAGTGATTGTTCTGATAATCTCTAAGTTTTGTCTGGCTATAAGCTCGTCGTTTGCTGATAGTGTTCCCATTCACCATTTGTCGTGGATTGATTGTAGGCTATGGTTTCTCAGATGCGGTACTTCGTCTACAAACACATATTGACCTCTCCAATCACCATCCACTTCGCTCAATCATTACTACATAAGCAAATCAAAGAATCACATGGCGAGAAATAATTCAATCGAATATAAAATTTTCGATTCTCAAAGTTTTAAAATCGACTAAATGGGTTTGTAAATCAAGGTTTAGTTGTTGAAAATCTGTGAACTAAACTCGTCTTGATCCACAATAACCATAGAAAATCAAGCTTTCATGAAGAGAAACCTTTTTCAAAAGTTTTGCTTAAAAACCTCCAAATCTGAAAAAATTGACATAAAATAAATAGATTAAGGAAGAGATTTGTCCTTTTGAGACTAATTTTTGAAGCAGATTCGTTTGGTTCACTTTCTCCATCTCTGTGATTTGATTTTGCAGAACTTCTAATACTGATTGTTGTTTCAAGACGAAAGTCTTCCGCCATGACTCCGTTTTTGCCCTTGGAGTTAGAGATGCAATAAGATTTGTTGTTCAAGATATCCAACTTTGTTGGATCTGCTAAATGAATCTTCACTGGTGTTGTTTACACTTAAGAATTTGAAGGTAGGATAAATCCTTTACTCAAATCCCTGTTTCTGGGCGCCAAAATTTAACTGCAGAAAATCCATAGTTACACCCACTTACTATTTTGAACTTAAACTCTTGAAATAATTTATAGATCTCTTTTTTTTTATACCAAAATGTAATTTGAAGTGCTAAAATCATAAAAGGGACACACAATTTTTACGTGGTTCGATCCATGAAGGGATATACATCCACGAATTTCACTAGAATATTTGGTGTTTACATAAGTAATTGATTTACAAGGTGAAACTCCATTAAAGAGTTTTGGAGCTCTTCTAGATCTAGTTTTTGGGGAAGAAGAAGATGAAGATAAGGTAGAATAAAATCTTCTCTCCCTCCTACTAAAATTTCCAACCCTTTTTACAATGGACCAAGTCCTTTATTTATAAGGAAGACTACATAATGGATGACAACTCATTTTACTTCGCTTACAACTGTCCTACTTCTTGCGTAAAAATCCACACTTCGTGGACTTACTACGTGGATTTGCTGCGCTGAGTTACTTCGTGGTGTTAATTCGCTGGGTTTCATCATCTAGCGTGATATCTTCTTGTACAAGTCTTCTTTACCTCGCTAATTATCATCTCGCTATCTTCAGGTATTACTTTGCAGTCTCGTCCTATCTCATACAAACTAAGATATCTTGGTTAAGTTACTCCACCATTCGTAATGCACCACGCGTCAAGTGTGATTTTTGGTACCTACAGAGAGTCTGGTGATTGCGAGTGAATGAACGAAAAAAGTGAAACTCATGGGAAAATAATTATTTCGGAGGAGTTTGTGTCCGTGGTTTATTTACGAGAGTGTTTCGAAATCCAGAAGAAAAAGAAATTCACGAAGGGCGCGAGTCTGACCGGGGAACATGAAAATCCAGGAGAAAAAATATTTCGCGGAGACTTGTACGTCCGTGGGAAGGCTGAAGAATATACTGGCAGTTCCACAGAGCTGACAGTTGAATGAGAAGTTAATGGACTGGACTTCACCCATTGGCGCAGCCCATTAGCTGAGTCTATACACGGCCAGACTTTGGGAGGACGGGAGAAAGGAAGTTGCGACTCCAACTTGGAGACCTATATAAGAGGCACTTCTATTATCTATTACAAGTTGAGAGCACATGCGTTGCACGTCATGTGTTATAACATGTTCTTGTGGGAGATCAAAGTCATTTTTTGTTTTAGAGACTCAAAATTTGATACCTTTATTTATGTTCTTTGCGTAGGGAATTGAAAAATCTTTCCGGTGATATAAAATTTACGAAAATCCGACGTATGGTTTGAAAGATATGGAGGTTTAAATTTTTCAACTTGTTTTTTTTATAAAAATGACATGTTTTGTAATTATATGAAATGAAATTTTAATTTATTATAGATAAGCCCCTATATTTGACATATATTACCCGTAAACCCATTTGCAGACACCAAAAATTCACGGAGATCCAACGGCTGAATTTTACACCTATAAGATCTAACGAATGTGAGTACAAAAACTTAAAAACACGGAAACCGACTGTTGCTAAAGAGGGGGAGATTATTATTATCTTTTATCATACTTTTGGGGAAGAGAAGAACAAGAGCTAGGGCTTGGAGTTGCGATTGAAAATCACGATTCTAGGGTTTTCTTTACCTATTCTCTTTTATATTTTTCATAGGTTTGAGAAATCCATGAGTAGCTAAACACTCCATATTGGTTAAGGATGTAGTCGGATATCAAAAACATGCTACTAAATTAATATATTGGTTTTGTTATCTCAATCAAATTATTATTGTCTTGTTATACGAGTTTTTATCGCATATGATTGTATGATTGTTTGTTTAAGAGCTCTACTAAATGACCATGAATGCATATTGTGATTACCAATTGTATTCAAAACCTTTGTGTGATTGCAACTAGAAGCTTGACCTATGTTAAATAGTTTACTTGTAGTATTTCTATTTCATGGATTAGTCTAATTCATAGAACTTAAGGCACTTGGAGGATTAAACCTAATAGCACGTTGCATTAGGTTGTTCACTGAGTAATATTCATATATTCATCGTTATGGTATGTGATGACATAAGGAATTTACCGGAGTATGCTCTCGACGGGGTACTTTAGGACTCTTGATAATGAATGACTGGGTGACAATTATAATTGTTAGTCAAAGTGCATGTCTTATGATTAATGATGAACCCTTAACCAGTATTCTCAACCTATCGATTCTCTTTATTCATTTTTTGCTATTATTATTAGTTTAATTACTTTAGACACAAAATCAAAAAAAATCCCCCAGGTTACTTAAGTTTTCAATTACGAATAACAACCCATATCTCCTTGTGGAACGAATCTTTTCTTATAACTATACTATTATTTATAATGTGAAGTGAAAGAACTAAATTATTTTTGCATCGGCTGACAACCGACCAATGTGTCTATACCCAATGATATTGGTGATATAGTCAAGAAGAAATCCTTGCTGCAAAGCAAAATTATGACGGCTTAAATGCTATCATACATGCTATTACCCCAGATCTTCAGCATCATGTGACTACATGCACAAAGTCTAAAGAAGCCTGGGATATCTTAGAAACCGTATTTGAATATAATATATGTGAAAAGGAAGCTAGGCTTCAAAACCTAAATTCTGATTGGGAAAACCTTCGTATGGCAGATGAAGAATCATTTGATGAGTTTAATCACAAAGTGTTTGAAATTGTTAATGCATCCTTTGCATTGGGTAAGATTATTCCTGAAAAGGACATTGTGATGAAGATTCTCAGATCCCTGCCATCCAGATACGATTCTAAGAAGCATGCAATCGTTGAAGGAAATAATCTCGCAAAGCTTTCAAGAAATACTCTGGTTGGGAAGTTAAAGATCTTTGATCATGAGCATACATCCAAATCTGGGAAGGATGTTGCTTTTAAATCACAAAAGAACACTAAATTACTTGATAAAAGTAAAAGTGTGTGCATCTCTGAAGATGATCTTTCTGAGCCCGAATCATCAGATAAATATCTTGATAAGTCAGTCTCGTTGATCACAAGACAGTTTAGGGATCTTCTTTTGAAGAGAAGTAAACGGTTCTCCATAGATAAATCCATGTCATCGGATAAACCCCATAATCGTGTTCCTCCTAAAAACAAGGATAATGATGAAACTGATGACGAGGATATGCCTCGGTTCTTTAAGTGTAAAGGTTTTGGTCATTTTGCAAATAAGTTTCCAAATTGAAAGAAATACACTGGGAACAAAGGTCTTGCTGCAACTCTTGATGAAATGTCTTCCAACTATGATTCTAATGAAGAAGAAAAGTCAAGTGTTGTACTTCTTTGTGAAAATATTGATTTTGAAAATTGTAGCAATACATACATCAATCTCGATAGTCTTTCAGGAGAAAACTCAACCAATCTGGAAGAAAAATTGACCTTTCTGTTGGAAACTCTCTGTCAAAATTTTCAGGTTCCACTATGTGTCTAGTAGCTTGTTTATCTTAGATGCCTGAATCATATACCAGGTTGACATGCTCTTATTGTTTGCTCAAAGGTCATGAACTTTCAAAGTGTTACAAGTATAAACACAAATTGAGGCATGTCAACAAACTTCAACGAAGAGCTAATCGTTTAGCAAACAAGCTCAAATTTGTTCAAAAGACCGCTGAGGTATGTAAGATTTTATCTTCGTCAAAGAAGTTAGTTTCCAAGGATAATACAAGACCACTAGTGAAGAAAGTATAGTTTAAACATTTAGAAGGATAGGGTTCAATGAATTCCTTTCAAAGAGGTCATGGTGGACATATTTTTGTTCACCGCATCACAACTTGATTGTGTTGTTTGGTGCATCTTGTCTCATGTGCCTGATCAAAAGAGACAAGATTGTGCACACCTCAGGCTTTAGGAAAAGATTTTTTTTGTTTTTCTTTTCTTAGCTTTGCTGTGCTTTGCAAGTTTGGATTTCGTCCAAAATATAATTGATATTGAAAAGGACTTCCCTGGTCGATTCAATAAAAGAGGGCTGTTGTTGACAATTATGCCTTTTACAGGGTATGAGTTGTGTGTACGTGAATCCTTTAAGTGTATAAAGGTTCTGTAACGCTACATTCCTTTTTCCTTCCCTGAAACTCTTTTTAACTTAAGATTGCTTGTTGAGTTTAAGTTGTTATTTCCTCTCAAAAACCCGTACTCATATGGATACTCCAAGCATGATTGTTAAGCCATCAATAATGAAGGAAAAACAAAGATCTCCGTTACCTCCAACTTTGAAAAGAAAAAGAAGGAATGTGAGGAAGCCAAGAGTTGTTCCTTCAAATTCTCAGAAGTTTTCTGATGTTCATGAAGAGTTTAAGGAGACAAGAAAGGAGATTCAACAAATAAAGTCTCTTGTTTTGAGAACTCTTGAAATTCAGAAGGTCTGGGTTCGATATCATCAGCCCATAAGGTTTGTTGGAATTGACTCATTTCTTCATGAACCATATGTTCCCATGGCTGTTGATGATAAGGAGTTCGGGGACGATAAATAATTTTTCAGAGGTCCCAATGTCTAGGAAACTTCTTATGTGAATTTATTATTTTGTTTTAAGAAGGATAGATAGGGTTTAGAATAGCCATTATTGTGACTACACATAGCTATTTCCAACGATTTTCATCTTCAATGTTTTTAGATTTATTTATTTAAATTCTAAAGTTTGTTTGGAAGATGATTTTGCAGTATTAGTCTTTATGGTTTTATATATTGCAACTTGTTATGGAACATATGGGTTTACGTCCGTGAACTATGATTGTCACATACGTGGTCAAAAGTTATGTCCTTCATATGTCGATATGCAAGTATTGATAAAAGATTGAATGAACTTTTGACAAACAAAAGATAAGCCTATTATGTCATTATGAAAATATTGATGGAAGATAGGATGAGCTTTTGTTTACAAAGATTATTATATGTCATTGTGAAAATAGTAATGAAGAATAGAATGAATCTTTGTTTATTCTGAAGTATTGATCTTCCCTGATTCATATTTTTAGGTATATACTGTGCGGCTCCGTAAGTTCTCTTATGTGAGCATTTCCGATTGAATTAATCATGGGTTCTCTTGTGGTTAATTTAATTGAGATTTTTCGATACAAATTCATATTCTTATGTAATTTGTTAATGTCCAAAGAAATCCTTCTTTTCTTGTAAAAGTAAGGTCGCTCTTGTTATTCTTTCGGGAATAAAATTATATGGGGGGGAGTTCTTAATTTAACTTGTACTTAATTGCCAAATCTTTATGGGGTGTGCGGCTGTGGAATATTATAGGGGTTATCTTGTATCTTTATAAACTCCTTGATGAATGCATTTATTTTCGACTATACGATTTTATCTAAAAGGTTGATATAAACTTTCTTTTGGTCATAAAGTATCTCTATGGAAATTTCATTAGGATCCCACTAGTTTTCGTACCTTTGCCAATTTTATTGACAAAAAGGGGGAGAATTAATGTGTAGTTCACACTAGAAATACATATGGTTTTTGGATCATTATGTAAGGAGAGTGGTTTTCATGTGATCTGGAGTATTGACTAAGGGGGAGTGATACATATCACCATAGTATTGTTGTCGAAGTTGTGATACAATTTAACTTTGATACTGTGTAATAATACTATGACACTGTGTAACAATGATTGAGAGCTTTTGTTTTCTCATTGTTATGGCTACGGATCTTCCACAACGGTGATGCTGATTTGAATATCTTTGGAATCATTGGAGTACTTGGAAGTGACGGAGATTTCGAGTAGTGTTGAAGAACCAAGGAGATCATGCATGTGGATGAGAAGATGCAAAGTTTATTTATTTTGTATTCCATATGTATTGATAGTTTTGTCACTAAAATTGACAAAGGGGGAGATTGTTAGAGCACTGCTCGGTAAAACTCGCAAGCGTTGCTATCTCAAGCTTGTTTGTCAAGTTTATTTGCCAAAACTATAAGTCTTGATTTCTAGTCTACTTATAGCTAAGTGTCGGACTAGGATAATAAGTGTAGTTGAGCTCTAGACTCCACGACGTTCATCAAGCAAAAACTAAGAACTACTCAAGGAACTGGTGGATATTCATCGACAAAAAGGTATGTGGAGCCTTGAACTTATCTATCACTCAAAAGTATATCTATTCTATCTCCTATCTTGAGACAAAAGTTGTATTGCTATATAGACTTTGATTATACACATTTTATATTTCGAGCCGAGTTTATCTCGCTTATCTAGTTCTCGAAATATTTGTTGGTATAAGATTTCTCTTTGGCCAAGTACTCATCTTTACTCGTGACGAAAGTCATGTTGATTGTTTCAATCTCTTGAAAATCGCTTTGATAAAAAATAGTGTGTGAATAACCGCTATATAACATCCTCTAAGAATGTTTCAATGATTGAAATGAGAGTTTAGAATATATAACCTTGAATGGATATAAACATTGTGTGTGAACATACTTGTGTAATTCCAAAATCTTTGAACCAAAGTATGCGTACTTTACTGGTTTAGGATGTCCAAAGCTAAGTCCGCATACCCGTATGCGTACTGCCGAAAGTTCACATCCCGTAAATTTCTGCTGGAGTTTGTGAACTAAAAACAAGCTCAATCCGGGTAATTAAGTATGCGTACCGGTATGCGTACTTAAGTGGGTTATTTTCTAAAAACGGTTTATTCGTGAACTAAGACATTTATAAATTAAGGAATGTAATCTTTGCAAATCGTGGCTATAATTTTCATGAATCGATTCGAATGAATCAAAATCGTTTTTGCTTCGATTGTGTCTTATGTACTTCTATGATATCTAAGCAATTGAACAACTCTCTAACTAGTTCTTTTGAGTCATTTGAGCTAGTTATGGTGAAGATGAATAAGGTTGATATGAAAGTGGTCATATGGCTAACCATTGGTTAACTATTGTTGAACCAACTAGGTGTACATGTTTAGGTACGGTTACTCAAACCTAAATTAAGTTACATTTCATTTGTGTATAACAATCTAAGTTCGATCTAACGGTTGAAAGATATTAATTAGCTTGAATCTAATCAGGTTTTCATCTAACGGTGAATATTGAATGCTTTGTTACCAAGGTAACTTAGATTGCAAACCCTGATTTGGAGACTATATAAAGAAGAGCTTTAGCAACTGGGAAACGTAATCCCCACACCTCTTGTGGGATATTAATTGTATAAGCTAGAGTCGATTCTCCTTTAACCTTAGGTTTATATCGAGACCCTAGAGGTTAACGACTTAAAGACTTCATTGGGATTGTAAAGCCAGACCTAACTATTTTCTATGTAGTTGCGTGATCTGATCTTGCTGTTTCTTTCGTATTTGAGTAAAATCGTAAGATTGGCTTGAGATTAATTTCTCCGATAGGAAAGATAGAAAAGTAGTCACAAACACCTGTGTCTCATCGTTTGTGATTCCACAATATCTTGTTAAGCTAGTCGATTAAAATTATCGTGAGGTGATTGATAATTCTAGGATGTTCTTCGGGAATATAAGTCCGGGTTATCGATTGGTTCCTGTTCACCTTGATTTATCAAAAGACGGAACAAAACTCGTAGGTATTTCTGTGGGAGAAAGATTTATCTATTCCAGTAGACTTTTCTGTATGATACATATTTGTTTATTAAAGTCTTCGACTTTGGGTCGTAGCAACTCCTAGTTGTGGGTGAGATCATCTAAGGGAATCAAGTGCATAGTATCATGCTGGGATCAGAGATGTAAGGAGCGCAACTATACCTTGGATCAGTGTGAGATTGATTGGGGGTTCAACTACAGTCTAGACCGAAGTTAGTTTGTAGTAGGCTAGTGTATGTAGAGGCTTAATATAGTGTGTGTTCAATCTGTACTAGGTCCCGAGGTTTTTCTGCATTTGCGGTTTCCTCGTTAACAAAACTTCTGGTGTCTGTGTTATTTCTTTCCCGCATTATATTTTGTTATAAAATTGAAATATCACAGGTTGTGCGTTGTATCGATCAACTGGTAAATTCAACCTTTGGTTGTTGATAGAAATTGATTGATCCTTGAACATTGGTATTTAATACCGTTCAAGTTATTTCTCTTTTATTCAATCAGACTCGCAGATTTCTATTTGTTTGAGTTGGGATTGAATCGAGAAATTGAGATATAACTCTTTGATATAATTTTTATTAAGATTGAGTCTGGCTGTCTAGTTGATTCTCTTAAAAGTATATTGGAGTTAGTCCATACAGATTTCTAAGAGAAATATTGGGTGAGGTTGTTAGACCCCCACATTTTCACTAATAAAAATAAACTTCATTATAAACCAAAACATAATCATAAAAAACAATTTAAGACATGTCTCCAACTAGTTTCCAAGCGATTAATCACTACTCGTAGTTAAGGCAGGTCTCCAAAACTAATTTCCAAGCGATTAATATCTACTCATTAAATAACATTGGAGATTTCCGATTCCATGCCAAATCCAACTTTGAACGATTCCAAGCCCGATTTTTTTTCTTTTGAAGTTAAGCTATGTTATTGTTGAAAGCATGTGTATTGAACTTATACATAATTTTACTTGTACTGGCGTTGCTAAATCAATACATGATAATGTTAAAAGTTCGATTTTAGTTAGGTGTAAGTCATGTTAATAGAAATATATATAATCAGCAAGAGTCTAAGCCTCTAATAAGTTCATTCGAGTATTAGGCCAAGTTTAGTCGATTTGTGTTAGAGCATTGCTCGGTTGAACCCACCAAGCGTTGGTATAGATGCCAAGTCTTGTTGTCATATTTTAGTATCAAAACTCAATTAGAGTCGCTTGATTAAATATACTAGAGTGAACTTCATATAAGTATTACCTTGAAGATCGTGAAGACGTATCGACTACAATGAAGACATCATCCTTCCACTTGAGGTATAGTGATATTGACTTGACTTTTTCCCATTCGTATCGTTGTTTTCAAGTCGTTTAAGTTCAAAAAAAAACATGCGAGGTTATATTTAATATTCTAGTATTAAACTTGGTCATTTTATTATGATTAAAGTGTCACAGATGAATATTTGATCACGAAGTATAACATTTATCTTTTGAACTTCGTAAATGTTACATCGGCATAATCTATGTAACTCGTTACTTCATTGTGTATTGGATGTAGGTGTGATTTCATCTTATGTTTAAAGGAAGTACATATACAAAACTTATTTCGTAATCGAAAGGAAATCAATAAGCTTTTTGGTCCAGTTTTCATTAAAAATGTATTGGATGACCAATTCAAACCTAGGTAAGAACTTTGATAGAACCGATCTTGACTTATGTTGAGAGTTATGGTACAAATGATCTTTACCTAGTTTGGGATATGCGGTGGAACCGATCTTGACTTATGTTGAGAGTCTTGGTAGAACCGATCCTTACCTATTTGGAATACATGGTAGAAACCGATCTTAACTATTATTGAGAGTCTTAGTAGAACCGATCCTTACCTATATTTAAATACTTAGTAGAACAAATCCTAGCTATTGTTGGGATTCATGGTATAACCAATCTCACCTATATTTGAAGACTTGGTAGAGACAATCTTAACCTATGTTAGGAGTCATGGCAGAACCGGTCCTAAGAGAAAAACCGATCCTTCATATTCACATATTACTTTACGGTTTTGTGTGAGTTTGGAATTAGGGTTTGGTAAATAAGAAAGTTTTGGATGTCGACATAATTTGGACATGAATATAATTCTTATCAATAATTGTCCAAAGATATTCCTTATTACCGTGATCCCAATCCGAAATATTGAGAATCTTTGAATTAAGATTTTCGATTATATGTTTTGATTTTCCAGCAAATCAAAAAATATCTCTTGAAAAGTTATATTAATTAAGTTCTAAACTAATATTAAATATTTTCTAATGAGGGATTTCAGAATTACAGGTTGGATATTAGTTGGAAATAAGAAATCTGAAATTAGGTACTTATTGCATATCTTGAGAGTATTTTCTGTTTTTCGAATTTCCTTGTTGTCTAAACAACCTTGGTCTATAAATAGTTGAGTTTTAATTTCTTGAAAACTATCCTAAGAGCCATGCAAACTTCATTCGTGTTGTTTCTGGTGGGAAACTAGATAAATGCGTTGTTATTTTAGTTTTCGATTATTAATTTGATTGACTAACGGTTGTTGAAGCTTTGATTGCACCTAGTTTGATTATTCTTGAGAGCCTTCTCTTCTGACATATGGGTCACTTAATTAACTAGATCAAAGTATTGACTGGATCTTTAGAACTGTTTTTAGATCTAAAGACAACTTGTGATGGTCCATTGTTAATAAACTTCATTTTGTGCGTGATCGATCATAAGTGGATTCAAGTTTGTAGTGTGCAGGTACATAAGAAGGAAATTGAAGATATGAATACAACAAGATTTTTCTTATTGGTTTTCATATCTCGTGATTTGTGCGCACATCTTGATCGACTGGCTCAGACTTAGATCCAGTGTATCTTTAATAGATTTGATCATATAGTCGATTTAGATCGGAAACTATCATTTGGTGGTATTATTCAATATCCGAATCTGATAGTTGTAAATCTCAATCTAAGTTATTGATTTGGATTGATCTTACCCGACAAAGGAGTTTACTAGTTTAAACGGAAGAGCCTTTGTCAAAACTCCACGAATATTTTTACCAAAAGATTATTGAAGTAGTTACCAAACAACTTTGTTCCTTTACTGTTTGGAAGACGATTAAAATGAGTTGAGTGTTTAAGACTTTACGTCGGTAAAGAAACTCAAGATAGTGCTTTTCTGTCTTGGGATTCACGTGCATGACTGGACGGTCGTAGATGCATGGATATTAAGGGAACTAAATAACTATGGGGATTACTTGGTCTCAACTATACAAAGTTGGCTTTCTTCTTTGTATAGCGGATTAATTCTGAGAGTATTCAAAACTGCACTAGGTCATAATTTTTTTTAGCATTTTCGGTTTCCTCGTTAACAAATTCTTGTTGTGTCATTTACTTTACTTCCTCACTATATTTATTTTATTATAATAAAGTAAATAACACTTGTATCCTAATCACTTGATATTGATCTTATAGTAAAGCGGTTTTGAACCGTAACTATTTTCAAGTGAATACCTTGTTATTGTATTGTCTCGACTTTGTCCATAAACTATTACACTTGGTGTCAGACTTATAGGTTGAAACCAAAAAGCGTGGTGTATTTGGGTACCCTCGTAATTTCAAATTATAAGTCCAAACTCATTGCTCCAGGCACCCCAACCGAGTAGGACCTTGGAAAGAGTTGAACCGTTTTGAATCACAATCATACCTCTTGTGATGAAACAAGAATCAAAAGTAAAGGTTAAACTTCATCTTCCTACAAATTACAATCATAAATTTTCTAACTAAAATATTCATAAACCAACAAAGAATCAACAATATGGGTAAACTGGCTTTAATATCATGAATAAAAGATATTTATACTAGATTCGATGAAATCAACCTCCTCCTTTTTAACACAAAACATAGAATGGTCCATTATCAAGTGGTGTACGTAATGTATGTTCCAATACATCAACTTTTAAATGTCCCAGGCCTTAGAGAAATTCGAAAAGAATCAAATATCCAAAATTTTGGTACTAAAAGTGGATTCAAATGCAAAGGACAAGATAGGTATAACAATCACATACATAGTTATGGGTTATAAAACGCCAAATCTAACAACAATGATCTTCCACCAAAGCAATATATTAAATTCAAAATCTTCCCTGTCCTTGGTTGGAGAGTAGACGGGTTCCACTAAATATCTTTCCACGTTTGATTTTTAATAATTCTCACTTGTAGACAACTGGTTTCTGAGTTTTCCCGTTTCCATAGTCTTATATTTATCCTTTTTACTATATCACTCTATTGATGGTGGTTTTTAGTTCAGGGATAAAATTGTAAAACCCTGTATTTAATGCTCTGTCGTTCTGCAAAGAGACTGAGTCATTTAAAAATAATGAGTGTCCGGGCCTCTCTACTTACACATATTGAGCAATTATGTATATTTATATGAAATTTACCCAGAATAATGCGTGTAGCAACAACTCCAAAATATTCTGTAAATTTTATTAATCTCTCGCCTACATTATTCATTAATGTATGGCTTACTGAGTATTTTTTCCTATGCTATGTTCCCCGGCTGAACCCTTAACATTGGTATGACATGACAATTAGTCTTCACTCGCATCTGAGTAGCATGAATTTCCCGAAGTATCAAGATTAAGGTCTGCATGAAAATACTCAATCATAAGACGTGTTAACTGCTCTCTGAGAATAAAAGAATTTTGTGTTAACACACAAAATTTATCAAATTTGTTCAATTTTGTGATAACTCACAAGATTCAAATTTTGGCCTAACTAATTTGCAAAAATTAGGTTTTTTGCGCCCTGCGCAATATCTCGAACCCTATTGGTCGAGACCAAACCTAGGTAAGCTAGGAAATTAATCCTCCATGGAGCTTGTAGGAGTAGGGGTGTACATGGTATGGTTCGGCTCGGTTCTTTCCGAGGCCGAGTACATGTACCTCCCTAACCTCGGTTCCAAAATTTTGGACTTGTACCCTGTACCTCGGTTCCAGTACCATTCGGTACACGTGCGGTACTAGGTACGGTTCCGGTACTAGTCTTAGTTCCTATATTTTCCCAGACAATTTTTTTTCAGTTAATATTTAAGAACATGTTTTACTGAGCAACAATACATAAAAAGTTAACAACTAACAAGTAGCCAAAATCCAAAGTCTTAAAAAAGTAACAAGTAGCAAAAAAACCAAAAAACTGACAGACACAATCACTCAATAACACAATATTCAAGTAGCGAAGAAAAAATTAGCACTAGAGTATGGAAAGTGGTGGTAAAAAAGTAGCTCCAAACTTCAGCAACTAATCAAGATTACCTGCAACATTACACTTGATCAAGTCAGAGCACAATACAAGAAAGAAACATAGATCAACAAAACATGAAATTAAAAAATAAAGCAAAATAACATGTTGAAACTAGAGTATAATCATCATAACCTAGAAGATATCACATTTTTATTTAGAAGAAGAAGCAAAATTACACACAAACAAAGATTTGAAGGGGTAAAACAAATAATTACAAAAACCAATGTGTAAGGTTTTAGCAGTATTCACCAAAATCAATCCAAAGTAGCTAGAGCTAGGGTTTGCTGTATCAAGACTTCCTTTCCAGCAGCAGCAACCCTGCAATGTAAAACACCAGTAAAAAGATAACATCAATTTTCTTTTCCCCCAATCAAAGGGATACACAATTAACCAAAATCAAAACCCTTAAAGAGCACACCATGTACATGCATTTGGGACATAGAGAAGCATCTTAGTGCATGAACAAAAAAAAGCAAGGTTGCATATTTCAGTCTTTAATCTTTATCAAGAATTTAATCAACTTGAACCAAAATAAAAACCATGTTGAACAGAGCTTTTCCTCAACCTACAACAAGCTCAACATTATAAAACCATAAATGAGAAAACTAGCAAGGTTGGACAATTCAATCTGTATCTAGTATTTAATCAATTTAAAACCCTATTATTTAAACATAATTAATAGGGACTGTCAAAGCCTCACCACCATTCTAAACACAATATAACCATGTTGAATACATCTTTGCCTCACCCTTCAACTAGATAAGCACAATAAAACCATGTTAAATATAGCTTCCAGTGAACAATAATCATGCAAAGACATGTTTAGCTTCACTTCAAGATAAAGTTGATATAAAAAACCTAAGAACTAAGAAATTGAAATGCAGATCTTGCTCTATTCGAAAAACCCATCCAAAAATTGCGTTTTTTCTCACTTTAACCTTCAAAAGTTCTCAAATTTAATAGATTACACAGATAACATCGACCATGAATAATCCAATAGGTAAAATTCATATAACATACATCAAAATCACCCAAATCATTCAAAAATCAACATAATTATCAAAATCAAACCCTAAAACACACAGATCGAGCCTCAAAACCACACAAAAAAATATTAAAAATTCAAAGGGTTTCATAAATTAGACCTGCTGAGCAAGAAGTAGGAGGATCTTTCTGAAGATTTTGGGTACCCAACCGATAGATCGATCACTCCTTAGTCTAAATTTAACTGAAAACACAAAAGGAAGAAAATAGTCAAAATCAAAATAAAAAAAAAAACAAAAAGTAAAAACATCACAATCATAATAATCAAAGAAATTAGTTACCTGTTGTGGACTTGTTGTTGAATGAATCAAAAAAATAATGATGGATGGTGGCGTGTTCTTATGAACACAGTGATGGAGGAGGAGAGCGGCGAAGAAGAAGAAGAAGAACAGAAGAAGGAAAAAAAATGAAACACTTCTTCTGATTCTAAACCCTAACTTAATGTTATGTATTATAAATCTACCACCGTCAGATTATATCTAAATCTAACGTTCAATATTGATCGAGACATTCGGTACGGGACGGGACGGGATATGGTTAGGGCCGAGTACATGTACCTCCCTAGCCTCGGTTCCTATTTTTTGGACCGGTACCTGTACCCCCTTCCTCGGTTCGGTACAAAAACAGGTACGGGTCCATCAGTTCCGGGAAGGTCCGGCTCGGTTCCTGTGCACCCTTATGTAGGAGCAAAGTCCTACCAGAAATCAGAAAACAAGAAGTAAAGAGGAGTAGTGGCGAATAGGAGCAGCAACAAGAGGAGGCGTAGCCGCACCACGTGGCCGACCGATTTTCCTCACCATGTTCCAAATGTGGACGGCCGACCATGCTCCATGTTGTTATTTTCCGGCCCCTTTTCCATCGACCAATCAGATCGCTTTAAATTCGCCACACGTATTTTTAAATAAAGTTGGAAGTTGGTTGGTCGATGCACCTAATTCCTTAAGGAATCTAATCTAGACTTCCCATGTCAGTCTCAAAAAATAATCACGGCCACACGATTTGGTCGGCCAACCTAATGAGTTTGGATTCCTCCCAACGAGATCAAGCAAACTCCATGATATCCACCAGCGTGCCCACTATCATTCCAGCCAATGAGAATCCTCTTAGCCCACCAGAAACATCCCTGATCGCTAGCCAGAGATAGGCTAGTAGCACTGTTGAAAAGATGTTCAACAAGTTAAGATTAGCCATGACAGTCTTAGACTCATCGCATCTATCCAACTTAGCAATCCTAGTTGGATGGCTAAGATTTTGCTTCAAACGACCAATGAAGTGTCGGTATGCTCGCCAACAACCCATCTCCATCCCTAGCCAGTCGAACTACCCATTTCATGCCAATAGCACATCAAACCGATTGCTCAAAGTAGGCTTGCCTTGTGGGTTACAAAACCATAATTCATGTTAAGCAGCAGTATATTACTTCCGTAAAACGATCTCAGCCATCAATTTCACCATCTGACTTGACCGGCCTAGAGTTAACCACAATTAATGGGAAATGTGCAGATACGCTCACCAGTGGCCCAGCTATTGTACTATCCATACGAACAAGCTCCTAACGCGGCGCCAACACCAAAACATTGACCCTAAAATAGGTTGGCCACACGACTTTTTATAAAACCTAAATCAACGTCAGCCATTAACTGCCGCAAATCATCTCGGCTGCCCAACTTAGCTAGATGAATTGGCCGGCCTAACTCCTATTTTAGGTAGCCAACAAGATGTGTCCATAATCAACGGCCGCTCCCCTTCCATAATCCTCGATCGTCCAAGCCACGGCCTCCCCATATGGCTCCCAAACGATCGTTCAAAAGGGGCTGGTCGAGCTGCTTACATGAATTTTAAGGCAGCCATTAACTTCCGCAAATCATCTCGGTCATCCAACTTCGCCGGCCGAATTGACCGGCCAAGATTAAACCTTAGGAAACCAATAAGATGTCACCATGTTCGCCAGTTATCACTCACCTATAAAGACCGACCGGTCTGCCTTTGGCGTGCGTGAATGGCTCCTGGCAGTTTCCTAAAAAATGGCTGGTCAGGCTCCTTTTAAGACATTAAGCTCCGCGACTGATTTAAGAAAGCTTTATACAATGATGCTTTACATGCATTGTTTATTTTGGGATGCTTGCTTAAAAGTGATGCTTTATGATGCGTGTCGTAGGTGCACTCAAATAAAATTACTTATTTCCACGCAACTAACTGGTAATATAATGGAAGTAAGGATCGTTCCCACGAAGAGCATGGAGATTTAGTTGTCAAAAGTGTCACAATGGGGGGTTTTGTTTTTTGATTTTAGAACAAAGTAAATAACAAAGCAATTGAAAATAATAAAGTTGCAAGCAATGGAGAGAAATATGATCAGGGAATCCTTCTTCGTTACTAAACCGTCATCAAGTTATTATATTCATCCATTAATACAATTAATCACAAATTATTACCAACCGTGGAATAACAGCTAGCTCAGTGTTATCCCCTAAATTCCTTATATCACTAAGTACGGAAGCTCTCCAATACCAGATTCTATTCGTCTAAACCACCTAGTAGTAGCTCACTCAAGGTGTAATTTCTCCGAATGCTTTATCTTTTGTGAATTATAGATTGATCCTAGTAGTTAGACTCTTAGCTCAAGGTCCACTTTCTAGTGTTGTTTATACACACAATCACTACAGAATCCCTCTGCAAGGTCTTGTGTTCTCTACTTTTGTATGAATTATTCGACTATTACTTATCTCTTAACTCAATACTAGCATTTGATTGAATCAAAAAATTAGTTTAGTTGACCTCCTAAATAATCTATCAATTAATCATAAAAATTCTAATTAGTAAAAACAATCAATAATCATGTGAAGAACTTCAAAATAGATTTATATAATAACCCAAATCATGTCTAGAACTTAGAATTCATCCCCAATCGCTAAGAAGTTTAGCTACTCATGGTAGTAACAAAACCCATGAGTTTCATATAAGAAAATAGTAAAGAAATAGTTACGGTGATGAAGAGTGCTCCAAAACCCTAGCTTTTCTCCCTTATATTCTTCTCTCCAAAACTTGATTAAAAGATTATAAGATTCTCCTTAGAAATTATAGAAACATCTCTTTTATAGGTGTCCCAATTATAGTTGTGCCCGTGCGTCGAATCCCGTGTCGAATGGTTTAGCCAAACTAGCACCAAAACCACGTATAACTCGTGTGAATGAACAACCCACGTCCAAACTGTCTTCATGGGCTCACGCAGGAGGCAGAAATCCTGCCCAACAACCCTAGCTTAACCTTATTAGCCTGTCAGTTCCGAGGATCTGACAGTGTAAATTTCCAATGACCCTCCAAAACTTTCACGGACACTACTCTGTCCGTGAGCGAAATTTTCTGCTGGATTTTCATTCTCTCCGTTAGACTCTCGGACATACATGTCACCGTGAAAAAATATAGTTACGGGATTTTTATGTTTCTCGACCAACTTCCACGGCTACTTCTCCCTACGTGAGTTTTTAATTCCCTTGGGTTTCATTCTCGACAAATAACTTCCGCGTATACCAGGCTCTCCGTGAGTTTTCTTTTCATCTGGATTTTCACTTTTCCTTTCATCATCTCATGGACAGCCTGGTCACTGTGAGAGATATATTCTTATGGGTTTCGTAAACTCAGCCAACACTTCCTTCAACTCCTCCATGACGACAGCATCATCATCTTCAAGCCACTGCTAAGCTCTAATTCTCGGCTTCACTATATCTTCTCAGTTCCTTTTATCTCCGTCGAAAATGGAAGCAGCCTCTCCGTGAACTGTCAACAATCAGTTCTCTTCTTCATGTCGAGCTCGTCATCACTGAAATCTTATATGTCCATCACAGACTCAACCAAAACTCGACCATACCCATTGCAGCAAACATCACACGCTGCTCAACTCTAGCTGTACCTTCCCCAACTTCCTAAACTCAACTAACTCCATTTCTTCTCCCGAGCTTTGACACCGGCAGCAACCCAAGTTCACTGCCATCAAACCAACACCACAGACTCGAACTCCCAATGATCAATGGAAGCAGGTGATATTCCCTATTGTTTTTACACAAACTACAGCCATGCTGTGTTCATTCTTCTCTCGATCTTTAGCGATGTCAGCGAGATGAGAAACTATCACTGCCATGTTATTCATATGTTACCGAGCATTTCCTCATCGATCATTGCAGCAACTCCGTCGTTATCATTGCCAGCTCCTACAATAACTTCATCTCGCTGGCATAATCTTCCTTCTCTTCCATACTCGTCTCCTGAAACGTAGTTCAGCTCGAGCTTCATCCATATCCGACAGCATCAACTACATAAATTCATAACCATCAACGTCATTCCAAACAACCGTAGTTTCCCTGAAACCGCAGTTCAACTCCTCCGGTGAAAAGAACATGCATGGAGAAGAAAGGTGGTGCCCCTGATCTACATGGCGGGTGCCTTTATAAATGTATGAATTTAAGCTGCCCCCTAGTAAAGTGGACACCCCTTAGCAATTTTGTGCGCGCAACTTTGCTTGCTTCAAATGCATCTAGATTCTTCATAAGACGTCGAATTGACTCCATTCTTTCGCCATTGGCTTCGTATTTTCGTCCTCTTCGGGATGATAGCATGCACTCCTAAGTTCAAACGAGTTCCACTTGGTCTTTGGCCTTTCTCCGCTTTTAGCTAACTTCTTTTATTGCACAATTAAGTGCCAATTCACTTCTTTTGGATGATTCACCTAGCAAAACACAAATAAGAGAAAACAAACGTAATATAAAATAATTCGCAAGAAAATATAGCAATTACTAGCATGGATTCGACATAAAATATATGTAAAATATGCACTTAACAAATTCCCCCACACTTGGCTTTTGCTAGTCCTCGAGCAAACTATCTAAAATACAACAACTCCATGTCCCCGAGGATACGGTTACTCTTAGCATGAATAACAGGCCTTTAAACCCTAGGTGTCCCTAGTGGACGAGTTATAGTCTCGTGAGGGCTTACTGGAGATATACCCACAAAACCTACTCCAACTTCAATGCGTTCCAGCTTCCCAAGCATCCAAAGAGCTATGAGGACATGGAATTTCTGCATGCTAGTAATAAGAAGTTAGAAATACCAAAGAACATATTCATTCTTTAATCTTGAGTGAGAAATAAACACACCATAATGAGAGAAACACGTGTTTGAGAACAATCAATAAGCGTTTCACCTCGACTTCTGCCTCACTTAAAATGATTTTATGATAATTGCACTCAATAAGACGGTTTTTTATGGGTCTCACATGTGTGTAGGTAGGAATGAAGAGAGAAATCCTACACACGTTGAATGGTGGGAAGGTAACCTTCCGAATTATTTCTGGAGACTCCACAAAATCGTGGAAAACAAAAATATTTTTCTGATGATCTCTAAGAAAGGAAATCAACCACTATAGCAAGGATGAGAGTACTTACCACCTTCACATCTGATTGCAATGATGAAAGCACCACTCTCACAGCATCCAATAGAAATGTCTTCCTTCCTTCGGCTCGTCTTCTTCATCTTGGTCTTCGGTCTTCAACTGTTGATGATAAACTCTTGAACTTCGACAGTTTGTACTCTTTTCCTCAATTCCCTTGTTGCTTGAAAATTCTTTATATATTTTTCTTCCACATGGCCTTATTGAACAAATAACAACCTAAATGCAAATCTCTTTGTATTTTTTTTCTTTTTGCTTTTCTATTTTTTTTCTATTTTTTCTATTTTTTTTTTTTGGCAAAAAGATTGCAACTACAAAAATAATAATGAAATTAAAATGATATGGCCATGAAAGAAGTACTTTACCACTTGAATCTTCACAACTTGTAATGCCTTCGTATCATAAACTTCAATAACTCTCATCTTTTGATTTTCTTCACTCTTGTAAATAAGCCTTCATACTTTGATATAAAATTCCGCTCCTTATGTGTAAGTCTTCAACATGTATATAAAAATCTGCTCATTGTATGTTGCTTTACTTGGATATGAAATTCGCTCTTCCTTGTATTGTTGCTTGTAAACCTCAAACGTCTTCAACTTCCTTGTAGATTTTTGATGTTGCTCCATTGTTGATGATGATGTGTTTCTATGGATCTGTTGTTGGCGAGAGAGAGAATGGTGCCTGCAAATCAAACTACAAGAAGGTGGTTTTCATCTATAGACTTCACTCTTATGATTGACAAAATTAGCACTCAAGAGATCAAAAATAGTGCTTCTATTGGTGGGAGGTTGGGTAGCTCACCATTCTACCCGGAATTAACGTACGGTGACACACACTCAAAAGAAAGCTCTTTAGTCAGCTACTAAGAAAATTTGGTCTGGTGCCTTAATTGATATGAAAATGGGTAGTCTCCACTAATGATTGATCAGCAACTCTAATAATGCATTTCTCCCTGCTCCTAATTTGCATCACCGGCATGATTAAATCCATTCTTTAACACTCCAATTCGTAAGAATATTCGAATGTAGTTCTCTAACACTTCCAAGTTCAGTTATGTCGGTCAGAATCTCTATGTAAACATACCTAGAAGTATGCTAGTGACTCTAAAATATCTACAAGTTGAATGTTTTTTATGCAAAATTTTGAAAAAATCTATATGCAAAATACTCCCCCACACTTAAACTTCACATTGTCCTCAATGTGTAAAACCAAAAGTTCTGAATTCTGACGTAACAGCAGATAAAACGCAAAAACTGTGCAAATTGGTAAGGAATTTGGAAACACTCCATTTCACAAAAGTTGTTCATCTAAGTGTTTTCTACAAAGTTTCAAAAGGGCACAGTGTTTAGATAAACGGTCTGACAGTTATGGTCTCTGGACTGAACTACGCGCAGTCTGCAATTTTCTGACAAAAAGGTATTCGTCATAATTCTCTTATAAGATAGATTACGGACTCAATGAAATTAAACATGGGGATGCAAAAATGATATGAAAACAATAAAAAAAAAATAAGTAAATAAATAGAAGAGTTTAAGATACAAAACCTATGGGTTGCCTCCCATTTAGCGCTTGGTTTAAAGTCGTCATCCCGACTTGGCATTGTCCTTATTACTCCTCCAGAGGGAGTAAATCTTTAAGCTCTATCTCATCCACATTCACATAAGCGATGTTTTCATAATATGGCTTAAATCTATGGCCGTTGACCTTAGAAGTAGTCCCATCACTAAGACCAGTGATATCAACTGCACCATGAGAATAAACATTAGTAACAACATACGGTCCAATCCATCTGGACCTTAGCTTACCAGGAAATAACTTAAGACGAGAATGAAATAAAAGAACTTTCTGTCCATCAACAAAATTCTTCTGAGAAATCATCTTTTCATGGAAAATCTTAGTCTTTTCCTTATATATACGAGAACTCTCGTACGCATCATTACGTATCTCCTCTAGATCATTGATTTGTAGTTGCCTATGTTTCCCCGCTTTATCATACTCCATGTTGCACATCTTTACCGCCCAATAAGCCTTATGCTCAAGTTCAACTAGGAGATGACAAGCTTTTCCATAAACCAACCGATATGGAGACATACCAATCGATGTCTTATATGTTGTTATATACGCCCAAAGTGCATCGTTGAGTCTATAACTCCAATCCTTTCGTGTAGTATTAACGGTTTTCTCAAGGATGGACTTAATCTCACGATTTGAAATTTCATCTTGCCCACTAGTTTGTGGGTGATACGGCGTATCAATCTTGTGTGTAATGTTGTACTTCTTGAGGAGAGCATGAAAGGATTTCTTGAAGTGCGATCCTCCATCACTGATAACCACTCTTGGTGTACCATGTCTAGAGAAAATATATTCCTCACAAACTCACAAACAACTTGAGAATCATTAGTAGGGGTGGCTTTAGCTTCCACCCATTTTGAAACATAATCCACATCAAGAAGTATATAAAATTTTCCATTCGAATTAACAAAAGGACCCATAAAATCAATGCCCCACACATCAAAAATCTCGACAGTGAGAATAGGATTGAGTGGAATTTGATTTCGAGCACCTAGATTGCCCGTTCGTTGACATCTATCACAAGATTTTCAAAAAGCATATGCATCCTCAAATAGGGTAGGCCAATAAAATCCACTCTTAAGGACTTTGAGAGTGGTACGTTTAGAACCAAAGTGACCACCACATGCATAAGAATGACAAAAATATATAATTGACTGAAATTCAGAGTTAGGTACGCACCCGCGGATAATTTGATCAGCGTCATATTTCCACAAGTAGGGCTCATCCCACACATACTGCTTGGCTATTTTCTTAAGCTTTAGCTTTTTAAAATTAGACATAGTACTAGGTACTTGCCTTGTAACCAAATAGTTCACTATATCAGCGTACCAAGGTGTTGATTCTTCAATTGAGAAAAGTTCTTCGTCTGGAAAACGATCCTGTAATGGGAGTTCTTCTTCGGAAACAACAAGTCTACTAAGATGATCAGCAACTGTATTCTCAACACCTTTCTTATCTCTAATTTCTATATTGAATTCTTGTAGCAAAAGAATCCAACGAATGAGTCTTGGCTTAGCCTCCTTCTTTTTCAATAGGTACCGTAGTGCTGCATGATCAGAATATACAATCACATTGGCACCCACCAAATAAGCTCTAAATTTTTATAATGCAAATACTATAGCCAACAACTCCTTATCAGTAGTAAAATAGTTGATTTGAGCATCGTTTAGGGTCCTTGATGCATAATAAATCACATGTGACCTCTTGTCTACTTTTTGACCCAAAACAGCTCCAACTGCATAATCACTTGCATCACACATTAACTCGAACGGAAAACTCCAGTCAGGTGATTTAATAATTGGTGTAGTAGTCAACAATTCCTTCAATTTATTAAAGGCATCCTTGCACTCCTGGTCGAAGTTAAAGGCAACCTCCTTTTGCAACAATTTGCACATCGGCATTGAGATTTTGGAGAAATCTTTGATAAACCTCCTATAAAAACCTGCATGACCAAGAAACGAGCGAATTTCCCTCACCGAAGTGGGGTATTATAAGTTCCTAATCAAGTCTATCTTTGCCTTGTCCACTTCGAGCCCTTGAGAGGAAACGACGTGGCCAAGTACAATTCCATGGTCTACCATAAAGTGACATTTCTCCCAGTTTAAAACCAAATTAGTGTCTATGCATCTTTTAAGCACAAGTTCAAGATTATTTAAACAAATATCAAATGAATCGCCATAAACACTAAAGTCATCCATAAATACCTCAATGATGTTCTCCACGTAATCAGAAAATATACTAACCATACATCTCTGAAAAGTGGCAGGCGCATTGCAAAGACCAAATGGCATTCTTCTATATGCAAATGTACCGAAAGGACAAGTAAAAGTTGTCTTCTCTTGATACTCTGGTGCAATAACAATTTGATTGTTGCCCGAATAACCATCCAAAAAGAAATAATATAAATGTCCCGCTAACCTCTCTAACATCTGATCAATGAAAGGCAAAGGAAAGTGATCCTTGCGGGTAGCCGAATTGAGCTTTCTGTAGTCTATGCACACTCGCCATACTGTTTGATCTCTTGTAGGAACAAGTTCATCATATTGATTTCTAACAACAATGACACTTGATTTCTTAGGCACCACTTGCACCGGACTAACCCATTTGATGTCAGAAATTGGGTAAATCACCCCCACACTCAGTAATTTGAGGATCTCTTTCTTCATGACCTCCATCATTGGGGGGTTAAGCCTACGCTGAGCATCACATACTGGCTTTATATCATCTTCTATAAGGATTATATGCATGCACATGGATGGACTAATGCCTTTGATATCAGCAATTGTCCAACCAATAGCCGTTTTGTGCTCTTTCAGAACCTGAAGAAGGCGTTCTTCCTGTATTGCTGTGAGATTCTTTGCAATAATGACTGGAAGCTCTTCCCTATCACCCAAGAAAGCATAATTTAAGTGATCAGGTAGAGGTTTCAGCTCTAATTTAGG
Source organism: Papaver bracteatum (assembly GCA_023529315.1). NCBI lineage: Eukaryota > Viridiplantae > Streptophyta > Magnoliopsida > Ranunculales > Papaveraceae > Papaver > Papaver bracteatum. The sequence continues at coordinate 666,027 of JAJJWX010000447.1, read as the reverse complement.
TGCCTGCACAACAGAAGGTAAAGGAACTTCATCAGTAATAGGTAAAGAGATATATGAAATATTACCTGTTTTAAATTCTTGTGATGACGTTAAAGCAACACATGTCTCAACAAATTCCTTGGGAATATCAACATCCAAGTTAGGCATGCCATGGACGTCCAAATCAATGCTATTTTGTAGCACAGATTCTAGTTCATCTTCTTTGTTCAAATCAAATATATGTTGTGCCAACGAACCAATAACATCAACAGAGAAAGCGGAGTGCACATCACTAGGATAACGCATAGCTTCAAAAATATTGAAGTGTATAACCTCCTTATCAAATTCCATAGTGAGTGTACCATTGCCCACATCAATCTTCGTCTTTGCTGTTTTCATAAACGGTATCCCAAGAAGTAACGAAGTAGATGAACAATTATCTCCATTATGCATATCCACAATGTAAAAATCAACCGGAAAGATTAACTGATTCACTTGAACTAACACGTCCTCCACGAATCCCTTAGGATATATATTGGACTTGTTTGCCAATTGAATAGTAATCTTCGCCTATTTCAAAGGTCCAAGATTCAAAGAATCATAAACATCGGCTGACATAACACTTATGGATGCTCCCAAATCAAGCAAAGCACGCTCGAATCGTCGTTTACCAATATTAATTGGCACTGTGAATCCATCAGGATCTTCACACTTTGCAGGCATCTTCTTCAATAGCATAGTTGTTTCACTTTCTCCCACCTGAGTAATTTCATTAGCAATCAACCTATCCTTCCTTGTACATAAATCCTTCAAAACCTTAGCATACCTGGGTACGGTTCTGATGGCCTCAATAAATGGGATGTTGATTTGTATCTTGTTGAAAATATCCATGATCTCCTTATCTTGAGCTTGCTTCTTTGATTTGGAAAAACGACTAGGGAAAGGAGGTGGTGTGGTAAAGGTGGGAACCGTGTCCTTAAGTTGGCCGGTTGATGTTGGCTTTTCCTTTGGGACGGTTTCCTCCTCTACTTCCTTTTCGATGTCGTTATTAACCACTTCTTGTTTCTTTGGATCTTCCGTTTGTTTCCCACTTCTTAGACTTACTGCATTAACGTGCTCTTTTGGGTTCAAAAAAGGTTGTGATGGCAACTTTTTCGAAGCTTGTGATTTCATTTGATTCATATATGTCGCCAATTGCCCAATCTGTACTTTCAAGTCTTTAACGTTAGTATCATTCTTTTGTTGATATAGTAGATTTTGTTGAAATATCGCCTTTTGCTCTTTGGACGTTTCATCTTGATTTAGCATCATAGCTTTCATCATCTCTTCTAAACTAGAGCTTTGAGTCTGTTGTTGAGGTTTTGGCTGAAATTGTTGTTGAAAACCACCTTGCCTCGCATAAGGATTAGGAGCTGCAGCTTGCTTGTTGGCATAACTGAAATTAGGATGATCTTTCCAACCTGGATTGTAAGTATTAGAATATGGATCATACCTTGGCCTAGGATTAGGGAATAAAGCATTAACCTCGGCCTCTTCTTCATATGATGGAGCTACCACAGAAGCTATGTGATGAATCGCCTTCTCAATTGTACTTAAATGATTCTCTGTATTCGGAGACTCCCCCATCTCGCTAACTCTTCTAACATTTGAGTCATGTCTTGTATAAAACTGTTGAGCATTTGAGGCCATACTCTCAATCAGACTAGTTGCTTACGAGATTGTCTTCTCAGTGAGTGAACCACCGGCTGCTGCATCAATCAGATTCCTCTGTTCTGGAAGTAATCTTTCATAGAAGTATTGAATGATAAGTGTTGAGGATATATTATGGTGTGGGCAGCTTTCAAACAACTTCTTATACCTCTCCCAATATTCATATAAAGACTCTCCAGACATCTGTAGAATGCCACTAATATCCTTACGAATGGATGACTCTTTGGAAGCAGGAAAATATTTCTCCAGAAATAGCTTTTTCATCTCATTCCATGTTGTAACACTCCCTGGAGGAAGACAATACAACCATTCTTCTGCTAAGTCTGTCAATGAGAACGGAAAGGCTTTTAGCACAGCCATATCTCTGTCTGTGGTTGCATGCCTCAGACTTGTCATCTTGTGTTGAAATACTTGAAGATGACGGTTCGGATCTTCACCAGGATATCCCTTGAACTTCGGGAGATGATGAAGAAGATTCGACTTCAGCTCCAATGGTTCAGTGATTGTAATGCACAGTGGTTGCGAATCTAAGCATGGAGATGTCAACTCTCCTAACTTTCTCTCCGAAGGTGGAGGTGGTGGTGGATTATTGTTACCGCCTACCATTGTTGATGTAGAAGGTTCTTCTTGCAACTTTGGACGTGCTTGTAGTACCGTTCCCTTGCGAGTTTGAATTCCACACCTCTGGTAATTCCAATCCTTAGATGCCAGAGATTAAGTACCTGAAATAAAATTCTCAAAAGCTAAATCAAAAACTAAAAATAAGACTAAAAACAAAAATAAAACAAAAAGAAAAAACAACTAAAGTAACCGACTGCTCCCCGGCAGCGGCGCCAAAATTTGACGCGTGTCGTAGGTGCACTCAAATTAAATTACTTATTTCCACACAACTAACTGGTAATATAATGGAAGTAAGGATCGTTCCCACGAAGAGCATGGAGATTTAGTTGTCAAAAGTGTCACAATGGGGGGGTTTTGTTTTTGATTTTAGAACAAAGTAAATAACAAATCAATTGAAAATAATAAAGTTGCAATGGAGAGAAATATGATCAGGGAATCCTTTTTCGTTACTAAACCGTCGTCAAGTTATTATATTCATCCATTAATACAATTAATCACAAATTATTACCAACCGTGGAATAACAGCTATCTCAGTGTTATCCCCTAAATTCCTTATATCACTAAGTACGAAAGCTCTCCAATACCAGATTTTATTCGTCTAAACCACCTAGTAGTAGCTCACTCAAGGTGTAATTTCTCCGAATGCTTTATCTTTTGTGAATTATAGATTGATCCTAGTAGTTAGACTTTTAGCTCAAGGTCCACTTTCTAGTGTTGTTTATACACACAATCACTACACAGAATCCCTCTGCAAGGTCTTGTGTTCTCTACTTTTGTATGAATTACTCGACTATTACTTATCTCCTAACTCAATACTAGCATATGATTGAATCAAAAAATTAGTTCAGTTGGCCACCTAAACAATCTATCAATTAATCATAAAAATTCTAATTAGTAAAAACAATCAATAATCATGTGAAGAACTTCAAAATAGATTTATATAATAACTCAAATCATGTCTAGAACTTAGAATTCATCCCCAATCGCTAAGAAGTTTAGCTACTCATGGTACTAACAAAACCCATGAGTTTCATATAAGAAAATAGTAAAGAAATAGTTACGGTGATGAAGAGTGCTCCAAAATCCTAGCTTTTCTCCCTTGTATTCTTCTCTCCAAAACTTGATTAAAAGATCATAAGATTCTCCTTAGAAATTATAGAAACATCTCTTTTATAGGTGTCCCAATTGTAGTTGTGCTCGTGCGTTGAATCCCGTGTCTAATGGTTTAGCCAAACTAGCACCAAAACCACGTATAACTCGTGTGAAGGAACAACCCACGTCCAAACTGTCTTCATGGGCTCATGCAGGAGGCAGAAATCCAGCCCAACAACCCTAGCTTAACCTTATTAGCCTGTCAGTTCCTCGGAACTGACAGTGTAAATTTCCAATGACCCTCCAAAACTTTCACGGACACTACTCTGTCTGTGAGCGAAATTTTCTGCTGGATTTTCATTCTCTCCGTTAGACTCTCGGACATACATGTCACCGTGAAAAAATATAGTTACGGGATTTTTATGTTTCTCGACCAACTTCCACGGCTACTTCTCCCTACGTGAGTTTTTAATTCCCTTGGGTTTCATTCTCGACAAATAACATCCGCGTATACCAGGCTCTCTGTGAGTTTTCTTTTCATCTGGATTTTCACTTTTCCTTTCATCATCTCACGGACAGCCTGGTCACTGTGAGTGACATATTCTTATGGGTTTCGTAAACTCAGCCAACACTTCCTTCAACTCCTCCATGACGACAGCATCATCATCTTCAAGCCACTGCTAAGCTCTAATTCTCGGCTTCACTATCTCTTCTCAGTTCCTTTTATGTCCGTCGACAATGGAAGCAGCCTCTCCGTGAACTGCCAACAATCAGTTCTCTTCTTCATGTCGAGCTCGTCATCACTGAAATCTTATATGTCCATCACAGACTCAATCAAAACTCGACCATACCCATTGCAGCAAACATCACACGCTGCTCAACTCTAGCTGTACCTTCCCCAACTTCCTAAACTCAACTAACTCCATTTCTTCTCCCGATCTTTGACACCGGCAGCAACCCAAGTTCACTGCCATCAAACCAACACCACAGACTCGAACTCCCAATGATCAATGGAAGCAGGTGATATTCCCTGTTGTTTTTACACAAACTACAGCCATGCTGTGTTCATTCTTCTCTCGAGCTTTAGCGATGGCAGCGAGATGAGAAACTATCACTGCCATGTTATTCGTCTGTTACCGAGCATTGCCTCATCGATCATTGCAGCAACTCCGTCGTTATCATTGCCAGCTCCTACAATAACTTCATCTCGCTGGCATAATCTTCCCTTCTCTTCCATGCTCGTCTCCTGAAACGTAGTTCAGCTCGAGCTTCATCCATCTCCGACAGCATCAACCACACAAATTCATAACCATCAACGTCACTCCAAACAACCGGAGTTTCCCTGAAACCGCAGTTCAACTCCTCCGGTGAAAAGAACGTGCATGGAGAAGAAAGGTGGTGCCCCTGATCTGCATGGAGGGTGCCTTTATAAATGTCTGAATTTAAGCTGCCCCCTAGTAAAATGGACACCCCTTAGCAATTTTGTGCGCGCAACTTTGCTTGCTTCAAATGCATCTAGATTCTTCATAAGACGTCGGATTGACTCCATTCTTTCGCTGTTGGCTTCGTATTTTCGTCCTCTTCGGGATGATAGCATGCACTCCTAAGTTCAAACGAGTTCCACTTGGTCTTTGGCCTTTCTCCGCTTTTAGCTAACTTTTTTTATTGCACAATTAAGTGTCAATTCGCTTCTTTTGGATGATTCACCTAGCAAAGCACAAATAAGAGAAAACAAACGTAATATACAATAATTCGCAAGAAAATATAGCAATTACTAGCATGGATCGACATAAAATATATGCAAAATATGCACTTAACACTTTACATGCATTGAATACGTACGATATTTTACGAATATCGGCTTCACAAACAACTCAGTTATTTAACCTAATAGCGTCACATGCTATTCTTTGCGCAAGTCTCATGACTTGGCTCGTTGGTCTTGCACACAAGACCCACTCAGCAACCTACTGCATATTTTTCCATAAAAATACTCGAGACCTCAAACATGTCAAAAACTGGGGGATGTTCATCTGGGTATTGGTCTGGCGGTTTACAACGTGCGGCGTGAAAAACGCCCATTATAAGAAAGTTTCAGGAAAAACGGACAATTAGTGGCAACAGAGAAGTAGTGGATGTAAACTAACAGTCTTCTCTCATAGTAAGACGTGGTTTTCTACATTTTGATACGACTCTACTTCTCCATCACTCAACTACTCCCATTTCCTATGAGATCAGGGTACGTGCAACTATGACTATATAAAAAGGTTTTCAACCTATTTCAACCAACAACGGAGTTTTGGATATCAACACAAGTATCCAGAAAAATACCAAGAACTGATAGCTTACATTCCGCAAGCCAATTCCCTATTCTGATACAAGTCATAAAATATCCACATCTTCAGAGTTAACCATTCTGATCTCAACACCTTCTTCGCTTCCCTCTCTAAAATCAACCCTTCTCCTTCACTTTGTGACCGAAGCAAGACTGGAATGGCCATTTCTTGGTTTAGGCCAGGATTGTATAGATTGATCTCTCGAATCTAAAAGTACTACCGTGCAGTGCATTTGTTTAGTGTTTAGATTCGTTTCTCATCAACACACCCAAATTTACCAAAACCAGCAGAATCAATTTTTACCCTAAAACACACTCGTAGTACCTTTACTATCATTAGTTTTACCTACAGACTCTGACAAAGCTAACACACTTCATACAACTGAATTTTCTGAGTTATACGCTAGGTCATCAAAATCCTTTCTCACTTAATTTATCCAACTTCTTACCAGTCTTTGTTTCTCCACAAGATCATAATGCACAATCAACTCTTCTACTAACACATACAATCCTCGTAATTTTTCCCATGGATTAATAAGTACAACAGTTATCAGTAAAAAAATCATTTCATCATACTTTCCCAAATACTTGTTATACTCTAGCAACATTACATGAACTATGTGGCTTAAAAATGGGTCATTAGGCTAGTTTTCCAGTTCCCCCGAACATTACCAAATTCTTCCATGAAAGAATGTGAAGTAAAATAAGTGGAAATAGAAAATTTAACAATATATAACATCGTTGAATACCTTTTAAAACTAAACCAGGGTCTAACACTAACCCAATTATCTTAATCCCCAAGAGCATGCACTTGAGGCTTAAATATTATTTTTTAATCAAACGGCTGAAAGTTCTTTAGGAGTACCGGACTCTGAATAACTAGAATTAATTTTTGTATTAACATTATAATTACCACCATCGTATCATCCATACCAGTTGAAGAAACATAAATATAGAAAATAAACCTTTTCTGCAATGCCTTATTTGACCACAATAAGCTTTTAAAATCCTTTTCATACTTCTCAGCGGCATCCAAGATCAAATAAGTGGAGTTCCATTTAGTTTTAATATCTATGACTAGTCTTACTTTTTTCACTATATCTTTTAAAACGAGGCATCATCTAAGAATTTCTTCAGCCTAGCGTGAGAACTCGTGACAAACTTAACTACTGACCTGATTTTAAGAATCGACAAGATAAAGTATACGAGCAACATATCCAACATTCAAGAATTTATCTTGAAATATTTAGGAACCTCAACTTACGACTTCATCCTTGACATAATTAGTAGAAACATCTTTAGCAGATGTATTATCAAAAGTGACAATGAACACCCTGTCACTTCCCCACTCAATCAAACATTTCTTTAACGTATTTCCGATTTGTTCACCTTCATGACTACTAATCAAACATAAAAATATGATTCCCTTATGAAGCTTCAATGGTTATTTATAAATTGGGTAGTAACAACCATATATTTGTAATTTTGGAAGGACGACCAAGTATAAGTGATTAGACATACCCTTACCTTGTTGATCTTGAAGTATTTCATCAAAAAAGACTTTGAACTCAGGAAAAACTTACAAATGTCACTATATACAGTCATACGTGATGGAAATATAAACCTTGGCTCAACATACCTAAAAAAAGGCCCTGAACCGGCCCTTCTCATTCAACCATTTGAAAAGATTGTCAGTATGTGATATTGGACCTCCATTAAGGAATTACCTTAATATATATAAAAATAAAATAATTTCGCAATCCCAAGATTATTCTTACATAAAGGTATATATATTAAAATATACTCTCTCTGTCTTTTGTTTTAGTCCGCTTTGAAAAAGTCAAATTATTGAAGAGACTGGAGGAATATATATAATTACCCATATTAAATGTTATATACTTACCAAAACTAAAAATGAATAAATATATAATAATAATATATATCTTTAACAATTCTATTATTTTTGGAAGCGTCTAAAAATAAATACAAGATCGGCATTACAAAGTAAGCAATTCCAAGGCCAAATGTCTGAAGTGTGCGAATACATATGGATTTTCTAGGCGCTAAACCTTATTTCGTATAACAAACACAAGAAGTAATAAGTTTCAGGAATTCAAATAAAGAAAAAAGACACAAATGTTCCTCGAGTATGAATTATGAACGTAATCAAATTATTTATGATACACTATACATATACGCAAAGTTGGAAAGAGAACACGGATTATCTATTTTACTCCTATGAGTCCGAATATGGCGAACAAGATCCATCATCTACATTTGCTAACGGGTTATATTCCGGAGAATTGGATCGGTGCATCCTGTTATAAAGTTTAACCCACATCGTTCGTTAGCACAATAAGTACATAATTTAACACGTTCGTTAGCACAATAATTAAGATATCGAATATTCCAAATACTCTGTTAGCTTAGGATGGTTAAGTTCAAATTGACTGTATCCAAACCATCGTACTTACCTTCTACATTTAAGTTACCAATCATGCGATACCGAGTAGGAAAAATATCTGAATCTAGGAAAATTGCTCTTTCAAACGCACCATCTCGGCTCAATTCTTCATCCAACCCCTGCATCATTAGAATGTATGTGTATAAGTTTATTAGGGAGAATTTTTACTCTAATGGAATCTAAAATTAATAATTTGATACGGCGTACATAGTGTAGGAGTAATTACCTCATTAAAGAAAGCCAAAGGCTTGTTTCTGCATGCTTTAGGTCCTTCAAACTGAAGTTTATATGGTCCATTCCACTCATTTACGTTAGTGAATGAGAATATCAAGCTTATTGCTGCTTACCGGAAGAAAAAAAAAAGGAGAGATAACCATAAAAGTTAGAAAAATAAGAGACAACCAAAGCTAAGGTAATATATGAAACATTCAATATTACACCAACCATGTTTAGGAACACAAATCTTGATGGTATAAAATGGAGGATCAGCTTTGCCGCGAGTATTCTTGAGAATAGACCTCGGTTCACCACCACACATAATGGGCTGATTAAAACATCCTATAAACATCAAAACTCCAGTTAGCAGAGAAAGATGGAATTTGAACAACGGGAAATATAATATATCTCATTCTCATAGTTTCGTAAGGTAGATTACAGGAATGCCATTAAATGCAACCTCGAACTCTTTATTTGGATCCAAACCTTTTTCTATGGGATTGTAGAAGAGTATCAGATTCTCTCCCTGGTAGCTACATGAATAATTTGTTTAACTTCTCTGAGTCCGAATATTGCGAACAAGATCCATTTTCTACATTTGTTAATGGGTTATATTCCTGTGAACTTGGATCCGTGCATCCTGTTACAAAGTTCACCTCGCAGCTTTCACCCTGTCGTACATAATTTAACGACGTTCATTAGCACAAGAACACAAATATCGAGTCTGCTAAAAAGTCAAATTATTGAGAAGGCCGAAGGAACACATAGTATTACCCCTAATATTTTTAAAAGTGGATAAAAATGAGATAAGATATGTTTACAGTTGGATTATAAGATCAAATAATATATTCTCTTAATTTTATTACAAATAACTTTTTCTATGAAAGGAATAAAGATAAACAGGAAAGATATTAAAAAAAATTGTTTTATGTTTATTGGGATATTATTTAAGGTTTTATATAGGGTAATTAAAAATAATTTTATAATTATGAAAAATTTGAAGGTATATTTGTGTAGATGGGGAAGAACGAGTTGTTGGTTTTTACGGAATTGAGGAGACGACCGTGCAGAGGAGACCCCTTGAACCGAGCGAACTGTTAAACCTCACATAGATGCACTGCAACAAGGGAGTCCTTTGAATTCGAGAGATCAATCTGTAGTACTCCGGGCTAAACCAAGACAATGGCCGTTCCAGAGTAAATTCGGTCACAAGAGAGGATGGGTCGATCTGTAGGAGGGAAGATGAGAAATGTGTGAGATCAATGGTGATCGAAGATTGTAGATGTGTTGTGTATTCTGAAAATAAGATAAGTTCTGCATGATTGAATTTTCTCTGTTGAGAGTTGGGTTGTTAATCTCATGTTGTATGTTTGACGTGAGATCGTCCTTGTTTCAATCATGATTCAAAGATTTATTTATATTGCTAGATTTGAAAACACCAAGATCCCATGAAGTGTGACAGTTGATGGAATCAAAGAATGGGGAAGTGGAAATCGTGTTAAAACCAGTTTCTCAACGTGCGGAGACTTGGTTGATTTTCCATCCACTACTTTGTTAACTCCTCCAACTGATTGCATGCCTTGCTCACATTCTCATCGTGTGTATAAACACACGTGCCGTAGACCTCCAGACAAAAACCCTATTTAATATCCCCCATGTAACACGATTGATATCTCGTGTGATTGTGGAGTCTGCAAGGCAGACGTGTATTTAGTTAGTCAGTTGCTGACTTCATGGGACGATGAGTCCTTGTATTGTTGAGTCGAACGTAATTTGAAAATATTATGAGATTAATGAATTGAACGTGTCTGTTGAGACAGAGGTATGATTCTCAAGTAAACGTTAACAGTTAATGTGAGAAAATATTTCTCATTCGATGAATCGTTGAATATTGATAGTTGAACCAATATTCCTTGGTTTGAGCAAATGTTGGTCGTTCGATGAATTATTGATAGCATGGACAAATAAAGTATTATATCATAATACTAGCAACTGAACTGAGTATAATTAATAAAATGTTGATCATGAGATCAACGTAAAATTATCGGCATTTGAATCTGGAATTATTAACCTTGGACTCAAAACCCTAATTTGATCAATTGATGATCAATTGGAGATTTATTGAAAATAAACCATGGAATGAAGGAGGTGCCAGCTACATGAGATGATGAATCGACCATGTAGCGCCCAGATTCTCACGTGAGCAAAATAAACCAAAGTCTCTTGAAGACCAGTTGATGAAAGGATGATTAAATGCTGGTTTAATTATTTATTAAAATAATGCTCGTCTGAACCTTAGGTGATAAAACCTAATTAATTATGAAGAGATGAGGGACAGACCAAGGGGTCATGAAACCGGCCATGGGTGGTCACGGGATCAAATAACGATCGTCTCATGAAGTTCCAAGTTGTTTGGAAGAGTTTTGGAGCTAATACGTGAAATTGCGCAAATTAGGTCAAATTGTGAAAATGTGTGAGAACGGCTCCTTGCAATCCAAAGAACCAACCTTGGTCGGTCAAGGTAACATGCTCGTGTCACCAAAGTGTTCGTGTCTCAATTCTGAGAATTTTGATATTTTCATATGTGCGTTTGAGCAACATTTTGAGAAAATCTGAAGAAATCAGGGATTTTTTTTCTGAAACCGTGAAATCTTCATGAGATGAAGGAAAAATAATAAAAAATAACTGAATTATGAAGTGTAGGACCAGCTAAGGCCAAGGAATGGCCGACCGTCTAAAGAGCCCGGTCCCACGGTATTTTTCTCAATTTTATAATATTTTTCATGATTTTAGGGAAATATCATAAAACCAAAGAGTTTGTTGAAACCAAAGAGTTTTGTTGAAATCAAGGAGTTTCCATGAGATGAAGGAAATAAAAATATTGAGAATAATAAAATAAGGGTATGTGGGACTGGCTTGGGAATGGTTGGCCGGTCAGGGCCTGGTCCCGTGAGTTTTCCCTAATTTTTTGTATTATTTCATGATTTGAAGGAATTTTCATGATTTGAAGGAAATATCATGAAATCAAGGAATTTCGTGGAATCAAGGAATTTCATGGAATCAAGGAATTTCATGGAATCAAGGAAACATAAAAATAATAATAATAAAATAAGGGATGTGTGGGACCGGCTAGGGCGTGGTCCCACGAGTTTCCCTAATTTTATATTATTTTCATGGGATCAAGGAAGTATCATGAGATTAAGGAGTTTTCATGAGATTAGGGAAATAATAATAAAAATAATGAGGAATCATGAGGTGTGGGACTGGCCACAACTAGGGCATAGATGGCTGGCTAGTAGACATGGTCCCGTGACACCTTTCTCAATTTTATATTATTTCCTTGATGCGAAGGAAACATTATGAAACTAAGGAGTTTCCTTAAAACAAGGATATTTGTTCAAATGAAAGGATTTTCATAAAATCAAGGAAAGTAATAAAAATATGATAAAATATAACATTGGAAGTGGGATTCGTCGCGACATGACCGGCCGGCCGGTAGCCTAATCCCTTAGCGCCTTGGCTAATATTTTATTGTTTATTACTTCTTTTCCTATTTTGCATAGGTTCATCGTCTCGTCGTATTTGAAATACTCGTTCGTGCGTTCAGGTGCCCGTTGATGTGTTATCGCTGAGTACACTTGCACCATTTTAGTCGGGGCTTATTCGGAGGTAGCTCATATGCCCGTGTGTTGAATATTTATTACTAACCCACGGAATTCTGCTGGGAAGAACCATAAATTGAAGTAACGAAATATTATGAAAAACATTGAATATTTTCCAGGAATTCAGTTAATGAATCTAATGATTTTAAGAATAATTAATTGATGGCTCTATACTAGTACGATCGTCTAGGAGCATTAATGATTCAGAAATTGAGTGATATGAGCTTGTTGAAGCGTCATATTTTCTTTTATACAGTTTGGGAAAACATTGTTACATCCTGAAGACGTTATCGCTCTATACTAGCAGGCAAGCTGTCTAGGAGCCGTCCAATCTTTCAATTCTATATAAAAGTAATTACTGAAATTGCTCAGTATTCATGAGATATGTCGTTGCCTCAGCTGAGAGACTACATATCTATATATACTCTGAGAGACAGTATTCTCAGTCAGAGATTCTTGTGGTATGAGCTTTCATGCTTTCGATAAGAGACATGATCCTCAATACTCATCTGATTGCTGGATCAGGAGTACATACAATTATGGGTTTACGATTTTAACCCTTGTAAAAAATCCACTAGGTAAGAATTGCTGCTTGCATGCTTGTATCATAATGGAATGTCAGTTAAATCAAGGAATTTAATGGAATCAAGGAAACATAAAAATAATAATAAAAAAATAAGGGGTGTGTGGGACCGGTTAGAGCATGACCGACCGGCTAGGGCGCGGTCCCATGAGTTTCCCTAATTTTATATTATTTTCATGAGATCAAGGAAGTATCATGAGATTAAGGAGTTTTCATGAGATTAGGGAAATAATAATAAAATAATAAGGAATCAAGAGGTGTGGGACCGGACACAACTAAGGTATAGCCGGTCGGCTAGTAGACACGGTCCCGTGACACCTTTCTAAATTTTATATTATTTCCTTGATGTGAAGGAAACACTATGAAACTGAGGAGTTTCCTTAAAACAAAGGATATTTGTTCAAATGAAAGGATTTTCATAAAATCAAGGAAAGTAATAAAAATATGATAAAATATAACATTGGACGTGGGGTTAGTCACGGCACGACCGGCCGGCCGGTGGCCCGATCCCTCGGCGCCTTGGTTAATATTTTATTATTAATTACTTCTTTTTCTAATTTGCATAGGTTCATCGTCTCGTCGTATTTGAAATACTCGTTCGTGCGTTCAGGTGCCCGTTGTTATGTTATTGCTGAGCACACTTGCACCATTTTAGTCGGGGCTTATTCAGAGGTAGCTCATACGCCCGTGTGTTGAATATTTATTACTAACCCATGGAATTCTGCTGGGAATAACCATAAATTGAAGTAATGAAATATTATGAAAAACATTGAATATTTTCCAGGGATTCAGTTAATGAATCTAATGATTTTAAGAATAATTAATTGATGGCTCTATACTAGTACGATCGTCTAGGAGCGTTAATTATTCAGGAATTGAGTGATATGAGCTTGTTGAAGCGTCATATTTTATTTTATACAGTTTGGGAAAACATTGTTACATCCTTAAGACGTTATCACTCTATACTAGCAGGCAAGCTGTCTAGGAGCCGTCCAATCTTTCGATTCTATATAAAAGTAATTACTGAAATTTCTCAGTATTCATGAGATATGTCGTTGCCTCAGCTGAGAGACTACATATCCACATATACTCTGAGAGATAGTATTCTCAGTCAGAGATTCTTGTGGCATGAGCTTTCATGCTTTCGATAAGAGACATGAGCCTCAATACTCATCTGATGGCTGGATCAGGAGTACATACAACTATGGGTTCACGATTTTAACCCTTGTCTAAAATCCACCATCTACAATTTGAATGTTTAATGAGAAAATAGCACTACCAACACATACAAGTCAAGGTTTTAGGCTAACGAAATTGGAATCGTGGACTAATAAAAAAAGATAAAGTAAGTAATAAATATGTAAAAGTCATTTATTTTCAACAAAAAAAAGTGAAAGTGTTATATATACTACTATAGGGTGTGTTCTACATAAAAGGGTATAAGAAATCAATCTAAACCAACCGATTCTACTAAAAACCAATCCAATATTATGTGAACATAGTTACACAATTTTAAAACAAAGCGATACAAAAATCCTATAAGAAATAAATAATCTTATATATGGCTTTGTATTACCAAACTTAGCCATTCCATATCCTTATTACTTTCATCTTAATTGGATTTAATCAATGACTCGCATGAGTCATCTGTTTCTGAAGCGAATTGAGTGACTGTTGTGATCTTATTTACAAGCCATAGGTAGTGATTTGGTATTTATTAAGCACGATTTCTACCCTTTTTGTTCTTGGTCTTCGTTTTGCCTATTTATTTATTGACTTACCCCTTGTCTGTACTATATAATTCTAGAATATTAGTTCTACGTCCTTTTGTAGTTGTTGTTAAATAAAAAAGTGTAAAATCCTAATCATTCTTTAGAGAATATTTTTCCGCCACTTCTCCTTCTACAATCTTACATTGCGGAGAAATTGCAATTTATAGGAGAGGAGCCTATATCATTGTTTCTTCCTTGGTTAAGGATATAAAAACTTGGTTAAAAGTAGAAATGATAAGAAATGAAGCCACTATATATTGAGGAAGAAAAATAAACACGAAAATTTGTTCTATTAATCACTATTGTAAAACTTAAAAAAGAATGAGTCGAGAAAAAAATCAATCACAAAACTCTAATCGCTTCTAAATTTAAAATAATAAAATTTGTCGAAGAAAATCTTGAAAAGAAAAAAACTGTTAGATTTCTTGTGGCTCAATTGGTTCACCATTTAGATAAAAACACAAGAAATTATATCTTACCTTTATAAATGACAACCAAAAAGAAAAAGAGGTTGGTTTCTTTATTTGTTTCCTTGTGCAAAGAGGTTTTGGTTTTGTGGAGTGAGGGTTTTGATAAGAGTTTCTGGTTTTTCTTGAAGTGGAAGAAGCCGTGTGAGGGAGGAAGAAAATATAAAAACATTTTCTGGTTGTTCAATTTTAATTTTTGTTTGATTTCTTACTCTGGGAAGCTCTAATTATATGTTAAGAGATACTTTGTTTGATACATGGGAAGGATTTTAGGTCATAATTTATAAGGGTGATACACAAATTGTTATTGGTTCGATAAAAAAGTACAAATCCTTTTATATTAGTCATACAACATGCTAGAATCGAAACATAGATAAAGGAAAAACAAGACATTAAGGCGTTATCTAGCAAACTCAGGTAACAAATAGATGTCCAAGATTAATGTACTCAGTTATCAAGTTATTTTTTCTTATTCATTTCTGTATTAAAATATTATCACAACTTTATGATTTTTCATTTTTTATAAAATTAACTTCAGTTTACATTAGTAAGTTTGGCTTTGTAGGGGAAAGTACTAAACCACCTAATGATTCTGGTCCAATAGATAGGGCCAAAATGTGAACCCCGGTTTTTGAGAGGTGCAAAAATTTCGAATTGACATGAGACTATTAAGTCTAATGAAGACTTAATAATTTAAGTACAATAATATCTATGTTTTGCAGTGTCAGCTGAGAAAATAATGTGGTGTATAAAATGACAGTCTAATTAATCACACTGATAAATATT
This sequence comes from Papaver bracteatum, assembly GCA_023529315.1. NCBI lineage: Eukaryota > Viridiplantae > Streptophyta > Magnoliopsida > Ranunculales > Papaveraceae > Papaver > Papaver bracteatum. The sequence goes on along the minus strand of JAJJWX010000447.1, from coordinate 650,340 downwards.
TAAATCTAATGAGATTGTCAAGTCTAGTAGAGACTTTGTAATTCTAGTGACTCAGATATTACTTTTATATTATTGTAAATGGAAAAAACGAGAAGTTTTTATTTATTTATTTTCTTGTTTATTTGGAATTTAATCGATTATTTTTGAACACAAGGAGTATTATACGTGAGATCATCTTGGATATGATGAGCAGTAGATCATCTCCAGCGGATTCTCAAACCTTTCCAACATGTTATTCTCTTGAAAAATTATTCAAAATCAACACTCCTTAGTTTTAGGAATGGAAAAAAAAATCATCTCCAATGTATCAATATTCAAATTAATCAGTAAGGCACATGTACCAACGTTATTGGCTAGATAATTTTTTTTAACTGTTTTACTATTTACTTTCCAACGAAATTACTTATTATGCTCCTCACATTCTAAAAGACATCCGCGAATTCATTGGAGATGTTGTTTTCTCAAAATAACTTAGAATCCTATGTGGCCTACTTAGATTATAGGTATCAATTCGGTGATTGATACCTCATCTCATAACAAATACAAAAGGTTTCAAATAACAGTTCTTAACAACTTTGTCAGTTACCATGAAATTCCTAAATTCATACTCCCTCTCTCTTTTTTTATCTGTCCTAATTTCTACTTTGGTCTGTCTCTTTTTATCTGTCCGCTCTGTTTATAGACATACTTTTCCCTTAAACTATCAAATATACCATTTATTTTCTATAATCATAAAATCATTTTTAATATAAACTTAATTCAAAATATTAAATATTATCACCATATATAAGGAAAAAATCTGCTCAATATATCTTTGTATTAATTTTCATTCATTTTTTGAATAAAAATATTTATGGATAGTTATAAAATTCCTAATAAAACGTCTACTTATTCTTACATCCCATTCTAATTATGGACTCCATAATAAAAGCAGTATAAGTTTGTTTTTATTTTTTAAAAATATTTCTTAAAATAATAATACTATCCAATTTATAATTTTTAATACTATTAATTTTAGTTTTGGTAACAACATAACATTAAATAGGGCTAGTCAAGGGTTAGTCACGACATTTTATAGGATTTCCTTAATATCTTGACAAAGTCAATTAGGACTGTTAATTTGAGACGGAGAGAGTATTTTTTTCAATAATACGTATATCTATTCTTGTTTTCTATTATTTTCTCTAAGAGGTTCCATTTTATATTTCAGATTAAAAAATTGGGTTATTTTGTTTTTGGTACTCAAGTTTTGACCAACTTTGATGTTTGGTCTAACATTTTTCCAGCTTGGTGTTTCGTACTTGGAATTCACGTTGACTGTGATTGACTTTATTTGACCTAATTATTTTTTAGTTTTCTATTTCTCTTTTATTATTATTAATTAAGTATTTTACTCATTTACCCCTAAAAGAAACCACTTTAATCTCAGAAAACCAGAAAACCAATCCAGTTACCGCTCGCCCTCTTCACTTTCACCACACCACTGCGATTAACAGAAGAATCGAAAGGAAAAAAAAAACAGATGTTGATTTCCGAAATTCAAAGAAACATGGGGTGGTTTTTTACTGTCGCTTAAGATGCTTGAACTCATAAAGGTATTGTTGGTTGTTGATTATAATCTAAAAACACCAAATACATCATCATGAGCATCATACAAATACATCATCATCAGGAACGTCTGATTGGTATTATTTTGAGTTTTGGGGTTTTGAATTTGAACATCAATTCATTGTGGAGTAACAATTCTGTGGGTTCTATCTCTTGTTTGAATTTGAGTTGAGATTGAAATTTAGATTTGTAATTGAACGATTTATAATTGGGTATGAAATTGAACCAAATCGTTATTTTTGAAGGTTCAAAATACTGTAGAAGATGATGGGAGATTAGGGTTTTTCTAAATTAGGGCAGGAATTGGTGGATATTAAGGATATTGTTGTCAAAAATCATCACGGAAGTGAATTGAGAATTTGTATATGTGATCTGTTTTCTTTTCCATTGTTTCAATTATGGTTTACATATCGTATTCGAAGAAGATAGATGAATGTACAATTAATTTTCTTCTGGACAAATTGTTATTAGAGGTTAGCATCTCGGTGGTTTCCATTAATGGTGGTAAGATTTATGATGTTGTTTTGCAGTCGATGACAGTGACATGACAAATTGTTATATGGGTTTGTTGTAATTGAGGTGAAAATGGTTGTGTTAATGTTAAGAATGAAAATTACGTTTGTTGATGGCTAAGTTTGATTTCAAGATTGAGAAATGGGTGATTTCTGGCAGAGAAATAGTTCAAGATTGGAGTTGTTCCTGATGGGTTTATATAATTTCTGAGGTTTAGAAGAGTAATGAAACTATAATGGGAATGAAGAGATAGGGTTGTTGTTGATTTAAATAGAAGATGGCTTTTGTTAGGAATGAAATCTGTAAGTGGTGTGGTTTGCTGCAGAGAAGAACAATGGACCTGGGTCTGTTGTGTTGGTGGTGCAATGACCTAGCCTGAGGTTGATTGATACAAAGATAGTGGATGAGTTAGGTTTCAGAGGTTGTGGTTGTGAATTTGTTGTGACTAGATGTATGTTTAGGTTGGCTGAGCTAATGAGCTTTATACTGAGATTAACTAAGTGAGCAGGCAAAGGTGAAGTGGTTCAGTTGGCTAAAATGGGTGCGGTTATGGTGGTGGCTCCGGCGGTGATGTGTTAAGAGAAGATGAGTTTGCCCAAATGATTTTTATGTAATGTAAATGTTAATAAAGTGAAGGGTATGCTTGTAATCTGGTTTCACATTTTAATTTTATATAAATTTATTAATAATTTTTAAACAGAAGTCAAAATTTAATGTGGTCAACGGAAGTCAACATGAATTCTAAGTACCAAACACCAAGCTGGACAAATGTTATACCAAACAGCAAAGTTGGTCAAAACTTGAGTACCAAAAACAAAATAACCCTAAAAATTATATTCAAAAAAGAATAACATTTATTGCTACTTTACATTACAAAATTATATTCTATTAAGGGAAAAGTGAAGAAACATTTATTGCCTTTTTTTCCTTCCTTCCCCAAACTTAGAATACCTCTTATGATGTCAAGCTCACTGCTCAGATCAAGTCTAATTTGGGCCGATAGTGAGAAGGTTTATCTCTTTTTCGTGTTTCAGTAGTTACTTAGTACTAATGGTGTAGGTTAGTTTGTATCATTTAGACCTCCATTGCGATTTTCTGATGTATATGGTGTTTTTGTGTATATTTTTCCTTACTTGCTTGTGCCTTATCTTGTATGGTCAGAGATTCGCATTAAGCACTTGACAGTTTTTCGTGGCTCTAATGTTGATTTTAGACGAAACTTCTTCAAGTATGGAGATCTAAACTTCAAGGCCTTGGTCATATTGATCTTTTTATTCATGAAAGCATCTTTTTTAGAAGAAAAAAATCTATTAAAAAAGGGTTGAATTATAAACCAAAACCCTTCCTTCAGTCCTCGAACGTTCATCTAGGTAGCTCATATCGATACTCGTGATGATGTTTCGTTATTTTTTTCATGGCCTATTTGTATTTTGCATTTTGAGCTTGAATACTTAACTTTTATGTAATTTCCATTACCGGAGGAATGTAATACAGTGAGATTATTTATTAAAAAATAATAATAAAAAATTGTTTAAGGAATAAAGTTGTAAACAAATGGAAACTATGCCTACATGTTTTTTCTTAACCCAGCCGAATGTATCAACAACAACAACAAAAAAAAAAAAAAATTATCGTACATATTTTTGACCAGAAAGATGTCTTCAGTGGACCTCTCCTGGTCCAGATAGATTTCCTCCAGGTTTTTATAAACAGATGTGGGATATAGTGGGAGCTGACACAGTTGAGATGGTTCAATCCTTCTTTCATGGTGAGTTTATGCTTAAGGAAAATAATCATAACTTTTTATCTCTAACTCCTAAGATAAACTGTCCTAAAACAGCAGCTGACTTTAGACCAATTAGTCTTTTTAATACTAGCTACAAGATTATATCTAAATTGTTAGCTAATCGTCTAAATCCTTTTCTAAAAAAAATTATTACTCCTTACAAGGATGCTTTTGTATAAGGAAGATTTATGTCAGATAACATTATAATAGCTCATGAACTTATAGATACTATGAAAAAACATAAATATCAGAAAGGTTTAATGGCTATTAAGTTAGACATGTCTAAGGATTTCGATAGAATAGATTGGAAATTTCTGCTTAACTGCTTAGAAAAACTTGGATTTAGTTCTGATTGGTGTCAGCTCATAAGTCAGTGTGGTACTACTATTTCCACTTCTATTCTCTTGAATGGTTCTCCAGGAGAGCAGTTCACTCCTTCTAGAGGTTTGAGACAGGGAGATCCCCTGTCTCCTTATCTCTTCATCATCTGTATGGATGTTTTTTCTAGAACTCTGATTTCTGTTAAGTAGCAAAATCTTATACAAGGTATCAAGGTAACTACCTCTTATCCTGTTATCTCACATTTGTTTTTTGCAGATGATTGTTTAATCTTTTCTCGGGAAAATCCTACTCAGGTAAGAAAACTGAACTCTATTATTGAGAATTTTAGTAAAATCTAAGGTCAAGCTATTAATTTTGATAAATCTGGATTAGATTTTAGCCCAAAAACTTGTAGACAGCCTATTAATGTTATTACTAGCATTCTCAATATTAAAGGAATAAGACTTCAAGACAAGTATCTAGGAGTCCCTTTGCTTTTACAAAGAAATAAAAAAGAATCTTTTAGTGGTTTGACAGATGGCTTTGAATGTAGATTAGGTAATTGGAGATCAAAACACCTAAATCTTCCTGCTAGATCCGTTCTATCACAAACAGTTTTTGGATCCCTATCTACACATCAAATGTCAGTTTTCCCAATGCCCAAGAAGATGAAAGATAGGATGGACATTATACAAAAAAAGATTCATTTAGAACAAAACTAGTGGCACTAAAGGTGTGACTTTAATCCCTTGGACAACTACTGCTGGTCCAAAATGTAAAGGTGGACTCAACATTAGGCAGTTTGCTATCTTCAATAAAACACTTTTAACAAAGCTTACTTGGAGGCTTCTTAATGGACCTGATACTTTGTGTTTCATTATTCTTAAACATAAGTATTTTAACGATAGTGATCCTTTATCTGATGATGTTAGCACTCATGGCTCTTGGTTATGGAGGGGTATCTGTCAAGGATTATAAATCCTTAAACACCATTACTGTTGGGAAATAGTTAATGGAGAAAAGATTCACATCTAGAAAGATGTTTGGATTCCAACATTAGGAACTACAGTTGATTCTACTTTTAGTAGCTCATGTATGAAATATGTTATCCAATTCATTGATATGGATACTAAGAGATGGAATTTAAACATCTTAAATGCCCTTTTCTCTACTGAAACAGTTCAGGAAATAACTAAAATTAGGATACATATGCTTGGTAAAGATCAAATTATATGGACAGGTAGTAAAAATGGACAATTTTCAGTTAAATCTGCTTACAAGGTCCTATTGGATGAATCTATTTAAATTTATAGTCACGTTGTTGATAATTTTCCTTGGAGTAGATTATGGAAGATGAAACTTCCACCTAAGGTCCAATTCTTCCTGTGGAGATGTTTACACAATGATTTACCAACTAGAGATAGATTTACAAGATATTTGAGCAATGTTGAATCTGTTTGTCCTTTGTGTGGTACTCATGATGAATCCATGAATCATTTGTTTATTGATTGTGATTTATCTAAAAGAATTTGGTTTGCTATGGATAACAATATTGTTGTGACCATGAATAATATCAATTTGTTGGATTGGCTACATCAGATGTTCAGGTTGCTTAATTTTTGTGATAATGCATTACAAGGAAGATTCAAGTTTGTTTCTTATATACTTTGGCATAACTGGAAACTTAGATGTTCCATTATCTTTGATAAAAAAGAATTTAGGCAGGTGGAATTTATGTCCTCTTTACAACAATTCATAAATGATTTTGAAAACTCAATTTTACCAACTCAACAACATACAAGTATTACTCATAGAGACAATGTAGATACCAGATGGAGTCCTCCTTATATTGTTTTTGTGAAAATCAATTTTGATGTATCTTTTATAAATAGCAGTATTCCAAGTGGTGTTGGCCTAATATTGAGGAACTGTGCAGGGAATTTTGAAGGTGCAAAAGGAGAAAGAACCCCAAGTAGCTGATGAGGAACATGGAGAAGCCATGGCTGCACTTGAAGGTATCAGATTGTCTATGAAGCAAGGAATCAAGAATTTAGTTTTAGAAGGTGATAGTAAGAATGTAGTTAGTGCCATAAATGGAAGTGGGAATGTTATTTATACCCCTACTATGCATGGGTCATGCACAAACACCCTTATGAGTCTTTACAAATACCCCTGATGGCATAATTGAAATTATGAATAGAAAAATAATTCATATAATTTCATTTTTAACCTTTACACCTTATACTTCTTCTTCTTCATTTTTCACTCGAGATATTTTTAGTTCCAGATCGCTCGATTCTCTTTCCTCATTCTTCGACATCACCACCACCTCCTCCACTACCACCACCCCTCCACAGCCACCACCTCCATCGCGAGAGAAACATTAAACCAGGGATAATCGAAATCGTGTGTGAGAGAGAGATTTATTCACTGCAAATTCCATCCGATGCAGAAATTAATATCAGTGGAATATTTAGGAGATGGATCTGATTTTAGATTTCAATTTCTGGTAATTTTTGGTTTAGATTTGTTTTTAAGATTGGTTCCGATGATTGAGTCTTGTTGTTGATGAAGGGGATCTGAGATTTGTGAAGAGAAGAAATTGCGAATATGTGATGGAAATGGAACTAGGGTTTGAGTTGTTGTTTGAGGTCATGGAAGAGATGGATGCGGTTTCTGCTGGTGTTGCTTTGAAGTTTCTGCTGGTATTTCTTTTGAATTTTCTACTGGTGTTGGTTGTTAAGATTGCTTGTTGTGGTGGTTGAAGATGCTGGTGGTGGTGATATGAGGAAGGGAAAGAAGAAGAGTATACAAATGATGGTGGTGGAGCTTATTCCCAAGGTATGGTTTCTTTTCCAGTGTGATTTAGATTCTTTCAATATCAAATCTAAATTTAGAGATTTTTTAATTTCATTTTCATTATGCTTAATTACAACTCTGATTCTGAAATTTTGATTAACACTAGCCTTTATAAGCATATAAATTGAGAGGGTTTGCTTAAATCATTGCAGAGTATCATTGCGGGACTGAATAAAGGACTCGCTGCGAATGGAAAAGATATGGAAAAAGCAGATGCTGCTGCCAAGGAACTCGAAGCTGTAGGAGGAACTGTTGGCATCTCAGAAGACCAAGAGAAATTTCAAGGGAGATGGAAATTAGTATACATCAGTGAATTATCATCGTGTACTATTGGTGGGAGTCGTCCTGGACCTCCCATCGGAAGGTTACTACCAATAACACTTGGCCAGGTGTGCTTGTGATATTCAGTTCTCCTTACATAGTCAACTTGAGTGAATAACTTAAACTGAAGTTGTCCTTTGCTTTCTGTTCATTTTACTAATTTATTCTTGTTGCAGGTTTTCCAAAGAATTGTTATCTTCAGCAAATATTTTGATAACATAGTGGAGCTTCAATTAGGTGCTCCCTGGCCTCTTCCACCAATAGAAGCTACAACCACATTGGAACACAAGTTTGAACTCACATGTATGTGTTTCTACAACAGCCATATTACCAAAAAGATTTTGTTTCATAATGCTCGAGGATATGAGAGAAAACGAAGGAACAATTTAGATAAAGAAATTAGACGAGATCAGGTAAATTTGGCCATATAGTACAAGAGACCGATTCCAAATGGTAAAATAAGCCATGACTTTGGGGGAGTTGCATAGATCATCCCCTCTTTATGTGCAGGATATTAGTTGTTCAATTTTTGGGTTTCGTTTAAGTAATTTGTGAGATTGAGATTCATTAGGTTTTGATTTTGGTTTTGTTGTAATTTTGGGTTGTTGAGCTGATATGAGTTCCAGGGAGAGATTGGAGTTGAAGATGATCTGAGCTCGAGATGTTGATTTGTTTGTAGTTGTGGGTTCAAGGAAGTGGTGACTGTTATCAGAGAAGATGCAAATGGATGTGTTCATGAAGAAGCTTCAGGTGAATAAAATGGATGGAATTGAAATGGATTTGTGGTGCCAATAAGCTTGGAGGTTGTAGGGAAGCTACAGTAGGGGTCAGAGGCAACTTGAGCTAGTTGCTTCCTTTTTCTGGAGACAACTTGAGAAAGTTGCTTTCACTTTTGGATGCAACTTCAGCTAGTTGATTCCAGATTGGAGGCAACTTGAGCTAGTTGATTCCACTTCCGAGGCAACTAGGTTATGTTTTTGGGTCAGTTTCCTCATATTTCTTTGGTTACAATTTACTAGTGTACAATTGTTCGATAAAATATTGTTGATGATTAGGTTCCTATGTTTATTCTTTTTTGAGTAAAAAACGCATACGAAATTGAACTAAATGTCTTTTTTGAGTAAAAAACGCATACGAAATTGAACTAAATGGACGGTTAATTGGTACATGCATGATACAAAAACTTGTGGATGGGGAAGTGAAGCTGCAACTGTTGTTGTTGTACAGTCCTTGTGGATGTTGCAGTTGAAGCTGAAGAATGGAGTCAATGCTAGTGCAATTGAAATCATAGTTAGGGTTTGAGAATGAAAGAAACTGAGTATGTTACTTGAGGTATGTTACTCAAAAATTGTTATCTGCACCATTTATGGCCAAATAGTCACGATTGTCGATAAAATAGTCATGTGCAGTAGGGGATTGAAGTGGTTAGAATGAAACAACTTGAGAAAGGCATGAATCTGTGGTGCAATGGTAGCACAACTGACTATATGTCAGAAGATGTGTGTTCGACTCACACTAGGTTCACTTATTTGTGTATAATTTTTATTTTTTTGGAGACAACTTGTGATAGTTGACTCCATATATGAAGACAACTTGTGCTAGTTGCCTCCATATTTGGAGGCAACTTGGGCTAGTTGGTTTCACTTTTGAAGACAACTTTGTGCTAGTTGCCTTCACTTTTGAGGACAACTTGAGCTAGTTGCCTCCATTTTGTTTTGCAACTTATAACTGTACACTATTGTTTGGAGACAACTTAAGCTAGTTGACTCCACTTTTGGAGACAACTTGAACTAGTTGCCTCCGATATGAACATTATTTATTGGAGACAACTTTGAGCTAGTTGCCTCCACTTTTGGACACAACTTGAGCTAGTTGCCTCCTATATGGACACAACTTTAGCAAGTTGACTCCACATGGTAGTGGTGGTGGTCGGTGGCGGTGGTTGACGGCGATGGTGGACAGTGGTGGTGGTTGGCGGTGGCGGACAGTGGTGATGATTGGCGGCGGCGACGGTGGTTGGCGGTTGGCAGCGGAAGTGGTGGTTGGCGACGGTGGTGGTTGGCTGTGTTGGTGGTTGGCGGCGGTGGTGGTTGGTGGTGTTGGCGGCGGGGGTGGTTGGCGGCGGACAATAGATCTACTCTTTTTTTTTTTTTTAAATAGTGGTTTTGTATATGCACTATATAAAGAGGGTATTTTAGTAATGTATTAAGCTTAGGGGTATTTGTAAAGATCATAAGGATATTTTTGTAAGGGGTCTCATAATAGGAGTATATAGATAATATTCCCTAAATGGAAACCCAAACTACATCAGCTGGACCACAAACTGTATAGTCCAAGATTGTCTTTTTTTGTTAAGAATCTTTGTGTATTTTTGTTAAGAGAGAGATTAACTATGTAGCTGATGTCTTGGCCAAGCATGTTAGGACCAATGGCAATGGTCTCTGGTTCATCGAACCTCCGAATTTCCTTATTGGACTTAGAAAAAGGGGTGATGCTGTCCCGCACGACAGTGCGGGGAGGAGTTATAAGCTAGTGGCTTGAAAACCGTTAGATGATAAAGTGTGTAAAATTCTAGCCATTGATGATGATTGTATAGCTGTCAGTAGAAATAATTGCAAAAAAGCCCCTAGTTTAATTTAATAAAACTAAAACAACCTTAAAGTTCATTGTATTTCGTTTGTAAAGACCTCTTCCTCTTCCCCTTTTAACTGAATAAAGCTGTGTGAGGCTAAACTCAAACCCAAATTAATGGAGATCGTTTAGTTGATGCGAAATACAAAGTGTATGTGAAAATCGGACATTCAAACTCGTGCATGTTGAAGTGCAAACGACTAACGTTGATGCTATTTATATATGAACACTTCAAACCCTATTCAATAATTCCAATTTTAATAGTGTTGACGCTTGATAGATTTGATTAAGATTAATATTGATGTTGATGTTCAAATGTAATGGTAGATGAATAAATTTTAATTAATCGTAGCTGAATCTTGTTCTTCAAAGAAAAATAAATAAATTGGGTTTTGTGATGGTGGTGCTGTCGGCAAAAGGGTAGTGCAGGTGGCGGTGGTGATGGTGTTGTAAGTGGAGGTAAAGATGAATACAGAGGATCTGTAATTTAAACTCAAACTCAGGTAGAATTTTCCGGGTTTTTGAGAAAATGTGTGAGATGGGTTGTCTTCTGGATGTCATAAATTGCAGTGTTTGGTTCGCCAATTAATGTAGCAGGTTGCAGTTGCTGATGAAAAGTCGTGTAGTGAACATGAAGACGGATTTAGGTGATATCGTTTATGCTGGAGGACCTCTTAGGAATGTTTCAATCTTTAACAGCTGCCACCAACTGTAATTTATTAAAGCTTTGGAAAGATAGTGATATCATGTACATCCATTTCACATCGTCCGCGCACTGTCGTGCGGGATAGCACGACCCTAGAAAAACAAGCTTGGTAAAGGGGCGTCATGAATCGGTAGAGGGGCGTCAAGTGTGATAGCAATGACCCTCATATTGGTTAGGGGGTGTCCTATAGGGGTGTAGATTGACTAGATTACCCTTTTCACCTTAAATCAACCAAAATCAAATCAATTTTTTTTAAGCCTAATGATTCAAGAAAAATCAAATCAGTTTTTTTTTCATCTTCTTCTTCATCTTCTCTTCTCCTCCATTTCCATTCTAACCATAAGCTCCATTAATATCGATTGAAAATTTCATCGTGATTAATCGGTGATTCGCAACATTAATAATTGTTGATTGAAGTCTATATTCGAAAACCCATTTAGTATTTTTGTTGTGTTCAATTGAAGTGTATTCTCCATCAAAAATTGGAGTTTTAGGTTAAAAATCAAAATTTAGAATCTTGCATTTTTCTTTATACTACGGTTAGAATTGGTTATGTTACTTAACAGTATCTATGCTTTACGGTTCGTAACAATTAAATAAATATCAAATACTAACCGTATGTTCTTGGTTCTGAGAATTTTGGTCAGATACGGTTGGTAATTTAAACAGATTACGAACCGTATTTTGTCCTGCATGTTAGTTTTTTTCCATTCGGCTCATATTTTTGAGTTAGTTACCAACCGTATCTACATACGGTTGAGGATGATATTAAAGTTACCAACCGTAATTAACCTACGGTTTGTAATAGAATAAATTTTACCAACCGTAACTGGTATTATTTCCGGTTTTCCCAAATTGAACCATTCACGGTTGGTTTGGTAGTCAGTTACCAATCAGTATCTCACATATACGGTTGGTAACAAATAATTACCAACCGTAATCGGTATTATTTCGGTTTTCCCAAATTGAACCACTTACGGTTGGTTTGGTAGTTAAGTTACTTACTCAGTATCTCACATATACGGTTGGTAACCAACCAACCGTATGTTCTTCCTGAAATTTTTAAAATTTTGATTTTTTTACATACTTTAGAGAATTTTAAGCAACAAAAAGCTAATGGAACTAGTACTTGTTTTCTCTATCATATAGAGATTCACCCACCTCAAGTTTGCAACTGGAATCACTCATTTTGGTTGAGTGAATCAAAATCTAGGGTTTCACAAATATCACATAAGTTTTCTTCTCCTCAAATTTTTTTTTTTTATAACTCTAAAAATCTGATTTTAGAGTTATAATACACTAATCTTGATTATCATTACTAATCTTGATTATTAACAATAAGGTCTAATTAGTCATTTACATATTTTCATTGATAAGGGGCACTTGATTTTACTTCTAATGACCTTTTTGTCTTATTAGTTTGACGCCCCTCTACCGATTCATGACGCCATTTACCAAGATTGGAGAAAAAGACTCCTCAATATAACCCATTTATTTTTGAAATACTATTTCTCTTATAAAAAAAAAAAAAAGAAGCTGTCTTCGCTTAGCGGGAGCCACGTGAGATGACGTCACAAGTCCGTTCCTGAAGCACAAATGCTGACATTGTCTGGAAATATCAAATAACTAGATAACAATACACGGAAAATTTAAACACGCGGACATTCTCGAGCAGTGGAGTACTTTTTATTTTACTGAAAACAAAATTCCACCTTCATAAACTCCTATGACTAGACTAGAATCTAATTCTAGTGCAAGTGCCCTTCTACTATAGGAATAGAGATAGAGATGCCTTTTGGTGGGAAAGAATAATGAGAAAGAAAACAACTATATAACAATAAACACAGACATCCACAGTCACAGACATCATTTTAACTTTACATGCAAACAAAAACAAACATCATGCATTTTACTTTACATTTCAAACAAATGGAGAGAAAGAAAAAGTGATTTTCTAATTCCTTGGAGACTAGATTTTTCAAATGATCTTCTAATTTTGTCTTACATTATCACAAAAAAAAAAAATATCATAGTGAAATAATGGACTGCTGAAATGCAAACCGGTAGTAGATCAGAAGATTAATTACATAATTTCAAATACACGAAATTTTGGTATAAGAATGTAGTGCTAGTGAGAACAGATGTTACCCGAAAAGACAAACAAAATGTTAGCTTCCACTAAATTGGTTAACAAATTTGAAGAAAGTGTGAGATTATTTCCATTTAACGGTATCTATGAAATCCTAGTTATTACCAACGAAGTATGAAAATGGCCGCACTCGTTTAGTTACTAGTACTTTTTTTTTTGTGTTGAGATTATTTATTTCTTGGTTTTCTTTTTGTATGTTTGTGCAAATGACGTAAAAACGAAAGCATGCTTTCTTTGGGATTCATTCGAGGTCTGTTGGGGGATTAAATTACTATATAGCTTCCTCGCAGTAGTGGAAACTTTTATCCACTCTCTGTTTCTGTGTTTTGTGCCAATAAGTAGTAGCTCAAATAGCTATAAGCATTCTCATTCTGTTTAGTGTTCTAGATAGAGATAACAAGTAGGCGATTAGCTAATAATAGGCATATAGAGGAGTGCGTCCTGAATACTAAAAGTTAAAAGTGTGATTCCAATGTAGTTATGTGACTGATTAAAATATTATACAGTGTGGTAATGTCAAACTTTTCGCACTGATACTCATCATCCGCTGGAAAGAATTCCCTAGTTAGTTCTTTAGTCAGGAAATGAACTAAATTATCTCCTCCTTGCCTTATCCATGCACTTTGGCCACACAATACGTGGGTTTTTGTGTGTGTATCTTGACTGTGGTGGAGGAGTTTGAGGGTTGTTTTCCCCGAGATTTACCCGGGGTGGATTTTCGCTTCCTATATGGGTGCTTGCTATTAGCCTATTACAGGTTACCGGGCTTTCTCACTCAAGGTACTGTACTGAAGTCTAATTTTTCATGCGTGTATATGGTTCTTTTTAGTGCGAAATCCGGTAGCTTTTTGGTTCGACCAGTTTAAAAATAAATGTCTACTTAGTAATTTTGTATCCAAATGAACGCGTCTAGTTATTCTTCTATCTTTCTTATTCGAAAAGAAAAAAAATCTTCTATCTTTCTAATCAGACCAGATTAATCCCAAGCTTAGAGAGTGATCGAGAAGACGGCCTTTATTGATAATCATCCAACTTCACCAAAGATGGTGCAATTTGGGTACTAAGCTACCGAGAGAACATGCAGCGTGAATCAACTACTCATGAAGTACCCAAGATGGTCATGTGACCATGCACGTGTTAATTATATGCCAAGCAAGAAACAAAGCATGCAAGACAGCGATACAGAGAAGCTTGTTTTACGGAAGAGATAAAACATTTTCTTCTTGTTTCACAGACAGAAACCTTTACAAACAAACGTCAGAAACAAACCCTAAACAGTAAACAGTGACCAAGCCAGCAGCCTGATCAGATAAGAAACTGATGTACATATGATGATGTTTCTGGTTATTAACAACCAGCTTGTTCGTATTTTCAAAGTCAAAAAAGTCTAAAACGGCGCGTCAGTGCGTCACTACAATAGGACCTGTACAAACTATTTACTAGTACTGCTACTTCACTGAAAAAACAACCATTAAAATAAAGAGGACTGAAAAGTTTAAGCCGTTTTTGTGTGGGATACTGACATTACCGGTTGCAGGAAAATGGTCGGTTATGTTGGTGACCATTATACCTGTAACAGTACAAAGCAGACAGCACGCGAGGTGACCTAAGTACGGGTTATAACAGGTAACTATTCTCTTTCTTCTCCTCTGGTGGCCTCTGCGGCTGGTCTTGTTGATTCCACACATTTCACCTCGAACTTGTCACACTTACTCCAAGGCACTCACTATTTTCTGTTCACTTTTATTTTGCTTATTTTAAATTTTTGCTTAGAGAGAGACGAGCCCGAGGTCTTTAAATTCAACACCAAACTCATTTCGCATCTCGCTCTTCAAAGCACTCTGCACTCAAACTTGAGAGATTTTATTTTCTCATCATAACAGTGTTGATTGGGTTCTGAGTTGATAGAAGATTTTAAAGTATAATTCAGGGTTCAGTCAAGACGGGTCTTCCGTTGTGGATGCTTGGGTGGGGTGTGGAAAGGTTGCGAGCTGACATGAATCGTTTGCTCGCCTTACTCTTCCATCAGGTTTCTTTACTACACTCATCAGATTATCAACATTGATCCTCTTCTTATATCTTCTTCCAAGTTCGTTGAAGAACACTTGATCTTCAACAATTTTACTTGGGAGTGATCTTTGTTGATTATATCTATACGAAAATTTTAACTCATGTTTGATCTATATGTCAATAGGGAGTCTTAGACGAGCAATTCTTGCAGCTTCAACAGCTTCAAGATGAGTCATCACCAAACTTTGTTTCCGAAGTAGTCACGATATACTTCCGGGAATCTGAGAAGCTTCTTAGAATCCTTAGAGAACTCCTGTAAGTTCACTGTTCCTTTCACTATTCATATTAATATACTAGCATTCTAGCTAGCTAGCATAATAAGTATATATAAGGTGATATAATAGATTAAGCAAAATGACAAATTTTGGGGTTTTGAAAACGCATTAGTATATAATAAATGCGTAACAAAAATGTGCAGGATGGATAAAGAGTTGTTGGATTACAAGAAATTGGGAATACATGTGAACCACTTCACGGGCAGTAGTTCAAGCATTGGAGCTAAGCGAGTCAGAAGTGTTTGTGTTGCATTTCTTGCTGCTTCGGAACAAGAAAATAGAGCTGGGTATGTGTAGTTTCATTACTCTAGCTACAGTATATACAAATACTATACAGTTCAGTACCCTCCTTGAAACTCAAAACGAAGTTCTTTCTCTAGCTAAAGTTGGAAATTGAAAACATCGCATGCTAATAGTAAATGAAAATTATTGGGTAGTGAATGGGAATGGATTGTAGTTCGAATTTGAGCGTATGGGTTTTACTATTGTTTATCATTTTTAATTAATCAGAATTATTAGTGGAGGGTTTAATTTAATAATTAATCAGGAATGAGAATTCTAATGTTTTCACGTGTGTTTTCAGGTGTTTGCGGGCACTAGAGGTGTTGGAGCATGAGTATTGTTATCTCAAAAACAAATTGCACGAACTGTTCCAAGTAATATACTACGCATTATGAGATATATATATTATAATTTTTTATGGAGTTTGCTAAAATCTGTTTCTTTTATCATTTTGTTTGACAGATAGAGCAGCAGAGAGTGATGGCTTCTGGTGTTAGATATCCCATGCATCACGGATGAGAAGATGATACAACTTTTTTATTTCCAGATTTTTGTACTTCAAGTAGTGTGTGTAGTTCTAGTTGCCGGTGATGGAGACAGTTTGAATGACAAAGAAACTGTTATCTCCACTGGTGAATCTGCGTTTACTGATTTATGTGATTATATTGGGTGGTCATAAATATATTTTGGTGTGTCTTTAGACTCTTTACTGGTTTATGATTTCAACATGATGAACAAAAGTCACCAAGATCAGTGAAACAGAATATACACGGGCATATATTCTAATGAATTCTGGCGGTATCGTTTCACTATCAAGTAACGTCATCATCAGCTTCACATTTAGCCAACTCATTAGCTAATACCTTTCCGTAAATGTGTGGATCTATGTTGTAAAAGGCGCTAGTCAAGGCGAGGCGAGGCGCCTTTGGCGTCCTAGGCGAGGTTTTTGTTTTTTTAGAAAAACCCAAAATTAGGTATAATTTGTTGCCTGGGAGGCGCCTACGCCAAAGGCGCTCGCCTTTTACAACATAGGTGTGAATATCTAAATTGTATTGCTCCGAGGGAAGACACACAATTCCCCTATGAACAAGCAAACTCCAAAGGACTAGAGCCTCTATCACCAAACTATATTATCATTTCGAGAACAACACCAAAACTTGTCCCGCCTGGATTACCCAGAGAGCTATGCTTCAAAAAAAAAAAAAAAAAAATTGTTTTAGTAGAATTATAGATAAAACAAGGAAAGATAAGAGGAAGGGGAGGAAAAATCTTATTAGGAAATTAGGGTAGAAGCATTAAATAGTTTTCTTTATATACAACCCTATGAATCTAGTTGGACCGCACATCCATAGGCTGTGGGCCCTGTAACACTCCCCCTTATGTGGTTCAATAACAAAACAAAACTTTTTACATAGTGCTTCACATATAGTTCTTCAAATGTCGTTCTCCTTGATGACTTGTGCCGAAATCAACGGAACTCCAGATGTAGTGTTTCACATATAGTGCTTCGAATGTAGTTCTTCAAATGTCGTTGTCTCCTTAATGACTTGTGCTGAAATCAATTGCCTTACTAAAACTTTGACAAGGAAAAACCCAGTGGGATAAAACCTTGGTACATCTCTTCACATGTAGTACTTCACATGTTATCTCGTACTTTACATGTAGTTCATCACATGAAATACGATCTTCAAAGATCGACGAGTCTAAGTTAATTTCCTCGTTAAAACTTTGTCAGGAAAACCCAGAGGGACAAAACCTGAACTAAATAAAAAGAGTACAATATTAAGCAAACTTAGAACATAGTTGGACTGCAATATGTTGCCTCACTAAAACCTTGACAAGGAAAACCCAGTGGGATAAAACCTTAACGGATGGAAAAGAGTACAACGTGATAGATGCAAGTAAAGGTGATCTGTTGCATATGATCACTTTGCTCCGTTGAAGTTGACTAGTTGCTTCACAACTTTTAAGGCAGAAAATCATCGTGGGAAAGACAATAGCCTTAATTAGTTGGGAAATTACATTCCCAATGTTTGTTGTTGTCTCATTAAAAACCTTGTCGAGTAACAAAACCTTGTGGGAAAAAGTAACCTCGGTGAAGGAAAATAGATCAACACACCATTAGATGCTCCCCCTGATGTCAGACAATTTTCATTAGTCTAATGCAGTCAAAAGGAGTTTATCACACTTTACTTTGGTGACTTGAATGTTTATAAGACCATGTTGTTGATTCTTGAAGTTACGTTGCTTAATAGAATATCGCGTTTCATTTCTTTGATTCAGATATTTTCAGGTAATATGCGATCTTTATGTCTTCAACATTCAACATACTTGATTTTTTTAGTGTTGTCTCGCTAAAAACCTTGTCGAGTAACAAAACCCTTTGGGAAAAACTATTCTCGATCGAAGGTAAAAAGAGTACAACACATCTTCAATTCGAAGTAAAATATGTCGACATCATATCCTTGGATCCTCCCCCTTATGTCGGCACCTCCCCTTGATTACTTTCAGAGTTGTTCCAGATGGTTCCTTTAGTCATGTACTTTTCGAAAATGAATATCGGTAATGACTTAGAAAATAGTCTATCATATCTCCCCCTGATTACTTTCGTTGGACAAGATATTATTTTTTCTTCATAATCAAAAACCTTTGGATTGCAGTTCCTTTAGCATTCCTTTTTTATGTCTTTGAAGGGATAAAACAAACTCATGTCAGTGGTTACTTTTTAAGTATATGATTACGTTCAATGTACCATTCCAATGATGTTGCGTTGGCGCTGAGCTATATCTAGCTAAAAAGTTCACCTAGGATGTAACATTTGGTCGAGTACATTATGCTAAGTACAACAATGCATCTAACGCACTTAGATAGGGGAATTTCATATCCAAACACATCTTCGTCATCTTTCTTTTGACGAAATGATCATTTACTTATTTTGTACTTCAACTAATCATGGGGGTGCTATCAGGATGCATGTCTTTGTTAAATTTCCTGAAAACTTTAGACATATGCAAACTGGTGGAATAATATACCACAAGCTCAGTATTCGGTCGAGCTTTCCCCAAATTTTTCATCTCAAATTCGGATTTCAAATAGCTCTTAAGGTCTCTTATTACATCAAGAGTACCCATCATGTCTCTACCGTCGACATAAATAGTTACAATTCCAAATTATGAACTTTATTATGAATAAACAAGAAAACATAGCTTACTTTTCTATCCCCTCCAAATCAAATAGCCACTTAGACGGGTATACCACTTCCGCCTGATTGCTTCAATCTATAAGTGTGTGTTCTATCTAATTGTAAATACACTATATGGTTTAGAGTCACTTGATTTGGGCAACAAAAGTCTATCAAGTACTTTTGTAAATATCTTCTATCTCTTGATTCTTTCAAAGATACGTAATAACCACATACATATGCTGCATTTCAAGTCCATTTGAAATTACCAAGCTAATTAAGTAGTGGAACGCTATAACGTTCATTACAAGAGGACAATTCCAGGGATTTGTGAGAAACCTCGTGCCACAAGGCGAGTCTTGATACTTCATTATTCCCACTGACAAATAGTCATATATGTCCCATAGGCTTTACACTTGGTTGGTTAGCACTACTGATGTGTTGTAGAAAGTGGTAAGACTGGTGGAAATCACCTGTTTCGCGACCGACAAAGAAAGTCATTTAACTCATATCTATGACTTGCTTTTTCGGTCGAAGAAAGGATCGTTGTTTGAGCGTCTTTTTCAACTATGACGTGTCTCTGGGGGTCGTTGAAAATCTTATATCAACGACCGGTTATAACGGTCGAAACTTTATGACTGTCTTCAATCATTCATGGATATAAATCTTAATATAAAAAAAAAACGATTTAGATTGGCTGTCTGGCCTGACTGATTCTGATTAAATCTGAAATCAAACACAAATGTAACTCAAATGAGAATCAAATGAAACTCGAATTAGAATTCAAATGAAACTCGAATTAGAATTCAAATGAAACTCGAATTAGAATTCAACTTAACATTCATTGATTAATTGGTTTTTCAAATTACACAAAAAGGATTAAAATATAGAGTTCTGACCAATGTAATCTTACAAGAGAAGTAACTAAGTTCAAGGATTCGGTTACAAAATGAACTAAAAAACTATTGATAAAACATCAAAATGATAAACTCTCGATGATGATAATGAACTTAGCTCATACTTCATAATGGTGTACCTGCACAACAAAAATAAGTTCAGCCATCAGTTGATTAATGTTGGGAGGTCACAATACTCAAGAAAATGCTTATAAAAACAATAACCATGGCATGCACATTATCAAAGCTTGAAATAGACATTTGGGAAAATTTATTAATCATCAACTAATAATCTGAAACATCAATGACTCATATTTATGGGAATAGATAGAAATACATACTTGTGAAGTAATCTTCATGTGTAAATGAAACCTTCACTAGGCTTTAAAATTAGAAGAAAAAGAAATCTTGAATTTGCACCAACACAAGTCCTAGCTAATTAGTTCTTAAAGAAAAGTGTAAATCTGAGTACCATTGTTTACTATGTGCTTCCAAATCAACTTTCTTCACTGGAACTGCCTCACAAATAGCAGAGTGAGGCATTTGTTTCCCTGCTTTGTTTGGCTAAACTACCTGAAAAAGAAACAAGAAAAATCCATTAAGAAATTGAACCATAAGCATCAGAAATTACAAAATTGAACAACTCAATCAACAAGCATCACAGATAATGGAATTAACTTCACAACAGAGAAGTCTAATAGATTACTTTATAGATTACACAAAGGTAATGTCTGAAAAGCAGACATTTGACTAGTACACAAATGAGCACAAGGAAGCATTATATCATTTCAGATCAAGCCCACTACTAAAGCAATTAACACCATCAGTGTATGAGAGAAAAACAGACGAATATTTTCTCCAACTCTAACTAACATGATACTGTGAGTCTGTGAAGGCGTGATGACACCAGGGATCCAAGTGCATAATAGGCGTGACACACATCACCTACAATAATTAGAAAGGATGCGAGAATGGAAGTTTCATCATGCAATAATCACCACCCAGCAGTTATACAAAATAAACCAATAGTAAGAATCTAATCAGCTAACGCATTAAAGCAAAGTCTAACGGCCTTCATGCACCAATGACAATTAGTTACCATACATAAACACTAAAGTATCTTGCAAGGCATGAATATGATGCTTAAGTATTCTTCAAGGCATGCATATTTTCAAGTATAAAATCTTCAACATAGTGCAATAAGGACAAATTAACATCTCATGAACTAATTTTTTTTAAAGCTAAGCACTCACTTTACTTTGCTGCGAACCATGTCTATGTCAAGTATAATTACCGCCTTGAGCACGACGCATGATTCCAGCAGGACTTATCTGCAAGATTTGAGATGAGACTAATCACAATGGTGAACTGATAATGGAAAAATGGTTGCAGATAGCTTAGCTATGAAAGGGTAACTTCCCAGAACTACAATAGATAAAGCCTTCAAACAAAAACACAGTCACAAAGTAAATAAAACCAATTAACACAATTGAACAAATGAACTTCAAATCTTATACAAATAGTGCTACTTGAAAGATGGACAAAAATAGGAAACATGAAATATGCCATTTTAAGAAGAAAATAAAGAATAATATTCAATTTCAATATCGATGAGCTAAGATGTAAACAAGGACCAGGAAGGTTACCACTCTTATGAAGAAGTGTATGAAGTGTGCAAGAAAAGCTTTCCAACTAGTAAGATGAGAGTGTTACTCTATCGAGTACTACTCTCACCTTTAGGCTCTTTGTATATCTTCCCAACTTCTAACTAATCTCACCCAACCATAGAACAAATTATTTAGTTTCTCCAGCAGATGCAGAACATGCAAAATGAACAAACGCAAACCAGTTCAATTTTTCGAGCTATTTAATCAAGTATTTTAGTAGAAAACTATGCCAGCAGCCGGATTAGAATGACCCTTAAATGAAAAACATGCCTTATAACTTCATTTATTGTTATAATTACAATTAAAGGTTCTCCCTTTATTAGAGTTCAAACTGTGATTGCAGAAACAAAGAGTACACTATGAAGATTTCACCTACCCGTTCTACTTCGACGTTGTTAACGCCAAAATGGAAAGTGTATCGGCTATATATTTCTGCATTTAAAAATAATAAGTGAAACAAATAAGTTGTCAAATAATCCAGATAAGTCAATCTAAAAAGGATAAAAGGACAAATTGCGCCATTAAATATGAATCTTCCAAAACGGAATTTTTTTATTATTTTTTTTTTTGACGAGGGAAGGGCAAATTTATATAAAAAACAAAGATGTCACCAAGAGTGACACCAATAGTTACAACAAAAAAAAAAGGAAAACAACATGCCCACGAATGATCAAACTCAACACAATCTCAAAATATATGTCGGCTAGGTATTTCTGCACTTAAAAATAATAAGTGAAACAGATAAGATATATCAAATAATCCAGATAAGTCAACCTAAAAGGATAAAATAAAAAACTGCACCTTCAACTCTGAATATTCCATTGTTCGAAAGTCTCTAATGTTCCATAATGTGAACGGAGAAACTTAAGTGGTTTTGTAACAGAACTCATTGAGCTAGTCGAGGTACGAATTTCCTACCTACAAGAAACAAGTACAATTGAGTTCAAAATTGGACAACTGGACATGATAGTTAAATGTTATAATTTGAAAACAATTATACCTGATGAGTGAATGGCTTGCGAAATAGTCGGGCACCCTGATGCAGATGACAAATCAACAACCATTAACAACTTATTCACAGTAACAACTTGTTTTCTAATAAAAAAAGAGCTCATTCAAAAATGTTAAGCACTTAAGTTACTTTCACAAAACTACACATGCTACTCAAACTCCATTGAGTAACTCATAGCAAACCACGGGGAAAATAAACGATAATGGACCTCACACTCAGTAACTCTGTCTTATTTTATAGACTTCATATATGCAATCCTAGATATAGGCCAACTATTATTTCACATTCACGTCCATCATAACCAAAACCCATTCATAACACTGCTACTAAGCTAACAACCATTTATATAGTACAAAGAGAAAGAGTGACCTCAACTGTAAAAAAAACAACCACATGCTTTCATTC
This sequence comes from Papaver bracteatum, assembly GCA_023529315.1. Classification (NCBI taxonomy): domain Eukaryota; kingdom Viridiplantae; phylum Streptophyta; class Magnoliopsida; order Ranunculales; family Papaveraceae; genus Papaver; species Papaver bracteatum. The sequence continues at coordinate 627,658 of JAJJWX010000447.1, read as the reverse complement.
ATCAACTGATAATATGAAACATCAATGAATCATACTTATGAGAATAGATAGAAAGACATACTCTAATTCTGAAGTAATCTTCATGTGTGGCAGCCTTGGTAAAGCAGGACGTTAGAAACTGCAAACAAAAAAAACACCAATAAGTCATATTCAAGTTCACAAACAAACGTAAAAACCTAGATTATGCACCAGCAGTTCACAAACAAACGTCAAAACCTAAATTGACATGGTCTAAACTGCTTTGTGGCTGATGCGGCAATGAAAGGATCAAAAACTAGTTTCTTTAACAAGCATGAAAGGGGGGCTTCAGTAAAACTGCAGAGAGAAGCAAGAGCATTTTACCTTAGCTTTGCTAAATCAAATATAGATCCATAACTCCATTCTTGTTAACACCATCAACAACAAACCTGCGGCCACAACAATTAACTAAATTTGAGAGCAGAAGACCAAGGTATTTTACATGCTAATCATGGTTTCTCCCAAAGTATACACTTACCAGGTTGTTAAAGGGTTGCAAAATTCATTTCCAGTTCTATCTCCCCACCCCAAAAACATGATAAAATTTTGAATCATAATGGTCAACACAGGACAATATTGGAGGATGGATGGTCTTGTTCTCAGATTTAGAAGTAGTTGGTGTTGTAGAACTTTTTAAGGAAGTCAGAGACACCTTGATCTTTGGTCCCAACATCCTGCACAAGTCCTTCGTTCCCTACCATATACTGCACAAGGAAATGAACCAAAGTTGAGCTAACAAACAAATATTGTGAAGAAATGAAGTGCTCTCCACAAACTTTAGAATGCATAAGGCTGTAATAATTGTATCAGCACCTATGATTCAGCAACATCCTTATCTATTCTCTGAAAAATAATTTTGTTTCAGTCGAGCTGTTGCTTTGAGATTTAACATGTTCAGCCTAGAAAACAATAACTTATCAGATAACCATACCATTCAATTGAATCAGTAAGCATGAATCTTATATTTCTAAGCTTAATAAGTACATACTCTTTTCATACCATGTAATTGTTAAGAGACAACCACCACCACCACCACCCCACCTTGTAGTAGCAGCAAGACCTCTAAACCACTAACAACACCAGCATACTTCACCACCAACAACAAATCCATCAGCAATCATTCAAGCCATGAAAATAGTATAGAATATATTAGAATCCAATCAAGAAGATGCAAAAAACTAAAAATCTCAATAAAAAGAATGAACTCAAATTTGAACTCTACAATGGTACCAAACACTTCAAAATCAGATTCTATCAATTCGTATTCTATCACAACAACAATCATTCAAAAACAAAACTGATTCCATAAAACTTAAAATCATGAAAAATTCTTAGTTACAAAATTATCCATTAATAATCACCATAAATACTACTAATGACATGAGTCAGACACCTCTACAACTCCTAATTTAAGAAAATCCCAATTAAAAAAAAAACTAGGGTTTCATTTTCATGAAAACCCCTGACTTCTATGAAAGAACAAATCGATCAAATTTAAAACATAATTTTAAAAACAACTCGAAATTAGAAGTAATAAAATCAATACCAATAAGAAAGGTGTTTGTTGTCCGAGTAAACCAATTGTTCCTAATGTTGATTGTTGTTGGAGTTGTGCGTGAATCAACTGGTGACTATTTTTAGGGTTTCAGTAAACATAAGAAGAAGGTGTTGGTAGTGGTGGTAGAATTAGAGCTCGGTCGAGATAATTTTTAGGGTTTCAGTTAACATTAGAGTTTAGATTCCCAACAAACATAAAACTTAGGCATGTCAATGGATAAAAAGAAGATGAAGAAGGTCTTTTTGTGGTGATGGAAGTAGTGGATGGTGGTGGTAGATCTGTGGTGGTGATGGAAGTGGCGTGGTGGTGATGAAGGAAAAAAAATGAGCTGCAGTCTCCCTCTCTCTCGAATAAAATAGAAAATGATAAGAGGGGATGAAGAAATAAGGCGAAGGAGATATGTATCGATGATAACGAGGTGGGAGATGGAGGTACCCTCCTAAAAAAGTATCACTGATTCAGCTAGGTCCAGCGGTCACGGTGTGGGTTGATGATTCGGGGATATAATTGTAATTAAAAAAATTGTAGAACGACCGTTTTTAACGCTTTTATCTGTGCTCCGGAAATTTACTATATCTAGGACTGGTTTGACCGGTCCACAGTCCATTGACCACTATTGAGGGTCGAGGATGTGGGTCAATAAAACCCCATTCTCCACTAGTGTAATAATAGTGGTCCATTTAAGACTTGTAGAGATTCATTTTAGACTCAAATTTTGATTTCAATATTTTAGAGAAAACTGAGACAAAGGATTCCACCATTAACCAATTATGGATGATTCAATAATAACAATAATTATGCAACTCATACATTCAATTTGATTCTTAAATATTGCCTAGACAAGTAGATTCTCAAAACAATAGCTGTAAATCGAAAGCATGGACCATCAAAAGACTTAACCTAAGCATGACCCATCAGATAAAATCACAACCACTTAATCAGAATCATATATTCAGTTTCAGTTTAATGAAAATAATCATAAAGAATTGCAATAATTAATTTAAATAAAATTTACCACAAAATAATTAGAAAAACGGCTTCCTACATCGCCTCGGCATAGGGGTTTAGCTCCTCATATTATTCAAGTGCTCAAAATAGGTGTTCATAGTTCAAAAGTGTGAAAAACAAGAGAAAACTAATAAAGCAGCGAGTTTGTAACAGATATAATTATTATAAAACTCACTGTTACCGAGACTACTGTTACAGAAGAGACCCTAACTGGAATAATTTTTGCAGAACTGTTACAAATTCAAAACAAAAGATGACGGTTTTTGTTGTTTTCTTCTTCCTCTCGACTGTGTATCTCTGCTGATAATGTACACGTCTCTGCATCTCTAGTTTAACTCCTGAAACTTCCCCAAAGTCTCGACAACCCTTTTACAGGCTATCATAACCTCTATTTATACACCAAAACTCATATCTAGGGTGAATATCCTCCGAAAAATCTTCTTTCCGGCAAGTCACCGGATTTTCTCCTCTTATTTTCTACGCGTTCTGAGCTGTCAAATTCTCTAGAATCCCCTATATTTGGTAGAATCAACTCGAACAGGGGATAAACTCTTTCCAACTCTCCACGTAACTTCCAAAATCAACACAGGAATCCAAAATATTTCTCGTCTTCCATGCATTATTGAAATCTTCTTTTTATTTAACTTTAAGCCAACTTACATCCCTGTTTTATCTCCACGAGTAAATCCAAATCAAATCTCGTGAAAATATTCGATAAAAACTCGCCAGAAGTAATGCAGAAAACTCCATTCTTCCCGTAAATACCACCTCCCCTATTTTATCGTGATGAGAAGAAATCTTCTTTTTTATTTCGGTTCTAAGACCCTTACCCTTCCTGTTTCGATGCACTGGATCATTCCCAACCCAAACTGTAGATAGTTAACGAGAAAATCTCTTTTAAATCAAGACCAGAAAAAGTATGAGAACTCTCCACATCACATGCCCTGTTTTGCTTCAGATCAATTATCTAATCCAGTTCGGTCCATTCAATCACCTGTACTAATATTTTTCGGCCCAATACAATCCATTCCAACCAATTTTAACGATTGAATCTCATTCAAATCCCTTCAAATGTTGAACCCTAATTCTACTTCCTCACTGCCCATTTTCCCGCCAGTCTCTAAATTCAAATGATGAAGAAGATGGTCGCCTCCTGTCCTCTATTGGGGTGCGAATAGAAGGTGGGTGGCCCTTAACAGTTTGGTTGCCCGTTATCGAAAATGAGAGCCCATTTAGCAAATGTCCTCTGGAGATGCCTTTATCAAATTTTCGAGCCGAATTTTCCAAAAAATGTTTATTTCCCAAAAATACTTACAAATACACAAAACACCATAATAAGTACAAAAATGGGTACTAATAATATAGAAAATCGAGATGAAAATAGACACGTAAATGCATCTATCAACTACCACACCAAATACCTGTATATTTGTCAAAGAACCAAGTTCTACCTGGATTGTGTAGGCCAAATATGCTCTTTGTTGACATTAAATAATAATAAGCATGGTTCATCTCATACTGCTCTATTTCCTTGAGCAACTATATATAAAAATAATCATTAATATGCTATCATGATCTTTCCATTGACTCGTGTGTGTTCTCTAATCCTTTAGGATTTCATTGTTCTCTGGAATCATTAAACTTCAGAGCATCCTCCAGTTTTGATTCATGGACATAGTCAGAGACAATCAAATAAGATGATTTCATTAATGATACAAATTATAGGTTGTTCCTTACTCATCTACTTCCTTTCTAGGTGAGCATTGATCAAACCTGGTGGTCTCCCCATCTTCCTTTATGGTGCCACGGCCTCAACCACACTTCCACTAAGTGTAGTTACAACACTTTAGTCTATGGTGTATATCCCTTATTGAGGATTCATAACCTTACAGGTAGGTTTGCATCTGGTATGTGTAATCTTATCACTTTAGCGACATCAGTATACATTCAGAAAATTGATTATTCTTTGTCACTTCACATTTACATTTGTGGAGTATTAGAATCAATATGAGATATAGTGGGAACACACCACGAAAATTCCAATCGTTCCCTTAGAAAATATTTTTTCTTATGTCCCCCTAACGACGGGAAGACTATCTCATTAAAGTGATAACCCGCAAATATAGCGGTAAGAGAGCTCCTACCAAAAGTTTAAAATGCGGATAATTGTTGGGAACTCATTTCCAACATAACTACTTAACAGTTTTGAAGACCATCATAGTACGATGTGGAGTCATAATGGCACATATATAGTGAAACCAAAAATGCGTAAGAACATGAATGTCAGGCTTATATCCAGTTACCAACTAGTACTCATAAAGGGTTGAAAAATATTGGGTTCTAAAACGAATTAAGTAAAGATGCGTTAATATTGCATATTCCCTAAGAAGCTAAAGGTAGGTTCGTACGCATAACCATGAATGCCTTAGACATCGTCTGTAACCTTTGATGATATCCTTTGCGATACCATGAGGTATAGGATGCTATGTTGATCCTATTAAACATGCAATAAAAATCAAGTCATTTTGATGTACACTTGCTAGCATTTACAAGGGGTGGTGAGCCCCATACATGTATAATATGTGCTAGTAGTTTTCCAAACGCAAAATTTCTTGGGAACTATAACTAGTTAAAAATGTCAAAACATCCGCCAGAGTCATAAGTCACTTTAATGGTCTGCATTCTGCATGGATAGTTTTCTAAATATCACCTTGTTTTCTTTGTAAAATGGAATTTTTTACCATTTGCACCTTAGGATGGTCTCGATCCTGTTTTACTGAAGACTTTGTAAAAATGAGTGATATGCTTTCTTGCCTAAAAGCATAATGGGAAGGGTTGTGCATCTAGTACTTTGGAAAAAAACGGATATGTCGTCTCTTCGCATTCTGTCAATCTTTTTCATATTGTATCGTCCACTCAAACACAATGATGTATGTATGATTCCTTTCAAAATAAAATATCATGTCACAACCAAAGTTCATTTATGGTTATGTCAAAGCCTGTATGAGTTAATTCCAAAAATTTCATCATCGGAGTCAATATGGATTCAATAATCCAAATACTATAGTGATTTAAATTTCACTAGATTGACTCATTAGTTTCTCTAAGATATTTTTTTTTTCACATGAATTAGATATATAAAATATGAAATCATTTACAATCTCATCAGTGTGAGTTTCCATATGATATCTACTTGCATGGGTTTCTATGGAATTTAACAAGGTGTGATTATCCCTTAGTACATACAGAGCTTAGACATTGAGTCTTGAGAGATTTAATAAGTGGTGTGGCTTTATTACGTAACAAAAGTCGGATTCAACTCAATTACTTTAGAGTAAATATATGTTTCGTTTCATCCAGATATATCTCAAGTGCTTTAGAGAATTTATGTCTCGTGGGAATGATGTAATTTTCATTTCATAAGCGCATATATTTGATTTGGTTCAATAAATAGTCAATTGGCCAAGCAAAGTTCTTTTTGTCATTAAAGATGATGTCTAAAGCATGACCTACCTATGGAAATTGGTTGCTACTATGGTACCCATGTTGCATTGCTTGTACCAATACCGGTAAGCAGATTCATTCCAAACTTTTTGGTGAAAGCTAGAATTACATCTTGCTTCTTTCCATATTCAGTTGATACATGTACTTTGGTGTCATTACTACCGGGGGGAAAGTTCTTAGTCTCATGATATATATATATATATATCCCTTTTCACATGCTTTATATGAGTCAGTACGTATAACCCTCATTACTTCGGGGTTCTTTTAATTTTCAATTTTTCTAACTTAGCTTAATTTGATAATTTTCTTTATCTCAACAGGCCAAGAGAATCTCACTACAAGTGTCAACCAATTATTTTAGGTTAAATAGATTACTAAAGATAGTTCTCTCGTTGTCATACTTCAACATATACTGGTTGGTTATTATCATGGATGAAGTAAAGAAAATAGAAATTTTCTAACTCATATCACCTTTTGTGTGTTCTTCCATAAAAATTGGAATACATGTGATTTTATTTGCAACGTATGTTTTCAAAATACCAACTCTTTAATAGTCGAGCAAGTGGATTACATTCCATAGAGCATTCAAATTTGGGGATACAATATCAAGTACGCAATAAAAGTCCAACCACTTCTAAACCCCAAATAGATACATTAGAATCGAGTTGGTACTACCAATTGACCAAAACACACCATTCAACTAAAGCCAATATGATATTCAAGGAAAACAAATAGCAGTAAGACTAAAATTCTTAATGATCGCGAGATCATCAAATATAATTTAAATTGACCGTTTATACGATGTGGACTTATCTTAAAACAAAATAAACAAAACTAGGCATATTCTAAAAACAAATAAATAAGCCTAGCAAGTACTCAATGTAAAAATCCACATTATAGTCATAGTCACGTACCTTAGACTTTGGTTCCTCGAGTGTATACGCAAAACCAGAATAGCCTTGATCGCGCACTTCCCGGAACCAAAACAAGATAGGAAAGGAACCAGAACACATCTAGAACGGACCAGATCAGGTAGGGGTGGCCCGGATCGGGTATGGGTGGACCGGACCGGGTTCGGGTGGGAGTGGTGGGCCGTACCGGAGATCTTTCATTCACGAAGATTTTTTTTCTCCTCTTTTCCGAACAGAACGTTTCTAAATCTCCCATGAGTACAAATCAAATCAGCGGATATCTACTAAATCAAATTAATCCAAATCACTAGAGTACAAATTTCTTCTTCTCCATTAACATTAAATTAATATCAATATCAATCAGATCAACGGGTTTCATCGCCTACATTAAATTAAATTAAATTAAATTAAATTAAATTAAATTAAATCAAATCAAATCAAATCAAATCTGCCAAAATCAAAAAGGAAAAGAGACACTTAGCTTAACGATTATTGATTCCATAATTTCCTTGATGTAAATCCGAACACCATTTTTTTTCTTCGAATAACAAACTTGTGTTTATCATCCATGTAGGAAAAAAAAATCAAACCAACCTATCTCAGCGGTATAACTTCGTGCATGATAACGTGTTTTAGTAGAATTATAGATGAAACAAGGAAAGATAAGAGGAATGAGAGGAATAATCTTATTAGGATTAGGGTAGAAGCATTACATAGTTTTCTTTATATATAACCTAGGAATCTAGTTGGACCGCACATCCATGGGACGTAGGCCCTGTAACAAATAAAAACTAGAGAGTTGTCATCAACTTTAAATTTGAACTAACCATACTGCCACTGGAGATGCCACTTTAATTACCTCGCTAATTTTTGCCGCTTTGCGGGCGGTCAACACCCAATAAATGATGTATAAATAACTCCCCAAGATTATTACACATACAATATCTTTAGCTAACCAGATTTCTAGGTTAGTTTTTCAACTGTTCCTAAGCATGCCTAATGCTAATTGTCCCAAAATCAAATCTGATTTTGTTTCTAGCCATTTTTTACTATTGCACTCTCATAATGTTGACACCATTTTTATTATAAAAACCCGAACCATTTTTGTTATAAGTTATTTTACAGTGTTATATACATTCTTATAAAATTATTATAAAAAAATGTGTATTATCCGAGGTACGTAATATCGTCGTTTCACACTTCGAAAATCATTAGTTGAAAATTAATGGTTGAAATCAAGTTAGTGGATGGTGTGGTGTATCGGATGGATGGTGAGGTTTGTCATATCCGAGTGCACTAATTAATGTTTGCATGTCCTAGATGTTGTTTTTTGGCATCCCAAAATATTAACAATTTGAGTGATTTTTTTTAATATTCGAACATTACATTATTACTTTCACAAGCTTTAAAGATGTGTTTTCCCGACATTAGGGAAAAAAATACTCTTTCCGTACCTAATATATAGGCGGAGAAGATGAAATAATAAATTGAAGGTTTTTATAAGTTTTCATGTTTTTTCTTGTCTATACCCCTTGTCTTATTCTCAATACAATTTCCCATACAACATAAATAAGGACATATATGTCAAAAAGCATCTTGGAACTAGAATCCCGCCTATCTAATATGACTAGGAAAATCCAATATTCCGCCTATCTAATAGGGATGGAGGGAATAGTAAATTAAATGTGACACTCATTTTTGCCGGTCTCTTTCGTTTTGATTTTTTCAACGTTGATGAATAAAATAGGACTGAAGGAATATACAGTATAACCTCGATGATAAATCTATATTCTTGGGATAGAAGTAAGATATTCTTTTAGAGAATTAATTATTTATCATTAAATGAATATATCATTCATTTACCAATGAATGAATATTTATTCATTTAAAGAGCCTGAAGTCATTAGGGGCGACACAAAATGACAAAATAGGTTGAAAATACTTATATGTCCCTTCATAATCGGTAGTTTAGAAGAAGAAAAAATTATCTACCGATTGTGACTATATTCTTCTCTTCCTAGCTTTGTTTTGAAATAATTACATTTGGGGCTACTACAATAATCGGTAGGCAATAAACATCATCAAACTACCGATTGTGAAAACAAAGAAATCTAAAATTCCTATTGTTTTTGAAAATTACTACCATAATCGGGAGACAATAAACATCATGAAACTACCGATTATACAATCTGTAGGCAATAAACATCATGAAACTACCGATCGTGAAAATAAAGAAATCTAAAATTCCTATTGGTTTTTGAAAATTTCAAGTTTGGGGCTACTACCATAATCGGGAGGAAATAAACATCATGAAACCACCGATTGTGAAAACAAAGAAATCTAAACTTCCTAATAGTTTTTGAAAATTTCGAATTTGGGGTTACTACCATAATTGGGAAGCAATAAACATCATGAAACTACCGATTATACAATCGGTAGGAAATAAACATCATGAAACTACCAATTCTGATTGTTCTCAATCATGTGAAAATGAAATCTCCTCTATATAACAAATTTCTCCCGATTGTAGACTTAACTACTGATTATGGAGGGCATATTTGCCATTTCGAAAAATTTGAGATAAGGGTGGCTTTGTTTTAGGTTTGGGTGACCTTTTTGTGTCTCCCCTAATTCTTTTGGGGTCTCCCCTAAAAATGCATGGTTAAAGAGTACTCTTACATTTTTTTCATCAATTGTTGTCATTTTTAATCTATATTAAAGAAACTCGATAGACATCAAAATTTTCTTGAACCATCCAAACAAGAATGATGTAGTTATGAAATCACCAACAATCGAAGAAATTATTAAGTCCATGATAGATAATGAGAATGATTTTGAATTATATGATAGCAGCATCATGCTGAATATGTAATCAAAAGAGCCATTCTAAGCAGAAATCATCATCAAAAATTACTTGTTACTATACTAGCAAAATATTCCAGAAATTGCACGTGCATTACTAAAGGTTAAGATTGGGGGATTCATTTTTGCTTAAGTGGAAGAAAAAAAACTCAACTTTAGATGTATTTTTTGAGACGCATGTTTTTTAAACTGAACTTAGTGATTATTCACTTATATTTTTGTTTTATTCATGTATTTAACAAGGTTATGCGTTTAGCCCTTTTATCTAAGTTGGGATCAAAAATACTTCGGTTGCCGAGATTAATTTATCATATATTAAGTTATTAGGGTTAAACCGCAAGGTGAAAAAGTCAAACTCACAGACCGTTGATAACATTCATCAATCATGTAACTATAGAATTTTGAGAAATCTTCATTGAAATCCATACATTTCATTCAATCCTCATGGGCAGACTAATTTCCAGTCAACCTGTATTGACGGACAAACCAGTTATGTCCTTCTTTGTTTATTAAGTTTCACTTTTCTTGGTCTTCTTTACCCCTCAATCATAGTTAATAGTCCAACCATAGTTAGCCTTCAAATATGGGTTTTGAAATTGGTTCTTTATTTGGACCCAGGTAGTATATGGGTAATTAATTTTTTTCGAAGGAAATTTAAAAAAAAAACAAACAAACAAAGTCCAGACCTAATACACAGACAAACCAGACTTGGAAATGAATACCGAAACACAATATTGTATGTTTACAATTACAACCAAAGCAACATTTCTAGTTTGAGTTTATAAGCAAACCTCTGAACTGAAACAGATGTAGCGTCACCATGTAAGCAATACCACTGAATTTCTTCCTAACTAACATCATTGCTAAACTGAAACACTCTGCAGACCACTGAAAAACACCTGCAATGCTACTGCAAAGAGGGTACTACATTTCCAAGCTGCAAAATTACTCCAAAAATGCATGCTACAGTTCCAGGCTTAAAAACTGGCTGCAAAACTGAAGGCCATACCACTGCGGTGTTGACCCATAATGCTACCGTCACTACAATAGACTGTCTGCTTCAGTTTTAGACAGTAAAACTGGATGCTAAACTGACTGCATTGCGCCGCAACTGTTCTACATTAACCAGATTCTTCCACAAACTAACTGCATTGTTGACCTACTCCAGTTTTGAATATCTTAAACCACATTAACCACATTCTTCCACAAACTTCTACATTGAGATTGATTGTCTACTGCCGGAACCAATAAATCTTCATTAACCCTGAACTTTTGTTGCATTAATCTCCTCCATTAAGCATCTTTTTGTTTTGAGTACCTCCAAATCCATTTGGATAATAAATCCTTTTTTGTTTTCCTCAAGTTTCTAACACCCAAACCCCCATTAACTTTAGGATAACAAACTCTGATCCAATCTATCCAAACAAACTTCCTTCTTCAGCACCTCACAAGAAATTCCTCATTATCTTTATCATCATTTTATCGACGTTAACCAGAAGATTAAACAAAGACAAATAATATATAGGTAAGCTTCCTTCTTACTCATTACTCCGTATCTAACATAAGCTTCTTTACTCTGCCCAGCAGAGTAGCATACCGATATCATCTATAAATGAAAACTCCAAAGTTGAGTATGATCCCTGTCTATAAATAAAAACTCGAAAGTTCTGTATCATTAGCAATTGTAATATTTCATGGCCTCCAAATGTATAGTCGAAGTTAAGAGGTGCGTTCTAAGTAGAATCCAATCCAACCAAGCTAAAACTATAACTACTTCCCAAAAAACAATAACTACTTCCCAAACAACAAATGGCACGATAAAATAAATAGATAACATGTTTCAGATGATCATAGAAAATAAATTTGGTATCATACCGACAATGATCATATAAAACAAATTGGGTATATTACTAACACGGTAGTATAAACTAAATTGGGTACGACGACTTATAGTCGTATAAATTAAAATGGTTAGTTTATGCAGATGGTCATATAAATTAAATTGGACATATGTATGGTTATCAGATGATTTGGATTTCAAAAGAAAATTAGTGATTCAAGAGGAAATCTACACTGACAAACTTAGCTTAATGCACTTTTGATCCTGTTTTGGCTTAATTTAAGAAAGGATTTAAGTAGAGAGGGTGATACTTAGTCTGTTTGAAGCTAGGCTTAGATCTTTTTCAAATTGAGGTTCGAATGCATCTTTGTGTTATAAAAGTTCCAAGACATCTAGGTAATTTTTTGAAATCGAATAACTATCCTCACCAACCTTACATCTCATTCTCTTGGCAAGTTTGGGTCATTTGAGATGTCTCAGATTCTCTAGCGATTAAACTCTACATAATTAACTAGGTACATGGCAGTCACATCAAGTTAGATAGCAGACAACATTTTAATTCATTCCAATACATTTTGAGATAATGCTAATTTAACATGCTGATGTGCATTTGAAATATGTTGGAGCAAGCTTGAGTCAAAGAATGAGATTCCTTAATATTTTAGCTTTGTGAAAGCGTTAAAGTTAAAATATGCTTAGCTCTGTTTGATTGGAGCTCTGGCCCTAACTTAAAAAAGATGGCGCAATATCCCTTACATTTTATTTCTAATTTGAAAATTATTAAAAGAAAGGTCATGCCATATTCGAGGTAACTTGTTAATATTGCTAAACATAATAATAAGTTTTTGCCGGTAAGAGTATTGCAATATCCCAAATGCGTATCTATTTATGTTTAACATGGCCTTGTCCAGACTTACTATATCCATTAAGAGGCTTACACAACTTGTAGAAAAAATAAGCTCATTTAGGTAAAGAGGAATACCAAAGAAGTTCAGATGTTTTTGCCTGCCAAGTATCTATCATACGTACCTTCAGGAACAAGATACACAGGACCAATAAAATTTATCTTTATCTATAAACTGCAGACAAGATTTACTAGTCACAGAAGATTGTATGAGATATACAGAATTGAAGCACTCGGCCAAATATATTAATATTCCTAAATGTCACACCCAAAATAAACAACTAATCATAGTAGCGGTCTACCAGAATAAATCGAAGATCTATTTTCTACATAAAGAAAGATATGTTTTCTGTAAGGCTGGTCATGAACTTTTTTAGCATTATGTTGGGCAACAACAAATGTGTCCTAACGGATGAGTGGAAATACAAATTCAGATTAGGCTCAATGTTATGCACTTATCCAAATATGACCAACTAAGCATTTGAGAGGCCTAAAATAAAAGCTTTATACCAAGTCACCAAGAACCACGAAGACTTGGATAAAACACTCAAACCAAAAAAATCCACAGTGGTGCACATAATTTAGAATTTTAGAATAAAGAATCTCATATTGCATCGAAGAAAATGACGACGATAGAGATAGATTTGAGCACCAACTCAACACTTAACCTCGAAAAGTTAATACTGAAAGTTGAAATGTATGATTTACTGACAGTTTAAAACGGCTGAGAGAACACATCTATACTTGAGTAACATCTATATCCATTGTAAACTTGTAGCTGTGTTAAAGTCTTAAAAATAATGAAAAAAAAAATAACGAGGTACTTTCAAAACCTTCCAAAATGTCAGGTTACCTCGAGAGATATTGCTTCACGATCACTCCAAGTCATGTGAATGCAATATCTTCCAAGTGCCGAAAACCAGGAATTGTCCCTCCTATACCAGGATATAGAGATGAAACTCAGGAACAAGCATAAGAACGAATGAATATTTCTGTACTTTTATATTCTGAGGTAAGACACCAGTGTTGTTCCATTTAAGTGGAACCTAAGAATAACCAATATATAACATTAAGTGAACAAAAAAAAAATCTGACGGGTTAATATGAATGATTAGAGTCTTCTGACAACAACGATCAAGCGTCACTGTGCGCCTCAAACAATTTACCAACGAGATGAGTTTGAACATGGACAGTACATTGTTAACTGTTAAAAGTTTTGAATCATTTAAATCAAAATAAGATATGAGAAATTATACCTCTGATGCGTTAATTCTCCACTGGTGATAGCCCCAGTACATAGAGAAGGATCAAATCCAAGTTTTTTCAGCTTCTCAATAGTTATGGAAGCACGTCTTGACGAATTGCTTATTATCACCAACTTAGCACCATATTTAGACAGTTTTTCCACTAGAAAAAATAATAATCAGTCTTATGACCAAAATACTTAATTGAAAATGTAAATAGAGTGTTACAAATATTATGCCTAAAAATGGCTCCTAGATAAGGTTGTTTCCATCATGAAGGATTCCAAATTGATCTAAGAACGAAGCCTTGAATAGTTGAATGGACGAGTTTCTGCAAATTGTTGAACCCATTAAAGCTTTGAAACAAGTGAGGAACTTCATTTGACGACATCGCGCATCTTGATATAATATCTTAATTTACCAAAATCCCTAAAAAAATCAATACTTGATTACCAAGAAATTCGATCACTATCGTTTGAGAAGAACTTGACCACTGAAAGTGGAAGGGAAGCATGATCTTAACACTACTTGTCTACCTCCTCTAGCAGCAACCCATCCATTACCAAAATAGCAGAAGGAAAATGAAGGAGAATGAGGAAGAAGAGACGTATAAAACGATGGCTAGGGTATCGGGTCCATATGAAGGGTATGGATTTACTACACCATTCCTGGTTTGGTTAAGTTAAACTGAGGGACTAGAAGATCATTTCATACCGATTTTGTGCTAATTAGGATAACCGATTTGACTTTGTCCGTCTAGGTAGCAAAATTGAAAAGTTTTCCTTCTATTGGGGAAACTAGAAACCTTAGGATTTCCATGTGGATTTCTCTAGAACTTTGGCTTACCAATCTAGATTTTTTTTGACGCGGGCCCCACTGCCCCTTCCCCTTAACCCCACTGCTGCTACTGCATCTGCACATTATAGTGCTAGACGGGAATCGATCCCGGATCTCTCCTATGGAGAGATGATGAGTAATCCACGGTGATAGCCACAGGGTTCTCCACCAATCTAGATTTAATTGATGAATCTTAATTACCCTCGCGTGATGTGATAAATAGTCTTCTAGTATCTTAATAAATTTTATGCTCCAAAAAAATAAAATAAAAAATAACACCAAATGGACCTAGTACTAAAGCTTAAATTGGAGAAATGCAGGACAAATGTTGATCAAAGTTGATAAGATTTTGCACATAGTGATAGTTTCTACTCATGATTGGCCATATTCACGTAGACAGTTTCTGCGCATGATCGGCCATATTAAGGACACGACGGACTAAAATACTAAGATTTTTCTATGATGAAGTAGTATATGTTTCATTTTGCCATTTGTAAACTATGCATGCACAAGAACAGTACTAAATTATTCTAAAATTGAAGATTATATCATATTAATTAGGTGGTTTTAATTGATAAAAATGGAAAACCAACTTATCTGCCATTGATTTTCAACTCGAAACAATCATTCATGTGCGGCTGCGGGCCTTGCCATAAAATGAAAATTGGAACGCCGTATATTCTTAATTAGGGATTCTGAATAAACGCCTCTTGCTTCAAAAATGGAAATAAAATATACTCCCATGATATAGTTTTATTCGGCCGGTTTTTATTAATTGTCTGAAATTTCAAATAAGAGAAATATAAATTATATACCATATATATTTATGAAAAATTTCATTTACTCCACCATTCATGCATATGAATATCAATGTAATTTATATGCCATTATGAAGTATCTTTTGCTTTTATTGTTTTTGAAGGTAAAATTCATGCATCTTTATATTGATGAATATTCTCATAATTAATCTCCCACAGAATCACATATTTTTTTATATTTTCTTCCTTAAAATACACTAAAAATCTTAAATTATCACTCCATCATTCTACATATATACTGTACGATACCTAACAACAGGATACCTAACAACAGAAACCGAAGTTTAGACTAGAGAAATACTGGTATTAGTTTTGGATCATATAACACGTTTATACTGTTATACAGTAATCTTAACACGTTTATACTGTTACACAGTAATCTGCCATTCCAGCAGATGGTGAGAAATGTTCTCATTTCTTTTCTCGTAAATTTCTACTTTCTTTAGTTTTTAAGATTATTTTGTTTCGTGTTTTTCTGGATGTCTTACGACTATTTGGTTGATGCTTAGGAACTTATTCGCATTATCTGGGTGATGTGTCTGCTATGCATAGTCCAAGGAACGGAGATTGGTTTTAGTAGATTAGATTTCAAGAAACTATCTAGTAACGATAATGTCGATTTCAATGTCATGAACTTTGGTGCTGTTGGAAATGGCAAAGTTGACGACTCCAAAGTGAGTATATATGTTCATATTATTGGCTTATCATATTTGTATTTTTTTTCTCTTTTTTTTTTTGGTTGATGTTCTTATCTCCCTTGTGTAGGCTTTTCTAAATGCATGGACACATATGTGTAATGGTACTACGGGTATCATCACTACCCTAATCATACCACAGGGGAGAACGTTCTTATTGAGTCCTACAATATTCAACGGTCCTTGCAAAGTAAAATATCCTGTTGTGCAGGTAAAAAATCGTCAATGCAATTTTATATATTTTCTTTTCATCATGTACGAGTACGATAATGAACATCTAAAAAATATTAATTTCCATTTCCAGGTTGATGGGAAAATTATTGCACCAGTAAAGGGTGCTTGGAATGGTAAGCCAGATAGATGGATTCAGTTCTCAAATGTGTATCGCCTCACCATTAAGGGATCAGGTCAGATTGATGGTCAAGGTTCAACTTGGTGGGATCAACCTAATGAAATGAGACCAACGGTAACTGGATTCAACTCTATATTAAAATGTCGTTGCATAGAACAATCAGTTAGTTATCTTCTCAATATGCCATGCGATCTTAATTATTTATGTAATATGTAAAATATATTGGTTGTGCTTAACAATGTTGTGCGATTTGATGTAGGCATTAGTATTGGCGAACTGTATGGGTTGTCTGTTGAGGGGATTAACGCATCTGAATAGCCCGAGAAATCACATCAGCGTATTCGGTTGTCGTGAACTAGTCATTTCTCATGTAAACATAATTGCTCCCGAAAACAGCTATAATACCGATGGTATTGATATTAGTCATTCAAAAGGCATTCGCGTCCAAGATTCGTTCATCGGAACCGGTAAATTTACGAACACAATCTCTTTAAATGCTTTTAAATTTAGAAAAAAATATTAAAAATAGTTCGTGCTATTGCAGGTGATGATTGTGTTGCTCTAGGTGATGGAAGCAAGTATATCAATGTTACTAACGTGCATTGTGGTCCTGGACATGGCATAAGGTTGGTGAACACTTTTTCTTTCGATTTCTCATGGAATGCTGCGTCCATCAAGTATGAATTTGCATATTTTGTTTTGTTTAGGTTATAAGTTATCAATTTGCACTCTTCTTTTTCTTCTCATAGTATTGGAAGCTTAGGAGCTAATGGGAGTGAGCAAAGAGTAGAACACGTGCATATTCGAAATGTTCATTTTAACGGAACTATGAACGGAGCAAGGATCAAAACATGGGAAGTGAGTATGCACCATTATTGTGTTGCAGAGTTGGCCGAGTACGGGCTATAAAACTAATTTGCACTCTTTCTTTTTTCTTCTCAGGGTGGCAAAGGTTACGCAAAACGGATATCATTTGATGGGATTACCCTTGAGAATGTGTATAATCCGGTTATCATTGATCAACACTACTTCAACAAACGCAGCAGCGAAGTAAGATGTCCATTTATATGATGCCATTTTTATATGATCATTCTAGTTTTAATATGAACCCAAAATGGTCTGTTTTTGAAAATTTTGAAATATTGATATTCGTTGCAGAGATCTGCGGTTCAAATTAGCGATGTAGTGTTCAGAGGAATTCGTGGAACTTCGACAAATGCTGTAGTGATAAATCTAAATTGTAGTGAGGTTATTCCTTGCACAAACATTGTCTTGGATAACATTGGCATACGATCAACAAGATGGGGAGCCAAGGCCTCTTCCTACTGTGCGCATGCTCATGGAGCAGTATCAAAGACATCTCCGAATGTTACTTGCCTACTATAATAATTTGTTTTAAAATATTGCATTTGCGAGTATTAGAAAACATTATTAATCTTTTTTTGTTTTAGAGAATCTCACATGTATTTTATTTCACTGATCAAATTAAATGTACGTTGTTCTTTTGTTTCAAAATCTCATCCATCTGTTGTCCACCTGCAAGAAAAATGAATGTCATGATTCCCCTTTTTTTTTTTTTTCTTAGATGACTACTTTCCCTTCTTATGATGAGCATCGGATTGGTCGCACAATTTTGTTTTTTGATTCTACCTAGATCAGCAACCTTACATTCGCATCATATGATGAGCATTCCAACCAATCAATAGCATGGTGAAGTACATATCTCCAAAAGCAAACACGAAATGAAAGAACCATATCCATATGGAACATCATTTTCATCTTGTGTCTCATCCTTCCTGAGATGCAGAAATTTTTGTCATGTATTTGCAGTATAGAGGAATTTCATTAGCTTACCGTAATTATACTGAGTGAGGGACATATATACCTGAAATCAATCCTTCTTGAGAATGTCCTTATAACCATTGCAAGTACTGCAAATGATGAACGAAGCTTTCCCAAACACTATCCACGTAAACTAGCTAGCATGGACAAAGTAATATAATATTATTAAGATATAAGATGCAGGAAGACATGGGAGTGGAAGACTAGAAAATTTACCATTTGAATATTTAGTTTTCCCCCAACATCTCAATTTACGTACTTTAGCTTCACAACTGTGTTTTAGAATCTGCTCAAGAATAAGACCCCTAAAAGAAGAGTCGCAAATAGTTTGAGCTCAATGAAAAGACAATTTATAAAAACTTGAACTCATGACAGATAGATCATGCATCTCTCGCGAACACCAACATCCCGTGATCCAACAATACCTAGATGGCGTAAACCGAGTGGTACAATAAGAGAAGTAAGAACTGGTGTGCAGTTGAGAGATTTGGATGGTGTGAACAGAGTTTAACAATAAACATATTGTGTATTTCGAGTGCAAGAATACCCATTTGGTGGTAGAGCTAAGTGAACAAACTATTTTGCTTGATAAGCAAAATAGTGTGCTTTGTTTTTTTTGCAAGAGAGGGCTTTACACGGATATATGCAAATCAAAATTGATTTTACTGGGAGACTATTATTCACATGTTGTGTGATGGAGGATTAGCTCTAGGATTATACATATTTTTTCCTTCTAATATAACCTTTTTATAACAAAAAAATAAATGAAGAAAGGCGTAGATTACAAAACTGCAATGCAGTTAGCCTTAGCCACCAATGTGGTTCAAAGAACAAATTCTTCCCATTTTAACCCAGACATGGCAGGAGTAGAAGTTTCCCAGAGAAAAGTACTTGCCATAGACGCAACTTTTATAGTCTTCCACATCTTATGCTTCTTGCCTTTAAACCTTCCAGTGTTACAACAAAACATTCCAACAAATACTAGCTGGGATAATCATTTCTCCTCTACCGTGAATATTTCTAATTTTTAAGACAATAATTGAAATTCAAATGTATATTATATTGTAATTTGTACAGCCCAGTATGAATTGCCGAATATATAAAATGATCAGCAATGTCCAGTTTAATACTCCGACAGTGTAATTTTACCTAAAACTGCCCACACAATGAGTGGGTGATATATTGCAAATCATACAAGCAACTACAGTGCAGCACGGTTAGGGTGGTGTGCTCCTGGATACAAAATGGTTATATTTGTCTTACTAACGAAGGATTTATTCATCAATACTACACCATCATCACAAGCAGCACTGCAGCACAAGTAGTCACAACCATGGAGAACAGTCCTAACGAATACTGAACTCGCCCAACCTGTAACATGGTTGCATGGAAAAAGAATCAACAAAGATTGGAGTGACAGGAACAAAATTCAGGGTTTTAGTCCTCAAACTGAACTCTAAAACAAGAATCTTACAACCATCGCCCAAAACAAAAAAGAGTCCGAACATCATTACTTTCTCCAGCCTAGCTCTTTTGAGTTGTGGAAGGAAATCAAAAGCACTACCTAAGTCAACAGAATTGCGGGTACGTTATCCACCCTGCTAATGTAGTAATAACATAGTTCAGATTTCACACTTATGTTCTTGGTCTAAGCAATCAAAGTTTGTACGATGTTTGAGAAGGCACTAACACATACACAAGAAGATAACTCCAACACCCCTAACCATCGACAAGCACTGTTGAACCCTTGGATCAGTACAAGTAACACCTATCACAAATAACAGGAATCTACAACATATACACAAATAGAGGGTTACAGAGGAAAAAGTATCCACATAATGCCAACCAAACAGTATTCTCCAAAACAGAAAACTAAGCAGTTTAGCGTGCCTAAAATTATGTGAAAAGGGATAGGTTCCACATAGCCCAGTTATTTTGTGAAATTATAGGTTCTAACTAAGAGATCCTCGTTTTATGAATTGCTCTCTCCCAAACAAATGACGTGTTGTTTACGGTTCAAATATACTCTATATTCCATTTCTCAAAGTAACAAATGCAATTCAAAAAAAGTATATCCTATTAAAATCAGCTAAGCAACTAGAAAGAGGACAGCCAGGAAGGGTATGAAAAAAAAATAATATAAAGGAAGATGTTAGAACAGCATGAACCATACCTTCATGGATAACATAGATGAGGATGCAGAAGACAGACTGGGGAATCCGATATTATAGGAGATGCTACCATCAGGTTTATAGAGTCCAAAGTTCCTCTCTGAAGTCTGCCCAGGCTTTAAATTTTCGTTGAATAATGCAAAAATATATGCCCTCGCCAAAATCTTTGGCCTGTATGGAGTACCTTTCCTTTTAGCAAGCCTTTTACGTAGATTGTAGTTATAAGTTCTTGCATTTTGGTGTGTAGCTACTGCTTCATTATCATCCCCATGAGAGGCCCAACCCGTCTCAGTAACAATAACTTCCATCTTACTAAATCCAGCGTCATTTAAAGCAGCATAAGAAGCATCAACTTGAGCATCAAACATGTTATCGTAGTGGAGTTTCGTATAGTTATCATCAATACCATCATTTAACAGAAAAAGAGAATAGTTAAGATTAATATGTTCAGGATCGCTCATGTAGGCTAGAAACGGATAGACGTTGATGCAGAAAGGAGAACCAATTTGTGAAAAGAACTGCAAGAGTGGTTTCATGTATTGCACAATATCCGCTCGAAAAATACATGAAGATGGGGGATATGAATTAGAAAACACAGCCTGAGAATGTGCAGTTGTAATCTGAACAATATCAGCCAAATGAAGCTTGTTGATAGCATTATAGATGTTTTTGACTGCACCCACTAAAGCCTGTTCATTGTCGTGATTATTACCTCCCAAAACCTCATTACCTACAGCAATTCCACGAATACGTGTCTCGGGCAAGAACTGCTGAACATTTGTTCTTACCCAACTCATGGCATTATTTGGGTCAAAACTCATGTCTTTCAGGTATTCATTAGGAAGTCCTATTACTAGGTCGAGACCAGACCCTTTAAATGCCTTGAGGACACTATGATCAGCATCATAGATTCGAACATTTTTAATTTTTGCTGCTTTGAGAAGCTTTACAACCTTGTCAGGCGAAGGGATATTGTCAGCAATTCTCCCATAGTTTATTCCATAGGTTCCAGTGAATCCTTTAACATCCCCATAGGCTGTAAAAGAACAAATCAACTACATTAGCAACATTAAATGCAAACATAAGTCCACAATCCCCGAAAAAAGAATGACTGTAAATTTTCTGTCTCCAAAATGAGAATCAAAGATAATGGTTTCCAATCCACCATCATTGCTACCCAAGTAATGCTGGTTTTCTATGTTTCCTTTTGTTACTCTTACTTAATAGACAAAGGTGTGCAGCGCCCGTTAACAGAATATTGAAACTCAAAAGATTTCATTGAAAAGATGTGTTTCTAGTGGCTAGCCTGTTGGAAAGACGTCACTACACTTGAAGATTCATAAGACACAGAAACCCATTAACAAGCCGAAAGAATTGACAGTATATCGAGTTAAATTTTCCAGTTAAAAAGAGTATCAACTGTTGGGGCAATTGGATCTCTCTGATACCAATTGTTGGGGTTCAGAGCCATCTACGTGCTAATACTGCGGAAACAAAATAGCTAACAAGAAACACTTGATCTCTTGGATTGCTCCATGAACCTCACTATGATCTAGGATAAGAAGAAGAGAAAGAGAACCACATAGATGCAAGCCATAAACAAAGAAACAAGAAGTAAAGTACTCACGGATTTAACGTGGTTCAACAATATACACAATGTATGTAATATTGTCTACATCCACCAAACGGCTACGACCTCTTTATTCATTATAGAATCACCACTGAGAATTACACAACTGATTGACTAAACCAATCCATCGACTCACCACAACGTGACCGAACACAAGAACTCTCACAAGCACCCTATAAGATCCAAAGTAGTGTCTTCACCCATACGAGATAACGTTTACCACATTATCTACCACAACAAGATGATCTTCTCTCGCACACCCCGATATAGATTACCATGGACGCCTTTAGCTCAACACCAATAATCTAATCCAAAGACCACCAAGATGATCTTCTCCTCAACAAGATGTCTTACCAACATCTCCACACGAATACTCCATAACGACATATCTTCCAACATCGATAAGTATCCCATAAGCACCATAATGATGTACTCCTTCCACCATTAGGTCTCTCACATAACCACCTCAATAGGTGGGATGAATCCCTCACATCTCTACGAGATTTACATTGAGGATTCCATGACTAAAACACTTAGCCTAGACCTCCTTATATAGGAGTTACAAACTTGGTTCCCAAGGAAACCATGGTCAGTTAGGAAACCCATCTTATATATGGAAGTTGTCCTAAACTAGCTATGTTTCCCTAACGGAACCTTTCTGGAACCTCCTAGAATTTAGCCATCTTCATTAACCTAAACTAGGAAACCACCGTTTCCCTACATCAACAAAATGCACTGTACAACTTAAACTTCATTCCTACTAAATAGTACTAAGATTGAAGAAGGTTTGGTATGACAAAACATCAACAACTTCCCATAAAGAACCTTTAATGAAAGCCTAAATTAACAAGTGAACACAAAAAGAACTAAAGAAAAAGCAATTAATCTAAACCATCCGCAAATTCGATAGTGTAATTCGTAAATTCAACAGAACCCATACAAATTATAATCTAAAACTCCAAAAAAGAGATAAAATCTTTATGAACCCTGAAACCAAATAAAGTTCACTTATTCAAGTTCAAATTCACCACCACCACTGCCCATCTAATCGATCTAACAGATATAATTAAAAGGGAGTGTCTAAATCAATTTACTTAAGGCTAAATTAACATATGAAAACTCAAAGAATCAGAAATCATAAAGAGTAAAGCAGAGAGGACAGTACCTGAGTCAGTTAAAACGGCTGAAAATTGAAGAATGAGAAACCACCCAAACAAACTAAATACCCCCATCGATCGACTCTGGAGGATCTTGAGTGTATTAATGAAAGACCCTTGAATTGAATATCAATTAAATAAATGATGATGTTGCTAATGCCGTGGACTAGAATCCTCCAGTGCTAAGTAAAGAGAGACTTGGAATTTTTGTTTCTTTGTGACTCAGTCCTCAGTCACTACTAAAAGTACAACTTTTTCTCTTTTGCAACAACAATTATTTCTTCTTCTCTCTTTCTTTTAAGTATGAACCCAAATTACCCAATAATTATTCAGCCCTTCTAAACATACCACCCCTCAAACCACACTAAAACAACAATCTACTTTTTCTCTCACAATTTTTTCAGTGGGTCCCATTGGGCCCGCGGGAGACAGCAGGGATTCCCATTAGTTTTGGTTTGTGTCTAGTTATTTTTGGGTTGTTTTTGGGGCGGTACACCAAGACTTTTTGATAATTATTTTGTTTTTCTGGGTTATTTTTGTTTCGGGTTCTTTCTTGAGGTATCCCACTGGGTTAGATTTTACTAGTGCTTTATCTATTTTTTGACAGTGAAGTAGGAACCGTCTTTTGGTCCTACCTGAGTCTCTTCTTTTAGAATTTCATTTATTTTTATTTATTTTTTCGGTCTAAAATTTGCTAATTTTGCCTACAAAACGTGTGATGGACTGATGGTTTTATCTTTTATTTTTTAATAATAACCGGAAAAACATTTTTAGAAGAATTAGAAAACTTGAGATAAAAAACCTGGCTTGATTGGGGTATACCCAAACTAATTGGGGTATACCAAATTTAAAGCCATCCAACCTAGTGAGCTAAGGGGTGTATAAATGATATTGAAAGACCAAATTGTCCCCCTCCCAAACCTTGCCGGCTGAATCGTTCTTAAAAAAAATTCAAATTATTTTCCCAAAAACTCTATTCACTCTAATCATACATGAAGAGATAAAAAAAACAGATTTTTTTTTGAATCATACGGGTTTTAGTAAGACGGTTCCGTGTTAAATATCATGTCGACCTTTCATACCTGGATGCGACATTTATAAGGTCGGCATGATATTCAACTAACTACCTTGCCGGCCGAAATACAACCGGAAGGGTATTTTTTGAATACCTTGCCGGCCAAAAACAGACGGAATGGTATTTTTTGAATACCTTGCCGGCCAAAAACAAACGGAAGGGTATTTTTTGAATAACTTGCCGGCCAATTTTTTTTATGTCATCTCCTGTATGTAAAAAAACAAAAGTCGGCAAAGTCGACGATGAAGATCATGCCAGCCACTTTGATGTCGGCGGACCAAAGTCGGCAGCTTATTCAAAGTAGACCTATTGGTAAATCTTAGCCGGCATTTTGTTCAAACTATAACCTTGCCGGCCTTGTGTATTTTCAAAATCTAATTTTTTTTGATCGAAATCGAAATCATAAGTGGGATGAAAGGTTTAATTTAGTGAATTCATAATTTCAAATTTTTAATCTAAACTCAATTAATTAACCTAATCATAATTTTAATGTTAATTAACCAAGGGTATTTTAGCCATTTAGAAAATACAAGGTTAAGGGGTAACTTGGTTTTACTTCATAATGACCTTATTTTGTCTTATTGGGTATACCCCAATTAATCTGGGTATACCCCAATCTCGCCAGGATAAAAAAGTTTAATCGGGCCCCCTCATTAGAAGACAAAAAAAGTCATCAAAACCTAATTTGCAAGGATTAATTGGGGGCAGAAGAAATAATTGGGGGCCTGAATAGTTGGTCTCCCAACAGCATTTTGGTGCTACCCCTTATCCTAATTTTTCAAAATTCCTAAACTACCCCCAAAAATAATTATTGTTAATTGAGTTGATTAGGTTAGATTAGTTGTTAATCTTTTAAGTTAGATTAAATCAGTTTTTACAAAAAATCTGAGTTTATAGAAGAAAAAAAATGGGTTTGATAGAGAGGAAAAAAGTGAGTTTTGTGGAAAATTTTGGTTATTGGAAATGAGTGATTGTAGTTGAGGAAATGAGTTAAGTGAAGATTCAACCAACATAAATGATTGTGTTGATGGTGAGATTGTCTCATCTAATCCTATGGATTGGATGTTTGATGAAGAGATGTTAATAGAGGAAGCTTTGATAAATGGTGCAAATGAAGATCTTATTGCTCAAAATGAAGGAACCAATCCTCCATATGAAGAACCCGGAGCTCAAAACAATCAGGTAAACTTCCTATACTCTTCAAATTGCAAGAATGGTACTCCAAGTGGTCGATTCATGGACACCATGCAACTACTCAGAGTGAGGGTCGTTTGGTCGGGAGTAAAATAAACTAACGACCCTAAAGAGTCGTTAGGTATTTATGACATTTATGAACGACTCTAATTTTCTGTATGAAAAATCGTCATTCATGTTCGAACAAACTGATGACTCTCAGATGCCACTATGAAAAATCGTCAAACAAATTATTGACGACTCTTTTTTTTTAATGAGAGTCGTTGTTATGTACGTCTCTAATATTGACGACTCTTCCTAATTTTGAAACAGAACAACTATAAGTGAAGAGAGTGGAGTCGTCCACTAATAAAATTCGTCGTCCACAAAGACAATAACACTCTGGATCATCATCCTCAATGGTGTCCACTGACACTGGTGTTCCCTCAAGACAACCTAACACTCAACGAAACGTGCATTCCTAGAGCACATTTTGGAAGCTTTACGCCTCATGTAGATTCATAGACAATAACACTTTGGATCATCATCCTCAATGGCCTACCATCTGATTTTGAATTTTATATCAAGATATGATATTGATACTTACGAATCCAAGGAAAAAGGAAATTAGATGGGATATTAAACAATTAAATTAGTCTAATTTTCAAATCTTTACTTGTGCTTGTCACTTGTCAATGTCTGTCTGGCTAGTTGATTACAAAACCTGCAGAACTGCACATGCATTTTGATGCAATAGGGTCATTAGTTACTTAAGAGCATCTTGGCTAGGAAATTAGGTGGCTATTATGTGGAGTCGTCCACTAATATAATTCGTCGTCCACAAAGGTCGTTAACCTGTGGCTATTATGTGGACGACTTTTCCAATAATTCCAACAGAGTGGTGGTTCAAAATACATTGCACATGAATCGTTCAATCCTTAACAATTGGTTAACGATTTAAACATGCATGTCAAGAATCGTTAAACAAACATGAATTTCCTACTGATTCAAACCAAAAAAATATATATATATATATACAGCAGGAATCGTTTTCTCCACTACAGTCATGGTTGACGATTCCTCAAAAGTACATCATGCATGTCAAATATCTTTGACCAAACATGAAAAATCGTTAAGCAACTATGAAAAATCGTTAAACATTCAAACTTCGTGGTTAACGACTACCATTCTGAGAAATATATCTCTTCGATTCAAACCCTAATTTTCAGCGGAACATCAAATTGAACTAAACCCCAACTTAGAGTAGGGGGTTTTAACGTTTTCGCATCGATGATTTCGACGATGAATTGGATGATTTTTTTTTTTCTCACTGTCGTTAATGGAGGAAGTGTAAGGTAGGGGAGAGGAGAAGTAGAGAAGAAGGGTCGGATAGGATAAATGAAATGGGGGGGGGTTAAGGTTAATAGGATTTTAGGGTTAATTTTAGGGGAAAGGTAAAACAATACTTTCAACTTCATTTTGGAAGCCCCCTAAAATTTTGGGTGTGGGTATAAATTTTTCCAGGCCCCCAATTATTAAATCTGGACCCTAATTAATCCTTGCTAATTTGAGTCACCCCTTAACCAAAATATTTTTAAATGGCTAAACTGCTCATGAATGATTAATCTTAAAACTTAATTAAGTTAAGTTAATTAGTGTAGCTAAATTATGTTAGATTAAAATCAGATCTTAGAATCAATGTTTTTTTTTTTTTTGTGAGTTGAGAAGAAGAAGATGAGGTTTTAGAGGAAAAATTAGGATTTTTAGAAATGAGTAATTCAAGTAGGAGAAATGATGTTGAGGAAGTTTCAAGCAACAAAGATGATTGTCTTGATGGTAAGATTATCTTACAGGGGTTTACTCAATAAATACTTTTATCGATTTCCAAAGAGTTTAATGGATTTACAAAGTATTGTGTTATTGGTTGTATACTTTTAAAATCTCTTTCAAAGTTTATGTTACTCGTTGTAGATTGTCAAAAGGTCTTCTAAAGTTTGTGTTACTCGTTGTAAACTTGAAAATTCAAAGACTTTGCATACTTATCTATTTTCAAGACTTTGAGTGACTTTTGGGTATATATTTGCCTTGATTAAAGTCTTGCAAAATATGTAAGATTTTGGAAGACTTCCAATTTTTTTTATAAAGATGTTTTTTACTCTATCTTATTTTTTATCATGAATACACAATCTATAAAACTCATATTATAGATGAGTATAAATTATATGATATTATTAAATATTTTTTTTATTTTAATTATTATGTACAAATGTACAATAATTATTATTTTAATTTATTGTTACACTTTATTGTATTTCATTGAACCAAAGAAATAAGTTATATATATAAAATAATAATAATAATTTAATTTAATTGAAGTTACTATAATAAATAAGCTACAATAAATTTTATATTTATGTCTATCATGCATATTTCCATATAAAATTTATTTATACAACTCTTCAAGACTCTACAAATGTCTGCAAGATATTAGACAACTCTGCATAACTCCGCAAAAGTTTGCTCAATTCTGTATAATTCTCGCAAAGTTATTAATTTTCATGACTCTTTTTAAATCTCTACAAATCTACAAATGTATTTATTGAGTGAACCCCCGTTAAAATCTCCCATGGATTGGATATATGTCACAACACAGAGAAAGAGTCATCAATGTTGAGGGCGCTGTATACCCCAACGACTCTATAAAGTCGTCAATGTATTGACACCAAAAAAGACGACTCAAACCTGCAACTTTTCCAGGTTATGAAAAATCGTCAGGGTAATATGATATACCCCGACGACTCTTAGCTTGGGTCAAAAAGAGTCGTTATTTTGTGTGTTTATACTAAGACGACTATGAAATTTTTTTGGGACAAAGAGGCTGTTTGTTTTTCACCTGGGGTCGTTGACGTTTAAAAAATGGACATTCATAGAGGATCGTCATAGGTTTCTATATTATGTTAACGAATTTAATCTAGGGTAAAAAATATGAAAACCATAAATATGGTCGTTATCTTGATCATCATATACCCTAACAATTTTTATGGTCTCTACATGCATATGAAAAATCGTTAAGGATTATGCTTGTCGAAATTAACGACCCTTTTACTGTAACTGAAAAATTTCGGGTGAAAATTATTATTTTTTTGCATGGAGTCGTTAATGGAGGAGAAGAGAAGAGTCGAGAGGGTGAGCGGGGAAGGAGTGATCTTTTTGTTTAGAACAAGAAATGAATTGGGGCTTAGGATTGAGGGTTAATATGTTTTTAAGATTTATTTTTAGTGAAGGGTAAAATAATACTTTCACAAAATTTTAATACACCCTTGAAAATTTGGGATGCAAATAAAAATGGGTGAGACCCCTAATCATTTATGGGGCCCACAATTAAACGAGGATAAAAATGTAACCCCAACTAAACACCTTAAATTAATTAATTTTAATGCAACTGAAAATCCAAACCGACACAAATACATGAGTATGAATAAAATTCTGAGATTTTTATTTTCTAAAATTTTTGTTTACGTATAACTACATTTTTTGCGATAATTTGATGAAAATATTAGGATATATAATTGTTGTTTCGTGATCATGAGGATAATGTTCATATAAAATAATAGAATCATCCATTTTACTCAGGAAATAAAAGAAGAAATGAATTGCAACAGGTTAGATCAGATATAAAGAATCAATCATCCAGTTTATTCGGGAAATAAAATAAAAAATGAATTATAACGAGTCATATCAGATATAAAAAAGTCAACTAAATTATGAATGTACGAGGAAAATATAAAATAAATGTATCGGTATGATATGGTTATTTGAGTATTGTGTCCATATGTCGTGTTGCGTTTAGGTTTTGACTAAAAAGCACAACACCACACAGTACGCTTTAATTCCTGACGCAACATAGCACAACATACATCACATAATGCATGTTTCTTCGCTTGTTGTGTCCATACAACACCACACATTTTACATCTTTATGAAGGTGTATGGTTCCCTCTTACCTTCTCCGGCAAGTGAAGGATAAAATGCAAATATCCAATGAAGTCGCATGGATGATGATGACCTGATTTTTACGGGTGATGATGTTCATATGATTGAACAATTCAAGGTGGAAATGATGATGAAGTATGAAATTGTGACATGAGATTACTTCATTACTTTCTTAGAATTGTGGTACATATTAAAGTCAAAATTGTGTATTCATTTCTCAAAGAAGATACTTCAAAAAAGTGTTGAAGAAGTTTGGTATATTTAGTTGTAATCCAATATCAACACCACCCACTGTGGAAGAGAAACACAAGAAAGATGGCGGAGGAAAAAGGGTTGATATATGAGTCTTATTATAAAGGTCTAACTGGAAACTTATTATATCTTACACATACAAGACCCAATATTATGTTTGCTTCAAGTATGCTTTCAAGATTCATGAGTGCACCTAATCATTTTTATCTTGGGAAACAAAGATGATGTTAAGGTATATATAAGAAACAATGAATGTTGGAATCAAGTATTCTAGACATCCAAATGTCAAATTGATTTGCTATTCTGATAGCGAATTGGACATTATATTAATGTTTCATGACCCAAGATCATAATGGTTGCTAGAATTAGTCTTGTTAAAGGTTGTCCCCTCTTATTAAGGTACCCAGTAGCTATTAATTATAATTCAGTTTAATTAGGTGTTAATTAGTAGCTATCGTGTGAATCGCACGAGTTGTATTATGTGTTATCCTTTTATTTTCTTTCTGTGGTTGTGAGGAGGATATGAAAAATATTAATCAAAAATATCTTTTCTCTCTAGAACCTTCTGTTCTCCCCAATCCATCTCTATCCTAAGAGATCTTGAGTAGCTTCAGTGTTAATTTATAAGGTAGATCCTTACAATTGATATTGAGAGCACCCGATCTGAGTGGCATGTTAACTATGATTAATTAGTAAGATTTTGATGATTTTCACAAGAAGTTTAACACTCTAAGGAAGAGTCATAAAGAAATCGTTAAGAATTTTGACGAGGCCCAAGGTACAATTTCAAATTCGTTAAACATTCATATGCAGCCAATGGAGGATAGGATCATTAGAAGACTTAATAGTTGTGGTGGCTTAATTCAGACACCTATTGGATCTCAATCGCGAAACAAGTCAGGAGAGGGTAGAAATGGAGGAGGTAACTGTCAAATATTAAATCAAATTACTAACCCTCATAAGCCTAAAGTCGAATTTCCTATGTTTGATGTTAATAACCCTAGATCTTGGATTCGAAAATATATAAAAAAAAAAAACAATTACATGCTATGGATGAATATCAAAAGGTCATATGGGCCTCACTTTACCTAGATGTAAGGGCAGATGTGTGGTTCCAAGACTATCAAGAGGGAAAAGATATCATTTTGTGGGAAGAGTTTTCCGTGGACATCAACTTCAGATTCCAAGAGCTTGGACATGATGATACAATTGGAGAATTTAATAAGTTGACTCAAGAAGGGACTGTGATTAAATATCATTAATTGTTTGAAGAACTAAAGGCTCTCATGCTTGTTAAAAATAAACATCTAATTAAAGATTACGTCACTTCCTGTTTTGTAAGTGGATTTAAGGGAGAATTGAAGCTTGCAGTACAAATGTTCTCACTAACTAGTCTTAAACAAGCTATGTATTTGTCTAGGATGCAGGAAGCCATATTGGAGAAGAATATTAAGAGGGACAAATTCATACCCAAGCTACCACCTATTTCCATTCCAAGCAGCAACAACAATAAGAGTTTTGTGACTTCTCCAAAGATAAGTTCTCCTTCTCTAATGAGAAACACTAGTCCGTGACTGCCACCAATTAGGAAACTCACTTATGCTGAAATGAGGTCTAAACGTGACAAGGGTTTACGTTATAACTGTGATGAAGTGTATACGATAGGACATACATGTGATACCTTGCGTTTTTCGCCACCCGTTTTGTATGCGTTTGAATTGGGTTAAACCGAATTTGATAAAACTGTTAGGTTAATACCAAATGAAAAGTTTGGTTATATCATTTACTGGTTGTGTTTCCTGCATACTGTTAGGCTAGCTATACATTTTTGGACTTTTGGTTGTTGATGCACGACACCTGCATAGTGTAATTCCATGTTACCTGAATATATGTAGTTATGATTAGATATATTAATGGTCTTATTCCACCATGCTACTCTACTTAGTACTGGTTGATTGCAAATAAACTTAGAATTATTATTGAAATGAAAACATAAATAGGGAAGGACTCCAGTGTTAGGAACTAGAAAGCTTAAGAGATTGAAAACGCATATGGAATCTCATTCACTTAAATATTATTTTATAATTTGGAATGAGGATATGAGAAGAATTCTGGAGAAAAGTCAGTAGGATTGCGCTGATTCGAGGTAGCTTTACTACTCATCCTCTTTGAGATTTTTCTTATTCTTTTGGGTTCCCTTATTCCTAATTGTTATTTGAACTCTACATTTGACAAATAATTTGTCTTTTTATTCAAATTTGTCTGCTAATTTTTTTATTTTATTTTTTTGCTATCATGAATTAATGGATAAGAAGTTTTTTCACCGTTGATTGGAAAGGATATGATTTCAAGGTCTTACTTCCCTACTGTTTTGTTTTAGGAACTTCAGATGTTTGTGAAAATGTCTATATGAACTTTGTACCTTTTTCCACCCATGAAAGCATGATTCTGGGCTCATTTTTTCATACATGTATATTGTTTATCACCTTACATGGAGCGATTTTACTTCTTGCTTGTTCGAAAACGTTAACTTCAAATTTGAAACTGTTGAATTCGAGAAACTTTATTGAATTTGGGTGGTGCTAAACCCCATATGCATTTTGTCGATAAGTATTGCTTAGGATGTTGTTTTGATTGAGAGGAAATTATATATGTTTGGAAATGAATCTCATTCTATTGATAGTAAAATGTATTGTAAGAAGTTATTGAGTTCATGTCTTCCGTTATTTGGAACATAGTTCCATCTTACCATCGATATAGTGAAATTGGTAATGATCCCCATAGAACCTGACCATCGATGGAGGTTGCCCATGCCGAGAAACTAATATATGGGTGTACGAATTAATATTTTTGTGTCATGGAATCAATGTATCGAAATCTAAATGAATTTATTTGTCGAAAACTTCACTGATATTATGGATTTTAATTGTTGAATATACTGTTTTACTATTTCGAATTCTATTGTTGTTTCTTATATTTAATCCTTTTTTTTTTATTTCTTACGCATTATCTTTGAGGATGGGAACATAAGCCTATTGAGCCCTTATCTCACCCAATTGACGTTTAGAAGATTTTATCGAAGGGCGAAGCAAGTGATAAGTCGTTAGTTTAAGCGTGCATGCTTATTGTTTTATTTATATGTATTTTGATTTTTTTTTCTATGAGGGAATAAATGTGGAAGACCTAGACATATGAGTTACTATCCTAAAATTTTTATACATTTTAAATAATTTGTTGAATGGTGAGTGTCTTGGTGTGTTAGATGTAAACTGAATGTTGAAAACCATATTTTTATGTCACATGTTCTTTGCACTCTTTTGTTAGAGAAACTGTCGCCAATAGGAAAGGATTTAGATAGTACTTCCTCGACATGAAATTTTCGCATATGTCTCCTATGTAATAAGTTAAAAGGTATTACCATTTGGAATTATAGTTTAGGATATTTGTCCTCTGTAATACAGTACATCAGAATTGAAATATGTAGGTTCGCAGTTTTCTCACCTACTTTGCATATACTTTTATCCAATCATTTAGACTCGGATTCTGGATTTTTAAAATGCATATTAAATGTGGTATATTCTAGTTTCTATATTGGGGTCAATCTCTGAATTCGGACTTCTAAATAAATCTTTGGAGCCTTCCCTCAGGATGTTAGAGACGTTAGTTTGCGACGTTTCCGTCCTTTTTTTTTTATGTGTGGCAGTCTTTCCATTTTGTTTTTTTTTATCTCCCCTCATGTTAAGTTGATAAGAATTCTCTAAAATATGCTTAGTAGACCTGGTTTTCAAAATGAGAGCATAAAATATAAGCTTTAGGAAATGAATTAGAGTTCCGAGACCCGACCGTAATTTTTTTGGTCAAATCCATAACCCGAATTTTGGGGGTGTTACAAGTGGGTATTAGAGCCAACAAAGGGTCACCTTTTGAGGGTGGGAAGGTACGTTTGACGGGTTGGTTCAGGTACTATTCTCATGAGTGGCAGAGAATGTCAGAGATCCGGATTTGAATATATTCCAAGATCCAAGGACGGCTCCAACTTAAGGAGGTGGTATTTTAATACCCCAATAGGGAAGTTAGGTTTGACGATTGGAATATAGGTAATGATTTGTCCTTTCCTAACACTGAGGTCTTTTCAGCAAAATTGGCTCCAGAGTTGGTAGAAAACTCTGCAGTTAAGTATGCTCTGGAAGGAGTAATCCAGGAATGGGTGACCTCCTGGGAAGTTTCTGTCGGATGACCGCAGTGATGCCCATGGAAAATCCCACACTTTCGGATAACTGCAGTGGCTAAGTGTGGACACTATTGGTGGAGGGTCGGTTTATTACAAATGGTATTAGAGAATTAGATATTACACGGGACCTTAGAAATATATTTTCTCTAATAAGAACTCTTTGATTGATTGTTGTTATATTGGTTTGGATGTTTGCATGATTGTTTGCGTTATGTCGGTACTTATTGTTGTGTCGTTACCCAACCCCTTAGAACTGTTAGTTAAATATTTAGGGTGTTATTTGAATTGTTTGTTATATCCTATATAAGATATGGATGGAGATGTACCTTTTGAAATCAATAATGAATCTACTGAGAATGGTGTAAATGAGAATCAAATGCTAGTGGAAGCCATTCGGCAAATGACTGCAAGTCGTTAGTTTAAGAGTGCATTGCTTCTTGTTTCATTTCCATGTATTTTGATATTTTTTTTCTTTGAGGGAATAAATGTGGAAGACCTAGACATATGAATTACTATCATAGAAGTTTTTATTATAAATTTTAAAGTATTTGTTGAATGGTGATTGTCTTGGAGAGTTAGATGTAAACTGAATTTGAAAACCATGTTTTTATGTTACCTATTCTCTGCACTCTTTTGTCTGAGAAACTGCTGCCAATAGGAAAGGATTTAGATAGTACTTCCTTGACATGAAATGTTCATATATGTCTCTTCTATAATGATTTAAAAGGTAATACCATTTGGAATTATTGTTTAGGAGATATGTTTGCTAAGTACAGTATATTAGAGTTGAAATCTATAGGTTCGCAGTTTTGTCACCTACTTTGCATATACTTTTAACTGACCATTTAGACTCGGACTCTGGATTTTCTAAAATTTGTCACCTACTTTGTATATAATTTTAACCGACCATTTAGACTCAGATTCTGGATTTTTAAAATGCGTATGAAAGATGGTTTATTCTACTTTATAAATTGGGGTCAAGCTATGAATTAGGACTTCTAACGAAATCTGTGGAGCCTTGCCGAGGCAAGCTACTAAAGATGTCATTCTGCGATGTTTCTGTCTTTTTTTTTTTTTGTGTATTTTTGACAATCATTTTATTTTGTTTTCTTTTGATCTCCCCACATGTTAGTTTGATAAGAATTCTCTAAAATATGCTCAGTAGGCCTGGTTTTCAAAATGAGGGCATAAAATATAAGCTTCAAGAAATGAATTAAGGTTTCGAGACCCGACCGTAACACCTAGAATTTGGGTTAAATCCATGACCCGAATTTTTGGTTGTTATAATACGTATACCAGACAATAGTTGTTTATGATAGTGGGAGATGATAAGGAACATTGTACATCTGAAAAAGCATCACCAGTTAGCTCTCCAGTAATTAAAGAATTAGATGAGGAAGTTGGGATCTCCCTCTATTCTCTGTCAGGTAATGTGTCTCACAACACTATAAGGATACAAGGAATGACTATGAATAAAAGACCAATGACAATACTAGTGGATAGTGGGAGTACTCATACTTTTTTGGGCCCTAAGTTAGCTAAATATAGTGGTGAATATATAGAACCAATATCATCATTGCATGTAGCTTTTGTTGATGGGAACAAGCTACTCAGTGATGCCAAGTATCCAAATTTTTCATACCCCATAACCTCTACAGCCAATCTTGAACTCATACAACTCAATCATTCAAGAACCTACCACCTTACCTTCCTAGATATCTCATGATCATCATATACCTACGAAATCACTTTCTACACCTCTAAACCAAAGCCCCTACATAATTCCATATGTACATAAAAAGGTTGTTGAACAGTTGGTACAAAAAATGCTTAAGTCTGAAATTATCATGCCTAGTCACTACCTATTTTTATCTCCAATTTTGCTGGTTAAGAAGAAGGATGAGAGTTGGAGATTTTTTGTGGATTACAGGAAATTGAATGATCTCACCATCAAGGACAAGTACCCAATTCCTAGAAGAGTTACTTGATGAGTTACATGGTGTTAGAGCATTGCTCGGTCGAACTCAAAAGTGTTGCTATATCAAGCTTGTTATCAAATTTAGTTGTTAAAACTATATCTTGATTTCTAATCTAAAATTAGTTAAGTCTCGGTCTATGATGGAGGTAGTTGAGAAACGATCCAGGCATCATTTGCATTCTACTATTTGAAGGAGAAGATCAACCGAAGCTTTTGGATAACTTCATCAACAAAAGGTAAGTGAATACTGAGCCACCTATTTCTCAAGTCATACTAACCATCCTATCTATGAAACGATTGTCGCATAACTAATTAGACTAGCTTGCATAGACAAGAATTTCGAGTCGAGAACTATTTATTTAGTTTACGAATTTATCGAAATATAATGACTGCGCTTAATGAACATTTGTTCATACTTGATTAAATTCGGTGGAGAACAATTTATTATTCAAAACCAAATCTTGATTTAAGTTTATCATTCGAAAATAGCCTGGAACAGTGATATGTGTCATTGATATTATTCAGGAATATTTTTAATTGATTTAGAGAAATATAGAACTACTATATTCGGAATACAAGACAATGTTATTAGTCTTACAAACTCAGAAAACTGTTATATGTCTGAAGCTGTATTACATGTATTCATACACGTAGCAGAGTAGCTATATATTGACTTTCAGATTTGTGTCATATGCATATTCGTATGTTGTAGGATCAGAATATCGCAGGAGCAACAGTCTTACAAAGTTAACAACAATACTCTTTCGAAATTCTCAACAACTCATTATAAATGTCGCAGAATGGTTAGGAAAGTGACGTAATATATGACGGTAGTATAAACATGAAGAAAGTGTGATAATCTTGCGAACGAAAGAGGTTTGCGAAGAAGTATCACTAACAAGCTTGCGAGATTACCGCAAGTCAGATCCGAAATTAAAGGAAAGCTTAGTTTTCATCCACTATGTAACTATCCTATATAAATAGAACTAATAGACTCAGAAGAGAGAGATAAATTGGAGAGTACTCAGAAAGTTTTGAGGAGAGAGAAAGTGTAAAGAGCGGTTGTATTCTTGTTTCCTTCCATTTCTTGTAATATTTTTGTGAATCAATTAATAAAAGTGTGGTTCTTAATCTTTAAAAGATGTTTTGATTATTATGAATTCTTGTGAGGGGTGTAGTGTAGGATTTCCTGCTACTACATATGTACATCATGAGAAAATCTGTTTGTTTCGTGAGCCGGATAGGTATGCATTTTTATACAAACCATTTTGAAAAAAATAATCAAACCGGTATGCGAGCAAAAACAGTTCTATGTTCTAGATCATTTAAGTACCCAAACCGGTACATGAACTGAAAATATTCTATGAACTGTGGAACCGGTATTAGAAGTCTTAAGTTTGCAAACCGGTACATGAAATTGAAAAGTTCTGTCGACTCCGGAACTTTGAGATTGATTCAAAGTTTGCATACCAGTACGTGAACTGCAAAAGTTATGTCAACTTCAGAACTCCGTCATTGCATATAAGTTTGCAAATTGGTACTCATACTGTGACTCTGCCGATTTAAGAACGACCCAAGTAATTGTATCTATACATTCAAATGTAATTAAAGTATTTCTATGAATTGATTTGCATTTGATCAATTCTCTAATATAATTAATATACTAAACTCATTTGATCACATGATTGTGACTCAATATTAATGTCTTAGTGAACATAAAAATGAGTGATAAGCTTTTAAGTCCAAATCGGCTAGTTTCGGCTAATAATGTTGGACATAGTCTTTATACATGGTTCGGTTATGGTTTACCTAACCAGAGTGTATATCTTGTGTATGTTATTAAGATTCAAAGTTTTCAACTAACGGTGAATATTGATTGCTTGGTTCCAAAGCTATCTTAGCATAATCATAAATCAACCTAGGCTTTGAAGTCTATGTAAGAGGAACTCTTTGATGGGATCTTTGAATACTAACACTACTTTTTGGTGTGTCCTAGTTATATCTAGAGTCGTCCTCTCTAGAAACCCTTTTAAGGTTTAGCGACTAAAAAGACTTCATTGGGATTCGTGAAGCCAGGTCCAGTTATATTTTTATCTTGATAACTCGAGTATCCTGATTTTGATTGTTTGTTGAGCCTATCTCAATCAATCAAGATAGATAGTAATCAAAAAAGTATCTTTGTCTCATACTTTGTTGATTCCACAAATGTTATACTTGTGAGGTGATTAATAATCTAGGCTGCACTTTGGGTTACATAAGTATGGATTTTGAGGATAGCCAAACTTTTGTCTAAGTTTCTATCGATTTTCATCACCTGTATCTTTCGTTTGATCTGATCATCTGTTTAGATCGTAAATCAGGAAATCAATTATAAGATTAATCCGCGGGAGGTAGATTTGGTTTAAAGTCTTCAATTGAGTTGAAGCAACTCTTAGTTGGTGAGACACCATCTAAGGAAATCAATTGCGTGGAGTCCTGCTAGGATTCAAGAGGCGTAAGAAGCATGATTATACCTGAATCAGTGGGAGACTGAGTTCGGGCTCAACTATATTCCAGACCAAAGTTAATTGGTGGTAGGATAGTGTATGTAGCATCTTAATACAGTTTGGTGTTTAATCTGGACTAGGTACCGGGGATTTTATGCATTTGCGGTTTCCTCGTTAACAAAATTTCTAGTGTCTGTGTTATTTCTTTTTTCGCATTATATTGTTTATCTTTATAATTGAAATATCTCAGGTTGTAGGTTGATCAATCACAGTATCTAGGTCCAACCTTGTTAGTTTGATAAGACTTGATTGATCCTTGGATATTGGTCCTTGGTACTGTCCAAGAATTCTCTGTGTAGTTAGGTTCACAGGTTCAGTTATGTAAACGTTCTAACAATCAGGGAGAGAGAGAGAGAGATATATAACTCTATACACTTTTCTTGATTGAGTTTCTACTCTCGGAGTTGTGTTGATTTTGTTCATATTGATTGCCTATGAAAAAGTTGATGATGTATTTTGGTACCCCCGGTGTTTTCACATGGGTCCAAAATCTTCACTAAGATTGACTTGAGAGAAGGATACTACCAATTCAAGGTGTATCCTTTAGACACTCAATACCCACCAAGGGCGTTTTGAGTTATTGGTTATGTCATTTTTATTAACCAAGCACTAGTCAGTTTTCAGGCACTGATGAATGAAGTTTTTAAACCATATTTAAGGAAATTCATGCTGGTTTTCTTTGATGATATCCTGATTTACAACCCTGACATGGAGACTCTTGCTTAACACTTAGAACTTGCACTAAAGTTACTTAAAAATTCATAGTCTATTTGCTGAGATGAGTACGTGTTCTTTTGGTTAGTCCCCAATTGAATACTTAGGTCGTATTATTAGTGGAGATGGGGTTGCTGCTGATCCAACCAAGGTTTGAAGAAAAACATTTTTCAATGGAATACAGATGCTCTCTAGGCTTTTGAGTTACTAAAGGAAGATATTACTACTACATAGTATTAATTTTTCCTGATTTTAGTAGACCATTTGATCTGGCTACAAATGCTTGTGATTTGGGAGTGGGGGTTGTGTTGATGCAGGATAAAAGACCAATTATATTCTACAGTAAAGGAATGGGTAAGTACCATATTTTTGGCAATGTCAGCTTATAAGAAGGAAATGATGGCTATAGTCATGGTTGTTAGCAAATGGAGATCACACTTAATGATCAATAAATTCACTATCTATATTGATCACCAAAATATTAAATACTTCATGGAGCAGAGGGTCCACTCACTTCTACAACATAAATAGTTAGCTAAATTGCTAGGATATAATTATGAGCTGAAGTATAAGAAGGGAGTGATGACAAAGTAGCATATGCTTTATCTTGAGTGCAACTTCCAGAAGATGCTTCATGCAATGTTATTTCTCAATTACAGCTAACTTGGTTGGAAGAGGTGCTAGAGAGTTACTTAAAGGAATCTATAGCATAAGATTTAATTCCAAAATTGATACTGGAAAATACTGTTTGTAGGGAATTTTTACTACAAATAAGGTATTATTAGATACAAGGGAAGGATATACATTGGTAGCTCTGGAGGGCTGAGACAAAAAGTTATGGCTACAGTGCATGCCTCATCAGTGGGAGGACATTCTGGCTCGAGGGCTAGTTATCAAAAATCAAAGCTTTACTTTTATTGAAAATGACTTAAGCACAACATAACACAGATGGTACAAGAGTATGATATATGTCAATAACATAAAGGATTCATTTACTTTCCAGTTGGATTCTTACAACCATTACAAGTGCCTGAACAAGCCTGGACTGACATCATACTGGTGGTGGTGGTTGACAGATATACAAAATACAACCACTTCTTAGCACTCAACCATCCCTACTAAGCAGCATCAGTGGCTAAGTTATTTCTAGACTCAGTTATAAAGCTACATGGATTATCCAAACCCATAGTGTCTAATAGAGATAGTATATTTTTTGAATAATTTATGGCAATCTCTCTTGTTAAGAATGGGTACTTCTTTGTATTTAAATGTTGCTTATCACCGACAGACAGATGGTCAGACTGAAAGACTGAATGCATGCCTTGAAACTTATTTAAGGTGTATGACCATTTACAATCCTAGTAAGTGGGTATCTTGATTATCATTGACTGAGTGGTGGTTCCGCACCAGCTTCCATACTAGTCTTAAATTGACCCCTTTTGAAGCTTTATATGGATATGTTCCCCCATAATTTGGTGTAACTTCATCATTTTCTGAATTTAGTTTAGAGGCACCAGATTATTTGTAGAAAAGGAAAGTCATGGGACAAAGACTGAAAGGTGTTCTTGAGGAAGCTCAAGATAGGATTAAACATCAAGCTGATAAGAAGAATACTGATAGAGAGTTTAAGGCAGGAGACTGGGTATATTTAAGGTTACATCCCTACAAATAATCATCACTATAACTTTGGAGAAATCTGAAGCTTGCAGTTAAGTTTTTTGGTCCTTACAAGGTGCTACAAAGAATTTGGAAGGAGGCCTACAAGCTGCCACTATCCCCTGAGTCCAAGATATATTCAACATTTCATGACTGACATTTGAAGTAAAAGTTGGGTAGTGGAATGCTTCCCCAAATTACAATTCCAAATCTAAATAAGAACAAGATTAACCCCTTGAAGGTTCTAGCCATCAAACAAGTTAATAAGAAAAAACATTGTATTACTCA
This sequence comes from Papaver bracteatum, assembly GCA_023529315.1. Taxonomy (NCBI): domain Eukaryota; kingdom Viridiplantae; phylum Streptophyta; class Magnoliopsida; order Ranunculales; family Papaveraceae; genus Papaver; species Papaver bracteatum. The sequence goes on along the minus strand of JAJJWX010000447.1, from coordinate 586,401 downwards.
AGTGTTGGTTCAGTGGGAGAATTTATCAGTTCAAGATGATGCTTAGGAGGACAAGGAATTCATGGCACATCAGTTTCCAAAATTAATCATTGAGGTCAAGTATTTGGTAGAGGGTATTTGTCAGTATCCAAGCTCATCATGGTTGCTATAATTACTCTTGTTAAGGGTTGTCCCCTCTTATTAGGGAACCCAGTAGTTATTAATTTTAACTCAGTTTAATTAGGTGTTAATTATCAGTTATCGTGCGAGTCGCACAAGTTGTATTTTGTGTTATCCTTTTATTCTCTTTTTGTGGGAGCACATGAAAAATATCAATCAAAATCATCATTTCTCTAAAACCTTATGTTCTCCCTAATCCATTTTTATCCTAAGAGATCTTGAGTAACTTATGTGCTAATTTGTAAGGTAGATCCTTGCATGATAATATGAAGATTACATCGGGATATTCTTTCTCTTTCGGTTGGGGTATATTCTCATGGGCAATAAACGGTACTCATACTTCAGTGGAATCCGAATACGGCTACTTCCCATGTGGTGTGGTTCAGAGGAATTTTAGAACACATTGGAAGAAGCAGGAAATGAGAACTGAAATATTTCATGCAAATCAACAACTGTGATGTCCAAATATTTAGTTGGGTATTATAAAGAAAACACGTCAAGATCAAGTATGACCGTGTTCGAGAAGCAGTCGAAAAATATGAGATTCAACTCAAGTGCCTCAAGAAAGAAGATCAATTGGCAGACATATTCACTAAGGCTCTTCCAAAATTAAATTTTCAAATTTTCCATGAGTTACTAGGGTTTATATATAGAACATCACATTAGGGAGAATATTATTAGTTAAAATATTGTTAGTAACTTAGTAGTACTGTAATAGAAGTGTCAGACTACAAGTAGTAACAAGTTTAGTATGTGATGAGAATGTTCCACACATGTCTCTAAAACAAACCCAAGTTTCTCGACCGTTCCCTAACTCGTTCGAATTTGAAGTGAATTTTTAATAAATTTTTCTTTTTGATTATGATTATGAGTAATTTCAAATTTTCAATTCCTCTTTTGATTTATATTTTTGAAAAGATGAGGGTAGCCAAATACACCACAATCTTTTAAATAGAAACTTATAAGTCTGAAACCAAGTACGATTATTTATGGACAAAATCGATAAAATACGACAACTATGGTATTCACTTTGTGTGATAGTCTATGGATATGAAATCGAGACAATACGAAAACAAAGTGATCACTTGATAATAGGTACGGTGTTAAATCGAAACTATGTAGGATCAATATCAAGTGACTAACATACGTGTGTAATTTACTTAATTATAATACGGAAATAAAGTAAATGACATAGCAAGATTATGTTAACGAGGAAACCACAAATGCAGAAAAATCACGGGACCTAGTTCATCTTTGAATACTCTCATAATTAATATGAAAAAGTGGGGGTCTAACAACCACACCCAATATTTCGCTTAGCAATCTGTATGGACAAACTCCAATATAATTCCAAGAGAATCAACTAGATAGTCAGACTCAATCAATGGAAATATATCCAAGAGTTGTATCTCTGTTTCATAATGTAATCAGCAAATCAAACAGATAGAAATCCGTGAGCCTGATTATTATGTGAAACAACTTGAACGGTACCAAAGACCAATGTTCAAGTATCAATCAATATAATCAACAACCAAAGGTTGGATTCTCTAATTGATTGAACTACACATAACAAAATATAATGCGGAAAAGAAATAACACGGACACCAGAAATTTTGTTAACGAGGAAACCGCAAATATAAAAAAAAAACCGGGACCTAATCCGGATTTGAACACCACACTATATTAAGACGCTACGGACACTATCCTACTCGAAGTTAACTTTGATCTGGAATGTAGTTGGGCCCTAATCAATCTCACACTGATCAAGGTACAGTTTCCCTCCTTACGTCTCTGAATCCCAGCAGGACTCTATGCACTTGATTCCCTTAGATGATCTCACCCATAACTAAGAGTTGCTACGACCCAAAGTAGAAGACTTGATAAACAAATCTATCTCATACAGAAAAGTCTATTGTATAGATAAATCTGTCTCCCACAGATAAACCTATGAGTTTTGTTCCATCTTTTGATAAATCAAGGTGAACAGGAACCAATTGATATACCAGACTTATATTCCCTAAGAACATCCTAGAAATATCAACCACCTCTGTTGATGGTGGATTTTCGACAAAGGTCAAAATTGTAAAATCATGATACTACATGTTTCTGACCCGGCTTCAGGAACGCATGTGACGATTCATATTTTATGATCTGTGAACCGTTTCACGATCTCTGATTGAGTGAGCATTCCTCACAGAGCCATGATGAATATGTTTCTCGAAAGGCCTCCCACTAGATGAGCGTTCGATGCTATGCATTTCATCATGACCTCTATGTATAATAACATGATTGGGCGGTCCTCCTACATAATTGTTTGTTGAGAGGGATTAACGCCTTCAGGACGTCGGCGATACTCGATGTTACCTGACTACATAGAGAGACCCACCTCTACATAGAAGAATGATTGGGTGGTTCTCTGGACATAATTGTTTGTCGGAGGGCTTAACGCCTTCAGGATATCGGCAATACTCGTTGTTCCATGACTATGTAGAGAGACCGTGTATAGATGCAGGAGGCTCTATGGACATAATTATTTACTAGAGGGGCTAAACGCCTTCAGTACACCAACGATGCATGTTGTTCCATGACTATACACCTTTCAGAACGAGTATGATGCTTCAACTATCTCGTATCTCGATTCTACAATAGATTAATTCTACCGTGACATTCGCCACTGAATTCCTAGAAAATAATCTATTATATCTTATTACTCCGTTCCATGGCTATCCCCGGCTGATTTCATGGATTAGTAATAGATAACCATCTTATGTCATTACTTTGTTCCTTGAATTCCCTGGCTGGATTCATGGATTAGTAATAGATACACAATTCATTTATTACTTTGTTTCATGAGTCATTCTATGCTGAATTTCATGAATTAGTAATAAATATCCAACAATCGGGCATCTGGACTATCACCGAGTAATCCCCAATAAAATGGTGCAAGTGTACGCAACAATGATGCACGGACGAGCACCCAAATGCACGAACGGGCATTTGAAAATATGGACAAACATGGGATCCTACACAAAATAGGAGAGAGAAAATAATAATAAAAAAGAGAAAAGAGGCGCCTAGGGACCGAGCCCACCGGCCGGCCGGCCATGCCGCCGTAGCCGGTCCCCCACGCCCTCTTCCTTTATTTTTCTTATTTTATTTATTTTCATGAACTCATGAAAACTCCTTCATTCTAGCAACTTTCCTTGTTTGAGCAAAACTCACAGTTTCTCCATATTTTACGGTTTCATGAAAAGTAATAAAAATAGGGAAGGTGTCATGGGACCGGGTTACCTGGCCGGCCGGCCATGCCCTAGCCTTGGACTCACACCTTGCAATCCCTTGTTTTCATAATTGATATTTCCCTCATCTCATGAAACACCTTCGTTTGAGCAAAAATCATGGCTTCTTCATATTTTCTCAAATATTGCTCAAACCATGAAAAAGCCAAAAGGCTAAATGGCCACATGACCGACTAGGCTATTCACGGGAAATATAAAAATATTATTATTTTAATATTCTCAAAATATTGATCAAACGAGCAAAATCAAGAATTTCAGTCAAAGATCAAACTTTTCTGAAAATCCAAGATATTGCTCAAACGCACACCAGAAAATACCAAAACTCTCAGGACTGAGACATGGACATTATGGTGATACGGGAATGCTTCCTTGACCGACTAAGGATGGACCTAAGGCTTGCAAGGAGCCGTTCCCACACATTCTTATAATTTTTACCTAATTTGCTCAATTGCCCATATTGGGTTCAAACTTTTTCCAACTAACTTGGAATTTTCTCAAACGACCATTAGTTGGTCCCATGACCACCAAGGGCCGGTTTCATGCTCTCTTGGATGGTCCCTCACTTCTCTATAATTAGGTTTTATCACCTAATGCTCATACGAACATTATTCTAATAAATGATCAACACTAGCATTTGTCATTCTTTCATCCACCGGTCAACTAAGGAATCTGGTGCACGCTCACTCAATCACTTGGGGATCACATGGTCATCCATCATCCCATGTGGTCGGTCCCTCTTCACTTAGTGACCTATTTTCAACAATTCATCAATTGACGAACAATTGATTAAAAATTAGGGTTTCGAACAAACGCTCAACAAATCATCATTCTGAGCAAGTTCAAACACTAATAATTTTATGTTGATCCAGTAATCAAAATACGGATTAATTATATAATATTTGATAGGCTACCAATATTTTAATTAATATTTTATTAGGTCACATTACCAATAATTCATCGAATTGAGCAATACTTGCTCAATTGCTCGAATATTGATCCAACTATCAATATTCAGTAATTCGTCGAATTGAACAACTCGAATATTGAACTAACTATCAATATTCTGCCAATATTGATTCAACTCAATATTCAACAATTCATCGAATTTACAATATTTTCTCAGACGAGCAATATCAACACAAGAACTATACATCTGATATGTTCAATCCATGAATCACTGAGCATTCGTCACTCATGCTTAATTTAATAAAACTTAGGCTCACTTCCTAATCAAGTCAATGACTGACTAATCAAATACACGTCTGCTTTGAAGACTCCACATTCGTGAGACATCAATCATGTCACATGGGGGATATTAATTAGGGTTTTGTTCTGGCGGCCTACAGCACGTGTGTTCATCCATGATGAGAAATGTGAGTAAGTCGTGCAAGCGGTTAAGGGAGTTAGAAAAATAGTGGGTGGACGATCGATCAAGTCTCCACGCGACATGGAACTGACTTTACCATGATATCCCACTTCCCCATTTCTTTCACTCAAGAAACCGTCACACTTACTGGGATCAATTTGTTCATTATTCTTACAATATAAATAGTCCAAAATCGATGAATGGGGACAACATTCATCTACACACAAGTTCTCTCAATCAAACTTATTTACACATATTTGCAGAAACCTTCAACACATCCAAAATCCTTGATCGTCATTGATTCCACAATTCTCAGCTTCCCTCCTACAGATCAACTCATCTCCCTCTTTGAGACCGAATTGACTCTGGAACAGCCATTGACTTGGTTTAAGACGGAGTCCTACAAATTGATCTCTGAACTTAAAAGCACTCCCGTGCAATGAATCTGTTTGAGATTAGGAAGTTCGCTCGGTTGAGGAGTCTCCGTCCGCTCGGTCATCTTTCAATTCCTTAGAAAACCAGCGAATCATTTTTCCCTATCTATAACCTCATAATAATCTTAATCGTATGGTAACGAAACAAGATATTGTGGAATCACAAGCGATGAGACGGAGATGTTTGTGACTACTTTTTAAGTCGTTAACCTACAGGGTTTTGTGAAAAACCTAAGGTTAAAGGAGAATTGACTCTAGTCGCAACTAGTATCACACATGAGGTATAGGGATTAGGTTTCCCAGTTGCTAGAGTTCTCCTTTATATAGTCTTTAAATCAGGGTTTGCAATCAATGTTACCTTGGTAACAAAGCATTCAATATTCACTATTAGATGAAAACATGATTAGACTCAAGATAATATCTTTCAACCGTTAGATCGAACTTAGCTTGTTATACACAAATGAAATGTACCTTCATTTAGATATGATTAACCGTACCTAAACGTGTACACCTTGTTGGATCAACAATAGTTAACCGAAGTTATCCATATGAACACTTTCATATCAACCTTATTCATCTTAACCATAACTAGTTCAAATGACTCAAATGAAACTAGTTCTAGAGTTGTTCAATTGCTTATATTATCATAGAAGTATACAAGACACAATTGAAGCAAAATTGATTTTGATTCATTCGAATTAAATCATGAACATTATAGCCACGGTTTGCAAAAGATTGCATTCCTTATTATATAAATGTATTAGTTCATGAACAAACCAATTTTAGAACATAATCTACTTAGGTATGCGTACAAGTATGAGTACTTAAGTAGCCAGACCAAGTTTGGGTTTCCCCGGTACGCAAACTGGTACACACACCATCCAAACTCAGCAGAAATTCCCGGACCTGAACCTTATGCCAGTACGCGTACCGGTTTGCATACTAGGTTCCCGGACTTCCTCAAATCAACAAGTACGCATACTATGCCTTACTCCAATTGTTCTAAACTCTATTTCAATCATTGAAATATTCTTAGAGGATGACAATAGTTTTTTTCACAAACTATTAGCATCAAAGCCATTTTCAAGTGATTGACATAATCAATACGAAACATTCCGAGGCTACATCAAATGAGATGTTACAAGGAAATTTTCATATGATCATCTTTTGACTTTCGTCAAGAATATAAGATGAACTTGGTTAAATCAAAAGCTTACCAACACATACTTTGAGAAATATGTAAGCGAGTTAAACTCAGCTCAAAATATCAAATGTGCATAATAGAAGTCTATATAGCTATACGATTTTTGTCTCAAATAGGAGATAGATTAGATAGACTTTTGAGTGATAGATGAGTTTAAGTCTCCATATACCTTTTATTGATGAAGTTCCACAATCTCCCCTTAGTAGTTCTTCGTCTTCTATCGATGAACGCCGTGAAGTCTAAAGCTCAACTACACTTTCTATCCTAATCCGAGACTTAGCTATAAGTAGACTAAAAATCAAGACTTATAGTTTTGAAAACTAAACTTTACAACAAGCTTGAGATAGCAACTCTTGCGAGTTCGACCGAGAAGTGCTCTAACAATCTCCCCTTTGTCAATTTTCGTGACAAAACTATCAATACATATGGATTACAAAATAAATAAACTTTGTAGCTTTTCATCCAAATACTTGATCTCCTTGGTTCTTCAACATTACTCGAAATCTTCGTCACTTCCAAGTACTCTAATGATTCTAAAAGTTTTCAACTCAGTATCATAGTTGTTAAAGATCCATAGCTATAACAATGAGAAAATAGTTGCTCTCAATCATTGTTATACAATGTCATAATATTATTACATAGCATCAAAGTTCAATTATATCACAACTTTGAAAACAATACTATGGTGATATGTATCACTCCATCTTAGTCAATACTTCATCTCACATGAAACCCCATTCCCCCTACATAATGATCCGTAAACAATATGTATTTCTAGTGTGAACTACATATTAATTCTCCATTTTTTTGTCAATAAAAATTGGCAAAGGTACGAAAATTAGTGGGTTCCTTATGAAATTTCCATAGAGATACTTCATGACCAAAAGCGAATAACATATCAACTTGTTTAGATACCATCATATAGCCGCAACTAAATGCATTCATCAAGGAGTTTATAAAGATACAAGAAAACTTCTACAATATTCCACAGCCGTACTCTCCACAAAGATTTGGCAATTAAGCACAAGTTCAATTAAGAACTCTCCCCCATAAAATGTCATTCCCGAAAGAACAACAAGAGCGACCTTACTTTCACAAGATAATAAGGATTTAAAAGAATATTTTTATACCTAACAGAAATGTTATCTACGAAGAAACAAATACGAAAATGTAACAACACTACACTGACGTTCTAAGCCTTGATTGCCAAAAATATGAATGAGTTCAGGGGCAAAAGGCTAGAAAACTAATGAACCAAAATAACACCAATAGACTGCCGTAAGTGTTGAAATGTAGCAGTATCTAAAGGTTTGGTGAGGATATCATCCAATTGTTTTTCGGAAGACACAAATTCCATATTGATGATACCATTTTCATAGAGATCTCTAATAAAATTATATCTTATATCAATATGCTTAGTTCTTGAGTGCTCAACAGGATTCTCAGTGATGCGAATCACACTTGAGTTATTATAAAAGATCATCAAGCATTTGTTTCATCCATAGAAGTTGAGTACAACACGAACCTGCAGCAATATATTCTTCTTCGCATGTAGACAGGTATTGTGAGTTTTGTTTCTTGCTATGCCAAGCCACAAGATTTAACCCAATATAGTAAAATCCCCCCGAAATACTTTTTATTTCTTTCACATATCCTGCCCAATCTGCATCTGAATAGGCAGTAAGATCAGTGTTAGTATCAAAAGTATAAGACAGACCATACCCGATAGTATGTTGGATCGCATGATCCTCTTTGCAGCTGCAAGATGAGATTCCTTTGGATTCGTCTCAAATCTAGCACAACAACCAACACTAAAAGCAATATCAGGTCTAGTAACTACAAGATATAAGAGGCTTCTAATGATAAATCGATAAATCTTTTGATCCACATTTACTCCTTTCTCTTCTTGATGTAGTTTACCAGTAGTGGGCATAGGTGTCAGTTTTGGAGTTGACTTATCAAGTCCGAGCCTTGATACAAGATCCTTAACATATTTTTCTTGAGATAAGTAAATTCCAACCTTGTGTTGCTGAATTTTTAATCCTAAAAAAGAACTTTAATTCACCAACATTGCTCATTTCAAATTCTTTGCCAAGAGAGACTTCAAAATCTTTTGCAAGTTTCTCAGAAGTTGAACCTGTTAGAGGACTGCTCGGTCAAACTTGCAAGCGTGGATATCTCAAGCTTGTTTGTCAATATTAGTGATCAAAACTATAAGTCTTGATTTCTAGTATACTTATAGTGATGTCTCAGACTAGGATATATTGTGTGGTTGAGCATTAGACTTCACGGAATTAATCAATTGAAGAAAAAGAACTACTAAGGAGAGCTTGTGAAGCTTCATCAAAAAAAGGTATGTGATGACTAAAACTCATCTATCACTTGGAAAGTCTATTTCTACTCTATCTCATATATTGAGACAAAAGTCGTATTACTATATAGTATTCGATTATACACATTTCAGATTTCGAGCTGAGATTAACTCGCTTATATATTTCTCGACATATGTGTTGGTAAGCTTTCGATTCAACCAAGTTTATCTTACATTCTTGACGAAAGTCAAAAGATGATCATGTGAAAATCGCAGAGTAACATATTACATGGTTTGTGTGATACAATCATTTGGTATAGACTTGGAATGTTTCGTTATGATTATTTCAATAACTTGAAAATTGATTTGATGCTAATAGCTCGTGAAAACAACTATTGTCATCCTCTAAGAAAGTTTCAATAATTGAAATAGAGTTTAAAACACTTTACCATCATTGGATTATAAACATAGTATGCATTCTTGCATGTATGTGATCCATGACTGGAACTATAGTATGCATACCCGTATGTGTACTTGTTAGTTATGAAATTCCGAGTACTTAAGTACACATACCCATACGCATACTAGCGAAGGGTTTGGGTCTGGAAATTATTGATGTGTTTGGAAGTATGCGTACCCGTTTTCATACTGGCGAACCCAAACTCAAACCGGCTATTTTAGGTATGCGTACCCATTTGCATACTTGAGTGGTTAAAGTTCTAAAATCGGTTATTTCATGAAATAATACATTTATATAATAAGGAATGCATTCTTTGCAAACCGTGGCTATAACGTTCATGAATTGATTCGAGTGAATCAAATCGATTTTGCTTCAATTGTGTTCTTGTATACTTCTATGAGAATATAGCTATTGAACAACTCTACAACTATGTCAAGACCCTGCCTTGGCCTTCCAAGTTCAGTTAAGGTCCACCTAGGTTGTTATAGCATTGCTCGGTTGAACCCACCAAGCGTTGGTATGTCAAGTTTGGTTTTCATACTTTAGTGAAGCAAAACTCATTTAAGAGTCGCTTGATTTAAATGTACTAGAGTCAACTTCGTATAGGTTAGCTTGAAAGTATTAGGGTGAGACATTACAATTATTGCGAAGACTTGAAGAAGTGAAGAAGTGTGGAGCTACAACGACAACATCATCCTTCCACTTGAGGTTAATGATATTTGACTTGAACTGTTTCATTCCCTAATGTATCTTTCAAGACGTGCATATTGAAAACATAAAACTGCGAAGCATGAACACTCTAGATAGACATAGTATTAAGGAATACAATATGAAGTTTCTTGCTTAACCATTAAACTTTGTATATAAGATATCGACGTAATCGTATGAATGCTATTGTGATTATGTATGGGTATGAGGTGAGGATTTCGTCCTAGGGAACAATGTTTACATGTGTTCTAAGGAAGTAAGTTCATGATAAACCGAAGAGGAAATCGCCAGGCATTATTGGGTCTCTTCTACATTGCATATCTTATGAATGACCAATATGTGTGATTAGTATAACCGCTCATGACTTGTTTGTGTTCTTGGTAAAACTATTCACATGAGGCCTGACTTATATATTGGTATGAATTTTATTAGTGAAACCAATCTTAAGTAATCACCTGGGGTATGATCAGGTTGTGAGTGTATGAACTTATTACTGGGAAGAGGGGAACCGATCCTAGTAAGAGGTGTAGTGTATCACAAGGGGGAACCGATCCTTGTATGAGGTGCAGCAAGGTTTATGGAAGAAAGGGGAACTGATCCTATGAACTTGTACAACACGTTTTTGGAAAGGGGGGACCGATCCTATGGACATGTGCAGTGCATACAAGTTAGATACCAAATATATGTGGGGAACCTATCCTAGTACCTAGTCATCCGTATTTTTGGTAAGATAGTGTAACTATGTACAATACTCACATGGAGGTAGAACCAAAACTTGTTTTGGTAGAACCGTAAACCCATGAGTTGTGATTGAGTGGAACTTGATCAATCACATAGTTCTTAAAAGTCAGATGATCCAATTCTAAAATTGTTTGGAAGTGTGGTAAATCGGCTTCAAGTGAGCATGCATGGAAAAGACTTGCAAGAATAAGATGTCGTCACACTTTGAACATGGTGCATTAATGCTTATTATATATTGTTCAAAGATATTCCTTAACGGCTAAGAAAGAAGTAAATCCCAAGATCGAATTTAAATAAGTTAAGAATCTTTTTAATTAAGGGTTTTTAATTATATATGGAAAATAAGAATTAATAATGTGCATTTGCTAATTAAATATTTTCCAAGGAGATTTCGATCATATTTTTGGACAGTGCATTCACAGGAATTATGAAAACCGAATTTGGGTTAATATGGAAAAATATCTTGAGTATATTTTCGGTTTTGGAAATTCCTTGGTGTCCAAACTCCCTTGTCTATAAATACTTTGAGTTTGCATTTCTAGAAAACTAATCATGCGTAACAGTAGACTTACTCTTTTCTCTTTGTTACTGGTGAAGCCGCCTATCGGAGAGGAGAGTAATCTAATTAGGTGAAATCTCTTACGGCCGCTCAATTTAAAGTCTTCTTTGGGATTGAGAAGCTCTAGCGCGACCCGTTGGTGGGAAACTACATATTTCGGTTTATCTTTAGTTTTCATATTGATTTGATTGACTAACGGTGGTTGAACTTTGATTGCACCTAGTTTGTTTATACTTGGGAATCTTCTCTTCTGAAATAAGATTCACTCAAACTAGTTCAAGGTTTCGACATGGATCTTTAGACTGTTATTATATCTAAAGACGATCTTGTGATAATCTATTGTTAATAGACTTCATTCTGTGTGTGATTGATTACAAGAGATTCAAGTAATTGTGTGCAGGTGTTTATTGAATATCTAAGAAGATTTGAAGACAAAGAAGATATTGAAGATTTCTAACTTGGTTTTTATAATCTTTGGTTTGCACAATACTTGGGAAAAAGAGGATCCGACTATAATTGATTTATCCTTTTGGGTATTTTGATAGAATAGTTGAGGAGGATCGGCATCAATACGATTCCTTGTGATTAAAGGTATTGATTGGCTTAATCTTAATGATTTCCTTTGGGTGATTGAACATAAGATAGATCTTAGAACCTGACAAAGGAGTTTATGTTAAGATAAATAAGGGAACCTTTACGAAACTCATATCACTTGGTTGAAGAGAGTTGATACCAAACAGATTTGTTGTTCCTTTACTGTTTGGAATATGAACCAAAGGAATTGGTCCAAGTACGTGACTTTTTTATAGGTTGGAGGCGTGGGAATATAGGCAGAACTATGTGAACTATAAGTTTAGTTTCTTACTCTCAGCTATACGAAGTTGTCTTATTTTGTATAGCGGCTTAATCCCGAGAGTATTCAATTCTAGACTAGGTCCCGGGGTTTTTCTGTATTTGCGGTTTCCTCGTTAACAAAATCTTGTTGTGTCATTTACTTTATATTTCCGCATTATAATTATTTTATTATAATTAAAGTAAACTGCACAAATTTTAATTCCTATTTACTTGATACGTGAATCCAATTGAGTTTAGTTAAGTCTCAACCTTTGTATCAAGTAAACACACTTTGTTGTTATATTGTCTCGATCTCGTATCCATAGACGATCACACAAAGTGTGAACCAATTTTTTGTATTGTCTCGACTCAGTCCATAGACAATCACTTTCGGGGAAATGACTTATATGAAGGAAAAGTAATAGCTTGAGGTATATTCGGGGTACCCTCGCCTTTTCAATTAGTATCAGAGTAGGCAAACACGAAAAGATCTAACAATCTGTGTTTAGTGCGATCCATCCTATAAGAATTGAATCCATGTCTGATTCAGTTAATGTTAAGCAAGAGTATGATTCCTCAAAGGTTGAAGATGTTACTACTTCGTTGACTCATGATCCAGGAGTTGCGAAAACATCTGTGTCTTTTTCTGATGAAAAAGAATATGCTGATAAAGAGTTGGTAAAACTCCTAAAGCCTATAAAATCTCTGTCTTCTAAATTGATGATTTTAAAGACAGAGTCAAATCTTCTTAAATAGAAGATCAGAAATAAATACAGTCAACTGGATAGTCTGGCTGAAGAAAATATGAATCTCCCTGTAAAATTAGAAGCTCTTGTTAATTATCTTGATAAAGAGACAAGTCCAATGACTCTGACAAATGATGTTGTTGTATTAGTCACATCTGAAACAGATCAATATGATGGTAGTTTACCGAACTACATCAAGTAAGAAGAGGATGAGAAACAAGATTCTATATCTACTGATGATCAAATGAAATCTTGTCCAAAGGAAACTTTGAACCGATTCCATGACAATGATCTTAAGGAATACACTTTTCAATCACTTGACAGGAAACTTATACTTGTTCAACATACAATGTTAAAAATCTTGAAGGAAGTTTCTTGTCTTAAAAAACTGAAAGATTATTCCTCAGTAGAAAGACAGATTATGCCACAACCCTATAAGATCAACTCAAAATCAGAGGAAAGAGTTGACAATAGCTTCTGGAAGAAGATTTCTCCTCATCCGTATCGAAACAATTCTTGTTTTGATGAAGAACGATTCCAAAAGGAAGGGAAAGAGAGAATCTCTGCCAAAAGAAACAATGAGGGATACCCAATAATTTTTTCAGATAATCACACTGATTTGAATCATAAGGAAGTTCTTAGAATGAGAAAATCTTATGAAAATCTCATTGAAAGAATTAAGAGAGATCTATCAGTCTCTGAGAATTCTCACATCAGTACAGTTTCTCCACATGATTATATCTCTAGAGTTAGAAAAGATCATCGTCTTGGGAGAAAATATTTTGGGCAGAAATTCCCTAAGAGAAACATGAACTATGTTTCTGATAGTCAGTATAAGCTTGGAAAAACTTATTCTGATACAACTTAGTTGTATCAGGTTTGTGCACCCTCATCCCAATCCGTGCACTAATATGGATGAGAAAAGCATATAAAGAATAAGGGCACATGTTAATGGTAGTTCCCATTTTCGGTAATAAAATATATTTAAGGAATACCTTTTAGGTCTCCTCTTCAGTAAAAGGAGATGTTCAAAAGCATGATTTATATTTTCGAAAAACTATTAGTTTCTTAGGTTTATTATCTCTCCTTGAAGGATGTCTCCTATAACTCGCAGTGTTACAAGGAGTAATATAATGGAAGCACGAATAGTAAGAAACTATCAAGGGTTTATCCTATATCGAAAAATCAGGAAGATTATCTCGAGAATCGAACCTGATTCTACCTCTGCTAGAGTTCAAGAAGAATCATGTCTTTTTGATATCGATGATTCAGAATTTACTAAGTATTTTTCAACAGATGGTATGAGTAATGTTATGAATGAGTTTGAAGAACTCATAGGAAATCTCTGTATCTTGGTTCAAAATCGGGATGAAATAAAAGATAAAATTCAAGAGATGAAAAGTGAATTTGGAGGTTTGAAACTTCAACTTGAAGAAACAAGAAGAGTTCTCTCTGAACTCAAGGTTATTGTTGAATATCTTGAGAAACATGAAGTGGTTAAGTCTCATGAGACATGCTTTAACAGTTTGAACACTGAAGAAACATCGGTGAACAACAAGAGCACCACTAGATATTAAGTTATATGATGTAATACTTAATCTAGAAAAATAGACATCAATTTTTGATCTCTTTCATTGATTGTATGAGTCTGTTGAATAAAACTTTTATGAATAAAGTTATTTAATTTATAATTTTTCTTGTGATAGTTTTTGATTTACATAGCCGGTCCTTAAATGCTTTATTTATTTGTTATGTATGTGTATGAGATGTTTGATTTCGGTTTTATTACGTTGATATTCGATCTCATAATATGTTGTGTACCCTTATGGTTTGGGTGACTTTTTGATTTAGCAGGATTAAGTTCTAGCTCAAGTTTGTAGGCTTTATCAAAGGATCATGAGGGATTCCTGTAGAAATAATATGTGAAAAAGTCACAATATGTTGAATCGGTTTTGGTTTAGCATAAAAGCATATGTGTTTCGACGGTTTTCAACTTTTGCTTGCAATTGTTAAAACCGATTTTCAACCTTTCTCTGGTAAAGGTTGGTTATTGTTATTCTTTTGTTTTTGACATGAGAATGACAACATAATGGTATTTCGATATCAATTCTCCTGGAAGAAGAAAGCGATGGAATCATATTTGGAGAAGTTGGATGCGAAATTGAGGTAACAATCTTGTTAGTTAATTATTTTCCTGTTTTAAGAAAAGCCTATTTTTATTTGATATATATATATATATATTGCTTTTGCTTAAAAGAAATTGTTGGTACAATTGATGTGTTTATTCCATTATGTATGTATGGATGTGTGTGTGATTCAATTGTTTTCAGTTTAAGTAAAAAATTTGTTATCTTACTTTGTTGTATGATATCATTAGTTTAGGCTTACAAAATTTGGTGCAATTGCGGTGCTTTAATGTCTATGTTAATTCAATTGCTTCCAGTTAAGTAAAACAATTGTTATTTGTCCTTTATTGTGTAGTATCAATTGTTTAAGCTTACAAAATTTCGGTACAATAGTGAAACTTTGGTTTATGTGTGTTGTTTCTATTGTATCCGGTTGAGGTGAATAATTATGCAAGTTGATTTATTGTCTTGTATGAATTATTTATGGCTTAACGAATGAATATGTTGACGTGATGAGTTGTTTAGTCCAATTCGATTCTAGATAAGATAAACTAAGTTAATTCTGATCTTAGTTAGACTTATCAAAGTGGAGGTTTCAGTTATTCAAGTCTAGCCGAAAGCCTAAACAAGGAAATGCTATTTAACTAACCTAGTATTTGGCTTGTTTGAAATCTAAAGGTCTAAGTTATATGGATAATTAGAACCTGATGAGAAAAATGGAGTTTATCTTTGTTTTGGTCTTATCGAATGAAGTGGTTATATTTATATAATCGGTTAAGAAAAGGAACTAAGTTTCTTAGTTGATTTTTGGTTTGCTAAACTAGTTGGGAAAATTGCTTCGGGTAATTATTTCCATGATAACATATCAAAACGTAATTACTTGTAGTTTCGGTTTTGATATTGGTTATCAAAAATGGTATGTGGAACCCTCGTGCTTGACTCAACAGGTTGCAAATCTATTTTGAGATTTGTAAGATCCTTTTCGTGTTGTCCTTTATTTGTTCGCTTCTTTGTCATTTTTGTGACAAAAACGGGGAGAAATATATGGAGTAAACAAGTGATGCTGGTATCAATTTATGGTTGATTGGTATCACTAAGGAAGAGAACAATGGTGCTTGAACGTTTATTTAACGAATGAGGAAAAGCATAGACTAAGGGGAAGTAACATATCATATGATTGGGATAACAAAGACGTGCGGATTGAAAATCTACCTAGCTCACCTTTAGGGGGAGTATAAGCTTTGTTATTATAATGTCAACAACGGAATTTTAAGGATTGAACTAATGCAGGTTATGTGCTGTTGGATTCGGGAATCAAGCGTATGTGTAATGAATTATTGTAATTTGTTTATCCATATGATTGTAAGAGTTTTGTCACTAAAATTGGCAAAGGGGGAGATTGTTAGAGCATTGCTCATTTGAACCCACCATGCGTTGGTATGTCAAGTTTGGTTGTCATATTTTAGTGTAGAAAAACTCATTTAAGAGTCGCTTGATTTAAATGTACTAGAGTCAACTTCGTATAGGTTAGCTTGAAAGTATTAGGGTGAGACATTACAATTATTGCGAAGACTTGAAGAAGTGGAGAAGTGCGGAGATGCAACAACAACATCATCCTTCCACTTAAGGTTAGTGATATTTGACTTGAACTATTTCATTCACTAACGTATCTGTCAAGTCGTGCTTATTGAAAACATAAAACTGTGAAGCATGAACACTCTAGATATACATAGTATTAAGGAATACAATATGAAGTTTCTTGCTTAACCATTAAACTTTGTATATAAGACATCGATGTAATCGTATGAATGATATTGTGATTATATATGGGTATGAGGTGAGGATTTCGTCCTAGGGAACAATGTTTACATGTGTTCTAAGGAAGTAAGTTCATGATATGTGTTGTGAACCGAAAAGTAAATCGCCAAGCGTTATTGGGGCTGTTCTACATTGCATATCTTATGAACGACCAATATGTGTGATTAGTATAACCGCTCATGACTTGTTTGTGTTCTTGGTAAAACTATTCACATGAGGCCTGACTTATGTATTGGTATGACTTATATTAGTGAAACCAATCTTAAGTAATCACCTGGGATATAATCTGGTTGTGAGTGTCTGAACTTATTACTGGGAAGAGGGGAACCGATCCTAGTAAGAGGTGCAGTGCATCACAAGGGGGAACCGATCCTTGTATGAGGTGCATCAAGGTTTATGGAAGAAAGGGGAACCGGTCCTATAACATGTGCAACACATTTTTGGGAAGGGGGAACCGATCCAATTGACATGTGCAATACATACAAGTTAGATACCAAATATATGTGGGGAACCGATCCTAGTACCTAGTCAGCCGTATCTTTGGTAAGCTAGTGTAACTATGCACAGTACTCACATGGAGGTAGAACCGTAAACCCATGAGTTGTGATTGAGTGGAACTTGATCAATCATATAGTTCTTGAAAGTCAGATGAGCCAATTCTAAACTTGTTTGGAAGTGTGGTAAATCGGTTTCTAGTGAGCAAGCATGGAAAATACTTAGAAGAGTAAGATGTCGTCACACTTTGAACACGGTGCATTAATGCTTATTCTATATTGTTCAAAGATATTCCTTAACGGATAAGAAGGAAATAAATCCCAAGATCGAATTTAAATAAGTTAAGAATATTTTTAATTAAGGGTTTTTAATTATATATGGAAAATAAGAATTAGTAATGTGCATTTTCTAATTAAAGATTTTCCAATGAGATTTCGATCATATTTTTGGACAGTGCATTCACAAGAATTATGAAAACCGAATTTGGGTTAATATGGAAAAATATCTTGAGTATATTTTCGGTTTTGGAAATTCCTTGGTGTCCAAACTTCCATGTCTATAAATACTTTGAGTTTGCATTTCTAGCAAACTAATCCTTCGTAACATTAGACTTACTCTTTTGTCTTTGTTACTGGTAAAGCCGCCTATCGGAGAGGAGAGTAATCTAATCAGGTGAAATCTCTTACGGCCGCTCAATTTAAAGTCTTCTTTGGGATTGAGAAGCTCTAGCGCGACCCGCTGGTGGGAAACTAGATATTGCGGTTTATCTTTAGTTTTCATATTGATTTGATTGACTAACGGTGGTTGAACTTTGATTGCACCTAGTTTGTTTATGCTTGAGAATCTTCTCTTCTGATATAATATTAACTCAAACTAGTTCAAGGTTTCGACAGGGATCTTTAGACTGTTGTTAGATCTAAAGACGATCTTGTGATAATCCATTGTTAACAGACTCCGTTCTGTGTGTGATTGATCACAAGAGATTCAAGTTGTGTGCAGGTGTTTATTGAAGATCTAAGAAGATTTGAATACAAAGAAAATATTGAATATTTCTGACTTGGTTTTTATAATCTTTGGTGTGCACAATACTTGTTTGGGGAAAAGAGGATCCGACTATAACTGATTTATCCTTTTGGGTATTTTGATAGAATAGTTGAGGAAGATCGGCATCAATATGATTCCTTGTGATTAAAGGTATTGATTGGCTTAATCTTAACGATTTCCCTTGGGTGATTGAACATAAGATAGATCTTGGAACCTGTCAAAGACGTTTATGTTAAGATAAACAAGGGAACCTTTGCGCAACTCATATCACTTGGTTGAAGAGAGTTGATACCAAATAAATTTGTTGTTTTTTTACTGTTTGGAATACGAACCAAAGGAATTGGTCCAAGTACGTGACTTGTTTACAGGTTGGAGGAGTGGGAATATAGACGGAACTAGGTGAACTATAGGTTTAGTTGCTTTGTCTCAACTATACGAAGATGTCTTATTTTATATAGCGGCTTAATCCTGAGAGTATTCAATTCTGGACTAGGTCCCGGGGTTTTTCTGCATTTGCGGTTTCCTCATTAACAAAATATTGTTGTGTCATTTACATTATATTTCCGCATTATAATTGTTTTATTATAATTAAAGTAAATTGCGCAAACGTTAATTCCTATTTACTTGATACGTGAATCCTATTGAGTTTGGTTAAGTCCGAACCTTTGTATCAAGTAAACACACTTTGTTGTTGTATTGTCTCGATCTCGTATCCATAGACGATCACACAAAGTGTGAACCGATTTGTTGTATTGTCTCGACTCAGTCCATGGACAATCACTTTCGGGAAAAGGACTTATATGAAGGAAAAGTAATAGCTTGAGGTATATTTGGGGTACCCTCACCTTTTCATAGGTAATGGGTGCTAGTAATATATTTAGTTTAATTAGTAGTTAATTAATCTACTAAGTAGTATTAGTAGAGTGTATGTGTTAGTGGCACACGTGCACGGCAAGCCCTATCATTTATATTCCCTTCTTGTTTGTAGAACTCTATCATGAAAATTAATCAGTAAAATTAGTTTTTTCTTCCCCAAATTTCCGTTCTCCCTAATCCAATCTCGATCCTTAGAGACTTTGAGTTGTTCTTGTGCTAATTTGTAAGGCAAGTCCTTACAATTGGTATCAGAGCACTCGATTCCTTGTGACTGAGTGATAATGATAATCAACAGAGTTGATTTTGAAGCTGAAGTGAAGAATTCATTTGCTGAATTGAAGGTTGATTTGGAGGCTTTCACTGCTGAGTTGAAGAATGTGGTTGATTGTGTAAACAAGATGAAACTAGATGAAGATTTACTCATACCCTCATCTGATTCTACACACAGCGCAGATTCATAATTAATTCCCGTTGAATCAAAATCAGTGAGTGAATTCACTCTCCCTTCTTTAATTCCTATAGATTCATATCTAGCAGATGAAGGAAATTGTAAATTTACAACCAAAACTCAATTCGCGCATATGGATGAAGCTGGTTTTGAAGTTGAAGTTCAGAAATACAATGGATATTCAACGTTTATAGCGTATCAGGAAGGTAAACCTTTCATTCCTACACATGATTTCTAAGGTACAAGAGTTAGGATTCATCAGCAGAGTAATTACAACACCTTGAATCTGCCACCTAGTGAAGAATTTTGGCAGTTTGATGATTGGAAGTTAATCACTATCGATAGTCTTAATCAATTTACTTCTTACCTACTCAAAATTCGCAAGGTATTTTCCTTCCTACAAATAATCCGAGTTACTTCTGTGAGTGTTGTTTCTCTTAGTTCTGAGTATGGTCATATGCTTTTTGACCGGGGTAAATAAGTTATAGTTGGTGAGATATGTTCTTATTGTGCTGCTGATATGAGAGGTTTTAAATTCTGTCATGAGATACTTGCTTCTTGTTTGGTTATTTTAATGGAGAAATATGATGATGAATCTCTTAATGAGCTTGATGTCATTAGAAAGTATCAGTATTATGTTCTAAGCAGTTCTAAAGTCTACACGGGTGCATTTTGGGGTCCGATGGTTCTTCATGGGTTGATTTTAATTCCTACATGTAATGCAAATTTTCTGCATGAATTGATGCTGGAGCTGGGGTACTATCTGGATTCTATGTTTACGAATTCAGTTGTGTATGTCTTAGTTGAAGATCATGACAGTCCTTATGGTAATAACCTGTTTGGTAAGATGTTTGTGACAATTTCACCAAGAGATATAAAATTGTTTTATCAGTGGCCTGGTGCAGTAAGAGAAGAATCTCGCTGCAGTATGAGTTGCTCGACACTTCCGTTCTTCATCTTAAATCATTTAGAGTTCTGTAGAGTTAGTCATCAAGTTTTGAATATGTCCAAGAGATTATTTTATTTGATTCTTTAACTATAATTCTTCAAGGGATCTTTGAACTTCAATGGTGGGATTTATTTCGTCGTCTGTCGTTATTTTGTGTGAATCTTGGTTTTTGGTTTGGCCGATTTGTTAGAGCCTATTATACCTCAGCCAGAGAAATACCTTTACAAATGACCAAAGTTTTAAGTTCAGAATTTGTTAATGTCCTTGTAAGAATAGTGGAGACTCAGGTCTTACTCGCGGTGATTCAAATTCTAGATGTTCTGATGTGGGTGGATTACTTGAAGTGGAAATTCAAATCTCTTTCAACCAGTTTAAGGCGTATAAGAGATGGGGTAGTGCAAATCCAGGAGATGCATGTTCTGATTACAGGATGGGAGAGTAGACTGCACAAGCAGTTTAGAGAAATTCTCAAGCAAGTGGTGGCTACTTATACTCTAAGTTCGCATCTTAAAGCTGGGTTAACTGAAGCCTTATCTGCTATGAGATTGTTAGGATCAATCAGCTTCGCTTTAGTTAATGGTTTACTTAGCTTAATTAGTTCTTGTAGTGTTATGAAATTATTCTTCTATGAGGAAAATAAGGGTGTTGGAATATTCTACAGGCGACAACTATATATACGTTTTCTTTTTATTTGTCGGAAACACTATAAGCAACTGACGACCACAGTTATTGATGAGATGGAGACAACTTTACAGGTAATATTAATCACTACTTACAAACTGTTAAATAATGAATGTTTTACCATTATCATCCACTCTACTCGTTGGATATTCGACCGAGGAAAGGAGTTAGATAGTGTTAAGTGGTTCTCTTGTCGTGCTGGTGATAGTGACGTCTATTTTAATACTAATACTTCTTGTATTAATGTTCTTCTTGGGTCGATCTTTCTGGATCATTACATTGGGATAATGGGATATCAATTCAGGCTCAGGGTGGTTCACAATCCAACTGAGCTAATTTTGCTGGTATCCTTGATGTGGCCATTAAAATGGTTTCCTACAAGTTTATTGTAGGACCAGAATATCGCTACAATAATGCTATTGCGATATTAACAACGCTTCTACGAGCGTCACCAAAAGTTTTTTAACAACGTTTCACGAGCGTCATAGAAGAATCCAAAAGAAGCTGACGATGGAAGAAATACAAAGAGAGTATGTTTATCCCGCGATGGTTATCAATTTTGCGAGAGAATATTGTAGCAATCACGATGATATCGCATAGTAGATCCGAAAAAGGAGGAAAACTTAGCTGTCATCCACTATGTAAATCCTATATAAAGGGTTCGTTAGGTTCAGAAAAGGATGATGTCTTTTTGAGAGTTGATAAGGTATTGAGGAGAGAGAAACTCTAGAAAGAAATTTGTACTTCTGAGTTCTTATATTTTTTGTAAAGAATTCTAAAAGTTAGAATAATAAAAAAGTGTCGTAATTGATCTTCAAATGTAATTCAATTTCTGTAGATTCTTATCAAGGGTGTAGTTTGGGAATTCCTGCAACTACATTTTGGCACCCGAAACAGGGATTGAATTAATGAAAATTGAAGAAAAAGTAAAGAAGAAGGTAAGAATTGTTCAAGATTAAGGAAATCATTAAGTACATCGGTGAGATAAGGAAGAATGATCAGAATCAAAGAGGATTATAGATAATTGGAGTGTGATATGGTAACAAGAGCAATGGTTGATAGATTTCATGAAAACATTAAGGGAAAGATACATAAGCGGGATTTTGAAGGAAGGAAGATTAAGACGGTAGAGAAGATATCATCATTAAAAGATTGGGAAAAGCAGGAGATCAAATTTACAGCAGCAGAAATACCAGAAGAAAATCTAAGTCATACATCTTCTTTGGTAATCACAGTATCTGCTATACCAGTGAGAAAGGGAGGATCAGTAAAATCTGTCGAAGAATGGGATATGAATAGAACTTTGGTGGATGCAGGAACTTTGGTGGATGCAGGAAGTTCCGTGGATATAATGTTTTATCATACTTTTAAGAAAATGGGATATAAGGATGAAGAAATGTCTAGTTCAACATATCATATTCATGGCTTTGGAAAGTCTTTAACAAAACCTAAAGGAGAAATAGTGGTATGAATTCCGCTAGGAGAAATTGAAACACAAGTAACATTATGCGTGGTAGATGTGGAATCACCGTATAATATGATACTGGGAAGACCATGGATACATGCAATCAAGGCTGTAGCATCAACATTACATCAATGCATAAAATTTCCTATGCCCAGTGGAATTGGAGAAATTAGAGGAGATGCGGACTTTGCAAAACTATGTTACCAAATTGAAGTAAGAAACTGTGAAGATCTTCCAAAGTTGCGAAAAGCTCGCAGAAAATTGGTGAGAGAATCAAAGAAGGAAGAAGAGTTTAAAGTTTACATGATGAGAACAAAAGAGGGAAAAGGAGTGCCCGGTGAAATCTCGCGAGAGGGAGACGAACTCGCGAGGGTTATGAAAACACCAACACCAATGGGAGAACCTGAAGCCAGTTACACTGCAGCAGAACCAACAAAATAAGTAAATATTGGGAGTAAAGAAGAGCCTAAAATGCTGAAAATTGGTACTAGAATGGAGGCAGATGAGGAAGAAAGAACTATAAATCTCTTGCGAGAATATAAAGATATCTTCGCGTGGAGCATGGATGAGATTCCGGGGATAGATCCATCAATAGCATGTCATAAATTAGAAATCAACAAAAATGTAAAACCATTTAAACAAAGAATAAGAAAAATCGCAACAACATACCATTCTCAAATAGAGGAAGAATTACAGAAAATGCTCGATGCAGGAATTATAAGGCAAGCAAAATATCCAGAATGGATTGAAAATATGGTGGTGGTTCCAAAGAAGAACAAAGGGATAAGAATTTGTATAGATTTTACTGATTTAAATAAGGCTTGTCCAAAAGATAGTTTTCCATTACCAGATATTCCACAAATGGTTGAATCAGCAGCGGGAAATGCAAGAATATCATCGCTGGATGGATATAAAGGATGCTGATGAAAGTAAGGATATAACCAAATTCCTCTCGCTGAAGAAGATCAAGAACATACATCATTTTTTGCTCCAAGAGGGTTGTATTGTTACACAAAGATGCCATTTGGTTTGAGAAATGCTGGAGCAACATATCAAAGAATGGTGGAGAAGGTGTTTGCAAAGTGGATTCACAAAACATTAGAAGTGTATGTAGATGATATGCTAATCAAAAGTAAAGAAGCTGAGAATCATGTGCAAGATTTGAAAGAAATTTTCGATCAAATGCGACAATTTAATATCAAAGTAAATCCTGATAAGTGTACCTTTGGAGTAACCTCGGGAAATTTTTTGGGGTACATTGTATCAAAGGAAGGAATACAAGTTGATCCATAAAAGGTGCAAGCAATTCACGATATGCCAACACCAGCGACGATAAAAGATGTACAAAAATTGAATGGACTCTTAGCCTCGCTAGGGAGGTTCATTTCGCGATCTTCAGATAAGTGCAAACATTCAAATGGACGGATGAATGTGAAAAGGCTTTTCAAGGAATTAAAAAATATTTAATGAACATCTCTATTTTACAAAAAGCCGAACCAGGAAAAGAACTATTGATCTATCTCGCAACAACCACATACGCGCTAAGTGCAGTATTGCTGCGAGTAGATGCGGGGGTAGAAAAACCAATTTATTATATCAGCAAAACATTCAATTCTGCAGAGAGAAATTATTCCAAGATTGAGAAGTTAATCCTAGCATTGGTGTATGCAACTTTCAAGCTCTGTATCTATTTTCAAGCACATAAAGTCAAAGCGTTAACAAAGGTGCCCGTTGAGTCAGTGATGAAAAATTCAAAAAGATCAGGCAGGGTTGAGAGATGGAACGCACAAGTAGGACACTTCGATACCCAATATGAAATCCTATCTTCTCCAAAATCCCAAGACATCGCAGAGTTCTTAGCTGAATTTCCTTTAGAAGATGATGAAGCTGTGGAAGAGATGATGGATGTAGAAGAGGAATGTGGAGATCCAAAAGAGCTATTAACAGAACCTAACAGATGGGAAATATTAGTGGATGGATCATCCAATGGAGAAGGAAATGGAATTGGAGTTGTTTTCATATCGCCAGAAGGAGAAAAAACAGCTTTTTCATTTAGATTAGAATTTGCATCCACGAATAATGAGACAGAGTATGAGGCCGTGATCCATGCTTTAAAATTTGCGATAGAAATGAATTTGGAAAATGCGAGAATCAAGAGCGATTCACAATTGGTTATTCGCCAGATAAAAGGAGAATACACAACAAATGAACCATCCTTGAGAAAATACAAAAGACTTGTTGAAGAATTATCTGCGAGAATTCCAAAAATAAAATGGAGACATATATCAAGGAAAGATAATAGACTTGCAGATGCTTTTAATTTCATATCTAGTATGATGACAAATCCATTGGCAAGGTGCATAAAAATTCAAACACTTTCATTTCCATTGATAAACAAAGAAGAAGAAGATACAAATGTAATAATGGTAGAAGCTGGCGAGGGAGAGCCAACGAGCAATATCACAGATTGGCGAGTAGATCTTCATGCATACTTGGTGAGAGGAGAAATTCCAAGAAATCGATTAGAAGCACACAAGTTGAAAAGTAGGGCAACCAATTATGAGCTAAGAGATGGAGTGTTATATCGCAGATCTTTTAATGGACCGTCACTAAGATGTTTGACGAGGGAAGAAGGACAAAAAGTATTAAAGATGTTACATAGTGGTGATGCTGGTAATCACAGTGGAGGAAAATCTTTAGCATATAGAACAAAAATGCAAGGTTATTACTGGCCGTGTATGCAAGAGGATGCAAAGCAACTCTCAAGGCGTTGCTAGGATTTCCAGCGATACGGAAAAAAGATACATGCACCAGGGGAACCATTATCATCCTCAACAAGTGTATGGCCTTTTGGAAAATGGGGATTAGATATTGTGGGACCATTTGTACCTGTATCTGGACAAAGAAGATATTTAATTGTCGCAACAGATTATTTCACAAAGTGGGGAGAAGTAAAGGCAGTACAACATATCCGCGATAAAGATATTTTTACATTCATCTTTGAAAATATAATTTGCAGATTTGGAATTCCAGCACAATTGGTATCTGATAATGGAAAGCAATTTGAAGGACAGAACATAGAATTGTTACTCAATGCATTCAAGATAAAATGTGGAAAATCTACTCCTTTGTACCCACAAGCAAATGGTCAGGCTTAGGCAACTATTAAAACAATCGCAGGCATCTTGAAAAAGAAGTTAGAAGGATACCACAGAGCATGGTGCGAGCAAGTGCATAATGCAATATGGGATTACAACACAACTAGACGAGAAGAAATGGAATGTCACCATTTTGTTTGACATATGGGGTTAAAGATGTATTACCAACAGAAGTTGTTATACCTACAACAAAAAGAGAAGCATGGGAAAGAAATTTAAGTGCTGGTATGATACTGAATAAGTTGGATGAATTAGAAGAAAAAAGAGAACAAACTCTACAACATATGGAGAATTACCAGCGTAGATTAGCTCGCGAGTACAACAAACGTGTTAAGAAACTCGAATTCCAACCTGGCGATTTATTACTGCGAGAAACACCCAGTTACCAGCGAGAAAGTGGTGGAAAATTGGCGAGAAAATGGGATGGACCATACATCATTAAAGATATAGTTGGAACTGGGGCATACAAACTAATGGAT
Source organism: Papaver bracteatum (assembly GCA_023529315.1). NCBI lineage: Eukaryota > Viridiplantae > Streptophyta > Magnoliopsida > Ranunculales > Papaveraceae > Papaver > Papaver bracteatum. The sequence goes on along the minus strand of JAJJWX010000447.1, from coordinate 560,041 downwards.
CCTGAAGGAAGAGATGTTGGTCAAAGACTCGATAGACCATGGAATAGATTATTTCTGAAGAGGTATTATCAATGACACCTTCTGCGAGATAATAAATACTGGTATGTTATATGATGAAACAGATAATAAATTCTTCTCTCTCAATTACAACTGAAAAATTCTTCTGATAACAAAGCACAACAAGAGCAGCGAGCATCATCGCAAGAAAAGAGAATACAAATTTCGCAGAGATTAATAGAATGGGATGAACCTTTATGGCGTGCACCCTAGTCCGCGAATAAAATTTCGCAAGAGGCAAATGTAAGACCTAATAGTGCGTCATATAAGGGGGTATCTCTTGACATGATTCAGGGGTAAGGTTATACCTCTGCTGGATCCTGAGTCATGCAGATGTTGGGGTTAAAGAAAACCTATCCGGGAGAGAGATCTTGGATTTCCAACTATATAAGGTTATACCCTGGTTGGACGACCGAGAATCTCTTCCAAGAAGTGCAAAGTATGACCAAGGCGCCGAGGTACACGGTTGATCCAAGAGTGCCCGGGCGTACGAAACTCCCTTGCCATTCTTGGTAAGTCTTGGCTATGATGCACTTGGCCTGAAGAAAACCCCACTTAGGGTGCAGTCTTGTAACTATAAGCCATATAGGCATAAAGGATAAGAGGCTGCGAAAACAGCTGGTTGTTGGTAAATCTGGATGGGAGGAGCTAGTCTTGTATGTCCGATGTGCCCTCCTTGAAGGGGCAACCAGGGGGAAGATAAAGGCGACACCCTCCATTAGGGAGCTGATAAGTGTCTTAAGACGGCAATGTCATGGGGATTTATGATCGCAATAACATTTAGGTCTGTCATATTTTCACGTGACGTAAATTATACAAAGCCAATAATCCAAAAGAGAAAAAGTTAAGATGAGATCAATGGGTTTTTACATGAAAATGTAAAGACGTCATGCGATTTCATCGCAAGACGACAATGTCATAAGGTTAAATTCTTGCAAGAGAGTTTATACTTATCATATTGTCACAGAGAGTTTGAAAGAACATGGATAAGACAAGATCAAAGGGTCTTTACATGCAAATGTTAAGAAATCCTGCGATTTTGTCGCAGACAGAAAAAGTTTGGCAAAATAAGACCTTTAACTTGGAAGGAAAAATAAGACCAAAAGAACAATCTTACCAATTAACTATTCTATTTTAAGATTGCAGGAAATATTCATTCATCGCAGAACAATATATAAGAAGGAAAATTCTTAACATCGCAGATTCCTTCAGAATTTTTTATAACATCGTCGCAGTATTCATTGCATCGCAGATATATTCATGCTTTCGCGAATAATGCAACAACATAATTCCCTAAAGAAGATACAAAAAATAATTCACCATTTCAAGAAAGATAATGAAGGGCAAGTAGGGGAATGGAGAAGTAAGATTTCATTATCTTCCTTGAAAATATTCAAAGTAAACTAAGTTAAAAGTTAAATTCTAAAAGTTTCAAAAGTTACATCGCTCGCGAGAAAGAAGAAGGAAAAAAAAAGAAAAAATAAAATTCAAGTTTCAGCGATGGCCTCGCCAGGATTCATTATTCTTGCTCGTTAGATTTTTTATTTTTGCCAGAGTTATCAACTTCATCATCATCCTTTTCACCACGAGTCTCTCCTTCTTTTGATTCTTCATCAGCGATTACTTCGCCACTTGCAGTTACTTCTTTGGGAGGACTTCTTTCTTCTTCTTCCCCATCTTATTGGGTGGTATTTTCTTCATCATTAGTAAACTCTAAATCTTCATCCATGGGAAGAGGAATTTCATCATCATAAACCTTTAGAGGAGGAACAGATACAGGAGGGAGAGAATGGGAGAACAGAATCTCGTTCACAAGAACTTCAGCACTGAGATGGACCTTGCGAAGGAAACCTCTATCACGATTACTAATCTCTATATTTTTTAAGTACTCGAGATAATCAAGTCTTCTTTCTGCTTTGTCGCGGGCTTCAAGATAATTGGAAAGAAGAGACTTGTTCTCTTTGCGAACTTTATCCAATTTGTTGGTAAAATCAGCGATGGTAGAATGAAGACTTCTTTCAGATTCTGCGAGTGACAAAAATAATAAAAGATCAGTTAGACAAATATCTCATAAGAAATGTAACACAAAATTTGATAGGAAGATCAACAAGAGAGGCAGTCAATTGACTACCTTCTTTTTGCGAGGTTAAGTTTTGGATTAATGTAAATAAATAGTTCTCCCATTGATTCATGGCGTCATTGAATTTATCGCAAACCATACCCTTCAGACGAGATTTCATGCTTTCTTCTTTGGTGCGAAGATATGAGTTTTCCTCTGCTAATAAAGAATGAGATTTCTTTAATTGAGAATATTGATCTCGAAGCTTGCTGTCCTTTAAACTAAGAGTTAATCTACCCTTGATAATTTTATCCTTCTCAGCGGCAGATGATTCAGTTAATTCCTTGAGCTCATCCTTAAGAGAACGAAGAGATTGCTCTTGATTATTACACGTGATTTGAAGATTACTTAATTGTTGCGAGGAAATTGCCATCAAGCTTGAAAATCTATGTTTTTCTTGGGATAAATTTTTATTCTCATCTGATAAAGATTCCATCGCCAAATTAGCCTTAAAAAACAAATATGAGAGGCGATCAACCTCGCCACTTAATAAATTCTGCCTTTGAAATAATTGATTATTCTCATTAGTAAGATTATTTATGTGATCAATTGAATAAGTGTAAAGATTGTCTAGTCTAGTATGTTGGTCCATCCAAGAATCTCTTTCAGCGCGAGCTTCTTCAGCGATAGATTCAAATTTGAGTCTTTCTATGAAACGAGTCCGATTTAAAACTAATGCATGAACCAAGAATTTAAGAAGGAAGCCTGAGTACAGAGAATATAAAAATAAAACAGAAGAACAAGGGGTAGAGGCAAGAAAAATGTACCTTTCAGCTCGTCATTTTTTCTGCGAAGATTCTCGCAGTCTAGAGAAGAGTTGTGGAGCATATAATTCAAAGTATCGCATTTAACAGTTTTGACTTGAAGGCTTCTCCTCAGAGCTTCAACCTCATTTTCCATAGACGCTCGTGAAGCATTACAATCAGAGCCAAAATACTTGAGTAAAGTCTCGCAAGCTTCATATTGGAGGGGATAAGTAGAAGACTTTCTAGCATTGTCTAAATGTTAGACAATATTTTAAAAGCAACATCAACACCTGCAAAAGTTTCATTTGATGAAGGAAGGGGTGTAGAAGGTGAAGTAGTAAGGAGAGCAAGTTGACGATTTGAATCATTTGCGACGGTTGAGTTGTCAGGAGGAGGGGTATTTGAAAAAACAACAGTTGAAGGCAATAGAGGACTATAAGGAGTCTCAGTCACAACAATTTTAGAAGCTTGATTCGTCAAAGGGTCAGAAGAAGTAGAAGTATGGGCAGCGATATTCTCGCAGACAAAAGAAGAAAGATTTGGTTGCGACAGTGTGGGAGTAGTCCTCGCGGATGTTAGCATGGGAATAATGAGATTATCCCCAAGAGTCTTAAAGTGGCGAGATCTCTTGGGAGGTTTAACAGGTTTCTAGTCATTCTGCGAATAATAATTCAGATAAGAAACAGAGGCAACAATATTGTTATTAAAAAATAGAGGGTATTTCTTACTACCTTATCATTCGCTGAATTCCTCTTCTTCTTTTCAGCTGGCCTTTTGCGAATATTAGGGTTTTGAGATGTGGATTGTGTGTTAGAGATATTTCCGCTGAAGAGAAGACATAACATGGAAGTTATGAAGAATCAAATAAGAAAGGTTGGAGAATATAAGTAAAAATTGGTTTAAATAAATATCATAAGTCAAGAAACATACCTTGATGACTCCATTAGAACAATAGCAGGAGAATATGAAGAAGAAGAAAAGTTGCAGACGGAAGACGAAGTAAATAGATGAAGAAGATAAAGAAACGGAAGAAGAAAATTAATTCTGAAATTTAACTCTACCTTTTATAGGCAAAAGGGAGTTGACCTATTAAGAAAAGACGTGTCAGTAAAAAGAGGAATTCACAACACGTGTAGGCGGTAAGGCTAGATTAACGGAATCTTGTCGAGAAGAAAATATAAGAGGGAAAGAAGTTGCGAGTATAATAAAGAGTATTGATTCTCATGATCTTATCTTCTTCGCAGAAAATACATGAGAAGAGGCAAGATGTAGGACCATAATATCGCTACAATAATGCTATTGTGATATTAACAACGCTTCTACGAGCGTTACCAAAAGTTCTTTAACAATGTTTCACGAGCGTCACAGAAGAATCCAAAAGAAGCTGACGATGAAATAAATACAAAGAGAGTATGTTTATCCCGCGATGGTTATCAATTTTGCCAGAGAGAATATTGTAGCAATCGCGATGAGATCGCAGAGTAGATCCGAAAAAGGAGGAAAACTTAGATGTCATCCACTATGTAAATCCCTATATAAAGGGTTCGTTAGGTTCAGAAAAGGATGATGTCTTTTTGAGAGTTGATAAGGTATTGAGGAGAGAGAAACTCTAGAAAGAAATTTGTACTTCTGAGTTCTTATATCTTTTGTAAAGAATTATAAAAGTTAGAATAATAAAAAAGTGTCGTAATTGATCTTCAAATGTAATTCAATTTCTGTAGATTCTTATCAAGGGTGTAGTGTGGGAATTCCTGCAACTACATTTATGTAGTGTGAGAATTTTCTTCAGACTTCATGGAAGGGTGGTAGGAATGCATGCTGCAACTGCTAGAGCTAACTCTCCAACTGTATTAACGCTGTTGTTCTCCTTCAAAAGGAATTTCATTTGGTTCTTTTCAAGTTTATGGAGTGAGGAAAATGCCATAATTCTTGGAGTAATGTATATTGGTACTCCTGCTATACCTGTGTGGAGGTTACTTGCAATAGTGGGGCTCAATAATTTTGTCAATGAGGTGGAAAGAACTGTTCAGGTTCATAAAGGCAAGAATCCAACTTGCAAGGACAGGGAACCTGGGGTAGTACAACCAGAATTAATGGCAACTGACAATAGGATAGAAACAACATATATTTTGCAACAGTTTCATATCAATTTTGCAAAGAGGGTCCAAGAGGTTGTGCTGCAAGGAAATAAACAAAGGGAACTTCTAATCTCTATGTTGTCAGTGGTGCATGCTTATGATGATACAGTGCATCACATTTTGCAAAGAAGATTTGTTGCATCGAATACTAAGAAAGATATTTTGTGGGGTTGGTTTAGTAAAGGCAGTGAGTTGTTCACTCAGCTGTAGATGGAAGTTAGCTGTGTTGTAGGATGAATTACTGGTGTTTTCTGGTGATTGCCTACACCTCGTGGATCAAATGAATGTCTCTGCAACTACTGGCGTCATTGCGTCATTTTATTCATCGCGAAATACTTTTGGATTCATTAATTCTTTACGAGGAAGAGGACAAAAATTTTAAAGGTAGGGCATAAACTATTTTTGAAGGGGGACTTCAACCAAGCTTATTGCCTATCAGGTGAATGGTTTCGACTTATCATGGACCCAGATGCTGAAGTTTGACACTCGATATGGAGCTACAAGTATGCACTAATCGTGTGTTCCTTGGATCAAGCTCAATTCATATCCTTGAGGACAAGGATAATTTGAAGGAGTGGGATTTGTCAAGACCCTACCTTGGCCTTCCACGTTCAGTTAAGGTCCACCTAGGTTATGGGTACTAGTAATCTATTTAGTTTAATTAGTAGTTAATTAACCTACTAAGTAGTATTAGTATAGTGTATGTGTGAGTGGCACACGTGCACAGCAAGCCCTATCATTTATATTCCCTTCTTGTTTGTAGAACTCTATCATGAAAATTAATCAGTAAAATTAGTCTTTTTCTTCTCCAAATTTTTTTTCTCCCCAATCCAATCTCTATCCTTAGAGATTTTAATTTGTTCCTGTGCTAATTTGTAAGGAAAGTCCTTACAAACTAGTTTTATTTAAGTCATTTGAACTAGTTGTGGTTAAGATGAATAAGGTTGATATGAGAGTGTTCATTTAGCTAACTTCGGCTAACTATTATTGAGCCAACCTAGTGTAAACGTTTAGGTACGGTTACTCAAACCTAAATGAAGGTACATTTCATTTGTGTATAACAAGCTAAGTTCGATCTAACAGTTGAAAGATATTAGCTTGAATCTAATAAGGTTTTCATCTAACGATGAATATTGAATGCTTTATTACCAAGGTAACCAAGATTGCAAACCCTGATTGAAAACATGTATAAAGGAGAACTCTAGCAACTGGGAAACCTGATCCCCACACCTCATGTGTGATATTAGTTACGACTATAGTTGATTCTCCTTTAACCTTAGGTTTTTCACGAAACCCTATAGGTTAATGACTTAAAGACTTCATTGGGATTGTGAAGCCAGACCCAACTATTTTTCTTGTGATTGCGTGTTCTGATCTTGCCCTATTCTATCATATTGAGTATTATCTTCTCTAAGATTTGCTTGAGATTTATTCCCCGATAGGCAATATAAAAAGTAGTCACAAACAGCTTCATCTCATCGTTTGTGATTCCACAATATCTTGTTTCGGTACCATACGATTAAAACTATTGTAAGGTGACTGATAATACTAGGTTATTCTTCGGGAATATAAGTCTGGTTTATCAATTGGTTTATGTGCACCTTGATTTATCAAAATACGGAACAAAACTCGTAGATATTTCTACGGGAGACAGATTTATCTATTCCAATAGACTTTTCTGTGCGTGACAGATTTGTTTATCAAGTTTTCGACTTTGGGTCGTAGCAACTCTTGGTTGTGGGTGAGATCATCTAAGGGAATCAAGTGTGTAGAATCCTGTTGTGGTTCAGAGACGTAGGAAGTGAAATTGTACCTTGATCAGTGTGAGATTGATTAGGGCTCAACTACATTCCAGTTCGAAGTTCATTGGTAGTAGGCTATTGTCTCGGGGTTTTTCAGCATTTGCGGTTTTCCTCGTTAACAAAATTCCGGTGTCTGTGTTATATGTTTTCTGCATTATATTTTGTTATATAATGGAAATATCACATGTTGTGCGTTAAGATCAATCAATTATGAATCCAACCTTTGGTTGTTTATTATATTGATTGACACTTGAACAATGGTCTTTGGTACGGTTCAAGTTGTTTCACATAATAATCAGGCTCGCGGATTTCTATTTGTTTGATTTGATGATTATATTACGAAACAGAGATATAAACTCTTTGATATAATTTTCTATAGATTAAGTTTGAATGTCTAGTTGATTCTCTTGAAAGTATATTGGAGTTTGTCTATTCAGATTTCCGAAATAAATATTGGGTGTGGTTTTTAAACCCCCGCTTTTTCAATTGGTATCAGAGCAGGCAAATACATTTAAGACCTCATAAGTCTATGTTTATATCAATCTGAATATGGACAAAAGTGCTATCTCTGGTAAACATATTAAAAATAAATATTTGTCAATCTCGAATATAGATGAACCTAGTATTTCAACGAAACAGACTTCCATTGACAAGTGTTACCCGGATTACCTTACTGATGAGTCTGACTTTGAAGTTGAAAGGGAAGCAGCCAAAGAGGGTGCAGTGATTCTAAAACAAGTTAGAATCTAGGCTGATGATGTCAATTGGTTGAAACACAAAGTCAATGTTCTTCTTGGTATGGTAAATAAGCGTAACTCTCTTCTAAAGGCCCTTCAAGAGGAAAATGCCTCAGTCTGTTCTACACGAACTCTGCTTGAGGAAAAACTCAAACAGGATGCTTCAAAAATTGAACTTCTTTTAAGTAAACTCTCTATTTAAGAATGTTCCAAAGAGTCCACTATACCAATCTCTTCTGATTTAACTGTAGAAAATTCGGTTCCAAAAGCAAAATCAAAATCCCTTCTTGTTGAAAAGGATGTTCCTGTGTTTTCCTCTAATCAAGGAATATCCACATCACATGGAAGGAAGACATCTTCCAATGATGGTGTTAATACTGTTCTGTCTAATCTCTCGGGTGATCAGAAAGTCTGTCTCTTATGTGATTCAAAAGGACATGTTAAACAAAAGAGGAAATCGATGTTGAATGACAATTCTATTTTTCGTCTTCAACATACCTTAGATTTAATTCTCAAAAGTATAACTGACATTCATATGTCTAGACCAATTGGTTTAGTACTCACCCTGTGTACCCTACTAGGAAAGTCATTTCGATGTGATCCTAAAATTTTCAAATGCGTTATAGTCTTTCTAAACCATCACGTCCAAGAAGAGTTCAAGGATCTTTTTATATTATAAAGGGAGATAATGTTGTTCTTGATGTGAAAAGGGTACCAGAAGAAGGAAGACGAAATGGAGGTATGGAATACAACCTAAATATGATAATTGAAGGATATAAAGAAATCATTAACATGATATCAATTCCCTCTAGTCAAAATTCTTCAGGTAAGAATACATACTATGCACCGTATTTTGATGATAGTAAGTTGTATGATAAGTTTTCGCATCAAAAAGGTTTTCCTCCAAAGATCATGAGAAAAAGGTTTAACCGAAACCAACATTCATTTGACAAGCTCAAGGCTCATACTTGTGCTAATTAATCCTCTTTTCTTTTTTTTAAAGAAAAAGAAAGACAGCTTTATTTAAAATCAGATAGCAAAAATACAAGACTAACAAGGCCCATTATAAAGAAAGGACAAAAAGGGAACTAAACTAAAAAAAACATAAGAAAAGAAAAATTACTCAAACCTATAGTAAGGTTGATCAGGGAATTCCATTTGAATGAGGGAATTAAGTCTATATCTGTAGCATTGAATTTGTCCCTTTGGAAGATGTACTCCCCTTCTTAGCAAAGTGAGCTGCTGAAAAATTTACCTTTCTATACACATGTCTGTAACAAATAGATAGCATCCCAGTATTGACTCTCTGCAATCTTGCTACCAGGAACCATGGTATCTTATTATTCATCAAAGCAGCAACACAATCTTTAGAATATGTCTGCATAATCACCTTGAATATCTGGTTTTCCAAAGCCCATTCCAAAGCTCTAATGCAAGCAATAAACTCAGCAATATCTTGGATTTCCAATTATATAAGGTTATCCCCTGATTGGACGACTAAGGACCTCTTCTAAGAAGTGCAAAGTATGACCAAGGCGCCGAGGTACACGGTTGAGCCAAGGGTGCCCGGGGCGTACGAAACTACCCTGGCCATTCTTGGTAAGTCTTGGCTATGATGCACTTCTCCTGAAGAAAAACCCACTTAGGGTGCAGTCTTGTAACTATAAGCCATATAGGCATAAAGGAAAAGAGGTTGCGAAAATAGCTGGTTGTTGGCAAATCTGGATGGGAGGAGCTAGTCTTGTATGGCCGATGTGCCCTCCTTGAAGGGGCAACCAGGGGGAAGATAAGGGCGGCACCCTCTATTAGGAAGATGATAAGTGTCTAAAGACGGCAATGTCATGGGGCTTTATGATCGCAAGAACATTTAGGCCTGTCATATTGTCGCGTGAAGAAAGTTATACAAAGGCAAATAGCCAAAAGAGAAAAAGTTAAGATGAGATCAATGGGTTTTTACATTTAACAAGTGTAAAGACGTCCTGCGATTTCATCGCAAGACGGAAATGTCATAAGGATTAATTCCTGCAAGAGAGTTTATACTTATCATATTGTCGCAGAGATGTTGAAAAAGTATTGATAAGACAAGATCAATGGGTCAATACATGCAAATGTAAAGACGTCCTGCGATTTTGTCGCAAAAAGAAAAGATGTGGCAAAATAAGACCTTTAATTAGGAAGGCATAATAAGACCATAAGATTATTGTGATAATGATCGCAGAATTTATGAGATTTGCGATTCTACGCAGAAATCATAAAATTATGCGATTATTTCTAGCAATAATATCGCCGATAATGAGGCAAATTTAATTTGAGTCACAACTAATATCTAATCTCTACTCATTTTTTTCATATTGCAGATGAATAATAGAGGCAAGTATGGGAATGCATAGAATGATGAAATTATTATTCATCCATCATATGATAAAATTGCATAGATAATACATTTATACAAATAATTAAAGGATAATAATTATGATTAATTGATTATGTTGCAGAAAAAGAATTATTTTTTAATTCATAACATATAAAAGCAAAAGAAGTTTACACATCAAGTTGGAGAAGCTCGCAACGATGTTACGAGAAGCAAAAAAAAAATGTACAAAATTTACATTGAAGAAACAGAGAAGAAACAAGACTAAGTAGACCCATCACCACCTTCATCAGAGCTCTTTCTTTATCTTCATTACCGGATTTATCTTCCCTATCATTATCATTATTATCTCTATCCACGTCAGATCTCTCTTTCTCGCCAGATAATTCTTCATCGTATTCGCTAGACTCCTCAGCTTCGCTATCAGAGATAACTAAATTTGGGGAATCAGCTGGAATTTCATTTGCAAGATCGGGGTATATAGAATGAGGGATACCATGATCATTACAGACTAGTTTAATAGTGTCATTACGAACACGGAGAAGGGAATTACTAAAATTTGAAGATGATATTTTCAATTTTTCCTTCAATCTAGAATACTTTTCATTACGAGAAGATAGACTTCCGGCGAGTTGGTTTTTTATTCTTCTAACTCATTAAATCTTTTACGATAGTTCTTTTCGGATGCTGCGAGCAAATGACAACCAAGTTAATACATATAAGGATGATTCAATTAGGAAATAATTCAGGGAAATCATAAGAGTGATAACCTTCTCTTTCAGAAATCATGTCTTTAATTAAAGTCGCTTGATCAGCATGAAGACTAACATCTACACCTAAATTAGTTCTGGCGTTATCAAGAATCTTCGCAGCCCAAGCAAACTCATCATCGCTATTAATAAGGAGATGAGATCGAACATGAGTTTCCCTCGCAAGAAGATCTTCATTCTCATGGCTAAGCTTATCTCTTTCCATTTGAACATTAAGAAGAGTTTTATGGAAGTCTGCTAGGGTCTTGGAACCATTTTTAACGGCAAGATCTTTCTCGTCAATAAGATCACTATTCCTTTTTCTTAATTTATCTATTTATTTCTTCGAATCAAGATAAAAACGCTTATACTTGTTGGTCAAACCTAAATTGAATCTTTGTTCAATTTTTAAGAGATTAAGTTTGGATTTAAGTTCATCTATGTAGAGGGATTCAATATTATCATCTGAGAAATTACTTAAAGAATTATTAAGGCAAGCAAGAAGGGTATTATCATCTACAAGGTCAGGAAAAGATTGGAAGAATGTAGCCTCATCAGTAAGACCATAAATATCTGCAAAAATGGTTGCTTGAATAAGTTGCGATAGGGTGAGAAGAATTAAAAGATAAAATAAATAAATCATACCATAGAGTTGTTGATTGGCTTTATCAAGATCAGAGATTTTTTGCTTGTCAACTGAAGCTTCAGTCTCCAGCTGCTTATTTTTTCTGCAAAGCTCAATAACTTCAGCTTCTAATTTTTCTTTATCTTGACGAAGATTAACAACTTTATTTTCATAATTAATACGCCTATTATCTAAATCAGAAGCAACAGCAAAAGCGGCTCTTCCAACCTGCGATAGAACTATATAAATTAATGTCTGACAAAAATATCAATTGAAACACAACAAGGATGAACAAGTAAAAACATACCAGGCTACCAAGTGAATTTAAGAGACTTGGAGTCAGCGGTCTTGAAACCCCGCGAAGGGAATCACTGCCAGCTAATATGGGAGCATCGCAGACATTGGCGAGGGATTGAGATATAGCATTAATAGCTTCATCTCCATACTCATTTGGGATACCTAACATATTCTTGCCAAAAAAATTGGATAAGTGAGCCATCGAAGAATCAGAATCAGAAGAATTCTTTATAGAATGGAAGTTGTTATCATTAAAATCCTCGTCATTATTGTCCTTATCAAGATCAACACTTGGATTTTCTGGAGTGGGTTGAGGAGTTGAAGAAGAAGAAGGTCGGGTTTTCCTTTTCTTCAAAGGAGGATCGCCAGATTCTTCACCACGAGGGGCAGAAGACTTTCCTTTGGGAGGAATAGTAGATTTATCCTTTGAAGGTTTCTCCTTAGTTCTCACGGGTTTTATTGGCTCTAGTTCTTCAATTTCCTGCGAGCACAGATGAAGATAAAAAATAGGGGAAACAATATATTGTTAAAATTTATGAAGAGAAATTTCTTACTTCATCCGTGAAAGATTTAAGAGCTAAGAAAGTGCTAGGCTTCCTTAAAGTTTGGTAGCTGAGCTTCATTTTCTCAATCTAAAAAATATCAAAATAATTAGCGAGAATATAAAAACATGAAGAAGATAGTGAATAATAATAATTCAAAAAGTTGAGAGGATACACTTCTTTAGATCTTTTAGGCCAGTTGAAGACCCATGGCTCATACTCTGAGAGATTCGCAGGTAATGGGAGAGAACCAGATATATAAGGACCTTCAAGGCATATCGGAAAGATAAACCACTTATCATCGCTGGAGTGGCGAGGGCCTTGATTGGTAGGTGTATGACAATCAATGTCTAACATAAGAACCTCATCATCAGCAGTCTTTTCTTTCTTCAAGCGGACACCCCAGAAAGTACTATCCCTCTTCATAGGAACTATCTTGTAATTTTTGAAGAAATTCTCCACAATATAATTTGCAGAGACAATGGGAAAATCTTTAAATAGAGGATTCTTTGGAGCTTTAGGATAACGAGATCCTTTATCAGCACCGCGAGAAGCATATTCAAGCATAAATCTGATGCAATCTCCACCTAATTGATATATTGCTCGCGAGAACCTCTCGTCAGATATTATTTGATAGAATAATGGGAGTTCTGGGTCATAGAGAGGAAGGGGAAGACCATCTTCAAGTTGACCTAGCGATACTATGATTTTCTGGCGAGAGAATTGATGATCAGAAAATAGTTTGAGAGAAAGTTCAGATTTAGGGCTTTGACCTGGAATTGTAGACAAGGTAAAACCTTTACTTTTTAGCTTCTCTCGCATCTCATTAAAAGCAGTCAAGTTTTTAGCACCAGCAGCAACCATTTTTGAGTATGGGAATGAAATAAAAGGTTGTAAATTAAGAAAGAAATCACAGCGATGACAGACGCGCAATTTACGGAAGAACAGTAAACTTGCAGAGAAGTTATGTAGATAAAGAAGAAGAAAGTAAAAAGAGGAAAAGAAAAGAATGAAAGGAGTATTTATAGAAGAAGAGGTTTCTCGAGAAGATGAACACAATAAGTGCAAAGAAAAGAAATGAACGGTCAAATCGCAGCGGTTAGAGAGGACGTGTCATAAATTCCTTAGAAGAGAGAAGATATGAAAACAGCTGACGAAGGATACAGAAACGTGTCAGAAGAAAGATTAATGAAGAGATAAGTAGTTGCGGCATTTTAAAGTTCTCATGATCTTTTCTTCTTCGCAGAAAAGACATGAGAAGAGGCAAGATGTAGGACCAGAATATCGCTACACCTATTCTCTTCGAGATTAACGACACTTCCCAGCGAGCATCACCGCAAGATCTTCGACTACACTTCACGAGTGTCACAAAAGCCTTCAAAAGAGCGATATAATAGCTGACGAGTGAAGAAAGCTTGAGAAAAGCATGTCTGTTCTGCGATGGTTACAAAACTTGCGAGATTTAACAATGTAATTATCGCGGTACAATCGCAGAATCAACCCGAAATAAGAGGGAAAACTTAGCTGTCATCCACTATGTAACTAACCTATAAATATAGGTCCAATGTGTCCAGAAAAGGATGATGTATTTTTGAGAATTAAGAAAGTCTTGAGGAGAGAGAAACTTCAAGAGAATAGTTGTAATCTTGAATTCTCTCATTTCTGTAAACATTTCTGAAACCAAAATAATAAAGTGTCATTTTTCATCTTCAATTATGAGTTGAATATAGCAGAATCTTAACAAGGGTGTAGTGTGGGAAATCCTGCAACTACAAAGTACTTCATCAACAATCGCGAAGAGATCAAATGAAGTTACACCAACAAATAATTCTACAGGACAAAATCTCTTCTCTTTTCTAATTTTATATTCAAAAATTACGTCTTAAAAAAAAATTTACAGAAAACTTATGAAAAAAAAATTAGGCCATGCGAATTTCAATTTTTTTAGATTGTACGAATTTCTCGAATTTCGGAGCATCAAAAAATTTCGCACTTTTTAGGTTATGCGATTTTAAAAATAAAATTAAATAGATGATTATCCTTATTTTCAATTTTATGAAGTTGATATAAAACTTGCATTGCTCATGGTGATTGCTCGCAGGGAATGAACTCTCGCAAGAAAGAAATATAAAAATTGCATGTCTAGAAAAGAAAATAGAAAGGGACAAAGAGAAAGCTTACACAAAGGATAACTAAAAAGAATAAGTCATGTGAATCTCGCCACTCTTTCACAAGTTGAAGACAGTACAGTTGGTCAAACCATAAGCATACAAGTTTAAGGTCGCGGGATTGATTCTTCCTAACTGCGATATTTTCGCATATTTTTGATGAAATACCAAGGACAAATAAAAGAACAAGTAATAAGTGTTATGTGAAGATATCGCAAAGAAATACTAGAACAGATGGTTCAAGGTTCAAAGAACAAACAAGAGGTCACGACTCACGAGTTCGAATTCGCAGAGACTCATATTTTTCATTTTCTTCTCATTTTCATTGGCGAGTAAAAGAATAAGGAAAAAAGTTCTGCGTTAATTTCGCAGAGAGGTTCTTGAACAGATGGTCCAGAGAACAGTATTGGAGATTGTAGTCACAAGTTCGAATTTGCATGCGAGCATAATTTTCTTCTTTTTACAGGGGGTGGAAAAATAGATAATCTCCCAGCATTGTTTCATTATTTCGCAAGTAAGAGGAAGCACAGTTGGTGATATGCGAAGTTAATGAGTTCATGGTCGCGAGTTTAAGTCCCAACACATGCATATTTTTTCGCAAAATCCTTGATAATTTCTCGGGTATATTTCACACAGAAGAGAGTTCATGATAATCTCGCAGATAAATTTCGCAAGCAAGAGAACTAGCACAGTTTGTTGGGGGGCATGAATGCAAGCAGCAGGCCGCGGGATCAATTCTTGCTTCTCGCAAGTTTATTTTTGTTATGCGAAATTTCTACATAATTGTCTCTTGAACAGTTAAACTTTGATTACTTCGCAAGATCTTTGATTAATTCGCAAGAGAGGGCTAGCACAGTTGGTTTGTTGCGAGAAAATGCAAGAGGCATGTCAAGGGTTCAAGTCTCATCTCTCACTCTTCTTTTTGCTGCGAGACATTCAGAAAACTCACATAAGAGCTAAGTACCCTTTCCTAAAACATTTTACTTACCGCAAATAAAAGATTTTTGATTTAATTTACAAAAAATGATACAATCGCAAGAATTCAAAGATTTTAAAAGATTACAAAAGGTGAAATCATCGCAAAAAAAATAAAAATTTCAAAAAATTTCAAAAATTTCAAAGTTCACATAAAGCGAAATTATCGCAAAGATTTCTAAGATTTTAAATTTTTTTGATTTGGTTTACAAAATGCGTTACAATCGCAGAATTACAAAACTTTCACAACTACAAAGATTTCATAATTACAATGTATTAGAATTTTTCTTGAATATTTACTTTGCTTCAAATGATACGAGATTGTCAGAATGAAAGAATGAATGACAAAAATGACAACAATGAATGAATAAATGAAAGAATGAAGAAACGCGAAAATATCGCAAGAAACACGAATAAAATTTCGCAGAGACATAAGAATGGGACGAACCTTTATGGCGTACACCCTAGTTCGCGAATAAAATTTCGCAAGAGGCAAATATAAGACCTAAAGTGCGTCATATAAGGGGGTATCCCTTTGCATGGCTCAGGGATAAGGTTATACCACTTCTAGAACCTAAGTCATGGAGATGTTGGGGTTAAAGAAAACCTATCCGGGGGAGGTACCTTGGATTTCCAACTATATAAGGTTATACCCTAGTTGGACGACCGAGGTCTCTTCTAAGGAGTGCAGAGTATGACTAAGGCGCCGAGGTACACGGTTGAGCCAAGGGTGCCCGGGGCGTACGAAACTACCCTGGACGTTCTTGGCAAGTCTTGGCTATGATGCACTCGGCCCGAAGAAAACCCCACTTAGGGTGCAGTCTTGTAACTATAACCAATATATGCATAAAGGATAAGAGGCTGCGAAAACAACTGGTTGTTGTTAAGGCCGGATGGGAGGAGCTAGTCTTGTATGGCCGATGTGCCCTCCTTGAAGGGGCAACCAGGGGGAAGATAAGGGCGGCACCCTCCATTAGGGAGATGATAAGTATCTAAAGACGTCAATGTCATAGGGTTTTACGTTTGGAAGAACATTTAGGCCTGTCATATTGTCGCGTGACAATATTATACAGATGCAACAAGCCATGAGAAAACATTAAGATGAGATCAATGGGTTTTTACATGAAAGTGTAAAGACGTCCTGCGATTTCATCACAAGACGGCAATGTCATGAGGCTTTGTTCTCGCAAGGGAGCTTAGGCTTGTCATATTGTCGCAGAAAAATTGACAAAATGAGGATAAGGCAAGATCAATGGGTCTTTTACATGCGAATGAAAGGACGTCCTGCGATTTTGTCGCAAATACAAAAATTGGCAAAATAAGACCTTTAACTAGGAATGCAAAATAAGACCAATAGAATAATCTCAAACATTAACTTTTTTTTTTTAAGAATGCAGGAAAGATTTGTTCATCCAAAGAGAGATAGCAAGTACTATTTAGAATCTCTCAGAAATACTATTCAGAATCACTCAATAGTATTATTCATAATTTCTCAGAAGTATTATTCAGAGTCTCTCAGAAGGATTATTTGCATTTTAGCAACACTATTCATAATTTCGCAGTACTATTCGCGATACTATTTCAGGAGCACTATTCATAATTTCGCAGGGTTATTCATAAATTTGCAGATTATTCAGAATCTCGCAGGAGATGTGATTATTTCGCAGAATGTGATTATTTTCTTAAAGAGGTATCGCATGAGGCAGAGGCAAGATAAGAATAAAGAAACAATACGTTCATTTAACATTTTCTAAAGGATTCTACCTTCATTGATAAAGAACAGAGGCAACTACGGATTACCAAGCAAACACTTTATGTTCTTTATCTTCTCGGCAAGAATCATTTCCAAAATGGACAAGAATTTTCACCAAAAATGAAGTAATAATTTCGCATGAATAGAGGCAATACTTATGACTTTCATTCAAGGACGATACTTCTTATATTTTGAGGATTGAGTACTTCTTATATTTCTTCAAGGATATTTCATAATTCGTATACTTAAAGAGTCGATACTTCTTATTTACTTTGCAAAGATCTGGAACTTGACAAAAGAATAGAGGCAAGTACGTACTTTTCAAGTCCAATATTCTTTCGCTCGTTCCGTCATCAGCAAAGATCAAAGACTACTACAACAACAGATTTTTCTTAAAGATTGCTTTTCAAGCCATATTCAAGAAAAAATAGGCAAGATGTAGGATCAGAATATCGCCACAACAATACTCTTGTGAAATTTATAAACGACATTTCTGCGAGCTCTTCAACAACACATTGCAAATGTCGCAAATTAATGATGTAATAGACAACGACAGCATAAAACACGAGAAAGATGTGAAGATTTTGCGGTTGTAGAGAAATCTCGAGAGAACAAGGAAGGAGCTCGAGAGAACAAGGAAGGAGCTCGAGAGAATATGGAGAAAGCTTGCGAGAGTGTGGAAAGGGATCCTAAAATAAGGGAAGTGTGAGTTGTCATCCATTATGTAAACACCTATATAAAGAGGAGAGCAGGAAAGAGAAAATGGGGAGACAATTTTAGTAAGAGAGAGAGAGAGATTTTTAGATAAAAATGTATTTTTCTTTATCATCTTCTTCCCCAAAACTAGATCTAGAACTCCATTAATGGAGATTATCAATGTAAATCAAATGTAAATTTAAACAATCATAGTGAAGAATCATGGATGTAGATCAAATTGATCAAACCATGTAAAAAATCTTGGTGTTCGTTTATAATTTTAGCACTTTTACTTCCATTTTTATATGTAGATCTAGAAATTGATATCAAGATATGATACGGGGTGTGTTGTAGGATTTCCTGCAACTACATGTAATTCATTAACAAGCTCAGAAGCAAGCAAAACCTGTTCATGTATACTCATATTTTTAATGAAATCACATTGTTGAGGAGAAACTAATTTTGGTAAGAAATTACTGATTCTCATGGTAACAATCTTAGTAATTATTTTGAAGCAAAAGTTACTAAGACCAATAGGTCTAAACTGTTTAACATTCTTAGCACCATGAACTTTAGGAATCAGAACAAGAAAATTTGAATTCATACCACTAGGAATGACATTATTCTTCCAACAATACTGAACTACAACAACTAGATCATTTTTAATAACCTCCCAAGCATATCTGTAAAAGGTACCAATGAACCCATCTGGTCCTGGTGCACCATCTTGATTTTGACCAAAAGTTGCATTTTTATTATCTTCTACAATAGGCATACCTTCTAAATAAGAATTATACTCAGTAGTTATGACATTAGAAGTAGCTTCAAAGAAGGAATCATTTATAAATAATCAATTAGCACATTAGAAATACCATTTTGATCAGTAATTATATTAACAGAAGAGTCTTCTATTTCAGATATAGAATTTTGAGCTTGTCTTAGCTTAATACTTGTATGGGAGAATTTAGAATTTACATCACCATCTTGTATCCAACTGATTCTTGATTTATCTCTGAGAAAAATGTTATAATTATTTGCAGCAATGTCACATTTTCCTCTAGCAGTCACCAAGTTGTTTAGGATACTGATATTAGTGGGATCATTATCGGATTTTAAAGTTTCTTCTAGCACCTTTTCTTCATCTTTTCTAAGTGTTTCCTTTATATCACCAAAGACCTCCCAATTCCACACCTTTAGAATTTTTTTTTAATTCTTTTAAGCTTATTCATAAAAACATATATGGGATTGCCATAAATTTATTCATTTCAATAATTCCAAATCACTTGCATAAAGTCGGGATAAGTCGGCCACATTTTTTTAAAATCTAAAAGGAGGATTGAGAGCTCTAGGAATGACAACATCAGAACCCATAATAGGACTATGATCAGATACTCCTCTAGTACCAACTTTATACTTACAACCATTTCAAGTTATATAAAGCTTTACAAGGTTGCAGAGAATCCTCTTACTTCCAACCCTACCATTACACCATGAAAATTCTAGACCATTTTTAGGAGCTTGAAGCAAGCCATAAAAATCAACACATTCCTGAAAATATCTCATTGCAGCTGAAATGGGATTCCTACCTACTCTTTTCTCATCAATAGACAGAATAATATTAAAATACCCCAAGATTAACCAAGGTCTTGCCACAATTCTCTTCTATTAATAGTATAAGAATTATCATGTACTCTAGTAACAAGAACTCCACCTACTTCAACGGTAATACATTGACTAGTAACTTTGATAATTGAAGGATCAATAATTGAACAATTCCAGAAACGCCAAATATTACCTTTAGAATTATCCTTAAAGTTATGAATTATTTGATGATGCATCCTAGGGAGCTTAAAGTGAAAATTTGTTGTTTTAATTTTGGGTTCAACAATCCAAACAAGAGAGGGATTATTTGAATTAACTAAACTTTTCAATTTATCTTTGGCCTTTTGTCTCTTAAGGCCTCTAATATTCCAAAAGATGATCTTCATTTAAAAGGTGGGGGTTGAGGAGATATACTCCCCTTATCAATCATATGTTTAAGAGATTCTTTACTATCTTTTCTAGTCACTACTGTTGGCTTTAAAGGAGGTTTTCTCTTTGAAGGTTTACTGGAGACCACTTCATCACTTGGCTAAGAACTAGTAGAAATTTTTGGAATAATAGTACTAGGTTGAGAAATAGAACCAAATTCTAAAATATTAGCTGCACTAACCTCCTTGATTTCACCATCTTCAGAGTCAGAGGGATTATTTTCATTCTTTTGTACCACTTCAAAAGGATTACTTATAACATTGATGCTAGCAGTAGAATTGATAACTCCCAAAGCAGTATTCATATTAGTTACTTCCTGAACAGAATTATCCATTTCCATAATAATTTGAGGATTGGATTAGTACCAGAGTTTTTAGGAGTTTGAACTTGACTAGAGGGCTTGGACTGCTCATCAGGCTTCCAAATTTAGGATGGAGAGCTTTGATTCTGTTCAATAATAATCTCTTTCTCAATTTGATTAAAATTGCCTTCTCTACATTCAGTGGTTAAGTGACCAAGAATTTTGCATTTAGTATAAAATTTAGGGAGTTTAGTGAGAACTACTCCTTGAGAAAAAGCTCCATACCTAGTAATTATCCAAAGTTTATTAGGAATTGTCTTAGCCAAATCAATCTCAATTAATACTTTAGCATAATATCCACTCTGAAATTGTAAAGTAGATGCATCAACTTTGATGGGAATTCCAATTGCTCTAATGATAGTAAATAGAGTTTCTTCATCCCAGTATTCCAAACCGAGTCCCGAAAATTGAACCCATACCATGGGTTTAGATGTTCTCTGATTTTCAGGTCTAAAATTTGGATTCCAGTTTCTTACCCTAAGAATATGATCTTGAACCTCCCATTTTCCAGAAGTAATATAAGTTTTGTCTTCAATATTTGATAATTTGATTGTAAAAAATCCTTTACCCAATGGAATGAGTTGGTATTTATCCTTTAACTTCCATTGATTACGAAGAATCATAGCAGCATCCGAAAATTTAAGATGAGCGAAATCTAAAAGACTAATTAATGAAAACCTCCAAGGTTCATGTCTTGTATCATCCTTCTCATCTAGAAAATTAACAGATGGATGAATTTCAGGTTTTTTTTTAAAGATCTACAATCAAAGGATTCATTGTAGACCTAAAAACAATTATCTAACATTTGAAAATTGTGACCAAAACGGGTTAAACTACCTAATAATAAAAGTGAAAATGATTGAAACACCAATCATTAGAAGATCTAAGTAATGAAAACACCTAGTTAATGGATTATTGCCTTGAAAACGATGAAGTTTCGGGAATGGAGAAACGAGTTAATCGTTCGATTTTCAGAGCGTGACTCGCTCGATCACAAGTAGGTACCATGAATGTGCTACACAACAATCTACCGATGAGAATTCAAACTTGTGCTAATTAATAACAAGGTTGAATTCTCACTCACAAAAATTCATGGTTGAGTGAGATATTATCAAGTATACTTGACGGCAAAATATTTTCTGATTCTCTAGCTATTTTATTATCGTTCTTAGATGGATTATCATTTACGAACATGTTTGCATAAGTATTTGAATTAGATTTTTGAAAGTTTATTTTGTTAAAAATTGATATTCTTATGCTCTAAATTCTTCTCTTATGAGAATGTAAAATTTATCGAGCTAAGACTTGTGAAAGTTTTCATTAAGTAAAATACTGCCTTGCAAATAGTCTCCTTGAAATTGCGTCTTTCATCGCTTTGGTTCTTTTCTCCTATGGGACAAGTTTTCGTTCATACGGGTACCCATGATACATATCACGAATCAACTCTTGAAACCTTAAAATTTGTTTTCCTAAGAAACCATTTATCTTTGAAGAGTACGTGTACTCCAGTTTATTTTTCTTGTCAAGAATGGCATCTCCTTCTGGGTCTTGTAACTTTGCAAAAGGTTTTCTTGATAAGGGTTTTGGTTTCGAAGAAGAGGAGAAAATATCTCTTGTGGAAGTCAATGACAACTCTACTCAATCTCCCAATAATCTTTCAGACTTTGAGGATGATGAAGAGATTTCTGCTGAAGTTGTTCAAGATTTTATCGGTTAGTTTAACAATGCAAAATTGCTTCATGTTGATACCTTAAAAAACCTTGATATGTTAAGAACTGAGTTGAAAAAGGTTAACTCTGACCTTTATCTCATGAAGACACATGTTAAGGATCGTCTCAAGAAGTGTATCATATGCGACCATCTGTCACAAGCTTGAAGGTCTTGAAACCCATGAATCTTCTGTTCATGAATGCTGATTTTAGCTTGTGACCTCTTTTCTTTTAGAGTTGTTTTTGATTTTTGTCTTGGAAACTTCTTATGATAATTTTTTATTGTGTTTTTAAGAAGGATAAATAGGGTTTGGAATAGATATTATTGTGAGTACACATAGCTATTGCCAACGTTTTCATCTTGCAATGTTTATAGATTTATTTATTTAAATTTTAAATTATTTGGAAGATGATTTTTGTAGTATTAATCTTTATGGTTTTATATATTGCAAATTATTGTGGGATATGTTTACGTCCGTGAACCTTGATTGTCCCATATATGCTCAAAAGTTAACTCTATTATATGTCGGTATGAAAATATTGATAAAAGATAGAATGAACTTTTGACTACAAAAGTTAAGCCTATTAGGTCATCATGAAAATATTGATGGAAGATAGGATGAACTTTTGTTCACAGAGATTAAGTCTATTATATGTCATTGTGCAAATAGTGATGAAAAATAGAATGAATCTTTGATTATTCCGCAATATTGGTCTTTCCCTCATCCACATCGTTGTGTATGTAATGTGCGGCTCCATAAGTTCTCTTATGTGAGCATTTCCGATTAAATTAATTATGGGTTCTCTTGTGGTTAATTTAATTGAGTTTTTGGATACAAATTCATGTTTCATGTGATTTGTTAATGACCAAAGAAATCCTTCTTTTCTTGTAAAAGTAAGGTCGTGATAAGTTTTCAATTTGTTGTTGTAGTAAATAAGATTCGAACTCTAAGACTTGTGAAGATTAAATTTAAAGGTTTAAAGAAAATAATAAACAAAGGCACGAGTTACTGGGTCTAGGATTCCACCACATTCATATCAATAGGTTCAATTATTTATTTTTCAGCAATTATAGCTCAATAAATAAAAACATGGACTCTTATTTTTGCCAAGATAGATTCTCAAAATATTAGTTATAAATCGTAAGCATGAGACATCAAACATTTAAGCAAGCATGACCCATCAAATAAAATAATAACTAATTAATTCAAATCATAATTCTATTTTAATTAGTGCAAAAGTCATATAGAAAATAAAATAAATTCACCCATGTATGAAGTTCGACTTCCTCCGTCGACCCAGTGTTGGGGTTTAGCTTCTCATAATGAAAACACACTCAAAAATATAATTCATAGCTCAAATGATGTTTTTATTGAAGAAAACTAATATTACAATGAAACTGCAACGTTGTATTGGCATTACATAAGTCACCGTTACAAGAGTGCAAATTCAAAATAAGCGTGCCAAACTGACTGTTACGAATATAGTTTATAAACGACAGTTCTCTGCGACAGTCAGCAGGCGTCTAATGTTCTTCTTACTCTTTTTCTCCTCTGCAGAAGCAGAGAAGTTGCTCTGCAACTCTCTATTCTTCTCCCCAAACTCTCGATATCTTCTCTAACTCCCCAACTCGCTTTATATACACAACAACACCAAAATCTCTCGTAATTATTTCTCTGGATCTTCACAGTAAAGAGATATTATTCTCGGGATTATTTTCTCTTTTGTTTTCACATGTCTTTCCATTTTTCAGTTCAAAATTCTCTGCAGTCGATAGAATAAAATCTCCACGGATAATATCTTCCCCTAAGTAACACGTAAATCATAAAAGACACCAAAATCCTGAGATATCCTCATGTAGACAAACACTTGCCATGTTTTCTTCAAAACGATAAAATATCCTTCCTCTTTTAATTTCAACACAATTACCACCCATGTTTAGTAGAAACAGGTCAACCATGATGAAATTCCATCAACAAATCTCACATAATATCTTCCAAATCTTTCCCATAAATCTCGCATCCTTGTGAAGAATATTTTCTCTGTTTCACGATAATTCATAAATTCAAGGATATTTGGTCTTTAGTTTTGTTGCCCAAACAAGTCATCTTCCCTGTTAATAAGGTAACATAGTTATTCCGTGTTTAACTCTCTCAAAGACTCTTCCAAAATCCGAACTAAAATCATGCAGTTGTTAAGCACAGTTTCCCGCCAAAAAAATGCTTTTCACGGAGATGAAAATGGACAGCCCTTAGCCAAATGTGGAGTGTGAATAGCAATAGGTTCTGAATAGTAAAGAAGGCCCCCCTTAGCAACTGGGCACCCCTTAGTAATTGAGGTGCCCCTTAACCGACATTGAGAGTCCGAATAACAGTTCCCTCCGGGGGTTCCTTTAGCAGTTTTTCGAGCCAATTCTTCCATAAACGTTTATTGCCCAAAAACACCTACAAACAAGTTTATTAGTAATAAAATGAGTCCCAGCTAATGTATTTATTGGTGAAAATGCGTCATACTTGCGTGCTCATCAGGTCGCTCTTGTTGTTCTTTTGGGAATGACATTTTATGGGGGAGAATTCTTAATTGAACTTATGTTTTGTGAATACCAATATTCTGTGGAGCACGTGTCACGATCTTAGTGGCCGCACATAAATCTAACTATGTAACCTTCGCTGAACAAAGAAGTCTAAGGAGCAAAGGATACCTCCGCAGATCTACTTTATCTCTCCCCAAGAAAGAATACCTCGATGGTGGAGATAAGAAGAGTATGAGCATAGCCTACTATGAGGCAGCTAGCGAGGGGACAGAGGTAGATGATGCATCTAATCAGCATTAAATGCACAAAACTCTTATCTACATGCATGAATCAAGGCATGTGGAGAGAGGAAGTGTGGCAGAACCCGATTGGAAGAAGCTAGCGGTGAACGAAGGTACAACCTACACAAAGGTTGGGTAGTTCCCGAAGGAACGTGGGTCAGCTGAGATGGCATAATTCTACTGGAGAAGGTACGCGGTAGACGAAGGTACCACCGACACCAAAGGTATATCAGCAGACGATGGATCCAAAGACAACAAAGATATATCAAAAGCAGAAGAGACTATAGATACCAAGTCTCACCAAAAAACTAAAGGCATTCAATTCAATACCTAGAAGGATTTTATCTAGTCTTAAGCTTATACCTTTTTAATGTTTAGAACTTAAGTATTTACTTTAACTTGAGTTCTCTCTATTACTTTGGGAAGCATTTAAGATCTTTGTAACCACTACAACTTAATACAAAACAATCACTCATTACCCCGTGGACGTAGACAAAATGTCGAACCACGTAATCTCTTGTGTCTCATGATAACTTAGAAGCTTTACATAAAATTTATGTTCTTCGTTATTATTGTGATCTTACATATCTTTCATTACCTAGAATCTTCAGTTCAACAAAGGTATTGATACTACTTAGTATCTGATCCTATGAACTGAATACATCACGTAGGCTACAGGAAAAAGTGTAGTCACAGTTTGGCGCCCATCGTGTTCTTTCTCACGACATTGAGTCTAGACACAATTTTACTTTTAATTTCTGCATCTTCGAAAACGAAGGGATCTGTGTGCTGACGTTGAATCTCACTCTCTAGTGGTTTGTTCATTCGTTATTTGTGTATGTTTTTGAGTTCATAGCCTCTAAAAACACACCTAGTTACTGATCTACAAAGTTTTTTTACAAACAGCGTAAACATAAAATGCCAAAATCTTTGTTTTATACTAAAACAACCTTTTTTTTTACAATGGATCTGGGAACCTTTGACTGACAAAGGATTCTCAGTGAGATTTTAAGGAGGTAAGATCTTCTAACACATTTAGTAACCTCGTTTTTACCGAGATCTGACACCCACCTTTTTCGGTTTTCAACGTTTTAAGGTTGTTTTCTCAAAGGGTGTCATAAGCATTTAATACTTGTCCGTCAAAGACATTATTTCAGTCCTTTTTTCTGAAAAAGTTGCTTAGCCGTCTTCTCTGTCAGAGCATTAATTGCTACTATTTGGACAAAGGTACCCGAGTAGCAGATTTCTTTACCTTTTTGTGACTACAGGATATCAGAATACGGAGGCATGCAGAAACCAAATGATGTGCCCACAAGCTTACGACCAGCACTCACAAGAGGGAGATCCCAAAAGTCGTCTCAAGCAAACCAAAGAAACGCAGTAGAGGACGGACAAAGTGAGATAGCAAGAAGAACATTGGCTACCAAAACACCTATTCCTACTGAGGGGATGCCATTACCGAAGAATACTACCAATACAAGGCCACATGCGGCTGCCGCATGGTTACCCAGAACATCAGCTCCTACGGGACGAGGGTTGGGAAACCTAACACCAATAATGATAGATCCGGATGCGCCAATAGTAGATGAAGATATACAAAACTCTGAAGATCCAGCCGACAACACTCCTCAAGGAGGTGGAGCTCAGAATGAAGACCAAATGGCGGTACAAGTAACAGCTTTAATACTTCGAAACAAGGAAAATGAAGATGCATTACATGATATGGCTCAGCAGAACCAAAACCTCAAAGGTATGCTAGACATACATATCGAAGGTTCCCAAGCTCTCCCTCCTCAAAAGTGGCATGAAAACGGAGCTATCTCAGGAAGACGAAGGTTGGATCTCAACCCACCAAAGAACAACCACCATAAAGAATCCGGAAAAGTGCACCATGATCAAGATGAAGTGGACTCAACATACAAACCCTTGCAATCCTACTACGACAAGGCATTTTCCAAATATGCTCATAATGTGAACTTGGTTATGGAGCAAATGTAGAAGATGCAGAGGGAGATACAAGGCCTAAAAACTGGTCACGCAGGTGCACGAATGGAAAAAGCATTACAAGAGGCAACCACATCACCGCTGTCTTTTCGCATTTTAGGGGACCCCATCCCTTCGAAATGCCCGGTACCTACTAAAAATACGAGGGTCTAACAACCTCACCCAATATTTCGATTAGCAATCTGTATGGACAACTCCGAGTTGTTTTTCTAGAGAATCAACAAGACTCAATCAATAGAAAATACTTAAGGAGTTATTATCTCAATCTATCTATTTGATTTACTCAAGCAAATATGATTCGCGAGCCTAATCAAAGAGATAACTTGGATGGTACCGAAGACCAATATCCAAGTGTCAATCGATTTAAATCAACAACCAATAAGGTCGGATATTTTAATCGATTGAACAACGCACAACCTGTATTATTTCAATTATATAAAAAAATATAATGCAGAATAGAAATAACACAGACACCAGAATTTTGTTAACGAGGAAACCGCAAATGCATAAAAACCCCAAGACCTAGTCCAGATTAAACATACACTGTATTAAGCCGCTACAGACACTAGCCTACTCCAAATTAACTTCGGTCTAGACTGTAGTTGAACCCCAACCAATCTCACACTGATCCAAGGTACAATTACGATTCTACGCCTCTGATCCCAGAAGGATACTGCGAATTTGATTCCCTTAGATGATCTCACCCACAACCAAGAGTTGCTATGACCCAAAGTCGAAGACTTTAGCAAACAAATCTGTCTCACACAGAAAATTCTACAGGTAATAGATAATTTCGTCTCCCACGAATAAACATATGAGTTTTGTTCCGTATTTTGATAAATCAAGGTGAACAGGAACCAATCGATAAAACCAGACTTATATTCCCGAAGAATAGCTCAGTTTCATCAATCACCTCACAATAAACTTAATCAACGCAGCGAAGAAGATTATTGAGGAATCACAAACAATGAGACGAAGATGTTTGTGACTACTTTTATCTTGCCTATCGGAGATAGAAATCTCAAGCCAATTATTACAATTGTACTCGTACGATAAAAATAGCAAGATCAGATCACACAACTACAAGATAAGTAGTATCGGTCTGGCTTCACAATCCCAATGAATTTTTTAAGTCGTTAACCTGAATTTAGAGATAAAACTCAAGGGTTAATGGAGATCGACTCTAGCTTGGAGAAAACTAGTATCACACAATAAAGGTGTGTGGGGATTAGTTTTTCCAATGGCTAGAGTTCCCCTTATATAGTCTTTCAAATCAGGGTTTGCAATCAATGTTAGCTTAGTAACAAAGCATTCAATATTCACCGCTAGATGAAAACCTGATTAGATGCAATATAATATCTCTCAACCGTTAGATCGAAAACTTAGCTTGCCATACACAGATGTACTTGACGTTTTTGGGTTTGTGTAACCGTACCCAAACGTGTAAAATGGTTGGTTCAATATTATTCAACCAAATGGTTAGCTAAATGATAACTTTCATATCAACCATATTCTTCTTCACCATAACTAGTCCAAATGACTCAAATGAACTAGTTAGAGAGTTATTCAATTGCTATGAGATCTCAAGTACTACAAGAGACACAATTGAATCAAAAACGATGTGATTCACTCGAATCATTAATCATGAACTATAAATCCACGGTTTTCAAAAGCATTCCTTAGTAATTTAAGAATAAGTTCATGAACAACGTTTAAAGACATAACCTCTTGAGTTCGCGGACTCAAGCTAACCGGTTGAAGTTAATAAACTCCAGAATAATTTCTCGAGATGAGAACTTCCTCCAGTTCACAGACTGAGTTGATGCTCACGTTCTGGTTCCACTTGATCAACAAAGTTCGCAAACTTCGGTTAAGGTCTTATACATATATGTGTTGCCACAACAATGTTTATATCCCCCAATAGTTATATAGTCTAAACTCTCATTTCAATCAGTGAAACATTTTCAGAGGACGTCATATAGTTGTTTTCACGAACTAGTTTTCGTCAGAGCGATTTTCAAAGTGATTGAAACATAACATGACTTTCGTTACTAGGCAAAGATGAACTTGGATAAAGCGAAAGCTTTACCAACACATATTTCGAGGAATAGATAAGCGAGATATACTCAGCTCGAAATGTTACATGTGCATATTCTTAGTCTATATAGTTAAACGACTTTTGTCTCAAGATAGGAGATAGAGTAGATAGACTTTTGAGTGATAGATAAGTTCAAGTCTCCACATACCTTTTAGTCGATGAAGATCCACTGGTTCCTTGAGTAGTCTTTCGTCTTGTATGATGATCGCCATGGAATTCTTGAGCTCAACTACACTTTCTATCCTAGTCCGAGACCTTAGCTATAGTAGACTAGAAATCAAGACTATATAATTTTGATCACTAAGATTGACAAACATGCTTGAGTAGCAACGCATGCGAGTTTGACCTATCAGTGCTCTAATACCTATGTTCCATGCATACAATGGTACCTCGGATCCCGTAGCCCACCTATGGTATTACACTCGTGTCCTTGCCCATTTGGAAAGAGATGAGGTAGTACTATGTAGGTACTTTCCGGCCAGTTTAACGGGATCAGCACTAGCATGGTATAACAATCTACCAGCAAGCTCAATTGACTCCTTCGAGCAATTGTCATCGGAATTTTTGGAGACGTACATGTACAACAAAGCAACAAAGGCAGGGTTAGATAGGATATTTGATTTAGATATCGGACCCCGGGAAACATTGATGCAATACACAGATAGGTGGAAAAATAAATGCCAAGCAATTGGGAAAGTTAATACAGAGATTAGTATCAACTGCTATAAGTACGGACTTGATAGAACCTTATCCATCTTCGTGGAACTCCACAACAGAGATCTCGATTCCGAAGGAGAGCTCAGGTTCGTTCAAGATCATTATATCATACTCGAGGAGATCTATAAGGACAACCCCAGGGCACAAGCAAAGGAAACAATAGCTCCATAGCGAACCAACTCTTTGGAACCAATTCCGGAGATACCTAAGCGACAAAATGAAGTTGGGGGCATAACCAACTATCAAGACAAACGATCAAAATATGGAGATGGAAAAAGAGGCAAAGGAAGAGAAGAATTCACTGACAAAGTCTACACAAGCTCAATGAAACTTTATCTCACATCCTAAGCAAGGAGGGAGCAAAGCCAGGCTTTCCTTACCCTAATATAATGGGAAAGCAACCAGACAAAACAAAGCAGGCTAAGAAATACTGTGCATACCACCAGTACTTCAGACATACCAAGGATACTTGTTACCACTTATGAAGTATAATTCAAAGATTCATCGACGAAGGCAAGTTCATGGAGTACATTCAACTAAAGCCAGCAGATACGGAGGATACCCCAAAGAAAAGGATGGAGCCACCGCAGGATGACAAATACATAAACATGATTACCTTCACCAGTGGAAGCAAAGAAAAAAATTCTCGAAGACATCCTCGAGTTAGATCGAAACAAAAAGAAGGTTGAATCCCATGAGGTATTCAAGCTAAGTGGACCACCTACCAGCACTTGGGAGGAATGGATGGCCACGCCATTAACATTCTCAACAAGGGACATCAACTAAGAGGTTCAAATGCATAATGACCCACTGGTCATCACTCTACCAATACATGGATGGAATGTTACGAAGGTCCTCGTGGATGGGGGAAGTTCGTTAAATGTGCTATTTTACGAACCTTACCTATGCATGGGTCTGATAGCATAGCAGATGGATTCTTCCACTTGCATAATATATGGTTTTAATGGAGCGGTCTCTAGACCAAAAGGAGAAATTATCTTGCAAGTACACGCATGACCCTTAGTAACCAACACGCGATTCTTTGTGGTAGAGGCACCTTCACCTTACAATGTCATCACGGGAAGACTATGGGTCCATAAATTACGAGGAACAACCTCGACACACCAATACCTACGTTTTCCTACACATATGGGTGAAATGGAAATCAAATGCGACCAGCAAGACGCCAGGCTGTGCAACTTAGCAGAAATCAGACTCAACGAAGATAGAACTGCATCTCAGCAACATGAAAGAAAGAGACGCAAGGGAAGGAACAACAAAGTACACAACGGAGCCTCACCCGTACCCAAAGCCGTCTTAACACCAGAAGAAGGTATCTCCGCCACTCCAACCGCGAACACTCCGCCAAATGACAATTACTGAAAAGCGCTCCTCAACGACCTCAGCAACAAATCTGCTCACCGGTTTAAACCAACAAAGAGGATCAACATCGGGAGAAAGGCAGAGCCAAAAATGCTTAACATCGGAACTTTATTTTTAAGAGGAAAATGAGGTGCAATAAGAATATGCAGACGTCTTTCCATATGATATAATAATATGCAGACGTCTTTTCATGGTCAATGGAGGACATTCCAGGAATTGACCCGAATCTGGTCTCACACCACCTTCGGCTCAAACCAAAGATACCTCCGTTCAAACAATGCATGCGAAAAGTGGCGGACATATACCACGAAGGGGTAGAAAAGGAGCTGCAAAAGCTACTTACAGCAGGATTCATACGAGAGGTAAAATATCCCACATGGTAATTGTTCCAAAGAAGAACGGAGGCGTACACATCTACATCGACTTTAGAAACCTAAACAAATCATGCCCCAAAGATAGCTACCTGCTTCCAAACATTGACCAACTGGTCAACGCAACCGAAGGCCATCAAAGACTATCCTTTATGGATGGATACTCAGGATACAACCAGATAGCCCTTGCATAAGAAGGCCAGGAGAATACTGCGTTATTTACCCCACGAGACATGTATTGCTATACAAGGATGCCTTTTGGACTAAAAAACGCAGGGGCAACATACTAGAGATTAGTAGACAAAATCTTCAAACCTTGGATAGGAAAAATACTGGAGGTCTACGTAGTAGAAATGCTTGTCTAAATCAAAGAAGCAAAAGATCATCTCTCACACCTAAGGGAGATATTTGAAGTCATGAGGAGCTTCCACATGAAGGTGAACCCGGAGAAATGCACGTTCGGAGTTACCTCAGGAAAATTCATAGGATATATAGTAACTAAGCGAGGAATTGAAGTAGATCCTGAAAGGGTTAGAGCTATAATGGAATTTCCATCTCCAAAAAATCTGAAAGGAGTACAAAAGATCAATGGAATTCTATCCTCCATGGGAAGATTCATAGCAAGATCGTCAAATAAGTGCAAAGCATTGTTTAATACGCTAAGGAAAGGAAACAGGTTCATATGGAACACGGAGTGCGAACAAGCCTTTCACAAGATCAAATAATACTTGACATCCGTACTTATTCTACAGAAGCCGGAGCCAGGTGAGATACTCACCTTATATCTAACAGCAACAAGCTACGATATGAGCGCAATATTGGTACGAGACCAAGGGAAGGGAGAACATCCCGTGTACTACATCAGCAAGACACTCAGTCCAGCGGAGCGTAATTACACCAAAGTTGTTCATATATGCCCTAGTAGTGGCAACACAAAAGCTAAGAATATATTTCGATGCACACACTATCTGAGTCTTTACAAAGGCTCAGATAGGTCAAATTCTCGACAGCACAGAGAAAATTGGAAGAGTGGCAAAATAGAATGACATGATCAAGCAGTTTCACATAATCTTCGAAACCAGAAAAGTGGAGAAGTCACAGATCTTAGCAGACTTCTTAGCAGACCTACCTCTGAATGACGAAATAGATACAGACGACATCCCAAGAATGGAGGAAGAAAATCCGGACCCAGGATATCTCTTGGAACCGCAAAGCTCATGAAGATGGGAAATATTCGTAGATGGCTCCTCCAACGGAGAAGGAGCAGGAATAGGGATTATGATAACAACCCCCACCGGAGACAGACTCGTCTACGTATTCAGGTTAGAATTCAATAAATACACTAACAATATCACAGAATATGAGGCAGTCATACACGACCTACGTCTATCTCGAGAGCTGGGCCTATCAGACGTTCGTTTGACTAGTGACTCACAATTGGTCATTAGACGAATAGATCTCAAATACCAAATAATAGATCCAATATTATCTTCGTACCTAAAGCTAGCATAGGAGCATGAATCAAAAATAAACAAGGTCACGTTCAGACATGTCTATCGGAAAGACAACAGACACGCAGATGACTTAACATTTATATCATCAATGCTGGTGGATAAAAACACCACCTCTGTCCAAATTGGGAGAATTTATGAACCTTCAATAGAAGGACCGACCTCAGCAAAGGAATCCATGGTCGTTTAAACCAGGGCCATGAAAGAAACATAAAAAGAAAAGGAGGTTACGGAAGAAACCGACAACAAATCCGACGAGTTTGACAAAGATCAATCCATGTTATACGAAAGCAACAAAGGAGAAGTAGAAGAAGATTGGAGAATCCTAATCCACCTGTACCTCGACAAAGGTACCCTGCCCGCATATGTTAAAGAATCTCGAAAAATTAAATCAAAAGCAGCAATGTACATCCTACAGAATGAGGTACTATACCGAAGGTCATTTCTCGGACCTCTGATGCGGTGCCTCTCACAAACCGAAGGTATAGGAATTCTACATGATATATATAGCGGGAAAGCTGGGAATCACAGCGGAAGAAGGTCTCTGGAAATCAAAGCCAAAATGCAAGGATACCATTGGCTAAGCATGGACGAAGATGCAAAGAACTTAGCAAGGCGTTGCGAAGGATGCCAACGCTTTTCCAAGAAGATTAAAACACCAGCAACGGAGCTAAACTAGGTCATCAGCCCATGGCCATTCTCCAAATGGGGAGTTGATATTATTGGACCCTTGATAGAGGGGACATCGAAAAGAAGGTACCTCATAGTATCTACAGATTATTTCACCAAATGGGTGGAAGCAAGGGTTTTGGCAAGTATTAGGGACACATATGTCTTCAAATTCTTGTTTGACCAAATCATTTTTAGGTTCGGGATACCGGCCTCCATAGTATCTGACAATGGCAAGCATCTGGAAGGAAAGAACATAGACATGTTGTTTAACAATTTCAACATTCAGAAGAACAAGTCTACTCCGATATACCCTAAGAGCAATGGACAGGCTGAAGCTACCAATAAGACGATAGCAATGAACTTGAAAAATAAGATGGAGGCATACAAGAAAAGATGGTGTGAGCAGCTACACAACGTCCTATGGGCCTACCATACCACAAGGAGGTCATCCACGGGAGAAACTCTATTCTGACTAACCTACGGAGCCGAAGAAGTCATCCCAACGGAGATAATGCTGCTGACGAGGTGTCGAACTCGCAAAAATAATATTTCTCTACTTGTATTTAAACTAACTAGTAGTATACGGATAAGCAGGTTCGTTCCTAAGGGAGAGTTGAGTCTAAGTTGTCGATTCAATTTCCGAATAAGAAATGCATATATGAGAATGAGAATGATCAAGGACTTCTTCTAAGTCACAAAACATGAATCTTATTGATATAGCTAATTTTTGCAATCACCCATTACTAACAACCCTAGAATATTTAGTATGCTCAAATACTCCGCAATCTCATTAATTCACCGGACACGGAAGTGCTCGACTACCAGATTCTACTCATTAAGTTTCCTAGAAGTATGTTCTCTAGGTGTCACTCAATCAAATGCATTAAGCTCCATGATATAGGTTATTACTAGTGACAAATACAAAAGCTCGATTCATCTACTAGTCTCATTCAATACATATGATTACTTAACAAAATTCCATCATCAATAACCACATATTACTACTTGTACTCGGAATATCTAGACAATTACGGGTCGAAGAATTCTCGAATTAGCAATAGAATCATCCATAAACCAATTTAATTTGCAACTTAAACGATTCACAAACAATTCACATAATCAATATTGGCACAGTAGAGAATGAACAATAAAGAGACAGATTGCAAGAAAACAGGCTCTTTTAAATATCAAATTGAGTTCATGCCCGGACGTTGAAGTTGTCCCTAATCAATATGCAATTATCTACTGGAGTTCATAGTAAACAAAGCAAGATATATGAAACTGAAACAAGCAAACCAAACATCTTCAGGTAGAGGCGTGTATGGACTGATGGTGTTGGTCATGCGAGTGGTGCTGCAAAGGTGTAATGATGGTATTCTGCTGTTGTTTTAGTGCTCGACAGGTCCAGGTACTTGTGCTTCTGCTGACTGTATACTGGTGATGGTGTAGTGCTCGTCAGATCTAGGTCCTTCTACGAAGGTGTAATGATTGATGGAGGCGAACTGGTAGTTGTGAAGGTGTATGGAAGGTGAACTGCAGCTGCTGTGTATGTATGAGATGGTGGTGGTATGCAGGTGGATGGATTATGCAGAACTGGGGATGGTGTAACTGCGAACTGAAGGTTATGAAGATGGTAATGGAGATGATGGGTGTATGCTATGGATGGATATGCAGGTGAGATAGTGGTTGTTCAGCGAGCAAAATCTCGCTGAAACTAGGGTTGTTGGCAGTCGTGAAGAGGGGGTATGAGATGATAGCCCTGTAACTTTTAGGTTTAACCCATTTTATAGCTCTTCAATTCCTGTGAATTCGAATCGGATTGAAAACCAGCTCCTCTTTCTTCGCAACTTCCAAATTTTGTCTTTAATCCTCACCCTTTCTTGCTTCAATAAGACGGCAACAACAACCCTGAGTTTCCTGTCTTGTCGGCCAGGCAAATACTTGTATCTATAACTTGAATTCCCTACTCCGCGTTCATCTCAGTCTCTGAAGCGTATCCAAACCCTTGGTACAGACCAATAAGTCCCATGGATAGCAGTTGTAACCCACCTTTCCTCCTTGTTTTCCAATCACAAAGCGATACCCAAAACTCTATCAAATTGACGCATAAAGTTTGTGTCTTATCAACTTCAAACTCTGTCCTGACCAGTTGAACACAACCCTTGAGAGCATGGTTAGCTTCGGCTAGAGTTGGCATGGGTACTGATTCAGATGAACTGAACATGTAATGAAAGGCTAGTCAGTCAGGCATTTCTATGAACACCTTCTGTGCTTTCTGCAAACTGGTAATCGCTAGGCATTGGCTATATACTGTAGGTCACACACAACTCCTTCCCTGCAATAATAATTCAATCAACAACAAACCCATACATCCCATTCATTTAAGAACATACATTAGTCTTCATTTATCATCAAAACTCAACGACAGCAGTTAAACTTCTTCATCTGAACTTCACGACTAAAACTCCTCCTCTTGGCTGCTTTACTGCTTGAAAACTCTTAATGTAATGAGTACCCATTCTTCCATTTACTTCTCAGCTTACAATTCCCTGTCTTAATCTCTTCCTATCCATTATGAAGTTGATAAAAGTTCACTTCTTCGATTGTAATTTTCGACCACAACACAGACCCAAAACCTCTCATAATATCGGACCACCTGACCCTCCCTGCGTGTCTTAAACTCAACATCCATCGGCAGATAAGCCTTGAACCATGGATTGCCGGTGTTGGGACTATGAGGTGCAGCTCTTGTTCTTTATGATTCAGTGAAGAGAAAACTGAACCAAATAATGTATGTAACGACCTAGTTGGTGTTTAAAAGAGGAAGGTGGCCCTTCTATGAACAACATTCTGTCTTTAGTAAATCTTCAAATGGTTGTCCCTTATCCTCTGCTGAGCTCCCGATAGCACTTGCCTTTAGAATGAAATTCTTTTCCCTTTTGCCGCTGTTTCTTATTCTTTTACTCCAATGACTCCAAAACGCCTGCAAAATAAAAACAAAGCGTAATATACAAAAATACAAGAGAAATAACTAAAGAAAAGCATACAAAATTGATATTCAAATGATTTAATTTGGGCTCCTATCAAATTCCCCCACACTTATTCTTTGCTAGTCCTCGAGAAAACAAAATAAAACTAAAATACAACAACACCTCCTCGTCGAGATTACAGTTACTTTTAGCATAAATAACAAGCCTTTAAACCCCTAGGTGTCCCTAGTGGACGAGTTATAGTCTCGTGAAGGTTTACAAGAGGTGTGCCTACAAAACCTTTTACTCCAAATTCCAACTACCTGTGAAAAGTCTATGAACGAATCCAAACTGACCACAGGAGGATGTACCTTGATTCAAATCAAATTCATATATAATAAAGCTCTATTTAGGAAGTTGAACAAACCACAATACTCGGAATCTGACTAACCACAATCACACATGAATAGATTAAGAAGATGGATATAGAGGTAGATGTTTGTAAATGTTTACAAGTGATCGGTGTTTCCCATATATGTCTGAAGGTCACTGCCAAGATGAACCTATGCATCCTATTGGATTGAGATACTAGTCTGAATTCTAGTGTCAACAAAACTGCCATATACAAGGGAACCAGCGATCAACAATCTTAATTCTAGATCAACTCAACTGGCATATACAAGGGAACCAGGAGTCGATTTTATTGAACAATAATAATATTTTTTTTCTTTTTCTTTTTTTTCACTTTATTTTATTTTATTTTATTTTATTTGACAACATGATTAGATCTTTTGGATCCAAGCGCATGCTTCTTTTCAGTAGATTACATGGTAATTCCCGTGGATCCTGTATTCCACGCTTATTTAGGCGACGGAGACAGGGAGAACACACACATATTGCTATCCAAGTGTCATTTTTTTCTTTTTTTTCATATATACTCCGGTTGGCTAATTGGTCTGGTCTTTTTTCTTTTTCTTTTTCTTTTTTTAGTACTCAATCACTCTATTTCATCCTAGAAGTAATAACAATTCGATGTTAGTGACCCACCAAATCACTTAGAGAAATAATAAAATATTGCAAAAATAAAAACATAAAGAAATATGGTGATATTCCAAGATATGGTAACAACTATCATGTTATTTCTAACATATGAGTTATATCCGTCCTTTTAGTTAATGGGTTCATCAACTCCTGTAACCAAAATGGTTCCATCCACTTATATTGGTAGTGTCATCCTAAAGGCACAAGTTTCTAGATTTTGAAGCTTATCGTACAATTTTTTTGGTTTTTTTATTTTTATTTTTATTTTTATTTTAAACTAAACGCCTCAAACTCTACAAATTATATACAAATTAGATAAACTGATACTCCAACTCATAGATATTTCTGAACAATAGAGGATAAACACTAAACTAGCTATTTAGTTGGAATTTAACCCTGACTCAACCAATATATATACCTCACCGCCAAGAAAAAATTCCATCTACTTAGAAAGGCTAGTGTTTATTCTAAATTGTT
The DNA here is from genome assembly GCA_023529315.1 of Papaver bracteatum. Lineage (NCBI taxonomy): Eukaryota > Viridiplantae > Streptophyta > Magnoliopsida > Ranunculales > Papaveraceae > Papaver > Papaver bracteatum. The sequence goes on along the minus strand of JAJJWX010000447.1, from coordinate 522,108 downwards.
CAAAAATCTCTAAAAGTTAGAGTTTTGTATACGTCAATTTTTTGTTCATATTATACCCTACCCCCACACTTAAATCAAACATTGTCCTCAATGTTTCAAACCATTGCAAAGAATAAGAGGAATACTTGAAAAAGACAAGGAAGTAAGAATTGGAATTGTTCACCTGATTGACGCATACGAGTAATATTCAAAATATACTCCCCATATATCAACAATCTGAAAATTTGAGGATCCACCCACAAAATAATCTGCATATATTGCAAAAGCTTCACAAGAATGTTAGCAAATTGTGGGAAAAGTGAAACTATCAACCCATAAGAGTTACCCCAACACTTAGTCTTTTCTACACTCGAAAGTGTATACAAAACATAAGTGGAAGGTACTTCTATTTGTTCCTCTTGGCAAATTTGCGTGGTGTTAGACTCAAACACATATGGTGGATACTTAGATGCAAGAAATTCAGATAAAACTTTAGAGGCACATAATTCCAGCCCCAAATGAGGTATTTTCCTAAAAGATGGATTAACAACTCTTTGAGAAACTACTACTATTTTGGGAAGATCATCATTAGATAGAGATTCACATAAAGCGTTAGACAAACCTTGCAAAACCTCTAGTATTTCGGGATCCTTGGTACTATTGGACACTTCCATTCTCACATCACAAGTATCATCATTCTCACTCGAACTCTTGGCAAGACATTCATTGGTTTTTTCTATAACCAAGTCCTCCTCATCGAAAAATAAATTAGGATCTTCCATAAGCAAATTATCGTAATCCTTACGTTCTTCACAAGTTGACTTCTCATTCAAAGTATCGACGATCTCTGAATTTGGAGTACGGTGCACAAAGAAGTCATAATCATCATCGCTCTCATACGCAACATAAGTCTTACCATCAATAATGGTAATGTTTCTATACTCAACTTCTTCCATTTTAATAGGACAATGATCATTAAAATCATGAGTTGAACTAGTAGCACTATCATTATCAATATTTTCCAAGGGTTCATCATCCTCGGAATCTTCTTCATGGGGCTCTTCTCCATTATCAACACGGCGGTTAACCTCATCATGTATGGCCCTAGTAATTTCTCGAAGAATCTCTTCCGTTTCTCCATCTTCTTCCAACTTCTCATATTGTCTAAAGAGTTTCTTTAAGTTAACACGTTTTCCGCTACTATTCACAATAGGTTCTCTAGACCACGCCTCTTCCCTTTGAATGGGTGAAGAATCATAAATACGATCCGGAGCGGGTATATATACACTATCATATGTTTCACTTGGTATGAAACTCGGCACGTTGGGAGTTGAGTTAATCTGGTTCCATGCAGGTCGCAAATCCATGAATTCATTAGGCATCTATAAGAAACTAGATTTCCACGTATGAGAAGTATAACTATCCCCCCATCCTTGTGATTGTCCACTTACATAACCACCAAAAGGTTGTTGCGATGTATGAGAATAATCACAAGGTCTTGTCGAATAGTCATCATAGCCAAAAGATTGGTTTTGATTATATCCGACATATGGTTGGAAGTTATTGTAAGAGTGAGATTGAAAATCAGAATTATCACCATAGTATGCTTGGTCTCTTGAACCATATATATTGTTCGCAAAAGGATTCATCTCGCTAAATATTATGCACACAACTTGTTTAAAGACTTACCTCTTATTCCCAATTGTGCACACGCAAGCAAGAGATTGATGGTACCTGAAATTATTCTTAAAAAGATAAATTAAAAAAAAAAACAAAAAAAAATATATACAAAAACATAAAATCAAATAACAACTCAAACTATCGACTGCTCCCCGGCAACGACGCCAATTTTGACGAGGTGTCGAACTCGCAAAAATAATATTTCTCTACTTATCTTTAAACTAACTAGTAGTATACGGATAAGAAGGTTCGTTCCTAAGGGAGAGTTGAGTCTAAGTTGTCGATTCAATTTCCGAATAAGAAATGCTAATATGAAAATGAGAATGATCAAGGACTTTTTCTAAGTCACAAAACATGAATCTTATTGATATAGCTAATTTCTGCAATCACCCATTACTAACAACCCTAGAATATTTAGTACGCTCAAATACTCCGCAATATCATTAATTCACCGGACAGAGAAGTGCTCGACTACCGGATTCTACTCATCAAGTTTCCTAGAAGTACGCTCTCTAGGCGTGACTCAATCAAATGTATTAAGCTCCGTAAGATATGTTATTCTTAGTGACAAATACAAAAGATCGATTCATCTACTAGTTTTATTCAATACATATGTTTACTTAATAAAATCCCATCGTCAATAACCACATATTACTACTTGTACTCGGAATATCTCGACAATTACGGGTCGAAGAATTCTCGAATTAGCAATAGAATCATCCATAAACCAATTTAATTTGCAACTTAAACGATCCACAAACAATTCACATAAGCAATATTGTCACAGTAGAGAATGAACAATAAAAAGACAGAATGCAAGAAAACAGGCTCTTTTAAATATCAAATTGAGTTCATGCCCGAACGTTGAAGTTGTCCCTAATAAATATGCAATTATCTATTGGAGTTCATAGTAAAAAAATCAAGATATATGAAACTGAAACAAGCAAACCAAACAGTTACAGGTAGAGGCGTGTATAGACTGATGGTGTTGGTCATGCGAGTGGTTAGGGCTGGAAACAGATACATATCCGGCGGATATTGGCATTTCCGGTAAGGTTAAGGTTAAGGGTTATCGGATATCCGATATCCGATAACATCCGACGGATATCAGAAAATACAATTCGATAAGGTTAAGGTTAAGCTATCGGATATCGGATTTTTATCCGATAACATCCGATAACTATGAAAAAAACTAAAAGCTTGAAAAAAAAACAGTCTTTGTCTTCTTAAGTTCAAAATGTTTAGTGAAAAGTATAAACCCACACACATTACTCCCAGTCTATTGAATGCAACATAAAGTACTGAACATGCTACAACAAAGCCAAGAAAGAAAGAAAAAAATGTCTAACAGTAGTGTAACTTAGTGTGATCTTGCTTGGCTGCCTGGCATGTTGCATCATTTTACTTCCAATTTTTGCCTCAATTTCTTTATGCACAGGTATATCTTCTTTTTTCCAACCAATGTAGACGCACATGCAATCAACAAAAACGCAATATGGATTTCAGTCTTCCATTGTCCATTAAACCTGATAATACCAATACCCATAATTACTCCCCCAAATAACAACAAAAAAGCATATCACAAAGAACCAATTCAAAATGAAAATATCTGAAATTAGCATTTACAGGCCATGAAAAAATGGGCGAGAACAAACTAACACCATCAGATACCAAAAACGAACTTCTTTCTAAAACAGAAACACATCAAAAATTGAATATTTCAATTCCGAAAATCAACATCAACTGAACTTCAAATTTGTAAGAAAAATAAACACAGCAATGAAACATCACCTTATTAAGAACCTCATGTAGATTAATCGAAATGATTTGCTACATCTTTTCCAATTACCATGCTCCTGTAAATCAATCGAAGTAATCTCTAGCTCATCTCTAGAATTGAAACCTTAGATAAGAATACAAATACTGGATCTAGGGATCCTGTTGTAGAAATTAAACAAGAGATGGAGGTAGTGTTTCTCAGTGAAAGAGTAGAAGAAATCTAGGGTTTCTGATCTAAGATGAATAAAATAAGGTAGATCGAAGATTTTATATCTAAAATAAAATTTCTTTTTGAGAGGTTAAATTAAAATTTGATGAAAATAAAAACTAAAGAAGAGAAACTTACCTCCATCTCTCGATTTGATGGTGAATCCCCTGATTTCATTCCTAACTACGATTTCTTCTTCGAGAATGAGCATCAACGGAGTCGAAGAAGAGAGAAAGATAGGAACAAAGTATCAGCAGAATAGAGAAAGAGAAACAGAAAGAGAACTTGTGTGGGATCGATAGAAACTAGAAAGTATTAGCTTCCCGACTATGATAATACCCTAGGGGTAGGAAATTACAAGTACACCCCTAGGCTATCGGATATCAAATATTAACCTAACGGAAGAAGCCTAATCCGATTCCGATTCCGATAAGAGATATTATCCGATAGCTTATCGGATTCCGATATCCGATATCCGATATGTCGGATTAAATCCTATAGGATGTCGGATTTTCGGAAACAGATCTCGGATTTCGGTTATCCATTGCCAGCCCTACGAGTGGTGCTGCGAAGGTGTAATGATGGTATTCTGCTGCTGTTTTAGTGCTCGACAGGTCCAGGTACTTGTGCTTCTGCTGACTGTATGCTGGTGATGGTGTAGTGCTCTTCATATCCAGGTCCTACTATGAAAGTGTAATGATTGATGGAGGCGAACTGGTAGTTGTGAAGGTGTATGGAAGGTGAACTGCAGATGCTGTGTATGTATGAGCTGGTGGTGGTATACAGGTGGATGGATTATGTAGAACTGAAGGTTATTCAGATGGTGTAACTGCGAACTGAAGGTTATGCAGATGGTAATGGAGATGATGGGTGTATGCTATGGATGGATATGCAGGTGAGATGGTGGTTGTTCAGCGAGCAAAAGCTCGCTGAAACTAGGGTTGTTGGCAGTCGTGAAGAGGGTGTATGAGATGATAGCCCTGTAACTTTTAGGTTTAACCCCTTTTATAGCTCTTCAATTCCTGTGAATTCGAATCAAATTGATACCCATCTCCTCTTTCTTCGCAACTTCCAAATTTTGTCTTTAATCCTCACCCTTTCTTGCTTCAATCAGACGTCAACAACAACCCTGAGTTTCCTATCTTGTCGGTCAAGCAAATCCTTGTATCTGTAACTTGAATTCCCTGATTCATGTTCATCTCAGTCTCTAAAACGTATCCAACACCTTGGTACAGTCCAATAAGTCCCATGGATAGCAGCTGTAACCCACCTTTCTTCCCTGTTTTCCAATCACAAAGCGAGACCCAAAACTCTATCAAATCGACGCATAAAGTCTGTGTCTTATCAACTTCAAACTCTGTCCTGAACAGTTGAACACAACCCTTGAGAGCATGGTTAGCATCGTCTAGACTTGGCATGGGTACTGATTCAGCTGAACTGAACGTGTAGTGAAAGGCTAGTCTGTCAGGCATTTATACGAACACCTTTTGTGCTTTCTGCAAACTGGTAATCGCTAGGCATTGGATGTATACTGGAGGTCAAACACAACTCCTTACCTGCAACAATAATTTAATCAACAACAAACCCATACATCTCATTCATTTAAGAACATATATTAGTCTTCATTTATCATCAAAACTCAACGGAAGCAGTTAAACTTCTTCATCTGAACTTCACGACTAAAACTCCTCCTCTTGGATGCTTTACTACTTGAATACTCTTAATGTAATGAGTACACATTCTTCCATTTACTTATCAGCTTCCAATTCCCTATCTTAATCTCTTCCTATCCATTATGAAGTTGAGCAAAGTTCACTTCTTCGATTGTAATTTTCGGCCATAACACAGACCCAAAAACTCTCATAAGCTCAGACCACCTGACCTTCCCTGCGTGTCTTAAACTCAACATCCATCGGCAGATAAACCTTGAACCATGGCTTGCCGGTGTTGGGACTCTGTGGTGAAGCTCTTGTTCTTTATGATTCAGTGAAGAGAAAACTGAACCAAATAATGTATGTAACGACCTAGTTGGTGTTTAAAAAAGGAAGGTGGCCCTTATCTGAACATCATTCTGTCTTTAGTGAACCTTCAAATGGTTGTGCCTTATCCTTTGCTGGGCTCCCGATAGCACTTGCCTTTATAATGACATTCTTTTCCCTTTTACCATTGTTTCTTATTCTTTTACTCCAATGACTCCAAAACGCCTACAAAATAAAAACAAAGCGTAATATATAAAAATACAAGAGAAATAACTAAAGAAAAGCATACAAAATTGATATTCAAATGATGTAATTTGGGCTCCTATCAGCTGCCAACAACAAAGACAAAGGCATGGGAAAAGAACCTAACATCGGATCTTATGCTGGAAAAGCTAGATGACCTCGAAGAAAGGCGTGAAGTGTCTTTGCAAAGGATGGTGAACTACAAGCGAAGGTTAGCTCATGAATACAACAAACAGGTAATTTCTAGAAACTTTGTGGTTGAAGAATACGTACTACGTAAAATACCCCCATATCAAAAGAACAAGGAATGGGGAAAATTATATCCAACATGGGACGGACCCTACATCATACACGACATTGCCGGGAAAGGTTCATACTACCTAAGGAACCTCAAAGGAGAAGTATTGCAACACCCTTGGAATGCAATGTACCTAAAGAAGTACTACCCTTAAGTGAATGATTATCACTCATAAGAAGAAGGGAAGGGACAATGTCCCACCATGTTCTATCCCTGATCAAAGGTATTACAAAACCTTACTAATTAATGAAAGAAATGTTTTTCTAAGAAAAAGTTTATGTCGATTACATACAAATTGGGTTAGAATTTACACCCTCCGTCAAAATTGATGATGAGGCAGGGCACGTCATAACTGGGCATATGTCAATCTCGGATCCTAAGGGCAAATGAATCACTCCCAAAGGCATATAGTAAGGAATATATCCAATAAAGAGAGATACCTTGTCGAAAGTAAAGCAGCCATCGCTGAAAGTGTAGGTTTACAGGAAAATTATTGCCCACGTAGGGACCCTCTCCACCATGGTACCTTCTGGACAAAGGATATCCTGGTAGGATATTGAATATTCCACCAAAGGTTAATCATACCTTAGCACCATGTGATGACATGAATGTGCGAATAACTAGACACGATATGTCTACTTACATATCATATAAAAGGTGCCATGAAGGTGTTACCAAAATATGAGTAATATATGTTAAAAGTTGCAGATGACAAAGGTTCAGAACGCAACAAAGGGTGTTCTAAAGAAAGAAGACAACAAAGGCCCCTCAGCTGGTGGGAAAATACAACAAAGGAGTTCGATTGGAAGCAAACAAGAAATAGCATAATCAAGGATAAGGAAGACGGGGAAAAACAACTCCCTTCGCCTGTAGTTCAGCCTCAACAAAAACATTGTTGATATAATCAATGGCGGAACGTTCAAACCGCGCCTTCATCTGAGAAGCTTGAACCTATGAGTCTGAAGCTGACTTTCGATGAATCTCCATGATCTGAGCACTAAGATGATCATTAGCCTGCTGAAGCGCCTCAGCTTTAAACTTAGCAGCGGCATCAGACTGGCGGGATATCTTCAACGCAGATATTTGACCCTCGAGGCGACCAATCTTGGCATTTGCACCTACCAACTACTCCTGGAGACCTGCGAATACAAAGGGTGTCAGTGATGAGTGCTAAATATTGCATATTTCTACACCTTTTTATTGGCATTTAACTCGTCTTTTGTGCTTTAAAATCATATATTATCCCAAATTCTGTATTTTCATTGTTTTCAAGAATAAATTCTTGTACCAATTAACTTTGTGTTTTTAGGTACTAAATAAAGCTTGGTTGAATTGATAAGCCAAAAAAGCAGAAGAATGGTGACTAGCGACTATGCAAGAGAATCCGCAATCCGCTTGCGCATCAATTGCAATCTGTTTGCAAATACATGGGCTTAAGCTATCCAAGACCTGAACCCGTATCCATCCTGAGCCGTTGGATATGATTTAGCAGCTGCATCCAAAGCGTCTCCACACGGTACATCATAGTTTGATGCTCCCGACTCACACCCAACTCCTATTTTCTTCCCCAAATCAAACAGAAAGCCAAGCACTCTTTTCCATTTCGTTCTCATCTTCTCCAAGCTCTGCAAAACTACAATTTCTTCCCCCTGACCATTTCTGCAAAACCAACAGCTTCTCCCCCCCTCCCCCCACCCCACCCCCTCCCCCGACCAGCTCTGCTCTCAACCCATCCATCACCATAAACTCTTAATCACAATCTCTCTCCATCCTATCTTCCTCCCTAACCCTAGAAGCTAGGATTGAGAGGGATAATATTAGGGTTTTTCTACAGTGGAGGAAACAAGACATTAATGGCTTGCAGAGAAGAATTGAAGAGGGAAAACGAATTCAGACTCGTTTTGGGTGAGTGGGTTTGCATTTAATTTCCGAATTGAAGGTAAATGGAGGGGATTTTTGTATAAATAGGGTTGTCTTCTTTGTAACAAATTATCCAAGACTAGCTGGTTCAATTAGTTTTAATATAATTTGTATTTTCATCTTGTTTATCATGTTCTAAATTCGTATGCTAGGGTTTTAGATGAATCCTTAATTTGCTACTTGTTATTCATATCAATGGCAGTAACCCTGTTATGCTTAAATGTTCATAGTGAAATTCAATCTTAGGGCTCAACACTTTACTTTCATAGTGTGTAGTTGCGGATTATCTCACAACTACACCCTCATAAGAATCCAATATGATGATCTCAATTATTTTATGTGAAGATGAAGATTAAAGTACTAAAATTATAAAAAGACACAAAGATTTTTACGTGGTTCGATCAATTTGATCTACATCCACGATGCTTCACTAGTGATTGTATGTAATTACATGATTTTACAATTGAGACTCCATTAATGAATATTTGGAACTCTAGTTTTTTGGGGAAGAAGATGATAAAGAAAATAAATCTCTCCTAACATTTTCTCTCTCCTCCTAAAATTATCCTCTCTCTCAAAATGTGTCTCTCCTCCTCTCATGCCTAAATGGCTATTTATATGATCTTACAAAATATGACAGTTGTGTTGTCCCGCCATTTCGGATTTGAGAATAAACTTGCGAACCTTCGTAACTTCACTTCGCGAACTTCTTTTTCTTTCCTCGTGATTTCCTTTGCTCGCAAAATGTTCTTTGCTCGCGAGGTGTCATTTCTCTCCACAATTTCGTAAGTTATCATTTGTTGTGATATTCCGCCCCTACATCTTGCCTCTTTTTTCTTGAATATTGCTTGAAGAGTGATCTTTAAGAAAAAATCTGTTGTAGTAGTCTTTGATCTTTGTTGATGAAGGAACGAGCGAAAGAATACTAGTCTTGAAAAGTATATACTTGCCTCTATTCTTTTGCGAAGTCCCGGAATGTTGCGAAGTAAATAAGAAGTCTCACCCTTGAAGTATAAGAAATATGAAATATCCTTGATGAAGTATAAGAAGTACTCAATCCTCGAAATATATAAGAAGTATGAAGTATCCTTAAGAAAAATAAGAAGTATTTAATCCTCGAATTATATATGAAGTATAAAATATCCTTGATGAGAGTGATAAATATTGCCTCTGTTCATGTGAAATTATTATTCCACTTTTGGTGAGGATTCTTGCTGAGAAGATAAAGAACATCAAATATTTTCTTGGGTATCCATAGTTGCCTCTGTTCTTTATCTATGAAGGAGAATCCTTGAGAAAATGTTGAATAATTAAATTGCATCTCTATTCTTATCTTGCCTTTGCCTCAAGTGGTAACCACCTTTAACTTCTCGAATTTTTCTACAAATTTCTGAATTTTTCTGTGATTTTTTGGGATTTTCTGCGAATTTCTGAATAGTACTGCGAATAGTGTTGCGAACTTACTGTTGCGAATATACTGTTGCGAATATAATGTTGCAAACTTACTGTTGCGAATAGTGCTGTGTATAGTGCTGCGAACTTAATGTTGCGAATATAGTGTTACGAACTATGAATAGTTCTGCGAGTTATGAATTTTTCTGCGAAGTTTCGCGGTATTTTCCTGTAAAATATTTGTGCGAACATAATACTTATGTAATGATTATGTTATGAAATGTTTATGCGATGCTTATGCCATGAAATGTTTATGCAATGCTTTTATGATGCAAATATGATGCTTGAATGATGCGAATATGATGCTTGTATGATGCAATTATGATGCTTGTATGATGCAAGTATGATACTTGTATGATGTTAATACTTATCTATTATAATGCATAACTAATGTTTGTGTTACTTAGCTCATTTTTCTGCAGTAAAATTGATATATCTTTGAATTGCCTCTATTCATATAATCATCTTCGCAAGTTTACTTGTGTATTTTCGCGAATGAAATCGCCTCTTCTGGTATGACTTCGTGATATATGTTCTTGTAAAAATTCTTCAATGATATTGATGGAATTGTCTTCTTTGATATATATTGTCTTCAAAATTCTTCAATGATCTTGACGAAGTTGTCTTCTCTTCAAAACTTCATGATGTATATTCTTGTATAATTTCTTCAATGATTGTAATAAATTTCATTAATTTCTGTGGTCTTATCCTGCCTTCCTAAGTAAAGGTCTTATTTTGCCACCTCTTTTATAGTAAATTTTTGTATTTGCGATAATATGACAAGTCTGAACATTCTTGCGAACATACAACCTCGTGACATTATCGTCCTGCGATGAAATCGCAGGACGTTCTTACACTTTCATGCAAAAACCCATTGATCTCATCTTAACTTTTTTGAATAGTATTTTAGCCTCTTCAGGAATTGTTGCGACAATATGACAGGCCTAAATACTCTTGCAAACATAAAGCCCCATGACATTGCCATCTTGCGATGAAATCGCAGGACGTCTCTACACTTTCATGTATTGACCCATTGATCTCATCTTAACTTCTTTATTATGTTCTGCGAGTTCTTTATTCTTTTCTTTCTTTCTTTCTTTCTTATCTTTTTTTTTTTTTAGAAGGCTCGCAGAACTTCACTTGTTGCACAAATATGACAAGCCTTTATGTTTTCGCAAACAAGAAGCCTCGTGACATTTGCGTCTTATAGCACGTATCAGCTCCCTAATGGAGGGTGCTGCCCTTTATCTTCCCCCTGGTTGCCCCTTCAAGGAAGCGTACATCGACCATACAAGGTTAGCTCTTCCCATCCGGTTCGCCAACAACTTGCTTTTGATCGCAACCTCTTATCCTTTTTGCCTATAGGGCTTATAGTTACGAGGTTGCACCCTATGGGGTATCTTTGGGCCAAGTGCATCATTTGCCAAGACTTGTCAAAAATGGCAGATGTGGTTCAACCTCACCCGGCACTCTTGACTCAACCGTGTACCTCGGCGCCTTGATCGTTTTCTGCACTTCTTGGGAAAGACAGTATGCCTTAGTCGCCCAACCTAAATCCTCTTACACCGCATTTTATATTGCGTAATGTCGCTAGATTAGGTGAGAATCCAAAGTGTCTAACCCGGATAGGTACCCCATTATTGGGTTGTACCCCTAAATTTTTACCATGTACTAAGGGCCCTTGGTGGTGTTCCGGTTACCCTTAGCCACGTTATAGGTACCCCCTTAAATGACGTACTTTAGGACTTTGCCTCTTACAAAATATAGCTTCGCGAACTAGGGTGTACGCCACAAAGGTTTGCATGTATAAAATTTTTTGCGGCTCTCTTTCTTTTTTGGAGGCTGATCACAGATTGCGGTCTTTTATTCGCAAGTTAATCGTAAATGGCGGTATTTTTTTCGCCTTTTAAAAATTCATCGTAAATTTTTCATGTATATAAAATGTTGAATGTTTTCATGAAATGTTTAGTATAAGAAGTATGAAAAGTATGAGAAGTATTAATCAAAATTGTTCGATAGAAATATAGGAATTTAATTTTCTCTATTTTTTGTAATTTTGAAGTCTTTGAAAATTTTTGAGATCTTTAAATTTTTGTGATGAAGTCATTTTTGAATCTTGCAATTGTGTCGTTTTTCACCAATCTAAAAAATCTTTGAAATGTTTTGAAATTTTAGAAATTGTAGAAATCTTGCGAGTATATCGCTTTTGGTAGATAACATCAAAAATCTTTTGTCTTCTGTAAAATAAATATTCAAGGAAATGGTACTTACCTTTTTACGGCTTGTTATTGTCTCTTAAGTATATGACTTGCCATTTCTTACAAAAATAATCTCCCACTTTCTTCTTGTGAAATATCCAAAAATCTTGCGAAGTAATAATTTGCACGAAGTAAACGAACATCTTGTACGTTTTGATCAATTCACCTTGTGAGCTCGCAATGACGGAGGTTATCCTCTTTTCCTGTTGAAATGAAAATGTCCTGTTGAAACTATTTTCATAGGTTATCCATTTGAAAACGTCATGTTGAAGTAAAAATCTCTTTTCCTGTTGAAATGAAAACGTCCTTCTTTTCCTGTTGGGTTACGATATGTTGGCTTTTCCTGTTGAAACTCTTATTATTCACTCTTACGATATAAACAACCTCTTACGATATTCGTAAAATTTTCCTGTTGGCTTACGATGTAAGGGCATATCACCTCTTACATATCAAGATATTTGTTGTCTTCATTCTTTGTTGGCAACTAAATGTGATGTCTGTTGTCTGCGAAATGAACACTCCATGTTGAAACCTTAATTCACCAAGTTTTCTCTTTTCGTATTTTGTTCTTCTCAGCAACTGTTCATCAATGTTGATTAATTTTCCCTGCTCCTCACGCTCTGTTTTATTCATTCTCAGTATCCTCTACTGGTTCTCCTTCCTTTTTTTTTTTTTTTTTTACATTGCTTGCTTATCTCTCTATATGCTTATTCTTACGAACTTCGTAGAAAAGGCTTGCGAACTTCTCCCGTTTGGTTTCTTCTTCGCAGAGACGTCCTGTGTATCCCTACCCTTCTCTGCATTAACTTCTTTTTTGTATAGATGGTTCCTTCCTTGGAATGATATTTCTTCGCAAAATCCTTCCTTGCTGTTCAAACTGAATTGTCGCATAGCCCTTTTTTAGCTCTTATGTGCATTTTATATTTCTTTCCTTCCTATACTAACTTCTTTACTTGTATGTCTTCTGTGTTTCCTTTTTAATGTGATAAGTTTTTGTGACTTGTCCATGATCCTATATCTTCTTCGCGTCATCTACATAGCACTGATGCAGGTCACTGTACATCTTCATCCTATACTTTCCATCTCTTGAGCTCCTCTTCACAGGATCCATTAACTTCTCATACAAAATAGTCTTACGAAGATTCGCAAATTAATATTCGCAAGTATAATATTGTTGCTTCGCAAATCTATACTGTTGCAGCATTCTTCACAAGTTTGTTTCTTTATTAACTTCTCTTCTTTTATCCAGGACTTCATTTCTCTTCGCATGTGTTTTATCCATATTGGTTATGCTCGCAGGTTCTTTAAGGTGCCATTGACTTGCTGCTATAAGGTAATAGATATGAATGTGGGCTTTGGAGAATTGAGCTTTATATGCTTCGTGAGTAGGGGTGCTTTCATAGAAATGTAATTTCTCCTTTGCGTTCTTTGATTGGTTTCATTTTTCTATTTTCCCTTCATCTCCTTCCTGTATACCCTCTCGCAAATTGGCTTAATATCGTAAGAAACAATTCACTGTCAATCTCACAGAAATTTTTAGTCATAAATGTTATTTCTCCCATCCTAGGAAAAAGGACTTTAACAATCGCAAAAGTGAACTTCACAGAATGAAAACGATCAATGAATTTGGTTAGTAAGATGTATGGTATTAAGATGAATAATTTATCCCTACGAAGAATGAGAACTTTCAATAAAATCTTTTTAATTTTGTTTTTGCGAAATGTAAATTTCTAATCAACAGAAAATCTCGAAGTTTGACCTTTTTAGAAATTCATTAAACAAATTTGTAAAACGAAGTTTCGTTACTACAAATTCGTAGCAAAACATTTTTAAATTCAAGATTTCCACAATAAATCAAATTTCTACAAAAAGCAAAGTTTAGATCGCAAAAAATTTATTTTTCAATTTATGTTTTGAAATTCCCAAATTTTGAAAAATGAAACAAAGAATAAGAAAAGTGAGAAGAAATTTGTCCTTTTTGGAAGTAATTGTTGACGTAGCCTGTGTAAATTTCATTTTGCTTGACGATTTCTCCATATCCACATCTCTCTTCCTGAACTACTACTAATGTGTTTGTTGTTTGAAGATGCCAATAAAAAAACTTCCATTTATGTCTTCAAAACTCATAAATCCAGTACAATTCATCACCATCAATAACCAATTTTTCTAACTTTCTTGAACCAACAAGATTAGGTCCCTGTTTCTAGCGCCAATTATGTAGTTGCGGATTATCTCACAACTACACCCTCATAAGAATCCAATATGATGATCTCAATTATTTTATGTGAAGATGAAGATTAAAGTACTAAAATTATAAAAAGACACAAAGATTTTTACGTGGTTCGATCAATTTGATCTACATCCACGATGCTTCACTAGTGATTGTATGTAATTACATGATTTTACAATTGAGACTCCATTAATGAATATTTGGAACTCTAGTTTTTTGGGGAAGAAGATGATAAAGAAAATAAATCTCTCCTAACATTTTCTCTCTCCTCCTAAAATTATCCTCTCTCTCAAAATGTGTCTCTCCCTCCTCTCATGCCTAAATGGCTATTTATATGATCTTACAAAATATGACAGTTGTGTTGTCCCGCCATTTCGGATTTGAGAATAAACTTGCAAACCTTCGTAACTTCACTTCGCGAACTTCTTTTTCTTTCCTCGTGATTTCCTTTGCTCGCAAAATGTTCTTTGCTCGCGAGGTGTCATTTCTCTCCACAATTTCGTAAGTTATCATTTGTTGTGATATTCCGCCCCTACACAGTATATGTTAGGCATCCATTGTAGTTAGAATAATCATGTGTTGTGAACTGAAACTCGTGCTTAATCCTATATATTGATCTTTTGATTAGTTGTGCCCTGAAAAGACAGTTAATGCTTAGGAGAAATACCTTAGTTGTGATTGAATCATTCATATCAAAGTAACCTTAGATACACATAGGATTGACATCCCTTTTGTTATCAATTATAAGGACAAGGTTAGTATCCTTGAAGGATAACTAGTGTAAGTTAGTTGTGGACTCAAATCCCCTAGTACCTTCCTCATCATTTGTTTTGCAACATCTTGCTTTGCATCTTGTTTAACCATTTATGTTACTATCAAACATCATTGTTGTATCGACACCCAACAAAAAAACTCTTTTGTGTTACTATCCTCTTATTTAAATCAGTATAAAAAGACCATAGCTATAACTTTACACCCTCCAAGTCTCTGTGGGATCAACCTGTATTTGCACCTTACACAAACTATCACTGTGCACTTGTAGTTTAATATTGTAGGTATCTTTCTAGTCCTACCAAGTGTTTGGCGTCGTTTCCGGGGACTCGGTAGCGGTTTAGTTATCTAAAGTTTCTCTTTACTGATTTTCAGTTCAGTTTTATAAATATTTGTTCGAATTCTACTTGTCTTCCAGTCATTGTTAGTATAACTAAGTTGTTTAGTTTTTATTTCTGTATCTGTAGCTTTCATTGTTGTAATCCTATCAATCCTCTCATATCATGTTAGTGTAACTCTTTTGCGTTATATATCTTGCATTATCATATCAGTTCATTCTAAAAAAAAATATCCTAGCTTTCTAGTTTGTTGACTGCATCTTAGTTCTTTATTACCAGTTATAGTTTTTAGTTTCTTCATTACATATCTGCATTTGTAGGTTATATACATATTTGTTTAGGTCAGTAGTATAACTTGGATTTTTAATACCATCTGTAGCTTAGTTAGCCCATCTGTATACTTCCATCAGTAAGCATTCATATAGGAATATGCAAACATTTTTATGGATAGTTGTTCATTGTCATCTTGGTTACTACCTGCTACTCAATATTAGGTTTTGTCACTAGTGGATACATTCACCTGCACTGGAACATTAAAGCTACAAGTTCTGAGTCTTCACATTTCATTCTGCAGCTTAGTCTATTTTTTGGTTGAAACTGTTGGTTCTGTAACTCTCGATCTATTGTGATTCTAAAACCTGTGCAACCGCAGCCTGTCACTAGTTCACTTAAATTGTTTGATCAGTTCATCATACTGAGTGCCTGTACTATCTTTTCCCTGCTATATCTATCCATTTTTGAGAAACTGAGACTTTTTGTTGTAGTTACCAGGTACCTGAAGCTGAATAACACACTCAGGAAAAGGAGAAGAAGAAGCAGCATTATCTAAACATGCTCTTTGTGTTTATGTGATTTGCATACCAGCCTGAGTACTAAACTAATAGATTCCTGGTCATTATAACACCTTGTCAACTAATGATATTATTGTGAATAACCCTATGATTTTTCCATGACTCTCTGTCACTGATAATTTAGTCTGTACTGGTTAGCAAATCAATGGGTGATTCAAATTATTGTTATGCTTTAAAATCTTCTCAGTTTTTGACACCCAATATCGATACATTTTTATCTTTGCTCTAAGTTGCACAATTATGGGAACTGATAATTTCTCTCGAGAAAACCAAGTACTTATGAAGCTGTTGGAGAAGCCAAAGAAGGGGAGGACAAAGAGTAGGACAATTTTTGGAATTGCCTAAACCCGGTTTTGCGCCGGCGGTTTGTTCTTTAACTTTTTATTACTCTTGATGCTTATGTGATTGACATACCATATTGCTTAATGAGCTAGTGATACTTGACCATCATAAAATTTCTTTAACTGATGGTATTGTTGTGCATATTCCTGTGACATTCGGGTAAAATTCTGGCATGCTAAAATTGTTAAATTCTGGGTAACCCTGTGCTTGTTTCTTCATGCAACATAAGTTGCTAGTCAACGTGGCCCTAAGATTTTAAGTAATCCCAATAGCTAGCTGAGTTATCATTGTATGTAACTCAATCCCGGCAGAACTCACATCTGGATACATTCATCCCTGAAATTGATTGCCATTTTATTAAGCATTATTCTGTGGCACATCATGACTGTCTGTTGAACTAGTCACCTTGGTACCATTGTGCATTAATCTGTGATTCTTTAATAGCATGTTTACCTGCTGTTTCTATTGAGCCTTGTATGCTATCTAATTTCTAAGACACACTTATTATGCATATACAAGCCCAACAAGTTGTTACCTCCCTTATTTATGCATTGCTGCTTGTCTGATTTGTAAGTACATATCAGTTATGTGTGCATAGTTTGGTTCCTAGAGCTAGCTTTTGATTATCGCAAACATTGTTTTCCCTATATTGCAATTTGCTTGTTTCTCTGGGTGTTATAACATGATTAGGATGAATGATAGGCTATGATTGTGTCCTATAGAGACCAAACTAATCGTCTAGTTAGAATCAGTCAAGAGGACATTTTTAATATTCCAAGCTCTGAAGTAGATATCCCTGACCAATCTGAGACAATGGGTGATGAACTGAACCAACCCCGTAGTCTTAATGACTACATGTACCCAACAAGGGCAAGCCATCCCTCGTGCATTATTCTACCAGCTGATGCTGGCCAGTTTGAACTGAAAGCAAGCACGATTCATATGTTGCCTGTGTTTAGAGGGGTTGATGCTGAAAACCCTTACCACCATGTAAGATAATTTGAGGAAATTTGTGGGACTCTGCGTTTCAACCAAATGCCGGAAGAGTCCCTCAAACTGAGACTATTTTATTTATCTTTGAAAGAAAAGTCCAAGTCTTGGTTATATGCACTACAACCATAGTCCATTGCAACCTGTGATACTCTTACGAAAGAGTTCTTCAAAAAGTTCTTCCCAAACCATAAGACTGCGACAATTCGTCAAAGTCTAAATAGTTTTGTGCAATTAGAGGGTAAAACTTTAGCCAAATACCTAGAGATATTCAACAAATTATTGCTCCAATGTATTCGCCATGGTTTTGAAAAACGGAGACTTGCGCAAATTATGTATGAAGTTTTAGATGTCAGAACCCGAACCACAGTTGAGTAAATGTGCAATGGTGTATTTATTGACAAAAGCGCTGATGAGTCTTGGACCTTCTTAGTCGAAGTAGCTGAAAAAACTCAGCAATGGGAGTCCATCCGTGAACATAAAAAGACCGCCCATGTAGCTAATGTTCATAGAATTGAGTCTGACTTTGAGGGAAATGCAAAGATTGCATCTTTGGATAGGAGAGTAGAAGTTCTAGAGCTGAAGAAGAATGTGAAAACTACTGCCCCTACTCTCCATGACCAAATTGAAATGGCCACTTTTGTCGCATACCATAGTTCATTCCACTTAGTGGATAATTGTCCAGACTTGCAGGCATTTCAAGAGTCTAAAACTGAGCAAGCCAATGCTTTGTACCATAGGCAAGAGAACAACCCTTATTCTCTGACCTACAACCCAGGGTGGAGAAACCACCCCATCTTCTCATGGTGTAAAGGGCCTGTACAAGGGGGTACAACCAGTAATAATCAAGGATACTCATATCCCAGAAGCCCTCAAGTGCAATTACATACACAATACCCTGTAGAGAAGAAGCCTAGCTTTGAAGACAGTGTTGGTCTGTTGACCCAAAATCTATTGCACCTTTAAAAGACCACAAACCAACGTTTCTCAAGTTTAGAACTTAAAATGGGTAAAATTTGTGATGCATTGAATGAGAAATAAAAAGGTAAACTCCCTAGTCATCCCCAACAAAATCCAAAGAGTGCATTTCAGAAAAGTACTTCAACTTGCAATGAGTCCACACATAATCAAGTAAATGTTGTCACCACTCTTCGTAGTGGTAAAGTTGTTGAGAACAATGTAGGTGTACCACAATCAAGCGAGTCTGACTCACCAGTACACACAACACCACATAAAATATCTAGTGTAGAAAATGAATCTGAGCATGATAGTGACTCTAAGAATTCCACTGATGTTAATGTCCCTACACCATCTAATGTGCCTGTCGCCCCATTTCCCCAAATATTGGTGCAACATAAGAAAGTTACCCAATACAATGAGATGTTAGAAATTTTTAAATGAGTCAATATAAACATTCCTTGTCTTGAAGCAATCAAGTAGATTCCTGCATGTGCATAAGCGTGCCTTTCTTACTGAGCAGGTGAGTTCAATTATTAAAAACAAGACCCCATATAAGTTTAAAGACCCAGGTAGTCCAACTATCTCTTGCACTATAGGTGACCATACAATTGATAGAGCTTTGTTAGACTTAGGTGCAAGTGTGAACCTTTTGCCATATTCTGTATATGAGCAATTAGGTATTGGGGAGCTAAAACCCACTCCTGTCACGCTACAGTTAGCGGACAGATCTGTGAAAATCCGTCGTGGTATTGTTGAAGATGTGTTGATCAAGGTTGAATTTTTTTAATTTCCCTGTGGACTTCATTGTGTTAGAGACTCAACCTGTGCAAAACCTAGATTGTCACTTTCCTGTTATTTTAGGACATCCTTTCCTAGCTACGTCCAATGCTATCATAAACTGTCGTAATGGAGTGTTGAATTTATCTTTTGGTATCATGACCATAGAATTCAATGTTTTAACATTAGTCAACAACCCATTGATTGTGATGATAATGAATTGCATGAGATTAACATGATTGAGAGTCTAATCCAAGACTCATTGCCTGACATTTTGTCTGTGGATCCTTTGCAAGCATGCTTAGATAACTCTGACCTAGATATATTTGATTCTAAGTACATTAGTGAAGTTCACTCTTTGCTTGAATCCGTGCCACCCATGGATATTGCTAAATGGAAGACTGCAATGGAACCACTTCCACTCTCTGATTCCAAATCTGCCTCAACTCTTGATGAACCACCTAAGCTTGATTTGAAACCATTGCCTGATACTTTGAAGTATGCTTTCTTAGGTTCTTCTGATAATTTGCCTATGATTATTGCATCATGTTTAGATACAAAACAGGAAAGAAAACTTTTAGAAGTGCTTAAAGAACATAAAAAGGCCCTAGGTTGGACCATCTCAGACCTTAAAGGTATAAGTCCCACAATTTGCATGCATCACATAAATATTGAGTAAAATACTAAACCATCTAGGGAAATGCAAAGGAGACTTAACCCCAACATGAGATATGTTGTTAAAGGTGAGATTTTGAAATTGCTTGATGCGGGTATCATATACCCAGTTCCAGATAGCTAGTGGGTCAGTCCCATTCAAATTGTACCCAAAAAGTCTAGCACTACTGTGGTTCAAAATGAAATGAATGAGCTTGTCCCCACCCGTGTGACCACAGGGTGGCGAGTTTGTATTGACTATAGGAAATTGAACACAATAAAAAAGAAAGAACACTTTCCCCTTCACTTCATTGACCAAATGCTATAAAGGTTGTCGAGACATAGTCACTATTGCTTCTTAGATAGCTATTTGGGTTATAACCAAATTCACATAGCACCCGAAGACCAACAAAAGACCAAATTTACCTGTCCATATGGAATATTTGCTTATCGTCGTATGCCTTTTTGGTTGTGTAATGCACCCGCTACTTTTCAACGTTGCATGATGAGCATATTTTCTGACATGGTAGATAAGTTTCTTAAAATTTTCATGGATGGTTTTTCTGTCTTTGGGTCTTCTTTTGATGAATGTTTGCATCATCTCACTCTTGTGCTTATTCGTAAGGAAAATAATTTGGTTTTGAACTGGGAAAAATGCCATTTCATGGTTAACTCGGGCATCTTTCTAGGGCATATCATCTCTGAAAAAAAGGCATAGAAGTAGATAAAGCCAAAGTTGATATTATTCAACACTTACCTCAAACTCGCTCTGTGAGGGAGATAAGGTCATTCTTGGGCCATGCCGGTTTTTACCAACGATTCATCAAAGACTTTAGTAAAATTTCAAGACCCTTGTGTAGTCTTCTTGCAAAAGATATTGCATTTGTCTTTGATGACGCTTGTAATGAAGCATGTGATCAATTGAAAGCTCTTCTTACATCTGCCCCTATAGTCAAACCACCCGACTGGACCTTACTATTTGAAATTACGTGTGATGCGTTTGACTATGCTGTAGGAGCTGTTTTAGGCCAGCGAGTAGACAAACTCTCTTATGTGATCTACTATGCTAGTAAAACACTTAATGATGCTCAACTAAATTATTTAACAACTGAGAAAGAGTTGCTAGATGTTGTGTTTGTAGTGGATAAGTTTAGATCTTATTTGATAGGGTCTAAAGTCATCATATATTCTGACCATGCTGCATTGAAATATCTTTTGTCTAAAAAAGATGCTAAAGCTCGTCTAATTCGATGGATACTCTTGTTACAAGAGTTTAACCTCGAAATTCGTGATAAGAAAGGGTCTGAAAATGTTGTTGCTGATCACTTTTCTAGGTTGAATGTTGACTCTGTTGATGAATCTTTGCTGATTAGAGAATCATTCCCTGATGAACAATTGATGCTTGTGTTTGAAATGCCTTGGTTTGCTGATGTTGTAAACTACCTTGCTACATGTAGAATGTCGTTGCATTGGTCTAAACAAGACCGTTCTAAGTTCTTGGCTGAAGTTAAACGTTTCTTTTGGTATGACCCATACCTGTTTAAGTACTGCCCGGACCAAATCATTAGGAGATGTGTCCCCAATTCTGAACAAAGAGATGTCATCTCTTTCTATCATGACCATGCATGTGGAGGCCATTTTAGTTTCAAGAAAACTGCTGCAAAGATCTTGCAGAGTGGTTTATATTGACCATTATTATTCAAATATAGTCATGCATACTGTGTTGCTTGTGACTGATGCCAGAAATTAGGAAGTATCTCAAGAAGAAACATGATGCCCTTACAACCTATTTTTATTGTAGAATTGTTTGATGTATGGGGTGTTGATTTCATGGGTCCCTTTCCTAACTCTGAAGGTATGTCATACATTCTTGTTGTTGTTGATTATGTCTCTAAGTGGGTAGAAGTCATTGCCTCCAAAACAAATGACTTTAAAGTAGTTCTTTCTTTTCTTAAAGAAAACATTTTCTCCCATTTTGGAACACCTAGATAAATAATCAGTGATGGTGGTACTCATTTTGTAATAGACCTTTTGAATCACTTATGTGCAAGTATGGAATCATTCATAAGGTAGAAACACCATACCATCCACAAACCAGTGGCCAAGTAGAAGTTTCTAATAGAGAAATTAAGCATATTCTTGAAAAGACTGTTAATCCTACTAGGAATGATTGGTCTTTACGTTTAAATGATGCTTTATGGGCCTATAGAACTGCATACAAAAACCTTATTGGCATGTCCCCTTATATACTTGTGTATGGTAAAGCTTGTCATTTACCTGTAGAGTTAGAGTATCGTGCATACTGGGATGTAAAGAAACTGAACTTTGATCTTGATAAGGCTGGTACCCAAAGGAAACTTCAACTCAATGAGTTAGAAGAATTAAGAAATGATGCATATGATAGTGCCAAAATGTACAAACAAAGAATGAAAGTGTTTCATGACAAGCGCATTTTGCGCAAATCTTTCACACCTGGACAAATTTTTTATTGTACAACACTCGTTTGCATCTTTTTCCAGGAAAGTTACGTTCTCGATGGTCAGGTCCATTCTTGGTTCGTACTGTTTTCCCTCATGGGGATGTTGAAATTGAGAATCCATCAAACAAGAACATCTTCAAGGTCAATGGTCAGAGATTGAACTATTTATGGAACATCTTCCACCAGAAGTTGAGACCATAGACTTGGAGGACCCCATCTATGTGGACTATACTGGTTCGCTTGTGTACATACATATGGATTAAAACTCCATTTTCTTTCCCTTTTTCTTTATTTCTGTATAGTTTTTATGTGTGCTAAGCAAATTTTGTCTTATCACTCTTGTTGTTTGCTTTCAAAGCATCCATTCATTTCTGGTTTAGCACCATCCTTTTTTGCATCTAGTAATGTGTTCCCTTTTCTCTACTCAACATAGTTCTCATGGTTTGTAGCTGTTTAAATTCTTATCATGTTTTGAAACATTGAGGACAATATTAGATTTAGGCATGGGGGAGTATTTTGCATTTAGAGTTTTTATTATTTTCTTGTACTTTTATTTTCACAAAAAAAATAATAAAAAATCTTTGTAAATTTTTTTTTTTGCATAAAACCTCCAACTTTTAGAGATCTTAGAGTCACTAGCATGCTTCTAGCTATGTTTACATAGAGAGTCTGACCGAAATAACTGAACTTGGAAGTACCGAAGAACACATTCAGGTTTTTTAGTTGTTAGAGCGTTAAAGTTGGATTTAACCATGCCGGTGGGAAAATTAGGTGCTGCAAAGGGTAGTAGAGTTGTGATCACCCTTAGTGGAGACTACCTATTTTACATCAAGCGAGGCACCAACCTTCATTTTTGTGACTTTCTAAAAAAATCTTTTAGAGTGTGTGTCACCGTACGTCAATTCCGGGTAGGAATGGTGAGCTACCCAACTTCGCACCAATTTCAGCACTATTTTTGATCTCTTGAGTGCTAATTTTGTCAATCATGAGGATGACGTCTAAAGATGAAAACTCCTTCTTGTAGTTTGATTTGCAGTTAGCACCATTCTTTCTCTCAACAACATCAAACAGATCCATAGAAACACATCATCATCAACGAGCAGAGCAACATCAGAATATTTGAAGAAAAGTTGAAATAGTCCAAGGTTTACATGCAACAATGCAAGGAAAAGTAAAATTCTTATTCAAAGTGAAGATACAGTACAAATAGAAGAATTCTATAATTTGAAGACTTATCTTACAAGAGCAAAGAAAAGAAAATAAGATGAGAATTAATGAAGTTTATGAAATCAAGACAAAACAAGTAGTGAAGAATCAAGTGATAAAGTCCTTCATCCATGGCTTTAGTATTTTTATTATTCAGTATGTTACTTTCAGTTTGTCATCTTATCTTAATCAAAAAAAAAAAAAAATTAAATTAAATAAGTACTATAGTTTTTTTTTAGTTTGTTTAATAAGTATCATGGTAAATAAGAAGAATTCAAGTGGAAAATTCAAACAACAAGGAAATTGATTGATGAGAAGAATTAAAAATTGTCAAGGTTCTACGAAGATCAAGAGTTCTTCATCAGCAGTTGAATACCAAAGACGAAGACGTTTCTATGGATGCTGTGAGAGTGATGTTGATTGTCGATCGGATATGAAGGTAAGTGAGTACTCCCATCCTTGATAATGATTGATTTCCTTTCTTATAGATCATAAGAAAAAGATTCTTTTTGTCCACAATTTTGTGGAGTCTCCAGAAATTATTTCGGAAGGTTTCCCTTCCCACCATTCAACGTGTGCATGATTTCACTATTTATTCATGTCTGCACACATGAGAGACTAAAAAAGCGGTCTTTTTGAGTGCAATTATCATAAAACCCTATTGGTGAGGCAGAAGTCGAGGCTTGTGATTACTCTCGAACCCGAATTCTTTCATATGGTATGGTTATTTCTCGCTCAACTCTTAAGGATGAGAATGTGTTCTTTGATAGTTCTAACTTCTTATTACTAGCATGTAGAAACTCTATGTCCTCATAGCTCCTTGGATGCTTGGGACTCTATTACGCTCTGAAGTTGGAGAAGGTTTTGTGGGTTCACCTCTAGTAGGCCCTCACGAGAATATAACTCGTCCACTAGGGACACCTAGGGGTTTAAAGGCTTAGTGCATACGCTAAATTCATTCAAGAGACCAGCGACAGTGGTATAGTTAGGATTTCAGATTTTCTGTTTTACTTGAGGACAAGTAAAATTCAGGTTTGGGGGTATTTGATGAGTGCCAAATATTGCATATTTCTACACCTTTTTATTGGCATTTAACTCATATTTTGCGCTTTAAAATGATATATTATCCCAAATTCTGTATTTTCATTGTTTTCAAGAATAAATTCTTGTACTAATTAACTTTGTGTTTCTAGGTACTAAATAAAGCTTGGATGAATTGATAATCCAAAAGAGCATAAGAATGGTGACTAGTGACTATGCAAGAAGCCGCAACCCGCTTGCGCATCAATTGCAATCTGTTTGCAAATACATGGGTTTAAGCTATCCAAGACCCAAACCCATACCCAACCCCATCTCCATCCTAAGCCATTGGATTTGATTTAGCAGCTGCATCCAAAGCGTCTCCACACGGTACAGCAGAGTTTGCTGCTCCCGACTCACACCTCAGCTCCTATTTTTCTTCCCCATATTAAACAGAAAGCCAAACACTCCTCTCCATTTCGTTCTCATCTTCTCCAAGCTCTGCAAAACCACAGTTTCTTTCCCCCGACTCACACCCCAGCTTCTCCCCCCCGACCATCTTTGCTCTCAACCCATCCATCTCCACAAACTCCTAATCACTATCTCTCTCCATCATATCTTCCCCCTAACCCTAGAAGCTAGGATTAAGAGGGATAATATTAGGGTTTTTCTACAGTGGAGGAAACAAGACATTAATGGCTTGCAGAGAATAATTGAAGAGGGGACAACGAATTCAGACTCGTTTTGGGTGAGTGGATTTGCATTTAATTTCCGAATTGAAGGTAAATGGAGGGGATTTTGTATAAGTAGGGTTATCTTATTTGTAACAAATTATCCAAGGCTAGCTGGTTCAATTAGTTTTAATATAATTTGTATTTTTATCTTGTTTATCATGTTTTAAATTCGTCTGCTATGGTTTTAGATGAAGCTTTAGTTTGCTACTTGTTATTCATATCAATGGCAGTAACCTTGTTGTGCTTAAATGTTCAGATTGAAATTCAATCTTAGGTCTCAACACTTTACTTTCACAGTATATGTCAGGCATCCATTGTAGTTAGAATAATCCTGTGTTGTGAACTGCAACTCATGCATAATCATATATATTGATCTTTTGATTAGTTATGCCCTGAAAAGACAGTTAATGCTTAAGAGAAATACCTTAGTTGTGATTGAATCATTCATATCAAAGTAACCTTAGATACACAGAGGATTGACATCCCTTTTGTTATCAATTATAAGGATAAGGTTAGTATCATTGAAGGATAACTAGTGTAAGTTAGTGGTGGACTCAAAGGCCCTAGTACCTTCCTCATCATTTGTTTTACAATATCTTGCTTTGCATCCTGTTTTACCATTTCTGTTACTATCAAACATCATTGTCGTATCGACACCCAACAAAACAACTCTTTTATGTTAATATCTTCTTATTTTAATCAGTAAAAAAAGACTATAGCTTCAACTTTACACTCTCCAAGTCTCTGTGGGATCGACCCATATTTGCACCTTACACAAAATGTCACTGCGCACTTGCATTTTAATATTGTAGGTATCTTTCTAGTCCTACCAGTCAGCAACAAGGAAAGGCGGGTTAAGACACGAAGGGTTCTGCGGAAAAATAAATGTCCTAAGCTACCTCCGGCATGGCTAAGGGATTATTCTAGACTATGCTGAGCTTCAGCAAGGTCCACCTCAACTGCCTCAAGATCTTCCACAAGGGTATCCTTTTCCGTCCGAAGATCATCAACATCTATCTGAAGCGAAGCATTCTCGGAGGACAAATCTTGGTACACACTTTCTAACTCTTAAAACCTTTTTACCAAGGACATATAAGACATAGAAGAAGTCTCGGATCAAGCATCGACAAGTTTGTTCTTAAGAGAATGAACTTCGGAAAACAACACATTGCACTTCGCAACAACCTTAACTAAGGAAGCGCAAGCATCTTCGAAATCGGTGTGATGTTTTTTTTGAATAATATCTTGAGCTGAAAGGAATTTCTCGACTAAGGCAAGATCCTCCTTTTGCTTGGAAATGAGACTCTCCTTCCAACAAAGGGCTTCGTCATACTCCTTACGAAGAAAAGATATCTTCTTTACTAGATCCGTATTATGAGCAGACTCGAGTGAAAGATGAGCCTCATTATGAACAGTTATGTTCATCAATCTATCAGACTTCTTTTGCTAATACCAAACATCGGAAGTTAACTTGGCAACTTGATCTTGGAGATATCTAAGTTCACTAGAGCCACCGGCTGGCAGACGAAGGTTGTCTCAGGACTACGCAACCAGCAAAATTAAAATAAAAACCTAAGGAGAATAAGAAACAAACCCATGGCTTTGAAGGACTCAGCGGCTAAGGCAGCATCAGAAGCTTTACGACCATCCTCAACAACTTTGGTAGCATTATTAGCTCTCCAAAGATACAATAAGAAAGCTTTCAGAGACCTCTGTGTCTTCCTCAAATCATCATCCAACGAAGTTATCTTAGAAACAGAAGTTGCATCACTTGACGAAGGATTTTGTGTAAAGGCGAGGGCGTACTCTTGGAGATCATGTTCCAACAAGGCACTCAAATGGGTGCACTTATCCCTATAAAACTTGAATAAGGTATAGCTAACATTGATCTGCTTACAAAGCTACAAACAAAGGAGCATTAGAGCGGACGAAGGTCAAATCAAGAATAAAAAATTCCCAGGTAAGAATCACTTACTGAGAATGCCGAAAGACGAGGAAGGAAAGTGGCGTAGGTATCCATGAAAGATTCTATCTCTTGGATGCTACCCCTAAGGATCTCACCAACGCTTTGATTAGAACGTATCCAATCAGGTTCGAAAAAAAAGTCCTTAGCAGCGTGGTACTGCGCAGTCAACACATCCAACTGCGAGGATACTTCAATTGAACTATCAAGATGGTGATGATCAACTCCAACAGAGAAGGGACCTTTGGAATCCCGCAGTACAGCTTCGAGAATAGCATCGTCGGAGCTACCTAAGCTCAAGTTATCCAGCAGCTTACCATGGCTCGATTCAGCACCAACATGAGGCACGATTGCTGAACTCTCACCACGACAAAGGGACAGAATGGTGTATGAGCTAGGAACAGAAGACGGGCCTTGAGAATGGCCTAAACCCATGTCACCAGCAGAAGGAAGATTACCAAGTACAGTCTAATCCGGTGACGAAGGGGGAGGTCCAACAACTTTGCTAGCAGGGGCAGTAGAGATATACTGAGCACTCCCTAGTGAGGTAGGAGCAACGTTGAAGGAAAAGTTAGCCAGAGAAATCACAACCTTCTTTTTCGGCTGCGAATCTGAACCACCAGCCTTCGTCGTAGGAATAAAGACCTTGGCAAATGAACCAATTTATTGAAGAGAAGTGGCAGGAGACGAAGGAAGACTCTTAGAAGCCACAACAGCAGCTCTAGTAGCGGCAAAGACAGCATGCAAGGATACTCTAGGAGCAGAAAACGAAGGCATCTTCAAAGACAACGTAGGAGAAGGGGTTTGGACACTAACATGCTCGACCAGCTGCGCACCGGAATTAACGAGAAGGTTCATATCCTCATAAGAGACAGCTCAGACGGGACTGGGGGTACCCTTGGCAAAGTCTTCCTCAATATCATCCAAATGGGAGATGAGGCCAGTATCCTCAACATCGTCCATGTCCTCGTCACGCGGTACCTCACCAGCAGCCTTAGGGTCTTCCTCCAAAGCATCAAGATCAATAATAGTCTTCAACTTACCCTTCCTTTGGGAAGACTACAAAGAAACATATACGTCAGCTAAGGATCAGGGGAAAGACACTAAGGAACTTACAAACTCAAAGGTATGATAATGATCCTTACCTCCACAGGCATTTCAACCAAAGCTTTTCCCTTCCTAGTCCTTGTGGCTACGGAGCTACCAGCAGAGCCCGAAGCAGCCCCAGCAGAAGAAGCGGGGGCAGACTAAAAGACAAAGATGTCAAAGCAGACAAAGACGTCAAAGCAGACAAAGATGTCAAAGGAAACAAAGATATCAAAGGCATGATAATATTGCAGGCAAAGGTACCTCATGTGAAGCTGCAGGATTAAAGATCCAAGGCCGATACTTATCATACTTCTGGGGCAAAGAACGAGCAGAACGATGAATAGAAGGATCCACGGTGGTAAAACCATAGACCCAAGGACCAACTATACGAACAAGAGTACGGGCCCAACGATCATCATGGTCAAGACGGATGCGGTCATTCATCGGCAGAGGTAGCCTAGCCGAATAAGGAATGGTAGTTAAACCAGTCTTATCATTCTCCTCCAATAAATGAAGGTTGTTACCCTCCCTGGGATGCTTAGCAGTAACATGGATACGACGAGGACCGACGCTCCAAGGAAGAAGATTAGTCTTCTGAATCGCATAAGCGTACGTAGCATTGAAGTTGGCAGAAGAATAATACTCACGCTTAGACCTTCCTTCAGCAAAGAGGTCATAAGACTCCATAGTTGTCTTTCCCTTGCTACGGTACCAGCTTTCACGAAGGGCGCGCCAATAATTACCAGTATATTGGATAACTCCTCTAACTTGAGTCTTGTTTACTGAATCATCCCTTGAAGACAAAACATCATAGTAGAAGGGATCCTTTCTATTGAACAAAGGAAGGAGCATACCTGCGGCTAACTGGCCAAAACTAATAATAAGATTATTCTCATCATAAGGAAATCCCCGGATAAGATACTCAGTAAGAACGTCAGGGCCATCAACAAAGGAAACCTCGAACTTGTGAAGACGAAAAGACTTAACGATCTCAGCAATCAAAAAATAAGCATAGCTTTCTTTGTCACAAAGTTGGAGTCTCTAAAGCTCATAGTGAGGAGGAGGTGAAAGATCTCTAATAGCAACCTCTTCTACCTCAGGATGCGTATCCTCTTAATGAACCGCAGACACCTCAGCTCCAGCCGGAACCTCAGAATCCTCAGGGGGAGGAGAAGGCGTAGCATCTGGATGATCCATTCTCGGAGGAGGATCCGTTGACGAAGATATCTTCGGAACCTTACGCGAAGGATTCTTTGGGAGCCTCATAATTCCTGACACCAACAAGAAGAATTTCTCCATCAACAATGGCGGAAGAAAAATTACAGTCATTTCGAAAATAAGACAGGGGCAAAAACTAAAGTACTTTGGGAATGAGTTTCGCTAAACCAACCAAAGGAAACGGTTTGACTATGCTATAAGGGAGAAACGAACATCACACATCATGGAAACAAGATTTTGGGGGCATATGACGATCATGGAGGAATCGTTATCAAAGATCAAACTAAATAACACCCAAGTTTCAATGCAGTGCAAGCAAGTAAACAAGAGTAACAATTCTCAAATGCAAGTGTAAAACATAAACATCAACAAATCTCCTAGTCGAAGCAGGGGACACATAGCTAAATATAGGGAGAATCGAAACTAAAAGACGAGCAATACTTACTTGTATGATCAATTGCGAAGCCGAATCACTCGAAGAATCAAAGGAAGCAGTCACTCATGGAAGAAGAATCTCAAAGAAAGAGATAAAGAGCGATAGTTTGGAGAAGAAGAATGGGAGTTAAGGAAAATTCCTTCTCTTTATTCCCCTTTTATAGGCGGCTGGAGAATCCAAAAATTTGGAGGTCCCGAAATTCAAGGGGAAGTTATTACATGAAAGGACATGTAGGGACCACCCAATTGGTACGTGCAGAAATGGCGGCGTAACGGAAATTTTCTACCACTTTTACCGAATAGTATAATATGAAATAAAATGGGCAAACTGTGAATACCAATATTCAGTGGAGCACGTGTCACAATCTTAGTGGCCGCACATAAATCTAACTATGTAACCTTCGCTAAACAAAGAAGTCTAAGGAGCAAAGGATACCTCCGCAGATCTACTTTATCTCGCCCCAAGAAAGAATACCTTGACGGTGGAGATAAGAAAAGTACGAGCATATCCTACTAGGAGGCAGCTGGCGAGGGGACAGAGGTATATGACGCATCTAATCAAAATTAAATGCATAAAACTCTTATCTACATGCATGAATCAAGGCACGTGGAGAGAGGAAGCGTGGAAGAACCCGATTGGCAGAAGCTGGCAGTGAATGATGGTATAACCTACACAAAGGTTGGGTAGTTCCCGAAGGAACGTGGGTCAGCTGAGATGGAAAAATTCAACTGGAAAAGGTACGCGGTGGACGAAGGTACCACCGACACCAAAGGTATATCAGCAGACGATGGACCTAGAGACATCAAAGATATACCAAAAGTAGAAAAGACTATAAATGCCAAGCCTTACCAACAAACTAAAGGCATTCAATTCAATACCTAGAAGGATAAGATCTAGTCTTAAGCTTATACCTCTTTAATGTTTAGAACTTAAGTGTTTACTTCAACTTGAGTTTTCTTTATTACTTTGGGAAGCATTTAAGATCTTTGTAACCACTACAACTTAATACAAAAAAATCACTCATTACCCCGTGGACGTAGAAAAAATGTCGAACCACGTAATCTCTTGTGTCTCATGATAACTTAGAAGATTTTACTTTATATTTATGTTCTTCGTTACTAATGTGATCTTACATATATTTCATTACTTAGAATCGTCAGTTCAACAGAGGTATCAACACTACGTAGCATCTGATCCTCTGAACTGAATACATCGCGTAGCCTACGGGAAAAAGAGTAGTCACACGCTTAATTACCAAATCTTTGTGGGGGAGTTTACTTGTATCTTTATAAACTCCTTGATGAATACACTAAGTTTCGACTATGTGAAATCATCGAAACAAGTTGGTATGTTGTTCTCTTTTGGTAATGAAGTATCTCTATGAAAATTTCATGAGGATCCTACTAGTTTTCTTACCTTTGCCAATTTATATTGACAAAAAGGGGGAGAATTAATGTGTAGTTCACACTACAAATACATATGGTTTAAGGATCATTATGTAAGGGGGATTGGTTTTCATTATGAGATGAAGTATTGACTAAGGGGAAGTGATACATATCACCATAGTATTATTGTAAAAGTTGTGATACAATTGTACTTTAATGCGGTGTAATAATACTATGACACTGTATAACAATGATTGGGAGCAATTGTTTTCTCATTTTTATAGCTACGGATCTTCAACAACTATGATGCTGAGTTAAACACATTTAAAATCATTGGAGTACTTATAAGTGACGAAGATTTTGAGTAATGGTGAAGAACCAAGGAGATCAAGCATTTGGACGAGAAGCTACAAAGTTTATTT
The DNA here is from genome assembly GCA_023529315.1 of Papaver bracteatum. NCBI lineage: Eukaryota > Viridiplantae > Streptophyta > Magnoliopsida > Ranunculales > Papaveraceae > Papaver > Papaver bracteatum. Next base: position 490,447 of record JAJJWX010000447.1, on the reverse strand, counting down.
ATTTTGTAATCCATATGTATTGATAGTTTTGTCACTAAAATTGACAAAGGGGGAGATTGTTAGAGCAATGTTCAGTCGAACTCGCAAGCGTTGCTATCTCAAGATTGTTTAACAATATTAGTGATCAAAACTATAAGTCTTGATTTCTAGTCTACTTATAGTGATGTCTCGGACTAGGATAGATTGTGTAGTTAAGTATTAGAATTCATAGCGTTCATCAATTGAAGACGAAGTACTACTAAGGAGAGCTTGTGTAACTTCATCAAAAAAAGGTATGTGGAGACTAAAACTCATTTATCACTTGGAAAGTATATTTCTACTTTATCTCCTATATTGAGACAAAATTCGTATTACTATATAGTATTCGATTATACACATTTGAGATTTCGAGATGAGATTAACTCGCTTACATATTGATGAGCACACAAGTGTGATGCATTTTCACCCATAATTACATTAGTCGGGACTCATTTTATCACTAATAAACTTGTTTATAGGTGTTTTTAGGCAGTAAACATTTTTGGAAAAGTCGGCTCGAAAAGTTGATTTTGGCGCCCGGAGAACACTTGTTATTCGGACTCACAATTTTGGATAAGGGGTAACCTATTACTATGAGGCAATCCACTGGCTAAGGGGACCCATGATTTGCTATACACCCCCCCCCCCCACCCCCTCTATGGGTACCCTTGAAATTGTTACGGGGCACCCTTCTTCATCACCAAGAACAACATGTTTTGGCGGGAAAAAATAATCAGTTTTTGCGAATATTTTTGAAATTGATTTGAGGAGATATTGTGGGGATTTATTCTTGGATTTGGATAGATACCATCCTGTTTTGAGTAAACAAGGGTGGTAATTGCATTTGATTCGAGAAAGGAAGGAAATTATCACAGGTTAGAAGAAATGGAAGATGAAGATATTTCATAGATTCTGTTGAGTTATTGTGGAAGATTTTGTTGCATATTTTCATGGGATTCGACAAACATTATGTGCTCAATTTGTACCCACGTCTTGCACGTATGTTGAAGAAGCAAAACTCTGTTATTTCTGGTGTTTGATCCAAAACAGGGAGAGAATATTCACAGAGAAAAATACTCGAAATTTAACTCTATTTGGCGTGTGTCATTATTGTGTTTACCTCCTTCCGATCATGCTTGGATGATCCCAGCTGCCATGTGACGAGTAAATAGAAAATAGGAAATGAAAATTTATCGGATATTTTGTTTTGAGGAAGGGTATTGTTTTGGTAAGATTTTGTATGTTTACAACGTGTCCCACCTTCTCTGAGACATGTATTCAATAATCTGGAATGTGCTGGGCTGCAAAAGATGCATGAGAATCAAAAACATAAAAGAAAAGGGTTGGTTTTCTTCGTGTGATGACAGTGGAGAATAATGAATTAAAGAGAGAATATTCTGCATTAAACGAGGAGATTTGAAGGCTGTCGAGTATAAATAAGATGATGGGATGTCAGAGAAGGGGATGGAGAGTTTGGGGATGTAATAGAGTGCTAAAAATCGAGTTTTATAGAATCATCATTGCTGCAGAGAGGAAGAAGAAGAAGAACACAGAACAACAATTAAAAACAGTCGCAAAAACCGTTACCTATAGTTTCAAATTCAATATCTTTGTAACAATTATTTCGAATTCAGTCTGTTAGTGTTTCTCTATAACAATAGGTTATGTAACAATTATATCTGTTACAAACACACTGCTTTATACCTTTTCTCCTTGCAAACACCTTTTTGATCAATGAAATCAACTTTTGAGCGTGTTTCCAACATGCGGAGCTAGACCCCATCACCGGCACAACGGAGGAAGCCAAATTTCATGAATGTGTTAATTATATTAATTCTTTTTATGACTACTTGCACAGTTATTTAATTATGATTGTCATCGAATAGTTGTCATTTCAATTGATGGGTTATGCTTGCTTAAATGTTTTGATATCCCATACTTTAGATTTACAACCATTACTTTCGAAATCTACTTTAGGCAATGAACTATAGTTAATGAAACTTTATATCACAAGATATTATTGTTTAGAATTGGTATTTGAACTGCATGAAATTGAAGTCTGGTGGAATCCTGAGTCCCGATCATCTCTCCATCTTGTCAACTTTGTATATATATTTTCTTTATTTTTACTATTTTCGTTTATCAAATCTAAAATTAATCTCAACAAAGTCCGAGTGAACGAAAACCTTCTTACCACTATCTAAAATATCATCACATATTTCTTGAAATATGTGTTGGTAAGATTTCGCTTCAACTAAGTTCATTTTACATTCTTGACGAAAGTCAAAAGATGATCATGTGAAAATCGCCGAGCAACATCTTACATGGTTTGCGTGATACAATCATTTGGTGTAGACTTTGAATGTTTCGTTATGATTATTTCAATAACTTGAAAATTTCTTTGATGCTAATAGTTTGTGAAAAAAGCTATTGTCATCCTCTAAGAAAGTTTCAATGACTGAAATAGAGTTTAGAACACTTAACCATCATTGGATTATAAACATAGTATGCATTATTGCATGTATGTGATCCATGACCGGAACTATAGCATGCATACCCGTATGCATAATTGTTAGTTGTGAAATTCTGAGTACCTAAGTACACATACCCGTACACGTATTGGCGAATGGTTTGGGTCCAAAAATTTCGGTTGTGTTTGGAAGTATGCGTACCCATTTGCATACTGGCGAACCCAAACTCAAACCGGCTACTTTAAGTATATGTACCCGTTTGCATACTTGAGTGGTTAAAGTTCTAAAATTGGTTTGTTCATGAATGAATATATTTATATAATAAGGAATGTATTTTTGCAAACCGTGGCTATAATGTTCATGAATTGATTCGAGTGAATCAAACTAATTTTGCTTGAATTTTGTTCTTGTATAATTCTATGAGAATATAGCAATTGAAAAACTCTATAACTAGTTTTATTTGAGTCGTTTGAACTAGTTGTGGTTAAGATGAATAAGTTTGATATGAGAGTGTTCATATAGCTAACTTCAGTTAACTACTGTTGAGCCAACCTAGTGTACATGTTTAGGTACGGTTATTCAAACCTAAATGAAGGTACATTTCATTTGTGTATAACAAGCTAAGTTCGATCTAACAGTTGAAATATATTATCTTGAATCTAATCAGGTTTTCATCTAACGATGAATATTGAATGCTTTGTTACCAAGTTAACATTGATTGCAAACCCTGATTTGAAAACTATATAAAGGAGAACTCTAGCAAGTGGGAAACCTGATCCCCACACCTCATGTGTGATACTAGTTGTGACTAGAGTCGATTCTCCTTTAACCTTAGGTTTTTCACAAAACCTTGTAGGTTAACGACTTAAAGACTTTATTGGGATTGCGAAGCCAGACCCAACTATTTTTTACGTAGTTGCGTGTTCTGATGTTTCCCTGTTCTATCGTATTTAGTATTATCTTCCCTAAGATTTACTCGAGATTGATTCTACGATACGCAAGATAAAAAGTAATCACAAACATCTTCGTCTCCTCGTTTTTGATTCCAAAATATCTTGTTTCACTACCATATGATTAAGATTATTGTAAGGTGACTGATAATACTAGGTTGTTCTTCGGGAATATAAGTCCGGTTTCTCAATTGGTTCCTATGCACCTTGATTTATCAAAATACGGAATAAAACTCGTAGGTATTTCTGTGGGAGACATATTTATCTATTCCAATAGACTTTTCTATGTGAAACAAATATTTTTATCAAGTCTTCGAATTTGGGAAAAAAACTCTTGGTTATGGGTGAGGTCATCTGAGGGAATCAAGTGCGTAGAATCTTGCTGGGGTTCAAAGAGGTAAGGAGCACAATTGTACCTTGTTCAGTGTGAGATTGATTATGGCTCAACTACATTCCAGTCTGAAGTTCATTGGTAGTAGGCTAGTGTCTGTATCGGCTTAATACAGTTTGGTGTTCAAAGCTGGACTAGGTCCCGAGGTTTTTCTACATTTGCGGTTTTCCTTGTTAACAAAATTCTGGTGTTTGTGTTATATCTTTTCCGCATTATATTTTGTTATATAATAGAAATATCACAGGTTGTGTGTTAAGATCAATCAATTGTGAATCCAACCTTTGGTTGTTGATTATATTGATTGACACTTGAACATTGGTCTTTGGTACCGTTCAAGTTGTTTCACAAAATAATCAGGCTCGCGGATTTCTATCTGTTTGATTTGCTAATTACATTATGAAAAAGAGATATAAACACTTTGATATAGTTTTCTATAGATTGAGTCTGACTATCTAGTTGATTGTCTTGAAAGTATATTGGAGTTTGTCTATTCAGATTGCCGAATGAAATATTGGGTGTGGTTGTAATACCCCCACCTTTTCAGAACCATAGATGATATCATCTACATAGACTTGAGAAATGACAACATCTTTCCCACTCCATTTGGTAAACAAGGTTTTATCAGCTCCACCTCTCGAAAAACCTTTCCTAAGAAGATAAGTAGTAAGTTTTTCGAACCAGGCACAAGGTGCTTGTTTTAACCTATATAATTCCTTTTTGAGCTTAAGGACATGATCTTTTGTTGAGTGACATATACCTATTCCTTTAAAGTTCTGTTAAGGAACGCGGATTTTATGTCCATTTGAAACAACTTAACCTTGAGAAAACAAGCATGAGCTAATAACAACCAAATGGACTCAAGGCGTGCCACATGAGGAAAGGTTTCATCAAAATCGATACCTTCAATCTGTGAATATCCCTGAGCGATAAGTCTAGCTTTATTTCTGATAATGGTGCTGAATTTATCATACTTGTTCTTAAATATCCATTTGGTACCAACAATATTGATATTGGAAGGACAAGGTACGATCTCCCATACATCTTTTCTTTGAAATTGATTTAACTCTTCATGCATTGCATTCACCCAAAAGGGATCATTTAGATCTTCATCAATATTTCTCGGTTCTACTTGTGAAAGATAACAACCAATATTGCAAATATTTTGAAGCTGTCCTATTTTCTTAGATGTAGAATCTTTTCCTCTAATAATACTGTTAGTATCATGATTCCTTTGAACCAGAGGTGTCTTGGAGGAACACGTTCTTGTTAAACAAGAGTAGCCTTTTCATAGCTCTTCTCCTCATCACTGGAAATATCAGGATCAGTAACAGTTGGAACAACTTCAACCGATTCTGGGATTTCCTTGACTTTCTCAGTTGTCTCAGTTGGAGGAAATTCTACAGGAGGATTATCATGGTGAAAATTGCTTAGATCATCAATGAAGACATTAGCAGATTCCATCATAACTTGGGTTCTGAGATTAAAGACTCGAAACTCACGACTATCAGAAGCATAGCCAAGAAAGATACCTTCATCACTTTTAGTATCAAATTTTCCTCTATATACTAGATATTTCAGAATGTAGCACTTACTTCCAAACACTTTGAGATAATGTAAGTTGGGTTTCCTACCGTACCAAAACTCATAACGAGTGTTTAGGGTTTTTGACCATAGGTAGACACGGTTGATCAAATAACATGTTGTGAAAACAACTTGTCCCCAAAACCTTAAAGGTAAGTTTTTGTTATGGAGCATTACTATGTCCATCCTATTCTTCCTTTCTGCAACTCCATTAGCTTGAGGAGTGATGGTGGTGAGTATTGGTGAATAATCCCCAGTTTGTCACAAAATTCAAACACCTTAGTGTCCTTGAATTCAGTTCCTCGGTCGATTCTAATTTTCTTTAGTTTGCGACCTTGTTCATTCTAGATTCTATTAACAATAATCTTCAATTCATCAAGGGTTTCATTATTATGAGCTAAAAATGCTACCCAAGTGAATCTGGTGTAATCATCTACCATAACTAATGCGTACTTATTACCAGCAACCGTAGGTTGTTGAATAGGTCCGAAGAGATCCATATAAGTTAAATTAAGTGGAGCTTTAGTGAGAATATATCGAGATTATTTACGGTGAACTTTCGTTTGTTTACCCTTTTGATAGGCACCACATACACCATCAATCTTTGCATTAATTTTGGGAATGCCTCTAACAAGTTCTTTGTTAATGATCTTAGTTAGAAGGTGATAATTCATGTGACCAAAATGCTCATGGAAAAGATATGTAGATTCCACCTTAGTCAAATTGCAACAATTACTAAATTGAGTATCAAGAAGATATCAGTTATTTTTACCACGAGTTCCCTGAAAAATTTCTTTTCCAGTTTTGTCTACAATGTCACATCCATTCGCATTGAAGACAACTCTATGGCATTTGTCACAAATTTGACTAATAGAAAGAAGGTTTGCAGTCATACCTTTAACGTATACTACATCATGGATTTTAGGAACGCCGGGAAGTTTGATCATCCCCTTCTTTCTTATGTAGCAACAACTCTCATCTTCGAATGTAACATGACCTCCTTCAAAGTCACTTGAATTCAAAAACCACGAGAGATCACCATTCATATGTCGGCTACATCCACCGTTAAGAAACCATTGAAAGGACGATGTTGATTTTATAGCAAAGGATCCCATACTAACAACACTATCCCATTTAGAATTTCTTGTTAGCTTTGTACACCTTTTTAGAGAAGTAAACAGTTGTTCAACTTTCTTATGAAGGTTACTCGCAACCTTTAAACTTTTCTTGAAAGTTGTACATGTATATTGAAAGTGATTGTGAGAGTCACAGGACATACATGGACTAACATCTTTAATCTTATTTGAGTAGTTATGAGTCCCATTAGGTTTCACAAAGCCTAAACCTCGTTTATCACCTGACTTGCGACCATTCTTCAAAGAAGAATTAAAGGAGTTATTCAAATCCATTGAAGAAACTTAAATAGACTTCAGATCCTTATACTTTGCAATTTCATCAACAAGATCAGAATTGATCCGGATTTGTTCATCCAAATTTTTCTGGAGAATAACTATCTCTTCAGAACTTTCTCTGAGACCAGAGTTAATTCCTGGTGAGGCGTTTATCGAGACTTTATTGTCCATAAATTCATATTGATACAAACATAAACTTATAAGGTCTCAAACGTGTTTGTCTGCTCTGATATCAATTGAAAAAGCGGGGGTTTAACAACCACACCCAATATTTCGCTTAGCAATTTGTATGGACAAACTCCAATATAATTCTACGAGAATCAACTAGACAGTCAAACTTAATCAATGGAAATATATCCAAAAGTTGTATCTCTGTTTCACAATGTAATCATCAAATCAAACTGATAGAAATCCGTGAGCCTGATTATTATGTGAAACAACTTGAACGGTACCAAAGAACAATGTTCAAGTGTCAATCAATATAATCAACAACCAAAAGTTGGATTCTCTAATTGATTGAACTACGCACAACCTGTGATCTTTCTATTATATAAAAAATATATAATGCGGAAAAGAAATAACACAGACACCAAAAATTTAGTTAACTAGGAAACCGCAAATCCAGAAAAACCTCGGGACCTAGTCCAGTTTTGAACAACACATTGTATTAAGCCGCAACAGACACTAGTCTACTCCAAGTTAACTTCAGACTGGAATGTAGTTGAGCCCTAATCAATCTCAAACTAATCAAGGTACAGTTGCGCTCCTTACATCTCTGAATACCAGCAGGACTCTACGCACTTGATTCCCTTAGATGATCTCACCCACAACTAAGAGTTGCTATGACCCAAAGTCGAAGACTTGATAAACAAATCTGTCTCAAACAGAAAAGTCTATTGTATAGATAAATCTATCTCCCACAGATAAACTTATGAGTTTTGTTCCGTCTTTTGATAAATCAAGGTGAACATGAACCAATTGATATACCGAACTTATATTCCCGAAGAACATCCTAGAAATAACAACCACCTCATAATAATTTTAATCGTATGGTAGTGAAACAAGATATTGTGGAATCACAAACGATGAGAGGAAGATGTTTGTGACTACTTTTTATCTTTCCTATCGAAGTTTAAATCTCGAGCCAATCTTAGAGAAGATAGTACTTAATCACGATAGAAAATGCAAGAACAGATCACGCAACTACAGAAAAAATAGTTGGGTCTGGCTTCACAATCCCAATGAAGTCTTTAAGTTGTTAACCTACAGGGTTTTGTGAAAAACCTACGGTTAAAGGTGAAAAAGCGGGGGTCTAACAACCACACCCAATATTTTGATTAGCAATCTGTATGGACAAACTCCGAGTTACTTTACTAGGGAATCAACTAGACAGTCAGACTTAATCTAGATAAAAATATCTCAAGGAGTTCTTATCTCTATCTCTCAATTTGATTTACTCAAGCAAATACAATCTGCGAGTCTTAATCAAAGAGAAATAACTTGGATGGTACCAAAGACCAATATCCAAGTGTCAATCAATTTAAATCAACAACCAATAAGGTCGGATATTCTAATTGTTTGAACAACGCACAACCTGTATTATTTCAATTATGTAACAAAATATAATACGGAAAAGAAATAACACAGACACCAGAATTTTGTTAACGAGCAAACCATAAATGCAGAAAAACCCCGGGACCTATTCCAGATTAAACATACATTGTATTAAGCCGCTACAGACACAAGCCTACTCCAAGCTAACTTCGATCTGGACTGTAGTTGAACCCCAACCAATCTCACACTGATCCAAGGTACAATTATGTTTCTACGCCGATGATCCCAGCAGGATATTGTGAACTTGATTCCTTTAGATGATCTCACCCACAACAAAGAGTTGCTACGACCCAAAGTCGAAGACTTTAATAAACAAATCTGTCTCACACAGAAAAGTCTACAAGGATAGATAAATTCGTCTCCCACGAATAAACTTATGAGTTTTGTTCCGTCTTTTGATAAATCAAGGTGAACATGAACCAATTAATAAAACCATAATTATATTCTCGAAGAACAGCTCAACTTTAATAATCACCTCACAATAAACTTAATCGACGCAACGAAGAAGATTATTGAGGAATCACAAACGATGAGATGAAGTGTTTGTGACTACTTTTATATCTTTCCTATCGAAGATAGAAATTTCAAGCCAATTATTACAATTGTACTCGTACGATAGAAGAAGCAAGATCAGATCACACAACTACGATAAAACTAGTATTGGTCTGGCTTCACAATCCCAACGAAGTCTTTAAGTCGTTAACCTGTTTTTAGAAGAATAAAATCAAAGGTTAAAGGAGAATCAACTCTAGCTTAGCAAACTAGTATCACACAGAATGTGTGGGGATTAGGTTTCCTAGTTGCTAGAGTTCTCCCTTATATAGTCTTTCAAATCAGGGTTTGCTATCAATGTTAGCTTAGTAACAAAGCATTCAATATTCACCGTTAGATGAAAACCTGATTAGATACAAGATAATATTTATCAACAGTTAGATCGAAAACATAGCTTGCTATAGACACATGTATTATATGTTTGTATGCTTGTGAAAATTGTATCCAAACTTGTATATTAGTTGGTTCAACACTAGTTAACCAAATGGTTAGCCAAATGATAACTTCAATATCAACCATATTCTTCTTCACCATAACTAGTCCAAATGAACTAGTTAGAGAGTTGTTCAATTGCTTAGATCTTTATGTACTACACAAGACACAATTGAAGCAAAAACTATGTGATTCACTCGAATTGATTCATGAACTATAAATCCACGGTTTGCAATAACATTCCTTAGTTTATTAAGATAAGTTCACAAACATCGTTTTTAGACATAACCTACTCAAGTTCGTGGACTAGGTTTGCGGACTTAAGTTCCCGGATGAAGTTCACAAATGCCAGCAGAAATTCTTGGTCGACAACTTTCGCCAGTTCGCGGAGGACTGAAGCTCACACACTTCTCCGGTTTTACTTGATCAACAAAGTTCACAAACTTCGGTTCAATCAATAAGGACTTATACATATATGTGTTTCCACAAAAATGCTTATATCCTCCAATGGATATATTGTTTAAACTCTCATTTCAATCATTGAAACATTCTCAGAGGATGTTATATAGTTGTTATTCACAAACTATTTTCCGCCAGAGAAATTTCCAAAATGATTGAAACATAACATGACTTTCATCACTAGGTAAAGATGAACTTGGCTAAAGCGAAAGCTTTACCAACACATATTTCGAGAAATAGATAAACGAGATATACTCAGCTCGAAATGTCATATGTGTATATTCTTAGTCTATATAGTAATACGACTTTTGTCTCAAGATAGGAAATAAAATAGATAGAATTTCGAGTGATAAATAAGTTCAAGTCTCGACATACCTTTTAGTCGATGAAGATCCACTGGTTCCTTGAGTAGTCCTTCATCTTGTATGATGATCGCCATGGAGTTCTTAAGCTCAACTACACTTTCTATCCTAGTCCGAGACCTTAGCTATATTAGACTATAAATCAAAGACTTTATAGTTTTGATCACTAATATTGACAAACATGCTTAAGATAGCAACGCATGCGAGTTCAACCGAGCAATGCTCTATCAAAAGGAGAATCGACTCTTGTCGAAACTAGTATTACACATGAGGTGTGGGGGTTATTTTTCCCAGTTGCTAGAGTTATCCTTTATATAGTCTTAAAATTAGGGTTTGCAATCAATGTTACCTTGGTAACAAATCATTAAATATTCATATTTAGATAAAAACATGATTAGACTCAAGTTAATATCTTCCAACCGTTAGATATCGAACTTAGCTTGTTACACACAAATGAAATATACCTTCATTTAGATATGACTAACCATACCTAAACATGTACACCTTGTTGGCCCAACAATAGTTAACCGAAGTTAGCCATATGAACACTTTCATATCAACCTTATTCATCTTAACCATAGCTAGTTCAAATGAAACTAGTTCTACAGTTTTTCAATTGTTTATATTCTCATAGAAGTATACAAGACACAATTGAAGCAAAAATGATTTTGATTAACTCGAATCAAGTCAGGAACATTATAGCCACGGTTTCCAAAATATTGCATTCCTTATTATATATATATATATATAAATATATTAGTTCAAGAACAAACCGATTTTAGAACATCATTCACTTAGGTGTGCATACGGTTATGCGTAACTTAGTAGCCGGACCAAGTTTGGGTTTCTCCAGTACGTGAACTGGGACGCATACCATCCAAACTCAGCAAAAATACCCGGACCTGAACCTTACGCCAGTATGCATACCAGGTTCCCGGACTTCCTCAAACCAACAAGTACGCATACGGGTATGCATACCATGGTTGCCGAACATGGATTACATATATGCAAGTACGCATACTATGCTTAAATCCAATTGTTCAAAACTCTATTTCAATCATTGAAACATTCTTAAAGGATGACAATAGTTATTTCCACAAACTATTAGCATCAAATCCATTTTCAAGTGATTGACATAATCAGTACGAAACATTCCGAGTCTACATCAAATGAGATGTTACAAGGCGATTTTCAAACGATCATCATTTGACTTTCGTAAAGAATATAAGATGAACTTGGTTAAAGCGAAAGTTTACCAACACATACTTTGATAAATATTCAAGTGAGTTAAAGTCAGCTCGAAATATCAAATGTGCATAATAGAAGTCTATATAGCTATACGACTTTTGTCTCAAATAGGAGATATAGTAGATAAACTTTTGAGTGGATGAGTTCAAGTCTCCACATACCTTTTGTTGATGAAGTTCCACAAGCTCCCCTTAGTAGTTCTTTGTCTTTATTCGATCAAATCCGTGAAGTATAAAGCTCAACTACACTTTGTATCCTAATCCGATATTTAGCTATAAGTAGACTAGAAATCAAGACTTATAGTTTTGGCAACTAAACTTGACAACAAGCTTGAGATAGCAACGCTTGCGAGTTCGACCGAGAAGTGCTCTAACATAAGCCGCTATACAAAATATAATACCAACTTCGTGTAGTTTAGACCAAGTAAACTACCCCTAGCTACTTAGTTTCCTCAGTATCCCTGCGCCTCCGACTTCTAGAGTCACGCACGTGAATCACCAATATTTTTGATCGTATTCCAAAAAGTAAAGGATAAATCTATCTGTTAACCACTCTATTCAATCTTGGTAATACGATATTAATGAGTCGTTAACAAAGGATTTTTTGTTTAATCTAATAAACTCCTTTGTCTGGTTAGATCAATCAAATCTTTGACTACCGAAATAATCAAACTCTAGATCCGCAATCAATCAATATAGATATGGAAGAAAAACTATAAGGTGATGACGATCTCACGTAACTAGCCAATCAATTCCATCAAAGATAAACATGATTCTAGTTAGATCCCAGACGATCAAGGTTTGTGCACACAGTTTAAAAGATACAAAAACTAATAAGAAAAACTTCGTCGTCTTTAGATCTTCATTTGTCTTCAATAATAACATGCACAACACTACTTGAATCCTCTTATGATCAACCACACACAAAACAGAGTATGTTAATAATGGATTATCACTAGATGTCTTTAGATACTAAATGGTGCTAAAGATCCCGTCAATACTTTGATCTAGTTTGAGTGAGCCTTATATCAGAAGAGAAGGTTCGCAAGACTAAAAAAACTAGGTGCAATAAAAGTCTCAATAACCGTTAGTAAATCAAATTGAAAACTACAATAACAATGCAATTATCTAGTTTCCCAGAAACGGTACTCGGAGAGCTTCTTGATCCCACGAAATTTTTTAAATGAGCGGTCGTAAGAGATTTTTCCTAATTAGGGTACTTTCCTCTCCAAATAGACGGCTCCACCAGAGACAACAAGAATGGAGTTTGTCGACTCTTAGGATAGTTGCGAGAAATGCAAACTCTAGTATTTATACACCAAGGTTGTTTGGACGGCAAGGAAATTCTAAAACCGAAAATATTCTATAGATATTCACATTAAAGTACTTAATTTCGATTTTCCTATTTTCAATAAATTACCAAACCATATTTTCGAAAACTCTCTAGGAAAACTTCTATTATTAGTCTAGCGCATTAACTAATAATATTTTTCAGAGGATATGTTTTAATTGCTGGTAATTAAAACATATATTAAGAAAATCATAATTAAATGCTTTCCAATTTTTGGACCTGGGATCACCTTGAGTATCAAGCAATATCTTTGAAAAATTAATGATAAAAGTTATGTACATGTTCAAATATGTCGACATCTAGAAGCTTCTTAGAAAACCCTAATTTCAAGCTTCACACAAAACATAAAGAGATACATGAACATTGGAAACTCGGTTTTGCTCATTGGGATCGGTTGTACCAACCTCACAATGTAAATTGTGATCGGTTATACCATGCTTCCCAAACCAGGTTATGACTGGTTACACCTTGCTTCCCAGAGGTATCTTGTGATTGGTTACACCTTACTTCCAGAGTTAGCTTGTGATCAGATACACCTTGGTTCCTAGAGAAACTTATGACTAATTACAACTGACTTCCCAAATTATCTTGTGACCGGTTACGCCATGCTTCCAAAAGGTAGCTTGTGACCGATACTTCCCAATGTATCTTGTGACCAGTTACACCATCCTTCACAAAGTAGCTTGTGATCGGTTATAAAATGCTACATAATATAAGCTATGACTGGTTATACCTCAAATATCAAAAAGTTAAGATAGGTTTTACCTTGTCATCTTATATTGGCCATTCAAAAGATATTCAATAAACAACCTAACCAATCATGATTTTTTTCGATTATGTACTTCCTTCAAACAAATGTTATAAAAAATTATTTCCTAGGGTAAAATCATACCTATATCTTACACATAATAAAGGGACTATATACAAAGATTATGTTGATGTTGTATTTACGAAGTTTCAAAAGATAAGCATTTATACTTCGAAATTCAATACTTTCATTGACACTTTGATCATAATGATATGAACAAGTCTAACCACTAGAGTATTATTTATATACAACTTTGCATGTTAGGTTTTCAATATAATCCGACTCGAAAGATATGTTATCAAGTCAATATTACTAATCTCAAGTGGAAGGATGATATCATCTTTTTAGTCGTTACTTCTTCATATTCTTCAGGTCTTCGGAGTAATACTTATACGTCTCAACATTACTAGACTTTCAAAGCTTGGTGGGTTCAGCCGAACTATGCTCTAACAATTTGATTATCCAGTTCCAAAACTATCCTGATTCATAGAAACCCTAGTCTCTCGACTATTCCCTAACTCTTTCGAACTTGAAGTAAGTTTTTAGTGTAATTTTCTTCTTGATTTTGACTATGATGTGATTAGTTTTTTTTTTCTGATTTTTTACTTGGGTTTAATTAAGGATAAATTTATGATTTATATTGATTTTTCTATTTTTGTTGGATTTCTACTAACGTGTATATATATAATGATGATAAATATATAATAATGATATATATATATATATATACACACACACACACATATATATATATATATATATCTTTTAATTTCCTGGCTATGGATTAGTTTGTTTGTTTTGAAGACAAAATTAAAGAAATTGAAGACTACAAAGTTAAAGAAAACTTGTTTACAAATTGATCAAGAATAATATTAGTATTATATGGAGTAAATTATCAAAGTCAATCTTTTTTAGACCAAAAATTAACAACAATGAGGTTGCCCAAACAAATTTAAATGATGGAATTCGTGTTAGATGATGAATTGATGATGTTAATGAATACAATAATATAACAATATTACTTGTTATCATACTAGACTATTTTTTCATTTTTTTGCGTCGCACCATTACCACAGCATCGCAACACCACTCAACATTGAAACCCTAGCTTAAAGATATTCTCGATTACCAACTTCGATATCTACTAATTACTCATTTACCTGAAGATTATGAACTGGTTCCTCTATTTCATCATCATGTTGGTAATTTAATAAGTGTTAATAAAGAAATGTGCTACATCAGAAGACTAGTATAAGTTATTATTTTGGGATACTTGAACTTTTTGGCTTGATCAAATATGAAGAAGCCGACAAGTAACTAAAAAAAAGAACACTTGTTCGAATTATCAACATCTCCAACAAGAACTTAGGGTTCCACGATGGGATCAAGGAGACATGAATTAAGTTTGGAGCTCACCAATCAATGGATTCTTTGAATCCTCTATAGAAGTGCATGTCCTGAATTTTTTAATATACATGATACAATTTGGTCATTTTTGTAATCTTTTACAAACGTCCGTGGGTTAGCATGGTTAACTAATATCGTCTTGTATCAATAACTTTGCTTCTACAATTAAACTTTTTTTTTTTTTTTTGAGATCATATATATTTGAAAATAAGATATTAAAAAAAAAAAAATTTAGTAACTCAGTATGAAGAAGAGTTGCACAAGCAAGGTCGGGTATATTATAAATAAAAGTACAAACAAGGTATAAGAAGTGATACACATATTTAGTTCTCATCCGAATACTTGATTAACTTCCGATGCAACTTTGTCATTTCCCTGTCAAAGTTCAACTCCCATGAAGGCCAGTAATGATTGTTCTTCTTTAGTGAGTGAAAAAAAGCTTTCCACTTTAAGGTCTCACTAGAAGCTTCCCACTCTTAGCCAAAAACTTTCACAGTGACACGCACCTCTTGATCCAGTTCCTCTATCACCCTTACAAATGTTGCAAAATCGAAAGTGTACTCCCCATTTATATTAGTGAGCGAAAGAAATGGAAAGTTCTAAACTGGACTTCCTTCAGAGTAGCTGTGACAACCAAAATATTCAAATAAAATTTCCATACAGTTAACTACTAACCAAACTAATTATGAACTTTGACATGCACAACAAATAGTCAAATCAACGGAAATGGGTTTCATAATTTTTACCCAAATAAGCTTGAATTGCACGTGTTCCCATGGGTCTTTAATTGTGGATTTCCAGTTAGAACTTTTTGTACGGAATATTACTCGCTCTTGGAATGGTGGAGGTAATATAAGAAGATCTTGAGATGATGATGATACTACAACCCAAGAGGATGATACTCTAGCTTCTGTACTTCATTTATGTTTCAGTAAACCTTCATCGTCATGTATGTTTAAACTTCACATACCTCACCATCGTGGTGAGACATCATCGATGGAGATGATAAAGATCCGTCAAAAATAATGTAACGGCGGCTATTAATGCAGAATTTCCCTGACTGAAATATTAGCTGTTTGAAGTATTTTACTCAAATAGCTAGCTTTCTGTACTAAATAGTTTTGTAGTTTTTCGTTGGTTTATAAAGTCAATGCACACTTAGAAAAAAAATACTAGATATATCATGTACAATATAACTTCTTTAAAGTAATACTCGATAATATAATATTCTCGTTAAAATAATAAAATTTCATGATCACGACTCGGGCCCTTAGTGCTAAAATAATAAATTCAATAAAATCATAAAGTATTATATTTCAAAAGTTCCCCTTAATGATTATTAGGTCCCAAATAATATATAAAATAATAATGCTACTAGAAAAATAAAAAATTAATTTCATACATATTAAACTTTCCCAAAATATGATTTTATATTGGTTTATTTAAAAAAAAAAAATTCAAATCAAGTTCTATTTCATCCCCAATAATTCATAATGCAATCAAAGTACCAGGGGCCACATTGTTATACTACAACAAGAAGTAATTTTGAAGTGTCATTAATACTTGGAGTGCTTGAATTTGTATTGCAATTAGTCAATAATATAATATTTTTACAAAATTAGTTGATATTTTACTTAACCTACAAGTATTATTCAACCTCCAAGCTAGGAATTACTTTCTAAAATAATTATATATTATTTAATTATAAAATAATAATTTATTATATTATCGATAATATTATATTTCTTTAAAATAATAATTTTTCTTGGTCCCAAGCCTATTATTTTATAGAAGTTATAATGTATGTTGGTACCATCATTTTTTTTTTAATATTTAAAATGAAGATATATGAGTTATTTAAAAAGAAATTGGTGATGTAGATGATTTAAGTTTAGTGTTTCTACTCTCATCTCTTTGAGCAGCTTTAAGTTTCAAAAGAGAAGAAAAAATATAAAGCAGAATATTACTCAAAGATGTAGCTAAACTTCGAGGTGAGAAGGAAAGATGATTTTAGATAGCAAATAATTGGGCTTTAAAGTTTTACGGGGTTTGCACCTTGATCATTAGTTTTTTCAAAGGGTTTGAGAAGATTCGGCTAGTTTTAGTAAAGTATGGAAAATCTTCCCAAAGTCTTGTAAAAAGTAACGATTTCTAACAAGATAAGTAGGATTTCGAGATGAATTTCAAGCTCTACTTATAAGGTCGGTATGGAGGCAAGGCTGGAAAAGGCTTGCTTTAGTACATCACAGAAATGAGGGAAACATTTTTAGAATTTTAATTTTAAGGGATTTTATGTTAAAAGAAAAAAGAAAAAAGAAAAAAAAAAGAAAAAAGAAAAAAGAAATCAGTGATTAGTTTTTAATCAGGAGAACTCTTACAAAATGAAGGGTCAGAATATATATAAATACAGTATAACTTCTATAAAATAATAGGCTTGGGACCAAGAAA
This sequence comes from Papaver bracteatum, assembly GCA_023529315.1. Lineage (NCBI taxonomy): Eukaryota > Viridiplantae > Streptophyta > Magnoliopsida > Ranunculales > Papaveraceae > Papaver > Papaver bracteatum. Next base: position 472,944 of record JAJJWX010000447.1, on the reverse strand, counting down.
AATTATTATTTTAAGGAAATATAATATTATCGATAATATAATAAATTATTATTTTATAATTAAATAATATATAATTATTTTAGAAAGTAATTCCTAGCTTGGAGGTTGAATAATACTTGTAGGTTAAGTAAAATATCAACTAATTTTGTAAAGATATTATATTATTGACTAATTGCAATACAAATTCAAGCACTCCAAGTATTAATGACACTTCAAAATTACTTCTTGTTGTAGTATAACAATGTGGCCCCGGGTACTTTGATTGCATTATGAATTATTGGGGATGAAATAAAACTTGATTTGAATTTTTTTTAAAAAATAAACCAATATAAAATCATATTTTGGGAAAGTTTAATATGTATGAAATTAATTTTTTATTTTTCTAGTAGCATTATTATTTTATATATTATTTGGGACCTAATAATCATTAAGGGGAACTTTTGAAATATAATACTTTATGATTTTATTGAATTTATTATTTTAGCACTAAGGGCCCGAGTCGGGATCATGAAATTTTATTATTTTAACGAGAATATTATATTATCGAGTATTACTTTAAAGAAGTTATATTGTATCAAATAAACACATGTATTCCCATGAAGGGACGGTGTTCTTCACCGAAGGGGGTCAATCTCCAAACCATGTCAACTCTTACTATCACGAAGTTGAAGTATTGTTCTGACTTCTTCAGTAGTGTTTCAACAAAGGGTTTTTTAACATGTGGATATTCAGTGATTCCAAGTCCGTCATCGATTTAATTACCGAGAAAAATAATCACACACCCCTTAAGCAATTTGGAAAAGATGTTAGATTTGAAACTTGTTTGTTGGCTAGGGATGTCCGAAACTGTCTAAATGGAAACTTCAACCACAGTGGTAGGTACGTTGTTATCTTATGGGCTCCAAGAGAAGCTTTATACATTATTGATCATCTCTCCAAGAATTATTACATATATTCTGTTATCCGTGAGGGAATTCAATACAAAGATGATGGTTTGGTATTGTATGATGAAAGGGGTGGAATTTTTAAAACTGATTTATTAACACGAACCACCTCATATTATGAGGTCGGGTACAAGCACAATGTTTTCTGCAGGTATATTGATTAAAGACACGATGATGTGTTTTGGAATGTCTGGTAATATTAGTAACTGATATTCTTCTTGGGGTAGTTCTTGTTTGTTCTCTCTTTTCTTGGGGTAGTTCTTGTTTGTTCTCTCTTTGTTTGTTTCATTTTCCTTCTTTTTTTCTAGGTTTTTTTCCTTTGTGTGTTGTAGGCGTTCTTTCTTTTCTTTTCTTTTTATTGTAGTGATAAATCAATAAATCTATGAATTCTAGTTACTCTGTTTTAGTAAAATAAAATAAAAATAAACACACATTTTTTTTAAATCGTTTTTCTTTTTATATTTGTAACCATGTCCGTTACTTCTTGTCAGCCACAGTTAATGGTGTGGTGAGTAAACTATTCATTCATTCAATAATCAATCAAATATATAATATAATATCATGATTTATTTATTATCTAATACTTTGATTTTTCTAAGTTATCTCAAAATGTATTTTCTGTGGGATTTTTTTTTAATCCCAATTTAATCAAATTTAAGTTTTCCAACCTGATTTGTATATCAGTCATCCAAGTTGTGTTGAGTTTCTTCTATTGTACCCTGCAAAAATAAATAAAAAAACAAAACATAGTTTTACTTGATTAAGCATGATTAACATTATTTGTTAAGAAATATAAAAGGTAGTAGAAGTGACTTTAAAGTCATCTGATTGAATGTGAGGGATATGTCAATCAGTCAATCCATGACATGGAAGTAAGGGTAAGGTATATTCTTATTTTTGGGGATTGTTTCACCTCTTAGTCATAAGTACTGACTAGCAAGTACTCTTGGCCTAAATTTGTTTTCATTTGTCTTTTGCCCGAGTGGAGTTACTTTTGTCCAATTTTTTGAAAAATATTTATGCGCTTAGTTTGGGAGAAAGATGGTGAGTACATTACTAAAAAATCCAAGGTGTCATTCTTGCGTTATATTATTTATAGTATGTATATTAGACTTCAATATTTCAAGTGTACTATGCCAGTAAAAGTAAAAGTAAAAGTAAAAGTAAAAATGAAAATCATATGTCTCTGTCATATATATATTTTTGTGATGCTCGGTGAACTAGGTGTAGAAATGTGTACTTTCCAAGCAACAAATTTAGGATACCAACTGTGCATTTTATCCTTTTTATTAAAACAACATACCCCAAACCTAACAAAGTGTAGAAAAATTCATCATATTATAACTTTACCCTTAGCTTGGAGGCTGATTATCTTTGTAGGGATCATGAAGACAAATCCTGCATACTTGTTAAGTTACAAATATTTTAAAGTGTTCAAAATAATAGACTTTGGCCTAGTCTATTACACTAATTTGAGCATATAAATACCTTTGTAGATAGAGGTATCTACAAACTATAGTAAACCTGGGGCTTTCTCTGGGTTTCTTTTATCTCTTGCTTAGGTTTTTCAACTACATTGTATATCTTAAGTAAACCATCTTAAAGGGTGCAAGTTTGATTTTTCATAGCCCCTCAAAGGGCGTAGAGGGTGATAACTAATGCCATCAATCATTAATTTAGTTGTGTTATGAGAGTTTCTCCAATGGTGAGACTTAAAAATAAAAAATATTATACCTCGTAGGATACACAACCACTTTCATAAAAAATCATCTACAATCTATCATTATGTGAATGATGTGTCAAATAGTTGTAATGATATCATATTGTTAGACATCTTTTTTTTAAGATGTTTACCAAGAGGTTGTTTTCCCATCCTAGTCACACATTTACAAAATAATAATAATAATGATGCCGCTGACTTATTCCATAGTTTCCATAATGCATTACAGAGTTTCACGCAAGCTTGTGGGATTTCCTATCCTGATTTCAACATTAATGATGTCGCCCCGCAATATATGAAGTCTTTGGCAACTATCTACTTTGGTGCTATCCGGGAAAAGGTACCCTCTAGATTCTCTTTATCTACACATGATTCTACTGTTTGGAAATGCAATAGTTATGACCATGATATGGATTTCCTTAAGGCAATACCTATACCCGGGCTTAACCAGGAAGTTGGGTCTAGGCAGTTTAGCTCTGTCTAACAATACCGTTTGTCCATACCCATTTTTGTCGGAGATAGTAAATGTTCCTGTTATGGCAAGCTTATGGATATCTTTGGTGACCACGCCATCCACTGTGCTAGCGAGGTTGGGCTTAAATTCAAACATGATTTAGTAAAATATATTTTGGCAGCTATGTGCTATAGAGCTAGTATTGTAGCTAAAAAAGAGGTTTATTTGGGCGTCATTAACAACAAGGATCTTAGGCCAGCAGACATCATGGTTTATAATTGGGAAGATGGCAAAGATGTTTGTCTTTATGTCATAGGGGTCTCTCTATTCACTTGTGCTAAAACTCGCAACTTCATACCAGGTTATGCCATTTCTGCAGCAATCACTCACAAGAACAATAAACACTTAGATGTTTTCACTTCACTCGGTTATGGGTTTGGTGTGTTGGCCTTCTCCACTTTTGGTGAGCTTGGTACGAATTTTCTAATTTTTCTAAAGAGACAAAGAAATTGTATGGAAAGACATGATGCCAATTTTAAGATAGGCAATTCTCTTTTTCATAGGCTAGGGATCGTTATTCAGAAAGGTGTTGGTGCCCAGCTTGTTGCTAGGTTACCCACCATCTCTTGTAATATTGATTTTGATTATCAATAATAATAAAAAAATTGATAATAAAAAAATAAAAAAAAGCATGTGGTCTATCTTCTTCCAACTTCAACATCAACGACGCTGCCCCCACTTCATGAAGTCATTGGCAGTCATTTACTTTGGTGTTATCAAGGAGAAAATACATACTAGCTTCACATTTTCTGAGCGTGATTCTATCTTGTGGCAGTTCAATAGGTGTGTGCATGCTATGGACTTTCTGAAGGCTATCCCCATCAATGGGTTGAACCAAACTGTTGGGCCAAGGAAATTTCGATCCGTCCTCCAGTATCGTTTTGCTATCCCTTTTTTTTGAACCGAGCAGTTTGTGTTCTAGTTATCATAAAGACATGAACATATTTGGTGATCACGCCTTACATTGCTCTAAAAACGTGGGACCCAAATTCCCGCACGATTTGGTTAGGGATGTCCTTGCTGATATATGCTATAAATCTGGTGTTGCGGCACGTAGAGAGGCCTCCTTGGGGTTTCTTTCTAATGATAAAGCCTTAAAGCCTGCTGATATCCTTGTTTACAATTATGAAGACGGAAAATATGTGTGCTTTGACGTCACGGGGGTCTCACCCTTTATTAGTGCTATAAATCGCAATGTCACTCCTAGTCACGCCATTAACGCTGCGGTTGTGCGTAAATGTAACAAATATCTTGACAAATGCATTGCACATGGTCACGGGTTTAGTGTATTGGTGTTTTCTACTTTAGTTATTTTAGGTGATGATATGATTTCATTTCTAAAGAGATTAAGGAACTGCATGATTATGCATGATATGAATCATAAGTTAGGTGGTTCCCTCTTTTACCGACTAGGCATTGTCATTCAAAAAGGTGTTGGCGCCCATCTTGTTGCTAGGCTTCCCACCAACTTTTTATTATGATGTGTTAATGTATTGGTGTTTTCTACTTTAGTTATTTTAGGTGATGATATGATTTCATTTCTAAGGAGATGAGGAACTGCATGATTATCCATGATATGAATCATAAGTTAGGTGGTTCCCTCTTTTACCGACTAGGCATTGTCATTCAAAAAGGTGTTGGCGCCCAGCTTATTGCTAGGATTCCCACCAACTTCTTATTATGATGTGTTAATGTAATACTCTTTAATTTCCATCGACATGTTGACATTTTAATTTACTATTGGGAAAATGGGCGTGATGTTTTTTTTGATGTCACTGGAATGTCACCCTTTGCTGGGAATGGTTATCGCAACTTTACTCCTGGTCATGCCATCGCTGCTGGTATTACTCGTAAACGGAATAAATATGCTGCCAATTGTTTGACTCATGGGTATGGATTCAGTGTCTTAGATTTCTCATAACTAGGGGAACTGGGAGACGATATCACTGTTCTTTTGAAAAGACTGAAAAATTGTATGGCTGCACATGATGCAAATAACAACTTAGGCAGTTTTCTTTTTTATAGGTTGGGAATTATTATTCAGAAAGGTGTTATGGCGCAACTTGTTACTCGCCTTCCAACCCCTCAAACTGACTCTGTGTAATACCGCTTTTGCTTGTTCAATAAAAGCCCACGCGTCTCTCTTTTATAATAATAATAATAATTCTACCACTTATGTAAAGAAAATAACAAAACCTTTATGGATTGGAGATGAAAACTTCATAAGGATAATATCCTCTTAAAAATAAAAAATATTATTCCCCGTAGGATACACAACCACTTTCATAAAAAATCATCTACAATCTATCATTGTGTGAATGATGTGTCAAATAATTGTAATGATATCCTATTATTAGACATCTTTTATTTTTTAGATGTTTACCAAGAGGTTGTTTTCCCGTCCTAGTCACACCTTTACAAAAATAATAATAATTCTATCACTTATGTAGAGAAAAGAATAAAACCTTTGTGGATTGGAGATGAAAACTTCATAAGGATAATATCCGGATACTATATCTTCATACGACCAAGAGAAACTCTTACGAATGATACCATATAGAAAATGTTAGAGAACAGTGTGTTGGGAATGTAACGTAACCCTCTGAAACTGTTTCATTGTTATATTTGGTTTTTTGTTTGTTTGTCGTGTTAGCTATCTCGTCAGTAACATGTATTGACAGACTGTGAAAAAAGTATGTAATATAAATAATGTAATCTCTCCTTATTCTATCGTTGAAAATGCTGATGCTATGAAACCTGGATATGGTAGACTCTTGATCCATTTTAAGGGCAAAATTCCTCTTTGCTTTGAATCTTATTCTTCAATTTCAATGGTGAATTCAAATTCATCTCCAACCTTTCAACATGTCTTTATAAATTTCAAGCCTCCTTCAAAACTCAATTCGAAGAATTATGTTTTTTGGAAGTATGAGATTGCTCTATTACTTCACAGTTATAATTTGTTTAGATTTTTATACGGTTTTTTTATTGTTCCTTCAGTCATATTTTGTTTCTTCTATAATAATTTACTGAGATTCTACTCCTAATTCTTATATTAATGAAGAATTTGTTCTAAATCCTACGTATATTTCATGGCTCAATCAAGATCAAGCAATTCTATCTTGGTTACTTTTCCCCCTAACTATCGAATGTCATGTACAAGTTCTTGGTTGTAAACCCTTTGCTACTTTATGGAAGACATTACAGAGTGATTATAATGATAATACTAAATCTAGATTGATGAAGCTTAAATTTGAACTTCAAAATCTCAAGAAATTATCTGATCTGATGATATTTTTTTGAATAATATAGCTTGATTTATCTCTCACAAACTTGCACAAATTTATCATTTAGTTACTAATGAAGATTATGGTAATGACTATTGGTTTGCAGAACCTGAGGCATATGCTCTTTATCATGAGGATTCTTCTTCACCTTCTAGTTGGGCACCAGATTTAGGTCCTACGTGTCACATCACATCTGATTTACTAAATATAAATCCGCCTTCTCCTTATGAAGGCTCAGAGCGTGTGAAATTCGGAAATGGAACATGTTTGCGCATTGAACATATAGGTTCTGCTTCAATTAGTTCTCCTATCGCTACTTTACAATTGTCTAATATTTTTCATGTACCTGATATTATAAGAAACTTACTATATGTTCATCAGTTCATTAGGATAAAAATAGTTTCTTTGAGTTTCATCCATATAATTTTACATCAAGGACATAGAAATCAAAAGACAATTGCTCAAAGATGATGCAAAAAATGGTATATATGACCTGGAAATTCTGCTATTAAACAAGCTTTTCATGTGCAAAATAGTCCTGCCCAAGATTACCTTATACTAAGACATCCTGCTTATTGAACACTCAAGCATGTTCTTTCAACTATCCATACTTATGCTTGTGCACATTTGGAAAACATAATTTGTTCAAATTGTCAAATTACTAACAACATGTTTGTTTTTTCCTCTATCTAGAGGCAAATCACTACATTCCTCTATATAGTTGTGGTCCCCATATTTATATGTGTTTGTTTTTTCCACTACTTCTACTAAGATAGAGGCTAGACCTCTATCAAATAGAGGAAATCAAATAGCACCTGATTGGTGTTATCTTTGGACAAAACCTCTATTAAATGATTAAATGTCCAACCTATCCCCAAACAAATTTTAGTTTGACTACTTATGTCCTCACAATAGAAATAACCACTGAAATAAATAGTAGAAGGGACCCATAGTAGAATGTGTAAATCCCTCGTCATCTTTAGTCCACCTTATTGTAACGCCACATGTCAGATACTTATTGGAGAAAACTTTTCCTTTGACGTGTAAACTTATCCCGTGCACTATTTATACTCCATCCACCGCTGGTAATGGGAGCAGCCAATATCCATAATCTTCCATCACCGGCGACTGCACATGCCATCAATTACCATTATCTCGAGCTTCACCACCAGCAACAACTGCCAACAATTATTTTACCACCTCGGTAATATTTATCGAGAAGCAGTCATCACCATGATCATTCACAGTAAAACATCAATCATCACCGATGACATCATAGCATCAACAGACTCGTTACATTTATTTTCTCTTCCCGTAAATAAAAACCGGATTTTCTATAGGATTTGGGTATGTATTTGTATTCCATATTTAAATTATACTGATTTTAGTTTTATTTTTCGTTGTATTTTATCTGATGGAATGGGTCTTCACGGAATATTAAACTTTTATTATGGTGAAATAAGAAATACCAAATATAGATTAATTTTATGGAGGTATTAAATAGTGATAAAACAAACATAAATTTTGGATATACTATGTAGTGGTTTTTATATATTGAACCCTCTACCTATATAGAGGGAAAAAATAACATGATGTAAGTCACGTGCTTTACCATTTCCAGACTTTGCAAGTGATGGGCATGGATCTTTATATTTAATACATTCTAATAATAAGGTCTCTTCAGTATTTTTTTATCAATGATTTTAAGTATTATGTTTCATTATTGATTCCAAAATCAGGTTCACTTGAATTTATCCCTTAGCCTAAAAGTCAGAGGTGTTTGATACTTTTATCATATTAAAAATATTGGTTGAAAATTTATTTTCTAGAAGAATCAAATACTTACAATCTGATTGGGATGGAGAATAGAGAAATGTTTTGTTTATTTAGATTAGTGTGGAATAAATCACAGATTTTCATATCGTTATTCACATCAAAAAATGGAAAAGCAGAGATGAAAAATAGGCATGTTGTTGACATTAGATTAGCTTTCCCCAGTCATACTTCCTTACCACTTTCGTTTTGGTTTTATACCTTTGAAACGACTAATATATTATCAATAGATTACCATACATCTTTTGTTCTGAATGGTAAAAAATCTCTTGAGACATTATTTCAAATTCAACCAGATTATAATTTTTTTCAAAATCTTTGGTTGTTCTTGTTTTTCTTGTCTAAGACCTTTTAATTCTCATAAACTGCAAAAAAAGAATATGTTAAGTGTCTCTTTTGGGGTTATAGTGTAATGCACAAAGGCTATAAGTGTTTAAATCATAATACTAACATGATCATCATTTCCAGATATGTAGTTTTGATGAGTTGAAACTTCCTTATGCTAGTTTGTTTCCACTTCCACTCACTCTTCACTTTAATTATTTTTGCTTAATTAATATTGATTTGTTACTTCTACTCACCCGTGAATCCCAAAGTTTTTGTTACTTCTACTGGTATTGATATTGATTTGCTTACTCCAATTATTTTTGCAAAAATCATCCTAAATTGAGAAAGTCTATGGTTGAGGAGGTTAATGCTCTTTTGGAAAATGGGGCATGGTCACTAGTTAACCATGATCCTTTCCAGAATGTTGTAAGTTGTAAGTGGGTAGTTAGAACTAAAAAGAATATTGAAGGTACAATTAAAATATATAAGACGGGATTGGTTGCCAAAGGATACAATCATGTTGAGGGTATAGAGATTACCATGCCACTTTCAGTCTTGTTGCCATACCAACAATAATCAGACTAAATCAGTCAGTGGCTTTGTTCATAGGATGGTCTATAAGACAACTTGATGTGAAAAATTCCTTTTTGCCTGGTATTCTAATTGTAGAAGTTTTTATGATTCAACCACTTAGTTTTTATATCTTGATTTATGTGGATATGACATTCTAGTCACTGGCAGCTCCAGAACTTCTATATGTTCTCTCTTGTCATGTTTGGGTTCTGGATTGCAATCAATTATCTTGGTCACCTTGAGATTTTTCCTAGACATAAAGGTAACTTACTCTGATGTTGGAATTCATTTAAATCAGAAACAATGTGTCTAATTTGCTTAAGAAGAAAAATATGGATAATGCAAAGTTTGTTTCTACTTCTAATGTTATTGATACTTCTTCTTTATTTGTTGATACTTCTTCTTTATTTGTATATAATTACATTTGGTGTTTTATAATATGCAACAGTTACAAGACCTGGCATTTCCTCTTCTCTTAACAAAGCTTGTCAGAAAATGCAGGCTCCCACTGAGGATGGTTGGACTGCAGTCAAAAGAATTTTGAGATATCTTAGTGGTACTTTAGGATATGGTTTGCAGTTTAGGAGATTAACTTTTTTACATTTTCAAGCATATTTTGATGCAGATTGGACTGGAAATTATCTGGATAAGAGATCAACGAGGGGTATGGCTTTTTATTGGGCCAAATTTAATTTCTTGGTGTTCCGGAAAACAAAAGACTACATTTAGATCTAGTAATAAGTTTGAATATAGGGCATTGGCAAATGTTATTTTGGAGCTACTTTAGATCCAATATTTTCTTTCAGAACTTTATTTGCAGTTACTTGTCCACTTGTTCTTTGATGCGATAATTTAGGAGCTATTTACTTAACTAAGAATCTCATTTTTCATAGTAGAATGAAGCATATTGAGATTGTCTTTCACTTTGTTAGAGAGCTTGTATTTGCAAACATGTTTCAAATACATTTCTATTGAAAATCAGAGAGCAGTTATCCATACAAAATGAATATTCTTCGACAAGTTTTGGTGTGTTACGGTCCAATCTCAGTATCCTCCCTTGTTCTTATTGTTATATTCTCTGTTTTTTGTCTTGTTAGCTTTCTTGATATCGACATGTATTGACGGTCTGTCAAGAAAATCATCTCTCCTTATTCTCTTTAAGGTATGCAAATGTTATGAAATGAAAGAGTTCTTGATAAAAAAACGACCACATCCACCGTTGGAGAAGCTCCATGGTGAATTAGTCAAAATAAATAAATTTTATTCAAATCAATTAGGTAAATTTCTTTCAGGTAATTTAATTAAATATGGTAAATGCAAATTCATTTATGGGGAAAATGCATTTAAATTCGTAATGGACACTGAAGTATCAGATAATTATTTCAAGACCAAAATATCCTTTAGAGTTGTAAGAAATTACTCTATAACAGATAACAAAATCCCATCTTATCTTCTAAACGGCCAGTAGCTCTCCTCCTCGAAGAAGAACAGAAGAAAAAATGGCAACTGCTTTTCTCTCTACTGCAAAAACTTTATTCCTCCCTTCTCTTCTATCTTCATCTTCCTTAACATCATCAACAGCAACACAAAATCTCAGGACATCCTCTTCATCTCTGAAAGTAACTCTCTGCAAGGCAACATCTCAAACTCCAACTCTAACTAAAAGAAACTTAGCTTTCTCTCTCACTGCCACTTTCTCCCTTCTCTTAACTGGTAATGGTCTCCTTGATGCTAATGCCGCTATCTTAGAGGCAGATGACGATTTAGAACTCTTAGAAAAGGTGAAGCAAGATAGAAAGAAGAGATTAGAGCAACAAGAAATAATCAGTTCTGCCGGCAATGAAAAAGGTAATGATTATATTGATCATTCAATATATATCTTGGGTTCTTTCATTTTCATTTTCATTTTCAATTTTCTTGAAACTTCTTTAATTCCAATTTAGTTACAATTGAAATGTAAAATTTGAATGCACCCTCTCTTTACAGAATATCTGCAAGATCTTATATACAAGTTGAGTAAAGTAGGCCAAGCTATTGAGAATAATGATCTCTCGGCAGCAAGTTCAGTTCTTAGTCCAAGCAATAAAACAGATTGGCAGCAAAAAGTTAATGAAGCATTCGCCAAGGTCATTTCAATTTTGGCAGGAATTCTCTGATAGTTCTAGCTAGCATTCTCAAGTTCTTTTCTCTAAATGTTTTATCATTCTTGTTTGCCCTTTTCACAGTTGAGTTCCAGTGCAGAGGAAAAGACTGAAGTGGATACATTCAATTCCTCATTATCTACATTAATATCATCAGGTAATGTCATCTGACAGAGAATGCACATATTACATGAACCCTTTTGTTGGGTCCTTGTGATCAACTCCCATGTAGAATAGGCTAACATTATTTCCTTTTGCAGTTACTCAAAATGATATCAACTCTGCCAAAACAGCATTTCTTTCTTCCGCAGTAGCTCTGGAGAAGTGGACGGTTCTAACTGGGCTAGTTGGACAGCTTAAAGGCATTTGATTCGATGGAATGCAAGATTTCAACTTCAAATTTATTCATTTCTTCAATTCAGGAATTTTGAAAGTTTTGTTAACTGTTCAAATGTTCATTCTTACAGCATCCATACATACCTTCTATGAATATTGATTGAGCTCAATCATGATTCTTACCTGTAATTACTCTGATCTGTCCACTATAATGTCTGAGTTTTGTATTATAGGCTTACTCTCAGTTCACAATTGACTAACTTGGGAATCAGAAATTTATAAAACATTTGTGGATTAATACTCGTAACAGCGGTCCCTCTACGAAATTTACCATGGTGGTATAACGTAGGTTCCGTAGACTGTTGTGCATCACGTCCCCCCATTTCATTTGTTCTTCATTCTCTTCTCCTGCTGCCAAAGCTAGAGGTGCAGTTTCATATTGCTTCTCTTCTCTCATGTGATTGTTTGCTGCATTAGCAAAGGCAGCTATCATCATGCTTTTCCTCCTCTTCTGCGCTTTCCTGTGGCTTCTCTCCAGTAATCCCAGCTCCCTCATTTTCATTTTTCTCAATTTTAGCATTGTTCGGATGGGTTTTTTGTTCTTGATTTATTTTCATTGTTCCCTTCTGCAACTTCTGGAGTCTTAAGATTTTCTATATCCTTCCTGGTTCCATAGCATTAATTGGAAGTGTGTTTTGTACTCTTTGTACCACACAGTGTTTTGGCACATGTCATTATTTTGTCAGCTGTTGCCAGCATGTAAGTCGAACCGTCCTTTCTTTGTCTGTATAAATACACACTTTTAGTGTGTTGTCTGTCAGGTTGATTAATCATTGTATAGATGAGAATTATTACAACTATGGTATCAGTTGCTTTTTCTTCCGCACCGCCATTAACATTTTTTTTCTCAAGATCTGAAATTCTTCTCTTCTGTTTTCTCTTCTTCTTTTGTTTCGATCATTTTTCTTGATTATCTCACGAATTCTTTGATTCATCAACTTACTACAACAAATCAATTTTCTTTGTTTTTCAATTTCTCTTCTTTTCAATTCTTTATTTCATGGCGAACTACGAATCAAGGATTTCTCTTTGTACCTTTAAATCAAATCTCTAGTATTACATCTTACAAACTCAAGGAGGACAATTTTCTAACTTGGAAAGCTTTGTTGCTTCCTCTCTTTCAAGCGATATCGTGTTCATGGATTCCTTGATGGATCCATTCGTGTCCTCCATATCTGGTCGATAATCTTTTGTAAATCCTAGTTATACTGACTTGGCATGATGATGATGCTACTCTCATTCTATGGATACAAATGTCAATCTCTCGAAATTCAGTAATCCCATATGTTCTCAGGTGTTGATACGTCAAAAGATCTTTGGGATGCTATTGAAGAAAGATTTGGTAGAAACTCCTCTCAAAGATTCGATTCAACTTCGTTTAAAACTTCAATCATTACGTCTTGGATCGTACTATTTCGATTTTCTAAGTGCAATCAAGAAAATTCGGGATGAACTTTTTGTCTTCTTGGTACTAGAATCTCAGATGAGGAGTTAGTCATTACCATTCTCAATGGCTTAGGACCAGAATATAGTTCTTTTGCCACATCCATTCGTGTTAGGAATCCTCCAGTTACTTCTAAGGAACTACACAACTTACTTTTGAGTGAGGAAGTAGTTGTTACAACTAAACAGAAAAGATTTGTTGACAGAGAGGCTAATGCTAGAGCCTTTGTCGCTAATTCTAGATCCGGTTCTCGGTTTGGTAGAGGTAGAGGTAGAGGCTACTCTCATTATCCTTCATCCTCTCATCAATCCTCTTTTCAACAATATCCTCATTTCTCAAAGACCATATTCTGTGAGGAAACCTGCTTCTTTCTATCCTAGAGGTTTCTCTCATTATCAGCCTCATTCAGCCCCTACCTTTACATCTACTCTATCACCACCTAATTCTCATGGAGCATCATCATCATCACATACTTCTGCACCTCCTTCTGACAAAGCTTGTCAACTATGCAAGAAAGATGGTCACTTAGCACCAGAATGTAGGCACAGGTTCAATTTTGCCTATCAAAGTAATTTCATTCCTCAACATCTCAGTGCCATGCTTGCCACTTCTCAAATGATTTGTGATAATCCTTGGTATGCTGACTCTGGTGCAAACAACCATATAACTAATGATACTTCTGAACTTCATCAATCAACACCATTTGAAGGAGTTGAGGAAATACAAACAGCTAATGGTCAAGGTATGCCGATTACACACATTGGTTCTGTCACCAAACTCACTGATTATTCTGCTTTTCATCTGAATAATGTTATGATAGTACCTAAATCCTCCCAAAATCTTCTTTCTGTTCATAAGTTTACCAGTGATAACAATTGCTCAATCTCTTTTGATTCTTCTGGTTTCACTGTAAAGGATCTCTCATCTGGGAAGATCATTTTTCAAGGGCCACATGAAGATGGATTATATCCAATGCATTTCTCCAAGCACCCCAACACCAACAAGGCTTTATCCAGCATTACTTCAGCAGCTACTTGGCACAAAAGACTAGCTCATCCATCCTTTCAAGTTCTTCAAAAAGTCTGCAAAACAATGCATTTACCTAATCTTGTAAAGTCCCCTTTGTTTTGTAATGTCTGTCAATTAGGTAAATCCCACAAATTACCATTTACTTTGTCTACTCATCAAGTGTTTCAACCTCTTGCACTTCTTCACATGGACCTTTGGGGTCCTAGTCCTGTAATCTCTTCAAGTGGTTTCAAATACTATGTTAACATTGTAGATGATTTTTCAAAATATTGTTGGATTTATCCTCTCTATGACAAATCTGAATTCAAGGCAATTTTCTTATATTTCAAGACTATGATTGAGAAACTACTTAAGACTGCTATTATTAGAATAAGAACATATGGTGGAGGTGAGTTCTTGAACAATGAATTGAAGTCATTCTTATGCTTACATGGAATCACTCATGAAGTTTCATGTCCTAAGACACCAGAACAAAATGGGGTTGCTGAGTCTAAACATAGACATCTTGTGGATACAGTAGAACATTACTTATTCAATCGGTTTGTCAGATCATTTTTGGGTTGATTCTTTTCAGACAGCCAACTATGTCATTAACAGACTACCAGTTAGAAGCATTGGCTACATCTCTCCATTTTAGAAACTATTTGGACAGGTTCCAGATTATTCATTCCTTAAATCTTTTGGTTGTTATTGCTTTCCATGGTTGAGACCATATACTTCTCACAAGTTGCAACCTAGAAGTATTCATTGTGTTTTTCTTGGCTACAGCTCCATGCACAAAGGCTATAGATGCTTGGATCCTAAAACAGGTAGAATCTATGTCTCAATACATGTTGTTTTTAATGAGAACAATTTTCCTCTTTGCTCTACTTCTGTTGTGTCTCCTGCTATCACCTCAGACATCAGTGCAACTTCATTCTTACAACCATCAGTCACTGTTGTTACTTCAGTTAGTGTTCCAGCAGCACAAGATCCAAGTAGCACTGATACAGTGGATTGTCATCATTCATCAACTTCTACTTCTGTATCATCTCCTACTTCACCAATCACTACTGCTACTGCTCCTCAGATTGTGCCACCTACTTCTAATACACATAAGATGCTTACAAGGGCTAAAAGAGGTATTTTCAAACCAAAGGTTTTTAATACTAAGTATGTCTTATCTGCCAATATGATCTCTGCTATACCACCTCCTACACCTTCATGCTTCTCCAAAGCTATCAAACTTCCACAGTGGAAAACTTCTATGGTTGAGGAGCACACTGCTCTCCAAGATGCTGGTACATACACTTTGGTACCTCCAGATCCCTCTTATAATGTTGTAGGCTGCAAATGGGTGTATAAGACTAAACACAATGCTGATGGTACCATTCAAAGATTAAAATCTAGACTTGTAGCTAAGGGTTTCCATCAGCAGGAAGGGATTGATTACACTGAAACCTTTAGTCCAGTAGCAAAGCCTACTACTATAAGACTTATTCTTTCTTTGGCAGTCAACTTTTCATGGCACATTAACCAATTGGATGTGAGCAATGCCTTTCTCCATGAAGATCTAGATGAAGATGTTTATATGCAGCAACCTCCAGGCTTTATTGATCCCTCTAAGCCTCATCATGTGTGTAAATTGCACAAATCTATATATGGCCTCAAACAGGCACCTAGGGCCTGGTATGAGAAGTTGTTCACTATTTTAGTCTCTCATGGATTCAAGCCTTCCTCTGCTGACTCTTCCTTGTTTGTTCAGAAGATTGTTTCAAGACTCACTATCCTCTTAGTTTATGTGGATGACATTCTTATTACAGGGAACTCTCAAGAGTACATACATTCTTTTATCTCTCAACTTCAGCAGTCTTTTCCCATCAAAGACCTAGGTGCATTGCATTATTTTCTTGGTCTTCAGGTTAAAAGGAATTTTCAACATTTGTTCTTGAGTCAGACCAAGTATGCCTTGGATTTACTTGAAAGGTTTAACATGACAGGGGCTAAACCATGTACTACACCTATATCTCCTGGCAGTCAATTATCAGCTGCTGATGGTGTTCTTTTGTCTAATCTATCTGACTACAGATCATTAGTAGGAGCATTACAGTATCTAACATGGACAAGACCTGAGATTGGTTTTACAGTGAATCAAGTTTGCTTACATATGCAATCTCCAACTGATGTTCATCTTGTGGTTGCTAAGAGAATTCTACGCTACATCAAGCACACTATTGATTATGGTTTACTATTTTCAAGAGGCTTATTAGCAATTCATGGGTTTAGTGATGCTGATTGGGCAGGCTCAATGGATACTAGGCGATCTACTAGGGGATATTGCATCTTTTTTGGCTCCAATCCCATTTCCTGGTCTAGCAAACGCCAAAATGGTGTTGCAAGGAGTTCCACTGAGGCAGAATACATGTCTCTAGCTAATACTGCAGCTGAGGTGGTCTGGGTATGCAAACTACTTAAATATCTTCATCTTTTTCTCCCAACACCTCCACTTATTTCCTGTGATAATCAAAGTGCAGTTTCTCTATCCTCCAATCCTGTTTTTCACAGCAAAATGAAGCATCTAGCAATTGATTTTCACTTTGTCAGAGAGCTGGTTCAGAATAAGAGTTTGAAGGTCATGTTTCTCTCCACACTGGATCAAATTGCAGATATCTTTACCAAGGGTATGGCAGGTCCTCGCTTTGATCTTCTTCGACACAAGCTTAGAGTCACTTCTTGCAGACGACTTCAGCTTGAGGGGGGTAATTGGAAGTGTGTTTTGTACTCTTTGTACCACACAGTGTTTTGGCACATGTCATTATTTTGTCAGCTGTTGCCATCCTGTAAGTCGAACCGTCCTTTCTTTGTCTGTATAAATACACACTTTTAGTGTGTTGTCTGTCAGGTTGATTAATCATTGTATAGATGAGAATTATTACAACTAAGTATATCAATTTGCTTTTGGTGAAGGTACTTTTACCCATAGTATCAATTTGCTTGTTTGCCTCTACATTTGCTTGAGTTTTCAGTTTTACATTGCCACCCTCCTCTGCAGCAGTTTCTTTCTTTGTTTTTGTTGTATCCTTCTTTGTTGTATCTGCATCCGCCTCTACACTTTTGTTGGCAACTGTGTCTTAATAAAATTAAAACATCTGAATTTTTATATCGTTTTGGGTTAGCTAGTAATCCTAGATGCCCTCTTTGCTGTAATAATATTGAAACAAGTTGTCACTTGCTTATATAGTTTGTCCACATGGCTCCTATTTGGAGTTATTTAGAGGCGCATGGGGGAATTACTCTCCCTTTTGGACCTTTTTATCCCAACTGGTTTAAGCGAACTATCAAGCTTAAATCAACTTCTTTTAAAGTTCCTTGGGAGTTTCTCCTTCAGCTTTTATGCCAAATTTGGGTTGCTAGAAATAGTTGCATTGTTCGCAATGTTCGTTTAGTTCTCCATGCTTGCTGAGCGATGTGCTAAACAGTTCTATGAGATCTCTTGGCTTTCAGGTACCCCCTAGTGTACGAGGCAGGACATCAACGTGCAATGGGAACCCCCTCGAGATGGGTATGCGAAGCTCAACTCCGACATTGGAGGTGTTCTCCGCGACCTCCTGCGGATCCCACACATAACGTCGGTGGACAGCTGCTTGGTCACCTAATGTGCAAGTATATCAGGCCCATCCACCCATGTAGCCCATGTACTCCCCGTATCCACTAAATTTACACCGCGCAATTTCATACCATGTGACATGTGTGGACTGTGGAGACCATGTAGCTGTTGTTTCCTTTTCTCAACTAGTCTAAAGTAGTAACCTTAATTAGAGTACTCTAAGCGAAAGCAAAAACGAGTTAGTGGTGCCTCTATCTGCGCATCATTACATACATCCAGAAAGTCGTATGCTTTAGAAGAAGCTTATACAGTTTGGGAAGCGGTTTTGATTAATCAAAAAGAAGAATCTATTTCAACCGATATGCCCTCAGGCACGGCCATACACAACATAGAAATCACACTCGGAAAGGGTGAACAATTAGCTAGAGCAACAGGTGCGACAACGAAACTGATTGCAAAAGAGGGTAAATCGGGCAAGTGATAAGAAGTTGTATTGGATGTTTTTATTTGGAGCTGACCGGTTTGTGTCATCAAGGAAAATTACTTTAATTAGTGTTAATGACGGAGTTTCCGTTGATAACGAAAATGTTTTACTAATCTAGAATGCTAGCCATTCTTCCTCTCTTGTCTCTGTTTGTCTGCATCTAATTCATACACATGCATCTAATTTATTGGTGGGGGAGAGATGAAAATGGTTTGAATAACATGTGTAAGTCTTTGGAGGATGGAGGCCTTGGCTTTCAAAACATGAAAAACTTTAACATAGCTATGTTGGCTAAGATGTGATGGAGACTGCACGAAAATCCTCATTCTCTGATGGCTAAAAGACTTAAAGCTAAGTACTATATGTGTGATATTCTTCATATAAACACTGTTCCAAACCAAAGTGATAGTTGGATATGGAAAGGTATTTTATTAGGAGTAGCTTACTTAAAGAAAATTGCTTTTGGGAGTTGGGAAATGGAGAAAACATAGATATTTAGGACGATTAGTGGATCCCAGATGTTAAACCAAACGAAAACGGTACTAGGACAGGGGATGTAGGTACCACAAAAGTTTGTCATTTGATTACATCAAACAAAAAATGGGATATAACAAAGCTAGAAGGTTGTTTCGAAAAAATTACTGTGGAAAAGATAAGGGACATTCCAATTCCTAACAATGGTTTACCATATGTTCCTCACTGGACTCTAAGAAACACATGTATCTTTACTGTTAAATATTTATATAAAAACATTAATTGTACAGTAGAAACTAACATATTGTGGAACAAAATATGGGAAATGAAAATAACTCCTTCAATCAAAACTTTTATTTGTAAGGCAACACATTCTATACTTCCAAATAGTGTAAGAGTTGCTGCCATAATACCAGAAATAGGTGTTTGCTGTAATGCAAAGGAGGAATCTCTTACTCATTTATTTATGAAATACAACTTCACAAAACAGGTATGGATGCATCTTAACTTAGATATAGATAATGTAATGCAAAATTCTAACACTTTTCATGATTGGTTAAATGGTTGGTTTACTCAAAGAGATAGAGGAAACAATGTAATGGAATGGAAGGTTTTTTGTAGCATTGTAACATGGCATGTTTGGAAGGCAAGATGTAATAGAGTGTTCCAAAAAGAAATTCAAAATAGTGTTGTAGCAACAAGGAAGATAGTAAGATTCATAAACAACTATATGTGGGTTAACAGAAAAGAATACAACATCATGCAAACCTTGTACTACAACCCACTAAATGATGACTCATTGATTGTTACAAGCATCCTACCTCAGGATAATTCAGGATACATGGCAATAACGATAAATGTAGATTTATCCGTGCATGATCCTATGACTAGTTTAGGAGTTGGACTAACAATGATTGATTTTGCAATAAGAACTATTGAAGCTAGGGGTAGTTGGAGAAATTGTACTACCAGAGAACAATTAGAAGTGGCAGCAGCTGAGGAGGCTTTTCAATGGGCAGTTGAAATGAGTGGTTACCACATCATTTTCCAAAGTGATTCGCAACCCACTCTCAAGTTGCCAATAGGAATGTATGCCAAAGCTAGAGAAAGAAGATTCAAACAAAGCTCGGAATTTGGAAATAATTCAAACTTTGATATAAATTTTAAAGATAGAGCTTTTGTATTAACAAGTAGATATAATATCATTTGGCAGCGAATCTGTCAGTATTCTGTAATAGATTCACTATCCAAAATAATTGGAAAGGTGAGTCTCTTAGCCGTTATAAACTATCTAGATATCCAAAATTGAAATGTACATGTTATGAACACAAACGACTTCATTAGAAGAAGGTTGTTGTCTATGTATGTTTGAGGAGTTCTCCTCTTTTATGAAAAAAAGATGAAGAAGTAGGTTTTGGGTATCAAGGGGTCTTTAGCACGCCATGAAGCCATCAGTGGTCTAGCTGCTTTCATTGCTTTGGACATGAAGTTATCCTAGGCTTCTTTTTCAATTGTTGTCTGTTTTCCGTATTGGGTTAATAATAACAACAATAATACAGTGTGATTAACAATATAAATAGTTAGTATAATTGTAAATTTTTAATATTGACTCGATAGTTGATTCACTCATTTAATACAATCCTCTTTAAAGATAGATACATGATACACCTGAGATTCTACTTTCGGCCTTTTCCTTTTTCTTTCATTTCAAAAATGACTCAATGCAACCAAAAAAAAAAAACCAAAGATTTATAACCTAGCCGTAACCAAAAATAGCTTCTTCTTTTTTTTTGTAATTACCACAATAGTAGTATTTTAGTTAGGGAATGTTTAGTATATTTTACTTCTTCACTGAATCAAAACATTATCAAATGTTTAATATACTTTAATTCTTCACTAAATCAAAAAAATCTTTGTTGTTCGACACCAATTAGTCAAAAGCTAAGTTCAAACATATCAGTTAAGTTTTATTTTTATCTTTTTTAATAGTTAAAACTTAAACGGTTGAGGAAATTTTTTTCAATCTAAAAGCATAAAAGTGAAAGAGTATTTTGGGGGTTGGGCATAAAAATAAAAATGTAGCATTACAAAACGAATAATTAGGAGGCTATTTCACTCTATTTTAGTTAAATTGATTAAACAATCCTTCTTTCAATACTGATTTAGCATTAAGAATCAATCAGTTTTTCTTGTTTTCTCTTTATTCACATATCTAATCAATCCTAGCTTCTGATTTATTTAAACTCTCTTCAAGAAAAATAACCCATGCTATCACACTCCTCGTGATGGTCGTAAAACAAAAGCTTGGAAATTAGATTTATAAGTTTATTATAAAAAAAAAATTTGATTAAATCAGTGGTAAAAAATATTAAGAGAAATTTAAAGTCTACATCTGTAGAAAAATGGAAAAAAATAATTGGGTTGTATTTAGGCACGTCACATTAAACCCAAATATGAATTATATTTTCCCTATATATTGGATTAGATCATAACTTTAGAGTGTTGATTATAAAGTAACAATCGTCAGCTGGATGGGGTTACGTGACCCCACATATCCTCTTAGTCTGCACTTTCATTCTTGAATTATTTCTCAATATCTTATACCTTTGTGTGCAATGAATCCCAACTCCTCGCAGTATTAAAAATAATTAATCTACTTATATTGCGATTTTTAGAGAGTTAGGTATTTTAATGAATTTCGTCCAATGAATTTCGAAAATATCGAAAGTATGATACAATACATCTTTGTCCATGATCGTGGGATGAATGAGTAAATCTTCATTTAATATTTTACGAGAATACCAGGTTAACGAGAGATAAAGAGGTCAGTTTTTATTTGTCCTTTTTTATTGGCATTCATAGGATAGGAAGCCTATTTATTTGTTTCATAAAGAAGAAGAAATCTCAGAACCATACAAATATGATATACTTAATTTTGAAAATCGGCAACAGTTACAAGATCATTACACGATCATCGAATCCAACGCATGTCCACCAATTCTTAACTATCCATCCTATATTTACAGACTTAAAATCCATTTCAGGATTCTAAGAAGACCAAATTGTATTAAGGGTCTAATTAGTTTTAAAACAAAATCATACAACTACACAAAGCAATGGTTGGATCCAACCCCATGATTTCAAGAACATGTAAGCCTAGTTTACATGAGAACTAAGGTTTT
The DNA here is from genome assembly GCA_023529315.1 of Papaver bracteatum. NCBI lineage: Eukaryota > Viridiplantae > Streptophyta > Magnoliopsida > Ranunculales > Papaveraceae > Papaver > Papaver bracteatum. The sequence goes on along the minus strand of JAJJWX010000447.1, from coordinate 451,010 downwards.
CAGAATAACAATATCATACAACTAAATCTATCTTGAGTAACAATATCTTGAGTAACAATGGTTTAATGAATTTTGGTCTAGATCGGGATAAAACTGCCTGAATCGGCGTTAGTGTTTTTTAGCATTTGTTGTGGTTGATGAACTTGTTGATAATCTTGATGTTGATATTGTTTCCTTTGTTTCCTTAGTCATAGTTGATACTAGAATCAACCCCCCGGTTGTATATATGAATAGGGAAAGTACTAAACCTAACCCCCAAAATATATATTTTTTGAAATCGATCTGAAGAGATGCCACACAGTCAAATTTTCTCCATATCTTCTCTGGATGGTGAAAATTAAGCTCGTCGGAATACACGTTGGAACTTAATCACACACTGGAGCATCACTAGTGTGGAAAACATACATCACATCATAAACAAAAACCCAAAATAACATAGCTTGAGGAAGGATCACAAGTCTTGATAACACAAATTCTAACTCGGAATCGACCTACTATATCTAGTACTGAAAGAGACATTACTAAAGTTAAAGCAAGTAGATCTAAACCTAATATAGAAATAAAACAGAAATAATAAGGAAGAGTTGCGCGAGAATTATGTTGTTGTTGTGACTTGGTCGGAGATCAGAACTGTAAAAAATTGAATGCCTTGTTTTCTTCTCATCACAAGATCACATAACTAAGAAAAATTATCAAAAGATCCAAGCAAGGTCCGAAGGTTTGAAAATGGTGATTGATCTTCTCATGTGGGGGGGGGTTTCGTTACTGAGTTTAGATTCTTTAAGAGGAACTATATTGCGAATTTATATGCCAGAAAGCCAATTTTTTCAGTTGTACACTTGTATTATTACAATTTTTTTATCTACGAGAAATTGGACAATAGCTATTGTGCATCCCAATTGAAGGATATCAAATAAAACAATGATGTGAAAGGATGATAGTTTGTGTGTATGTATGTAAAAAAAAATCGGTTAAAGTTTTTTTAGAATTCTCATCCAAAGGAATGTAATAAATAAAATATATATTATATTGTTAAAATAGAGAGCACTTAGGGATTCCAAGAAGACCATCTTCACTCTAAATTACCAGAGAAATTAAGCATGTTATTTGCATTTATCTAACTTAATTAACTCTCATGAATCTAACTCATTCCAATTTACTCGTTACATTTGATTCAAGATTAATAAATAATAGAGTTGTAGGATTTTCATCTGGTCAAATATATGCCCCAGCATGTCATGTGCAATATCTTCTCCTGAAATTCACGTAGCCAATCTGTAAGGCAATGCATGACATAGCTTTCAACAACAAATCCTCTAAGACTAGTTAATCCTTGGATAAATCGGTTAATTCTGAATAACTAAATTAATAATTGGTATAATTTCATGTGACTTTTGGTCTTCTCAATTTCTCTTTGTAGAAATTCCATATTATCTTTTTGAGGATGTACCAGAGAGTTCCTTTCTTTGACGGATTTGAAGCGGGAAAATTAGGCGCAGCCCAAAAAAATAATATTCTTATTGTCAGGCCCAAGATTATTTTTTGCTTCCATGACACCCATAATTATATGAAATTTTGATAAGTGTCTGCATAACGGGTTATGCATCAGGGGTATAATTGACAACGCAACTTAGATATAACATATCTAAAAAACCGTGCCTTGGAAATTTATAAATTTTATATCGTTGGAAATATTTTTAAGTGAGCCACACAACGAATACAAACAACAATATCAAATTTAAGTTTTTTGCGAAATAATCGGAGGCGATTGTTCTTTTAAGATAAATTTTCAAAAATTTGGTATATATTATGCAACCACCAAAAACGATGCATAACACATTATGCAGACACAACAAAAGATGCATGAAACATTATGCAACCAGATTTTGGTTCATGCATCTATTAATTTATGCATAACATGTTATGCATACATTTCCTTGGATGCATAAAAGATTATACATCAATTGTTTTAATTCAGTGCTTACAAAGATATGGTTGCATAATGCTTTATGCATCAATTTTCTCGACTGCATAACATGTTATGCAAATATTATTGTTGGTGCATGACGAGTAATGCAGCCTTTTTTTTTGTTAGTTTCAATACTAACAAAAAACTAATTGCATAACGTGTTTTGCAACCATTCTCTGAACTACATAACAAGTTATGTAGCTATTGTTGTAGGTGCATGACAATTTATGCATGCAGCCTTTTTTTTGTTGGTTTCAATATTAACAAAAATGCTGCTGCATAACGTGTTATGCAACCATTTTCGCGACTGCATAACAAGTTATATAACAAATTTTGTAGATGCATTACAAGTTATGCAACCGTTTTCAAAGCTGCATAACAGATTATTCAACCATTATGAACCAAAGAAGCTCCCACGAAAGTACATGCTTTGATGCTTAGTTAAATGGATATCAATTCTTAGAATTTAATTGGTCAATACCTAATAATAAAGGAAGCCTAGTTACTTCATTCAGCATTCTTTACACCATTCAATCTAACTGCAGTGCATCCAATGCATCTGTAATGATCATTTGATTGCAATCAGTTGCAACTCTCATATATCACAACTCTACAATCTCCTCAGCCGAGACCGCTGCAGAACCTAAGTACATCCTTGACAGTGACCACCAAATCCACCTTCAATTCCTTAGTTACCAACCCAATCATCAACAAGATAAGATAACTAAGAAAAATACATGCACCCCTCAGCAATAAGACTTTCAGAGCCACTCTAAACACTCTAAAGCAGATGCATTCTATAAGTTGACCTCGTAATATTAATCTGATGATTTAGTATATTGAAAAGGGTTCATGACGATCATCAAATAGATAGAGTGTAATCAACTTGATCGAGTGTGATGATAAACACTACGACCAACTCATAGGCTCTAGATTAAACTTATCAGTGACATCCAAATTTGGCACAAATATAACGCACTACACATCCGCTGATGAAATGACATAAAAAATTAATGTAGAAAAACCATTAATATGCAACTGATTCTAGCCATACAAATAATTGGAATAGTGTTTAAGAGATGACGAAATCGCAACTCATTTTCAATGCAAATCTTTGGTAATCAATTATCCAGAAGGAACTTGAAACGACGATATGATTCTAAGAGTAGTAATACCTTCCTTCCCCGAGTCTTCTCGCTGAAATCAACGGAAGCAGACAACTCCATCATCGAATCAAAGAAAACCAATTAATCCAACACCCATTTCAGAAATCTAAGAGCATCAATAATCACCAAATCGAGTACAAGAACCTGGAAGTACAAATTTAACATAAACCCATGTGAACAAACTCATAAATTAAGTATTCTTTCTCTCAAGAACAACTCCCGTTGAGATACATAACACCATTAATCACTTCCTTCTCTTCACTGTTGTAAATCAAATCCGAGATACACCGAGTTCTAGTTCACTTCCAACCCTTTCTTAATCCTTCAAAACCAACCACCAGTTTCATCCATTGCAATCCCGCACCACGGATAATTCAAGACACCACCATCTTGAACCATTCTTTGATTTGATGAGACTCTCCCCTGCTTCGATAAGAACCATATCAGCTAGTTCTCGATCATAATTTCCAGATCTAAAATGAGCTTTATCAAATTGAATAAAACACAAGAAAATGATTCAATTGAATTTTAGGTTATGTCTTCTAGGGTTTTGATTTTGATTGGATTAGATAAGAAGGTATCAAAAGAGAGTTGTTAATGGTGTTCAAAAGATATACAAAAGGAAAAAAAGAAGAAAACATCAAATATTAAAATATGGGCTTGTGCATAATTTTATCACCGAGAATGGGTGCGACCGTGAGTTTTTCTGGTTGTGGGTTTCACAGTGGAAGGAAGACAAAAAATGGGTCTGGTAGTAGTTTTCACTTTTGAAACCCCTTTTCCAACATCCAGTAGGCCTTTAAGTATTTATTTCTCTTACTCAAAAACAGAGAAAAAAATGAGCACCTAAATGTTTACTAAGTCCTATAGGCTAGATTTGGATGCTAGATTAGAAAAAAAAAACGTTGCAAATTGCACAAAAAGCGTTGCATATTCACTACCCAACTGTGGCATAGCTACTTGACGTTTACTAGGGTCACCAGTGAGAATTCCCGTTAACATGTACCAATCTAAAGGAATGATGCCAAGCTCAAACTCCTTAAAATAAAAGCTCTTGGTTTTTTTCCCACCATCTCTCAGGTATGACTTCAACTATGCCTCTATCCGCATTGGTGAAATCAAACACAAAAACAGGTCAAAACCCACAACTATCATAATATTGTTGTGTTGGTGGATTATTATTCACTAGAATTTTATATAACACTTCAACCTTTTTCAAGATACTTCTAAAGTTTACACTCCGAGGGTCACCCATAACATCGTTACATACATGGTTATCTTTATTCTTTGCGGATACTATTTCCAAACCATCAAGAAAATCATCCATACTCATGCTACAATCAATAATGAAAGGGGAAAAAATCAATCACGGGACTAACTAAATTTCATACACATTCACCTACAAACTAATCATACAAATTTTCATTCATTTTCATCACAGATAATCAAAATTTTAATTTTTTTCATCACAAATAATCAAATTAAACCTCCAAATTCTAAGAATCAATTTCAATCATGGATTGTAACACATATCATCTAAATCATCTAACTCATCTAATATCAATCATCCATTTCATCAAAATATCATCATAATCAAAAATAAAAAAACTTAAAACCTAAATTTTAAATTTCTTACCCCAATCGATTTTGTGGACGGAATCGAACCAAACCACCCTCAAACGATTCCAATCCTGATGCTGATCAAACCCACAGAGCGAATTGAAGAAATGATGAAAAAATTGAGATTTAATGAAACATGCAGTTCTTGGCGGAGAAAGAAATGAAGAAGAAGAAGAAGAAGAAGAAAGGAAGAATGAGTGAAAAAAAACTCGAGTTTTGTTGGTGAAATGGGAATTTCGGCTGCGCTGAATGGTTCAGCACAGTCGCGGAATGATTCAGCGCATGCAACAAGTTTGACTGGTCTTGCGTTGTTCCATTCAACAAAAACTAGAAGAAAAAAAAATCACGCTGAACGATTCAACGCAGCCTCGCTATTTGGTACTGCGACTAGCATACTAGATTAGCACTGCCATAGAACTTAGAATGTTGTCCTAGCAGATACCAACGTAGATGGTAGATTAGAAGACCACATGACTTAGCCCGAGCAAATAAGAAACATTCCCATGTTAGAGTATCCACATTTGTTTCGAAGATATCAACGTTCCAATTTCCATGATCTAGCAACTATTTGCCAAACTTTTTTCTTTAAAGAAACGGACCCAATCGGTGTAACAATATCATATGATTAATATCTTATAGCCCGGAAATCAAAATAATATTCGGTACAAATCAACTATTTTCTAGTTCAAATAAAAAACTAAACCACTGATTTGAATTATTTAAACAACTTGAGATTTCATATGACAAATCTCCGCCGCACTCGGTATTCAAATTTCACCTTAGCTTTTAAATTTCTTTATCTGTTACGCGATCTTGATAAACTCGACCTCTCAAATGAATTTCATTGATTCGGTTTGACAGATGTGCTACAACTTCTCCCAGCAAGGGGCGGATAGTGAATTCTTCCCCTTAAAGTCGGGATTTATTGGTTAGTGGAGTTCATTTAATTGCTTTTTGTTTTCAATTTTTCTGTTTTATGATTAATTGAATGTTCAAAAGCAAGAACAATGAGAATGATGAACAAAAATCAAAGAGACGTAAATTCAGATACAAGATCACTAAGCACGAGGACCCGGAAGAGAAACTTCCGGTTAGAACGTAAGACCTTTACAATTGGAATTTGAATACTATGGAAACACTAAAGCAGTCAAAATTACGGAAAGAGGGAAGCTATTAGCATTCCACCCGAGGTAATGGAATGGCTAAAAAGGTGGTAGACAATTTCTTTGGAGGAAGTACGTTGTGTCATGCTTTCCAATACACATGTTCAAATAACAGAGAATATTTAGCATATGACAAATCTCCGCCGCACACTGTGCCGGGTATAAATTGCTGTACAACGCGCATATGAAATGGGGAAGCACAAGCACACTAACTATTTTCTAGACAGCAGATTAATCTAAACAATGTTTAGAAAAACTAAACCACCAAGGCTATTTGGAGTGCTGCAAAAAGATTATCAAGTATAAACAACTTGAGATTTCCTTGTTGAATTTTAGGCGTCGGGGAGATACCTAATCCTTAGTTTAATCGAAGTTGATGAATGTTTTCCAAAAGCTACTTTATATAGTGCTCGAACAAAAGCATAACCCTGAGTTAATTGGTTTCTTAATTTGGTAACCCAAACACTTGAAATTCATTATTTTCTAGTCCAAAAATATACTTTAAAATTCTAAGAAAATTGAATTTAGTTCTAAAAATGCCAAACATAAACAAAATGCTTCACAGATATGCAAATTAATTAGAAAGACGAAAAAAGAAATGCAACGACAATTCATCACACTCCAAGAACCAGCCTTCTCATGCATTAGGTAGCAGTGAACAACAAAAACGGATTATGTTAGATATATATGCATGCAATTGTAATGAGTGAATGTTCCCCATGTACTTGCCTACGTAGAACTAATCTAATTATTGTTCAATCGGTATATTCTGGTCTGGTGGTCTAACATTTCTTTCTTGGGGTGTCCTAATATATTTTATAACAACCAAATCTCTTTGGATATATTGTTTCTGGTACAAATCGATCTCAAGCGATTACGTATTTCCTAAACAAATCAATCAATCAAATTATAAGTTTTATGGAAGACAAATCAAATCGACACATTTATCGTTTTGAGATTCATGCGCAATATAAAAACAAAAGGTGGCATGATGATGGCCCAAATCACGAAGAGAAGAACATCGTGCGTGCCACGCCACCCACTGTTACAATATTTTGCTATAAGATCTGCATAACATGAGGTGGTGAAAGAATATGTGAGGCGGCAGAGTATACCTGCGCTAGATCAACATGAGAAGCACTTGGAGACTAGGAGTCTTAGATATGCATCAAAAGTTGGTCATATAAGTAGGCTGTCCCTAAAATGTGCAACAAGGTAGCGTATTCATTTGCAAAACAACTGATATATACTCCATATTAACTGCTACAACCAGAATAGTTGACACCATCCACTTAAGTTTCTATGATGTATGTACAACGTTTTCAGTAACGGATGAAAGTTGCTTTTGTCAAATAGGCGGTCCTTTTGATTTTTATAAACTAAAATAAGATATCTTTAACTTTGCCTACTGTCTACTAGCTACCACTACTTATTCTAACCTGCACCCACCCATTATCCTTGGATCCCAAACTAATAGAAAAAATGGTCTAAAATTTTGAGTTAATTAAACGAAACTAGCTATGGTCATCAAGCACACTTAAGTTAGTTAGTTGAATAAAAGGAATATGGGTTATTTGGCTAAATATTTTTAAAACATGGTTTTAATGGACGAGTAAAAATTAATACGGGTAAAAAGTACACTAAAAAAATAACAAGAATGAAACTGGATTCATCATATCTTAAACTTAAAAAAAAAACAAAGATGAAACTGAATGCATCCCGATGTAAATTAAAAATAAGAAAAAATATTTGAAAATGAGTAGGATAAAACTGTTTACATCGTATTATTTTTACATTTTCGTCCATTTGAAAAGTATCATATTTTACATGTCTTTTTTATCCAGGAATTATTGTTATTGAGTTAATTGACCAATTTTATATTGAATAAATGAGCCAAATTAATGTTACCCACCATTTCACTTTTCATTTTCTTGCCGACTATGAATAGCCTCGCTAGTCAAGATTTCATTTACGCAGCCAAGCAAATTATTCTTTCTGTTTTTATTAAAGAATGCCGTGCGCCTGCGGCTTCCAGTTTGGAAGCATTGCGCCGTAACTGTATGCTGTGGTCACGCAGATACATTTTTTTTTTTTTTTTTTTTGAAGCATTCGCAGATACTGTATGATTGCCATTCACAAGTTTTTGTAAAAAAATGTTAACTATTATTGTTTCTTTGGGTTGGACACCTTGAAATGTTGTATTTTCTTTCCTCACTGCAATGAAATTTTGTGATATCGATTCGGCAGACTATTTCATATGAATTGCTGATAATATCCTGGTTGACTTACAGTGACAGAAAAAATAATCATCACACAACTCTTTTCTCTTTTTGACAATCTGACACCCACTTGTCTATATTTAAGATGCCAGCAACTATAATAAGTATTTAGATTTTAATAAGTAGAAGGTTCTGACTTCTGAATAAGTATGCCTGCCAGTGACCACCTCCTATATTCGAAAATTACGATCTTCCTGAATCAAACTAATAAGTCAAGCATGCTCCAACTCCACGAGACGAGAAGCCACTTCGCGATCGAAACATCGTATGTGATTATGTCATAGGTTTTCTATAATTAAATCCAATTACAGAATCGATGAAAACAATAATCAGTTTGTCTGTTTTTTTATACGAGGAAGTAGAAATAAATACCGATAAATACATGGCTTATTTGTTTGGAAGAGCTGAAATACTTCGGCTTGTTTTCTTTTCTTTTTTTAATTGTTTTAGTGGGCATCTTTAATGTTTTTTCTTTATTAACATTAATAATAAATTAGGAGGGAACCACGTCGTGTTTGAGGGGAGAAGATTTTTCTTTGCTTCTTTCGTGTGTTTAAACACTATACCAAATCACCGATTACCACGTAACAAAAACTAAATTAGCAAAGTCAGACCACCAAAATCTTGGCATTGAATGTAGGCTCAGATATGCTATTTATTTAGGTCGAAGGCCAGAATGGCTCCACCAGTTCAACAAAGATTGACCCAACCAGCTAACCGTTATAAATTCTTTCTTTGTCGCACACTTATTTTCTATGCAGTATGCACCTTATCAACCTTCCTAAATTGTGGCCTAGGCGCCTAGCCAACTTAATTGGGCATATAGCTACATGATAAAATAGGATCACTGGGAAGTAATTTGTGGGAACCCCTTATCCATTATTTATATTAATACCTTAAATACCCTTATTAAATTAGTGATGATTAATTAAGTTAATGTTTATTAAATTAATAAGTGTTTGAGTAGGATTATAATGTTTGGATTAGAGAAGAAGATCATTTATCTTTTTTAAGGTTGGGAGGGAAATAAGTAGAGGGAAAAAGGGAAACTAGGGTATTCTTAGCAAAAATGAAAGAATATAGTGATGATGAAGACTCTAGTAGTGATGAAGAGATGGGTGAATCAGATTTCGATCCTACCGAATTGGAAAATTTGGTGAATGAAGAAGAGAAAGTGAACCAAATGATGCTTAAGGATATTATTCAAGCACAAGAACACTTTCGTCGGGAGGGAGAAGATGATAATGCTTCCAATAAACAGGTATGAGTTGTAATGATCTACAAACATGTATTTGCATGTCCCAATTGCCGAATAAGGAAAAAAAATTCCAAACTTTAAACCAGAATCGGTTTATTCGATATCATAACATAAACCGATTCTGGGTAAAATCCCCAAATTTTATTCGAGAATCGGTCTTTGTTCATCAACAATTAAACCGATTGTAGTAAATTTTTGGCGCGATGGGTACGTGAAGAGAATCGGGTTTTGTTAGTGTTGTGCATAATCCGATTCCTTGCCTAGAATAATCACGTAGAATACAAAAAAGTTGATAGTCGGTTTATTTTCGTGAATATGTAATCCGATTAAAGAGAATAAAATATCCAGTAGAAATGTGAACAACAATCGGATTATATTACGCGATAAGTGGACCGATTGTGTACTTTGATTATTTTTTTGCCATTTCTTTAATCGGTCTTTATGATTGCACATATAAACCGATTACTTTACTCGGGTTAATCGACTGTAACATATAAACCGATTTTGAATCATCAACTTTTTGATATTTGTTGTAGATTGTTGTGGCGTTTGATGAAGATCAACCCAAAGTTGTATCTCTGTTGGGTCCTGATACCTCTGCCCACTATTTCACCGATTTGGAATGGAAACGATGCAAATCAATGGTTCATAGACAAGGGGATAGAGATCAAATGCGTGTTAGTTTTATGCCGTCGCTCAAGTCAAGATCGTTTGGAACTTTTTTGTGAGAGAGGTGGAAAGCAAGAAAGTCATTGGGCAAAGGACAGACTGTACGTGAAGAAGACGAAAATGGAATATATTACTAAATCAAAGAAGTACGGTTTCCCGTTTAAGATTATAGTTAATACACGCAAGAAACCCGATGATAGTAAGGTATACAAGCTCTATAAAGTGTTGAATGGTTGTCATAATCATGATGATCCGGAATCTCTTATTGGACACACGGACGTTTGTGGGTTGAAACTACATCAATGGGAAACGGTGAGGTCGATGAAAGCGTGTAAACCAAGTGACATCCTTAGGAAGATTAAGGAGGATGATAAGGATAACTTGTCCACTTTGAGGCTAATATACACGGCAAGAGCGGCCTTTAGGAGGAGGTCATGGGATGGTACAGCGGTTATGGAACAATCTCAATGGTTAGCCGATCAACACGGATACACAATGAGGAAGCAAGTATTGGAAGGAAAAGTGACTCTATTTTCTTGGCGTATCCGGAGATGATCAAGTTGGCACAATGATTCTATCAAATTTTGTTAATAGATTGTACGTACAAGACCAACAAGTACAACATGCCGTTGTTAAATATTGCTTGCCATACTTCCGACAAGCAAACTTTCACGGTAGCATGAGGGTTTATGGATCGGGAGAATGATGTGAGTTTTACTTGGATGCTAGAGACCTTGAAGGAGATACACCGTGGCGATCAAACTCCTAGGATCATAGTAACGGATAAGGACCAAGCACTAATGAATGCCATTGGAGTGGTTTTTCCGGATGCTAAGCATTTTCTTTGCATATGGCACATACAATGAAATATTAGAAGTAATTGTAGGGGTCATATCCAAAAGCCAAAGCCACAAAAAGGTACCGCTCGTGAAAAAGGAGAAGATGAGCGTCTTCGAAAACTAGCTCCGGAACAAAGAGAGGAGGACAAGAAGAAAATCAAATTGGAGTATGAATCGAATGGGATACTATGGAAGGCTTTTCAACATCATTGGGATTTAATGGTACACTCAATGTCCGTGCCCGAGTTCGATTTCCACTTGGAGAGTTTTATTGGGCTATGGAAGAAAGATTACGAGAAATGTGTGGTTTATTGCTTAAAGGAATTGTTGGATCCGTACAAAGAAAAAATTATGTATGCTTACACGTACCAACACATGCATTACAAGAATGAGGCGACAAGTATCGCGGAGGGATCTCATGGACGTTTGAAAAGCTTGCTCTGAGGGAGCCAAAACACCGTGGTTACATTACAAGAAGCCATCCATGAATACACCAAGGCCGATATCATCAAGATAACCACACAAATGGAAGAGAGTAGGATGAAAATCATCACAAGCTACAAGGAACATAATCGGTTGATTACAAATTTAAATTATAGGGTATCTCACTGGGCGATTATTTTTATGACGAAGGATTACAAATATTATGTGGAAAAGGAGATGGGGAGAAGAAGAATTGAATGTAAATGTATGACGATGACGGCCTTCGGATTTCCGTGTCGTCACATGATCGCGAAGTACCAACAAGGAATTCCTTTTGAAATCATTGATCCGTTTTGGAAGCAACTTACTTTCAAACCACCCCCAACCGAAGATCCACTCGAAGCCTTTGTGGACACGGATATTGGAAGAGAAATCATCGAGAAATTCGATAAAAAGGATGGCTTGGGAAGAAAAGTTATGTTGTACGACTTAAAACTAGCCGCTAACCCCAAAATGGTACCGGCCGGAGAACCAACGGTGCTACCGCCGACGGGTAGACCACCTTCCAACATGGATAGGAAGGAATAAAGGTACGAGTTTAAGAACTCATGAATTTTGCTTCAGAATCGGACTTAAAATACGTTTATGAAGTCCGATTCTGAAGGTAGTTTGCTGCAGCTTTTTCAAAATCGGTTTATATGTACAATAATGTAATCCGATTGTTGATACAACGATTTTACATTACAAAATCGAATAACATATGCTGCAAAATGATCCGAACATGAATCCAGAATCGGTGTATGTGTGTACTAATGTAATTCGATTATAGTTGATGTTCATCAAATCCACCCAGAATCGGGTAATGTAGGTTCACATTAAAAACAGATTAAAGTCATAATCGGTTTACTATGCGGGACATATAGACCGATTCTGGATGGATTTTCAGAAAACTTGATGAGTGGATTTTAAAGATTTTGAGGTAAATCATTGTAGAGTATCCCTTAGAAGGAAAGGTTTAAAGGGATTCAACTCAACACTTGAATTGTGTGTTTTTTGTTTTAATTTTGATGAAAAATAAATTGAGTTTTAATTGTTGTTTGTGATTGATTAGGATTTAGTTTTAATTTTGATGAATTTTTTTTTGAGTTTTGATTAATAATTTTGGTATTTGTTAATTAAGTTTTAATTTTGTATTTGTCTTAGAATAATTAAGGTTTCTTTAAGGTTAATTTAGTAATTTTACAATTTTTTGGACACCCCTTATCATTTTCTATTGGGGGAGACATAAATCTATATGCCCCAATTAAGTTGGCTAGGCCCCAATTTAGGAAGGCTTATCAATGGGCGTTTTCAGCTTTAAATATTTTTAATTTTATTTTATTTGATGAACAATCTGATCACATTTCTTTCCGTCTAGAAAAGTGATTAGACGATTGTTTATAAGAAGAAAAAAAACATCAAATAAAAGAAAATTAAAATGTCAAATACATGTAAATCGCGAAGAGAAAGAGCAAAATACATCAAACGTACCCAATTTTTATGCGAGAAGTAGAGAGAAAAGATGGTGTAGTCCGGAATCCATTCCAACCATTTTGAATGTTTGTCTTCTGTAATAAGAGATGCTCCAAAAGAAGGGGTGTTTATCCCTAGGGGTGGGACTTGGGTTGGTTGGGCGGGTTAGAAGGCTTGGCCAAGGCAGACCCGAGCTAGGAATTCTTTGCCCAGATTGCCCATCGAACCCGTGGAACCCATTGAGGTGTTGCCCAAGTCCGCCCAAGTTATGTTCCTCGGGTTCCCCAGGTTCCCCTGGTTGGCCCAAGATCCACTAGACATACAAGTTTTTTAATGTCATAATAATAAATTTAGTAATAATAAGATTTAATTGCTTCATTTATTTTAAATTTCCAAATAACTGAATATTATTTACAATAATATAAACTCTTTTCATATCGAATGATTAATGAGATAGATATAATTTATATTTTGATTAATAGATTTGAAGATAATATCTAAAATTTCTCTTAATAGATGATAATACTAATTATAAAAAATATCTTATATATAGTTCTTCGGGTTGGGTGGGTTGTTTGAGTTAGAAATATTTATGCCCATGCTTGCCCAAATTTAACTCGGGTTCATAAAATTTATGCCCAAGCTTGCCCAAAGTTTTGAAATACGTTGCCCATGTCCGCCCAATGTTCGGGTTGGGCATGGGTTGGGTGGGTTGACCCAACCCAAGTCCCACCCCTATTTAGCCCTTAATCTTGTATACATGAACGAAAAACCCGTATGTCTTAAATCCTCTTTTGTTAAAGATGAACTAAAAGCGATGCTGTATTGAATCGTCGATGTTCTCGAATCTAGAATAACAAGCCATAAAACAACCAACAAAGATTGAACAAATCACCATCAAAGCGAAGAATCGCCCCAAAAGCGAAGACAAAATCACCAAAACAGTAAAAAAATACGTCAAAAGATACCAAAAAAAAGAAAAAACAACATCCTACATTTAATTAGAGAATCTACAAAGACTAAAGAAAAAGAATAATTTTTGTTCAGATGTGGTCCAAAAGGACCAAATCTGACCAAGATGATGGTGACGGCTATTAAGTTTTCACAAAGAGTTTTTTTTTTTTTTGACAGAGAAGAGAGAGAAAGTGCCAGTTCAATATTCATATTTTGAAAACTTGAACCGCAAGAGTGAGTAATGTGGGTACTCAAAACTTTAGGCACTATAGCTATTTATCTCCAAAATTCATCCATCACAAACTATATGAAGTAAGCCATGAATTAGACAATAGAAAGAGAAGATAACAATTGGATGCTCCGTTATTGTTTCCTCGTAGTGTGGCATTCTTTAGAGTACCTTGTAGAATTTTATAAGTTTTGGAGTCTTTCGTTGGCTGGTAACGAGAACTGGATGCATTTTCCGGCTTCGTACTTGATTTTTTTCGTGAATTTAGTTTGTTGTATTTCAATAAAGCATTCAACGTGGGTCATATTCACACTTTCTGAGATGTTCGACTCTTCCTATGTAGGTTCTAAAGGAAGCATCTTGCTTAGTTTTCCTTTTGTTCTCAACCAACTTAGATATAAAATTTTCTACCCGCGGCGACAAATCACTAAGAAACTGGTACCTAAAATCACAAAGCTTTCTGAGATAAACATAAGTATCGCGGTAAAAGATTATAAATAAATTAAGTCTCTTTTCATCATTTTTCGATTTGAATAATTAAAGAATTCCGGGTGAGGTCGCCGTTGTAGAAATATGGGGTCGCATAGGATAGGCAAGATCCATCCATGTCCCCGAGTCTCTTTTCTTGGAGCGGTTGTCTAGGGGGTAATATGTATGTAACGATGTGCTCATTCATTTATCAATCTCTAATGTACAAGTGGTACAAAAATAACTTCTTAATAGTTTGTTATTAAAGAGTCACATTTTATAAAGATCTTTTGAAATCGCCACATGATTTGGGATGAGTCAATACCCTATTTAACTAGTTTGAATTCTTTTGAGAAAATAAAATCTAGTAATGACTTAGATGTCTACGGTCTTCTGTGATATAATATAGTAAGGATTTTTATAACGGGATGAAAGATGTTATGTACCCATCAACCGCTCAATTATATGATTGGCCTCTACTTCATGATTAAAGGGAAAAGTAATTATAATTTACCTTACCAAAATTGATATATACTTGCCGATGATTATCGATTTACTGAAGAACAATAAGACATTTAAATGGTTGAGATGTACAAATTTGAGCGTAGTTGAAAACTTGCGGAGCTTCATTATGAATCTAAACATTGGAAATTTAAGTCAACTCTCAGTAATAAAGATGTCTATGAAATTTAGGTCTTCCTAGTATGTTAAAAGCACTAAGATCCTTGTTCGACTTTTAGTTTAATATGGTTACAAATAATAAGGGAGATTCTAAGAATAATGGGGATCATCTAAGGTTTAGTTCGACCATAATCTCAATGTGATGGCAAAGCATGAAGCATAAAAGAGTATCACTTATAGTCTCGTGAAACTGTGGGTTTAACACTAGAGTTTAGGAATCTCCCAATATGATGACAAGATATTAAAGACATTCTAAGCATGGAAGAGTATCACCAAATAGTCTCATGTGACTATGAGTTCACTGTTAGAGTTTTGGAAAACTCTAGATGCGGTAACAAAAAATTAAAGGGAATTCTAAGCATGGAAAATTATCACTAATAGTATTGTTTGACAATGGATTTAATGTTAGAGATTAGGAAACCTTATGTTCAAAATTTTGGAATTAGATGAAATAACAAGATCAAACCGACAATTACTAATTTGTGGATACTCGATAAAAATAGGAATTAATGAAGTATCATGCTTAGAAAGGACTGTAAGGAATTTAAGATTACAATTGTACACAAATTTATATATGAATCCTTAATATAATATGAAAGACCAGTTTATACCCGCACTTAAATTTTTCCACATAATTAATAAAGAGTAGAATATTAAATATAATCATATATAAGTTAAATAAGAACTAATGTACAAGTTTACAGGTGTGGGCTTAATGGAAACTTTTGATTTAACACTACTAATAAAAATAAGGATAGGTCATAGAAAACAAATAAAAAAACCACGTTCGATTTCGTTTAACCATGATATGGCCGCAACATATCTGGATTTCTCGTATCATCTGGTCAGATCAAGGTATGTTGCTTTATTATTCGTAATCATCACATCTATGGAGTTTTTATCACCTTAACGGTGATTTTTTTTCTTTATCCTTGTGGTGATTCTTTCTTCATCCTTGTGGTGATTCTTTTTTCGTTTGTTGGAACGATTCTATTTTCTATACTAATGGTTATATTTTCGGGTATGCTTTCAATTTCTCAATTTGGTTATGATTCGAATAGGATTAAACTTTATCTTAAAGTTGAAAGTACAAGTAAGACTTATTTCCTAGAATAAAAAATCATAACCATTGACACTCAAGATGACTTAAACCTAGTCAATGGTAAGATTTATGGGTTAAATACCAATAATGGATCAGCAAACAACTCATGGATGGGTTATATGTCGACTAAACTTGTTGTTGTTCCATGGGGATCTAACATCACAAGAAGTATCTCAAGATATTGTGTTGCTCTTGAAGGTTCCATTATATGTGATGTGCTATCGACAAAAGCCCTTGGATTGATGGACATAAAGTTGTTTTTCACTATAATAAGTCATTAATGGTCGTTCTCGACAGCCAAAATTACATAATATCATCAGAGGTGCCACTTATACAATGTCAGTTATGTATTTTCAGATCACATCACGATTTTCATGGAGTCATTATAATTTTTGAATTTACTCTTATCGTAATAGTAACATTGTAAGTTACGTAACCCATATTCGCTCAAGATTTATAAAATGTAAACCGCCCACTTACTTTTCTGGTGATGTTTCTATTACCTGTGTAACAAGAAGCAAGTTTATATCCATATGACTTGATATATTACTCATTTTCAGAGACAGAAGCAAAACATAACCTAAGATTATTAGGTTTCATATTATTGATTATGAAGTCCTTCAACACCTTCATTTTCAATTGTCAACGAGAAAATCTAAATCAATAGATCGTAATCTCTCCAAACTTGTTGTTCATCACCATGCTCATTATTTTTGGACATCTTCTCCAACCCCTTTTTGTATTTCTCCTCTAGATGTTAAATGTTATTTTCGTATTATTTCCTCTTTGTTGATTTTAAATAGTGGTACTTGTTATTCGTTTTCTTGTAACCTGTCATTATATTGTAACCTTTTTGTATTAATGTAATGTATGGATGTTTCTATCAAAAAGAATAAGAAAAAAAAGTGCACTTAATGTGAGTAGGGACGTTATTTTATAGCCTCACTTACATTCGCCCACATGAACTTTCAACAAAGTATAAATTATTGTTTGAAATAAATAATTAAAAAATTACACAAGTATGTACATGTAACCTTGATATGAGAAGGAGGACGATTTTGCACACACTTGGGTTCTCCCACGTAAAAAATGTTGTAAGTTAACTAAAAATAACCTTGCTTAAATAACTAATAAAATAATTTTCAGAAACATGTGACCTTAATATAAGATGGAAGATGATTACATGCTCACTTGGGCTCGTCCACGTAAATTATGGACACGATATTTTGTATGTCCTCTCAATCTCAAATGACTTGTAATGTTGTAGGTTATAAGCCCAAGTTCAAGTGTAGGATACTCTAGTATGTACATTACTTAAATATAATACTCCTTGAGGAGCACCAGATCATTCAACCTATAAAAAAGTTCTTTAGCCTTCGAAAAGAAGAACCTTATTCGGATCCAACTTGGCCTAAAAATGTATTGTCTCATTCAACTAAGTGCAAGTTCGTTCTTTGTGTCTCTTTACTTGTGTTTTAGCTTAGTACTGAGTTCGTCTTTACTTGGGTGTGGTTGTTAGATTTTTAGCAAGTGCATAAATAACGAATGATGTGAATTAAATGAAGCAACTTTTAGAATAATTAAGAAGAAATAATACATATAATCTTAATATGAGATGAAAAACTAACTTGTACCCATATATACTTTTATTAACCACATGCATGGGTGATAATGAAAGATAATATTATACAAATTTCGTATATGATCTTAACAAGGAATGGAAGACAAATATGTATCCATATTTAGATTAATCCATAATTAGAAAGAAAAAAAAAATGAAATCGACCAATATATCTTGAGTACGACTTATGAGCTTGGAAGGTTCTTACGATATTTTCCTTTGTTTCGATAAGTAAGTTAAAGGTAGTTAAAATATTAGTTAATTATACTAATCTCTTAAAAATTTAGACGCGGGATAATCAATTAAGCTATTTCTTAAGGGCTTTTTAAATTTAAATTTGATTGTAAAATTAATTTATAAGTAACTAATTACTGGGATGCCGATAACTAATTACCGAGATGCTAATAGCTAAATATTTTGGGAAGGCGCAGGAGATTTTTGTGGAAGTGAAGAAGAAATTACGATGGTTTTTTGAGAATAAATTTTGGTGTTGGATTTGGTAATACTGTTGAGGAGTTATATATGTATATTATAACATAGTAGTTTTTCCATGGATCCCCAAATTAGTGGTGATTTCGCGAGAGGAGGTAGTGCGAGATGTTTTATTTTCATTTTTGGATAATGAGATCGTATGATGGAGGTGGTATGAATGTCGTGGATTCTTTTTTCTTTTTTTGTGATATGATTGTATGAAATGGTGTAGAAAAGTTTTCGTTCAATTTAACGGGTGAACGATATGTGATTGGGTGTATGAAAATAGTGTAAGTAATTGTGAAAAAGAAAGTGATATTTTAATTTTGTAATTTTAGGAAAAGGGATGGATATTGGCAGGAACCAGTAAATTTTCATATTTCTTTTCGATATTAGTCGTGTTCATGGTTACCAAAAGAACTTCTTTCATATCCAACTCTACAATGTTAATTTAATATTTTTATGGATGGTGCGAAATTGGGACTTCGGCAATCATAGATTTAGTTTTTGTTATTTTTTTTCCAACAATGTCTATCCTTTCATGTATGTGAATATTAAAACCATATCTATCCTCTATAATGCTATGCTAAAGATGAGTATCTCCATACCAAATTTCCAACACCATTTTGTTAACATTACTAGATTTTATCGGTGTGAAACTAAAAACACCTGGCTCACCTCTTTTCTCTGTTGCACATACCATAATCTTATTGACTAAATGTGAGATCTTGGAACCAATTTGTACTTCTATGGGAAGTTTCTCATTTTCGTTTTCAAGATCCTTCAAAAATACCATCAAAATAGCACCAAAACAAATTTCAATAAACTGAAGCTTAACTTGGGAATATTATTTATTTATTTTTGGTACGATAGGTCCTACCATGTGACCCATTACTATGTAAGAACAAGTTTTTGTGGAATAATTATTGGTTAAGTCACTTCAGCCTTTTTCAGTTGTCGAGTTGACGTTTCAGGCGTCACCAGCGATTAGTTTCATTTTACGCTAAAAAAAGTGCTAGTTAAGTATCAGTAAAACTCGATATATACTCTTGAAATGTACTTTTGCAGAATAAAAGTAAATTATAAGTATATTCGAATTCTTAAACCTAGGTTTAGATCCTCGAGATTTTTTTTTAAGGAAAATGGAAGAAAATACCTCTACAAACACTACATGATAAACCCCATGGCACTATGCGTTGCATCAACTAGTTGTCTAGAGACATCCCGAATACGAACATAAGTGTTAGAGGAAGTTTGAAGATTACAAAATAAACTACTAAGGTTTCGACCTTGCCAACTAATAAGAAAGGAGGTATCAGACCTCTTACAAGCTACAATTAAATTAAAAGAGGGGTAATTTGGTGCCTTTGGATTACACTAAGAATCTAAGATCAAGTAGAACAATAGAGACTTCGTTATTATTATCTTTAGTTCCACCTTAATAGCTGACATGATAACTGTTATAAGTATAAGTATGTTTTCTATTTTTTGTTTGTGTAAGAAAGGTGTCACCTGTAACTCCTCTCAATCTTCACTGTTTTACTTTCACTGCATCTACGTCTTAGATTTTATCTTTTATTGTAGTTGTTTTTATATAAGGAACAACATCCTCTACAGCTCTATACGTTTAATACAACTTCTTTCATCTTTTACATTACTTCTGTCATGGTATCACGTGGAAGGTTAATCCTCTAAGACAAACTTATTTAAGGTTTCTCTTAGCCTTTGCTTCCACTGCATACCTTATCTTTTCACTCAAAATACATTACTTTTACTTCCTTACATTTACTGCTACTTCTCTTTTAACTTTATCTCCACCTCTAGTTTTCTTCTAATTCACTCAATGTGCATCTACTTTAATTCTTTTTTTCATTTACCTTACTCTGTACTTTGAATCTGTTTTTAAATCATGTTTAATGAGTCATCACATCACTATGAAGTTACTATTTCCTTTCTATTTTAAAATATAACTCACTTTTTCTCACTAAAACTTGATGATTCCAACTTTCTGATATGGAAAAATCAACCGGAATCTTTCTCTATAAGTACAGATGAAATACCAAATCCTTCATTTCTTAAATGGAGAAAATGGGATAGATATGTTAATAGATGTCTCAATACTACCTTCTTTGATTCTCTTTCTTGCTCTAATTTGGGGTGTACCACAACAA
The DNA here is from genome assembly GCA_023529315.1 of Papaver bracteatum. NCBI lineage: Eukaryota > Viridiplantae > Streptophyta > Magnoliopsida > Ranunculales > Papaveraceae > Papaver > Papaver bracteatum. The sequence continues at coordinate 430,415 of JAJJWX010000447.1, read as the reverse complement.
CATAGGTATGGTCTTATCTTGAAAAAGAGTTCTCAAATCAGTTTTCAGCTCGTAGATCTATGCTTCGTAGATACTTACATACCATTAAAAGAGGATCTCGTTCTGCGGCTGATCTTATTCAAGAGGTTAAAAGTATTTTTGATTCCTTGGATGCTATCATTGATAAAATTTCCGATTCTGATATTATTATGTTTGTTCTAAATGGGTTGGGGAGAGACTATGACAATTTTGTCATTGTTATACACAATCGTGAAAATCCACTGTCCTTTGCTGACTTAAAATTTGAAATCTTAACCCATGAGAAGTGGCTTAAAGATCAACATCTGGAAACATATATGGCTCTAGAATCAATTACAAACTCAGCTTTCTTCACTAAGAAATTTTCTACATCTATATATGGACCATCCAAATCTATATTTGGATAAACCATTCAGATTTGATAGACCCCCTTCTCAGTGGATAGACTATTCTACTGTTAAATGTCAAATCTGTAAGCAAAAAGGGCATTCATCTAGTAGATATCCATATAGGTACTCTACATCAAAAAAATAGTCCATAATACATACACCGGCCTATAAGCCAATTCATCATTACAAGTTCATACATCTCACTTATCTGAACATTCTACATTTCCTTCTGCTGGTTCCTGGCTTCCTGATTCAGTTGCAAAAAGTCACATGACTCATGATGCTTCTCTACTTATTAATCCATCTACATACACTGGATTTGAACAAGTAATGGTTGATAATGGATGTCATATTCCAATAACATTAGTGGGCGACTCTATTTTACATACACCTACAAGAGCTTTCACAGTTACAAATGTCTTGTTTGTTCCTAATCTTACTCAAAACCTTATTTTAGTTGGTGTATTCACTAAAAAAACATAACTGTAAGATTGGATTTACACCATGGGGGTATGAGATCACAGATCTTGACACTCAGCTTGTTTTGGTTGAAGGTGTCATTAATCAAAACCTTTATCCAATTACCTCAATACCACCAGAAAAAGCCTTCAGTTAAACTGTTGCTTATCCATTCATCTCACACAAGAGGTTGGGTCACCCTGCTAAACATATTCTCATCACATTGCAATCCTCAAATCATATCACCCTTGATTCTGGATATTTTGATTCATTGTGCCACTCTTGTCAGATTGGTAAGGTAAAAAATTACCTTTATGTCTTCAAATAGATCTGCTTTAGCACCATTGAAATTGATTCATTGTGACATTTGGGGTCCATCTCCTCAACTGTCTACTCTGGGCTATAGATATTACATTTTATTTGTGGATGATTATAACAGGTTTTATTGGATTTTTCCTATGAAGGACAGAAATGAAAGCTTAACTTGTTTAAAATACTTTCAAAACTATGAATAGAAATCGGTTTTCTACCACCATCAAAAGGTTTCAGTGTGATGGTGCTTATGGCCTCATGAAAGGTCCATTTAAACAGTTTCTAGATCAAGAAGGGATAAGTATTTCTTGTTCTTGTCCTCATACTTCTCAACGAAATGGTCTTGCTGGGAGGAAACATCAACATATCATTTCGGCGGGTAATACTTTGTCCTTTCAAGCTTGTTTACCAAAATATTTTTGGTTTGACTCTTTTCTTACCACCACTTATCTAATCAACAAAATACCTTCTAAACTTCTTAATTACTTATCCCCTTATGAAGTTCTTTTCAACAAAACACCAAATTATTTTTTCTCACTACACCAAAACCAGGATTTTCTCACAGTGTAACCTGTCACAGTTTATTTTTCAGTCACTGATACACCTTTGATAAGTCCTGCAACAATTATAACTGTTGTTAAATTTTGTATATGTGATAATGATTAAGAATATTAATTTTTTTATTAGTAACAATAACTGTAGTATTCGAATCTCGCAACAACAACGCTCTTGCGAAAACTTCTACCACATATGGCAAATGTCGCAAATTAATTACAGAAATGACGTAATAGACAACGACAGCATAAAACACGAGAAAGATGTGAAGATTTTATGGTTGTTATAACGAAAACTCGCTAGAATAAGGCGGGAGCTCGCGAGAACAAGGCGGGAGCTCGAGAGAATATGGAGAAAGCTTGCGAGAGTGTGGAATGGGATCCTAAAATAGGGGAAGTATGAGATGTATGTGAGTTGTCATCCACTATGTAAACACCTATATAAAGAGGAGAGCAGGAGAGGTGACATGGGGGAGAGACAATTTTTGTAAGAGAGAGAGAGAGATATTTTGCAGAGAGATATTTTTAGAGAGAGAATGCATTTTTCTTTATCGTCTTCTTCCCCAAAAACTAGATCTAGAACTTTACCCATTAATGGAGATTATCAATGTAAATCAAATGTAAATTTAAACGTTCATAGTGAAGAATCATGGATGTAGATCAAATTGATCGAACCATGTAAAAATCTGTGTGCCCATTTACAATTTTAGTATTTTAATCATCATTTTCATATCAAATGAGTTTAGATCAAGAAATTATTATCAAGATATTACAAGGGGTGTGTTGTGGGAATTCCTGCAACTACAATAACATTTGTTGACAATTATCCAGTCAATCACAATTATAATCTAAAATGATGTTTCCACCCAAAAATTTCACAACATCTAAAACAACCCCAAATTAGTAACACTTAGGATTTTACTTGTCACTACTTTCGCAACATTTATACAAAATAACAATTTTATTTAATTTCTAAAAATCAATTTTTTTTTTCTTCTTAATATTAGAAAACAAAATCAAGACCAAGTCAACAAGTCATGACTTTGTAGGAAATTTTCTTGGACAAATACTAACCTTTTCTCTCGATTTTGTCGACAAAACCACAACAAAAATATCTGCTTCTTCCGAAGACTGTGAAAATGTCCAGACTACCCTTATCGGAATAAGTGCAATAAAAATTTTGAAGACTGTGAAAATGACCATATTACCCTTATTGGAAATAAGTGCAATAAATATTATGGAGACTGTGAAAATGACCAGAATACCCTTATCAAAAATAAGTAAGTAAATATTACAGACTGTGAAAATGACCATATTACCCTTATTGGAAATACATGCAATAAATATTATGGAGACTAGGAAAATGACCAAACTACCCTTACTGAAAATAAATAAAGTAAATATTAAATACCATGAAAATGACCATATTACCCTTATTGGAAATAAGTGCCATAAATATTATAGAGACTGTGAAAATGACCAGACTACCCTTATCGAAAATAAGTAGAGTAAATATTACAGACTGTGAAAATGACCATATTACCCTTATTGGAAATAAGTGCAATAAATATTAGGGAGGCTGTGAAAATGACCAAATTACCCTTATTGAAAATAAATAAAGTAAATATTACATACTGTGAAAATGACCATATCACCCTTATTGGAAATAAGTTCCATAAATATTATGGAGACTGTAAAAATGACCAGACTACCCTTATCGACAATAAGTAAAGTAAAAATGACCATATACCCTTATTGGAGATAATTTCAATAAATATTGAAGAATGTGAAAATGACCAAACTACCCCTTATTGAAAATAAATATAATGAATATTACAGACCGTGAAAATGATCATATTACCCTTATTGGAAATAAGTGCAATATGACCATATTACTTTACATATTGCTGAAGTTTTAAGTATCATTCTCCTACCCAGTATTACACAGATTCTAAATTCAATCTCTGGTAGTAATCGTTTTATTGATGAGGTTTTGTTTATTGATTTCGATGCGTTTATGAGTGGATCTGGTTCGTTTTTCATTAGTCTTTGTGGACAGATTTTAAGTAGATTGAAATTTCGGAATTATTTTGATTTCTTTTGGGGTTTTTTGAATCAATTAGCATGTTGATTAGTGTTTGTAAATCACTTATTTGAATCATTTTTGGTCAGAATTTAATTTTGTGATTTTTGTTAATATGATGAATGAAGATTTATCTTTAGAAGTGGTAATAAACCTAGATTTGAGGGTTCATAACTCTTTTGATTTTGTTGTAGGAGTTACCAGAAGACCGGTCGATCATTAGTGATGGTTCACAAGGTAAATTTCTAAACCTTGGCTCTCTTTTTTTATTGTTGTAGATATGATGGTATTTGTTTCCTATCACATAAATGATGTTGGATTTTTTGTATGTTTGTCGATTCTAGGGGTTTCATGTTTAATCTGTTGATTTAGTTTTTATTTCTATGTTTTCTATTCCATGTATTTGATGATTCTTGCTCTGATTTGGTAAAATATTGTTTAGATTCAGTGATTGTAATTCTACTTGGGACTATTTTTTTGTTCAATTTTTATTTATGTTCTTGTTTGACTCGATCTATAGGATTCTATATATGCCTTCATTGAGAGAAGGAGTTGGAAGAGGAACACTATTGATCTCAAAGATAAGAAAAGAATACCCTGACATGGCACTGATGCTTACTCAATGTTTTTCCTATCACCTAAGGTATCTAACACTGTGTTTGTCTAAAGCACCAAGGGTTCCTGCACTCACTTTTACAGGCATACTGGTAAGCAAGAAATTAATCGAAGTCATTATGTGCATGAATTTTGGTATCCTTTTTACTTAATAATTGATGGCCGATATTTGTTTTTATGATCAGATTTATGTTGGTTCATTTCTTGTCGAGATGGATGCAGTTCCTTGGGTTATAAAGTAAGAGCTAAAGTTAGTCGAGATGCATGTTTTTCTCATTGAATGAGTCGGTATACAGTTCAATCTGGATCTAAGCAGCTTATTTTGGTTCATAAAAACTTGTATAACATCTCATAATCTTTGTTTCTTTATGTTACAATTTCTCTACTTTAAAATTTTTGGTGTAGATTGTTGATTGATTCTCTTGTTGGTGTGACTGTAGAGTTGTCGTTCAAGGTCTTGTCCCTCTCTACGGACATGCAATGGATTTGGTTGCTCAAAGATTTCTTGTTGTTGCTAGTGGAAATCAAAGGAAAGTATATCTCTTGTTGGTGTGACTTTGTGTGTTGTATGTGTTTTTGGTTTCAGACACTATGTATATAGATGAATTTTGTGTTGTGTTGTATACTTGTCACAACAAACTTAGTACATACAAATATACGAATCATGTTCATATAAATGTACGCTTCTTTGATGTTCGTAATATGATAGTCGTTTCCAATAATTTCTATTTAATATGATTTTTCTTTTCAATTGATTTTGTTGGTGATCTTATGCCAAATTTATGCTCTGGAATGAAGTATTTTTCTTTAGCTGGTAGGTGCTTCCACAGTTGCGAATGCGTAGATGAGAATTTAAGTGTAAAGAAGATAACATAGTTAAGATGTAGCTTAGTAGTAGAATGCTTCCTTTGCCTTGTGTTGTTGTGTTATATCATTTCTGTTTAGGTGATTGAAAAATGGGGTGTGACAACTTGGTTTTCTTGAAAATGATGAGATACTCGGATTCCACTTCTTACATTGCAGGTGATGTGAAATTGAGCTTCTGATGCGAGTCTTGCAGTTTTGATCATCTTAACGCTCTTTTTGCATATCATTTGTATGACTTGTAATTCTCAATTGTTTCAGTGTCCTAGTATTTTATCAACATAATCTCTTTACAATGAATTATTTGCTTTTGAATATTATAACAATTCTCATTACAGTGAGTGTTTTGTATCAGTGTTTTTTTTTTTGAAGTTGGATCTGCTGTGGACTCCCTACATGCTGCAGTAGTCAAACAAGTATGTAATCTGATAAGTTTAATTTGTCATGTGGAAGAAACTATTTTTCTATACCCCCTCCCTGTCCTTTACTATGTGGTCCAAAGTGATATACATGATCAGTAACGTGCCAACTAAAAATTCAGTGTTGATAAATCTGTAGGATTTTGAATTCTTACTAATGCAAGTAGTAAACAAAGGCATTTCTGATCTCTTCATAAATTTTATCTTGTAGAATTCCCACGAGCAAGCTACACTAGTGATAGAATTGGAGGTAGAGGCATCAGTTTCCTACTATTTTCTAAGTTATTTTCTGGTCTTGTGTTTCTATGTAAGTAGAAAAGAAAAACATTCTGAACTCTATATTTGTTCTTGTAGAAACCCAATCAGCCAAGACTAGAAGCGCTCCTTGAAGAAGTAGCAAACGTGGACAAGGTAAAGGCATTAACACAAAACATTAGCACATTTTATTTTATTATGTTATTATTCTTTTATTTGCTACTTGTAAATCTTGTTTTAAATAGTATGAGCTTGCTTTATAAATGATATATGGTTGTTTTGCTCAATATTTCTTTGATTTTAGGTGATTCTTTTGTTAGTTTGCAGGTAAGAAATGGTGAAGACATGCTTCAACCAACCTGACTGGTTCTCTTATGTGTTGGTGTTGGCGGTGGTACTCTTGGACTTGGAGGTTGGCTGCTGATTGTGTTGTGTTGGTGTTGGACTGGTGGTGATGTTGGAGTTGGCGATTGCTTTTTGGTATTGGTGTTAAGTGTTGGACTAGTGGGGCTATTGGATTGGGAATTTTATCGACATACATCGATCTCTTTTTCTTATCATATATAATAATAGTAATTCACCTGCTTTTTCCGAATTGATTAATTTCATTAGATGCATTTTGCTAGGATCACGTTTTTCGTTGTAGGATTGTTTTTTTTTTCTATTTCCCCCATCTAATTTTTGTCTTCATCTGTGTCTTACGCAGGCTTATGCGATTGACCATTTGGTTCTCCCCCCAAGAGATTACCTCTTTGCTCTATCTTACGACAATATATTCCAACCTGTAGACTTCATCCACAGTAAGTTCTTTAATATCCCGCTTTATCTATTTTATATCCTCTTCATTACAGTAGCCTGCTGGATATCCCCGTTTCTGATTACGCGAAACTGAGGAACTTAACATTTATGTTACCAAAATTGTTTCTGCTCCTTTTTGATAGTGTCTTTATATATGTTTTTTTCTCTGTGCAGAGAATGCCTCAAGTGGGAAGAACTACTATGTTATGTTAATCTACATCAATACACAATTATTACTTGTATCCTAGAATGTTTCACATAATCATGGTGCTGGGATTCTAACCCCATAGAACTACAGAACACCCTATGTGGACTCCAACGATCCAAGAGCCTAACTACACCCATGTCAAATAATAATAAGAACTAATTGCGGCTAAGACAGATTCAAAAAATGCGAAATAGACGAAGGAACCCCAGGTAACCCATATCCTTTCTTTTTTTCCTCATTAATCATTGGTTCTGAACCTCACCTGAACAAGTTGTGCATAACACATAATGTCTTCATTTATGAATTTAGAGCCTAAGAAAGAGTTTACTTTTTATGCTTGTGGCTTTGCTAATTCCGTATAAAACCACATGTAAATATTATTATGTGCAAATTTCTGAGAAGTGTATATTCTGCCTATTGCAGGTATCCTTTATTCATTGCGGTTCATGTTCAAGCATGCCATTTTATCCAACATGGATGTGTGCTGATTTTGAGTATCGAAGGCCTAACATTCGAGTTTTCTTTCTGTTGTGAAGGTAAACCTTTTATGGATAGTTGCTTAAAATCATAGAATTATCGTTTATGAAAGATCTTCGATAACTTGGTCTATTATTTTGTTTTCTTTGTGTTCCATGTTGCCATTGTTAAATTGTTATGTGAACTAATCTCTCAGTGTGTTTTGTGTAGGATTCATGAAGAGAATGTGTCTCAAGATCTCAAAGAGCGTAGATAATAAATGAATAGATTCCAAATTGAGAAATGGATAGATTGCAAATTGAGCATCTCAACAAATTTGAGAATATATGGATAAATTATATTGCAAGATTGTATTTCATTTTAATTTGTATTGCTTGCAGGCCTGTAAACTGGAAGGCCAGGTCCATGAGAATGACCTGGACTATCCATTTTTTTTTAATTGTAATTGAAAGAATTGTCACATATTTAACTGTCACCAAAACTGTGAAGAAAAACAACACGTGTCATCATCTTAATGCTGTTACAAATGAGAGTAACAGTTTAAACGTTACAATAATAGTGACAAAAAGATGACAGGTGTCCATAGGGAATTTGTTGCAAAAAGTATGCAACACTTATATATGTTAATTGTAATCGTTAGAAAAAGTGACACGTGGCAAAACTAAATTGTTGCCTACGTGGCGGTGCAAGACACGTGTCATCATGGAATTGTTGCAAAGTTAGAATAACAATTAAATCTGTTATAATTATTGTGACGAATGAGCCACGTGTTGCTATTCTAAAATTAGGTTAACTGTTACTATTAAATAACGTAACAGTTTGTAAATGTGACTCTAACCAAATTTTGCCACAATGAAAACTGTTACAAAGAAAAATTAAAATAATTATCACAACGTTTCTCTAATGGCCTATATGTGTTACAAATTTAATCAGTAACATAAATGCCCTGTGACAAAATCTTGGTTTTGGTGTAGTGTCTCAAAGTCTTTGGTTGTGCTTGTTATCCCTATTTGGGTCCTTACAAGAAAGACAAGTTGAGTCCAAAATCCATAAATGTACCTTTCTTGGTTATAGTCCTTTACATAAGGGTTATATATGTTTTGAAAACTCAACTCAGAAGATTTACATCTCAAGACATGTAGTGTTTGATGAGACATTTTCCCATTTTTCTCTTGTTCATCTTCTATTATACCAGTGGCTATTACAATTCAAATTAAACTTATTCCAGTATCCGTTACTGAATAACCTTCAGATTATGTGATTGAGCACACTTCTAAGTCTGATTCTGACTCAGTTGAAGTGTCTATTGCTGATACATATTTCCATACATCTGCTACACCCTCTTTTCCACCTTATCATACTATGTTTACAAGAGCTAAGGATGGCATTGTCGAGCCTAAATACTTACCAGATTATGTTACCAATTACATTGTCCCTCATACTATTCATACTGCCTTTACTACCATTGCATCTCATCCTAAAGTGCCTAAAACTTACATGTCAGCAAGTAAACATGAAGAGTGGGTTGCTTCTATGCAAAAATAATATGAAGCTTTAATGTTGAATAATACATGGTCATTAGTAGCATGTACCCCTGACATGAACATATTAGGCAGTAAATTGATTTACAAATTGAAGTTGAAGTCTGATGGCACTGTAGAAAGACTAAAATCAAGGTTGGTTGCTTAAGGGTGCATTCAACAAGATTATGTGGATTATAATGCTATTTCCAGTCCCGTTGTGAAAACCACAGCAATTAGGGTTGTCATCACTATTGTTTTAACCAATAAGTCGTCTATCAGACAGCTTGATGTCTCAAATGATTTTTTGCATGGAGACCTAACTAAGAAAGTATACATGAAGAAAACCAAAGGGTTTGAGGATTCTTCTCAACCTGATCATGTCAGTTTACTTCACAAGTCTATCTATGGGCTTAAACAAACTCCATGAGCTTGGTTTGAAAATTTTGGTGGTTTCCTCCTTGATGTTGGTTTTGTGATGGTAGTTGTTGATCCTTTCATGTTTATTTATCATCGTGGTACTAATACTGTTTTTCTACTTCTTTATGTGGATGACATTATACTCACAGGGAGTTCTGAGTATTTTCTTACTTCTCTCATCATTCAAATGAATTCTCAGTTTGCCATGAAGGATTTGGGAGATCTATGTTATTTTTTAGGTATTGAGGTTGTGTTATCTTCTTCAAGGGATGTTGTTACCCTCACATAACAGAAGTATACTATTGATTTACTGATCAAGGAAACTATGAAAGACTGCAAACCTTGTTTTACACCTACATCAACTGTCAAGAGGGATTCCATACATGATGGTGGTATTCAAGCTAATCCTCTGAAATTTAGAAGCTTGGTTGGTGGTCTTCAGTATATCACTCTTACAATACCTTGCATTACATTTGCAGTCAACTGTATCTCTCAATTCGTGCACTCTCCAACATGTGTTCATATGCTTTTTGCAAAAATAGTTCTTAGATATCTCAAAGGTACTCTTGGTTCTAGAACAGATATTCAGCCTGGTGATGCTAGCTCCATTATTAGCTACTCTGACTAAAATTGGGCTAGGTTCCTAAATACAAGATGCTCCACCACTGGGGTTTGTGGCTTCTTAGGTCACTTTCTGGTCTCATGGTCATCCAAGAAGCAACCAACAATATCCCAAAGTTCTACAGAGGCTGAGTATAAGGCTTAAGTGTACTAGATGCAGAAGTAATGTGGTTGTCAGGATTACTTGAGGAACTTCATATCACCCCTACAAAACGTTTTATAATGCATTATGATAACATGAGTGCACAATTATTAGTTGCAAATCCAGATTTCCATGCTAGGAAAAAACACATTGAAGTAAATTATCACTTTGTCGGGACTTAATGGATGCTGGTATTGTTACCGTTCACTTCATCCCCTCTTATCATCAGCTAGCAGACATATCTACCAAAGGACTTACTTCTACTATCTTTTTTTTAATATTGTTGATCAATTGATGTAGTTTTCTCACCCTTCATTTCAGATTGAGGGGGAGTGTTAGAAGTATAAGTCGGTTTTTTGTTTTTTGTTTGTGTAACAGAGGTGTCATCTGTAACTCTCTTTACTGTTTTAGTTTCACGACATCTAGGTCTTAGCTTTTATCTTTTACTGCAGTTGTTTCTATATAATGAACAACATCCTTTGTAGCTATTTACGTTTAGTACAACTTCTTTTATCTTTTACATTACTTCAGTCAATAACTGAGCGAGAATGCTCCTTGGACTGCATTTTGATGAAGGCCTTTATTTTCTAATCTTCCTGGACGGTCATATCTTCAGCTTCATATTCAACATTCATTTATTGCATTTCTCTGCTCAGCCAAAAGCTAGTATAACTCATGATATTTCGTCATTTCCATCTATTCCTGGATACCCTCGAGCTCCAATATAAACGTCGGCAAAATCGACAATTATCCGACTAGTACTAATATGTGGGTGTTTTTGTATAGTGCATATTCTTATAGTAACACCCCAAAGAGAAAAAATCTCCGACTCTAGTCGAGCAACGTTCCTAGCTCAATCGATAAATAAATCAAATAGGAAAAAGAAAAAAAATGACTTGACTTGTGGGGATTCGCCTTGGCTAGTTACTCGGTCTAGTTTAGAATGTACAATGTCAGAGCAAGTGGATTCCCCAGCTCTTGAATAGGTGCTGCAAATCTTAATGTATGGAACCTGCAACTACATTGAGGAGTAGGGAAAGGATAAATTGAGTGAAGAGGCCTCCTCTTGATCGAATAGGATAAGAAATAAAACGACTTGGTACACCTAAAACAAAGGTCACACGTAAACACAAAAAGAGAAAGCGGGGTTCACATCGGCAAAAAGATGGATGTGTTTCATAATAAATGCAGTAGTACTACTCGCCAAAATAGACCATTCATGAGTTAGTTTTGGAACCTTGACTCTTCCTCCTTTCCAGCCAACATTGTCATGGATACCCCAACCGCATTCATTTCATTACCCATCCACCTTGCATTAAATTAATGCCAACTAGTAGTCCAAATCCCAAATGAATTTTTAAATATAACCCGGGAATTACCAAAACCCAGGAAAGTAATAAAGTTTGTAACAGTAATCAAGAAGAATTTAAAATTTCCATGACCACTAGATCACCTCCTTTCCAGCTGTAACAGAGGAGTGAGATCAGACACAGAGAGATTTCATCTCTGTTTTTTTGTTCAGAAACAGAAGAAAATAAAACTAAACAAGTATCAACATCTTCCAAAACCAACCCAGTTGTTTTCTTTTCGATTGTTTCTTCTGCAACTGAACCAGAAAAAACCTGAGGTCAGATTAAATTATCAATCTCTCTAGAAAGTTAATCTTTGGGGTTATGGTAAAAGCTTAAACCATGCATCCATTCTCCTAATTTGGGTTTAGTTTGTGTTCAGGGTTCTCACTATCACAGACAATTGTCTGTTTCCTTCTGTTTCTACCTTCTTTTCCAGCTCTTCTTTATGTAAAGTTTTCACCTTTTTGGAGAAGTGCGAAGGTTTCCTCAATTTTCATTTTGGAAACTTTTAAGCTGAATTCAGGGTCTTCTTGAGTAACCATGGCGACCCAAGTTTCTGTTGGATCTATAATCCTACTCTTTTTTCTTTTATTTGGAACCTGTTCTGCTAGTGTTCGGAAAATAGCTCAAATTTCTCCTGGGTTTCAAGGATCTCAAATGAATTGGGTTGATAATGAAGGATTGTTTCTGTTATCGAATAACTCAAATTTTGCATTTGGGTTTGAATCAATCAAAGATGATGTGACTTTATTTCTGTTAGTCATCCTCCATAAGCCGACTTCAAGAGTTCTCTGGACTGCAAACAGAGGCTCAGTGGTGCAGAATTCAGATAAGTTTACATTTGACAAGAATGGAGATGCGTACTTAACCAGAGGTGGAAAGAATGTTTGGTCGACAAATACTGCAGATAAAGGTGTTACTTCATTGGAATTGCTGGATTCCGGCAATTTGGTGTTATTCGGCGAAAATCGCAACATTATTTGGGAGAGCTTCAGCCATCCCACTGATACACTTTTGTCAGGGCAGGAATTTGTAGGTGGAATGAAACTTGTAAGTAACCCAAACACTTATAAACTGAGTTTCAATCTTGAAATTGGGTCTGGAGATATGCTTCTGTATGCTGATTTTCCAACTCCACAAGCTTACTGGTCTATTAAGAGGGAGAGCCGCAGGACGATAAATCAAGTTAACGGGGATGTTTATTCTGCGTCTCTGGTTTCTAATTCATGGCAGTTCTTTGATCAGAAGAAGAAATTGCTTTGGCAATTTGTTTTCGCCGATCCTGATGAGGATGTGACATGGGCTGCAGTTTTAGGTAGTGATGGGTTAGTGTCGTTTTATAATCTTAATAGTGGTGGAACAGTTGCGGAGAAGATGAAGATACCGCAAGATTCATGCAGCACGCCTGAACCCTGTGATCCGTATTCCATTTGCAATAATGCTGATAACAGGTGCCTATGTCCTTCAGCTTTGAACTCTCATCCAAATTGCAGTCCTGGGGTCATTCCTGCGTGTAATAGCTCGAATTCGGCGGAGGTGGAGCTTGCAGACATTGGTGATAAGCTTGATTATTTTGCGCTTGGATACGCTCGTCCGATTTCTAAATCTAATTTAGACAGTTGCAAAAATGCTTGCCTGAAGAATTGCTCATGTAAAGTGTTGTTTTTTGAAACTAGTTCAACAAATTGCTTTCTGTTTGACGCAATTGGAACCCTGCAGTCGGCTCAAGGCAGCTCTGGATTTGTCACTTACATTAAGGTTCCAAAGAACTTTAATAACGGAAATAAGGCAGGGGGAGGAAATGGCAGCGACGGAAAACGTTTCCCTTATGTGGTTATCATTGTTGTTGGAACTGTACTAATCATATCTGGTTTAGTATACTTGGGACTTCGATATCATTGGAAGAAGAACAAGAAGAAGAAATCATCGGATGATCCTCCAAATGATTCCGAAGAAGATAATTTCCTGGAGAACTTAGTTGGAATGCCAATCCGATTCAGTTTTAAGGACCTAGAGGAAGCTACTAACCATTTCACTGTAAAGCTTGGGCAGGGAGGGTTTGGTTCAGTCTACCGAGGATCACTAAAAGATGGGACTCAGCTAGCTGTTAAACAATTAGAAGGTGTTGGTCAGGGTACTAAAGAGTTCCGTGCAGAAGTTAGCATCATAGGAAGTATTCACCATGTTCATTTGGTAAGGCTCAAGGGATTTTGTGCAGAAGGAGCTCACCGGCTTCTTGTTTATGAGTATATGGGAAACAATTCTCTGGAAAAATGGATTTTCAAGAGGAACAGCGAAAAGCATTTGTTGCAGTGGGAAACAAGGTACAATATAGCTCTAGGTACTGCTAAAGGACTGGCTTATCTCCACGAGGATTGCGATGTTAAGATTGTCCACTGTGACATAAAGCCCGAGAACGTTCTTCTCGACGATAACTTTGTGGCCAAAGTATCAGATTTTGGTTTGGCAAAGCTAATGTCAAGAGAGCAGAGTCATGTATTTACAACACTAAGGGGTACAAGGGGTTATTTGGCACCTGAATGGATCACAAACTACGCAATATCAGAAAAGAGTGACGTTTATAGCTACGGGATGGTTTTGCTTGAAATAATTGGCGGAAGAAAGAATTTTGATCAGTCAGAGCAATCAGAAAAGGCTCATTTTCCGTCATACGCGTTAAAAATGGCAGAAGAAGGGAAGCTGGAAGCCATCCTTGACCCAAATTTGACGATCGACAAGGAAGACGAAAGCGTGTCCAATGCAATCAAAGTTGCTCTGTGGTGCATACAAGAAGATATGTACCTAAGACCATCCATGAGTAAAGTAGTCCAAATGCTTGAAGGCGTTTGCGCTGTACCTATGCCTCCAACCAACTCTAAAATGGGGCAACGAATTTATTCTTCTTTCTTTAAATCTATAAGTGAAGACGGAACTTCATCCGGTCCATCGGAATGCTTCAGTGACGCATACCTTTCAGCTGTTCGATTATCAGGGCCTAGATAACAGAATACGTGTAATAAATATAGAGATATAGTTTGTTCGGATGTAGTGTTGGCAATGATATCCAGTCTTAAAATACAAAGCTTTTTTTTTATGTAGCCAGCTCTGTACATTGTTTGTTCTTTGTTTTAAATACAAAGATTTTTGCTATAAAAAGTTCCATTTATGAGATGCTACCCAGTTTGGATTTCATGGCTTTCGGTTGTTGCCCTGTAAAAAGGGAGTCGAAAGCTTGCAACTTGCAAGACATGGGAGGGTTGCCTGTTCTTTTATAATAACTGACATTCCTTCAAATTCTATGTTTCAAACTTTACAGTGAAAAATGCTTGTCAGTTACTCAAATCTCTCAAGATACTGCAAAAGAATTCTATAATAATATTCCAAAAGGGGAGGCTGGGAAATAAGGCTCAAGCGCAAGATCCAATCACTGGGGAAAAGCACCTTAGCCTTCTCAAGTCGATACACGCATCTTTTTTACAAAGAAATTATGGAATGTCTCTTAATATAGCATCCCCAAAATCAGTTTTGAGCAAAACAGAGAAAATGTCAACTCAATCGAAAAGCCATGAACCATTCTTGGAGCAAATTATACCCCTTCAAGACTTGCAATAATAATGAAGGTAATGAGAAGAATGTATGAAGGTATGCAGTAGCAGCCAGCTTAAATGAACACCCATTTAAGTTAAATAGGCTTAAAACCCGACTAAAATGGACAGAACCTCGTTAAATAAAAGTTTCTACATGGCTGACAAAATCAGCGTCCAGATGCGGGCACTGCAACACCAGTTTTATGGCTGACATCCTTGGTCACCCTAGCAATTTTTTAGATACTAGACTATTATCTTACAAATCATACAGCAAGAAGTATATTGACATGATCAAGAAAACTTACGTCTACATTGTGATACAAATAAATCCACCAAATCATTTTCATTCTGAAACAGTAACCATATATTCAGAATTTCGCATTTGATAAATATTCATACAAAACAATCTACATTTTGGCATAATATCACATAGACTTAACAACCAGGACAGGTTCTTGACCAACCTGTATCTACAAGGCAAAGTCATTTCTTATTTGAAAGTAAAAAAATTAATATTTGATGCACTCCTCTTAACTATTTACAAAATAAATGCTTACACTAGTCAATGGTCATCTTCTAAAGCCAGAGCGCCTGCTTGACCCGCCATCATTATTCCCATCTGTTGCACAAGCCCAAAAGAAGAGAGACATCCAAAACAGAACAGCAAAGAATATCTGCGTACGATGTTGGAACTTAGACAAAGTTTCATCTATACCTATATAAGAACGGCCAAATAGCAAAAAAGGAAAAAAGGGAGATGGTGAGAACCCATATAAAGCAACACAGGCAACAAACTAATGAGATGAAAGCAAATTATTTGTTTGGATTGAATCTCTAAAGTAAAATTATTGGATTTAACAAACAGTAAATGAAAGATGGAGCTAATTTGTAGATAGCTAAACAAGTATCCCACCAATGGAATTAGAGGACATGTAGAAGTGGCTATACGCTTCAGCATTTAGATCCGCATGTATTAATGCAAGTTCAATAACTCAGTCGCTTAACTTTCTATTGCCATTTTTTAACCAGTAATCCTCATGACGTAGAAACACTATCAATTCGACCGTACTTTTTATCTTCCTTCTTTATGATATTCCAATTCCCTTAGTAAGTTAGTAGACAGTAGACACTGTCTGCTATGGTGATTGTACGAGTCTGATGACCTCACATTTCACTTTTCTAATCCTCTGTAGAGATCATGAAGTATCATGTGCTTCAGATGAATTTCCTTGCAGTGTGTAACAGAACAATTCATATGATAAGATTGATCATTTTGGGTTTAAGCTTCCATGTCAAGATCTAGTCTGTTAACACATATTTAGCTATTTTCGGGTCTCAGAAAATTTACATACTTCACAGTGTACAACGCATAAAAAGTATTTCTGCTCAGACTCTTATTATTCTACTTGGTTTTATAATGATTTCGTTCATTGTTTTATCTTAAGATGCACATTCATGTGGTGAAAGCTAACCCCTACGGTCCATCTGAATAATCACAACACACTGAACATAATATGATAGTCATGTCCTACAAACTAGCTAAAACAATAATAATAAATAATAATAATAATCAGTTATCAATTTGCAATTTGCAATTTCAAATTAAATAATCAGATCTTTCCAATCCTCCATTAGATGAAGTAACTAACAGGAAAGTATATTTTGAGAGAAGAAGAGAATTATGGTTCTCTGTGACATTGGACAGAGGTCAAATCAAACAAATTCAACATCCAATACAGAGCAGTTAGATTGTTGGACGCCTAAAAAAGGGTATGCTATAGTCACACGAAGTTTTAAACACCTGATGCAGGGACCGTTTGTGTCAAAAATGTCTGAGACACCCGAAGCCTAGGGGTCTTTTAGTGTCACTAAAGAAAGAGGTCAACCTTTAAAAGGGGGTGACGAAAAACAAAAAATTAATCTCATAATTTATGGTTTCCGTCAACTTCAATATATCCCTATTAGCATACTATATACCAAGTCATTGGTCATCCATTACCACATGATCACAGCTATACTCGTTTTGGAACTTGCAAATAAAATTCACATTTCTAATAAACTTCTGACTATTTTTGCGCACACAACTTTTTCCAAGGCATAACTCTGTCTAATATAATATAAGCATTGAGCAAATTCATCTTCAACCTCCTGATGGATAGAATTAAATGTAATTGTGCTGTTACAATTATCCGATTCTAGTTCTAGTTCAATGGGCAATGAGTACCAGTTCCCAAAATTCAATTCTAAACCATTGGATTATGGGAGCAGAAATAGCAGAAACTTGAATCATAAAGATACCTTTATGTCTATATGTTTTCAGAGTGCTTACTAGATTGTGCAAGTTCTCAAATCGAATCAGAAATCGGTTAAATATGATGTATTGTATTGATGCCATCACTTATAGACACCGATATACACATAATTTGCAATATCAAATGATGCCAATCCAAACCATTTAGCAAAAAGAATTTCACCAAGTCTCATACAAGTCATGTCATTCCTATATGCAACTATTAAGTAATTAAACAGTAACATCCAATCCCGCCAATTTTCAGGTTAGTTGTTGCTTTTTCATCGATTCTTTGTTAAATCAGTACGCATGTAAAAGCAGTAGGCTTCTCTGTGATGCTAATCGCCAATTCCAAAAAATTATTACATGGGAGATTATCTTTGATTCTTTCTTCATATTATTAAGTGTCAACCACAAACAAAGGCAAAATCCAAGCTATTTTGCTTTACTGAACAGAAAAATCAACCACTCATTACAAACAAGAGAGTGACCCTAGTTCCGTACTACAAAAATCATTCCACACTATCATATAGAATAACCAACTCACTATAGGATAACAAAAATCATTCGACGCTATCATATAGCATAACTAACTCACTCGGGATATCATTAATTTTAACATTTTTTTTAATAGGAAAGATAATTTCATTGATTAATTAGACTTGTTGTACATAGAGTTTCTAACCACAATGAAGCTTCATTCTCCCAACCAGTTTTCTATGTCATACTAATTGCATCTTTAGCTCGTAAATCTGCTGCTCAGTTTGTTTCTCTGGGCACATATGTGATCACCCATTTATTAAAAAATTTAAGACACTCAATACAATCTCTAATAATTGAGTTGTTCTTCCATTTAACCATACTCTTAGTGTAAGCCTAAAAACCTTGGGAGAAATTTCATTAATTTTTCGACTTCAATAACTTCAAAATGTTCTAAAATTTAAATTTCTTCAAAAATACCAATTCAGTAATTCTTTCAATCTCAAATAATTCTTCAAATACAAATTAAATCAGGTATAAAAAATAAAACCCCATTCAGATTATAATTATGTGATTAATTAGCATACCTAAGACGGGAACGATGTCTTCTCCATCAGATTTTGGTGAAGGGGTGCCGGAATTTGAGTGGCAACGGACAGACAGAGTAAAGGGTTTTAACCGATACCCTAAAAATGAATGAGGAACATAAGACTGGGCAGAAGAAGAGGAGTAAGTTCTAGGGCTGGCACCGGAACGGCTAGAGAATCGGAAGATATGATGGGCAAAATCGGAATGAGGAGGATGCAGGAATTGGGTTATGGATGTGTTGTGCGGAGGAAGAAGCAGAAGATGGACGTCCATACTTCCGGTGGGAGTAAATACTTTGGCGGTCTATGTTTTATTTATTTCTATCAAGAAAAGATTTTTATGAGAAATGGGTTTTATTGGAGGTCACAGGCTCTCTCAGCTAACAATCACCGACTCACAGCAATCAGAAAAGTGCTCTACGTGTTCAATCATCAGCATCTTTCAACAAAGAAAAGACAAAAAGTAAAACAAACATAAAAAAAAAAAAAACTCCTCGGTTGTCTATGTCATGCAAGTGCACTAATTCTGGTATATTACTACGATTACACATACCGTGTTTGTAAATCGGAAGCAAAAATAAAAAAAATAGTTATTTTGTTTTATAAAAAGTTAATTTTTTAATTTATAGAAACGACTTTAAAACACGATAGATATATTCCAAGTTGATTCCTAACTTTTCAATTTCTACGAGTAAAAAAACTTCTCATTTGCTTTCCAAATTAAACTATTAGCATTTAATAATTATACACCGTACATAGGGCTGTCAATGGTTACCTATTATCCGGAGTCGGACCCGCTAGATTCGGATCCGGTTCTGGGTCCTAAAGTTGGACCCATTAGTGACTTAGGACCCGACGGGTAATTACCCGATTGGACCCGAATGTTAACGGGTCCAAACGGGTAATACCCGTTGGGTACCCGGTTATTTATCCTTTTATTCATTTTTTTAACAAAATTATAGGTATTTTGCTAGTTTCTGCTTTGATTTTTTTTTTTCACTTTTTTCTTACATTTAATCTTCATTTAGTGCACTAATAAAGAAATAATAATATATTTTTTTTAAAATAATTTAGATTCAAGTTAAAAAGAGAAAAAAATTAAGTTTTTAAGATTTTCTTTATAATTTTTTTAATACCCAACGGGTACCCGGAACCGATGGCTACCCGGGACTTTAAACGGGTCCGGTTCTGGGTCCACAAATTTAGGAACCGGACCCGACTTTTATAAGTAGGGTCCGGGTTCGGATCTAGTGATACCCGGGAGGACCCGGACCCATTGACAGCCCTGTACCGTTTCCAAAAACTTGAATGGATCATGCTGGCTACAATGTGCCATTTCTTAACTATAATGTGGTGGAAAGTTTTGCATAACTAGTGAGTGGAGCATATTTGTTCCTCTTCTGGTTAAGAGATGCTAATGAGAATTCAGTTTCTATAAGGAAAAAATAACACTTCACCGTTATTCAATTTCTTTATCGTTTTTGACGGAAATTGAGTATTCATATTTAATAGTTTTTTTAACATATTTTTATTCCTAAATTTCTTTATAATACAGATTTAATGTGAATTTCGGTCCTGTCTATGTAAGGTAAGAAATGCGTCCCTCCCATAATGAGGTTAATTTTACAGGCTCTTGGCTAGGTAATATTGAAGCCATATAGCCAAGCAGAATGGATAACCACAGTGCCGAGCCTTCCATGAAGTAGTAGGGTGAGTCTAGTCTAGGCTAGATTTAGGGTTTTTTCCTGGCTTAGCAGAGTGGAAGAAAACCAACTATCGGGATCAGAAAGTAAGTTTCTGCCTAGTTAAAAGTTGAGGAAAACTGGATTTTGGTATTGAAAAAAAAAAACTATATTTCGACAGCTTATGCTAAATCAAAACCGGCTATATTGCGTAGCATGCCGAAACTCAAGGTAAGTTGTCTACTAAAATATGAAGAAAGTGAATCCTTTTGTATATCGTGTATGCCAACAAAACTACTAAGTAGCATTTCTAATTTAGTATGTGTAGTGATCGATTCAAATAAATAATTTTAAACACATAAGGAGCTAAATCAATAATATAGCATAAACTTATTAAACAGAAGAGAGGTGAACGGAAGTATGAGAAATGTTCCATTTCTTGGTTTTCAGCTTACATAGTATATTACCGTTCAAGACTATTTATAGTCTTAACTGAAGGTCGGTACATGACAATAGCACAATGTTAATTTGCCAATATGTGGCGAGAAGATAAACATTAATATGTTTAGTGTTAATCTAAATAGAGATTAACCTTATCACTAAGTAAAGTGGATTAACCTTATCACTAAGCAAAGGAGGTAAGCGTGGGTCCCATTAAAATGTGGTCAGGCACACATTTGAAAGCCGACGATATGTAACAAATCCTACATTGATTGATCATTATAAAACCACGATTTGATCATTATAGTGCCTGCAGTTGCCTTTAGTGTCCAAAAATTTAAATTGGTACATAGTCCACCTTCAACCTATTACCCCTCCCTATATATGTTTATTTGACATTTTTACAACTTTGATTAGGGGAGCAAAAATCATTTATCAACTCCCACTTTTATTGTTCATGTGCAATGATTGCGTATTCGCATAATGATTGAGTATTTGCACAATGATTGCATGTAATGATTGCGTATTAGCACAATGATTATGTGTAATGATTACATAACACTCGTTCGGCCAGCCCTCTCTGGATTGATGCACAATGATTGTGCGATATTGGCTATAGGCCAATAGCTTTCATAGTGTGCAATGATTACGCTGCAAGCTCAAGGCCACCTACCCAACTGGCCTAATGCATCATTCGATGCGAGATTTGCTCTTGGTTAAATGCCAAACACAATGCGCCATTTTGACGCGGTATTGGCCTTAAGACAATATTATTCTTACAACGCAACAGAAGCTTTGGATGAAGCTTCATATAAGGCCGTGACGCATCTTCCAGCACGCGCCATGCTAAAAAAAATACGGGGTGTTACATTATTCACCCCTTTGAAGAATTTCGTCCCCAAAATTCAAAACAAAAACTATTGTGGACAAACTCTTTGGTTTGGATTCCTGAGCCAAAGTCCCATACCAGTTGCCCAGAAATTACGGGTTTCTTCAAGTTGTCGTGAACATCAATTTAGATATTCAGAGGAAACGTCCCATACCGCATACTTAGGAATCCAAAAAGAGTCCACAACATTAATAAGAATCTTAATTGGCCAGTGCCAAAAGGATATCTCAACAAGGTATCCTAAATGTGCATCCCATACTTCACACTCAGGAGTCCCTAAAGTTCACAAGTTGAAATATGTCAACAATTTGAAGTACTATATGGAACGGGATCCAGTTGCCCACCGTCCCTGATGGTCATCCAGGTTTCCACTCGTAAGTGAGATGCTAGCCTATCCTGACAACGCACACCGTTGGCCAGTTTCCAACGTGTGGGGATGATCATTCCCATTGTCTGCCCACTGTCCCAGACGGTCTTCCGGATATCCACTCATAAGTGGGGTGCCACTTAGGCCGGGAAAACTCACAGTACTTAAACAATCTCAACTCGATTCGCATAGTAACTGACGTAGCAGTTACAAACTCTTTTCCGCGCAAAAGTTGGACTACTCTCCAACTTTATGTTTTCCTTTGTAGGAAAATTACTCGTTGAAGAGTCCACTCCGCACAGTCCCTAGAGTTGTCTCGGAACTTTCTCTGATACCAACTGTGACGGACCGGAAAATTACTCCTGGCACGCCTGGGAGCGTAGGTCATAACTTCCCGATGCGCCATGATGATGCTATGATCCGGGCCTTTAAGATAGGAAAATGCACGTCCATTTACCCTTGCAAGTATGCTCGTAGAGCATGATGTAGCTAACTTAGCTTCCACACCGTTCCAACTTACCCTTGTTCAGCAAAGGGTTTATTAAGAGCACAAAACCTTTCCTAAAACGTCAAAAATGGCCTTTTGAGGCCATAAACGATGGAATTTGGCTAAAATTCCAAGATAGTGATGTGTAGCACGTCTTCATCGTTGGGTCGTTTCCAATCAATTTAGACCCGTCTTGAGCTAAATTACGACAATCGGGTTTTTAGCCTCCGGATAGGCTATAACATGCCTAAGTCGAACGCCTTGATAGGAAGTATGAGCATCCAAGGAATGGAATGCAACTTTCCTCATCAAGTTTGGCCACAATCATCTCTTGCATCGAGCTACCGAATCTGATGATATGAGAGGCCAAAATGTCGTAATTATCTCATAATTAGATGATATGAGCGACAAAGTGCTGGAATGGCAATGCTGCAACTCATTGCGGCTGCCTACGTACCCTTCCCTACTCTAAAGGGATCAAGCACAACTTAAGCCAAATTCGTTTGCAAAGCTGTGGCCTAGCAATAATGGTTATGACTTGGTCCGTATAGGCCATTCCGCAAAGATGCACAATGATTATGCATCGTCGGGTCCATGACATGGCATAGTAATGCCTAAGCACCAAATGCCCTCTTCGAAAGGCTACGAAATTATAAATGAGCCTCAGGCATCATTTATACTCTTCCGGCTAAGCTACGAAGCTTACTTGGTACATAGTCTTCATATGCACCTTCAACCAACTACCCCTCCCTATATATGTTTATTTGAAATTTTTACAACTTTGATTAGAGGAGCAAAAATCATTCATCAACTCCCACTTTTATTGTTCATGTGCAATGATTGCGTATTCGCACAATGATTGCGTGTAATGATTGCATATTAACACAATGATTGCATATAATGATTGTATAATACTCATTAGGCCAACCCTCTCTGGATTGATGCACAATGATTGTGCGATATTGGAAATAGGCTAACAACTTTCATAATACGTAATGATTATGATGCAAGCTCAAGGCCACCTACCCAACTGGCCTAATGCATCATTCGATGCGAGATTTGTCTCTAGGACAGATTCCAAACACAATGCGCCATTTTGACGCGGTATTGGCCTTAAGACAATATGCTTCTTACCACGCAGCGGAAGCTTTGGATGAAGCTTCATCTCGGGCCATGGCGCATCTTTCAGCATGCGCCATGCTAAGAAAAAACACGGGGGTGTTACATTTAACCTGGCCAATATGGCTAGCAGATATTTATGATCCATCTGTAATATGGATTTTAGGTGTAACAATAGGATGCTTGTTGTCAAACATAGTAAAATTGAACGTCATATGATTACAAGCACCTGAACGGAGAAACCAACCAGTTGAGAAAGTACCTATGGGAACTGGAAAAGTGGAAGCTGCTGAGGGATTATTACTAATTGCAAGAGCTTGTTTGATCATCTCATGAATATCAGCAAGGTTGTTTGGTATAGATGCCAATGGTTCATGACTTCTTTCTAATGCAGATTCTGCAAGAATGGATGATGTAGATGTATATGTTGATACAGTGGCATTCAATCTCCTATTTTCTATCATATTCTTATGTGATGTGATGGACATTTTCCTAATGCATGCCCAGGTTCTTTGCAATAATTTCATTTAACTTGAGAGGTTGCACCTTGAGATATATCTTGTGATGTTGTACTTTATGGTAAAGGGAAATTTCCGGATAAGTGACCGGGTTTCTTATAGTTATAGCATTATACTTGTGATATGTCATGATGATTCTTCTGAGTATTGACATGGGGATTGAAGTTTGTACGTGAAGGCACTGCAAGTATAACAGGGATATCTCGCTTGATTCTTTTTCCAGTTTCTTCAGCAATAAGTTCAGAGAGTCGAGTTTCTACGGTCAAAAGAGGTGTTCGATGCAGAATAAATGCCCTGACTGATTCAAATTCATTTCTTAATGCCATTAAGAGCGTAACTAATCGTGATTCTTTTATGCGTTTCTGCCACAACTCTATATCAACTGTGCGATTAAGTTCCAAAGTGCTAACTGATTATATACAAATGACATCTCAGAGTGAAAGTCGGAAATTGGTTGATCATGTTGTTGTTTCATAGATCGGATATCCTGTTCAAGCTTGTAATGCTCAGCAAAGTTGAGTTGAGTATACCTTTTTGCAAGAAAGTACCATGCTTCTTTGGCAAGTCCAAAGCTGGTGAGTTGCATGCTTATATATGTAATCATTGTGTTACCGATCCATGTGAATATCTTATGATTGTTGATTTCCCAGTTGTCCATGCTTTCTCTGTAACATATTTATTTTTACTACTAGTACCAGTTACATTAGGGTTTATTTCTTTGCCATCGATGAACTTCCACATACCTTTTCCATTGAGAAAACTTCTCATAAGAAAAAACTAATAATTATAGTTAGTTTCATCCAGTCTTGCAGTGATATGTTGATAATCCTCATGATACATGTTGAAGGAAAAGATGAAATACTAGATGCTAAGTTTTAGGATATGGAAAAGAAAGATAGAGAACCGATAATAGGAAACAGAAAATAAAGGTTGACGATTCTTGGTATCTTATGACTATGTTGCAGCGGAAGATTTTAGATCTTTTCTGGCTCTGATGCCATGACAAAGATAGTCATAACATGTATATTCAAGAATTAACGTTGTATTCAACGTGTTAAAATAGATACAATACAACTGCTCTTATATACAAGAAACAAAGACATGAAAGGAAACAAAATAACACACAATATACATGTCAAGGAAACAATAAACATAGGCGAAATGTTTTACTTTTTTGATGAACAAACTCTGATATACTAAGAAGAAGATAAGATTAAAGAATTTAAGATAGGAACTGAGTTCCTTATTGGTCTATCAAAAAGATTTCCTTCACATTGCACACAAGAGAATCCATAGAAAAATTGAATCAACTAAGAGATCTTGCTTCTTTTGCTAGTCTATCCAAGTAAAACAGTAAAGTTCTTTTCCTAAATTGAATTAAAATATACATAAATGAATATTATCTCAAGGAAAATATGATAATATCGTTTAACATTACTATGGGATGAGAACACTCACCCCTTCCGCCAGTCTTTCATACACTCATTTAGGTGAAAGAGTGCTTCACAGTGGATACTAAGAGGTTGATCTTCAGCTGCTTGGAAAAAATACACATTGAGAGGCTGATGATATGCCTCTCACTATATTTTCAAAGTTTTTATTCATTTAAAACCATCAGACACAAACCCCAAAGTGATTTCATTTATTCATTTGCCATTCAAAAAGGGCTTGCGGCGCAGCTTGTTGCTCGCTTGCCTTCTATGTAATAACTCATGAATCTGTTTCAATGTTTTGTGATATGTTAAGAACTAGGAATCCATGAGAAGAAGTCATAAAAAAAAAAAATTTATTATTACAAAAAAAGACATACTTGTGAGGCACATGTTGAGGCATTTGGTCTCTTATTTTGGTGGTCACTTAAATCAAAATAAAATGAACAGTCAAGAATCCACTACCACAGAAGATACCCAAGTACAAACAACATAGAATGAACAGTCAAGAATCCAACTACCATTTGGTGGTCTTAGGTTTTAATTGACTTGTAGACCATAAGGATAGGATCTATAACAAGTCTTACATTGGAGTTATGGGTATTAGATGAATGTCATGCCAAGAAAATATCCATAACTCTAGAGTAAGACTTGTTCTGGATCCTGAGTTGAAACTAACCTTAAATTATGTACATCATGCGATAATTTTTGGGTACAGGTTGTTAATTAAAAAAGACATTTAATTACTTGTATTAACAATTCGAAATGATTGAAAAGAGATTGGTTTTCAAGGAGAAAATATTTACTTGATTTCAACAACTTTACAAATGAAAAGCAATACCGTAGCGCCCCATAAGCTAGCATCTGACTAATCCAAGAGATTAACTAAATAAGAGGCACTAAAAACTAAAACATTTACTTAAACAATCAATTATTAAATCTTCTACAAAACTTAACCCAAAACTAGCCCCGCTCAGAAATATTTACATACAAGAACTCCTCTCAAATGATACATATACAATAGTCATTTGGTTTACAAATACAATAAGCAATATAACAAACATAGTAAAAGTTAATCAACTAACGAAATCAACCCTTGAAGCTTTCGCTGCGCAGCTCGGATCTGTCTCTGAAACTGAAAGTGAGATGGGTGAGCACATCATCCCTAAAAGGGGTGCCTAGTAGGAATAAAAACTAGCTTTCAAGTAATCATTAATATGATTCTAAGACAATGCAGGTTTTATCGAAAGTCGGTAATACAAGGAAAGACAATAAAACATAATGTAGAAACTTCTTCATAGACATTCATAAATAACAGTAAACATCCATGTATGAGATGTGTGTAGCCGCACATAAGGGAAGAGTAATATTCGTGCTAACCACACTCATTAGGTAATATTCGTGCTAACCACAATCATTAGAATACTGGATATATAGGAAGAATACTATTCATGCTAACCACACTCATTAGGTAATATTGCGGTGTATCGCCCTATCCATAGAATAATGATATTGTGTCAGCACACATCTCATACCACACCAAGCACACAAAGATATGCATGACTTTCACAACACAAAGATTGATTTGTAAAATAATAATGAATACAAGAGAGTTCGTTATCGATTCTCACATCTTTTAATGACAAACCACGCCTACCTCGAGATCCACAATCCACTGGTTCATCCTATGAATCAATCGTTGTTAATAACTAATTGTTAGTCACACAAGAGTTATAAGAATCTAGCCAAAATGGCTCACACAAGAATCATACAAGTGTAACTAATGATTCTAACTTCTACTCCTTTTATTATCTATCTTTAGCATATCTGAGTTTTACTAAATCAATTAGGTTGATTCTATAGTCCATTATCTAAGTCTTAAGAATATCTACAACTTTGTAGAAGGAACCAGATGCTAATTCGGACAACAAGAGGTCCAAAATGTCTAATTAATAAAACTAGCCTAAAGCCCAAGTCCACCACTCCAGCCTATTAACCTAAGGTCAACTCCACCAGAGTCAACTAACGGTCAATGGTCAACTAACGGTCAACGTCTAAGCCAAGGTCAAAGTCCAAGTCTCGGTCAAGGGTCAATAGTTAAGGTCGGGTCAATTGTCTAACTCGGTCAACTGAGTCTACTCAGGTCAAAACAGGGAAACCAGTGAGTCACAATGACTCAACTCAGTCAGACTAACTGAGTCAACTAACCACTTTTGTCAGACATCTGACTGGGATGACTAACATGCATACTTCTATTGCAGACCAAGTTCAACTCTAATTCTTATATTCTCGACTTTTTCGATTAACAAAGCAACTTCAATTCAAATACAGTAAACAAACTTCAAATTCTATTTACAAATAAAGACTATGTCTACCTGCAATTACAGCTTTAAGCAACATCTAAGTCGACTTAAGCAACACAGCTACTAAACTGAATCGCCACCACTTAAACCTAAACTCCACAGTTCATCCTAAACTTCATAAATCCACTTCAATCCACCACATAACCTCAATCTGAAACCATTCCTTGTAATATAATCACAAACCCAACTTTACAACTACAGCTTCATTCACTATCCCGTTGGCACTATTCTTTCAGCCATACATTACCACATCAGTTCCAATTACATTTCATACATCTCTGCCACACTCTTAACCTACACATTCAATTCCCTGTAGATCAACCAATCCATCTTCTCAAACTCAGTTCCATTACTAACTCTAATTCCCTTGTCCAGTTCATACATCCTTAATCCATTCATCTTGTTCAGCCACAACCAACCCATTACACAAACAATGCCACCAACACCATTTCCTTGCTCTGTTCCTCTAATAATCCAACTCAAGTAATCATGTAACCCAACTGATACATCTACCAATTAAGTTGCATTCAATTTCAATTCAAAACAACATCAACATCTAAACAGTTTCATCTCTAGCACATACCCCATGTATCTAACTTAATTATGAATCCATTAAAGACCACACAACTTCAATATAAGAACCAAATAACTTTGCTAGGTTTACTGATAAGAACAATTACCTCAAGACCGAGTTATTGAAGAAATTGAATTAACCTCTTGTTTGATTTGATATGATTTAACACCTCGTCTCAATTCAGAATCCATCCAATTCCTTAATTCACTGATTCTTCATTGAAAACAACCACACAACATCAATTCAATCTTCAAACTAAGCAAACCCATCTTCTAGCTCTTCTTTGAACTTCTTATAAAACCCTAACTCTTGATTCATCACTGATTCACCTTCAAAACTATAATCAAACGTCAACCCATTCAATCTTCATCAATCAGGAACTCGATACGCTAATCAATTCCATGAAATCTCCACCAACTTCATCCTTCAGAAAACCCTAACTTCAGAACCCTAATTACCTTTTCTCCCATTTTCTGAATTGAAACCACTCCCAACTGAATGTCATCATCATATAACAACAAGGTTCTCATCGATCCATCTTTTCTTCTTCATTCAAATCTAAACCAACTTCAATATCATCACCATCAGTAAAAGTCGTTACTTGATCTGTATCACCTTCCCACGATCTCAAAACTACTATCTCTATTTCACAGATTCGTCTCAGAATCGAAGCAGGAGAAGAACGAAGAAGGAAAAAGAAATAAGAGGAAGAAAGAAAGAAAAAGAAAGAAAGAAAAGAAGATAATGAGTTTATCTTCTCGGTTTGTATAGATAAGGCCGACCAGATTTACTAAAGGTACCCGACAAAACGATAAGGGAAGCCAAGGCGGCTAAACTGCAACATAACTAATCTGCCGTTCATACTCATCTGATGATATCTTCTTCGTCTGGTATCCGAATGGCACGTTCGAGTAGTCTATTCTGCGTAAATTTTCGAGATATAATCAACGGTGCTAGTTTGGTATCTAGATCATTGTTAGATTAATTTCTATTAATTAACTTTCGTGTTAAACTAATCGAGTCATTAGCAGCTAAGACCTCTCTTGACTATTCTAATAGCGTTGACGATCTTGAGGGTCTTTACATTCTCCCCACCTTATACATTTTCTTCCTCGAAAATAAAACCATCCTTCTGGTCTTCAAAAAAACTCCCCACCTTATCTAGGTAATGCTATCTCTCGTCTAAGCTCAAAACAACACGATAACAAAAGCACAAACCTATATGGGTTTCTACAACTATTATTTACAAATTTGTAGCTATAGGTTCAACTATGTTGATTTAATTTCTATCAAATAGGAAAGTCTAGGTTTCCTCTGCAAATTTCTATTTTAAAACATATTTGTCTCTAACTTCAAGGAAGATACCTACAAATCATTCTAAGGTTGAAACTATCGGTTTTCTAAAAAGAACTAATTCATCCTTCTATGATCGGTCATCTCTGAATGCAGTTTCCCTGTCAAGGTTGGTCAAGCCCAACAATGCCTCCATACGAACAGAGAAAACACAACCTTCACTATTCCCCAATGCTGGATTAACTAATTATTAATTTATTATTAGTCTTTAACTTCTATCTTAACTGGTGTAAATCTTATAAATTTACTTCGTAAAATATATAAATAGTTTTCATCATTTTAAACAATTTAATCACCGAAATTTATTTTATTTTATTTTTATTTATCATTATTATTATTCTTTATTTATTTTAATGAAATCGAATTTTAATTCTAAATGAAACTATATTATTATAACTAGATAATTCCTAAATTCATGTACTATTTAAGAACAACCTAAAGTTATAATCATTATCCAAATATTGCTATTACTTATTGTGACTTAATATAAGTAAACAACTGCTAATAATTTTTCATAGTTGTTTGGTATTAATATTTTATTATTATTCTTACATTTATTTCTTATTTCTTAGACCGATAAAAGTTAATCGTAATTGATCATAATACCAATTTTGATTTTATTATTAATACTAAATTTGATTTGACCTAACTTGATTTCTTTAAATTTATTTTAATGCCAAGTAATCCTTAAGGTTTATTATTAATAAAAGTGTATTTTTTTTTAATGCAGTACTAACATATAATTATTATCCAAATGATATTTACAATAACTCTAAATTCTATAATTATTATTATTATATAATATTCTTATTTGCTTCTCTTGTCAAAAGTTATTTTCTTAATTAGATTATTATCACTTTCATTATTGTTTTATCAATTTTTACTATTTGATTACTAGTGTAACTAAAATATGACCAAAATAACTACTTAGTAAGGATTCTTTGTTTACTTTTACTAAGCATGAATATTGTAAATACAATTCTACTTTCACATAAGATTGATATAATTGGTTTTATTTATTCAGATTGAATCGGTATACTATATCTAGTTAAATATTGGCGTTAACATGATTTAAATTTTGAGTCTGCATAAAGTTTTATTATGTCTTAGTAGTCTTTAGATTTTTGTATCAATAATAAGTATCTTATTCATAGACAAATTTATTCTCTTTTAAATCTAATTTTGTACTAAGCATTTAAGTACTATAAAATGTGTATAATTTAGTGATTTAATGAATCATTTATTAGACTATAGATAATTAGCTATAAGATCGTTAACAAATTTTAGTCTTTATTTTATGCCTTATATGTCTTATATTAACTATCTCATAATTCTAAATTATTATTAGTTAACTTTGCAAACTTAACCATAGATGAGCACTAGTAATTTTCCATAGCTATTTAATCCTAATTATTATTATATTGTTATATATTTGTTAATGAGATTTTAATTTAAGTTATGCTCAATATAATACTAATTTAAATTCTAACAATTTAACTTCATCATCCTAATTTCCATTTTCCATTTCAAAAGATTATTGAATTTGTTTACGAAGAAGGATCCTATTAATATACAGATTTATTTTCTTTTAATTATAATATTACACTAAACACCTGAATACTATTATTACTAATTCATGTATATTTGTTTTATTTTAGAGATTTGTTGGATTATTTGTTAAACTAAAGAAAATTTCGGTACAACATCTAATAAGTATTATATTAACTATCTAGTTTAGACACAAAACATATATCTCTAATTTGTCTTTAGTTTAATTTACAAAATTTAACCATAGATAAGCGTTAATAATTTTCAATAACTATTTAACCATAATTATTATTTTTATCGTTATATATCTTTAATAAGATTTTAGTTAATTTAAGTTCAATATGATACTAATTGATAAGCGCTAACATTATTTTATTAAAATTATTATTACTTTTATTATCATCTATAATTACTATTATAATTTTTATTATTAAAATTGGTGATTGAGATATTATTCTTATTACTCTTACAAATATTATTATTAAGTCGCAAAAATATTATTAAAATTTATGTAATTATAATTTGTTTACTCTCCATATAATTCAATGTGTTTAGTAAGTTTCAATGTGATTTACAAAATTTATCAATAATACTAATCTCACTATTTTTATAGCATTAGATTATCTACATGTTCGTACTTTTTAGATTAGTTATTCTCAAATTCTTATTAGTTAAAGTACCAGTGTACCCTACAAATTTTACTTCATTACATACATACAAACAAACAAACAAACAAACAAATCAATCAATTAAACAATTCTTTTAATTATTAATAGCTTTTAGTGATTAAGATTTATCTCACAACCCAACCCAGTTCTAAACTAATCTAGTTCACTAACTGGCACTGGCTATTCCTATTATTTCCCATATAAGATATAATAGTGAGCTATGATACCAATTTTGTAGCGCCCCCTAAGCTATCAGCTGACTAATCTAAGAGATTAACTAAATAAGAGGCACTAAAAACTAAAACATTTACTTAAACAATCAATTAAGAAATATGCTACAAAACTTAACCCAAAACTAGCCCCGCTCAGAAATATTTACATACAAGAACTCCTCTCAAATGATACATATACAATAGTCACTTGGTTTACAAATACAATAAGCAATATAACAGACATAGTAAAAGTTAATCAACTAACGAAATCAACCCTTGAAGCTTTCGCTGCACAACTCTGATCTGTCCCTAAAACTGAAAGTGGGAATGGGTGAGGACATCATCCCTAAAAAGGGTGCACAGTAGGAATAACAACTATCTTTCAAGTAATCATTAATATGATTCGAAGACAATGCAGTTTTATCGAAAGTCGGTAATACAAGGAAAGACAATAAAACATAATGTAGAAACTTCTTCATAGACATTCATAAATAACAGTAAACATCCATGTATGATATGTGTGTATCCGCACATAAGGGAAGAGTAATATTCGTGCTAACCACACTCATTAGAATACTGGATATAGAGGAAGAATAATATTTGTGCTAACCACACTCATTAGGTAATATTGCGGTATCACCCTAGCCATAGAATACTGATATTGTGTCGGCACACATCTCATACCACACCAAGCACACAAAGATATGCATGAATTTCACAACACAAAGATTGATTTATAAAACAATAATGAATAAAAGAGAGTTAGTTATCGATTCCCACCTCTTTTGATAACAAGCCACGCCTACCTCGAGATCCACGATCCACTGGTTCATCCTCTGAATCGATCGTTGTTAATAACTAACTGTTAATCACACAAGAGTTCTAAGAATCTAGCCAAAATGGCTCACACAAGAATCATATAAGTATAACTAATGATTCTAACTTATACTCCTTTTATTATCTATTTTTAGCATATCTGAGTTTTACTAAATCAATTATGTTGATTTTATAGTCTATTATCTAAGTCTTAAGAATATCTACAACTTTTTAGAAGGAACCAGATGCTAATTCGGACCACAAGAGGTCCAAAATGTCTAATTAATAAAACTAGCCTAAAGCCCAAGTCCACCACTCCAGCCCATTAACCTAAGGTCTAGTCCACTAGAGTCAACTAACGGTCAATGGTCAACTAATAGTCAACGTCTAAGCCAAGGTCAAAGTCTCGGTCAAGGGTCAAAAGTTAAGGTCAGGTCAATTGTCTAACTCGGTCAACTGAGTCTACTCAGGTCAAAACAGGGAAACTAATAAGTCACAACGACTCAACTCAGTCAGACTAACTGAGTCAGCTAACCACTTTAGTCAGACATCTGACTGGGATGACTAACATGCATACTTCTATTGCAGACCAAGTTCAACTCTAATTCTTATATTCTCAACTTTTTGATTAACAAAGCAACTTCAATTCAACTACAGTAAACAAACTTCAAATTCTATTTACAAATAAAGACTATGTCTACCTGCAATTATAACTTTAAGCAACATATAATTCGACTTAAACAACACAACTACTAAACTGAATCGCTACCACTTAAACCTGCACTCCACAGTTCATCCTCAACTTCATAAATCCACCACATCACCTCAATCTGAACCCATTTCTTGTAATATAACCACAAACCTAGCTTTACAACTACAACTTCATTCACTATCCCATTGGCACTATTCTCTCAGCCACACATTACCACATCAGTTCCAATTACACTTCATACATCTCTGCCACACTCTTCACCTGCACATTCAATTCCCTGTAGATCAACCAATCCATCTTCTCAAACTCAGTTCCATTACTAACTCCAATTGCCTTGTCCAGTTCATACATCATGAATCAATTCATCTTGTTCAGCCACAACCAACCCATTACACAAAAAATACAACCAACACCATTTCCTTGCTCTGGTCCTCTAATAATCCAACTCAAGTAATCATGTAACCCAACTGAGACATCTACCAAAGACCAATATCTAAGTGTAAATCAATTTAAATCAACAATCAATAAGGTCGGATATTCTAGTTGATTGAACAACGCACAACCTGTATTATTTCAATTATATAATTATAATGCGGAAAATAAATAACACAGACACCAGAATTTTGTTAATGAGGAAACCGCAAATGCAGAAAAACCCCGGGTCCTAGTCCAGATTAAACATACACTGTATTAAGACGCTACAGACACTAGCCTACTCCAATCTAACTTCGGTCTGGACTGTAGTTGAACCCCAACCAATCTCACATTGATCCAAAGTACAGTTATGCTCCTAAGCCTCTGATCCCAGTAGGATACTACACACATGATTCCATTAGTTGATCTCACCCACAACCAAGAGTTGCTACGATCCAAAGTCGAAGACTTAAACAAACAAATCTGTCTCATACAGAAAATTCTACAAGGATAGATATATTCGTCTCCCACGAATAAACCTATGAGTTTTGTTCTGCCTTTTGATAAATCAAGGTGAATAGGAACCATTTGATAAAACCAGACTTATATTCTCGAAGAACAGCTCAGCTTTATCAATCACCTCACAATAAAATTAATCGACGCATCGAAGAAGATTATTGAGGAATCACAAACGATGAGACGAAGTGTTTGTGACTACTTTTATATCTTGCCTATCGTAGATAGAAATCTCAAGCCAATTATTACAATTGTACTCGTACGATAGTGATAAGTGCCTTAAATATATCTTTTGAATATCAATTTCTCAAGCTTTTCTTAGTTATTTCTCTTGTATTTTTGTATATTACGCTTTGTTTGCATTTTATAGGTATTTTGGAGTCATTGGATCAAAATAGGAAGAAATAGGTGCAAAATGGGAAATTTGTCATTTCATAGGCAAGTGCTATTGGGAGCCCAGACGAGGATAAGGGGCACCCATATGACAAGTTCACTAAAGACATACCGAAGCTTGTTAAGGGGGCATCCCCTCCTTTATAACAAAAACTGAGTCAAGTGCAGTATCATTAGAAGTGTAAATGCCTCTAAAAGAAGTTCTTCTTGCTGTCTAAAGAGTTGGGTTCGATTTTCCTGGTTATGGTTCGAGAAGCTAACACCAGATAGAAATACAGCTTGGGTACGAACCTGTTAGAGTTCTGGATGGTGCTGCAACCGAGAAAATAAGATGAGAAAACGGTGCTTGCTGCCATTGGTTATCATGGCACAATAATGAAGATTAAGTAGGTGAGCAAGGGTTGAATCGAGAGACAAATGTAAGAATTGGATTTCTGATATGATTAGAAATGTTGGGCGATCGTCGAATTCTGAAGTCAGACATGAAAATGAACTTGCTGCCATCGATTGGGGGTGAGTAATGGAGGAGAACTAAGAGAATTTCACACAGATTGGAGCCATGGGTTTGTTGTTGAATGAGAATTTTCGCAGGGAAGGAGATGGAAATGTCTAAGAAATCAATATGGGGTTTATCTCTGAATCAACAACAAACTGCACACATGGTGTTTGTGTAAAGGCCCGAAAGATCAGTTTTGTCATAATGTTTTTGGTCTCAGCTAAGCTATTTGCCAAGATTCATTACTACTGATTAAGCCATGGGTTCAAGAGATACTTTCGAAGCCAAGTGGGATACATAATTCATGATACAATATGGGAGTTGCTTGGGCAGATTTTATATGCCGAGAAAACAGCAAGAGAAACTAATATTGCCGTGACTTTTATGGGTTATTTTCCAGGGGATAGGAAGCATCTGGAGCTGTAGTGTTTGGGTCAAGTTCAGGACTCAATTTAGAAACTCATAAAGAAAACGGAACATTTGGGAACTAATCTTCCTTAGTTGTGTGCAACTGAGCCAAGGCTCAATGGATTAGGGATAAGAGAGGCACGGAAGATTTGGTTATAGTGCTATGGAAAATTGAGTTAGTTTGCTTCCGAGACTTCAGTCCCAAGAATATTTGTTACTTCCGTTGATTGGAGGTTACAAATCAGATACAGAAGTAATTCCTATGAGAGGAAAGTCGAGATATAGAATTGGGACGCAATAATTATGAGTATTTTCTTGGCCGACAAAACAGGATTAGGAAACATGGGACTTACCCGATTCGATTTTGAAGGAAGATATTGAAGTTATAAAAGAAGAACCTGACTGAGAGCTCATACCCCCTTTATCATTGTTCGCCTCCAACAGAGAGGAGCCTTGATCCTCTCCAGAACCTCTCAACCACCCTCATCATCCTCTGCATATACCATTACCACCTGTATCATCTTCTGCATCCACCTGCACTTCCCCATCTCCACCATCATATCATGCATAAATCACCTCCATATATATGCCACCAGTTCCCATCTCCATAATCACTCCCATCCATCAACAACATACATCCACCACCTACCTGCATATCCATAGCATAAGCACCTGAAGTTGTGCCTGCAGCTCGCGTTCACCATCACCAGGCAGCTGCAGTCTGCCAACAGTCATTTACCAAGCCTTCCACAGCATCATCCATCACAGGATACTAGCAGGAGGCTACAGCAGCAGCAGTTCCACGCTCATCATGATTCTGTTTTTACTGCCAGTTCTTCTTTGAGTCACGGTAGTCCACTTTCACATCCACAACACCTTTCCATTCCACCTGCTATTTGGTTTGCTTTCATAGTTTGTTATTTGTCTCACCATGAACTCCAATAGATAATTGCATATTGTTTAGGGACGATTTCGACGTCCGGAACTTGAATTCGAATTGATATTTAAATTGCCTATTTCTTGCAATTATATTGTTATTGCTTATTCACTACCATGCCAATATTGTTATATGAATTATTTCTCATTCGTTTAAGTTGCAAATTGAATGGTTGTTTGATAATTCTATTGCTAATTGAGACCTCTTCGACCCGTAATTGTCTAGCGAGTCTTAATACAAGTAGTAATATGTGGTTATTGACGATGGGATTTTGTTAAGTAATCATATGTATTGAATGACACTAGTAGATGAATCAAGCTTTTGTATTTTTCACTAGGAATAACCTATCTCACGAAACTTAATGCATTTGATTGAGTCACACCTAGAGAGCGTACTTCTAGGAAACTTGATGAGTAGAATCCAGTAGTCGAGCGCTTCTAGGATATTTGAGCGTACTAAATATTCTAGGGTTATTAGTAATGGGTGATTGCTGAAATTAGCTATATCAATAAGATTCATGTTTTGTGACTTAGAAGAAGTCCTTGATCATTCTCATTCTCATATTTTCATTTCTTATTCAGAAATTTAATCGAGAACATAGACTCAACTCTCCCTTAGGAACGAACCTTCTTTCCCGTATACTACTAGTTAGTTTAAAGAGAAGTAGAGAAATATTATTTTTGCGAGTTCGACACCTCGTCAAAATTGGCGCCATTGCCGGGGAGTAGTCGGTAGTTTGAGTTGTTATTTGATTTTTGGTTTTTTTATTTTTTTTGTCTTTTGCTAATTTATCTTTTAAGAATCTTATTTCAGGTACCATCAATCTCTTGCTTGCGTGTGCACAATTGGGAATAAGAGGTAAGTCTCTAAACAAGTAGTGTGCATAATATTTAGCGAGATGAATCCTTTTGTGAACAATATATATGGTTCAAGAGACCAAGCATACTATGGTGATAATTCTGATTTTCAATCTCACTCTTACAATAACTTCCAACCGTATGCCGGATATAATCAAAACCAATCTTTTGGCTATAATGACTATTTGACAAGACCTTGTGATTATTCTCATACATTGAAACAACCTTTTGGTGGTTATGTAAGTGGACAATCACAAGGATGGGGGGTTAGTTATACTTCTCATATGTGGCAATCTAGTTTCTTGCAGATGCCTAATGAATTCATGGATTTGCGACCTGCATGGAACCAGATTAACTCAACTCCCAACGTGCCAAGTTTCATACCAAGTGAAACATATGATAGTGTATATAGACCCGCTCCGCATCGTACTTATGATCCTTCACCCATTCAAAGGGAAGATACATGGTCTAGAGAACCTATTGTGAATAGTAGTGGAAAACGTGTTAACATAAAGAAACTCTTTAGAAAATATGAGCAGTTGGAAGAAGAGGGAGTGACAGAAAAGACTCTTAAAGCAATTTCTAGGGCCATACATGATGAGGTTAACCGCCATGTTGATAATGGAGAAGAGCCCCAAGAAGAAGATTCCGAGGATGATGAGCCTTTGGAAAATGTTAATAATGATAGTGCTACTAGCTCAACTCATGATTATAATGATCATTCTCCTATTCAAAAGGAAGAAGTTGAGTCAAGAAACACTGCCATTATTGATGGTAAGACTTATGTTGTATATAAGAGCGATGATGATTATGACTTCTTTGTGAATAACACCCCTAATTCAGAGATTGTGAATACTTTAAATGAGAAGTCAACTTCTGACGAAGCACATAAGGATTACAATAATTTTCTTATGTAAGATTCTGATTTCTTTTCCAATGAGGAGGACTTGGTTATAGAAGAAACCAATGATTGTCTTGCCAAGAGTTCGAGTGAGAATGATGATACTTGTGATGTGAGAATGGAAGTGTCCAGCAGTACCGAGGATCCCGAAATACAAGAGATTTCGCAAGGTTTGTATAACCCTTTATATGAATCTCTATCTAATGATGATCCTCCCAAACTAGTAATAGTTTCTCAAAGAGTTGGTAATCCATCTTTTAGGAAAATACCTCATTTGGGGATGGAACTATGTGCTTCTAAAGTTCTTTCTAAATTTCTTTCTTCCAAGTATCCACCATATTTGTTTAAGTCTAACACCATGCAGGTTATCCAAGAGGAATCATTAGAAGTGCTTCCCACTTATGTTTTGTATACACTTCCGAGTGTAGAAAGAACTAAGTGTGGGGGTAACTCTTATGAGACGATGGTTTCATTTTTCCCACTATTTGCTAATATTCTTGTGAAGTTATTGCTATATATACAGATTGTTTTGTGGGTGGATCCTCAAATTTTCAGATTGTTGATATATGGGGAGTCTATTTTGAATGTTTCTCGTATGCCTCAATCAGGTGAACAATTCCAATTCTTACCTCCTTGTCTTTTTCAAGTATTCCTCTTCTTCTTTTTACAATGGTTTGAAACATTGAGGATAATGTTTGATTTAAGTGTGGGGGTAGGGTATAATATGAACAAAAAAATTGACGTGTACAAAACTCTAACTTTTAGAGATTTGTGAAAAATTTAGAATAAACACTATCCTTTCTAAGTAGATGGAATTTTTTCTTGACGATGAGGTATATATTTCAACTGAGTCGAGATTAGATGCCAACTAAATAGCTAGTTTAGTGTTTATCCTCTATTGTTCAGAAATAGCTATGAGTTGGAGTATCAGTTTATGTAATTTGTATATAATTTTCCGAGTTTGATGCCTTTAGTTAATAAAAAAAAATTGCATGATAAACTTCAAAATCTAGAAACTTGTGCCTTCAGGATGACACTAACCAATATAAGTGGATGGAACCATCTTGGTTACAAGAGTTGAGGAACCCGTTAACTAAAAGGACATAGCTCAGGAATCACAAATAACATTATAGTTGTTACCATATCTCGGAATATCACCATATCACTTTTTGTTTTTATTTTTGCAAACTTTTTGTTTCTCTAAGTGATTTGGTGGGTCACTAACATCGAATTGTTATTACTGCTAGGATGAAATAGAGTGATTGAGTTACTAAAAAAAAAAAAAAAAAAAAGACTAGACCACTTAGCCCAATCGGTCTATATATGAGAAAAAAAAAGATCGACACTTGGATAGCAGTATGTGTGAAACGTTGTCTCTGTCTCCGTCGCCTAAACAAGCGTGGAATGCCGGATCCAAGGCAACTATCACATACTTGCTGACAAAGAAGCATGCGCTTGGATCCAAAAGATCTAATCATGTTGTCAATTCGGAAAAAAAAGTGAAAAAAGAAAAAGAAAAAGAAAAAAAGTTATTATTATTATTGTTCAATTAATAAATCGACCGATGGTTCCCTTGCATTTGCCAGTCGAGTTGATCTAGAATTAGGATTATCGACCACTGGTCCCCATGTATATGCCAGCTGAGTTGATATTAGAATTCAGACCAGTATCTCAGTCCAATAGGATTTTTAGGCTCATCTTGGAAGTGACCTTCAGACAGATATGGGAAACACCATTCACTTTAGTCAACATTCGCAAACATCTATCTCTATATCCATCTTCTTAATCTATTCATGTGTGATTGTGGTTGGCAAGATTCCGAGTATTGTGGTTTATTCGCCTTTCTGATTAGAGATTTATTATATATAAATTGGATTTGCATCAAGGTACCTCCTCATGTAATCATTTTGGATTCGTTCATAGATTTTTCACAAGTAATTAGAATTTGGAGTGAAAGGTTTTGTAGGTACACCTCTTGTAAACCTTCACGAGACTATAACTCGTCCACTAAGGACACCTAGGGGTTTAAAGGCTTGTTATTCATGCTAAGAGTAAACCGTAGCCTCGACGAAACGGAATTGTTGCATTTTAGTTTAGTTTTGTTTGATCGAGGACTAGCAAAGATTAAGTGTGGGGGAATTTGATAAGTGCCTTAAATATATCTTTTTAATATCAATTTCTCAAGCTTTTCTTAGTTATTTCTCTTGTATTTTTTTATATTACACTTTGTTTGCATTTTATAGGTATTTTGGAGTTATTGGATCAAAAGTGGAAGAAATAGGTGCAAAATGGGAAATTCGTCATTTCATAGGCAAGTGCTATTGGGAGCCCAGACGAGGATAAGGGGCACCCATCTGACAGGTTCACTAAAGACAGACTGAAGCTTGTTAAGGGGGCATCCCCTTCTTTATAACAAAAACTGAGTCAAGTGCAGTATCATTTGAAGTATAAACGCCTCTGCAACAAGTTCTTCTTGCCGGATAAAGAGTTGGGTTCGATTGTCCTGGTTATGGTTCGAGAAGCTAACACCAGATGGAAATACAGCTTGGGTACAAACCTGTTAGAGTTATGGATGGTGATGCAACCGAGAAAACGGTGCTTGCTGCCATTGGTTATCATGGCACAATAATGAAGATTAAGTAGGTGAGCAAGGGTTGAATCGAGAAACAAATATGAGAATTGGAGTTCTAATATGATTAGAAATGTTGGGTGATCGTTGAATTCTGAAGTCAGACATGAAAATGAACTTGCTGCCATCGATTGTGGGTGAGTAATGGAGGAGAACTAAGAGAATTTCACACAGATTGGAGCCATGGGTTTGTTGTTGAATGAGAATTGTCGCAGGGAAGGATATGGAAATATCTAAGGAATCAACATGGGGTTTATCTCTGAATCAACAACAAACTGCACACATGGTGTTTGTGTAAAGGCCTGAAAGATCAGTTTTGTCATAATGTTTTTGGTCTCAGCTAAGCTATTTGCCAAGCTTCATTACTACTGATTAATCCATGGGTTCAAGAGATACTTTCGAAGCCAAGTGGGATACAAAATTCATGATACAATATGGGAGTTACTTGGGAAGATTTTATATGCCGAGAAAACAACAAGAGAAAATAATATTGTCGTGACTTCTATGGGTCGTTTGCCAGGGGATAGGAAGCAGCTGGAGCTGTAGTGTTTGGGTCAAGTTCAAGACTCAATTTAGAAAATCAGAAAGAAAACGGTACATTTGGGTACTAATCTTCCTTAGTTATGTGAAACCGAGCCAAGGCTCAATGGATCAGGGATAAGAGAGGCACGGAAGATTTGGTTAGAGTGCGATGGAAAACTGAGTTAGTTTGCTTCCGAGACTTCAGTCCAAAGAATATTTGTTACTTCCGTTGATTGGAGGTTAAATCAGATACGGAAGTAATTCCTATGAGAGGAAAGTCGAGATACAGAATTGGGACGCAACAGTTATGAGTATTTGCTTGGACGACAAAAAAGGATTAGGAAACATGGGAAGCTATAAAAGAAGAACCTAACTGAGAGCTCATACCCCCTTCACTACTGTTCGCCTCCAACAGAGAGGAGCCTTGCTCCTCTCCATAACCTCTCAACCACCCTCATCATCCTCTGCATCCACTGCATATACCATTACCACCTGCATCATCTTCTACATCCACCTGCACTTCCCCATCTCCACCAACATATCAAGCATACATAACCTCCATATATATACCACCAGTTCCCATCTCCATAATCACTCCTATCCATCAACAACATACATCCACCACCTACCTGCATATTCATAACATAAGCACCTGGAGTTCTACCCGCAACTCGCGTTCACCATCACCAGGCAGCTGCAGTCTGCCAACAGTCATCTACCAAGCCTTCCACAGCATCATCCATCACAGCATACTAGCAGGCGGCTACATCAGCAGCAGTTCCACGCTCATCACGATTCTGTTTCTACTGCCAGTTCTTCTTTGAGTCATGGCAGTCCACTTTCACATCCACAACACCTTTCCATTCCACCTTCTGTTTGGTTTGCTTTCATAGTTTGTTGTTTGTCTCACCATGAACTCCAGTATCTAATTGCATATTGATTAGAGACGATTTCGACGTCCGGAACTTGAATTCGAATTGATATTTAAATTGCCTATTTCTTGCAATTATATTGTTATTGCTTATTCACTACCATGCCAATATTGTTATATGAATTATTTCTCATTCGTTTAAGTTGCAAATTGAATGGTTGTTTGATAATTCTATTGCTAATTGAGACCTCTTCGACCCGTAATTGTCTACAGAGTCTTAATACTAGTAGTAATATGTGGTTATTGACGATGGGATTTTGTTAAGTAATCATATGTATTGAATGACACTAGTAGATGAATCGAGCTTTTGTATTTGTCACTAGGAATAACCTATCTCACGAAACTTAATGCATTTGATTGATTCACACCTAGAGAGCGTACTTCTAGGAGACTTGATGAGTAGAATCCGGTAGTCGAGCGCTTCTAGGATATTTGAGCGTACTAAATATTCTAGGGTTATTAGTAATGGGTGATTGCTGAAATTAGCTATATCAATAAGATTCATGTTTTGTGACTTAGAAGAAGTCCTTGATCATTCTCATTCTCATATTTGCATTTCTTATTCAGAAATTGAATCGAGAACTTAGACTCAACTCTCCCTTAGGAACGAACCTGCTTGCCCGTATACTACTAGTTAGTTTAAAGATAAATAAAGAAATATTATTTTTGCGAGTTCGACACCTCGTCAGATAGAAACAGTAAGATCAGATCACACAACTACGATAAAAGTAGTATCGGTCTGGCTTCACAATACCAATGAAATCTTTAAGTCGTTAACCTGGTTTTAGAATAAGAAAACCAAAGGTTAAAGGAGAATCGACTCTAGCTTAGCAAACTAGTATCACACAGAATGTGTGGGTATTCGGTTTCCCAGTTGCTAGAGTTCTCCCTTATATAGTCTTTCAAATCAGGGTTTACAATCAATGTTAGCTTAGTAACAAAGCATTCAATATTCACCGTTAGATGAAAACCTAATTAGATACAAGCTAATATTTATCAACTGTTAGATCGAAAACATAGCTTGTTATACACACATGTACTGCACGTTTGTAGGCTTGTGAAAACCATACCCAAAATTGTACATTAGTTGGTTCAACGCTAGTTAACCAAATGGTTAGCCAAATGATAACTTTCATATCAACCATATTCTTCTTCACCATAACTAGTCCAAATGACTCAAATGAACTAGTTAGAGAGTTGTTCAATTGCTTAGATCTTTATGTAATACACAAGACACAATTGAAGCAAAAACGATGTGATTCACTCGAATCGATTCATGAACTATAAATCCACGGTTTGCAATAGCATTCCTTAGTTTATTAAGATAAGTTCACAAACATCGTTTTTAGACATACCCTACT
The DNA here is from genome assembly GCA_023529315.1 of Papaver bracteatum. Classification (NCBI taxonomy): domain Eukaryota; kingdom Viridiplantae; phylum Streptophyta; class Magnoliopsida; order Ranunculales; family Papaveraceae; genus Papaver; species Papaver bracteatum. The sequence continues at coordinate 386,421 of JAJJWX010000447.1, read as the reverse complement.
CAAGTTCGCGGACTGGGTTCGTGGACTTAAGTTCCCGGATGGAGTTCACAAACTCCAGCTTAAATTCTCGATCGATAACTTCCTCCAGTTTGCATACTGGGTTCGCGGACTAAAGCTCACTCACTTCTCCGGTTTTACTTGATCAACAAAATTCGCAAACTTCGGTCCAAGCACTAAGGACTTATACATATATGTGTTGCCACAACAATGATTATATCCTCCAATGGTTATATTGTCTAAACTCTCATTTCAATCATTGAAACATTCTCAGAGGGCGTTATATAGTTGTTATTCACAAACTATTTTTCGTCAGAGTAATTTCCAAAATGATTGAAACATAACATAACTTTCGTCACTAGGTATAGATGAACTTGGCTAAAGAGAAAGCTTTACTAACACATATTTCGAGAAATAGATAAGCGAGATATACTCAGCTCGAAATATCATATGTGTATACTCTTAGTCTATATAGTAATACGACTTTTGTCTAATAGATAGACTTTTGAGTGATAGATAAGTTCAAGTCTCCACATACCTTTTAGTCGATGAAGATCCGCTGGTTCCTTGAGTAGTCCTTCGTCTTGTATGATGATCGCCATGGAGTTCTTGAGATCAACTACACTTTCTATCCTAGTCCGATACCATAGCTATAATAGACTAGAAATCAAAGACTTTATAGTTTTGATCACCAATATTGAAAAACATGCTTGAGATAGCAACGCATGCGAGTTCGACCGAGCAATACTCTAACAATCTTCCCCTTTGTCAATTTTAGTGGCAAAATGTTTAATATATATGGAATACAAAAAATATATAAATAAATTAACTTTGTAGCTCCTATTCCACATGTTGTCTAATTTTCAATAATATTCGAAATCTTCGTCACTTCCAAGTAATCCAATGATCCCAAAGGTTGTAAGTTTAGTACCATCGTTGTTGAAAATCCATAGCTATAACAATGAGAAAACAAGAGTTCTCAGTCATTGTTATACAATGTCATATTATCATTACATAGCGTCAAAGTCCAATTGCATCAAAACTTTAACAACAATAGTACTATGGTGATACTTCACTCCCCCTTAGTAAATACTCCATCTCACATGGAAACCACTCCCCCTTACATAATGATCCGAAAACCATATGTATTTGTAGAGTAAACTACATGTTAATTATCCCCCCTTTTGTCAATAAAATTGGCAAAGGTACAAGAACGAGATCCTAATGAAATTTCCGTAAGAGACATTTCATGACCAAAGGTGAATGTATATCATCTTGTTTAGATGCAATCATAAAGCCGAAGCTAAATGCATTCATCAAGGAGTTCATAAAGATACAAGATAACCCTTATAATATTCCACATCCGCAATCCCCATAAATATTTGGCAATTAAGCGCAAGTTCAAAAGAACTCTCCCCCATAAAATGTCATTCCCAAGGGAACAACAAGAGAGACCTTAAATTCAAAAGAAAAGAAGGATTTTTTAGACTCAACAAATCACATACGAGTATGAATTTGGAATCCAAAAAGAAATATTTAATCATATTGTAGTTGCAGGAAATCCCACAACACAACCCTTTTCATATCTTAATACTTATTTCTAGATCTAAAAATATTAATCATCTAAATCTCAAAATATAAGTGCTAGAAATTTAAATAGACACACAAGATTTTTTACATGGTTCGATCAACTTGATCTATATCCATGGTTCTTCACTATGATTTTTGGAATTACATGAGTTTTATATTTAGAATCTCCATTAATGGATTTTTGGGTAGAGTTCTAAATCTAGTTTTTGGGGAAGAAGATGATAAATAAAATAAACTCTCTCTCTCTTACAAAGTGTGTCTCTGATTTAGAAAAATGTGTATTCTCCTGCCTTTCTCTTTATATAGGTGTTTACATAGTGGATGACAGCTAAGCTGTCCTTTATTTTAGGATTTGACTTGCGGTATTTTCGCAAGCTTTTGATATCAATCTTTGCAAACTCTCTATTTTTCGCAAGATCATCACACCTTTCTCATGTTTGAGATGGTGTCACATGTTATGTCACTTTGATGTTTGTCTGCGACGGTTTCGCAATGTTGCTAATGTGATTTTCGTTGTTGTGTCGTTGTTGCGATATTCTGATCCTACATCTTGCCTCTTTTTTCTTTAATATTGCTTGAAGAGCGATCTTTAAGAAAAAATCCACTTTGTTGTAGTTGTTGGAGGAACGAGCGAAAGAATATTGGACTCGAAAAGTACGTACTTGCCTCTATTCTTTTGTGAAGTTCCGGAGCTTTGCGAAGTAAATAAGAAGTATCATCTCTTGAAGTATGCGAAGTATGAAGTATCCTTGAAAAAGTATTAGATGTACTTAATCCTCGAAATATAAGAAGTATCTATCCTTGAATGAGAGTAGTAAGTATTGCCTCTATTTATGCGAAATTATTACTCCATTTTTGGTGAGGATTCTTGTTATTCATCAGTGAACGTCCACTTTGGAAACGATTCTTGCCAAGAATATAAAGAACATAAAATATTTTCTTGGTAATCCATAGTTGCCTCTGTTCTTTATCTATGAGGGTAGAATCCTTGAGAAAATGTTGAATGAGCGAGTTGTTTCTTCATCCCTATCTTTCCTCTGCCTCATGATAGTATAATCTCTTTAAGGTGCTTTTAATTGTGCGAAATAATTGAGCGAAATAACCATATTTTGTAAAATAATCACATTCTGCGAAATTCTGACACATTCTGCGAAATTATGAATACCTCCGCGAAATTCTGAATAATCCTGCGAAATTATGAATACTTCTACGAAATTCTGAATAATCCTGCGAAATTATGAATACTTCTGCGAAATTCTGAATAATAATCTTGCGAAATTCTGAATAATAATCCTGAGAGATTCTAAATAATACTTCTGAGAGATTCTGAATAGTACTTCTGAGACATTCTGAATAATACTTATTTGTTATTTTCGCTGTCTTAGATTCATTTCCATGTATATATTCACAAACTTATTTGCTTACATATAATCATTTTCGCAAGCTTATTTTCTTACTCATTTTCTTATGTGGTCTTATTTTTCCTTCCTAGTTAAAGGTCTTATTTTTCCACCTCTTGTCATTGCGAAAAACTCGCAGGACGTCACTGCACTTTCTTGCAGAAACCCATTGATCTTGCATTAACTTTTTCTTTTGTAAATTTTTGTTGCGACAATATGACAAACCTAAATTTTCTTGCGAAATTAAAGCCCCATGACATTTCCGTCTTGCGATGAAATCGCAGGACGTCTTTACACTTGCATGTAATGACCCATTGATCTCGTCTTATCTTCTCTTTTGTATTATTGCCTCTTCAGGATTGTCGCACAAATATGACAAGCCTAAATATTCTTGCGAACATAAAGCCCCATGACATTTGCGTCTTTTTTGACACTGTCAGCTCCCTAATGGAGGGTTCTGCCCTTATCTTCCCCTTGATTACAGAAAATCCATAGTTACACCCACTTACTAGTTTGACAAACACAAAGTTAAGCAAATATGAGTTTATCAACATATTTTTGTTTATTGAACTTCTTTTAGTATATAAGTTACAAACCACTCAAGAACACTCTCAAGAACTAGATTTCCCTCCCACAAATGTCCTCTCTCTCTCTCCTTAAAGATCCAACCCCTTTCAAGGAAGGTTAAGTCCTCCTTTTATAAGGGAAAGTTACATAGTGGAATACAACCCGATTTACCTCGGGAATACACTTTTTACTTCGCTCAGAACAACTTTATGCTTCCTTTACGCCTTAAAGATCGGCTCTGGTCGGGGACAACTGTCCAATTTCTTGCACAACAATCCACACTTCGCTCAATATACTTCGGGAATCTTACTATTTCTTGGACAACAATTCAAACTTCGCGTAATTGACTTCACAGGTCTCCTCTTTTCTTGTGCAACAATCCATACCTCGCACTCCTTATTTACTTCGCTAGATGCCTTTTCGAGCAAGTTAGTGTTATCTCGTGGCAGATCTGACACTTGATTTGACTATTTGCTTACATCTCTTTGGGAGTGGTGAATAATATCTTTCTCGAAGATTCTCCTTATTGTCTCGCTTAACCTACCTCGGACACGTGGCGGAGTGTTTTTCTGTACCTACATTTTGCCTTTTCTCATTCCGTTTGCGGGAACCAAGAAAGGAAAGAGAATCCCGCATTAGATTCGTAACCGCCACGTACCCGGATTTTCCGCTATTTTGTCTCCCACGATTCCCATCAACAGTTATCAGCCGGTTCCCCTTCTCGTGTGACCGTTTATCCCGATCATACCTTGGTCCTTTATAAATTGTCTTCTTCCTCATCTTTTCTCTTCTTTACATTCTCCAACTCCTTCTTCCCCGGCACCGTGCCTTGACAGATTTCACTCACTCCCCCTCCTTGCTATTCTCGATTCTTCTTCAATCTCCCTTTACTACCACATCTTCTTTCAACAATGGCGCCCAAGAATTTCCTTCTGCCACTACATCAAAGTACCTTGAGGATTTCCAGGACGATTTCAGTAAATTAGGCTTAACTCTGTCGTCGGCGGTAGATTCTTCAGTCACGCCCCCGGTAGTCGCGACCAGACAGATGGAGCTGAATTTCCGCTGGATTGAGGCAGAAACATGGTCATCTACCAGGATGATCACTACTTTAGGTCAACTAAGAGCGGGTTTAATCTTCCATCCGTACAACGCTCAGAATATGCTTTTCTATGAAATCCTTGTCTACATCAACATGTGAATTTTTCAGCTTAGAGGAAACGCGATTCGGATTATTAATGAGTTTGCGAGGCGCTCTGCTGGTGGTTCATCTCAGATTCCTGCTGTGGCGGAGGATTTTGACTCTGCCGATTACAACATTGCTTCATTTTCGGAGAATTACATCGATAAAACTCAGGGGCGAAGAAGAAAGTATCAAGAATGGGGTATTGCTCTATCTCGGAAGTCCCTGAAGGATCCTTCTAAAGTTCTCCTTCTGGATGTTGAACCGGTCTGCTCCTCAAAGGATCCTCCTAAAGGCCCCTCTCTGCGCCTAACTAATGATGAGGACTGGATGATGTTCCCAGTTGTCGTTGAGGGTCCCCTCGTCTGGGGTTTCGATGAGTCGGGAAAAGCTCGGGAAGGTCCTCTCCCAAATCATGCTCACCTCGCTGCCTACGATCCTTGGAAGTTCTGCTGGTCCGAGAGGCCCTCCGATGTAAGCTTGCTAGACTTTCTCTGTTTTATTTTTCATTTTTTTTTGTCTGAACTTCTTGTTTTTTTTTTTAGTATGCACGGCCCGCTCCTGGATTGATTAAGGATAGATCGTCCTCTTCCAAGAAATCTACTGTTGGATCTCCAGTTCCTGATCAGGTATCCCATTTCCTATTTCGTTTTTGGTGTTTTTATTTTACTTTCAGGGTCTAACTTTAATGCTTTGTAGGAAGAGGAGTTCGTAGAGCCTCCCATTGTTTCTCCTCGTATTTCTAGGAAGCAGGATCGCCGAGAGATCTCTTCTGCTGCTGATGCTGCTAAGGTACTTCTCTATCATGTTTATTCCGAAACGACACTCCTATTCTCGCTGCCTCAGTCTTCATATGATTCAAAATGCTAATTTTCCGTTTTCAGGTTCCTTCTCAATCCGTCCCTTCCAATGAGCCTCCCAAACGGCGCAGAGTTTTATACATGGAGGGACTCACCCGTATACCTTCATCCAAGAAACTTGCAGAGTGTCCTTCTCCTTCTACCAAGAATAAACTTGAGGTGCCTCAAGAGTCCACTCCTCTTCTGAATATCTCAATGCCAACTACTCACATCACTCTCGATGGTTCCCCGGATAAACCATCTGCCGGTCCTTCTGGAGATAAAACTCGGAAAGTCTTCGAGGTGGAGGATCCGGCCTACACCCCCGATATGGAGTTCTTGAGAAATGCTTTCATCTTGACTCGAAATGCGACCTCCACAAGATCTGCAGCTATGGAATCTGTAATCTCGTTCAGCACTGACACTTTCCTGGCTCAAGATCAATCCTTTATGCAGAATGCTTCATTAAATCTCTCCACCAATCAGCACGCTGCTATTATGGCCCTGGTTAGTGCTGTCAATCTTAAATGCAATTTATATACAAATACCTATCTTACTTCAAGTACTTCGCAGGAATTCAACCGTCACATGGCTCAGCTCGTGGAGATGAAGGTTTCCCGCGAGAATCTGAGGACTACCCAAGAGAGAATCCTGGACCTTAAGAATGATCTCGTTGATGAGAAAGAGCGTTCGGCCAAGAAGGATCAAAGGATTTCGGAACTCAGAAGTAAGTTTAACCTTTTCTCAGTCTTTAATTCTATCTCGTACTCGTCTTTACTATTCTGTTATTTTCGTCAAGCCCGTTCTGCGAAGTATTATATGAGTTTTGAAGAAGCCAAGTCGACTGCCGATGATTTCCAAGATGAACAAGCAAACCTTCTGTCCCAGATCAATTATTATTTATTTGAAAATGAGATCTTGAGTGAAAAGCTATCGACGTCATATTCCCTGGCTGAGCGTTTAGCTAATGAGTCTGCTAATAATGAAGAGTTGAATTTCCATCTCCACGAAGAGAATGAACGTTTGAAGGTTGAGCTTCGACGAGTCAGTAATTCCCTCACTACTTCTCGTAACCTACACTCCTCATCTATGGATCAGATCAGTCATCTTGAGGAGGACAAATATAGGATTATTAAAAGGAAGGATCGGTCCGAGGTTGAACTTCGCAAGCTCAGGAGTGAGCTTTCCGAGTTGAAACTTCAACACGAGAAGTTGAAGACTGAGAACATTGGGCTAAGATAAGAGAATAACGGGTTAAATAGTGAAGTGTCCTCTATCCTGGCTCGCTTGGAGAGACTTCAGGGCAAGAAAACAGCTCATATTCCTCATACGAAGAAGAAGCTTGTTATTCCTCCGAGAAGCGGTAAACTTGTTATAGGATCTCCTGATGATGACAGATCCTTGTCTGGCCACGGGAATGACGTGGAAAAATCGTCTCTTAAATTTCACAGCTTTCTTGAATCAGAAATATCAAGGCTTGATCATTTTAACCTCGACGTTCAGAAAACTTTAAATTCCGTTATTTCGCAGAAAGAAGGTAGCTCTAGGTGTTATTGTTGTGCTTCGCACTTTGCCTTGATATTCTTGTTTCTCACTTCGCTGTTTTCTTACAGAATCCGAGGAGAGTATGAAGAATCAAATTCTGCACCTGTCTCGCCAGAGGGATGGTTTGGCCAAGGAAGTGTCCGATCTGAAGGAAAGCCTTTCATCCTTGAACGAGGATTGTGACCAGATGGAGAAGTATGCCAAGAGAATTGCGAAGTTTACTCGTAGAAACGCTCAAGAGGAAAAGGTGAAATTCGTCACCGAGCTTTGCAATTACCATGGCATCGACGTTCCTGACATGAATTTCGAGGTTTTCTCCGATGATGAGCCTACTGTCAACGTCGAAGCTGAGAGCGAAGATACAGAGACCGATGAAGACATTGGGGGACCTCACCACGAGGTTCCTCAAAGCATAGGAGGTATCAATGATGCTGGGGCTGGTGCCGGTGTTGGATCTGGAGGATCCGGTGATGGTCTTGATGAAAAAGAAGCCAACAATACTTGATTACTCCCTTTGATGTTCGTTTGATACTTTAGTTTTTCGCATGTTTGACATTTTATCTGGGCGCTCCCAAGCTTGGGGGGCATGACAGTTTCTGTTCTTATTTTGCCTTAGTATATTAGCTTTTCCTTTAGTTGCTTCGTATTCTTACTTCGCTCTGCTTGTTGTGCTTATCATGGTTCACACATATAATCTGCATATCTAAAAACGGTTTCCTTTCCCTGATATTTCGGAATCAATCTGATATACCAAGTATATATTGTAGCGGAGGAAATAATCAAAGAATAATGAGTATACTTAAGTATATACTTTCCCCTTATTCTTTAGGTATTTTCGAAGTAAATATTCCCTTACGTTTTGCGAAATAAATGCTCTAAAGAATAAAACCTAATTTAAAGTATATACTTGCCTCTTATTCTTTCGTGGATTTATGTAGCATACCTTGTGCTTTCAGCTCCTCGTGGCTTTACTTTTATTTCCTTAGTCATTCATCTGCAGTTTATCCCGCGTTTTTATCACCTCGCTGATATTATTAATGTTCAATTCATAGCAGAATCAAGTTAATATATATCATCATATGTAATATTTCAATTGCGCGTGCTTCTTATGCAATGCAAAAAGTACTTCTTAGCATTGTGTTACTTGTGTGATCAAGCTTTGTAATGTGCTTGCCTCTTATTTTGCTTTGTATCTTGCCTTTTGTTTTTCCTAGGGTCTCATTTTTTACCTCACATCTCTCTCATCAGTTCGGGGTCTTATTTTGCCTCCTAGTTAAGGTCTTATTATGCCCCACCCCGTTGGTCAGGGCTTTTCGATGAAATCTCAGGCGCTCTTTACTCTTGAGAAGTAAAGATCCATCAACCTCGACTTATGTCGCTCATTGAGGTCTTATTACGCAATAATATCACAGGCCTACCTACTCCCGTGAGTACCAGCCCCGTAATATTGCCGACTTTTGTGGTCACTCAGCTCCCTAAAGGAGGGTGCCATCCCTTCCCCTTTGAGTACCCCCGTGCTTTTGGTCATAGGTATCAGTTATTTCGTGACCTCGTGCCCTTTCGCCGATATGGCTCTTGGTTACCAAGTCACACCCTAGTTGAGGTGGTTTTGGGACCGAATGGAAGAACTACACCAGGCCATCTTCTTCTCCACTGGATCGTTCTTACACCCCTTACCGAGTGGTTACCCAATTGGGGCCCCCGATGGATGGGTCTTACTTCTTGCCCCTAGCTGATGGTTGTTAGCCATATCCCGATATTATCTCGTGATGCACGTTAGGTCTTACATTTTTATCTTGCACTTTGTGCGAACTAGGTTGCACGCCACGAGGTCTCAGCCTCCCTATGTAGAGGTTTTTTATAGGGCTTACGATCGCCTATTCTTCTGTACGTATCTTCTGTGGGTCTTACGCAGCCTCCTAATGAGGTCTTACTTTTGGCCCTTGCATTCATATACATTTGAATTTGCATCTTGTTTTCTGCTTTGTCTCTATTGCTCTTTTTTTATTACGAAAAATAAACGTTTCATTCCATTTTCTGGTCGTTAACAAAATGATATATATTTTTTTTAGAAAACAATTCTTTACGAGTCCCGGCTTCTCAAGGATAATACTTCTTGATGTAAATTGGATTCCATGGATGGTCTAGTCTGCGACCCTGCCTTTCTGCTTCGCCATATATCACGTCTCCGTTGCTATCTGTATCTTTTCCTTCACAGTCCGCGAGCTCATAAGATCCGTTCCCTGCTCTTCTTTTCACGATGAAAGGTCCTTCCCACGTAGGCTCCAGCTTTCCCCCAGGTCCCTTTTTATACGGGGGTATCTCTCGCAGAAATAACTCCCCTGGAACGAAGCCTCTTTCTTTCACCTTCTTGTTTTACTCACAAGATAGTCTTCGGTGATAGTTCGTCATGTGATGTAGAGAAATCTCCATAGCTTTGTTAAGATCGGGTCCGAGTTCAGGCCATTTTCCAGGCCTCTCATTTTGTGGTTGGAAACATGATCTCAGTAGGCAGAACCGCCTCTACTCCATATGCCAAACAAAAAGGGGACATTCCGGTTGCTTCTCGTCTGGTGGTTCTGTATGACCACAGCACCTTCAGAACTTCTTCGCACCAGTTATGGAGATTCCCATCTAGCTTCTTTTTTAAGGTGGATGCTATCATTTTGTTTGTTGCCTCCGCTTGCCCATTACTTTGTGGGTATAGCGGGGTCGACTTCGCGGACTGTATCTTAAAAGTACTAAGCAACATCTTCACGTTTTCTCCCTCGAATTGAATCCCGTTATCAGAGACTATTTGCAGAGGGATTCTAAATCTACATATGATGTGTTCGAGTATAAAATCCCGTTTTCGCCGTCTCGTGTATTCTTCACAGGTTTGGATTCAACCCACTTCGTGAAATAATCTGTTGTCACTATTAGGTATTTTCGCTGCAAGCTCTCGGAAACAAACGGTCCCACGATGTCTATTCCCCATATGGAGAATGGCCACACACTTAGCACAAAATTCAGGTTCGTCGAGGGTGCATGTATACGTTTTCCGAATCTCTGACAAGCCTCACACCTCGTCGCTACATTTTTTTCATCTTTATGCATGCTCTGGCAGAAGTATCCTTGCGTTTTGGTTTTATAGGCCAATGATCTGGTTCCGCTGTGATTTCCAGCATCACCGTAATGTATTGCTTTCATGATTTGCACTCCTTCTTCCTGTGAAAAGCATCACAATAGCGGTCCCAGGAATGATCTCCGATATAGGATTCCTTCTCTTAGCTCATAGTTTGTGGACCTCCCTTTGATTTTGTGTGCCTCAAATCTGTCCCTAGGCAAATCTCCCTTTTCAAGGTACTTGTGAATAGGTGCTCTCCATTCATCTTCTCCCAATTCTTCAGGTATGCTATCCTCTATTATCATTAAGGACTTTTCATCTTCCAACTCGTTGGTTACCGATGGGTGCATTAACCTTTCAATTCAGATATATTTCTCCGATGTATCTTCGACCATTGATGCAATGAAGGCTAAGGCATCTGTATGCTTATTATTATCTCTGCTTACTTGCCTCCAGATTATATTTGGTATTTTCTTTGAATGCTCTTTCACGAGTTGCAAATATCGATTTATCATGGCATCACTCGCTTGGTACCTTCCTTCTATCTGCCTGACTACCAACTGAGAGTCGCTGGTTATTCTTATTTCCTCCAACTTCATCTCGATGGCTAGCCTTAGATCTTGTATGACTGCCTCATATTCTGTTTCGTTATTAGTAGATTTATATTCCAGGCGAAAGCAAAATACCGTCCTCGCTCCTTTTGGCGAAGTAAATACTATTCACATTCCTCCTCCAGCGCTGTTGGAGGATCCGTCCACAAATATTTCCCATCTCCTTGGATGATTTTATTTCAGTAGATCTGTAGGATCCGGACGCTCCTCATCTACATCTAACATCTCTTCCACTCCTTCATCTTCTTCTATTGGAAACTCGGCCAGAAATTCTGCGACTATGTGTGACTTCGTCGAAGTCTGGACTTCGTATTTTAAACCGAATTGATCAATTCGGGTATTCCATCTTTCAACTCGCCCAACTCTTCTCGTATTCTTTAAGGTTGACTCTATTGGGATTCTGGTTAGAACCTTTATTTTGTGAGTCTGAAAATAGGTTCTTAATTTCTATGACGAATACACCAACGCTAGTATTAACTTTTCTATCTTTGGGTAATTCTTTTCAGCAGCATTGAGGGTTTTGCTGACGTAAAAGATAGGCTTTTCGACGCCTTCATCTGTCCAAAGCAACACTGAACTTATTGCATTTGGTGTAGCTGCGAGACAAATCAGTAATTCTTCATCTGGTTCGGGCTTCTGGAGAATTGATAAGTTAATGAGATATTCTTTAATATTTTGCAGTGCATGTTCACATTCTTGTGTCCATGAAAATTTTGCTCCCTTCTTCAAGATGTCGAAGAATTGTTTGCATCTATCCGAAGATTTAGAAATGAATCTACCCAAAGCTTCCAACTGCCCATTTAGTTTTTGCACGTCTTTTACCGTTGCTGGCGATGGAATGTCCAATATGGCTTGAACCTTGGCCGGATCCACTTCAATTACCTTCTCGGACACGATGTGCCCCAGAAACTTCGCTGATTCTACGCCAAATATACACTTCGCAGGATTTATTTTCATTTGTACGCCCTCATCTGTTCGAAGATTTCTTTTAAATCCTCAACATGATCCCCTGACTCCTTAGTTTTCACTAGCATGTCGTCGACGTAGACTTCCAGTTTATTATGCACCCATTTAGCGAAAATCTTCTCGACCATCCGTTGGTAGGTTTCCCCCGCATTCTTCAAGCCAAATGGCATTCTCGTGTAGCAATACAACCCTCTAGGGGCGAAGAAAGCCGTGTGCTCTTGGTCTTCCTCCGCGAGTGGTATCTGATTGTATCCACAATAACCGCCCATCAACGTCAGCCGCTTGTACCCGGATGCAGACTCCACCATCTGCGGTATATTGGGTAGTGGGAAGCTATCATTCGGAGAGGCAGTATTCAATTCACTAAAATCTATGCATATTCTTATACCTGTAGTCTTTTTTGGTACAATCACCATGTTGGCTATCCACGTTGGATACTTCGCGGGTCTTATTATTCCCGAGTCCAGCATTTTTTGTAATTATTGCTCTATTTTCTCGTGGTAAGCAGTTGCTATCTTTCGTATTCGTTGCCTTATTGGCTTGATTGCTGGGTTCAGATCTAGTCGGTGACAAGCAACTTCGGGGTCTATCCCAGGCATCTCGTTCATTCCCCATGCAAAGATATCAAGGTACTCTTTTAGTAGCTTTATCAGGCTTTCTTCCTCGTCTGCCTCCATTCTTGTCCCGATCCTCACCGTTTTCGCTTCATCTTCGCTACCCAAGTTTACCTCTTGTGTGGGTTCTACTGCTGCGAAGTTCGTGATTGGTTCTCCGAGTGGGTACGGTTCCTTTAATTTCTACAAAGGATTATCCTTGTCTTCCGGAATTTCACTTGGAATAGCCCACCCTTATTTCGCTTTGACCATATATACCATTAATTCTTCTTCCCTCTTTGCTTCTTGCACTCTCTTCTTTTGTTCTTTCCTTCGCCTTATCTGCTCGTCATAGTTATGCACATCTTCGTCGTTGCACTCTCTGGCTTCTTTCTGATCTCCCATTATTTCGTCGATTTCGCTTGGCATTGGAAATCGGATAGCTTGGTGGTAAGTGGATGCTATTCCCTTGATTCCATGTATCCATGTACGCCCAATCAGAGCGTTGTAAGGGGATTCCACATCCACCACACATACCGTTACCTCGGTTTCTAGTTCCCCTGCGAAGATTTTCACGACTAATTCCCCTCTCGTCTTTGATGCCACTCCGTTAAACCCATGGATATTATACGTCGACGGCACCAGGTCCGTATCTCGGTAACCCATCATTTTAAATGTGTGATAAAAGAGTATATCCACCGAGCTGCCCGTGTCCACCAAGATCATGTCTATTTCCCATATTTTCTTTTTTCTCGTGAGACTTTCTTCCCACTTCGTATGTTCTCCGAAGTTCAAAGTGATCACCAAAGGATCTGTGTGCGAAGCTCCTCCCTCTGGGGCATCTACTACCGAGAAGGAAATAATTCTTTTCTTCCATTCTTCCAATGTCTCCTTCTTTGCAATGTTGTATATCTCATTTCCTTCAAAATCTCGCTTATGAACCCTTCGTAACACATTATCATGAAAGTTACGTATATTCTTCGCAGAATGAATAATGGAGTTACAATTTAACCTTTGGCTTCCTCTATCGATTTCGATTCTATATACTTTTTTTTGTCTTTGATCACCTTTCCGAGGTGGCGGTGGTGGTAAGGGTTCTGAATTCTCCAAAAAATGCTTGAGTTTCCCCTTTTCGATTAGACGAAGTATAATTCGTCGGATGTTTCTGCAATCTTCCATGAGGTGTCCGTGAAAACAATGATACTTGCAAAAGTCATTATTTCTCACACTTGAAAAGGGTTCCACCCCAAAATTTGTCGGGGGAGGAATTTCTTCTGTTAGAACAATTGATTCCCATATCTTCTCGACTGTGATGTTAAGTTCAGGTAATACTACGTCTTAGAACTGTGGCCTCTTCCCTCCGTATTGCTGTCCTGGATTGTATCTTCGCGAATTCCTCGGATTATCACCTCGGGACTCATAGTTCCGAGGTATGGGATCGACATACCTCGGATGTTGATCTATCCACTCTTGGTCTCCACTGGAAACTGCTACCAACTTCGCGGGGATTGTTTCTAACGGTTCTGCGTCCACATATTTTGTGTTATCTTCTATGACGTTCTCTATTCTTGGTAGAAGATGCGAGTTCCCTTCCTTGGATTGAATCGGAGCTGCCTCAATAGCCTCCCTTTGTTTTTCTTCCAATGCCACGTACTCCTCCTGCTACTCTCAGAGTTCACTCATCGATATTGTGTTGCGAATTACGAAAATTTGTGTGTGTAAGAGGTCGGTTGGTATTAGCGTATTAACGAAGGCCAGAATGAAATTTCTCTCATCTACCCTTACCGCGAGTTCACTACATACTGTTCTCCATCTTGTAATCAGACTTCGCAAATTTTCACCTGGTTTCCTTCTCAAGTTAAGGTTTCTATCCCAGGTCTTAACATATTATTGCTTATGTAAGTTGTCAAGAATACTCTTTGTAAATCTTTGAACGACGAAATTGAACCTTCCGCTAACCCTTCAAACCATTTTGAGGCTTCCCCGGTTAAGCTAGATGGAAAATACTGGCACGGTACCGTTTCGTACCTCGCCCACTGCATTAGTGAAATGGTGTACTATTTTAGATGTTGTACATCATTTCCTGTTCCGTCGAAGATACTTCCGAAGGTTGGCAGTGAACTCCTTCCTGGGATTCTTCCCTCCAGTACTTTGTGCGAGAACGGCGATTTGTCATCTTCCAAAATTGCCTCCGCCAGCTGCACTCTTCCTCCTCTTCGTGGATTGTTGAGTAATGCTTTCATCTCCTGTATTTCGTTCATGACTGTTTGATTGACCTCGTCTCTTCCTTCATCTTGCCTTCGATTTCTCCTTATTATATCTCGCTCATCATCATCTTCTCCCCCTTCTTCCTCGTGTCTCCTTCTCTTTTCTCGATGTCTCTCTTCTTCCTCTTCCGCGTATCTCTTCGCTTCCTCTTGCCATTGTTGTTCACGTCGTCTTTGTTATTCCCGAGACCTTTCCTCCCTTCGTATCCTTTCATCTTCTCTTTACCTTTCCTCTTGCTTAACCCTATCCTCCTCCCAATTTCTTTCTTCCTCAAACCGCCTCCTTTGGTCTTCCCACCTAGTTTCCTCCAAAGCTCTCCTCAGCAACCTTTCTTCGCTTCTTTCCCTTCGACGCCTCCTCCTCCGTTCTCCCCTTTCTCCTCCATGTTCATCTTGCGGTATTCCTTCCCCCTGGGTTATGTTTTATCCCGTACCGGCTTCATTTCGTACACCATGAACAATCCTTTCTTCATTGAGCTGGTTGTTTTGTTGCAACAGGATTGCATTCTGCCTCATGAGTACGGTTCTTTGCTCCATTAGAGCTCTTTCTCTTTCTAAATGCAGCACCTCTATGATATGCTCTAATGTCATATTTTCTTCACCGGCGTCCTCCTCTCCGTTTCCTTGAACGGTTTCTTCTTCCTCCTCCGTTTCGGTGTTAGCGGTATGGATCGATCCTTCCCGATAACGATCCTCTTCTCCTTGTTGGGCAGCATCTTGTCTTCCTCCTATGCTTGACGTTTCTCCTCTCTCCATCATTCCTCCTCCTCTTCCTGCTAGACGCAAGCTCCTCCTTGATGTTATGATATGTTGCGCTCGTCCAGGTACTCTTTCCATGGATAGCCTGCTAAACTTTCTTTATCCGATTCACGGGCTTTGACCAGATCTGATTTGTGTACCTTCCGGAAAGCAGATATCAGATCTACCTTTTTATGTTTTCCTGATCACTGCTTTCCAACCCTTGTGAAGTAATAACTCACTTAATGATTTATAACAACAGATCTCTCAAACTATCTCAAGTGAGACTGAAATCTCAACTTGAGATCCCTGTTTCTCGGCGCCAAAATGTAACTACAGAAAATCCATAGTTACACCCACTTACTAGTTTGACAAACACAAAGTTAAGCAAATACGAGTTTATCAACAAATTTTTGTTTATTGAACTTCTTTTAGTATCTAAGTTACAAACCACTCAAGAAGACTCTCAAGAACCATATTTCCCTCCCAAAAATGTCCTCTCTCTCTCCTTAAAGATCCAACCCCTTTCAAGGAAGGTTAAGTCCTCCTTTTATAGGGGAAAGTTACATAGTGGGATACAACCCGATTTACCTCGGGAATACACTTTTTACTTCGCTCATAACAACTTTATGCTTCCTTTACGCCTTAAAGATCGGCTCTGGTCGGGGACAGCTGTCCAATTTCTTGCACAACAATCCACACTTCGCTCAATATACTTCGGGAATCTTACTATTTCTTGGACAACAAGTCGAACTTCGCGTAATCGACTTTGCAGGTCTCCTCTTTTCTTGTGCAACAATCCACACCTCGCACTCCTTATTTACTTCGCTAGATGCCTTTCCGAGCAAGTTAATGCTATCTCGTGGCAGATCTGACACTTGATTTGACTATTCGCTTACACCTCTTTGGGAGTGGTGAATAATATCTTTCTCGAAGATTCTCCTTATTGTCTCGCTCAACCTACCTCGGACACGTGGCAGAGTGTTTTTCTGTACCTACACGTTCTTTGCTGATGATATTCTGGCAAAGTTAGCAAATTTTTCCTTGTCTACTCCAGGAGTAGCTGACTGTTTTCGTCGTCTTGCAAACTAGTCCTTTGCTAATGATCTTCTAGCTGGAAGTTTTTTCGAAGTAATCTTTTTTCAATATATCTTCTTCTCTAACTGATCTTCGCCGAAACAGTCATTAACGCTTTGAGAAACTCAGTCTTATTTCTCTGGTTCTTGTTGGATAGTTAGCTGATGAGCTTTCATCGAATTTCATTGCTGGTTCTGTATTCTGATCACCACGAGTTGGCTGTTTTGGTCTCCGCAAGTTAGTACTCCTCCAAAGTCGAATGGATCGTAAGTGAAGACATTAATATTTAACACTATCTTATTCCTTTGCTCATTGATAGTTGAAATTAGGCCTAGAATCTTTCCTCTTAACATCTTATCATTCTTCTCCTGCGAAGTAATAGTTGCAGCAAGCTTCGAAGTAACTTGCGAAGTGAACTTGACTAGTGCCTGTCTTTTCTTAGTACATTTGGAAGGGTGTTAAATTTTTGTGATTATTGCTCTGAATTAATTGATGATGATTAGTACTTTTCTTTTCACTGGATGTTCGCTGATGGTGATACTTCGTGTATCACGGATTCATCTCAGTGATGCTCTGGCGAAATAAACTTTGAATTTTCTTCTTCGCTGGTTTCTCTCCTTCGCTGGATTTAATATATGGCATGTCTTTGCTTGAACTGGTGAATATTACAGTCCTCTCTTTGTGGTTGTACCGGTCTTCTTTACTTCTGCGTATTCTTTCTCCTAAAGTGCTGACGAGATAAGTGTTTGTCCAAATATGAGATTATCTATTTTGTCTTTGCTTTTGATTATTGATGATGATTAGTTCGCAATGAGTCCATTTCTTTGTTGTTGCTACTCTATCTTTCGCAATGTAGGTTGGCATTAGTTCCTTATCGCTGGAATGATGCTTTTCCTCCTCTACCAATTTCTTCTCATGTGCGTCTTATTGACCTGTACTTGTTGTTTACCCTTAACTTCGCAGACTCTTTTTTCTTTGTTGTATAATAAGGAGCAGAAACATAAAATGGATCTATAATTTATTAAGTTTTGTTAGTTCCCTAAATCAAATGTCAACGCTTAATGTTTTCAAAATCAATCAGATGGGTTAATAAATGACGATATATTAATACTAAATCTGCAATTTGTTTTGAACTGAAGCTTTTGAAAGAAAATCAAACCCTCATCGAAGAAAAAGCAAAGTTTTCTAAAAGCTTTTTCAAAATTTTATTCACCAGATTTAAATTTTTAATAATGAAATCAAATAGATAGAGAAGAGAGATGTCCCCTGGAGACTGATTGTTGATGAAGATTCTGGCTGGTTATCATTTTCCACAACTTTCTTTCATTTTGGGGTTTTATGCCGCTTGAACATGTTCGCCTTTGTTTTTATGAACCGTTGATGATGTTCTTTGTTGGTGATGAAAATCCTTTGAATTTTCTAGATCCAGTAAGATTTGTGACCCATAGTAGCTAATTTCACTGAAATCTTTTCAATCAACAAGTAGTAGTCCCTGTTTCTAGCGCCAAAAATATAGTTGCAGGAAATCCCACAACACACCCCTTATCATATCTTAATACTTATTTCTAGATTTAAAAATATTAATCATTTAAATCTCAAAATATAAGTGCTAGAAATTTAAATTGACACACAAGATTTTTTACATGGTTCGATCAACTTGATCTATATCCATGGTTCTTCACTATGATTTTTGGAATTACATGAGTTTTACATTTAGAATCTCCATTAATGGATTTTTGGGTAGAGTTCTAAATCTAGTTTTTGGGGAAGAAGATGATGAAGAAAATAAACTCTCTCTCTATCTTACAAAGTGTGTCTCTGATTTACAAAAATGTGTATTCTCCCTCCTTTCTCTCCTGCCTTTCTCTTTATATAGGTGTTTCCATAGTGGATGACAGCTAAGTTGTCTTCTATTTTAGGATCTGACTTGCGGTATTTTCGCAATCTTTTGATATCAATCTTCTCAAACTCTCTATTTTTCGCAAGATCATCACACCTTTCTCATGTTTGAGCTGATGTCACTTGTTATGTCACTTTGATGTTTGTCTGCGACGGTTTCGCAATGTTGCTAATGTGATTTTCGTTGGTGTGTCGTTGTTGCGATATTCTAATCCTACACATATCAACCAAAGTGAACCAATATTAATTTGACTAAATATGCTCAACACAAGTAAACTTATGGAGACTTAAATCAATTAGATTAATCACAAGAAAACTCGCAAATAATCTAATTGTCATACTCAACCAAACTAATTTCAAAAGTAATCAATTTTTATTGGTCACACTCGACATAAGAAAATATATAGCAATGACTAAGTTAATCATGAATAACCAACTCAGTCGAGGAAATGCTCAAACATAAGAAAACTTATGGAGTGATAACTAAATAACCATACAAGATGATTAATTTAGTTTAATCATGTTCAACATAAAGTACCTTACGGAACAACAACTAAGCTAATCACAAAAGCAATCAACTTTTGTTGTTTTAGTGCTCAACATAAGACACTTTATGGAACAACACAGTATTTACACAAAAATTGTGGATCGGAGAACCTACCTTATACCGTGGAATAAGCAAGGATTCATTCTATTTTCATCACCATTTGCACAATGAAATACAATAGACATAATCCTTGAATCACAAAAGATTTTAACCCATCTTACATCAATAATTGATAATATAGGCTTAACTTTTGTGTTTTTCAAAAGTCTATTCATTCTTTTATCAATACTTGCATATCAATTCACGAACGACTTTACTTTTGACAAAATATGGGACAATCAAGTTCACGGACGTAAACACACATATCCCATAACAATATTGCAATGTATAAAATCAAAAAGATTAATACTGCAAAAATCATCTTCCAAACAAGTTTAGAATTTAAGCCAACAAATCTAAAAACAAGAAGATGAAAACTTTGGATATAGATATGTGTAATCACAATAATGGCTATTCCAAAACACTAGTTATTCTTCTAAATATAACAAGAAAAAAATAGAAGATTTACTAGGAAATAAGACCTTTGAAGAATTCGTTATCGTCCCTGAACTCCTTGTCGTCAACAACCATTGGAACATAAGGTTCATTAAGGTAGCTAGGAGTTTATATTAATAAACCTTCTAGGTTGCAGTTGTCGAACCAGGGACTTCTAAATCTCATGAGTCTTATACATAAAAGCCTTTATCTGTTGAATCTCCTTTTGCAACTCCTTCATCACTTCAAGAACATCAGAAAACTTCTGAGAATTTGAAGGAACGACTCTTGGCTTCCTCACATTCCTTCTTTTCTTTTTCAATGTAGGAGGCGATGGAGATTGTTCTTTTTCCTTCATGATTGATGGCTTATCAATCATATTACCGTCCTTTCCATATGAAGACATCATTCTTGGAGCGTCCATGAACGTATGGATTTTTGAGACGAATTCACAATTAACTCAACAAGTAGTCTTGAAATAAAAAGAGGTTTTAGAGAAGGAAAAGGAATGTAGGGTTCGAAACCTTTAAACAGGTTCGTAAACGACCAACTCTTAACCCTATGAAGAGTAGAATTATCGATAGTACCCTTTCTTTTGTTTGATAGACAAAAAGAAGACAAATCTAAGAAAAGAAGAAAAAAAAACTTTTCCTAAAGCCTGAGAGGTACAAAATCATTGTCTCTTTTGATCAGGCACATGAGACAAAATTTTAAAAACAACACAATCATGTTGTGTTGTGGTGAACAACAATTTGTCTACCAAATTCCTCTTGGGAGGAATTCACAGACCCCTGTCTATCAAAACTATTTGACCATAATTTCTTATCTAATGGTCTTAGTTTATCCTTGGAAACTAAATTCTTAGACGAAGATAAAATCTTACATACCTCAACGGTCTTCTGAGCAAGTTTAAGCTTTCTTGCTAGATGATTTGCTCTTCGTTGAAGTTTGTTGACATGCCTTTGTTGGTGTTTGGAATTGTAACACTTTGAGAGTTTATGAACCTTTAATGAACAATATGAGCACATCAGACTTGGATAAAAATCAGGCTTCTGGAATGTGCAAGCAGTTAAGCAAAAATTGGGACCTGAACCATTATAAGCTGAGTTTCCAAAGAATGGGTTAACTTTATCTTCCAGAATAGTTGGAATATCTTCTGAAAGAATATCAAGATTGATATGTGTATTGCTACAATTATCAAAATCAATATTTTCACCAAGAAGCGCAACACTTAATTTCTCGTCTTCATTAGAATCATAATTGTCAGACATTTCATCAAGAGTTGCAGCAAGACCTTTGTTCCCAGTGTATTTTCTCTTATTTGGACACTTATTTGCAAAATGACCAAATCCCTTACACTTAAATCATTGAGGAATATCCTCATCATCAGTTTCATCAATATCCCTGTTTTTAGGAGGAACACGATTATGAGGTTTGACCAATGCCTTAGGTTTATCTCTGGAGAACCGTTTACTTCTCATCAATAGAAGATCCCTAAACTATCTTGTGATCATCGAGACTGATTTGTCAAAATCTTCACCTGATAAATCTGTCTCAAAGTGATCATATTCAGAGATATATAATTTTTTCCTTTTATCAAGTAATTTAGTGTCTTTTAGTTCTTTGAACGCAACATCCTTAGATTTGGATGAATGTTCATGATCAAAGATCTTAAACTTTCCAACCAGCATATTTCTGGAGAGAGTATCAAGGTTATTTCCCTCAACGATGGCATGCTTCTTAGAATCGTATCTAGATGGCAGCGATCTGAGAATTTTCATCACAATGTCCTTTTCAGGAATAGTCTTATCCAATGCAAAAGAAACATTAACAATTTCAGACACTTTGTGATTAAACTCATCAAATGTTTCTTCATCTGCCATACGAAGGTTTTCCCAATCAGAATTAAGATTTTGAAGTCTATCTTCCTTTTCACAGGAATTACCTTCGAATACGGACGCTAAGATATCCCAATTTTCTTGCGACTTAGTGCAATTTGACACATAGTGCATAAGATTTGGGCTAATGGCATGTATGATCGCATTCAAACCGTCGGAGTTTTGCTTTGCAACAAGAATCTCGGCAGGAGTGTGTTCACCAATATTCTTTGGAACGTTTACACCTATAACTGCCTCAATGGGAGCATCATAGCCATTAACAACATATACCCATGATTGGAAATCATGTGATTTAAGAAAAGATCGCATAGAAATTTTCTACCATAAGTAGTTGGAGCCATCGAAGACTGGTGGTACGTTAATTGAGATAGAACCTCTGTCCATAAAGTCAGATCGCTAGAAACACAGACTTTTAAGGTCTTGAACGTGTTTGCCTGCTCTGATACCAATTGAAAAAGCGGGTGTCTAACAACCACACCCAATATTTCGATTAAAAATTTGTATGGACAAACTCCGAGTTACTTTACTAGAGAATCAACTAGACAGTCAGACTCAATCTAGATAAAAATATCTCAAGGAGTTATTATCTCAATCTCTCAATTTGATTTACTCAAGCAAATACAATTTGTGAGTCTTAATCAAAGAGAGATAACTTGTATGGTACCAAAGACCAATATCCAAGTGTCAATCAATTTAAATCAACAACCAATAAGGTAGGATATTCTAATTGATTGAACAACACACAACCTATATTATTTCAATTATATAACAAAATATAATGCGGAAAAAAAATAACACAGACACCAGAATTTTGTTAATGAGGAAACCGCAAATGCAGAAAAACCTTGGAACCTAGTCCAGATTAAACATATACTGTATTAAGCCGCTACAGACACTAGCCTACTCCAATCTAACTTCGTTCTGGACTGTAGTTGAACCCCAACCAATCCCACACTGATCCAAGGTACATTTATGCTCCTACGCCTCTGATCCTAGTATGATACTGCGCACTCGATTCCCTTAGTTGATCTTACCCACAACCAAGAGTTGCTACGACCAAAAGTCGAATACTTTAATAAACAAATTTGTCTCACACAGAAAAGTCTACAAGGATAGATAAAGTTGTCTCCCACGAATAAACCTATGAGTTTTGTTCCGTCTTTTGATAAATCAAGGTGCACATGAACCAATTGATAAAACAAGACTTATATTCCCGAAGAATAGCTCAGCTTTATCAATCACCTCACAATAAAATTAATCGACACAGTGAAGAAGATTATTGAGGAATCACAAACGATGAGATGAAGTAGTTGTGACTACTTTTATATCTTGCCTATCGGAGATAGAAATCTCAATACAATTATTACAATTGTACTTGTACGATAGAAACAACAAGATCAGATCACACAACTACGATAAAAGTAGTACCGGTCTGGCTTCACAATCTATAACGCCTGGTATTTTTTTTATAAACCCGGGCTTAAAGCCCGTTTTCAACTCATTAGAGTTGACATAGCGTTTTGTATATATGTGATGTACAAATTCTAGTTCATTTAGTATTTTTTGTGTGTGATGGTTTTTGGGGTGCATATAGCTCAAATTAGTGGGTGGCTAGAAGGAATAGTTAGCCCATGGAATGATAGGATCACTACCTAGTAAAACACATGATTTTTTTTGTGGCTAGTAATACGTGTGAGAAGAAGAATAAGTCTTTTTCTCTCTCTTTGGATTTACTTTTAGGGTTATAATTATTATATATATTGTTTTTGTTATTTTCCTAAAACCTTAAAAAAGATAAAGAAACTATCTCTTTCTTCCTCTTTTCATCTCTGCTACTTTACCAAAAAAAAAAAAGGAATCTGTTTTGTTACTTTATCTTCCTGGAATACTACTTGCTTGGATTGCTAGGATATCAGGATTTTCACTTGGATTGCGTAAGAGGTAGGGGTTCCTCGTAATACTATATAAAATTAAACTATTTTCGTGATTTACTCTCTGATTTGCATGTTGTTTATAGATGAGTTATGTCTATCATTATCCCTATATACGTACGTCGGATGTTTAATGATTTTCCTTTGTTTACAACCAAAGTTCAATGTTTTATAAACCTGTCAGTGTTTTATTTGTTTAAATCCTTTGGCTGTTTTGTTTGAGCATCGGATTTTGGAGATAAACATTCCAAAACAGCAGATTTAATATATGGCCATCTCTAACTATATATGGTGTCTTTCTATTTGGCAACCCCAAATGTCAGATCCATAATGTATTTGAATAATATAAAAAATAAATAATGTATAGTTTCGTCTTGTTTCTAGCTGGAGTTTTGAACTACTCAACCATACACATGTGTTTTAACTCTTTCAATTCGTACATAATGTAATCAAATATTCTATTATTATTATTTTTAAAAGAAAAAGAAAAATTGGATAGTCATGAGACGTACTGATCTCACAATTTTCAATTAACATTTTGGACCTTTGTGTTTACATCATCACTTTTAATTTATGCCTTATTCTTTTAACTTTAACTATAAGTGGTCCCTTTAAATTAATACCTAATAGAAAATGTTTCTACTCTCTCCTATGTTTCCGTTTCTCTCTATCACTAGCAGCAAGTCACTTTACATGGAGTCAAAAAAATTTGTCTCGTTTTCCGTGCCAATATTGTTAAATGATTTTATTCATTTCCCGTTGAGTGAGTGATTTGACGCAGGGTTGTTACTGGGTTTATGGTACAAATGGTTTGGGCATGTAGAATTGTAGATGGTTTCTGTTTTGGGAGTATAAATGCATTTTGTTTGATTAATATAAATACTATATATAAATGCATTGATAAAATTTTATCGGATTATGGATGTGTTTTTACGGAAATGAGTGAGCTGGTAAGAAATGAATTTTGAATATATGTACTTCTCTGTTGCTGCTGGAATGTCAGGCCTTTATGGCATCCCACCATTGGTGGCTACCCTGGGAAGACTGTTCGGGGAACAGTATGGTTTGTAACCGGAATAACTCTGACAGTAGACTAGGACCTACAATTATAGGTTGGCTTATGTGAGTAAAGTGAGTAAGTAATTTCAGAGGATTTTGATTTACGTGGATTTTATTTATTTTTAACGGCTGCATGGTTTAATTTTCGTTGCACTATATTATTTTTTGAAATTCCTACTGGGATGTGGTTTGCTCACCCCAAATTCCTTTTTCTCTCCCAACAGAGTTTGAGGAGCAGTTAGCACAGTAAGCGGACTTGGAAGCTTACGTCATAGTACTCAGATGTTAGTATTCTCGCAAGACACTACTATATGATATCATGGGGATAATGGGCACTTTTATTGATTATCATTTTTTTATTACTGTGGAGTTTTAAAGTATTTTAATAAGATACATTTCTAGTTAAATACTTTTTAAATTGTTGTTCTTATTTTATAAATTTTAGAACATCATTAGTGATTATTATTATTTGGGAACTTTTTACTTGGAATTTGAGTTGGAAAAGACATTTAATAATATCTTCTTTATTCATTTTGTAGTTGTACTTTGTTTTATTAGCATTCTTTATAATAAAAAAAATGAAGCTTGTTCCATAGTCATGACTCAAGAATCCGGTCTTTCTAGTTGGGTTGGACTCGATCCAGCGGGTCAAATCCGTCTCAATAGAAGCCCGAATTTTTGACGGACGTGACAGTTTGGTATCAGAGCATGGTTCTGATTTACTTGGACCGTGTGTGCGGACTTACTAGTTTTGAAAGTTGGTTTTAAAAAAATAAATAAATTACAGTCTGATTATTTTGATTTATTTATTTATCGACTTATGATCTGAAATGATTTTGAGAGTTAGGTTATGTTTTTCCTTATTCTTTTTGGAAAATTAAATTTATTTAGTTTTCATCAAGTTTTTCTTTTCATATTTAATTTACTTTGGGGTTGGGGTAAATAACTAAAAGCCTTATAATATAAAATGTTGTGTGTATTAGTTAATATAGGATTTCGACTTAGATATTAACATTAGTGCATGTTTCTCTCTATTTAGAAGATGCCGCCTCGTCGTGATGCTACCAACGGTGCTCAACCAAATGGAGAAGAAGGAGAGGACAGAAGGGAACGCATGGAAGCTACCCTTGACCGAGTTTTTGGGACATTGGGTACACTGGTACAGGTTGTTGAAACCCAACGCCAGGGTAGAGTGGACTTATAAAAATTCTTGAAGGTGATTGGAAGGAAAGAATTTAAGGGGACTGAAGAACCTCTTGAGGCTGAAAGGTGGTTAATGGGGATACAAAAGGAGTTTCTAGCCTTGAGAGTGGAAGAGAATGACAAGATCCGTTTTGCTACGTACCTTTTAACTGGAGCTGCTGATTTTTGGTGGGATTCGATAAAACGAGTCCGAAATGTTACCGTTTGGGCAGAGTTTGAAACGCTGTTTTTTGGAAAGTATTTTCCTGAGACGGTTAACGCCCAAATGTGTGCTGAATTTGCAACCTTAGGTCAGGGAGACATGACGGTTTCTCAACTAGACAAGAGGTTCGTTGAATTGGAACGTTTTGGGGATAACTTGGTCAATACGCCGTTACGAAGAGCAAGAAAACTTTAGGATGCACTGAAACCTGCCATCCGTGCTAGGTTGGTACCATGTCGCCTTACCACTTATGAGGATGTTCTTGATACTGCACTAGCTATAGAAGCGGACTGGGTCAAGAACCAGAAGGAAAGGGAGCCGAAGGATCAGAAGAGGAACCAGAAGACGGACTCATCGACTCATCGAAAGCGTCCGCGTACGGATAACCCTGGGAAGGTAGTTGCACCAAAACCTTGCTTTTATTGTGGAGTTGTGGGTCACTTCGCTAGGGATTGTCCTAAATCGAAGCCACCCGGACAACTGAATGCAATCTTGGGGTGTTATCGTTGTGGGAAGGAAGATCATTTTGTGAGGGAGTGTCCTTTACCTGCACCACCTAGGCCTCCAACTCATAATCAGTTTCAGAATGCTCCAAGGACGAATTTCCAAGCACGACAACCATACCAGCCGCGAAACAATGCACCACCATTCCAGCCAAGGCGTCAGCCAAATGTTCCGGGGCAGCTGAACCATATTGCTACTGTTGACAAGAGAACATAAAACTCTGCGATAGAGGGTAATTTCTTGATCTTTAGTTCTCGTGCTAAAGTTTTGTTTGATTCTGGAGCTACCCATTCGTTCATATCTTTGCATTTTGCTGCTTATCTTGGTTTGAAACCAGTACCCATGGGGTTTACTTTGAACGTCTCTTCACCGCTAGGAAATGTAGTGACCCTTAGTAAATTTTGCAAGGATTGTGAAATAACTTTTGGTGATTATAGAGTGAAAATAGATTTGATACCGATGAGGCTCCAGGATTATGATGTCATTATTGGTATGAAATGGTTGTCGCAAAACCAAGCTATACTGGAATGTTTTGAGAAGGAGGTATCTTTCCAATCATCGGATGGAAGTCGAGTGTCTGTTCAAGGAGAAAGGTGGAAATTTATAAATCCATCCTTACCCGGGATGAAAAGGAGGGATGAAACCGAAGAACACATAGCTTATCTTGCTAATTTGAGTGAAGAAGAGGATATCAAGGTGGTAGATGAAGAGTTACCGATAGTTCGAGATTTTCCGGATGTCTTTCCAGAAGCATTGCCTGGATTACCACCAAAGAGAGAGATTGACTTTGAGATTGAAGTGCAACCGGGAAGTATGCCCATATCGATGCACCCATACCGCATGGCACCCAAAGAGATGAAGGAGTTACGGAAACAACTTGATGAGTTGGAAGAGCTGGGATTTATTCGACCAAGTAGCTCACCATGGAGAGCTCCTGTTCTTTTTGTGCTCAAAAAGGATGGATCAATGAGGATGTGTATTGACTACCGAAGACTGAAAAAAATTACAATCAAGAATAAGTACCCCTTGCCAAGAATTGATGATCTTTTTGACCAGTTGAAGGGAGCGTGTTACTTAACAAAGATTGATATTCGATCTGGATACCATCATATGCGGGTCATAGAGGAGGACATTCGCAAGACAGCATTTGGAACTTATTACGGTCATTATGAATTTCTCGTGATGCCGTTCGGGTTAACAAATTCACCTGCAGTATTCATGGATTTGATTAACCGAGTTCTCCGACCTTTTGTGAACAAGTTTGTGGTAGTGTTCATTGACGACATTCTCATTTATTCCAAGACTAAGGAAGATCATGAGGAACATCTTAGAATGGTTTTACAAACTCTAAGAGAGCACAAGTTGTATGCAAAGAGGAGCAAGTGTGAATTATGGATGACGAAAGTTTTATTTCTCGGACATGTTATTTCCAAGGATGGCATATCTGTTGATCCCGAGAAGATATCGGACATAACGAAATGGCAACCTCCAAAGAGTATTTTTGAGATTCGCAGCTTCTTAGGTTTGGCTGGCTATTATCGAAGATTTGTTGAGAATTTCTCGAAGATAGCAGTCCCTCTTACTCGTTTAACCAAAAAGGGTGTGAAGTTTGAGTGGACTACTGAGTGTGATAAAGCATTCGAGGAGTTGAAGCGGCGATTGACTACGACACCCATCTTGGTTACCCCAGAACCAGTATTAGGTTATGATGTTTATTGTGATGCTTCAAGGAGTGGTTTGGGGGAGTTTTCACCAGTTGATGGGAACATGATTGGATATGAGTACTGCTTACCACCCTCAGACCGATGGTCAGTCCGAGCGAACGATTCAGATTTTGGAGGATATGTTAAGAGCATGTGCGATTGACTTCAAAGGTAATTGGAACAATCATTTACCCCTTGTTGAGTTTGCATACAACAACAATTATCAGTCCAGCATCGGTATGGCACCTTATGAGGCGTTGTACGGAAGACCGTGTCGAACACCATTATGTTGGGATGAGGTTAGCGAAAGAAGTGTCATAGGGCCCCAGATGGTCCAAGAAACAACAAAGAAGATAAGGATCATCCAAGACCGTCTGAGAACGGCACAAAGTCGTCAAAATAGTTATGCATATGTAAGAAGGAGACCATTGGAGTTCCAGGTTGGGGAGAATGTGTTTCTAAGAGTTAGTCCTAGACCAGGCATTAAACGGTTTGGGAAGAAAAGTAAATTGGCGCCACGCTATATTGGGCCATTTGAAATTCTTCAACGGATCGGAGAAGTAGCATATCGACTAGCTCTACCAACACAATTTGCAGACATACACAATGTGTTTCATGTATCCATGCTTCGTAAATACAATGTTGATCCGTCCCACGTCATCGAATGGAGAGACTTACAACTGAACGACAATGTTTCTTATGAAGAGAAACCGTTGCGCGTAATCGACTCAAAGGAAAAAATCCTTCGGAGGAAAACCATCAAAACCGTGAAGGTGCTCTGGCAACATCATGGTTCCGAAGAGGCAACTTGGGAGATGGAGTCTGAGATACGAGACAAATATCCGGAATTACTGAGAGGTAATTCTTAAACTTAGCTACGCCTCGAATTTCCGGAGAAATTCTTTTTTTAGAGGTTAATAGTATAACGCCTCGTATTTTTTTTATGAACCCGGGCTTAAATCCCGTTTTCAACTCATTAGAGTTGACATAGCGTTTTGTATATATGTGATGTACAAATCCTAGTTCATTTAGTATTTTTTGTGTGTGATGGTTTTTGGGGTGCATATAGCTCAAATTAGTGGGTGGCTAGAAGGAATAGTTAGCCCATGGAATGATAGGGTCACTACCTAGTATAACACATGATCTTTTTTTTTGTGGCTAGTAATACGTGTGAGAAGAAGAATAAGTCTTTTTCTCTCTCTTTGGATTTACTTTTAGGGTTATAATTATTATATATATTGTTTTTGTTATTTTCCTAAAACCCTAGAAAAGATAAAGAAACCATCTCTTTCTTCCTCTTTTCATCTCTGCTACTTTACAAAAAAAAAAAGGGAATCTGTTTTGTTACTTTATCTGCCTGGAATACTACTTGCTTGGATTGCTAGGATATCAGGATTTTCACTTGGATTGCGTAAGAGGTAGGGGTTCCTCGTAATACTATATAAAACTAAACTATTTTCATGATTTACTCTCTGATTTGCATGTTGTTTATGGATGAGTTATGTCTATCATTATCCCTATATACGTACGTCGGATGTTTAATGATTTTCCTTTGTTTACAACCAAAGTTCAATTTTTTTATAAACCTGTCAGTGTTTTATTTGTTTAAATCCTTTGAATGTTTTGTTTGAGCATCGGATTTTGGAGATAAATATTCCAAAACAGCAGATTTAATATATGACCATCTCTAACTATATCTGGTGTCTTTCTATTTGGCAACCCCAAATGTCAGATCCATAATGTATTTGAATAATATAAAAAATAAATAATGTATAGTTTCGTCTTGTTTCTAGCTGGAGTTTTGAACTACTCAACCAGGCACATGTGTTTTAACTCTTTCAATTCGTACATAATGTAATCAAATATTCTATTATTATTATTTTTAAAAGAAAAAGAAAAATTGGGTAGTCATGAGACGTACTGATCTCACAATTTTCAATTAACATTTTGGGCCTTTGTGTTTACACCATCACTTTTAATTTATGCCTTATTCTTTTAACTTTAACTATAAGTGGTCCCTTTAAATTAATACCTAATAGAAAATGTTTCTACTCTCTCCTATGTTGCCGTTTCTCTCTATCACTAGCAGCAAGTCACTTTACATGGAGTCAAAAAAAATTGTCTCGTTTTCCGTGCCAATATTGTTAAATGATTTTATTTATTTCCCGTTGAGTGAGTGATTTGACGCAGGGTTGTTACTGGGTTTATGGTACAAATGGTTTGGGCATGTAGAATTGTAGATGGTTTCTGTTTTGGGAGTATAAATACATTTTGTTTGATTAATATAAATACTATATATAAATGCATTGATAAAATTTTATCGGATTATGGATGTGTTTTTACGGAAATGAGTGAGTTGGTAAGAAATGAATTTTGAATATACGTACTTCTCTGTTGCTGCTGGAATGTCAGGCCTTTATGGCATCCCACCATTGGTGGCTACCCTGGGAAGACTGTTCGGGTAACAGTATGGTTTGTAATCGGAATAACTCTGACAGTAGACTAGGACCTACAATTATAGGTTGGCTTATGTGAGTAAAGTGAGTAAGTAATTTCAGAGGATTTTGATTTACGTGGATTTTATTTATTTTTAACGGCTGCATGGTTTAATTTTCGTTGCACTATATTATTTTTTGAAATTCCTACTGGGCTGTGGTTTGCTCACCCCAAATTCCTTTTTCTCTCCCAACAGAGTTTGAGGAGCAGTTAGCACAGTAAGCGGACTTAGAAGCTTACGTCATAGTACTCAGATGTTAGTATTCTCGCAAGACACTACTATATGATATCATGGGGATAATGGGCACTTTTATTGATTATCATTTTTTTATTACTGTGGAGTTTTAAAGTATTTTAATAAGAGACATTTCTAGTTAAATACTTTTTAAATTGTTGTTCTTATTTTATAAATTTTAGAACATCATTAGTGATTATTATTATTTGGGAACTTTTTACTTGGAATTTGAGTTGGAAAAGACATTTAATAATATCGTCTTTATTCATTTTGTAGTTGTACTTTGTTTTATTAGCATTCTTTATAAAAAAAAAATGAAGCATGTTCCATAGTCGTGACTCAAGAATCCGGTCTTGCTAGTTGGGTTGGACTCGATCCATTGGGTCAAATCCGGCTCAATAGAAGCCCGAATTTTTGACGGACGTGACACAATCTCATTGAAGTCTTTAAGTCGTTAAACTGGTTTTAGAAGAGGAAAACCAAAGGTTAAAGGAGAATCGACTCTAGCTTAGCAAACTAGTATTACACAGAATGTGTGGGGATTATGTTTCCCATTTGCTAGAGTTCTCCCTTATATAGTCTTTCAAATCAGGGTTTGCAATCAATGTTAGCTTAGTAACAAAGCATTCAATATTCACCGTTAGATGAAAACCTGATTAGATACAAGCTAATATTTATCAACCGTTAGATCGAAAACATAGCTTGTTATACATACATGTACTTCACGTTTGTAGGCTTGTGAACATCGTACCCAAAATTGTACATTAGTTGGTTCAACACTAGTTAACCAAATGGTTAGACAAATGATAACTTTCATATCAACCATATTCTTCTTCACCATAACTAGTCCAAATGACTCAAATGAACTAGTTAGAGAGTTGTTCAATTGCTTAGATCTTTATGTACTACACAAGACACAATTGAAGCAAAAACGATGTGATTCACTCGAATCCATTCATGGACTATAAAGCCACTGTTTGCCATAGCATTCCTTAGTTTATTAAGATAAGTTCACAAACATCATTTTTAGACATAACCTACTCAAGGTCACGGACTGGGTTCGCGGACTTAAGTTCCCGGATGGAGTTCACAAACTCCAGTAGAAATTCTCGGTCGAGAACTTCCGCAAGTTCGCGGACTGAAGTTCACGCACTTCTCCGGTTTTACTTGATCAACGAAGTTCGCAAACTTCGGTTCAATCACTAAGGACTTATACATATATGTGTTGCTACAACAATGCTTATATCCTCTAATGGTTATATTGTCTAAACTCTCATTTCAATCATTGAAACATTCTCAGAGGGCGTTATATAGTTGTTATTCACAAACTATTTTTCGTCAGAGCAATTTCCAAAATGATTGAAACATAACATGACTTTCGTCACTAAATAAAGATGAACCTGGCTAAAGCGAAAGCTTTACCAACACATATTTCGAGAAATAGATAAGCGATATATACTCAGCTCGAAATATCATATGTGTATATTCTTAGTCTATATAGTAATACGACTTTTGTCTCAAGATATGAGATAGAATATATAGACTTTTGAGTGATAGATAAGTTCAAGTCTCCACATACCTTTTAGTCGATGAAGATCCACTGGTTCCTTGAGTAGTCCTTCGTCTTGTATGATGATCGCCATGGAGTTCTTGAGCTCAATTACACTTTCTATCCTAGTCCGAGACCTTAGCTATAGTAGACTAGAAATCAAAGACTTTATAGTTTTGATCACTAATATTGAAAAACATGCTTGAGATAGCAACGCATGCGAGTTCGACCGACAATGCTCTAACAACACCTCGTCTCAATTCAGAATCCATCCAATTCCTTAATTCACTGATTCTTCATTGAAAACAACCACACAATATCAATTCAATCTTCAAACTAAGTAAACCCATATTCTTGTCCTTCTTTGAACTTCTTATAAAACCCTAACTCTTGATTCATCACTGATTCACCTTCAAAAATACAATTAAACATCAACCCATTCAATCTTCATCAATCAGAATCTCAATATGCTAATCAATTCCACGAAATCTCCATCAACTTCATCCTTCAGAACCCTAATTACCTTTTCTCTCATTTTCTGAA
Source organism: Papaver bracteatum (assembly GCA_023529315.1). Taxonomy (NCBI): domain Eukaryota; kingdom Viridiplantae; phylum Streptophyta; class Magnoliopsida; order Ranunculales; family Papaveraceae; genus Papaver; species Papaver bracteatum. The sequence goes on along the minus strand of JAJJWX010000447.1, from coordinate 353,639 downwards.
TTGAAACCACTCCCAACTGAACGCCGTCATCATATAACAACAGGGTTATCATCAATCCATTGTTTCTTATTCATTCAAAGATAAACCAACTTCAATATCATCACCATCAGCAACAGTCGTTACTTGATCTGTATCACCTTCCCACGATCTCAAAACTACTAACTCTATTTCACAGATTCGTCTCAGAATCGAAGCAGGAGAAGAACGAAGAAGAATAAATAAATAAGAGGAAGGAAGAAAGAGAAAGAAAAGAAGAGAATGACTTTATCTTCTCGGTTCGTATAGATAAGGACGACCATATTTACTAAAGGCACCCGACAAAATGATAAGGGCAGCCAAGGCGGCTAAACTGCAACATAACTAATCTGCCGTTCATACTCATCCGATGATATCTTCTTCGTCTGGTATCCGAATGGAACATTCGAGTAGTCTATTCTGCGTAACTTTTCGAGATCTATTCAATGGTACTAGTTTGGTATCTAGATCGTTGTTAGATTAATTTCTATTAATTAACGTTAGTGTTAAACTAATCGAGTCATTAGCAGCTAAGACCTCTCTTGACTAGTTTAATAGCGTTGACGAGCTTGAGGGTCTTTATAAATACAACCTTACATATTGCAATTGTATATATATTCATTAAAAAATACATTTGGAGTATATAAAGAAAAGGGAAGATACGGGACCAACATTACAATTTCCTAGCAGATTTTTGCTAAAGGAAAAACAAAAAGAGAAGGAATTTTTTTTATATTGAACCGACTGAAGCGGGGAAGTATTTTAAAGAAAAATGTCAGGTAGAGAAGAAAATGAAGTGGGCTTTTAGAACTTAAAACTCGATATGAAAGTCTTAAACCTGATTACTTCGATTGGAGAATGAATTGCATCAATATCAATTTGATTCCTAAATGTAATGGAGATGTTTATTTGCATAAGTATATGCCAATTAGATTAATTAGGAGTGCGTATAAGATTGTTTCAAAGTTACTTGCTGAAAGAATGAAGGTTGTCCTTCCACTCATCATTTATAACTATTAGGGAGCGTTTGTTCATGGTAAACAAATCCATGATGGAATCTTAATTGCTTCGGAGTTAATCGATTCTAGATCAAGACAACAAGAGACGGGGATTCTTTGCAAGGTGGAATTTGAAAAGGCATTCGATAATATAAATTGGAACTGCGTGGACATTTCTCTAGCTAGATATTGTTTCGGTATGAAGTGGAGGAGTTGGATTAAATGGTGCATCACAACTCCAAGGTTTGCAGTGCTGTTAAAGGGTGAAGCTACCCAACTTTTCATAAATCAGAAAGGTATACGGCAATGTGACCCTATTTCACCCTTCTTATTTATTTTAATTGTTGAAATCCACTCTCTTATGCTCAAGAAGGCTACTGTTGTTGGTTTGATTTTTGGTTTCAAAGTATCACAAAATGGTACATAGATAAGTCACTTGCAATTTGCAGACGACTTAATAGTTTTTCTGAATGATGCTGAACATCAAATCCACAATCGGAAGAATATTTTTTTGGCTTTCGAATGTGTTTCCGATTTAAAAGTTAATTTTAGAAAAAGTACTATTATAGGCTTGGGTAATTTGCATAATGGTGAGATTTGTGCAAACATCTTTGGTTGTTCATATTATGAACTTTCAATATCTTATCTTGGAATTCCTCTTGGAAGCAAGTCAAAAAGCAAACTGGTTTGACATGATATTATTTAAATATTACATCTGAAACTAGCTTTTTGGAAAAAGACATATTTTTCGAAGGGACAAAGATTAATTATGATTTAAAGTGTGCTTGCTAGTCTGCCAATATACTATTTATACATGTTTCAAATGCCTGTTAGTGTGATGAAAGAGATAAAGAAAATTATGAGGATATTTTTGTGGGTTTCTAGTAATTCTGTCAAGAATAAAAGTTGGGTCAAATGCTCAAAGGTTAATCTTCCTAAAGCTATAGGTGGTGTTGGAATTAAGAAGTTGCAGCTGGTTAGTTAATAAAGCACTACATTCTAAATGGATCTGGAGGTATGGCAGCGATAAAGGGGCATTGTGGAGGAGAATTATCAACCAGAAGTTTGGAGGTGCAGTGGACGCTTTATTTACTAATCACTTTAATCAGTATGCAATAGTCTCTGGGCAAGCATTTTAAAATCAAAGGACTTTTGTTATTTCTGGTTCCATTCTGCATCTAGGAGATGGTAATAACATTCATTTTTGGGAGGATGTTTGGATAGGTGAACGTTTCCTGAAAAAAAAAATTCCCTACTCTTTATAATTTTTCTAGAAAGAAATCGGTTTCAGTCAAGGACGTGATATCTTCTATGACTGCTTGGGATTTTCTTTTCTCCATAAATCTAAATGAAAATGTGATTCTAGATGTGGTAAGTCTATTACAGGTGATTGGTGAGTCACCTGTTTTACAGATGAATGAAGATTCTAGAACTTGGAGATATGGAAATGATTTGTCAGTCACAAATGCATACAAAACACTTGAAACTGATAGGCTTGTAATTTTTCCGGATAAACAACTTTGGAACCCCAAAGTTCCCTTGAAAGTATCGTTTTTAATCTCGACTTTGTTCTATAATGGGGATCCGAATTCTTATATAATGCAGATTTGGTTCAAGATGCAAGTTGTTTATTCTGTGGTATTCATTCTGAAACAAATGAGCATTTGTTTCTACATTGCAAGACGACTTTTGAGGTTTGGAACTACTTTCTGCACAATTTTAGTATAAACTGGGTGCAAAATGGAAATGTGAGAAAAATGTTGTGGGAGTGAGGTCATTAAAAGAGCAAAAATAGAATTAAGAGAATATGATCTTTGTTTCCTTTTGCAATTTGGTGGAATTTGTAGAAATAGAGAAATGACGGATTGTACAACAACGTGAAGAGAGAAGCGTTAAGCAAATCATTATTTATCTCAAGTGTTTGTTGTTTAATTGGGCTATGCAAATAGACATTTTTCATGGTAATAGTTTGTCAACTCTAATTTGTAATTGGGATGTTGTGGTACATACTTCCTTGTAATTTTGTTCTCGTTTTTGTCACTATTTTGGTGACTTGGACACTTTTGCCCATTTCATTCAAAAAAAAAAAACATTACTATGGGATGAGAAAACTCACTCATTCCCCTAGTCTTTCATACACTCATTCAAGTGAAAGAATGCTTTACAGGGGATACTAAGAGGTTGATCTTCAGCCGCTTGGAAAAAATACACATTAAGCGACTGATGATACGCCTCTCAATATATTTTGAGAGTTTTTATTTCATTTAAAACCGTTGGACACGGACTCAAAAGTGATTTCATTATTAGTAGAAAAAAAAAATATATACTTGCGAGGCATCTGTTGAGGCGTTAGGTCTCTTATTTTGAGCGAAAATGCTTCGTATACCCTAATTCGTCCCTCATTCCCTTCCACCACTTCACATGACACCTACAAATGGACTCCCTGTTTTCCCCACACCATCTCAGCAACTGAATCAATGGCTAAGATCACTGCCACCTAATGGAGGAAGAGAGTGGTGGAAGGGAGTGGGAGAAGTGTAGCAGCTTCGTATTTTGAGCTCATTGTCAGAAGATCACTGGGTTCACCTAGTCTCCTATTGGTGTGTGATCGTAGTGGTTGCCGTGGCGACGGGGATGAGGATAATGTCGACTATTCGTACTACTTATTTTTGGTAAACCATTTAAATGTGGGACAGTCCTGAACCTTAAATCACGGCAGAAAATACCCAACAACAAACAACATAGAATGAACGGTCAAGAATCCAACAACCATTTGGTGGTCTCTTGGCTTTTCACTGAGTTGTGGAGCACAAGGATTGAATCTGGAACAAGTTTGAGAGTTCTGGGTATTAGGTGAATGCGATGCCAAGCAAATATCCAGAACTCCTGAGTATAAAAATAACCATAGATTGTGTACACCAGCCGATAATTTTTTGGCACAGGTTGTTAATTAGAAAAGATATTTAATAATTTTAATTCCTTGTATTAACAATCCGAATGATTGAAAAAGAAATTGGTTTCCAAAGAGAGAACATTTACTTGATTGCAACAACTTTACAAATGAGCAGCAATACAGCCTTGCATCTTGCAACTGTATATATATTCACTAAAAAGACAAGACATTTGGAGTATACAAAAAAAAAAGAGAGGAAGATACAGGACCAATATCACAATTCCCCAGCAGATTTTTGCTAAAGGAAAAAGAAAAAGAAAAAGAAAAGAACAGTTTTTTATACTGAACTGACTGAAGTGGGGAAGATTTTTAAAGAAAAACGTCGTGTAGAGGAGAAACTGAAGTGAGCTTTTAGAACTTAAAAATCGATTCTTTGCAATTCATTCAGAAGTTGTATAGATGCGCTTACACCAAAGGTTCAGATGTCTCCTAGTCGCTTTGAGTGCTTAGTGAATCAATCATACAGACCTTCCTGCTCCCAAACATCGACAAGAAAATCTACCATTTCCTGCAAAAGTGAGTGTAAGCAAGCAAAATTATTTACAAAGTTCAGATTGCAATAAACAAATAATATAAGGATAAAAAGACTTACAGAAAGAGGGACTGGTCGAGCAAAGGGCTTATTGGTACCAAGCAAGCCTTCATATGTTGCATTCCAACTGCAAGGCCATCATTATGGTTAAAACTTATTTATGTGTTGGCCAAAGACAACATTTACTGTTGACAAGATTTTCTAAAACCAAACAACATGGCAATGAAGTGCAGTGTTGGGAGATTCTGTTTTGACCCAAGATAACTATCTCATGAACCATCTGATAGGTGGAGTAGTAGAAACTAAAGACAGTCCGAAACGAGAAAAGATGAATGGAGAAGTTGAGGATCTGCTCCACCCGGTGACGCAAGTGGTGCCAACTAGACCCACATTAAACCGCAGGTAAAGCTAATAACCCTAAAGAATAAACTCGTGGAAATAGCAACAAGAATGGCGCCGCTAAGGCACCACCACAATTGTAGTATTTACGAGTTGCATACGGAAAATGAAAAAATATTACAACCGAAACTCATAGTTGGAGACTTGGAGTAAGGATGGAAAGGGCCTAAGCCATTCACAATTACATATTGTTCTACTATATAGTACGATATTCACATATGATCCACATGATGAGATGACAACATAAAGAAAACCAGAAAAAAGAAACTGACAGTAGCATCCATATCATCGACATATTTACACTACATGAACTCTTCCACATAAGATGTTTCTAACTCAAATTTTACACTATATTCGTATTAGGTGAATAGCAAGTGATTTCTATCAAAAAAAAAATAGCAAGTGATTGTTGTAAAATGTCTATTCCATATGATGATACTTCTCAGAATAATACCATATTTAACTTAACAAGAAGTCAGGCCGTGTAACAAGTTAACGTAAAATGGCAAGCGGTATATTCGTTGCTTCCATTAAAATGATATAGAATGATCTGTTATTTAGACTAACTACACACCTTAATACGGGCTCCCGTCCCTTCGCTGATGGTTTGTCAGACTTCTTATTTCCTAACCACTGCTCCCTAACTTGCTTCCAGAGAAGAAAACCTGTAAAATAAACAAAAGAATATAGGATAATCATTTTAGATTCATTGTTGGCTAGTAGAACAATCTAACTTCAGTTCATGACAAAAAAAAAAAATATAGCAAAACTAAACTAAACTAAACATAAACAGTTTGATGAGTATAACTCTTTCATAAAAGGAAGATCGTCTAATAGAGAAGTAACACACATGTTGAAAAAGAAAGGAAAACAAAGCGTCGTCACCAAAAGTTAGGCTGATCAATTGTAAATTCCAACAGTTAAATAGGTGAATAGCATACGCAATTATAAGCTAGAACAAATAGTTATGGGTTGACGAAAACATAGAGATAGCAGGAAGAAGAGCGAGAAAGTAATGTTTATCTGCATTAGCCAAAATAAGGCACACTACGTAGACCGTTTAGTCTCGTCATGATTCGTCAACAGATCAAAAACAACAAAAGATAAAAAGTGAAGATAGAAACCTATAAGTAAAAAATCTAATTTAAGTCTTAGGCTGCCAGTTACACTATACAAAATGCTTCAACTGCAGGTAAAGATGATGAGATGCGGGGAAAACAACAAAATCGAATGTCTTCTTTCCTAGACTGAGGTGTTGTTCAATTTACATGGTCTTCAACAAAGAAAACATCATCGTTGAGACAGAAAAAACAAAATCAAGCATGAAAATCTTTGGAGTGTTAGGAACTGCATGCAATCAAAATAATGGTACACCTTCAACTAAATTTGGTGTTAACTCATATTATCAGAATTTAACTTGCCATGGTTCACAAATTCAGTAGGGTTGCTTGTGCTGCCAGTTCCACTAAGTGGATCAAATGTTTGGTTTGATGTGTTAATTGATGAGATGCTTCTTTGAGACTGAAGTGCAGTACCATTGTCCATCTCGCATGTGCTGGTCGTACTCCAGAAATCCTCCAATATGCTGGGCTTCCTAACAGGTTGGCGCTGACCTCTTTGTCCCTTCTCGTCTGTGGAAAGAAGATGTGTAGGCAGAGAACAGCATCCAAGGCAACCTCTGCTCTGTAGCAAATCAGGTTTAACCAAAGAGATGATTAATACCAGTACAGACTATTGGCAACTTCTAGAGGTTGCGACTTCTGAATGTGACTTAGCTGACGACAAAGAAAAGATAAGTGTGAAAGATATTTCCTGGCAAGCATAGGGGCTGAATCAATACCTTCAATCAAACAATAATTATGGTGTGATTTACAGGAGAAATATATCATCATGCTCTAAAGGGTAATTCACTAATTTGAGAAGATTTGAGACGGCCAAATTTAATTGGCAGTATCTTCCAACCATATGTTTCAGTTTCAGATAATCCCAAAATGTATCCAGCAACATGGTTAAGAATACAGCTGTGGATACAGAACCCTTAACCCTCTATAAATACATTCCGTATATCTTACACTAAAGAAAAGAGATATCTCCCACGTACTGCATTTTATCTTACAATAACCATGTGTACAAATAGCCTTTTCTTTTTATTTATTTCTTTTTCAGGTTGGTAAACTATTGTATGTATGTCATCTTTCAAGAATCAGGCGAACATCCTTTAATAGACCACCCCAGATGATTAAATTATCTACGACAAATTTGTGATAAATCACAAACATTTCAGTATCTTTTGAAGGAAGTCAATCTACAACGATGCATGTTGCACTCTAAGGTATGTCTTATCTATAGCAATGTTTTAACATTTCTTTTAAATAATTAAAAAAGGTTGCTCTGTGGTTGGAGAATTATGAGATATCAGATAAGCAGGCATTTTCTTTCCAGACTGATAATATATAACAAGTCTAAAACATATTTCTATTACTGCACCAAGCTTTCCAAGTCTTCATATCTAAAACCAAAAGGTTATGGAAAATCCTGGAAAGTGCACCCATCGAGAAAGGCAAAACCATTAACAAGAAATGCAATTTCAGTCCATCTGTGCCAAACACAAGTTTCCTAGAATCTTGTGATAAAGAAATTGAAATGGAAAACTAGTGAGGAATTGCTTGAACAAATGGTAAATGATACAAGAATGGAACAATCTAAAGAGTCTGTTGGTTAAGCGTAGGATCCTTAAGAAGTTACAATTTTATATTTACCATCATGCTAAAGAAGTTTCAACCTCTGGCAGTCGATATAAAGACTTTAGTGTCATACTAAAGAAGCTACAATCATAAGTATTAACCGCATTGGTCTCTGGTAGCGAATTAAATAACCTCATCATCTTCAAAAACAGAAAATATCTATCTCACCATACTTTTAAGACTGAATTGACGAATTCAAAAGTGAATTCAACGAAAACCTAAACGATAAACAATTAATATTAGCCACAGGTTATATATTTTGAATTTGACCTTCGCTTGCAAAAATATCAAAATGCAGAAACTATATTCAAGCAAGCCAATTTGAAGAACAAGGCTACAAAATAAATACTGATTGCTTAATCATGCCATATCATATGATACCATATATATATATATATATATATATATACGTATAAGAAGAAGAGGCGGTAATTTACCCCATGAATCCAAGAATATGAGCAACCGAAGCTGTAATAAATCTAATAAATAGCATGAACTTCTCCAGAATGCACAATCAAATCATAGATCTCTCCATTGAATCGAATTCAGGAAGTAAAGAATTCAAAATCCTGAAAATTCATAGAAATTAATCAACAATTTAACAATTCATTCAAACCTTCAACAAACAAAAAGAAAACCAAAAAATCAAGATTTCTGAGGCTCCATTGAAATACCTGTACGACTCCATTACCGCCCAAATCAAAATTCTGTCCTTCCTGAAATCGGTTGCCCTTCGGTTAGAACAAACCAAAGGGCTTTCTCTTCTTCTTATCTCTCTGCGTTTATTGTATCTGGTAGTTTATCGTGAGAAGAGAAGGAGAGAAAATAATTAGTTAATAATTAATTGAAAATGAGAGATAGAAATGGAGGAGACCACCAACCGAGACAGATAATAATTTTATACTTATACACGCAATCATTCTTAACAACCCACGGTTAACCCCGCTTAACTTTTTCAGGTATGTACTAACAAGCGCCAGGAAGGAACGAGGGTTTTGACCGCTCAGAGCAATTCCTACAGGCCTATGGCAATGGCCAAACTCAAATATTTGTTGAGCCACGTGGATGGTCAAATTGGGTTTTTCACTATGGTAAAGCGTAGGGCGTTGGACCATCAGACTCGCGACCGGAAGACAGATTCTGGCGTTGGAAGACAAAACTCGGGCGTTGGAATCCCGACGGGGCATTCGGTGTTCTGACTCGGGCGTTAGACACAATGTCTCTAACGTCTACATTTTTAGCGGTCGAATTTCAACACAATAAATTCTCGTTCTATTCATTTCATTTTCAGTCACACCACTTCCATTTCCTTCTTCTAAAACTCTTCTAAATCAAAATTTTCTAATACAATATGAACATAGCGAGAAGAGCGATGAATAATATAAAGAAGAAAAGAGATCGAAAAAATGAATCGGCACTGTTGCCTCCCGCAGGTGTTCTCAAAATCGAGAAGAAGAGTTTGCAAACCAAAAAATAGTGATGCTCCATCATTAGTCCCAGGTCATGTGTCGGGGCATCATGAACGATCCGAGGAATATTATGTTACGAGAGGTGGATTTTCAGAATTAAATGTTGTTAATATTGGTCTACTGCCTGCAGTCCGAGAAAGGGTTGACATATATCCTAAGCGTGCGCTTTGTAGAATAAAGCCTAGAAAACATAACAACAACAAAAAATCCAAAAACAGTGGTAGAAAGGTGGTGGATGACGACGCACACATTCCATTTTATGGATTTCGAAATTGGTAAGTTTTTTTTTAACTTAACTTAAATTAAATTTTTTAAGTAATTACTAGATTTGTGCCCGTGCTACGCACCGAGAATATTTATTTTTAGCTTGGTGTGCGCGGAACTTCGCCCCGGCCGTGGCGATGTATTTTTGATTTGGTGTGCGTGGGGCTTCGCCCCGCCCCTTGGCGATATATGATTTGGTGTCTTGTGGGCTTCGCCCACTTGAGCGATGCATTTTTAATTTGGTGTGCACAGGTCTTCGCCCTGCCCCGCCCCGTGGAGAAGTATTTTTGATTTGGTGTGTCTCGGAAATACATTAAATAGGTGGAAAATATATGCAGATTTTTTCTTCTTTTAACTTGGAGTGCACGGGGCTTCGCTCCGCCCCGTGCCGATGTATGATCAGGTGTGCGCACACATTCCATTTTATGGATTTCGAAATTGGTAAGTTTTTTTTAACTTAACTTAAATTAAATTTTTTAAATAATTACTAGATTTGTGCCGGTGCTACGCACCGGGAATATTTATTTTTAGCTTGGTGTGCGCGGAACTTCGCCCCGGTCGTGGCGATTTATTTTTGATTTGGTTTGCGTGGGGCTTCGCCCCGCCCCTTGGCGATGTATGATTTGTTGTGTGCGGGGCTTCGCCCGCCCAGTAGCGATGCATTTTTAATTTGGTATGCACGTGTCTTCGCCCGCCCCGCCTCGTGGAGATGTATTTTTGATTTGGTGTGTCTGGGAAATACATTAAATAGGTGGAAAATATATGCATTTTTTTCTTTTAACTTGAGTGCGCGGGGCTTCGCTCCGCCCCGTGCCGATGTATGATCTGGTGTGCGCGGGGCTTCTCCCGCCCCGTAGCGATACATTTTTGATTTGGTGTGCGAGGGGCTTCGCTCCACCTCGTGGAGATGTATTTTCGATTTGGTGTGTCGGGAAAAATATATTAAATAGGTGGAAAATATATGCAGATTTTATTTATTTATTCTTTTAACTTGGTGTGCGCGGGCTTTGCCCCACTGTGGCAATGCATTTTCGATTTGGTGTGCTCGGGGCATTGCCTCGCCCGTGGAGATGCATTTTTGATTTGGTGTGGCGGGGCAAATACATGAATAGGTGAAGGATATGTGCAAATTTTATTTTCGCAGAAGATATATTAATTTCTCCCCACTTTATATATTAATTTGAGAAAAAAAAAGTCATAATATAATAATTATTCGATTTCCAAATTGAATTTGGACTTCCATAAAATTCCAAACACGGTAAGTTATGTTTTCCTTTTAATTTTGTAATTTTTAAACCAATCATACAGTTGTCAAGTGTCATCACCAAAATATTGTCACTTAATGAATTCCAAATTTAATTTAGTTTTCTTTTTTAAAATATTTTTCTTATTCTTTTTAAACCAATCATACGTTGCCAAGTGTCCTCACCAAAATGCTCGTTTCATAAAACTTACCTATTTCGGTCAATAGGAAGCGAGGATTTCCTCACCGTTCAAAGTGAGAAATTTATTTGTCTAGACCTTTAAGTCTAGATTTGTACCGTCTACGCACCATGCATTTTCAATTTGGTATACGCAGTGTTTCGCCACTCCCATGGCGATGCATTTTCAATTTAACATGCGTGGGCTTCTTTTTTTATATTATATTAGCTATTAAGGCTGCCCCTTTGAACTCAGTTTAGTTCAATTTTTATTACGAACAAAATCAATTTTGACCGACCAAGACGACATATTAGATCATTCAATTTTTGTTGTTTAGTCAAGCATGCAAAATTGTGATTTCCTATTTTAAGTCCAACGCGTTTTTTTCTTTGATTTCGGAAATCAGATATTTGACGCAAGTGGGATTTCCTATTTTAAGTCTAATACGTTTTTTTTCTTTGTTTTCGGAAATCATAAATTTGACGTAAGTATTGTCTACATTAGACGGCATTACTAATGTCCAGTTAAGTATTTGGTGTAAACAAAGTGTAACCAAGTTAGTTAAGTGCAAACTTTGACGGAAGTATTGTCTACCCACCATTAGGCAGACGGTGTTACTAACGGCCGGTTAAATACTTGATGTAAACAAAGTGTAACCTAAATTTTACTATTTCAACCAATGGAGTTTTTCCAAGTGTCCCCACCATACCTTCTGCATTAGAAAAAGCCTATTTTGGCCAATAGTAAGCAAGGGTTTAATCACCGTTGAATGTGAGAGCTTATTTTTTCAAGGCCTTTAAGGAGGAAGATTACATAATCAAAAGAATTAATCATAGATGATATTATACTTGTAATAGGAATTACTCCCCTTGATTTGTATTTCTTTGTTGGGATTCCAAGTGGAATAGGAGACCCGCCACCATTCAAACTAGACGAATGGATGTCAAATAGTAAATGGGAGACGCTTTGTCCCTAGTTTGTGGAATCAGAAATGCGTGAAGATTATAAACAATTGAAAGGAGGTGGGATTAGATGTGCGACCTTGAAGATTTTCCTAACCAAACCCAGGAACCCAGAACATGTAGATGACTATCTTGAACTCGAAAGGATGTTTATCTTATGGGTACTGGGTCAGGCATTCTTTCCAAACTCAACTTTTGTTGCTCGTATTGGTTGGTTTGAAGCGTTAGAAGATATCGACAAAGCACTAGATTATGACTAGGGATCTGCAATTTTAGCAGAATTGTACTATGCGATGGATAAAGCGTCCATGGGCGATCTAAACTTCACTGGTTTCTGGGGAATCATAGAGGTAAATATCAAAATTATTATTTTTAAATTTATTATTATTACTAATGTAGATTATTTAGTCAAAATTCTAAAATTATGGAGTAATTTGCAGTATTGGTGGTATACCTACTTACGTGTTGGTAAACCAATACTAAAAGACCAGATAGTTAGATTTCCAATGCTGGACATGTATATGAAGAACAACTTAGAGAAAAACAACACAAAATGACGTCTTTGGTTCCAGTTTTGTTCACAGGTTACAGTAGATGACTCGGAGCCACAACAACGTAGTTGTTCACCCTTACGTTGATTTACCTCAGTATGGTCATGTGTTGGAGTAAGTATTCTTGATTATTATATGCGTAGAGTTGTTTTTTACAGTCTGGAATCACAAAAAGGGGTTTGGTATATGGGAAAAAGGGTACAGTACCAAATACAAGGTATATTTGCAATTGCAATTAACCCGCTACAACAGATGCAAACCTCTGCATCATATTTTGATCGGCTGAGAAGAACCGGTTGGGAGAGGTATGAACTAAATACACAGAGGAATATTGATGAAGCGCAGTATGTCAACTGGTACACGTCAATTACGAAGCCTGTAATTGGGACACATAACATGCACGTCTATGGGTTAGATTTCTCAGGGTTATCAAACATGTCCCATGATCCAAGTATCATTCCTAGCCAACCACCTCCACAAGAGCCAAGCTTTATGACTTATCCGAGGACAGGTGAAAGTTATTCATCATCTTCGTCAAATAGGCCCGAAATTCATTGGGAGCTACAAAGTATTACTTCACAAGGTAAGCCAACCACGATCCCCATTGTTTCCCATGGTATGGACCGTGATTTTTCTTACAATAATGTGACTGCCACTAAGTCAGAGTTGAGGAACCAATTGAACGATTTGTATTGGCTGAATCGACAAGTAGAGGCGATGCACTTGGAATAACTACGAAAATGACAGACAAACACAATGTTTGGATTGAGTCCACTTGTAAATGATGATGGGCGACGGTCACAGTCTTCTGGTTCCACGAGGAGAAGTAGATCATGGCACGAAGGTGAAGAAACCAACAAATCATCGGCAAGAAAGTGAAGAAACCGTGGTGCGAGAAGCACAACACAATACTTCACCACAACTTGTGCCTATATCTCAACCTCGGGCATTTAGTCTTGAACCTAGGCGCATTTCATCATCATTCTCGCCCTACAACCAAAATGAATGCTACACACCAACACCACCACAATAAAAAAAAACCTCTTATATGCTTGGAGGACCGAGTACACAGAGTGCTTTCCAATCTCCTTATTTTGTTCAACCATGTCAGCCAGGTCTATCCCCAGGTCTATCAACAATTGGAAATTTATATAATATGTTGGCAACTGGGATTTCCTGTGTCTATCCCAGATTTTCTGAATTATTGGCTCCGAAAAATAACAATGGGGGAGCTAGAGATGAGCGACGTTAGAGATATTATTGTAATTTTTAATTCCGCTACATTTGTAGTTTTAGTTTCAAAAGTACGACAGTCTTAATTAAATAAAATTACATATGTTTAAAAGTAAGCGTTTTACATTGCCTTTACTAAATTACGACGGACTACATTACATTGGCTTCACTAATGAGAAGAAGTATTGGGTGGAACAACAACTTCAAAGAAGGGGTTGAAACTGTTCAACACCTTAAGGATTTCAAAATATTTTTCGAAAGGAAAAGCCACATTTTTCCATCTTCGCCATTCAGCCAAAGATCTTATTACCATCTCAGCATCAGTTTCACCTCTTACTCGATATCGATTTACTTGTATCGTTAAATCTCCAAACTCACTTACTTCTTTCTTAATTGTACCAAAACGATGTTCTATGTCGCATATAGAACGATGACTCGGATTACGAGTGTCACTGCAGAACCCACCGTGAATAATCGCCCAGAAATTCACCTATGGATAGTCTGCCGAAGCAAGCTGAGTAGATACAAAAACATAGTTTCTGCAAATAGATTCATCTTCTTCTTTAGCATACGGAACTCGCCGAACAAATTATAACCGGGGCCCAGACATGTTCAATCAACAATTGAGAGTGAAGAGAAGAATGTGTGAATTTAGAGGAATTTAGAGTTGAATGTGTGAATTTATAGATTTCAAAAAATCTAGCTGTTGGATACAAATTTTTGCAGACGTTCAGATTGAGCCATTGGCGCCATTGGGATAGACATAGGCGCTTTTAGTACTGACGCGGGCGTTTTAAGTGAAAAAGCGTGTTGGACAAACAAACGCTGGAGTTTTTGCTTCGGACGCCAGCGTTGGTAGAAGTGACGCCCGTCTTTACCACAGACACGAGCTGGATTTTCCGACTCAATGTTCAAAGCATCAGATTTGTTGTTTTAAACATCCATTTTTCATGTTTGTTCATTCCATAGTGGGAGAAAAATGAACAAACTCCAAGTTTGTTCATTCCATAGGAACTGCTCTAAGGCGGATGAGTGTTTTTATTATTTTGATCAATAAGGCGGATAAGTGTTACAACACTCTAGATGATGCGGGCTAAAAAAAACACAAAATTGGTTTAAAAGACCAAAATCAACAATTCTTTGGTGAAAAAGACATCTAGATTTTGATATTGTTTAAATGGACAAAAATATAAAAATAGCCATGATATAACCAATTTCATCCTACCCATTTTCAAATACTTTTTCTTATTTTTAATTTACATCAGGATGCATCAAGTTTCATCCTCGCTATTTTTTAAGTTTAAGCCAGGATGAATCCAGTTTCATCCTTGCTATTTTTTTTTTGTCCATTTCACCCATACTAATTTTTATTCGTCCATTAGAACCATGTTTTAAAAATATTTGGACAAATGACCCCCATTTTCCGAAAAAAAATACTACCTCTAAAATGCAAAAGTGGTAGCATCTCTTTTGCAGAATTGGAGGGAGTAAAATAGAAGGATATACCTGTTTGTTTTTTTTCCAGTGTTTACTTTCGTTGTGCTTTACTTATCAAAACTTGAATGCAGAAATTTTGTTTTGGGTGAGAAACTTCTTTCATAGCGGCCTCTTTTAGAGCAAGCTACTCCGACCGGATGGTCCTTCCTCTATTGAAAACAAGCACTATGGCCTTGTTGGGTTTGATCGTGGACTATAAAATACAAATGTGCTTAATCAAAAATGAAGTTTGGACATATTAAAACCCAACACAACGTACTTGTCATAAATTGATTCATATTCAAAACTATTAAACGGGTTTTGTTGTAGGTTAATAATATATTTATTAGGATTTAGTAGCGTGACTTGTATATTGGGTTTGAATATGTACAAATTTTGGTTGGTACAAATAGCATTGTTGTTATGTGCAGCGTAACTTGATATGTTTTCTTCTAAGGAAAACTCCAAATCTCTAGATCCTTTAATTTTCAACAGAGTTTCAAATTATTTACTGCCCCGATCTTGAATATCTCTTGAGATCCAGATGGAATTTTAGTTATTGCATATAAAGGTGGCGGATCACGACGCACACATTCCATTTTATGGATTTCGAAATTGGTAAGTTTTTTTTAACTTAACTTAAATTAAATTTTTTAAATAATTACTAGATTTGTGCCCGTGCTATGCACCGGGAATATTTATTTTTAGTTTGGTGTGCGCGGAACTTCGCCCCGGCCGTGGCGATGTATTTTTGATTTGGTGTGCGTGGGGCTTTGCCCCGCCCCTTGGCGATGTATGATTTGGTGTGCGCGGGGCTTCGCCCGCCCAGTAGCGATGCATTTTTAATTTGGTGTGCACAGGTCTTCGCCCTGCCCCGCCCCGTGGAGATGTATTTTTGATTTGGTGTCTGGGAAATACATTAAATAGATGGAAAATATATGCAGTTTTTTTTTTCTTTTAACTTGGAGTGCGCGGGGCTTCGCTCCGCCCCGTGCCGATCTATGATCAGGTGTGCGCACACATTCCATTTTATGGATTTCGAAATTGGTAAGTTTTTTTTAACTTAACTTAAATTAAATTTTTTAAATAATTACTAGATTTGTGCCGGTGCTACGCACCGGGAATATTTATTTTTAGCTTGGTGTGCGCGGAACTTCGCCCCGGCCGTGGCGATTTATTTTTGATTTGGTGTGCGTGGGGCTTCGCCCCGCCCCTTGGCGATGTATGATTTGTTGTGTGCGGGCCGCCCCCCAGATGCGATGCATTTTTAATTTGGTATGCATGGGTCTTCGCCCCTGCCCACCCGTGGAGAAGTATTTTTGATTTGGTGTGTCTCGGAAATACATTAAATAGGTGGAAAATATATGCAGATTTTTTATTCTTTTAACTTGGAGTGCACGGGGCTTCGCTCCGCCCCGTGCCGATGTATGATCAGGTGTCTTGGGGCTTCTCCCCTTGCACCGTAGCGATACATTTTTGATTTGGTGTGCGAGGGGCTTCGCTCCACCTCGTGGAGATGTATTTTCGATTTGGTGTGTCGGGAAAAATATATTAAATAGGTGGAAAATATATGCAGATTTTATTTATTTTTTCTTTTAACTTGGTGTGCGCGGGGCTTTGCCCCGCCCCATGGCAATGCATTTTCGATTTGGTGTGCTCGGGGCATTGCCCTGCCCCGTGGAGATGCATTTTTGATTTGGTGTGGCGGGGCAAATACATGAATAGGTGAAGGATATGTGCAAATTTTATTTTCGCAGAAGATATATTAATTTCTCCCCACTTTATATATTAATTTGAGAAAAAAAAAGTCATAATATAATAATTATTCGATTTCCAAATTGAATTTGGACTTTCATAAAATTCCAAACACAGTAAGTTATGTTTTCCTTTTAATTTTGTAATTTTTAAACCAATCATACAGTTGTCAAGTGTCATCACCAAAATATTGTCACTTAATAAATTCCAAATTTAATTTAGTTTTCTTTTTTTAAATATTTTTCTTATTCTTTTTAAGCCAATCATACGTTGCCAAATGTCCTCACCAAAATGCTCGTTTCACAAAACTTACCTATTTCGGTCAATAGGAAGCGAGGATTTCCTCACCGTTCAAAGTGAGAGATTTATTTGTCTAGACCTTTAAGTCTAGATTTGTACCCGTGCTACGCACCATGCATTTTCAATTTGGTATACGCAGTGTTTCGCCACTCCCATGGCGATGCATTTTCAATTTAACATGCGTGGGCTTCTTTTTTTATATTATATTAGCTATTAAGGCTGCCCCTTTGAACTCAGTTGAGTTCAATTTTTATTACGAACAAAATCAATTTTGACCGACCAAGACGACATATTAGATCATTCAATTTTTGTTGTTTAGTCAAGCATGCAAAATTGTGATTTCCTATTTTAAGTCCAACGCGTTTTTTTCTTTGATTTCGGAAATCAGATATTTGACGCAAGTGGGATTTCCTATTTTAAGTCTAATACGTTTTTTTCTTTGTTTTCGGAAATCAGAAATTTGACATAAGTATTGTCTACATTAGACGGCGTTACTAATGTCCAGTTAAGTATTTGGTGTAAACAAAGTGTAACCAAGTTAGTTAAGTGCAAACTTTGATGGAAGTATTGTCTACCCACCGTTAGGCAGACGGTGTTACTAACGGCCGGTTAAATACTTGATGTAAACAAAGTGTAACCTAAATTTTACTATTTCAACCAATAGAGTTTTGCCAAGTGTCCCCACCATAGCTTCTTCATTAGAAAAAACCTATTTTGGCCAATAGTAAGCGAGGGTTTAATCACCGTTGAATGTGAGAGCTTATTTTTTCAAGGCCTTTAAGGAGGAAGATTACATAATCAAAAGAATTAATCATAGATGATATTATACTTGTAATAGGAATTACTCCCCTTGATTTGTATTTCATTGTTGGGATTCCAAGTGGAATAGGAGACCCGCCACCATTCAAACTAGACGAATGGATGTCAAATAGTAAATGGAAGACGCTTTGTCCCTCGTTTGTGGAATCAGAAATGCGTGAAGATTATAAACAATTGAAAGGAGGTGGGATTAGATGTGCGACCTTGAAGATTTTCCTAACCAAACCCAGGAACCCAGAACATGTAGATGACTATCCTGAACTCGAAAGGATGTTTATCTTATGGGTACTGGGTCAGGCATTCTTTCCAAACTCAACTTTTTTTGCTCGTATTGGTTGGTTTGAAGCGTTAGAAGATATCGACAAAGCACTAGATTATGACTAGGGATCTGCAATTTTAGCAGAATTGTACTGTGCGCTGGATAAAGCATCCATGGGCGATCTAAACTTCACTGGTTTCTGGGGCATCATAGAGGTAAATATCAAAATTATTATTTTTAAATTTATTATTATTACTAATGTAGATTATTTAGTCAAAATTCTAAAATTATGGAGTAATTTGCAGTATTGGTGGTATACCTACTTACGTGTTGGTAAACCAATACTAAAAGACCAGATAGTTAGATTTCCAATGTTGGACATGTATATGAAGAACAACATAGAGAAGAACACTGGCAGCGACGTCTTTGGTTCCAGTTTTGTTCACAGGTTACAGTAGATGACTTGGAGCCACAACAACGTAGTTGTTTACCCTTACGTTGATTTACCTCAGTATGGTCATGTGTTGGAGTAAGTATTCTTAATTATTATATGCGTAGAGTTGTTTTTTACAGTCCGGAATCACAAATAAGGGTTTGGTATATGGGAAAAAGGGTACAATAACAAATACAAGGTATATTTTCAATTGCAATTAACCCGCTACAACAGATGCAAACCTCTGCATCATATTTTGATCGGCTGAGAAGAACCGGTTGGGAGAGGTATGAACTAAATACACAGAGGAATATTGATGAAGCGCAGTATGTCAACTGGTACACGTCAATTACGAAGCCTGTAATTGGGACACATAACATGCACGTCTATGGGTTAGATTTCTCAGGGTTATCAAAC
This sequence comes from Papaver bracteatum, assembly GCA_023529315.1. Classification (NCBI taxonomy): domain Eukaryota; kingdom Viridiplantae; phylum Streptophyta; class Magnoliopsida; order Ranunculales; family Papaveraceae; genus Papaver; species Papaver bracteatum. The sequence continues at coordinate 334,638 of JAJJWX010000447.1, read as the reverse complement.
ATGTCCCATGATCCAAGTATCATTCCTAGCCAACCACCTCCACAAGAGCCAAGCTTTATGACTTATCCGAGGACGGGTGAAAGTTATTCATCATCTTCGTCAAATAGGCCCGAAATTCATTGGGAGCTACAAAGTATTACTTCACAAGGTAAGCCAACCACGATCCCCATTGTTTCCCATGGTATGGACCGTGATTATTCTTACAATAATGTGACTGCCACTAAGTCAGAGTTGAGGAACCAATTGAACGATTTGTATTGGCTGAATCGACAAGTAGAGGCGATGCACTTGGAATAACTACGAAAATGACAGACAAACACAATGTTTGGATTGAGTCCACTTGTAAATGATGATGGGCGACGGTCACAGTCTTCTGGTTCCACGAGGAGAAGTAGATCATGGAACGAAGGTGAAGAAACCAACAAATCATCGGCAAGAAAGTGAAGAAACCGTGGTGCGAGAAGCACAACACAATACTTCACCACAACTTGTGCCTATATCTCAACCTCGGGCATTTAGGCTTGAACCTAGGCGCATTTCATCATCATTCTCGCCCTACAACCAAAATGAATGCTACACACCAACACCACCACAATAAAAAAAAAACCTCTTATATGCTTGGAGGACCGAGTACACAGAGTGCTTTCCAATCTCCTTATTTTGTTCAACCATGTCAGCCAGGAGGGGTCTATCAACAATTGGAAATTTATATAATATGTTGGCAACTGGGGATTTCCCAGGTCTATCCCCAGGATTTTCTGAATTATTGGCTCCGAAAAATAACAATGGGGGAGCTAGAGATGAGCGACGTTAGAGATATTATTGTAATTTTTAATTCCGCTACATTTGTAGTTTTAGTTTCAAAAGTACGACAGTCTTAATTAAATAAAATTACATATGTTTAAAAGTAAGCGTTTTACATTGCCTTCACTAAATTACGACGGACTACATTACATTGGCTTCACTAATGAGAAGAAGTACTGGGTGGAACAACAACTTCAAAGAAGGGGTTGAAACTGTTCAACACCTTAAGGATTTCAAAATATTTTTCGAAAGGAAAAGCCACATTTTTCCATCTTCTCCATTCAGCCAAAGATCTTATTACCATCTCAGCATCAGTTTCACCTCTTACTCGATATCGATTTACTTGTATGGTTAAATCTCCAAACTCACTTACTTCTTTCTTAATTGTACCAAAACGATGTTCTATGTCGCATATAGAATGAAGACTCGGATTACGAGTGTCACTGCAGAACCCACCGTGAATAATCGCCCAGAAATTCACCTATGGATAGTCTGCCGAAGCAAGCTGAGTAGATACAAAAACATAGTTTCTGCAAATAGATTCATCTTCTTCTTTAGCATACGGAACTCGCCGAACAAATTATAACCGGGGCCAAGACATGTTCAATCAACAATTGAGAGTGAAGAGAAGAATGTGTGAATTTATAGGAATTTAGAGTTGAATGTGTGAATTTAGAATGTGTGTATTTATAGATTTCAAAAAATCTAGCTGTTGGATACAAATTTTTGCAGACGTTCAGATTGAGCCATTGGCGCCATTGGGATAGACATAGGCGCTTTTAGTACTGACGCGGGCGTTTTAAGTGAAAAAGCGTGTTGGACAAACAAACGCTGGCGTTTTTGCTTCGGACGCCAGCGTTGGTAGAAATGACGCCCGTCTTTACCACAGACGCGCGCTGGATTTTCCGACTCAATGTTCAAAGCATCAGATTTGTTAATTTAAACATCCATTTTTCATGTTTGTTCATTCCATAGTGGGAGAAAAATGAACAAACTCCAAGTTTGTTCATTCCATAGGAACTGCTCTAAGGAGGATGAGTGTTTTTATTTTTTTGATCAATAAGGCGGATAAGTGTTACAACACTCTAGATGATGCGGGCTAAAAAAAACACAAAATTGGTTTAAAAGACCAAAATCAACAATTCCTTGGTGAAAAAGACATCTAGATTTTGATATTGTTTAAATGGACAAAAATATAAAAATAGCCAGGATATAACCAATTTCATCCTACCCATTTTCAAATACTTTTTCTTATTTTTAATTTACATCAGGATGCATCAAGTTTCATCCTCGCTATTTTTTAAGTTTAAGCCAGGATGAATCCAGTTTCATCATTGCTATTTTTTTTTTGTCCATTTCACCCATACTAATTTTTATTCGTCCATTAGAACCATGTTTTAAAAATATTTGGACAAATGACCCCCATTTTCCGAAAAAAAATACTACCTCTAAAATGCAAAAGTGGTAGCATCTCTTTTGCAGAATGGGAGGGAGTAAAATAGAAGGATATACCTGTTTTTTTTCTTCCAGTGTTTACTTTCGTTGTGCTTTACTTATCAAAACTTGAATGCAGAAATTTTGTTTTGGGTGAGAAACTTTTTCATAGCGGCCTCTTTTAGAGCAAGCTACTCCGACCGGATGGTCCTTCCTCTATTGAAAACAAGCACTATGGCCTTGTTGGGTTTGATCGTGGACTATAAAATACAAATGTGCTTAATCAAAAATGAAGTTTGGACATATTAAAACCCAACACAACGTACTTGTCATAAATTGATTCATATTCAAAACTATTAAACGGGTTTTGTTATAGGTTAATAATATATTTATTAAGATTTAGTAGCGTGACTTGTATATTGGGTTTGAATATGTACAAATTTTGGTTGGTACAAATAGCATTGTTGTTATGTGCAGCGTAACTTGATATGTTTTCTTCTAAGGAAAACTCCAAATCTCTAGATCCTTTAATTTTCAACAGAGTTTCAAATTATTTACTGCCCGGATCTTGAATATCTCTTGAGATCCAGATGGAATTTTAGTTATTGCATATAAAGGTGGCGGATCACGACGCACACATTCCATTTTATGGATTTCGAAATTGGTAAGTTTTTTTTAACTTAACTTAAATTAAATTTTTTAAATAATTACTAGATTTGTGCCCGTGCTATGCACCGGGAATATTTATTTTTAGCTTGGTGTGCGCGGAACTTCGCCCCGGCCGTGGCGATGTATTTTTGATTTGGTGTGCGTGGGGCTTTGCCCCGCCCCTTGCCGATGTATGATTTGGTGTGCGCGGGGCTTCGCCCGCCCAGTAGCGATGCATTTTTAATTTGGTGTGCACAGGTCTTCGCCCTGCCCCGCCCCGTGGAGATGTATTTTTGATTTGGTGTGTCTGGGAAATACATTAAATAGATGGAAAATATATGCAGTTTTTTTTTTCTTTTAACTTGGAGTGCGCGGGGCTTCGCTCCGCCCCGTGCCGATCTATGATCAGGTGTGCGCACACATTCCATTTTATGGATTTCGAAATTGGTAAGTTTTTTTTAACTTAACTTAACTTAAATTTTTTTAAATAATTACTAGATTTGTGCCGGTGCTACGCACCGGGAATATTTATTTTTAGCTTGGTGTGCGCGGAACTTCGCCCCGGCCGTGGCAATTTATTTTTGATTTGGTGTGCGTGGGGCTTCGCCCCGCCCCTTGGCGATGTATGATTTGTTGTGTGCGGGGCTTCGCCCGCCCAGTAGCGATGCATTTTTAATTTGGTATGCACAGGTCTTCGCCCTGCCCCGCCCCGTGGAGATGTATTTTTGATTTGGTGTGTCTGGGAAATACATTAAATAGGTGGAAAATATATGCAGATTTTTTTTCTTTTAACTTGGAGTGCGCGGGGCTTCGCTCCGCCCCGTGCCGATGTATGATCTGGTGTGCGCGGGGCTTCTCCCGCACCGTAGCGATACATTTTTGATTTGGTGTGCGAGGGGCTTCGCTCCACCTCGTGGAGATGTATTTTCGATTTGGTGTGTCGGGAAAAATATATTAAATAGGTGGAAAATATATGCAGATTTTATTTATTTTTTCTTTTAACTTGGTGTGCGCGGGGCTTTGCCCCGCCCCATGGCAATGCATTTTCGATTTGGTGTGCTCGGGGCATTGCCCTGCCCCGTGGAGATGCATTTTTGATTTGGTGTGGCGGGGCAAATACATGAATAGGTGAAGGATATGTGCAAATTTTATTTTCGCAGAAGATATATTAATTTCTCCCCACTTTATATATTAATTTGAGAAAAAAAAAAGTCATAATATAATAATTATTCGATTTCCAAATTGAATTTGGACTTCCATAAAATTCCAAACACGGTAAGTTATGTTTTCCTTTTAATTTTGTAATTTTTAAACCAATCATACAGTTGTCAAGTGTCATCACCAAAATATTGTCACTTAATGAATTCCAAATTTAATTTAGTTTTCTTTTTTTAAATATTTTTCTTATTCTTTTTAAGCCAATCATACGTTGCCAAGTGTCCTCACCAAAATGTTCGTTTCACAAAACTTACCTATTTCGGTCAATAGGAAGCGAGGATTTCCTCACCGTTCAAAGTGAGAGATTTATTTGTCTAGGCCTTTAAGTCTAGATTTGTACCCGTGCTACGCACCATGCATTTTCAATTTGGTATACGCGGTGTTTCGCCACTCCCATGGCGATGCATTTTCAATTTAACATGCGTGGGCTTCTTTTTTTTATATTATATTATCTAGTAAGGCTGCCCCTTTGAACTCAGTTGAGTTCAATTTTTATTACGAACAAAATCAATTTTGACCGACCAAGACGACATATTAGATCATTCAATTTTTGTTGTTTAGTCAAGCATGCAAAATTGTGATTTCCTATTTTAAGTCCAACGCGTTTTTTTCTTTGTTTTCGGAAATCAGATATTTGACGCAAGTGGGATTTCCTATTTTAAGTCTAATACGTTTTTTTCTTTGTTTTCGGAAATCATAAATTTGACATAAGTATTGTCTACATTAGACGGCGTTACTAATGTCCAGTTAAGTATTTGGTGTAAACAAAGTGTAACCAAGTTAGTTAAGTGCAAACTTTGACGGAAGTATTGTCTACCCACCGTTAGGCAGACTGTGTTACTAACGGCCGGTTAAATACTTGATGTAAATAAAGTGTAACCTAAATTTTACTATTTCAACCAATAGAGTTTTGTCAAGTGTCCCCACCATAGCTTCTTCATTAGAAAAAGCCTATTTTGGCCAATAGTAAGCGAGGGTTTAATCACCGTTGAATGTGAGAGCTTATTTTTTCAAGGCCTTTAAGGAGGAAGATTACATAATCAAAAGAATTAATCATAGATGATATTATACTTGTAATAGGAATTACTCCCCTTGATTTGTATTTCATTGTTGGGATTCCAAGTGGAATAGGAGACCCACCACCATTCAAACTAGACGAATGGATGTCAAATAGTAAATGGAAAACGCTTTGTCCCTCGTTTGTGGAATCAGAAATGCGTGAAGATTATAAACAATTGAAAGGAGGTGGGATTAGATGTGCGACCTTGAAGATTTTCCTAACCAAACCCAAGAACCCATAACATGTAGATGACTATCCTGAACTCGAAAGGATGTTTATCTTATGGGTACTGGGTCAGGCATTCTTTCCAAACTCAACTTTTTTTGCTCGTATTGGTTGGTTTGAAGCGTTAGAAGATATCGACAAAGCACTAGATTATGACTAGGGATCTGCAATTTTAGCAGAATTGTACTGTGCGCTGGATAAAGCATCCATGGGAGATCTAAACTTCACTGGTTTCTGGGGCATCATAGAGGTTAATATCAAAATTATTATTTTTAAATTTATTATTATTACTAATGTAGATTATTTAGTCAAAATTCTAAAATTATGGAGTAATTTGCAGTATTGGTGGTATACCTACTTCCGTGTTGGTAAACCAATACTAAAAGACCAGATAGTTAGATTTCCAATGTTGGACATGTATATGAAGAACAACTTAGAGAAGAACACTGGCAGCGACGTCTTTGGTTCCAGTTTTGTTCACAGGTTACAGTAGATGACTTGGAGCCACAACAACGTAGTTGTTTACCCTTACGTTGATTTACCTCAGTATGGTCATGTGTTGGAGTAAGTATTCTTAATTATTATATGCGTAGAGTTGTTTTTTACAGTCTGGAATCACAAATAAGGGTTTGGTATATGGGAAAAAGGGTACAATACCAAATACAAGGTATATTTTCAATTGCAATTAACCCGCTACAACAGATGCAAACCTCTGCATCAGATTTTGATCGGCTGGGAAGAACCGGTTGGGAGAGGTATGAACTAAATACACAGAGGAATATTGATGAAGCGCAGTATGTCAACTGGTACACGTCAATTACGAAGCCTGTAATTGGGACACATAACATGCACGTCTATGGGTTAGATTTCTCAGGGTTATCAAACATGTCCCATGATCCAAGTATCATTCCTAGCCAACCACCTCCACAAGAGCCAAGCTTTATGACTTATCCGAGGAAGGGTGAAAGTTATTCATCATCTTCGTCAAATAGGCCCGAAATTCATTGGGAGCTACAAAGTATTACTTCACAAGGTAAGCCAACCACGATCCCCATTGTTTCCCATGGTATGGACCGTGATTATTCTTACAATAATATGACTGCCACTAAGTCAGAGTTGAGGAACCAATTGAACGATTTGTATTGGCTGAATCGACAAGTAGAGGCGATGCACTTGGAATAACTACGAAAATGACAGACAAACACAATGTTTGGATTGAGTCCACTTGTAAATGATGATGGGCGACGGTCACAGTCTTCTGGTTCCACGAGGAGCAGTTGATCATGGCATGAAGGTGAAGAAACCAACAAATCATCGGCAAGAAAGTGAAGAAACCGTGGTGCGAGAAGCACAACACAATACTTCACCACAACTTGTGCCTATATCTCAACCTCGGGCATTTCGGCTTGAACCTAGGCGCATTTCATCATCATTCTCGCCCTACAACCAAAATGAATGCTACACACCAACACCACCACAACAAAAAAAACCTCTTATATGCTTGGAGGACCGAGTACACAGAGTGCTTTCCAATCTCCTTATTTTGTTCAACCATGTCAGCCAGGTCTATCCCCAGGTCTATCAACAATTGGAAATTTATATAATATGTTGGCAACTAGGGATTTCCCAGGTCTATCCCCAGGATTTTCTGAATTATTGGCTCCAGAAAATAACAATGGGGGAGCTAGAGATGAGCGACGTTAGAGATATTATTGTAATTTTTAATTCCGCTACATTTGTAGTTTTAGTTTCAAAAGTACGACAGTCTTAATTAAATAAAATTACATATGTTTAAAAGTAAGCGTTTTACATTGCCTTCATTAAATTACGACGGACTACATTACATTGGCTTCACTAATGAGAAGAAGTACTGGGTTGAAAAATAACTTCAAAGAAGGGGTTGAAACTGTTCAACACCTTAAGGATTTCAAAACATTTTTCGAAAGGAAAAGCCACATTTTTCCATCTTCGCCATTCAGCCAAAGATCTTATTTCCATCTCAGCATCAGTTTCACCTCTCACTCGATATCGATTTACTTGTATGGTTAAATCTCCAAACTCACTTACTTCTTTCTTAATTGTACCAAAACAATGTTCTATGTCGCATATAGAACGACGACTCGGATTACGAGTGTCACTGCAGAACCCACCGTGAATAATCGCCCAGAAATTCACCCATGGATAGTTTGCCGAAGCAAGCTGAGTAGATACAAAAACATAGTTTCTGCAAATTGATTCATCTTCTTCTTTAGCATACGGAAATCGCCGAACAAATTATAACCGGGGCCAAGACATGTTCAATCAACAATTGAGAGTGAAGAGAAGAATGTGTGAATTTAGAGGAATTTAGAGTTGAATGTGTGAATTTAGAATGTGTGTATTTATAGATTTCAAAAAATCTAGTTGTTGGATCACAAAGTTTTGCAGACGTTCAGATTGAGCCATTGGCGCTATTGGGATAGACGTAGGCGCTTTTAGTACTGACGCGGGCGATTTAAGTGAAAAATCGTGTTGGACAGACAAACGCTGGCGTTTTTGCTTCGGACGCCAGCGTTGGTAGAAATGACGCCCGTCTTTACCACAGACGCGCGCTGGATTTTCCGACTCAATGTTCAAAGCATCAAATTTGTTGTTTTAAACATCCATTTTTCATGTTTGTTCATTCCATAATGGGAGAAAAATGAACAAACTCCAAGTTTGTTCATTCCATAGGAACTGCTCTAAGGCGGATGAGTGTTTTTATTTTTTTGATCAATAAGGCGGATAAGTGTTACAACACTCTAGATGATGCGGGCTAAAAAAAAAACACAAAATTGGTTTAAAAGACCACAATCAACAATTCCTTGGTGAAAAAGACATCTAGATTTTGATATTGTTTAAATGGACAAAAATATAAAAATAGCCAGGATATAACCAATTTCATCCTACCCATTTTCAAATACTTTTTCTTATTTTTAATTTACATCAGGATGCATCAATTTTCATCCTCGCTATTTTTTAAGTTTAAGCCAGGATGAATCCAGTTTCATCATTGCTATTTTTTTTTTGTCTATTTCACCCATACTAATTTTTATTCGTCCATTAGAACCATGTTTTAAAAATATTTGGACAAATGACCCCCATTTTCCGAAAAAAATACTACCTCTAAAATGCAAAAGTGGTAGCATCTCTTTTGCAGAACTGGAGGGAGTAAAATAGAAGGGTATACCTGTTTTTTTTTTCCAGTATTTACTTTCGTTGTGCTTTACTTATCAAAACTTGAATGCAGAAAATTTGTTTTGGGTGAGAAACTTCTTTCATAGCGGCCTCTTTTAGAGCAAGCTACTCCGACCGGATGGTCCTTCCTCTATTGAAAACAAGCACTATGGCCTTGTCGGGTTTGATCGTGGACTATAAATTATTTATTTTTGAGTTGAGTAAAGCAGAATACAAATGTGCTTAATCAAAAATGAAGTTTGGACATATTAAAACCCAACACAACGTACTTGTCATAAATTGATTCATATTCAAAACTATTAAACGGGTTTTGTTATAGGTTAATAATATATTTATTAGGATTTAGTAGCGTGACTTGTATATTGGGTTTGAATATGTACAAATTTTGGTTGGTACAAATAGCATTGTTGTTATGTGCAGCGTAACTTGATATGTTTTTTTCCAAGGAAAACTCCAAATCTCTAGATCCTTTAATTTTCAACAGAGTTTCAAATTATTTACTGCCCGGATCTTGAATATCTCTTGAGATCCAGATGGAATTTTAGTTATTGCATATAAATCGAGTATTTTATTTGAACAAAATCACATTTTTAGCGTTTTATTTGATTTCTTGTGTTGTGTGAAAAGTATGTGAATATTTGGAAGATTCAATGGCTTATTCATGGAAATCGGATTACTTCTAAAGATGTTTTTATAGCCTTAATGACATTTCCATCGATTGCAAACAATCGCTTCAAATATTTCATCGAGGGAGATGTACTCCAACATCATATGGTTCTATGATCATTTGAGGATCAGCGGTTACTGGAAGTGATCATGTTAAATATGATTTGTGCATATTGCTCCTTTTAGGGATATTTGAATCTCAATGGAGAATCCAAACCAAAATGGCAGAATTTCAATTCACAAGCCATTCTTCAAATATCATCAGTAACCTCTTCGAAAATCATATTTTTGATGCTTATGTTGTATTATAAGTCACTTGTTGTTCTTGTAATACAAAATATTTGTATTTTTTTTTCACGGCTTTCACTTTTGATATACTTAAATATGATGTATGCAAATATATTTATATTAATAAAATTTAAGAGGATTACCTCTTCCTTCAAAAAAATAAATAAATAGATAAAAAAATAAAAAGTGTAATGTTCGTATCCTCTTCAAAGCAACTTAATTCTCAAGGTTGTATGCACGTAATAGCTCATTGCATATACTTGTATACAAAAGTAAGAATAACAAAAACAAATTACACTTAACCCTATCACTTGGCTAATGTGACTTAATGTTAAGGTAAACTAAAGAAGTACGATGATGTGCCCACCGACTTTTCATGCATGCTTTTTATACTTGAGTTCCACAGAAATGCAAATACTCCCAAATTAGAGGAACCATAACATAAAACATGTCGATTATGTATCACTACACCAAAAATGGGCTTTCGTAACTGGCTCCCGCTGTTGTAAAATGGGGTCGCAACTGCACTCAGCTATTGTGAAGGGGGGCGACTCGAATTTTGGCAACGGAAATGTAGCTGTTGCGAATTTGGATTCGCCACTATTTTTGCAACAGCTAACTGCAGGTGCGACGTTTTTTTTTTGCAACAACGAGTAAGCAGTTGCTATTTTTTTACTGTTAGTTGCTAAATCTTGATTGAGTCAACGAAGACTGACCCTAAAAGTTGCGGTAACAAATTAGCAACAGAACATAGTAGTTGCGATTTTTTACTGTAGTTGCGAAAATATTTGACTAAGTCAACGAAGACCGACTTGGTATAAATTTAACAACAGTTTCTAGCTGTTGCTAATTTTTTTTGCAACAAAAATAATAATAAGGTAGGTCTTTATTGACCTGGTCAAAACATCCCCCCCCATTCTATTTTATCCTGCAACTTCCCATGACCCATAGATTCAATCCATCAATCATATTCTACAAATAAATCTTTAAGAACAACTAGAAGAGCAATCATATTATGCAAATACTCATATGCACTATTGCTTATATTGACATTGATATGTTCAATCATACATACGAACAACATTTAAGAGAAGAGAAGGAAACAACTATATGTTGAACCATGGTAAACTTGGTTTTGCTCATGGAACCGATTATACCATCACTCCAAATATGTTGTGACCGGATATAACATGATTGAAAAAGCGGGGCTTTAACAACCACACCCAATATTTCGTTCGGTAATCTGAATAGACAAGCTCCAATATACTTTCAAGAGAATCAACTGGACATTCAGACTGAATCTAGAGAAAAGTACATCAAAGAGTTTTGTATCTCTATCTCTCAATTCAATCTGCAATCAGCAAATAGGAATTTGTGAACCCAATTGAATATAAGAAAAATAACTTGATGGGTACCAAAGACCAATGTTCAGGGATCAATCAGTTTCAATCAACAACCAAAGGTTGATTTACTAATTGATCAATTCAATGCACAACCTGTGATATTTCTATTATATAACAATATATATTGCGGAAAAGAAATAAAACAGACACCAGAATTTTGTTAACGAGGAAAACCACTAATGCTAAAAAATCCCGGGACCTAGTCCATCTTTGAACACCACACTATATTAATCCGCTACAGACACTAGCTTACTACCAATGAACTTCAGCCCTAATCAATCTCACACTGATTAAGGTACAGTTGCGCTCCTTACATCTTTCTACGCACTTGATTCCCTTATCTGATCTCACCTACAACTAAGATTTGCTACGACCCAAAGTCGAATACTTGATAAACAAATCTGTCTCACACAGAAAAGTCAATTGGAATAGATAAATCTGTCTCCCACAGAAATACCTACCAGTTTTGTTCTTTTTTTTGATAAATCAAGGTACACATGAACCAATTGATAAACCAACCTAGTATTATCAATCACCTCACAATAATCTTAATCGTATGGTAGCGAAACAAGATATTGTGGAATCAAAAACGATGACACGAAGATGTTTTGACTACTTTTTATCTTGCCTATTGGAGAATCAATCTCAAGCAAATCTTAGAGAAGATAGTACTCAATACGATAAAAAAGGGCAAGATCAGAAAACACAATTACAAATAAAATAGTTTGGTATGGCTTCAAATCCAAATGAAGTCTTTAAGTCGTTAACCTACAGGGTTTCGTGAAAAACCTAAGGTTAAAGGAGAATCGACTCTAGTCGTAGCTAGTATCTCACAGGAGGTGTGAGGATTAGGTTTCCTAGTTGCTAGAGTTCTCCCTTATATAGTTTTCAAATCAGGGTTTGCAATCTAAGTTACCTTGGTAAAAACGCATTCAATATTCACCATTAGATGAAAACCTGATTAGATTCAAGCTAATATCTTTCAGCCATTAGATCGAACTTAGCTTGTTATACACAAATGAAAGGTACCCTCATTTAGGTTTGAGTAAACGTACCTAAACATGTACACCATGTTGTCTCAACAGTAGTTAACCGAGGTTAGCAATATGAACACTCTCATATCAACCTTATTCATCTTAAGCACAACTAGTTCAAATGACTCAAATTAAACTAGTTAAAGAGTTGTTCAATTCCTATATTCTCATAGAAGTATACAAGAACACAATTGAAGCAAAATCGGTTTGATTCACTCGAATCAATTCATGAACATTATAGCCACGGTTTGCAAAGAATGTATTCCTTAATATATAAATGTATTAGTTCATGAGCCAACCGATTTTAGAACTTTAACCACTCAAGTATGCATACCTAAGTAGCCGGTCAGAGTCTGGGTTCGCCAGTATGCGAACGGGTACGCATACCTAAGTACACTTCCAAAACGCAACAAAAATTCCAGGACCTATACCTTATGAAAGTACGTCTATTCTTGCATGTGTACTTGTACCGGTATGTGTACTTGGTACTCGGAATTTCACAGCTACAAGTACGCATATGGGTATGCATACTCTAGTTCCGTTCATGGATCACATACATGCAAGAATGCATACTATGTTCATAATCCAATAGTTTTAAACTCTATTTCAATCATTGAAACTTTCTTAGAGGATGACAATAGCCTTTCTCACACACTATAAGCATCAAACCAATTTTCAAGATATTGAAATAATCATAACGAAATATTCCAAGTCTATACCAACTGATTTTATCACACAAACCATGTAAGATGTTACTCGGCGATTTTCACATGATCATCTTTTGACTTTCATTAAGAATATAAGATGAACTTGGTTGAAGCGAAAGCTTACCAACACATATTTAAAGAAATATGTAAGCAAGTTAAACTCACCTCGAAATCTCAAATGTGTATAATCGAATACTATATAGTAATACGACTTTCGTCTCAATGTAGGAGATAAAGTAGAAATATACTTTCCAAGTGATAAGTGAGTTTTAGTCTCCACATACCTTTTGTTGATGAATTTCCACAAGCTCCTTAGTAGTCTTCGTCTTCAATTGATGAATGCCGTGACATCTAATGCTCAACTACACAATCTATCATAGTCCGAGACATCACAATGAGTAGACTAGAAATCAAGACTTATAGTTTTGATCACTAGCATTGATGAAAAGGCGAGGGTACCGAAATATACCTCAATTTAAAACTTTTCCTACCTATAAGTCCTTTCTCCGAAAGTGATTGTCTATGGACAAAGTCGATACAATACAACTAATCGGTTCATAATTTGTTTGATCATCGATGGATACGAGATCGAGACAATACAACAACGAAGTATGTTACTTGATAAAAAGGTTCGGACTTAACCAAACATAATAAGATTCACTTATAAAGTAAATAGGAATTAACGTTTGTATGATTTACTTTAATTATAATAAAACAATTATAATGCGGAAATATAAAGTAAATGACACATCAAGATTTTGTTAACGAGGAAACCACAAATGCATAAAAACTCCGGGACCTTGTCCAGAATTGAATACTCTCGGGATTAAGCCGCTACACAAAATTACACCTAACTTCGTATAGTTGAGACCAAGCAACTAAACCTATAGTTCACCTAGTTCCGTCTGTATTCCCACGCCTCCAACTTATAAATAAGTCACGTACTTGGAACAATTCCTTTGGTTCATATTCCAAACAGTAAAGGAACAACAAATATGTTTGGTATCAACTCTATTCAACCAAGTTATATGAGTCGGAAAAAGGCTCTTCCGTTTATCTTAACATAAAATTCTTTGTCAGGTCCTTAGATCTATCTTATGTTCAATTACCGAAGTAATCGTTTAAGATTAAGCCAACAACACTCTTAATCCAAAGAATTATGTTGATGCTGATATACTTAATTGATCAATCCAATCTACCACAAGGATAAACTGATTGTTAATTGGATCCTATTTTACCGAAGCAAGTATTGTGCACACCAAAGATTATAAACCCAAGTCAGATCTTGAATATCTTTTTTGTCTTCAAATCTTCTTAAATCTTCAATAAAAAAAACTGCACACAATCACGTGAATCTCTTGTGATCAATCACCCACATAACGGAGTCTGTTAACAATTGATTATCACAAGATCATTTTTAGAACTAACAACAGTCTAAAGATCCCTGTCGAAACTCTGAACTAGTTTGAGTGAATCTTATATTAGAAGAGAAGATTCTCAAGCATAAACAAACTAGGTGCAATCATATTTCAACCACCATTAGTTAATCAAATCAATGAAAACAAAAAATAAACCGCAATTATCTAGTTTCCCACCAACGATACACGCTAGAGCTTCTCAGTCCCAAAGAAGGCTTTAAACTGAGCGGCCGTAAGATATTTCGCCTAATTAGGTTACTCTCCTCCCCGAATAGGCGGCTACACCAGTAACAACAACAAAATAGAAAATATGTTGTTACGAAGGATTAGTTTGCTAGAAAGGCAAACTTCAAGTATTTATAGACAAGGAAGTTTGGACATTAAGGAATTTCCAAAACCAAAAATACTCTCAAGCTATTCATTAAAGCACAAATTCGGTTTCCATAATTCCTGGAAATGCTTTGTCCATAAATAATGATTGAAATCTCTCAGAAAATCTAATTAGTAAATGCACATTACTAATTCTTATATTTCCCTATAAAATGAAGTTAATTACCTTAATTAAATGATGCTTAACTTACTTATGTTTCGATCATGGGATTCTCCTCCCTTAGATATTAAGGAATAACTTTGAACAATTAAAGAAATAAACATTCACAGCACGTGTTCAAAGTATGTCGACATCCTTACTTTGTAAGTTCTCTTTCACACTTACAACCTTGAAACCGATTTGCCACACTTCCAAACAAGTTTAGAATTGGTTCATATGACTTTCAAGAACTATGTGATTGATCAAACAAACATTCAATCACAATCATGGGTTTAACGGTTCTACCAATATAAGTTTCGGTTCTACCTTCCATGTGAGTATTGTGCATAGTCACACTAGCTTTCCAAAATTCGGTTGACTAGGTACTAGAATCAGTTCCCCGCATAAATATGGTATCTAACTTATATGTGTTGCACATGTCCATAGGATCGGTTCCCCTTTCTGTTATAAACCTTGCTGCACCCCATACAAGGATCGGTTCCCCTTTGTGATGTACTACACCTCTTACTAGAATCGGTTCCCCTTTTCCATATTTGGTCAGACATAAAATCACAAACCCGATCATACCATCTCAGGTGATTACTTAAGATCGGTTTCAAAAATCATACCAATACAAAAGTCAGGCCTTTGTGAATAGTTCTACCAAGAACACAAACAAGTTGTGAGCGGTTATACTCAATCACACATATTGGTTGTTCATAAGATATGCAATGTATAACAAAACCAATAACACTTGGCAATTTACTTTTCGGTTAACAAACAAGTTTATGAACTTACTTCCTTAGAACACATGTAAAACATATTGTTCCCTTGGATGAAATCCTCACCTCATACCCATACATAATCACAATAACATTCAAATGATTATGTTGATGTCTTATCTACAAAGTTTAATGGTCAAGCAATAAACCTCGTATTGCATTCCTTAATACTATGTCTATCTAGAGTTCAAATATGCTTCGTAGTTTTTTTTTTCAATATGCACGACTTGAAAGATACGTTAGGGAATGAAACAGTTCAAGTCAAATATCACTAACCTCAAGTGGAAGGATGATTATTGTCGTTGTAGCTCCTTGCTTCTTCACATATTCAAGACTTTTAAATACTTGTAATGTCTCATATCCTAATACTTTCAAGCTAACCTATACGAAGTTGACTCTAGTACATAATCAAGCGACTCTTAACATGAGTTTTAATTCACTAAAATATGACAACCAAACTTGACATACCAACGCTTGGTGGGTTCAACCGAGCCATGCTCTAACAATATCCCCCTTTGTCAATTTTAGTGACAAAACTCTTACATCATATGGATAAACAAATTACACGAATTCATTACACATACGCTTGATTCCTGAATTCAACAACACAATAAACTGCTTACATTCAATCCTTTAAAATATTGTTGTTGGAATTATAATAACAAAACTAATACTCCCCCAAAGGAAGATAGGTAGATATTCAATCCGCATGTGTCTTTGTTATACCAATTTATATGACATGTTACCCCCCCTTAGTCTGTGTTTTCTGTCTTTCGTTAGATAAACGTTCAAGCACCAATGTTCTTTTCCTTAGCGATACCAATCAATATAAAATCAATGCAGTATCACTTGTTTACTCCATATATTTCTCCCCTTTTTTGTCCCAAAAATGACAAAGAAACGAAAAAATAAAGGACAACACGAAAAGAATCTTACAAATCTCAAAAGACTTGCAAC
The DNA here is from genome assembly GCA_023529315.1 of Papaver bracteatum. Lineage (NCBI taxonomy): Eukaryota > Viridiplantae > Streptophyta > Magnoliopsida > Ranunculales > Papaveraceae > Papaver > Papaver bracteatum. Next base: position 318,249 of record JAJJWX010000447.1, on the reverse strand, counting down.
CTGTAGAGTTAGGCACGAGGATTCCACACATCATGTTCTGATAACCAATATCAAAACCGAAACTAAAAGTAGTTTTATTTTTATATATTACCAAGGAAACAATTGTTCGAAACAATTTTTCCAATTTAGTTTAGCAAAACAAAAATCAACTAAGCACCTTAGTCTCTTTGCTAAACCGATTATTCAAAAACAATCGCTTAATTCGATAAGACCAAAATAAAGATAACTCTATTTTTCTCATCAGGTTCTAATTATCCATAAACTTAGACCTTTAAATTTTAAACAAGACAAGTACTAGGTTAGTGAACTATCATTTCTTGTTAAGGCATTCGATTAAACTTGAATAACCGAAACCTCACTTCAATAAGTCTAACTAAGATCAGAATTTTCTCTTATCCGGAATCGAATTGGACTAAACAACTCATCCCGTACTCCTTTTATTTTGTTAAGCCATACATAATTCATACAAACCAATATAAATCAACTTGAGTAATTATTCACCTCAACCGGAAGCAATTGAAACAACATAGACATTAAAAGCACCGCAATTGCACCAAAATTTGTAAGCCTAAACAATTGATACCACACAATAAAGCAAGATAACAATAATTTTTCTTAATCGGAACCAATTGAATAAAAAACTCCACCTACACATCATGGAATAAAATATCAATTGAACCAAAATTTTGTTAAGCAAAAGCAATAAATATATATAATATAAACTCAGGCTTTTCTTAAATAGTAAAATAATTAACTAACAAGATTGTTACCTCAAATTTCGCATCCACTTCTCCAATATGATTGCATTTTCCTCCAAGGAGAATTGATATAGAAATATCATCATGTTGTCATCCTTATGCAAAACAAAAGGATAAAAACAACCCTCAACCTTTACCAGAGAAAGTTTGAAACCCGGTTTTAACAATTGCAAGCAAGAGTTGCAAACCGTCGAAACACATATGCTTTTATGCTAAACCAAAACCGATTCAACATATTGTGACTTTTCCACATATTTTTTCTACCAGAACCCCTCATGATTCTTTGATAAAGCCTACCAACATGGGCTAGAACTTAATCCTGCTAAATCAAAAAGTCACCCAAACCACAAGGGTTCACAATATATGAGATCGAATATTAAGGTAGTAAAACCGAAATCAAACATCCCATAAACATACATAGCAATAAGATAAAAGCATTCAAGAACAGGTTATGTAAACGGAAAACTATCACAAGAAAAATTACCAATCAAATAATTTTATTCATAATAGATAGTTTTTATTCATAATAGACTTTATTGAAATAAATCAAAAACTACTGTTTATTTTTCTTTTCTTGAAGACAAGTCAGACTTCATTTGGTTGCTCCTCTGAATCCTCAGAGTCTTCTTGTTGTTCACCTTTAAGGAACTCATTATTAATTGTTACAATTCCTTCAAGAGTTTTTGGATCATGTCTGTAAGCAAACATCAACTGTCTCTGAATACAGTCCAATTGTTTCCCAAGACGTAACATGTGAAACATGAGATCTTCATTACTATAATTCTGATTGTATGAGATTCTTGATCCCTTTTGAGTTCCACTCATCCGGTTAATAGTTCTCTGAGAGACATTTTTGGTACCCTTTTTATCCCTGGGACAGTTCCCTATTATTTTTTCACACAACTTGGTGATGACACATGGATATCCAAGGTTTCTATGGAAACCTGTGACATTGAGAGATTCAATGATTTTAATCATTTAATTGATGATTATTCCACAAATATCAATCCGTTTCTTTCTTTCAAGAATATAATAAACCATTTTAGCAAATTCTCTATTTCATAAAGAGGAATCTCTTGAGCAAGCAAAGAGTGTAGGTATGGCGAATTTACCGAAAATCCTCAAGTGTAAGGGTACTTCCTTGGTTATCATCCTTCCCTTTTTCTATTCAACAGTTTTCCAGTGATGAGTTTCGAAATGTTATCGTGCTCAATTTCAAAACCAGTAATCATATATCCTCATTGAAGTTGATGATTTCTGATATCATCTTTCTGTTGATATGAATAAAAGTACTTCCAACCAAGGTGCTAAATGTAAGTTTTTCATAATTAATATTGTGAATATTACCTTAAAAAAATCTTGCTATGTCAGGTGAATATTTTTCAAATCCTAACATATTTCCCTGGATTTGGTATTGAACAAACTTCACATAATTGGTTTCTGAAACATCCGGATCAAATCTCTTTTCTTCAGTGAAGTTTACATCCTTCAAAGTTTGATATCTTTCATAACATGTGTTATCTACGAAGTTTGTAAGGTTCCCTTTGATCAAGTGAGGATACTTGATTTTCTCAAATTCCCCCGAAGGAATGAAAGGATTCAAAACAAACTTGCCTAGTCCAGAGATTTCTTCTCTTGTTTTCCTTTTTCTCATACTTGCGAAAATATGAAAAACCCTAGTTACGGTTTTGATCAGTCTTCCCCAATATGTATGAACACATAGCAAGAGATTATCTTTTATATGAAGACTTGATATAAAAAATCAGAAATAACAAGTTTTAGGAAATACACTCAAAATCGGAAACCGTGACTTGTGGGGAAACAATTCCGATTTTATATCCAGGACTTTCTTTTGGAAAACCGTTTTTTCATGGTTTGGATCTCTGTGTTGGATTGATTCCATGTTTTTGACCAAAAACCTGTTTACTCTTCTATTACCAAAAAGTGGCAATATCACTTGAATCTCACTTAAGAGTTTACTAAAGTATACAGAGAAAAATTTGAACAGGATATGATATTTGTTTAAAATACCATCAGAATCACAATCCCAGCAATATTTCAAAAGATCACTTGCTTCATGATGAGTGCCAAATATTGCATATTCATACACCTTTTCATTGGCACTTAACTCATCTTTCGCGCTTCAAAGTCATATATTATCCCAAATTCTGCATTTTTACCATTTTCAAGAATAAATATTTGTATTAATTAATTTTGTGTTTTTAAGTACTAAATAAAGCTTGGAAGAATTGAGAAGACAAAAGAGAAGAAAGTTGGAAGCGTTTCAACCCGCTCGCGCATCAGTGGCAACCTGTTTACAAATTCATGGGATTAAACAACCCATGATCCAAAACCCAAGATCCAAAACCCAAGACCCAAATCCATTTCCACCTCACCCCCATTGGATTCTTTCCAAAACATCCACCTCAACCCCATTGTATTCCATTTCATCCATCAATTAAATAAAATATCCCCATTCTCTCACTCAATCACTCCCAATTTGTTTCCCAAAACCAAATATATTCCATTCAATCCATCAATTAAGAAAACATGTTTTGTTGAGTGGATGCTTTCCAAATTTCGAATCCAAGTGCTTGAGGGAATTTTGTGTATAAATAGAGAGGGTTGTTGTGTTGAAAAACCATCCAAGAATAGCTTGTTCATGTTAGTTTATCAAATTTCAGTTTTGTTGTAATGTTCTTCATGTTCTAGTTTCATTTTCTAGGGTTTAAATGAAGTCGTAACTCATTGGTATGTATTCATATCTTGTATCTTGTTCTTGAAAGTTTAGAATTGTTTAAATATATAATTTAATCCAAGTTTGTCAACATCTTGCTCTCACAATGTATGCCATGTATCCATTGTAGTTAGAATATCTCTTTGTTGATTATGCTACAACTCATGCTTAACCAAATATTGATCCTCAGATTAGTTGTGCTTTAATTAGACAGTTAATGCTCTGGAGAAATACTTTAGTTGTGATTAAATTATCCATTGGAGAAACACCTTAGATATATGGTAGACTTGAATCTGCTGTAAGGACAAGAATAATATTACAAGTTGAATGCATATCATAAGTTAGCGGTGGATTTGAATACCCTAGTATCCATATTCTCAGTATTTACACCTTGATTTAATTGCGTATTTTAATTCAATATTATTTTCTGTTTAAGTGTTTGCCAATATCTCGTCGTATCGACAAAAGCAAACCCCTTTTGGTTATTCTCTGAATCAGTTCTAAGTAAGGATTTAGAATCAACTTCTACACTCTCCAACTCTTTGTGGTTCGACTTGTGCTTGCCCTGTGTTGCTTGTCGACAATGTGCACTTGCAGTATACACAATAGTAGGTATCTTTCCGAGCCTACCAAGTTTTTGGCGCCGTTTCCGGGGACTCGGTTGCGGTGTTGTTCAAGTTTCTATCTCCTGTCAATTTTACTGTAGCAACGCAACTATTCACAGTCAATTTTACAATTAATATTGATATTTTTTTTATTTTTGCTTTTGCTTTTGCTTTCAAACTTTGAAACCCTAACTACCTCTTTTGAGCTCAACAGGTGCCTGAGTAGCTGTTGTAAAGGCGAAGGAAAGGAAGGAAAGGAAGCGAAAGAAGTTTTTATTTTAAAAAAAGAAAAAAGAGAGAGTTTATTTTTAGATTGTAATAAGATTTCTCTATTTGTGTAATTTTCTATTTATTTTGCATTTTATCTTTTTGGACTTTGGACTTGGACATTCTTGTATTTTTATTTTTAAACCCTATGGAAGGGTCGTATTAAATATCAAACTGTTTGCAGAGAAGGACGGTGATTACAATATCACCTCGGCCCCTCGGGTTCGTTCATGACATAGGAGTCGTGGCCCGAGTCGACAACAACGGTTCATCCCTCTTCTGGAACGGGAGGTAAGTTTGTCGAAACACTCGTGAATCCCCTGTTATCGAGTTACTGTATTCCTTCATTTGCATACATGTTGAGGATTTGAATACGGTTGTTTTAATTTCCTAGTAAAGGGCAAGGACTGGCCATATAAGATAAGAGTTCGGATTTCATCACCGTTCTCTTCTTGCCCGCCTTAGGAAAATGATACCTACGCGAACCTAAGCTTTAAAATTTTGAATAGAACAAGACCTATAAGGTAACGAGCTTAGTAGGACAGTCATTTGAAAAATATTGGTTACTCTTTAAGCATACTTCGAAGTTCATGACGGTTTCTGTAAATTGAATGCGTGACTGCGCCGCCTTGTAATACAGTGAGGCCTTGGGTATCAAAGCTCTAGCAGCTTCCCTCGCCTCTATTCAATTTACTTAAAATCGGATTGATTCCAGAAGAGTTTGCTCAGATTGTAACGAATTCCATTTCGAAGGATTAGAAGCTGGTCTAGAAAACAATCTAAGTGGAGCCATCATGCTTTTTGTTTGCTAGAAATCAGTAGGTTTATTGTGGTGGAGTCATCCTTGTTTGTGATTGCATAGAACTTCCCTTCTAGGTGAATGGTTAACATGCTTAATATGCTAGCTAGGCTATGATTGTGTCTTTTAGAGACCAAACAAACCGACTAGTTAGAATCAGTCAAGAAGAGTTAGTTGAAATACATAGTTATGAGACAGACAGTCCTAACCCATCCGAAACAATGGGAGAACCAGTCCGTAGTCTAAAGGACTACATGTACCCAACGAGGACAACCAGTCCTCGTGCATTGTCTTACCAGCTGTTGTTGGACAATTTGAGCTAAAGGCGAGTATCCTCAATATGTTGCCTAAATTTAAAGGGGTTGAAGATGAAAATCCCTACCACCATGTGAGAGAGTTCGAGGAAATTTGTGGGACTCTTCGGATCAACCAAATGACGGATGAGGACCTCAAACTAAGACTTTTTCCGTTTTATTTACAAGAAAAGGCCAAGACTTGGCTGTGTGCTCAACAACCACAGTCATTTCATACGTGGGATGCTCTTACGAAATAGTTCTTCAAAAAGTTCTTCCCAAACCATAAGACTACGACAATTCGTCAAAGTCTGAATAGTTTTGTGCAATTAGAGGAGGAAACTTTGGAAAAATATTTGGAGAGATTCAATGAATTATTGCTCTAATGTCCTCACCATGGTTTTGAAAAATGGAGACTTGTGCAAATTTTATATGAAGGCTTAGATGTCAAAAACCGAACTACAGTTGAGACCATGTGCAATGGTCAATTTATTGAAAAAACTGCTGATGAGTCTTGGAATTTCTTAATCGAAGTCGCTGAAAAGACTCAGCAGTGGGAATCCCCCCGTGAACCAAATAGGATTACCCCGATATCTAATGTTCATAGAATTGACTCTGACTTCGAAGGAAGTGCAAAGATGGCATCCTTGGCCAGGAGAATAGAAAAGCTAGAACTAGAAAAGAATGGAAAAACTAATATCCCTACTCTCCGTAGTCAAATTCAAATGGCCACTTGTGCCGCATGCCATAGTTCAGACCATCTAGTGGACACTTGTCCGGACCTCCATGCATTTTAATAGTCTAAAACCGATCAAGCCAATGTTTTGTACCAAAGTCAAGAGAACAACCCATATTCTCAGACCTACAACACAGGGTGGAGAAATCACCCTAAATTTTCATGGTCTAAGGGACCTGTACAAGGGGTAACATCAAATAATAACCAAGGATACCCCTATCCTAGAAACCCCCAAGTGAAACCACATGTGAAGTACCCTGCAGAGAAAAAGCCTAGCTTCGAAGAAAGTTTCGGTTTGTTGACCCAAAATTTGGTACAACTCCAAAAGACCACAGACCAACGTTTTACAAATCTAGAACTTAAAATGGGTCAAATTTGTGAAGCATTGAATGAAAGAGACAAATGAAAACTCCCTAGTCAGCCCCAACAAAATCCAAAAAAATGTATATCAGGCAGAAAATTCAACTCGAAATGAGGCCTCCCATAATCAAGTAAATGCTGTCACCACCCTTCGTAGTGGTAAAGTTGTTGAAAACAATATAGGTGTACCACAGTCGAGTGAGTCAACATTAGACTCACCAGTGCATAAAATCCCACAGAAAACACCTAGTGTTGAAGATAAATCTTAGCAACATAAGAATTCCCATAATTCTAATGTCTCTGCACCATCTCATGTACCTGTTGCTCCATTCCCACAAAGATTGGTACAACAAAAAGAGAGTATACAGTACAACGAGATTTTGGAAATGTTCAAACGAGTTAACATCAACATCCCATTTCTTGATGCAATCAAGCAAGTCCCTGCTTATGCTAAATTCCTTAAGGATCTGTGCACACAAAAGCGAAATCTTCATGTGCATAAGCGTGCTTTTCTCACTGAGCAAGTGAGTGCAATCATTCAAAGAAACACACCTCCTAAGTTTAAAGACCCAGGTAGTCCAACTATCACATGCAAAATAGGTGACCAAACGGTTAAGAAGGCGTTGCTAGACTTAGGGGAAAGTGTGAATCTATTACCATATTCGGTATATGTGCAGTTAGGTCTTGGAGAGTTGAAGGCAACACCTATAACTCTGCAATTGGCGGACAGATCCGTCAAAGTGCCACGTGGTGTGGTAGAAGATGTTTTGATTAAGGTTGATAAGTTTTATTTTCCTGTGGACTTCATCATCTTAGATACTCAACCTGTGCAAAACCCTAACAGTCACATTCCTGTCATTTTGGGACGTCCCTTCTTAGCGACGTCCAATGCAATCATTAACTGCCGTAATGGGGTGCTGAAGTTGTCATTTGGCAATATGACTGTGGAGTTGAATGTTTTCAATACTAGCCAACAACATTTAGATCTTGATGATAATGATGTGCATGAAATTAACATGATTGAAAGTTTGATTCAGGATTCGTTGTCTAGTAGCATGTCTGTTGACCCTTTGGATGCTTGTTTGAATAATTTTGACCTGGATTTGTTTGATGATGAATATATAAGTAAAGTGAATACTTTGCTTGAATCCACACCACTTATGGACACGTCTAAGTGGAAAGCTAGAGTGGAACCACTTCCAGTCTTGGAATCCAAGTCTGTTCCCTCTCTTGTTGAGCCACCAAAGCTCGAACTGAAACCATTGCCTGATACTCTTAAATATGCATTTTTGGGACCTTATAATACTTTTCCTGTAATCATTTCATCTGCCTTAGATACAGAACAGGAAATTAAACTTTTAGAAGTACTTAAGGAGCATAAAGAAGCCTTAGGATGGACCATCTCGGACCTTAAAGGCATAAGTCCCACTGATTGCATGCATCATATAAACCTTGAGGACAATGTTAAACCATATAGGGAGATGCAAAGGCGTCTCAATCCTAACATGAAAGAGGTTGTTAAGAGTGAGATTATAAAGCTTCTTGATGCGGGTATCATATACCCAATCTCAGATAGCAAATGGGTTAGCCCCATTCAGGTTGTGCCGAAAAAGTCAGGAGTTACTATAGTTCAAAATGATAAAAATGAGTTAATCAATACTCGAGTAACCACAGGGTGGCGAGTTTCCATTGATTATAGGAAGTTGAATGCAGTTACAAGGAAAGATCACTTCCCTCTTCCATTCATAGATCAAATGCTTGAACGATTGTCTGGGCGTAAATTCTATTGTTTCTTGGATGGTTTTTCTGGTTACAACCAGATTCATATTTCACCCAAAGATCAGGAAAAGACTACATTTACATGTCCATTTGGAACGTTTGCCTTTCGTCGTATTCCCTTTGGGTTGTGCAACGCACCCGCTATATTTCAGCGTTGTATGATGAGCATTTTCTCTGACATGATAGATAATTTTCTTGAGATCTTTATGGATGATTTCTCTGTGTTTGGATCATCTTTTGATGAATGTTTGAACCATCTCACTCGCATGCTGATTAGATGTAAAGAAAAAGATTTGGTTTTAAATTGGGAGAAATGTCATTTTATGGTGAACTCGGGCATAGTTCTAGGACACATCATCTCTGAAAAAGGCATTGAAGTAGACAAACCCAAAGTCAACCTCATTCAAAACTTGCCGCAACCTCGCTCTGTGAGGGAGGTTAGATCATTTTTAGGCCATGCTGGTTTCTACCGTAGATTCATTAAAGATTTCAGTAAGATCTCAAGACCACTGTGTAATCTACTCAGTAAAGATGTTGCATTTGTGTTTGATAATGCTTGTGTGCATGCTTGGGAAGATCTCAAAACTCTTCTAACTTCAGCCCCTATAGTCCGACCTCCTGATTGGAAATTGCCATTTGAAATCATGTGTGACGCATCTAATTTTTCCTGTTGGAGCTGTCTTAGGTCAGCGAGTTGACAAACACCCCTATGTGATCTACTATGCTAGTAAGACACTGAATGAGGCTCAAATGAATTATTCAACAACCGAAAAAGAGCTGCTAGCTGTTGTGTTTGCATTAGATAAGTTTAGATCTTATTTGATAGGATCTAAAATCATCATTTATACTGACCATGCCGCATTAAGATATCTTTTATCTAAAAAAGATGCTAAGGCTCGTATAATTCGATGGATACTCTTGTTACAAGAGTTCCACCTCGAAATTCGAGATAAAAAGGGTCCGAGAATGTTGTTGCTGATCACTTATCTAGGTTGAATGTCGAATCCTCTGATGAATCAGATATTATTAGGGAATCCTTCCCTGATGAACAACTGATGCTGGTTTCTGAAATGCCATGGTTTGCCGACATCATGAACTACCTTGATACAGGTAGGATGCCACTTCATTGGTCTAAACAAGACCGGTCTAAATTCTTGGCCTAAGTGAAACATTTCCTATGGGATGACCCATATATGTTCAAATACTGCCCTGACCAAATCATTAGGAAATGTGTCACCAATTCTGAACAAAGGGATGTCATCTCTTTTTGTCATGATCAAGCATGTGGAGGACACTTTAGTGCAAATAAAACTACTGCAAATATCTTGCAGAGTGGTTTTTACTGGCCAACATTGTTTAAGGATAGCCAAGACTTCTGTGTTTCTTGTGACCGGTGCCAGAAATTGGGAAGTATATCAAAAAGAAACATGATGCCCTTACAACCCATTTTGATTGTTGAGCTATTTGATGTATGGGGCATTGATTTCATGGGTCCATTTCCTAGATCTGAAGGAAAGTTGTACATTCTTGTTACTGTTGACTATGTTTATAAGTGGGTAGAAGCAATTGCAACCAAAACTAATGACCACAAGGTGGTACTTTCGTTCTTAAAGGAAAACATATTTTCTCGATTTGGCACCCCTAGAGCTATAATCAGTGACGGTGGTTCACATTTCTGCAATAGGCCTTTTGAGTCCTTAGTCTGTAAGTATGGCATAACTCATAAAGTTCCAACCCCATATCATCCACAGACCAGTGGCCAGGTAGAGGTTTCAAATAGGGAGATTAAGCACATTCTAGAAAAGACGGTTAAACCGTCTAGAAAAGATTGGTCTTTAAGATTGAATGATGCTTTATGGGCCTATAAAACTGCATACAAGACCCCCATTGGTATGTCCCCTTACAGACTTGTGTACGGTAAAGCTTGTCATCTCCCTTTAGAGTTAGAACATCATGCATATTGGGCTGTAAAGAAACTGAACTTTGATCTAGATAAAGCTGGCACCCAAAGGAAGCTTCAACTCAATGAGTTGGAAGAGTTAAGAAATGATGCATATGATAATGCAAAAATGTACAAAAAAAGAATGAAGGTGTTCCATGACAAACGCATTTTGCGCAAGTCATTCACTCCAGGCCAGAAAGTTCTATTGTATAACTCACGACTGCACCTTTTTCCAGGAAAATTACGTTCTAAATGGACAGGCCCATTCGTGGTGCGAACAATTTTCCCCCATGGGGATGTAGAACTAGAATATGTAACAACCAAGAATGTCTTCAAGGTCAATGGGTAGAGACTGAAGCCGTTCCTTGAACCAATCCCACTTGAGATTAACTCATCTTGCTGATTCGATCTATGTGGACTGAAAAGTTCACCCCTTGTACATACCACAGATATCTTCCCTGCTGGTTGCTTTGGACATACTCTACTGTCTCTGGTTTGGCATCTGGTAATCTCTTTCCTTTGAATCTTTTTTGTTCTCATAGTTTGTTGTGGTTTCTGTTATCTTTTGAAACATTGAGGACAATGTTAGATTTAGGTTTGGGGGAGTATTTGCATATGGCGTTTTGTAGTCTTTTGCATCTTTTATGACCAGTTGTGGAGCGGGTCTTTTGTAGGATCCTTTGTAGTCTTTTGTATTTTTTTATGACCAACTATGTAGCGAGTCTTTTGTAGGATCCTTTGTAGTCTTTTGCATTTTTTTGAGTCTTTTGTTGTTATTTTTTTGTGACCAGCTGTGTAGCGGGTCTTTTGTAGGATCCTTTGTAGTCTTTTGCATTTTTTTTTGAGTCTTTTGTTGTTATCTTTTATGACCAGATGTGGAGCGGGTCTTTTGTAGTGTGTTTACTATGACCAGCTGTGTAGCGGGTCTCTAAAAAAAAAAAAAAAATTGGTTACAAATTGTCAAGGTTCTATGAAATTCCGAAGTTCATCATCTACAGTTGAAGACCGAAGACGAAGACATTTCTATGGATGCTCTGAAATTGGAGAAGGTTTTGTGGGTACATCTTTGGTAGGCCCTCACGAGACTACAACTCGTCCACTAGGGACACCTAGGGGTTTAAAGGCTTAGTGCATACACTAAATGCATTCGAGAGACCAGCGACAGTGGTATAGTTAGGATTTCTAGATTTCTGTTTCACTTGAGGACAAGTAAAATTCAGGTTTGGGGGTATTTGATGAGTGCCAAATATTGCATATTCATACACCTTTTCATTGGCACTTAACTCATCTTTCGCGCTTCAAAGTCATATATTATCCCAAATTCTGCATTTTTACCATTTTCAAGAATAAATATTTGTATTAATTAATTTTGTGTTTTTAAGTACTAAATAAAGCTTGGAAGAATTGAGAAGACAAAAGAGAAGAAAGTTGGAAGCGTTGCAACCCGCTCGCGCATCGGTTGCAACCTGTTTACAAATTCATGGGATTAAACAACCCATGATCCAAAACCCAAGACCCAAATCCATTTCCATCTCACCCCCATTGGATTCTTTCCAAAACATCCACCTCACCCCCATTGGATTCTTTCCAAAATATCCACCTCACCCCCATTGTATTCCATTTCATCCATCAATTAAAGAAAACATCCCCATTCTCTCACTCAATCACTCCCAATTTTTTTCCCACAACCAAATATATTCCATTCAATCCATCAATTAAGAAAACATGTTTTGTTGAGTGGATGCTTTCCAAATTTCGAATCCAAGTGCTTGAGGGAATTTTGTGTATAAATAGAGAGGGTTGTTGTGTTGAAAAACCATCCAAGAATAGCTTGTTCATGTTAGTTTATCAAATTTCAGTTTTTTTGTAATGTTCTTCATGTTCTAGTTTCATTTGCTAGGGTTTAAATGTATTTGGTATGTATTCATATCTTGTATCTTGTTCTTGAAAGTTTAGAATTGTTTAAAGATATAATTTAATCCAAGTTTTACAACATCTTGCTCTCACAATGTATGCCATGTATCCATTGTAGTTAGAATATCTCTTTGTTGATTATGCTACAACTCATGCTTAACCAAATATTGATCCTCAGATTAGTTGTGCTTTAATTAGACAGTTAATGCTCTGGAGAAATACTTTAGTTGTGATTAAATTATCCATTGGAGAAACACCTTAGATATATGGTAGACTTGAATCTGCTGTAAGGACAAGAATAATATTACAAGTTGAATGCATATCATAAGTTAGCGGTGGATTTGAATACCCTAGTATCCATATTCTCAGTATTTACACCTTGATTTAATTGCGTATTTTAATTCAATATTATTTTCTTTTTAAGTCTTTGCCAATATCTCGTCGTATCTACAAAAGCAAACCCCTTTTGGTTACTCTCTGAATCAGTTCTAAGTAAGGATTTAGAATCAACTTCTACACTCTCCAAGTCTCTGTGGTTCGACCTGTGTTGCTTGTCGACACTGCGCACTTGCAGTATACACAATAGTAGGTATCTTTCCGAGCCTACCACTTCATTAAAACAGATGTGAGGTGTATGAAGCAAACCATAGCTAATATAATTATTAACTGACAACTTATTCCTTGTAGGAATACATATTTTCCAAAATCGCATCCTAGAAATCGAAACATTGACAGTCCTTGATCTGAAAATATACAAGTGTATACTTTGGTAGGCCATCCAAAATATATTCAAGATTCCTGAATTTGCCAGAACATAATAGCCGATGTTCATAAAAATATTGAGTAGAATCTTATACATTTTCAAGATATGACATGTCTCATAGGCCATTGTATCATTGTTACTCAACATAATGATATACAATATCCTATGTCTACCAAAGGATTATGTAAGTCACTTGAGACATACATAAGCATAATTCCTAACCTGTTTAGGAATATGAGTATTACATACTTCATACGTGATTTCCACCATGATATTATAAAGTAGTTAAATCCTGCCATTACGTTAACTGAATCAGACATTAGATTCAATTCTTATAGGTTGAATCGCACCAAACACAGATTTTTAGATCTTTTCGTGTTTGCCTGCTCTGATACCAATTGAAAAGGTGAGGGTACCCAAATATACCTCAAGCTAAAACTTTTCCTACCTATAAGTTCTTTTTCCGAAAGTGATTGTCTATGGACAGATTCGAGACAATACAACTAATCGGTTCTCACTTTGTGTGATCGTCTATGGATACGAGATCGAGACAATACAACAACGAAGTATGTTACTTGATAAAAAGGTTCGGACTTAACCAAACACAATAAGATTCACTTGTCAAGTAAATATGAATTAATGTTTGTGTGATTTACTTTAATTATAATAAAACAATTATAATTTGAAAATATAAATTAAATGACACAACATGATTTTGTTAACGAGGAAACCGCAAATGCAGAAAAACCCTGGGACCTTGTCCAGAATTGAATACTCTCGGGATTAAGCCGCTACACAAAATTATACCTAACTTCGTATAGTTGAGACCAAGCAACTAAATCTATAGTTCACCTAGTTCCGCCTATATTCCCACGCCTCCAACTTATAAATAAGTCACATACTTGGAACAATTCCTTTGGTTCGTATTCCAAACAGTAAAGGAACAACAAATCTGTTTGGTATCAACTCTATTCAACCAAGTGATATGAGTCGGACAAAGGCTCTTCCATTTATCTTAACATAAACTCCTTCATCAGGTCCTTAGATCTATCTTATGTTCAATTACCGAAGTAATCGTTTAAGATTAAGCCAACATCACTCTTAGTCCAAAGAATTGTATTGATGTCGATCTACTCAATTGATCAATCCAATCTACCGCTAGGATAAACCGATTATTAATTGGATCCTCTTTTACCGAAACAAGTATTGTGCACTCCAAAGATTATAAACCCAAGTCAGATCTTCAATATCTTATTTTTCTTCAAATCTTCTTAAATCTTCAATTAAAAAACCTGCACACAATCACTTGAATATCTTGTAATCAATCACGCACATAACGGAGTCTGTTAACAATGGATTATCACAAGATCGTCTTTAGAACTAACAACAGTCTGAAGATCCCTGTCGAAAATCTGAACTAGTTTGAGTGAATCTTATATTAGAAGAGAAGATTCTCAAGCATAAACAAACTAGGTGCAATCAGATTCCAATCACTGTTAGTCTATCAAATCAATGAAAACAAAAGATAAACCGTAATTATCTAATTTCCCACCAATGGTACACGCTAGAGCTTCTCAATCCCAAAGAAGACTTTAAATTGAGCGGCCGTAAGAGATTTCGCCTAATTATGTTACTCTCCTCTCCGAATAGGCGGCTACATCAGTAACAAAAACAAAAACAAAAGAGAAAGTCTGTTGTTACGAATGATTACTTTGCTAGAAAGGAAAACTTCAAGTATTTATAGACAAGGAAGTTTGGACACCAAGGAATTTCCAAAACCGAAAATATTCTCAAGATATTCATTAAATCACAAATTCGGTTTCCATAATTCCTGGAAATGCTCTGTCCAAAAATAATGATCGAAATCTCTCGAAAAATCTAATTAGTAAATGCACATTACTAATTCTTATATTTCCCTACAAAATGAAGTTAATTACCTTAATTAAAATATTCTTAACTTACTTATGTTTCGATCATGGGATTCTCTTCCCTTGGCTATTAAGGAATAACTTTGAACAATTAAAGAAAATAAACATTCACAACACGTGTTCAAAGTATGTCGACATCCTTACTTTGTAAGTTCTCTTTCACATTTACAACCTTGAAACCGATTTTCCACTTGCAAACAAGTTTAGAATTGGTTTATCTGACTTTCAAGAACTATGTGATTGATCAAACAAATATTCAATCGTAATCATGGGTTTAACGGTTCTACCAAAACAAGTTTCGGTTATATTTTCCATGTGAGTACTGTGCATAGTCACACTAGCTTTCCAAAATTTGGTATGTGTTGCACATATCCATAGGATCGGCTCCCCTTTGCCTAAATACGTGTCGCACATGTCCATTGGATCAGTTCCCCTTTCTGCTATAAACCTTGCTTCACCCCATACAAGGATCGGTTCCTCTTTGTGATTTACCACACCTCTTACTAGGATCGGTTCCCCTTTCCCATATTTGGTCAGACATAAAATCACAAACCCGATCATACCATCTCAGGTGATTACTAAAGATCAGTTTCACTAATAAAAGTCATCATACCAATACATAAGTCAGGCCTTTGTGAATAGTTCTACCAAGAACACAAAAAAGTTGTGAGCGGTTATACTCAATCACACATATTGGTTGTTCATAAGATATGCAATGAATAACAAAACCAATAACACCTGGCAATTTCCTTTTCGGTTCACAAACAAGTTTATGAATTTGCTTCCCTATAACACATATAAAACATTGTTCCCTATGATGAAATCCTTACCGCATACCCATACATAATCACAATAGCATTCAAATGATTATGGCGATGTCTTATCTACAAAATTTAATGGTTAAGCAGTAAACCTCGTATTGTATTCCTTAATACTATGTCTATCTAGAGTTCAAATATGCTTCGCAGTTTTGTTTTTAATATGCACGACTTGAAAGATACGTTAGGAAATGAAACAGTTCAAGTCAAATATGACTAACCTCAAGTGGAAGGATGATAGTTGTCATTGTATATCCTTGCTTCTTCACATCTTCAAAACTTCGTAATACTTATAATGTCTCATATCCTAATACTTTCAAGCTAACCTATACGAAGTTGAGTCTAATACATAATCAAGCGACTCTTAACATGAGTTTTGATTCACTAACATATGACAACCAAACTTGACATACCAACGCTTGGTGGGTTCAACCGAGCCATGCTTTAATAATTGACAAACAAGCTTGAGATAAAAACTCTTACGAGTTCGACCGAGTAGTGCTCTAACAATTTCCCCCCTTTGTCAATTTTAGTGACAAAACTATCAATACATATGGATTACAAAATAAATAAACTTTGTAGCTTCTCATCCAAATGCTTGATCTCCTTAGTTCTTCAATATTACTCAAAATATTCATCACTTCCAAGTACTCCAATGATCCTAAATGTGTTCAACTCAACATCATAGTTGTTGAAGATCTGTAGCTATAACAATGAGAAAATAGTTGCTCTCAATCATTGTTATACAGTGTCATAGTCGTATTGCACAACATCAAAGTTCAATTGTATCACAACTTTGACAACAATACTATGGTGATATGTATCACTCCCCCTTAGTCAATACTTCATCTCATAATGAAAACCACTCCCCCTTATATAATGATCCGTAAACCTTATGTATTTGTAGTATGAACCACACATTAATGCTCCCCATTTTTGTCAATATAAATTGGCAAAGGTACGAAAACTAGTGGGATCCTCATGAAATTTTCATAGAGATACTTCATGACCAAAAGAGAACAACATACCAACTTGTTTCGATGATTTTACAAAGTCGAAACTTAGTGTATTCATCAAGGAGTTTATAAAGATACAATATAACTCATACAATATTCCACAGCTGCACTCCCCACAAAGATTTGGCAATTGAAATATCACAAGTTGTACGTTAAATCTATCAATTGGGAAATCCAACCTTTGGTTGTTGATTAAAATTGATTGATCCTTGAACATTAGTCTTTGGTAACATTCAAGTTATTTATTTTATATTCAATCGGACTCGAGAATTCTTATTTTTTGATTGCGGATTGAATTAAAAGATAGAGATATAAAACTCTTTGATATTTCTCTAGATTGAGTCTAACTATCTAGTTGATTCTCTTGAAAGTATATTGGAGTTTGTCTATTCAGATTTCCAAACGAAATATTGGGTGTGGTTGTTAGACCCCAAGTTTTTCAATTGGTATCAGAGCAGGCAAACAAATAAAATACATTATAAGTCTGTGTTTGTAGAGATCTGAATATGGACAGAAGTGCTATGTCTATTAGCTTACCACCAGTCTTCGATGGCTCAAATTACTTATGGTAAAAAATTGATATGCGTGCCTTTCTTCAAGCGCGTGATTTTCAATCATGGGTTTATGTAGTTAATGGCTATAATCCTCCGGTTATTGCAGAAGGAGATGAAGCTGTTCCAAAGGATATTGGTGCATACGAACCTGCCAATATTCTCGGTGCAAAGCAAAATTTTGACGGGTTAAATGATATCATTGATGCCATTACTCCAGAGCTCCATCATCATGTGACTACTTGAACAACGTCTAAAGATGCTTGGGATATCTTAGAAATCGTATTTGAAGGGAATACCTATGAAAAGTAAGCTAGGCTTCAGAACCTAAATTATGATTGGGAAAACCTTCGTATGGAAGATGAAGATTCATTTGATGATTTTAATCACAAAGTTTCTGAAATTGTTAATACATCTTTTGCATTGGGTAAGACTATTCCTAAAAAGGACATTGTGATGAAAATTCTCAGATCGTTGCCATCCAGATACGATTCTAAGAAGCATGCCATCTTTGAAGGAAATAACCTTGCAACTCTTTCCATAAATACTCTTGTTGTAAAGTTAACGATTTTATATCTCAAACTATTTCAAAGATAAAAACATCACTTGCTAGCCAACTCTATTGCTACATATGATAAAAAAAAAGTCTCGACATCCTAAACTGATTGATGCAAGAGATGAGAATTGTTTTAACTCAACTCTTTTACTGTTTATACATTAGTTAAAGAAGACTCTCAGACAAAGTAAAAGAAAGTCTCAAAAGAAAGGCTTGTTCCAAGTGCTATAGAAGTGTCCATGATACTTCCAAATGTTCTGATGAGAAGTTTAGTGAGTTAACTAAAACATGGATGGCTACTCTTGACTACTGTCCTGAGGAAAACATCTGTGAAGGTTCTCTTAACTTCCTTGCTGATAATCACTCTTGTCCTCCTAACAGTCCCGATTATTTCGTGATATACAATCTTACTTCTCCAGAAGAGTTTCAACTGAAAAATAAAAAATTAATTAAAAAGATTGATGATCTGGAATGTCAACTGCGGTTTTTAAGATAATAAATTGTTGTCTCTCGCAATTATGATCTTCCTAAGATACATCGAACCTCTTCGATTAATTATTCTAGGCATCTTCAGCAATTTATTCCTGAATCTATATCATTCTCAAGTCCTTATGATGATATAGAAAAATACAAGGACATACCAAATAGTTTGGTTCTCTTGTGTAGAAATTAGGATCATCTAGATACAATATGCACAAAGCATCAAGAAAATATCTCCTCTGTTAAACCTTGTTTTCAGAAGATGAAAAGGAAATCTCCAAAGAAACCTTCACTTTCAAAAGAGATTTCTAAAATCGTTCATAGTTTACAAAAATCAACAAATAAGGTATTCAAAACTCTGATAAAAGGAAAGAATGATGCACATAAATCTTCCTTCTTAGAATCAAGGCAGAAACAAGAAAAAAGAAATAACAAATACTTCTTCTCCTCATAAGAAACCGCCCAGTCCTGTTTTGGATTGGAAAAGTTACAATTTGTAACAAGGTTTAAGGTGGTTCTTGTTGTTTTCTCTCTTGAACAAGAACCATAATATTCAAGAGGGTTGTGAAGAAATTTTTTGTCCTTCTAGTTTGTTTCTGTTTGTCGTTTGGTTCCTTTTTGAGGTAACGACTTTTCCCTGTAAGACTTTTTCCTGGGGATAACCGAATTCTTTTAGGGTTTTGGTCAAAGGTCTTTTTGGAAATTCATCCCATTTCTTCCTTCTTTTTAAGTTGAAGAATTCTCCTAAGAGAGAGCATTTCATTTATTTCTTCTATCATGTCATCATCAAGTCTTTCAAGCAAAGAAAGTGATGTATGGACTGTTCTTTTTCCCTCTAAGAAGATTCGTTTTGATTTTTCTGATAGTAAGATGTCGTCTGACAAACGTGATTCCTCCCTTATTGGGAATCCCTATGTCTCTCCTTTTGTCTCTCTTTAACCATGAATCTCGTCTTGGAACAAGTAAGTGCCCTGAAGAGTGAACTTGAATCTTCTTCTAAAAGACTTGAAGAAAAAATGGATAATCTTGAATCGAGGATTGATCTAATTGAAGATGAGCTTGGAGAATATAAGGAATATGAGAAGAGTATTCAAGGTAAGTGAAATGCTTTACGGGAGTTGTTACTTTGCATTGTCTAGGAAACTTCTTATGAAAATTTATTCTTGTGTTTTAAGAAGGATAACTAGGGTTTGTAATAGCCATTATTATGAGTACACATATCTATTGCCAACATTTTCATCTTGCAATGTTTTTATATTTATTTGTTTGAATTCTAAAAGTTTATTTGGAAGATAATTTTTGCAGTATTAATCTTTATGGTTATATATATTTCAAATAGATATGGGATATGTTGTTTACGTCCTTGAACCTTGACTGTCCCATACTTGTTCAAAAGTTAGCTCTATTATATGTTAGTATGAAAGTATTGATATATGATAGAATGAACTTTTGACTACAAAAGTTAAGCCTTTTATGTCATTATGCAAATATTGATGGAAGAAAGGATGAAATTTTGTTTTCAAAGATTAAGTCTATTATATGTCATTGTGCAAATAATGATGAAAAATAGAATGAATCTTTGATTATTCCACATTATTGGTCTTTCCCTGATCCACATCTTTGTGCACATACTGTGTTGCTCCGTAAGTTTTCTTATATTGAGCATGAACAATTGAATTGATCATTTTACTTGTGGTTAATTCAATTGAGATTTTTGGATACAAATTCATATTATTATGTGATTTCTTAATGTCCAAAGAAATCCTTCTTTTCGCGTAAAAGTAAAGTCGCTCTTATTGTTCTTTCGGGAATGACATTTTATGGGGGAGAGTTCTTAATTGAACTTGTGCTTAATGGCCAAATCTTTGTGGGGAGTGCGACTGTGGAATATTGTAGGGGTTATCTTGTATCTTTATAAACTCCTTGATGAATGTATTTAGTTTCGACTATTTGATGGCATCTAAACAAGTTGGTATGTTGTTCTGTTTTGGTCATGAAGTATCTCTATGAAAATTTCATGAGGATCCCACTAGTTTTCTCACCTTTGCCAATTTATATTGACAAAAAGGAGGAGAATTATTGTGTAGTTCACACTACAAATTCATATGGTTTATGGATCATTATTATATAAGGGGGAGTGGTTTTCATGATGAGATGAATTATTGACTAAGGGGGAGTGATACATATCACCATAGTATTGTTGTCAAAGTTGTGATACAATTAGACTTTGATTCTGTATAATGATACTATGACACTGTATAACAATGACTGGGAGCAACTGTTTTCTCATTATTATAGCTACGAATATTCAACAACAATGATGCATAATTGAACACATTTTAAATCATTGGAGTACTTGGAAGTGAAGGAAATTTCGAGTAATGTTGAAGAACCAAGGAGATCAAGCATTTAGATGAGAAGCTACAAAATCTATTTATTTCGTAATCCATATGTATTGATAGTTTTGTCACTAAAATTGACAAAGGGGGAGATTGTTAGAGCATTGCCCGGTCGAACTCGCAAGCGTTGCTATCTCAAGCTTGTTTGTCAACGTTAGTGATAAAAACTATAAGTCTTGATTTCTAGTCTACTTATAGTAATGTATCGGACTAGGATAGATTGTGTAGTTGAACATTAGACTTCACCACGTTCATCGATTGAAGATGAAGAACTACTAAGGCGAGCTTGTGGAAATTCATCAACAAAAGGTATGTGAAGACTAAAACTCATCTATCACTTGGAAAGTCTATTTCTACTCTATCTCTTATATTGAGACAAAAGTCGTATTACTATATAGTTGTCGAGTATACACATTTGAGATTTCGAGATGAGTTTAACTCACTTACATATTTCTCGGAATATGTGTTGGTAAGCTTTCGCTTCAACCAAGTTCATCTTATATTCTTGACGAAAGTCAAAAGATGATCATGTGAAAATCGCCGAGTAACATCTTACATGGTTTGTGTGATGCGATCATTTGATGTATACTTGGAATGTTTCGTTATGATTATTTCAATAAATTGAAAATTGCTTTGATGCTAATAGTGAAAACCGATATTGTCATCCTCTAAGAAAGTTTCAATAATTGAAATAATAGTTTAGAATACTTAACCATCATTGGATTATAAACATAATGTGCATTCTTGCATGTATGTGATCCATGACCGGAACTAAAGTATGCATACCCGTATGCGTACTTGTAGTTGTGAAATTCCATGTACCAAGTACACATACCGGTACGCATACTTGCGTAAGGTATAGGTCCGAGAATTTCTACTGGGTTTTGAAAGTGTACCTAGTATGCGTACCCGTTTGCATACTGGCGAACCCAAACTTAGACCGACTACTTAAGTATGTGTACCCGTTTGCATACTTGAGTGGTTAAAGTTCTAAAATCGGTTGGCTCATGAACTAATACATTTATATATTAAGGAATGCATTATTTGAAAACTGTGGCTATAATGTTCATGAATTGATTCGGGTCACTAGTAGAAAAAGGCCTATCTGGGACACAATGGAATGACACAAATCAAATATCGGGAAACAACAACATATCAAAAGTCTAGCTGAATAAAGTCAAGATGACGTTCCAGCATGACTTTGGTAGACTTCTGCAACAACACATTCAATATGTACTTGACTTGAGTCAAAGTTGTCGTTGTAGTATTGACTGTGTTGACTTCTACAATGACATGCTAATAGTAACATTTTGTTGGAAGATATTTTCGAGGAGGTATAATTATCTATTACATTTTCTCTTTCATAGTCGGTTTCATTCTTTTTCCTCCCCACACAGAAACTTCTCTTTCTTCTCTCATTTCCCTCTTCTGAAATCTTTTTGTACCTAAGTTTTTGTGACAGATCGTTCATGGATTCAAGAAAAGAACTTCATTTCTCTGTTATTGTATGAATGTTCTGAAAAAATATAAATCATTAGAGTCCCTTCGTTTTTGTTTTTAAAAACCTAAATCTTGAATCTAAAACCTCAAAACTATTTTCTTATTCAACCATTTTTAGTTTGATATAAGGGTTGTAATCAATTGTTTTTTTTTCTGATAATTCGTTGTTTTCAATTTCTTCAACTTCAAAAGGTAAACTTAGGTCTGAATTTTTATTTTATTTTTCCAATTTTCGTCTTTGCTATTTGTTCATTTTTTTGTTGTAAGGGTTTCGTAACTCTTTTGATTTTTGTTGTAGGAGGTATTAGAAGACCGATCAATAATCAGTGATGGTTCACAAGGTAAATCTTCTTATCCCTAACTTATTCTTAATGTTTTATTTCTAATTTTTTTTTTAGATCTGTTGGTATATGTTTCCTATGACAAAAATGATGTTGGGGTTTTGGTATGATTGCGGATTTTAGGGGTTCCCACCCCCTTGATTCAACTAAGTATCACATTCTATTTTTTTTTATGTTTATTGGGATTTTCTTAAATAAGGCTTTGATTTATTTAAGATCCGATGATGGGTTTTGTTTGATTTTGGAGATTATGAAAGAAGATTTATTGGAATTGAATGAAAAATATGGATCTAGGTGATTGTACATGTTGATACGTTATCAACTTCTATATCTTTTATGAGTTTTGCGAAATCAAACATGCTTTCCTTTTTTTGCATCCAGTTGTAATTCCTTTTTTAAGTGCGTTATAGAAGATGGTGTCATATTTTTGTGCCTAATCTCATCTTGTAGAGCTATCTGAGAGCGAATAGTGATTATTATGTTGTTAAGTAAACATGAGACTAAAAGTTGAAGTGCACCTTGATCTACAACCCATGGATACCACTTTCCCTGAAATAACAAGAGACACAAAAGAGGGGGGAAGATGGGTTCACTAAGAAGAATGTCGTTACTTCAAAGATTCACGTCATGAACCTTCGTATGAAGTCGTTCGACTACTTTATTGGAGAAACAGACAACTTGAATGATCTAGAGTAGTATGAATCAGTTTTGAATTGTTATATCCTTCGCTACTCCACATACCGATAGCATTGTTGTCATATTTGGAGTTACATATTTGTTAGGTAGTCAAAAGCTGCAATTAAAAAATCATGGTTTCTTCTGTTTTGTTTGCTTTCACTGAGTCTTTGACTCTGTGGTTGGCTTTTAATTTGTAATTTTTTTTTTCTAATAGAACTCACAGTTTTAAATAAATAAATAAGTAAAATCATGTTTTTTTTTATTAGAGTTTTATTTAGAGTTTGGCAGTAGTGTTATGTCATCATGAAGCGCCTGACGCTAAATCGTAAATCCTTGTGCTCATAGAGAAAAAAAAACATCCTTCAATTGTATTTGTGGTCAGGAAATGAGATGGCTGAGCTGTGTAAACTTTTGTATTTCTAAAAATTCTCAAATTTGTTATTCAAGTTCTTATGTAACATTTTTATCATGCAGGTTGTTATGGATTCCCCTCAATAGACCATGACATTTCCTGAAAGAAGTGTAGAGTCCGTCGTGATACATACGACTCTTGTAGCTAACATATCTAACATGCATGTGGCTTCTCAAGAGGCCTCTATTTATACAGGTAATTTCATGGCTCTGCTTATTTAGTTTTGCTTATCATCATAGTATTCATTCATGAAGTATGTAAACTTCTTTATATAATCGATCTCAAACTTTATCTGAATTTTTTCTGTTTTGTTTTGTTAACTGTTTTGAATAAAGAACTTAGTTTGTGTACTTTAACAAGAAGTGGTGCATAATTAGAACACCTTCGACATTGTGCTTTGATTAAATTGCATGAATTTCAAACTCTACCTTTAATTCTCAAAGATGATGTTATAGCTGATTATGACATCTGGTGATGTGTGTGTTTATAAAGTTATTGTCCTTTGGTGTTCCGTTCTGGTCATAGCTACGAATGGTTGTCATAAACGTGCAAGTAATTTTATTTCTATATTGAACAACTTATCTAATTATGGAGATTCCAGGAATCACAATTGTTGAGTACTTCCGAATATATGGGTTACAATGTTCGTATGATGCTTGATTTTACATCTCGACGGGAAGAGGCTTTGAGCGAAATTTCAGGATCGGTAATTACATCTTTTGTTTATATGTTTTAAACTTGCGACGTATTATTCATCATATTCTTTTGATTCTTTGTCAACTATAGAATTATTGTACTTCAGTTTTACGTGATTATGAATTTGATACCCAAATCTGCTTCATCAAACCCTTCCGTCCTTTTTGTTTTCTGTTTTCTCTTTATGATGTTGGTCCTCGTAACTGCTAAGCATCCGGGTTTATTGGGGTTGAAATTTAAATGGTTCCATGCTGCTTTACAAAATGATGTACTGATTGTTGAACAAAATTTTATATGCATGCTGAGTGTGGTTATACTGCATATTTGGCAGCACGTTTAGCCTCTTTTTACAAGTGTTCTTGTAAAGTGAAATATCTTGGTGGCCAGGACTATCGTTGATGCAACTTTCCCTCCTAGAGGAGATTTTTCTGATCCTGTTACTTCTGCAACTCTTAGTATTGTCCAAGTAAGATTGAAGCCCAATATTCTTAGTAATAATTATCTTGTGTAGGTCAGAAAAAAAAATTCGGTTGCGTAATCATTTCCATGACTTCTTGGTAATAATTATGTTTTTAGGTCTTTTGTCATTAATAGCAATAACAGTTGCTAGCTGAAACCTGTTAGATATGGAAACGGTTTACCTAAGGGCTCTTTCACTAGTTTAACTTGTACATATACGATTACAAACACTATTCTGTCTTGGGTACTTAATTTTGTAGACAATGATGACTTTAGCAGTTCCACCATTGTATGTATATCATCACATGTTCTGCTTGAACGCTAGATAGAACTGTTAGATTTTGATATGTTGTGAGTTTATAGTAGTAATGGTGCATCAATAAGTCAACACCCAGCAATGTTCAATAAAATTTTGAGAAAGATTAGATCAAGGGAATGACCTAAAATAATAGAACTGCAATGATTGTTCTTTAGAATTTTAAACCAGAATAGGCCTTTAAACCACTTGTTTCACATTATCTAACCAGATATGGGTTACAATGTTACTATGATGGATGATTTTACATCTCGATGGACAGAGGCTTCACGTGAAATTTCAGGACGTCTGGTTATAACACCTCTTGTTTATGGGTTACAACTTAAGACATGTAGTTTGCCCTATTATTTTGATTATTCGCCTATTCTGGTATTATTGTACTTCAGTTTTACATGATTATAAATTTGGTATCCAACTCTGCTTTATCAAACCCTTCCGTCCTTTTAGTTTACAATCTATGATAGTGATTACAAATAACAATGTAATTGAAGAAAAAATAAACAGAAAAGATTGGCAACCTTTTGCTGTTGAACAACAAAACTTACGAAATTCTATGTTTACTGTTGGTACAATCAACCTGTCTGAGGACACAAAATTCCCGTCCCTTCTAATACTAATCGACAAATCATTTTCTCATGTTTATGATACCTCTCGGTAGATGTGTAATTTACTCATGTTTATGATACAAAGTTTGTTTGACAAACTTACAAATATCTTGCCTTTGAACTCTATGTGTCTCGTGTTTTTGCATTGGGAACAGATTCTTCGACAAAGAAGTGTTGCTGAAACTTCAATAAAAAGGTAAGTTGACTTTTGACTGACTTGAATTCTAGATTTTTAAACATTTAAATATTAGTAAATGGTATTAGTACTAAAAAATGGTATTAGTATAGTTCATAGCTGAGGTACTGAACCATAAATTTTAGCAAACCCGAGGGTTGGATTCATCCGCAATTTATCAATAGGTAGTAGTGATATCTGTTAGAAGTTGTCGATGTCTTAGGAAGGTTCTAGAATCATCTAGGTGTTTCCTTATTTTGGTATAGCTAGAGGTTTCCTGTTTTAGTTAAACTCAAGGTTTCATTTCTTAGCTATGTTTAGGTTTCCTAGTATAACTCATATAATTGGAAGACAAGTTTGTAACCTATATAAATAGGTGCATAAGTCTTAGGGAAATACACACAACACACTTTAGAGAAGAATTCTCACAATTAGAGAATTTTAGGGTTTAGAACTTTTGTTCATATAGAATTAGTTTGGTGTTTGTGAACATCAACTTGCTGCTCATAGTTATGGTTTAATTTTATGTAATTTGTTCTATAATAAGAGTTGATCGTAGCCATTTGTAGACGTAGGCATATTTCCAAAACACGTTAAATCTTGTGTCTTTCTTGTTTCGTTTAGTGCATCTAGTTTCTGTTTTCTTTAGTTCTATATTGATCCAAAGAAATATTAGTGTCTTGTGGAGGTCTTAATCCTAACAAGTGGTGCGGTGAGCGTGGATTGGATCATAGTTAGAAGTGAAGATATCTAGTTCTACATCAAGTGGATTTTCGAAGGTGCATGGATTTGATATTATCAAGTTCAATGGGAAAAATAATTTCACATCATGGAAAACTGATGTAAAAGATATTCTTGTTAGTATGAAACAAATCAAAGCAATCAAGGCGAAACCAACAACATTACCAAAGGATTGGACTGATGAGAATTGGGTTGACCTTGACTTGATGGCGTGTTCAACTATTCGTTTATGTTTTTCAAGGGATATCACTCATAACTTTCCGAGTGAAACCTCTGCAAAGGTGTTGTGGGAGAAGTTAGACAAGCTCTACTTACAAAAGGATTTGACTTCTGAACTTTACTTGAACCATAGACTCCATGCCTTTAGGATATCTCTAGGTAAGTCTATGATGGATCATATTAATGAGTTTAATAAGATCTGTTCTGATTTGTCTAATATCAGCATCACTATCTCTGATACGGATAAATCCATGATATTATTATGTTCTTTGCCTCCGTCATATGATGCTTTCGTTGACTATATACTGAGTTGGAAAACCGATGAAGATGAAGATAAGTTAGTTTTTGATAATGTGGTGTCTTCTTTATAAGCTAAGGCGTTAAGGAAGAAAAAGTTTAGCGATGAAGCACAAGTCGAGGGCTTGTTTGTTGATGGGGTAAAGAATGGTAATAAGAAGTCAAAATCAAAGAATCGTTTCAAAAAGAGCGATATTAAGTGATATTATTGTCGTAAACCAGGTCATATTAGGGTTGATTGTCTCAAACTTAAGGCAAGAGATGAGAAACGTGAGAAATCAGATTCGAAGAATATTATTGCTTCGGTTTCTGAAGGTAGTGAGGTTTTAGAAGACCCAATGTGTGGTTTTGATGAGGAAGTGTTAATTGTTACATCAAAGAGTTATCTCAATGATGGTTGGATTCTTGATTCCGGTTCTTCGTATTATATGTGTCATTCAAAGGATTGTTCCACTACTTACAGAGAGGTGAATGGTGGTGCTGTTATAATGGGAAATTCTAATGCCTGCAAAACATTTAGAGTTGGTACGGTACAAGTTCGTTCGCATGGTGTTATCACAAAACTTTCAGAGGTTAGACATGTTCCAGATTTGAGGAAGAGTTTGATTTCGTTAGGAGTACCTAAATCTCTTGGATACAAGTATGTTGCTGAATATGGATTCTTGAAGGTATTCTACAATGGTAGTTTGAAGATGACCGGTGAAAGACATGGTAATCTATATTTCCTACAAGGAGATATAGTTTGTGGTGGAGCTATGGTTTCTCAATCAATTGATGAGAAACAAGTGGAGTCAACACGTCTATGGAATATACGTCTTGGGAATATGAGTGAGAAAGGTATGTCTGTGTTGAGTAGTAAAGGCTTGTTTGGTGGTGAGAAGACTTGCAAGCTTGATTTATGTGAGCATTGTATCTTCGGGAAGCAATGTATGAGCAATTTTGGTACCTCCGTACACCACACACATGGTATGTTAGATTACATCCATTTAGATGTTTGGGGTCCCTCTCGCACAGTTTCTAAGGGAGGTGCAAGGTGGCTTGTGACATTTATCGATGATTTTTCGAGGAAAGTTTGGGTTTACACCATGAAGCATAAGAATGGAGTCACTGAGGTGTTTAAGAAGTGGAAGACCATGGTAGAGAAATAACTTGGTCGCGTGGTTAAGAAGATACGTTCCGATAATGGTGGTGAATACATTAAAGACCCACTGAAGGATTTTTATGAGGAGCAAGGTATCGTTAGGAACTTCACAGTCACGGGTACACCACAACAAAATGGAGTAGCGGAGAGAATGAATCGAAATTTACTTGAGAGATCACGGTGCATGTTGTCAAACGCAAGTTTAGACAAGATTTGGTGGGCTGAAGCAGTGAATACGGCGTGCTATTTAGTGAATCGATCACCATCAACAACTATTAAGTGTAAGTCACCTATGGAGGTATTGACCTGTAATTCCGTGAACTATTCTAATTTAAGGGTGTTTGGATGTCTAGCCTATTTTCATGTAAAAGAAGATAAGTTGGGTGTTAGGGCCAAGAAAGCAATTTTCTTAGGTTATCCATTAGGTGTGAAAGGATACCGTCTATGGTGTCCATAATTGAATAAGTTCATAATTAGTCGTGATGTGACCTTTAATGAGAAAGTTATGCTTGATTCAAATAAGTTCACAGGTTGGGACTCTCAAATTGAAAGTGAGAGTAGTAGCGGTGTTGAAGATGATTCGATACAGGTGGAGAAAAGAGTTCCTAGTTCATCTACAATAGAAGAAGAAAAAAAAACTCTTGTAGAAGATGAAGTTGAGTTTGAGGTTCCAAGTGAGGAATCTACATAGAAACAAGTTGAGAATATTCAGTCCTTAACATCTCAATGTGAGAGACATGTACCTATCCGTTATGGTTTTGATGAGTATGCATCTTACGCATTATCTGTTTTTGAGGATGAGACGTTTAACTTTGAGGAGGCAATGAGTAATACTCATGACATTGAGTGGAAAAAATCCATGGATGAGGAGATGAAGTCTCTTCACAAGAATCACACTTGGGAACTTGTTAAGTTGCGTAAGGGTCGGAAGAAGATTGGGTCCAAGTGGGTCTATACGGTAAAGAATGGAATTCCAGATTCCAAGAGTATTGTTAGTGGTGTACGATACAAATCAAGGTTAGTGGATAAGGGAAATGCACAAAAGGAAGGTGTGGATTATAATGAAGTTTTCTCTCCAGTTGTTAAACAAACTTCTATCCGAGCCCTTTTAGCATTTGTGACACAGTTTGACTTAGAACTCGAGCAATTAGATGTCAAGAAAACATTATTGCATGTAGATTTGGAGGAAGACATTTATATATCACAGCCCATTGGTTATGAAGTTGCTGGTAAGGAAGATTATGTGTGTCTCCTTGAGAAATCATTGCATGGTTTGAAGCAATCGCCAAGACAATGGTACAAGAGGTTTGATATGTTTATGTTGCAGCAAAATATAATCGTAGTGAATACGATCAGTGTGTATACTTTAAGAAGTTTCCAGATGGAAGTTTTGTTTATCTTTTACTCTATGTGGATAACATGATCATAGATTCCAAGAGCAAGTCAGAAATTAATGTTTTGAAGATACAATTGAGTTTAAATTTTTAGATAAAGGATTTGGGTATGGCTAAGAAGATTTTGGGTATGGAGATTACTCGAGATAGATCTAAGGGGAATTTATGTCTTACTCAGAAATCCTATCTTGAGAAGGTTCTTCGTCGCTTTGGAATGAATAACTCCAAAGCTATTAGTGTTCTAATACCACCTAAAGTTAAGTTATCAAAACAGTTGTGTCCTACTACAACTAAGGAGAAGGAGTTTATGTCAAAGGTTCCCCATGCTAATGCGGTAGGTTCTTTGATATACGCTATGGTTTGTACTCGTCCGGATATTGCACAAGCAGTTGGTTTAGTTAATCATTATACGGCTAACCTTGGGAGAGCACATTGGTATGCGGTGAAGGTAATTTTGATATATCTTAATGGGACTTTGGATATTGGTTTAGTGTTTGAGAAGGAGAAAAGTTTGAAGGTCTGTGGATTTGTTGATTCAGATTATGCGGGTGATAGAGATAAGTGTCGTTCTACTTTAGGGGTATTGTTTTCCATTGAGTGGAGGACCTATCAGTTGGAGGTCTATGTTACAATCAATTGTAGCTTTGTCTACTATGGAGGAAGAGTATATTACTGTGACAGAGGCTGTTAAGGAAGCATTGTAGCTTTGTGGCTTAGTTAAAGACTTGGGAATTGTACAACGACGTGTTTTTGTGAACTGTGATAGTCAAAGTTCTATTCATTTAGCTAAGAACCAAGTTTTCCATGCACTCACCAATCATATTGTTGTTTTTTATCATAAGGTTCGAGAAGTGGTTGATAACGGATTAGTACAACTATTGAAGGTTGATACTGAAGATAATCTAATAGACATGTTGACGAAAGTCGTTCAGAAGGTCAAGTTTGAGAGGTGTCTCAGCTTGATAAATACTTCTCGTTGTTAAGGCCCTAGGGGCATTTGAGGCTATGGTTAACTTGTGAAGATCAAGCTCAGTTTGGTGGAAACATCGGCAAGGTGGAGAATTGTTAGAAGTTGTCGATGTTTTAGGAAGGTTCCATAATTTTCTAGAATCATCTAGGTGTTTCCTTATTTTAGTATAGCTAGAGGTTTCCTGTTTTAGTTAAACTCAAGGTTTCCTAGTATAACTCATATACTTGGAAGATACGTTTGTAACCTATATAAATAGGTGCATAAGTCTTGGGAAAATACACACAACACAGTTTAGAGAAGAATTCTCACAATTACAGAATTTTAGGGTTTAGAACATTTGTTCATAGAGAATTAGTTTGGTGTTTGTGAACATCAACCTTCTACTCATAGTTGTGGTATAATTCTCTGTAATTTATTCTATAATAAGAGTTGATCATAGCCGTTTGTGGATGTAGGCATATTGCCGAACCACGTTAAATCTTGTGTTTTCGTTTAGTGCATCTAGTTTCTGTTTTCTTTAGTTCTACATTGATCCAAAGAAATATTAGTGTCTTGTGGAGGTTTTAATCCTAACAATATCTTCTTTGCTTTTGTTTCTTATCACTGAATGTTAGACTCCAGTATTAGTTTGTATGAAAGAGAGTAGAAAAAATGTAATATTAAGCATGTTTTGATAGATACATATGGACCGATGAAGGCACAATCTACTGTCCTGGTTAACGTATCTTTTTATCAGATATTATCATAAGCTTGCATCTTTTATCTCAATCCTAACACCCGAACAACAATAGGCATGTGCAGCATCCATTCTCCTCATAAACACCAGTGTTTAATGTTGCAAATACGTACATGCCTCTATTCTTTATTTATTCATATGTTTGTAAGAGATTAATAGCATCAATGGAAGCTTGTGACCATTTCAAACATGACACCAACGAGAATCAAATTTGGGTATTTAAAAATGTGCATCATATTTAGACTATTTATCTTTGTCTCTATAAGTACTGAACTATTTGTACCTTTCTGAATTATACCAGCTTTCGTATCTGCTGATATCCATAACCCCTCTTATTTATCTTTTTCAAATTAGCGAGCTTGACATAAAGAAAGTTGTTGCTTTAGCAATTGAAGTAACATATCTAGTAGATCTTGAGACTCTAAAAACTATCTCAGTGTTACTGAAAATTGAGCTCCAGATACACTCATTTCTTAAAGACTAAAGTTAGTAATTTGATTGACAGGAGGGAAGAAGGAATGAACTCTGCGCTCAGATCAGGTGGATTGTTTCCAAGGTTCTCGCAATTGAGGTATATAGTTCACCTGTTTTTTCCCCTCTTTATTTATGGTTTAGAAAATGTAAATAACCAAGTAATAAGTTTTACTTTGTGTGTTATCAATGAAAGTCTTACATGCATTTGCAACTGAAATAAAAGGCCATGTACGAAAGTTCACAAGATGTTGAACTCTTTAAGTCCTTGAATTTAATCCTTTTTTTTTAAATGCCTGAGATACAAAAATCTCTTCAGATATTAAGTACTCTGGTTCTGGTTTTTAGCTTCATAAGTTTGAATTTCGTCACAGGCTCTTGCTTCTGTAGCTGTGGCTCCTGCTTATGGGTGCAAACTCCATGTAGTTGTTCTGGATGATGCTGCTATGGAGAAGGTATTCATGTATGTAGTCCTAAATTGAGATACTTGTAGCATTAGTATCACATAATTGAGATACCTAATTTGAGATACTTGTAGCATCAATATCACATAATTGAGATATATGTAGCATCAATATCGAATATTTATGAAGTTGAACTAGCAAAACAGGACTTAGTTTAAAAAATCAAATGCTCAACACCCATGCATGTAGTAGAGAGAGAGAATTTATAGTTGAATTTTGAGTCATTTATTTCCATCCTTTTGTTTCTCTTGTATAGTACGTGATTGTATGTTTGGCTGCTTCAGGCGTCTTTCCTTTCTTCATTATACCCATTCGTTTTAATGCGAATTTCTGATCAACTTTACTCTTCATTATGTATAAGAATTGTATCTGTATTTTCTTTAAGTTTTGTTTTCAATTTATTTTTTCTAATTCATGCTTCCAACTGCGTTTGATATGGTTGGGTTTGTTGTGTAGTTGGATAAAGTGATTGAATGAGTAAATATGAAAGTGGATAACCACCCGATGAACACGAACAATGATTCCATCTACAGCTTAATGCAGGTGCATTCCGCAACAATC
Source organism: Papaver bracteatum (assembly GCA_023529315.1). Lineage (NCBI taxonomy): Eukaryota > Viridiplantae > Streptophyta > Magnoliopsida > Ranunculales > Papaveraceae > Papaver > Papaver bracteatum. The sequence goes on along the minus strand of JAJJWX010000447.1, from coordinate 285,372 downwards.
TCTTTTGGTTCTCCAACTCATTGAAAGTAAAGACGGAGGTTATGTACTTCGTGCTGGTGAAGCTGTTTGTAGGGAAGGGCTACTTGATACAGCTGCATACCTCAAAGGTCTACATGTATACCATCTCCATCACTTTTACCTGATTTGAAGTCCTGGTGGTGTTACTTTTTTTATTAATGTAGTTCTATTTTTTTTTTATTCACGTTTCTCTTATGCAATATATAATTTTTTGTCTTATTATAATGTAGTTTTTATAATGAATTACCAAATCCATATTTTAGACTTGGAATAGATAATGAGAAAGACTAAAATAACTTTAGTTGTATTTCATAACTTGTATTCTGATTTACGCAACCGTTTTTGGTGGAATATTTCTAGTAGCTTACACCATCTTTGTACTAGCTAGGTTGTTCAATTGTTGTGATGTTGAAATTAGATAAGTATATAGTTAGAGCTATCTATTATCATGAATTTACTTGTTGTGCTATCATTCAAATTTCATCATGGTATAAGCATTTTCCAGTCTTTTTTTCACACTTTTTTTATACTTCAGTGGCGTTGAAACTTTTTGTTTGTTGTAGGTGTGTTGTTCTGCGATTGTTGCCTCAGTTCATCATCCGGCAAGATATTGTTTTGCTAGTTTGCGGTTATGTTTATGAACCTTAGAACTTAAGTAAATGACTTGTATGAATTCAGGACTTGAATATTATTATTTTTTTGTGATTTTGAACCCATGGAAACTGAATTGTGTAACCAATACAATGATTTTTATTCCAATTTATGGCCATTTGAATTTATAAATCCAATTCCAAGTTTTATTTTAGATTTATTAATCCAGTCAGAAGCACTGCAGTCAGCCAGATCAGCTTTGGAATTCGGCTTAAATTTTAATATTTTTTTTATATTAAATTTAAATTTATGACTCTATCTAGATGTCTTACCTGGCGACAATTTAAAAGTATCGTAAATTAAATTCATCCGGAAAGTGTCATTCCAGAAAAAGACTAAATGTACGACACTTTCAACGGGATCTCCAAAGTTTCTTATTACTTTCTAATACAACACTTTTCAACTATCTTAAAACGGCTTTTTTCCACTAGTGAGTGAATCAAACCAATTTTGATTCAATTGTGTTCTTGTATACTTATATGAGAATATATCAATTGAACAACTCTTTCACTAGCTAGTTTCATTTGAGTCGTTTGAACTAGTTATGGTTAAGATAAATAAGGTTGATATGAGAGTGTTCATATAGCTAACCTCGGGTAACTTCGGTTGAGCCAACATGGTGTACACGTTTAGGTACGGTTACTAAACCCATATGAGGGGTACATTTTATTTGTGTATAACAAGCTAAGTTCGATACAACAGTTGAAAGATATTAGCTTGAATCTAATCAGGTTTTCATCTAACGGTGAATATTGAATGTTTTTTTTACCAAGGTAACTTAGATTGCAAACCCTGATTTGAAAACTATATAAGGGAGAACTCTAGCAACTAGGAAACCTAATCCTCATAACTCCTGTGATATACTAGATACGACTAGATTCGATTCTCCTTTAACCTTAGTTTTTTCACGAAACCCTGTAGGTTAACGATTTAAAGACTTCATTGGGATTGTGAAGCCAGACCCAACTATTTTCTCTATAGTTGCGTGATCTGATCTTGCTATTTCTATTGTGTTTGAGTACTATCTTATTTAAGATTGGCTTGAGATTTAATCTCCGATAGGCAAGATAAAAAGTAGTCACAAACATGTTCATCTCATCGTTTGTGATTCCATAATATCTTATTTTTTTACCATACGATTAACATTATTGTGAGGTGATTGATATTTCTAGGCTGTTTTTCGGGAATATAAGTTCGGTATATCAATTGGTTCCTGTTCACCTTGATTTATCAAAAGACGAAACAAAACTCGTAGGTATTTTTGTGGGAGATAGATTTATCTATTCCAATAGACTTTTCTGTATGAGACAGATTTGTTTATCAAGTCTCCGACTTTGGGTCATAGAAACTCTTGGTTTTGGGTGAGATCATCTAAGGGAATGAAGTGCGTAGTATCCTGCTAGGATCAGAGATATAAGGAGCGCAACTTTACCTTGAATCAGTGTGAGATTGATTAGGGATCAACTACAGTCCAGTCCAAAGTTCATTGGTAGTAGGCTAGTGTCGGTAGAAGTTTTCCCGTATTTGCGGTTTTCTCGTTAACAAAAATTCTGGTGTCTGTGTTATTTATTTTCCGCATTATATTTTGTTATATAATTGAAATATCACAGGTTGTACGTTGAATCGATCAATTGGGAAATCCAACTTTGGTTATTGATTGAATTGATTGATCCTTGAACATTGGTCTTTGGTACCGTTCAAGTTATTTATCTTATATTTAAACGGGCTCGCAAATTCCTATGTGCTGATTGCGGATTGAATTAAGAGATAGTGATATAAAATCTCTGATATACTTTTATCTAGATTGAGTCTAACTATCTAGTTTATTCTCTTGAAAGTATATTGGCGTTTGTCTATTCAGATTGCCAAACAAAATATTGGGTGTGGTTGTTAGACCCCCTCTTTTTAAATAACGAAACATTCCAATTCTACACCAACTGATTGTATCATACAAACCATGTAAGATGTTCCTCGGTGATTTTCACATGATCATCTTTTGACTTTCGTCAAAAATATAAGATGAACTTGGTTGAAGCGAAAGCTTACCAACACATATTTCGTTAAATATGTAAGCGAGTTAAACTTAGCTCGAAATCTCAAATGTATATAATCGAATACTATATAGTTTTACGAAATTTGTCTCAATATAGGATATAGAGTAGAAATAGACTTTCCAAGTGATAGATGAGTTTTAGTCTCCACATACCTTTTGTTGATGAAGTTCCACAAGCTCCTTAGTAGTTATTCGTCTTCAATTGATGAACTCCGTGAAGTTTAATGCTCAACTACACAATCTATCCTAGTCCGAGACATAACTATAAGTAGACTAGAAATCAAGACTTATAGTTTTGATCACTAACATTGACAAACAATCTTGAGATAACAACGCTTGCAAGTTCGACCGAGCAGTTCTCTAACAATGATTCCCAAGATAGGTTGTAATAGGTTACACCTTGCACCACAAAGTACCTTGTGACCGGTTACACCTTGCTTCCCGAAGTAGCTTGTGACCGATTACACCTTGCTTTCCAAAGGTAGCTTGTGACTGATTACAACTAACTTCCCAATTCATATTGTGACCGGTTATACCTTGGATCCCAAAGTAACTTTTGACCGGTCACAACTTGCATTTCAAAATAGCTTGTGATCGGTTACACCATGATTTCCAAAGTAACTTGTGACCGATTACAACTAGCTATATATTATAGGCTATGACCGGTTATACCACAACTCTCAACCAAAGTTAATATTGGTTCTACCTAGTCATCTTGTATTGATCAATCAAAATATTCAATGAAGAACCGGATCAACACATCATGATTTCCCTTTCGATTATGAAACAAGTTCATATATCTACTTCCTTAAACTAATGTAATAATACATAGTTTTCTAGGATGAAATCACACCTATATAATGCACACATAATCAAGTAACTATATACAATAGATTATGTCGATGTCATATTTACGAAGTTCAAAAGATAAGCGTTATACTTCGTGATATAATTTATTAATACTTTGATCATACTATTATGACCAAGTCTAACACTAGAATTTCATATGTATATATATCCACATGTTATATTTTCAATCTAAAGCGACTTGAAAGATATGTTAGGAATGGAAACAAGATCAAGTCAATATTACTAACCTCAAGAGGAAGGATGATGTCATCGTTGCATGCGTTACTTCTTCACTTTCTTCAAGTCTTCAGAGTAATACTTGTATGTCTCAACATTCCTAGACTTTCTAGTCTAACCTAAACGAAGTTTACTCTAGTATTTAATCAAGCGACTCTAGATGAGTTTTGATACTAAAATATGACAACCAACCTTGACATGCATACCAACGCTTGGTAGGTTTAACCGAGATGTGCTCTATCAGTGGTCATAATGGAGCGAAATCAAGCAGTATTAGAAGGATTTTCTTTTGTTGAGATTGGGGATTTTTATTTTTTATTTTAAGAAAATAGAATTACAGGTGATGATTTTTGTTCATATATGTGATTTTTGATGGAGATTAACCAAGATGAAGAGATCGACACTGTCAATGACGATGTTATTGATGGCGGTAATGTAAATCTACTTTTAAATGAAGATGCGATATTGAGTAGACTACTTACTAAATTTGGGCAAGAAATTGGAGCTTGTTTGCTGAAGTGGTGGAATTCCTAGAAAGTTTGTAAGAACTGATACCTTTTCTGGTGAATCGGGGTTACCTGTTTTCGAGTTTGGGGGGTAGGGCTATAATTCTTCTTGTTGTTACCTATTTGTTATTTGCAGAAGAAATGATCAGTTATTGATTCTGGTGGATTGATTGAATTCATATATCAGTTTGTTTCACAATTTTTTTATTTTGTTGTTTGAAATGTGGGTGAACAAGATCAACCAAGCATTATAGATTTTTTCTTCAAGCATTATTGATGGAAGTATCGTTTCATGGAATTGGGTAAGAAGATAGAGCAATTTTCAGTTTTTCCCATTCAACTCGGTACTTAGTTCCGATTCACTTAGACTAGATCTGGCAAACAAGCCAAAACCCGCGGATTTTCCCGGCCCGACCCGTAAAAAACCCGCTCCCGACTCGGCTGGTATCTAAACAATCCGGGTTAGGGTTGGAGAAATGCTAGCTTGTGGGAAAACGTGCTAACCCGTCCCGGCCCGCAAAACCGCGGGTACAACCCGTAACCCGTCTACAGTAATAATTTATGCTTATATTCTACCGTCAGATTATCTAGGATTAATCAGATTCGTTCGTTTAGGATATAAAATCCAAAAACCCTAGAGAATATTTCATTTCTTCTTCCTCTTCTCTTTCTTCTCCACCGTCTCTTCCTTTTCACTGCGCCTCCTCACCACCTCCATCTTTATTTCACAGGGTGTTGCTAGTGCTCCCTAGAGGTTGAAGATAATTAGATCGAGTTTTTGAAGTTGAGAGTTATTTAAAGTTTGATTTTGAAATCAGTTGAAGGTGGATCTGTGAGATAGATATGGAATCAGATGGTGATAAAGTGAATCTGTGAATAAAGTAAGGTTTACTATTATGGGTTTGAATTATGGGATTACAGGGTTTTGATTACTAATTGAATTTATGTTGAATCGGCAGAGAAGGGAAATGAAGGAGTTAGGGTTTGTTGCTATTACAGCCTACAGAATCAACCATTAAGTATCTTGAATCTCTTATTCAACCTCTCGCTAATGTTCTCCTAGAGTTCAAAAACTCATCTTCAAAGGTATCACCTTCTTTCACCTCTCTTTTCCTCTGCAAGTTTAAATAACAATATCTAATAATAAATTCGTTCATGGGTTTTGAACAGGGAAAGTTTTGGAGGACACCATGAAATTGAATCACAAATGGGTCTAAGCTTATGTATGCGGCTTCTCAGGGTGTACATCAAGGGGTAAGTAAATTAAGAAAAGATTGGATTTCTATAATTATAATTGATTTTCAAAGAGACCCAATTTATATTTTTTGTATTTTTTGGTTACTAGATGGACCAAATACGAAACAAGTAGGATCTAGAGGTTCTGTATTGAGGAAACCTAGTGGTAATGCTCAAGGATTAATGGATAGTAAGGTTGAGGAAGCAAGTTTTGTTGAAATACCTAGGGTGAGGGTTTGGCCGTTTTGGTAAGATTTTGTTTGTGTTTTCTTGAAATTTTGATTTACTTTTTGAAGTGATGTTTATGTAGTAAAACATGAATGGAAGATCTATAATCTAGTACTTATTAGTCTAATTTTGCTGTTATTTTGATTTAGTTGGCGAATGATTTCTGTTTGTTTATTTGATTTTAGTGACAGAATAGTGTAGTACTGATAAGTGTAATTGCTTGCTTGGTTGTCTCTGTAATGAGAAGAAATTTGAGCTGTAAAATCAGGTTTCGTCAGAATGTTGAGAATTTTTAGATTGTATAGCATACATGAATGAATGCATTAACTATGTAGGGTTGCTAATTGTAGAATTGACAAATGAAGTGTATGCCTAGATATATATGAATTGAGATCGAATGTGGGAGGTATAAAATATCGGTATTGTGAGATTGTTGAGTAACCTTTGGTTGTGTTGGTTTGCATTTGTTTTATTTGTTTGATAGCTTCAAATTGATGGGGTTGAAGGGGGACTATGAATTAACTAGTAGTGCTTTGTTTCACTGAAAATCCTGTGTTTTATGGTAATGCTGAGAAACTTTAGGTTGTGTATAACTTGATTTTCATTTTAGTTGTTTGGTTACATAGAATTGATGTTGTTGAATGGGGATATGAATGTACTAGTAGTACATAATGTCTCCGCAAGTTAACTGTGTTGGACTTGATAATTGAGAAGTGTATACTTCCTCCACTATCATAGCATATTTGTCCCATTTGTTGTACACTTTGATTTAATTAACCTAGGGTTGTTTTGAATCCATGCTTTGTCACTGTAAAAGCATATTTACGCTAGCCTTGTTTTTTTTATCTCTTGTTTGCAGACTTGCAGTACATTTGCAAGATGGACAAAAAAGTTTTTCCTCTATCATCTCTGATTCTTTGTTCAATCAATTGCATAGACCAAAACCCCAATTTCAGTTTCCAAAACATATGACAATGCTGTTGGTAAGTAATGGTGGATTGTTGCCCGCTAAATTAATCGAGGGGGGGAGGAGCACAAGCAGAAGCAACACCAGCTAAAAAGTGGGGATTCAATCATCCAAGAAGAAGATGGAGTTTCCGAAATTGAACAGAAAAGATGGATTTTGATTTGTGTTGAATGGATCTGTCTTTGATTTTGTATGTTGAAATTGAATGGAATGCATCTGTGTTTGGTTTTTGTGTTGATTAGAGATTTGAAGATGGTCAAAGCTTAAACAAGACAACAAATTAACTTAATTAAGTTTTTAATTTCAACATTAATTAAACGGGCGGGCGAACCCGCAAGTTTAACCCGTTACGGACACAGGTTGAAGAAATTACCACCCATGAAGAATTTAAACCCGCGGGTTTCGACCCGTGTTAATCCGAACCCATGTAACCCGCAACGGGCCAGCCCGGCCCGTCCGTTTGCCAGCTCTAACTTAGACCAAAGTCAGACGATTTAAGGTCTTAACAGTCTTTTACCAAGACTGAATTACTGCCACTAGACAGTAAAAGCTAAATAACGGCATTCTATTAAATATGGTTTTGAGGGCATTTTATTAAAATCGCCAAATTACTTCCTATCGTACCCACTTATGACCCCACCGAGGCACTAAGACGTGTCCATTTTCTCGTAATTATTCAAACAAGTAGTGAGTAGTGAGTACGCGCGCACGTCGTCATCATTACTTTTTCTTAATTTTTCCATTTCTAAAAAAGTAGTACTTTTATTTTATTTTTTAATTTGGTTTATTATTAGGTAAAATTGAAAGAAATAAAAATATCACTTTCAATGAAATGGAGGCAATCTTTCGTATCTGAAACTAAAATCTATAAGTAATTGGGGCGATTGAGCGAAGCGAGGGAGACCTTATATTTGGTGACTTTATATCATTGTGAAACATGATTTTTTTTCCAATTTAACACAAAAAGATTGGATTTGGTGTTTGCAACCAAAAAAATTCAATCAACAATGAAATGATTAACTTGTCCCTCCCTTTTAGTCCAATTACTATAACTCCTTGTGTATCCTATTTTTATAGGGGTATAATTGGCAACCAAACTTTAATATAACATATCTAAAAATCCGTATCTTGGAATTGTACAAATTTTATTTCGTTGGAAAGATTTTAAAAAAATCTACGCAATGTGTACAAACAACAATATCAAATTTAGAGTTTTTATGAAAAATCAGATATGTTTATCATTTTAGGCACAATTTTTGAAAATTAAATATATACCCATTATGCAAACCACCAAAAAGGATACATAATACTTTATGTAGCCGTATTTTGGTTTATGCATCAACTTATTTTCCGTTGCCACTAATAAAACGATGTACTCCCGCCGTTTCAAGAAAAATGATACTTTCACTTTAGGCACAATTTTCGAAAATTGAATGCATAGTCATTATGCAAACCACCACAAAGAATGCATAACACATTAAGTTGCCATATTTTGGTTTACGCATCCGCTAATTTTCCGTTTCAGGAAAAATGATATTTTCACTGTGTCAAAAAAAAAAAAAAAAATTCATGTCATGTCAAGAAAAACGATACTTTCACCTCGTGTCTGGAAAAATGATGTTTTCGCGCCGTGTAAAAAAAAATGATACTTTCCCACCGTGTCAGGAAAAATGATACTTTCACGCCATGCCAGGAAAAATAATACTTTCGCGCCGACTTCTTCGGTCGGCCGTCCTACCGTGGCAGCGATCATCTAGTTTTATAGTATATTAATGAAATATTTGAGCATCATATAGGCAACATGTAAAAAGCATATAGTCTCTTTTAATTTACCTTTAAATTATAATTATATTTTTTTGGAGAACTACAAATATATTAAAAAGTAAAAATGTGATATAGATATTTATACTCGTTGCGTAGATGATTCAAAGAGCTTTCTAAATATATAAAATTTACAAAAATCCAACGTACCATTCGGAAGATATGAAGTTTTAAAATATTTATCACCATTTTAATAAAAATGGCATTTCTATAAATAAACGATTTCACATATTATTATTTTTAAGTTCTTGTTCTATTAGGCATTTCAGTGCATATTGAGATTTGTTAACCAAATGGTCCCTATTCCGTTAAGCATTTGAGTCCCTATTCCATTTGGTCAACCAAATTCCGTTAGGTGAACCAAAAATGGGTAAAGATTTTTGATTTAGTTTGCTTGCATTAAAGAGGGGGAGATGTAGGCCTGTTACAAAATTAGAATGTTCAGAGCAGGATCATGATTAATACTTCAGCACTACACATCCTAAAACTTCTTAAATAAGTATATGCATATCGCAATACATCACGGACCACGGTGTTTGATCTTGCTAAGGAGATATGGACTTGGTTTAAACATTTAAATACAAACACTATGGTGATCACGAAGCTTCACGATTAGGCACGTTTAGTCGATTGAGAAATGCAAGATAAAACCAAAAGCAAACCCAAGCCCTCCACCTGTGAGTGAAAGAAGAAAAATGTTAGTTTCTTGGGGAAAAATCACGATCAGCCGGATGAGATCTCAGCATCAAATACCTCACTACCAAGATTCCAACATAAAGAAATTAATTAAGTTGCCGCATAAGGAAATTAAAATTTAATAAGTACGTACTCCACCATAAAGATTCCCATCTGTCCTGTCTGATTGATCTTCATCTCCATATCCTCATTAATATCCTCGAAATCTTTATCTAGACACTGAAATCTTCATAATGTTTATGAAGTTGCTTGATCATGGGAATGTTGAATATTCAACACCAACTTAGTCAAGTGTTCACACCTATTTAGATTAACCTAGAAATATCTAGGATGTCTAGAGTCAATGTTAGACAATTAACATGTGTAAAATGAGTGTTCTAGAGTTAGACAAATCAAATAAGAATACTAGATTGTCTAGTAGTTGGTTTGGTAAGCCTCCATAGGCATAGTTGTTAGCCTCCAAAAGCATAGTTGTTAGCCTCCATAAGCATAGTTGTTAGCCTCCAAAGGCATAGTTGTTAGCCTCCATAGGCATAGTTCTCTTCTTCTTTTGTAGCCTATAAATAGGCATGTTGTATTCATTTGTAAGTAAGTAAGAAAGAAAGAATCAATCAATCAAAAATATCAAATAGATTGTATTCCACCAAGATTAATATCAATGTAGTCTTTACGCTTCCGCGTTTATGTTCTCCTCTCTCTTGTTCGATCTTTAAGATGGTATCAGAGCAAGGTGAGAGGGAGAGAGGAGAGGAAGAGAAGTTATATGTTTTCCTAAAGAGTTTCTAAAGTTGCAATAAGAAGGAGAAAGAAAACTAAAAATAAATAAAAATAAATAAATAGTTGCGCAATATTCTGATGGTTATTGTGACAAGTTTGAAGCTAGAAGTCAGGTGAAGGAGAAGTTTGATGTCGTTTGAATTCACGGTGAAAATCGAGCTTAGGGCATGTTCTTGATGCCGAGAAAACATGGCAGTCGAGATACTAGTGCCGGAAAAAAAATGTTACCGATGTTTTTGATGAGAAGAATCAAAGATGGTCATAAAGTCCAAGCTTGAGCTGTTTAGGGTTTGTTTGTGACGGCGTCGCTGCTCCAAAGAAATCGAAAAAAAAATGGTTTATGCTTAGCTGGTGAAGGCGTAAGGATTATTGCTATCTTGCAGCTCCGTCGCTTGTGGTTTTTTAAAGCCATGCTCGTGATCTTGAAGAAGAAGAAGAAGGGAAAAAAAAAAGTTCGAGGTTGTTTGGTTTTGAGCTGAGGGTTATGAACTCGTTTCTTGAGCCAAGATAAAGGAAGATTATTAAGACAAGTTTTCCAAAACAAAACGAGCCTGCTGATGTGAGCGAGCACAAGGAAGAAAATATGATTGTTTGTCTTTGTGCCATTGGCGTAGTAACAAAGATGACAAGCTTTAGCCTAGAAAACATCGTAGGAAGGTGCTGTCATGTGTCGAGATTGGTATTTTGCTGCCATTGCCATGAGAGCTCCAACCGGTGATGATGATAATGCTTGCTTCTGGTGACGAGATGGAGACTGCTGCTGCTTCTCCCAGCAATGATGATGCTGCTGCCAACAGATGAAGGAATAAAATGGGTTGAGCAATAAGAGTGGATTGAGGTGTTGCTGCTGTAATGAATTCTTCCACCGATGGAGATTCGAACAAGTGATGAGTTAACCGTTGAAGGAAGAAGAACATGATGTTGTGTCGAGAGAAACAGAATGTTTCCATGATGATACACGGTGGTCGATGGAGTTGGAGATCGATAGTCGCGCATGCAGCAAAAAGAAAAAAAAAAGAAAAAAAAAAGAGAGTGCCAGTGAGAAAGTGCCATTCAACTCTCTTTTCATGGTGTGACCGACACACTAAACGTCCATCTCACCGGCAGACAAAAAAAAAAAAAAATTCGAAACAAAGAAGAAGTTGAAGGTGATTTAGATGGGCTGAAAGCCTCAAAGAAAATAGAGAAGATGCAGACAAGATGTTTGTTTAAATGTAAGGATGATCATGGAAACATAAGTGTGACAATAATTGTCACAGTGTTGCAAATCTGTTACGAATTCAGAAATGTGGCAAATCTGGATAGCGTGACAAAATTGTAACAGCAATATAACAAGAATAAGAATAGTCAGAGCTTGTGGAAGAAGCTTGACGAAATGAAAGATTGTGAGAGAATCTGGATAACCAAAGAAGTGTTACAGTTTTCGAACAAAAGCGTGACTGGAACAAAGATGAATAGAAGAAGAAACAACAAAAATGTTGTGAAGAAACGGAAGCAATCACCAAGTGGTGATGAGATAGAGAACAACAAAAGTGGGTGAAAATCCTATGAGTTGTCTAAAGAGTACAAGAAGTATTTTACTGATACGAAGAGGACCGCAATGTCCCTAAACTACGATGGAACCCGTATGTTCTAAAACTACAAAAAGGACCGCAATGTCCCTAAACTACGATGGAACCCGTATGTTCTAAAACTACAAAGAGGACCGAAATGTCCCTAAACTACTAAGGGGACCATAATGTCCTTTAACTTCCGAAGAGGACCGCAATGTCCCTAAACTACGATGGAACCCGTATGTTCTAAAACTACAAAGAGGACCGAAATGTCCCTAAACTACGAAGAGGACCATAATGTCCTTAAACTTCCGAAGAGGACCGAAACGTCCTTAAACTATGAAGAGGACCGAAACATCCTTAAACTATGAAGGGGACCGAAATGTCTGCGATAAAGAGAAGTTGGAAAGTCGGTGTTGAGGGGGAGTGTTGAATATTCAACACCAACTTAGTCAAGTGTTCACACCTATCTAGATTAACCTAGAAATATCTAGGATGTCTAGAGTCAATGTTAGACAATTAACATGTGTAAAATGAGTGTTCTAGAGTTAGACAAATCAAATAAGAATACTAGATTGTCTAGTAGTTGGTTTGGTAAGCCTCCATAGGCATAGTTGTTAGCCTCCAAAGGCATAGTTGTTAGCCTCCATAAGCATAGTTGTTAGCCTCCAAAGGCATAGTTGTTAGCCTCCATAGGCATAGTTCTCTTCTTCTTTTGTAGCCTATAAATAGGCATGTTGTATTCATTTGTAAGTAAGTAAGAAAGAAAGAATCAATCAATCAAAAATATCAAATAGATTGTATTCCACCAAGATTAATATCAATGTAGTCTTTACGCTTCCGCGTTTATGTTCTCCTCTCTCTTGTTCGATCTTTAAGACAACACTCCATGTCGATATACATCTTTTCTATTCAGAAAATGGGCTATATAGCCAAAATGGCAAGTTTTCTGGGATATATGGACTGGTAAGCTTTCCGTCTGGGTCAAATGTCCAAAAGAATTTTTTTTAATGTGGAGAGACCTTACTGCCCTTCATAGACAACATTTCTTCTCATCTTCTTCGTCGAAAAAAACCAGATCTGAAAAAAGTATAAGCATTTATTGCTTTCTTCTCTGCTCTCGATCTTCTCTTTCTCCACCACCACCATCATCAACTATAACCACATCTACCACCACCACCACCAACACTACTACAACCACCACCATCTGCATCTATAACAAACTACAACCAACACCACCACCGTAACCATCGACGATACTACAACCACCAACATCAACATCTACAACAACTATAAACAACACCACCGCCTTCCTCCGCCACTGCAAACATCAACATCATCGTCAACATTGATATCACCACCACCACAAAACACCAGCAACCCTAATAAAATGGAGAGTTCTCAAATTCATTCAAACCAAAATTAGGGTTTTCTCTTCCATCAATTTCACTAGTAAGTTTCTCGATCCTAATTCTTTTTCATGATTTTATTACCAGAACTTATCAATTTCACACGAATTGATGTTAACTACCTTAATTTTCTGAAATGAATCATTTTTATGAGTGAAATTTCATTCTGTTTTTTTCTTTTTGTGTAAATCTAGCTTAAAACATGATTGAAAATGGTTTGGATTAAACTGGTTTCATCTTGGTTTAAGTTTTGTAAAATTCAGTTTAAAAATTCATTGAATTTTGTTTGTATGTAACTAGTTTCATCTAGGTTAAGCTTATGTAATATCTAGTCTGAAATTGATTGAATTTGGTTTGGATGAAATTAGTTTCATACTGTTTTGGATGGAGTTGAAATTGTTTTCATCAAAATTTAAACATGGATGAAACTTTTTTTTTGGTTGTATTTGGTGGGAAGGATGAAAATCAGTTTCATCTAGTTTACACATTGATATACCTCAATTTTCATCAGAATACTCTGGATGAAAACCAATTTCATCTAGTTGTGGATTGTAGTATATTCTTTTTTTTAATCAAAATATGCAGGATGAAAACTAGTTTCATATAGTTTATTCACTGATATACCATTTTCGTCAGTACTCAACTAGAAACCAATTTCATCTAGTTCTAAACTTTTTTCGCGTAAGATGAAAATCAGCTATATTTTCGAAAATCCATATTTTCATTGAATACTCAGGATGAAAATAATTTCATCTAGTTTCATCTAGTTTTTTTTTATCAAATTGATATATTTCATATTTTATTCATTGATATACCATTTTCGTTTCAGGATGAAAACCAATTTCATCTAGTTGTAAACTTTCATATAGCTATATTTTCTGTAGTGAAAATATTTTTCTAGTTTACAAATATATCTCAATTTTCATCGAATACTCATGAAAACCAATTTCATTTATGAAAACTAGTTTTATATAGTTTATTCATCGATATACCATTTTCTTCAGAATACTCAACTAGAAACCAATTTCATCTAGTTGTAAACTTTCATATAGCTATATTTTCTCCAAATATGCAGGATGAAAATCAGTTTCATCTAGTTTACACATTGATATACCTCAATTTCATCTGAATACTCAGGATGAAAACCAATTTCATCTAGTTGTGGACTGTTGTATATTTTTTTAATCAAAATATGCAGGATGAAAACTAGTTTCATATAGTTATAAACTATGATATAATTGTATTTTCATCGGAAGATGCTGGATGAAATCAGTTTCATCTCGTTTTGAAGCGTGGTATACCTGGATTTTCATTACTAGGTTACTAACTGCGTTACCCACATGCCATATTACACAGGAAACGTCAACACCATTTCAGTAAATGGCCCTATGTCCTTTCAATATTTCAATGGTGCAAAAAGTATGTTTCACCCAGGAGTTGCAGAGCTGCAGAACATGGTTTTATGTTGGCAAGTGAGTTTGAGATGGAACGACTATGGGTTGTATGAAGCACAGTGGCTTGTGGAAGATCTAATGTTGCTTGTAAATGTATGAACTGGTATTGATGAATGCTCGGATGTGTGTATGGAAATGTGCAGGGAAGCAACTCAGATAAAAGTTTCAAGTGTTTTAGTTTGAAAACAATGAATTTGAGATGCCGGAGTCGAGTTTACCGTGGAAGCTAATCGAAAAAGTTGCAAGTCTTTCTCTTCTTCAGGTGTTGGTGGAGGTGGTGGCGATCGTGATGACAGTGGTGGCACCGATGCAGGCAATGATGGTAGTATTACAAAAGGTAGCAATATCGGTAAGGAACATAGTCCATCTCTACATCTCCTTTGGTACATGTACTTACTTTTCATGTTTTTTTTTTTAATTTTGCTTTAGTGGCGTATTTACTGTCATCCAATTTTTTTGTTTTGACATATCCTTATAGACCAACTAGTCATACTTCCTTTGATGATTTCCTTGACACATTAAGTTCTGCTGAAGCGCAACTTGCACAGTTGCATCATGAACGGTTAGGTCAGTACTCATACCCGAGACGGAGAGCTGCTAATTGAGTGTACTGTTGTTGCTAATTAACTCAAGTAAACAAGAAAGTGAATGTGATTGTTCGCAGCAGCTTGGTGTTGTGAAGCTGTGCTAGGCTGAGTTTCAAGATATAAATGAAAGAGGTTTTGTGTTGTAGAAATGATGGTTTAATGTGAATTGAATTTGAAGGAAGCTGTAGAAGTATAAAGGCTACAACAAGGAGAGAATGACACACAACATATTCGAGTAAAGGCCTGAATGAGTCTCTTCGCCACTTCAAGCTCCAGTCGAGTATGTTTTCCGGAGGTTGTGATCAGGTTCAGTTGAGAAGACAGGAGACGAGAAAAGTGGTCTGTTGGGGTCAAGTTCTTGAGTTGATTTTCAGCTGTAAAAAGTGTTGCTGCAACTGTTCGTTTCGATAGCAGGAAAGTGTAGTTTACAAGAGACCAAGTTCAGTTTGAAAGACAAGCTAGAAGACTAGATTTTGGTCAATTTTTTATGTAAACAGTCAGGTAAAGGAATTGGCGCTTTTTCATAGTTCAATAGTCGCGTTTGGCAGTTAAAAAGCACGCACAAGTGGAGTTTTAGTTGTTGTTAGACTAAGAAGGGGTATTTTAGGTGATTGATATTTTTTTGTTTTTATTTTCCTGGGTCAAATATCCTTTTTGGCTAAATGAACAATATTTTTTTTTATTTAATGTCCATATAAACAGTATCTAAACCTAGCAGTCTGTTTCACCCGGAAAATGTTTGTTTTGGTCTTTTTGACTAATTTTGTGTTTTCTATTATACTTCTTCGTAGCCCCATAAGCCACATGGACACCTTTGATGATATCCTTAGTATACTCTATATTTTGCATTGTAGCGTTTGATGATATAATCTCTATATATATCATAGTGTTTTGAGTATGCAAATTTCATATCCTCTCTATTCTTTCACAAGCTAGCCTATATATCTTCCTTGATAAAACCTTTCTTTATCTCTCTCGTTGTCTCTCTTTCTCTCTTTGTCAGTTAGCATAAGTGAGTAGTCATGTCATGGTATACAGATCCTCAGTTGTTTATGGAAAATCTGTTACTGGCTTTCAGTACGTAAAAGTATATCGTTGTCTAAAAGAAATTGGTAGCCCTGTCGATAAGTATGATTTTGATTATCAGGCAAACTCACTAGATTACTCTTTATATTTCAACAATTTGATTACTGATGACGGTGTTGTAGATGTTTTCGATTCCAGCTTCCCTAATCACCGTGACCTGTTAGTAAACTGTGAAGGTTGGATGGTCCACTGGGACGCACTGCCCCCTGGGAGCAAAAAGAAGATTTAGTTTCGTGTGGAACCAAACTCACCATTCTGGAGTCTACCTGGTCTTACTAGAAAAAAATCAGAAACAGAATTGGAGTCATCTGAGAAACAACTAGCACTGGAGAAAAAAGTTTCTGAACTTCAAGCTATGCTTGCCGCTCTAAAAGACGCGGCCGAAAAGGAGAAAGCAGCTGGTAAGACGGGTCTTACCAATGCGGAGAAAGTATATCTGGAGAAAACAATTCGCGACTTAGAAGCCGATATTCTTAGCCTCGATAAGGAATTGCAAAAAGAGAACGATGAAAAGAGTGCTCTCATCGATGAACTGGGCAGAGAGAAAGCGGATAGACAAGATTTAGAGAAAAGATTATCCATCTTAGAAGCAGAAAAATCCACACTTGCGGATGAAAATAATGACCTCAAGGCTAAACTTGCCGTTTCACAAGCCAACTATGCTAGGCTTGATGCCAAGCAAAAGGAGTTGACAGGAGATCTCGAGATATGGACACGTGAAGTAGCATATATGCACAAGCAACTGGACCGTGAGAAGAGGGATAAACAAGCTCTAGAAAAAATCGTTCTGGAACTTGCAAAAAAAATTGAAGAATGCTGTGGAGGTAAACCAACAGATGAAGAACCATGGTTGAGTGGTTATCCAACTCCTGGTAATTTTGTCCCTTTCGAGGATCTTGTTCCAGGGGTTACTAGGAAAAGTCGACCTTTGGCTATAGTGAAAAGAGATGACATGCAGGCCTTCGACGAGGATTATACAACCAACGTCAAAGCAAGTTATTTCTACCGAGGGATGGTGAATAATCGAGTGGTATATCCTATAGTGGTCGTAAATGTTACAGAGTTGATTCCCAATGGAGAAAAGGCGAAATTCGACCCAAATGTTTGGAGTTTGTTTAACAATGCTGGAACTACTTATGCAGCCAGGAATCCATAAGACATTATCAACGTTTTATTTACTGAACAAGGCCTTCCATGCGTATGGTTAATCATATGGGATCGATGTTAATTAGTTTGCTTTGGATTGATTTGCATTTGCTTTTGCTTGTATTTGTTTCAATATTGTGTCACTTGTGTGGTGAATTTGGTTTTTTGAGGTCGGTAAAATAAATTTAATTTCACTTTCGTAGGGTACAGATCCGTGTAACCAGGTTCAGCACGTTATGACAATCAACCAAGAGCTGATACAAGTCGGAATAAGCTTTACGACCTCTCTGTCCGCACCGAACGGAACATCGAGAAAACAAAATTTGATAGAAATACGATAAAGACAACCAATCGCACAAGGGTTTTATTTAAACAAACGAAATGACGAACTTGTGAACTCGTCAAATGGTTTCCGCTGATTGGAAGATCAATTAAAATCTCACCTGTGGATAAAATGACATTTCTGAGTCTGACGGCTTTCGGGCTGCATAACAATTTCCGGCATTGTTCAGAGAACACCAAATATCTGGGTCAAATCTCGCCTTTCCTTCGTTTGGAATCAATTCTGCAACGTTTACAACCACCATAGGAAAGATTCCTTGACAGAAACGGTTGGCTTGAACATTAGTTGTAGTATCTTCACCGAATTTCGGTGTACCGTGTACCAGTGATCGTTAGAGGAGTACCCCTTGGAATATTTTTCACATCAAGTTCGTCGAAAGGTACCCAATTACTAGCAACCTTACAACCACTCATCCATGATTCCGCGCCATCACCACCGCCACGACACTCTTTCAGTTTCGTTGTCAGATTGAGAATTTCTTGTTCAAGAGCTTTCTTGTCATTCTTCTCCCGGTTCATCTGCTCTTTTAGACATGTTACATCATCCTTCAACTTGGAATATTCTTCTTCAATCATCGTACACTTTCTCTCTAGAAAATATTTCCCCGCCAATATTGTTTCAGGTTGAGGTACACTTTGGTAGACCACTGATAATCGAGGTTAGTTCCTTTTCTCGTGTCCAAGTACCTGAACCTTCCATACAGTTCCAGATCAGGACCACCATACCTTGAAAATTCACAAACTTAGCAATATCCTCGGCAACAACGGTAGCTAAGTTGAATTTGAGAGCGTCGTAATCGCTCTCTTTGTTATTGCCCAAATAAAGATGTTCAGGGAAATAGAATTTCCCTGGATCGGATAAGTCGATATCTCCACGGCGAAGAGGGACGTCATATTTTTTCACAATCCTGACTGTCCCGTACACGCCGAGGAGGTAACCGATAAACAACTCAGGATCTCTATACCACGACATAGTTACTCTATGATCAGAGAGTTAGGTTCAACAAGAAAAAAATGAATTTAGCTGTTTTTTTTTTTTCGGAAAGAAAGAGCGAGGATATGAGAATTTCCTTTAGGTTAGTGCTACGAGAGAGTTTGGAGTGTTAGATTGGCCAAAAAGTGTTGTAAATCATGAAAAAAATGTAAGAAAAAAGTTAACACTCAATCTGGCTATTTCTCTCTCCTAACATTTGCTCGCAGTGGCACTATCGGCGAGATTGAAACGCCAAACAGAACGGCGCTCAAAAAGTAGCACAAACGTTGGATTGTTCGGCGTTATGCGAATATTCCAAAGAATAACGCCGAACTGTTAGGCGTTGATGTGGACGCTGTTCCATTCGGCTTTACGCTGAGACGCCGCTCCATCCGGCGCTTGACTCTTTTTTTAAACCAACGGCTATTTTTTCCAGAATTCCATTTCTTCAAATTTGACAATTTGTTTCAATCGTATTTTGTTTCAAACTTTGGAAAATTATCAAAGTAAATGTAGCCGTTTGAAAATTTGTAATCTTCCATTACATTGCAAAATAAAGTTACAATGTTTTTTTGAAGAAATTAAAAAGTACATTGAAATTGAAATCCTACTTCTAAAATAACTTAAAACATAAAAAACTACATTGAAATTGAAATCCTACTTCTAAATAACTTAAAACATTAAAAAGTACATTGAAATTGAAATCCCACTTCTAAATAACTTAAATTATCACTTTAGTTTAGGAGATAGGGTCCAAACCATAACGGGCTAAAATCTCGTTCTTCCATATTTTGTAGATGGGTCTCTCACATTCTTGTAATTCATTCAAGGGTTGTCTTAGGATCTTCATTTCTGACAATTAAGGACAATGTATTAGTCTTGGAGTCCCATATACCATGATTTTTGATCTCCGAAAAATACAAATCATCCAAAGCAGGATATGTTAGATTACTATCCAAATGCGGCATAACTACTGGTCGTTTACTAGGGTCACCAGTGGGAATTCCCGTTAACATGTACCAATCTAAGGGAAGGAGGCTAATCTCAAACTCCCGAAAATGAAAGCTCCTGGTACTTTTCCACCATCTCTCGGCTATGGCTTCAACTAAGGCTCTATCCCCATTGGCGAAATCAAACTCAAAAACAGAGGAAAAGCCACAATTATCACAAAATTGTTTTGCTATCGGATTATCTTTCACTAAAATTTTATAATACTTCTCGATTTCCTTGAAACTACCTCTAAAGCTTACACTGCGAGACTCTTTCGTAACATCTTGACAAACATGTCTATCACAATTTTTTGACGAAACTATATACAACCGGTCTAGCAATTCATCCATACTCGTAACTACAATCAATAAATGTGAAAAAAATATCATTATCATTCATTTTCATCCATACTAATTATCATTATAATTCATTTTAATCATACTAATTATCATTATCATTCATCTCATACAACTAAAATATCATTATCATTCATTTTCATCCATACTCAATTCATAACTAATAAAATTATCATACAAATTCATTTTCATTCATTTTCATCATACAACTAATCAAATTATCATACAAATTCATTTTCATATACAACTAATCAAATTATCATACAAATTATAATTCATTTTCATCAAAAAAATCAAAATTTCATTTCTAATCATCACACATAATCAAATTAAATCCCTAAAAAAAAAAATCACAAATAATCAAATTAAATCATACACACATCATCTACATCATCTAAATACCAAATATCAATCATCAATTTGAATTAAATCGCATCAAAAATCCTAAAACTTTAACCTAAAACTTAAATTTCTTACCTCGGATTATTTCGTGGATGGAATCGCGCCAAACCACTTCCAATCGACCATAAATTCAATGAAGCACAAACCCACGGGAGGAATTAGAAAACAAAGTTATAGAAATGAAGATCTCTCGAAAAACATATTTGGGAGAAAAAAAAAATTGGGGAAGAACTGAATGGAGGAGAGGCCGAGTTCTCCTGGATGTATCGATTTTCTTCAACGCCGAACAGAGCGGCGCGTCAACTTAGTTGACTACGGTCCAACGCCGCTTGATTCGGCGTGAGATTAAACGCCGAATTGGTAGGCGTTTGACGTCGAATTGTTAGGTTTTTCTCTGCTAGATTGGCCATCCCATAGTGGTTAGGAGGTTGCTCAATCTGACGTGGATGGCCAATCTAGCAGCTAAATATCTCTCCCATAGGACTAAGCCTTAAAGAGATGAAATACTATCTATGGTCAATGTATATTTGGAGTCGATCGATCAAGAAAGATTTATAAATTCGACAAACAACATAAAGGTATGTGTTATTTTACTCAAATGTCAACTATATGTTGTTGGCTTATTTTCTTTCACCTTGATCTGACCACGCGAAGTTTTTGAAATTGGACACCTTGAAGACGCTATGGTGATACTGGTCACTTTTAAATAACCCAAATATTTTTCACTTTTAATTGCACGCATCAATCATAAACCAGTTTCAATCTTTGAACACCGAAGTCAATTTCCCGTTCCAAAACACTCACCATGAAAAGAGAAAATCTATTCCCAAAATATTTGAACACGGAAGTCAATCTTTGGTGAAAGGATGAAGACCTTTTGAATAAGAGTGAAAATAGATCATTGTCCCATCGAAGATGTAAAACGCAAAAGAACAAGTGATTTCATCCTTTTTAGAAATAAAAATAGGTTTTGGATCTTCAATGGGATCCATTTTTTTTTTTATGGAAAAGGTTAATATATTAACTTAAGCAATGTAATATAGAAGATTTACAATTTCATTTTCTTCAAAAATATTAGAAATAATACCCTCTTTTCGCACTCGTTGACACAAGTGTGATGACATATGATGAAGTCTTCGGATCCTTGCTTCTTTTGCAACTGAGTCCGCCGCAGCATTGTAGTCCCTGTTAATAAATTTAACTTGTGCTTGAGAAAGTTTATCCAACAAGTAAATTGCTTCTTTAATAGTATTCTCCGCAACCCATGAAGCTTCTACATCTTGTTTGGTGATAAAATCCCGAAGGAGTTTATAGTCTGTGACTATACAGACGCTAGAAAGAGAATTATTTTTAGCCACTTTAAAGCATTTAACAGTGCTTTAGCTTCAGCATGTAACGCCGAGGAAGCCCAATCATAGTCAGCTGAAATATGTAAAAAAGCTTCTTGGTATGCCGAGTATAGGATGAAGGCATATCCATTTCACAGATAGAAGAATTTAACTTGTTTTTGGGTCGCTCCTGCTCCCTAAAGAAAACAGTCTGACAGATTAGGTCCTAGCGGGCTGATTTAATACTTATTCTGGGGAACTTATGGATAAATTTTCTTTTTTAAAGGATGCATCAATGAAAATTATCCAATATGACCATGTTGTTCCACACGTGATTGGTAATCTTCGTTTTTCGGATGCCTTGATATTTGGTCTCTTCCTTGATAACTGACGACTGGATGAATTTTTTTATCTGTTGAATTTAATAGGAGGGATCCGGAACGGTTTTCCTGAAAACAACCTCACATCTATATTTCCATATGAACCAAAGAATGATTGCAACTTGTTCACTAAATTTCGAGAAGTTTTGATCGATGATCCAAAATTCAATCCACTTGCTAATTACATCTGTATTAACTCGTGAATTGACCGCTTCCAAGGAGTAACCAAACCAAACTGCGCTGGAAAAAGGGCATGTTCTAAAAAGATGATTTTCTATTTCCATAGCTTGGTTATTGCACATTTGACACTCTGGGGAAACCTCTAGGTTATGAGCCGCTAGTATACTCGAGGTCGGTAAAGCCTTCTGAATAAATTTCCAAATAAACAGCCTGATCCAAGGTAGAGTCTGCAACTTCTATAGTTTTTTCCACGGGAAATCAATATCATTCTCATTATCAAAATTACGTTTAATGAGAAAGTTCTATATATTTTTTGCCGAGAAATCTCCTGATTGGTGGTGGGCCCATCTTATCCTGTCACTATATTCTTTATTTGGGGTAATAGCTAGAATTTTTTCTTTTATATATCTGAAGAGAACAAATCATCTAGCTTTTCCGTGTACCAATATCCCTTAATTATTTATTAGCTCTTGAACTTTTTGCGACAAATTATCATCTCTGTCCCTTGGTTTATTTAATCTGTCCGCGTTGGGAATCCAATTTCCCTCCCAAATCTTCGTATTAGCTCCATTTTTCACTTGCCAAATATAATTTCCTTCAATGATATTTAGACCTTTCTGAATACTTGTCCAAATTGATCGCTGTCGTAGGCGTCAAAAATAAATTACACTTTCTCACTAATCAAAATATAAATATAGCAAGGGCAAGAAAGGATCGTTCCCATAGAGAGGACTAGGTTGTCAATATGTTTTCGGTTTCCTATAAATTCCAATGGGAGGTTTTCCGATTTTTGTATAGTAAAACAATATGAAAGCAAATAAAGAAAAGTAAAAAAATAGATTCAAAGATGTGAAAGCATTGGATAAGGATTTCGTTTTCATTCACTAATATGCTATTGTCATAATAACTAGAATTGATATTTTAATCTCAACTTTTATCAAAAGCCCTAGGATATCTTGATCGCAAGTTTATCCCGCAAATCTCCTCTTGTCATCAACAAACACATTAAAAGATGCGAGTATGAGTTCTATCTTAGAGAACAACCTAACATCTAAAAGCACTAATCAAGTTTAATTCCCTAGATGCATTAAGTTCTAAGAAATCATGCCAATCAAAGCAATCGAACGTGGAAAACGCACTAATCCGATTTAACAAAGGTTATGGTTCACATATGATCATAAGGATGCATCACTACAAGCTATAACCATATTCATGCTATTTGTAATCAGGAATATATCACTTTTGCGTATAACAAACCCTAATCTAGCAATAGAGATGAAAACAAACTCAACCGATTTGCGACTCGATCAAACAAGCATTCAAATCATATAACAATATAAATAATGAATCATAATCGATAATATGGAGACAAAACTAATTTATCATATCAAAAAGCATATTAAGTGAAATCCAATTATTCCATAACCAATAATAAAATTAAGTACTCATGTTAAAGGAGTTCATAACAAGGAGAAAAATAAGTTCTATCATGTTGTAAACCCTAGAAACAAAAGTAGAAGATAAAAGATATGATATTAGATCCCCTCGAGAGTTTATATAACCTCCCCTCCTCTATGTATTGGCTTTCCAAGATAAGACTTAAAAATCTCGACCAAGCCTGACCACTTCCATCCCAGTTTATATAGGCCTAAGTCCATCCGAGTCAGTTCGGCCCAACTCACTAAGTCAATACGGTCATAGACGATTCCGGACGAGTTTTGGCTGTATTCTGACAGTTTCCAAGCCAAATCCAGCTTATTCATAACTCCTTCTCTGCATAAACTAATCATTCATCTAGCCTTCTGACCATTCATACATATGTAAACCTGCTCTCCTTTGAATCCCTGCATCCCCATGGCATCTCTATTTGCAGTTGCAATTATCACCAATTCAGCTGCAATTTCATTGCCTTCTGCTCCCAACACAATAACATCTTTAACCTGCACCAGCAAGCACTATTTTCTTCTCCATTTAAAACTGCAGAGCACCAGACCTGAAATCAACATCACTGCCTGCTCCAACCCATAGCAACATCAACTACACTAACTCAATTTCCTGCAACTTCATCATTGCCTCGAGCCATACAAGTTCAGTACCATGTGTTCCCTGCAGCACCAGTTTCAACTCGGAAAAGATGCATCTCCATTTCATGTACTTCACAAACACCGCATTATGCAGATTTAATTCATTCTTACCATTCACTCTAACACTAGCCCATTAGGTCCCTGGCAGTATCATCAACTCCTGCTCAGTACCAACTTAACCTTCCGGGAATACATCAAATCCATGTCCTAACATTCAACTAAGCAGCATTTCATTCATATCACCACTTCCATGTAATCTCAGTGGAGACTTGGCCTATTCGAAACCAACACCATCTTCATAATCTTGCCAGAACTTGATCACCCCTAGCACCTAATCTTGCAACCACTGCAATTCACACCTGCAATATGCCAGACAGAAAGCACCAGCTCCAATCCATCTCTTGTAATCCTCTGCACCCATCTGCACTTCGGTTAAAACTCTGGACAATCACTAGCCCAAGACCTGCAGTTGCAATTCACAAGCAAACCAACACCACCAGTTCATCTTCTTGAGCATAAATTTTATTTCCAATGCAGCTTCAACACTACTCTATGGCAACAAATCCACTTCTTCAACTGAAATCACCACCATCACTTGCAGCTGCACCCAAGTTCCGCAATCTCGCAATCATAGCACATCCAACTTTGTCTCAATGCCTTCAGTGTCTCAAAATCCAACACAACCATTGCACTTCAGTTCCTACATCTTCAATATGCCTGCAATTTCAGTTTCCTGCAACAGCATCAGCTCAACTATCAATTCCACCTCCAATTGCAACTTTAAATCACCATTTAAACTCCAGCTGCAATGCTCTCTGTAGAATTTCATTGCGGCTGAAATATCTTCTTTTTATCAATCTCAGAGAGCTTCTTATTGAACAACAACTTCAACCCAATCCCGTTGAACTCAGAAAAGGTCACCAACATCAGCAGAAATCCATAATTGCACCTCAACCTTCTTTGTAACCTAACTCAATAATTCTGAGACACCCATCTCTTCAATCGACCATCAAACCCACTTAAATGCCACCAGAATCACAAAAATATCATTTTCTTCTTGATCTGATTCAAACTATTACCATCTCCGTCTCAATTCAGAAACCCTAACTCATCTCAGAGGCATTCTCGATTCAAAACCCTAAAGCAACCCACTACTGATAAGTTCAAGCCACTAGTTCCTCCTGAGTCTTCTCCAATCGTTACCCTCTCTACCTAATCGTGGTTGAATTCGAGCTCAGAAAACACTCATCAATCTGTTCGATAACATTTACAGATCCCTTTTTTCTTCCCTGTGTTTATCATCACCAAGATCTAGGAAGCTAGCCTTAATTCTTCATCGGATTCACCAGCAGAGTAAAATCAAACCCCTCTCAGTTTCATCTCTGGATTTCTCTCCTTATCAAACTTTAATTAATTGTGCCGCCATTTCACAATTTCTGCTCTGTCTCTCTAAATTTCAGATGAGTGGTAATGAAAAGAGAGAATTCTTCTCTGAATTTTGGAGCTTGTAATGATAAAAATTGATATAAGCACCCAGAAGATTAATACATACCACTCACTGACCATTTGGCCTGTCAGTCTCAGAAATCTGACAGCTCATCACTCCTTCTTGCGCAATCTTAGCTAGTTCCAAACATCGCTCGCCTGTGAATGACGCTCTTGCTCTTCTAGAATTCCAACAATAGTTGTCTCTTACTTCTCATATACACTTATCCTCTTCAATGTCTATTCATCACTAAAGTTGTCATGCTTTTCAGACATAATTTGCATCACTAAAGCCGACATGCTTTTCAGACAGAAATGAAGAAACAAAAGCAAATAATGAGAAATAGTCCACCTCCAACAGCAGTTGCACATGAGATGAGACTTTTGCGCTGTTTCTTCTTCTTTTGTTCCAAATGACTCCAAAGTACCTAAATACTAAAAAAAAAAACATAAGATACATAATTTACAAGAAAACTATCAGAGAAAGCATAAACAATAGATAAATATAAAGGTGTTTTAGACACCTATCAAATTCCCCCACACTTAGACTTTGCTAGTCCTCGAGCAAATCAAACAAAATAATTATAAAACATACATACAACTCCGTGTCGTCGAGGCTACGGTCACTTTTAGCATAAATAACAAGCCTTTGAACCCCTAGGTGTTCCTAGTGGACGAGTTTTAGTCTCGTGAAGGTTTACAAGAGGTCTTCCTACAAAACCTATATTTCCACTCCAAATTTCAGCTACCTGTGAAGAGTCTATTAATGAACCCAAAATGATTACAGGAGGAGGTACCTTAATGCAAATTCAATTCATATATAAGTAAACAAAGTTTTTCTTAGAAAGTCGAACAAACCACAATACTCGGAATCTGACTAACCACAATCACAATGAAAAGATTAAGAAGATGGATATAGAGGTAGATATTTGCGAATGTTAACAAGTGATCGGTGTTTCCCACATCTGTCTGAAGGTCACCGCCAAGATGAATCTATGCATCCTATTGGATTGATCTAATGGTCTGAATTCTAGTGTCAACACACTGGCATATACAAGGGAACCAGTGGTCAACAATCTTATTTCTACATCAACTCAACTGGCATATACAAGGGAACCAGGAGTCGACTTTATTCAACAAAAATAATATTTTTCTTTTCTTTTATTTTTCACTTTTTTTTTAGACAACATGATTAGATATTTTGGATCCAAGCGCATGCTTCTTGTCAGCAGATTACATGATAGTTCCCTTGGATCCTGCATTCCACGCTTGTTTAGGCGACGAAGACAGGGATAACACACACATATTGCTATCCAAGTGTTATTTTTATTCCGATTGGTCTAATTGGTCGGTCTTTTTTTTTAGCAACTCAATCACTCTATTTCATCCTAGCAGTAATAACAACTCGATGTTAGTGACCCACCAACTCACTTAGAGAACAATAAATAAATATGGAAAAATAAAATAGAATGTGATATGGTGACATTCCGAGATATGGTAACAACTATCATTTTATTTGTAATTCCTGAGCTATGTCCGTCCCTTTAGTTAATTGGTTCCTCAACTCCTGCAATCAAAATGGTTCCATCCACTTATATTGGTAGTGTCATCCTAAAGGCACAAGTTTCTAGATTTTGGAGTTCATAAAGCAAAATTTTTTTTTACTAAAGGCATAAAACAAACTATACAAACATATAAATGCTACCCCACACTTAAACTTTACATTGTCCTTAATGTAAAATTTAGTCACTCAAAGTAAAGTTCAAGGTGGTAAATTCCGCAATGATATGCAAAAACTAAGAAAAATGCTTAAAAATAAAAATAAAAAGATAAAGATACAAAACCGGCGGGTTTCCTCCCACTAAGCGCTTGGTTTAAAGTCGTCTACCCGACTTGCTCCACAAATTCCCCATACACCAATAATCTGAAAAATTGGGGATCCACCCATAAAACCTATTTTGTAAACACTCGCTTCGCACAAATATTAGTACAAGAAAACAGAAACGAAGCTATCTCCCCATAGAAGTTTCCCCCACACTTATTCTTTTCTACACTTGGAAGTGTATAAAGAACATAAAAATTAGGAACTTTTATGGTTTCTTCCTTGCAAGCATCCATAGTATGAGAATCAAATGTTTCTAATGGCGGATATCGAGAAACAAAATCATTAATCAATATTCTCGAAGCACATACATCCCATCTAATAAGAGGTAAAGGAGAAGGATTAATAGGCAAAGGGTTAGACAAACCTTGCAACTTTTGTATTACGGTATCCTCTTCATCCTTGGAAAATACAAGTGAATTACTAACCTTTTGCACATCGTGGTCCTCTATCAATGCTTGCAAGCATTCTTCATCTGTTACTTCCTTAACAAAAGTATCGACATTAACATCTTCATTACAATCATATGCAAGCTCAATTGGGTCTTCCACAATATTGGTCATAACGGTCACATTCTCAACATACTCCTCTTCATTAAAAGGCACATACTCCACTGCGGATTCAAGTCTCACAACTTCACCTTAATTGCAAAAAAACTCTATTGTACACTCCTCGGGGATGTCACAATAAATTGGTTTAAGCGATGTACTTTCATAGTCATCGTCACTATCATAGTTAACATAAGATTGGATACCACTTCCCAAAGATTGGTCTTTCACAGAATTTTGCATGTCCTCTTTGTATTCTTCAATGCCTTATCATAAATTGGAAACACCTTTTTGAAGCTCTTGGAGTGATCCATCCAAATTTTGAAAATAGCGTTCCATTTGTTGGTAAAGCTCGTTCGACAAGGAAAAAGTAGAATTACTTACTTCAGTATTGCTAGGCCAATTATCTTCCCTTTGAATGGGTGAATGATCATAAATGCGATCAGAAATTGGGCCAAACATACTATAAGCACATTTGGTTGATGAAAATGGTTCCATGCTTGGTTGTCTAAAAACTGACTCCATGCTGACCATAAATTGTTGCATCTCATCTACCAAACTCGAAGAAATATTAATAGGAGCACAAGTATCATCCCCTCTTTGTGGTTGATCACTTACATACCCACCATAAAAAGGTTGATATGTATGAGAACAACTAAAATGGTACGTGGAGTATTGACCATAACCAAAGGATTGGTTTTGATTATACTCCCCATAAGGGTGATAGTTGTCATGTTGTTGAGGTTGAAAGCCGTATTGATTTCTCCAATATGCTCCGTCCATAGAAATTGGTACCTGAAACAAGAGTCCTCAAAACTATATTAAATCCACAAAATAAGAAAAACAAAACTAAGAAACAAAACAAAAAACAAAAAAAATAAGAAACCAAAAACAAGTGACAACCGCTGCCTCCCCGGCAACGGCGCCAAAATTTGATCGCTGTCGTAGGCGTCAAAAATAAATTACACTTTCTCACTACTCAAAACATAAATATAGCAAGGGCAAGAAAGGATCGTTTCCACGGATAGTACTAGGTTGTCAATATGTTTTCGGTTTCCTATAAATACCAATGGGAGGTTTTCCTATTTTTGTAAAGTAAAACAATATGAAAGAAAATAAAGAAAAGTAAACAAATAGATTCAAAGATGTGAAAGCATTGGCTAAGGATTTCGTTTTCATTCACTAACATGCTCTTGTCATAATAACTAGAATTGATATTTTAATCTCAACTTTTATCAAAAGCCCTAGGATACCTTGATCGCAAGTTTATCCCGCAAATCTCCTCTTGTCATCAACAAACACATTAAAAGATGCGAGTATGAGTTCTATCTTAGAGAACAACCTAACGTGTAAAAGCATTAATCAAGTTTAATTTCCTAGATGCATTAAGTTCTATGAAATCAGGCCAATCAAACCAATCGAACGTGGAAAAGAACTAATCCGATTTAACAAAGGTTATGATTCACATATGATCATAAGGATGCATCACTACAAGCTATAACCATATTCATGCTATTTGTAATCAGGAATCTATCACTTTTGCGTATAACAAACCCTAATCTAACAATAGAGATGAAAACAAACTCAACCGATTCGCGACTCGATCAAATAAGCATTCAAATCATATAACAATATAAATAATGAATCATAATCGATAATATGGAGACAAACTAATTTATCATATCAAAAAGCATATTAAGTGAAATTCAATTATTCCATAACCAATAATAAAATTAAGTACTCATGTTAAAGGAGTTCATAACAAGGAGAAAAAGAAGTTCTATCTTGTTGTAAACCCTAGAAACAAAAGTAGAAGATAAAAGATATGATATTATATCCCCTAGAGAGTTTATATAACCTCCCCTCCTCAGTGTATTAGCTTTCCAAGATAAGACTTAAAAATCTCGACCAAACCTGACCACTTCCATCCCAGTTTATACAGGCCTAAGTCCATCTGAGTCAGTTCGGCCCAACTCACTGAGTCAACACGGTCATAGCCGATTCCGGACGAGTTTTGGCTGTATTCTGACAGTTTCCAAGCCAAATCCAGCTTATTCATAACTCCTCCTCTACACAACCTAATCATTCATCTAGCATTCTGACCATTCATATGTAAACCTGCTCTCCTTTGAATCCCTGCAACCCCATGGCATCTCTATTTGCAGTTGCAATTATCACCAATTCAGCTGCAATTTTATTGCCTTCTGCTCCCAACATAATAACATCTTTAACCTGCACCAGCAAGCACTATTTTCTTCTCCATTTAAAACTGCAGAGCACTAGACATGAAATCAACATCACTGCCTGCTTCAACCCATAAAAACATCAACTACAGTAACTCAATTTCCTGCAACTTCATCATTGCCTCGAGTCATTCAAGTTCAGTACCATGTTTTCCCTGCAACACCAGTTTCAACTCGGACAAGCTGCATCTCCATTTCCTGTACTTCACATACACAACATTCTGCATATTCAATTCATTCTTACCATTCACTCTACCACTAGCCCATTAGGTCCCTGTAAGTATCAGCAACTCCTGCTCAGTACCAACTTAACCTTCCGGGAATGCATCAAATCCATGTCCTAACATTCAACTAAGCAGTATTTCATTCATATTACCACTTACCTGTAATCTCAGTGGATACTTGGCCTATTCGAAAACAACACCATCTTCATAATCTTTCCAGAACTCGATCACCCCAGCACCTAATCTTGCAACCACTGCAATTCACACCTGCAATATACCAGACAGCAAGCACCAGCTCCAATCCATCTCCTGTAATCCGCTGCACCCATCTGCACTTCGGTTAAAACTCTGGCCAATCACCAGCCCAAGACCTGCAATTGAAATTCACAAGCAAACCAACACCACCAGTTCATCTTCTTGAGCATCAGTTTCATTTCCAATGCAACTGCAACACTACTATATGGCAACAACTCCACTTCTTCAACTGAAATCACCACCATCACTTGCAGCTGCACCCAAGTTCCGCAATCCTAGCACAACCAACTTTGTCTCAATGCCTTCAATGTCTCAAAATACAACACAACCATTGCACTTCAGTTCCTGCATCTTCAATATGCCTGCAATTTCAGTTTCCTGCAACAACATCAGCTCAACTATCAATTCCACCTCCAATTCCAACTTCAAATCACCATTTAAAATCCAGCTGCAATGCTCTCTGTATATTTTCATTGCGGCTTCAATATCTTCTTTCTATCAATCTCAGAGAGCTTCTTCTTGAACAACAACTTCAACCCAATCCTGTTGAACTTAGAACATGTCACCAACATCAGTAGAAATCCATAATTGCACCTCAACCTTCTTTGTAACCTAACTCAATAATTCTGAGTCACCAATCTCTTCAATCGACCATCAAACCCACTTAAATGCCACCAGAATCACAACAATATCATTTTATTCTTGATCTGATTCAAACCATTACCATCTCCATCTCAATTCATAAACCCTAACTCATCTCAGAGTATCGATTCTAAACCCTAAAGCAACCCACCACTGATAAGTTCAAGCCACTAGTTCCTCCTGAGTCTTCTCCAATTGTCACCCTCTCTACCTAATCATGGTTGAATTCGATCTCAGAAAACACTCATCAATCTGTTCGATAACATTCACAGATCCCCTTTTTCTTCCCTGTGTTTATCATCACCAAGAGCTAGGAAGCTAGCCTTAATTCTTCATCGGATTCACCAGCAGATTAAAATCAAACCCCTCTCAGTTTCATATCTGAATTTCTCTCCTTCTCAAACTTTAATTAATTGTGCCGCCATTTATCAATTTCTGCTCTTATTCTCTAAATTTCAGATGATTGGTAATGAAAAGAGAGAATTCTTCTCTGAAATTTGGAGCTTGTAATGATAAAAATTGATATAAGAACCCAACAGATTAATACAGACCACCCACTGACCATTTTGCATGTCAGTCTCAGAAATATGACAGCTCATCACTCATTCTTTCGCAATCTTAGCTAGTTCCAAACATCGCTCGCTTGTGAATGACGCTCTTGCTCTTCTCGAATTCCAACAATAGTTGTCTCTTACTTCTCATATCCACTTCTCCTATTCAATGTCTATTCATCACTAAAGTTGTCATGCTTTTCAGACATAATTTTCATCACTAAAGCCGACATGCTTTTCAGACAGAGATGAAGAAACAAAAGAAAGTAATGAGAAATAGTCTGCCTCCAGCAGCAGTTGCACATGAGATGAGACTTTTGCGCTGTTTCTTCTTCTTTTGTTCCAAGTGACTCCAAAGTACCTAAATACTCAAAAACAAAACATAAGATACATAATTTACAAGAAAACTAGCAGAGAAAGCATAAACAATAGATAAATATAAAGGTGTTTTAGACACCTATCACAAATCCATGATAGCTCATAGTTTCTTGTAGGATCGAAAGGATTGGAATTATAGAAATATTTCGCTTCTAGAAGTTTAACCCATATCTGATCTTTTTCCATCATTAATATGCTAGATAGTTTTGTTAAAAGGGCTATATTAAAATTATAAGGATTTTTTATTCCCAACCCCCCTTGTGTTTTTTGCTTGCACATGCCTTTCCACGCCTTTATATAACCACCTTTACCTTTTGACCTATCTTTCTTCCACCAAAAATCTCGCTGGATTTTATCTAATTTATCCAGGGTTTCTTTAGGAAGAGCTAGCATCTGCATCTGATATGTTGGGTACGCTTGAAGAATGAATTGAATTAAGACTGTTCTGCCCGCTTGAGATAGCAAGACTGTTCTGCCCGCTTGAGATAGCAAGACTGTTCTGCCCGCTTGAGATAACAACTTTGATTTCCAACCTTGTAATGTAAGATAATATTTTTGAAGTAGCAGTTCAAAATTTTGCTTCATGTTTTTATCAAAAAAGAGAGGACTTCCTAGATACCTGTCTTTTTTAGTCATCAGCTGAACTTTAAGGATTTTTGCTATTATTTTCCCGTGTTTGGGATCAATTTTTGGGCTAAAATAGATTCCCGATGTTTGAAGATTAACCATTTGGCCTGTAATTCCCACAAATTTAGATAAGATATCCAATAAGTTTTTTGCTTCTCCTAAGTCCGCTTTGGTGAAAAGAAAACAATCATCGACGAAGAAGAGATGGGATATGGTAGGGGCGTGTTCATTTATTTGAAGTCCCAAGATTTTATTTATTCTTGTTGCTTTTTCAAGGAGTCTTGAGAGGATCTCCATGAAAATTAAGAAAAGATACGGGGATAAAGGATCACCTTGTCTTAGACCCCTTGAATTGGAAAAAATTGGGCATGGGGATCCGTTTAGAAGGATAGCAAAGGAGGTAGTGGAGATGCATTGAAAGATGAGATTAACCCATCCATTACTGAAGCCAAAAGAGGATATAGCTTTTCTAATAAAAGGCCACTCAACTCTATTAAAAGCTTTGGAGAGATCTATCTCTAGAGCAAAAAACCCCTTCTTTTTTTTGGAAGTTTTCATAGAATGAATCAATTCATGGGCTATGATAATGTTGTCTATAATTTATCTCCCTGGAAGAAAAGTTGATTGATTGGGACAAATTATCCTATTCAATAGGGGTTTTAATCTATTGGCTAAGATCTTGGAAATAAGTTTATAAATCGTGTTGCTAAGGCTTATCGGTCTGAAATCCTCTGGGGTTTGAGGTGTTGATATTTTTGGGATAAGAGTAATATAAGAATGGTTGAATTCCTGTGTCATAATCCATGTTCTAAAAATTTCTTGTATGGTGTTTGTAATATCTTACCCCAAGATTTCCCAATTGGCTTTAAAAGAACCCGGTTGAAATCCTTCTAGGCCAGGAGCTCCCCAAGGGTTCATTTTCGAAAGAGTTGAACAAATTTCTTCTTTGGATGGAATTTGGGTTAGAGAAGAATTTTCTGAATCAGAGATACAAGGTTGGATTATTTCTGAGAGGTCGACATTGTAGTTACCCATTTGAGAAGTTCCAATTTGGGTGAAATGATTGATCAGTAAAGCATTGATTTGGTCTCGGTCTGAGATCCAAAGACCAGAAGGTTCTCTAAGATAGTGAATTGCATTGATCCTTTTTCTATTAGAGGCAAAAGCATGGAAATATTCGGTGTTTTGATCATATTATTTAAAGAACTTATCCCTAGATAGTTGATGGAAATAATCATTTTTAATCTTGTACCATTTCCCCAGTTCAACTTGGAGGTTTTTGAGAGTATCAATTTTAGAAGAGAAATTCCCGGATTGGTGAATATTTTCTATTTTGTTATTAAGAGTTTTAATATTTTTATGAATATTGCCGAAAACATCGGAATTCCATTGAGCTAGGTCTGAGGAGAGAGATTTTAGTTTAGATGCTAGGTTCCTGTCAGGGGATTTTGAGGAATGGAGGTTCCAAGACGCATCCACTACAATTGATAACGTAGGGTGCGTAATCCAGGATCTGAGGCATCTAAATGGTTTTCTTAGTCTTTTTGTTTCCGGGTTGGAGTCAAAAATTATAGGTGTATGGTCAGAAAAAACTCTTGT
This sequence comes from Papaver bracteatum, assembly GCA_023529315.1. Classification (NCBI taxonomy): domain Eukaryota; kingdom Viridiplantae; phylum Streptophyta; class Magnoliopsida; order Ranunculales; family Papaveraceae; genus Papaver; species Papaver bracteatum. The sequence continues at coordinate 250,629 of JAJJWX010000447.1, read as the reverse complement.
TAGGTGACTTACCTTTGTGTTACGAAAATCTGAATCCAATGGTAAGAAATTAAAGCTCTATCAATCCTTTCACATATATTAGCGTCTCCACTTCTGTTATTTGACCAAGTAAATGGTGCTCCTTCATAACCCGAATCTTGGAGACCCAAAGAGTCGATAACTTGAGTAACAAAAGCCTTACTGCTAGAGCTCGAATTTTTTCCGCCTTGTTTTTCTCCCGGATCCATGATGATATTCAGATCTTCAATTAGAACCCAAGGCTTTTGAATTGGTTTGGCAATGTCTGAAATATATGACTATTGTGTTATTTTCTCATCTTCTTCCACGTCCCAGTAACCACATTAAGGATACCATTAAATTTGTGTAGTATTTGTTAACTAGATGGCGAGGGAGAGAAAAAATTACTTGCTAAAGAGGAGGTGTAGAGTATAGTAGAGTAGTTGTTGGGTCCAAGGAAAAACACAAATACCTTGTGGAATGATAGAGGAGCCCCCGATTTAGTCAAATTGAAGTGGATGAAAAAAATCCCTAAGATTTATCTCTGAATCATGTAAAATTAAAGGTAAAAAACGTAAACCCCAGCTTGTACCGTTGCAGCAACAAGCGACCAACAAGATGAGAAGAGTGAAATTCACCATAGATGATACGAAGAAGACACTACGATAGATTAAACGGCCCTTAATGGGGCTACATGGCCGGAAAACCAAAGCTAATCAGCCTGACATAGAAAGGGGAGCGGTGAGCGTCGTTTACTCAACAAAATAAAAAGATATTTCCCACTAATTAAATATAATATAGCGGTAGTAAGGATCGTTCCCACGAAGAGTAATGCAATTTTTATGTTATCTAAATTAGCGAAAATATAAAATAAGGATAAAAAGGATAATAAGATAAAGATATTGAAGAAATCCTTCGCAGTTACTAACCGTTAACTCAACATTGTACCCGTTTATCTCTTGTTAGAATCAATTGTCACCAACCGTAGGAAAGCAGGTATGCTTAGCTATCCCGAAAACTCCTTATATCACCGGATACGGAAGCGCTCGACTACCGGATTCTATTCAAAAGAACCACCTTGAGGTACGCTTACAATATGTAATTCCCAGAACGCACTAAGATTTGTGAATTTAGGTTTGATTCCAACATTTAAACTCGGTCCACTTACTGGTGTTGTCTTTACTCGCAATTGCTACACAGAATCCCTCCGCAAGGTCTTGCGATTTCTACTTGTGTAGGAGATGAGAGACAATTACGGATCGACTCAACTCTCTTCTAGCATTAGAATGATTAATAGAATAATCTAGTTGCGCACCCAAACCAATCTAAGAATCAATCATAAACCTTCGATATAGTAAAACAAATCCACAATGAATCAATTTAAAACTTGAAACAAACTTGTAAATAATTGAGATTCACAATTAGAACTTTGAATTCATCATTAACAATAAAAATAATGTAGAAAAGAGATGGTTCTCCCCCCTAAGGGGGAGAAAAACGGTGAAAAGAAGATATCCTAAATTGTATCTAGGCTTCTCTATATATAAGGTTTTGTAACCTCTTCTTTAAGAAAACTAGGAAACCTAGGAAAACTAGGAAAAATAGGAAAGTGCACCTACTCAAGAATTGTGTCCCATGCATCACATCCCGTGCCATTGGCTCGCCAAACTCGCCATAATTCCCAAAATAAATCACGGCCATGTCCTGCTCGTGATAATCTTCAATCAGTCCAATGGGCCTAGGCTGCTTGCGTATGAAGAAGTGGCTGAAAACAGCTAATGGGCTCACGTTGTGAACTAGACCAGCCCAATATCTCAACTGCATGTTTCGAGGAGTTTCTATTTTCTATATCATCTGCATGCATAACTGCTGCCAAACAAACCCATCATGAACCGAGCACAGCATCAGCTCCATCCATTGCCAACAACGCTTTTAATGGCAGCAACCATCACCGTGAATCTCTCAATGACCACTACTGCCAGCATTTTCTCCCTCCATCTATAGATGTCAGTAGCAGAACTCACCAGTCCATGCCAAGACTGTACTGACTTTATCACTAATCACTTTCCTCCATCGTTTCTGGAATTCCTTGCCAACACCATCGATCTCATAAGCTCCATATCTGCAACTCCTTCCAGCGATCACTACTCGTCATTGCTGCCAAACTGTCGAGCTCGAACTACATCTGCAGCGACCCAAACTTCCATATCCCCCATTATCACCTCAGCTCGATATTAATCTCCCTAGCTCCAACGTTGCTGCCAATACTCACCATCTTTTGTTGAGTTCCTTCTCGTCTTAGTGACGACAATATAACCAAAATACTCCCAGAATCATCGACGAACCCATTATGTAACCCTAGACTTCCATGCTCTGTCCGTAACTATATTCTTCTCTCTTCTATGAACTTACTCCAAACTCGATCTCTTTTAAACCCCACAGCGAACCCTACAATCGTCTTATTTTTTCTTTTCCAATGGTAGAAGCAACTGCCATTTTCCTCCAACTTCCATCACAGCAGCAGTGCCACTTCTCACTGCGAGCTTCAAACTCCATTTTCTGTTCAGTGTCACTTCCATGAAACAATCACCGATAATACAGCGTAATCTCTGCAAATCTTCCAACATCGAAGATAACTATTCCATAACCATTTTACTTTCTTCTCAGTCGATCCTCTTGCTCAAGTCATCCCAATCACCAATCTCCAACAATCTTCATCGGAAATGGCAGCAGAGACCCTTCCTTCACTGTGCAAATCATGCTCTCTGCGGTCACCAAACTCGACTGCACCATTTTCCGGCAAGTATTCTCGTAAACTCGTCACTACTGTCATCGTTAAAACTCCATCTTGCAAATGACCCAAGTTGTTACTTCTCCATCTCCAATCAACAATCTCGCTGCAAAACCAGAGTTGTTCATGTTACCATCATCGTATCTCCAAATGGAAGCAACCCATTTCTTGTTCTGTTCTCAAATCCATTTACCCTGCTAACCTCGACACACAGCTGAACCAATGTTACTGGTAGTGAACACGATGAACCACAAATATGTGATAAAAACAGCCCTGAACTCGTGAATGCCCTGAATAAATTACATGAGTACTTATAATAAACCTGTTTAGAATCAAATGGTTGCCTTCTTTGGCTACCTCCAGTAATTCATAATGGATTTCAGCTAGTTGCTTCCTAATACCATAGTGGTTTCCCATGCAATGATAATTCTGCCCCTTTTATTGGCTAATTGGACGATTTCTTGTTCTTTTCGGGAATAAGCTCCAAAATTCCCATAAAATATAAAAGAAAGCTAATAACACAATTTCGCAAGAAAACTAGCTAAGAAAGCATAACCAATCGATATTTAGAGAGGTATTTTTACACACTTATCAGGGAGAGATAAAGTAATTAGATAATACAGAGAAGCAATCAGAAATAAAACAAAAGAAGAATAAAGATATTGAAAGGAAATTAATCCTGATTTATGAATATGAAGAAGATTTGGAATCCCAAAAGTTTAAGATATTGAAGGAAAGGGTTAACGTATAAAGATAATTCAGAGAATTGAAAAAATAAATCAATCAAAAGAGGATAAAAAGAAATTAAAGAGAGATTATGTCTAAATCCTAAACATGCAGTTGATTTAGGTTCCAGAAATGTTCGAATCGGAGAAGATAGAGTCAAACTATGGTTCATTTGTATGGATGAACAAATATTTCATTTGTTCCAAGATATGCAGAAAACACACAATACAACCCAATCTGCCAATGGACGCGTGTTGTTTAATCAAAAGAGAAACAGTTATAGCTAGGGAGTAGTTGCTTCAAAAGATAAATCTTGAATTTCATTGAATAGGTTACTGGTATATCTAGGGAGTAGTTGCTTCAAAGTGAATCTTCCCTAAATACACATGTCGATTTATTTCTATTTCACACTTAAGTTAAAAAAGATCTAAAGTTAAAGATTTATCAATAGGTAATATTTCTCCAATATCCCACCAAAGAACTACCGTGGTCCCAATAAAAAAGACAGTTATAGCTACTGGACGACGAAACGGGTTTTTCGATTTTAATAATTATGACCCATCCCTTTTTCTAATTTGTCTCTTAATACAACATCATTCAAGTCAGGATTTCTAGTTATTGGGATAGGTGAATTCGTATGAATTCATTCCCCGAAGGAATCAAACATGATAATTTTTCATCATCTGGCTATAGATCAATATAATATATATATGTCATCCATATCTTCACATATATGACTCTATGTAAGAAAAGATTTAGCGTTTCGGATATCTAAATAAATTACTCGATTTTAGGAGTGAGAAGCACCGTGTTTTTAGGAGTTTCTTCGAAATTTTGTTTGTTTGATTTTCTTTTCTCTTATGATCTTTTGATATCTTTTTTATGTTGTTTGGTTGATTTTTATTCAAAATTTATGATCTTAGTTTGGCTTAATCTTTCCCTTCAATATAACTTTTATGTATTAGATTTTCTTATTGAAGAAATCTAAGTTTTTCCTTGAATCTGGTTATATTGGTCGAAACTAGATTATTGTATTAGATTTACATCCTTTGTTAGTTTTAATCTGCTAATGGATTTTTAATTCTTTTTGGCACGACTCTTTGTTGATATTTGTGTAATCTCCAGTCGTGGAAACTATTAATGGTAAAACCTCTAAGTATCTAAGTGAGTTATCGAAGTCTAGACAGCTTTCAAATAAGTCGTATTTGCCTTATCATCGTGTTCCAAAAGGTCGTTTTGGGATCCATATAAATTCTCTCTGTCAGTACCAATTCTATTCCCTGGATTTTCTTTATAGTTTAATCATGTTGATTAAACCTCATCATCACTATCACTCTCAATGGGTTGGAAGAGTCAAAAACCTATTTTGTTGCCAAACTTTTAAAAACCTTAACAGGAAAACTTTCCCTCTCTGTGGAATTTAAAAAAAAGTAAAAAATAATATCCCGTATTTTCAGTCTCACAGTTATTCCCTCAACTATCTTAGGAAACAAAATTATCTTGTTTATTTTCACCCCTACTATAAACCGATAAAATATCCTCCTTTAACACCAAACCCTGATAGTATAAATCCTTATTTTTTCATCAGCTTTAATATAAAGAACCTATCGATCCTCAAAATAGAAAACAATAACAACGTGATGGAGAACTTATCTCAGAGCATGTAATATTCTAGTATTGGTTCAACCTCTTCAAGAGTTCTTAGGAGAACTATCGCTTCAGCTAAGGTAGTAAAAAATGCAGCCGATGAATTGATATTTAGTCTGTTGGGTAGACTTATCACTAAAGACCCAAAAAATCATGAAAAAGTTAAGGATGAGGTGAATATGAGGTGGAGGTGTTACAGAAGGTTCCAGATCATTTCTAAAGGGAAAAATCTATTTGTCTTTAGATTTGAAAGAAAACAAGCATATGACAATATTTTAATCAATGCACCATGGTCTATGCTAGGATATCTTCTATGTCTGCAGGAATATAACTCCAATATTCCACTTGAAGATCATAAATTCACAAGTCAAGTTTGGTGTGTACAACTTCGTAACCTTATTCTAAATGAAAAACTTGTGAATGATATTTGTCTGGATATTGGAAACAAAGTATCTCCAATAGGAAGGAAAAATATCCCAAGAGGACATGTCACTAATAATGTTTTTGTGGAAGTTAATCTGAAGGAACCATTACGAAGAGGTGGATGGTTATACACTCCAAATGGTGATAGAGTTTGGGTGATTTATCATTTTGAAAGACAACCAAGATAAATATGTAAAGATTGCTGGGTGGTGGATCACGTTGAGGAAGACTGTAAAAGATTGGCTCAAGAACACAAGGTGGAAGCAATGACTGATTCAAAATTTATTGCATATAGTCTGACTGAAGAAGGGAAAAAAATTGGCAGCCTATATCATACACACGGATGAGAACAGTAATATGGATACTACAGAAGGTACTAAGTCAGTTGTGGATAAGCCAGATATTGGTATTCAGGATGAAAGTGAAGCTAGGATCATTGGTTAAACTCTGGTCATGGATGGGTTTCTTCCCTAATTCAGAAGGACAAGACATTCATGTAGTTTCATTCTTCTTAATAAATAACATCTTTCCTATTAAAAAAAAAAGCTAGGAAAAGTAAGAGAATCAGAGATGATGATAACTCTTTATCTAAATCAAACCCTAACCAAAATCATTTCATCCACAACAACCCAATTTACCAGAGTGATAATATGATGATGGAAGGAACCAGAGTTGATGGTAACAGATCTGTCATGGATCTCCATATGGATTATCAACACAATAATGGGGCAATAAAAGCAATTGAGGATTTATTTGCTCAAATTGGAGGTTTTTTTACACAGATTCAACAAGGGAGTTCTGCTAATTATCAGGTTAATTTCTCAACTCTATTTAATTTTCAAATCCCTAATTTTTTTTGGTTTTTGCAATTCTACTATTTATGTATTTGTTATTACCCGCTTTCTAGTCATAACTGTAGTGTCTTTATTCTTACTTGTGATAATCTAGCTGTTAATCTAAAAGTAAAAATAAGATTTTTATCCTAGAATGTTCAAGGTTACGGCAATAAAAATACTAGGAATCATCTAAGAAACTTAATTCACGACAATGATCCTGATGTTATCTTCTTATCAGAAACTAAAAAAGGTCACACAAAAAATATCTTCTTTTATTAAGCCCCTCAAATATTTCAATTTTTTCATAGTAGACTCTATTGGTCAATCTGGTGGTCTTTGTTTGCTATGGAAAGAAGGCCTTAATTTAGAAATTAATAGTTCTCAATTCAATGTTATAAACTGCACTTTTCAATTTGATGGTAGAACTTAGGTGGCCTTTTCTTGTATGTATGGTGCTCTTCCAAATGGTAACAGAGAAGTACAATGGGATTTCATCATGCATTACAGATATTCTACTGCTTATCCTTGGATTTTATTAGGAAACATGAACTTCATTCTAAGAAATAAAGAGAAATATGGAGGCAATCCACATTCCCAATCTATGTTAAACATTGCTAATGACTTTGTTAATGCTCTAGGTGTTCATGATATGAGCCTTTCAGGGAACTTATTTACTTGGACCAATATGAGACATGATGCTGAGTTGATTCAAGAAAGACTAGATAGATTTCTAGGTGAAGAAATTTGGTTCAATTTCTTTCCCGATTGTCATGTTTATCATTTATCCCCTATATCTAGTGATCATAGTCCTATCATTCTTACTAGTTCTAAAAACTTAAATTCTGCTAAGAAGATAATAAGTTTAATAAATGTTGGCTTAGGGATCCTTCTTGTAAGGAGATTGTTAGTGGCAACTGGAATTCCAATAGTAATGGATTTGTTGCTTTTAAGCACAAATCTTCTCTAAATCAAGTTAGGTTTGCTTTAAGAGATTGGAATTACAGTTGTTTTTGGAATATTCAATTTAACCTTAAGGACACCAAAGACCAAATTGAGAACTTATATTCTCAAGGTATAGTTGATACTAATAATCATGTTCTAGATAATCTCCTTAAACAATTAAACTATTGGCAGAATGTTGAAAATGACTACTGGAAGCAAAGAGCTAAAGATGATTTGTTTAAATTTGATGATAAAAATACTAGTTATTTCCACTCTAAAGCCAATTTTAGAAGGAAAAAAACTAATATTGAATCTATTAAGGATAGTACTGGTATTTGGTTAACTGAAAGACAAGAGATTGCTAGCAATCTTAAAAACCAAATCTCCTCTATAAGTAGAACTAGTAATCCTTCTCATAATCCTAGACTTTTTTATTATGTTAATGCATGTGTTACTTATGCTGATAATGTGTGTTTGATGAGATTACCTTCTAAAGAAGAAATCAAGGAGGTGGTCTTTAGTATGAATCCCTGGACTTCACCAGGCCCTGATGGTTTTCCACCAGGTTTTTACCAACACATGTGGGAAATTATAGGAGAAGATACTGTTAAAATGGTTCACTGCTTTTTTCAAGGTAAATTTCTTTTAAAAGAAAATAATCATAATTTTATTTCTCTTATTCCTAAAGTAGACTGTCCTAGTATTGCTGGTGACTTTAGACCAATTAGCTTATGCAACACTTCTTATAAAATTATATCTAAGATTCTAGCTAATAGGTTAAAGCCCCTCCTTCCTAAAATCATTACACCTTACCATGCTGCATTTGTGCAAGGAAGTCTCATGACCGATAACATTGTTATTGGTCATGAGATAGTTGATGCTATGAAAAAGCATAAATCTAAAAAAGGTCTTATGGCCCTGAAATTAGATATGTCCAAGGCCTTTGATAGGATAGAGTGGTCCTTCCTTTGGGATTGTTTGAAAGCTCTAGTTTTTTGTGAGGATTGGTGTCATTTAGTCAATCAATGTGTTTCTACTATTTCTTCCTCTGTTATGCTTAATGGAGTGCTTGGTGATCAATTTGGCCATCTAGAGGGTTGAGACAGGATGACCCCATGTCTCCTTACCTTTTCATTTTGTGTATGGATGTTCTATCCAAAAATCTCATTGATGTTGAACATAAAAACAATATTAAAGGTATTAAGGTGACACAATCTGCCCCTCCTATCTCACATTTATTTTTTGCAGATAATTGCTTAATTTTTATGAAAGCTAATGTAAAAGAGGTAAGAAATCTAAATACTATTCTTTAAAACTTTAGTAAAGCTTCTGGTCAAGCCATTAATTTTGATAAGTCTTCCATGGCTTTTAGCAAAAAAACTGATAACCATGTGAAGTAGGAAACTACTGGAATTCTCAATATTAAAAACATGGATTTACAAGATAAGTATTTAGGTGTTCCTCTATTGCTGCAACAAGATAAAAGTGAGTCCTTTTCAGGTATGTTATCTAAATTTTATGGTAGATTATATTTATGGAAATCCAAACATTTTAATCAACCTGGTAGAACTGTCCTTTCACAAACTGTTCTTGGTTCTATAGCAACTCACCAAATAGCTGTATTCCATACGACAAACAAAGTCTTAGATAGAATAGATAGCATACAAAGGAATTTTTTCTGGAATAAAGACAATAATGGTAGGAAATGGTTTCCCAGATCTTGGAATGTAGTGGCTAGACCAAAACATAAAGGTGGTTTAAACATTAGGAAAGCTGTTGAATTCAACAAGGCCCTCCTTACTAAACTTGCTTGGAGATTAGTTAATAAATATGATGCTTATGGGTCCAAATTATGGCCCACAAATACTTCCCTGATTTCAACCCTTTATCTGATGCCATAAGCAGCAATGGGTCATGGATTTGGAGAGGGATTTGTCATGTTCTAGATATTGGTAAACAAAATTCTTGTTGGGAAATTGCTAATGGTAATGATATTCACATTTAGAAAGATGTTTGGGTGCCAAGTCTAAAAAAACATGTGCCTAGTGATAGATATTCTAGTCATATGACTAAGGTTTCTCAGTTAATAGATAATGATACCAAAAATTGGAATCTTAATCTGTTACATGCCTTATTTCCTAATGATATTGTTGAGAAGGTTCTGTGGATTATGATACCTATGATAGCTAAAGATCAGTTAAGATGGTAGGGTACTAGAAATGAGAATTTTACTGTTAAATCAGCTTATAACATCTTGTTTCAGGATTCTCAAGTAGTCCTTAATACTCCTACTATTAATTTTCCCTGGAAGAAGTTATGGAAAGTTTAACTCCCTCCTAAAGTTCTTCACTTTGTATGGAGAAATATACAGAACTGTGTCTCTACAAGGGATAAGCTTCATAAGGTAGTCAGTAACATTGAGCCTATATGTCCCTTGTGTAAAACTGTTGAGGAATCTTGTCAACACCTGCTTCTGGATTGTCCTGTCTCTCAAAGAATTTGGTTTGCTCTTGACCATACTTTAGTATCTCTGACTCTAAACAATAACATTTGCTCCTGGTTAACATATTTATTCAATGCTAATAATTTTTGGGAGACATCTATGCAGGTTAAGGTCATATTTATATGTTGTATCTTCTGGTGTATTTGGAAACAAAGATGTGAAATAGTGTTTGATAAGAAGCAATTAGATATTGCCATCTTTATTCATTTTGTAAGAGATTTTGTTAATGACTGTGAAAATGCAATTTTTCCAGTGACAAGATCTAATACAACAAGTGTAGCAAGTTTATGGCAGGTTCCAACTGAGCATTATTTGAAACTAAATTTCGATGCTTCATTTCTATCCATAGATCAACCCATGGGTTTTGGACTAATTCTTCATGATCATGCTGGTGTTTTCTGTGGAGAAACAGGGGGGAATGGAAAAACAGTAGATGAAGAGAAAGCCGAGGCTATAGTTGTGCTAGAAGCTATGAAGTGGGCTAAAGAAAAAAACTTATAGTTTCTGGAATTAGAAGGAGATTGTGTTAATGTGGTTAATGCCATCAATGGTAATTTAGGAGCAATAAGTTGGAAAACAAATAGTGTTGTTCAAGAATATATTTTCATTTTGAAAAACTATCCAAACTGGACTTGTACTCAGGTTAAGAGAGATGCTAACAGTGTAGCTGACTATTTAGCAAAGATCTCTAGAGTTTGTGTTGGTAGAACGTCATATTCATCCACCAGATTTCTTGAAAGAAAAACTGGATAAGGATAACAACTATGTATCACTTCAATAATTTTTAAAAAATTCGATTTTCTTATAAGAATTTTTTTTTTAGCGGATGTAATTTTCTGGAGTTGCAACTACCCATTGCGAAGAATTTAGTTTTTGCTTGTAAATGCCCAATATCCAAGTAGGCTAAAAAATTTGATCATGAACAAGTGTGTTTTGGGTCGTCTCATACCTTGCAATTTTTTTCTCCCAAAAATATTTCGAGTCTTCTTACATACAAAGGATGTTGTCAGTGACTTAGAAGCTTACATGGTATCCCATTCAGTTATACTCGATGTTACAGTATCGGCGGTATCTCATTTATTCTTAGCAAATGTCTCATGATTTTATTTCACATTTCTTGATTTTTGTAGTCTCGATGGGATATTCTGAAAATTCACTCAAGATGAATGAACTTGATGCGTGGAATTGATTCAAAGAAGATATAGCAAAGAAGATTGGCAGGGCATCCGATATGGACCTAAAGGTTTGTTATCACCCTTACTTCTTTTTTTTGCCGAATTTATTGTTGTTAACCCCTGTATAAATTATTTTGACTAATAGAAAAGTTAACAGCCTAAGATTCATGAAACTGAACCTAGAACGATGTCCTTGTCATGCCAATTGACTAAGATTGGTCCAGTGATGTTGTATGGAGCGGAATGTGTGGCTACTAAAAACTAACACACCAGAGAGATGCATGCAACAGAGATGTGAATACTTAGGTGTACTTGCGGGCATACGCAATACGACCGAATTAAGAACGAAAATATACTAATAGAACTTGGGGTAGAACCAACTGGGGAGATGTTCATTCCACATCGGTTGCACTAGCATAGCATCTCCAACGAATACCACTAGACGCACATGTGCACGCAGGAATCATAAAGCGCGATGTAGAACCAATTGGGCATATGTTCATTCCACATTGGTTTCTCTAGCATAGTATCTCCAACAAAGACCACTAGACGCACACGTGCACGCAGGAATCATAAAGCGCGATGAAGGAACAAAGAGAGGCAGATGTTGACCGGAACTGACTTGGGAGGAAGTAGTGAAATGGAAACTTATATGAAGGATTGGAGTTGGACAAATGCGCATGGAAAGCAGTGATCCACATCCAAAAAGAATGATATGTAAATTTGGCATATATCTATTGTTTGTACCATAAGTAAAAATGCCACTTATGGGCCCAATTGATACTCGAACCATCTTTTGGCCCTTATCCAAGCCCGCTAACCAGTCAACCGAAGCATCCCACCAGCCTGCCTAGTGTTACATAAATTCAACGACCGCTCAATGATCAAAGTCAATTACCGGTCAATGGTCATTGTCAAAGTCAATGCCTGGTCAATGGTCATGGTCAACGGTCAAAGTCAACCATCAGTCAAGGACATGTTACCGATGGTGCTGCCAACCAATTCCCAGCTAAGTAATCTATCACACTTCCAGCCAGTCTTTACCCACGCAACCAATCCATTCTTCCAGCCAGCATTCTCCATATTGTCAGCCATTGTGCATGTCAACCATCAATCCAGTCTGACAACATGCATAATTTATCATGGAAGCATGAATAAGCAGTTTCATGCAGAATTTATCATGGAAGCATGAATGAGCAGTTTCATGCAGAATTTATAATGGAAGCATGAATGTGCAGTTTCATGAAGAATTTACCATGGAAGCATGAATGTGCAGTTTCATGCAGAAATCATCATGGAGGCATGCAGTATTGACTCCACCAGTTTCATGCAGAATTGAACGTGCAATATTAATTCCAGCAGTTTCAAGCAGAAATCATCATGGAGGCATGCAATATTGATTCCAGCAGTTTCATGCAGAATTGGCATGCAGTATTGATTACAACAGCTACATACATAATTGGAGATGGTGGCATGAATGAGAGTTAATTCCATTTAAGTTTATATTGAAGTTAGACATTGAATTGTATAAATAGGGAGGAGCAGAAATCATTTAGGGAGGGGGGGGGGGAAATAAGAAAAATAGAATGTAATTCAATAACAATTATCAATAAAATCACTCCCCAAGGGGATTCGCCCGTGGACGTAGGCAAACCATGTCGCACCAAGTTAAACATGTGTCTCTTTATTTGTTCTTCAATTCGCCTCCTAACCCTAAAATAGAGGTGTCAAACAGGCCGGCCCGGCCTTCCTATGATCGGCCTAGCCTGGGCCTGGCCTGGATCCTATCAAGTGAGCCTAGCCTGGGCCTGAGCCATGCCTGCTTTAATTTTGGCCGGTCCAGGTATGTCCAGGCTAGCCAATTAAACTGTGACCTCTTCATTTTCAAAAAATATGAAGCCAAAGTGTTTCGAACTCACTACCTCGCAGTCGCATCAATGACTCAAACCACTTGGGAAACGATTTACTTATTTGTCAATTTACATATTATATCAAACTAGTTGACATATTGTAAGGTCAAACATTCCCTCCTTAAAGGTCAATATATCCAGAAAATCCAATTTTTTTCATTAGGAAAATTAATAGAAAATAAATAAAAAGAAACAACTAAATAATGAAATATTTATCAAGTATAAAAATAAAAATGAATGAATTTATTAATGAGAGGTACTTACCAAAATCAAAAAGGACAATTAATAGAAAATATATAAAAAGAAACAACTAAATAATGAAATACTTATCAAGTGTTGTGAAACTAGAAAATAGAGAAGGAGACACAAAGTTAAAGGGGAAGAAGAAGGGAGAAATTCTATTCATTAGTATGTGTTTACAAAGGTTTGGGACTCTATTTATAGAGTTTACATACTTGGTGCCCAAGTAATGGGGTCCCACTAAAGTGGGCATCTACCTAATAAACTTCCGTTTATAACACTCCCCCTAGATGACCACTGTATCTAAGCAATTGCCTCGTTAAAACCTTTTTTGGGAAAATACAAAAGGGACAAAACCTGATCTAAGGGAAAAGAGTACAATTGTGAGAAAACTTAGAACAGAGCTGGACATGAACGTGTTGCCTCATTAAAACCTTGACAAGAAAAACCCAGTGGGAAAAACCTTGATGAAGGAAAAAGAGTACAACATGATGGTCCAATAAAATACCTTCTAGTTTGATACTCCTCCTAATAAATACTCCAGTTAAGTCTTGGCTTGAAAATCTTCGAGTTGAGATTTCCCAATTTCGATAAACGAATATATTGAATGCTGGAGATAGCAATGCTTTCGGGAGAAATTTTCCAGCTGATGAAGTCTTCTTTTGTGTTAGTCTTCTAATGATAGTGTTCTCGAGTCTTCACGCTTCTTTAAATATATCGAGGACTTGCTTCTTGGATTGCTAGCTTCTCAGAGATGATTTTCAAAAGTAGTTGATGTAGTTTCTTCAACAAAATGCCAATACGCAGCTATAGTTCCAAAGGTGATCAAAGTTTGTAATCATACCTTATATGGATCATAATGATATCCAAATTCATAGGAGATGGTTATGTTGATTTGGTCTAACAAAATGACCTAGTTAATTAATGGTGGGAATCCACCAAATAACCAAAATCCATACAACTCCCCCTTGGATGACCACCATGTTGAATTAATTGCCTCACTAAAACCTTTCCAGTAAAAACCCAATGGGAAAAAAATTGGATGAAGGAAAAAGAGCACAAATATCAACATTTTGAAACAAAATTGAACGTCAGTGAGATGTTGCCTCGTTAAAACCTTTTCAGGAAAAACCACGTGGGACAAAACCTGAAACGATGGAAAAAGAGTACAACTTTTGACGATTTATGGATGCTAACTCAACTATATGAGTATGAAATAAAACGAGTATCAAAATCATAACTCTAGTCTACCTCAAAGACGAGTTTAAGCTAGCATAATTCTAACTGCAGATTTAAGAAAGAAAAATAATAGAATGTATGCTGCCCAAGCGTGTATTTTAGTGTTTTTAAGGACTCATCAAGAGACCTATAACGTTGAAATCATCAACTAATTAATCCGGATTTTTGGTTGTGTACCAAATTTCTAAAAACACATAAAGGATTGTTAAACCTTATGTAAGCAAATAAGGTGGCTTCCTGAATAAAATTTTGAATCCTCAAAAGATTACAAATTCAATATGTTCTTCGACCACATTTCTTGTGTCAACGCAATATGAGTCCTTCAAAGACTACCACACAAAGTGCATTGTATAAAGAGAACAATTAATGAATCAATCCTAGGGTCTGAGAAAAAAAATGAAACCCTTAAAATCGTATTTACAACGAAAAATTTCCCGTATAACGCATTATGACTACACTATCCTGTATTTAATAGGCTTGGCATTTTTAAAGTGTTAAGTTTTGGATCCAAAAATTCCGTTAATTGAGAAACTAATCCAACCTAATTTGGATTGTATGCCAGCCAATCACATATGTCGATGTTCCTTTGCAAAGGGGTTCGAAACCACTATCATTTATTTGAATAGATACTATAAACGAATATTCGACAATATTTAGCTTATCACGATCCCACGAAATTCTCAAGTGTATGCATATCTTGAAAAAATATTCACATAATTACTGGCACCACCGCCCACGGGAATTATAATCTCCTTATATTCAAATTAGAGATAATAACTTTGAGAATATGAATCGGGTTTTTGGTACACTCAATTGGAGCACTACCAATAGCTTCTTACGGAACGCTACTTATTTTGCTAGATGTGACTGGATTTTCCTCTTATAGAGGCAAAAGCTTATATAAAAGCAAATGAGACATTTTACGCCTAATCAATAACAGCCTTTTTCAATTTTGATCATGATGGGAGAGAAACTGATATAACACTGAAGTTATTAATACCAACTTTTGTTGGTAATGTATAATCTCCCCTTGATTATGGTGAATATATTTTCATCTCATAAAATCGAAAAACAAGTTTCATTGAGTATTAAATCGAGGACATATACTCATAATAATTCCTGGATTTTAACAACACCAGTTGGACCGTAGTTAATGACTTCAAAAGCCATAGTAGAAATGTCCAATTAAATAAATAAAATTGTAGTCTACTTGATGTACAAATTTAAAATCAACCATGGATTCGTTGGTTATAGCAAGAAAAACATAAATCTCCAATGACCTATAGGGCCGACGAGATATTCATTCACCTAAGAATAAAATTATAGGCACTTTATTTCATTCAAAAATAAAAAATAATAATAATATTGAGATCAATATAGTCACTACAAGGACTAATTAATGATTTAGGCTAACAAGGGGTGCGCACCCATTGATCTTTAGTGTCCAATTCCAACTACAAGTGGAATTATTTTAAAATTTTGGAGATTTACCATGAGAGAAAAAAAATGCTCAATATCCCTAAAGAATACAATAATTCCTCTAGGTGTTTGCAATTGTGAATATCATAATAACAATACTTTATATATCCCTTTAGGACCGATAGAGAAAAACCAAATCAATTGGCTTATATTATTTTTGTGAATCCATGGTTTTCCCGTAAGAAATGGAAATCAATTTTTTATTTGTAGAAAAATAAAACCATAATCGGTAATGGTTTGTTTAAACGATTGTCGTCAAATTTCTTAGAATGCTAAGTTTAACATCTCCTTCCTTAGAATTGATGGAGAAAACCAATACCGTTTGGTATATACGATACACCAAAATTTCATCGACAAAAAGGAAAAAAAATCGACTTAGTCATCGCATAGGGAAAATCCACTTCGTGGTTGATATATGGTTTCTTTAAAAAAAAATAGAAACCAATCATAAAAATCACATGATCTTCATAAAATAGACGAAGATACCAAACTTAATTGGACAGAGGTTTTTTAACCATGCATGTGAATTATTACCATGAAGGTAATCAAATTGCGATAATACCATAAAAAATTGGTGATTACAATTTCATTAGGGGAATAGAAACCGTAAACCATCTTTCGATGATTTTTTTTTCTTTCTCTATTAAAAGAATAAGAGAAGAATGGAAGATCAAACTTATATTAAAATTGATCACCCAAAAAATACTTTATGTCTAACCATTAAAAAAAAATAAACAAAATCCATCACATAAAAATAAAAGACAAAAAGTCCATTAGGATTTACTATACGTGCTTGTGCCTCCACCATCCATCTTTCCACTAGGATTGTGTCTCTTGATTACATGTAGCCATAAAGTGATTGTTATCATCATCACTTCTTTAGTTCATCAGATTGTACTTTACCGGGCATACCTAGACCAAAAGCCAATCGAAACTTGGTTAGAATCCCATTAATAAATTATTGAAATAAAATCAATTTAAAAGGATTAGATAGGGATCATAATATTCTCTTGCTCATATTGGTAGAACAACGTTGCTGATAACGTGTTGTGAAACTAGAAAATAGAGAAGGAGACACAAAGTTAAAGGGGAAGAAGAAGGGAGAAATTCTATTCATTAGTATGTGTTTACAAAGGTTTTGGACTCTATTTATAGAGTTTACATACTTGGTGCCCAAGTAATGGGGTCCCACTAAAGCGGGCATCTACCTAATAAACTTCCGTTTATAACATCAAGTATAGAAAGAAAAATGAATTAATTTATTAATGAGAGGTACTTACCAAAATCAAAACATGAATTCATAAAGTCTAATAAATTTGTTTACATAATAGATCAGGTAGCGTATCAAAATAAAAGTTGAAATTAAAAATATATAGGTGAGAACTGCATCACTACATGTTGAGTACATCCCAACTAGGTTGACACCTACTCAAATGCATCATGATATGTTGAGTACATCGCAACTAGGTTGGCACCTACTCAAATATCTTTCATTTGCTTTGTTCAAACCCTTAAAGAATTGCTAGAAAGCCTTGTTTGATCATCGATCACCCCCAAACATTCGAATTCAACTGTGATCTCATCAATATAAGCTTGATCTCTATATTTTGCATCATCTCAATCCTTCACGCATATGAGAGCTTCTAACATTTTCGGCTTTAATTTGCTTCTTTTATCATCCAAAACCCTACCACATGCACTAAAAGTAGATTCTGATGCAACTGTAGACGCCTGTGGTGTTAATAGATCACGCGCCATAATTTGGACAACCGGAAAATTAATACCATTCAATCTCCACCATCTCAATATATCAAAATCATTCACATTATCAACAGTTGTAGCTTGTAAGTATTTTTCCAAATCGTTAAGTGCTCGAGTTCCTGCAACGTTAGAAGAAGAGACACCAAGTGGTCCACAACCACCGCTAGCATTGGCAAGTAACGACCAAGATAGATCTTTTTTTTTTTTATATGTGGTCTTGGAGTTACCACATTTGTTCTTTGAACACTAGACCCATAAATTCTTTCATAATGAGTAAATAAAGAAGATAATTTTTCCATAACCTTTTCCACCGTGTCTAGAATAGGGATATTCAAATTCTTACAAATTTTCGTAATTAAAACCATTGTATGTTGCAATTTTTTTCTTGGATCCATTATAGAATCTAAATAATAAATAGGAGGAATTGGTTCCAAATATTTTTTAAATTTTAATTCCATTGCACATAGTACTTTATCATAAATATCATAACCCCTACAATCAACAAAAGCTTGAGTCATGTTATAAAATTGGTTTATGACAATATGAGATGTGGGATAATATATTCCTGATAAAACATTTGTAGCATCATAAAAAGATTCCAAAAATGTCATGAACAAAGAACAAACTTCAAAATCAATCATTTCTAAGTTACCAACACAATCAGCAGAAGACATAACATGTTCAATAATAACATAAGATACGTGGAATTCCAACGTGTATCACAATCTAACATCAATTTTCTAGGTTCCAAACCATTAAATGAGCAAATTTCTTTATATTTTTGTACCCTACTAGATCCAGTTGTGATATACTTAATCGCATTTCTATTTCGTCTAATGAAATCAAGTTCTTCATCTTTTTTAATAGTCTTCATTCCATCATTTACCACACGAGCAATAATATGGCATACACACCTAACATGGAACAAAGCATCTTGGTAAAAAGAAACAAATCGTGCACGTTTAAAATTATCGATAGCATTTGTATTAGCTGAATGATTGTCAAAAGTAATGCTAAAACACTTGTTTGTAATGTTATACTCAGTAAATATAGATGATATGCATTTATATATTTCAAGCCCCGTGTGAGGAAATGGTATCATACGAAGTGCAATAATTCTTTTGTGCATTACCCAAGATATAGGATCAACATAATGTGCAGTAAGTGATAAAAATCCTAAATCATTAACCCCAATCCACATATCCGAAGTAAAAGAAATCGCACCAACATGATTTTCGAATTCAGTCTTTAACAATTGTTTTTGTGAAATAAAAACATTAAAAACATCACTTCTATGAGTATTTCTACTTACACTAGAAAATCCTGGTTGAACATGATTTTTGATCCATCTTTCTAATCTAGCATCTGCAGCAAAAGTAAAAGGTAGTTCTGATCCTGCTGCGTATATGGCTAATCCCTCCCTCATTGATTTTTGGGAGTATTTGAAACTTAAAATGGAACTCGTACCAACATTTACTTGTGACTATGTAGCGTCATTTCCATTAGAATTTTTGGTCTGCATGTGCCTTTTTAAATGACTATTACCACCACTGGGATCACTGGCAAATTCACTTTTACAAATTTTACAAATAGCTCTTTTTTTCATAGCTCCTTTATGTAACTTTTCTACCCTATCAAAATTTTGCCATACATCGGATCTAAGTTCCCTTTCTTTTCTTTGTGTACCTACAACAGGTGGTTCTTGATTTTCTTCTTGGGTTTCATTTTAATTGTCTAAGTTTAACTCATCTTCTCCGTAATTTAAGTTTTCTGGGTCTAAAATTCTAATTTCTCTAGGTGTCATATTATTATCCATCATACAAAAACAAAAATTTAAATGAACGAATATTAAGTACTAATACCAGTAATTATGCCAAGAAAATAAAAACATTTATAAGCTAACAGAAATCAAGTAACTAAACAAGGAAATTAAACAACTAACCTTTACCAAAATTAAGCAACTAATCTACTCCTTTAAACTCCTAAGCCATGCCAGGCCATGCGTCGCGCGGTGAGAATACCCACGCTTGGGTGAGCGTCACCGCCCCCTTCAAAATTCTCCATTCCACTTTTTCTCAAATTATATGAATGTAACAGAGAATACCGGTTTTTATGAAAAAAAAGAAAAAAAAAAGAAAACTTAAAAAACAGTCTTCACGAAACAAAAAGAAAAACAAAACAACAGGGAAAGAAAAAACTTAATTCTATTTTCTTCTTCTCTCTGTTCTTCATATCCATTATTTCGTTTCTCTATAGGGTTTTTTCTTTTTGAGTTACATTCTTGCAGGTAGGTTTTTTTTATGCTTTTTTTTCTTCTTGAAACTCAATTAAGCTTTCATTATGGGTTTTTAAGATTGTAAACCCTAATTAATTTTTGTTCTACCTGTTGTGTTTTCGGTGAAGTTTTTGTTTTAGGGATTTAGGAAGAAAAGTATAATCAGAAAGGTGATGAGGAGGAATAGAAGAAAAAGGTATATAAACAGAAACCCTAGAATACTAATTCAATTTTTATCCATTATCCCAACACTTTGAGTCTTTTGTGTTATTTTTTTCTTTCTTATTATAGTCGTGAGTAACACCCAAACCATTAGCTCGACAATATATTAGATCTTCAAACAAGTTGTTCTTTTCGTATCTTAAAGTGGGAAATTTTTTTCATTCACAGATGTTGGAAGAGTTCTCATGTAATAATACTTTTTAATTAAAGTTTTTCTACCAATCCACTGGCGAGTGTTGCGACATAATACTTTTTATTTGAATACTCTGAAGGTGGCTTATCTGATATTTACCAGGTTGGCTGATTTTTTTTTTAGACTTGAGTTCCATTCTTATGAGGTCTTGCCGTAATGACACAAATATTGATATCACGAAACATGTACCACTACATAGTTGTTGGAGGATTCAAGTGAAATTAAGGGATTTATTTTTCTTTGCCCACTTTGCTTACAAGCAAAGTGAGGGTGTTTGATTGTAGTGGATTGGTAGAACCACTTGCATATGAACAAGTCTTATAATAAAACATAAACAGATACAATTTTGATATTGATTTCGTCTACAACAACCTTTACAAATTCTTACAGCAAACCGTGCAATATAATTCCATTAGTATGAATGTATGATTTTAGTAAGAAACACTAGGCATGTGGTCATGTCTGACTGTAATTTAATTGCTACTATTAGCGATTTTTTTCAGGTATGGAATTGTTTGTCTGATTGCAGGTTTCAGGTAATATCACTTTTTAATTCCATCTTTGGTACGTTGCAAGTTTTTCTTGCATAAAGTTTCCATATGTTTGATTGGATGACTTTCATTTGATCATTTAGGAAAGGTATAAAAGCCGAGAAAGGATGAAAGTCTGATGAACCCTTAGGCAAGCATGAAGTTCAGAGAATTAATAATTTGTATCCTGAATGGTCAAGCTATATCAAGAAATGTTATATTTTACATTTCTCCATCTTTTGTGCTTAGCTATGGATCCTTTTCTGAAAGTGAATTTTGATTCCTTCATTTGGATGTTTTTTCAGAATAAAAAGCTTTACAGAAGGTAAGTAGAAAAAAAACTTCTTAGAGAAATCATAAGGTCCCACCGAAGTTAACAAGTTTCTGAAATTTAGCAAGGTTTTTTTACTTATGTTTATGTTTGAGGCTCACTTAAAAAATAAGTTTACCTCCTTGGAAAGTTTTTTTTCTGACTACAGAAGGAAATATTGAAAATTTCTTTTTGAGTTCTCGCGGATCGAAATGAAAAGTTGGCAAAAGCTATAAGAATTTTGAACGGCTTAAAAATTTAATTGATCAAGTATCTCATATATATTATGTCATGTGCAATAGTCACATATATTGATTAGAAGAGAAGAAATTTCTTCCCACAAGTTACATAACCTTCTCGATTCCACCACCATTTTTCAACCATATTAGAAATTCTCATGGCATACATGTACATCAATGTTATTCTGTTAGTCTTTGTTATTCATTTTTTAATAGTGATTTCATGGATCATTTTTTTGTTTCATACGGTTAATGGATGGATTTGTTTGGCATTTTAGGGAGTTTGATGAGTTTTTTTTGGATTACTTGTGATGATTCGTAATCAAGACACCATGGGAAAAATATTAGAGCTAGCTGAGGTCGGTTTAGCTCAACGTCTTAATGTTGTTTTTCTTCTTGATGAAGCATTAATAGTTAATTCACAATAGTTTTGATGACGTTACTATGTGTATTTACATTTTATGCAGCACATTTCAAAGGAAAAAATCGACAAAAATGTACAGCGGAGAATGTGTAAGTAGACATCCATATTGAATATTTCGATTTAGCTAAGAACAATGAAGTTTAGTTTGTTATTATCCCACCCCTTTGTAATGTTACTTTTTCTAAATGTTGGATGCTGCCAACAGATAAACAATACCTAAAATAGATATGTTTTTCATGTGGCTGATGTCTCTACCTGCTCCTAGAGATGTTATCATGTCCACTTATGACATAAATGTAGTTCCAAAGATTTGGATGGTCTGGATTTTATTTAAATACTGATAAGAATTCTATCTAGAGTGGTTACGCACAACAACTTTTATGGTGACCAAATTTCACCCATCAAAATGAATTTTGTAATAGTTGGATATCTTGCTTAAAACCCTGGGGGTTTATACAGAAGAAAGCAGATTCACAGGTCAATTCTACTTTTGCGTCCGGCATGAAAGAGTTACATTGAAATTCACATGTCATTTTGTAGATTAATTTTTAATGAATGAAAATTTATTGGGTTTGTTGTTTTTGTGAATTGAAGAAGTGAAGCAAAAATGTTTGAATCAGCAAGATGGAAAAGTGATAAGAACAAGACTAAAATTGTTTTTAGAATACAGTTTCGAGCTACTCAGGTATACATCGTTGTTGCTCCAATTTTTTTTTTTTTATTGATGTGTTTGTCATGATTTTGCTTAATCTAAGGTGAATTTACTGATGATTTCCTTAACTTTAATTTTGAAGAATCATACAAATTTAAGTGCCAAATCAGGATTGGGAGTATAGCATATTAGAATGATGAAACAAGCTAGATAAGTTGAAATTTTGTGTGGTTATTCTATTTTCTAAGGTTTTCCTGTGCTTGAATGATAAACTTGATTGAGGACTTTGGAAAAAATAAAATACATTATAGTGTATTGCATATAATATCAAAGTCAATTTGGAAATTTAATTTATGCAACGATGTTGTTATGGATTTACGTGTGGGTGTGATATAATTGTGAGATGGTATATAATTATCCGGATGGCCTAAATTGCAGGCACAAGGATAAAACCATCGTACTATACAGTAGAAGATTTATATGAATATATATTGTGTCATTGTATTATGTGCTAGGATTATCCTTCCATGTCTTGCAAATTCACAAGTGATGAAAATGTAGCAACGACTCAACATAACCATATTTATTTTCTTTCTTTTTTCGAGCCTCTCAGGTCTTGCTCAGTATTTTTCACTCTCCGACTCTTAACATTCAAACTGATTTCATAAACAAATCGAAGCCAATATACAATTTCTATGTTGTTTTTCGCAGGAAAGTTCACCTTTTCATCGAAATAAGCTACCAGACTATATAAACTTCTGTATTGACATTCCAGAAGTTCGGAAATAATGATGGTGTAGTCGGATTATGTTACCCTACTGTGCAGAAAAGGAGCATGTTGGGGTTGTTTTCTTCCATATCCTTACATGCATTTTGTTTTTGTAAATCCTTCCATCAATATAATTTTATACACAATCATATCGACGATGTAGCTCTCTGCTACTTTCGGAATAGGAAGACCTTATCTGTTCATCTATGTTTGTAGCTTTGTACATTGAAATCTAGAAAATTCTCCACCACATTCCATGGATATGTACCTGAAGGAAAAGGCGAGAACAACTATCTTTGGTTGATTCCATTGGTTTTGATATTCATGTTTTTAGTTTTGTGATTGGTGGCTCTGAAAATATGTAGTGGAGGATGTGAGTATCTTTATCCGCCTTATTTTTCTATCCTAATATAATCATGGAGTTGAGTAATTGAGTAAACTAAACATATTTTGGTACATCACTATATCAGGAACACTCCTAGATAATGGGAACATAGCGCAGCAGCAAAATACATTTGTTGGAAGGCAAAGCAAGAACTGCCATTTTCTTATTGCCACAGAAATACAACATTGAATTTGTATTATCAGGTTTGGCTATTATATGAGTATGATTTTTTTGTCCAGGGGTTTTGGTTTTCCATGGAATTCTTTTGCACGATTAGTCTTTGGACTTTGGAGGCATGTTGCTTCACACACGTGGAATCATTTAATTAAAATTGCATGTACCAGGCACTTGGAGAGAAAATAACAAATGGTGTATTTGAGTGGTTTTGTCGCAAAGTTGGTTGAAATGTATGGACGCATTTGAAATAACAACTCCTTGAAATTGTTCCATTCCACTTTTCTTCAAATTCTAAAAAAGTAAGAGTGAATACCGGTTTTTATGAAAAAAACGAAGAAAAAAAAAAGAAAACCAAAAAACAGTTTTCACGAAAGAAAAAAACGTTTCTTCTCCTCTCTGTTTCTGTAGGGTTTTTTTTTTTGAGTTTCATTATACGGGGAAAGTTGCATGTAGGATTTTTTTTTATGCTTACGACGAGGGAGGAGAAACCACATCACACCAAATTAAAAATGTACGATGGGGAAGGCGAACCACATCACGCCTTAAAGATGCCCGATACATTCCAAAAGATACAGTATATTATATTATTTTAGCATACTTTTCTCTACTTATATGGTTAAAAGAAAAAAAAATACAGTGTATTATACATTTGTTTTTCTTTGATAAACTACTTAGTAAGACGCGCCCAAAAGATCCAATTGATAGTTTAGAATGGATTCAATTATGACCTTTCCTTTCAAAAATAAAAAATGCATCGGGACAAGCGACGGGGCGAGGCGGAGCCGAGCCACACCAAATGAAAAATGCACCGCGACGGGGCAGGGTGAAGTCGAGATACACCAAATTAAAAATGCACGACGGACGGGGCGAAGCCCCATGACACCAAATCAAAAGTGCACGACGGGGGGTGAGGCTAAGCCATATCACACCAAACCAATAATATGAAAGAGAAAAAAATGATGGTGGATGGTTTTGGGATCCGCCCGGTGCGTAGCACGGGCACAACATCTAGTAAGGAAACTCGAAATCAATTGCTAGTATATCGGAGAATTCATAGGAACCTTAAGAAAATTTTAGATAAAGAAGATAGTAGATTTGTGTTGTATATAGAATGTTTGTAAGTGTTAAAATTAGATTGATATATATATATATATATAGAAACTATATTATGAATAATTGTGCGATAATTAATGCTGTCATTTAATTTCAAGCGAATTTTTAAGAAACAAAATTTGATTTCACAACTATTGAGAAAATATAACGGGAAAGATAATTAAGACTTTCTAATGGGATAATTACTATTAATTACCTTAATTTGAATTTCAGATTAGAATTGATAATGAGTTAATTAGTTAGGTGATTCCCTTATTTTCCAATTGACTTCACGTTAATTAAGGAAAAATAACGGTAATAAGATCATAAATTCTTAATTACTCATTATTTCTTTCAAAATTTTTTTTTCCTTAATTATAATGGAATAAAATCTCGTAGTGGAATTATTATCTGTTGATTAGGTTAATAAATGGTTGACAAAACAAAAAAAATCGGTAATTATCTACAAATAATTTTGAATGTGTCCCCAAACATATAAAGACGCCTAGATTACTTGGTTTAAGGTGCTTCTCAATTTCCTTCGAAGAGAAGATCAGGTGATCGAACACCATTTAGATATTTTTTTTTATCAACTAAAACTAATAGGCAGGCCTAGCATGACAGGCTTGTACTGGGCCGGGCTTTAACAGGCCAGGCCATGGTAGGCTAAAAGTCCGAAAACTTAAGCCATGCCAGGGCCAGTCACGGGCTACAGGCCGGCTAGGGCATGTGTTATTACGGACCAGACCAGGCTTTGGCCTGTTTAAACTGGCCGGGGCCGAAAACTTAAGCTCGGCCAGGGCCTGTGTTATTACGGACCAGACTAGGCTTTGGCCTGTTTAAACTGGCCGGGCCAGTCCAGATTGGCATGGCCTCTTTGACACTTCTACCCTAAAAACACACCAAATAATCAATTCAATCGTGTTTCGTGCCCAAAAGTAATTTTGGGTAAAAACATCTATGTTTTCAACTAACCTGCCCTAATTGGCTTGGGACACGGGGTGGAGGCAGGCTCTATCCCCTCATATTTATAGATTTTTTTTAGCCCTCCTCAATATTAGTAGCGGGCTCCGCCACTACTAAGCATTGCTTTTGGTTTTGGGCTTAGGAATAGTGAATACTTTTGGAAATGTAGGTCTCAACAACAACCATATTATCCAATCCACCGGGTAGGTTTGGGCCGTTTGAGGTATGAATTTTGAGATATTTGTTTGGTATAGAAGGGGTGGTTTACGAGTCGCATTGTATTTGTGTCAGGACTCTGAGGTGATTTTTTATGTCTTTCTCGACAAGTGCCCATGCGGCCATGCCCTCTCCGCGAGCCTATCGCGTTTTTTACAGCATACTAATTAGGAAACTTGAAGCTTAATTGAAAAAAAGAAAACGCTTATTTGGGGACATGTGATAGGATTGCCGGATTGGAACTATGCAAAGAAATAGCAATGTTCTGAAAACCGGCCCGGCTATCGAACCGGCAAAATTACTGGATCAAGGGTCAACTGGGTTAACCAGTGGTTCAAACCGGGTCAAATATATAAGAGGTTATGGGGTTAATGTCAAGAATACTTTGCCATGAATAATATACTAGTACTTTTATTAAAACATTTTATCTTTACCCATCGCACTTCTAGACCTGCCCTAGATTTTTGCATCTCTCTACTTCTTCCACGTTAGTCCCATCTCAGTTGGTCTCATTGACCGCCATTACTTAACCAAGAAACTAAAAGGTCCTCTCTTTTCTAATTTTTGCAAGATCTATCTTTTCCTCCATCATGGGTTCGATGTCTCATATTTCCATCATTGTTATAAGTTTCAAATCCACGTTATAGAAGATTTATAACATGGAGAAATAGAAGATCGACTCTGTGCATCTTCCCTCTTATCTCACACGCTGTAAATTTCTAAGATTTGTGGGTTTTGGGTTTTATGGAAGTTTAAGAACATGGATTAGTTGGTTTCATTGAAGATTTACAAATTGAAGATTTATTGATAAAATCTTAGATATTTCATCATGATGTTTTTTTTAATTTCTTTATGAAGCTATTTTCCTGTTGTTTAATGGAAATATGGATGATTAACGACTTGATTGAATGTCTAAATGGTTAAATTAAATGTTTGGATTACTTGATTGAAGTTTCAAAAAGAAATAAAATAAATTTCTTTTTCTGGACTTGAGACATTGCTGGGTCAAACCAGTTAAGAACGGACTGGGTTGGAGGTTCACTGGTTAGATCGTCCGGGTCTCCCGGTTCACCAAAAATAGGGCGGTTTTTTACAAAAAAATTGGGTCAGTGTTGATCCAGACCGGAAAAATTACTGGGTCACCGGTTCACCGATCCGACCGGCCGGTCCGATCCGGGTCTCAGAACACTGAGAAATAGTAATCCCAGGAGAATCCTTATTCCTTGCTGTTTTAAGGTTGCAAACACCATAAATACCATGACTATTAGCCTGTGTGATGACCTCTACGAAGTACCAATTAGATTTCGATTGATTTCGAATCTTTTCTTTTTTTTCTCCAACTGAACTTGATTCGGCCAAAAAAAAAAATCACTTATTATTTTTACTTAGCCGTGATGATTTTGAGAAGTGCGAAAAGATTAACCATCTGCAGTAAAGAGCAGAACAAGACGAGGAAGAAGCAAAGAGTAAGACCATATCTTCCTGATGAGTTAATTATCAATGACATTCTCATTAGATTACCAGCTCGGACTCTAGCCATATGCAGCTGCGTCAGTAAGTTATGGTACAATTCAATTTTTCATGATCCAAAATTTACTTCCTCTCATTTTGTTGAGAACAAAAACAAATTGAAACTAGTCTTCAACCTCCTTAATGTATTCGAAAACGGTTTGGAAAAGGCTTACTTTTTAAGTATAGAAGAAAAAATAAGTAAGAATACTGATTTTTATTATCATAAAGTGATAGCAGACATAAGTTTTGGAGATACAAGTGAAGTAGTTGGTTATTGTAATGGTTTAGTTTGTCTTAACTTAGTAACTGAAATCGCTGTCATTAACCCGACCAGGGGTGAAAGACTTGTTTTTACCAATTCCTTTCCTGATACCATGGGATGCATGTACTTGTGTCATGGTTTTGGTTTTGATTCATTATTGCAAGAATATAAGGTTGTATTTGTTTATACTACTACTATGAATGAAGAGCAAGAGGAGAAGTTAGTTTGCATGGTCATTACATTGGGAGGAGATAATTCATGGAGAGGGATAGTTACTAGTACTGCGAAAATCTCATGGCCACCAGGTTCTTCTCCTCTTCCTAGTCGAATGGTAACAAGACCTTCAAGGAGTACTCGTAGATCAGCCACCCTTTGTGGGGGTGACATGTTGTGGAGGATAACCTACACTGGTGATAATAATGATGAAAGCGATATGTTGCTCTCGTTCAACATCCATAATGAGAAATTTCAGTTCATTCGGCTCCCACCTGAATGCTGTTTGACCCACACAGCGACTAAGATGATTATTGATGAGCACCAATGTTTAGTAGTTGATCATCATCTTCTGGAGTTTCAAGGAGACCTTTGTGTTGCACGTACGGAGAAAATAATGATAAGTGATTGTCATCTCCAACACCGCAATCATCATTCTGAAGGCCAGGAAATTTTTTGCTGTTGGGGTTTTAAGGTGCATCTATATATAATGAACGACAAGGTCAAGCAAGTGTGGACCAAGGGGAAGGCTTTCTGTTTTCCAGTCAAGGATGGGTTACTGCCAGATCCTTTTTGTCGTTACTTTTCTGTCACCCCCCCCTACACGTATGTTGAGTTATTCTGATCAGCTGTTAACTTATTGGTTCGACGGCCTGTATCTTATATTCTACAGTTTGCAAATGGAACATCCGAAGGTGGTAAGATGCTTCAACTCCTATGATGAACACATACAAGATATTTTTGATGCTAAAATAAAAAGTGAATCCCGCTCAGATGTTGGCCAAGACGATAATAAGTTCTTCCCATACATGGATTATCAGCTCATCGCACAAGTAGAGAACATCAATTCTCTGCAAAAACTCATTCCCAAAGGATTGAAAACTACTAGTACATTTTCTAGTTACATTGATTTTGCATAGTCTATGGGAAAATGTCCGCAGGTCTGATCAATCAAGGACGAGAATTAGTACCATATTGTATTTCCTTTTAGCTAGCTTTGTCCTATCATTTGACTTCAATAATTGTAGTAATCGAACTGTTAGTTCGTTTGTTTGTCATTTGGTTTCAAGCTTAACATTTGTCTTTGGATTTCAGTTGGCCAAATTATATAATTCTTAACTTATCTGTGAAATTGTTGTTTTGGTACATTTAGTTCTCTTCTTGCTAATCTGTACATCCAGTATTGCTCTTTTCATAGACAAAACTTAACCAACGGAGTACTTGTCTGGAGCATGCGTTAACTGGGGACGTTTTTTTAGTTGTTCCAAACTAGGATGTGAAGGATTCTTCTCTGAATAATGGCGTCCACATCTGCCTAGTGTCTTTGTATCCAGATTGCTGCCTGCCTTGTTTTGAGATTGATTTCAAAATGATCAACGTTTACTAATTCCGAGTTAATTGAATGTGCTTACAGATAATCAAACCATGTCGAGATGTTATTTTAAATTTATAATCATTAAGAAGACTGTTTGTATAAAATGTTGGAAATAATGACATCATTCGTAATCAATCTGAGAAAAAAAATACTTAGCTCGAACTGACGCGTGATTGATGTTCCAGAGATGCACTGATAATGGTAGCGGGGACAAGTAGAGGCGCGTACGAGATACGCTGACCTAAAGGTAATATTGTCTGCTACTCCTCTGAGATGCTATAGCAGTTGGCAAGTCACCTCCAGGATACAACTACTGGTAGCACTCCTCAATGTAGCATACAAAGAGAGCACTCTAAGAGCTTGGCAGCAGTGATAAACGAAAAACTTAAAACAAAGTTGATAGTAGAACTGTTTACTGAAAACAGAGGAAGAGCAGAGGAAGAGATGTTTCTCTGTTGTATGTAAAATGAGCTGAAGACTCATCTCTTATATAGTGTTTAGGACGTTAAAAACGAGAGGAAAAAAGCATGCAAAGAAACCATGCGTACTGGTAATGTTTTTGTTAAAAAACAGTGCAAGACAAGGGCAGGCTTAAAACAGAGTGAAGATGCTTTCTTCTTTTCAGTCCTAAAACAGAGTGTTGCCTTTGTTAGTCAGCAACTAAGCACGCGTGTCAGACACATGAGCCAAATACATACAGACAAGGAGATAGATACTTCACATGTGCGACAAACACGTATAGACAAATCATAAAAATTCTTCTTCTTCATGTGTGGAAAACATGTAGGAAAAATTTCAGCAAAAAA
Organism: Papaver bracteatum; assembly: GCA_023529315.1. Classification (NCBI taxonomy): domain Eukaryota; kingdom Viridiplantae; phylum Streptophyta; class Magnoliopsida; order Ranunculales; family Papaveraceae; genus Papaver; species Papaver bracteatum. The sequence continues at coordinate 220,342 of JAJJWX010000447.1, read as the reverse complement.
ATAGGATCTAGTGAACCCACGCCCGAGCCCGAGCCCAAGCCAGGCCCGCCCGGACGACGGCGTGCGTGCTTCTGTGCGAAGCACCGCGCGTACGGGAAAGGCAACCTTGCCATAGTCTAGGTCTTCCCCCTCACACAAAAGTGTGTAGACCCAAAGGGCCATGCCCTTTAGGCAAAACCCATGGTATTTAAGTCTAAAACTCTAAAGATTTTAGTCTATGTGGGACTCATGTTTTCATTCAAATGAAAAAACAACTAGTGGGCAATTGGTCTAGGGATCAAATCATGGTCCATGCACTTTTGGTTTTAATACAAAATTCATTTTTTCTAATAATCCCTCACATGAATGATAAAACACGAGAAAACGGAAGACAACAAAATTAGGCTAAGGTATCCCAGAGATTGAACCTTAACTTAGTGAGAGGTTACCGGAACTTCTTGTTGTAACGGTGATCGCAATGTCTTGAACCTCCAACAGTGAATGCAATTCATAGATAACAACCACACTTGATGTCTCAAGGGAAAGCTGCCAAGCTCTTGTCGTTGTGCCCGTTTTGGCAGTGGGCTAAATCCCGGACTTAATGAATTTCTCTAGAGAATCAACTCAAATTCTCATAGGAAGCGGCCTCCACTTCCAACATCCACATAGGTGAGTCCATTAAGAGTGTCCTGCCACACCCCGCTTTAAATAAAGCCATGAAACCCATTAATATCTCAACAGATCATCCTAAATTATGCAGGAAGCACTATCACACGGTTACACCATAGGGAGGGACAAAGATAGTGCTTTCTCGATATCACCATAAATTAGTTGTCTCATTGAACCTTGATCTTGGAGCTCCATTCACAAGGTTGAGTATCCTTCATGGTGATTTATTTTATGACATCTCTAGATAAACCTTTCGTCAAAGGATCTGCAATATTATCTTTGGACTTTACGAAGTCTATAGAGATTATACCAGTAGAGAGTAGTTGTTTCACCTTCTTGTGTCTTCCTTTTAGATGTATAGACTTTCCGTTGTATACACTATTCCTTGCGCAACCAATAGCAGCTTGACTATCACAGTGGATTTCGATCGAAGACACAGGCTAGGGCCAGAGTGGAATTCCTCCCAGAAAACCTCGTATCCATTCAGCTTCCTCTCCATCTTTCTCCAAGGCTATAAACTTAGACTCCATAGTGGATCGAGCTATACATGTCTGTTTGGAAGACTTCCATGACACATACGCACCTCCAAGTGTGAAGATGTACCCACCAGTGGATTTGCACTCATCTGAGTTTGATATCCAGTTGCCATCACAATACCCTTCCAGCACAGCAGGATACTTCCCAAAACTTAAGCAATAGTTTGAAGTGCCTCTCAGGTAGCATAAAACTCTGTAGAAAGAATTACAGTGATCTTTCCAAGGGTTGCAAGTGTGCATGCTCAATCTACTCACAGTGTAGGAAATATCAGGTCTTGTACAGTTCATCGAATACATAAGACTGTCAATAACGCTAGAATACTCAAGTTGAGAAATTCCCTCACCCTTGTTCTTTTTCAAGTTACAAGCGGGATTATAAGGAGTAGATACATGTTTAGTATTTTCATGATTAAATCTCTTAAGTACAGTTTCAACATAATGAGATTGACTAAGACTATATCCATCAGACGTCTTTATGATTTTCATCCCTAAGATTACATCAGCAGGGCCTAAGTCTTTCATGTCAAAGTTTTTGTTAAGCATGCTTTTAATGGTATTAATCATATCAAGGTTACTGCCTAATATGAGAATATCATCAACATACATGCATAAAATAACATGAGAATCATCCACAGATTTAATGTAAACACATTTATCAGATTCATTAACCTTGAAGCCATTAGATATCATTACATGATCAAATTTTTCATGCCACTGTTTAGGTGCTTGTTTTAAACCGTACAGAAAGTTTTTCAACTTGCATACTTTGTTTTCACAACCTTTTACAACAAACCTTCAGGTTTGTCCATATAAATTTCTTCATTCAATTCACCATATAAAAAAAACAGTTTTAACAACCATATGATGTATATGCAAATCATAAATAGAAGCAATAGCAATCAACATCCTAATAGAAGTGATTCTAGTGACCGGTGAATAGGTATAAAAGAAATATAATCCTTTTTTTTTTGTCTATAGCCTTTAGCTACCAACCTAGCTTTATGTTTGTCTATAGTTCCATCTTTTCTAAGCTTCCTTTTGAAAACCCATTTTCAACCTATGGCTTTACTACCAGGAGGTAAGTCTACAAGCTCCCAAGTTTCGTTTTGCTGAATGGACTCCCACTCATTTATTGAAGCTTCTTCCCAGAAGGGAGATTTCGGAGAAGTCATAGCTTCCTTGTAGGTTTGAGGTTCAGACTCTACCGTAAGAGTCACAAAATCTAGGCCAAAACTTGTCTCGGTTCTAACCCTCTTACTTCTTCTTGGTTCAATCTCATATTCTAGAGATGGGGGTTGACTAGTCAAAGGAACATCTGTGAGGTCATCATGGACCCTTTTTCGAGGTCCAGACCCTAAATAAAATATGTGTTCAAAAAACACAGCATCTCTAGATTCCATTATGGTATTCAGACCAATGTTATAGTGGTCAGAACTGATGACCATGAAACTATGTGCATTATTATGCTCAGGATATCCTACGAAAACACAGTCTACAGTTTTAGGTCCTATTTTGGTTCTATTAGAACGAGGAATGCCCACCTTGGCCAAACACCCCCACACTTTAAAGTATGCATAGGAAGTTTGTCTACCTTTCTACAACTCGTAAGAAGTTTTATCTGATTTTCCAAATGGAACTCGGTTCAAGATATAGCATGCAGAGAGAATTGCTTCCCCCCTCAAGTTCGAAGGTAACCCTGAACTGGTCAACATAGCGTTCACCATATCTATGAGTGTTCTATTTTTCCTTTCGGATGCTCCATTTGACTCAGGTAAAAAAGGTGCAGTAGTTTCATGAATGATGCCATTAAGTTTACAAAATGCACCTTTGGGTATCACATACTCACCGCCACGGTCTGACCTAAGAGTTTTAATTTTAACACCTTTTTGGTTTTCTACTTCAAGTTTATATAATTTGAAGGCCTTTAAGGCCTCATCTTTACTTCAAATAATATGAACCTGACAGTATCGTGAGTAATCATCTATAAAAGTGATGTACCATTTTTTACCACCTCTAGTTGGTGTTGATTTTAAATCTCCTAAATCCGAGTGTATTAGTTCTAAAGGAACTGTTTTGCGTTCAACCCTTTTATTAAATGGTTTTCTTGCATATTTAGATTCAACACAAATTTCACATCTATGATTTTTGTCAATGTTTATTTTTGGAATGCAACCTAACTTAGCAAGTCTTTCCAAAGATTTGAAATTAACATGTCCAAGTCTATCATGCCAAACATGTGAGAAGTCACAAACATAAGCATAAGAAGATGCATTAACATTCATGTTCAAAGCAGAAACACTAAGCTTAATCATGTTTTCAGTAACATAACCTTTTCCTACGAAGTCACCACTCTTAGAGATTACAACAGTGTTAGACTCGGCAACAAATTTAAAACCTTTCCCTAATAAGATGGTCTCTGAGATAAGATTCTTGCATATGTTCGGGACATGATACACGTCATTCAATGCGAGAGTTTTTCCTGAAGTGAGCTTCAATTCAACCTTGCCTTTCCCCACTACTTTAGCGGTGGAAGAGTTTATCATAAACAGTTTTTTATCGTCTCCTATTGTGGCATAGGAGGAGAAAGTATTTCTGAAGTTGCAGACATGCCTGGTGGCTCCATAATTTAGCCACTAGTCTCTAACATTGGTCATATTAGAGACAAGGTTGACTTCAGACACCATGCCAGTAAAATATCCAGAATCATCTACTATGTTTGCCTTATTTTTCTGTTTTGGATCATTTTTGGTCTTTTTAGGCGCCCTACAGTCTTTGTCCATATGAACAGTTTTACCACAGTTATAGCAGTCACCTTTGATGGTGTTTTTAGAGATACCACCCTTTGGCTTAATATGGTTACCTTTGGAGTTACGGCGTTTGTTACGTTTGTTACCATTTTTGCTAGAATCATATTTTCCCTCATGTTCTTTCTTTTTTGCAGCATTGTCATTTAGGATATGAGCTTTGTTAGACATGTCTTTGCTCAACAGCAGGTTCTTTTCCTTGCAGCAGAGTATCTCCTCGACTTGAATCTTTTTTCCCAGCTCTATCATGGTGATTTCACGAGTCTTGTGTCGCATCCTCCTCTTGTACTCAGTCCATGAAGGTGGAAGTTTTTCAATCAATGCAGATACTTGAAAAGATTCATCAATAACCATGCCTTCTGCAAGAATTTCGTTGATAAGGTTCTGATGTTCCATGAACTGATCAACCACAAGTTTTTCATCATTCGTTTTGTAGTCAAGGAACCTAGCCACCAATAACTTCTTGCTTCCAGCAGCCTCAGTAAGATATTTTTCTTCCAAGGCTTCCCATAAATCAAAAGCAGTAAAATTCTCTTTTGCATTATAAAAATCATATAAGGAATCATCCAAGCCGTTATGAATATGATTTTTACACATATAGTTCTTCCTAGTCCACCTATCCAGTCTATCTTCATAACCACAATCATGAAGCCTTCTTGAGGGTTTTTCCAAAGCAACTTCATCTAACCTTTGGTCTTTGAGAAAAAATAACATTTTTAATTGCCATCGTTTAAAATATTTTCCACTAAACTTAGCAGGTTTGTCAACAGTACTTTTCCCATGTTGTCACAGAAAATTCGAGTAGTGTAATATTACCTTTAAAATGTTGGAAATAATGAAAACATTCGTACTTAATCTGAGAAAAAAAATACTTAGCTCGAACTGACGCGTGAATGATGTTCCGAAGATGCACTGATAATGGTAGCGGGAACAAGTAGAGGCGCGTACGAGATACGCTAACCTAAAGGTAATATTGCATGCTACTCCTCTGAGATGCTATAGCAGTTGGAAGATTACCTCCAGGATACAACTACTGGTAGAACTCCTCAATGTAGCATACAAAGAGAGCACTCTAAGAGCTTGGCAGCAGTGATAAACGAAAAACTTAAAACAAAGTTGATAGTAGAACTGTTTACAGAAAACATAGGAAGAGCAGAGGAAGAAATGTTTCTCTGTTGTGTGTAAAATGAGATAAAGACTCCTCTCTTATGTAGTGTTTAGGACGTTAAAAACGAGAGGAAAAAAGCATGCAAAGAAACCATGCGTACTGGTAATGATTTTGTTAAAAAAACAGTGCAAGACAAGGGCAGGCTTAAAACAGAGTGAAGATGCTTTCTTCTTTTCAGTCCTAAAACAGAGTGTTGCCTTTGTCAGTCAGCAACTAAGCACGCGTGTCATACACATGATCCAAACACATACATACAAGGAGAAAGATACTTCACATGTGTGACAAACACGTATAGACAAATCATAAAAATTCTTCTTCTTCATGTGTGGAAAATACATAGGAAAAATTTCAGCAAAAAGATAGTATCTAGTGAACCCACGCCCGAGCCCGGCCCGACCGCCCGGACGGCGGCATGCGTGCTTCTGTGTGAAGCACCGCACGTTCGAGAAAGGCAACCTTGCCATAGTCTAGGTCTTCCCCCTCACTCAAAAGTGTGTAGACCCAAAGGGCCATGCCCTTTAGGCAAAACCCATGGTATTTAAGTCTAAAACTCTAAAGATTTTAGTCTATGTGGGACTAATGTTTTATCCATTCAAATGAAAAAACAACTAGTGGGCAATTATTTTAGGGATCAAATCATGGTCCATGCACTTTTGGTTTTAATACAAAATCCGTTTTTTCTAACATAAAATTCTCGCTATGTTTTGTGTGTGGTTTGTCTGACATATGAAAGCTTCCCTTGGTCTATAAATCGCAGTTTTTTATCTACCTACACGAAACATGAATCAGTTACAGAACTGTAGCTTACGAACAAGCTGAAAAAGATTATGGTTTTTGAAGCAAAAATGTCCTCTCTTCAAGAAGAAGCCAGGCCTAGACGTAACAAGGAAGATAAACTAGCTATGGATAAAAGACTTCCCTACTTAGAAGTAGAAACTCTACCCTCAAAGATGAACCTAAAACACTTACCATCGGTTTTCAAGTTGTACAGTGTTGTGGTGATGGAGGTGGGTGTACAGTTCCCAATAATTGGGTCCCTTTTAAGGAACTAGATGTCCAAGCGTATGGAGTTTGTATCCATTTGCATCGAAGATGTTGGTCGATGCCCACAAGTTATGCTAGACATGTCTTTAAATCAGTGATCTAGGCAATAGTACCAATACTCAATTACCATAACCATGCCAGATAAATCCTTATTTTTGGTTGACCATTCATCAAGAAATTTATAAGCATTACCTAAGGAAGCTATACATCAATCATATTTTCCAACTCTATCTAAATCATTCAACAATTGAACCCAACGTTTATCTACTCTTTCACTAGCATCCACAAGAAATAAATGATCAAAACACCAAAGAAAGAATGCTCGTGTCATTACCTCTGCACATCCCTTATTATCCTGGTTTTCTCTACTTTTAGTGTAGTTTCTCAAGGTATCCAAGGATATTGAATTAGTTTTAGAGATACATGTACCATGATTTTTGAAATCTTGGAAATAAATATCATCCATAGCAGCATATGTTAGCTCACTACCCAACTGCGGCATAGCTACTTAACGTTGACTAGGGTCACCAATGGGAATTCCCATTAATTTGTCCCAATCTAAAGGAAGGATGCCAAGCTCAAACTCCTTAAAATGAAAGCTTTTGGTTTTTTTTCACCATCTCTCACCTATGGATTCAACTAAGCCTCTATCCGCATTGGCGAAATCAAACGCAAAAACAAAAGAAAACCCACAACTATCACAGTAACGTTGTGCCGGCGGATTATTATTCACTACAATTTTATATAACACTTCAACCTCTTTCAAGATACTTCTAAAGTTTACACTCTGAGGATCACCCATAACATCGTTACATACATGGATATATTTATTCTTTGCCGATACTATTTCCAAACCATTTAGAAAATCGCCCATACTCATACTACAATCAATAACGAAAGGAAAAAAATCAATCACGAGACTAACTAAATTTTATACAAATTTACTAACAAATTTCATTCATTTTCATCACAAATTTTCATCACGAATAATCATAAAAATCATACAAATTTCATACATATTCATACAAATTTACCAACAAACTAATCATACAAATTTTCATTCATTTTCATCACAAATAATCAAAGTTTCAATTTTTTACATCACAAATAATCAATTTAAACTCCCAAAATTCTAAAAATCAATTTCAATCAGGATTGTAACACATATCATTTAAATAATCTAAGTCATCTAATACCAATCATCAATTTCATCAAAATATCATCATATTCAAAAATCATAAAACTTAAAACCTAAAATTAAAATTTCTTAACCCAATCGATTTTGTGGAAGGAATCGAACCAAACCGCCCTCAAACGATTCCAATCTTGATGCTGATCAAACCCACTGAGTGAATTGACGAAATGATAAAAATATTGAGATTGAATCAAACATGCAGTTCTTGGCGGAGAAAGAAACGAAGAAGGAATGAAGAAAAGGTCGACATCTATTGTTAAGATGGGGATTTTGGCAGTCGCATAATGGTTATGCATAGTCAACATGTTTGACTGGTCATGCGTTGTTCCATTTAGCAAAAAGTAAAAAATAAAATTTATGCTGAATGATTCAGCGCAACCTCGTTATTTGGTTTTGTGACTAGCATACTAGATTAGAACAACCATAGGACTTAGGAGGTTGTTCTAGCTGCCAGTCTAGATGCTAGATAGATTAGAAGACCATCGGACTTATCCTAAGGATTACTATCACTCTTTAGCCGCTTGAAAAGGAAGATGATACAAGAATGAAAATAAATATGTTATTGGTGGCAAACACATCATCGTCATTGATGAATTCTAATCCCCTCAAAGGAACTCATGCTATCATGTTTTGTATAAGAGTCGGAAAGACTACATTTTCTCAACTAGTCTACAATAATGAACCGGTAAAACAACATTTCCAACAAAAAAATGCGGAATCTGTGTATGTAAAGTTTGATATCTTTAGCATATTAAGAAATATCTTAGAGCCCATTGTTGGAAAAAAATATACTGCTCTAATGAGATGCATGGGTAAGAAAACGAGAGTATGTATGGCAATAAATGTCTAATTCACACTAGATGATGTTATAACTCATGTGGATACCTAAAAAGCAAAAGTTAGAAGCAAAGATAGTTATACCCATACTAATTTCTTGCCTTTTTTATTTCTAGAAGTAAAAAAAGTCACTTCTTGATTTATACCAAATGCGCTATTAGGAGTGGTGATATCAAGGATGCGAGAAACTTAACATTGATGATGATCAAAGCAAGTTTAACCTTTGTCGCTACTTGGATAAATGAATTACCAATATTTTCTAATTTTATAACTTTGTATTTTAGAAAATGAGTAGATATGATACACTATCTCCTTCCCTATTTTTGATATGAGTCTTGTTGTGTCGAGGTCACCTTCGTGGCAGATTTTATAAGGATGCAATTTTTAGCCCTTGGTTATTGTATCTTAAATTATTCATACCCAAGATAATATTTTAAGAAATTAAATTATTTTTTATCCATATGTTTTCACATTTTTTATTTTATTTTATTTCAATCTTGGTCCCTCTAATGAATCCATTCTCACATGTTGCTAAACTTTACTTTTATTCTTTCTAGTTTTCCAAAACCTAGAATCTTAAGGTTTTATATTTTTTTCTACCATGGACGAAGAGATGATAATTTTTGATAATAGCTCTGGAGCGATCTCAGAACCAAACACCCCAAAAATCATAAGAGTGATTAACATTAAGAATGTTCTCAAAATCAATATGCCTATTAATTTAATGATCTTTGGAGTCTTCTTAATTTTTTTTCTTTTTTCTTTCAATCGGTCAATAGGGATGGATTCACTGAAAAGGAAATTCTTTAGGGGTATCAACCCAATAATTACAACAGACGCAGAGAAATGGGGAATTTGAATAAATTACTTATAAGAATAGTCTCATATCCAACTCAAAGCGGCCATAGAAATCCGAGTCTCATAAAGCTATCACCATGTTAGCCGTTAAACCCACTATTTTAGTGTTTGAATTCACCCAAAAATAAGCTAGAACTTAATATCTCTAATTATATTCTTCAAGTTTATCTTTTTGTTATTGAAAATTGTAAATTTCCTTTTGTTGGAGAAAATGAGTTTTATCAAGTTTGTTTTATAATCTTTGAAAACGGGGGGTACCAAAATACACCACCATTTTTTTTCTTAGGCAATTTGTATGGAAAAAATTATTACAACTCCGAGATAAATTGCACGAGTCCTTACGCCTCTTGAATCCCAGAAGGACTCGTGCAATTGATTCTCTTAAATGACGTCACGCCAACTAAGAGTTGTTTCAACTCAATTTAAAACTTTAAACCAATATCCCCCCCAGATTAAGACTATATGTCCTTTCTGATCAAAAGTGATGGAAATCGATAGCAATAGACAGAGTCTATCTAACCTCAAAATCCGGACTTATGCAATCCGAAGTGCAACCAAGATTATTATTCACCTCACAAGTATAAAACTTGTGGAATCAACAAAGTTTGAGATGAAGTGAACTTTGATGATTTTTATCTATCTTGATCGAGTGAGCAGCTCGATATTCGATCAAGATCAGGATACTCGAGTTATCAAGAAAAGATAACTGGACCTGGCTTCACGAATCCCTATTTGTAGTCTTTAAATCCTAAACGGGTTATGAAAAGGACGACTATAGTTACAACTAGGACACACTAAAAAGTAGTGTCGAGATTCAAATATCCCAGTTGATTGAAGTTCCCATTTTATAGACATTTGATAAGTGCATAATTCATATGATTTTAGTGTCCATTCCATATTTTTTTAAGCTATTATTCTTGCATATTTTCGTATTATTACTCTTGTTTTCTCTTATTTGCCTATATTAGGTGAATCATCCAAAAAGGAGCTACAAAGTGCTGAAAAGAGATAATAAGAGAAGTATTCCAAGAATCCAAGGGCCAAAGTCCAAGATAAGTGGAAGAAAAGCGACGAAAAGGAGCAAAACGCTCAAAATCAACATAAGAGACAAAGACCGATCTTAACTCATTCAAATAAAGGATTTATCATCATAATCTTGAAAAGAATTCAAAGATAAAAATAATGAAAAAATAATGAGGTCATTCCGAGTTCGGATGAAGAAGTTGTGGCCAAAACAGTTTCTATTGAATATCGAAGATAGTGAAGTCCGCGAACTAGGTTTACATACCGGGTTCGCAAACTTAATTCCGAAAATTTATGCTGGAATTTGAAGTTTGCGGTCTGTTATTGCGAACTTATCAAGTGGAAAACATGTATAGACTCCTCGGAAGGCTTAAGGGCACGTTTGGGAATGTTATTTTATTATTTTGGGTCGGGTTCTTGAACCGAACTAAATAGACCAAGCAATGTAAACCTATAAGAAGGTATTGGGTTATGTAAAACATATCATATCATTAGGTCATGAAATTGTTAGGGTTTGGAGAGAAGAAACATCATACGGAGTGATTATCAATCATAACGTTATCTCTTTACTTTTCCCATATGTATATCATGGATGTTTCTACATCCATGAGTAGCTAAAAACCTATTGATTGGGGATGAATTATAAGTTGTAAACAAGATTTGAGTTATTATATTAATCTACTTTGAAGTTCTTCATATGATTATCGTTTGTTTATACTATTTGAATATTTATAATTGATTGATAGATTGTCTAGGTGGTCAACTGGATTGATTTATTGGTTTAATCTATTGCTAGTATTGAGTTAGGAGATAAGTAATCGTCGAATAACTTGTACACAAGTATAAAACACAAAATGTTAGAGCATTGCTCGGTTGAACCCACCAAGCGTTGGTATGTCAAGTTTGGTTGTCATATTTTAGTGAACCAAAACTCATTTAAGAGTCGGTTGATTTAAATTTACTAGAGTCCACTTCGTATAGGTTAGCTTGAAAGTATTAGGGTGAGACATTACAAGTATTGTGAAGACTTGAAGAAGTAAAGAAGTACGGAGCTACAACCACAATATCATCCTTCCACTTGAGGTTAGTGATATTAGACTTAAACTGTTTCATTCCCTAACGTATCTTTCAAGTCGTTCATATTGAAAACATAAAACTGCGAAGCATGAACACTCTAGATAGACATAGTATTAAGGAATACAATATGAAGTTTCTTGCTTAACCATTAAACTTTGTATATAAGACATCGACATAATCGTATGAATGCTATTGTGATTATGTATGGGTATGAGGTGAGGATTTCATCCTAGGAAATAATGTTTTTACATGTGTTTTAAGGAAGTAAGTTCATGATATGTGTTGTGAACCGAAAAAGGAAATCGCCAGGCGTTATTGGGGTTGTTCTTCATTGAAAATCTTATGAACGACCAATATGTGTGATTAGTATAACCGCTCATGACTTGTTTTTGTTCATGGTAAAACTATTCACATGAGGCCTGACTTATGTATTGGTATGACTTTTATTAGTGAAATCGATCTTAAGTAATCACCTGGGGTATGATCGGGTTTGTGAGTGTCTGACAAATATTGGGAAAGGGGAACTGATTTTATTAAGAGGTACAGTACATCACAAGGGGAACTAATCCTTGTATGAGGTGCAGTAAGGTTTATAGAAGAAAGGGAAACCAATCCTATGAACATGTGCAACACGTTTTTGGGAAAGGGGAACCTATCATATGGACATGTGCAGTGCATACAATTTAGACCCCAAATATATGTGGGGAACCGTTCCTAGTACCTAGTCAGCCGAATTTTGGTAAGCTAGTGTAACTATGCACAGTACTCATATGGAGGTAGATCCGAAACTTGTTTTGGTAGAATCGTTAAACCTATGGTTTGTGATTGAGTGTTACTTGATCAATCACATAGTTCTTGAAAGTCAGATGAACCAATTCTAAACTTGTTTGGAAGTGTGGTAAATTGGTTTCAAGTGAGTAAGTATGAAAAAAGACTAGCAAGAGTAAGATGTAAACACACTTTGAACACGGTGCATTAATGCTTATTCTTTTTGTCCAAAAATATTCCTTAAAGGCTAAGAAGGAAGTAAATCCCAAGATTTAATTTAAATAAGTTAAGAATCTTTTTAATTAAGGGTTTTTAATTATATATGGAAAATAAGAATTAGTAATGTGCATTTGCTAATTAAATATTTTCCAAGGAGATTTCGATCACATTTTTGGACAGTGCATTCACATGAATTATGGAAACCGAATTTGGTGTAGTAATGAAAAAAATCTTGAGAATATTTTCGGTTTTTGAAATTCCTTGGTGTCAAAACTTCCTGGTCTATAAATACTTTAAGTTTTCATTTCTAGCAAACTAATCCTTCGTAATAATAGACTTCCTCTTTTGTCTTTGTTACTGGTGAATACGCCTATCGGAGAGGAGAGTAATCTAATTAGGTGACATCTCTTACGACCGCTCAATTTAAAGTCTTATTTGGGATTGAGAAGCTCTAGCACGACTCGTTGGTGGAAAACTGGATATTGCAGTTTATCTTTAGTTTTCATATTGATTTGATTGACTAACGGTGGTTTAACTTTGATTGCACCTAGTTTGTTTATGCTTGAGAATCTTCTCTTCTGATATAAGATTCACTCAAACTAGTTCAAGGTTTCGACGGGGATCTTTAGACTGTTGTTAGTTCTAAATATGATCTTGTGATAATCCATTGTTCACAGACTCCGTTCTATGTGTGATTGATCATAAGATATTCATGTAGTTGTGTGCAGGTGTTTATTAAAGATCTAAGAAGATTTGAAGACAAAGAAGAGATAGAAGATTTCTGACTTGGTTTTATAATCTTTGGTGTGCACAATACTTGTTTTGGTAAAAGAGGATCCAACTATAGATGATTTATCCTTTGAGTATTTTGATAGAATTATTGAGAAGATCGGCATCAACACAGTTCTTTGGATTAATCTTACCGATTTCCCTTTGGGTGATTGAACATAAGATGGATCTTGGAACCTGGCAAAGGAGTTTATGTTAAGATAAACAAGGTAACCTTTGCACAACTCATACCACTTGGTTGAAGAGAGTTGATACAAAACAGATTTGTTGTTCCTTTACTGTTTGGAATACGAACCAAAGGAATTGGTCCAAGTACGTGACTTGTTTACAGGTTGGAGGCATGGGAATACAGACGGAAATAGGTGAACTATAGGTTTAGTTGCTTGGTCTCAACTATACGAAGTTGGTTTATTTTGTATAGCAGCTTAATCATGAGAGTATTCAATTCTGGACAAGGTCCCGGGGTTTTTCTGCATTTGCGGTTTCCTCGTTAACAAAATCTTGCTGTGTCATTTACTTTATATTTCCGCATTATAATTGTTTTTATTATAATTAAAAGTAAATTGCACAAATGTTAATTCCTATTTACTTGATGCGTGAATCCTATTATGTTTTGTTAAGTCTGAACCTTTGTATCAAGTAAATATACTTCGTTATTGTATTGCCTCGATCTCATATCCATTCACGATCACACGGAGTGTGAACCGACTAGTTGTATTGTCTCGACTCAGTCCATAGGCAATCACTTTCGGAGAAAGGACTTATAGGAATAAAAAGTAATAGCTTGAGGTATATTTGGGTACCCTCGCCTTTTCAATTGGTATCAGAGCAGGCAAACACGAAAAGATCTAACAATATGTGTTTGGTGCGATCCATCCTATAAGAATTGAATCTTGTTAATGGTTCAGTTAACGTAATGGCAGGATTTGAAATATTTAGGGTTCCATGGTGGAGAAATCAAATAAAGAATATTGTATTCCCTTTTAAGGAATCATCTAGAAGTTGGTCCGAAACTTGTGATTTCTTAAGAAGCTCTCTCTTACATCTGAGAGACAGTTCTTTGATTTCTTATGTTGATGAATCCCCCATACAAAGAAATCAAGATAGATCAACAAAGGTCTATAATGTTGAATTGAGAGGGTTTTAAAATATCTCCTCGGTTGCTTCTGTTTACGAAGAACATTTACCTAAAAATGATCATGCAAAAATCTTAAGTTTTGTGAATCATTCGTTTGGTCCTGTATCAATGATATTCGCAAGGAATCCTGTCGGATTAGATTTTAGAAGCAATCATTTTGAGATATGTCTTAAAACATAGAATCGAATAACTCAAAAAGTTATTATTAAAGTAAGACTCCTTACTTTGTTAAAAATGGATATTGTAATGAAAAACTATTACAATATAATTCAAGGTAAGAAAATGCTTCGAATTTTCTGGCTTAAGAAAAAGAAGTATACTTTCATATTCTCTATGAATAGTAGCTATATGCATTCTCCACACAATGGTTTCTTTGAAACCAGTGATTGGATAAAGGGATTCAGTAACCTAATGGTTCAAGACATCTTATGTTTCGAAAATTCTCTAACATAACTTACAATTGGTGGGTTGTTCTTTGGACCTTTAAGTCTATCCAGTTTCAAAAAATCCATGAATGGATCGGAATCATCATTACCAAAAGAACGTATTTCCAAAAATATGGTATCCTTAAAATAGATGTTTCCTCAACATTGGAAATTAAAACTTGGTTTTTTCCGGAAGTTTGTATAATATTTTTGGTAAAGATAAATACTTTGACTATTCAATATAGTCATCTTAAAGATCTCTCTAGCATACGTTCAAGAATGATACCGAATGAAGATCTTAGGAGAAAACTGACAACAATGATTTCCACCAAGAAGCTTGCACGCATGTTTGATGGGAAGTGCTACCACATCTTCTATGAAGTGAATGGATCAGTGTGTAGGGAGATTGCAAGTGATTATTTCCTTCACAAAATTGAAAAATATCTTAACTCCTTAGATTCATATAGATTGACTTTGTGCAACAATACGTGCTATCATACAATTCAACTCATGTCCTATTCAAAAGTGCATGCATCTAGTTTACTTGATGATGTATTGGACTTAATCGGAAGAAGAGTCTTACTTGATGAAAGAGTTGATAGAGAATGGAAACGTGTACTCTACTTCAAAGAATTAATAAAAATTTCTCGTGAAAATCGTTAGACAATTTTGAGCATCTTATTAACACTCTTAATCATTATGAGGATTTCTTGTGGAAGTTTCAATCTCTACTCGATGAGATTTCTCCTTGAAAGGAATTACAAGAGAATTTGAAAAACACTTGTATAAAAAAAAAAAAAAAAAAAAAAAAAGATGCAATAATTAGATTCTTATTTACCAGATGAAAAAGAAAGAAAAAAAAAGCATCAATTTTTGATCTCTTTCATTGATTGTATAAGTCTATTGAATAAAAACTATCTTATTTTGATGAATAAAATTATTTGATTTATAATTTTTCTTGTGATAGTTTTTTATTTACATAGTCGGTGCTTCATTGCTTTATTTATTTGCTATGTATGTTTATGGATGTTTAATTTAGGTTTTATTACCTTAATATTCGATCCCATAATATGTTGTGAACCCTTATGGTTTGGGTGACTTTTTGATTTAGCAGGATTAAGTTCTAGCCCATATTGGTAGGATTTATCAGAGGATCATGAGGGGTTCCTATAGAAACAATATGTGAAAAAGTCACAATATGTTGAATCAGTTTTGGTTTAGCATAAAAGCATATGTGTTTCAACGGTTTTCAACTCTTGCTTGAAATTGTTAAAACCGATTTTCAACCTTTATCTGGTAAAGGTTGGTTGTTGTTATTCTTTTGTTTTTGGCATGAAAATGACAACATAGTGGTATTTCGATATCAATTCTCCCGGGAGAAGAAAACAATGCAATCATATTTGTAGAAGTTGGATGCAAAATTGAGGTAACAATCTTGTTAGTTAATTGTTTTCCTGTTTTAAGAAAAGCCTATTTTTATTTGATATATATATATATATATATATATTGCTTTTGCTTAAACGAAAATGTTGGTACAATTGATGTGTTTATTCCATTATGTATGTGTGGTTGTATGGGTGATTCAATTGGTTCCAGTTAAGTAAAACTATTGTTATCTTGCTTTGTTGTGTGATATCAATCGTTTAGGCTTACGAAATTTTGGTGCAATTGCGGTGCTTTAATGTTTATGTTAATTCAATTGCTTCCAGTTAAGTAAAACAATTGTTATTTTTCTTTATTATATGGTATCCATTGTTTAGTCTTACGAAATTTCGATGCAATAGTGAAACTTTGATATATTTGTTGTTTCAATTGCTTCCGATTGAGGTGAATAATTATGCAAGTTGATTTATTGTTTTGTATGAATTATTTATGGCTTAACGAATGAATATGTTGACGGGATAAGTTGTTTAGTCCAATTCGATTCCGGATAAGATAAACTAAGTTAATTCTGATCTTAGTTAGACTTATAAAAGTGAAGGTTTCGGTTATTCAAGTCTAGCCGAAAGCCTAAACAAGGAACTGCTAGTTAACTAACCTAGTATTTGGCTTATTTAAAATCTAAAGGTCTAAGTTATATGGATATTAGAACCTGATGAGAAAAATGGAGTTTATCTTTGTTTTGGTCTTATCGAATAAAGCGGTTGTATTTATACAATCGGTTTAGCAAAGGAACTAAGTTGCTTAGTTGATTTTTGGTTTGCTAAACTAGTTGGGAACATTGCTTCGGGAAATTATTTCCATGATAACATATCAAAATGTAATTACTTGTAGTTTCCATTTTGATATTGGTTATCAAAAATGGTATGTGGAACCCTCGTGCTTGACTCAACAGGTTGCAAGTCTATTTTGAGATTTGTAAGATCCTTTTCGTGTTGCCCTTTATTTTTTTGTTTTTTTGTCATTTTTGTGACAAAAAGGGTGAGAAATATATGGAGTAAATAGGTGATGCTGGTATCAATTTTATGTTGATTAGTGTCACTAGGGAAGATGACAATGGTGCTTGAAACGGTTATCTAACGAATGAGGAAAAACACAGACTAAGGGAGAGTAACATATCATACGATTGGGATAACAAAGACGTGCGGATTGAAAAACTACCTATCTCACCCTTAAGGGGAGTATAAGCTTTGTTATTATAGTGCAGCTGCTGTATTTTTGAGGATTGAATGTATGCAGATTATGTGCTGTGGAATTCTGGAATCAAGCGTATGTGTAATGAATTCTTGTAATTTGTTTATCCATATGATTATAAGAGTTTTGTCGCTCAAAATTGACAAAGGGGGAGATTGTTAGACCATTGCTCGGTTGAACCCAACAAGCGTTGGTATGTCAAGTTTGGTTTCATATTTTAGTGAACCAAAATTCATTTAAGAGTCGCTTGATTTAAATTTACTAGAGTCAACTTTGTATAGGTTAGGTTGAAAGTATTAGGGTGAGACATTACAAGTATTGTGAAGACTTGAAGAAGTGAATAAGTACGGAGCTACAACAACAACATCATCCTTCCACTTGAGGTTAGTGATATTTGACTTGAACTGTTTCATTCCCTAACGTATCTTTCAAGTCGTGCATATTGAAAACATAAAACTACGAAGCATGAACACTCTAGATATACATAGTATTAATGAATACAATATGAAGTTTCTTGCTTAACCATTAAACTTTGTATATAAGACATCGACATAATCATATGAATGGTATTGTGATTATGTATGGGTATGAGGTAAGGATTTCATCCTAGGAAATAATGTTTTACATGTGTTTTAAGGAAGTAAGTTCATGATATGTGTTGTGAACCGAAAAAGGAAATCGTCAGGCGTTATTGGGGTTGTTCTTCATTACAAATTTTATGAACGACCAATATGTGTGATTAGTATAACCGCTCATGACTTGTTTGTGTTCTTGGTAAAACTATTCATATGAGGCCTAACTTATATATTGGTATGACTTTTATTAGTGAAACCGATCTTAAGTAATCACCTGGGGTATGATCGGGTTTGTGAGTACCTGACAAATATTGGGAAAAGGGAACCGATCTTAGTAAGAGGTGCAGTACATCACAAGGGTAACCGATCCTTGTATGAGGTGAAGAAAGGTTTATAGAAGAAATGGGAACCGATCTTATGAACATGTGCAACACGTTTTTGGGCAAGAGGAACCCATCATATGGACCTGTGCAGTGCATACAAGTTAGATACCAAATATATGTGGGGAACCGATCCTAATACCTAGTCAGCCGAATTTTGGTAAGCTAGTGTAACTATGCACAGTACTCACATGGAGGTAGAACCGAAACTTGTTTTGGTAGAACCGTTAAACCCATGGTTTGTGATTGAGTGTTACTTGATCAATCATATAGTTCTTGAAATTCAAATGAACCAATTCTAAACTTGTTTGGAAGTGTGGTAAATCGGTTTCAAGTGACTAAGTATGAAAAAGGACTTGCAAGAGTAAGATGTCGACACACTTTGAACACGGTGCATTAATACTTATTATTTTTGTTCAAAGATATACCTTAAAGGCTAAGAAGGGAGTAAATCCCAAGATCGAATTTAAATAAATTAAGAATATTTTTAATTAAGGGTTTTTAATTATATATGGAAAATAAGAATTAGTAATGTGCATTTGCCAATTATAGATTTTCCAAGGAGATTTCGATCATATTTTTGGACAGTGCATTCGCAGGAATTATGGAAACCGAATTTGGTGTAGTAATGAAAAATATCTTGAGAATATTTTCGGTTTTGGAAATTCTTTGGTGTCCAAACTTCCTTGTTTGTAAATACTTTGAGTTTGCATTTCTAGCAAACTAATCCTTCGTAACAATAGACTTCCTCTTTTGTTTTTGTTACTGGCGAAGCCTCCTATCGGAGAGGAGAGTAATCTAATTAGGTGAAATCTCTTACGACCGCTCAATTTAAAGCCTTCTTTGGGATTGAGAAGCTCTAGCACAACCCGTTGGTGGGAAACTAGATATTGAGGTTTATATTTATTTTTCATATTGATTTGATCTACTAACGGTGGTTGAACTTTGATTGCACCTAGTTTGTTTATGCTTGAGAATCTTCTCTTCTGATATAAGATTCACTCAAACTAGTTCAAGGTTTCGACGGGGATCTTTAGACTGTTGTTAGATCTAAAGACGATCTTGTGATAATCCATTGTTAACAGACTCTGTTATGTGTGTGATTGATCACAAGAGATTCAAGTAGTTGTGTGCAGGTGTTTATTGAAGATCTAAGAAGATTTGAAGACAAAGAAGAGATAGAAGATTTCTGACTTGGTTTTATAATCTTTGGTGTGCACAATACTTGTTTTGGTAAAAGAGGATCCAACTATAATTGATTTATCCTTTGGGTATTTTGATAGAATAGTTGAGAAGACACAGTTCTTTGGATTAAGAGTGTTGGTTGGCTTAATCTTACCGATTTCCCTTTGCGTGATTGAACATATATAAGATATATCTTGGAACCTGGCAAAGGAGTTTATGTTAAGATAAACAAGGGAACCTTTTCTCAACTCATATCACTTGGTTGAAGAGAGTTGATACCAAACAGATTTGTTGTTCCTTTACTGTTTGGAATACGAACCAAAAGAATTGATCCAAGTACGTGACTTGTTTATAGGTTGGAGGCATGGGAATACAAACTGAACTAGGTGAACTATAGGTTTAGTTGCTTGGTCTCAACTATACGAAGTTAGTTTATTTTGTATAGTGGCTTAATCATGAGAGTATTCAATTCTGGACAAGGTCCCGGGGTTTTTCTGCATTTGCGGTTTCCTCGTTAACAAAATATTGCTGTGTCATTTACTTTATATTTACGCATTATAATTGTTTTTATTATAATTAAAGTAATTTCAGAAACGTTAATTCCTATTTACTTGATACGTGAATCCTATTGTGTTTTGTTAAGTCTGGACCTTTGTATCAAGTAAACATACTTCGTTGTTGTATTGTCTCGATCTCGTATCCATAGATGATCACAAAAAGTGTGAACCGATTAGTTGTATTATCTCGACTCAGTCCATAGACAATCACTTTTGGAGAAATGACTTATAGGAAGAAAAAGTAATAGCTTGAGGTATATTTGGGTACCCTCGCCTTTTCACAAAACCTTGCAGATGGATTTGGTGCGCGTCGTTTACGCATAAAATTAATTACACCTTTCCACACAATTAACTGGTAATATAATGGCAAGGAGTTCGTTCCCATGAAGAGCAGGGAGTTTCTAGTTGTTAAAAAGTAACTGAAAAGGGTTTTTTAGATTTTAATGAAAGTAACTAATAAAACAAAAATAATAAATATTGGTCTAAATTAATAAGGAATAAGATGACTAGGGAATCATTCGTCGTCACTGAATCGAAGCTTAATTAAATATAAATTTATTTCTTTTTGAACTTATATTGTAACCAACCGTAGAAAAGCAATAAGCTCTGCTATCCCCCGGATTCCTACTGTCACTGGATACGGAAGCGCTCGACTACCAGATTCTATCCAACCAACCCACCAAGAATAAGCTCTCAAGGTGTAAATTAGTCGAATGCTTTACACTCTATGAATCAGGTTGATCCCAGCATCAGACGCATAGGCTCGGTCTGCTTACTAGTGTTATCTTTACACACAATTGCTTAACAAAATCCCTTTGTCAGCTCTTGCGATTTACTACTTGTGTAAAGAGTTGATGTGATAATTACACATATCACACAACCCTAAACTAGTAGAAGAAATATTAATTGGCTAATTTAATTGATCATTTTAAATAACCTCTCAATATTCTTAGACATTAAAAATAATAAAGATAATCAACAATAAAATAAAACTTGAAATAAACGTGATTAAAGAAAATAATGCTTCATGGTTCAGGACTTTGAAATCATCCCTAATCAATAAGAAGTTTAGCTACTCATAACTAAAATGCACTGGTAAATAACAAATAACAAAATAACAAAAGATCTAGCGTTTCTATCTTTCTCACCGCATAAGAATGTAACGAAGGAGTGTTATTTCTCCTCCTCGGAAATAATCCAAGAGAAGAAGTGTTTCTCAACGAATTTTTCTTCTCTATTTATAGAAACGAGAACGTCTGTGTCGTCCGCAAAATCCGCAGTGGGTAAAGAAGAGTAAAACGCCTCCTGACTTCTCATGCAATGTGCAAAAATAAAATACCCATCGTTCCAATGGTAAAGCGACATGTAGCTCTCATGTCAGTAATATCTCTTATTCTTGTCACGTTCATCCCGACAAAGATGTGTTTGATTACAACACTGCATCAGCTAACACAGTGCTTGGGAATTAATAAATTAGGTGCTTCTGATTGAATGTGACAGCAAGTATCCTAAAATCATTCATGTTATTTTTGATTGGCCAATGTCACAATAGTACCCCACTGATTCTATGTGTCTTCATATGCTCCGTCGATCTATCTAGCTTCAATGAGCCGCCTTGCGCCAGATCATTCCTTTTATCCAGAACACGTCAACTACCAGGCCAGATGCGTGTTTTCTGCTCTCAGGATTACTGCAAAGAGCCCCTCCACCTAACTTCTTCCTATCTTCGTTTTGCTGCAAATGTTGGCTGGGTCCTGAAAATGACGTCATCATCTCTCACCCGCAAATGGCAGAAGCCATTTTCATCGACCAATCCCCGTTACCATCACAACAGCTAACTATCTTCCATGTAACTTCAACTCCATCATGCCGGAAGCAACCACAGACCGTAAACCTCCTAGCCATCACCATAAACCACCTGCAACAATGAATAACAGCAACACCTTGCTCGAGTTATTCTTATCTTCACTTCCTTCATAACATCATGATCATCTCCTTCTCGAGCTCGTCACTCATCACTAACATCAACCATAGCAAACCCGAACCCTCTGTTCATCTAGATCATCACTGCCTCATCGTCCTCGTTGATGAGCTCCTTGGAAGTCATCAATGGCAGCAGCAATATTATTCACGATATTGGCAGCATCGGTTTTCCACTCCCAAGCTTGGATACCGCGAATTTATGGAAATCAAGCTATCACCCAAGTTTTCTATCATCCCCAGGAACCTAGTGATGTATTTAGATTCGAATATAGTTGTTGATCAAATTCCATCACCGTCGTGATCATCGTGATCATCAAGTTTCGACTGCCATATCCTGAGTTCTGTTTAGAAATAGGGAAGATGAAGTGCCCTGAGTAAGAGATCAGGTGCCTTTATCATTATTTGAATTCATTCATTCCCCTTTGTAAAATACCGAACTTACCTTAGCAATTCCCTTATACTTGACTGCCCCTTAATCGGAAGGTGTCCCTTATCATTCAATTGGGATGCCAATAGCATTTGTCTTGTAAAATGACCATTTTCCCCTTATAGTCTTCCAAGTTCTTGTTTTTCTCATAAGTTCTTCATACGAACTCCGAATGACTCCGTTCTTTCGTCATTGCCTTTGTCTTCTCGTCCTCTGCAAAATGAAAAGTAGAAATCTTGTACTTGAATGAGTTACATTTGGTCTTTGGCCTTTCTCCACTTATAGCTAGCTTCTTTTATTGCAAATTCACTTCTTTTGGATGATTTACCTAACAACACACAAATAAGAGAAAACAAGTGTAACATACAATAACTTGCAAGAAACCCAACAAATACTAGCATGGAATTGACACCAAATATATGTGAAATATGCACTTATTAAATTCCCCCACACTTGGCTTTTGCTAGTCCTCGAGCAAACTATCTAACCTAAAACAAAACAAATCTCTGTCGTTGAGGACCCGGTTGCACTTAGCATGTGCAACAAGCATTTAAACCCCTAGGTGTCCTTAGTGGACGAGTTATAGTCTCGTGAGGGCTTACGAGAGATATACCCACAACTACTCCAACTTCAAAGCTTTCCAGCGTCCCAAGCATCCTAAGAGCTATGAGGACATAGAGTTTCTGCATGCTAGTAATAAGAAGTTATAAATACCAAAGAACATATTATAATTCTTAAATGTTGAGTGAGGAATAATCACACCATAATGAGAGAACGCATGTTTGAGAGCGATCAGTAAGCATTTTGCCTCGACTTCTGCCTCACCAATAGGGTTTTATGATAATTGCACTCAATAAGACGTCTTTTTTATGGGTCTCACATGTGTGCAGGTAGAAATGAAGAGAGAAATCCTACACACGTTGAATGGTGGGAAGGAAACCTTCCAAATTATTTCTGGAGACCCCACAAAATCGTGGGAAATAAAAGACTTTTTCTGATGATCTCTAATAAAGGAAATCAACCACTATAGAAAGGATGAGAGTACTTACCACCTTCACATCCGATCGGCAGTGACGAAAGCACCACTATCACAGCATCCAATAGAAACGTCTTCGGCTCGTCTTCTTCATCTTCTTGGTATTCGACTTCGGCTTCAACTGTTGATGATAAACCTTGAACTTCATAAAACTTTGACAATTTGTAACTCTTTTCCTCTATTTCCTTGTTGCTTGAAACTTCTTTATAGATTTTTCTTCCCCATGGCTTTATTGAACAAATAACAACCTAAATGCAAAGCTTTTTGTATTATTATTTTATTTTATTTTTTATATTATTTTATTTTATTTTTTTGAAGATATATGTATATTTTCTTTTTCTTTTTCTGTTTCTGTTTTTTTTTTAATAAAACGATTGCAACTACAATAAAAATTAAATTAATTAACATGGCCATGAAAGAAGTACTTTACTACTCGAATCTTCACAACTTGTAATGTCTTCATATCATAAACTTCAATAACTCTTGTCTTTTGATTTTCTTTGCTCTTGTAAATAAGTCTTCGTACTTGGATATAGAATTATGCTCATTGTATGTTACTTCACTTGGATCTAAATTTTTCTCTTCCTTGTATTGTTGCTTATAAACCTTAAATGTCTTCAACTTTCCTTGTAGATTTTGATGTTGCCTCCTTGTTGATGATGATGTGTTTCTATAGAACTGTTGTTGGCGAGAGAGAGAATGGTGCTAACTTCAAATCAAACTACAAGAAGGTGGTTTTCATCTTTAGATGTCACCCTCATGATTGAAAAAATTAGCACTCAAGAGATCAAAAATAGTGCTGAAAATGGTGCGAATTTGGGTAGCTCACCATTCTACCCGGAATTAACGTATAGTGACACACACTAAAAAATAACAGCTTTTTAGTCAACTACAAATAATTGAAGGTCTGGTGCCTCTGTTGATATGAAAATAGGTAGTCTCCACTAATTATTGATCATCAACTCTAATAATGCATTTCCCTCTGCTCCTCATTTGCCACTGGCATGATTAAATCCATTATTTAACATTCTAACAAGTAAGAAATCCGAACGTAGTTCCCTAACACTTCCAAGTTCAGTTATGTCGGTCAAAATTCTCTATGTAAACATACCTAGAAGTATGCTAGTGACTCTAAAATCTCTACAAGTTGAAGGTTTTTGTTTTTTTTCATGCAAATATTTACAAAAAAAAATTTTGAAAAATTTGACTCAAGAAACTTAAAAACTCTATATGCAAAATATGGAAACACTCCCCCACACTTAAACTTTACATTGTCCTCAATGTAATTGATTCTTCCAAAGTAAAATAAGGTGGGAAATCCAAATATGATATGAAAAACAAAAGATAAAGATAGAAATAAAAAACCAGTGGGTTGCCTCCCATTCAGCGCTTAGTTTATCGTCCTCAGCCCGACTTAGCACTCTTTCAAATTACTCCTCCAGAGGGAGAAAATTACGAAGCTAAAGGGAATCTACATCCACCTTGTCGCATGGAACCTCCCCATATACCAGTAATCTGAAAATCGGGTAGTCCACCTAGAAAATAATCTGCGATTCTAGTAACAACTTCACAGAAATGTCAGCATAAGATATAAATAATGAAATTGTTATTTTATGGAAGTTTTACCCACACTTAGTCCTTTCTACACTCGGAAGTGGATATAGAACATAAAATATGGGAAATTCTTTGGGTCCCTCTATGTGAACCTGCACATTTCTAGAATCAAACACATCTATTGGTGGATAATTAGAAGTAAAATAATTTGTTAAACTTTTAGAAGCACAAATACTTAACCCTAAGTGATGTGAATCAAAATATTTAGAAATATGCAAAGGATTAGACAAACCTTCCACAATCTCTTGTATTACGGGATCCTCATCATTCTTAAAGAATTGCAATGAATTATTTACCTCATGTGTATCGTGCTCTTCTATCAAACTTTTTAGCCATTCTTCGTCAGTTTTTGCTTCAATTAAAGTCTCGGCATCATTATAATCCTTGGCAAGCTCAATTGGGTCTTCCACGACTTCAATTAATTTGGTTTCGTTCTCAATCACCATCTCTTCAATAACCTCATTATCGGAATCAGAATCATCTCCTTAAAAGTCTTCATTGGTGCAAATCCTATAATCCTCATTTGAGTACGTTACACCATTTATAACAACAGTTATGTCATATCCATTCTCCTCCTTTTTGAATAGGCGAGTGATCGTTATAATGATCCGGAGTTGGAATAACTTTACTGTTATTGCAAGGACTTTCCAAAGGATGCTCATCTTCATCAGAATCTTCCTCATAATTGTCCATATCGAAATGACGTTCAAATTCCAATTCTATGACCTTGTTAATTTCATCAAGAGTCTTTTGTGATGCACCGGCTTCTTCTAGCCGCTCGTGTTGTTTAAAAAGTTTTCTGACATTAATACATTTTCCACTATTATGCACAATATCCTCTTTTGAAAAGAGTGACGGAAAAACACGATGAAGAGGAATAGGTCTTGGTTCAGTATCATCAGTTTTTGGTTCCAAACTCTCTTTCACCTGCACATGACTATAAAACAACTGATTAGAAGTATAATTATCCTTTTATCCTCGTGATTGTTCACTTACATGCCCTTCATAAGGTTGTTGAAATGTATGAGAATATCCATAATGTTCCGTGGGATATTGATCATATCCAAAAGATTGTTTTTGATTGTACCCCTGGTATGGTTGGTAGTTTTCATATGAATGAGATTGAAAACCATATTGATTAGTATAAAATTGATTACCACTAAGATATGATTGATCTTGTACATCGTACATGTTATTTCCAAATGGAAACATGACGATGATACAAAATTGTAAGAATTAAAATTAATAAAACCTAAGCCTAAAAATAAAAATAAAAATAAAAATAAAAATAAAAATAAAAATAATGCACACAAATCATTTATTGAATTTCCCCACGTTCTAGACGGGTCATGAATATTATTAATCCATTATGAACACATAAAGAATAAATAAAAATAAAATAAAAGCTAGAAGCAAAATCTAAAAAACAAAAGTATTAAATAAACTAACTAACTAAAAATAAATAAATAATAGGATAAATAAATTAATAAAATTACTAAAAAAAAAACAACTAAAAGCTACCGACTGCTCCCCGGCAGCGGCGCCAAAATTTGGTTCCCGTCGTTTACGCAACAAATTAATTACACCTTTCCACACAATTAACTGGTAATATAATGGCAAGGAGTTCGTTCCCACGAAGAGCAGGGAGTTTCTAGTTGTTAAAAAGTAACTGAAAGGGTTTTTTTTAGATTTTAATGAAAGTAACTAATAAAAAAAAAATAATAAATATTGGTCTAAATTAATAAGGAATAAGATGACTAGGGAATCATTCGTCGTCACTGAAACGAAGCTTAATTAAATATAAATTTATTTCTTGTTGAACTTATATTGTTACCAACCGTAGAATAGCAATAAGCTTTGCTATCCCCCAGATTCCTACTGCCACTGGATACGGAAGCGCTCAACTACCATATTCTATCCAACCAACCCACCAAGAATAAGCTCTCAAGGTGTAAATTAGTCGAATGCTTTACACTCTATGAATCAGGTTGATCCCAGCATTAGACGCATTAGCTCGGCATGCTTACTAGTGTTATCTTTACACACAATTTCTTAACAAAATCCCTCTGTCAGCTCTTGTGATTTACTACTTGTGTAAAGAGTTGATGTGACAATTACACGTATCACACAACCCTAAACTAGTAGAAGAAATATTAATTGGCTAATTTAATTGATCATTTTAAATAACCCCTCAATATTCTTAGACATTAAAAATAATAAAGATAATCAACAATAAAATAAAACTTGAAAAAAACGTGATTAAAGAAAATAATGTTTCATGGTTGAGGACTTTGAAATCATCCCTAATCAATAAGAAGTTTAGCTACTCATAACTAAAATGTACTGGTAAATAACAAAAGATCTCTGCATTTCTATCTTTCTCACCGCAGAAAAATGTAAAGACGGAGTGTTGTTTCTCCTCCTGGGAAATTAATCCAAGAGAAGAAGTGTTTCTCAACGAATTTTCTTCTCTATTTATAGAAACGAGAACCTCCGTGTCCTCTGCAAAATCCGCAGTGGGTAAAGAAGAGTAAACCGCCTCCTGACTTCTCATGCAATTTGCAAAAATAAAATACCCATCGGTCCAATGGTAAAGCGACATGTGGCTATCATGTCAGTAATCTCTCTTCTTCTTGTCACGTTCATCCCAACAAAGATATGTTTGATTACAACACTGCATCAGCTAACACAGTCCTTGGGAATTAATAAATTAGGTGCTTCTGATTGAATGTGACAGCAAGTATCCTAAAATCGTGCATGTTATTTTTGATTGGCCAATGTCACAATAGTACCCCACTGATTCTATGTGTCTTCATATGCTCCGTCGATATATCTAGCTTCAATGAGCCGCATTGCACCAAATCATTCCTTTTATCCAGAACACGTCAACTACCATGCCAGATGCATGTTTTCTGCTCTCAGGATTACTGCAAAGAGCCCCATCATATAATTTCTTCCTATCTTCGTTTTGCTGCAAATGTTGGCTGGGTCCCGGGAATGACTTCATCATCTCTCACCCGCAAATTGCAGAAGTCATTTTCATCGACCAATCCCCGTTACCATCACAGCAGCTAACTATCTTCCCTGTAACTTCGACTTCATCATGCCGGAAGCAACCACAGACCATAAACCTTCTAGCCATCACCATAAACCACCTGCAACAATGAATAACAACAACACCTTGCTCGAGTTCTTCTTATCTTCACTTCCTTCATAACATTATGATCATCTCCTTCTCGAGCTCGTCACTCATCACTGACATCAACCACAGCAAACCCGAACCCTCTGCTCATCTAGCTCATCACAGCCTCATCGTCCTCTTTGATGAGCTCCTTGGCAGTCATCAATGGCAGCAGCAATATTAATCACGATATTGGCAGCATCGGTTTTCCAATCCCAAGCTTGGATACCGCGGATTTATGGAAATCAAGCTATCACCCAAGTTTTCTATCATCCCCAGGAACCTAGTGATATATTTAGATTCAAATATAGATGTTGATCAAACTCCATCACCGTCGCGATCATCATGATCATCAAGTTCCAACTGCCATAGCCTGAGTTCTGTTTAAAAATAGGGAAGATGAAGTTCCCTGAGTAAGAGATCAGTTGCCTTTATCATTATTTGAATTCCTGCCTTCCCCTTTGTAAAAGACCGAACTTCCCTTAGAAATTCCCTTATACTTGACTGACCCTTAACCGGAAGGTTTCCCTTGTCATTCAATTGGGATGCCAATAGCACTTGTCTTGTAAAATGACCATTTTGCCCTTATAGTCTTCCAAGTTCTTATTTTTCTCATAACTTCTTCATACGAACTCTGAATGACTCCATTCTCATTGCCTTTGTCTTCTCGTCCTCTGCAAAATGAAAAGTAGAAATCTTGTACTTGAACGAGTTACATTTGGTCTTTGGACTTTCTCCACTTATAGCTAGCTTCTTTTATTGCAAATTCACTTCTTTTGGATGATTTACCTAACAAAACACAAATAAGAGAAAACAAGCGTAACATACAATAACTTGCAAGAAAACCAACAAATACTAGCATGGAATTGACACCAAATATATGTAAAATATGCGCTTATCAGGATTCTATGGAGCAATTGTGTGTATAAACAACACTAAAAAGTGGACCTTGATCTAAGAGTCTAACTATTAGGATCAACCTATAAATTCACAAAAGATAAAGCTTTCGATTGGATTACACCTTGAGTGATCTACTACTAGGTGGTTCATGGGAATGATCCTTACATCCATTATATTACTAGTTAATTGTGTGGAAATAATATATTGGACTAACGACAGCCATCTACATTCAAAGCATAAGTTTCTTTAGGTTTAAGCTAAGATAGATTTGGAACCAAACAATCAATATTCACCGTTAAATGAATCTTTGAATCTGATTTACATAAACATGATATACACTCTGGTTAGGTGAAACCGTAATTGAACCGTGTATAAAGACTATTGTTCAAGGTGGTTAGCCGAAACTAGCCGATATGAACTTATAAGCTTAATATTCATTTTCATGAACACATAAGACATTAACCTTGAGTCACAACAATATGATCAAATAAGTCTAGTGTTTTTAGAGAATTGATCAAATGCAAATTATCTCGTGGAAATAATTTTATCGCACTTGAAAATAATCGACATGGTTAGTAGTTGTACAAAGTACAAATACCGTAATCGTTCGTGAGTTGGGTCAGTCACAGTATGTGTACCGATTTGTAAACATTTTAACCAAACCAAGTTTCGGAGTTCACATAACTATATAGGTATGCGTACCGGTATGGACACATAACTATTTTGATATTGTACCGGTTCGGATACCAAACCAGTTTCGAGACCACAATTCCTTTTTTGTTTGCATAGGGTATGCATACCAATCCAGTTCATGAGTTAAACATATTTTTCATATGATGTTCATAAGGATATGTGTACCACAAATCTCGATATATAACTACTCTTCTACATGTATAAGTACATGTATTACGGGTTCAGACTTACAACAGTTTTCCTAGTTTGTAAGACTGATAACACCGTCTTATATTCAAATCATTAGTAACTCTATATTTCTCTCAAAAAACGATTCGAAACATTCCCTAATAACATCAATGAGACATATCACTGTTCCAAGGTATTTTCGAATGATAAAACTTGAATCATGATTTTGATTCCGAACAATAAATTTTCCTTAACCGAAATTCATCAAGTATGAACAAATGTTCATTAAGATTAATCATTATATTTTGAGAACTAATTACCAAGATAAACTTGACTCAAAATTCTTGTATATGCATGATAGTTTAATTAGTTATGTGACATCGTATCAGTGATAGAAAAGTGAATATAACTTGAGAAATAGGTGGTTCAGTCTCCACTTACCTTTTTTTGATAAAGATATCCAAAATATTTAGTTGATCTTCGCCTTCAAACGTTAGAACGCAATGATGACTGCCGTGATCCAATATTTCTCAACTATATTTTCATCCTAGTCCGAGACTTAACTAATTGTAGACTAGAAATCAAGATATATTTTTGACAACTAAATTTGACAACAAGCTTGAGATAGCAACACTTGTGAGTTCGACCGAGCAATGCTCTAACAACCTTGGTGGGAATGGAACTTAGGACCAAATGTTCACTAAGGACACTAGCTCATTTTTTGATATTTATTTCACTTTTTATAAATGAAACCTTTAGTCCCACAAAGGGGAACTAAAAATGATACCTTTCCATAAGAATATAATTTTTTGGATCTAGAGGCCCTTTGGGTCATACACACTTTTGTGAGAGGGAGAGGACTTAGGAAATGGGCTAGATAGTTGGTGCAACCACACATTTCACACACGCGCAATGCTTCACACTGAATCACGCACGGTACCGTCCATACGTTCAGGCTCCGAGTCGGGTCAACCAAGACTGTTTGGCATCGAATCACGCACGACGTCGTCCATATCCAGGCTCCGTCTCGGGTCAACCAAGACTTATATTTTTGGACTAAAATCAATTTACTTTTATCCTAAATGTGTGGGGAGTCTCACCTGATGGGAATTACCTTCTTTCATTTTTTTACTTATGACATAATGTGAAATTAATTGGTTGGCCATTTTATTACCGTTTTTGGACAATATTGAACTATTTCGAATTTAATTTTGATCTTATTCGCATTAAATGTGTATTACTTCGATCTCCTATCTTCTCCCCTATATAAACTACTCGAATCTTTCATTTCAAAATGTTTCCAAAAGGGGCTATTATCCCTCTTTTTTCATATTTATCTCTCTTTGTGGTTTTTAGATTATGTGCTTTTACGTTGAGTTCGTTCAGTAGGAAAGTACCGTAGTGCTTGTAGTATTTTTAACATGCAATTTTATCCTAGATACAACTTTACCATAGGGTATTATCACCACTCATTTTTGAGGCATGCTGGTGAACTGTCGTGTTAAGGACAAATTGATGATCAAGTGACTCTGTCCTCAATGTGTTGTTTTAAAATTTAGTGTTTTATTTATTCTTCAGAAATATATTTAACATCATTTTTTCAGTAATTTATTGTTGTAGTTTCAACAGTCTTAACACGATAGTCTTTTTTCGATAACTATGGGAAAAAATTATGTTGAGAAGCCTGCAAAGTTTAGTGAGAAATATTTTAAGAGATGGCAGTCAAAGATGTTGTTTTATTTGAGTTATCATGAATTATATCAATATGTTGTGGTCCTTTTGATGAATCCATGAATGAAGATGAAAATAAAATTGAACTTGAAGATTGGAAGAGGCAGAAATATATGGCAATAAATCATATTACGAATTGTTTGAATGATACAATGTATGATTTTTATAATGCTAAAGAAAACTACAGTTGTTAAGTTCATGGATTATAATATGTTGAATGATAACTTTGTTGTTGATCAATTCATTGGGCTTCATCAAATCATAAATAAAATTCTTGCTGAAGGTATAGTTATTAATGGAACGTTTGAAGTATCGGCTGTGATTGAGAAACTACCATCTTCCTGGTCAGAATACAAACGAAGATTGAGGCATGAAACTGGTGAGTTCATTATGGTTTAATTGGGTAAGAAGATTCAAGTGGAAAATTTATCATGTACTAAGGAAAAGAATGTGTCTTTTGCAACGGACATGTCGAACAAGGCTCATGTATCTGAACACAAATCTTCCAATACTGAAAAAGGTAAGCATGGTTCTCACAAGAAAGGTACATTTCATAAACCTAAATCTGGCATTAATAAACTTAAGGATGCTAATTTGGTAGAAAACAACAAGGACGAGTTTTTAGTGCGGTATTTGAAGTAAATTTGGTAACCAATGTGAGAAACTGGTGCGTAGACTCTGGATCTATCAAACATTTTTGTGGAATCGGAGATATGTTCACCTCATATCAAAAGGCAGGGGAAGGCGAGAAACTCTACATGGGTAACTCAACTATATCAGAGGTTGCAGGGAAAATAAAAATTGGGATGAATCTCACTTCTGGAAAGACTCTCACATTGAATGAAGTTCTTCGTGAAAACAATGGGGGTACCAAAATACACCACCAACTTTTTCTTAGGAAATATGTATGGACAAACTTAAACACAATTTCGAGAGTTCAACTTAATGAATCTCAATCAAGGAATATTATTTAGAGTTGTATCTATTTCTCTCCCAGTCAGAAATTTTACAGAGACTAGTCCATGAACCTGATTTCGTGTGACAGTACTTGGGTGATTCCAACGATTAAATTTCCCAGTAATCAATCAAGTCGTATCTAACAAACAAGGATGGATGTATCTACTTTTATTGATTTACGTACAAACTGTGATATTTCAATTATATAGATAAACAATATAATGCGAAAAATAAATAACAAAGATACCAGAAGTTTTGTTAACGAAGAAACCGCAAATGCAAAAAAACCCCGGGACCTAGTCCAGATTGAGAACCAAACTGAGTTAAGCCTCTACAGACACTAGCCTACTACCAAATAACTTCAGACTTAAATGTAGTTGATACCGGATTAAACCCTCACATAAATTCAGTTACAGTCGCGCTTCTTACACCTCTTGAATCCCAGCACGCAAATTATTCCTTAGATGACGCTATTTACAGCCTAAGAGTTTCTTTAACTTAATTGAAGACTTTAAACCAATCTGCCTCCCACAGATAAGACTATATTTGTGATTTTGTTTTTTTATCGCATATCAAGGTGATACTGGAAATCGATATAAATAGACAAAGCCTAGCTCACTTCAAAATCCGGACTTATGCAACACGAATTGCATCCTAGATTATTATTCACCTCACAAGTATTAAACTTGTGGAATCAACAAAGTCTGAGACGAAGAGAACTTTGATGATTTCTATCTATCTTGATTGATGGAGCAAGCTCAACAATCAATCAAGATCAGGATACTTGAGCTATCATATAAATAATAGCTGGACCTGGATTCACGAATCCCTATAAAGTTTTTGTAGTCGCTAAACCCTATAAGGATTTTAGTAAGAGGACGACTCTAGTTTTACAATTAGTCTTTGTAGTCGCTAAACTCTTGTTTGAGTTTCCCCTTTTATAAACATTCAAAGCATAGGTTTCTTTAGGTTTAAGCTAAGATAGATTTGGAACTAAGCAAACCATATCTACCATTAGATGAATCTTTGAATTTGATTAACATAAGAATATATATACTCTGGTTAGGATGAAATATAACCGAACCGTGTACAAAAACCACACTCATGAATGGTTAGTCGAAACTATCCAACTGAACTATAAGCTTGAGCATTTTCATAAACACTTAAGACTTTAACTTGAGTCACAATTATGCGATAAAATATGTCTATAATGCCTTTAGAAATTATTCAAATGCTAATTATGTTGGAGAAATAATTTTATGTGCATATGAATTTAATCGACATGGTAAGTAGATGTACAAGTACAAATACTCAACATGTTCGTGAATAGTTAAGTAAAAGTACATGTACCGGTATGTATACATGATGACATGAACGGGTTCCGGAGCTCACAGAACTTTTCCGTTACGAGTACTAGTATTGTACCTTAAGACAATAACCAGTTCCAGAGTTCACAGAACTTTTCTGGTACGTGTACCGGTATCGATACCAAATCGGTTCCTGGACCAACATTTATTTTCTAGTATGCATACTGACCCGGGTTTACAAGTTCACAGACTTTTTAAGGTGTGCACACTGATATGCGTACCAAAAATATGTTGTCGACATATAGCTACTCCGATACATGTATTACGGATTAATACCTATAACAGTTATCTCAGTTTGTAAGACTGATATATACAGTCTTGTATCCGAATTTATAGTATTTCTATACTTCTCTCTAAAATGATTCGAAACATTCCCGAATAACATCAATAACACATATCAATGTTCTAGGCTATTTTCGAATGATAATCTTGAATCACTAACAATAAAAAAATTCCTTAACCGAAATTCATCAAGTATGAACAAATGTTCATTAAGGTTAGTCATATATTTTAAGAAGTTCATTAACTTGGTAATTAGTTATCGACTCAAAATTCTTGATATGCTTACGATAGTCTAATTATGCGACAACATCTCATAGATAGAAAGATGAATATAACTTGAGATATAGGTGGTTCATTCTTCACTTACCTTTTGTTGAAGAAGTTCTCCAAAAGCTTCGGTTGATTTTCTCTTTCAAACAGTAGAACGCAATGATCACTGGCGTGATGGGTGCACAAATCACGAGATATGAAAACCAACAAGGAAAAATCTTCCTGTTTTTAAATCTTCAATTTTCTTCTTATGTACCCGCACAAAACAAACTTGAGTCCACTTATGATCGATCACACACATAACGTAATCTATTAACAACAGATGATCACAAGTTGTCTTTAGATCTAAAAACAGTCCTAATGATCTCTTCAATGCGTTAATCTAGTTTGAGTGACCCTTATGGCGGAAGAGAAGGCTCTCAAGAATAATCAAACTAGGTCCAATGAAAGTTTTAACAGTCGTTAGTCAATCAAATTAATAATCGAAAACTAAAATAACAATACAATTATCTAGTTTCCCACCAACAGTACTCGTAGAGCTTCTTGATCCCACAGAAGTCTTTAAACAAGCGGTCATAAGAAATTTCGCCTAATTAGGGTAATTTCCTCTCTGGAGAGACGGCTTCACCGGAAACAACATAAGTGAAGTTTTCCTGGCTCTTAGGATAGTTTGCAAGAAATGAAAACTCAACTATTTATAGACCAAGGTTGTTTGGACAACAACGAAATTCCAAAACCTAAAATATTCTAAAGATATATAATAAGTATCTAATTTTGATTTTCCTACTTCCAACTAATATCTAACCTGTAATTCCGGAATCTCTCATTAGAAAATATATAATATTAGTTTAACATTTAACTAATATAACTTTCCAAGAGTTATGTATTGATTTTCTGGAAAATCAAAAGTATATAATCGAAAAAATTTAATTAAAAAATTCTCAATATTTCGAATTGGGATCACCTTGAGTATAAAGGAATATCGTTGGACAATCAAAGATATGATTTGTATTCATGTCCAAATTATGTCGACATCTGGAACTTTCCTAATTAGCAAACTCTAATTCCAAAATCACACAATACCGTAAAGTAATATGTGAATATAAAGGATTAGTTTTTCTCTTGGGACCGGTTCTATCATACTCCTAACATAGGTTAATATCGGTTCTACCAAGTCTCCAAATAAAGGTATATAACCTTCTTATGCATACTTAAACGTATGGGGGTGTCTAGCTAAGGTTTACATCCCTACTCCTAAGAGAACCAAGATATGACCCAAAACTGTTGACTGTGTCTTCATAGGTATCCTGTGCATACTACTGCATATATATTTATGGTTATACTGCATATATATTTATGGTTATGAGTTTTGAAATTTCTGAAATTAGTGTGAATACAATATTGGAATCTAGGGATGTTGTGTTCTTTGAAAATATTTTTCCTTTGAAAGTTGACTCTCACAAGAGATATGTTGATCCCCTAGATATCCCCTCAACTAGTCTTACTTTACCTTTAGAGGAAGATGAAGTAAATATTGAGCCTTGGAGAAGTAAAAAGGATAAAAGCAAACCCTCCTTTGAATCTGACTTCATAACATGCCTAGCTGAGACTGACTCAAAGTCTTATAGAAAAGTCATGACTTCTTTTGAAGCTCCACTAGTGAAATTGAGTCCATCAGATAGAACATTATATGGAAATTATACATTTACCTCTAGGGTGTAAATCCAGATAAAATGTAACATAGATGGAACTATTGAAAAATACAAGGCTAAGCTATTAGTTAAAATCTAAAAATAGAAAGAAGGTATAGATTTCTTTGAAACTTACTCACCTGTTACGAGAATTAATTCCATTAGTATGTTAATTTCCATAGTTGTTGCTCATAAATTAGAGATACATCAAATCGATATAAGGACAGCCTTTCTAAATGGTGAATTAGATGAAGAAATATACATGGAATAACCTGAGGACTCTATAGTGAAAGGTTGTGAACACAAAGTGTGCAAACTGAAACAAAAAATATATTTGTATGAATTGAAACAAGCACCTAAATAGTGTCATGAAAAATTTGATCATGTGATGTTTTCTAGTGGTTTTAAAATCAATGAATATACCTAGTGTGTTTACAATAAACTTGTGAAAAATGCATGTGTGATTGTATGCTTGTATGTTAATGATATGCTTATACTTGGTACAAACATGAATGTAACTAATTCCAATAAAAGCATGCTAAATGATATGAAATACTTAGGCTCCACGGATGTAATCTTAGGGATGAAAATTAAAATAAAAACTAACGGATATAGTCTTAGTCAATCTCGTTATGGATTTGTACTTAAAAAATATAATCATTATGATTATAAACCTGTTTGTACTCCGTATGTTAGAGAACTGCTTGTTCGAACTCTCAAGCTTGTTTGTCAATGTTAGTGATCAAAACTATAAGTCTTGATTTCTAGTATACTTATAGTGATGTCTCGGACTAGGATAGATTATGTAGTTGAGCATTAGACTTCACGGCGTGCATCAAATGAAGACGAAGAACTACTAAGGAGAGCTTGTGGAACTTCATCAACATAAGGTATGTGGAGACTAAAACTCATCTATCACTTGGAAAGTCTATTTTTACTTTATCTCATATATTAAGACATAAGTCGTATTACTATATGGTTTTCAATTATACACATTTGAGATTTCGAGATGAGTTTAACTCGCTTACATATTTCTCGAAATATGTGTTGGTAAGATTTCGCTTTAACCAAGTTCATCTTATATTCTTGACGAAAGTCAAAAGATGATCATGTGAAAATTTCCGAGTAACAACTTACATTGTTTGTGTGATATAATTATTTGGTGTAGACTTGGAATGTTTCGTTATGATTATTTCAATAACTTGAAAATTGCTTTGATGCTAATAGTGGGTGAAAACGGCTATTGTCATCCTCTAAGAAAGTTTCAATGATTGAAATAAGAGTTTAAAACACTTAACCAACATTATATTATAAACATGTTATACACTCTTGCATATAAGTGATCCATGTATGGGAACCATAGTATGCATACCCGCATGTGTACCTGTTGGTTTGAGAAGTCCGGGAACCTAAGTGCGCGTACCCATACGCATATTGGCATAGCTTTGTGTCCGAAATTTTCAGTTGGGTTTGGTGGTATGCGTACCCGTTCGTATACTAGCGAAAAACCAAACTTGGTCCGGCTATTCAAGTATGCGTACCTGTTTGCATACTTGAATAGTTAAAGTTCTAAAATCGGTTTTGTTGTGAACTAATACATTTATATAATAAGGAATGCATTCTTTGCAAACCGTGGCTATAATGGTCATAATTGATTCGAGTGAATCAAAACAATTTTTCTTCAATTGTGTTCTTATAAATATCTATGAGAATATAGCTATTAAACAACTCTTTAACTAGTTTCATTTGAGTCATTTGAACTAGTTATGCTTAAGATGAATAAAGTTGATATGATAGTGTTCATATACCTAACCTCGGTTAATTATTGTTGATCCAACATGGTGTACACGTTTAGGTACGGTAACATAAACCTAAATGAGGGTACATTTCGTTTGTGTATAAAAATCTAAGTTCGATCTAACGGTTGAAAGATATTAGCTTGAGTCTAATCAGGATTTCATCTAATTAACGTTGAATATTGAATGCTTTGTTACCAAGGTAACTTAGATTGTAAACCCTGATTTTAAAACTATATAAAGGAGAACTCTAGCAACTGGGAAACCTAATCCCCACACCTCTTGTGTGTTAGTAGTTGCATAATCTAGAGTCGATTCTCCTTTAACCTTAGGTTTTTCATGAAACCCTGTAGGTTAACGACTTAAAGACTTCATTGGGATTATGAAGCCAGACCCAACTATTTTCTCAGTAGTTGCGTGTTCTAATATTACTTTTACTATCGTGATTGAGTACTATCTTTGATAAGATTTTCTTGAGATTTATCTCCGATGGGTAAGATTGAAAAGTTGTCACAAACATCTTCGTCTCATCATTTGTGTTTCCGCAATATCTTATTTCGTTAATCGATTGGGATTATTGTGAGGTAATTGATATTTCTAGGCTATTCTTTGGGAATATAAGTCTGGTATATCAATTAGTTCATGTTCACCTTGATTTATCAAAATATGGAAAAAAACTCATAGGTATTTCTGTGGGAGACAGATTCCAATAGACTTTTATGTGTGAGACATATTTGTTTATCAAGTCTTCGACTTTGGGTCGTAGCAACTCTTGGTTGTGGGTGAGATCATCTAAGGGAATCAAGTGTGTAGTATCCTTCTGGGATCAGAGGCGTAAGGAGCATGATTGTACCTTAAATCAGTGTGAGATTGATTAGGGTTCAATTACATTCCAGTCCGAAGTTCATTGGTAGTAGGCTAGTGTCTGTAGTGGTTTAATACAGTGGGGTGTTCAAATCTGGAATAGGTCCCGGAGTTTTTCTACATTTGCGGTTTCCTCATTAACAAAAATTCATGTCCGTGTTATTTCTTTTTCGTATTATATTTTTTTATATAATTGAAATATCACAGGTTGTGCGTTGAATCGATCAATTGGGAAATCCAACCTTTGGTTGTTGATTAAAATTGATTGAATATTAAAGAAGATTAGTCAATCTATGACAAAACTGCATAATTGGTATGGAATACTGCTGTCATTCCTTCCAATTTTGTAAATGTCTGGAAGATTGCTAGAAAAGTTTGCTCTACAGATGAAAATTTAAGGAAGAAAGGCTTCAGTTTTGCTCCCAGATGTTATATTTGTCATAATGGGGAAGATAGCATGGATCATATTCTTTGGAATTATAATTTCAGTCAAATTTTATGGAGCTGGTTAGGAGGTATCTTCCATTTCCTTATTCCTAAATCTTTTGAATATATTTTAAAAATGAGTAAATCTTCTAGCCCTGTGATAAAAGAATTGTGGGATTTCAGCTCTTTTACCTTGATGGTTGAAATCTGGTTTTTGAGAAATGTTATTTACTATTATGATGAAAAGCATGATGCTACTAAACTGTAACTCAAGATTAAAAAAAGGGTCCATGACTGTGAATGCATACTGAAAGGTAATATGTGTGGCTCCAATTCTGAAAGGAATATTCTGCAGTTCTTTCTCATCCAAATGAGAAGAATGAAACAAGTAAAAATTATTGAAATTTTATTCCATCTGCCAAATGAGGATGAATTGTTGTTATGTTGTGATGGAGCCTCCATATGCAACCTAGGAAATGAAGGTTATGGTTTTGTAGTTAGCAACCACACTGGTATGTTTGTTTTTGCAGAATCTGGAGGTCTGGGGGTTACTTCCAACTATGTTGCAGAGTTTATGGCTAACATCAGAGCTCTGGAATAGGCTGTTGAGAACCAACATTTCAAATTATACATCTGATTCCAAAGCTTGTATCACCTCTTTAAAGCATCAAAAGGTTTCATGGTTTCTGTTGTCTAGATGGCAGAGAATTCTCACATATTTCCCTTCAATATCCTACAGACATGTCTACAGAGAGATCAACTTCTTAACTGATTATTTTGCTAAAAAAAAGAGTGCATCTTCAGAAGGGATATAGGCTTACCTTCACTGACAAACCTAGCAGCTTTCCCTGCCTTGAGTTCCCTGATCAACCATATCATAGAATTGCTTAGCTTTTCTTTTTTAGCTTTGGTTTTTAGTTTCTTTTCTTTAGTTTCTTTCTTATTTCTCCTGGCTCATGCTAGGCTTGTATTTTTAACTCTTTATTTTTAATAAAGTTTTGGTTTTTTGGGGAAACAAATTAAAAAATTAAAAAATAAAATTGATTGATCCTTGAACATTGGTCTTTGGTACCGTTCAAGTTATTTCTCTTATATTCAATTGGGCTCGAAAATTCCTATTTGTTGATTGCGGATTGGATTGAGAGATAGAGATATAAAACTCTTTGATATACTTTTCTATAGATTGAGTTTGAATGTCTAATTGATTCTCTTGAAATTATATTGGAGTTTATCTATTCAGATTTTAAACCAAATATTGGGTGTGGTTGTTAGACCCCCCAACTTTTTCACGTAAGATCCTTGTTGTAGACTTCAAAAAAATAAGGGTAATAAAGTTTCACAAATTGAATTATCACGACATATAGGAAGTCTGATGTATTTGATGAATTGTATGACCATACATTGCTTATGTTGTGAGTAGATTAAGTGGGTATACTTGTAATCTAGGGTAGGAATATTGGGATGCACCTTTTAGAGTTTTAAGGTACTTGAAGTATACTTTTTCCTTGTTTGAATTATAAAAGGTACCTTGATGTCCTTAAAGAATATTGTGATACAAACTGGATATCAGACTCATAAGAGTCTAAGTCTACGAATGGATATATTTTCACTCTAGATAGGCGGATCTGTTTCTTGGAAGAGTTCCAAACAGACATGTACAGCTCGGTACAATATGAAATCAAAGTTTATTGCATTAGATAAAGTAGGAGATGAAACCGCATGGCTAATATGCTTTTTAGATGACATTCCTCTCTGACATAGGAATATGTTCCAGCTATATCTATAATAGGAAGTCTATACACATTCATAGAAGACATAATACCATGAAAATATCAATCTCAACAGGCATTATTTACATTGATTGGATAAAGTCCAAGGAGAATATAGTGCACCCTTTGACGAAAGGTGTGTCCAATGAGATAGTTAGTAATTCATCAAGGGGATGGGGCTTAAACTCATTAGATAAACTTTCCATGAAGGATACTCAACCTTGTTGATTAGAGATCCTAAGATCAAGGTATCAAATGAGACAACTAATTCTTGATGGGTAACATTATCATAAAATATCGTTCTACGTTCCTTCCCTATGGTGTAGATGTGATTGTAGTTTATCCGTACCGATTTAATATTAGTATGTGACTTTTTATTGCTCTAATAGTGCAATCATGTGAATATTGTGTCTTACACAAATTTTTTCATAGATTCAAAATAATATACTACTATTTATTATTTATATTTATGACCACTATATAGAATGGGAAGCTTAGGAAATTATAATGTATTTGAATTGCAATATTTTCCAGGTTTGACAATTTAATTAGTTTATTTAATTCGTCAATTATACTGAAATTGTATTTACTGATATATTATATATGGTGATATGATGATATGATGAAGGGGGACAACACTATTATTAGATAAGAAACCCAAAGTTTTTTCATCATCAATTTAATTAGTATTACTGATACCGTCACATCATATCTATGTCAATGAGTATTGGTATATACCAGATCGATACATGATATGACGAACCATGATTTAAAGGGTGTTTGGATTAAAAAAGAAAATAAAAGAACCTAACAAGCAAGAACCACGATCTCTCTTGTAGAATTCTACCAACCAAGGACGGACCCAAGATTTTACCTAGGATATAACTATTTTATTCAGGACAGGAGAGTAAGAAAATGAGATTAAAATGTTGATATCAAATTTTGTTAATTCTTTTAAATAAAGGGTTAAATATATGTATCAAATTTAGTCAAGAGTTTAATAAACTTGGAGTGCCATTGGTTTTCTAATCGCCACTGGGATAAAGCAACGATAATGATGATAACATGATTTTCGCATGCGTTTAATAAAATATTGAGTATTATGTTTAACCTACCTGGATAATAATAGAAATATACTAAATATATGTATTATACAAGCTACTAAATCTTTTTCTTACCAAATCAAGAGACGGGTTAGAACCTCTCTTTAGGCGTCGAGCTCACCAAGCGTTGGTATATCAAGTTTGGTTGTCATGTTTTAGTTTAAAACTCGAAGTTGCTTGATTTGATTACTAGATTCGACTTCGTTAAGTTAGGAACATAGAAAATTTGAGACCTGCTCTCGTTCCTCATGAAGAACCTGGATACTTATCGACATCAACGAACGCATCATCCTTCAGTTCGAGATTAGTAACATACATGACTTGTTCCAATTTTATTGTAGTTCTTTCAAGTCAGTATTTATTGAAAACATAAATATTAAGTATAATCGTTTACTTGTATCCAAGTCTATCATAGTTCTTTCAATGATATTTATTTTATTTTATTTTTGAAAAACAAAAAGGAAACAAAGTATTCATTTTATTTTATTGTTTGCAAAAACAAAAAGGAAACAAATTCAAGAATACCATTTACGTTCATATATTTCTAAGATTAAGAAAACCCATGACTAGGGATCTACTGTGTATTATAGATTAAGAAAAAACCCATGATTACAGAGTTAAGAACCACTTACCTTCTTAAGGAGCATTAAACTAGCAATATAATCCAACCTCAAAAAGATAATGATCATGTTATGATTTCATGAAGATGGATATTTATGATTATTAAAAACAAAGTTTAACAATGGTGTTTTTTTTACCGTGTTAAACGAATGAGATGAAAAGAAGAAAAAGATAACCATAATCAGTTGGAAGTTATAACATGGAATTAGTTGGCTATAAAAAATTGTAATATATTTTTTTTATGGTGATTTTTTCTCTCTCCTAAAATTTCCATGGTGATTTTTTCTCTGGCGACTGAAAACCGGATTCAATCTCCATATTCACCATGTTAGTTGTAGGTTTTTTCAGGGTTTTTGATTATACGCATCTTTTTCCTTTTCTTTCTCTCGATTTCGTGTTTTTCTTCCACTGTTTTTCTCAAGTTTTTCGTTTGGTTTTTAGGGATTTGTTTCTCCTTTCTTTTCTTTTAGGGTTTCCCTTCTGTTGGAGTTATGGCCATTCTCACCAGTTCGTCATCCCTTCGCCGTTTGACAGAACCAAATACCCAGTCATCGTTAGAGGCTTCCACATCTTCAGACACTGATGAGAACGTTTGACATTTCCCATTCAAGACACTCCACAGCTGCCATGATGGTGTTAATGGCAGAGGATATGCCAAGGGTTTTATCATAAAATATCTCCATGACAGGCATTTCTCATCCGCATAGACGAAAGAATTTTGCAGAGAATTGATCGCCAAGGATTCGAATGTTTATCTCACTTGTGAGAAGCTTCTCAGCAGCCTTCACATGTGGTTATGTGGTTAATGCATGCATTTACACGCTTGGTCCATGCCCTATATAGGTAAAGATGGCACTGTTCATGGTGAAGTCATTGCCGGGCCTCTCAACGGATATGGTGATGTTTTTCTCCTCCATGGTTTAACCAAACCAGTTGGAGTTGTTACTCAATGACTAGATCCAACCTTTGAGATAGTATGTGATGCTTCTTCGCAAGAGGGTGATGCTTTGGCTGTTACTCTTTCCATGGATGATGACGACTGTGGTGCTATTCTTTCCACGTACCTATTAAATGCCATCTTCCAACGGTAGTTCACCACTGTTAAATTCATCCCACACCAATGCAGGCTTGGCTTCTCTAGGGAACATAAATTTTATCT
This sequence comes from Papaver bracteatum, assembly GCA_023529315.1. Taxonomy (NCBI): domain Eukaryota; kingdom Viridiplantae; phylum Streptophyta; class Magnoliopsida; order Ranunculales; family Papaveraceae; genus Papaver; species Papaver bracteatum. Next base: position 176,444 of record JAJJWX010000447.1, on the reverse strand, counting down.
TGACAGGGTTATCGCGGGCCCAGGTAACCTTAACTTGTGGCTACAGTTTTTATTTCTTCCTATTTATACATTAACTCTGTTTAGACCAAAGAGTTCCGCTGAGGCAAAGTCAGGCATTAAAAAGAATCTACAAGTTACAACAATCAACCATGCCATTTCAGTGTGGAAAGAGCCTAATGGATGCTCGATTCTGGCATCGAAGCTTTTGCAGCAACCTATCAGTTTGGGGAATGGGAAGACATACTTGAAGAAACAAAGTGCTGCTAACATTCTGGCTTGCCATAAGAAGATTAGTTGCGGCCATTACTCGGATGCAATACGAGTGCTTTCTTCATCAGGGATGGCTCCGCGCAATGAGAGTACTTATCTTGATTTGCAAGATAAGCATCCTTCAGCTCCTTCCACCTTTGTTCCTTCGGATACTGTGATAGTCGACCCAATTACAGTGGATTCACGGGCTGTTTTGGGAGCTATAAAGATCTTCCCAAAAGGTATGTCTTGTCGGGGTGATGGCTTACGCGCGTAACATTTGGTTGATGTCATGAGTGGGGATGCAGCTGCGGTGGTAGATAATTTACTTGCTTCGATTACTGGGGTAGTCAATATTTGGTTGGACGATAAATTCCCCAATAACTTGGGTGAGTTCATTTCCAGCGCTCCTATGAATCCATTACTTAAACTAGGGGTGGTATTAGGACAATGATTGGCATGATTTGGCGAATACTGGTTTCCAAGGTTGCTTCTTTTTTCGCCGGAAAAGAGATGACTTCTTATTTAGGAGAATGTCAATTTGGAGTTGGTGTGCCGGTCGGTGGGGAGAGTATTTTACATGATGTAAATTGCTTACTGGAGTTGAAATGTCACTCGGATAAAATTTTAATGCTTCTTATTGACTTTTCCAATGCTTTCAACATGGTAAGCAGATCTCATCTCATCATAGAGGTTCGTATTCAATGTCTAGGTATTTCTCTATGGGTAGAATTTTGTTACTTGCGACCTGCTAAACTCTATTATGACCAATATATTTTGTCATCTGCACTTGGGGTTCAGCAGGGGGACCCCCTTGGTCCCTTGTTGTTTGCATTGACTCTTCATCCTCTTGTGAAGACTATTTCTTCTCGTTGCACACTTGATTTACACGCTTGGTACCTGGATGACGGTACCATTATTGGGGATACTATGGAAGTAGCCAAGGCCTTGATTATAATAGAAGATGAAGGACTTAGTATGGGGTTACACCTTAATGTTCGAAAAACCGAAGTCTTTTGGCCATCTATTGATCCCAGAAGTACACTTGATGGTGTATTCCCCTCTGACATTGGTATACCTTCTAATGGCATTAAGCTCTTGGGTGGGCCTGTGAGTTTGGATTCTAACTTCATTAGTGATATGATGTTGACCAGGGTGAATAAGACTGTTCAACTGATGGATGCTATCAAAAAACTCAAGGACCCTCAGAGTGAGATGTTATTACTTCGCAATCGCACTGGTGTGTCTCGTTTATATTTTGCTTTGCGTACTACCAATCCAACAGCCTTGCAATCTTCCACTGATCTCTTTGACGATCATCTACTTAAGTATATGAGACTCTTAATCACTGAAGAAGGTGCTGGGTTTGGTCCTTTGCAGCAAAGATTGACTACTTTTCCTATCAAAGATGGTGGCCTTGGCATCTACACCATGGAGGACGCTCGTACCTACTGTTTCCTTGCCTCTCAGAATCAGACTGCTTCGGTACAGAAGACAATTCTGGGTAGTTTATTCTCAACAAACAAAGGATATGCTTATCAGTTGGCTCTTCAGAACTTTATCCAGGTATGTGGATTACCTCCTTCTTACCGTGTCGATGATACTGCCCCACCCCCCCTTCCATGCACTCCCTGGCAGTCACTTATTTTGATGCAGTTAGGAAGAAAATCCCAGAACAATTCTCTATGTCTACAAGAGATTCTATTCTGTGGCAGTGTAACCGTATCAATCACGCTCAGGATTAGTTAGACAGTTCTGGGCCGTGCTTTGTTATCGCCTCGGTATCCCTCTGTTTGTTGAGAATGGCTTATGCACTAGTTGTAACAAATCTATGGATATCTTTGGTGACCATGCGCTTCATTGTGCTAAAGATGTTGGAAGTAAGTTTCGACATGATCTTGTCCGTGATATTTGCTACAAATCTAGTGTACCTACTCGCAAGGAAGTTTCTCTTGGTATTATTTCGGATGAGTATAAAGACTTGAGGCCTGCCGATATTCTTGTTCTCAACTTGGAAAACGTTCAAGATGTTTGCATGGATGTCACTTGTGTTTCTCCGTTCACTGTTGATGGTATACGTTCTTTTGTTCCATGGAAATCCATTTCTAAGGCGGTTTCAAGGAAGCGTGCTAAATATTTAGACAAGTGCACTTCACTTGGATATGGTATGGGGGTCCTGGCTTTCTCTACTCTGGGGGAACTCGGTGAAGATAGTTTATGTTTCTTTAAGTGTCTTAAGAACTTCCTTGTCAATAATGATGCTAGTAGTGGTTTTGGTAGTTTTATTTTTCATAGAATAGGCATTGCTATCCAAAGAGGGGTTGGTGCCCAACTTGTTGCTAGGTTGCCAACCACTAGCTTTGTTTGATTTATCAAAAGAAAAATGTATTTTGATTATATTTTTTGATATATATATATATATATATATATATATATTGCTTTTGCTTAATAATTACTTTGTTAGTAAATATGAAAACGAATGAAATGAAAAGAACAAGAAGATAACCATAATCAGTTGGAAGTTACGACATGGAATTAGTTGGCTATAAAAATTTGTAATATCTATTCTAATTACTATAATTACTTTGTTAGTAAAAATAAAAGAGGATGGAGTTTCTTTTTTCATGTTGAATATATGAAAATTCAAAGTCGAAAAAACTTACTATCTTCTACTAATAATCTTATATTATAGGTTTGACATATATAACATCTTAATGGTAGGTTTTTAGAAGAGAGAGGAATCATTATTGTGTTTTCCAGAAATTTTCACATGACACACAACCTTGAAACTCTAAATAACACCTTTTTTAACTCTCCAGCCATGCTTTTATTAAAATCTTTAGATTTTGATTCAATAAGCGTATTCACCTCCACCCATAACTCCTCTCTAAAAGATCCTATGATAAAACCATTTTCTTCATCATTTCAATGAACTGAAAATAAATTAACAAAACCGACATACTCACACATAAGTCCAAAGCTAATGTAAGCAATCAAATATATTTTAGATGAAATAAAAACAATAAAAAACCCCTTCATTTTTCCCTTTGTTGTCGTGAACATCAGAGTAGGCCGCATTTTTCAGTTAATCCTTGTAATCATCTGAAGTCCTATATTCCTTCAGAAATTAATATAGTATCAAAACAATTGACATTATTTCAAAAAATAAAAAGAAATTAGTTAAAAATAAAATATCTAAGCATGTCGGAAAATTGATACATCCATCCTTTGCTGAGTCATTTGTTGATGATGATAGAAAATTCAATAAGAACTAACTGCCTCAGAATTTAAGGTTTAATATTAACCTCGGGGCCATAACTTCCCAACATACAAAAAGTTTATCTTCTAATCCGCTCAAATGAGATGCAAAAAGTTTATTTTTCTATTTCAATGTAAAGTAATTGTTAGTATATATTTTTTTCACAGTTCAAAATATATTTTATACCTATATCTTTTAAATACAAGCAAGTCTAAATGATACCAACTTTGATAACAATCTTTTTTATTTTTAGCAACATGGGTGTGTGAAAATAATTAATACTTTTAATTGACAAAAGTTTTTAATGTAAACCTATTATATATACACATACACACATAATGTTCCATGAGGATGCCAACCATTAAAAACCTAAAATTATAGATTTCATGTTGGGTAAAAAAAGTATATGTATGTCTTTATTGTTAGATTTTCCATAACTACATTACTCTATATCATTTTTTTCCGGTAGTAATTAGTGTAATATGGAAACCCTTTCACTATTATTGATAATATTTTTGCAAGTCAACCAATATTTATGTCGCAAATATAAAATAACACAAATTTTTTTATTTAAATTTAGTACGTCATGGTAACAATTAAAATTGCAAAACCTTTTTAGATAAGGCGCGCATGATACCATATATTGTAAATACAAAACGAACCTTATATGTTACATCACTTGTTAATTTTATTGAAGAACTATCACACTTTTTCTTGTGTTATGTTTCTAGCATATGAGATACATTTTGTAAATTTAGTCAATCTTTCTTTAAGGAGAAATTATACAGAAAGGCCATTTATAAGGGCATAAACCAGACCTCCATATAATTAAGTTAATATGAATGCAGTTTCTATATACAGTGGCATCACTCTCATCGTCGAGGAGGAGCTTCATCGAAAAGGTACCCTGAAATACATAAACCGAGTAAATACCGAATATAAACTTGAAGCTTGCTAACACCTAATAAAACTTGACACAAAGTTATTAATGGAGAGTATTTGACCTTATTGGAAACTTGTATAACATATTGGAAGAACTAATACACAATAAACACTGATGCAAGGGAGAAGAACTCCTTCCATGAACAAAAATTGTTCAACCAAAAATATATCAAAGAAAAAACCATTGATGAAACAAAATAAGCAAGGAAGAGTCCTACCTTATCTGTATGGGAGCAAGCTCACTGCAGGTTGTGTCATCCATATTTCTTACTCGATGAATTAAGTTCATAATAACCTCTTCACCGTCTGAATATAAATAGCTTAATGAAACTGGAAAACACAATCAAATCATTCATCAACTTCAATATAAAATTAAAAACCACTTTCAAAATACTCAAATACGTTCATCAAAATTGGAAAGTCTAAACTCAAAGATTTTCAAATCAAGATTAGAATGAATTATTTATCAGAGGGAGCGCTTGTTGGAAATTCGGAAATGAAACTTCGGAGATATACGAGTATAGTTGTGTTGCTCGTATAGAGCTCCTAGGAAGCAAGACTAACTCTTAAACTCTCACAAGTATCTTCTTATTATTCATTTCTTAAACTTCGGAGATATACGAGCATAGTTGTGTTGCTCGTATAGAGCTCCTAGGAAGCAAGACTAACTCTTAAACTCTCACAAACTGTCTTATTAATCACTTCTTGCTTCTTACTACACTTACAAATGTTAATACACATGCCTATTTATAGGCTTACAAGACTACTCTAGTTCTATCTAGAGTTTTCTTTACACTCTCATTACACTCTTATCTAAAGAGAATATTCTAGAGTATAATACCAAAGGATAAGTATGGAGAAGTTTATCCTTCACATGTCTAATTTGACTAATACTTATCTAGTCTAATACTTATCCTTCACATGTCTATTTTGACTAACCTAGATAATTCTAGATTACAAATTACAAATTATATATTATTTCCAACATCCCCTCCTAATTTGTAATCTCCATTTCATAGTTTCGATCTTCACCCAATTTCTCGTTCATCCTTCATTTCTCATGCTCATACTCTAATTTTCCTTTCTTTCATGTCCGACATTTCCTTGCGTGGACACGTACACCTTGTCTTCTCATGATGTCTCCATATATTTCGTCTTCCATACTCTTTTCTCCAATTTAGCTTATCTTTTCTGCTAGCTCCCAGTGGGTGCGTTCCCACCGTCTCGGCCTTCACTCGGCCCGGCCTTTACGCGGCCTTCTCTTAGCCTTCACTCGGCTACTCCCGTCACGAGTAGAGGATTAGCATCTCGTGACAACATGGCTTTCTCATGCCATGTTCGAAAGTGCACTCTTTTCCACATGCACTCCCTTCTCTTTTCTCTTTACTCTTTCTCACTTTCATTTCATGGAGACAGTACTTTACATTTTCAAAAATCCAAATTAGATGCTTTCGTATCTTCAAAACTCAAAAATACTTACTTGGGCCTTCTCACGAGCAACTTTTTTTTTTTATTATTATTATTCTTCTTCTCAAAACTCATTTTACTTAGACATGGGTGATAATTTTCATACGGGATCCAAAACAAACAATGAAAACTCAACACTTTGTATCGTTGAGAATCATACCTTCACTATCGCGTTTTCTTTAAACTCCACAAATATTTTGATTCACGCAGCTTACACGATGTCCCATATAGATAGAACCTCCGCTCTGATACCATGTTGGAAATTCGGAAATGAAACTTCGGAGATATACGAGCATAGTTGTGTTGCTCGTATAGAGCTCCTAGGAAGCAAGACTAACTCTTAAACTCTCACAAGTATCTTCTTATTATTCACTTCTTAAACTTCGGAGATATACGAGCATAGTTGTGTTGCTCGTATAGAGCTCCTAAGAAGCAAGACTAACTCTTAAACTCTCACAAACTGTCTTATTAATCACTTCTTTCTTCTTACTACACTTACAAATGTTGATACACATGCCTATTTATAGGCTTACAAGACTACTCTAGTTCTATCTAGAGTTTTCTTTACACTCTCATTACACTCTTATCTAAAGAGAATATTCTAGAGTATAATACCAAAGTATAAGTATGGAGAAGTTTATCCTTCACATGTCTAATTTGACTAATACTTATCTAGTCTAATACTTATCCTTCACATGTCTATTTTGACTAACCTAGATAATTCTAGATTACAAATTACAAATTATATATTATTTCCAACAGCGCTATCATTAAAGGTGCATTTACTGGACTTATCGGTTTTTACTCTTTTTCCTTCGTCAAGGTTTTAACGAGGCAACATATGCGTGTCCAACATTTGATTTCAGGTTTTTCTCTTATGAGTTTTCATGGTAGGTTTTCCTCTTATGACTTATGAGTTTTCCTATCTATCTATATAAATAGAGGCTTAAATTCTGTATTTTAGATACACATTAATATAATTTCTCTATGCTTTTCTCCCTATTTTGTATTTCCTTTTCTTTTCACAAGAACTAAAATATATGTATTATACAAACTACTCAAAAAAAATCCAAACCAATGGATGGGTTAGGACCTCATGTAGCCCTAATGGCCCATACAGCCAACAAGGTGTTGCCTTGTTTCTAGACTAGTTCGTCAACATTACAACAACCTTATTGCTATTCATGAAAGGAAGTGAGGAATAATGCATTTTTATGAAGATGTAACCTAATATTGAATCCTACTTAAAAGTGATTCCAGGATATTCAGATATGTTTAATAAATTATCTTTTGATTTATTTAAGTTAAAAAGTCGGTAGTTGGCCATGTACTTTGGGAATAGCTCGTAGAAGTATCAAATAACTAAGATTTGAGTGGATATTATCTTCTTCAAGCTTCTTGAAAAATAAGTTCTCATATGCATGGTTACACGTTCTTTTCTTTCTTTTTACTTTATATTTTGTCTTTTAACCCTATTTATGTATTTCTTTCCTTGGCCACAAACTTTGTTCTACACTATGTCGAGAACTAGATGAATAATTGGGGCCTGGTTAATTTTCCCCTAACTTTTTATGATGTTCCGCATTCCTATTAAGATGATAAAAATCCAAGACATGTAATCCCACTATTTACCACTTTCGAAATTGAACACAGAAAATTAACTATCAAAACTAGAATTGGTAGATGATGATGTTTGGTATTTCGGAATATATTAATTTTTAGTAGGATCACATAAATTTATAAGAAAAACATATGAAAATTAGTTTCAAATTTATTGTCGATTACATTTTATGAAAAAATTGGTATCAAGGTCACAAGATATTATGAGAGTAACCATCTCAACGAAACATTTCCGTTTTAAATGTGGTTCTTAATCCTAATTAACATTTGGTAAACAGTTAAATATGTAATTATGTAAGCCTTGGACTTGCTTCGATTGTTGTTATCTATTTTGTTTTTTATTTTGTTATTACTTATATCCCTACTTATCTCTTAGATAGACGAGTGTATTTGTTAAGAGTCATCTATATCGTAATCTTCCAAAAAAAAATAAGTTTCTTTGGTTGCTTTTGCATTTATGAAAGCAAGAAAAGAGGGAACAAAAAACTCAAATAAACATAAAAAATTTCCATAAACAAAAGAACAAGTAAAACACCCGCGGTTTAACAATATACATACAATGTATAGGTATATTGTTTATATCCATCACAATGGCTACTTATCTTTCCTTATTATAGAATCACCAATAAAAAATTATTTACATAATTAACTAATCAATCAATCAGTCACCACATCATGCTCAAACACAAAACAAACTCTCCATGACTCCAATATATGATTTTAGCCAAACAAAATATTTTTCGTAAATTCTTCACAACTTCATTGAGAATTCAGTAGTGAACTTAACCCATTGCTTGAGCATCTTTTATAGAAGTCACAAACTTGATTTATTTTTTATTTTATTTTTTTAATGTAAAAGACAGATTCTCCTTACTCTATACTTCAATACCTAAACTTTAAAAAAAGTTACACAAAATTAAAAATACTTTATAACCGATATTTTCTTCTCCAGCTCCTTTCCCAATACGTGCCACAAAAATCTAGCGCATGACATTTAGTCCTGAATCGATCATGGGTTCCAAAAGATTTATCATTTTCAGATGAAGAATTTAGATTGGTTCCACACATTGGAGGAAGATTTTGGCGATATACAACTCTGACAAAAACTAAAACCCGAAAACAGGTTCTAAAGGATTTATTATTTTCAGATGGAGGATTTAGATTGGTGGCATACATTGGAGAAATATTTTGGCGATATACAACTCTGACAAAAACTAAAAACCGAAAACCATGGACCCCAACAACCAACACTACGACAATAGTAATGTGAGTTCCAATGCGTACAATAAGATATGTTTTATAAAATGAGATAAATTATTTTATGAGAATAACATATGTTATAGCATTGCTTGGTCGAACTCGCATGCGTTGCTATCTCAAGAATGTTTGTCAATGTTATTGATCAAAACTATAAAGTCTTGATTTCTAGTCTACTATAGCTAAGGTCTCGGACTAGGATAGAAAGTGTAGTTGAGATCAAGAACTCCATGGCGTTGATCATACAAGACGAAGGACTACTCAAGGAACTAGTGGATCTTCATCAACTAAAAGGTATGTGGATACTTGAACTTATCTATCACTCAAAATTTTATCTACTGTATCTCCTATCTTGAGACAAAAGTCGTATTACTATATAGACTAAGACTATACACATGTGATATTTCGAGCTGAGTATATCTCGCTTATCTATTTATCGAAATATGTTTTAGTAAATATTTCACTTTATCCAAGTTCATCTTTACCTAGTGACGAATGTCATGTTGTGATTCAATCATTTTGGAAATCGCTCTGACGAAAAATAGTTTGTGAATAACAACTATATAACGCCCTCTGAGAATGTTTCAATGATTGAAATGTGAGTTTAGACACTATAACCATTGGAGGATATAAACATTATTGTAGTAACACATATATGTATAAGTCCTTATTGCTTGAACTGAAGTTTGCGAACTTTGTTGATCAAGTAAAACTGGAACGTAAGCCATCAACTCAGTCCGCGAACTGACGGAAGTTCTCGACCCGAGAATTTCTGATGGAGTTTGTGAACTCCAACCGGTTAACTTGAGTCCGCGAACTTGAGTAGGTTATGTCTAAAAACGATGTATGTGAACTTATCTTAATAAACTAAGGAATATTTTTGCTTCAATTGTGTCTTATGTAGTACATGAGATCCCATAGAAATTGAAAAACTCTCTAACTAGTTCATTTGAGTCATTTGGACTAGTTATGGTGAAGAAGAATATGGTTGATATGAAAGTTATCATTTGGATAACCATTTGGTTAGCTAGTGTTGAACAAACTAATATACAAGTTTGGATACGGTTACACAAACCCAAAATCGTCAAGTACATGTGTGTATGACAAGATAAGTTTTCGATCTAACAGTTGATAAATATTAGCTTGTATCTAATCAGGTTTTCATCTAACGGTGAATATTGAATGCTTTGTTACTAAGCTAACATTGATTGCAAACCCTGATTTGAAAGACTATATAAGGGAGAACTCTAGCAACTGGGAAACCTAATCCCCACGCATTCTGTGTGATATTAGTTTGCTAATATAGAGTCGATTCTCCTTTAACCTTTGATTTTATTCTTCTAAAACCAGGTTAACGACTTAAAGACTTCATTGGGATTGTGAAGCCAGACCGATACTAATTTTCTTGTAGTTGTGTGAGCTGATCTTGTTGTTTCTATCGTACGAGTATAATTGTAATAATTGGCTTGAGATTTCTATCTCCGATAGGAAAGATATAAAAGTAATCACAAACATCTTCGTCTCATCGTTAGTGATTCCACACTATCTTTTTTCGTTGCGTCGATTAAGACTATTGTGAGGTGATTGATAAAACTGAGTTGTTCTTCGGGAATATAAGTCTGGTTTTATTGATTGGTTCTTGTTCACCTTGATTTATCAAAAGACAAAATAAAACTCATTGGTTTATTCGTGGGAGATGGATTTATCTTTCTTGTAGAATTTTCTGTGTGAGACACATTTGTTTATTAAAGTCTTCGACTTTGGGTCTTAGGAACTCTTGGTTGTGGGTGAGATCAACTAAGGGAATCAAGTGTGCAGTATCCTACTGGGATCATAGGTGTAGGAGTATAACTGTACCTTGGATTAGTGTGAGATTGATTGGGGTTCAACTACAGTCCAGACCGAAGTTAATTTGGAGTAGGCTAGTGTCTGTAGTAGCTTAATACAATGTATGTTTAATCTAGACTAGGTCCCGGGGTTTTTCTGCATTTTCAGTTTCCTCGTTAACAAAATTCTAGTGTCTGTGTTATTTCTTTTCCGAATTATATTTTTATATAATTGAAATAATACAGGTTGTGCGTTTTTCAATCAATTAGAATATCCAACCTTATTGGTTGTTGATTTAAATTGATTGACACTTGGATATTGGTCTTGGGTAACATCCAAGTTATGTCTCTTTGATTAAGACTCGCATATTGCTTTTGATTGAGTAAATCAAATTGAGAGATTGAGATAATAACTCCTTGAGATATTTTCTATCGATTGAGTCTAACTGTCTAGTTGATTTTTTAGAAAGTAACTCGGATTTGTCCATACAGATTGCTAATCGAAATATTAGGTGTGGTTGTTAGACCCCCTCTTTTTCAATTGGTATCAGAGCAGGAAAACACTTTAAACCTGATAAGTTTGTGTTTGTTCGTTCCTTAAAAATTGTCCCATGAGAAATTTCTTTAGAAAATTTGCTTTATGCATCTGTAACGTACGCCAAAAATTCTTAAAGATTGATCAAGATCTATTATAGTCAAAACCTCTGGTATCTCATGATAATCTTATTTCATCCGAGAAGGAAGTTTTAAATGATATGAGTCAATCTAAAGAAAAAATAAAAAGGAGGAGAAATTGAGGAAACGTTCATGGCGCTCAAGGATATGGAACCTCACTAGATTAACTACTAGTCTCTATAAGGAATACTAACAAAATGGATCATCTGATAAAGATCTATTCCGAGCATTCGAAGACGTTTTTAGATCCTTAGAAAAACTTAATTCTGTTAAGTCTAAGAATCACTCTGAAAAGGGTTATGTACATATTAAATCATTAAATAATATTGTACAACCTAGAAAACGGAAGAATCCTCCTTCTAGGCATATCAAACAAAGGATAGGAAGCTCAGACTACCCTGGTTATCATCATTATGGTGATTACATTACAGGGACTGTTTACACTGGTCAACCGGAAATGTTGCATGAGAATCTCTCTGCATATTATGCCTCTTGGTAACAAGATTGGCACTACCCCATATGTATATATCTTGAAATGGGGCAAGAAATGGTTTGAATCGTGTACAGGTTTGTCTTGAAATCTCTCATAAAGCCTTCTAGTGCATCCATCTTGTTACAGAATGCATAATCCTTGATGTGCAAACAAAATCCCTTTGTTCTTTGTGGGTTGAAGTTCTCAAACGGGTCCAAGCCCATTTTTGGTCTTATTAAGAGGAAGTTCGCATACTCCTTTCTTAATCTCACCTGTCCGCGTACGTGAACTTCTAGGGTTTTGTGTGTAGCCTCCATTGAAGATCTTTTGAAGAAACTAAGAGAAAGGGTATTCAAGGTTCACTCCAAGTAAGTAAATCCATCTTGTTCCCTTAATTTTCTTAGACCTCATGATGAATTCTAAGGGCTCAAAAAGGAATTTCAAAAATCCAAATACCTCTAGTATGGATCTTCCTTGTGACCAAAATTCTCTTAGGATTAGGTTTGTGGATGATTCATGTGCTATAATTTTTGAGAATATTTCATCTAAAGGTTTTATTTTAGAAAATAAATTGGATATCTCTAGTGGACATGATGAAGATTTAGCTTGCTTCAAAAAATTCAATCTTGAAAATATGTTTGATGGTCTTGGTCAAGGTTTTGATTCTCTCACAAGAATTTTCTATGCCAACATTCATGATGTTGATCTTAATAAGATGGAATTCAAATCCATGGTAAATATAAAAAGGTTTCTTGTTGATAGAGAGTTAATTTCAAAGATTACTAACATACCATTGGGAAACGTGCGTCTTCCTAAACCAAGTGATGAACGTCCTTCATGTGATGATATCTCTATGGGTCTTTGTGGAAAGAAGGTATCTTGGAATCAAGGGAAGTTTCCTACTAATGATCTTAGTGTTGCGTTAATGGCATTTGGAAAACTTGGTATTCCTAATCTTTGTCCCTCCACAATTGAGAATTCTTGGTGAAGTCACGAATTTGAAGAATTAGTCTATTTCCTTGAATCGGGTGTTCAAAGTCTTGATATTTGTGGATTCATTATATATCAAATCGTTTCAATGACTTCTCCCATCAAGATGTTAGGCTATCCTTGTTTTATTAGTCAAATCTGTCATGATTGTGGTGTTGATTCAATTGACAACTCTCTTGGGGTACCCAAACCGGTTCGTCCATGTACATTTAGACGCATAAGGGAAAATGTATGCAAAATACAAAGAGATGCTTCACTTTATGAATGTTACCCTATCACCTTGAGTTTACTTCAAAAAATTCACAAGGGAGTGTGCAAAGTCAATTCAAGGGTGAAGTGCGTTCAAGAACAATTGTCGGTGGTTGCAACTAAGTTTCCCGATCTCAAGGAAGAGTTGAACACAATTCAAGAATCTTGGAGTATCTCTGATGAAGATGATGAGAAATGTGTTAGCGTAGTAAATCTTCTATATTTTATCTTTTGTTTAGAAGAATAACTAGTGTTTGGAATAGCCATTATTGTGATTACACATAGCTATATCCAAAGTTTTCATCTTCTTGTCTTTAGATTTATTGTGTTAAATTCTAAACTTGTTTGGAAGATGATGGTTGCATTATTAATCTTTGGATTTTATATATTGCAATATTTTGATTGGATATGTGTGTTTGCGTCCGTGAACTTAATTGTCCCATATTTTGTCAAAAGTAAAGTCGTTCGTGAATTGATATGCAAATATTGATAAAAGAATGAATAGACTTTTGGCAAAACATAAAAGTTAAGCCTATATTGTCAATTATTAATGTAAGATAGGTTAAAATCTTTTGTGATTCAAGAATTATGTCTATTATCTGTCATTGTGCAAATAGTGATGGAAACATAGAATGAATCCTTGTGTATTCTGCAGTAATTGATCTTCCTTGATCCATCATTTGTGTATTACTATGAGACTTCGTAATGTGGCTTATGTTGAGCACTAGACAACCAAGTTGATTATTTTTGTGATTAGCTTAGTTGTGTTCCGTAAGGTACTTTAGTTGAGTATATTGAACTAAATCAATCATCTTGTGTGATTATTTAGTTATGACTCCGTAAGTTTTTCTCGTATTGAGCATGATTGACTGGGTTGGTTATTTTTATGATTAACTTAGTCATCGCTCCATAGATTTTCTTATGTGAATATAAATGATTAAATTTATTACTTTTGTGATTAGTTTAATTGTGTATTCCGGTTAGATTAATTATGAGTTTTCTTGTGAATAATCTAATCGAGTTATTAAGTCTCCATAAGTTTACTTGTGTTGAGCATATTTAGTCAAATTAATCTTGGTTCGCTTTGGTTAATGTGATTGAATATTTGTTGTTGGATTCCAAATTCATACTTATATGTATTTTGTTGAGTCTAAAGAAATCCTTATTTTCGTTTGAAATTAAGGTCGCTCTTGTTGTTCCCTTGGGAATGACATCTTATGGGGGAGAGTTCTTTTGAACTTGTGCTTAATTGCAAATCTTTGTGGGGAATGCGGCTGTGGAATTTCATAGGGGTTATCTTGTATCTTTATAAACTCCTTGATGAATGCATTTAGCTTAGGATTGATGATTGCATCTAAACAAGATGATATACATTTACCTTTGGTCATGAAATGTCTCTTACGGAAATTTCATTAGGATCTCGTTCTTGTACCTTTGCCAATTTTATTGACAAAAAGGGGGAGAATCAATATGTAGTTCACACTACAGATACATATGGTTTTTGGATCATTATGTAAGAGGGAGTGGTTTCCATGTGAGATGGAGTATTGACTAAGGGGGAGTGAAGTATCACCATAGTATTGTTGTTAAAGTTGTGATGCAATTGGACTTTGACGCTGTGTAATAAGGGCAATTCCAATGGAATGAACAAACCTAGAGTTTGTGCATTTTGATCCCACTATAGGATGAACAAACCAAGAAAATGGATGTTCAAGTGAACAGATTAGTTCATTTGAACAGCGAGATACTCCAACATGCGCGCGTCTGTTGAATGGCGTGCACCATGATCAATAACTCTGGCGACATCATTGGTGACGCCCGCGTTTTCCACCAAAACGTGCGTTTTTGATGCTAACACTAGCGACTTATGCTGAGACTCCAGCGTCTGACTCGATGGTGCCAACGGCTCCATATGAAAGGCTGGAAAACCTGTTGATCCAACGGTTATAGTTTTTGAATTCTATAAATACACTTACTTTCAACTCTAAATTCACACATTCTACACTTTCTTCACTCTCAAAAATGCCTCCTAGAGTTCGTGCCGGATTCTCTCAACAAGAGGATTTAGCTATTCGTAGAGCCTTTGTTGTTCACCCACAAGAAGTTGTAATGCGTAATGTACCCGATTTGATGTTCACTTTCTGGGACAAATGTTACAGAATGTTCACCACTGAAACTGGGAACATCCGTGGGCGTGTTTCTCACGGATTGCATCATCGTTTTAGTGTAATTAGTACGAATGTATTGGAGTTTGTCGCCCAACTAATGTTGAATCACCAAAATAAGCTGAACGGTGAAGCCAAAAATGAAGTGTTGCCCAGAACTCTAGCGATGTAGCCATCATCTCACCGCGGTCGTCCTTTCGCCTTCCATGCTTGTTTCAACATTCTTAGGGTGCTCAACAAATACGATCCCTATATCAACCTAGGAATTCCACCACCCGCTGAGAATTGACACATATGTAGTAGTTGTTTTAATTTAATGTATTTCTTTTATTCTCATGTATGATGTGGTTGTTCAATGCAGTATGTTTTTATTTATGAAATTGATGGTGGAATATTTAATCGAAGTGAAATTTAAATTACTTGATATTGATGGTTTTAAATAATCGTAATAACACCTAATAAACAACAAATTAAATAACATTATACCATAGTGAATTGATTTGTCCTACAACTTTAATCAGCCCACTCCACCAAAAAACACTTGGGACATTCCCAAAAATGCCTTCCATATGTGTCTTCTTCAGAAGAAGTCCGCAAATGCATAAAAGTCATGCAACCGGGATTTGAGCATAAACTGATTCTCTGTGGACAATGTTTGTATTCGTGATTTCCATATCCACAATGATTGCAATGTAATAACTCCTTCTTCAATTTGGCTTTAAGTTTGAAGTTTTTCCACATTGTTGCAATCTTTTCTTTTTCTTCTTTTTTAATCTTCATAGCATATGTGGTTCCTCTGGAAAATTGGGATGTTGACATTGCAAATACCTAAGTTTTTTCGGTTGTGATTCAATCACCATTCTGATGTGACTGAATTGTTCGAAGATGGCGGCAATTTATAGAGGGAAAAAAATGAAATTCAAAAATTTAAAAACTATCGGTTGGCGTCACCAGGAAAACCACTGGCGATACAATCCGTGACGCGGCGTCAGGCTACCTGTCGCCAGCGTTCTGCTGCTGAGAGCCACCATTTTTTTTTTGAATGACGCGCGTCTACTACTCTAACGCCCAGTACTTTCCCATAGTGGAAAACCTAGTTTAGCCATCCACCTGGCTGAACAGATTTTTGTGTTTGACCATTGCCATAGGAATTGCTCTAATATTATGACACTGTATAACAATGATTGAGAACTATTGTTTTCTCATTGTTATAGCTACGGATTTTCAACAACGATGATACTAAACTTACAACCTTTGGGATCATTGGACTACTTGGAAGTGACGAAGATTTCGAGTATTATTGAAGATTAGACATGTGGAATAGGAACTATAAAGTTTATTTATATATTTTTTGTATTCCATATGTATTAATAGTTTTGCCACTAAAATTGACAAAGGGGGAGATTGTTAGAGCATTGCTCGGTCAAACTCGCATGCATTGCTATCTCAAGCATGTTTGTCAATGTTAGTGATCAAAACTATAAAGTCTTGATTTCTAGTCTACTATAGCTAAGTTCTCGGACTAGGATAGAAAGTGTAGTTAAGCTCAAGAACTCCATGGCGATCATCATACAAGACGAAGGACTACTCAAGAAACCAGTGGATCTTCATCAACTAAAAGGTATGTGGAGACTTGAAATTATCTATCACCCAAAAGTCTATCTACTATATCTCCTATCTTGAGACAAAAGTCATATTACTATACAGACTAAGAATATACACATGTGATATATCGAGCAGAATATATCTCGGTTATTTATTTCTCGAAATATGTGTTGGTAAAGCTTTTGCTTTAGCCAAGTTCATCTTTATTTAGTGACGAAAGTCATGTTGTGTTTTAATCATTTTGGAAATCGCTCTGACAAAAAATAGTTTGTGAATAATAACTATATAACGCCCTCTGAGAATGTTTCAATGATTGAAATGAGAGTTTAGACATTATAACCATTGGAGGATATAAACATTGTTGTGTCCTTATTGCGTGAACCGAAGTTTGCGGTTGATCAAGTAAAATCGGAACGTAAGCCGTCAACTCAGTCCGTGAACTGGGATAGTTCTCAAACCTGAGAATTTCTGCTGGACCTGTAGCTCAGTTTCAGTCCACGAACTCAGTCCGCGAACTGACGGAAGTTCTCGACCCAAGAATTTTTGCTGGAGTTTGTGAACTCCAACCGGTTAACTTGAGTCCGTGAACCATGTCCGCGAACTTGAGTAGGTTATGTCTAAAAATGATGTTTGTGAACTTATCTTAATAAACTAAGGAATGCTATTGCAAACCGTGGATTTATAGTTCATGAATCGATTCGAGTGAGTCACATCGTTTTTGATTTAATTGTGTCTTGTGTAGTACATGAGATATCATAGCAATTGAAAAACTCATTAACTAGTTCATTTGAGTCATTTGGACTAGTTATGGTGAAGAAGAAGATGGTTGATATGAAAATTATCATTTGGCTAGCCATTTGGTTAACTAGTGTTGAACCAACTAATGTACAAGTTTGGGTACGGTTACACAAACCCAAAATCGTCAAGTACATGTGTGTATGAAAAGCTAAGTTTTAGATCTAACGGTTGATAAATATTATCTTGTATCTAATAAGGTTTTCATCTAACGGTGAATATTGAATGCTTTTTTACTAAGCTAACATTGATTGCAAACCCTGATTTGAAAGACTATATAAGGGAGAACTCTAGCAAATTGGAAACCTAATCCCCACACATTCTGTGTGATACTAGTTTGCTAATCTAGAGTCGATTCTCCTTTAACCTTTGGTTTTCTTCTTCTAAAACCAGGTTAACGACTTAAAGACTTCATTGGGATTGTGAAGACAGATCGATACTACTTTTGTTGTAGTTGTGTGATCTGATCTTGCTGTTTCTATCGTACGAGTACAATTGTAATAATTGGATTGAGATTTCTATCTCCGATAGGCAAGATATAAAAGTAATCACAAACATCTTCGTCTTATCGTTTGTGATTCCACAATATCTTCTTTCGCTGCGTCGATTAAGACTATTGTGAGGTGATTGATAAATTGTATACTTTTCTCAGGTGTGAGACTTTGAGTTGTTCTTCGGAATATAAGTCAAGTGCGTAGGTTTTATTGATCAGTGTGAGATTGAACAAAACTCATAGGTTTATTCGTGGGAGACAATTTATCTATATTGTAGACTTTTCCGACCTTATTGGTTGTTGATTTAAATTGATTGACACTTGGAGACCATCCAAGATTTGTTTATTAAAGTCTTCGACTTTTGGATATTTTATGTCGTTGAGCAACTCTTTGTTCCTAGACTCAGTTGTCCATACTTTTTTAATCGAAATATTGTTGCTAACATACAAGGCTTCAACATTTTTGAAACTTGTTCCTACCAGTTTCTTGTAACTTGTTCTTTGAATGAAATAAAAGCAAGTACATACAAGGTCCAACATTTTTGAAATTGATATACGACGTCCGAGAACCATCAAGTGACCTGATGGTTTCTCGTGCTCCCTCCCTTGGAAGAGATAAGGGTTAGGTGGCTGGACCTTGTAATCCCTAGTACTTAAGGTAAGGGCCACTAACCGGTCACTGTACTAGCCCATAAAAAAAGAAAAAAATACATACGACGCCTAAGAAAATAAAATAAAATACACATGTTGTATTCGTTTGGCGATCAGAGCTAGGTTTTAAACTCTACCAATACTTGACAAGGACTTGAATTTTATAATGTGAACGGGGAATTAAAAGAAGCATTGTACTCTAGGCGACTTTTATGAACTCTCTTAAGCAACAAGTAGTTTCTAATTGGTCGGTGTCACATGTTCGCAACTATGTTCCACAACACAATTTCAGCCAACTCGCACTTAGCCAATACTTCAACTTCTTGAATAATTCTCTATTCAACCCATACTAAATAGAGGTTTTGTTCACAAATCTTTCAAGCTTTCAACCAAGTACACACACTCCGCTTGATGCATAAACAATAAGCCAAAAACAAAGGGATAATGCACCAACATAATTTAGCTTTAAACTAGGTCGTAGCCTTTTATTTATTGCACACTTAGGGTTACACACTCTTCTTGTTCCGGATTACCTAATCCCTTCACAAGATCAGGCTTATATATCCTTACAAAAGCTATTTACAAGTAACTGTTAGGCAGTTACAGATTTGCTTTATATCAGGCAGTTAGCCAACCATGCCAACTGATCCAGTTACATTCTAAAGATAAACAAACAGGTCATAGCCTTTAAAAATGCATAAAGTAAAGCAACTTCTGTGTAACCAACTCAAAACCGTCAAGGCCATGTGCCCGACACATGTCATCCATCCTTGTTGCACAATGATTGCATCTGCCAGCCAAAGTCTCGCAATCATTGTTGAGCATCATCCTCCCAATGATGTGAGTGTGCTAATGCAAGTCTTGCTTGCAGGCCTGCACGCTCATTTGGCATCTCTTGATGCTAATCTCGCATCATTGGCCATGTCCAAACCGTGTTTGGCTCATGCCATTGCCATTGTCTAGCTGCAACTCAGACATGCGCCTCGCATATCTGACCTTGGCCAAGTTGGCCAAGTCACTGTAATGCACAACTGTTGTGCATCTTTACTTGGTCACTTCACAGCCATGTCATAGTCGGCCAGGTGCAGTTTAAAAGGCCGCCCCATCTCTCTCATTGTAAACATTTCCCCATCCTACTCTCGTAAACACTTACAAGTGTGTCGAGGATTTCAAACTGTCTTTAAAAGTAAATCCCCTAAAGCCCATGATAAACTGTGAACCAAAGTTACCAGACCATTTTCCAAGCGCATTTAGAGGGATTTTACAGAAATTTCCCACTCTGTGTGGCCTCAGCTTGGCAACACCAGAATCCTCATTATCAGAATTCTGTCAGCAGTAATAAACAACTTACAACCAAGCTATTGTTTTTGTTTTCGAAGATAAGCAAACCATATATTTAAAAAACACCCATTAACTCGTCATCATTGTTCCTTCAGATTCAAAACATTGACGATTTGAACTGTTGGAAGTTTAATTCAGACCAGTTATTGGTTCATTTTCATAAGCATAAGCAGTAGAGTTTTCGAATGATAGAGTACTAGCATTCAGAATAAATAAGCTCCTTAACTGTTGGATATCACAATCAATAAGCTCCTTAACTAACACAGGACTTTCTCCTACATACCCACAATTCAGAATAAATTAGATTGTAGGTCATTTCTACTAAATATCATTTTAAACAAAAATGTTAACAGAAAAGAACAGGAATCAAGACCATGTCCTCAACAATAAAACTGCCACTAGCCATAAAACTGTAACAGCAAAGACTAATATTTATAGAAGTATGCATTTTTGTCTGTAGCTGAAATTTTAAGACATGTAACTTCAGTTTTTCCGGTTACTCTTTACTCTTGTATAGAAGAGATGCCAGGCCACCCCTACCACCACGAATGGTTGGTTCTTGGTTTTTGCGAAAAAGAGATGCAAGACCATCTCGCCAATTATAGATTAATGACATTCCTTGCTTGGTAGTGGTCACCTCTGAGGATCTGAAATTTTATAACACCCGATAAGTAGTGCCTATACTTCAATCAAACACTTTATAGTGCAGTACATAAGTAGAGTATCTGCATCACTAACTTAAAAAAATTGCAAACTCATTTATCAAAAGATCAGCCATGTAACATATGCACGTGAGGTTTGATAACAAGACTTATTACCGCTACTAGCTTGGTTTTATTAATAATTTTTTCGGATACCATTGCTAGACATAGGGAAGATCTATGTTATCAAAGGCAAGTGAGGCACTCGGCTATTTTCCCAAGCACCCTTTGCATCACTATAACTTCTTAGGGGAAAGGTGAGAGCGCTTTATTCGCTCCAAGGTGCTCAAATTGGGTGCCCTGAGGAACTTTGGGGCGCTTAAAATGCGACCCGAGGCAAAGTAAAAGTTGTTTTCTTTTCTTGCGTGTTTTCATGTAAAAAATGGTTGTTTATTTCACTCATTTTCATATATAGAAATTAATAAGTCATTATAGTACCTGCAGATTTACGAAAAACTCTTCACTACCCCTATGTTTATATGTGTAAGACAAACGTATTCACCAATTTGTGGGGAATCTAGCCTGGCGCCACATAGTGACATAGGGGGCGTTTTTACTCTATAAAATAAGAAGCGAGCTTTGAAATGGTTGACCTTCTATAATGATTGACTATGCTATAGTTATATACATTAAGGTGCTGATAGATTTATATACATTATTCACATGTAAGATTAAATTGCAATTTGAAATTATTCCACTGAATTTGCTAACTAACGATTTAAAACGACAATTCAACTGAGATGTTAACAATGAATATAAAATTATCATTCACAGTGATTGGCTATGTTACAGTAATATACATTCAGGTGCTGATTCGAAGATTCTGAACTCAAGTTTATGGATGCATATTTAACTACTGCGATATTATTAAGCATGACACTACTGAGAAAGTGAGACTAAGTTATAGCTGAAAGCAAGACTCAAACGACACATGAGTACAAAGAAACACATACATTGGAGGCAATGCACCATCATATGCAAAAGTTGACAAGCCTTGACGCTGCTTGTGCTTGGGATTGGCTGTGCATAAGACAAAGACTTTACCCCTACGCTTCACCGTTCTACAAAACTCACACATCTTCTTTACTGATGATCTGACCTTCATGTCTAAATAAACAGTAAACATCAAATAAGATAAACTATCAGCACTCTTAAAGAAGAAATGAACACATTATATGCACGATTTAACTAATTTGTTCCTCATATAACAATAACGCAATTCACTATAGCTCCAAATTCCTTAATACTTTTATGTCATTCTTCATAGTTTCTGAAATTCTTCATTAATCTAGCATCCTAATCCTGAAACCACTCCCTAGTTGATTGCCCTCAAACATAACAAACCAAATTAGGTCGTCCTGTACTTACAAAATTGCAGAAAAACACTCATAAACAGCATCTTTACACCAATACATCATCCGTAAACCATCCAAATAGGTTCCTTATTTTCATCAAACACCTTGCCCAATCAAAAAACATTTACTCTAAATTAATTTGAAGGATTACACTTTCAGCCTATTGTTTTTTCTGAGTATTTAACAGGATTAGATACACTAATATCATTTATACTGAATGTACGCCTAAAATCATAGTTTCCAATGAACTACAACATAACTCAAACCTAAACTCGTAGTATATATTAGTATAAACAAAACCAATAAATCTGAATTAAAACCCTAAAAATCATAGCAAACAATCTGTTCATAACCTAACAAGCTAAGATAGTGAACTCACGATAATCATAGATTACAGAAACTATACCTTCTGAGTGTTCGTCTCTCAAAGTGTGATACTCCTCCTCTGAGTTTTTCGCCGCGACGTTCCTTAAAAATGACAACGAACCCTGTATTTTACTGTCAAAAAAAAAAAAAAAAAACCTGTATTTTATTTGTCCTGCTCACATTTATAGAACCCAAATAAACAAAACCGGACCATATCCGATTAGTGAAAATTTGGACACTTCTCGTTTTCGGATAAAAGCGTCGGCTATTTGGAACCGACAGTTAGTACTATATCCAAATAACTGTAGGTTATCTGTATCCGACGCGTTTTTCTTCGACTCGTATTAAGCCCTAAAACTCAAAAAAAAAAGGCTAAAATTCTAAAACCCTTAGAAAGCTTGAAGCTCCTTGATATCCAAAAACCCTAATTTTCATCTCCAACTCCTTCTTCTTCAATTTTCCAGAATGATTGCTTTAGGGTTCGAAGGCTCTGCGAACAAAATCGGAGTTGGAATCGTCACTTTAGATGGAACAATTTTATCAAACCCTCGTCACACATACATAACACCACCAGGTCAAGGTTTTCTACCAAGAGAAACAGCTCAACATCATCTTCAACACATAATCCCACTCATAAAAGAAGCATTAAAATCTGCAAATATAACTTCAATTGATTCAATTGATTGTCTATGTTATACTAAAGGTCCTGGTATGGGTGCTCCGCTTCAAGTTTCAGCTATTGTTGTTCGTATTCTTTCTTTGTTATGGAAGAAACCTATTGTTGCTGTTAATCATTGTGTTGCTCATATTGAAATGGGTAGAATTGTTACCGGTGCTGTTGATCCTGTTGTTTTGTATGTTAGTGGTGGTAATACTCAAGTTATTGCTTATAGTGAAGGGAAATATCGGATTTTCGGTGAGACGATTGATATTGCTGTTGGAAATTGTTTGGATCGGTTTGCTAGGGTCTTGAAATTGTCTAATGATCCTAGTCCTGGTTACAATATTGAACAGGTATGTTATCTTGTTTTGCAGTTTTTAAGTGTTCGAGGAGTTTGAATTATATGCAAGTGAAGTGATTGTACAATAAAATCATCCCTAATTGGATTTAGAGAACTATAATGGACTATTATATTTGAGTTTTCGCAAGCTTTTTAACGGTTTCTCGAAAACTTAGGATGGGAATGTTAATATTGATACAACTGGTCCATCTTACTTCTCTGCACCATTAATTTTTCTTAAAAGTTTTGAATGTACAGTTTATATTGGTTTTCTTAAAAGCACTACATTTTTCCGTAACCTTACTTTAGACCTTGTATTTAGGCTCCTGCTGTGCCCTTGGTATTGAAGAAATCTTCAATACGAAGATGTCTTTATGTCGTTTAGAATTTAAGTGTTGAGAAGCTTGAATTATATGCGAAGAGTATTTTTTAGAACCGTTGCGATTGAAGTGTTTGTACAATGAATATATCCCTAATTGGGATCTGGAGAACTTTAAAGCACTGTTATGTTTGACTTATTTCTTTGAAACATTGGATGGTAACAGTGAAATTGATGCAACTGAGTTGTGTTTAGTAATCACAAACTATGGTTTCAAACCACGAAACATTCCAAAAATTTTTTTTGAGTGGGTAGTTTAATATTTATTGATTTTCTTAAAAGGCAATACATTTGTCATAACTATACTTTAGACCCTATATTTATGCTATAAAGTCAAATCCCATGTCAGGCTCCTTCTGTGGCCTTCATATTAAAGAAATTCATTGTTGTCATGTCTCAAGTCATTGTGCTTCACTGTCTTTTCCAGCTTGCGAAGAAAGGAGGGCAGTTTATAGACATACCATATGCTGTCAAGGGAATGGATGTTTCCTTCAGTGGACTTTTAAGCTATATTGAGGCTACTGCTGTGGAGAAGCTAAAAAATAATGAATGCACCCCTGCAGATTTGTGTTATTCATTGCAGGTTTGTTGTAAAAAGAAAACAGCTTCCTCTTCTTACTCATGATAGATGTTTTGTCATGTAGCATATACTGCAAGCAAATCTACATTCTTACTGTTTATTTGTTATTCAACATGGTAGAGTACATGTTATTACACGGTTATTCCCTGTATGATTGAAGCAAAATATTTTGTGACAGGAAACGGTGTTTGCTATGCTTGTGGAGATCACTGAACGTGCTATGGCACATTGTGACAAAAAAGATGTTCTTATTGTTGGGGGTGTCGGGTGTAATGTACGGTTGCAAGAGATGATGAAAATAATGTGCTCTGAAAGGGGTGGAAGGTTGTTTGCAACAGATGATAGGTATTGTGTTGACAATGGGGCTATGATTGCATATACTGGACTCCTCGCATATGCACATGGCACAGTAACCCCGCTAGAGGATTCTACATTCACTCAAAGATTTAGAACTGATGAAGTGGATGCTGTATGGAGAAAGAAGAATGAACAAGATACTAATGGTCAGTGAATTTTGAGCTGCAATTTCTGGAATCTACATTTACATTCCATTTCGTTAATTTCAAATTTATGTGGATGCTTTAGATATCATCATTCACGTTGTTCTTATAGTCCCTATGGTTTAGGTGTTTAGGATTTGGTGAAAAACACATTGGCATCTATATCATGTGTCCTAGAAGCGGATAGGGAGAGAAGATTTTCTTTCGTACAACATCATTATTGCTTTGTCTTCAAGGATTTTTCTATACATTTTCTTACAAGGACAAAAAGACACAATTCGCACCATAATCTGTAGTGAACCTTTTAGTTTGTATGGTTTGTACATGCCTTCCAGTCTATACAATTACTCCATATTATTTAAGCCAACAATTTTGTACATATTGTGATGGATTTTTGTTTGGAGTCTTCATTTTCCCCAAACACAAAATATTAGAAATTATGCCCCTCAAGCATTCTTTATTTGCTTTCAGTTCAACTTTTCCATTTCCTAGTGAATAAAACAAAGAAGAAAGCTACTGATTGGTAGACAGGTGATCCCCATGGCCTCTTTGGCTCCCCACTCCCACTCCCTACCTACCCCCAACCTCATTTTGGTGTCACAGCTGAACTGCATGTATGCAATCGTATTCTTGTAGATAGCATGTCTGATTTTGCCATTCTCAAGTTTTAGGTCAGTTGAAGGTGTCCTTATGACCAGTGGAAAATTATTTCTTTCCTACGGAAAGTTAGCTTACCTAAATAAAAGACTTGGTTTGGGGTGATGGTGTAAACTCCCTTCTTTTTCTCTCTCTACTTATTTTGACCAAAAAAAAAAAAAAAAACCTTCTTGTTTCTTTAAGGCTTCATTTTGTTAGTTTTTAAATGATATAAGCTGGGAGAAATAAGAAGTAAATACATTTTACTTGTGTGATATGGTTCCTTAGGTAGCAAAATAGGTTTTAACTTTTAAGGCTTCTTTTGTTCTGGTGTCAAATCGAGTTTCTGAGTATTGTCATTGCCAATATTGCCCAAGTTTACTTATTTTCTTAATATGGTCTACAATTTCCTTACAGTTACTCCTTTGTTTTGTAGGGAATCCCTTGATGTAAAATACTTGGTTAATTGATGTCGTAATTCAAGTAACATCAGAGTCAGACTAAGCAATATCTTTGGCAATTGCATGCTTGTGAGTTGTAATTTGTTTGTCCTTTCAGTTTTTCTTATCGACTTGCTGTCGTTTACACGTTGTTCTGCCAGAAGAAAAAAATGAACAATTGCACTGATTAGGACTCGACACTTGGCAGTTGGTCACTTTTCTAGAAAGTTGAAACATAAAACAACTTTTTGGATTGAAAAGCCAATTTTAGGTAGAATTTCCTTACTATTACTACTTGGTTTATTAGGGAATCCCTTGTTGTAAAATACTTGGTTAATTTATTTGATGTTGTAATGCAAGTAACATCAGACTAAGCAGTACTCTGGCATGCTGGTGAGTTGTAATTTGTTTGTCCTTTCAGTTGTTCTTATTGACTTTCTGTTTTTTACACGTTATGTTGTTCCTGAAGAAAAAATGAACTAGTGCATTGAATAGGACTTGACACTTGGCAGTGGGTCACTTTTCTATAAACTTGAAACAAAAACACTAACTTTATAGATAGAACAAGCCATGTTTTGATGTTGTGACCCGTTCAACTGGTTTTTCAACTGACAACTCTAAAATAAGCACCTCCAACACATTGTTGGTTTGCTTTGCCTACTCAGCGACTGAAATTAACCCCTATCATTTTGGAATCATCATCATCATCTCTATCGAATAATTGATGGCAAATTACTCAATAATATGGCGTGTTGTCATCTGCATGCTGCTGATGCAGTAGGAGTTGGTTTCCGGGAAAAATGCTGATAAACTAGAATGACTGATTTCCATAAATTACCTTTTGTCACACATTTTCTCAGGGATATATTTTGATAGTAATCTTAGCTCATTTTGAAAGGAATAGCTTTTCCTTAGCTATGAAAAAGAACTAATGAGCGATTTTCATTGTTATGCCATTTCTTTCCTTGTAAGTTATAACAGTAATTGTTCTCTATCTGTATTTTTCTGGGCTGAGCACTCTGTTCAAAAAGATATCCTACGGACCGTCTGACATGAACGCACAGTCATAATACAAGACCCTCTTCCTACTTCCTAGACAAATGTTCGAGTTTGATAGTAACTACTAGGCTTCGTTCTGGCAGGTCAGAGCAAGTCAATTCAAGTCCATGACAGTGAACTGGACTCGCAGGTCAGAGCAGGTCAATTCAAGTCCATGACAGCGAACTGGACGGTCACAAAATTTGGAATCTCTGGACAAACATCGTTTAGTACCGAAATCCAAAGTAGCCAATTGAATTGATAGGTTTAACATCCTGTGATAAGTCTGATTAGTTTTAGTGGGTTATGTCATGTAAGTTACCCAGAAACTTCCTCTAATTCTTTTCTTTGCTTTCTTCCTTAGTGTATCGTATATTTTTCGCTTTGTGTAATCTCCATGACAGTGCCAAAAATAAGAATCCAAGTGGTTGAGAAAGTTTGGTTTGGCTTGAAAGTGATGTGTGGTTCTTAGTTCAGGAAACATCCAATAGGGATAGCATTCTATGTCTGCAAGTAATCCAGGATATGGGAGATGAGTCTGCTTGTATGCTAATGTATCTTGAAAATGACTTCTTGTTTACCATTATAGTTTATGTAATGTATGTATACCTCTAAGTTTGCACTCTCAAGAGAGAACTTGAGTATGTACATCATCTATATATATATATATATATATATATATATATATACGGGCAAGTTGCAAAGATTAGAGAAATCCTTATCACCAACTCGATCCATTATTTTTCTTTCTTATTCATTTACTGCAACTTGCCAAACTTTTCAGTGTTATAATGTTATCATGTGGATTGTATAATCTATTTTTGCAAGTGTGCATAGTACATCATCCTTGAAACTCCTGATCCTTCTTAACAAAACAGTGTTGTTTTTTGTTGTTGCGAAAACTTGGCTTCCAGACACGGTTGCGCTATCAGTTCGCCATTTCCTTTACTGATGGGCTGGTAGGGACACTCTTAACTTTTTTCAATGTGGCTTATTTTTAGATAAAAATGGAAAAATTGAAGTATCAATTTTACTGAAAGGAATGTAGTATCATTCAGCTTTGAAGATATATGCTATCATTAATTATTTACGGACCGTTAAAATAGACTCCTTCAAAATCAGAAACGGTTTTCAAATAGTCTATAGTGATTGTCGGTAAAGAATCATTAATACTTCTTCCGTCTCACTATTAGATGACCTAGTTTAACAGGAATTTGCTCAATAAATACATTTGTAGATTTGTAGAGATTTAAAAAGAGTCATGAAAATTAATAACTTTGTGAGAATTATACAGAGTTGAGCAAAATTTTGCGGAGTTATGCAGACTTGTCTAATATCTTGCAGACATTTGTAGAGTCCTGAAGAGTTGTGAAAACAAATTTTATATGGAAATATGCATGATAGACATAAATACAATATTTATTGTAGCTTATTTATTATAGTAACTTAAAATTAAATTATTATTATTTTATATATTCACAACAACAGTTGTTTTTGTTGCCAGACCAAATATTTTATTGAAATGAAAAAGGTTCTACAAGTAACTAGATTGTTGCCAGACCAAATATTTTATATATATAACTTATTATTTTCTTTTGTTCAATAAAATAAAATAAATTAAAATAATTATTATTGTACATTTGTGCATAATAATTAAAATTAAAAAATGTTTAATCATACCATATAATTTATATCATCTAAAGTTTTATTGATTGTGTATTCATTAAATAAAATAAGAAAGAACAAAAAACATCTTTATAATTTTTTTTTGAAAGTCTTCCAAAATCTTACATATTTTGCAAGACTTTTATCAAGGCAAATATATGCACAAAAGTCACTCAAAGTCTTGAAAATAAGTAAGTATACAAAGTCTTTAAATTTTCAAGTTTACAACGAGTAACACAAACTTTAGAAGACTTTTTGACAATCTACAACGAGTAACATAAACTTTGAAAGAGATTTCAAAAGTATACAACCACTAACACAATACTTTGTAAATCCGTTAAACTCTTTAGAAATCAATAAAAGTATTTATTGAGTAAACCCCTATAAGTTTACACAATTCTTAAGGCAAGGAATGAAATAGAGTATTTTGTACAATTATACCCTTATGATAATAATTTGTAAAATTTAAAATTGATTTATCTCTCAAACTATACCATGGATTTTCGTAAACTTTGTATCATTGAAAGCATTTTAAAACACCTACCTAACAAATATAAATATGGATATCAAATTATACATATTCTTATACTACCGATAATCAATCAAAATGATAATTTTAGAATTATCCCCACGTTTAATGAAATATGTTAACTAATAGTTTGACAAAATTTTAAACTAAATAGGTCATTTAACAGTGGGACGGAAGAAGTATACTACATAGTTCTTTCTAAAAGTAAAACAAGAAATGACGGTGAAAGAGAAAACAATAAAAAACTCGTCTCTTTTTTGAACTTTCATGAGCAGCAATGCAGCATGGATCATGATTTCTTAAATTCTAGACCGCAGCTATCCACAGGGCCTATAAAAACTATTTACATGCCGAAATTATATTATATTGATTTTAGTCAGTGAAAATGGACCAAAAAGTTAATTAGTATTGGGAAAAGCAACCTTTTAGTTTGACCTTTTCTTTTCAGGCCGATTCCACCACCGTTCTCCCCAGGCCATTACCGAAGTGATGTTTGATATTTGTGCTATTGGATTCAAAAGTGAGCATCTAACAGAAACCATTGCTTTAGAGTGGGTTTTTTAGTACTCTTTTTTATTTTTTTCCTGAGGAGATGGAGATGGGGATGAATGAATATCTGGTGATGGTTATCGAGGAGGAGGTGGAAGTTTCTTTAAGGGAATAGCTAAATTTTGGTTAGTACAAGCAACCAACATCTAATTAAAACATTCTTCCTCATCGGAGAAATATCTTACAAGCAGTCAAGCTAGTTTCATCCACCATAGTAGTAAACTTAAGGCAATTAGGATAATTGATTAATTTCACCAATTTCTTCAACAATTCCGGTGAATAGTTTTATCTGGATTGTATTAGAATAAGGAAGAGACTGAATTGATGGCTTTTTTTTTCTCAGGTTGAAATCACTGCTGATATGAAAAAATCTCCTATCAAATTAATGGAGAAAATAAGGGTCTTATTTTACCTGTAATTAAGAATCTAAGATGAAGGAGGAGGGTTTTGAAGTGATGATATAAGAAGAAATAAAGAAAAAAGTTCTGTTGCTTTACTTGAATTAGGAATACATAAAGAAAATGGTTTGAGGAGACTTCATCTATGATGGAAGAAGAGGAAAGTAGACGGCGGTTGTTGGCGGTGGATGTATGTGTTCTCAGGCCCTGAGAAGCTAACACGGAAGGACGTGTGTATATCACTTACAAAGAAGCTGCTTCAGTTTTGGGCCCTGTGTCAAAATCGACCTGCGAACAAGATTATGGCCCTGTATTCAGCTGGGGTCTTCTCCAATTGGAGATTAGATTGAAGGCGAAACCCACCTTTTCTCTTCGTATATGATGTTTAGAATTTGAATTAGGCATAAAGCTAAATCAGAAAAAGGTTAAAAGCTTTTGATTTTGGGTAAACAATTATCCACGCTTTGCTCCCGGCTTTTACTGTGGTGCACATTCGGCTCATTTGCATTTTTAATTAACATTTCTTATACGTTCTCAAAACTCTTAAACCGGTTACAAAATTGGTCAATTAACCCAATAACGATAATTTTTAGATGAAAAAAACATGTGAAATTTTTAACTGTTTAAATAGACGAGAATGTAAAAATAGTCATGATGTAAACAGTTTCATCGTACCCATTTTCAAATATTTTTTTTTTTATTTTTTATTTACATTAGGATGTATCCAGTTTTACCCTCGCTATTTTTAAAATTTAAGTCAGGATGAATTCAGATTCATTTTTTTTTTTTTTTATCTATTTCACCCATACTAATTTTTACTCATTTATTATAAACATGCTTTAAAAATATTTGGGCAATTGCCCCAATTTCCGTTTTCAATTTGGTATTTACGGAAACTCAAATTAGCTTTACGTATTCATATCTGAACTATTTTTTTTCTTTTCAAATTTTAAAGAAAGTGCATTTTAGATTGCATTGTATTTCAGTATTTGTGTGATCATCTATATAGTACTACTACTATATACAGCAGTGTCCAGGTCTTCCCATCCATCCGAGAATATTCCAGAGTCATTGTTTTTGTACTCTAAGAATATTCTGTAATATTTCCCTATAATATAATTAATATAAAGTCTCGTACTTTCCGGTCTACACTGATAATTGAAAGTCTATCCATTCCAGGATTTGCATTGTTATCAGCAATTCTGTCTTCTTTTTTTGTGATTGGCTCTTCAATGGAGTCATCGGCCATTGGCTTCCTCCGTTTTATATGTTTTGATTTTCATTTGATTGGCTTTCTAAATTTTCAAATACCCTTATTTATTGGAGTCATCGGCCATTTTTCTTAATCTAAGGACTATAGTGGGACGGAGGGAGTATTTGTTTTCACACGCAAAAGTATGCTGAGGTCCTCGGCCAATATTATATTTTGGCCAATTAAGGGAGGTAGGTGGTAGTTTACCTAAGAAGGCACACATAAACAAAGGAGTGATGACACTTTGAATGAACAAATAAACCAGATCTTGCACATGTCATGTTTTGTTTTGATGCGACAAATTGATAGGGTTAGTATCGTGAAATTATATGTCATCATGTTGCTCCAATTTGTTCATTACTTAACAAACCAAGATGTTCCTTTGTTTTATCATTTCCTTATCACACTGTACTTTAGACATATTCAGACATGATCAGATAGCTCTGTTGAAGGTTCGGTATTGGACCTTTGTTTTTCCAGTGACCGTTACAAAATGATGGTTGTTGACAATTATAATATAATTAGACAACTAACAACCAGTTCTCCTGGGATGTTTTATTCCAATTCCAAAAAACTGTCATGTTTTTAGTAGTTTGAGAAGTGACTTAAAATTAGTTATGGGTGTCTGAGGAATCTTAGCTAGGTTTCACAAGGATAAGGAGAACTATATGTCAGATATTTTCTTTTGGTTTTTCACTCTAAACATTTAATTCATAACTAGTGTGGCATGTTATAGCGCGTTTGGATACAGTTTTGCTTCTGACTTCTGATTTTCCAGAAGTAGAAGTCAGAAGCAGAAATTAGAAGTCCAGATATTTTGCTTTACAAAAAGTCGCTTTTTCTGCTTTTAGAAGTCATTTTGAAATTTTACACCCAAACTGATTTCTTATTTTTTGATTTTTATAAGAATATTTGTCTTTTTTTTCTAATTCGCCACTAATTCGTTTTTTCGCCTGCTACAGTACCTAAAAACTGATTTGTGGTCGTGACTCTGGTAATCCTCATTCTTGATACTTTGTTCGGATTCTAGGTTTGTGTGATTCTTGTTACCGGATTCTTGTTACTTTGATTGGATTCTAGGTTTGTGTGATTCTTGTTACCGGATTCTTGTTACTTTGATCGGATTCTAGGTTCTTGTGATTCTTGTTACTTTGATCTTGTTTGAACAGGGGTCTTTAGACTCAAGACAGTTTTGGGTTAGGTGGTTTTCTTTTGATTTTATCTTAGCAGGTGGCGAAATCAGTTTTGGTGTGAATTATTTTCTTCATAAACACCTGTTTTATTTCATTTTTGGCACACAAGGTGTTTGTTAAAACTCCCAATCCACAGTTCCAGTAGAATATTCATTTTTCACATGAATACGTCAATGTCAAACACAACATTATTACAGATCCAAGGTGTTTCCAGGGACCCAAATCAACTTTCTTCCACCTATTTTCATTGACCGTTCAGAGGATTCGATGGTTGTAAGAATGGTACGGGTGGAAGAGGTTTGGGAAAAGCTTATTTGATTCAGCATCTCAGAGATAAACACTTTGTTTATGGTAAGGAGAACGAACGTTGCAAACAGCGGATAGCTACAAATCGTGAAGTCTACAAAACATGGGAAGACGTCCTCTCTCAACTGCGAATGTGGTTATGTACGGAATGCATGCTTCTTCGTGCCTGGAGAATACCATGTAAATCTCATGCTGGAGATGGCTTATTCGGCCCTTTTAATAGCACAGACGCTCACTTGTTGGTTAATGGAATTATGTGTCCTCCTCCAACCTATGACAACATTGCAGATGATACTGATGCTCCTTTGCTTCCTTGCCTTAATTTGGAACTGCTCGACAAAGTGTTTCAACAACATATTCAAACTGTCAAAATTATTCCTCCAAAGTGTAAATTGCAGTTCTCAAAAGTTTTGAAGTATGCGCTTGATAAGGTACGTGCAAATCCTGGTGAAGTTTCTGTGTGGATACAATTGCTGTTGTTACCTGTTTGTATTCTACACTTACACATCCCCAAAAGCAGTAGTGAGGAAAAATCTGGAAACCGAAGGACTTTACAGATTAAATCAATCAATCAATCTATTATGCAATGGTACGTGCCTGACGGTTGCATTCAATTAGTCCAAAAATTGCTCCTTGAACACACTCAGCATAAAAACAAGCAATGCAGGAAGAACAACAATCAGGAGGCTCTTAACTTGAGTATATGTAGAAAGAAAATACGTAATGGGCTTTTCACTGCTGCTATAAAAGTACTCACTTCGAATGGTATGGCTACTAATGAGGAGCATACTTTGAAAATATTGATTGATAAGCACCCGTTTTCCCCTCCACATGACATACCTACTAGTCCAAGTGTGGTAAACAGTGTTGTTTCTTCAAATGAGATCATTCTTGGTAGGTTAATGAGCTTCCCCAAAGGCACATCTTGTGGGAGAGATGGTTTGAGGGTTCAACATCTACTTGATGCCCTGAATGGACCTGCCGTTGTGGTGGCTGATGATTTACTTACATCCATAAAAAGTGTAGTCAATATATGGTTCGATGGCAGGTGTCCATCGTCTTTGGGAGAATTCGTGGCGAGCGCACCTCTTACGCCATTGCTCAAACCGGATGGGGGAATTCGTCCGATAGCTGTTGGGACAGTGTGGAGGAGATTAGTATCCAAGGTTGCTTCCCAGACTGTAGGAAAGGATATGTGCACTTACCTCAAAGACTTCCAGTTTGGGGTAGGAGTACCATGTGGAGGGGAATCCATCTTACACTCCGTCAACAGGATTCTACAACAGAAAGGTAATTCTTCCACTATGACTATGCTACTAGTTGATTTTAGCAACGCCTTTAACATGGTCAGTAGGTCTGCTATGTTACAAGAAGTGAGAAACCACTGTCCCTCAATCTCTAAGTGGGTGGAGTTTTGTTACTCTAAGCCTCCTAAACTGTACTACAATGACTCCACATTGTCTTCTTCCCAAGGGGTTCAACAAGGCGACCCTCTTGGTCCCCTTTTTTTTTTCTCTTACTCTACACCCTTTGGTCAAGAGGATTTAAACAGAATGCAATTTGGATTTACATGCTTGGTACTTGGATGATGGCACGATAATTGGAGACACTTTAATGGTTTCTAAAGCTCTCAACATCATCAAAAATGAGGGTAGCAAACTGGGTCTTAATCTTAACATCGCCAAGACAGAGATCTTCTGGCCTACGTTGGATATACGATGTTATGACATGGACGTCTTTTCTGCCCAAATTTGCAGACCAACTAAGGGGGTAAAGCTTTTAGGGGGGCCTGTAAGTTTAGACCATGAGTTCTGCAGCAGCATGATCAAGAGTAGAGTGGTCAAAACTAACAATTTAATGGACGCCGTTAGGAAGCTAGATGATCCCCAAAGTGAATTTTTATTGTTGCGTAGTTGTGCTGGAGTCTCTCGTCTGTATTTCTCTATGAGAACCACCAGGCCGGATTTTGTCATAGATGCTCAAGTTTTGTTTGATGCTCACCTGTCGTTACATCTGCGGCACATTGTTACTAATGACGGGCCTGGTATGGGGTTGTTGCAGTACCGTATGTCTTCTCTACCTCTCAGCTTGGGTGGTTTAGGCATCTACTTCATGGCTGATGCAATAAACTATTGCTACTTGGCATCTTGCATAGAGACTCAGCCACTTCAGATCAGCATCCTTCGTAACGCTCAACTGCAGGGCCCTAATCACAACATGCATCGCGGCATAGAGATTTTCTCCAGCATATGTGGTCCGGACGTCAACATCGAGCTTACTGCCCCCCATCCCATGAAGACCTTGGCAGTGATTTACTTTGATGTTGTCATGAAGGATTTTCCGGTTAAATTTTCCATGTCATCTCGAGATTGTGCTATTTGGGAGTGCAATAAAGATATCCACGCACAAGACTACCTTAAGGCTATTCCTATCGAGGGGCTTAATCAGAGGGTTGGGGCTCAGGAATTTGGAGCAGTTTTACGGTATAGGCTTGGTATACCTCTTTTTGTGGAAGGTAGCCTTTGTGATTTTTGCAGGAGGGATATGGACTGTTATGGGGATCATGCCTTACACTGCGCACATGAGGTAGGCATCAAATTTCGTCACGATCTCGTGCGTGACATATTTGCAGATATGTGTTTTCGTGTAGGGGTACAGGATAGAAAATAAGCAGATCTGGGTTTGTTGGCGAATGATGGGGGTTCTCTCCGTCCGGCTGATATTTTAGTCCTTAATTGGGACAATGGGCGTGACAAGTGTTTGGATGTAACCGGTGTTTCGCCATTCACCGGAGGAGGGGTGCACACATATCGTCCAGGGTTAGCACTGAATAGGGCAGTCAAACGCAATCATAAGAAATATTTGGAAAAATGCTTAGCCCATGGTTACAACTTCGGCACTTTAGCATTTACTACTTTTGGGGAACTTTGCACTGAAACAAGGGATTTCTTGAAAAGGCTTAATAATCAACTATCTAGATTTGATGTTAGTGCCAAGAAATGCAACTATTTCTTTCATAGATTAGGAATAGCAATACAAAAAGGGGTTGGAGCCCAGCTTGTCGCTAGGCTGACAACTAGTTACCTGTAGTCCGTTTGTATTGAGTCGAAATATATAAGTCGAATTACGTGATAATGCAATATTTAAAAAGGAAAAGGAAAATATTTCCTCGTTTGTTTAAGTCAAAACATTATTTATGAATGTATATCCAAACACCCATTAGTAAAGTGGTGGTGAAACTTCTAATTAACCAGGGAAGTTTACTAAAAAAAAAAAAAATGGTGACAACGATTTTGGAACTCAGGTATTATTATCTTACATCGAGTCTACCAGAGATTTGAAGGGCCCTGGGGTTGGTGAGAGGTACTTATAAATTTGACTGTGGAATGTTTGACAAAATGCACGATTCAACCAATGACTAAAGACTCAATTTTTTCAACCAATTAACTGTCAACAGAAACTCAGTCTTTGAGTTGTCTAATTGAACATATGAGTTTTATCTGTCTCCTTGCTGTCAGAAAAATATAGGTAGTGAAACGGATTCTAAAAGCAAGTTAAAATTAGTTGATCATAATTAATCCATCTAATCACACCGTAATTTACAACACAAACTATAATTTACAAACTAATTAAAGAAGAGGGAGGATCCCTTTACATGCTTATGGTTACATTATCTCACATTTTTCATGTCTTTTTGTGAATAAAAACCAAACGATAGCGTATTTGAAGCTAAGATTTTGAGGATATGTTCTTCTTATAAAGATCTACATACCCACCAAAAATGAGCACATTCCGAAATGTATAACTTTACCATCTACTACTTCGAAACCCAACCGTCGAAAGTCGACAAATTCTCAACCGTTTAAATTAAGATTGATAAATGATGAGGTTTGGTATTTCAAAATGTGCTCATTTTTGGTGGGTATGTAGATCTTTATAAGAAAAACATATCCCCAAAATCTTAGCTTCAAATACGCTATCGTTTGGTTTTTATTCAAAAAAAAAAACATGCAAAATGTGAGATAATGTAACCATAGTCATGTAAAGGGATCCTCCCTCATTAAAGAAATATAAGAGCTTCAGAAAATAAATTACTAGTACAAGACAATTGATTCACACTGAGTTGATCAATATGAGCAAGTCATCCGGTGCTCGCGATCTCGTAGAATTCCATTATACAAAGCCAGACGATTGGGAGGAATTCCTCGAGCTTTGCCTTGTCGAGATCGCCCACAATCTTGATCGTTGTTCTTAAATGATGATGATGATGATGAACACTTCTTATGGACTCTTCTAAATGATTTACTGTTTCCAACTGGATCTATAACATCTTCAGCAAAATGAACCCTTTTCTTCATCTTTTTCTCTCTTTTCTTTTCTTCTGTGAACAAAAACATTGCACAAATTATTGCAAGCCAAAATGACTAAAATATACACATGTAGTTAGTTCATTGAGCATATAATTGGTATTTCGCTAAATTGATGTTTAATTAACGTACCAGAAGATATACAAGATCGTAGATTTTGTGGGTCATCGGACTTGTTGGGAAATTCGGAGACTGAAAGAGAAAGTTTGGGTGATCGACAAATTGCAAGGATGATCACTGTACCGGAAACTGCCATGGCAGTTGCAAAAGCCATACCATGAGAACTCATTAGGATTGAACCAGACATGGGAAGTGAAGGTTACAGATGGAAATTGGGTAATGAAGAAGAAAAATGGGGAAGAAGAAGAAGAAAGGGGAGGAGGAGGAAGAAGAAATGTAGTTGTTTTTGGTGTTTTGGGTTTGTATTTAAATTCTTGTCATTCTATTCTTTAATGTATGTATTGTTTTCCTCCTTTACATGTGGGAAAGAAAGAGTATTAATGCGGTCAAAGACTATAGGAAAAATAAATACAAAATTTGGTATATTCAATAAATTTGGGGGAATCCATAAAATATTAATTGATCGAGCTACAGCATCTTCTACATTTCTCGCATGATGTCTGCTTCTGTCCTGTGTACCCACTGGTGGTCATTGACATCACCACTCTCTCTCTTCTTGTAGTAGAGGAGAAGTGACTGGTGAGAGACGATGCATTGTCTATTGCATCTCAGCTATCTAGATTTTCAGGATGGTTGAGCCCTTGGGTAATAAGTGCTATGATCTCAGCAAGGCATCCTAATCCAACTTGACCATGTTAGCATGTTGGAAAAACAAGCCTAAGCCAAATTGACCATGTTGGCATGTTGGAATATCAATGATAATGTTGAGCTTCATCTCTTTTGCACAAGGCTTGGGCACGGGACTTTTGGGTCGCTCGCTTCTTCTTTTTTTATTAGTATTTTCTTTTTTAACAACAGACAAAGGATTACAATTAACTAGTCCTACGGTCCTTAGCCAAATAGAGGGTACAGACCATGCCATATGATTGACAAATTTGTTTGGCCCATTGAGCTAGATCGTGAGCAACTTCATTTGCAACAGTTAACCAAGACAAATGAAATTAGCTCAAACTTGAGAATTATGTTTTTAATGTCCTGTAATAGACAATGTGTTCTCTGATCTTCCATGAAGGTTTGCTTCAAACAAAAAAAAATCTCCCATGAAGGTCCTCTTGTTTATTTGCTCCAAGATAACTAGTGCGTCACTCTCAACAATGATTCGATCAAGTCTTTTCTCCAAAGCCACCATCAAAGAATCTCTAATTTCTCGAGTCTCTGCTTCTTTTGCAGAGAAATATACCAAGTAAGTTGACTGAGCATAAACAAATTTATGGGTTGAGTCTCTAAGATTGAAACCCATTCCTCCCACCTAAGGATTGGACCAAGATAAACATTGATGGTCGCTTGCTTTTCAATTTCAATGAAATAATCATGGTTTTGAAAGTCGTCCGATTTGCGATTCGAATCGTACGATTCAATTCAAATCCTTTCAATTCGGTGGAGTGAATCGTTTCTTCGATAAATCGTACATTGACCAGCTTTGACTTACGATTCTGACTTTTTGACTACGAAACTTCTGTTGAAATAATGCTATGAAAAATTTAAAGTGATTGTAGAGAGTCGAACATGAGCGCTCTTGCTCCCAGTAGTGAGTCTCGACCACTATACCAACTCGGTCGTCGTTGTTAATGTTTAACTTATTTCATATATATACTAATTATACATAAAAAATCAAGAATGAAAATTATTTGTTTAGTTAAGTGAAATATATAGTTATACATATAGAAATTCAACAATCAACCATGAATCTTCGATTCACGATTTAACATACGATTCGATTCTCCAAATTAATAAACGATTCGCTCCGCGATTCACGATTTCACAACCTTGGAAATATTATTAGCATGGATGGATTCTAATGGGGTACCAGTTTACATGGAGGGGTTTCGTACTAGATAAAACCTATGATAACTGGTATCCTCGTTAAAGTGTTGAACATTAGTCCTTCGAGGTCGTTACACATTTGTGGAATGGGGAGGACTTAGATAATATAGCAAACATGCATATCTATGCCGTGATTCACGCTAGGCCGTGTTCCCATGCTTGTTTGGTTCATTTTTATCCTTTTCTGTCAAGATTTCTTAAAATATTTTATACAATTCTTTGATTCATTTTTTTCTCTTAAAAAAGGTTTTATGATCGTTAATATCATCATAATGTAGATATTATTTCGTCACTATGTCTTTATTTTTCCCATCACACTCTATTAAAAGAAAAAAGAAAAAAAAACTGGTTTGATTTATCTTTTCGAAACACACTACCAAGACATGTACCATGCTATCTCCTTCCCTTATTCATTTTTTGTTTTTCGGGAAGATTTTGATTGTTGTGTTTGAAATATTGTTTGATTGAGATTTCTTTTACTCCACTAAGCATGATATTCTCTCTGAATGGTACTTTTTAGAAGTGTTTACTAGTTGTATTCTAGAGACGACTCGTCTATCAAGCTATCAACATCATTCTTCTAGAGGTATGACACACGATATTGAATTTAGGTTAGCATGGTAACTACGTGCCTCTATCCATTCTACTCATTGGTTAATGTATAATTTCTTCAATAATAATTATTTTATGCAATTCTCAAAAATCGTAGTGAATTAATGATATGGTTCATGGTATGGGAAAAACCTAGAAACTAGACCAGGAAAAAACCATTTATCCAACGATCATTAATGGTTTTAGATTATAGAAGCTAGTAGATCATGATTTGGTTTTGGTTTACCCCTCGCTAAAAAAAAACATCGGTTTAAATCAGACCCCAACTTTTTATTTTACTATGTTCACTACCCTTTTATTTATAAACATCATAACCCTGAATTTTACCCAGTTCCCATTTATCATTTATGTGGCTCCATCAATTTCCATCTGAAACCACTGTCAATATGTAATCTCAAATTTAAAATAAGATATCAGTGGGATTCAGATTAATAAATTACAAAAAAAAGTTGAAGTTGCTGCTAGTGTAAACAAGATAATAAAGTTGAAGTTGCTGCTAGTGTAAACAAGATAATAAAGTGTAAACAACATGGTATGTCTCAAAACCAAGTTAAAAAATACAATTTGCTTCCTTAGATTCTCAAATACACAATATAATAAAGTGTAAACAACATGGTATGTCTTAAATATTTCTTGTTATAGCAATCAGTCTCCGAGCCAGATGGAGGATAACTTTATATGCCTTAGCTTCCGTTACTTTTAGAAATGGAGAATCAAATCATATGGAGCCATGACCTAAATAAGATCCAATAGAATATTGAGTCGCCACTCTTGCAGCACCTTTGGCAAAGGTTCCATCCACATTAAATTTAACAAAGTGAGAAGAAGGTTTTTGCCGATTAACAACAGAATCATTATCATCAACAAGATTTGAA
Source organism: Papaver bracteatum (assembly GCA_023529315.1). Lineage (NCBI taxonomy): Eukaryota > Viridiplantae > Streptophyta > Magnoliopsida > Ranunculales > Papaveraceae > Papaver > Papaver bracteatum. The sequence continues at coordinate 135,642 of JAJJWX010000447.1, read as the reverse complement.
GCTGCATAATGAACTACATTTTGAATGTCAAACTGCTTGAAATCCTGTAAAGCATTGTAGATGCAATTGTTTACTGTAAATATTGTATTTCTGTAAATAAATTCATTACTTTCCTTCCAAATATTCCAAATAGTATAGGAACATAGATTTAGACCACACCCTTATCTGGATAATTTTGTATAAGTTGTCTTGGATCTTGCATGTCTTTTATTGTAGTCTGAATTGGGCTTGCTTGAAAGATATACTTAGAGAATTGAAAGTTGAATAAAAGATGAAATCTATTTTCTTTTTTCATTTTACAAAAATAGTAAATATTAACCAAAAGACGGGGTTAGTGAGCACACCACCAATTCTTTTGATTTTAACCTAATAAAAGAAAACTTGTTGAATCTTATCGATCTTATAAAGATTAAATATTATCTAGACAAGGTTATCTTGCATTTAATCTTCGTTCCAACCAAGGAATATAATAAAAAATCGATCCTACATATTAACATACATGTGTATTTATTTTAATTATAAAGATAAATAATGTTAAAGAATCAATCGGTTGAACCTACAAGTATGGGTATGTCTAGCTTGCTATCAATGTCAAATAACCAAATTATTATCAAAATTCACCAAATACCCTCGAAGATTGAAGACTAAAGAACAACAAAGTCATATGCAAGAACTTCATCAACAAAGGTATGTGAAAACTAACTATCTTATTTACTTATTATTTCTACTATTTTATCTTCTGGGACAATGTCATATGACTTTATATGATAAGTTACATTGAAGAAATTTCAAGTTCAAGCTTGTAGTTGACTAATCTCGAAACATGAACTCAAGCATTGGATGTTCATACGACTTGTCTCTTTTGAGGTTGAGAATATTTTTTATACTATGTTTGTTGAAGAAGATCCTAAAAACATCAAATTGTCTCTTTTCACACGAACTGTTTATTTAGTTGCGAACTGTGTATTAATTTGAAGTTACTAAACTCTAAGGTATGTATCAGTTTGCGAACTAATTTTCTTAGTCTGTGAGCTATATAATTCCGTAATGTTCATGTACACTTGTAAAATTCTCTTGAGTTAACGAACTGAGTTTCAAGTTTGCGAACTATGCGCTTTTAGTTACATTCATGGATACTCCAGACTTATTAAGTTCACCAACTACTTTTTTTAGTTCGTGAATTGGTCATGTTATTGGTTTTTACTGAACTCCAATATTTCTTGACGGTACATGGTCCTTAACCAAAATTCGCGGGTGCACATATTTATGTATTACAACTTCACAAGTAAAATTTTTTACATGGTTTTCGTTCTTTGTAATCAATCTATACAATAACAAGTAAAAGTTAGCTTGCATCAAAGTAATTTCGTGAAATTGCTTTGATGAAAGTAATAGTTGCTAGAACTTTAAGAAAAATAGAGGATGTTCTGCAGCTAAGAAATTTAATACGTACATGTTGTGTCGTAATTACATCTAGAGTCGTCCTCTTGGGATCTGTGAAACATAATCAAATTACGACTTTGAAGACTCCACTTTGGATATGTGATCAGACTCGCCAATACTATCTTTTACTTAATTAATATATATTTGTTATTTGGAATCTTATCTTGATCATTGTAGTTGTAGGACCAGAATATCGCTACAACACTTCTCTGCGAGATTAACAACACATCCCAGCGAGCATCACCGCAAGCTTTTTAACAACACTTTGTGAATGTCACAAAAGCAGTCAAAAGAGTGATGTAATAGTTGACGTGATGGTTACAAAACTTGCGAGAATGAACATTGTAACTATCGCGGTACAATCGCAGCACAAATCCTAAATAAGAGGAAAACTTAGCTGTCATACATTATGTAACTACCCTATAAATAGAGACCCAATATGTCCAGAAAAGGATGATGTATTTTTGAGAGTTGAGAAAGTCTTGAGGAGAGAGAAACTTCAAGAGAAAAGTTGTATTCTTGAATTCTTACATTTCCTGTAAACATTTCTGAAAATCAAATAATAAAGCGTTATTCTTAATCTTCAAATTTGAGTTGGTTATTACAAATTCTTAACAAGGGTGTAGTGTAGGATTTCCTGCAACTATATTTTGGCGCCCGAAACAGGGATTGAATTAGAGAAATCATAGAAAAAGTGACGAAGAAGATAAGAATTGTTCATGATTAAGAAAATCATAAAACTAATCGGTGAGATATTTGAAGGAAGAATGGTCAGAATCAAAGAAGATTGTAGAAAATTGGAGTGTGGTATTGTAGGACCAGAATATCGCTACAACGCTATTTCTGCGATATTAACAACACTTTTTTGAGCGTCACAAAAGAATCTTTAGCAGCGTTTCGCGAGCGTCACAGAAGAATCCAAAAGAAACTGACGATGGAAGAAATACAAAGAGAGTATGTTTATCTCGCTATGGTTATCAATTTTGCGAGAGAATATTATAGCAATCGCGATGAGATCGCAGAATAGATCCGAAAAAGGAGGAAAACTTAGCTGTCATCCATTATGTAAATCCCTATATAAAGGGTTCGTTAGGTTCAGAAAATGATGATGTCTTTTAGAGAGTTGATAAGGTTTTAAGGAGAGAGAAACTCTAGAAAGAAATTTGTACTTCTGAGTTCTTATATCTTTTGTAAAGAATTCTAAAATTAGAATAATAAAAAAGTGTTGTTGTTCATTTTCAAATCTAATTCAATTTCTATAGATTCTTATCAAGGGTATCGTGTAGGAATTCCTGCAACTACATTTTGGCGCCCGAAATAGGGAGAATCAAGTTAAGAAATCTCTAATTACAACTTGAAAATTTGAAGAAATTGTTAGAATTGAAGAAATGGCTAGGAGAAGAAGAAATACATCAGAACTACCGACAACTGTGAGGAGAAGTAAAAGACTTGCAGGTGAGACAACAGGTGAATTGGAAGAATCTTTAAGGATAAGATCAGGAAGAAATAGAATAAGAAATAAAGTAGAAATTTCAATTCAACAGCCAAATCAACAGGCACAAACGCAAGATAGGGATGTGGATTATGATAGAGTGAGTGTTCATACTTGGAGGTCGGATTCAAAAGAAGAAGCAGAAAATCGACAATTAAGAAATGAAGAAGAAGGAGACAGAAATCAACAAAATGGTTGGAGGATTAATTCATGAAGGACGTGAAAATGAAATAGTAGATGATTTGAGACAAAGAATACAGGAAGAAATGAGACTAGAGGCAGAAGAGCGTGCGAACTTAACAAGACAAAATCATGAGCTAAGATTGGAGAATTTGAGGTTACAAAGAAGGAGATCAAGAAGTACTGTTAGGTCAAATTCAAGATCATTCGGAGAAGAACCAAGGCAAAATTCCCCTATGAGAAATGTTAGAGAAAAAATGCAAAATTTAAATAAAGAACAACGTCATAGAGAAGAAGAGATAATTGGAGATCGCAATAATCCACATGGCGAAGCATTGGGTAATAGACGTAACAATAGAATTTAAGAGGGAAGAAACAACCAAATTGAAGAAGAAAATCCAGAAGAAGGAAGGAGGATATTACATGGGCGAGAGAATCAAAGGAATCAAAGAATAATTGAAGAAGAAATTGAAAGACATTACGCAGAACAAGCACGCCTAGATTGCGAGAGAGAAAGATTAAGGGAAGAAGTAGAAGAACAAGAATTTCGAGAGGCAATACGACAAAATAACCATGAAAATCGAGAAAGGAGACGTACGCAAAATCGCTACAATGATAATATTCATGAGGAGTATGATAGGATACAGAGGAGATTAGAGAGACAGCGAAGAGAAATGAAAAAATCCGCGGAGAAGAAAGTAGACAGCTGCGATCTCAAGAGGAGAATGAAAGAGAAAATCGCAGAGAAAGACGGGGTGAAAATGAAGAAGAAGACACACAAAATCTCGCAAGACAAGAAAGGCAAGAACGCAGGAGAAGGGAAGCTGCATTAAAGAGGCCAATGGAGCAAAACTCAACTGAGAATGAGCAAATATTGAGAGAATTAGCAGAAATGCGAGGAATGATAAACAATAGAAGAAAAGGAGGTAGAAGGAAACTTGATGAAGCTATTGAAGAAGCTGCGAGAACTCCATTTACTCAAGAAGTACAATTAAGAGGAATACCTCCAAAATGCAATTTACCAGCATTAACCAGCATCTTTGATGGAACTACTTGTGTTGTTCAATATGTCAAGGCTTATGTTAGATGTATGTTACAATGGGAAAACCATGATGCTGTATTATGCAAATATTTTGCGTCTAGCTTAACTGGAGAGGCATTAAAATGGTTCGAGGGATTTCCAAAATATACCATAACTTCTTTTGATCATTTACAAGCTACATTTCTAGGAGCTAATATTAGCAACAATTCATCGCGACCAGGAATTGAAGATGTGTTTGGGTTAAAACAGAGGGTTGGCGAGAGTCTGAAACATTTAACCATAATATGGAAGAAAATGTGCAGTGAGATGTCATGAAGAGTTGACGAGAGATATCTTATCTTGTCTTTTATCAATGCAATGTTCGCGACCAATCTACTGTACATACAAATTTTCAGAGTCAAGAATACAATCACTATGACTGAACTACGAGAACTACAAGAAGAATATATTGCTTTGGAGGAGAAAAAAAAAGAGATGGAATCATATCCCATCGCGAATACCAAGTCCGTAGCAACAAATGGGAGTTTACTTCCTAAAATGATAAACAATGTGGCGAGAAGATCGCAGGTGCAACAAGAGAAAGTAGAGACTGATAACCAGCAGAAGTTGGTAGCTATGGGTAGTCGAGATCAACACGAATATGATAGGGAGAAGAATTATTACAATCGCGGTGGGAATAATAAGATTCAAAGGCTTGATCAGCCGTAAGAAACTTATGGTGGACAGAAGCAAAATAATTTTAGAAATCAAGGGAATCATAAGATCATATGGGAAGAAACTAAGATGCCTCCTCTCAATGCTAGTATAGAAAAAATTTAGGAAGCTATCATTTTAATGGAAAATATACCATCTCTATGGAACATGGGAAAAGAACCACATCCTAATAATCGCAGTCAGGAATTTTGTCCTTGCCATCATTTTCATGGCCACGCAGTAAATGACTGCAGGAATGTAAAGAGAATAATTTTAAGGATGATTGAACAAGGAAAGCTAAATCACTTTTTAGTAGGACATCCATAATCTCAACGATTACCCCCAGCACCAGAAATTCGCAGGGTAAATACTGTAAAAGGATCCAAATCATTCGTAATAGAAGTCGGGGATAAAACAAAGAATTTGTTATGTAATTCCATCGTACATTCACATAGAACAATAGAGGATTTCCATGATAATGTTCTAAGCAGAGTCTTTGCGAGAGACACATATGGAAGAGAGATAATGAATATCACGAAAGCCTCGCCATTAGAAGAATGGCAGAAACAAATTATATCTTTCAGTGCACATGAAGTACCAGAACCGGGCGAGCAGCATGATAACCCCTTGGTGGTAAGATTAGAGATAAAACCAAAGCAAATGGAGGAAGAAGATGAAGAAAATGGTGATGAAGATTCTTGGGCTATCAATAGAGTTATAATAGACACAGGCAGCTCCGTTGACATACTATTTTATCATACCTATAAAACAATGGGTGGAAGAGACGAAGATCTAATTCCTTCAACATATAAAATCTATGGTTTTAATGGTACTTCCAATAAACCAAAAGGGGAAATTGAGATGTGGATTCCATTGAAAGGGATAACTTCCAAGATCTTGTTATGTGTTGTTGACATTGAATCACCTTACAATTCTCTGATTGGTCGACCTTGGATACACGGAATATTAGGTGTAGCATCTACTTTCCACCAATATGTTAAATTTCCTCATCCTAATGGTGTTGGAGTAATTAAAGGAGATTGGGGAGAAAGCAAGAAGTGTTATGAAATTGATATGAAGTCTTGCGAAGAAAGAGCTGAGAAGAATAGCAATTGGAAGCACAAAATCAAATAATGACAGAGATGTGAAAGGTTAATGATTGATACAATAGACCGACAAGAAGAAGTTTATGGCGAGCGTCTCGCAGATGAAGAAACAACAACAAAACCTTGCAGAGAATAGTAAGTAGGGAGGTAAAATGATGAACTTTAGAAAACTTGATGAATGATTTGTTCGAAGAATATGTAATTGAACATGATATTCTGCTTGAAAGAATTGCAAGATTTTACAAAAAAAAAGATGATCAAAGTTATGAAATTTTATCAGAGTTACAATACTCGCGAGATACCGCGAACTAAATTTCGCATGGGATGAACCTTTATGGCGAGCACCTTAGTTCGCGAATAAAATTTCACAAGAGGTAAATGTAAGACCTAATAGCACGTCATAGGAGGGGTTATCTTTTGACATGATTTAGGGGTAAGGTTATACCACTGCTGGATCCTGAGTCATGCAGATGTTGGGGTTAAAGAAAACCTATCCGGGAGAGATATCTTGGATTTCCAACTATATAAGGTTATACCCTGGTTGGAAGACCGAGAATCTCTTCCAAGAAGTGCAAAGTATGACCAAGGCACCGAGGTACACGGTTGAGCCAAGAGTGCCAGGGGCGTACGAAACTCCCTTGCCATTCTTGGTAAGTCTTGGCTACGATGCATTTGGCCTGAATAAAACCCCACTTAGGGTGCAGTCTTGTAACTATAGCCATATAGGCATAAAGGACAAGAGGCTGCGAAAATAGCTGGTTGTTGGTAAACCTGGATGGGAGGAGCTAGTCTTGTATGGCCGATGTACCCTCCTTGAAGGGGAAACCAGGGGGAAGATAAGGGCAGCACCCTCCATTAGGGAGCTGATAAGTGTCTTAAGACGGAAATTTCATGGGGCTTTATGATTGCAAGAACATTTAGGCCTGTCATATTATCGCGTGACGTAAATTATACAGAGGCAACAAGCCACAAGAGAAATGTTAAGATGAGATCAATGGGTTTTTACATGAAAGTGTAAAGACGTCCTGCGATTTCATCGCAAGACGGCAATGTCATATGACTTCATTCTCGCAAGAGAATATAGACCTGTCATATTGTCGCAGAAAATTCGAAGAAGCAAAGATAAGGAAAGATCAATGGGTTTTTACATACAAATGTAAAGACGTCCTACGATTTTGTCGCAGAAAGAAAAGTTTGGCAAAATAAGACCTTTAACTTGGAAGGAAAAATAAGACCAACATAATAATCTCAAACATTAACTATTTTATTTGTTTCTCTCAGGAGAATATATGAGAAAGAAGATTCCTTCAAGATTTTACAGAAACATTATTTATAGATCAGGATTTTTAGCGGAAGATATCGCAAGAAATATTCATTACATCGCAGATCTATTTCTATAATCGCAGATACATGAAATAATTAACCATCGCAAGAAAGATAATGAAGGGAAAGTAGAGGAGTGGATAAACAAAAATCTCATTATCTTTCTTGAATTATTCAAAATAGCAAAAATAAAAGTTAGATTCTAACGTTGCAAAAGGTTACATTGCTCGCAAGGAAAAAGAAGGAAAAGAAAATCAAAAATAAAATTTAAACTTCAGTGTTGGTCTCGTCAGATTCATTATTTTTGCCAGCATGATCAGCCTCATCAACATTCCTATCTTTGTGAGTCTCTCCTTCATTGTTTACAGTTACTTCACCACCTGTAGTTACTTTTCTAGGAGGACTTTTTTCTTTTGGGTCTTCCTGAGAAAAATCTTCTTCACTATCTTCTTCAGCGTTGGCATATTATAATTCCTTATCCATGGGAAGAGGAACTTCATCATCATCAACTTCTAGAGGAGGGACGGATACAGTAGGGAGAGATTGAGAAATTTGAATTTTGTTCACGAAAACTTCAGCACTAAGGTGGACCTTGCGAAGAAAACCTCTATCACGATTTCTAATCTCTATATTTTTGAAGTATTCGAGATAATCAAGTCTTCTTTCTGCCACATCGCGATATTTTACAAGATCAAAAGTGAGAACCCTGTTTTCTTTGCAAACTTTGTCCAGTTTATGAGTCAAATCAGAGATAGTAGAGTAAAGGCTTCTTTCAGATTCTGCGAGCAATAGAAATGGCAAAAGATTACTCAGACAAGGATCTCGCAAGAAATGTAACATAAAATTTGACAAAAAAAATCAGCAAGTGAGGCAGTCAAATGACTACCTTCTTTTTGAGAAGTTAAATTTTGAATTAATGAGCAACAATTCTCCCATTAATTCATGGCATCGTCAAACTTATCCCCAACTATACCCTTCAGGCGAGATTTTATGTTTTTTTCTTTGGAATGGAGATATGAATTTTCTTTTGCCAATAAAGAATAAGATTCTTTTAATTGGGAGTATTGATCTTGAAGCTTGCTGGCCTTTAAACTAAGAGTTAACCTACCCTTGATGAGTTTATCCTTCTTAGCGGCAGATGATTCAGTTACTTCCTTGAGTTCATCCTTAAGAGAACGAATAGATTGCTCTTGATTATCGCATATTCTTTGGAGATTACTCAATTATTGGGATGAAATCGCCATCAAGCTTGAAAATTTATGTTTTTCTTGAGATAAAGTTCTATTTTCATCTGATAAAGATTCCGTCACCAAATTAGCTTTGATTAACAAGTATGAGAGGAAAGTAACCTCGCTATTTAATAAATGTTGGCTCTGTGATAATTGATTATTCTCATTAGTGAGATTATCTATTTGATCAACCGAATATGTGTAGAGATTATCTAGTATATTAAATTGATTCATCCAAGAATCTTTTTCAACATGAGCTTCTTCAGCGATAGATTCAAATTTAAGCCTTTCAATGAATCGACTCTGACTTAAAACTAAATATGCAAGCCAATAATTTAAAAAAGAAACTTAAGAATAGGGAAGATGAAAATTTACTAGAAACAGAAAAACAAAAAGACAGAGGAAAGAAGATTATACCTTTTTGCTCCTTGTTTTTGCCGCGAAGATTCTCGCAGTCAAGGGAAGAGTTGCGAAGCATTTGATGAAGAACTTCACATTCTGAAGTCTTAACGTGAAGGTCTCTCTTTAAAACTTCAATTTCATTTTCTAAAGATGCCCGCGAGGCAGAGCTATCCGAACCAAAATATTTGGTTAAAGTATCACAAACAATATTGTAGTTGCAGGATTTCCTACACTACACCCTTGTCAAGAATCTATGAAAACTAAGTCATAATTGTGAATGAACAACAACACTTTTATTAATTCACTTTCAGGAAGATTTACAAGAAATATTAAAACTCAGAAGTACAACTTTCTTTCTGGAGTTTCTCTCTCCTCAAAATTCTCTCAGCTCTCAAAAATGCATCATCCTTTTTTGGATCTATCGTGCTCTTTATATAGGAAAATATATAGTAGAAGACATCTAAGATTTCCCCTTAATTCGGATCTACTCTGCGATCTTATCGCGATCGTTACAATATTTCTCTATCGTAAGCATGATGACCATCGCAGGAACAGTCTTATTCTTCTTTTACTTCTTCCATCGTCAGTTTCTCTTAGTTGTTCTGTAACACTCGTGAAATGTCGTTGAAGAATTGTCAGTGACGCTCGTAAAAATGTTGTTAATATCGCAGGAATAGTGTTGTAGCGATATTCTGGTACTATATCTTGCCTCTTCTCATGTCTTTTCTGCGAAGAAGAGAAGATCATGAGAACTAATATTCTTTATTATTCTTCGCAACTTCTTCCCCTTTTATACTTTCTCCTCGACAAGATCCCGTTAATCCAGCCTTTCTTACACGTGTTGTGAATCCCTTCATTTACTAACACGTTCCTACTCCATAGGTCCACTCCCCTTTGCCTATAAAAGGTTGAATTAATCTCAAAATTAATTTTACTTTTCTGTTTCCTCATCTTCTTCATCTTCTGTCTGCAACTTTGCCTCTTCTTCATATTCTTCTGCTACTATTCTAATGGAGTCCTCAAGGTTTGTTTCTTGATTTATGCTGTTTATTTTAAGCCAGTTTTTACTTTCATTCTCCAATATTTCTTATTTACTTGTCATGTCTTCTTTTTAGCGGAAAGATTTCTAACACACTATCTACTACTCACAACCCTAATCCTCGTAAAAGAGCGACTGAGAAGAAGAAGAAAAGTTCTGTGAATGATAAGGTAGTAAGAAACACCCTTTATTTTTTAATAACAATATTGTTGCCTCTGTTTCTTATCTGGGTTATTATTCGCAGAATGACCTGAATCCTGATAAACCTCCAAAAAGGTCTCGCCATTTTAAGACACTCGGGGAAAATCTCATTATGCCCTCGTTAACATCTGTGAAGATTACTCCCATACCATCGCAACCAAATCTTTCTTCTCCTATCCGCGAGAATATATTTTTTCATACCTCTACCCCTTCTGACATTTTGACAAATCAAGCTTCTCAAGCTGCTGCGACTGAGGTTCCTTATAGTCCTTTACGACCTTCAACTGTTGTTTTTCCACATACTCCTCCTGATAACTCAACCATCACAAATGATCGCCAACTTACTCTCACTACTATTTTACCTTATAAATCCTTTCCTTCATCAAGCGAAATTTTCGCAGGTGTTGATGTTGATTTTAAAGTCTTGTCTAATATTTTAAACAATGCTAGAAAGTCTTCCACTGACCCTCTCCAACATGAAGCTTGCGAGACTCTGTTTAAGTATTCTGGCTCTGATTGTAATGATTCACGAGTGGCTTTAGATAAGGAGATTGAAGTTCTGAGGAAAACTCTTCAAGCTAAAACTGCTGAGTGTGATACCTTGAATCACATGCTCCGTAACTCTTCTCTAGATTGCGAGAATCTTCGCAGAAAAAATGACGAGCTAAAAGGTATATTTTTCTTGCCTCTGCTCTTTTTGCTTTTCTGTTTCATATACATACATTTTGTGCTTAGACCTCCTTCTTAAATTCTTGATTCATATATTAGTTTCAAATCGGGATCGTTTCATAGAAAGACTCAAATCTGAATCTATTGCTGAAGAAGTTTGCGTTGAAATAGATTCTTGGATAGATTAACATACTAGACTAGACAATCTGTACACTTATTCAATTGATCGCATAAATAATCTTACTAATGAGAACAATTAATTATTGCAAAGGCAGAACTTTTTGAGTGGCGAGCTTGATCGCCTCTCATATTTGTTTTTTAAGGCTAATTTGGCGATGGAATCTTTATCAGATAAGAATAAAACCCTGTCCCAAGAAAAACATATATTTTCAAGCTTGATGACGATTTCCTCGCAGCAAATAAGTAATCTTCAAAGTACATGTAATAGTCAAGAGAAATCTCTTCATTCTCTTAAGAAGGAGCTCAAGGAGTTAACTGAATCATCTGCCACCAAAAAGGATAAGCTTATCAAGGGTAGATTAACTCTTAGTTTAAGAGCCAGCGAACTTCAAGACCAATACTCTTAGTTAAAGGAATCTCATTCTTCATTAGCAAAGGAAAATTCATATCTTCGCAACAAATAAGAAAACATGAAATCTCGTCTGAAGGTTATGGTTGGCGATAAATTCGATGATGCCATGAATCAGTGGGAGAACTGTTTATTTGCTTTAATCCAAAACTTAACCTCGCAAAAAGAAGGTAGTTAGTTGACTGCCTCTCTTGTTGATCTTCTCATAAAATCTTATATTATGTTCCTTGTGAGATTCTTGTCTAACTGATTTTTTATTTTGTTGCTCGCAGAATCCGAAAGAAATCTTCATTCTACCATCAATGATTTGACCGCTACATTGGATAAAGTTCGCAAAGAAAATAAATCCCTTGCTTCTAATTACCTTAGTGCTCACGACAAAGCAGAAAGAAGACTTGATTATCTTGAATACTTTAAGAATATAGAAATTAGGAATCGTAAAAGAGATCTTCTTCGCCAAGTCCATCTTAAGGCTGAAGTTCTCGTGAACAATATTCTGCTTTCCCGTTCTCTTTCTCCTATTTCTGTCCCTCCTATAGAGGTTGACGATGATGAAATTCCTCTTCCCATGGATGAAGAGTTAGAGTTTACTAATGATGAAGAAAATACCACTCAAGAAGATCAAGAAGGTGGTGAAGAAGAAGAAAAAAGTCCTCCAAAAGAAGTAATCGCTGATGAAGAATCCAAAGAAGAAGAAGCTCGCGGTGAGAAGGATGCTGATGATGTTGATGAATCTGACAAGAACAATAAATCTGGCGAGGCTTGAATTTTTCTTTTGTTTTCTTTTCCTTCTTCTTTCTCAAGTAATGTAATTTTTGAAACCTTTTTGGAATATTAACTTTTAACTTAGTCCTCTTGGAAGTTTTCAAGGAAGATAATGAAATATCACTTCTCCATTCCCTTATCTGCCCCTTTATTATATTTCTTGAAATGGTGAATGATCTTTTGTATATTCTGTCTTTATATAAATATCCGTGATATAATAAATATAGCTGCGATGTTCTGAAAGATCATGAAGGAATCTGCGATATTAAGAATTTTGGCTTCTTGTATATAATTCTGTGATGGCTGAATGTTTCCTGCAATCTTAAAGTAGAATATTTAATTTGTAAGATTATTCTTTTGGTCTTATTTTGCCTTCCTAGTTAAAGGTCTTATTTTGCCAAACTTTTTCTGTCTGCGACAAAATCGCAGGATTTCTTAACATTTGCATGTAAAGACCCTTTGATCTTGTCTTATCCATGTTTCTTTCAAAATATTTGTGACAATATGATAAGCATACATTCTCTCGCAAGAATTTACCCTTATGACATTGCCGTCTTGCGATGAAATCGCAGGACGTTTTTACACTTTCATGTAAAAACCCATTGATCTCATCTTAACATTTCTCTCGTGGCTTGTTGCCTTTGCATTATTTACGTCACGCGAAAATATGACATGCCTAAATGTTCTTGCGATCATAAATCCCCATGACATTGCCGTCTTAAGACACTTATCAGCTCCCTAATGGAGGGTGCCGCCCTTATCTTCCCCCTGGTTGCCCCTTCAAGGAGGGAACATCGGCCATACAAGACTAGCTCCCCCCATCCATATTTGCCAACAACCAGTTGTGTTCGCAGCCTCTTGTCATTTATGCCTATATGGCTTATAGTTACAAGACTGCACCCTAAGTGGGGTTTTCTTCAGGCCAAGTGCATTGTAGCCAAGACTTACCAAGGATGGCAAGAGAGTTTCGTACGCTCCGGGCACCCTTGGCTCAACCGTGTACCTCGGCGCCTTGGTCATACTCTGCACTTCTTGGAAGAGATTCTCGGTCGTCCAACCAGGGTATAACCTTATATATTTGGAAATCCAAGATCTCTCTCCCGGATAGGTTTTCTTTAACCCCATCGTCTGCATGACTTAGGTTCCAGCAGAGGTATAACCTTATCGTTGAGTCATGTCAAGAGATACCCCCTCATATGACACACTATTAGGTCTTACATTTGCCTCTTACAAAATTTTATTCGCGAACTAGGGTGCACGCCATAAATGTTTGTCCCATTCTTTTAATCTCTGCGAAATTTTATTCGTTATTCTTGCGATGATGCTCGCATAAATTTTGATATTGAAAGAAGAATTTTTTAATTGTTTCATCTTACATTTGTATTTCTTACCTCGCAAAAACTGCTACTGATAATTCCTTTTCAAAAATAATACATTACATGGTCTATCAAGTCTTTGCCCAACATCTCTTCCCTCTGGATCCATTAATTTGTATGCTCCATTTCCAATTATCTCTTTAATGATGTATGGTCCATCCCATTTTCTCACTAATTTTCCACCACTTTCTTGCTGATATTTTGGTGTTTCTCACAAAACTAGATCGCCAGGCTGGAATTGGCGTTTCTTGACTCGTTTGTTGTACTCGCGAGTTAATCTTCGTTGGTAATTTTCCATATGTTGTAGAGTTTTCTCTCTCTTTTCTTCTAGTTCATCTAACTCATGTAAAATCATGCTAGCACTTAGATTTTTCTCCCATGCCTCTCTTTTTGTTGTTGGGATAGCAACCTCTGTTGGTAGGACAGCTTCAACTCCATATGTTAAACAGAAAGGTGACATCCCAGTTTCCTCTCGTCTAGTTATATTATATGCCCATATTGCATTATGCACTTGATCACACCATGATTTGTGATAACCTTCTAACTTCTTTTTCAAGATGTCTGCGATTGTCTTATTAGTTTCCTCAGCTTGACCATTTGCTTGTGGATATAAAGGAGTTGACTTTCCACATTTTATCTTAAATGCATTAAGAAGCAATTCGATATTCTTCCCTTCAAATTGTTTTCCATTATCAGACATCAACTGTGCTGGGATCCCAAATCTGCAAATTATATTTTCAAATATGAACGTAAAAATGTCCTTATCGCGGATGTGTTGTACTGCCTTAATTTCTCCCCATTTTGTGAAATAATATGTAGCAACGATTAAATATCTTCTTTGTCCAGAACCAGGCACAAATGGTCCCACAATATCCAATCACCATTTTCCAAAAGGCCATACACTTGACGAAAATGATAATGGTGCTCCTGGTGCATGTATCTTCTTCCCAAATCGCTGACAATCTTCACAACGCCTTGAAAGTTGCTTTGCATCCTCATGCATATATGGACAATAATAACCCTGCATCTTTGTTTTATATGCCAAATATCTACCCCCGCTATGATTAAAAACATCACCACTATGCAACATTTTTAACACCTTTTGTCCTTCTTCTCTCGTCAAACATCTTAGCGATGGTCCACTAAATGATCTACGATATAATACCCCATATCTTAGTTCATAATTGGTTGCTCTACTTTTTAATTTATGTGCTTCTAATCGATTTCTGGGGATTTCTCCTCTCGCCAAATAAGAATGAAGACCTGCTCGCCAATCTGTAGCATTACTCCCTATTTCTTCCTCGCCAAATTCTACCATCATTACATCTACCTCTTCTTCTTCTTTGTTTATCGCCGGTTGCAAAAGTGTTTGAATTTTTATGCATCTCGCAAGTGGGTTCGTCATCATACTTGATATGAAAGCAAAAGCATCTGCAAGCCTATTATATTTCCTTGATATGTGTCTCCATTTTATTTTTGGAATTCTCGCAGACAATTCTTCAACAAGTTTTTTGTACTTCTTCAAAGATGGTTCATTTGCGGTCTACTCTCCCTTTATCTGGCGAATAACCAATTGTGAATCGCTGGTGATTCTAGCATTTTACAACTTCATTTCTATCGCAAAATTCAATGCATGGATTACAGCTTCATATCCTGTCTCATTATTAGTGGATGCAAATTCCAATCTAAATGAGAAATCTGTTTTTTCTCCTTCTGGTGAAATGAAAACAACTCCAATCCAATTTCCTTCTCCATTTGATGATCCATCCACTAGTATTTCCCATCTGTCAGGTTCTGTTAATAGCTCTTTTGGGTCTCCATGTTCTTCTTCTATATCCATCATCTCTTCTACAGCTTCGTCATCTTCTAAAGGAAATTCAGCTAAGAAATCTGCGATAACTTGTGATTTTGGCGAGGATAGAATTTCATATTGAATATTAAAGTGCCCTACTTGCGCATTCCATCTATCAACTCTTCCTGATCTTTTTGAATTCTTCATCACCGATTCAATTGGCACTCTCGTTAACACTTTGATCGTATGTGCTTGGAAGTAAATTCGAAGCTTAAAGGTTGCGTGCACCAATGCTAGAATTAGTTTCTCAATCTTTGAATAATTTCTCTCTGCTGAATTAAATGTTTTACTGATATAATAAATTGGTTTTTCTACCCCTGCGTCTACTCGCAATAATACAACACTTAGCGCATATGGAGTTGTTGCGAGATAAATCAATAATTCTTCTCCCGGATCAGCTTTTTGTAATATAGATATACTCGCCAAATGTTCTTTTATTCCTTGAAAAGATTTTTCGCATTCATCTATCCACTTGAATTTTGTTCCCTTCTTGAGTATATCAAAAAAATGCTTACACTTGTCTGAAGATCGCGAAATGAATCTTCCTAGCGAGGCTAAGAATCCATTTAGTTTTTGCACATCTTTTACCGTCGCAGGAGTTGGCATATCGCGAATTTCTTGTACCTTTTTTGGATCAACTTGTATTCCCTCTTTTGACACAATATATCCCAAAAATTTCCCTGAAGTTACTCCAAAGGTACACTTATCAGGATTCACTTTAATATTGAATTGCCGCATTTGATCGAAAATCTCTCTCAAATCTTGCACATGATTCTCAGCTTCTTTGATTTTGATCAGCATATCATCTACATGCACTTCTAATGTTTTGTGGATACACTTTGCAAACACCTTTTCCACCATTATTTGATACGTTGCACTAGTATTTCGTAAGCCAAATGACATCTTTGTATAACAATATAATCCTCTTGGAGAAAAAAATGCAGTATGTTCTTGATCTTCTTCAGCGAGAGGGATTTGATTATATCCTTTATACCCATCCAATGATGATATTCTTGCATTTCCTGCTGCTGATTCAACCATTTGTGGAATATCTGGCAACGGAAAACTATCTTTTGGACATGCATTGTTTAGATCCGTAAAATCTATGCAAATTCTTATCCCTTTGTTCTTCTTTGGGACCACCACCATGTTTGCAATCCATTCTGGATATTTTGCTTGTCTTATAATTCCTGCATCGAGCATCTTCTGTAATTCTTCTTCTATTTGAGAATGATATGTTGTTGCGATCTTCCTTATTCTTTGCTTAAATGGTCTTATGTTTTTGTTGATTTCTAATTTATGACATGCTATTGAGGGGTCTATCCCTGGCATCTCATCCATGTTCCACGCGAAGATATCTGCATATTCTCGCAAAAGATTTATAGTTCTTTCTTCCTCATCTGCCTCCATTCTAGTCCCAATTTTTAGCATTTTAGGTTCTTCTTTACTTCCAATATTTATTTCTTTTGTTGGTTCAGCAGCAGTGTAGTTGGCTTCAGGTTCTCCCATTGGTGTTGGAGTTTTCATAACTCTCGTGAATTCATCTCCTTCTCGCAAAATTTCACTGGGCACTCCTTTTCCTTCTTTTGATCTTATCATGTAAACTTTAAATTCTTCTTCCTTCTTCAATTCTCTTTCCAGTTTTCTGCGAGCCTTTCACAGCTTTGGACGTTCTTCACAATTTCGTACTTCAATTTGGTAGCACAATCTCGCGAAATTCACATCTCCTCTAATTTCTCCAATTCCACTAGGCATTGGAAATTTAATACATTGATGTAATGTTGACGACACAGCCTTGATTTCATGTATCCACGGTCTTCCCAGTATCATATTGTATGGCGATTCCACATCTACCACACATAATGATATTTGTGTTTCAATTTCTCCTAGTGGAATTCGTACCATTATCTCTCCTTTAGGTTTTGTTATAGACTTTCCAAAGCCATGAACATAATACGTTGAATGAGACATTTATTCCTCCTTATATCCCATCTTCTTGAAGGTATGATAAAATATCATGTCTACAGAACTTCATGCGTCTACTAAAGTTCTATTCATAGCCCATTCTTCATCAGATTTTATCGATTTCTCCTTTCTCATTGGTATAGTGGTCACTGTGACCACCAATGGAGATGTATGACTTGAATTTTCTTCTGGTATTTCTGCTGTTGTAAACGTGATTTCTTGTTTTTCCCAATCTTTCAATGATGACATCTTCTCCACTGTCATAATCTTCCTTCCTTCAAAATCCCGTTTATGTATCCTTCCTTTGATATTTTCATGAAATTTATCAATCATTTCTTTTGTTATTACATCACCTTTCAATTTTCTACAATCCTTTTTGATTATGATCATTCTTCCTTCAATTTTCTCACCGATTTACTTTATGATTTCCCTAATCTTGAACAATTTTTATCTTCTTCTTCGCTTTTTCTTTTATTTTCGTTAATTCATTCCCTGTTTCGGGCGCCAAAATGTAGTTGTAGGATTTCCTACACTACACCCTTGTCAAGAATCTATGAAAACTAAGTCATAATTGTGAATGAACAACAACACTTTTATTAATTCACTTTCAGGAAGATTTACAAGAAATATTAAAACTCAGAAGTACAACTTTCTTTCTGGAGTTTCTCTCTCCTCAAAATTCTCTCAGCTCTCAAAAATGCATCATCCTTTTTTTTGATCTATCGTGCTCTTTATATAGGAAAATATATAGTGGAAGACAGCTAAGATTTCCCCTTAATTCGGATCTACTCTGCGATCTTATCGCGATCGTTACAATATTTCTCTATCGCAAGCATGATGACCATCGCAGGATCAGTCTTATTCTTCTTTTACTTCTTCCATCGTCAGTTTCTCTTAGTTGTTCTGTAACACTCGTGAAATGTCGTTGAAGAATTGTCAGTGACGCTCGTAGAAATGTTGTTAATATCGCAGGAATAGTGTTGTAGCGATATTCTAGTACTACAAATATGTTTGAGATGATCAATAAAAGATTTTCTAGCATCATCTAAAATATTAGATAGAACTTCAAAAGCAACATCGACCCCAATTGATGTTTCTTTAGATAAATGAAGAGGTGTAGAGGAAGGAGTATTAAAAATGGCGAGTTGGAGATTTGGGTTATTTGTAATGGTGGCATCATCAGAGGGAGGGGTGTTTGGAAAAGTAACAGTTGAAGGTTGTAAAGGACTGGAGGGAATATTATTAACAACAACTGTGGGGGTTTTATTTAACAAAGAGTCAGGGATGTTAACAGCGATATTCTCGCAAACAGAAGAATAAAGGTATGATTGCATGGAAATGGGGGTTGCTCTCACAGACTTTAACTCTGGACTGATGAAATCAGCCTCAAGAGTTTTGTTTTGGCAAAATCTTTTAGGAGGTTTAGCGATACGCTCATCATTCTACGAATAATAACTTAGATAAGAAACAGAGGCAACAATATTGTTATTAAGAGATAAAATGTGTTTCTTACTACCTTATTACTCGCAGAACTTTTCTTCGTCTTTTCAGTCGGTCTTTTACGAGAGTTAGGGTTTTGAATTACAGCCTGGGCATTAGGAGTATCTCCACTGAAGAAAAAACATAATATGAGAACTATGAAGAATCAAATAGAGAAGATTGGAAGATATGAGTAAAAATTAGTTCAAACAAATATCATAATTGAAAAGCATACCTTGATGACTCCATTAGAACAGTAGCAGGAGAATATGAAGAAGGAGAAAAGTTGCAGATGGAAAACAAAACAAACAGATGAACAAGATATAAAAGTAAAAGAAGAAAATTAGTTTTGTAACCTAATCCTACCTTTTATAGGCAAAAGGGGGTGACCTTTTGGTTAGAGACGTGTCGGTAAAAAGAAGACTTTACAACATGTGTAGGCATTCAAGCTAAAATAACTGAGCTATGTCGATAAGAAAATATGGAAAGAAAAGAAGCTGCGAGCACTATGAAGAGTTGAAGATTCTCATATCTTCTCCACTTTGCGAAAAAGACATGAGAAGAGGCAAGATGTAGGATCAGAATATCGCTACAACACTTCTCTACGAGATTAACAACACTTCCCAGTGAGCACCACCGCAAGCTTTTTAACAACACTTTGCGAATGTCACAAAAGCAGTCAAAAGAGTGACGTAATAACTGACGCGATGGTTACAAAACTTGCGAGAATGAACATTGTAACTATCGCGGTACAATCGCAGAACAAATCCGAAATAAGAGGAAAACTTAGCTGTCATTCATTATGTAACTACCCTATAAATAGAGACCCAATATGTCCAGAAAAGGATGATGTATTTTTGAGAGTTGAGAAAGTCTTGAGGAGAGAGAAACTTCAAGAGAAAAGTTGTATTTTTGAATTCTTACATTTCCTGTAAACATTTCTGAAAATCAAATAATAAAGTGTTGTTATTAATCTTCAAATTTGAGTTGGTTATTACAAATTCTTAACAAGGGTGTAGTGTAGGATTTCCTGCAACTACAGTAGTTCTTGTCATTCTAAAGGTCCGTCTGTTTTGTTGTACGACCATTAAAGATTGATAAAAAAAACTACAAAGAATTCTTCATCTCAGACTATAGCTCCGTACGATCAACATCTAAAATTTATTTAGATAGATCTTGTGAGGTAGAATCAATTAGGCATCTCCATAACTTTTGAATAGAATTAGTTATCGTATCAATTAGGTATCTCTATAACTTTTGAAGAGAATAAGTTATCCTAATTTTTGAGGTTTGCTTGATATCTTATTTACCTCAAATATCCCTCAAAGAAAATAGATTTCCATTACCTTATGAAACATATCTGAATATAATCAAATAGGTCATAGGCAAGATAACACTAGTCTTAATGAAGAACTATGGACCAACTCCTAGGCCTGTAAATGACGTCATCTATAGAAGTCAAGTGAGTATAGTTTTGCGAGATCCAAGACACAAAAATAACATGAATGGGGTTGAATTTCTTCAAGGGTTGATTCACTCTCGACTATATTCCATTCTAATGTATGATGGTATGCTAGTGTTTGTAAAGGCTTAATACAATATGGTGTTCAAACTAGAAGAGGTTCGGAGTTTTACTGCTAGGTTACAAATTTCCTCGTTAACTTTTTTCTATGGTCTTTTTTTTTTCGCATTATACTTTTTTATATGTATAATTGAAATATCACAAGTACCTAGATTGTTTTTAGCTTGATAGTAAAGATCTTACGTGACTTGTTTTTGTTGAATTTGGATCGTAAAACATAAATCATGTAAGAATTTATCTTGATTGAATTTAGATCATGAATGTTCAAAAACATACTAGGTTAACCTTGTAGATTTGTATCTTAATTGATCATCTATAAGATTCTTTGTTCTATTAACTCGAATAGAGATTTTGTATCCGGACATGTAAATTGCAGTATGTATGATTGTTCATACAGGTTCACGAATGAAAATATTGATGGTGGTCAAGGTACCCTTTATTTATACGATCAACGTAACTGTATGGGCTGTCATAGGCTCAACAAATTAATAAATATATTTCCCACTAATTAACTGGTAATATAGCGGTAGCAAGAGATCGTTCCCACATAGAGCTATGTAATTGATAGGTTATTTAAAATAGCAAGATAAAGTAAATAACAAAGGGGCATTTTTTTTTTATAAGATGTAAATAAAAAGACAATAAGAAGAAAATAGATGATCAAGGAATCCTTCGTCGTTACCAAGCGTTAATAGGATTAGAATACTTATATATTGTTCATAAGAACCATTCATCACCAACCGTAGAATAACAACTAGCTCAGTGTTATCCCCAAAACTCCTTTTTCCACGGATACGGAAGCTCTCCAATATCAGATTCTATTCAACTGAACCACCAAGTAGCAGCTCACTGAAGGTGTAATCCAATCGAACACTTTAAGCTTTGTGAATAGGTTGATACCAGTAGTTAAACTCTTAGCTCAAGGTTTACTTGCTGGTGTTATCTTCACACACAATTGCTACATAGAATTCCTCTGTAAGGTCTCGCGATTTCTACTTGTGTAGAGAGTTATTTGACGATTACTTATCTCCTAATCTCCACTAGCAATAGAATGATCAATAGACTAATCTAGTATGCATCCTAAATAAATCTAAGAATCACTCATAAACCCTAAATATGGTAAAGACAAACGATGATGATAAAAACTCTCAATAGATTTGTATTATTAATAAAGCTTCACGCTTAGAACATTGAATTCATCCTTAATCAACAAAGGATTTAGCTACTCATATTACAAAGAAGATGAATAATGGTGGTTTCCCCCTAAAGTGGTAAACCCTAGGTTTTGATGTAAAACTTGTGATATGAGACGATTTGATATCCTTTTACATAACCTAATACCTTTTTATAGGTTCACATTACTTGGATTCCAAGTATTTAGTTCGGTTCAAGAACCCGACCCGAAAACACGAAGTAACGACCCCAAACGTGCCCTTAGGTCTTCCAAGGTGTGAATACACGTTTCCCATTTGCTAAGTGCATGAACCCAGTACGCAAACTTCAAATTCCAGCAGATATTTTAGAAAATACGTCTGCGAACCCCGTCCGCAAACCCAGTTCGCGGACTGCACTATCTTCGGTTTTCAATAGAAACTGTTTTGGCCACAGCTTCGTCATCCGAACTCGGAATGACCTCATTATTTTTGCATTCTTTTTATATTTCAATTCTCTTCAAGAAGGTGATGATAAATCCTTGATTTGAATGAGTTAAGATCGGTCTATGGCCTGTGTCTTTTGATTTTGAGCGTTTTGCTCCTTTTCGTCGCACTTCTTCTACTTCTCTTGGACTTGGGCGCTTGGATACTTGGAATACTTCTCTTCATAGCTCTTTTCAGCACTTTATAGCTCCTTTGTGGATGATTCATCTATTAGAGTAAAATAAGAGAAAACAATAGTAATAATACGAATATAAGCAAGAATAATAGCTAAAGCAAATATGGAATGGACACTAAAATCATATGAATTATGCACTTATCAGTAACTGCGGAATAAAGTAAAATAACACAGGCACACAAGATTTTGTTAGCGAGGAAAACATGTTTTTCATAAAAAGTTAGGGCCCAAGTCAAGTTTTGAATACTTTCCTTATTAAGTAGCTACACAAATACCTACCCGTAAACTTGTCTATTTGAGACTGAATAAGTTGTCCCTAGTTACTCATATTCCTAAGTATCCCCTGTTGATAAGCACATTTGTGCTATATTTTATACCCATATTTATATTAGCTAAGACTCGATATTTTGGCTAATAACATGATTTTGAGGCTTTTACTGGAAATGCAAGCAAATTTGTTCTCGGACAGATAAAGAGCTCAATGATGTTCTCAAACTGCAATATCTTTATCATACTCTGGCACCCAAGAAAGATGAGTCGGTGACTTACGCGCTGGCTTAAATCCCTACGTGGATATCATGACCAGCAAAGACTAAAGTGGATTTCTTTGTCATGCAATGGATGAAAATTCCGTGCGCCTAAGGGTTACTACTTCTCAGCCCACTTGTACAACACTTGGACCAGTGGAGTATGTGTACAGGGAGTGCATTAATTCCTTTCCTTCTTATCATTTTTTTGAAGTCTGACCAGGAGACGAAACCAATGTTGCTGCCATTGTTGTATGGCTGTGAACTGAGAAGCATTATGGAAATTAGTGGACGCTGGTTTAAGAAGGTCAGGGTGCTAAGGTTAAATCGACGGCAAAGGAATCTGAACTTGGAGGTCAGCTCAACTCGGTTTAGTCAGACTTCTTCGCATCACTAATATATACCAGCTCAGATGCAATCAGTGGTGGCCGAGATGTTGAGTGTTTTGAATGGTGACGATTTGGGGTCGAGTTGCGAATGAAATACCATGGAGAAAACAAAGTTCAGGGAGTTATAGTGGCGCTGGTTTGGTTTGTATTGGCTATTTGACTGAAGTAGAAAACCGCGAATGAAGATGATGCTGCTGGTTTGCTGTGGGATTGATCGTCATGTATAGAATCTTGGTTGAAATGAATGTAACGATACAGTGAGCTGTGGTTAATTCATGATCGAGAATTAGAGATAATTTGGTGGCAGTGATGTTGAAGTCCATGTATGTATTGGTTAACTCATATTGCTGTAGATGAGAAGGAGAATTGGCAGCAACCATAAGTGCAGGCAGTGGTCGCTAGCAGTCATGAATTTAATTGTGCTGGCTGTGTTGGATTCGCATGGAGTTGACTGATTTTAAGGGAGATGGTGCTGGTTATGAAGTAGTGATGGTTCGACAGCAAAGGAGAACGGTGTTGGTTGTCATCGATCGACTGCGACTGAATTTTGTAGCTGAATGAGGATTCGAACTGACTTAAGCCAGTGGTGAAGAGCTCAAGATGGAAAAGAAGATGGTTTGGTTGAGATAGCTGCAGGCAGTGATCGCGATGGCAGAAGATACGAATTGAATACAGGATATGGGACGAGTTAATGACGTCTAGATTCAGTCTTGTTCCAAGCAGCAACGTCCTACAGAATTGATGGCTAAGCAGTTCATACTGTGAAGCTTTGGTTGAACTATTTTATAACCGGTGGATGGACGTTTCTGCGATGGTGTGAACTGGAATTTATCATGGGCTGTGCAATCATCGAATGGCAAAGAAGTTAAGGTGCTTGGTGCTGTACTCGTGAAATGGACAGAGAATGGAGGCTGGTGCAGTTGCCGAAATTAAGTAAGAAGAAAGTTGTGATGATTTCTACGAACTTTGAGAACTGGTCGAGCAAGCTGAGAGGAGATGGTGTCCTGAATGTCAGGGAGATGATAGGTGTCTAAAACACCTTATTATTTATCTATTGTTTATGCTTTCTCTGCTAGTTTTTTTGTAAATTATGTATCTTATGTTTTGTTTTTGAGTATTTAGGTACTTTGGAGTCATTCGGTTCAAAAGAGGAGGAAACATGGCAAAAGCGTTGGAGGCGGATTGTGTCTCATTATTTGCTTTTATTTCTTCATCTCTGTCTGAAAAGTTTGTCGGCTTTAGTGATGCAAATTCTGTCTGAAAAGCATAACAACTTTAGTGATGAAAAGACATTGAAGGGAAGAGGTGAATATGAGAAGTAAGAGATGATATCGTTGGCGACAGAATTCGAGAAGGGCAAAAGCGTCACTCTCAGGCGTCCAGTTGGAGCGGAAAAGGGCGGAAAAGTCATTTCATAGGAAAACGCTATCTGGAGCGCAGTCAAGGTTAAGGGGCTGGGAATCTTGGTTATCCCTTATCGAAAATGACCAATTATTATAGGCACCCCAGTTTGGGGTGGTTATTTTCCCTGGGGTGTACCGTCCTACCCGATACCTAAACCTAAATTGAGAAACACTCTCATTTCTCAATCATTTGCTACTGAAAGAGAGGCGCATCTTAGAATTTCGTTGTTGTTGCCGAGAACAATCGGAATTGCAATTATGGGATGGATGCTATCTGTATGGATCTGAGAAGGGGTTCGTGTTGGTGATGAAGCAAGAACAGATTGAGGAGATGGAATTGAAGGAAGGTGTTGTTTCTGTGAGCTTCAGAATGAAGAGAAAAAAAAAAGGGTTGAGACAAAATCAGATGTGGGTTTGAACTGTGAAATTAGGGATGGTGATGATGATTTCCTTGGGTTTGAGTGGATGAAAGCAGAACTGGGGTTTCGATTTGCTGGTGAAGTTGATGAGAGGTTATGGCTTGAATCTGGCAATAAATTGAAGATTAAACAGAATGGAGAAGAACTCAGGGAGAAGAATGAGGTCGAATTGAGAGATTGGGTTCGATTGGTGATGCCCTGTGATCGATGTTGTGACCATGGCTGTTATGGAGCAATGGGTTTTGACTGAATTGATGAGGAGAAATTGAAGGTGCAACTGTTGAGGATTTAGAATGGATGGTTATGAAGCTGCAATTGAGTCTTGTAACGGATGCTTGAGCTAAATTGCAGTAGGTAAAGTGCAGCTGGAGTTTGTGCTGTGCATTTCAGGTGGTAGAGATCTTGTGGTGGTAGTGTTAGCTTATGTGGGGGATAAAGCTGCAGTTGTGTTGTGTAATTCAAAATTCAGGTGCAGTTCTTGTAGGATGGCTTATGGATTGTGTACAAGGGTTTCTTTTTGGCAGTAGTTGGACTGGAAGGCAGTGGAAGCAGTTGAGCTGTTGCCGCAGAAGCAATGATGATGTTATGAAGAGTGGTTAGGTGGCCTGAGAATGGAGCTGTGAAGTGGGTGCAGTGTATTACAGGTGATGGTGATGGTTTGTGTTCAAGATAGGCTGCTGCAGGAATGAATAGCAGTTGGAGTGAAGCTTAGGTGGTGGATTTGAGCATGTGGTTCTGGTGGCAATGGAAATGGTGGTTGTAATGGAATGGAGTTTGGCTGTGGTGTTGGAGGCTTGCGAGGTTACAGGTGTAGCATTTGGGAATAAAGCAGTTGCAGATGGAGGTCAAGGAAGGAGCTGCTGTTATAGATTTGTGCTGCAACGGTGATGCATAGGAGTTTGAAGCCAGGGTTGCTACTGAGTTGCAGTTGCAGTTGCAGTTGCAGTTGCAAGTGTGATAGTTGCAAGATACAGCCCTCATGGCTGGGAATAAAGTGCAGGGGAAGTGATAGAAGGTGCACAGACAGGGCCATCTTGGCCGTGAACAGTCCTGGTATGTGCAGTGGCATAGTCAGCTGAGTTAGCTGCTGACTCGATTTTAACTCAGTGATTCAGAACTTGACCCGGTCAACCGTTAAAGACCGTTAGTCAATAGTCAAATATAACGGAATCTGACGGAATATTCCTTCGACGGCAATGAATTTTCAGGCGACCGTCGACGACTTTCCGGCGCCGGATTCCGGCCAAAAACCCAGTTTTCCGGCGAGCGTTTTTGGGACAGAATTTCTACACGGGTTTCTCTCTCACGTGGGCTTGGTGGATTTCCAACTAATGGACTTTGAAGACAAAACCTATTTTTGGAAGGAGAAAAAGCTATAAAAAGGAAGTTTTCTACACAATTTGGATACAACGTTTTATTCTATTCTTGGAGATTTTGCAGAGAACTACTTCTAGGGTTTGCTTTCTTTTATGTTTCATCTTATTTCTTTGAATATTATGATAATGAACTCCATGAATATGAGTAGCTAAATACAATTATTGGTTATGGGATAAAAGTTGATTTCTTCAAGCATGTTATTTGATTCTATGAATTAATTTTGTCTCAATTTTATCGTTTATGATTCATCGTTTATATTATCATACGATTTGAATGCTAGTTTGGTTGAGTCCGGAATCAATTGGATTTGTTTTCATCTCTAAATCTATATTATGGTTTTCAATACGTAAAAGTTGTTATCTCTGATTTCTAGTAGCATCTTGTGGTTAATACTTGTAGTGATACATCTTTTTAATCGCATATGAATCATAACCTTTGTTAAAACGAATTAGTGCTTTTACACGTTTGTTTGCATTGATTAGTCTTATTTCATAGAACTTATTGCTCTTAGGGAGTTAAATCTAATTGTGCTTTTACACTTTAGGTTGCTTTTTAAGAAGATTTCACAATAG
This sequence comes from Papaver bracteatum, assembly GCA_023529315.1. Lineage (NCBI taxonomy): Eukaryota > Viridiplantae > Streptophyta > Magnoliopsida > Ranunculales > Papaveraceae > Papaver > Papaver bracteatum. The sequence goes on along the minus strand of JAJJWX010000447.1, from coordinate 108,695 downwards.
TATCTTTTAATGTTGTTTGTGATAAAATCAGGAAATAAACGGGATACTCTTGCGATCAAGATATCCTAGGACTTTTGATAATTGAGAGATTAAATACCAATTCTAATCATAGATGAAAAATACATGTTTGTGAATGATATTATCCCTTAACCAATATCTTCTCCTTATTGATTATTCCAACTATTTACTTTGCTTTATTTAGTATTATTACTTAGATAAAAACAAAAACACACCTTGGGTTATTTGGTTACTTAAGAATCTGAAAATTGCATAACAACAATCGCCTCTCTGTGGATACTAACTCTTTCTTATCGAATACTATATTCATAATTAGTAAAGTGAGGAAGTGAATTATTTTTGACGCATATGAAACGCATCAGGAGACAAGGAAGTGAGAATGGGTGATGTTGCCGGACTTTGGGAGCTGGTGGTCAAACGGATTTATGAGAGTCTGGATTCGGATTCGGAACTGGAACCAATGTTAGACCGGTGGACTGGGCCTTGGAAAACCTATTTGCTAGGTTTTTGTTTTGTTCGCAGATAGGTTGGGTTGGCAGCAAACACCGAGAGGACTATAAATGAGAACTGAACAGAAACAAAGAGAGGGGGGCAGACGACGGGAAGCTGCGGCTCCGTAGCCGAATCAGTTTAAAGAAGGGTTTGCGATTCTTTGTGATTTGTTTTCTCTCATTTGATTAGCTCGCTTTTGATTTGATTCTCTACAATATGTTTATGGCTTTTGAGAAAGCCATGTCTTGCTAATAGTTTCGTAACTAGGGTTCTTATGGTTGAAGCTACTTGGAGTTTTAGGCTATGTTTAATTGAATTGATTTATGAAGCAAAAGACTATTATGATTTGAATTTTTTAATTTTTGATTGTTGTTTATCGATTAAATAAAAAAATGAGTTGTTGCATTGCCGGTTTTAGAAACCTATGCTCGTAATTGATAATCTTACAAATATTTTTGGTCTCATTGTTTGATAGTCCATACTTGGGTTAAATTCTTTGATGGGTTATGCTTAGAATAATCAAACAATATTTGTGAATTAATATTTAGTTTCGTATAATTTTCTCACTGATGCAATTTGATGGTGCATGCTTGGATTTATTCTTTTGATGTGCTATGCTTAGGGTATACCAGTGATATTTGCGACTCTATGCTTATAATAGGTGATGTCAATAGAACGAAAGATAAACAAATATTCATAATTATGTTTCATTTCAGTAATTGAATAGAAATAGTAGTTGATATCATGAAACCCTGGTTACCGACCATCACATCTTTGGTTACATTTATTTATTTTTCTTTCATAGTTCCATAAACTTCTGAAATATTGATATTTTCTGGTTAATTTTTATTAGAGATATTGATTACGGTATTTCCACCGCTCCTCGTAGGAACGACCCGTACTTGTCGTTGTCTGCATTGTAGACACCGTGCGATTGCGGTTATTACATATAGGCATCTCCGGAAGCCTATCACCTGCATCTAGAACCAATCTGGCCTACGCACATAGATCACCTAAAAAAATCTACTGTAAAGTGTTGACTTATGCAACCCAATTCTTTAAGGACGTCTTATAAACAACAATGAACCAAATTGTTTGCTAACCAATCACTATCAATCACAAATATAAAATATATTATATAATTAACTGAAAGTCAAAGGTCTTACGTTTATATCTATAATCCAATGATTTACCAAGTCCAAAACTCCTTGATAAAGATCAATCAAGATCACGATTGCAGAAATGATCATTCTTGACTTTACAAGTTAGGCTTGTAAAATAAACAAATTTTCGATCTCACAAGTCTTGTATATATTTTATCAAAGATAAATTGCTTACTTTTACCAGGCAATCAAGTTAACATGTTAGAGTTGCTCGGTCGAACTCACAAGTTTTGCTATCTCAAGATTGTTGTTAATGTTAGTAGCAAAAAACTATAGATTAATTTCTAATATACTTAAGTCAAGTCTCGGACTAGGATTAGAGTTTGGTAGTTGTTAGAGCACTGCTCTGTCGAACTCGCATGCGCTGCTATATCAAGCATGTTTGTCAATGTTAGTGATCAAAACTATAAATTCTTGATTTCTAGTCTACTACAGCTAAGGTCTCGGACTAGGATAGAAAGTGTAGTTGATCTCAAGAACTCCATGGAAATCATCATACAAGACGAAGGAATACTCAAGGAACCACTGGATCTTCATCGACTAAAAGGTATGTGGAAACTTGAACTTATCTATCACTCAAAACTCTATCTACTCTATCTTCTATCTTGAGACAAAAGTCGTTTTACTATATAGACTAAGACTATACACATGTGATATTTCGAGATGAGTATATCTCGCTTATCTATTTATCGAAATATGTGTTGGTAAAGCTTTCGCTTTATCCAAGTTAATCTTTGCCTAGTGACGAAAGTCATGTTATGTTTCAATCACTTTGGAAATTTCTCTGACGAAAACTAGTTCGTGAATAACAACTATATGAAGTCCTCTGAGAATGTTTCAATGATTGAGAATATTTAGACAATATAACCACTGAGGGATATAAACATTGTTGTGGTAACACATATATGTATAAGTCCTTATGCACTTGAACTGAAGTTTGCGAACTTTGTTGATCAAGTAAAAACCAGAACTTGAGCGGTCAACCCAGTCCGCGAACGAGCGTAGTTCTCAAACCCGAGAATTTCTGCTGGAGTTGAAACTTGGTTTCAGTCCGCGAACTGACGAAAGTTCTCGAACCTAAGAATTTCTGCTGGAGTTTGTGAACTATAACTGGTTACTTAAGTCCTCGAACCCAGTCCGCGAACTTGAGTGGTTATGTCTAAAAACGATGTTCGTGAACTTATTTAAATTATCTAAGGAATGCTATTGCAAACCGTGGCTTTATAGTTCATGAATCGATTCGAGAGAATCACATCGTTTTTGCTTCAATTGTGTCTTGAGTAGTACATAAGATCTCATAGAAATTGAACAACTCTCTAACTAGTTCATTTGAGTCATTTGGACTAGTTATGGTGAAGAAGAATATGGTTGATATGAAAGTTATCATTTGGCTAACCATTTGGTTGACTAATCTTGACCCAACTATTGTACATGTTTGGGTATGGTCACACAAACCAAAAATTGTCAAGTACATGTGTGTATGGCAAGCTAAGTTTTCGATCTAACGGTTGAGAGATATTAGCTTGTATCTAATCAGGTTTTCATCTAACAGTGAATATTGAATGCTTTGTTACTAAGCTAACATTGATTGCAAACCCTGATTTGAAATACTATATAAGGGAGAACTCTAGCAATTGGGAAACCTAATCCCCACACATTATGTGTGATACTAGTTTGCTAAGCTAGAGACGATTTTCCTTTAATCTTTGGTTTTCTTCTTCTAAAACCAGGTTAACGACTTGCGGAATGAAGAAAAATGTTGGAGAATCGTTATATGATTGTTGGGAACGATACAAGAGGTTGGTGGCAAGCTGTCCTCATCACCAATTTAGTGACTCCATGATCATCCAATACTTCTATGAAGGACTCCAATCAAGTGATAGGAATCTTATCGACGCAGCGGGTGGTGGTGCACTAGTGAGCAAGACGGTGGCACAATCTAGAGAGTTGATTGAAAACATGGTAGCAAACTCTCAACAATTCTTGAGTCGTGGTTCAGATGTGCTTCTTCGGCGAGTCAATGAAGTAAGCGAGGTGGAGGAACTTCGTCAACAAATTGGTAACATCATAGCAATGCTACAACAAGTTTCAGCCGCGGTGATACCAAGTTCTCATGGGTATGAAGACGTCAATGAGCAAGCTAATGCGGTTTTTCCAAATCAGTCAAGATGGTATGATCCTTATTCCAATACTTACAATCCGGGATGGAGAGATCACCCCAATTTTAGCTATGCGAACAAGCAAGGAGCGGTTCAACAACCTACTTTCAACAATTCGGGTGGATTTCAACCTCAACAACAACAATTCCAGCCGCGTCAACAATTTCAGCAACCACAACAATCAATACAAAATCAAGGTTCCGATATCGATGCAAAGCTTCAAACAATGATGCAAGGCATTTCTTCTATGTTTAAAGATAGCCAACAAGAAACCAAGAGTGCGATCAAGGAGTTGCAGACACAAATGGGTTCTATGGCTACTGAGTTGAACCAATTGAAGGCACAAAATAGTGGGAAACTCCCTTCTCAACCTATTAACCCAAAAGAGGGTGTGAATGCAATTACATTGAGAAGTGGTACACAACTTGTGCCACCCGAAGTTGCTGATTCGGGCAAGGTGGAAGCACCAAAGGAGCCTGTTTTGGAGGAGAAGAATGAGGATTCTCCCCAAACTTCTGAGGTACCTATTCCTAACTCTAAAACTCCTATTCCTACTTATGTCCCTCCTTTACCTTTTCCTCTCATATTTGCAAATTCTAAGAAGGAGGCACTAGAAAAGGAGATTTTAGACGTTCTTAAGAAGATTCATGTGAACATACCACTCATTGATGCTATTAAGCAAGTTCAAAAGTATGAAAAAGTGTTGAAGGACTTGTGTACCAATAAGCAAAGGCTCAAAGGTAATGAAGTGCTTAGTGTGGGGGAGAATGCTTCGGCGATCTTACAACACAAACTCCCACTGAAATGCAAAGACCCGGGCAGCTTTGACATCCCCGTAAAAATTGGTAACACTACATTTGACAAAGCAATGTTAGACTTAGGTGCATCCGTTAATGTTATGCTTGTATCTATGTATAAGTCACTTGATTTAGGTCCTCTCAAAAAGGCTGAAATTGTGTTGCAATTAGCCGATCGCTCTAATGTTTACCCAATGGGTATTGTTGAGGATGTTCTTGTGCAGGTTAATCAACTAGTATTTCCAGCAGATTTTTGTGTCTTGGAGATGGATGAAGGTTCACCGGACTCATCTCTTCCATTGCTACTTGGGAGTCCCTTCATGAAAACGGCGAAGACCATTATTAATGTGGATAAGGGAACGCTAACTATGGAGTTTGATGGGGAAGTAATATGTTTCAACATTTTCGAGACAATGAGATATCCTAGTGATGTCCACTCTTGCTTCTCCGTTGATGTTATGGATACATTGGCACAAAAAATGTTTGAATTGAATGGTGAAGATGCTTTGGAAACCGTTCTAACTACATCTATTGATAATGGTGAAGAGTGTGATATTGAGGTTAAAGAATCCCTTGGTGATCTCAACTCACTACAAGGATTCCCGGAAACTCATAATATGTCTTTTATTTCTTTACCATGCAGTGATGAAAAACTTTTACCTTCTATTGTTAAATCTCCAAAATTAGAATTGAAACCTCTTCCTAGTCACTTAAAGTACTTGTACTTGGGTGACAATGAAGAGTTACCTGTGATTGTTTCTAACGAGCTTAGTGAATTACGGGAGCAAAAACTTCTAAGGGTGCTAAGGAAGCACAAGACGGCCATAGGATGGACAATTGCCGATATCAAGGGTATAAGCCCTGCCGTTTGCATGCATAAGATTCATTTGGAGGACGATGCAAAGCCTACAAGGGAAGCGCAACGTCGTTTGAACCCCCCTATGATGGAAGTTATGAAAAAGGAGATACTCAAGCTTTTGGAAGTGGGTGTTATCTACCCCATATCCGATAGCAAGTGGGTGATCCCGGTACAAGTTGTACCAAAGAAATCAGGTGTGACCGTGGTGGAGAATGATGAGAATGAACTTGTCCCAACTCGTGTGCAAACCGGTTGGAGGGTTTGTATTGATTATAGGAAATTGAATGCCACTACTAGAAAAGATCACTTTTCATTACCTTTTATTGATCAAATGCTTGAACGTTTAGCTGGACACTCTTATTATTGCTTTCTTGATGGCTATTCAGGTTATAATCAGATTGTGATAGCGCCGGAGGATCAATAGAAAACCACTTTCACTTGCCCTTTTGGTACTTTTGCTTATCGAAGGATGCATTTTAGATTGTGAAATGCTCCAGCTACTTTTCAAAGGTGTATGGTAAGTATATTTTCGGAATATGTTGAAAACATAATCGAAGTGTTCATGGACGACTTTAGTGTCTTTGGTGATTCATTTGACCTTTGTTTGAACAATTTGTCACTAATCCTTGAACGATGTGTTGAAACAAATCTTGTGCTTAATTGGGAGAAGTGCCATTTTATGGTAACTCATGGCATAGTTTTAGGCCATATAGTATCTTCTAAAGGCTTGGAAGTTGATAAATCTAAGATAGACCTTATTCGTGCTCTAAGCCCTCCCACTACGGTGAGGGAGATATGTTCTTTCCTTGGTCATGCAGGTTTTTATCATAGATTCATCAAGGATTTTTCCAAGATAGCATCACCACTTTGTACCTTATTGCAAAAATATGTGGTTTTTAACTTTGATGAGAAGTGTATGGCGGCATTCAATCGTTTGAAAGAACTTTTGATTTCAGCCCCTATCATTAAACCACCAGATTGGATCAAGCCTTTTGAGCTCATGTGTGATGCAAGTGACTATGCGGTTCTTGGGCATCGTGTGGGGAAGATACCTCATGCTATTTATTATGCTTCTAGAACGTTAAATGAAGCCCAACAAAACTACACTACCACTGAAAAAGAGTTATTAGCTATTGTTTTTGCTTTGGAAAAGTTTCGCTCTTATCTAATTGGTACAAAAGTTGTTGTCTTTTCAGATCATGCAACACTTAGGTACTTGCTTACAAAGAAAGAGGCGAAACTGAGGCTCATACGATGGATTTTACTCTTGCAAGAGTTTGATATAGAAATCAAAGACAAGAAAGGAATTGAGAACACCGTTGCGGATCATTTGAGCCGTCTTGCTGTGGACAAGGAAGTTATCCCATTGCGTGAAAGTTTCCCGGATGAGCAACTTTTCTCAATTGCATTTGCGGAACCATGGTATGCGGATATTGTGAACTACTTGGTAACTAAACAAATCCCAAAGAACTTGTCTCGTGTTGAGAGGGACAAACTTAAGAGGTTAGGAAACCAATATATATGGGATCCATACTTATGGAAACATGGCAGCGACCAAGTCATACGAAGGTGCGTTCCCGAATCTGAATTTAACTCTATCTTGTCTTTTTGTCACTCCTATGCTTGTGGAGGACATTTTGGGAGTAAAAGAACAACTCACAAGGTACTTGAAAGCGGTTTTTATTGGCCAACCTTATTTAAGGATGCACATATATTTTGCACAACTTGTGATAGGTGCCAAAGGACAGGCAATCTAGGTGCCCGAAATCAAATGCCACAAACTTTTATTCAATTTATTGAAGTTTTTGATGTATGGGGTATTGATTTTGTAGGATCAGAATATTGTCACAACAATATTCCTGAGAAATAAACGACTTTTCTGCGATATATTGATAATAAATGAACTACTCTGCGATACATCAATAATATTCTGCGACACATCCAAAAATGACTTAAACAATGACGTAATGACTGAAAACGACAGAAACACGAAGAAAGTGTGACATGTCTGCGATATATCAATAAAACCTGCGAAAGTTAAAGGCGGTGCTAACTGCGATTTATCGCAAGAACTCAGATCCGAAATTGAAGGGAATCTTAGTTGTAAATGAGCTGTCATGAGCTGTAATCCACTATGTAAATAACTATATAAAGGAGATGAATAGTTCCAAAGAGGGTAATGAATTTTTGAGTGTTAGGAAAGTTTTAGGAGCGAGAAAATCTTTATCAAGTGTTCTGTGTTCTTGATTTCTGTAATTCCTTAAGATCAAATTAATAAAAAGTGTCTTTAATCTTCAAATTATGTCATAGATATTGGTAAATTCTTGAATAGGGTGTAGTGTGGGAATTCCTACAACTACATTTTGGCGCCCAGAAACAGGGAGAATCAAATTTGAGAAATTTCAAATTACAGTTTGAAGACTTGAAGAAATTATTAGAATTGAATAGAAATGGCTAGAAGGAGAAGAAATACATCAGAACCACCAACAACGGTGAGAAGAAGTAAAAGAATTGCAGGGGAAGGAACAATTGAATTGGAAGGATCTTTAAGGAACAATCGGAAGAAGTAGAATGAGAAATGGATCAGAAAATTCAATCCAACCACCAAATCAACAAACACGAGCACAAGATATAAATATGGATTATGATATAGTAAGTGTGCATACTTGGAGGACAGATTCGATAGAAGAGGAAAGAAATCAAGAAATGGATGGAGGATTAATTCATGAAGAACATGAAATGGAAGATGATTTAAGACAAAGGATATAGGAAGAAAGAAGATTAGAGGCAGAAGAGCGTGCCAATCTTACAAGACAAAATCATGAATTAAGAATGGAAAATTTGAGGTTGCAAAACAGAAGATCGAGAAGCATCATGAGATTAAATTCAAGATCATATAGAGAAGAAACAAGGAAAAATCTCCCTATACAAAATGTTGGGGAGAATTTGATAAATAATCGTTATATTCCACGCGGGGAAACTTTAGACATTAGATATAATCAGGATGACGGAGAAAATCAAGAAGAGAGAAGGAGAATGTTACGTGATGAAGAGATTCAAAGAAATCGCAGGATTATCGAAGATGATATTGAGAGGCATTATATTGAGCAAGTACGCTTAGCAGGAGAAAGAGAGAGATTGCGAGCATAAGTAGAAGAGCAAGAAATTCAAGCAGCGTTGCGTCAGAATAATCATGACAATCGAGAAAGACGACGTGCGCAAAATCGTAATAATGATAATCTCAATGAGGAATATGAGAGAATTCGCAGAGACATAGAAAGGCAACAAAGAGAAACAGTAAGGTATGAGGAAATTCATGGAGAAGAGAATGAAAGACAAATTAACTTGCAAGAAGAAGAAAGTCGTAGAAGAAGGCAAAATCAAGATGTTGGAGAAGAAGCGAGAAACATCGCAAGACAAGAAAGGCATGAACGCAGACGAAGAGAAGCTGCGTTGAAAAGACCAATGGAGCAAAATTCTGATAGGAATGAACAAATCTTGCGAGAATTGGCAGAAATGAGAGGAATGATAAATAACATAAGAGAAGGAGGAAGAAGGCAACTTGATGAGGCAATCGAGGAGGCTGCGAAAACTCCATTTAATCAAGAGGTACAATTAGGAGGGATACCTACAAAATGCAATTTACCGGTGTTGACCAATATATTTGATGGAACTACATGTGTTGTCCAACATATCAAAGCTTATATTCGATGTATGCTACAATGGGAGAACCATGATGTCGTTTTGTGCAAATATTTTGCGTCAAGTTTAACTAGCGAAGCATTGAAGTGGTTCGAAAGTATTCCCAAGAATACAATAACTTCGTTCATGCACTTGCAAACCACTTTCTTAGGAGCCTACATCAGCAATAATTCTGCGCGACCTGGAATTGAAGATGTGTTTGGATTGAAATAGAGGGTTGGTGAGAGTTTGAAGCACTTAACCATAAGATGGAGGACAATGTGTAGTGAAATGGAAGGAAGAGTAGATGAAAGATATCTCATTTTGTCCTTCATAAATGCTATGTTTGCGACAAATCTATTATACATCCAGGTCTTCATAGATAAAAACACAATCACTATGACAGAGTTGCGAGAATTGCAAGAGGAATATATCGCTTTGGAGGAAAAACAAAATGAGATGGAGTCTTATCCAATTCTCACAGAGCACGGAGTTTAGCCATGACAAATGGAAGCTTGTTACCAAGGATGATTAATACAGTAGCGAGTACTTCCCAAAATCCGCGAGAGAAAATGGAGACTGATAATCAACTTAAGATAGTAGAAATGGGGAGTAGAGATCAAGAGGAATTAGAAAAAGAGAGAAATTTTTATAATTGCAATAACAATAATAAGGTCCCAAGGTTTGATCAACCGCGGGAAACTTATGGTGTCTGAGAGGCGAAATTATTCAAGAGAGCAAAGAGGTCAGAGGAATATGTGGGAAGATATCAAATTGCCGCCTTTAAATACTAGTATAGACAAGATTTGGGAAGCGATTATTTTAATGGAGAATATACCCTCACCCTGGAACATGGGGAAGGAACCACATCCCAACAACCACAATCAAGAATTTTGTCCTTATCATCATTTTCATGGTCATTCTGTGAATAATTGTAGAAATGTGAAAAGAATCATTTTGCGAATGATTAAACAAGGAAAATTAAATCATTTTCTAGCAAGATATTTACAACCGCAGAAATTGCCGCAAGCACCAGAAATTCGCAGAGTTAATGCTGCAAAAGAAGAAGAAACATTTGTCATTGAAGTAGGAGCTACAACAAAAAATATATTTTGCAATTCAATTGTACATTCACAAAAAATGATATAGGATTTCCATGACTATGTGCTAAGCAGAGTGTTTGCAAGAGACATAGAGGGAAGAGAGGTGATGAATATTGCGAAGGTTTCTCCGTTAGAAGAATGGCATAAACAAGTTATCTCTTTTACTGCAGAAGAGATACCAGAGCCTGGGAAGATGCATGACAACCCATTGGTGGTGAAGTTAGAGATAAATCCAAAATACAGAGAAGAAGAAGATAATGATGATTCAGCAAGTGATTATTGGGCAATAGATAAAGTTTTAATTGACACTGGTAGCTCGGTGGATATTTTGTTTTATCATACTTATCGGACAATGGGTGGAAGAGATGATGAGCTAATCCCTTCAACTTACAAGATCTATGGTTTTAATGGCACCGCAAACAAGCCAAAAGGAGAAATTACTATGGAAATTCCATTGAACAAGATATCTTCAAAAATTAAGTTTTGCGTAGTGGATATATAATCTCCTTACAATGCTTTAATTGGAAGGCCATGGCTCCATGGGATCTTGGGCATAGCATCAACATATCATCAATGAATAAAGTTTCCACATCCTCATGGTATTGGGATAATTAAAGGTGATTGGTTTGAAGGCAAAAATTGTTATGAAGTTGACATTAATACTTGCGAAGAAAGAAGCGCCCGAAATCGTAATTGGCAACATAACAGGAGGCAAAATCAAAGAGCTGAGAAATTGATGGTGGACAATATAGAGTTGCGGGGAAAGGGTATACTTCAAGAATAGTTTGTTCCAAAATATTCAATAACGATTAATCATACGAAGATGGGGAAAAATTGGAATCTTTATTCTTCGCAGGAGCAAAAAAAGTATAAGATGTTGTGATGAACCGTTTCTCGCAAGAAAATAAATAAGTAACAAGAAGTTGCGAATAATCATTCATCACAGAAGAAAAGAAGTGCAACAATATCATATTGCGAACAATCGAAAAACAAGATGATTTCGAATCACATAAGAAAAACTCTGCTCAAAAATGAGAAATTTTTCTATTAAAAAGGAAAAGATGGTGATTTCTAATCATATAAGAATTTTTAATGAAAATGCATAATAAGAGTGCAAATCGCCTAAAAATATATAAGAACGGGATGAACTTTTATGGCGTACACCTTAGTTCATGGATTCTATTCCGTTAGAGGCAATGTCCTTAAAGTGCGTCATAAGGGGGTATCTCTTTGCATGGCTATGGGAAAGGCTATACCGCTGCTGGAACCTAGTCATGGAGATTTGGGATTATTGAAAATCCATCATGGAGAGATAACTTGGATTCCCAATTATATAAGGTTATACCTTGGTTGGGCGCCCGAGAGTTTCTCCTAAGGAATGCAACGTATGATCAAGGCGCCGAGGTACACGGTTGAGCTGTGGGTGCCCGGGATGGATGAACCAACCCTGGCCATCCATGGAAAGTCTTGGCTTACGATGTGTTCGGCCCGAAGAAAACCCCACTTAGGGTGAAGTCTTGTAACTATAAGCTATATAAGGCATAAAGGACAAGGCTGTGAAAACAACTGGTTGTTGGCAGAACCGGATGGGAAAGTGCTAGTCTTGTATGGCCGATGTATAATCCTTGAAGGGGCAACCGGGGGGGAGAGATAAGGGCGATACCCTCCATTAGGGAGCTGTGTATCAAAAAAGACGTCAATGTCATGGGACTTTATATTCGCAAGAATATTTAGGCCCGTCATATTGTCGCGTGACAGAGACAGCAATGTCAAGGGACTTTATATTCGCAAGAATATTTAGGCCCGTCATATTGCCGCATGACTGGCAAAAAGCCTAATAAGAAATGTTAAGATGAGATCAATGGGTTTTTGCGATAAGATCAAATAATGAGATAAATGAAATCAATAATAAGAGGATATAAATCGCAAATACGGCAATATCATAATTCTTAAAAAGCAAAGAGAGATTAATCTCACAAGATGGCTTAGATTTATCATATTGTCGCAGAAATTAAAATTAAATGATAAAGCAAGATCAATGGATTATTACGTATAAAGGTAAGAATGTCCTGCGATCTTGTCGCATAAAAGTGGCATAATAAGACCTTTAACTAGGAAGGCAAAATAAGACCACAAGAAAATTATGTCTGCGAAACATATAATAAATTGTTCGCAGAAAAATTTACGATGATTCATTTATCATATTGCAGATTAATAACAAGAGGCAAGTATGGGAACGATGTATAAGAACAATAAATATTTTTATTAATCATTATATGATAAACTCATATAAATAACATACGGATAGAGGCAAAAAAAGGAATTTATATATATTGAAGAACATCATGAATTACAAGTATCTTGCAGAAAGAATGATACAATTTGTCGCAGATAATTATCGCAAGAAAGAAAGGGAAAAATACAGGAGAAGATCAAAAAGAAGAAGCAGAACTATTAGGATTTATCTTCACCATTTTCTTCATCTTCGTCTTCATTATCTTCATCATCAGTTTCTTCTTCATCTTCGCTTTCATCCTCATTTATATCAGCCTCACTGTCAGAAATAATTGGTACTTCAGAACTGGTTGGGATTTTTTCCAAGAGGCAAGGATATAAACTAAGAGGAAGATCATTATCTTTGCAGACTTTCTCAATAGCATTATTGCGAACGGTGAGAAGGTTACTACGAAAATTGGAGTTGGATATCTTTATCTTCTCTCACAGTCTAGAGATTTTATCATTGCGGGAAGCAAGATTATTTGCAAGACTACTTTTTTCTTCTTCAAGTTCTGCTATCCTTGTAGAATGTTTTTCTTCAGATTCTGCGATGATACAATAACAAGTTAGAAATTTATCAAAAATTTACAAAAAATATAAAGATGTTAGAGGAGCAATAAATAACCTTCTCTTTCATGAATCATTTCTTGTATCAAGGTTGCCTGTTCGGTATGAAGACTGACATCTATTGCTAAGTTTTTCCTAGCATTATCGAGAATTTCCGCAGCCCATGCGAATTCATCATCATTTTGAATGAGAAGATGGGAACGGATTTGTTTTTCTCTTTTAAGAAGTTTAATTTTTTCATCCTTAAGTCTATCTCTCTCAAGTTCAGTGTCAATAAGGGCATTGCGGAAATTTGATAGAGCTTCAGCGCCTTGAAGAGTAATGCGTTCTTTATCCTTCTCAAGTTCCTTCTTTTGGGCTTTCAAGGTTTTGATTCTTTTTCCAAATTAATCTCTACAAGTCTTAAAACTATTGGGTATACTCAAAGTAGATCTATAATCCATTCTTATAAGGGAAATGTGATATTTAATCTCATCGATAGACAAAGCATTAATTTTTTCATCAGAATAATTATTTAAAGCGTCATTAAGACGCTGAAGAAGAATGGATTCATCTATGGGTTCATTAAAAGAATTGAGAATAAGAGCTTCATCAGTAAGATTATAGGCATCTGCAAAATGGTTGTTCAAATAAGCTAAAATAGCAAGAAAGAAGAAAGTAAAAATAAAATAAAATAAATCATACCAATAATTTGTTTGCAGAACTTCTCCTTGTCAACTAGTTTTTGTTGAAGAACTTCAACATCTACTTCAAGCAATTTATTCTTGTTAAGGAGCTCAGTATTCCCAGATGCTTCCAATTGCTTATATTTTTCGCGAAGAATGGATATTTCATCTTCATATTGCTTATTCTTTTCGCGAAGTTTCGCAGATTCAGATTGTGAATCAGTAAGACTTTTCTGCGATAATGATAATCTATTTTCTAATTCCGAAGCAACAGAAAAAGAAGCTCTAGTAGTCTGTGGCATATAAGAGAAAATAAGTAAGGGTAAATAAAGGATCTTCGATATTCATGACAACTGTAAAGTTTACTACAAGAAAAATAAAAGAAAAGGGGCATACCAATGAAGCTAGTGCATGAAGAAAATCTGGGTTGATAAATCTCGAGACTCCTTTAAGATCTTTATTATTAGTTAAGATGGAAGCATCGCAGATTTTTGAGAGATAATCGCAAGCGTGAGCAATATCGTCATCTCCAATACCTTGCATGGGATTTCTAAATATATTTGACAATTGATCCATGGGAGTCTCATGTTGAGAAAGACCCATCGCAGATCTAACCCTTGCGGAGGAAAAACGTATTGAAGAGGTGCCCACGGTAGCATCATTATTAATTCTTCCACTCTCTTCAACCTCATTGTCTTTTTCAGCGACAGAAGAAATTTCTTTAAGTGGCTGAGTTTTTCTTCTCTTTTTTGGAGGACTCTCAGCAGTTTGATTCTCATTGCGATGAGGAGAAGTGCCAGAACTCTCATTTGGAGTTATTACTTTTTTGCCTTTATCCTTGGCTTCAACCACCGCGATAAATGGTATTTCCTAGAAAACAACCACACATGAAGATAAGAAACAAGGGAAACAATATATTGTAAAAAGTTATAAAAGAATGTTTCTTACTTCATCTGTGAAGGTTTTCAAAAAATTTAGGAGGTTGGGATTCCCAGTACTGGCGTAGCTAGCCTTCATTTTTCCAATCTGAAAAAAGATAATTGGATAACTAGTAAGAACAATATATTTATCTAAGTTTGCGAATAATGATTAACTTCGCGAGATATACCTCAGAACTCTTTTCGAGCCAATTAAAAACCCAAGGATGATAAGCCGCAAGATATGCAAGATTCGCAGGAAGGTTAAGAGCGCTAGAAATATATGGACCTTCAAGGAGGAGAGGAAATCTACACCATTTATCATCCTTGGAGAAGCGTGGACCATTGTTTCTTTTGGAATGATAGTCTATATCTTGCATAATAATTTTATCCTTCGCAACTTTTTTATCCCTATTCAAACGAATAGCCCAACATGTGCTTTCTTTCTTCATTGGAATCACTTGATAATTCGCAAAGAAATTCTCCACGGTATATTTCGCTGGAATAATTGGGATTTTTTCATAATCAGGATGTTTCGCAGTATCAGGATAAAGTTATCCTTTACCAGCTCCGTGGGAGGCATATTCAAGAATAAGACGTATACAATCCCCACTTAATTGGCAGATTGCTCGCGAAAATTTAACATGAGAAATAATCTCATAAAAAAGAGGGAGATCTGGGTTATAAAGAGGAATAGGAAGGCCATCTTCTAATTGACCCAGCGAAACAAGGATTTTCTCGTTAGAAGAAGGAAATTCCGAAACTAGATCAATGGAAAGTTCAGTATCTGAAGAATGACCAGGGATCTCAGAAAGTTTGAGTCCTAATATTTGAAGTTTCTGTTGGTGTTTTTGAAAAGTGGATTGACCTAATTTTTTAGCAGGAGCCATTTCTTAATATGGGAACGATGATTAAGGCGAAGAAGAGTAAAGAAGGAAAATTGAAAGAATAATATATCCGGAATTTGCGGAAGAAGATGAGGAACAGTGAAGTTGCAGAGAAGAAAAGAGAAAATAAAAAGAAGAAAAGAAATTAGTAAAGAAGGTATTTATAGGAGAAGAAAGTTCTCGAGAATATCAATGCATTCAATGAAGAAAGGACGTGAATGGTCAGAATTCAACGGTCGAAAGAATACGTGTCAAGGAATAAATGGAAGGAAAAACACGCGTAGAATATCTAGCGATGGATGCAGAGACGTGTCAGAATAAAGGAAATATGAAAAGACAGGGAGTTGAGGCAAATCAAGAAGTTTAAATTCTCATGATCTTTATCTTCTTCGCAGAAAAGATATGAGAAGAGGCAAGATGTAGGATCAGAATATTGTCACAACAATATTCCTGAAAAATAAACGACTGTTCTGCGATATATCGATAATAAACGAACTACTCTGCGATACATCAATAATATTCTGCGACACATCCAAAGATGACTTAAACAATGACGTAATGACTGAAAACGACATAAACACGAAGAAAGTGTGACATGTCTGCGATATATCAATAAAACCTGCGAAATTTAAAGGCGGTGCTAACTGCGATTTATCGCAAGAACTCAGATCCGAAATTGAAGGGAATCTTAGCTGTAAATGAGCTGTCATGAGCTGTAATCCACTATGTAAATACCTATATAAAGGAGATGAATAGTTCCAGAGAGGGTAATGAATTTTTGAGTGTTAGGAAAGTTTTAGGAGAGAGAAAACATTTATCAAGTGTTCTGTGTTCTTGATTTCTATAATTCCTTAAGATCAAATTAATAAAAAGTGTCTTTAATCTTCAAATTATGTCATAGATATTGGTAAATTCTTGAATAGGGTGTAGTGTGGGAATTCCTGTAACTACAGATTTTATGGGTCCTTTTGTCAACTCTCATGGGAATTTTTATATCTTACTTGTTGTTGATTATGTCTCGAAATGGGTGTAAGCTAAGGCCACCCCAACTAATGATTCTAAAGTGGTTTCAGATTTTGTGCAAGCTAAAAAATTTGCAAGGTTTGGAATTCCAAGAGCCATAATTAGCGATGGGGGTTCTCACTTCAAAAACAAGTTCTTACAAGGATTGTTGAAGAAGTACAATGTGTCGCACAAGATTACAACACCTTATCATCCCCAAACCAATGGACAAGCCGAGGTGTCGAACCGAGAGGTGAAATCCATACTAGAGAAGACGGTGAATCCAACAAGGAAAGATTGGAGCATGCGACTTAATGATGCTTTGTGGGCTTATAGAACCGCATACAAAACACCTATTGGGATGTCTCCTTTTAGGATTGTGTACGGTAAGCCTTGTCACTTACCCGTTGAGATTGAACATAAGGCGTTTTGGGCTATTAAGCAATGCAATTTGGAGTTAGATGGTGCTGGAAAACAAAGGAAGTTGCAACTCCAAGAGCTGTAAGAGTTACGCAATGATGAATTTGAAAGCTCGCGCATTTACAAGGAGAAAACTAAGGAATTTCATGATTCTATGATTTCTAGAAAACAATTTTGTGTTGGGCAGAAAGTGCTTTTGTTTAATTCTCGCTTGCAATTATTTCCGGGTAAATTGAGGTCGCGTTGGATCGGACCTTTTATTGTTACTAATGTGTTTTCTCATGGTGCAGTAGAAATTCGTAGCATAGCTACAGGTAAGGAGTTTAAAGTGAATGGACACCGGTTGAAACCATATTATGAGAACTTTACTTCCGAAGTTGTGGAAGGTGTGAACTTTGTGGATGCATTCTCACTGGAGGAGTCTTAGCAAACAAGGAGCACGTCGGGCTAACGACTTTAAACCAAGCGCTAAGTGGGAGGCAACCCACCGGTTTTGTATCTTTACCCTTATCTTTTTATTTTTATGCATTTGCTTTTATCTTTATTTTCTTTGTTTTTGCATATCATTTGCGGAATTTCCCACCTTGAACTTTCTTTGGATGATTCAATTTTACATTGAGGACAATGTAAAGTTTAAGTGTGGGGGAGCATTTATATGTTTGTATAGTTTGTTTTAGTGTGTTTTATGCATATATATTAAAAAAAACAAATCAGAAAAATAGAAAAACCAAGAATATTTTTTTGCTTTTTGAACTCCGAAATCTAAAAACTTGGGCCTTTAGGATGACACCATTAGTGGATGGAACCATTTTGAATGCAGGAGTTGAGGAACCAATTAACTAAACGGGACGAACATAGCTCAAAAATCACAATTAACATGATAGTTGTTACCATATCTCGGAATATCACCATATCACATTCTATTTTTATTTTTCCATATTTATCTATTGTTCTTTAAGTGCTTTGGTGGGTCACTAAACATCGACGTGTTATTACTGCTAGGATGAAATAGAGTGATTGAGTTACTAGAAAAATGAAAAAAAAAAAGACTGACCAATTAGACCAAACGGAATAAAATGACACTTGGGAATAGCAGTATGTGTGAAACGTAGTCCCTGTCTCCGTCGCCTAAACAAGCGTGGAATGCAGGATCCAAGGCAACTATCATGTACTTGCTGAAAAGAATCATGCGCTTGGATCCAGTTTGATCCAATCATGTTGTCTAAACAAATAAATAAATAAATAAAAAAAGTGAAAAAGAAAAATAAAAGAAAGTTTTATGTTGGTTGAATAAAGTCACTTCTGGTTCCCTTGTATATGCCAGTGAGATGATGTAGAATTCATCCAAGTAGCTCAATCCAATAGGAATAGGTTCATCTTGGCAGTGACCTTAAGACAGATATGGGAAACATTGATCACTTGTGAACATTCGCCAACATCTATATCTATATCCATCTTCTTAATCTTTTCATTGTGATTGTGGTTTGTTAGTTTCCGAGTATTGTGGCTTGTTCGGCTATCTAATTAGAGTTTATTTACTAATATATGAATTGAATTTGCGCAAGGTACCTCCTCCTGTAGTCATTTTGGATTCGTTCATTGATTTGTCATAAATAGACGGAGTTGGAAATATAGGTTTTGTAGGTAGACCTCTTGTAAACCTTCACGAGACTAAAACTCGTCTACTAGGGACACCTAGGGGTTTAAAGGCTTGTTATTTATGCTTAAAGTGAACGTAGCCTCGACAAGACGGAGTTGTATGTATGTTTTAGAATTGTTTTGTTTGATTTTCTCGAGGACTAGCAAAGTCTAAGTGTGGGGGAATTTGATAGGTGTCTAAAACACCTTATTATTTATCTATTGTTTATGCTTTCTCTGCTAGTTTTCTTGTAAATTATGTATCTTATGTTTTGTTTTTGAGTATTTAGGTACTTTGGAGTCATTCGGTTCAAAAGAGGAGGAAACATGGAAAAAGCGTTGGAGGCGGATTGTGTCTCATTATTTGCTTTTATTTCTTCATCTCTGTCTGAAAAGTTTGTCGGCTTTAGTGATGCAAATTATGTCTGAAAAGCATAACAACTTTAGTGATGAAAAGACATTGAAGGGAACAGGTGAATATGAGAAGTAAGAGACGATATCGTTGGCGACAGAATTTGAGAAGGGCAAAAGCGTCACTCTCAGGCGTCCAGTTGGAGCGGAAAAGGGCGAAAAAGTTATTTTACAGGCAAATGCTATCTGGAGCGCAGTCAAGGTTAAGGGGCTGGGAATCTTGGTTATCCCTTATCGAAAATGACCAATTATTATAGGCACCCCAGTTTTGGGTGGTTATTATCCCTGGGGTGTACCGTCCTACCCGATACCTAAACCTAAATTGAGAAACACTCTCATTTCTCAATCATTTGCTACTGAAAGAGAGGCGCAGCTTAGAATTTCGTTGTTGTTTCCGAGAACAATCGGAATTGCAATTATGGGATGGATGCTATCTATATGGATCTGAGAAGGGGTTCGTGTTGGTGATGAAGAAAGAACAGATTGAGGAGATGGAATTGAAGGAAGGTGTTGTTTCTCTGAGCTTCATAATGAAGAGAAAAAAAAAGGGTTGAGACAAAATCAGATGTGGGTTTGAACTGTGAAATTAGGGATGGTGATGATGATTTCCTTGGGTTTGAGTGGATGAAAGCAGAACTGGGGTTTCGATTTGCTGGTGAAGTTGATGAGAGGTTATGGCTTGAATCTGGAAATAAATTGAAGATTAAACATAATGGAGAAGAACTCAGGGAGAAGAATGAGGTCGAATTGAGAGATTGGGTTCGATTGGTGATGCCCTGTGATCGATGTTGTGACCATGGCTGTTATGGAGCAATGGGTTTTGACTGAATTGATGAGGAGAAATTGAAGGTGAAACTGTTGAGGATTTAGAATGGATGGTTATGAAGCTGAAATTGAGTCTTGTAACGGATGCTTGAGCTGAATTGCAGTAGGTAAAGTGCAGCTGGAGTTTGTGCTGTGCATTTCAGGTGGTAGAGATCTTGTGGTGGTAGTGTTAGCTTATGTGGGGGATAAAGCTGTAGTTGTGCTGTGTAATTCAAAATTCAGGTGCAGTTCTTGTAGGATGGCTTATGGACTGTGTACAAGGGTTTCTTTTTGGCAGTAGTTGGACTGGAAGGCAGTGGAAGCAGTTGAGCTGTTGCCGCAGAAGCAATGATGCTGTTATGAAGAGTGGTTAGGTGGCTTGAGAATGGAGTTGTGAAGTGGGTGCAGTGTATTACAGGTGATGGTGATGGTTTGTGTTCAAGATAGGCTGCTGCAGGAATGAATAGCAGTTGGAGTGAAGCTTAGGTGGTGGATTTGAGCATGTGGTTCTGGTGGCAATGGAAATGGTGGTTGTAATGGACTGGAGTTTGGCTGTGGTGTTGGAGGCTTGCGAGGTTACAGGTGTAGCAGTTGGGAATAAAGCAGCTGCAGATGGAGGTCAAGGAAGGAGCTGATGTTATAGATTTGTGCTGCAACGGTGATGCATAGGAGTTTGAAGCCAGGGTTGCTACTGAGTTGCAGTTGCAGTTGCAAGTGTGATAGTTGCAAGTGTGATAGTTGCAAGATACAACCCTCATGGTTGGGAATAAAATGCAGGGGAAGTGATAGAAGGTGCACAGACAGGGCCATCTTGGCCGTGAACAGTCCTGGTATGTGCAGTGGCATAGTCAGCTGAGTTAGCTGCTGACTCGATTTTAACTCAGTGATTCAGAACTTGACCCGGTCAACCGTTAAAGACCGTTAGTCAACAGTCAAAGATAACGGAATCTGACGGAATATTCCTTCGACGGCAATGAATTTTCATGCGACCGACTTTCCGGCGCCGGATTCCGGCCAAAAACCCAGTTTTCCGGCGAGCGTTTTTGGGACATAATTTCTACACTGGTTTCTCTCTCACGTGGGCTTGGTGGATTTCCAACTAATGGACTTTGAAGACAAAACCTATTTTTGGAAGGAGAAAAAGCTATAAAAAGGAAGTTTTCTACACAATTTGGATACAACGTTTTATTCTATTCTTGGAGCTTTTGCAGAGAACTACTTCTAGGGTTTGCTTTCTTTTATGTTTCATTTTATTTCTTTAAATATTATGATAATGAACTCCATGAATATGAGTAGCTAAATACAATTATTGGTTATGGGATAAAAGTTGATTTCTTCAAGCATGTTATTTGATTCTATGAATTAGTTTTGTCTCAATTTTATCGTTTATGATTCATCGTTTATATTATCATACGATTTGAATGCTAGTTTGGTTGAGTCCGGAATCAATTGGATTTGTTTTCATCTCTAAATCTATATTAGGGTTTTCAATACGTAAAAGTTGTTATCTCTGATTTCTAGTAGCATCTTGTGGTTAATACTTGTAGTGATACACCTTGGGTTATTTGGTTACTTAAGAATCTGAAAATTGCATAACAATAATCGCCTCTCTATGGATACGAACTCTTTATTATCGAATACTATATTCATAATTAGTAAAGTGAGGAAGTGAATTATTTTTGACGCATACGACACGCATCAGGAGACAAGGAAGTGAGAATGGGTGATGTTGCCGGACTTTGGGAGCTGGTGGTCAGACGGATTTATGAGAGTATGGATTCGTATTCGGAACTGGAACCAATGTTAGACCGGTGGAATGGGCCTTGGAAAACCTATTTTCTAGGTTTTTGTTTTGTTCGCAGATAGGTTGGGTTGGAAGAAAACACCGAGAGGACTATAAATGAGAACTGAACAGAAACAAAGAGAGGGGGCAGACGACGGGAAGCTGCGGCTCCGTAGCCGAATCAGTTTAAAGAAGGGTTTGCGATTCTTTGTGATTTGTTTTCTCTCATTTGATTAGCTCGCTTTTGATTTGATTCTCTACAATATGTTTATGGATTTTGAGAAAGCCATGTCTTGCTAATAGTTTCGTAACTAGGGTTCTTATGGTTGAAGCTACTTGGAGTTTTAGGCTATGTTTAATTGAATTGATTTATGAAGCAAAAGACTATTATGATTTAAATTGATTAATTTATGATTGTTGTTTATCGATTAAATAAAAAAATGAGTTGTTGCATTGCCGGTTTTAGAAACCTATGCGCATAATTGATAATCTTACAAATATTTTTGGTCTCATTGTTTGATAGTCCATACTTGGGTTAAATTCTTTGATGGGTTATGCTTAGAATAGTCAAACAATATTTGTGAATTAATATTTAGTTTCGTATAATTTTCTCACTAATGCAATTTGATGGTGCATGCTTGGATTTATTCTTTTGATGTGCTATGCTTAGGGTATACCAGTGATATTTGTGACTCTATGCTTATAATAGGTGATGTCAATAGAACGAAAGATAAACAAATATTCATAATTATGTTTCATTTCAGTAATTGAATAGAAATAGTAGTTGATACCATAAAACCCTGGTTACCGACCATCACATCTTTGGTTACATTTATTTATTTTGCTTTCATAGTTCAATAAACTTCTGAAATATTGATCTTTTCTGGTTAATTTTTATTAGAGATATTGATTACGGTATTTCCACCGCTCCTCGTGGGAACGACCCGTACTTGTCGTTGTCTGCATTGTAGACACCGTGCGATTGCGGTTATTACATATAGGCATCTCCGGAAGCCTATCACCTGCATCTAGACCCAATCTGGCCTACGCACATAGATCACCTAAAAAAATCTATTGTAAAGTGTTGACTTATGCAACCCAATTCTTTAAGGACGTCTTATAAACAACAATGAACCAAATTGTTTGCTAACCAATCACTATCAATCACAAATATAAAATATATTATATAATTAACTGAAAGTCAAAGGTATTACATTTATATCTATAATCCAATGATTTACCAAGTCCAAAACTCCTTGATAAAGATCAATCAAGATCACAATTGTAGAAATGATCATTCTTGACTTTACAAGTTAGGCTTGTAAAATAAACAAATTTTCGATCTCACAAGTCTTGTATATATTTTATCAAAGATAAACTGCTTACTTTTCCCAGGCAATCAAGTTAACATGTTAGAGTTGCTCGATCGAACTTGCAAGTTTTGCTATCTCAAGATTGTTGTTAATGTTAGTAGCAAAAAACTATAGATTAATTTCTAATCTACTTAAGTCAAGTCTCGGACTAGGATTAGAGTTTGGTAGTTGTTAGAGCATTGCTCGGTCGAACTCGCATGCGATGCTATATCAAGCATGTTTGTCAATGTTAGTGATCAAAACTATAAAGTCTTGATTTCTAGTCTACTACAGCTAAGGTCTCGGACTAGGATAGAAAGTGTAGTTGAGCTCAAGAACTCCATGGAAATCATCATCCAAGACGAAGGACTACTCAAGGAACCGGTGGATTTTCATCGACTAAAAGTTATGTGGAAACTTGAACTTATCTATCACTCAAAAGTCTATCTACTCTATCTCCTATCTTGAGACAAAAGTCGTTTTACTATATAGACTAAGACTATACACATGTGATATTTCGAGCTGAGTATATCTCGCTTATCTATTTATCGAAATATGTGTTGGTAAAGCTTTCTCTTTATCCAAGTTCATCTTTGCCTAGTGACGAAAGTCATGTTATGTTTCAATCACTTTGGAAATTGCTCTGACGAAAACTAGTTCATGAATAACAACTATATGAAGTCCTCTGAGAATGTTTCAATGATTGAGAATGTTTAGACAATATAACCACTGAGGGATATAAACATTTTTGTGGTAACACATATATGTATAAGTCCTTATGCACTTGAACTGAAGTTTGCGAACTTTGTTGATCAAGTAAAAGCCAGAACTTGAGCGGTCAACCCAGTCCGTGAACGAGCGTAGTTCTCAAACCCGAGAATTTCTGCTGGAGTTGAAACTTGGTTTCAGTCCGCGAACTGACGAAATTTCTCGAACCTGAGAATTTCTGCTAGAGTTTGTGAACTATAACTGGTTACTTAAGTCCTCGAACCCAGTCCGCGAACATGAGTGGTTATGTCTAAAAACGATGTTCGTGAACTTATTTAAATTATCTAAGGAATGCTATTGAAAACCTTTGCTTTATATTTCATGAATCGATTCGAGAGAATCACATCGTTTTTGCTTCAATTGTGTCTTGAGTAGTACATAAGATCTCATAGCAATTGAACAACTCTCTAACTAGTTCATTTGAGTCATTTGGACTAGTTATGGTGAAGAAGAATATGGTTGATATGAAAGTTATCATTTGGCTAACCATTTGGTTGACTAATCTTGACCCAACTATTGTACACGTTTGGGTATGGTCATACAAACCCAAAGTTGTGAAGTACATGTGTGTATGGCAAGCTAAGTTTTCGATCTAACTGTTGAGATATATTAGATTGTATCTAATCATGTTTTCATCTAACAGTGAATATTGAATGCTTTGTTACTAAGCTAACATTGAGTGCAAACCCTGATTTGAAATACTATATAAGGGAGAACTCTAGAAATTGGGAAACCTAATCCCCACACATTATGTGTGATACTAGTTTGCTAAGCTAGAGACGATTTTCCTTTAATCTTTGGTTTTCTTCTTCTAAAACCAGGTTAACGACTTAAAGACTTCATTGGGATTGTGAAGCCAGACCGGTACTACTTTTCTTGTAGTTGTGTGGTCTGATCTTATTGTTCTATCGTTCGAGTACAATTGTAATAATTGGCTTGAGATTTCTATCTCCGATAGGCAAGATATAAAAGTAATCACAAACATCTTCGTCTCATCGTTTGTCATTCCACAATATCTTTTTTCGCTGCGTCGATTAAGACTATTGTGAGGTGATTGATAAAACTGAGTTGTTCTTCGGGAATATAAGTCTGGTTTTATTGATTGGTTCTTGTTCACCTTGATTTATCAAAAGACGGAACAAAACTCATAGGTTTATTCGTGGGAGACGAATTTATCTATCTTGTAGACTTTTCTGTGTGAGACATATTTGTTTACTAAAGTCTTCGACTTTGGGTCGAAGCAACTTTTGGTTGTGGGTGAGATCAGCTAAGGGAATCAAGTGCGTAGTATCCTGCTGGGATCATAGGCGTAGGAGCATAACTGTACCTTGGATCAGTGTGAGATTGATTGGGGTTTAACTACAGTCCTGACTGAAGTTAATTTGGAGTAGGATAGTGTCTGTAGCGGCTTAATACATTGTATGTTTAATCTGGACTAAGTCCCATGGTTTTTATGCATTTGCGGTTTCCTCGTTAACAAAATTCTGGTGTTTGTGTTATTTATTTTCCGCATTATATTTTTATATAATTAAAATAATACAGGTTGTGCGTTGTTTAATTGATTAGAATATCCGACCTATTAGTTGTTGATTTAAATCGATTGACACTTGGATATTGGTCTTTGGTACCATCCAAGTTATCTCTCTTTGATTAGACTCGCGAATCATATTTGCTTGAGTAAATCAAATCGAGAGATTGAGATAATAACTCCTTGAGTATTTTCTATTGATTAAGTCTAGTTGATTCTCTAGAAAAACAACTCGGAGTTGTCCATACAAATAGCTAATCGAAATATTGGGTGAGGTTGTTAGACCCCCGCTTTTTCAGTAGTTGAGTTCATACATCACTTAATAAGCCTCGAAGATTGAATACTTAAGATTAAACAAAAACATTTGGAAAACTTCATCAACAGAGAGGTATGTGAAAACTGAACCATTCTATTAGCTCATAAATATTACCATTATATCTATGTAAGACTATATCGAATGACTTTTAGTATATATTGCACACACAAAAAAAAAAAAAAAAAAAAGGAATTTTCGAGTCAAGCTTGTCTTTTAACTATCTCGAAATATGATTCAGGTAATGGATGTTCATAGGTCCTTAGCAATATTAGTTCAAAACATTTTATTGTTTAAGAACTATGTTTATGGGGCATTTGAAAATTTCCCAAGCAATGATATTTATATCTTTTGCGATTGGGAATGTTTCAAACATCAAAAAGAGAGTTTTCAGAACTATTGAAATATGGACTTGTGAACGTACATGCACCATAGTCATCTGAGGTTTAGGAACATAGGTAGGTACACATACCCAGTAAGCGTACCATGATGTTCAGAATTCGTGAATGGGGCAGGTACGCATACCTCAAGGGATTGAGTTCGTGAATATCCTTAGGGTATGCATACCCAGTAACTGTACCTTGGCCATTTGAATTCATGAACTGGTTGTAGGTACGCTTACCCTTTCACATTCGTACCCAATGCATATTTGCAGATGTTCATGAAATATTTCATAAATACGTTAAACATTGCTACAACTCGCAAGGACACCTCTAATACATCTTTGATCACCAACACACCTTGTGTATGTGCATAATGATTCAAGTCTTAAGTGTTTAAATAAACACGATATTGCTTATTAGTTCTCAAGGCATACTTTCCATAAACTATCATTGTACACGGTTTCGATATTATGGACCATATTGTATATTCTTCTATATAATTTCAAGATAAACTTCCCTCATGCTTACATGAGCTACTAACAAGAGTTTCTTTTATTTAGATAATAAAGTGTTTTCTTGAATCTCAAGTTATCTTAGATTAAACTCTATGTAACCATAGTCTTGAAAATTTTATAAATAGAGAGACTCGAAAAACCTGGAAATTTCATCCCTGACAATTTTGTGTCCTAGTTGGTTGATAGAGTCGTCCTTTATGAACCTAGGTTTCCTCTGAGAAAATAATTAGGTTTAAGACTTAAAGGTTTACTTTGGGACTCGTGAAGCCAGGTCCGACTATCTTTACCTTGATAGTTCATGTATCCTTATCTTTTTCTTTATATTATCCAGGTTTTAGTAATCTCTTTCAAGAACAAGATAGATAGGAATCGAAAATTTATCTTCGTCACAGACTTTATGATTCTTCAAAATAGATATCTAAATCTCTTCTCCAATTTATCGGTTTAAAATTGTTCTTGAGAGGTGGTTAATAATCTAGGTTTCTCAGCTAACTGATATAGGTGTTCCATATTTTTGAGGTCTGATAGCTTTATCTATTACACATACATTCCCAATCCTTGATCGATAAAATTAAATGGAAAATCAAATAGGATTATCTCTTAGAGGAGGATTGATATCAAAAGTCTTCACTTAGGCTGAAATAACTCTAAGTCTGTAAAGAACGTTAACTAAGATAATCAATTGCGCAGAGCCTTGTAAGGTTCAAGAGTAAGGAGCACGACTGCATCTGAATTGTTTAGGGGATGAATTCGGTCTCAACTATATTCCAATCCAAAGTATAGTAGTAGAATAGTGTTCTTAGAGGATTAATGCAGTTCGATATTCAGATATGGACAAGGTCACAAAGTTTTTTTGCAGTTGCAATTCTCCTTGTTAATAAAACTTTTGGTGTCTCCTTTTCCACATTATATTTTTTTATTTTTATAACATGAATAACACAAGTAGTATGTCATAAATCTTAGTAGATAAGTCGAATATTGTTTGTGATTAATTACAACTCGTTCTCGTAGAATTCATATCTTCAAAGATAGATAAAAAGTTTCATACTTGGCAGAATTCATATTCGATTATTTAAATATGGCAATATTGATTTTGGATATTGATTTATGAGATCGTCCAAATACTATTCTATACAATCAAGTTCATAGACTTTGTTATCTTAACTTTTTGATTATGAAGGGAAATATATATATATATAATCCATATATACATATTGTCAATGATCATTCAGTTGGTCTACTTGAAATTGTATTAGGTTTTGTCCATACAAGTTGTCAAACGAAAAAGTTGGTGGTGTATTTGGTTTCCTATATTTTGATAAGTATATAATCATGTAAATATAAGAAGCAAAAAAGAACTTCAAGTCTTCAAACTCTTCAATCTTCTTAATCTTTAATAGTAAAACCTGCACTTGATTCCACTAAAATGGTTTATCTCGAATGACAGAGTCTGTTAACGTTGGAAAATTTAGAGTTCTATGAACAAACTATGAATTATTAGAATTTGTTATAGTCTGCTCTTCAAAGTTTTTTGGGTGGCCTTACATCAGAAGAGAAGGAAATGGAAAAAAAAACGTCAATTGAAGATAATTATGTGTTAGTCTAATAATAAGTAAAAACACTAAAAATTAAATAACAACTTAGTTTCCCACCAATGGTGCTACTAGAGCTTCTTGATCCCGAAGAAATCTTTAAACTCGCCAATGGTGTTTTTTTTTCTTCAAATTGAATCAGACTACTTTCTACTAATAATAACCTCCAGAATGAGTTTGTAAGAATAAAAAGCTCCACTATTTATAATGTTATGACCGAGGATTTGATTGGAAACTAAGAACTTAGCTTTTAACATTTATTTATTGGACGACCAAATGGAGTCCCTATGTGATGAAAAAAACCAATCATGTCAATCACAGAGAATGTGCAGAGAAAATAAAATTGAAAAAGATTTCACCAAATTAAGTTACACTTTGACATGATTAAACAAATTGTTCAACAATTTCAATCAACAACAATCAAACAACCAAATTAACAGTTCAAAATATTTCAAAAATCCATTTCATCAATCGGAAACGATTAAAAATACAAAACATGAGAAAACAATTGGGACAGATAAGATTCAATTAAACGTTTAAGATGATTGATTTTGGGTGCGGGTTTCTGGAGCAAAACCCAATTTCCAAGCAACAACGAATACATCATAGACCCATTAAATTATTTTATCTATTACTTATTTTATAACAAGGTATTTCGAAATATTGATTGATCAAGCAATAAAACGAAAAAACAGAGGTGTTCTTCAGCTATGATAGAGAAGACGAGTAGTGAATCATCATTAGCCAAAATTTTGGTATATAGTAGATGTTTCCACCCACCTATACACGCGCCCTCCATTTCCTTAAGCTTATTTATAACTCACTGAGTCAACTGACTCGCACCCCTTTTTCTTCCCAAATAAACCTAACTCTCAGTGCTCTGTACCGAGTGATATTGATGACAAACCATTGGTTGATGCACCATACTTAAACATATTTATGTCGAAGCTTGGGATGAGATTAATGTTGGATTCGTTTATTTAGTTAAACTAAACCTAAGAAAATTCAAAGGTATGAGGTTGTTTTGTATCCTAAACTTAAGTGAATGGGTGGTTTTGTAAAGTGTGGGTGTGTTACAATTTCTTTACCTATGTTCTAACTATCATGGAGCTACTTGAGTAATACATATTTTGTATCTCCTTTACCACTTTTATGACTCCCTCTAATCAAATTTTCTCTCATGTGCCAAAAACAAAAAACGTATTGATCAAACTTGTTTATGTAATAACCTTTTTGGATATCTGGTTTCTCATACTACCTCCGTCCCACTATTATTTGACCTAGTAGTACAATTTAGAAATGATTTACCTCTTAAACTATACCACGGATATTCATAAATTTTATATCACTGAAAAGCATTTCAAAACACCTACGTAACGAATATAAACATGAGTATTAAATGATATAAAATAAAATATTAATGGGACAAAATCTTAAAATAAATAGGTCAATTAAAAATGGGACGGAGGGAGTAGTTTTTTTTTTGCTGGTGTTGCAGCTTCGAAGCATCAGGTCAAGAGATATCAATAGCCCTTTAATACAGAGTCATCAATACTAGAATCAGCTTTGCACTGAACGTGTTTGAAAGGGAACTTCCTTCGGTGGGTTCAAGAGTCATTCTCAAGTGCCATAGCTTGTTGAAAATTATAGGAAGAAGGTGCTTAACTCCACTAATTCCTTTTTTATCCAACTTTCCACTAATTCATACACTCATATGATTGTGTTTGTACCATAATATTTTACACTAGAAATGGGCTTACTTGGGCCTAATATGCTCCTCTTATTAGTAAAGTATGGCTAAATAGGCCTCCCAAGCATTATACAAAGAAGCCCATGTGCAAAGATCTAAGTAAAGGAGGGCCCACGTCATCAATGTCATGTCAGCTCGCCACGTAAGCATTAAACTACCACATCATCAGTGCCACGTCAGCTTGTCACATAAACATTGAACTTCCACGTTAGCAATGGGTGACGCCACGTCAGCAATAAAGACCAACCAGCGGCTTCCGTGTCAGCAGATGGTCCATTCAGCGAGTTACAGTCAGCAGAGTTGTTCTATATAGAATATTTCGTTAACGTCAGCATATTCCGTTAGCGTCTAACGCCATTAGCCGACATCAAATCTGGATTGTCCATTCATGACGCCGTTAGGAAGCCGTTACCGTCATCGTCTATAGCGTCATCATGACATCATCAACCTAACATCATCGGCTTATGTCACGATGACGTCACATGCACCTGTCATCTTCTTAGGCGCAGTATCCTATCCGGCGGTAGTGTCCGGCCAAAGTTGGTTGTGATTTCATGCGTCGCAGTGTACCCAGTTAGCATACTCCTCGGTTGTTTCCACCCTGCACGTTTACAATGAAAGATGTTTATGCCCACCTGGTTAAACCGAGTCGGCTCATCGAGTTCCAGCCAAGTTGAGTCTTTGACTCACTGATGTTTCAGCCCATCCTCGTTCGGCTTGTGGATTTCTCTGCCCCATTATGTAGGCTTAGCCAATTGATCCAATAATTGGGCTTGGTCTTTTGTATCCTTTTGCTTAGATAATTCCATAACCCTAGAGGAAGTTTATGGAAATATCTATAAGGGTTGTTGGCCAAGTCACGTGGGGAATATTCCAGAAGACTTGCAGGGAAAGATAACACATTTCATGCTTATCACGAAATTAGGGTTAAACCCTAATTGGAGACATATAAATACATGTGTTCACAACTCTAAAAGGTATAAAATCTTCTCTACACAAACTCCTGTAAAAAAACTCTAGCTAACTTGAGTGTCGGAGGGTTTTTTATAGGTACCCCTCTCATATTCTGTTCACGTGGAAGAAAGGCAGCAGTTCGATCAACAACTTAATCACCATCAGATTCGTGTTTGAGGTAAAAATCTTTTACCTTAATGTTAGAGCATTGTTTGTCAATGTTAATGATCAAAACTATAAAGTCTTGATTTCTAGTCTATTATAGCTAAGGTCTCGGACTAGGATAGAAAGTGTAGTTGAGCTCAAGAACTCCATGGCGATCATCATACAAGACGAAGGACTAATCAAGGAACCAGTGGATCTTCATCGACTAAAAGGTATGTGGATACTTGAACTTATCTATCACTCAAAAGTCTATCTACTCTATCTCTTATCTTGAGAAAAAAGTCATATTACTATATAGACTAAGATTATACACATATGTCATTTCGAGCTGAGTATATCTTGCTTATCTATTAATCAAAATATGTGTTGGTAAATCTTTCTCTTTAGCCAAGTTCATCTTTACCTAGTGACGAAAGTCATGTTATGTTTCAATCATTTTGGAAATCGCTCAGACAAAAAATAGTTTGTGAATAACAACTATATAACGTCCTCCGAGAATGTTTCAACGATTGAAATGAGAGTTTAGAAAATATAACCATTGGATGATATAAACATTGTTGTGCAACACATATATGTATAAATCCTTATTGCTTGAACCGAAGTTTGCGAACTTTGTTGATCAAGTAAAAACGGAACGTGAGCCGTCAACTCAGTCCGCGAACTGGCGTAGTTCTCGAACCCGATAATTTCTGCCGGAGTTGTAGCTCAGTTTCAGTCCGCGAACTGAAGGAAGTTCTCGACCCGAGAATTTCTGCCGGAATTTGCAAACTCCAACTAGTTAACTTTAGTCCGCGAACCCTGTCCTCGAACTTGAGTAGGTTATGTCTAAAAACGATGTTTGTGAACTTATCTTAATAAACTAAGGAATGCTATTGCAAACCGTGGCTTTATAGTTCATGAATTGATTCGAGTGAATAACATCATTTTTGCTTCAATTGTCTCTTATGTAGTATATGGGATATCATAACAATTGAACAACTCTCTAACTAGTTCATTTGAGTCATTTGAACTAGTTATGGTGAAGAAGAATATGGTTGATATGAAAGTTATCATTTGGCTAGCCATTTGGTTAACTAGTGTTGAACCAACTATGTACAAGTTTGGGTACGGTTACACAAACCCAAAATAGTCTAGTACATGTGCGTATAACAAGCTATGTTTTTGATCTAACAGTTGATAAATATTAGCTTGTATCTAATCAGGTTTTCATCTAACGGTGAATATTGAATGCTTTGTTACCAAGCTAACATTGATTGCAAACCCTGATTTGAAAGAATATATAAGGGAGAACTTTAGCAACTTGGAAACCTAATCCCCACACATTCTGTGTGATACTAAGTTTGCTAAGCTAGAGTCGATTCTCCTTTAACCTTTGGTTTTCTTCTTCTAAAACCAGGTTAACGACTTAAAGACTTCATTGGGATTGTGAAGCCAGACCGATACTACCTTTATCGTAGTTATGTGATCTGATCTTGCTTTTTCTATCGTATGAGTATAATTGTAATAATTGGCTTGAGATTTCTATCTCTGATAGGCAAGATATAAAAGTAATCACAATCATCTTCGTCTCATCGTTTGTGATTCCACAATATATTTTTTCACAGCGTCGATTAAGACTATTGTGAGGTGATTGACAAAACTGAGCTGTTCTTCGGGAATATAAGTCTGGTTTCATTGATTGGTTCCTGTTCACCTTGATTTATCAAAAGATGGAACAAAACTCATAGGTTTATTCGTGGGAGACGAATTGATCTATCTTGTAGACTTTTCTGTGTGAGACATATTTATTTATTAAAGTCTCCAACTTTGGGTCGTAGCAACTCTTGGTTATGGGTTAGATCAGCTAAGGAATCAAGTGTGCAGTATATTGCTGGGATCAGAGGCATATGAACATAATTGTACCTAGGATCAGTGTGAGATTGGCTGGGGTTCAACTACAGTACAGACCGAAGTTAATTTGGAGTAGGTTAGTGTCTGTAGCGGATTAATACAATGTATGTTTAATCTGGACTAGGTTCTAGGTTTTTTCTGCATTTGCGGTTTCCTCGTTAACAAAATTCTGGTGTCTGTGTTATTTTTTTTCTGCATTATATTTTGTTATATAATTGAAATAATACAGGTTGTGCGTTGTTCAATCAATTTGAATATCCGACCTTATTGGTTGTTGATTTAAATTGATTGACACTTGGATATTGGTCTTTGGTACTATCCAAGTTATCTCTCTTTGATTAAGACTCGCAGATTGTATTTTCTTGAGTAAATCAAATTGAGAGATAGAGATAATAAACTCCTTGAGATATTTTCTATTGATTGAGTCTAACTGTCTAGTTGATTCTTTAGAAAGTACCTCGCAGTTGTCCATACAAATTGTTAATCGAAATATTGGGTGTGGTTGTTAAACCGCCGCTTTTTCAATTGGTATCAGAGCAGGAAAACATTTTCAAGACCTTACAAGTCTGTGTTTATAGCGATTTGACTCTATGGACAGAGGTGTTATCTCAATTAACGTACCACCAGTCTTCGATGGCTCTAATTACTTATGGTGGAAAATTGTTATGCGAGCTTTTCTTCAAGAACGTGATTTACAATCATGGGTATATGTTGTTAATGGCTATGATGCTCCCATTGAGGCAGTTGGAGGTTTATATGTTCCAAAGAATATTGGTGAATATACTCCTGCCGAGATTCTTGCTGCAAAGAAAAACTCCGACGATTTGAATGCCATCATACATGCCATTACCCCAAATCTTCAGCACCATGTGTCAAATTGTACTAAGTCGCAAGAAGATTGGGATATCTTAGTAACCGTATTTGAAGGTAATACTAATGAAAAGGAAGTTAGGCTTCAAAACCTTAATTCTGATTGGGAAAACCTTCGTATGGCAGATGAAGAAACATTTGATGAATTTAATCATAAAGTTTCTGAAATTGTTAATGCATCTTTTGCATTGGGTAAGACTATTCCTAAAAAGGACATCGTGATGAAAATTCTCAGATCGCTGCCACTGATAGGTGTCTAAAACACCTAATTTTATATTTAGTATTTATGCTTTCTTTGCTATTTTTCGTGTGAATTATGTATCTTATGTTCGTTTTTGAGTTTCATAGGTGTTCTGGAGTCATTTACAAGAAAGACATGGAATAGACGCTCAATTCGTTGCTTGGAGTCATTGGTTGTTGATTGATATGGAGCGGGCTAGGTTGCGCAAGAAGGAGATGAAGAATGTACTGTCGATTCGAGAATCGATGGTTGAGTTGAACAAATATTTAAGTGGTCAGTTATTCGGAACCGACAAGCATAATATTTTCGGATTGCCCTTATCCATCCTGGGGTGTCTAATATTGGGGCGTTTAAATCCATCCCTAAGCTATACCCTAAATAGAGAGATTCCTTCCTCTCATTCACAAATTTCACCTGAAATTAAGAGGAAAGAAAAGTTGTGGCTGCGCTGTTGGATCCGAGAGATCGAAATGAAAATTGAATCTAGAGGAGGAATTGCGAGAGAAAGATCAAGAGCGGTTTGATTTTGCGTCTAAGAAAGAAGGGTTTCACTTGGATTGAAGTTCTATTGAAAACATGTGGATTACTGCTGGTGTTGGTAGTGGATTAGATGGAGGAGATTTAGGTGCAATTCGGTGAAGAATTCTGGGTTTGTATGGCCAGTGGATGGGTTAAGAAGGTAAGAAGAATACAGGATGAGTTGGTAGAAATTTTGGCATCGTTTGCTGCCATTGTAAGTTGAATGAAGAACTCAGGGAGATGTTCGAGTTTGGATTATGCAGCTGAGAGTAAGAGATGAATTTCCATAAGAGATTTTCACACATGGGCTTGGTGGACTAGTAGATGGACGTGGACTTGAAGATTATGAAGACTTAACCTAATTTTGGGAAAGTATCCTTTTGGGAGAAAAGCATATAAATAGAAAAGTCTTCTTCTAAACCAAGATATCTCCAATAGGGAGCTGCTGCTACTTTTGTGTTATAGGGTTTAGAAACATGATAGGTTTTCTCTTCCTTCTTGTTATGAATTCCTATGCCATGAGTAACTAAGATTTTATTATTGGTTAAAGATGTAGTTGGATTTTGAAAACAAGTTATGATCTTTATGAATTAGTTTTATCTCAAAACCATCGTTCACTTTCTACTGATTATAATAATTGCATGATTGATGTATTGCAATATGATTGAATGTTTGTTTGGTTGAGTCTAGAATTGATTGAACACACATCTTTATCTATAGCTATTTTAGGGTTTTCATCAAGCGACAACCTTGAATACGAGTAGCATGATATGATTATAGTTTGTAGTGATACAACCTTGTAATCATATGTAGAAGTTTACCTTTGTTCGAATTTTCATGCGCAATGTATGATAGTTGCATTGATTAGCCTATTTCTTAAACTTAATGCTCCTAGGAATTGAACTTGATTAGCGCAAGGCGTTGAGTTATTCTTTAGGTAGAATTCACATACGCAGCTCTAATGAGTGTGTTGATGACTTATGAAATTTACGGAGTATTCTTGCAATAAGGTATTCTAGGGCTTTTGATGATAGCGAGATTAAATACGTATTATATTCATATATTCAACACTTGTTTACAATTGAAGATGAAACCTTTATCCAATATTCTCACAACCTTGATTTGCGTGTTTACTTTTCTTTGTCTTGCTTTTATTTTATTTTAGTATATAAAAATCAGAAAAACCTCCGGTGTTATTTATAGGAAACTGAAACAACTTGAGAACCAAGACCTCTCTGTGGGATCGATCCTTTCTTGCCCTTGCTATATTTTATATTTTGAGTAGTAAGAAAGTGTAATTTATTTTTGACGCCTTCGACAGCG
The DNA here is from genome assembly GCA_023529315.1 of Papaver bracteatum. NCBI lineage: Eukaryota > Viridiplantae > Streptophyta > Magnoliopsida > Ranunculales > Papaveraceae > Papaver > Papaver bracteatum. The sequence continues at coordinate 72,889 of JAJJWX010000447.1, read as the reverse complement.
ATCAAATTTTGGCGCCGTTGTCGGGGAGGCAACGGTTGTAACTTGTTTTTGGTTTCTTATTTTGTTTTTTTGTTTGTTTTGTTTTTAGTTTTTCTTATTTTGACATAGTTTTGAGAACTCTTGTTTCAGGTACTTATTGTTACATGGAAGGAGCATATTGGAGCAATGGATACGGTTTTCAACCTCCTCAACACTATAACAATTGCCCACCATCTTTGGGATACAATCAAGACCAATTTATTGGCTATGATGCATATCCTAGAGAACCTTATGGTGATTTTCATACATACCAACAACAACCTTGTAGTGGGTATGTAGGTCAAGCACCTAGGTGGGATAATTCTACTTCTAATTGGCTTCATTCGAGTTGTATGCAGATTATGAATGGATTGTAAGATATGCAACAAAGGCTAGACCAACTTTACCATATAGAAATAACGTCGCACAAACCAATTTTTGGAACATTTATTCTTACCCAACTCCAGATCGTAGTTATGATCATTCACCCATTCAAAGGGAAGAGTCATGGGAAAGAGAACCTATTGTATCCAACGGTGGTAAGCGTGTGAACGTCAGGAAACTTGCACAGAAATTATACAAGTTGGAAGATGATGGAGCCTCGGAAGAGCTTGTCGATGAAATTAGTAGGACCATTCATATGGAACTTAAATGACGTCGTGATAAAGGTTGGGAAACCGACGACGATTCTTATTATGGTGAGTCTGAAAATGAAGAAGAAGATGATTGTGTTGAAAAGGACCAACCTTTGGAGATATTTGATGATGTTAGTGTAGTTAACTCAACTCTTGATCTTTATAATGATCAAGCACCTATTCAAAAGGTACATGAGTATGATGAAACTAGTGTTTTACATAACTTTGCAGCGAGGTTTGAGACTTATGAAGAGGAGTATGTTAAGAATGTGACCGTTAAGACCAATATTTTGGAAGACCCTATTGAGCTTGCATATGATTGTAATGAATATGTTGATGTCGAGACTTTGGTTAACGTAGAAACAGACGAAGAATGGTTGCAAGGTTTGATAGAGGACCATGATTTACAAGAGGTGAATAATTCACTTGAGTTTTTCAAGGATGAAGAGGATTCCGTAATTCAAGAGATTGTGAGAGGTTTGTCTAACCCTTCACATATTGTTTCTTCTCCTTTACCTCTTATTGGTTTGAATGTATGTGCTTCGAAAACATTGTTGAATGACTTTGTTTCTCGATTTCCTCCATTAGAGATACTTGATTCTCATACTATGCAGGTTTTGGAACAAGAAACCATGGAAGTACCCAACTTTTATATTCTTTACCCACCTCCAAGTGTGGACAAGAATAAGTGTGGGGGAAGTTTTTATCGGTTAATAGCTTCATTTATGTTTTATATTACTAATATTTGTGCAAAGCTAGTGTTTGCAAAACAGGTGCTATGGGTGGATCCCCAACTTTTCCTATTATTGATGTATGTGGAATTCATCTTGCAAGTCGGGCTGACGACTTTAGAACAAGATCTAATGGGAGGCAACCCACTGGTTTTGTGTATCTATCTCTATCTTTTTATTTTATTTTAAGTCTTTTATCTTTATTTTTTTATTTTGTATATTTGCATATCAAAACTCCAACTTTTAGAGATATTTGAACAATATAGAATAAGCACTAGCCTTTCTAAGTAGATGGAATTTTTTCTTGGCGGTGAGGTGTATATATTGGCTGAGTTGGGATTAGATGCCAACTAAATAGCTTGTTTAGTGTTTATTCTCTATTGTCCAGAAATAGCTATGAGTTGGAGTATCCGTTTTTATCATGCATTTTATTTTCTTATTGTGTATATATATATCATGTTATGAATTTCCCATCTTGAACTTTACTTTGAATGACTAAATTTTACATTGAGGACAATTTAAAGTTTAAGTGTGGGGGAGTGTTCTCATATAGAGTTTTTAGCCTTGTTAGTTTTCCCTTGTTTTCATAAAAAAATAAAAAAAAATTGCTTTATAAACTCCGAAACCTAGAAATATGTGCCTTTAGGATGACACTATCAATCTAAATGGATGGAATCATCTTGGCTGGAGGAGTTGAGGAACCCATTAACTAAAAGGACATAATTATTCAATTGTTAGAAATAATATGATAGTTGTTACCATATCTCGGAATATCACCATATCACGTTCTATTTTTATTTTTCCATATTTATCTATTGCTATCTAAGTGCATTGGTGGGTCACTAAACATCGACTTGTTATTACTGTTAGGATGGAATAGAGTGATTGAGTTGCTAAAAAAAAAAAAAAAAAAGAGACCGACCAATTAGACCAAACGGAATAAAAATGACACTTGGATAGCAATATGTGTGTGTTATCCCTGTCTCCGTCGCCAAAACAAGCGTGGAATGCGGGATCCAAGCGAACTATCATGTAATCTGCTGACAAGAAGCATGCGCTTGGATCCAAAAGATCTAATCATGTTATCAAAAAAAAATATTGAAAAAAATAAATAAATATATAAATAAATAAATATATATATATTATTGTGTTGAATAAAGTCGACTCCTGGTTCCCTTGTATATGCCGGTTGAGTTGATGTAGAATTAAGATTGTTGACCGCTGGTTCCCTTGTATATGCAGGTGTGTTGACACTAGAATTCAGACCAGTAGCTCAATCCAATAGGATTCATAGGTTCATCTTGGCGGTGACCTTCAGACAGATATGGGATACATCGATCCCTTGTTAACATTCGCAAACATCTACCTCTATTTACATCTTCTTAATATATTAGTGTGTGATTGTGGTTAGTCAGATTCCGAGTATTGTGGTTTGTTCAACTTTCTAAGTAGAGCTTAATTTATTTATATATTAATTTGGATTCATATCAGGGTACCTCCTCCAATAGCCATTTTGGATTCGTTCATTGATTTGTCACAAATAGACGGAGTTGGAAACATAGGTTTTGTAGGTAGACCTCTTGTCAACCTTCACGAGACTATAACTCGTCCACTAGGGACACCTAGGGGTTCAAAGGCTTGTTATTTATGCTAAAATTGACCGTAGCCTCGACGACACGGAGTTGTATGTATTTTTTTTAGTTTTGTTTTGTTTGATTTGCTCGAGGACTAGCAAAGTCTAAGTGTGGGGGAATTTGATAGGTGTCTAAAACACCTAATTTTATATTTAGTATTTATGCTTTCTTTGCTATTTTTCGTGTGAATTATGTATCTTATGTTCGTTTTTGAGTTTCATAGGTGTTCTGGAGTCATTTACAAGAAAGACATGGAATAGACGCTCAATTCGTTGCTTGGAGTCATTGGCTTTTGATTGATATGGAGCGGGCTAGGTTGCGCAAGAAGGATATAAAGAATGTACTGTCAGTTCTAGAGAACTGACAGTTGAGTTGAACAAAGATTTAAGTGGTCGGTTATTCGGAACCGACAAGCCTAATATTTCCGGATTGCCCTTATCCAGCCTGGGGTGTTTAATATTGGGGCATTTAAATCCATCCCTAAGCTATACCCTAAATCGAGAGATTCCTTCCTCTCATTCACAAATTTCACCTGAAATTAAGAGGAAAGAAAAGCTGTGGCTGCGCTGTTGGATCCGAGAGATCGAAATGAAAAATGAGTCTGGAGGAGGAATTGCGAGAGAAAGATCAAGAGCGGTTTGATTTTGCATCTAAGAAAGAAGGGTTTCACTTGGATTGAAGTTCTATTGAAAACATGTGGCTTACTGCTGGAGTTGGTAGTTGATTAGATGGAGGAGATTCAGGTGCAATTCAGTGAAGAATTCTGGGTTTGTATGGCCAGTGGATGGTTTAAGAAGGTAAGAAGAATACAAGATGAGTTGGTAGAAATTTTGGCATCGATTGCTGCCATTGGCATTTGAATGAAGAACTCAGGGAGATGTTCGAGTTTGGAGTATGCAGCTGAGAGTAAGAGATGAAGTTCTGTGATGAAATGGAGAAGATGGTGTTGATGTTGATTTTCATGGATGGTGGGATGTTTATAATGGGTTAGGAATAGTGCAATTGGTGGTTGCTTCCATGGGTTCATTGGCCTTGATTGCTGCCAAGGAGGAGCTAAAACTGACAGTGGGTTTAGTTTGAATCTGTTGTTGGTGCTATTGATGTCAAAGTTAGGTTTTGCTGCAGAACTGAATCAGAGATGAATGAATGGGTTCTGTCATGGGTGGTTGTCATCTGAGAATGGAAGTGAAGATGCCTCTATGTAGAACTGAGTTGCAGCTGTTTTTGCAGGGGATGTTGGCAGTTGAGCATGATAGTGAAGCTGGGCAGTGAGTGCAGGTGGAGGTAGTTGTGGCCAAATGCTTGGATGCACAATGGTTGTTGCTGAGAAAGTTACATCTAGAGTGTAATGGAGTTGCTCATTGTGGTAACAGGAAAGAAGGGAATGAACCAATTTTGGTGATTGCAATACCTGGTGATGCAAGGAGTTGCATTGAAGGACTGATACTGGTGCTTATGTGTGTTCTCTGTAAGTTGTTGCCGATGGAACTGATGGTCAAGGTGGGTTAGATGAATGAAGGATTCGCTGTGAATGAAGAGTTACAGGGAAATGCTGTGGAGGGTTTACTGAGATCGGAGGAGTGGCAGTAGTAAGTTACATGGGTTGCTACCCTTGGAGTTGTTGGTGGAAGTGGTTGGTTGAATTTGGTGGTTAAGGAATTGTGATGCAGTGAAGAGGGAGTGTGTCAGAAGTTGTAGCTGCAGTTTTCTAAGCTAGGAACCTTACAGGAAATGGTAGCGGGTACAGAAGAGAAGTTTCAGTGAGGCCATGGGAGATGCTTCACTGATATTGCAGCTAGTGATGCTGTTGTGCAGTGGAACTGAGAGTGACTGGTTGCAGTTGCGCTATGGCGGTGAGATGAACTGCAATGTGCAGTGACTGGTGCTGGTTGATAATGGTCGTGGTGGTGATGCTTATCTTTGCTTTGGATGTATTACAACATTTGAGATTAGTGCTAGTGAAATGCAGGGAATCAAATGGGTTTTGTGGTTGTTACATTATAGGATAAGCTACAGTTTAGTGCTGGTACAAGATACTGAGGCTGTTGGTCGTGGCCACGAATTTTGTAGCTGAGTTGTTGGTGCAGCTGCAGTGCGAAAACGGAGCAGAATTGGTGCACCGGTGGTACTATACCGGGATGCCGGATTTCAGAGGTTAAAGTGTCTATTGTAAAGATTCGGTGAATCATGAAGGGGGTTCGAGTCGGATGCAAGAATCGATGGTCGGATATGTGAGCTACATGGCACGCTTTTGGGTACGTTTTCGCAAGAAACAAGAAGTTGGGTTAGTTGGTTTTTATGAATGTTTGAACTGCAGAGAAGTAGAGTTGAACTGCTGGGAGTATGCACTTGCTGGTGATAGTTTCCGATGGCAAAAATGGCCTGAGTCAATTTTCCGGTGAATGGATTCCGTCGATGACGTCAGCAATCTGGCGACCCCGTTTTGGACCCAGAATTTCCATAAGAGATTTTCACACATGGGCTTGGTGGACTAGTAGATGGACGTGGACTTGAAGATTATGAAGACTTAACCTAATTTTGGGAAAGTATCCTTTTGGGAGAAAAGCATATAAATAGAAAAGTCTTCTTCTAAACCAAGATATCTCCAATAGGGAGCTGCTGCTACTTTTGTGTTATAGGGTTTAGAAACATGATAGGTTTTCTCTTCCTTCTTGTTATGAATTCCTATGCCATGAGTAACTAAGCTTTTATTATTGGTTAAAGATGTAGTTGGATTTTGAAAACAAGTTATGATCTTTATGAATTAGTTTTATCTCAAAACCATCGTTCACTTTCTACTGATTATAATAATTGCATGATTGATGTATTGCAATATGATTGAATGTTTGTTTGGTTGAGTCTAGAATTGATTTAACACACATCTTTATCTATAGCTATTTTAGGGTTTTCATCGAGCGATAACCTTGAATACGAGTAGCATGATATGATTATAGTTTGTAGTGATACAACCTTGTAATCATATGTAGAAGTTGACCTTTGTTCGAATTGTCATGCGCAATGTATGATAGTTGAATTGATTAGCCTATTTCTTAAACTTAATGCTCCTAGGAATTTAACTTGATTAGCGCAAGGCGTTGAGTTATTCTTTAGGTAGAATTCACATACGCAGCTCTAATGTGTGTGTTGATGACTTATGAAATTTACGGAGTATTCTTGCAATAAGGTATTCTAGGGCTTTTGATGATAGCGAGATTAAATACGAATTATATTCATATATTCAACACTTGTTTACAATTGAAGATGAAACCTTTATCCAATATTCTCACAACCTTGATTTGAGTGTTTACTTTTCTTTGTCTTGCTTTTATTTTATTTTAGTATATAAAAATCAGAAAAATCTCCGGTGTTATTTATAGGAAACTGAAACAACTTGACAACCAAGACCTCTCTGTGGGATCGATCCTTTCTTTCCATTGCTATATTTTATATTTTGAGTAGTAAGAAAGTGTAATTTATTTTTGACGCCTACGACAGCGATCAGCCACCTAGATACGATTCTAAGAAGCATGCCATCGTTGAGGGAAATAAAAGTAAAAAAGTGTGTATCTCTGAAGATGATCACTCTGAGATAGATTCATCTGATGAAGATCTTGACAAATCAGTCTCGATGATCACAAGACAATTTAGGGATCTTCTGTTGAAGAGAAGCAAACGGTTCTCCAGCGATAAGCCTAAGGCATCAGTCAAACCTCATAATCGTGTTCCTCCTAAAAATAAGGATATTGATGGAACTGATGATGAGGATATGCCTCAGTGCTTTAAGTGTAAAGGTTTTGGTCATTTTGCAAATGAGTGTCCAAATCGAAGAAAATACACCGGGAACGAAGGTCTTGCGGCAACTCTTGATGAAATGTCTAACAATTATGATTATAATGAAGACGAGAAATCAAGTGTTGCACTTCTTGGTGAAAATATTGATTTTGATAATTGTAGCAATACACGTATCAATTTCGATATTCTTTGAGAAGAAAATCCAACAATTCTGGAAGAGGAAGTTGACCCAATCTTTGGAAACACTGCTTATAATATCTCAGGTCCCAATATGTGCTTAGCTGCTTGCACATTCCAGAAGCTTGATTCTTATCCAAGTATGACGTGCCCATATTGCTCATTAAAGGGTCATGAACTCTCAAGGTGCTACAAGTTCAAACACCAACAAAGGCATGTCAACAAACTTCAACGAAGAGCAAATCATCTAGCAAGAAAGGTTAAACTTGCTCAGAAGACCGCTGAGGTATGTAAGATTTTATCTTCTTCTAAGAAGTTAGTTTCCAAGGATAAACTAAGACCACTAGAGAAGAAATTATGGTAAAATAGTTTTGATAGACAGAGGTTTGTATTGTTGTTCACCACAATGCAACTTGATTGTGTTGTTTTTAAAATCTTGTCCCATGTGCCTGATATAAAGAGACAATGATTTTGTACCTCTCAGGCTTTAGGAAAAGTTTTTCTTCTTTCTTTTCTTAGGTTTGTTAATTTTTGTCTATCAAACAAAAAGAAAGGGTACTATCGACAATTTCACTCTTCATAGGGTTGGGAGTTGGTCGTTTACGAACCTGTTAAAGGTTTCGAACCCTACATTCATTTTCCTTCTCTAAAACCTGTTTTTATCTCAAGACTACTTGTTGAGCTAATTGTGAATTCCTCTCACAAACCCATACGTTCATGGATGCTCCAAGAATGATGTCTTCGGATGCAAAGGACGGTAATATGATTGCTAAGATATCAATCATGAAGGAAAAAGAACAATCTCCATTGCCTCCTATATTTAAAAGAAAAATAAGGAATATGAGGAAGCCAAGAGTTGTTCCTTCAAATTCTCAGAAGTTTCTTATATTCTAGAAGTGTTGAAGGAGCTGCGAAAGAAGATTCAGCAAATAAAGGCTTTTTTGTATAATACTCATGAGATTCAAAAGGCCCTGGTTCGACAACAGCAACCAAGAAGGTTTATTGATATAAACTCCTACCTAAATGAACCTTATGTTCTGATGGCTATTGACGATAAGGAGTTTGGGGACGATAAATAATTCTTCAAAGGTCTTATTTCCTAGTAAATCTTCTATTTTTCTTATTTTGATTAGAAGAATAACTAGTGTTTTGGAATATCCATTATTGTGATTACACATAGCTATGTCCAAAGTTTGCATCTTCTTGTTTTTAGATTTATTGGTTTAAATTCTATACTTGTTTGGAAGATGATGGTTGCAGTATTAATCCTTTGATTTTATATATTGAAATATTTTGATAGGATATGTATGTTTATCCGTGAACTTGATTGTCCCATATTTTTTCAAAAGTAAAGTCGTTTGTGTATTGATATGAAAGTATTGATAAAAGAATGAATAAACTTTTGACAAACACAAAAGTTAAGCCTATATTGTCAAATTATTGATGTAAGATAGGTTAAAATCTTTTGTGATTCAAGGATTATGTCTATTGTGTGTCATTGAGAAAATAGTGATGGAAACATAGAATGAATCCTTGCTTATTCCACGGTACATGTCGAATCTTCGATCCACATTTTTTGTGTAAATACTGTGTTGTTCCATGAAGTGTCTTATGTTGAGCACTAAAACAACAAATGTTGATAGATTTTGTGATTTTCTTAGTTGTTGTACCGTAAGGTACTTTAAGTTGAACATGTTGAATTAAATCAATCATCGTGTGTGATTATTTAGTTATGAATCCGTAAGTTTTTCTCATGTTGAGCATCTCTTTGACTGGGTTGGTTATTCGTGACTAACTTAGTCATTGCTCCATAGAATTTATTATGTTGAGTGTGGCCAATTAAATTGATTACTTTTGTAATTAGTTTGGTTGAGTATGACAGTTAGATTTCTTGCAAGTTCTCTTGTGATAAATCTAATTGGTTTCTTATGTCTCCATAAGTTCACTTGTTTCGAGCATATTTAGTCAAATTAACCTTGGTTCACTTTGGTTAATATGATTGAATATTTTGGATTCCAAATTCATACTTGTATGTAATTTGTTGAGTCTAAAGAAATCCTTCTTTTCTCTTGAAATTAAGGTCCCTCTTGTTATTCCCTTAGGAATGACATTTTATGGGGAAGAGTTCTTTTGAACTAGTGCTTAATTGCCAAATTTTTATGGGGAGTGCGGCTGTGGAATATTATAGGGGTTATCTTGTATCTTTATAAACTCCCTGATGAATGCTTTTAGCTTAGGATTTATGATTGCATCTAAACAAGATGATATACATTAACCTTTGGTCATGAAATGTCTCTTACGGAAATTTCATTAGGATCCCGTTCTTGTACTTTGATGTAGTTCATACTACGAATACATATGGTTTTCGGATCATTATGTAAGGGGAGTGGTTTCCATGTGAGATGGAGTATTGACTAAGGGGGAGTGAAGTATCACCATAGTATTGTTGTTAAAGTTGTGATGCAATTGGACTTTGACGATGTGTAATAATACTATGACACTGTATAACAATGATTGAGAACTCTTGTTTTCTCATTGTTATAGCTATGGATTTTCAACAACGATGATACTAAACTTACAACCTTTGGGATCATTGGACTACTTGGAAGTGACGAAGATTTCGAGTATTGTTGAAGATTAGACATGTGGAATAGGAGCTACAAAGTTTATTTATATATTTTTTGTATTCCATATGTATTAATAGTTTTTCCAGTAAAATTGACAAAGGGGGAGATTGTTAGAGCATTGTTCGGTCGAACTCGCATGCATTGCTATCTCAAGCATGTTTGTCAATGTTAGTGATCAAAACTTTAAAGTCTTGATTTCTAGTCTACTATATCTAAGGTCTCGGACTAGGATAGGAAGTGTAGTTGAGCTCAAGAACTCCATGGATATCATCATACAATACGAAGGACTACTCAAGGAACCAGCGGATCTTTATCGACTAAAAGGTATGTGGAGACTTGAACTTATCTATCACTCAAAAGTCTATCAACTCTATCTCCTATCTTGAGACAAAATTTGTATTACTATATAGACTAAGATTATACACATATGTCATTTCGATCAGAGTATATCTCGATTAACTATTTCTAGAAATATATGTTGGTAAAGCTTTCGCTGTAGCCAAGTTCATCTTTACCTAGTGACGAAAGTCATGTTATGTTTCAATCATTTTGGAAATCTCTCTGACGAAAAATAGTTTGTGAATAACAACTATATAACGTCCTCTGAGAATGTTTCAATGATTGAAATGAGAGTTTAGACAATATAACCATTGGAGGATATAAACATTGTTGTGAAAACACATATATGTATAAGTCATTATTGCTTGAACCGAAGTTTGCCAACTTTGTTGATCAAGCAAAACCGGAACGTGAGCCGTCAACTCAATCCGCGAACTGGTGTCGTTCTCGAACCCGAGAATTTCTGCTGGAGTTGTAGCTCAGTTTCAGTCCACGAACTGACGGAAGTTCTCGACCCGAGAATTTCTGTTGGAGTTTTCAAACTCCAACCGGTTAACTTGAGTCTGCGAACCCTGTCCGCGAACTTGAGTAGGTTATGTCTAAAAATGATGTTTGTGAACTTATCTTAATAAACTAAGGAATGCTATTGCAAACCGTGGCTTTATTTTTCATGAATTGATTCAAGTGAATCACATCGTTTTTGGTTCAATTATATCTTGTGTAGTACATGTGATCTCATACCAATTGAACAACTCTCTAACTAGTTCATTTGAGTCATTTGAACTAGTTATGGTGAAGAAGAATATGGTTGATATGAAAGTTATCATTTGGCTAACCATTTGGTTAACTAGTGTTAAACCAACTAATGTAAAAGTTTGGGTACGGTTACACAAACCCAAAATCGTCAAGTACATGTGTGTATAACAAGCTAAGTTTTCGATCTAACGGTTGAGAGATATTAGCTTGTATCTAATCAGGTTTACATATAACGGTGAATATTGAATGCTTTGTTACCAAGCTAACATTGATTGCAAATCCTGATTTGAAAGACTATATAAGGGAGAACTCTAGCAACTGGGAAACCTAATCCCCACACATTCTGCGTGATACTAGTTTGCTAATCTAGAGTCGATTCTCCTTTAACCTTTGGTTTTCTTCTTCTAAAACCAGGTTAATGACTTAAAGCATTCATTGGGATTGTGAAGCCAGGCCGATACTACTTTTATCGCAGTTGTGTGATCTGATCTTGATGTTTCTATCTTACGAGTACAATTATAATAATTGGCTTGAGATTTCTATCTCCGATAGGAAAGATATAAAAGTAATCACAAACATCTTCATCTCATCATTTGTGATTCCACAATATATTTTTTTCGTTGCGTCGATTAAGACTATTGTGAGGTGATTGATAAAACTAAGTTGTTCTTCGGGAATATAAGTCTGGTTTTATTGATTGGTTCATGTTCACCTTGATTTATCAAAAGACAGAACAAAACTCATAGGTTTTTTTTGTGGGAGACGAATTTATCTATCTTGTAGACTTTTCTGCGTGAGACATATATGTTTATTAAAGTCTTCGACTTTGGGTCATAGAAACTCTTGGTTGTGGGTGAGATAAGCTAAAGGAATCAAGTACGCAGTATCCTGCTGGCATTAGAGGAGTAGGAACATAGTTGTACCTTGGATCAATGTGATATTGATTGGGGTTCAACTACAGTCCAGACCGAAGTTAATTTGGAGTAAGTTAGTGTCTGTAGTGGCTTAACACAGTGTATGTTTAATCTGGACTAGGTCCCGGGGTTTTTCTGTATTTGCGGTTTCCTCATTAATAAAATTCTAGTGTCTGTGTTATTTCTTTTCCGCATTATATTTTGTTATATAATTGAAATAATACAGGTTGTGCGTTGTTCAATCAATTAGAATATCCGACCTTATTGGTTGTTGATTTAAATTAATTGACACTTGGATATTTATCTTTGGTACCATCCAAGTTATCTCTCTTTGATTAAGACTCGCAGATTGTATTTGCTTAAGTAAATCAAATTGAGAGATAGAGATAATAAACTCCTTGAGATATTTTCTATTGATTGAGTCTAACTGTCTAGTTGATTCTCTAGAAAGTAACTCGGAGTTTTCCATACAGATTGCTAATCGAAATATTGGGTGTGGTTGTTAGACCCCCGCTTTTTTGCTTACAAATATTGGAGTCCGACCAAGGGGATTCAATAAAAGAGATCGTGTTTTTCCCAAATCGAGATTATGTCAAAAGTAAGACAGAATGCACGAAAGTTCATTTCTGCTAGTAATCCTCGACACTCAGCTCAATCAGCACCCGTAGTGCCTACCAGGAACAAACATGGTCGAGATCGTGATCGTGACGGAATCCCATATCTGAATAATCGGAGAAGCGAAAAAAAACCGATGAACGAAGATGAAAGAATGGATGTTGACTCCATACCTGATGGAAAAAAACCCACGAGTTAGAGTAAACAAATAACTTGTATTCGGCAGCCTGTCAAGGAGGAATAACTATCTACATGACTTGTGAGATGGATAAATCGCGACTCCTAGTACATAGGAAGAATTGTTGCACTATCAGCTGAACGAGGTTGAAAAAGCGGGGATCTAACAACCTCACCCAATATTTTGATTAGCAATCTGTATGGACAACTCCGAGTTATTTTCTAGAGAATCAACTAGACTCAATCAATAGAAAACATCTCAAGGAGTTATTATCTCAATCTCTCGATTTGATTTAACCAAGAAAATATGATTCGAAAGTCTAATCAAAGAAAGATAACTTGGATGGTACCAAAGACCAATATCCAAGTGTCAATCAATTTAAATCAACAACCAATAAGGTCGGATATTCTAATCGATTGAACAACGCACAACATGTATTATTTCAATTATATAACAAAATATAATGCAGAATAGAAATAACACAGACACCATAATTTTGTTAACGAGGAAACCGCAAATGCAGAAAAACCCCAGGACCTAGTCCAGATTAAACATACACTGTATTAAGCCGCTACAGACACTAGCCTACTCCAAATTAACATTGGTATGGACTGTAGTTGAACCCCAACCAATTCATACTGATCCAAGGTATAGTTATGATCCCACACCTCTGATCCCAGCAGGATACTACGCACTTGATTCCATTAGCTGATCTCACCCACAACCAAGAGTTGCTACGGCCCAAAGTCGAAGACTTTAATAAACAAATCTGTCTCACACAGAAAAGTCTACAAGTAATAGATAAATTCGTCTCCCACAAATAAACCCACAAGTTTTTTTCCGTATTTTGATAAATCAAGGTGAACAGGAACCAATCGATAAAACCGGACTTATATTCCCAAAGAACATCTCAGTTTCATCAATCACCTCACAATAATCGACGCATCGAAGAAGATTATTGAGGAATCACAAACAATGAGACGAAGATGTTTGTGACTACTTTTATCTTGCCTATTGGAGATAAAAATCTCAAACCAATTATTATAATTGTACTTGTACGATAGAAACAGCAAGATCAGATCACACAACTACAATAAAAGTAGTATCGTTCTGGCTTCACATTCCCAATGAATTCTTTAAGTCGTTAACCTGGTTTTAGAAGAAGAAAACCAAAGGTTAAAGGAGAATCGACTCTAGCTTTAGCAAACTAGTATCACACAGAATGTGTGGGTATTAGGTTTCCCAGTTGCTAGAGTTCTCCCTTATATAGTCTTTCAAATCATGGTTTTCAATCAATGTTAGCTTACTAACAAAGCATTCAATATTCACCGTTAGATGAAAACCTGATTAGATACAAGCTAATATCTCTCAACCGTTAGATCGAAAACTTAGCTTGCCATACGCACATGTACTTGAAGTTTTGGGTTTGTGTAACCATACCCAAATGAGTACAATGGTTGGTTCAATAATAGTCAACCAAATGGTTAGCCAAGTGATAACTTTCATATCAACCATATTGTTCTTCACCATAACTAGTCCAAATGACTCAAATGAACTAGTTAGAAAGTTGTTCAATTGCTATGAGATCTCATGTATTACAAGAGACACAATTGAATCAAAAACAATGTGATTCACTCGAATCATTTCATGAACTATAAATCTACGGTTTGCAAAAGCATTCCTTAGTTTATTAAGATAAGTTCACGAACAACGTTTTCAGACATAACCTCTTGAGTTCGCGGACTCAAGCTAACCAGTTGAAGTTAATAAACTCTTGCAGAATTTCTCAAGTCGAGAACTTCCGTCAGTTCGCGGACTGCACCTGAGCTTCAACTTCAGTAGATATTCTCAGGTTCGAGAATTACGCTAGTTCGCAGACTGAGTTGACTACTCACGTTCCGTTTCCACTTGATCAACAAAGTTTGCAAACTTCGGTTCAAGTGCTAAGGACTTATACATATATGTGTTTCCACAATAATGTTTATATCCCACAATAGTTATATAGTCTAAACTGTCATTTTAATCATTGAAACATTCTCAGAGGGAATTATATAGTTGTTATTCACAAACTATTTTTCGTCAGAGCGATTTCCAAAGTGATTGAAACATAACATGACTTTCGTCACTAGGCAAAGATGAACTTGCTAAAGAGAAAGCTTTATCAACACCCATTTCGAGAAATAGATAAGCAAGATATACTCAGCTCGAAATGTCTCATGTGCATATTCTTAGTCTACATAGTAAAACGACTTTTATCTCAAGATAGGAGATAAAGTAGATATACTTTTAAGTGATTGATAAGTTCAAGTCTCCACATACCTTTTAGTCGATGAAGATCTACTGGTTCCTTGAGTAGTCCTTCGTCTTGTATGATGATCGCAATGGAGTTCTTGATCTCAACTACACTTTCTATCCTAGTCCGAGACCTTAGCTATAGTAGAATAGAAATCAAGACTTTATAGTTTTGATTACTAAGGTTGACAAACATGCTTGAGATAGCAACGCATGCGAGTTTGGCCGAGCAAAGCTCTAACAGAGGTGGAGAAAGAGAATGCTCTCTTAAGGTTAGAACGTGAGAACCAGTCTCGATCAAGGACTATTAATCTAAACAATCAATATCGATTGGTGGATTTTTGATCGAAATCATAAAGGTCGCTCTGTTTGGGAGCTCCTTGGAAGCCGTGTTAACCTGTAAGGTTCTAACCGAACTAGAGAAGTGATCGATCTGGATATATCATAAAATACTCCTGTAAGAAACGACCTGGTGGTCACTAGAGGTTTACCTAGACGAAGGCTGAACAAGATTGGCAAGGAGAAACCCGAGAACGGCCAGCTACAACTCAGCAGAGTATGGCCAGAACCACCGCCCGCTCAAAATGCCTCAAGAATGACGAAGATGGGTTCGAGATCGGCACGATGAGAGAGAAATTTCGAATGATTACTATGCTTATTCAGAACAAGGAAGAGTCGAAAAGGATTCCACTGAACCCCAAAGGAAAAGAATTATATCTAAAGTTGATATTCTAGGGGATCAGGACTATGAGAAGGAAGACGATTCCTGTGATGGCGATGTAAATGCAATAAATAATGCTCATCTTTGCAAGATGATCGAGAAACTAATGTCTAAAAAGCGCTCCAGAGAGGAAAGGAAAGAAATGTTGCATCAGGTCACAGGAGCTCCCTTCAAACTGAATATCAGAAAATTCCGGCTGCCAATGAATTTTCAAGTTCCCAAGCTGTCTGAATACGATGAGAAAACATATGATCCAGATCAACATGTTTTACATTATGAAACTTCCATGACTTTGTGGCAGTATAGCGATGAGTTGATGTGCAAGATGTTTCCACAATCACTGAATGGTGGAGCAATAACGTGGTCCAATCAGCTCCGGGAACAGTCGATCGGGACTTACCACAAGATGGTTGATAAATTTTGCTCTCACTACAAATACAACAGACGTGATTGGAAGGGATGCCACACATTGTTCCTTCTGGTAATTTGGAAGGAGGAAAGCATCAGACAGTTTACTCGATTCTTCAAGCAAGAGTTGGACGATGTGGATGGTACCAACGATCAAGTCGCCATTGAGGCTTAAAAATTGGCATACTAGTATGATCAAAGAGGTGTATACGGTTCCCTGGTCAAGAGACCACCAAAGACTCTGGAAGAACTGTATGATTGAGCAGAAGAATATGCTGGAGTCTAGGATGATTTAAAATATTGAGAAACAAAAGACGTTAACAGATCATCCAATTATTCAAATGATGGGAAGAAACACAAGTTGAAGAACCGTTCGAGTGGACAACATAACGATCAAGGTGAAGTTCGAGAGAAAAACCATGGGGAAAGAATGGAGACTATATATCAGAAACATCATGATATGAAGATGACATCATTGAACATACGACTTACAGAGTTGTATGAGAAAATAAGCAAAGATTTGAGCCCCCCTCGGCCTTTGCCAGCGGAGACACGTGACAAAAGAAAATACTGCAATTATGATAAAGATATTTGACATAAAATTGAGAATTTTCGCTCCTTAAAGATCGAAATCTAGCGAATGATAGATGCTGGAAAACTGCAATAATATGTGAAAAGGGATTTTGGGAAAGGTTCAGGAAAATTTAGCGCAGCACATGTGATCAATGTCAGTCATGCCAGGATCCATTAATGACTAGACGGGCATTAGAATATGAGACCAGGACAAAGCTCATGCAATTAAAGGAATGGTACGTGACAAATTACATCGATTTTGCCATTGGAGACGGAGCAAAAATTTTGGAGCTTGGATGCATAAAGATCAAGTTCACTGAATCAGATATGAGAGGTGTATACGCCCCCCATAATGATGTTATCATTATAACTGCTTGGATTGGAATGTTTCGTGTACACCGCATTCTTATAGATACGGGAAGCTTTGTAAGTGTACTATTTTCAGGAGCCCATTCCTCTATGAATATCTCACATGACTTGATAGAGGAGGATGAAAATCCAATTATCGGCTTCAGTAGCGAAGTTACAAAGGCAATAAGAAAAGTAAAGATGCCTATAACAGTAGCTAACAAGTATGTTCTGGGCAATTTCTTTTTGTTGGATTGTCGAGCTCCCTAAAATGCGATCGTAGGACGATATTGGATGCATGCGATCGGTTCAGCCACATACTCGTATCATCAATTCCTGAAGTTTATTACCCCTAAAGGGGTCGTAAAGGTTAGAAGCGACCAAATGGAAGCCCACATGTGTCACGAGAATGCTATGAATGAATACAGGAAACCAGAAATTAGCGGGAACCATATCCTGCGGGCTAAACAAAAATAGCAATTACAAAATCCTCTCCAGCCAGAATCATATATGGGAGAGGATGAAGCTAAACCTCCAATAGTCGAAACACTGATTGAGTTCCAGATTGGGAATGAGAAGTACAAAACCATGTTCGTAGGGGAAGATCTACCCGCGCACGAACGCGACGGTTTGATTACGCTGTTAAGGGAAAACGTTGACGTTTTCACATGGAGTTTTGCTGAAATACCTGGAATATATCCAAATGTAGCCTGCCACAAGCTAAATATCGATGAGATGTTCCATCCGGTTAGTCAGAAAATCAGGAATATGGCGCAAATAAAAAATGATGGAGTTGTTGCATAAGTCGAGAAGTTGTTGGAAGAAGGCTTTATTAGACCAGTACAGTATCATCGCTGGATGTCCAATGCCGTTCCCGTTCCAAAGAAGAATGGTAAAATTCGTGTCTGTATCAATTTTATCGATTTAAATAAAGCATGTCTGAGTGATCCGTATCTACTTCCGCGGATTAGATACCTGGTGGATGCAACCTCAGGGTAGGGTGACTGTCATTCATGGATGGTTTTTCGGGCTATAACCAAATACCTTTGTTCGAGGAAGATCAAGAGAATACTACCTTTGTGACTAACAGATGAGTTTACTGCTATACTGTGATGTCATTCGGGCTAAAAAATGCAGGAGCGACCTACCAACATTAGGTAGACGATACGTTCAAATATCTGATTGGGAAGACGATGGAGGTATATATCGACGATATGATAGTAAAATCTGAGCAAAAGGAATCTCGTTTTCTTGATCCACAGAAGACGTTCGATATCTTGAGGCGATATTATATGAAGCTCAATCCAGCAAAAATGCTCATTCGGGTTATCCTCAGGAAAGTTCCTTGGATATTTGATGATGCATAGAGGAATCGAGGCGAATCCGGAGAAAATCAGAGCCATCAGAGATATTCCATCCCCAAGAATGAAGAAGGAGCTCCAAAAGTTAGCAGGGTGATTAGCAGCTTTAAATCATTTCATTTCACGCTTGTCGGATCGATTCAAACCCTTCTTTGATGTTTTGAAGAAAGAAGTGAATTTTGGTTGGACGGATAAGTGCGAAAGAGCTTTCGATGAAATCAAACAATATATGTCTACTCACCCAGTATTGGTGAGTCCAAAAACTGGGCAACCTATCGGAGTTTATCTGGCTGCAACGGAGAACGCTGTAAGTGCAGTGTTATTTATTACTGATTCACATGAAAAGCATGTTTACTTCGTCATTAAATCTTTGACGGGGGCGGAAACACCGTACACAAAAATTGAAAAGATAGCACTTTCACTGTTGCACGCATATCGTCACCTCAAGCCTTATTTTCAAGGGAGATATATCATAATCTACTCTGAATATTCGCTAAAGAGAATCATGGAATGTGCTGATGATTCCAGCCGACTGGCCATATGGTAAAAAATTCTAGGGGATTATGAAATCAAGTACGAAACCAGAACTGCATAGAAGGGACACGCTCTGGATGTACTATTAGCAGATTTCCCTGTGGACGACATAGAAACAGTTACTGAAGAGGAATAGGAGTTATTGAACAAACCCATATAGTCGACCATTAATCAGACTGGGGGTAATTCTGTAATGGAGGTTGATACACCTGAGCCACTGTGGACTGTGTTTACTGATGGGTCATCAAATATTGGTGGCGCTGGAGTTAGATGTGTCATCTTTACTCCCGGAGGTTTAAGGATCGAGAGAGCGACTAGATTGGTATTTCGAGCATCAAACAATGAAGCTGAATATGAATCAACAATTGTCGGTTTAAAAGATGTCAAACAGTTTGAAGCAAAGAACGTGAAGTTGATCACTGACTCTATGCTAGTAGTTAATTAGTTTCTGGGCACCTACAGAGCCAAGGAAGAGGGGATGTCCTTATATTTAGATTGTATGAGAGAGTTGGTAAATGAATTTGACCGGTTCTCTATTGGGCGGCGACCACGGTTGGAAAACAAGAACGCTTTAGCATATCTGTCTTTGTGGTCGATACCGAAACCACTTATTTCCTTGTAGTGTATTTCCAAGTTTTACCTAGCATCTCCGACATCCACTTTGTTCTGGATCTCGAACACGCTAGTGGGGGTGAGAAGGAAACTACATCAGCACATGAAGATATAAGCAACACTGATAGCAATATGGATGTTGGCAATCCAGTGATAGATTATTCGGGAAATCCTGTTGAAAACTCTTCAGACTGGCGTCAACCTTATATTCAGTATTTGACAACCAGTGAACTCCCAGAATATGAGCATCTCGCTTCAAAAGTAAAAAAGAATTCATGAAGATATCCAATGATCGAGGGATAGTTATACCACAAAACTGTATCTTTGGATCCATTTTTGCTATGCATATCAGCTAAGGAAGGACAACAGATATTGGCGGAGGCTCATGAAAAAATATGTGGAAACCATTCTGGAGGGCACAGTCTCACGCACAGGATACTTACCCATGGGTACTCATGGCCATACATGAAGAAAGATGCTAAAGAATACGTGTAGAAATGTATTCCATGCCAAGAGCACGCTTCAATTCCTAAAAGGCCCGCCAATGAATTGCAACCAATTTTAAGTCCCTAGCCATTTGCTAAGTGGGGACCAGACGTCGTCGGACCACTCCCCCGAGCTCCTAGATGAGTGAAATTTGTGCTGGACGCTACTGATTATTTTCCAAATGGGTCGAGGCAGTGGCATTGGTACATGTTACTAGATACGATGTAAAAAGGTTCATATGGGAGAACATCGTCTGCAGATTTGGAATCCCATACGAGTTGGTGTCAGACAATGGAAAGCAGTTCAATTTCGGAGTAATCAAAGAATTTTGCAAGAATCTAGGCATTCATCGTAACTTTTATGCTCTATATTATGCTCAAAGCAATGGGCAGGCATAATCAACAAATCGTGTTATTATGGACAACCTCAAGAAAAGGCTGGAGAAGGCGATGGGAAAGTGGACATAGGAGTTTCCTGAAGTATTATGGTCTTACCGGATGACCCCCGCTGGATTCTCCCCATTCACACTGGCTTATGGAACAAAGGCGGTCATACCCACTGAGGTACATCTTAAGACTACCAAGACTCATGCTGTCAAATATGGGAGCAAAGACAACATAATAGCTTTGGATAAAGAGCTGTGGAAGAACAAAGAGAAACAACCTTGCCGTAGTTGGTTAGATACCAGTAGGCAATCAAGCTGATCTATGATCATAAATTCAGAGAACGATCATTCAAACCAGGGGAATATGTCTTGAAGAAAACCCGAGCATCCATAATGGAACCAAACTGTGGAAAGCTCAGAGTAAACTAGGAAGGTCCATACATAGTGGACATGACAGCATCTCGTGGCGCCTACTACCTAAGGAACCTCGATGGTACTCAAGATTCAAATCCATGGAATCCATGAAATTCGTTCCACTTGAAAAAGTTTTATCATTAGCTAAATTCGCATAGGAGTAGTTTCGTTCAAATCTTGTTGCGCTGCACTCTTTTTCCTTTATAATGGTTTTATCCCAATAGGTGTTCCAAACAAATGTTTTAACGAGGCAGCTGTTGTTGGTCAGTAGGTGCTTATCTTGTTATTCGTATTCAAATATTTAATTCAATATTATTTTGGTACTACACACTCTATCAAGATTGTTCGTGTTTAATTATAAGCTACTACTGATGGTTCAAATCCATAGTCAGTCCTAAATGGAAAAGTAGTACAGTTTGAGTCTGATGTTAGAAACATCTCCAACACCTCGCAGATAGGGTGAATGCACAGTTCGAGCATCTTTTCCCTATTCCAAGCATATCCCCATCATATGGGACGTCAACAAATGTGGCGAACATTTTCTCATGTCCATACATGGGAAAATGCACACATCTCAACTATGCGTGCATCTTGAATAGTAGGATTGGCCCCTAGTGCGAATTCAAGATAGCACAAAAACACAAATTCTTATTCCATGCGCGAGCATTGAGCAGCATGACACAGTTACATATTGGGGGAGGGTTTTATATCACCTCAATCACTTGGTGGTGAGATATATAACACCTTATCTCACAAACAAAACAATAACTGGGGGCGAGTTGCATAACACTCCACAACGCTCTTGGGGGCGAGTTATGCAACACTCCATAATAATGTGAAGTTCAGTTGCAGACAGAATTGAGAAACCCGAACTTCTTAACCCATAACAAGTTATGGATTAAGGTGGGGCGATATTTGTACCCTAATATTTTACACTAGAATTGAGCTTACTTAGGCCTAATATGCTCCTCTTATTAGTCAAGTATGGCTCACTAGTCCTCCCAAGCACTATACAAAGATGCCCAAGTGCAAAGATCCAAGTCAAGGAAAGGAGGGCCCACGTCATCAATTCCATGCCAGCTTGCCACGTAAGTATTAAACAACCACGTCATCAGTAACACGTCAACTTGTCACGTAATCATTGACCATTTAGCGAGTTACACTTAGCAGTTCTGTTTTGTGCAGAATATTTCGTTACCGTCGGCATATACCATTAGCCGACAACAAATCTGGATCGTTCATTCATGACTCCGTTAGGAAGCCATTATTGTCACCATCTACAGCGTCATCATGACATCATCAAGGCTGACATCACCTGGACCTGTTATCTTCTCAGGTACAATATCTTCTCCGATGAGGGTAACCTGTGGAAGTGTCCGGCGACCTTGCCCGGTGGACACCATTTCTGTCCGGCCATAGTTTATAACGCCTGCTATTTTTGAACTCGGGATTAAAGCCCGTCTCAACTCATAAGAGTTGACGTAGTGATTTGTATATATTTGTGTGTACAAATCCTAGTCCTTTTATTATAAATCTTTATGATTTGGGGTGCAAATAACCAATTGGTTAGTATATGGAATGGTAGGGTCATTATATAGTAGTGCACATGATTTCCTCTTGATAATAAGTGTGAAAAAGAATAAGTCTTTTTCTCTCTTTTTGGATTTACTTTTAGAGTTATAATTATTATATATTGTGTTGTCATTTTCCTAAAACACTAGAAAAGAAAAAGAAACCATCTATTTCTTCCTCTTTTCATCTCTGCTACTTTACAAAAAGAAAATAAATAAATTTGTTTTGTTACTTTATCTGCCTGGAATACTACTTGCTTGGATTGCTAGGATATCATGATTTTTACTTGGATTGCGTAAGAGGTATGGGTTTCTCGTAATACTATATAAAACTAAACTATTTTCATGATTTATTGTCTGATTTGCATGGTGTTTATGGATGAGTTGTGTCTGTCACTATCCATGTACACGTACATCGGATGTTTATTGATTATTTTTGTTACAAACAAAGTTCACCGTTTCATGAACCTGTCAGTGTTTTGTGTAAATCTTTTCAAGTAATAATGATTTTGTCCATCCGATTTTGGAAGAAAATGTTTTAAAAGATACCCTTTTTACTTTAACTACTGCACCTGCTATCTTTCCCTTCCGTCACCCAAGTTTTCATATCCAAAAGGGATAGCCATTTCTACGTCTATCTCTCTCTAACTACTCCTAATCTCTATTCACATCCATCAGCCAAAATGTCATATTCAAAAAGGTTTTATTCTTTTTAAAACAAGAAAAGAACAACTTATGTTTTGTTTTCTAGTGGTTATATTCTAGCCTTTGTCTTTGACAAAATTAACATTGACTTCTCTGATTTGGAACAAGAGTAAATATTCAATTTACAAAAGAAAAATAATAATGATTTAAGTATTTGTCCTCCACTCCATGTGACAATACTAACTCCACTTTTTTTTTGTTAAAAGTCTCACCATTCACCTTGGTCTTACCATTAATTTAATTGATCCTAACTCATACCTTTAATTAAGTTGATCTATTGACACTCTATTTTGTTTCTGTTTTATTATCGAATGTAAAGCGTGTTTATACGTCCTTCTTTGGATTACTAGTGGTACCTTTAAATGGATACTTCGGTGCGCTTGACATTACTAAATGATTTCTAGTGGTACCTTTAAATGGATACTTCGGTGCGCTTGACATTACTAAATGATTTTTAAACCATTCCTTCTTAAGTCG
Organism: Papaver bracteatum; assembly: GCA_023529315.1. Lineage (NCBI taxonomy): Eukaryota > Viridiplantae > Streptophyta > Magnoliopsida > Ranunculales > Papaveraceae > Papaver > Papaver bracteatum. The sequence goes on along the minus strand of JAJJWX010000447.1, from coordinate 49,586 downwards.
AGGCTCTGACACATAGCTCTTTTTCGGACCGATGGTAGTCTGTCCAGTGTGTACTAGGTAAATGCATTTTGACGCATAGTTGATTTGTGCATACAGATAATTTCTGTTTTTGGATTATTGATGCATTTTTTCCATTACTATACATATTATATATAGATGCATTGATTAATTTTGTCGGACGTGTTTGAGTTTTGTACGTAATTGAGTGTACAAGTGAGAAAGGAATTTTAGATACTCCGATGCTGCTAAAATGTCAGGCCTTTATGGCATCCCACCACTGGTGGCTAACCTGGGAAGACTGTTTGGGGAATAGTATGGTTTGTTACCGGAATAACTCTGACACTAGATTAGGACCTACAATTTTAGGTTGGTTTATGTGAGTAAAAGGTGTAAGTAATTTCAAAGGATTTTGACTTACGTGGGTTTATTTATTTATTTATTTTTATCGGCTGCATGGTTTAATTTTAGGTGCACTATATTTTTTTTTGAGATTCCTATTGAGCTGTGGTTTGCTCACCCCAAATTCTTTTTCCTCTCCCCACAGAGTTTGAGGAGCAGTTAGCGCAGTAAGCGGACTTGGAAGCTTACGTCATAGTACTCAGATGTTAGTATTCTCGCAAGACAATACTATATGATATCACAGGGATATTGGGTATTTTTATTAATTATCATTTTATCATTTTTGGATTCTATTTCAATCATTTTATTAAGAGACACTGTTTAGTTTTCAAACAATTATTTTATTCTATGACTTTTGGGAACATCTTTAATAATTATTATTTGGAATCCTTTTTATTGGACTTTAATTTTAAAGGAAATTAGATTATGAAGTCTTTATTCATTTTGTACTTTTATTTCCTTTTATTATTATTCTTTCAAAAAAAAAAAAATTAGACTGTTCCATAGTCATGACTCAAGAATCCGGTCTTGCTAGTTGGGTTGGACTCGATCCATCGGGTCAAATCCGACTCAATAGAAGTCCGAATTTTTGCGGTCGTGACAGTTTGGTATCAGAACATGGTTCCGATTTACTTAGACTATGCGTGTGGACTTACTAGTTTTGGAAAGTTTGGCTTAAAAAAATGGATTTGCACTCTGATTTATTTTTACGACTTATGATCTGAAATGATTTTGAAAATTGTGTTATGTTTTGTTTATTCTTTTTGGAAAATTGGATGTATCTAGTTTTCATCAAGTTTTTGCGTATTTAATTTACATTGGGGTTGGGGTAAATAACTAAAAGCCTTATAATATAAAATGTTGTGTGTATTAGTTAATATAGGATTTCGACTTAGATATTAACGTTAGTGCGCGTTTCTCTTAATTTAGAAGATGTCTCCTCGTCGTGATGCTACCAACGGTCCTCAACCAAATGGAGAAGAAGGAGAGGACATAAGGGAACGCATGGAAGCTACCCTTGACCGAGTTATTGGGACATTGGGAACATTGGTATAGGTTGTTGAAACCCAACGCCAGGGTAGAGTGGACTTAGAAAAGTTCTTGAAGGTGGTTGGAAGGAAAGAATTTAAGGGGACTGAAGAACCTCTTGAGGCTGAAAGGTGGTTAATGGGGATACAAAAGGAGTTTTTAGCCTTAAGAGTGGAAGAGAATGACAAGATCTGTTTTTATACGTTCATTTTTACTGGGGCTGCTGATTTTTGGTGGGATTCGATAAAACGAGTCCGAAATGTTACAGTCTGGGCAGAGTTTGAAACATTGTTCTTTGACAAGTATTTTCCTGAGATAGTCAAATCCCATATGATTTCTGAATTTGCAACCTTAGCTCAGGGAGACATGACGGTTTCTCAACTAGACAAGAAGTTCATTGAATTGGAACATTTTGGGGATAACTTGGTCAATACGCCGTTACGAATAGCAAGAAAACTTCAGGATGCACTAAAACCTGTCATCCGTGCTAGGTTAGTACCATGTCGCCTTACCACTTATGAGGATTTTCTTGATACTGCATTATCTATAGAAGCGGATTGGGTCAAGAACTAGAAGGAAAGGGAGCCGAGAGATCCCAAGAGGAACCAGAAGGAGGATCCATCGACTCATCGGAAGCGTCCACGTACGGATAACCCTGGTAAGGTCGTTGCACCTAAACCTTGTTTTCACTGTGGAGTTGTGGGTCACTTCGCGAGGTATTGTTCTAAACCGAATCCACCTGGACAACTGAATGCCATCTCGGGGTGTTACCGTTGTTGGAAGGATGGTCATTTTGTAAGAGAGTGTCCTTTGCCTGCACCACCTAGGCCTCCAACTCAGAATCAGTTTCATAATGCTCCAAGGCCGAATTTCCAAGCACGACAACCATACCATCCGCGAAATAATACACCACCCTTTCAGCCAAGGCATCAACCAAATGTTCCGGGGCAGCTAAACCATATTTCTACTGTTGAGAAGAGGACAGAAAACTCTGCAATTGAGGGTAATTTCTTTATCTTTAGTTCTCGTGCTAAATTTTTGTTTGATTTTGGAGCTACCCATTCGTTCATATCATTGCATTATGCTGCTTATCTTGGTTTGAAACCGGTACCCATGGGATTTACTTTGAACATATCTTCACCGTTAGGAAATGTAGTGTCCCTTAATAAATTTTGCAAGGATTGTGAAATAACTTTTGGTGACTATAGAGTGAAAATAGATTTGATACCAATGAGGCTCTAGGATTATGATGTCATTATTGGTATGAACTAGTTGTCACAAAATCAAGCTATACTGGAATGTTTTGAGAAGAAGATCTCTTTCCAATCATCGGATGGAAATCGAGTGTCTGTCCAAGGAGAAAGGTGGGAAGTTATGAATCCATCCTTACCCGGGATGAAAAGGAGGGGTGAAACCGAAGAACACATAGATTATCTTGCTCATTTGAGTGAAGAAGAGGATACCAAGGTGGTGGATGAAGAGTTACCGATAGTTCGAGATTTTCCAGATGTCTTTCCAGAGGCATTGCCTGGATTACCACCAAAGAGAGAGATTGAATTTGATATTGAGGTGCAACCGGGTAGTATTCCAATATCGATGCACCCATATCGTATGTCACCCAAAGAGATGAAGGAGTTACGAAAACAACTTGATGAGCTGGAAGAACTGGGATTTATTCGACCAAGTACCTCACCGTGGAGAGATCATGTTCTTTTTATGCTCAAAAGAGATTGATCAATGAGGATGTGCATTGACTATCGACGACTGAACCAAATTACAATCAAGAATAAGTACCCCTTGCCGAGAATTGATGATCTTTTGGACCAGTTGAAGGGAGTGTGTTATTTAGCAAAGATTGATCTTCGATCTGGGTACCATCAGATGCGGGTCAGAGAGGAGGACATTCGTAAGACCGCATTTGGAACTTATTACGGTCATTATGAATTTCTCGTGATGCCGTTTGGGTTAACAAATGCACCTGCAGTATTCATGGATCTGATGAACCGAGTTCTTCGACCTTTTGTGAACAATTTTGTAGTAGTGTTCATTGACGATATTCTCATTTATTCCAAGACTAAGGAAGATCATGAGGAACATCTAAGAATGGTTTTACAAACTCTAAGAGACCACAAGTTGTATGCAAAGAGGAGCAAGTGTGAATTCTGGATGACCAAAGTCTTATTTCTCGGACACTTTATCTCTAAGGAAGGTATATATGTTGATCCCGAAAAGATATCGGCTGTGACAAAATGGGAACCCCCAAAGAATGTTTTTGAGATTCATAGCTTCTTGGGTCTGGCAGGTTATTATCGAAGATTTGTTGAGAATTTCTCGAAGATAGCAGTTCCTCTTACTCGTTTGACCAAAAAGGGGGTGAAGTTTGAGTGGAATACTGAGTGTGATAAAGCATTTGAGGAGCTAAAACGACGATTGATTACAGCACCCATCTTGGTTACCCCGGAGCCAGGATTAGGTTATGATTTTTATTGTGATGCTTCAAGAAGTGGATTGGGTGAAGTTCTTATGCATAAAGGCAAGGTGGTAGCTTATGCTTCTCGACAGTTAAAGAACCATGAAAAGAACTACCCAACCCATGATATGGAATTAGCAGCTGTAGTGTTTGTGCTAAAGCTTTGGAGGCACTATCTCTATGGAGAAAACTTTATGGTATTTTTGGACCACAAAAGTCTAAAGTACATCTTCACTCAAAAGGATTTGAACTTGAGACAGAGAAGATGGATCGAGCTTCTTATGGATTATGAGTTTAAATTGGAGTACCATCCTGGGAAGGCGAATGTTGTAGCGGACGCACTCAGTAGAAAAGAATCTGGATCCATATCTTATTTGGGAATGGTCAAGGTTGTGGAAAAATATGATTTCGTTGTTGAGTGGAACAATGAGAGGGCACACTTGGCGCATGTTGTTGCGGTACCTGAGATTGTGAAAAAGGTCATTCAAGCGCAGATATTAGACGACGGTTTGCAAGAAGTCAAAGAAAAGATGGGTACCACGGATCAACAAGAAGGATGGACATTGGGAGTCAATGGGGATATTTGCTATAAAGGACGGTTATGTGTGCCATATGTTAAGGAATTGCGAAAGGAAATTTTAACGATGGATCATAAGTCCGTACTGACAGTTTATCCGGGAAGCACAAAGATGTATCAAGATTTGAAGTGTCAGTTTTGGTGGAAAGGTATGAAAATAGATGTTGCACTGTTTGTCTCCAAGTGTCTTACTTGTCAGCAAGTGAAGGCTGAACACCAGCGACCAGCGGGACCACTTTAGCCTTTGTCAATATCCGAGTGGAAATGGGACTTCATTTCCATGGATTTTGTCAGAGGATTACCTAAGACCCAATAAGGGAAGGATGGTGAATGGGTGATCATCGATCGTCTCACCAAATCGGTACATTTTCTTCCAGTAAAGCAGGCGGATACGGTTCCTATTTTATGTAACTTGTACATCAAGGAGATAGTTAGGTTGCATGGAATTCCACTGTCGATCGTTTCCGACAGAGATCCTCTTTTTACGTCCAAGTTTTGGGGGAGTTTTCATCAATCGATGGGAACATGGTTGGATATGAGTACTGCTTACCATCCTCAGACTGATGGTCAGTCCGAGCGAACGATTCAGATTTTGGAAGATATGTTGAGAGCGTGTGTGATTGACTTCAAAGGTAATTGAAGCGATCATTTACCTCTTGTTGAGTTTGCATATAACAACAATTATCAGTCCATCATTGGTATGACACCTTATGAGGCGTTATACGGAAGACCGTGTCGAACACCGTTATGTTGGGCTGAGGTAAGTGAAAGAAATTTAATAGGGCCCCAGATGGTTCAAGAGACGACAAAGAAGACAGGGATCATCCAAGACCGTCTGAGAACGGCACAAAGTCGTCAAAAGAGTTATGCAAATGTAAGAGGAAGACCATTGGAATTCGAGGTTGGGGAGAACGTGTTTATAAAAGTTAGTCCTAGACTGGGCATTAAGCGGTTCGGGAAGAAAAGTAAATTGCCACCACGCTATATCGGTCCATTTGAAATTCTTCAATGAATTGGATAAGTAGCATATCGACTAGCTCTACCAACACAATTTGCAGACATACACAATGTGTTTCATGTATCCATGCTTCGTAAATACAATGCTAATCCGTCCCACGTCATCAAATGGCGAGACTTGCAACTGAACGACAATGTTTCTTATGAAGAAAAACCGTTGCGCGTAGTCGACTCAAAGGAAAAAGTTCTTCGGAGGAAGGCCATCAAAACCGTGAAGGTTCTCTGGCAACATCATGGTTCTGAAGAGGCAACTTTGGAGCTGGAGTCTGAGATACGAGACAAATATCCGGAATTACTGAGAGGTAATTCTTAAACTTAGCTACGCCTCGAATTTACGAAGAAATTCTTTTTTTAGAGGTTAATAGCATAACGCCTGGTATTTTTGAACTCGGGCTTAAAGCCCGTCTCAACTCATAAGAGTTGACGTAGTGATTTGTATATATATGTGTGTACAAATCCTAGTCCTTTTATTATAAATCTTTGTGATTTGGGGTGCAAATAACCAATTGGTTAGTATATGAAATGGTAGGGTCATTATATAGTAGTGCACATGATTTCCTCTTGATAATACGTGTGAAAAGAAGAATAAGTCTTTTTCTCTCTCTTTGGATTTATTTTTAGGGTTATAATTATTATATATATTGTGTTGTCACTTTCCTAAAACCCTAGAAAAGAAAAAGAAACCATCTTTTTCTTCCTCTTTTCATCTCTGCTACTTTACAAAAAGGAAAAAAAAATTGTTTTGTTACTTTATCTGCCTGGAATACTACTTGCTTGGATTGTTAGGATATCAGGATTTTTACTTGGATTGCGTAAGAGGTAGGGGTTTCTCGTAATACTATATAAAACTAAACTATTTTCATGATTTATTGTCTGATTTGCATGGTGTTTATGGATGAGTTGTGTCTATCATTATCCCTGTACACGTACGTCGGATGTTTATTGATTTTTTTTTTTTACAAACAAAGTTCACCGTTTCAGGAACCTGTCAGTGTTTTGTGTAAATATTTTCAAGTAATAATGATTTTGTCCATCCGATTTTGGAAGAAAATGTTTTAAAAGAAAATACACTTTTTACTTTAACTACTGCACCTGCTATCTTTCCCGTCCGTCACCCAAGTTGTCATATCCAAAAGGGATAGCCATTCGTACATCTATCTCTCTCTAACTAATCCTAATCTCTATTCACATCCATCATCCAAAATGTCAGATTCAAAAAGGTTTTATTCTTTTTAAAACAAGAAAAGAACAGCTTATGTTTTGTTTTCTAGTGGTTATATTCTAGCCTTTGTCTTTGACAAAATTAACATTGACTTCTCTGATTTGGAACAAGAGTAAATATTCAATTTACAAAAGAAAAATAATTATGATTTAAGCATTTGTCCTCCACTCCATGTGACAATATTGACTCCACTTTTTTGTTAAAAGTCTCGCCATTCACCTTGGTCTTATCATTAATTTAATTGATCCTAACTCATACCTTTAATTAATTGATCTATTGACACTCTATTTTGTTTCTGTTTTATTATCGAATGTAAAGTGTGTTTATACGTCCTTCTTTGGATTGCTAGTGGTACCTTTAAATGGATACTTCGGTGCGCTTGACATTACTAAATGATTTTTAAACCATTCCTACTTAAGTTGGGGTTCTGACACATAGCTCTTTTTCGGACCGATGGTAGTCCGTCCAGTGTGTACTAGGTAAATGCATTTTGACGCATAGCTGTTTTGTGCATACATATAAGTTCTATTTTTGGATTATAGATGCATTTTGTTCGTTACTATACATATTATATATAGATGCATTGATTAATTTTTTCGGACGTGTTTGAGTTTTGTACGTAATTGAGTGTACAAGTGCGAAAGGAATTTTAGATACTCCGTTGCTGCTGAAATGTCAGGCCTTTATGGCATCCCACCACTGGTGGCTACCCTGGGAAGACTTTTCGGGTAACAGTATGGTTTGTTACCGGAATAACTATGACACTAGATTAGGACCTACAATTTTAGGTTGGTTTATGTGAGTAAAAGGTGTAAGTAATTTCAAAGGATTTTGACTTACGTGGGTTTATTTATTTATTTTTATCGGCTGCATGGTTTAATTTTAGGTCCACCATATTATTTTTTGAGAATCCTACTGAGCTGTGGTTTGCTCACCCCAAATTCCTTTTCCTATCCCCACGGAGTTTGAGGAGCAGTTAGCGCAGTAAGCGGACTTGGAAGCTTACGAAATAGTACTCAGATGTTAATATTCTCGCAAGACACTACTATATGATATCACAGGGATATTGGGTATTTTTATTAATTATTATTTTATCATTTTTGGATTCTATTTCAATCATTTTATTAAGAGACACTGTTTAGTTTTCAAACAGTTATTTTATTCTATGACTTTTGGGAACATCTTTAATAATTATTATTTGGAATCCTTTTTATTGGAATTTAATTTTAAAGGAAATTAGATTATGAAGTCTTTATTCATTTTGTACATTCATTTCCTTTTATTATTATTCTTTCAAAAAAAATAAAAAAATTTAGCCTGTTCCATAGTCATGACTCAAGAATCCGGTCTTTCTAGTTGGGTTGGACTCGATCCATTGGGTCAAATCCGACTCAATAGAAGTCCGAATTTTTGCGGTCATGACATAGTTGGACGTGGTTCTATGCGTCGCAGCGTACCCAGTTAGCATACTCGTCGGTTGTTTCTACACCGCGCGTTTACACTGAAGGATGTTTACGCCCACCTGGTTAAACCGAGCCGGCTCACCGAGTTCCAGCCGAGTTGAGTCTTTGACTCACTGATGTTGCAGCCCATCCTCGTTTGGCTTGTGGATTTCTCCACCCTATTGTGTAGGCTTAGCCAATTGATCCAATTCTTGGGCTTGGTCTTTTGTATCCTTTTTCTTAGCTAATTCCATAACCCTTGAGGAAGTTTCTGGAAAAATCTAGAAGGGTTGATGGCCAAGTCACGCGGGGTATATTCCAGAAGACTTGCAGGGCAAGATAACATAATTCATTCTTATCTTGAAATTAGGGTTAAACTCTAATTGGAGACATATAAATACATGGGTACACAACCCTAACAGGTATGCAATCTTCTCAACACAAACTCCTGTGAAAAACTCTAGCTAACTTGAGCGTCAGAGGTTTTTTTTTGTAGGTACCCCTCCCATATTCTGTTCACGTGGAAGAAAGGCAGTAGTTCGATCAACAACTTAATCACCATCAGATTCGTGTTTGAGGTAAACATCTTTTACCTTACAAACAGATGGCAAGCAATCATACTCAATCAAGTATTTTACATTTTTCTAATATATTTTTGTTATTTTTTTTTTGCTGGTGTTACAGCTTTTTAGCATTAGGTCAAAAGTCATTAATAGCCATTTTTAGTTGGTCAACGAATGTGCTTGAAAGGGAACTCCCTTTAGTTGATTCAAGAGTCATTCTCACGTGTCATGACTCGTTGAAAACCATAGGAAGAAGGTACTAAACTCCACATGTACCTATGTTCTTGGAAGGGAATTGCCTTCAGTGGATTCAAGAGTCATTCCAAATTTACATGTGCTTGGAAGGGAACTTCCTCCGGTGGATTCAAGAGTAATTCCATATGTACCTATGTTTCCTTGTGCATTTTATATATTTTTTTTGCAAGTATCACTTGTTAGTTTTTAGTCGTGTTTTTCTCTCTCTTTGGCCGGCCTTCACTGCTGCAGCAGTAATCTAGTACTAATATCATTTCTAAAATCAAGAATGTTCGCCATATTCTAAAATCACTATTAAGAATCTGAGAACAAATTCTTATTCGTCAACATGCATTGAAAACAATCATGATGACTACATGGAAATATTATGTCATAAACATACAATAGTGTCTTATCTCAACCGAAATAAAAGTACTTTAAAATTATTAAGGATTATTTTATTTTATCAAAGGTGTTAAACCAAGTAACCATGCCAGCCATCTTATATCCTACATATAACATGATTATTTACTAAATTACTTTTACAAGTAGTTCTTATAGATTCAGAATTAACTATCAAATTGATAGTTCATTCCACTGATTATTCTTTAAAAGGCTCATATACTACATCAAATAATTGTGTCTATTTCGTGTGCTTCCTCACCTATTCAATCGATCATAAAGTGAGGGAGCACTCTCCATCTCAACTAGCTACACCATTTCGCAATGACGATTTTATGTTGCTAATTTCTCAAATGCATATGCTTTATTGCGAATAACAACGGAGGAGTGCCTGTGGAAAAACACAGGCACTCCTCGCGGGATAACCAACTAATTCATATCAGACACCACTCATTGATACAAATGTTCACATGAAACAACATACACATCCATTAGTTCACAAGTCTGAGTAACATGAACAGATTTTCCGAAAAAATGATACTTTTAACGCTGCTAGAAGTTATGTCTAAATTCCCATTCATTCTCGAAATGAAATCCCATGCCTTTTAATTCATTTCTTGAATCATGAGTCCCTTAACCCTATGTAAAAGTTGCATGAAAAAGAATATGAGTAATCACAGTTTACCAACTCTAAATGACTGCTAAACATTCACAGATGTATTTTCTTCATAATCAAAATAACTAGTAGATATATCCCTTGTATCTATTGAGTGAGGTTTTATCTTATCCATTACTAAACTTAACCATAAACTTATATATCTCTAATACATACCTCAAATTCATATTTCAAAGATGTGATAAAAGATTAAAGCACAACTTAAAACTCACCTGAAATCATATTCAATTTCACCTTTTTTGTAATCACCATTACACTTTACTCATTCTAGATTTATTAATTCAAATTCCTAACTCCACAGTTTACCTCCAAGAATGAAATATTGGTTGTAGTCTTAATTTTTGTGTATTTACTTTAGGTTTAATGAGCGGAAATCATAACTTATCTTGTTCGTGAGTCTTCCCAAATTTTATCCTCTTTTGTTTTATCTTTATTTTTCTTATTTTGACCATGAAATATAGTTACAAGTGTTGTATTTAAGAAAGAGACACTACTTACTATAAGTTCCAACGTATAGCTAACTTACATGTATATCTGACTTATATGAGTAACACGAACGACAATCATCACAACATTAAAATTTGTGATAATTGTTATATGAGATAGGTGACACTGGTAAATTTATTTTATGTATATTTTTGATCCTTACAGTAATATCTTTCGGTTCATTTGCCAAGAAAGAGATAAATAAATAAAGGAAATGTCATTTTATCATACTACCACATCATTGTCAAAAACTATATAATATAAGCACTACTATTAAATCAAATGCATAAGCCTTGTGGTCACTTATGTAGCTACTATTGCTTGGGTTTGAAGGAATATTAGAGGAAACTAAGCATATTAGAATGTATTTTCCCCTCAAAAACAGGCTAGATCATTCTGTTAGCATGTATTGGACCCTAAAAAATATCCCCATTTAAGGGGAAAGTAAAAAACTTTATCGTGGCACCGATTTTTAAATAAAAGACGACAAAACATATTAGACTAAAAGGAAGAACTCGTTGAGTTAATCTCCAAAAAAACAAACAAAAAAGTCATAACAACCCATTGTTTCACAGGTTATATATAAACACAATAATTTTCATAAGTATTGGTTAATAATCAATAATACCCAAATAAGTCTCATCTAAAATGTTTGATGATATCTTCTTACAAATCATGATTTCTAAGCAAATCTATTTGTTAGCATCTATACACATTCTCTTGAATTTTCCATCCATAGACTCCATGATAATCCATAAAACCTGTATAACAAATGAAACAATGAAAGTTTAGATAAAACATCTTTTTTTTTTAATTTTTATTAAAATAAAAATGATCATAATTATATCACAACAAGCATAAGGATAAACAACGTACGTACCAGTCACTCGATGTAGGAGGAACCGAAGAGGCCCTCTCTACTGCTTGGGTGGGAGAGGAACGTCTCGGGGAGCTGGTCTTCCTGATGATGCCGCCATGGTAACCTGGGATCATCGTACAACTGATGTGCGTAGTGGAGGGACTACAACACATGGGGATGAGCCTAGAGGCGAGGGAACTGATCTGGAATCCGAAAATGTTGGTCATGGTGCAAGCATTATAGAAGCAACAACCGAGGAAGTACCTACTACAAAAGTAGTGACTGTAGGTGTACGAACCACACGGGCGGGGTTTGGATAACAATAAAACCACAACCCAATAACCACCAAAAGCACGAAAATCACACTCCCAATAGTGATTCCTGCCACAGCCCCACTAGACATGTGATGATATACCTCATCCTTACACTACAACATAATAACAAATAATGCAAACTATTCCTATCTACTCTTAGAGGTTGTTTGGATAACAAAAGAAGTTCTTTTGATTCTGGACTTCAGAAAAGTTAAAAGCCAGGGAAGTTTGTACAAAATGAAAGACTTATAAGTAAATTATTCTAATTTTAGAGTTATACATATGCTTATTTCTCATCCCAATAGGAAAAATCCATCAACTTTTCAAACGTCTGTGCATTCTAATCCATGTTTCTATTTTATTGTACTAAATCAGAAGATGAGATATGAAATTGAAAAACAAGTATAAGATTAGTTTTAAACAAGTTCAAACTTGCAAGATATAAATCTTTAATGTTTTGAAACAAGTTAACCATGATATTGATATTGATATTTCAAAGAAAAGACATGTATGAGCATTATGGATAGTTTTACTAAAGGAATCTATCAAACATTAGCGAATCATCAAAATTAGCTAGGTATAATAAGAAACCTATTGTTTACTTATAATTGACAATATCTTTTCCTTACGGTTAGGTTTTTTAGTTATTATACGTGTTGTAAAAAAATACACATTAGCATCTTTATTTGCTTAATGATATATAATGGGTTTCAAAGTAAAAAATAAAATAAAATAATCCAATAGGATTAATTAACCAAGGAAAATATGTGAACACGTCCGATTTCTTTCTCACTGTACAAAAAACATGAACATGAGTCTATCTTAGTGAGATATAGAGATTTTTATGAAACATTAATCTTTTTGTCTCGCTAAGATAAGATCATTTTATTATCTTGTGTGTCCCGATTTATGAGACTGTCTCTATTTTTTGAAATGTATAAAAATATGGTTTTACTTATTTACCATTAATTAATAAATTTACATTACAATATTGTGGTTGTAATTTTAATTAAAAAAGAAAGTTTCTCTAATAGTAAAACAAAAAAGAAATATGTGAAACATGAATTGTTATTATTTCTTATGCTTCCCCATCTGAATACAACAAACTCATTTAAATAATTTTTTGCATCTTAAACTAATGGGTTTATGAAGAAACATGCAAAGAGTAACGTTGAAACCCTTAAAAAACTATTTACAGAAAATATTTGCTTCAAGAATGTGAATTTTATTCGCTCAGTGGGTTTTAAGGAAGAAAAAAATAACAATTTTTTTTTTTTGAAAAAATATCAAAATCTTTATTGAGAGGGTTTAGAAAACAAAAAATCCAACGCAAATATAGAAACCCTTACCAAAAAAAAACAAACGAACTATAAAACAATAAATATTCACTTTGACAAGACGAGGGTACCCAATACACCACAATCTTTTGAATATTAACCTATAAGTCCGATACCAAGTGTGATCGTCTATGGACAAAGTCGCGACAATATAACAACTATGGTATTCACTTTGTGTGATCGTCTATGGATATGAAATCGATACAATACGACAAAAAAGTGATCACTTGATAATAGGTACGGTATTAAACCGAAACTATATAAGATAATATCAAGTGACTAGGATTAACGTACGTGTGTAATTTACTTAATTATAATAACAATTATAATGCGGAAACGTAAATGACACGGTAATATTTTGTTAACGAGAAAACCGTAAATACAGAGAAACCTCGGGACCTAGTCCTGTTTTGAATACTCGCAGAATTAAGAAGCTATACAAAATATAAAACCAACTTCGTATAGTTGAGACCAAGTAGACTACCACAAGATACTTAGTTTCCTCAGTATCCATGCGCCTATGATTTCTAGAGTCACGCAAGTGAATCACCAATCCGTTTGATCGTATTCCAAACAGTAAAGGATAAATATGGTTTGAAACCACTCTTTTCAATCCTGGTAGTAAGATATTTTGATTCGTTGACAAATGATCTTCTGTTTAATCTAATAAAATCCCTTGTCTGGTTAGATAAATCTAAACTTTGACCACCAAAATAATCAAATTATAGATTCACAATCAATCAATATAGATCTCAAAGAGAAACTATAAGGTGATGGCGATCTCACACAACTATCCAATCAAGAATATCAAAGATAAGCACGATTCTAGTTGGATCCCATCCGATCAAGGTTTGTGCACATAGTTCACAAGATACAAAAAATAATAAGAAAAAATTCGTCGTCTTCAGATTTTCGCTTGTCTTCAATAGTAACCTGCACAACACCACTTGAATCCTCTTGTGATCAATCACATACAGAATGGAGTCTGTTAACAATGGATTATCATAAGATGTCTTTAGATCCTAAAATGGTTCTAAAGATCTCGTTGATATTTTGATCTAGTTTGAGTGAGCCTTATATCAGAAGAGAAGGTTCTCAAGAATAAACAAACTAGGTACAATCAAAGTTTCAACAACCGTTAGTCAATCAGATCAATTATCTAAAACTACAATAACATTGCAATTATCTAGTTTCCCACCAAGTATTTAAACAAGTGGTCGTAAGAGATTTCGCCAAATTAGGGTACTTTTCTCTCCAAATAGACGGCTCCACCAGAAACGACAGGATCAAATTTATCCGGGATCTTAGGATCGCTTGAAAGAAACTCAAACTTAAGTATTTATAGACTTAGGTTTTTTGGACAACAATGAAATTCTAAAACCGAAAATATTCTCAAGATATTCACATTAAAGTACCTAATTTTGATTTTCATATTTCCAATTAATTACCAAACTATATTTCCGAAAACTCTCTTAGAAAACTTCTATTATTAGTCTAGCACATTAACTAATAGTATTTTCCAGAGGATATGCTTTAGTTGTTGGTAATTAAAACATATATTATGAAAATCATAATTAAATGCTTTTCAATTTTTCTGACTTGGGATCACCTTGAGTATCAAGGAATATCTTTGAACAATTAATGATAAGAGTTATATACATGTTTAAATAATTTGGACATCTATAAGTTTCTCAGCAAACCCTAATTCCAAGCTTCACACAAAACATAAAGAGATATGTGAACATTGGAAACTCGGTTTTTCTCCTTGGGATCGTTTGTACCAAAATCACAATGTAAGTTGTGATTGGTTATACCATGCTTCCCAAACTAGGTTGTGACCAATTACATCTTGCTTCCCAGAGGTAGGTTGTGATCGGATACACCTTACTGGTAGGTTTAGAAATAATACCTACAATTATAACTGCAAGTGCACAGTACCTTATTGTGTATAGTGCAAATACAGGTCAATCCTCAGGGACAAGGTGGGTGTAAAGTTGAAGCTAGAGTATTATTAAAAATGATTCAAATTGAGAGTAACCAAAAGGGGTATTTGTTTCGATACGACTAAGAGCTTGGTAGTAACTAAAGCAATGCAACAGAATGTAAAGCAATAATGAAAATTAAAGGGAACTGTAGGACCATAATATCGCTACAATTATGTTCACGAGAGATTAACGACATTTCTGCGAGCGTTACAACGAATTCTCCAATAACACTTTGCGAGTGTCACAAAATAGTGACAGAACGAGTTGACGATGGAAGAAACACAAAAAGAACATGATTAACTGGCGATGGTTACAATGCTTGCGAGAAGGAATATTATAGCTACTGCGATAATATCGCGAATGATATCCGAAATTAGAGGAAAGCTTAGTTGTCACCTATTATATAGTTTCCTATAAATAGAGATCCAATGGATTCAGGAAAGGATGATGTATTTTTTTTAGAGTTGAGAGAGTCTTGAGGAGAGAGACAATTTTACAAGAGAGAGAAATATTTTCCAGAAAGATTTTAGAGAGAGAGAATGTATTTTTCTTTATCATCTTCTTCCCCAAAACCAGATCTAGAACTCCATTAATGGAGATTATCAATGTAAAATCAAATGTAAATTATAACAATCATAGTGAAGAACCATGGATGTAGATCAAATTGATCGAACCATGTAAAAATCCGTGTGTCTATTTACAATTTTTACAATTTTAAGCATACTTTTAATATCAAATTAGTTTAGATTAAGGGATTATTATCAAGATATTACAAGGGGTGTGTTGTAGGAAAACCTGCAACTACATTTTGGCGCTAGAAACACTACCTGCTTGTTGGATTGAAGAAGATCAAGAGAAATTAGCAATTGTTGATGATGAATTCAATTGGATTTATGAGATATAGGGAAAGATATGGAAGTTTTAGGCGAGAAGTTCACATTCTCCACTAACAAACGACAATTTAAGAAAAATTAACGATGACGAACAGCCAAGACCGGTTAAGAGAAATGTATACAGAGAAAGAGAAGCAGAAATATTGGAAAGCAGTAGCAGATTTGAAGGAATATTTATAGGAATGAAATGAAATGACTCGGCATAAACTAAACTGTTCAAATAGGACAAATTTTTTCTTATCTCTTTAATTATATGTTAATAATCTGGATCCGGAAGATTTTTAATTTTTAACTATCAAAATTTGTTTTGCACAAAAATTGGTTTTGGTTTGATACTTTGAATTAAAACGAATTTTGATCGTAAATTTACACCCATAGAACTAGATTTTAATCGTAATTTTGATCTTTCAAATTAAGTTTGCGAAGTAAACATTTATGAATCTTCTTTAAAAAAATTGAGTAGCAATGATATTTTAAAGTTAAATAGATTACTAATTAAATCAATTGGTTGTTTTCAGCGAAGAACACACTCTCATCTATATTAGAAAGTTGAAATTTACAAAGAAACGACACCAATCTCTAAAGAATATTGTTGGCGATGTGAGGAAGAGTGCAAATTCAGATTTTCATTGTAGTAATTAATTCCAGCAAAATTTAGAAGATGTACAATGGTCAAATTACACCGCGAGCATCGCAGGAGTATTTATGTTGATCGCGGATAAAACTACAGTCAGGCTAAAGAAGAAGAGAAGATATTCTCATACCAACCCAATCCATGTGAAGAAGAAGTCAAGAAGAAAAAGAAGGAATTGGAAGTTTAAACAATACATTTATGCGAAGTAGATACCATATGAAAGATTGGCAGCAGCTTGACCAAAATCAGCGAGAAAAGTGGATACACAAAATAATAAAATATTTGTTTCATTGTTTCAGGTGTAAGATGTTAGTAGGAAGGCCAGCAGTACAAATGTTATACGGTATTTTCAAAAAGTTTCAAATCATCGTAGATATTAAGAGAGATATGGCTATAGAAACGTGTTGTGCAAGGTTCTAGCAAAATTTCTGCGAGGAGGAATACAGAACTATCATTTCGCAGCCAAATGACTCACAGTATATTTTGCTCCTACAAAGAAAGCAATAATTAAAATCTTTTGGATTGCCGCGAGCAACAACGCCAAAATGCAATGACCAGCGAGGACACAAAGTTTTCTTGCGAAGAAATGGACAAGAAAACTACATGTGCCCATCAACTACATGTGATTTTGTACAGGGGAAGATCGAAAGAAACATATACCATCAATGACATTAAGTGGAATTTAATCTTAATAGGATATATCTTTGTCTATCGTGAGAATTAGAGTTCCTAGGATCTATAAGCTTCAAAATCGACTGCATAAGTTTAGATGAGAGATTTATATTCTCAATCAACAAATGCCATGAGCAGTACAAGCATAAAGATAGAAGACAAAATTACCAACGAATGAATATGAGGATGCAGACAAAATCAAACTGTAAGATTGAATGAATATCTTTCTAGACACGAGTCGTTAACAACCAGAGAGAAAACAGACGATAGAAGAGAAACCACGAGCGTTCACCAATGAGGAAGTTACTCAGGCACAAAAGAAATATCGCCAACCACGAGTTATAATAGTGAATTCTTATAAGGATGTTCTTTACCACGAGAGAAACAATTGCTAATCTCGCCAGAAAATCATTAGCGAGGAACGAGTTATAAGATAATCAGCTGCAATTTGACGCCAGAAAAATATACAGGCACAGATGAAAACAATAGCGAGGAAATAAATCTTTACTCATCATCAGCAAAACCTAATTAATTCAACGACAAAAAGAAGGAAAATGAATAGTAAACATAGGTAAAGTTTCTGCGAAGAGCCAAGAATGTGAAGGTTATAGTTCTGCTAAGAGGCAGTAGTTCAACTTAGTCATTTCTGCGAAGAACCAAGTAAACCAGTTGAGGTGCAACGAGTCAATCCAACTCAACCAGCGAGAGCCAAACTTCACCAAAAATCAAATGAAAATGGTTATCATCATCCTTTCCTCATGGGGAGCCAAACGTCTTTAGTCAGGACGTCATCTCCTTCTTCTTTACAACACTACACAAAACTTCATATTTGTTTTTCAAATAAAATATCTTGCGAGCGACATCGCGGAATATGATGAAATTCTACATTTGAATATCTTTGTTGAAGCGGAATATTTCTCATCACTACACAAGAGAAAAAAATCAACAAAAACTAACCGAAACAGATGGTTCGAAGGAGGAAGAATTTCTGCGAAGTCAGAAACCAGTAAAGAAGTTTAATGTACTTATTTATTATTGAAGTAAAAAGTTATGTAGGACCAAAGTAGATTACGTACTTGTCTGGCGATGTTCTCGTCAGCAGAGACGATTACGTACTAAAATTATAAACGTACAAAATGTAATATGTAGATTACTTATTTAGTATAAAATGTTGTTTACGTAGAAAAAATGTAGGACAAACAAAGAAGATTAATAATTATAATCAAACTCAAGATTATAATGGGAGCAAATGTTAGAGGAGCTTATGGATTACAAAGGAATAAGAAGATGATACCAGCGAGGGAATAAAATACCAGTGAAGAAAAGAAGTTACAGGGAGAAAAGGAATTTCAAAATAAGAATTTCATGGGCAGAGTTAGTTGAAATTACAAAGGCAGTAACAAGATGATAAAATTGTGTGAAGCTTACTGGATCAACACAAACAAGAATTTGCACAATTGGTCTGGGAGATAGATTACAAGTATAAGATCGCGGGTTCGAGTCTTCTCCATCGCAAAGAATTTTTTGCTTTGAAATGTTTATGTTACAAACATGTACCTTGCAGCGAGAATGAAAACCTTAAAGATATTTGTGTAACTCACAAAGTGTATACTTCTTCCCAAAATACCAGTGTGAAGAAGAGATGAGTAGCAGACAAGACCAATTCGTCCAAGCCCAATAAAGTTCATTTAACAGTACAGAAAATATCAAGAATCTTTAATTATTTCGCGAAGTCTTCTTGCAAAGAAGAAAGTTGATGATTACTTCGCGAGTTAATTTCACAAGATAAGGGTTAGAACAATTGGCATGATGCGAGAGACGAGTCAAGAGTTCATTTCTCATTCCTTCTTATTTCACGAGCACTTCAAATACTTCGCGAGAGACGGCAACCACAGAAAATCGCCAAAAAGCTAAGTACCACTTCCTTGAATATTTTACTTACAGAAAATGAAATTTTTTGGTTTATCTTATCGCAAGATTTCAAAGAACATTTCTAAGATTTATAGTATTTTAAAAAAAAATCAAAAAAAAATCAAAAACTTTTGATTCAATTTGCCAAAAGAGATTTAATCGCAAGATTTCTAAAATTCCTAAGATTTCAAAGATTATCAAAGATTACAAAAGGTGAAATCATCACAAAAAATTTATAGATTTCAAAAAATTTCAAAGATTTCAAAATTTTCAGTAAATGAAACTATCGCAAAGATTTTTAAGATTTCAAAAAATTTTGATTTCATTTCCAAAACAGCGATACCCTCGCAAGATTACAAAGACTTCAAAATTACAAAAAACCGAGAACATTCAATTTATATATTTCTTTAGTAAATTTCTTTTACGGAAGATTTTTGATTTAAAAACTCAATACAATCGCAAGATTTCAAAGATTTCTCTAGAATATTTCTTTTACAAAAAAAGATTTTTGATATAACAAATGCGATACAATCGCAAGATTTCAAAAAATATTTCTAAGATTTCAAAAGATTTTAAATAATATTTACTTCAAAAATGATGTATGAGAATGAAGAAAGAAATGACAGAAATGAAAGAATGAAGAAACGCGAGAATATCGCGAAAAACGCGAATAAAATTTCGCAGAGACATAAGAATGAGACGAACCTTTATGGCGTGCACCTTAGTTCGCGAATAAAATTTCGCAAGAGGCAAATGTAAGACCTAATAGCGCGTCATATGAGGGGGTATATCTTGACATGATTCAGGGGTAAGGTTATACCGCTGCTGGATCCTGAGTCATGTAGATGTTGGGGTTAAAGAAAACCTATCTGGGAGAGAGATCTTGGATTTCCAACTATATATGGTTATACCCTGGTTGGACGACCGAGAATCTCTTCCAAGAAGTGCAAAGTATGACCAAGGCACCGAGGTACACGGTTGAGCCAAGGGCGTACGAAACTCCCTTTCCATTCTTGGTAAGTCTTGTCTATGATTCACTTGGCCTGAAGAAAACCCCACCTAGGGTGCAGTCTTGTAACTATAAGCCATATAGGCATAAAGGACAAGAGGCTGCGAAAACAGCTGGTTGTTGGTAAATATGGATGGGAGGAGCTAGTCTTGTATGTCCGATGTTCCCTCCTTGAAGGGGCAACTAGGGGGAAGATAAGGGCGGCACCCTCCATTAGGGAGCTGATAAGTGTCTTAAGACGGCAATGTCATGGGGCTTTATGATCGCAAGAACATTTAGACCTGTCATATTGTCGCATGACGTAAATTATACAGAGGAAACAAGCCACAAGATAAATGTTAAGATGAGATCAATGGGTTTTTACATGAAAGTGTAAAGACGTCCTACGATTTCATCGCAAGACGGCAATGTCATGAGGCTTTGATCTCGCGAGGGAGCTTAGACTTGTCATATTGTCGCAATACAATCAAGGAATAAAGATAAGGCAAGATCAATGGGACAATACATGCAAATGTAAAGACGTCCTGCGATTTTGTCTCTAAAAGAAAAATTGGCAAAATAAGACCTTTAATTAGGAAGGCAAAATAAGACCAATAGAATAATTTCAAACTTAATTATTTTCTTTTAAGAATGCAGGAAAGATTTGCTCATCGCAAGAGAGATAGCAAGTACTATCAGAATTACTCAGAAGTATTATTCAGAGCCCCTCAAGAGGATTGTCTACAGACTCGCAGAAATATTCAGTACTATTCATCGCAGCACTATTCATCGCAGTACTATTCATCACTATTCATCGCGGTACTATTTATAGTCTCGCAGAAACATTCAAAAATTTGCAAAATCATTCAGCATCTCGCAGACTATTCCAAAATTTCACAGGAGAAGTGATTATTTCGCAGAATATGATTATTTTATCAAATGAGGCAGAGGCAATTCGTTCATTTAACATTTTCTCAAGGATTCTTCCTCTATGCATAAAGAACAGAGGCAACCGTGGATTACCAAGAAAACATTTTATGTTCTTTATCTTCTCGGCAAGAATCATTTCTAAAATGGACAAGAATTCTCACCAAAAATGAAGTAATAATTTCGCATGAACAGAGGCAATACTTCTGATTTTCATTCAAGGACGGATACTTCTTATATTTTGAGGATTGAGTACTTCTTATATTTCTTCAAGAATACTTCATACTTCGCATACTTAAAGAGTTAATACTTCTTACTTACTTAGCAAAGATATAGAACTTCACAAAAGAATAGAGGCAAGTACGTACTTTTCAAGTCTAGTATTCTTTCGCTCGTTCCTTCATCATCAAAAATCAAAGACTACTACTACAACAGATTTTTTTTCTTAAAGATTACTTTTCAAGCAATATTCAAGAAAAAAGAGGCAAGATGTAGGACCAGAATATCGCTACAATTATGTTCACGAGAGATTAACGACATTTCTGCGAGCGTTACAACGAATTCTCCAACAACACTTTGCGAGTGTCACAAAATAGTGACAGAACAGTTGACGATGGAAGAAACACAAAAAGAACATGATTAACTGGCGATGGTTACAATGCTTGCGAGAAGGAATATTATAGCTACTGCGATAATATCGCGAATGATATCCGAAATTAGAGGAAAGCTTAGTTGTCACCTATTATATAGTTTCCTATAAATAGAGATCCAATGGATTCAGGAAAGGATGATGTATTTTTTTTAGAGTTGAGAGAGTCTTGAGGAGAGAGACAATTTTACAAGAGAGAGAAATATTTTCCAGAAAGATTTTAGAGAGAGAGAGGATGTATTTTTCTTTATCATATTCTTCCCCAAAACTATATCTAGAACTCCATTAATGGAGATTATCAATGTAAAATCAAATGTAAATTATAACAATCATAGTGAAGAACCATGGATGTAGATCAAATTGATCGAACCATGTAAAAATCCGTGTGTCTATTTACAATTTTTAGAATTTTAAGCATACTTTTAATATCAAATTAGTTTAGATTAAGGGATTATTATCAAAATATTTCAAGGGGTGTGTTGTGGGAAAACTTGCAACTACAGGCACTAGGGCAGTCGAATCCACATATTAACCTACACTAAATCAATTCAGTTTCGATAATATTCTTGTCCCTTAAAATGGACCTCGGTGAACTTCTAGATTCTGCCGACTATCCAGATAGCGGTGAAGGTTCAAGCCTTCCGTGTATCTAAGGATGGTTTCAGGAGGAAGGTTTAATGTCACTGAGATAATTACTAATACTAGTATTAGCTGTCCTCTCACAAAACAACTAACCGCAGACCAATCACTTAGATGATTAAACAATTATGATATGGATATTCTAATCGCAACTAAGGTGTCCCTCCGATGTACTAACTGTCTACTTAAAACACAACTAGTCAAAGGATCGAATAACAATCAGTTAAACACGAGTTGCGATACAATCAACATAGTGTTATTCTAAGTACAATGGATACATGGCATACACTGTGAGAGCAAAATGATGAAGTGCTCATATTATATTTATCCAAAACATTATAGCACAACAAGAACAAAATCATAACATGAATCAAACTTAGCAATATAGTGATGGTTTCATCTAATACCTAGCATGAATTAGAACATGATGATAATACTGAAAACAAACATAAACTAAAGCTTGGTGCACCGGATAATCCGGGCATGAGTTTTGCATCACAACCTCTTCTCTATTTGTACACAAATTTATCCCCAATCAATTTAATTCGATAATTAAAGAATACCCACTCACCAAAGCGCGTTTTCTGATAGTTCCCATCTTCAATTCATCTCTGCAAATCTAATTTTCCATATGTGAAGATAACCCTAATCTTATCTCTCTCAATCCTAGCTTCTAGTGTTACTATTTTTTTTATAAGGGAGAAGATAAGATGGAGAGAGATAAAGATTAGGGGTTTTTATTGTGTTTATGGAGTCGGATGTGAGCAGAGATTGTCGGAGATGGATTTAATGGAGAGTGTTGCAAGTGGTGTTGTCTCTGTAATAGAGAAGGGAAGAAATGGAAAAGAAGAGAATAGGATTTGAGTTTCTGTTCGATTAGGGAAGAGAGGAGAGGTAGTGTGAGTGTTGAGCGGGTGTATCATATTTTGATGTACCGAGTGGAGATATTGTTGGATGATAAGTAGCTGTATCAAATATGACGGTTCAGGTATGGAAACGAGTTTGGATCTTGGGTCCTGGGTTTTATCACTTATTCTAAGCCTAATTCATCTTGTAAGCCCACTACTTTTTTTAGGTCTTGCAAGCCGCGCGCTTGCGGATGAGTTGATAGAGGATTGTAGCTTCTCTTTGCGTGATTTTCTTCTATGTTTCCCATTTCCTTTGCGCCTCTTTCCACTAAATTCCTGCTCTTTTAACAATTCATCCAAGCTTTATTTAGTACCAAAAAACACAAAATTAATTTGTAAAAGTAATTATTCTTGAAAACAATAAAAATACAGAATTTTGGATAAAATAGAGAATTATAGCACAAAAGATGAGTTAAATGCCAATAAAAAATATAGAAATACACAATATTTGGCACTTATCACTTACTTCCCTAGTTAGCTTGTTATTGGTCACACCTCGGTTCCCAAAGAAACTTGTGACCGATTACAACTAACTTCCCAAATTAGCTTGTGATCGGTTACACCTTACTTCCTAAAGGTAGCTTGTGGCCGATTAAAACTAACTTCCTAATATAGCTTGTGACCGGTTACACCAAGCTTCACAAATTAGATTGTGACCGGTTACTGTTAGAACATTTCTCGGTCGAACTCATAAGCGTTGATATCTCAATCTTGTTTGTCAAGTTTAGATGATCAAAACTATAAGTCTTTATTTCTGGTCTACTTATACTAATATCTCGCATTAGGATATAATGTGTAGTTGAACTTTAGACTTCACTGCGTTCATCGATTGAAAACGAAGATCTACTGAGGAGAGCTTGGAGGAACTTCATCAACAAAAGGTATGTGGAGACTAAAATTTATCTATCACTTAGAAGTCTATTATATTCTATCTCCTAATGAGACCAAGTCGTATAGCTATATAGACTTTTATATTATACACATTTGATATTTTGAGCCGAGTTTATCTCGCTTATCTATTTCTTGAAATATATGTTGGAAGCTTTTTTCTTTAGCTACGTTCATCATTATTTTTGACGAGTTTAGTTGGAAACAATTTATTTGTTGGAAACTAAATAATAAGTCAAAAGATGATCATTTGAAAATTGCCTTGAAACATCTTACATGATTTGCGTGAGACAATCATTTGATGTCGACTCGGAAAGTTTCGTATTAATCATTCAATCACTTGAAAATTACTTATAAGCTAATGGTATGTATGAGACAGCCATTGTTGTCTTCTAAGGATGTTTCAATGATTGAAATGGGAGTTTAGAACAATTAACCTTTGTCTGGTTACAGCGCAATATGCATACCATTATCCAAATTGTTTTGGTATGATTCAGGTACGGAAACCTTGTTTGCATACCAATATGCGAACGGTTCTGTAGGATTAGAATATCGCAACAAAGATACACTTGCGATATATCCACCAACAACACATTACGAATGTCACAGGGTGATTTGAGAAATAACGTAGCAGAAAACGACATCGTAAACACGAGAAATGTGAGAAGATTTAGCGAGATTTAGGACGTTTGCAAAATTGTACATTTGCAAGCTTGCAAAATATCGCAGGCCAGATCCTAAAATAAATTAAGGACAGATTATTTGTCATCCACTATGTAATTTTCTATATAAAGAGCCGAGCAGTCTTAAGAGAGAGGGAGATCTTTTTCGAGTATTGAGCAAGTCATTAGGAGAGAGAAAGTCCATAGCAGTTGTTAATTTATTAGCTTCATTTCTTTCCTTTCTTGTAGAATTTGTGAGATTAATCAATAAAGATTGTGATTATTCATCCTAAAATGACTTGATTGTATGAATTCTTGTGAGGGGTGTATTGTGGGATTTCCTGCAACTACATATTGGTGCTAGAAACAGGGATTTCCTTGCTTTTAGTGTGAAAATTAGTATTGTAGTTTGAAAGAATTTGGAGTAGTTGGTGAAAAGTTTCATATAATTTTCAACAATTCATTGAGATTAAATAAATGGCTATAAGAAGAAATGCTTCAAGACAACCAACAACTGTTAAAAGGAGTAAGAGACTTGCTGGAGAAGGAAGAAACGAAACCGAAGAACCATCAAGAATGAATACAAGAGATGATGGAGAAAATCAAATTCAACAACCAATTCAGTGTACACCGGCACAAAATAGGACTATGGATTATGACAGAGTGAGTGTACACAGTTAGCGGTCAAGTTCAGTAGATGAAGCGTAGGAAGAATGATAATTAAGAAACGATAGACGAGTAGATGGAGATCAGGAAGCAGTTGGAGGAATAATTCATGGAAATGAAGAGATTGAAGCATTAGAGGCATTGAGACAAAGAATACACGAAGAAAAAAGAATTAAAGCAGAAGAGCATGTGAATATGACAAGGAAGAATCATGAGTTGAGGATGAAAAATATGATACTACAGAATAGAAGGTCAAGAATCACTACAAGATCAAGTTCAAGATCAATTAGAGGGGAAGTAAGACGAAATTCGCCTGAAGAAAATGTTGATGGAAATATTCGACAGGGGATAAAAAATCCAGATGAAGAACGTCGCGAAAATAGAGAAATGGATGAAGATCATTACATTCCACATGGCGAAATTCACCAAAATAGGCAACATCAAGAACGAAATGACCAAAATAATGAAGAAGATTAGGAGGAAGGAAGGAAAATATTACATGGGAGAGAAAATCGCAGGAATCAACAAGAAATTGAAGATGAAATTGAGAGGCATTATGCTGAACAAGCACGTCTAGCTTGCAAAAGAGAAAGATTGAGAGCATAAATAGAGGAAAGAGAGATCCAAGAAGCAATACGCCAGAATAATCATGATAATCGAGAAAGAAGACGCGAACAAAATCGCAATAATGTTAACATTAATAAAGAGTATGATAGGGCACAAAGGAGAGCTGAAATACAACAAAAAGAATTAGCAAGAAATGAACAAAATCGTAGAGGAAAAATTGAGAGGCATAATCATGTGCGAATTCATGAAAGAGAAGATCGTAGGGAGAGGCAAAACGAGGGTGATGAAAGAGAAAATCAAGATTTCGCAAGACCAAATAGGCAAGAACGCATGAGAAGAGAAGCAGAACTAAAAAGACCAATGGGATCAGCGCCTGGGGTAAATGAACAAATCTTAAGAGAATTGGCGGATATGAGAGGAATGCTAAATAACATAAGAGAGGAAGGCAGAAGGCAATTGGATGAAGCCATAGAAGAAGCTTCAAAAACTCCATTCACACAAGAAGTACAATTAGGAGGAATGCCCCTAAAGTGCAATCTACCTGCGTTAAACTAGCATTTATGATGGAACAACATGTGCAATTCAACACATCAAGGCGTATGTGAGATGTATGCTATAGTGGGATAATCATGATGCTGTGTTGTGCAAGTATTTTGCATCCAGTTTAACATGAGAGGCGCTGAAATGGTTTGAAGGTTTACCCAAGAATACAATAACATATTTCAACCATTTGCAGACCAAATTCTTAGGGGCATACATAAGTAACAACTCTTCGAGACCTAGTATTGAAGATGTATTTGGGTTAAAATTAACAGAGAATTGGTGAAAGTTTGAAGTATCTAACCATAAGTTGGAAGACAATGTGTAGTGAAATGGCTGGACGCGTGGATGAGAGATATCTCATTTTATCATTCATTAACGCAACGTTCACAACCAATTTAATGTACATTCAAATTTTCAGAATCAAGAATACAATCACAATGACTGAGCTGCGAGAATTGCAGGAGGAATATATCTCTCTTGAAGAAAAACAGAATGAGATGGAATCATACCCGGTTGCGAATACAAGTTCAATAACAACGAATGCAAGCTTACTACCCAAATTGATAAACACAGTGGCGAGCACTTCGTAGGCACAACAAGAAAATATGATGGGGAATATTCAGCAGAAAATAGTAGCTATGGGAAGTCGTGACCAAGAAGAATTCGAGTGAGAAAGAAACTTTTATAGACGAGGTGGAAACAATAAAATTCAAAGACTTGATCAGCCACATGAAACCTATGGAGAAAAAAGACAAAATTATCATATAGGATCAGGAAGTTAAAGGATAATATGGGAAGAGATCAAGATGCCACCTTTGAATGCTAGTGTGGAAAAAATTTGGGAATCTATAATCTTGATGGAGAACATACCAGCACCCTGGAACATGGGAAAAGAACTACTTCCAAATCATCGAGGTCAAGAATTTTGCTCTTACCATTATTTTCATGGACATTCAACAAATGATTGCAGGAATATAAAAAGAATCATTCTCAAGATGATAGATCAAGGAAAATTAAATCATTTTCTAATAGGGCACCCTCAACCTCAACTCTTACCACCACCACCAGAAATTCGCAGAGTGAATGCAACAAAAGGAGGAGAAACATTTGTCATAGAAGTTAGAACAAAGGCGAATAATTTGTTTTGTAATTCTATTGTACATTTGTACAAAACAATTGAAGACTTTCACGACAATGTTCTAAGCAGAGTTTTCGCAAGAGATGCTGATGGAAATGAGATAATGAACATTGCGAAAGTTTTGCCACTGAATAAATGGCAAAAACAGACAATATATTTCACCGCAAAAGAAATTCCCATAGGGGAAGAACTACATGACAATCCATTAGTGGTGAGACTAGAGATAAACCTGAAACAAAAAGAATAAGAAGATGAAGATGCAGATGAGGATGATGAATCTTAAGATTCATGGGCAATCAATAGAGTTTTAATTGATACTGGGAGTTTTGTAGATATCCTATTTTATCATACTTATAAAACTATGGGAGGCATATATGAGGATCTAGTACCTTCAACCTACAAAATTTATGGCGTTAATGGTACTGCAAATAAGCCTAAAGGGGAAATTACTAGGCGAATTCCATTGAAGGGGCTATCTTCTAGGATTCTATTCTGTGTAGTCGACGAAGAATCGTCATACAACACCTTAATTAGCTGACCTTGGTTACATGGGATTCTATGTGTGGCATCGACTTTCCACCAATACATTAAATTTCCACATCCCAGCGGTATTGGAGTCATAAAGGGAGATTGGGTTGAAGGAAATAAGTTCTATGAAATTGATGTAGAATCCTGCAAAGAAAGAGCTACCAAAAAGGAGAATTGGAAGTATAACATCAAAAAAAAAAGTGAGAGGTTAATGGTTGATGCAATAGAACAGAAAGAAGACGGAAAGCTGCGAAATCAACACTTGCTGAAAATGACAAATGGCGAACACGTCGCAGAAGGAAAGACTATAGCGAAGAGCAACAAAAATACAGAGGCATAAAGCCGTAAAGGTAAGAAAATTAAACTCTGAAATGAAAGAAATTTTGAGAAAAGAAAAAGAGATGTATGATTGATTTGTTGCAAAAAATTTCAAAAATATATTTCACTTAATGACAAAAATGAGATTGAGAAATTACAACAGAGCTGAAATGCAAAAGAGAAAATAGAATAATCCTTAGAATGGGATGAACCTTTATGGCGTACACCCTAGTTCGCGAATAAAATTTCGCAAAAGGCAAATGTAAGACCTAAAGTGCATCATAGAAGGGGGTATCTATTGCATGGCTCAAGGATAAGGTTATACCGCTGCTGGAACCTGAGTCATGGAGATTTGGGGCCCATCCAGGAGAGTCACCTTGGATTCTCAACTTGAGTGTATGACTTAAGTTGGGTGACTAAGGTAATAAGGACTCTCCTAAGGAGTGCAGAGTATGATTAAGGCGTCGAGGTACACGGTTGATCCAAGAGTGCCCGGGGCGTATGAAACTACCTTGGCCATTCTTGGTAAGTCTTGACTATGATGCACTCGGCCCGAAGAAAACCCCACTTAGGGTGCAGTCTCGTAACCATAAGTCATATAGGCAAAAGGGATAAGAGGATGCGAAAATAACTGGTTATTTTTAAGACCGGATGGGAGGAGCTAGTCTTGTATGGCAGAAGTACATCTCCTTGAAGGGGCAACCAGGGGGAAGATAAGGGAGGCACCCTCCATTAGGGAGCTGATAAGTGTCTTAAGATGCAAATATCATGAGGCTTTTTACTCACGGGAGTATCAAGGCTTGTCATATTTGTGCAACAATCCTGAAGAGGCAATAATACAAAAGAGAAGATAAGACGAGATCAATGGGTTTATGCATGAAAGTGCAGAGACGTCCTGCGATTTCGTCGCAAAACGACAATATCACGGGGCTTTAGTTTCACAAGAAAATTTAGGCCTGTCATATTATCGCAACAAAAATGACAAAAGAACAAAAAGTTAAGGCAAGATCAATGGGTTTCTGTATGAAAGTGCAGAGATGTCCTGCGATTTTGTCGCAATGACAAAAGGTGGCAAAATAAGACCTTACTTAGGAAGGCAAAATAAGACCACATCAGAATACAAGGAAGAATGCAATTTTAAAATATGTGATTTCGAAATTACGCAAAATTAGTTGCGAGATTGTCACAATAATCTTACTGAACAACAGTAACTTGCTTAATCTCTCATTTGAACACAAATAACAAAGGCAAGTATGGGAATGCATAAAATGAGAATATGTTATTTGTCTCCATATGATAGATTTACGCACAAAATGAAAAATAAATTATATAATGATTAATCATATTGCGAGAAAGGATTGTTTTTTCTAACACATGCAGGAAGAAATAAAAGAAATAAAACTTGTATTGTAGAATAGAAGACCAAAGAGCCAATGTACGAGTTTTACAAAAAATTGAACAAGGAAGCACAAAGAAGCAAAAGCTACTTCTTGCTTGATTCTTCATTATCTTTATCAGATTCTTCACCAGAGCTTTCTCCTTCGTCGTCATCAAATTATTCATCAGACTTTTCTTCAAACTTTTTTTCTTCATCAGCATCAACATTCTCTGGAACTTTGTCTGAAAGACAAGGATATGTAGAATGAGGAATGCCATTATCATCACAAATTGTTATAATAGTTTCGTTGCGGGAAAGAATAACATCATTCTTGAAATTCGCAACAATGATCTTTAGTTGATTCTTCAGCCTAGAACATTTCTCATTACGAGAAGAAAGATCCTTTGCGAGCTTCGCTTTCTCATTCTCAAGCTCTTCAATTCTCTTGCGATATCTATCTTCAGCTTCCGCGAAAATATAACAATAAATCAATAATCTGATGGTAGTTTATGAAAAATAAACAATTAAATAAGGAAGAATAATTAACAACCTTCTCTGTTAGAAATTATATCTCTGATCAAGACCGTTTGCGCAGCTTGAAGACTAACATTTACACCTAAGTTATTTCTGGCGTTATCTAGGACTTTCGTAGCCCAAGCGAATCCATTGTCACTTTGTGTTAGAAGACATGAGCGAACTTGACTCTCTCTTTTTCTAAGTATAGCATTTTGGAGAATAACTTCATCTCGTTCAATTTGAACCTCAAGAAGAGTTTCATAAAATTTCGCTAAAGTTTGAGCACCTTGGAGAGCAATACGATATTTTTCATCTATGAGATCACTATACTTGGCCCTTAAGCTATTGATTTCTTCTTTGGAATTATGAAAGAAACATTTAAATTTATTGGCTAAATTCAAGCTGGATCTATGTTCAATTTCTAAGAGGCGAAGTTTGGATCTAAGTTCATCTACATGAAGGGATTTCATTTTGTCATTTGAAAAACTATTCAAAGAGTTATTAAGATGATCAAGAAGGGCGTCATCATCCATATGATGGGGAAATGAGTGAAGAATAATAGCTTCATCAGAAAGACTATAAATGTCTGCGAAATGGTAAATTGTATAATAAAAAATAATGAGAAAACGAAATGAAGAAAAGAAAGAAAAAGTTATATACCATAAAGTTGCTTATTGGCATTTTGAAGACTAGATATTTTATTCTTTTGAATGGCAGTCTCAGATTCCAATTGTTTGCTCTTTTCTCGAAGGCCAGCAACTTCAACCTCCAGTTTTTCATTCTTCTTGCGAAGATCAAGATTTTTATTTTCAAGAGCCGCACGCCTTATTTCCAAATCTGAAGTGACAGCGAAAGAAGCTTTCCCAGCCTGCAAAATAATGCAGCGAATTTTAAGAATAAATTATGAACTCGAGGCAAAAATAAAAAGAAGAAAAATATAAGTATGAAAATTTACCAGGATATTAAGCGAATGTAAGAAACTTGGAGATATAGATCTTGAAACCCCACGAAGAGATTCATTATTCTCTAAGAGGGGGGGAATCACAGATAGTAGCTATGGATTGGCAGGCATTAGTAAGAGGAGTATCACCCATTCCCTGTAGAGTATTGGAGAAGATGCTAAACAATTGTGCCATAGAAGATTCAGGTGGAGAATTTCCTTTTGCGGCAGAATTGTCAGCATTATCATTATCGGAACTTTCGCCAGATTGAGAGCTTGAAGGAGAGGGAGATTGAATTTTTCGTTTCTTTGAAGGAGGGGCGGCATATTTCTCCTTGCGAATAACACTTTTACCTTTGCCCTTAATTTTTTCACAACTTTTTTGCCTTTAATTTTCGCAGTTGGGGAAAGATCTTCAATTTCTTCTTCTACAACACCAATCTTCACCCACAAATAAAGATAAGAAATAGAGGCAACAATATATTGTTAAAATATATAAAGATAATATTTATTACTTCATCTGTGATCGAACGCAAAGCTGCTAAGATACTTGGTTTCTTAGTATCGATGTAATTTCTCCTTAACCTCTCAATCTAACAATTTCGCAAGGATATGAATATAATGGCGTAAGAATGTTCAGCAAAATCACTTATAAAAATATGAAAAATCACAAATAAAGCGAAATTCAGAAATGTACCTCTGCATTCTTGAATTCCCATGGTTGATACATGACGAGATTCGCAGGTAAAACATGAGAGCCGAAGACATACGAACCCTCTAGAGTTAATGGGAAGATACAACACCTATCATCTTTAAAATGACGTGGAGTTGTATTATTACCAGGGTGCCAGTCGATATCTTGCATAAGTATTTTATCATCGTCAATATTATCCTTCTTTCTCAAGCGAACGCCCCAGCAAGTACTGCTTCTTTTCATGGGAATTATCTCGTAATTTTCAAAGAAATTTTCTACTGTATACTTCGCAGGAACAATTGCAACACTAGAGAATCTAAAATCTTTAACTTATGAGGGATAAAGAGATCCCTTACCAGCGCCACGATTAGCAAATTCAAGCATTAGGCGAATACAGTCTCCACTCAATTGATAAACTGCTCGCGAGAATTTCGCATGAGAGAGTATTTCGTAAAACAAAGGAAGCTCAGGATCATAGAGAGGAATGGGAAGACCATCCTGAAGATGACCTAGCGAGACTATGATTTTCTCATGATTGCAAGGATCATCAGAAAATAGCTTGGCAGAATGATCGGATTTAGAACTTTGACCAGGAATGGGAGATAAAGTAAAACCTCTGGTTAGATATTCCTTTTGAAATTTTTCAAAGGAAATTTCATTTTTACAACCAACGGGAGTAGACCTGGAAATTAGGGTCAGAACCCGCGGATTGGACCTAACCCGACCCATTTAAACCCGAACTTATCCCGGCTTGTTGGTTATTAGGGCCAAGCTAGAGTTCAACCTTTAGGACCCGCGGGTCAAACGGGTTGACCCGTCTGACCCGCGGGTTAACCCGCTAACCCGTCTGATTTCTTGATTCTGCATGTTCAAGGTTCTGAGTTGTAAAATTAAGAGTCAGTCATCTGTATTAGGGTCCAAATCAAGTAAAGAAATCATTTTCTTTGGGTTTAATCCACAGAAATTGCAAAAACAAACTCCATTCATCCGTTAAGAAAGCATCACATAACTAATTTTAATGAAAGAACACATTTCAAAATTACAGTTGTAGGAGCAGAATCTCGCAATAACAACGCTCTTGCGAAAACTTTTACCACACATGGCAAGTGTCGCAGATTTATTACAAAAACGGCGCAACAAAGGATGGCAGACAAAACATGAAGAAAGACGTGAAGATTTTATAGAGAAAGCTCGCAAGAATAAAGGGGAGCTCGCAAGAAATAGAGCAAGAGGAATCCTGCGATACATGGAGAAAGCTTGCGAGAGTATAAAATAGATCCGAAATTAGGGGAAATGAGAATAATACCTTGAAAATTCGCAGGACTATTCATATTTTGATCCATTATTCGCAACACTATTCACAACACTATTTGTGGCACTATTCTCAGAACTATTTGCGACACTATTCATAATTCGCGACACTATTCGCATGCCTATTCATAATTCACAGTACTATTTGAGCACTATTCATGATTCGCAGAAATGTTCAGAAATTAGCAATGTTATTCATAATCACGCAGACTCATTCATAAATTCGCAGATTCACCCAGAATTTCGCAGGAACTGTGATTATTTTGCAGAATATGATTATTTTCTTAAAGTGATTATCACTTGAGGCAGAGGCAAGATAAGAATAAAGAAGCAATTTAATCATTCAACATTTTCTCAAGGATTCTCCTTCATAGATAAAGAACAGTGGCAGTTAGGGATTACCAAGAAAATATTTTATGTTCTTTATCTTCTCGGCAAGAATCATTTCCAAAATGGGCAACAATTCTCACCAAAAATGAAGAAATAATTTCGCATGAATAGAGGCAATATTTTTCATTCAAGAGCGGATACTTCTTATATTTTGAGGATTGAGTACTTCTTATACTTCTTCAAGGATACTTCGATTACTTCATTCTTCATACTTCGTGTACTTCAAAAGATGATACTTCTAATTATCTCTCAAAGCTTCAGAACTTCGCAAAAGAATAGAGGCAAGTATATACTTTTTAAGTTTGGTATTCTTTCGCTAGTTCCTTCGTCAACAAAAATCAGAGACTACTACAACAACGAATTTTTTCTTAAAGATTGCTCTTCAAGCAATATTCAAGAAAAAAGAGGCAAAATGTAGGAGCATAATCTCGCAACAACAACGCTCTTACAAAGATTTCTTCCACACACGGCAAGTGTCGCAGATTGATTACCAAAACGACGCAACAAAGGATAAAATATGAAGAAAGACGTGAAGATTTTATAGAGAAAGCTCGCAAGAAATGTAGCAAGAGAAATCCTGCGAGATATTATAGAAACCTGCGAGAAATGACAATGATGTTGCTGCGATATTACCGCAAGAGTTCAGATCCGAAATTAGGGGAAACGTGAGCTGTCATCCACAATGTAAATACCTATATAAAGAAGAGAGCATGAGAGAGAAAGGGGAGAGATAATTTTAGGAGGAGAGAGAAAGTTATTTTGCAGAGAGGGTTTTTAGAGAGAGAAAATATAATTTGTTTATCATCTTCTTCCCCAAAACTAGATCTATAATTCTTCTAAGAACTCCATTAATGGAGATTGTAAATGTAAATTAATGTAGTTACAAATTATTATAGTGAAGATCCGTGGATGTAGATCACGTTGATCGAACCACGTAAAAATCTTGGTGTTTATTTATAATTTGTGTATTTTTATCACCATTTTTATATGTAGATCTAGGAATTGTTATCAAGATTTGATAAGGGGTGTGTTGTAGGAAATCCTGCAACTACACATATTTTTTCACGCAATCCTTGATAATTTCACAAGTGTATTTCACGCAGAAGATAGTTAATGATAATTTCGCAGAGAAGGGTTAGCACAGATGGTTCAACGTGATATGTCTCAAGCAATAGGTCGCGGGATCAATTCTTACTTCACGCAAGTTTATTTTTGTTATTTCGCAAGTTATCCTTTGATTATTTCGCAGATAAATTTCGCAAGCAAGAGAGCTAGCATAGTTGGTTGAGAGGCATGAATGCAAGCAATAGGTCTCAGGATCAATTCTCATCTCACGCATGTTTATTTTTGAGAATTGTCTCTAGAACAGTTAGACTTTGATTACTTCGTAAGATCTTTCATTATTTCGCAAGAGAAGGTTAGCACAGTTGGTATGGTGTGAGAAAATGTAGAAAGTAGATCAAGGGTTCAAGTCTCCCTCTTCCCAAATATTTTTGCTGCGAGATGTTCAGACAATTCACATAAGAGCTAAGTACCTTTTCTTAGAATATTTTACTTACAACAAACTAAAGATTTTTTATTTACTTTCCAAAAAGCGATATAATCGCAAAATTTCTAAAATTATTAAGATTTCAAAACGTTTCAAAGATTTTGATTTCAAAAGATCATAAAAATTTCAGCGAATTATTACAGAAAGTTAAAGATTTAAAAAAAAATCAAAGATTTCAAAGACAACAAAGAGCGAAATTATCGCAAAGATTTCTAAGATTTCAAATATTTTGATTTGATTTACAAAGTGCGATACAATCGCAGAATTACAAAGATTTTACAATTACAAAAATTTCAGAATTACAATATGTTAGAATTTTTCTTGAATATTTATTTCAGATGATATGATATTATGAGAATGCAAACAGAAATGAAAGAATGAATGAAAGAATAAAGAAACGCGAATAAAATTTCGCAAGAGAGAAATGCAAATGCATAAGACGGGCGCAAATCGCCTAAAAACACATAAGAATGGGACGAACCTTTATGACGTACACCCTAGTTCGCGGATTCTATTCCGTAAGAGGCAATGTCCTTAAAGTGCATCATAAGGGGGGTATCTCTTTGCATGGCTATGGGAAATGCTATACTGCTGCTGGAACCTAGTCATGGAGATTTGGGATTATAGAAAATCTATCCGGGAGAGATAACTTGGATTCCCAACTATATAAAGTTATACCCTGGTTGGGCGCCCTAGAGTTTCTCCTAAGGAATGCAAAGTATGATCAAGGCGCCGAGGTACACGGTTGAGGTGTGGGTGCCCGGGACGGATGAACCTACCCTAGCTATCCATGGAAAGTCTTGGCTTACGATGTGTTCGGCCCGAAGAAAACCCCTCTAGGGTGTAGTCTCGTAACTATAAGCCATATAGGAATAAAGTATAAGAGGCTACGAAAACAAATGGTTGTTTCTAGAACCGGATGGGAGGAGCTAGTCTTGTATGGTAGAAGTACATCTCCTTGAAGGGGCAACCAGTGGGAGAGATAAGGGTGATACCCTCCATTAGGGAGCTGTGTATCAAAAAAGATGGCAATGTCATGGGACTTTATATTCGCAAGAATATATAGGCCCGTCATATTGTCGCGTGACACAGACGGAAATGTCATGGGACTTTATATTCGCAAGAATATTTAGGCCCGTCATATTGTCGCGTAACAGGCCAAAAAGCCTTAAGAGAAATGTTAAGATGAGATCAATGGGATTTTGCGATAAGACTAATGTTTAGATGAGATCAATGATAAGAGGAGATGAGATCAATGTTAAGAGGATATAAATTGCAAAGACGGCAATGTCATAAGTCTTAAAGAGCAAGGAGAAAGATTAATCTCACAAGATGGCTTAGACTTATCATATTGTCGCAGAGATCAAAATAAATTATAAGACAAGATCAATGGATTATTACATGAAAATGTAAGAATGTCCTGCGATCTTTTTGCAGACAATTGGAAAAATAAGACCTTTAACTAGGAAGGCATAATAAGACCAACAGAGAGAACGCAAATAAATTTGCAAAGATGATCATATGTAAGCAAATAAGCTTGTAAAAATGATTATATAATGTAATGAAATTGAGATTACGCACTTTGATATTTTAATTATATTATATTATGTGAGACTAATAGTGCAGGAATAAACAATGGAGAAAATAACAATGAGATACAATGAGACAGAAAAATGAGGCACAAGAGAATAAACTTGCGAGAATAAAGAGAAATGCTCACACTAGAGAAAAAGTCAAAAAAATGGAGAATGGAGGCAATTTAAAGCTACATCAATTTTACTGCGACAAAATGAGCTAAGTAACACAAATATTAGCTATACATTGCAATAGATAAGCATTCTCATCATACAAGCATCATACTCGCATCATAAAAGCATTGCATAAGCATTTCATGGCATAAGCATCGCATACACATTTCATAACATAATCATTACATAAACATTATATTCACACAAGTATTTTACAAAATTTTACAGAATAATACCTTGAAATTTCGCAGCACTATTCGCGACACTATTTGCGACACTATTATCAGAACTATTCATAATTCGCAGTACTATTTGAGAACTATTCATAATTCGCAGAAATGTTCAGAAATTCCAAGAAATATTTAGAGAGTCGCAGAAGTATTCAGAAATTAGTAGGGTTATTCATAATCACGCAGACTCATTCATAAACTCTCAAATTCATCCAGAATTTCGCAGAATGTGATTATTTTCTTAAAGTGGTTACCAAGAAAAGAATTAAGGCAGAGGCAAGATAAGAATAAAGAAACAATTTAATCATTCAACATTTTCTCAAAGATTCTCCTTCATAGATAAAGAATAGAGGCAGCTAGGGATTACCAAGAAAATATTTTATGTTCTTTATCTTCTCGACAAGAATCATTTCCAAAATGGGCAAGAATTCTCACCAAAAATGAAGAAATAATTTCGCATGAATAGAGGCGTATTTCTTATTCAAGGACATATACTTCTTATATTTCGAGGATTGAGTACTTCTTTTACTTCTTCAAGGATACTTCATACTTCATACTTCGCATAATTCAAAAAGATGATACTTCTAATTACTTCTCAAAGCTTCAGAACGTCGCAAAAGAATAGAGGCAAGTATATACTTTTTAAGTTTGGTATTCTTTCGCTTGTTCCTTCATGAACCAAGATCAAAGACTGCTACGACAACGGATTTTTTCTTAAAAATTGCTCTTCAAGCAATATTCAAGAAAAAAGAGGAAAAATGTAGGAGCAGAATCTCGCAATAACAACGCTCTTGCGAAATTTTTTACCACACATGGCAAGTGTCGCAGATTTATTACAAAAACGACGCAACAAAGGACGGCAGACAAAACATGAAGAAAGACGTGAAGATTTTATAGAGAAATCTCACAAGAATAAAGGGGAGCTCGCAAGAAATAGAGCAAGAGGAATCATGCGATACATGGAGAAAGCTTGCGAGAGTATAAAATAGATCCGAAATTAGGGGAAATGTGAGCTGTCATGAGCTGTCATCCACTATGTAATTATCTATATAAAGAAGAGAGCATGAGAGAGAAAGAGGGATAATTTTAGGAAGAGTGAGAAAGATATTTTACAGAGAGAGATTTTTAGAGAGAGAAAATGTATTTTCTTTATCATCTTCTTCCCCAAAACTAGATCTAGAATTCTTCCAAGAACTCCATTAATGGAGATTGTAAATATAAATTGATGTAATTACAAATTATCATAGTGAAGAACCGTGGATGTAGATCACATTGATCGAACCACGTAAAAAATCTTGGTGTCCATTTATAATTTTAGTATTTTTATCACCATTTTTATATTTAGATCTAGAAATTGTTATCAAGATATGATAAGGGGTGTGTTGTAGGTTTTCCCTGCAATTACAACAGTGATGGAATTTTTAATATGTATTCTATATATTTGCAATAGTACAACAGTAACAACACCCAAATTTGCTACTCCGATTATAAACAAATACATATAAAAATCTAGATCTTAGAGTAAATAAGGTAAGTGAGAGACGAAGAACAGGATATATTGCAGTTGATAGAAACCATTGATCTCAGAAAATAGAAAAGTGAATGGATTGTTTATAAAATATATATACAATCATAAAGAAGAGAATCAGATTGTTTACTAAGAAGTTTGAGATTGGATGGATAACAAAAAATAGGTACTTATTTTGCAAGGTTACTTGGTATGAATTGGAATCAGTGAAGGTTATTAGATTTAATGATGTATTATTGTATTAGATCAAGACAAAATGGTTACGGAAGTGAATGAGAATCATATGAAGAAACAATGGTGGGAGTGGGGGACGTCGTTGTGGAGACTCTGGAGAGGATAAGAAGTTAGAAGGATTAATGACACAAGGGAGTCTAGGGTTTCTCGAGTAATGATTTGGGAATATAACAAAGTATACATTAAATAAGTAAATTAAATAATTAAGTATTTTTATGAAAAACAAATCAGTTAGCCTGGTGGATATGGATCCCAGTGCAATAACCTAATTGACCTAGTTTCAAATCTTCACACCAAAGTTTAATTTGAATTTTTTTTAACAAATGGACACGGAAATGAGTTGACTTAGTTTCCAAATGGGTTAACCCGCCAACCCGCAGAGCTAACCCATCTAGGGCTAGGGTTGGGTAATGTGGACCCGTTGAGTGAAATGAGTCGAGCTAGGGTTGGCCATATTGAACCCGTAACCCTCCTAACCCGCAACGGGCTGACCCTAACCCGGACCGTTTCCAGGTCTAAGCGGGAGGAATTTTTAGTATGGGAATGAAGAACAAAGTAAAAATCAAAAGAAAAGAATCAAGAAAAATTACAGTAGCAGGAGCGGAATTTACGGAAGAACAGTAAAATAGAGTTGCAGAGGAAATAAGAGAGAAAGTAAAAAAGAAGAGAAGAGAAGAATGAGAAAAATATATATATGGTGAGGAGAATTCTCGAGAAGATAAGTACATTTAATGCGAAGAGTAGACATGAGCGGTTAAGAAGCAGCGGTAGAAAAAGACGTGTCAAAAGATGAATGGAAGAAGAGATACGTGTAATAAAGTTTGCGTAAAGTACGGAACCGCGATAGTATAGAAATTCAAGGAAATATAAGTAGCTACGGCATTTTGAAGTACAGATTCTCATGACATTCCCTCCTTCGCATAGAAGACATGAGAAGAGGCAAGATGTAGGATCAGAATATCGCAACAAAGATACACTTGCGAGATCTCCACCAACAACACATTGCGAATGTCACAGGGTGATTTGAGAAATGACGTAGCAGAAAATGACAGTGTAAACACGAGAAAGGTGTGAATATTTAGAGAGATTTAGGAAGTTTGAGAAATTGTACATTTGTAAGCTTGCGAAATACCGCAGGCCAGATCCTAAAATAAAGGACAGATTAGCTGTCATCCACTATGTAATTTCCTATATAAAGAGCCGAGCAGGCTTAAGAGAGAGGGAGATCTTTTTCGAGTATTGAGCAAGTCATTAGGAGAGAGAAAGTCTAGAGCAGTTGTTAATTTCTTAGCTTCATTTCTTTCCTTTCTTGTAGAATTTGTGAGATTAATCAATAAAGATGGTGATTGTTCATCCTAAAATGACTTGATTGTATGAATTCTTGTGAGGGGTATATTGTGGGATTTCCTGCAACTACAGGTTCTACCTGAGTTAGGTACGGGATGACTGTTTGCATACCCGTTTGTAAACATCTGGACAAGACCAAGTCCGGATACTATAGTTTGCGTACCAGTTTGCAAACTTAGTTGGTTAAGTTTTAAAATCGGATTAAGTATGTTCTCATACTCATGAAAAAATACATTAATAATTGAAGGAATGCAATCTTTTCAAAACCGTGGCTTTATGTTCATGAATTGATTTCGGTACAAGTACTTTGTACGATTATGAAGCAATATGATTTTGATTCAATTGGTTCATATATATTTCTGTGATATAGTGAACAATTGAACAACTCTATTAGTAACACAATTAGATTCATTTGATTATCTTTCATGATTGATTGATCATCATATTTGATCTAGATTTGTTAGATGAATGTGGTTAATGCAAAAGTGTTCATATGGATAACTTTCGTTAATTGTTATTGAGCCAACTCAATATATACGTTTAGGTATGGTTACGCATATCTAAATGAAGGTATATTTCATTTGTGTGTAACAAGCTAAGTATATCTAATGGTGGAGAGATATTTCTTTGGTTTTAAGCAAACTTAACTTGAATGTTAAATCAAGTTTTTATCTAACGGTGAATATTGATTGTTGTGTTTCTAACCTAACTTAGCTTTGATTGTAAGCAAACCATGATTTGAAAGACTATATAATGGAGAACTCTAACAACTGGACACCTAATACCGGCACTTGTTCTATCGTATTGAGTACTATCTTTTCTAAGGTTTGCACGAGATTTATCTCTAATAGGTAAGATATAAAAAGTAATCACAAAGCTCTTCGTCTCATTCTTTGTGATTCCACAATAACTTTTTCTACTACCATATAGTTAAGTTATTATGAGGTGATTGATATTTCTAGGTTGTTCTTCGGGAATATAAGCTCGGATTATCAATTGGTTCTTTTAACCTTGATTTATAAAAAGACAAAACAAAAAATTCATAGGTACTTCTGTGCGAGACAAACTTATCTATCAAAATAGACTTATTTGTGGGAGACATATTTGTTTATAAGTCTTCGACTTTGGGTCGTACCAACTCTTAGTTATGATTGAGATCAGCTAAGATAATCTAGTGCGTAGAGTCCTGCAGGGATTCAGAGACGTAAGGAACGCGACTGTACCTTAATCCGTGTGAGTCTTGGTTAGGGCTTAACTATATTGCAATCCAAAGTTAAATTATAGTAGACTAGTGTCTGGAGAAGCTTAATACAGTATAGTATTCAATACTGGACTAGGTTCCTGGGTTATTCTGTATTTGCGGTTTCCTCATTAACAAAACTTCTGGTGTCAGTGTTATTTTTTTCCGCATTATATATGTTTATATAATTAAAATATCACATGTTGTGCGTAGTTCAATCAATTGAGAAATCTGACCTTGTTTGTTGGATATAAATTGATTGGCACTTGAACATAGGTCTTTGGTACCATTCAAGTTATTCTCATACCAATCAGTTCATGGATTCCATTCTGTTGATTTGTTGATTGATTTGAGAAAGAGATATAACTCTTGGATATCCTTGATTGAGTCTTACTGTCTAGTAGATTATCTTGGAATTATATTGGAGTTAGTTCATACATATCTCCGAACGAAATATTGGGTGTGGTTGTTAGACCCACACTTTTTCGATTGGTTTCATAGCAGGCAAACACGCTAATACATCATAAGTCTGTGTTTATGGCAATCTGACTCTATGGACAGAAATTCTATCTCTGTTAATGCACTGCTAGTCTTTGATTTCTCGAATTACTTATGGTGGAAATTTTTTATGCGTACCTTTCTTCAAGCACGTAATTTTCAATCATGGGTTCGTGTTATTAATGACTATGAGATCCTCCAATGGTTATAGTATACGGTGTAGCCATTACAAAGGATATTGGTGAGTATGAGGATCATGAGATCCTTGTTGCAAAGTAAAATTCTGATGGTTTGAATGCTATCATCTATGCCATTACCACAAATCTTCAGCACCATGTAACTACGTGCACTCGGTCTAAATATGCTTGGGATATCTTAGTAAGCGTATTTGAAGGGAATACCTTTGAAAAGGTATCTAGGTTCCAAAACCTAAATTTTGATTGGGAAAACCTTCATATGGCTGACGAAGATTCATTTGATTAGTTTAATCACAAAATGTCTGAGATTGTTAATGCATCTTTTGCATTAGGTATGACTATTCCTAAAAAGGACATTGTGATAAAAATTCTCAAAGCGTTGCCAGCTAAATACGATTCTAAGAAACATGTCATCATTGAGGGAAATAACCTTGAGACACTTTCCAGAAACTCAGTTGTTAGAAAGTTAAAAGTTCTTGATCATGATCAGAACATCCGCGTTCAATGCTGTGATCAATACAAGTGATTCTTCTAACTTTTCTTGGGCTGATGAATGTTGTCCAAATCATGTTGATCTTGATGGGTCATTGATTTTACACAAGATCAAGGATATTGTAAATAAAAAAAATAAAAGATCTGAGAAACATCTCTCTCACTCACTCTCTCTGATGCTTCAGATGATTCAATACAAGAAAAATCATATCAGTTGGTCAATATGCATACTTATGAAGTTTGCATAGAAATTTCAGCTCTCACAGCAAAAACTTCTACTAACTCAAATTCTGATGCAGAATACGAGATTGACACTGAGGTTTTGGAATTCTTGGATAAAAATGAAGAAATTCACCAAGAACTAAAGATATTGTTAGAGAAACTTGAATCATCACTTCAGGTGAAAAATCTTGAGATTGATTGTCTAAATAATGAATTCACCAGAACCATGTCTCTAAAATAAAAAGAGCTTGACACACTTAAGTGTGAACTATAAAGGTTGTCTGGAAGATCTGACGAGATCTCAGATGTGTTATTTGGTCATAAGTCTTTTGGAAACACAAATGGTTTAGGGTTCAAAAGCAAGAATATGAGAACAAACAACTCCTTTGTTCCGGCCGGTTTTGGAATAATGGATGATGAAAGTTGTGATAAACAAGAGACAATTACGCAAAACAAAATTCTTCTCTAAATTATTTGTTTTGTGGAAATGCGAATCATGTTCAAAGTAAGTGTTAGAAATTCAAGAAGATCAACAAAAGAAATGCCAAACTTTAGAATGACATGGAAAGGATAAATCTGGGTTTGGGTAACTAACAGGGAACTCCTAAAGACAAGAAGAAGTCTAAGAGAACCAGAGTTAGATGAGGTAAGAAGTCTATTTATACAACAAACCTTGGTAAGTTACCATGTGACACAAGATGTGAGCATTCTGCTCACTCAATCACTACTTAATTTTAGTGATGTATGCATCCTTATTATTAACTTGAGAATATGAGGATTGCATCAAGGTTGCTCA
Source organism: Papaver bracteatum (assembly GCA_023529315.1). Taxonomy (NCBI): domain Eukaryota; kingdom Viridiplantae; phylum Streptophyta; class Magnoliopsida; order Ranunculales; family Papaveraceae; genus Papaver; species Papaver bracteatum. The sequence goes on along the minus strand of JAJJWX010000447.1, from coordinate 5,733 downwards.
AGTCAAGTATAGATGTTAATTCCTTATTTTCTAATTTATATAAGGTTATGAACATTAAGTTGTACAAATGAATATTTTCTTATCAAAAATAGATAATGTATCGTGAACCATACAGACTTTTTAAAATTCCTTTAGGGTTTGGTCACCCGGTGCCCTATTTATATTCATTTGAGATCAAAATACCTTTACTTTTTTTTTTGAAAGATACAGTTTCATGGCTCCTGTGACTACAGGTATCACAAAAAGGGATGCATTAGAAGTAGTTAATGTGTATCTATGTGAAGGAACCCAATCCTCAAGGAATAAAAAGAAGAAGTTTATAAATGATGAAAAGGGTTCTTCCTCTAACTGTCTTTTGTCTATTTGTCCAAATGTTAATAACTCAAGCGCTAGGGGAAGGATTTCATCAGCAAAAGAAATTATTTAAAATCTAAAATAATTTTCTCCTTGGAAAAGATAGCTCACTGTGAAAAAATGTTTTCTCTAACAAAGAACACCTTGTGTGAACTGAAAACAGAACTCAGCGAGTTAACTCATATTTCTGAAGATATGGAAGACTTGAATGATCCCATAATTAATGGTTTTTTCAATAATGAGAAAAATTCTCGGTAGATGCCCTGAGAAAGCTCTACAATGTCTAGGAAACTTCTTATGAGAATTTATTCTTGTGTTTTAAGAAGGATAACTAGGGTCTGGAATAACAAATATTGTGATTACCCATAGCGATTGCCAACGATTTTCATCTTGCAATGTTATTGATAATTGTAGGAGCAGAATCTCGCAATCACAACGCTCTTGCGAAAACTTTTACCACACATGGAAAGTGTCGCAGATTTATTACAAAAATGACGCAACAAAGGACGACAGACAAAACATGAAGAAAGATGTGAAGATTTTATAGAGAAAGCTCGCAAGAAATAGAGAAAGAGGAATCATGCGATACATGGAGAAAGCTTGCGAAAGATATTACCGCAGAACTCATATCCGAAATTAAGGGAAAACTTAGCTGTAAATAAGCTGTCATGAGCTGTCATCCACTATGTAATTACCTATATAAAGAAGAGAGCAGGAGAGAGAAAGAGGGATACAATTTTAGGAGGAGAGAGAAAGTTCTTTGGCAGAGAGTGGTTTTTAGAGAGAGAAAATGTATTTTCTTTATCATCTTCTTCCCCAAAAACTAGATCTAGAATTCTTCCAAGAACTCCATTAATGGAGATTGTAGATGTAAATTAATGTAATTACAAATTGTCATAGTGAAGAACCGTGGATGTAGATCACATTGATCGAACCACGTAAAAAATCTTGGTGTCCATTTATAATTTTAGTATTTTTATCACCATTTTTATATTTAGATCTAGAAATGGTTACCAAGATATGATAAGGGGTGTATTGTAGGTTTTCCTGCAATTACATTTTGGCGCTAGAAACACTACCTGCTATTTGATTAATTGAGGAAGATTCAAAGAAATTGGCTACAGGAAGAGTTAGAATTTGTGAGATTTAAAACTTTTGAGAGGAAATTCGATAATGGAGAAGTTGTGTCTTCAAACAAACACCGACAACACAGTGAAAGAGCATAAAAGAAAAATACGAAGATGCAAAACTATGTAAGAAGGATGAATTTGTTGATTCAAGAAAATTCCAAGAAAGATTAGCTACTGTTCATGTATATTTTTAGATCTAAAATTTTTTTAGGGTTAAAAATGGAAATTTCATGGAAGAAATTACATTTTCAGGGAGTAAGCATTATCAACAATTCAAAGACATGTGAAGACTAAGAGAAAAAATTAGTTGTTGTGGTGAATTTGAGAAAGAAAACCAAGGTTTCAGTGGAAGATTTCATGTTCAGGAGAATAAACAAGAGGCAAATTGTGAAAGAAATTAAGGGAGGACGAAGAGAAGATAATAGGTAGACGCTGCAATTTTTATCACAAGCATAAGTTTGCACAGATGGTTCAAGTCTGCGAGAATAACAAAGAGTTCAAGGGTTCAAATCTCGTAGAAATACATATTTTTCATTTTCTTCTCATTTTCAGCGGAGAATAAAAGAATAAGTAAAAAAGTTCTGCGTTAAATGTCGCAGAGAGATTCTTGAACAGTTGGTCCAGAGAACAGTATGTGAGTTTGTGGTCACAGGTTCGAATTTTCCTGCGAGCATAATTTTCTTCTTTTTACAAAGGGTGAAAAAATAGATAATTTCGCAGCATTGTTTCATTATCTCGCAAACAAGAGGCAGCACAGTTGGTAATCTGCGAAGTTAATGAGTTTATGGTCGCAAGTTCAAGTCCCAACACATACATATTGTAGGAGCAGAATCTCGCAACAACAACACTCTTACAAAGATTTCTGCCACACACGGCAAGTGTCGCAGATTGATTACCAAAACGACGCAACAAAGGATAAAATATGAAGAAAGACGTGAAGATTTTATAGAGAAAGCTCGCAAGAAATGTAGCAAGAGAAATCCTGCAAGATATTATAGAAACTCATGAGAAATGACAATGATGTTGCTGCGATATTACCGCAAGAGTTCAGATCCGAAATTAGGGGAAATGTGAGTCATCAATGAGTCTTGTCTATGAGTCATCCACAATGTAAATACCAATATAAAGAAGAGAGTAGGAGAGAGAAAGGGGAGAGATAATTTTAGGAGGAGAGAGAAAGTTATTTTGCAGAGAGGGTTTTTAGAGAGAGAAAATATAATTTCTTTATCATCTTCTTCCCCAAAACTAGATCTAGAATTCTTCTAAGAACTCCATTAATGGAGATTGTAAATGTAAATTAATATAGTTACAAATTATTATAGTGAAGATCCGTGGATGTAGATCACGTTGATCGAACCACGTAAAAATCTTGGTGTTTATTTATAATTTGTGTATTTTTATCACCATTTTTATATGTAGATCTAGGAATTGTTATCAAGATTTGATAAGGGGTGTGTTGTAGGAAATCCTGCAACTACATTTTGGCGCTAGAAACATGGACTACTATTTGATATATTGAAGAAGATTCAAAGAAATTGTCTATGAGGAGTTAGAATTCGTGAGATCTAATTTTTTTGAGAGGAAATTATCTAATGGAAAGATTGTGTCTTCAAGCAAACACTGACAACACAGTGAAAGAGCATAAAAGAAAATGACGAAGATGCAAAACTATGTAAAAAGGATGATTTTTCAAGAAAATTCCAAGAAAGATTAGCTACTATTCATGTATATTTTTAGATCTAAAAAAAAAAAAAAAAAAAAAAGGGTTAAAAATGGAAATTTCATGGAAGAAATTATATTTTCAGAGAGTAATCATCATCAACAATTTAAAGACATGAGAAGACTAAGAGAAAAAAAAATTAGTTGTTGTGGTGAATTTAAGAAAGAAAACCAAGGTTTCAGTGGAAGATTTATTGATCAGGAGAGAAAACAAGAGGCAAATTGTGAAAGAAATTAAGGGAGGACGAAAATAAGATAAGAGGTAGACGCTGCAATTTTAATCACAAGCACAAGTTTGCACAGATGGTTCAAGTCTGCGAGAATAACAAAGAGGTCAAGGGTTCAAATCTCGCAAAAACACATATTTTTCATTTTCTTCTCATTTTCAGCGGAGAATAAAAGAATAAGTAAAAACGTTCTGCGTTAAATGTCGCAAAGAGATTCTTGAATAGTTGGTCCAGAGAACAGTATGTGAGTTTGTGGTCACAGGTTCGAATTTTCCTGCGAGCATAATTTTCTTGTTTTTACAAAGGGTGAAAAAATAGATAATTTCGCAGCATTGTTTCATTATCTCGCAAACAAGAGCTAGTACAGTTGGTAATCTGCGAAATTAATGAGTTTATGGTCGCAAGTTCAAGTCCCAACACATACATATTTTTTCACGCAATATTTGATAATTTCGCAAGTGTATTTCACGAAGAAGATAGTAAATGATAATCTCGCAGAGAAATTTCGCAGAGAAGGGTTAGCACAGATGGTTCAGTGTGATATGTCGCAATCAATAGGTCGCGGGATCAATTCTTATTTCACGCAAGTTTATTTTGGTTATTTCGCAAGTTAGCCTTTGATTATTTCGCAGATAAATTTCGCAAGCAAGAGAGCTAGCACAGTTGGTTGAGAGGCATGAATGTAAGCAATAGGTCGTAGGATCAATTCTCATCTCACGCATGTTTATTTTTGTTTTTATGAGAATTGTCTCTAGAACAGTTAGACTTTGATTACTTCGCAAGATCTTTCATTATTTCGCAAGAGAAGGTTAGCACAGTTGGTATGGTGTGAGAAAATGCAGGAAGTAGATCAAGGGTTCAAGTCTCACTCTTCACAATTATTTTTGTTTTCATGAGATGTTCAGACAATTCACATAAGAGCTAAGTACCTTTTCTTAGAATATTTTACTTACAACAAACAAAAGATTTTTTATTTAATTTCCAAAATGCGATATAATCGCAAGATTTCTAAAATTCTTAAGATTTCAAAACATTTCAAAGATTTTGATTTCAAAAGATCATAAAAATGTCTGCGAATTATCGCAAAAAGTTACAAATTTCAAAGACTACAAAAAGTTAAATTATCGCAAAGATTTCAAATATTTTGATTTGATTTACAAAGAGCGATACAATCGCAGAATTACAAAGATTTTACAATTACAAAAATTTCAGAATTACAATATGTTAGAATTTTTCTTGAATATTTACTTCAGATGATATGATATTATGAGAATGAAAACAGATATGAAAGCATAAAGAAACGTGAATAAAGAAACGGGGGATTATTTCGCAGACATATTTCGCAAAAAATAGTTAGAAACAAATGATATGGCGCAACATTATACAAGAGGCAGATCAAGAGTTAATTTTACAAGACTTCATTTCTCATTTCTTCTCAATCTTCAAGCAAATCATATACTTCCCAAAAGACAACAGCAAGCCGCAAAAGATAAGTACCATTTCCTTGAATATTTTATCTATGACTTTTGCGAGAAAGATTTTTGATTATATTTAACAAAAGCGATACAATTGCAAGATTTCTAAGATTTTTAAGATTTCAAAACATTCCAGAGATTTTTTATTAAATTGGAAAAAAGCGATACAATCGCAAGATTCAAAATTTTTCAAAATATATTACAATAAAGAATTCATCGCAAAAATTTAAATATCTCAAAAAATTTCAAAGATTTCAACGTTACAAAAAAACAGAGAAAATTAAATTTATATATTTCTATAGAACATTTTTGATTTAAAGACGCGATATAATCGCAAGGTTTCAAAGAGGATTTCTAAGATTTCAAAATATTTTACAGAGAATTTACTTCAAAAATGATATTATGAGAATGAAAGAAAGAATGAATAAAGAAATGCGAAATTATCGCAAGAAACGCGAATAAAATTTCGCAAGAGAGAAATGCAATTGCATAAGATGGCGGAATTATCGCAAGAAATGAAAGAATAAAGAAATGTGAAATTATCGCAAAATACGCGAATAAAATTTCGCAAGAGAAAAATGCAAATGCATAAGACGGGCGCAAATCGCCTAAAAACATATAAGAATGGGACGAACCTTTATGGCGTACACCCTAGTTCGCGGATTCTATTTCGTAAGAGGCAATGTCCTTAAAGTGCGTCATAAGGGGGTATCTCTTTGCATGACTATGGGAAAGGCTATACCGCTGCTAGAACCTAGTCATGGAGATTTGGGATTATATAAAATCCATCCGGGAGAGATAACTTGGATTCCAAACTATATAAGGTTA